>OY288216.1:15490199-18256199 GCA_958449745.1 Ochropleura leucogaster
GCCGGTTTAATATAGTAGTTTTATATGTAATGGATTATAATATACCTTTGTAGCGATTAAAAATTCACAGTAGATTACAGTCAATGATATCAAGCCCAAACTACGTTACACTGAGTAACGTCTATATTATATCCTTACCAATATTATGAAAGCGAAAGTGAGTTTGTTTGTTTGTTGCGTCTTCTCGCCTAATTGGCAAAACCGATTTTGATGAATTTTGGTACAGAGATAGTTGGGACCCTGGAGACGGACATAGGCTAAAAAAAGTGAGAAAGAGGGAAGAAAAGGGGAGAGAAAGATATTTTTTTTCGATAATCACGTGGGTTAAATTAGAGTTAGCTCAAAGTAACTATGTCTCGCTGAATGATCTAATTTCAGGTTTAATTAACTAATTGATGACGACACCGAATTATGAAATACACAAAGAACAAGAACATTTAATTCATGATGAGAATTTATGGAAACATTTGAAACTCAATCTACCTGAGCGCTGGGAATCCCTTTTTCCGCATAACCTCCTTCTTTTTTAGAAATCATAAAGGCGCAGTTCAAATCAAAAGCAGTTAAATAAAGCTTAACTAACCTGTATACATATATCGGATTAAAAAAAAAAACTCCACAGATTATTGTAAAACAAGCTAGCATCGGTTTCAAAGATGAGATCAATGGTGATTTCAATGTCAAGGCGGCAAAAAACTTGTTGTTGACCTTGAGATAAAGCAATATCAGACTTGCAAACATCTAATTGTTTTGCTGTGACGTTGTTATCATCAGTATTTCAATATTAGGTATCTCTGAATTAATATTTATGGATGTTGATGGTATAACGTGCGTCGATACTCTTGCGCCATCCCATCTTCCTAGCTCTTCTCTTCGTGCTGCTGCTGCGGCTGCAGAGAACCTCAAGCGGCGTAAATATAGTAAACCTTATAAATAAATAAATTATAAATCTATACTAATATTTATAGAGTTTGTTTGTTTGAACGCGCTAATCTCAGGGACTACTGGTTGGAATTGGAAAATTCTTTCAGTGTTGGATAGTCCATTTCTTGAGGAAGGCTATAGGCTATATAACATTACGCTACGACCAACAGGTGCTGAGCAGCGTGGGTGAAACCGCGTGGAACAGCTAGTAAATAAATAAAATAGCCTTTGTTACACAAAATTTACTTAAAAAAAAAATACAATATTTATTCGACATTGGTTTCCAGTTATTGTTTTGCTTTCGCATAGGCCTCCCCCATAATCTTCCACGTTTCGCGGTCATGGGTTTTTCTTTTCCACAAAGACCCCGCTGATGCTTTTATATCTTCGTATCGGGCGTCCTCTCTTCCTTTTCCCTTCTCTCGGGTACCATTCGGCTACAAGCTTTGCCCATTTCTCTTTCTTGTCCGTTATTAAGTGACCAGTAACCTTATTGGTAACTATATTTTCGAGCCGTTTGGGGTTGAAACTCTGGGACCCTGGGGTCCTTGTGCTCACAGTCTTTTTAAGGAAATCTCAAAACATTTGGTTGACACTTCCCGTGACCCAAGGGCTGACTTTAACTTTGGCCAGAGGCTTAGCGTTGCCATACAACGTGGCAACGCGGCCAGTCTCTTGGGGACATTGCCAATTAACAGCCTTGAGGACAAATTTTTTGACGCTATTTTTTATTCATTTATAAGTTAGGTAGGTAGTATTTTTAATTTCAGGTTAACATGAAAATTCTGATGGTATTGTTATTTAATTAAAATGAAACACCACAGACTACCTACAGTACTTTCTCTCCTCCTTTAAATCCATCAAAAGGTTGTCTTGAAAAGATCGCTTTTTGCGATCAGACCGCCCATTGTGTCACTCTAAGTTGTATGCTGTTATTCTTGTAATTTGTATGGTGTACATAATAAAGAATATTATATCTATCTTTGTATCTAATTTTGCAGTGTTTCCTTCTGGTAGATTAGCGAAAACTGTGCGTTCTAAGAGTTTGGAAAGTCAGCATTCATTCTGTATTTCAAATGAAGCATTTCTATTCAACATTTCTTATCATCTACCTGGCCTTTTCCCAACTATGTTGGGGTCAGCTTCCAGTGTTACCAGATTCAGTTGACCACCAGTTTATTAAATGAAGCGACTGACTGATCTACGATACGATACTCCTTGGTAAGATTGTTGTCAAACTTTCGTGCCACAGACTACCTGTAACGACTGTCAAAGATCTACAAAAGACAGCCGGGACCAACAGCTTAACGTGCTTATCGAGGCACGGAGAAAACTCGGTGTCTTCGTTTTAACAGTTGGTCAACCATCCGCTGATTAAACTAGGTAAGCGTGACTTAACCTCAAGCCACATGTTTTTGGGCGAATATCATGTGTACGTAGCACCTAAACATTGTGTTAATGAATGCATTGAATTTATACAAATGAATCGCAAAATGTGTTGGTAAGCACATAACTCAAGAACGCCTGGACCAATTTTACCTAATCTTTTTTTTTATATTCGTTGAAGTCCAAGTAAGGTTTTTATGCGAGAAAAAAAGCAAAAGGCGGTGTAGGTTTTTGTGTAGTTTAGGTAGGTAGGGTAGATAGAAAAAATACATTGCAACGCATGCACACACGGGCACGCCTGGGCACAGCAAATTGAATATAAGTACCTATAAAGTGTTAACATTGAAAACATGAGTACACAAAAAAAAAAGAAAAATTTATACATTGAAAACTTGCCCCCAATATCTCCATAACTAGACGTTTCAATTTGGATGACGGGGAAAAACAAGTGCTGTCCGTATTATTTAAGGGTATTTGCACTATACTCGTATTAAGATTTTATTTTGTAGGTGGGTTCAATCTTAACCTTAATCTTCATGCATGATCTCAATCTTGCCTGAAGATGACCCAGAAGAATTGAAGGACAGAGATGACACCAACGGTCCCACCGTTGCGAGCTCACCCAAAAGAAGACTTTTTCTGAATGTCATCCTGCAGGTCACCCTATGAGGTTGTAAGCTGCTTACCCCTTGTGGGGTACGGGCCTCGAAGAACAGCAAAGGGACAGGCTGGATCTGAGTTTCGAAAACATGCGGGCAGGAAGTTCCATTCCTTGGCAATGCGCATAATAAAGGATGCCCAAGCTGGGTAGACCACCACTGTGTGCTGTACTCTGGGCGATTTTCACAATGGTGACACCCGGGTATTTACCCCCACACGATTATGTGCAGGAACCTCCCGAAACTTCCGTGTCTTATTAGGACCTGCGTCAGGTGGTAGGTAAGAAAAAAGCTAAAAATAAAAATAAAGTGCAATTACTCGCCGTTAGCCAGACGAGAACAACCCGAAATAATCTGTCTGATGGATTCACAGAGTCGGTGGCATGCCTGACACGTCAACCGTTCGTATTTTATAGTAGGTAGTAATTGTTCTGCTAACTTGGTAGTTGTCAACATCTTTCCTTCTTTACTTCTTCAGATATGACCTGACTACGTCTCCTCAAGTGATAGCCTAGACTTGATTTCTCAAGCAGTGTGCATAGAGGATTCAAGGCAGAACTTAAGTGGGCTCAAAGTTAATTATTAATAAGTATTTGCTTTATTTATTTGTAAATTTGTAACCTTTTAATAAATATCAATGTGTAATGAACATAAATCAGTATTTGTATAGGATTCGTTTTAAATAAAAAAAAAAAAAATAAAAAAAATATCTTGGGACAACTCACACACGGCTATCTGATCCCAAGCTAAGCAGAGCTTGTGTTATGGTAACCAAACAACTGATATACATACTTATATAATTTATAAATACATACGTATTATACATAAATCACGCCCAGACACAGAACAAATAATCATGCTCAACACACAAAATTTGTCCTGGGTGGGAATCGAACCCACGACCTTCGGCTCAGCAGTCAGGGCCACTAACCACTAGACCAACAGGCCCGTCAAAAAGAACGAAACGAATATACGAAAGATCTTTTATTTGTTTTTGAAACTTTAATTATTGCTTAAGACACAACTCTAAACAGCGTAAACCCTGACATAGTCGACCCTCAAGGAGGCGTCATACCACGAGGGGTGCCAGGAGTTCTTGCTCCTCCAAAAGTCCAGCATGGCCTTGCTAGCGCTGTTCCTCCACGGCTTGCCTTCCATGTCATCAGAAAAGTCGTTCACTCCACCCACGCGAAGACCAAGGGTTATGTGGAACTGGGAGAAAGAAAATAAAGTTTTATGTAGTGATTTCTACTGTTAGTCTTGTCTAGATGTAGAAGTGAATATACCATCTGATCCAGCGGCGCCATGACAGATCCCTTCTGCCAGTGCGAAGCGTGTGCCACGTTGTTCCTCTCGGCGATCTCAAAGAAACCCCCGCCAGGTTTCACGGTACCGTACTTCTCACCATCCACCAGCAAGTCGATGCCATCTGTGACATAAAGACTAAATATGATTAGAAGTCACATTAGCAGTCGCCTCATCTATACAAGGTCTAACATATGCTACTACATAGTCTACATACTATCTAGCGCAAGATCTCCCGTGTGATGTCTCGGACAATGAGACTGAACAACTTTTGTTCCAGGAGTTCTTGTAATTCGTAAAAAAACTTTGGTCTTCGCGATCAGTAGGCCTACTATGACATCTTAAAGCAGAACTTATTCCACTGAGTGAAAGAGATGGTACTAGACACCCTGTATAGCTCTGTCCCTTTACCTCAGCGGAATAAGTTCTGCTTTAACACGTCATGGTAGGGTAGCAGGTGATCTAAATTTTGGTTTGGAAACTAAAAAAATATTTCAAATTTACAAAAGTTTTAGAACAAGACTTGTTCTGTTTCATGGTCTGATAGACCATACGGGAGATTTTGCGCTTATTTTGTTATACCTTATCAACATCTGCCAAGTCTTTTCCTCACTATTTTGGCGTCGTTTATGTTGGTAAGATTGTGAGTACGTAATCTTCTAAGCGGCTGATCCGATTCTGATAACTCTTTCACTAACGGGAAGCTATAAGTACTAATTCAAAGAAGTAGATCTTATTGAAATTCAAACTTAATCAAATAGTTTTGCACAATACCTGGTCTCCATAACATTGTATAGTTATGGAAGTTCTTGTGCCAGTTGTCGATGCCAATCTTTTCCCGGAGCAGGGTAGACCTGAAGGGTTCATCGCCAGAGAGTACAGGACCTCCGTAGAGCTTCTTGGCAAGTCCAGAGTTTCCCCGGATGAAGGCGACTCGCATAAGACCAGACTCGTAGTTATTTAGGCCGTATGCATTGTCTGATGGTTCCAGGTTGATTTCTAGAGGAAATAGGTTTCAGTGTATTTTTATTTTATTTAACACCTCATGTGTTAAATAAAATAAAAATACACTGTAAGAAAACATTTGACCTGCAGTGGGATAAAAGAAGGTGAATATAAATGTTATACCACGTCAGTCTGAGCTGCTTCTAAAAATGACTGTACAAATACAAAATAATGTAAAAATTAAATGTTTGGAAAATATATCCATGAGCAAAGGTAAATAATAAATAAATAAATATCTTGGGACAACTTACACACGGCTATCTGATCCCAAGCCAAGCAGAGCTTGTGTTATGGTAACCAGACAACTGATATACATACTTATATAATTTATAAATACATACATATTGTAGATAAATCACACCCAGACACAGAACAAACAATCATGCTCATCACACAAAGTTTGTCCTGTGTGGGAATCGAACCCACGACCTCCAGCTCAGCAGTCAGCTCCACTAGCCACTAGACCAACAGGCCCGTCTGGTATAGTTTGAATTGTCATAATTTTCGAAGTTACTTACTCCCAATAGGAATCAAACTTTACTACTTTGAACATGAATGAATTTTAAACTTGTTTTTTAAATTTAATTTTCTTTGTTATTTATTCCTTCCTTTTATACACTTTGTAATTAAATTAATTACTATACACAACCTATAAATAGACACAAGCTAATAATAAAAATATATACAAGTAAAAAATGGAAAATTACAGGGCATCAAATATTTCGTTCGTATTGCAGTCAACAGATAAAGTGCCCAGAATGCTGGCAGCATTACCGCGTTGGATGGCAATGCTTATTTTTTGTGCAAAAAATAGGCCAGCCTTCTGGTCACGAGAAGAGTCGACCAACAGCTTGGCGATTTCTCGAAATACCACATGGGCACTCGGACCCCATGGCCCTAGTGTTTCAACCCATTTTAAACTAGAAAAAAACACTTTTAACCACTTTTACGAACCAGGCATTAGCCAGCTTCCTGCAGGTAACTTCGCGCGCACTTCTACCCTCCCGAACATGAAGTTAAAACTGCGTCTTGTGGTGATCTTCGCTGTCGTCACAGGCGGTACTATCTGGGAGCCTTCTCGTCTGCACTCTGGTGTGTCTGCCTTGCCTGTGCATCTAAAAATGTAAAAGGAACTGATGGAGGGGAAATCAAATAACTTGCCCCGCTCTGGGTGGAGCGGGGGTAGTATCAGATTCGTAGTGACTGAAACCCATCCATGTTCCGGTTCGGTATCTCTTTTGAACAACCCGTAACCCCAGCAGGCGGTGGCCCTGACAAGTCCGTCTCCTTTGCTGAAATCTCGGTGAGCTAACCATTGCTCACCGTCCACAGATCTACGGGGGCCGGGAGTAGTCTCACTCTCACGTCCGGAGTGTCTCCCGCGGCTGCTGGTTTACATTAACCAAACGACTATCGGAGTCGCGTTTACAAAGTAGACTGATGAAATTACATCAAAACTTGCTCATGTCTGCCTGAAGTACAAGTTACACCCGGATCAAAAGTATTTTTATATTCCAGGTTATAAAGTATCTAATATATAAAATTTCCGTGTCACAATGTTAATTACCGTACTCCTCCGAAACGGCTCGACCGATTTTTATGATATTTTGAGTACATATTGGGTAGGTCTGAAAATCGGCTAACATCTTTTTTTCATACCCCTAAACCTCAGCGGGTGAAACCGCTGTGCACAGCTAGTTTGTATAAAAAAAATCATATTAATCCGTTAAGTAATTTTCAGGTGAAAGAGTAACACATCGTCAAGATCCTTGCAAATTTTCACGATATTCTAGTGATAATTTTATAATTATTATAATCCTAACTAATATTATAAAAGCGAAAGTGACTTTGTTTGTTTGTTACCTCTTCACGCTTTAATGGCTAAACCGATTTTGATGAATTTTGGTACAGAGATAGTTGTGAACCAGGAGACAGACAAAGGCTAATTTTTATGAAAAAAAAATGGGATATGAGGGAGAAAGAGGAAAAAAAGGGAAACTTAGCGTTGCTATTGCAAATCAATAAGGCGCTAGGGCAAGAACTGCAGGTAGCAGGTACTGTGTTATACCGAATTTAACGCTAGCGAAGACGCGGACAAAACCTAGTAATGAAATTAATCATTTTATAGTCTGCACAGATATAATAAGAAAGAAATCAAGTACCTGACATCCAAGTCCAGGGTCTGATGAAGGTATCCCTCATTATGTTGAGCCTCGGTCAGTACTGGAGTAATGACCAGAGAGCCATCCTCGAAGCTCACCGTGTTATCCGGATCATAGAAGTTGAAGGGGTAGTCCTGTAGTTACAAGAAATGATAAGTATTAGATTTTATCCATGTTAGACCAAGACAGCCTAAGCAGGACTTGTCGAGTTTCAGACAAAATGTAGCTTGAAAAGGAGTTTTATTTTTAAGTGTTTTGCTAATATTTTTACAAACATTAAAACTTAAACTAAGGGCCAAACCAGAAATACATATTTTTTTGTATCTACCTGTAGATACAAATATTTTTTTTGTGTAGGTATCGAACATGTAAAATGCAGGTCAGCAACAACACTGCGGCAACCGTGGCGCGCATTCAAACGTAGAAACGTGTCTATTTATTTTGTACGACACACTGACTATTTTTTTAACTGAACAGGTCATATTATTTAATGCACAAAATTGACAGAAACATAAACGGCATCTTTTGACTGCGCTCACTTAGAAGGTTGATTTTGTCAAAACTCCAAGGGACTATAACATGAGTATATGGTTAAATATATATAAGTTTTAATTTCAACTCGATATCTCCACTTCTTGACAGACAGACATACGGACAACTAAGTGATACATTGAGGGTTAATTTTTTCTGGTTAGTTCATCATCATCATCATCATCAGGCTATATTAGTCCACTGCTGGACATAGCCCTCCCTCCTTCTGGTTAGTTGCGGAACCGTTAAAAAAATAATATAATAAATGAGTTTTCAATTAACAATAATTTATTACTAAAGAGCTCTGAACTAACCGGCTCTCCAGGAAACTGGATCAAAGCATCCCATTTATCCAAGGCTCTAAGACTGGTTTTCTGGAACTCTTCGCTAAACAGCAAGTGGTCTTTACAAGTGTTTCGATAACCTTGAACTATGGTTTTTGACATTATACAGTTTTCTTCTTCTTCTTCAGTCTGGGTTACTTCATATCTTTCGTCTAGAAGGTTTTCAGGGAAAGTTATAGAGCCGTATGGAGGATCTCCTCCATCATCTGATGGTCCGGGAGTTACCTGTTCTGGTGGGATACTAGCTGGTGTACCATCTTCGTTGACGAATTCTGGAAATTTCAATGAAGGTTGAACAATAGCAGAAATGCACCTATATACGGCAGAATAGACGATGCGCTAAGATTACGATTCTGAGCGACTAATAGAAGCATGGAAAACTGTTCATCAAAATCGGTTTAGCCATTAAGGCGTGAAGACGTAACAAACAAACAAACCCACTTTCGCTTTTATAATATTAGTAAGGATGTTCAAAAACTTACTAGTAACTGTGTATTCGAGGTCTGTGTTATAATACCCCTTGCCATTTTTGAGAACATAGACCCAATAAAATATGGTGTCTCCAACTTTCAGTACGACATCACGTTGCTTGTAAACCCACTTATTGCCTTTGGGTCTAGTAACGTCTCCATGAAAGACACCTTCGCTTAAACCCTCAAATTCTTGGTTGATGTTTCCACGGAATCCGAAGAAGGTATAACCGTCATCTAAAAAGGAGAAAAGGATTAATTAGTCTGGCAACTGCAGTCCATGACGTTCCTAGGTTTCCAGATTTTTTTTAAGACTTTGTCCCACTAAAGGAATTTCTCCTGTTTCGTGGTGCATTTAAGCTCACATACAAAAACAGCCAGACCCGGCACAACTATCTGTAGGCCATACAAATATTTGTCTCGTGCGGGGATCGAACCCGCGACACGCAGTGCAGCAGTCGATCGCTCAGCCACTGTGCCAACCGTAAATAACATACATACATCATGCCTATATCCTAAGTAGTGACTGTGATAGCTTAGTGTTATTTCCGTACATATTTCACTTGCTTCAGTGAAGGAAAACTTTGTGAGCAAACCTCGTGAGGAAACTAGCATGCCTGAGATATAATAAGCTCCTCATGTTAAGCCAAGTCAGAGACAAAAAATGATGTCCGAAAGAAAAGGTAAAATTATTTTTATCTAGTTTATCTAATATATAAAATTCTCGTGTCACAATTTTCGTTCCCATGCTCCTCCGAAACGGCTGGATCGGTTTAAACGAAATTTTGTGTACATGTCGGGTAGGTCTGAGAATCGGCTACTATCTATCTGAGCAGCGGGTGAAACCGCTGGGCACAGCTAGTTTAATAGATAAATTCTCGTGTCACAATGTCTGTTCCCACACTCCTCCGAAAGGGCTCAACCGATTCTTAAAAAAAAAGAAAATGTTACACCAATATAAAAAATAATAATTTGATACAATTTGTGACTGTTTTTACAGAACAGGCTGTGACGCGAAAAAACCTTGCCGTAATAATTATCTAAAATTTTAATAATAACCCGAATCAACAAATAATTTCTTTTTTACCTCATCCGAACAAGTTTTTAATTAGTGTGCTATCGATGCTTTATACAGTCAAACTTTAAATGGCGATAGTCGATTTTTATATGAAAAAGCAAAATATATATAATTTTTTTTAAAGAATGCGTGGGTGCGTTTACAAACATATAAACTCACATACACAAACAGCCAGACCCGGAACAATTATCTGCAGGTCATACAAATATTTGTTCCGTGCGGGAACGAACCCGCGACATGCAGCGCAGCAGTCGATCGCTCAGCGACTGCGCCAACCGTGCCGTCAATGTCTTTTGTTAACAAATACTGTCTGTCACTTGTAGTTTTTTAGGATTCCGTACTTCAAAAGGAAAATACGGAACCCTTTCAGCCCCTTTGGAATTTAGCCAATAGCCGCTCCTGGCCACCGTAGACGTAGGTCTATGACCTGTCCATCTAGTGATGGCAGGGCATGTCGACGTTCATGTTACACGCGCGCCACCAAGAGATTTCAGCAAAGCAGAGGTGACTACCAGGGCCTGCCTAGGTTGCTGGTTGTTTGAAAGAGATACCGAGGCCCCGAAACACAAAGGGCAAAAGAAGGAACATAAATCAGTAAAAGTCTGCGGGTAAAGTTAGGCTTTCCCATGCGAAAAAATAGCGACAAAGTGACATATTTGCTAAACAATCATTCAAAATATAGGTGTATCATAAAAAAAGAGTCATCATCTGCATTTTCCTGCCCTTGTCTCATTCTATTTGGGGTCGGCGCATTATACATTTTCTCCTTCCATTCTCCCCTATCAGACGTCACGGCATCATTTACTCCTTTCTCCTCCATTTCATTGCTTACACAACCCATCCATCTTTTCTTTGGCCGTCCTCTCGCTCTCCATCCATTAACATTCAGATCTTTCACTCTTTTAGTCACATGTGCTTTGCTCCTCCTCATTACATGTCCTTAACAAGACAAACGCCTCCCTTAATTTTTTTCTGTAACAAGCGCAACTTTCAAACTTCCTTTAATATACTCATTCCTTACTTAATCCATTCTTGTCGCTCCACACATCCATCTCAACATTCTTATCTTCGCTACATGCAATCGTTTTTTACCCATTGGAATATAGTCACAATTAACAGGCAATTTAGGCAGTTTTTATCACAATTAACGGTCTTACCTTTCAACGTTACTCGAAAGCCTTTTGGATACAGAGCTTCCACCTTTGGCGTTCCAACTTCGTGCCCCCTGTTCCCTTGAACTTCACATATTGCAATTAACACAGATAAGTATAAGACCACAGCTTTGTATAAAGACGTCATGTCTCGACCTCTTTTAGAGCCGAATGGTTTGATACAACATGAAGAAGCTGAACGCCGGATTTTAGAGGTCGTATTTTTTAAAACAGGAAAATTAAACTTGATATATTCATACTTTGCTGTTATCCGAGACTTCGTCAGCGTTAGATTCGCGATTTGTTTAAAATGTAGGTTCTTAATTATTTTTTTCGTTTGTACTAGTTTTGCCCAGCGGTTTCAGCTACTGCTCGAAAAATACCTAGATGTTGGCCGATTCTCAGACATACCTGATATGCACACAAAATTTCAGACAAATCGGTCCAGCCGTTTCGGAGGAGTATGGTAACTAACACTGTGGTACGAGGATTTTATATATTAGACTAGCTTTCGCCCGCGGCTTCGCCCGCGTTAAATTTGGGGTAACACAGTTCCCCTTGCGCCTTATTGATTTGTAATAGCAACGCTAAGCTTTCCCTTTTCTTCCCTCTTTCTCCCTCACATCCCATTTTTTTTAAATAAAAATTGGCCTATATCCGTCTCCTGATTCCCAACTATCTACCAAAAATCATCACAATCGTTTTAGCCATTAAAGCGTGAAGAGGTAACAAACAAACAAACAAACTCACTTTCGCTTTTATAATATTATAGTAAGGATTAGATAAAGACAGACGGAGACATGAGGTAACGCTTGATGTGTTCAGTTTTAAACACTCGCCTTAAAGTCGTTTGAACTGTATAGTAGTTGTCAGTTGTAAAACAATGTTGGGGTCGGTTTCCAGTCTTACCGGATGCAGCTGAATACCAGTATTTTACATGGAGCGACTGCCTATCTGACATTATCTGGTAATACGATACCCCTTGGTGAGACTGATTGTCAGACTTTCGGGACACTGACTATCTGTAACGACTGTCAAAGATCTGATGACAGCCGGGACCAACAGCTTAACGTGCATTCCGAGGCACGGAGGGAACTCGGTATGTAACGGGTGGTCACCCATCCTAAACCATAACCTAAAGATCGACCTGAGCGGCTGCTATTATTTAGCCACGAGCTCCTCAGTTAAGGAATAAAGAGAAAATGCAATATTTCTCATCCCTTATTTAATTTATAACTTAAGGTATGTCTGTTCCCAGTTTGAAATTTAGATTTTGAGGTTATAATCGAACCATAACAACGATTATTAGGCATGATTTTTCATAGCTGAAAAACCATATCACAATTCATTTAGCTATTTTTAATTTTATTTATTTGGCTCACCAACAATTGAATACACAGTACAGGTTAAGAAGAACATCGAATAAACTTATTGACTAGTGTACCAATTTCTTATAGGTAAGCACATCATGCATTAATGTTATAATAATAATACCTACCCAAGCTTGGACCCTGTTCCCGATACCGGTGGGCTACTATTTTTATATTTTTAAATGGTTTTTTTTTATGATTTTAAGAAATATTTAAAAATGTAATTTTGTGTATAGAAAACAATAAATGGGCGAGAATACCTATACCCAGACAATTAGTGCATAAAAACTATTCATAATTAATAACATAGGTAACTGTATTCTTAACTGGCGGCTGGCGGAGTCGTGTAAAATACTTAAAATGTACAGACGCCTGCACATCAAGCCACTACAATCTGTCAGATTTCTTTGATAGATTTTCGACTTTATTTCTAAAGTATTAGGTTCAAGGTTCATTGGGAAAATTTGACAGTTTTGGGTAGCTTGACCTGCTGTCGTCTGTACATTTTGGCATGCAGCTAGTCACCCCTGACTGGAGGCTTCCACAGGATTGACCGGTTAAGCAGATAATGACCTCATAAGTCGAACTGCGAGATGCCAAAAAAAATACAGCTAGTCCATATTACGAGTATTTTTTTTAAATAATTCATGTTGGAAATTGTCCTTTCATTACGTTCCGATCAGCATGAAAAGGTATCAGAATTGCTTTCGCATTCATGATATTAGTATGGATATTTTTGGTTCTCTTCGTCCCTATTCTTTCTATGGTATCGCTTGCTTGGAGGTCGGAAATTAATCCACTTAACCGAGCTTCAGGGTAAAACGTATGTTAGGTTCTGATCTAGGTTCACTTGTGTTCAAGCTTTGGTCCTCGCGGCAGCGGCACAATCCAATCCTCAAGGTCAAGCACTACTAACCTAACCTAGATATAGGTTGGTCTGTAGAGGTATGACCATACCTTTAACTTTCATCACAGAGGGTCCCTTTTTAGGCTTACGTTGGCTACGGGTTCTGTTTTGGTCATTTGTATACCTACCATATTCAAATGTCTAAAATGGAACCCAGCGAAATTGCTTTCTTTAGAAATATCTGATATGTTGTATTATGTATAAATTTTGATTGTTTTATTTTA
The DNA here is from genome assembly GCA_958449745.1 of Ochropleura leucogaster. Taxonomy (NCBI): domain Eukaryota; kingdom Metazoa; phylum Arthropoda; class Insecta; order Lepidoptera; family Noctuidae; genus Ochropleura; species Ochropleura leucogaster. The sequence continues at coordinate 15,503,716 of OY288216.1, forward strand.
TTTTTAATTGACTAGGACCTGGACCCTTTGGCGCTGTTGTGGCTGATGAAGATTGTGGCACCGTTAGTGATGTTGGGGAAACATTTTCCATTTCTAAAAAAAGACAGCTTCTATTCTCTCCAAATAAACAGAAAAATCAAAAACTTATATTATTATTTTATACTTTTATTAAAAATTGTTAGAACTAAAATCTCATAATCATCACAGATCACTTTCTTAGTCTACAAGGCGTACACTTTGATGGAATCCACTCTCAGATTGGCGTTGTACCAAGATGGAAACCAGCTGTTCTTGCCTTTCCAGAAGTCAAGCATGGCCTTACTAGCTTTGTTCTTCCAGGGTTTGCCCTGAAGGTCGTCGCTGAAGTCGTGGACACCTCCCACACGAAGACCCAGGGAGAGGTAGAACTGTGAAGAGGATCAGACGGTTAGTTTTTGATGAACTTAAACATGACGTCACCAAGAAATTCCCAAATAACTTTCCCCGCTTTTGCCGGAGAGGGGGGGAGTGTCAGACTTGTACTGGCTAAACCCCACCTATGTTCTTTTTATTGCCCTTTACGTTCCGGGGCCGCGGTATATTTTTCGAACAACCCGCAACCCCAGCACGCTGTGTCCCTGGCAGGCCTTTCTGCTTTGCTAACATCTCTTTGAGGCGCGCGTGGAACACTAACGCGCCGTCGACACGGCCTGTCGTCAATAGACGGACGGACGGTGAGCTACCCATTGCTCACCGTCCACAGGCCCGCATCTATGGTGGCCGGGCTAGTTATTAAATCACAATTGTAGTGGGCGCACCTATTGACACCAACTTAGAACAAATCCAGACTGCTCTCAAGAAATTCCTAAAAGGATAATCCCTATAACAATTTTCCTGACCTGGGAATCGAATCCAGAACCTCTTGCTCAGCAGTCACGACTTCCGACCACTAGACTAACGATACGAGTTTAATTTTAATATCAAAGTAGGAATCCCATATGTAACAGTTATGCTTTTGGTGCCAGCAAAAAACTTACCGTTTGATCAAGCGGCGCCATGACAGTTCCTTTGAGCCAGTTGCTAGCGTGCGTCACGTCGTGTTTTTGCGCGATAGAGAAGAATCCTTCGCCTGGATTGATGTTCCCGTATTGTTCGCCGTCCACGAAGAGTTCGAGACCGTCTGCAAGACAAGTGTAATGGTTAGATAGAAGGTAATGGTTGACTTTTTTTCAAATTAGAATTTATCTAAATTACTTCTCCCACTCTGGACTGAGTGGATGGGAGTGTCAGGTTTGTACTGACTAAAACCCATCTTTCTTCTTTGTGTACCGGGGCCGTGGTATCTCTTCCGAACAACCCGCAGTACCGACAGGCAGTGGCCCTTAGTGTATGAAAGCATGGCGTTGAGTTCAATCTTCTTTGAAGTCCTTTTAAAGACGGTTGTAGCTGAAGTAATTTCTATCTAAATGCAATAGACTGGTAGCCTACGTACTTAAATTAACTTATTTTTTACTTATTAACCCTTCTTTGCTTCACCGTTGTCGGGTAAAAATAACGGCACCTCCCCACATGGATATAACTACCCAATCAGAAAATGTTTTATTTAATGCAAGAAAATATGAATCATCATCTATTGCTATTGGGCGGTTAAAACTTAGCTATGAGCAATTGAAATCAAATCATAAGCATTTATTTCAAATAGGTCTTTAACAGGCACTTTTGAAATGTCAAAACGATGACAGCAATAAAATTAAGCTACAATCACGAGACATAATAACTAGGACAGTACTATAGTTGCCCATTCCAAAGCGTAAATCTCTTAAGAAAGTAAGAAAAGTGTAACTAAAAGAGTGATCTAAATGTTGATATATGGAGAAGGAGAGGAAGGTCAAAGAAAAGATGTATGGATTGTGTAAGGAATGATATGAAGGAGAAAGGAGTAAATGATGCCGTGACGTCTGACAGGGGAGAATGGAAGAAGAAAACGTGTTGCGCCGACCCCAAATAGAATAGGACGAGGGCAGGAAGATGGTGATTTACAAAACTAAAACTTTTAACCAGCATCAAAATAAAACACCAAAAATCTCACCAGGCTTCCAAATCATACTATAATTATGATAATCATTGCTCCAGTTATCGATTCCAATTTTCTCCTTCATCAGCATTGACCTGAATGTTTCAGTGTCAGATAAGACGGGACCTCCATACAACTTCTTGGCGTGACTTAGGTTCCCTCGAACGAAAGCGATGCGCATTAAACCCGATTGATAACCCTGGGTTCCGTAGACATTTTCGGTAGGCTCTAAGTTGATTTCTGGAATGGAAATTGGGCATAAGTAGATGTTCTCACTGTTTCCATTCAATTTTCGCGGGATAGTGCGATTGTAAGTCAATCGTTTGAGAAAGAGTCTAGCTCATCCCACCTTCTCCTTATGAGTGTGCCGCGGTGTTGTTTCTTGCTTTCTGGTGTCCACTGAGTTGTTATTACAGTGAAAACCGTGGTTTTCTCAAAATTCTTTGGTTGGCAAAGCTGGGAAATTTTCATTGCCCAAAAATCGCAACAAAAATATGAATATGACCATACAGAGCGCCAGGAGTATTAATGATGACGAAAATGTGTTGAATTTGACGCAGCCGTGAGACACACGATATATTTCTTTTTCAATTTAATTTTATGTTTTTTCTTTTATCTGTTGTGACATGTTCAAAATAAACTTATTTCTTTTTTCTTTTTCACTAACAGAGACTTCTAGAAGCTTCCACTCACCAGGTATCAGCCAGCTGCCCGCAGGCAGCTTCGCACTGACTTCGATCTTGCCGAACTTGAAGCCGAACCTATGTCTTGTAGTGATTTTCCCAGTTATGACTGGAGGTAGAATTTGTGCCCCTGATGCCACGCGATTGCATTCCGTGGTGCTTAGTTGACCTGTACATCTGAAAATGGAGAATAAAGATGACATAGAAGACATAGAAGGAAAATATGTATAATGGACGATAACTCATAAACTACCAAAGCAATATATATAAAATTGTAATGGGAATAAATCAGAAGTAATCCCTTTTGAACACAAAACAAAACAAAAGTCAAACACAGAACCTCGTCCTTTTTTGAAGTCGGTTAAAAATAACAAAAACATTTACATATTTTTTTAAATTTAATTTTGGTTTGCAAATCTTTAGTCCTTACTTTTGCAGTGGAGGTCAATATAGACTTATAATAATAATAATATTGAATTCAACAGTTTACTCTTAATTTAATTTCCAAACGCTTTGGGTGAAAGGAAACTGCCATCGAAAATTGTACTTAATTCAAAAGTTCTCTGATGTTTACGACATCCGGTAAATACTTAACGAACGGCAGGAAATTGGGACTTAATCATGACTGTGTAAAGCCGATGTATTCATCAAGATTAATTAATTTGACTTTTGAATGGAAAGTTCATTTAAAAGAATATTTTTTGTGTCTTATTGACTTCATGAGCTCGTCACGAATTTATTATCTGTCTACGCTTTTCGCAACGATTTTTGGTAATTTGAATCGACTTCCAGTCTAACTGGATGTAGCTTCATTCCATACCAGTTCTGGGTAATAGGATAATCTTGGGTAATACCGGTAATCAGAGCTGAAACTGGGTTAAAGGGATGTTCAGGCAGTTCTATACTAAAATGCTCTGTCGCGGGGACAATTGTGCATCACTCAAATCCAGGCTGGATTTGAGTGATCCATTTGCTATCACAAATACGGTATTTTCACAAGTTATTATGCCTTGTGACTGGGAATGTAGCTTCATGATTTGTTTTTTGACATTCAAAAGTGTCTATACCGGCTAATTGAAATAAATACTTTGGGTTTGAGTTTAAATGAGGTTTGTACCCCAAAAAGGGTGTTTAGCGTGTAGTCGCTTAGTTTTTAAGTTTCTTGCCTTGGCTGGAGGACTCATTCTTAAAGCGCCCACAAAATTGCCTGGTTAAGCAGACAGCATCGTCATTCCTCATACATTGAACGGCGAGATGGCAAATGATTAAGGACAGTCGTTCAGTCAATAGCGATGTAAATATTATACAGGCCGCACGCACTATTGGACAAAAAATGGAGGAAATGTCTCTTGAAAGAGTAATTGTGGAAGTGTAGCGTCCTGCCGTATGAGACCAGGTTAGAATCCAGTGTCCGCGACGGGTACCCGCGACGGGTGCGCTGGTCGGGAGGCCGTCGCGTTCACCGGGACACAGTTTCAGCCCTCAGACCTTGAGCCTGCTAGTTAGCAACGAGTCAAACAGTTTTAACTACCTGGGATCCCTCAACATAAATAAAAGCAAAAACATTATTTTTACTTAGTAGCTCCAATTTACGTACCCAGGAAGGTTCAACGATTCAGTGAGGAATCCTTCGTGGTGCACCTTTTCTGTCAGTACGGGAGTGATGACCAGCGAACCGTCTTCGAAGCTTATTGTGTTGTCAGGAATGTACACGTTGAAAGGATAGTCCTGCAAAAAAAGATGTTGAGGTCATTAAAGAAAGGCAGGCGTATTCATTTTGAAGTTTGATAACATAACAAGCCTGTATTTTGTTAAAAGGGTTAACTTGTTGAATGTTGCAAAAAACGCGCGAAAATTCGACGAAATATCGACGAATTTATGACTGACATTTTTTTTGGTAGTCTTCTAGAGATAGCCTTCAGAAAAACGAAGAGTTTATCGTTAAACCGATAGTTACACCGCATAAAGTTTCCCCCGTGGGTACTTAAGACCGATAGAAACATTCTTTTCTTTTTAAAAAAAACAACGTTGTTCCACACTAGGAATTTCTATTGTATCGTGGGTGCGTTTACAAACATATAAACTCACATACACAAACAGCCAGATCCGGAACAACTATTTGTAGGTCATACAAATATTTGTTCCGTGTGGGGATCGAACCCGCAACACGCAGCGCGGCAGTTGATAGGTCAGCCAGTGCGCCAACCGTGTCGTCTTAACGTTCAACTTAACGACATTTAACGGGTTAATTAGAAGAGTATCATAGCATACCCACAATCCAATATCTAGGCTGCTACTACGAAATTTCTGATGAAAAAAAATAAACAAAAAAAACCGGCCAAGAGCGTGTCGGGCCACGCTCAGTGTAGGGTTCCGTAGTTTCCCGTCCGTCACAATAAGTGTTCCCACTTATGAGTTTATTATTTGTTTGACGTTGAACACTAGAGAATTGTATTTTATTATTATCCAAGTATGGGAATAGTGCGTTAACGTAAACGTGCTAAACTATCATAGACCCGTAATATTCCATTGATGTAATAAAATATGCAAATCCAATGCCCCACAAACCCGACTTCTCTCTCCGCCATATATAATTTATAAATGACACTCAGGCTCTATTAGTTCCGGGTAAAGAAAAAGAGACACTTCTGTAGGCCGAAACGATGTGTGTTGGCCTGTTGGGATAACAAATCATGAAAGGCGCGCACAGCGTGCGTCGTCCTCAACATGATTATCACTGTTCAAAATATACGAGAACATTTTAATACCGGACAAATCAAAATCAAACCTCGACAACTAATTAGATTATGCATTCATAAATAAAATTACGAATATAAAGACTTTTAAAAAACGACGTCATTACACAACGCCATCTATCGAATCATTTATGAACTGGTTTTTACCTTAACATTTGATGGTGTTAAAAAAATGAATTTTATTTTTGTTCTAAATTGCCTTAGCATGTTCTTAATAGAAGTTTTATATAGTTATAAAATACCGCCAATGCCAAGGAGAGACCAACCGAACAATTCGGTAATACCCGATCCAATGTAATAAGTACCTACAGCGCCATCTCTCGGGGAATTGGGTTACTAATTAATACTTATTTAATAATTTTGGATTGCGAGATCCGATTTCAATAATTCTTTTTTTGTTTGAAAAAAGATACGTTCAGGATAATAAAATATGTAAACGAAGTTAAAAATAATGCTTGCATATACAATCGTATATGCAAGCATTATTTTTAACTTCGTTTATAAAAAAAAAATTATAAAATTTTTTATTATACTACAAACTTAGTCCAGAAATTATTTTCTTTTTTGTACAAAAACGTTGTGTTAATCAAGTTCAAAATAATTTTCATAGAAAGTCCTTATAAAGTTCTACTTTTCAGATTTTTTTCATATTTTCTAAACGTATGGTTCAAAAGTTAGAGGGGGGGGGGACATTGTTTTTTACTTTTGGAGCGATTATTTCCGAAATTATTGACATTATCAAAAAATGATTTTAGTAAACCCCTATTCATTTTTAAATACCTTTCCAACAATATATCACACGTTAGGGTAGAAATTAAAAAAAAAATCACTTCCCACTTTACATATAGGGTGGCTACCCTAATAAAACATTTTTTTCCAATTTTTATTTTACCACTTTGTCGGCGTGATTGATATACATATTGGTACCAAATTTCAGCTTTCTAGTGCTAACAGTCACAGAGATTAAGCGAAGACCTACGGACGGACGGACGGACGGACGGACGGACGGACAGATAGACATGGCGAAACTATAAGGGTTCCTAGTTGACTACGGAACCCTAAAAAACTTTAGTTATTTACATACCGGCCCTTCTGGGAACCTGATCTCCGGCGTCCAACTGCCCAGGCTCTTGAGGCCCGCTCCATTGAAGTCCTCACTAAAGACCAGATCTCCCTTGCAGACGGGACTGCGTCCCGCGACCACAGTTGCTGATGCTTGGCAGCGGGGAGGGGTTTGGGTAGGGCGTTGGGTAGGACCTTGTGTCGGAGGAGCTTGAGTTCCAGATGTGGGGGTGGGTTGAGGGGGTATTTTACTTGTGTCTGCTGGAGATCCATCTTCGTTTACGTATTCTGGAAGTTGAAAATAATGTGGTGAGGTTTCAGTTAAGAAGTCCAAGTATCGTCACTGGCCTGTAATTCCTAGTCTCTATTTTAAACAAGAAGAAAAAAAAAACGGTGAAAATTATTCCAAAATTTGGAGTTATTCCTTTTTGAATGTATTTAGAAAGCGTTATACATAAACGACATGACTTCGTATTTCGTAGTGGCTAGAATAACGTTGAATAACAAAAAAAGGTTATAAATATTTTTAATATCAATAAAACATCAAGCCTAATCCTCGACGGGTAAGGCAGAGGCGTACCTGATGACACACCTACATCATAATATATGTTTAAGGCCAAATTAATAGGGAGCGAGACTATTGACATTAATCCGGCACAATCCCAGGCTGCTAATGAGAAATTCCTGACAAAAACCCAATAACGCTTTGCCCGAGCCAGGAATCGAACCTAGGACCCCATACATAGACGACATGGTTGGCGCAGTGGCTGAGCAAATATTTGTATGGCCTACAGATAGTTGTTTCGGGTCTGGCTGTTTGTGTATGTGAGTTTGTATGTTTGTAAACGCACCCACGATACAGGAGAAATTCCTTGTGTGGGGCAACTTTTTTTTAAAACAAATATAATAAATACTTAGCGTACAAATAAATATGTGCTTGGTCGCAATCACGACTGCTGACGGCTTAAACTAACGAGGCAGTCTATATTAAATTGAGGGAAAATCGCGTAATATAGACAGGTTTTTGTAGCAAATACTTAACAGTTATTTCTTCCTTACCAGTGACAGTCCATTCCCCATCATCCTGCCGGTAACCCAACCCATTCTTGATGACGTAAGTCCAAAAGTAGATCTTGTCTCCAAGTTTCAGTTCAACATTCCTGTCTCTGAAGGTCCATAGTCCATTCTTAGGTTTGGTGATGTCTCGAGCCCATTGACCAGCTTCCAGGCCTTCCATCTCCACGTTAAGGTTACCGTGGAATGCCATCAGTGTGAAGCCATCGTCTGGAAAAGATTTAAATTAGTTTTTTAAATAGGGGATGGATTTTATGGATGTGTGACGCCTTGGGCAGTTCTTGTAATATTTTTTTTTATTCAGAGGGTTCTGCCAGAGCCACGGCCTGCCAGGTTTGCGGGCTGTTCGAAAGAGATACTGCGGCCCCTGAACAGAAAGGGCAAAAAAAGGAACATGGGTGTGTTTTAGTCAGTAAAAGCCTGACAGTCCCCCGCTGGCCTACATCCCATCCGTAAAAAGGGGGTTTGAATTTTGTAAAATCCTGTTTTTAGTGAGCACCTACGTTTATAAGGATTCCCTGTACAAAAATTCAGTAATTTTCTGTTTTATCCTATTAATAATAAATGCGAATGTTTGTGAGGATGGATGTACAGATGTTTGTTACTCTTTCACGTCAAAACGGCTAAACGGATTTTGATGAAATTTGGCACAGAGGTAGATTATGGTCTGGAATAACACATAGATTTTTTTTTTTTTTTTGTTTTTTATTTTTGATATGACGCGGGGATGCCGCGGACGCCAACTAGTATATAAATTGCACCTCTGCTGAATAAAACTGTTCCTTAAGTAGCTTGAGCATTTAACGGTCACAAGAAAACTACAAACTAAAATTAATCTCATTTACCATCGTGTTGTTGCTTCGATAATATTTAATTTGAACAAGTTTTTGCTGGTAAAGAAAACCTGTTGTAGTATGTTTGTGTTTATTAGTTGGTTCATTGCCTTCAGCGTCATGTGTGTCTGAGAATATTGTGTCAATGACCTAACCTATAGAGAAAATTTATATTTTTTTGACAATCTTGTTGAAATTAGAAGTTTTGTTTTCTAAACTTAAGGAAGTTGTGACAATTTATTGAGCTTTAGGAAATATGGGTATTATACTACCCAGTTGTGTTATGTGGAGGTCAGAAAGGTAGCCGCTTCATGTATCTGAATGTGGACCCCCAACAAGACCGAGAAATGGCTTGGCAGTGAATGTTGAACCAGTTTCAATTCAATTCAATATCTTTATTGTGGGTCATAGGTTTGTACATAATACAGGTCTTAAATAATTAAATAGATCAGCTTTGTAAACCCTTTGGGTAAACAATAGTCAAATTATTTAAAAACTAGCTGTTCCCCACGGTTTCAACCGCTGGACGGGTGTATCACAATTTATAAGCAATATTTACAGCAATGATAGGTTAATATTAGCATGGTTCCCAGTTCTTATCTTTATATATATAATTCTTCTGTGAGTGTGTATGTCACTGAACTTCTCTCAAACGACTGGACCGATTTTAATGAATTTTTTGGTGTGTGTTCAAGGGGATCTGGGAATGGTTTAGATTCACAATTTTGTCCGGCAGATGGCGCTGCATCACATTTTTTTGTAAATACGTAGGGAACGAATGTGGAGGCTTAAAATAACCTTCAGGAGGGATTCAGTCAGTTTAATTTAATATAAAACTTTTGCCGCACCCCGCTGTTTTAACCACGTAAACTCGAATATTATACATACACTTGTTTTTGCACGCGGCTTCGCTCGTGTTAAATTCGGGGTAACACAGTTCCCCTTTCCTGATTTGCAGGTACCTGCTACCTGTAGTTATTGCCCTTGCGCCTTATTTATTGTAATAGCAAAGCTAAGTATTCACCTTTTCTTCCCTCTTTCTCCCTCATTTCTTTTTTTCCGTCTCCAGAGTCCCAACTATATCTACCAAAATTCATCAAAATCGGTTAAGCCATTTAGGCGTGAAGACGTAACAAACAAACAAATAAATAAATAAATATCTTGGGAAACTCACACACGGCTATCTGATCCCAAGCTAAGCAGAGCTTGTGTTATGGTAACCAGACAACTGATATACATACTTATATAATTTATAAATACATACATATTATAGATAAATCACACCCAGACACAGAACAAACAATCATGCTCATCACACAAAGTTTGTCCTGGGTGGGAATCGAACCCACGACCTTCGGCTCAGCAGTCAGGGCCACTAACCACTAAACCAACAAACCCGTCAACAAAAAAACTCACTTTCGCTTTTATAATATTAGTAAGGATTTAAACCTCCCTCTTTCATCATTCTATCTATTGCTAAAAACTACATTAAAATCCGTTGAGTAGTTTCAAATATCTAAGCAAACAAACAGCGGAAAGACTTAATTTTATACTATTTAAAGATTAGCTTATTTCTATACCGACAATCCGTCGTGGTAATAGAATTACCTTTTTTATTCTTCCAAGAATTTGAGATCCTTTGCTCTCCTTTGAGGTATCCAAATAAATAGTTCGTGAATAAAATATCAAATTACATGATAACATGGTAATTTTATTATTGGATCTGAAAGTGCTTTGGGATTTTGTTCTTTTGACATTAAATCAGTCCTTATTGAATTTTATTGTAAACCTTGGATAACTATTTCTATCTTTTCGTTAGAATGCGTAAAATAGTTTAGTTTATTTTATCTATTTATTTATGTTTTATATGTTAGTTTTTGATGAGAAGCTGGAAGAGTAGGAGCTCGTGGCTAAATAATAGCTGCCGCTCGGCTCGATCTTTAGGTTAAACCGCGCTTGCCTATGTTGGTCTGTGGATGGATGACCCCCCGTTACAAACCGAGTTTCCTCCGTGCCTAGGAAAGCACGTTAAGCCGTTGGTCCCGGCTGTCATTTGTAGATCTTTGACGGTCGTTACAGTAGTCAGTGTCCCGAAAGTCTGACAACCAGTCTTACCAAGGGGTATCGTATTACCTAGTATTAACTGGGTTATGGAGGTCAGACACGCAGTTGCTCCAAGTAAAATACTGGTATTCAGCTGCATCCGGTAAGACTGGAAGTCGACCCCAACATAGTGGGGAAAAGGCTAGGAAGATGATATTAGTGAAATAAGTAGGTACCTACAAAAAAAAGAGAATAATAATATACTAATTAATTATTCACTATTATAATTTTCCTCCTACTCCATCACCCTGCCTTTTGTCTTAGTATTAAGGAAAAATATTTCTTTAAAATGTTTTTGAGAATTGGTAAATCCGAAATAAACAATTAGTGTCCATAATAATTAGCTTAAATGATCTAATACTTAAAAGTATGTCTGCAATAACAATATAGTTTTCCTGTGGTTTTGCAATAATATCTTAATTAATGCGTTGGTTTACCTTAATATAATAAAATGCATCATTTTATGTTATTTAATAAATGTACCTATAAATAATACCAAACCAAGTTTATATGATCTAATACTTTTTTTCTGCGGATGGGAAATTATCGAATAACTGTGTCAGACTTGTACCGACTAAAACCCACCCATGTTCCTTCTATTGCCCTTCGTGTTCCGGGGCCGCGGTAGCTCTTTAGAAAAACCCGCAATCCCGGTGGTGGCCCTGGCAGGGCCCTCTGCTTTGTTGACATCTCTTTGAGGCGCGCGTTAAACACGAACGCGCCGTCGACACGGCCTGTCGTCAATCGACGGACGAACGGTGAGCTACCCATTGCTCACCGTTCACAGGCTCGCATCTACGGTGGCCGGGAGTCGTCTCGCGGCGCCCGGCGCCGGGAGCGTCGGCTGGGTTGGATTGATGTTCTCTCCCTTAAACGCCCGGCCACCTCCTCCTTGCTTAAACGCATGGCCTGAACCAGGGTAAATAGACCATTACATGCTCTTTTGAATGCCAAGAAACAAAATAATGAAGCTACAGTCCCAGTCACAAGGCATAATAACTTTGTGAAAGTACTGTAGTTGCCTATTCCAAAGCGTTGATCTCTATAGAGAAAAATGGGCATTATTTAATTGAAAATTTCCCATCCGCAAAAAAAGGTCTTTTAGAAAGAAATTCTTTGAGTTTGACCCATTTATAAGGAAAAAAATAGTGTGTGTGTCAGCTCCGACGCACGTCTGGAGTTTACTCCTTAAGTACGAGTATCTAACCATAAGGTGAGTATAAACTACAACATTTTCTGGAGCATTTCTGTGTAATGTAACGTTCTTACGAATGGTACAATACAGGCAAAAGCTCAGTTTCCAAAGCATTTCCATGTAATGTAACGTTCCTGGGAATGCTCGACGTTATGTTACGGGTAAATGCTCACAGCGAGTGTGCATTTACCGCGTGGACCGCGTGTCTTTCGTCCCTCTCCCTCCACGTCACCCCGCAACCAAGCACCGCCCGCACTCGGGGCTCGACGAAATGTTACACCAATACGCTCGACGAAATGTTACACCAATATGCTCCTTGGTTTGTAACAAAGAGGCGAGAGTGCTCGACGTTTAGTTCGTAAAAGGATGATACACTAGAACATATCATCGAGCGGCTCGTTGTTCTGTTACAAATAAATGTTGTAGTCTATACTCACCTATACGCAAAAAGAGTTTATTCAACTGAAAAAAGATTAATATCATATGAAAGGGTAAATTCACAAATTAATGAAAAAAGAAATAGCAATATAAATACATCGGCACTGATAGAAACAAACAGGCCCAATAACATATAGTATATAGGTATAGTCGCCTATACAGCATACCAAATGTACGTCTTAATACACTCACCAAAACCGTGACACATTTTCGTTACTTTAGTAGGTTTTACCCCTCGGATTTTTCTCATACCGGGGCCTTATATATGAAAATCGATTCTTAAGGAGTAAACTCCAAAATGTTGCGTTTGCAATTTAATTACCAAACAAAACTTTTTTAAAAACAAATTGAATACCCCACGTTTGCAATAGTATTTATTTTCATAATTTGATTAATAAATAATAGGAATAAATGAATTTAACAACAAACAGTTTATTTTGTTGTTTAAGTAAGTTGATATTCCAGTTATCGTAACATATTTGTACAGTATTAAGACAGTTAAATTTTTCAGTAAAGTGATCGCTAGGTTCTATTCCCGAAACGACCATTATTAGGGTTTAAGAAATTAGTTTCTGTAGCAGTTTGGAATTAGGCAGGGCTGATGGATGTCAATAGGGTGTCCCTTGATAAAACTTCAAGTAAGTGATCGATTTTCAGTGTATTTATGGCCTAACAAAATATTAACGAAACAATTTTGTGTATTCTTTTTTTATACTGAAGTGTAGGTCCCTTCATTAAAAGGAACCCAGTTACTTGTAAAGTAGTTTTGTTGTGATGGCCCAGAGGTGTTTGAGAGAGTGAGTTTGTCGACACCGTTGGCGCAGTGGCATACAAATATTTGTTCCGTACGGGGATCGAACCCACGACACGTAGCGAGCAGTCGATCGCTCAGCCACTGTGTCAACCGTGACGTCAGAATTATCTAAGCGTCCTCCTTTCTAGCCATATCATGCTTCACACATTACATTCATTGTTTCTCTACTCCTATAGCCTAGCATTCACATCTCAGCTACATGTGATTGCCTTTCATTCACCCCTGACATATAAACGTACATTCTGATCTTTATAAGCTAGTATTATAAGCCGTATTTGGGCCGTAGCTTGGACCCTGTTCCCGATACCGGGGGCAACATTTTTGTTTTTTGTTAATAAGAAATAGAAATAATTATCATAATGAAAATGAAAAAAATGTGTTCTAGCTGGCGCCTGCGGTTTCGCCCGCGTGATGATCGAAAAAAATATTCTATGTGTTATTCCAGACTATAATCTAACTCTGTGCCAAATTTCATCAAGATCTGTTCAGCCGTTTTGACGTGAAAGAATAACAAACATCCATACATCCATTGATCCTCACAAACATTCGCATTTATAATATTATGGTAAGTATAGTAGGAGTAAGGTTCAAAGTCATAAAAACTTAACAGTTTTTTTGAACTCAAGAACTGGCTATCGAAAAAAGATTTGCATTTTGGCATAATTTTCTGTGTTCATAAATATTTATGCAACCGACTCGTTTAAAATGTTTTAAGTGTTACTTTAACCCTGCATCAGACCAAACTTGATATATGGAATCAATTAATTTTATTTAAAATTTATAAATATTTCTACCGTCTCATAAAATATACTGAGTTCATCGTTTCATTATTTCTGATAGGTTTATTCAAAAGGTTTAAATTTGGAAGAAGCAATTAAGATTTTGAGTTTTGATAGCTCATTTATTCTTCTCTTAACTAAACTGGTAATTTAATTTTATTGTTTTATGTCTCGTAAATCAACACACATTTATGTATTACAAAAAGCAACAATGAAAGAAGAAAAAAGCAATTCCACTTCTGTGCCTGTTCACCATCTTTACATCTTAACTTCCAAATTCAAATTATGGGAGGTCAGCCATACCATCATCTTGTCTTCCAAATTCAAATTATGGGAGGTCAATCATATTAACATCTTGTCTTCCAAATTCAAATTATGAATTATAATGGTCAGCCATCTTAGATTTAGATACCGTTAACAGCTTTTAGACATTATCCCATTTACCTCAATTCCTACCATTCTTAAATAAATATTATCCAACATTAAAAGATGAATCTAATCAATCCAACAGTATTTATGATCTTGTCTATTATCTATTAACAGTTAATCACATAAATATAGCGTCAACGAACTTACTCGTATCAGACGATAGAGGTCATCATCATATTTAATATTTGTGAAGATTTTCCTCATATATATGTTATGTTTTGAAATCACGGAGATAGTACTGATAACAAACGCAGTTTATAGTTCAAATGTAATTGAGAATTAGCGAGGTACCTATAGATAATGATTTCTCACTGGTTATGAAATGGTTTTAGAAATGTCAATTCATCCAAATACTCTCTTACCATTTTTCCAACTTTTTGGTTTGGGTACACCATGTCTTCATCTTTCATTCTTCTATGCAGTTAACCCATTATTTCGTTGGTCTTCCTTAATATTTAACCACCATGTTATTCTTTCTTAGACGTGACATTTCGAGGAATGCTGGCTTGGATAGATAGGAATGGAGTTTGGTGCCTACTAAAATAAAATAGATGTGTGCCAGGGAGGATATTTTTAATTTAGTTTTTTAGTGAAGAAATCGATACTAATATTATAAAGCTGAAGAGTTTGTTTGTTTGAACGCGCTAATCTCAGGGACTCCTCGTTGGAATTGGAAAATTCTTTTAGTGTTGGATAGTCCATTTCTTGGGGAATCACGCTACGACCAACAGGTGCTGAGCAGCGCGGCTGAAACCGCGGGGAACAGCTAGTTTCTAATAAGGTGATTGGCAAGGTCAAGTTGTATCTTGAAATAACATGCGCTTTCATATCATGGTCACTAAATTGACATTATTACATTGGTATTTATTTTAAGGTACTTGCTTTGTTCCGTTTATTTATTGTTTCACACATTTGTTATATTTTTACTAAACATATTTCTTATTTTCTTATTAAAAATTAAATTAAAAAATAATAGCCCAAGCTACCGACGGCCAGGGCTCCAGAGAAAGGAACCTCCTAACAATACAAGCCGTGCCCTTGATCCAGCTGCCTAACGAGAACCGCTTTGCCTCTCTTTTGTTATCATACGGTTTGTTAATTGAAGGTTTTTCCCTACTTTATTATCTCATTCATTTATTATTAAACTAGCTTTAGCCCGCGGCTTCGCTCGCGTTAAATTTGGGATAAGACAGTTCCCCTTTCCTGATTTGCAGGTACCTGCCACCTGTAGTTTTTGCCCTAGCGCCTTATTTATTGTCATAGCAACGCTAAGTTTTCCCTCTTTCTCCCTCATTATTCACTCTTTTTTAAAAAAATAGCCTATGTCCGTCACCAGGGTCCCAAATATGCCAAAATTCTGTACCAAAATTCATCAAAATCGGTTTAGCCATTTAGGCTTGAAGAGGTAACAAACAAACAAACTCACTTTCGCTTTTATAATATTAGTAAGGATAAGGATGACGAGATAAATGTTTATCAATAGTTGTGTTGTTTGTGTTGCTAGACTTTTCTGTGAAACGAAACGTTGAAATGACGTCATCACTTTTGTCGTTCTAAGGCGATTGTCACACTGCCCCGCATGATGCAGCGTAGCGCGTGGATGCGTGTTCTTCCGTTGCTTGTAAGTATCTCCGTTTGTATGGAAAACACGCACAGTCTAACACACAGAAAATGCATCCACGCGCGTTCACGCGGATCACGCGCATACACGCGGATAAACATGCACCCCCGCGCGTAGGTGCGGGGCGAGACGCAAGGTATGGCACACCGAATCCCGCAGTGCCGCGCGTGATTTTGCTTTTGATGCTCAGTACTGCACGACCACCACAGAGAACGGCGAATAAATGAGAGCCGCCGTGCGTGAATCTACAAAACGCACCTACGCGCGTGAGTGCGCAAAAAACCCGCACGATGATGCAGATCTGCACTCCCGCAGGAACGCGCGTAGGTGCGTCGACACGCAATATGCAGCATGATGCGGGGCAGTGTGAAAACCGCCTAAGTGCTCTGACATTTATGCTGGGTAACGGTGTTTGACAGCTCGGTTGGCGCAATGGCTGAGCGATCGACTGCTGCGCTGCGTGTCGCGGGTTGGATTCCCGCACAGAACAAAATATTCGTATGACCTGCAGATAGTTGTTCCGGGTCTGGCTATTTATGTATGAGAGTTTAAATGTTTGTAAACGCACCAGCGATACAGGAGAAATTCTTAGTAAGGGCCAAAGTTATTTAAAAAAAAAACATGACGTTTAACGAAACCGTCAACAATCCATTCTGCTAATCTGAATGTGAGAACCATGTGGGATTCTTACTTTTATTTAATGTGTTTGTTTTGACGATTATCTGGCAGTTTGAGTACTATAAGCGACCTATACAAATGTCCATGTCAATTTGCAGTGCCGTTAAGCCCCTAAAATTATGAATCGATCTACACGATAACTGACAAATGCTTGCACTGACTGGACAGGTCCACTCAAGCTGTGTGGTGCTATCTTAAAAAGACCATTTCAGACATAAATCTGCATAGTTCTCATGTAATTTGACCAAGATTTTTGTCTAGACCTTAAAAAAGACCTCTGAATTTGTTTCGACTGTTTCTTCTAAATGTAAGTAGTCGGGTATGAAACACCGGCCTCATCTAGTTTAAAAAAAAAGTACAAGTGTTTATAAAAACCTACTTGCAAAATAAACATCATTTATCATTAAACTATGAAAAAAATATGACGAAATTTTGTAATGAAGAATCACGTAAGGTAAACTAGAAGAGTCAGAGAAAGGACCATGGGAAGAAACGTCCCCACCAACCAACAGATTAGAAACAGGTGTCATTTGAAAGATCTACTCGAATGGAGAACTTTTTACTATGGCGACAAATGTCAAATACGTGGGGTTTAGGTTTTATGATATATTGTTTTTTTATATATATTTATTTCTCTTTTACTAACACATTTCCTTAGTGTGTGATATATAGGGTTAAAACTTCGTGACAGATATATTTGCTATGAGGATCGGGACGGTAGCGTTCGTCGCAAGAAGATTATGTGCGGAGTTCCGCAGGGATCTGTTTTAGGACTTCTCTTATGGAACCTCGCTTACGATGTGGTTCTGCGTATTGATCTCCCCGTTGGCGTTAATATTAATTGCTTCGCGGATGACGCTGGGCTTAGCTGGCGGGGACACTGCTGAAGAGACTATTCAGCTTGCAAAGCTGGAACTAGAAAAGGTTGTGGCGTCTAGAGATAGCGCCACCTAAAACTGAGGCACTTTGGTTCCATAAACTGCCAAGGACCAGAGAGCCACCCAGCTTGTCAGTCAGAGTCGGAGAAGCGTAAATTCAGGAGGGACGAAATAAAGTTTTTAAGTTTATTAAGTCGCTTGGCCTGACTTTGGATGTTCGGTGGGGATTTGAAGAGCACTTCGAAGGCCTAGTTACCCGAGTTGGATAGGTAGAAAGCGCTTTGATGACGCAATGAGAAGAAGTTTGCCGCCTTTACGCGGGGGTTGTGCGATCAATGGTCCTTTATAGGGCGCCTGTTTGGTTAAATAGGCTGTCAGACGTCCGACGCTCTAGGACTAAATTAACAGTCTGCAGCGGAAAAGAGCATTCCGCATGGCACGAAGATACCGTATTGTGTGCTTTGAGGTAACAACTCTCCTGCCACGTTTCCCACCGCTGGATAGATCTTGGCAGATATGGACGCGAGGGTTTTCAGTCGAATTTGCGTCATCCGCCATAGCGGTGATAATGTGCAAGGATTCACAGGGAATCACGGTTGCTTCAGTGAGTACCTGAATAGGATTGGAAGAGAGGCCCGGCAAGCTGTCATCATAGTGGCGGCGGTTTGGATTCTGCGCAGTATACGTTCGACTTGGAACGGAGGGTCTTGGACGCTGGAATCGGGCAAGATGTCTCTGCCAGTTGTAGTTGGGGCTATGCTGGCGAACTCTGACAACTGGAGAGGCGTAACCTCATTCGGCGAGACAGAGATAGTCCAGAAGGAGGCTGCCGAACGGGATCGTGAGAGGGCAGATCGCAGTAGGAGAAGAAGTCGAGGAGGCAACCGTCTCGCCGCTTAACACGCCGAAACCCCACCTGCAACACTTAAAGCAGGTAGGACTTTGGGGTCACGGGCGTTCAGAGTGGGGACTCTGAGCGTTTAGTGAGAGACCTCAGAGATGACCGGCAGCACCGTGGTCACGTGCTGTCGTGCATACATGCACAGCGAGGCTCAGGGGTGACCTATGTGTAGTCGCTACATTGATGTGCCTTAACAGGCGTAGCACAGAGGGAGCTCTGGACCGGTCTATTAAGAGGAAACAGGGCCTCCTCTCATGTGCAGATGGTGATCACCGGGGTGGTTTTAGTGCGGTAAAACTCCTACACTCTCCGGTCTTGTCCCCAAAGATCGGCCGCCTTTTGAAAGTTTCCCCCCGACAGCAAAAAAAAGGGAGCTATCATATTAAGCTTACGATTGTCTACGATCAATCGCACATTATATCCATTGTATGGTATATGGGGTTAGGGCGACATAAATACTTCGCACCAGCACAAATGCATAATAGTATTTTAAATCTGAGGGGCCAAAAGCCTCCTGCCGTAGGCTCTATGCCTGAGTCGTGCGGTCTATGGACCTTTACGAGGCCCCGGTATGAACGCGTTCTTTAGGGCGGCGTGCCGCCCACTACCTGAACGCGCCCCAAAAGGTGGTAGCCATCAGGCTAATTCGACGCTGCTGCACGATCTCCAGCGAGGCGGCGAGCCTCCTTGGCGTATTCACCGTGGGATTTGGAGTTGATAGTCCTTGCAAGCCTGTATAAGTGGCACTACACCGGGGATAGACCTCCGGTGCGATCTCATGGTGGCATGGACAGAGCGACTATCGCAACCCCGTGCAGGGCACGCCACAATAGTGGCGATAAGTCCCCACTTTGAGGAGTGGCTGCAGAGGCGCAATGGCGTCCTCACCTACCGCCTGACTCCGGTCCTCACCGGACACGGAAGTTTCAGGAGGTTCTTGCACATAATCGAGGGGGAGGAAACGACCATTGTGACGATCACCCGGAGGACACAGTGCCGGTCTGCCCAGCTTGGGCGGAGCGGTTCAGTCGATGGTCCAGAGCGTGAGGGAATGGGAAGCGGTCCTCCTTCCGCGAAGCAGTAATGCTAGTGAAGGAGGTGACCGGGCGTTTGAGGGAAAGAACCTCAAACCAACCCAGCCGCCGCGGGAGACGCCACGGACATCGGGCGCCGCGAGACGACTCCTGGCCATCGTAGATGCGGGCCTATGGACGGTGTGCAATGGGTAGCTCACTGTGCGTCCGTCGAACCAAATTTTGTTTTTGCATAGAATCGTCATTTGTTTACGTGAAAATATGCTTTTTGTTGGTAGAAAATAATGATTTTTGTTAGTAAAATAAAATATTTTTTTAAATAAACCCAATTGATTTTGAAACTAACACAGGTACTTTAGACTTTTCTGGGTCCCAGTGAACAAATCGAGACGCATCCCAAGTCTGTTGAAGGGTGGGGACGGGGTTCATACAAAATCCCCCATGGTCCTTTATCAATAATGTCAAATAATACATCTATACTAATATTATAAAGCTGAAGACTTTGTTTGTTTGTTTGTTTGAACGCGCTAATCTCAGGGACTACTGGTTGGAATTGGAAAATTCTTTTAGTGTTGGATAGTCCATTTCTTGAGGAAGGCTATAGGCTATATAAGATCACGCTACCAACACGTGCTGAGCAGCGCGGGTGAAACCGTGGGGAACAGCTAGTAACTTAATAAAACGTAATTTTCTTCTTCGTTCGTAGTTATATCTTATTTACTATTTTAATTACATGAAGGTGCACTTACCACATCATTATGGAGTCATTTTCAAAGATAACAATTATGAACTCAGTCTATTTTAATTGAGCGAGTGTTATTGATTGTTTGTTACTTTAACATTATATTTATTGACAACTAGCTTTTGCCCTCGGCTTCACTCGCGTTAAATTCGGTAGCGCCTTATTGATTAGTAATAGCAACTTTAAGTTTTCCCGTTTGTTCCCTCTTTCTCCCTTATATCACACTATTTAAAAAAAAATCGGTGTAGCCATTAAAGCGTGAATAGGTAACAAACAAACTCATTTTCGCTTTTATAATATTGGTAAGGATAATTTAGTTCGTAATATATCTTGTACTTAATTCTAATTTGTCTACCTATGTCTAATTTTAATTTTGTTATCAAAAATGCATATGTCCGTCTCCAGGGTCTCAACTATCTCTGTACCAAAATCGGTTAAGCCATTTAGGCGTGAAGACGTAACATACAAACAAACTCACTTTCGCTTTTATAATATTTGGGGTTTTTTAAGGGTTAAGTACCGAGAGCACAATTTAATAAAACATGGTAAATATCCCAATTCTAATTCTATTAATTAATCAATTAAAGTGATATAATAAAGCTATTAGAAAATCATTTTACTTATTAGTAAATCGCTTCGTAGCTGTAATATACCTGTTATTACTAATGGTTCCAGTGTCAATTTAATCATTAAACTAATGATAATGTCTATGACAATAAAACAAATTAAATTTGGGTGTAAAGTTAGCAGTTTAAGAGGATAGTTGTGAATATCAATGTAACGAATTATTGTGGCAGATTAAGGCGTGAAGACGTAACAAACAAACTCAATTTCGCTTTTATAATATTAATAAGGATTTAAAGTTAATTAAAACAGTATAACCACCGGTATTAGTATAAGTACTAATTACAATAATTGTCATGGAAACAGAAAAGAAAACAAAAGTAGACAACGTTCATCATCATTTTCCTGCCCTTGTCCCATTCTGTTTGGGGTCGCCCCAACACGTTATCTTCTTCCATTCAATTCATTCATTCATTCATTCATTCACTACTTGACCTCAATTTTGCCATGAGATACAAGAAACGAGTTAACACTAAAGAAGCCTATATTAAGTCACGACTTAAATAGAGGGTGCAAAAGTACTCTTGACAACGCCCAAAGGCCCGTCATTGCAATATTTGTTTTTAGTGTAGACCATACCTGGGAATATTTAGTAACGGAGATATTTTGGGCGAAAGTTTTATATTTATTTTACAATCTAATCTCAATGTTATCTATTTTCAATCTAATAATAAAAAAAACAATGTGCTATTATAAATATTAAAAAACCTGGGAATATTTAGTTACGGAGATATTTCTGGCGAAAGTAAATAAATAAATAAATAAATAAATAAATAAATATCTTGGGACAACTCACACACGGTTATCTGATCCCAAGCTAAGCAGATCTTGTGTTATGGTAACCAGACAACTGATATACATGCTTATATTATTTATAAATACATACATATTATAGATAAATCACACCCAGACACAGAACAAACAATCATGCTCATCACACAAAGTTTGTCCTGGGTGGGAATCGAACCCACGACCTCCGGCTCAGCAGTCAGGGCCACTAACCACCAGACCAACAGGCCCGTCGAGTTAAGTAAGTTTTATATTTATTTTACAATCTAATCTCAATGTTATCTATGTTCAAAATAATATTAAAAAAAAAAAAAACTATGACCGTTCCCTTACCATTCTAAACATCTATCAACACAAACTTGTGAGTGCGTAACATTAAGCTCTAGAGTAAAATGTGATTTGAATAAGAATTACTTAGGTTAGAGTACAGAATGCATGGTTGCTTTATGATTTTTTTCTGGTGATCCGGGCCATATAAACTTAGCAACAACATTTTCCTGCCCTTGTCCCATTCTATTTGGGGTCTGTGTAACACGTTTTCTTCTTCCATTCTCCCCTGTCAGACGTCACGGCATCATTTACTCCTTTCTCCTTCATATCATTCCTGACACAACCCATCCACTCGATATCTTTTTTGTTGTTCCTTTTTTGTTGAATTTCGGGGAGTCCCAAGTCATTATAAGATAAGATAAGATAAGATATATTTATTTGCTCAAACATGTGTTTACATACAGAAAGAAAATGCATGTATGATGAAATAAAAATAATAAAAATGGTTCAGACATGTTTGCCATATACTATGGCGTGCAAATTTTTAAAATGTTAACATTGTATCGACATTAAATAATCACGTATCAATATAATTAATTTTAAGTGAAATTAGCAAAAGATTAGAAGTGATAAAATTATACATGGCAAAAGTAAAAATGTCAGTGAGTTTAGTAATCATGTCAAAATTATAAAAGTTAAAGTACATAATAATATGTCAATTGTCTATGTCACAGTAAATGGTTCTGTCAGAAATTCATTAATGTTATAATATGCTTTGTCAGTTAGGAACGATTTTAGTTTTTTCTTCAAATGTACATTATTAAGCTCTCTCCAACGTTTTGGTAACTTATTGTATATAATGGGAGCCATGCAAAAACACTTTTGCGCATAAGTGCAGTCTTACTCCCGTGAAGACACAGCTGATTTTGATCTCGTCTATTTCTGGGGAATTTATCTGCCATCCGCGAAAATAACCTATTATTATTTCTAATAAACATTACTGTTTCCAGAATGTAAAGGGAGGTCAGTGTCAATATTTTGTATCGGACGAAATAGGGCTTACAACTGTCGGTGGTTCTCAGCTTGAACATGGCTCTGAGACATCTCTTTTGTGCTTTAAATGCGGCTTCTTTGTCCGTTGAGTTACCCCAAAAGATAACCCCATATCTGAGAACAGACTCAGTGAGCCCGTAGTAAGCCATTAATAAGGCATCTACGTTAACTTTCCGTGACAAGTTGTTCAAGGCATATGCACTACTGCTTATTCTTTTAGTCACGGCCTCTACATGCGCTTTCCAATTTAAATTTCTATCAATTGTAACTCCTAAGAACTTGGTTGTATTAACTGTGTCAATTTTGATGTTATTGTATGTTATGTCAAGATTGGGAAGAGTCAATGGGCGCTGGCTAAAATGCATTATCACAGTTTTATTTAAATTTATTTTTAAATTATTATTGTCTAACCATTGTATAGTGTCTTTTAATGTATTATTTATGTCCTGTTTATAAAATTCTCTTTGATTACATGGAATAGTTATCGTACTGTCATCTGCGAACAGTGTCATAGGATGCTTAATTGCCCTTGGAAAGTCGTTGATATATAATGTAAAAAGCGGTGGACCTAGTATACTTCCTTGTGGAACTCCGTAGGTAACGTTACGTTCCTCCGAAAGATAGATTTCCTCTTTTTTGTTGCGTAGATTTAATCTGTTAATTTGTGTTATTTGTTTCCTTTCATATAGGTATGATTTTAACAGTTCAAGGACATTACCTCTTATGCCGTAAGCATCAAGCTTTTTTAATAAAATATTAAGTTGCACATAATCAAATGCCTGGGTCATGTCACAGAAAATCGCGCACAGAGGAGTGTTTTTGTCCATATTTATCATAACAGTATGCAAAAAGTCATAAATGGCCATGTTAATTGATTTGTTTTTCCTAAATCCTTTCTGTTCATTGCAAAGTATATTATTCGCTTCTAGATATAAATTGAGTTCTTTGTAAATATACTTTTCAATAATCTTCGAGAATATAGGTATCAATGAAATCGGCCTATAGTATTCCATTAACTCTCTATCTTGTTTTTTGAACACTGGCTTGACTACTGATTTCTTTAGGGCATCTGGAAAAATACCTCCACTTATACACAAATTTATTATGTGACTAAGTGGACAACAAATTTCTCCGGCTACTGCTTTCAGTATTTTAGTACAAATGCCATCGTAACCTACACTGTCTGTATTATTAAGTGCTGAAACGATTTTTAATATGTCATTTGGCAAACTTGGAGCCATGAACATAGAATCTTTTCTGTTTGTGATATATTTTGTGACTCTGTCTCCCGAATTACTGATTGGCGTGATTTTATCAATAAAGTAATTATTAAATTCATTAGAAATACATTTTGGATCCGATATAATTTCATTATTAATTCTTATTTTATTAATATTATTCTTTGGCATATTTAACTTTATTTGATTTATTATTTGCCACGTTGTTTTGGATTTATTATTAGAAGTCTTTATTTTATGATTATTTTGCGCTCGTTGAGTTAAATTTATAATTTTTTTGAATAATTTATTGTAATTTTTGAATAGTATTTTATTATTTAGAGTCGGTTTAATACGAAACTGCCATAGTAATTGTCGTTTTTTCTCGCTGCATTTTTTAATACCACGTGATACCCATTTTTGTCTTTTTTGGACATTTACTGAAACGACAGTTTCTGGGAAGCATTGTCTGTAAAGCAATACAAAAATATCTGAAAACGCGCTGAATGATTCATTTGGGTCATTTGATTCATATACTTCGGAAAATGTTAGACTAGATAGAAGGACTTTAAATTTCTTAATATTATCCTTATGATAGTCGCGTCTTTTCCTACTCCATCGATTAATAGTACATACTGTGCTAATTGGGCATTTCAGTAACTGGGCTGTGTGATCCGACAAAGCTAATTCTAATACTGAAGCCTTACAGAACCTATTAAAGTTATGCGCAAAATTGTCAATGCATGTTTTGCTCTTAAGCCGAGTCGGTTGATGAAGTGCGAGTTTCAAGTTAAAGCTTAATAACATATTTTCGAATTCTATTGATTTGTTATTTCGTTTAAGTACATCTATATTAAAATCTCCTGCCAAAACAATATTTTTACAGTCCTTTTTGATTAAAATATGTAGTAATCGTTCTAATTTATCAATACATTCATTGAAATTATTGGAATTTGGTACTCTGTAGATGCAAACACATATTATTTTGTGGGTAATTAATTCAATGGCGCAGCATTCAAAGACACCACTTGTAGATATTTTTGCTATATATGGGAGCTCTCTCCATTTATGGCCGGACCTCACTAATATGCACGCTCCACCCCTTTTGGTTTCCTTTCGACTGTAACATGCCGCTAAACAGTAGTTTTTTAAATGCAGATGTTTTTCATATGTTTCCATCATAAAGTGCTCCGTAATGCACAATACATCCACACATATGTTAATATCAATTAACTCATTGAGACAAACTGCAAGATTATCGCCTTTAGCTAGCAAGCCGGCAATGTTTTGGTGCATAATGTATAGATGATTACTCAAGAAAAAAATGGTCTTCTGTTGTGTGTATGTCATTTGAATTGTGGTGTATGTCAAAGTTTTGCATAATGTCCGTCATTAAGTCCAGTAGATCCTTAAATATAGTACGTAGTCCAAGTTTATTTATTTTGCCAGTGTATTTATTAAACATGCTGCAGTCATATTCCAGATTCAGGTTACTATCCAAAAGGTACGCGTACTTATGTGTAAGTATGTCTAAGTATAAAAGATTATTAAATGTCTCCACTCGACAATTGAATAGGCTAGTGTCAAATGGGTATTTGTATGTTGGCATACAAATAATAATGTTTGTATGTTGCACTTTTTGAAGTACTTCTCGGATTTGGAAAATCATTTCACAATATGCGTTCGTTCTTTTGAAGTCTTCTTCTCCAAGGAATATTATGCAGAAGTCATTCATATTGTAATTTAATAACTTTGTCTCCAGACCGCTTAAAAGCTGTTTTGTATTTCCGTTTGTTATTAAGTAGTGACATAAAATGCTACCTTGGAAAGTGTTTTCAGACATTGACAGTACGTCGTTTTTATTATTATTACTAAGTAGACATATCTTACGTTTGGGTTTAAATTTTGGGTCTGATTCTTGGTCGTCACAAGTTAAAACAAGGCAGGGATCTTCTTGACTCACCGTTTGTTGCGCAGTTTTTGGTTTCTCTAGCGAGTGTTCACTGATCACAGGCGTTAATATTGGAGGTGTGTTGCATGAAATCTGATTCCTCGAAACACATTTCTTCTTAACCGATTTAGTTTTAGGTGTCCGAATACTTTTTTCGGCCGTGCAGACTTTTTTGTAATTATCTATCACGTGTTTACATTTTTCTAATTCTCGCTTTAAGGTAGTGTTTTCTAAGTTTAAGTTAATAACTTCTTGGTTCGCGATTAGTAACTCTTCTTGTAATAGATTAATTTTATCGTACAACTCTTTATTATTTTGTGACTCGTTGATAGATGTATTTGGTAAACTTAGAATTGTTGCGTCAAAGAGGGATTGGTTTGATGACAAATCGCAAAGGGAACTTGAACGTTGTGGTTTTCTGAATGTTATATTATTATTGTCATTTTGCTCAAATTCCATTGTATTGATGTCAGTTACTTTTATTTTAATGTTTCGAATAAAATAAAAGTAACTGACTTATCGCAGTGTATTAGGTCAATGTTATCAAGAAGTTTGAAGTTTGTTTTAAAACTGAATATAGGTAAACGTGTTTACTTACATAATGAATACGAGGAAAACAAGAAAAAAATACTGACTTATGACAAACTATAAAATGACTCATTTTAATGTTTTTTTTTTACTTAAGACAAAAGCATGCGTCAGACTATGTTAATTTGTTGTATTCGCGCGTTTTCCGTTGATTTGTTTTTAAAATAATTATTTAAAACACAAATATTAAAACATTTCTAAATATAAAAAAAAAATGTATTGTCCAGTATCGAGGACAGGGTCAAAGATGTTAGGTGGTAAGGGTGGTAAGGGCTCCAAAGACAGGGACCCTTGATTTAAGGCCTAAGATGAGACAGATGTTCTTCGAGGCACTTTGTCGTCAGGCAATGGCCGTTACGACAATCAGCACAATGATAGTCGAGTTCACCTTCCACACGTCGACAACCTCGTGCGCCATGTCGAGATATTTTTATAAACTTTGTTATTTATTTTCAACTTCTATTAATGATTTGTTTATGTTATGGGTTTCAAAGTAAATTGCTAGACATACATGAAGAAATATTTGTAATTTGATACACTCTTTTTGTTTATTAAACTAAAGGGACCTAATTATTCGCTTTTAAAACATTTTTTTTTACAAGCTTTGTCTACTAAAATTAAACTTATTTGATAAAGAACCTAATTTTTGGATACAAATTCCAACATAGACACTTGAATTATTCTTACCTAAATTAGCTCGGTAGGGTCCACGTAATAAAGGTTTTATAGGGTTATATAGATTCCAAAGAGATCTAGGTATATTAAGAACATGCAGGCTTTACAGTTTTAAGTCTAGGCTTTTCCTGCTATGACCATTGCTTAGTATGAGCAATGATTTTTGAATCAATCTGTTTAGGTAGGTATATGATTGAAAAAAAAACAGACTAAATACTAACAGCAGTAAAAAAAATACACTCTGTGAATGACATTATTTCCACATTTGTTTTTGTCTAAGCTAATACGGTCGTACTACTATTTCAAAATTTATTTTGATTATGGTATAGATAAATTTCTTGTTGTAAAAAAAGATATTTTCAAAAATCTGTTTTATAATAATACATAAAAATATCTGAAAACACTTTCATTGTGAGAAAAGTAAGGAGTACCGTAAATTAAATAAAAGTACTAATAATTCAACATACCTGGTACAGTGACCCTCAGACCCTTAGGCCAGATGGCTTCCAGCTTTGCATCAGGAACTTTATATGCATTCACGACGTAAGTCGCGAGTATAACAAATAAACATATCGTTGAGCGAGCCATGACGTCCGTGCTTGACGACGAATGGCAGCAGACTGAGGTTTGTTGTTACGGCGACGATGCGCATGAGCATCTGCGCAGAGCGAGAATATAATTAGATGCGGCAGGTTTAAGTTCAAGTGTTTAAGGAAAACCAAGTTGCTTTGTTTTAGTAATTAAGTGTAACGGGAAAATGGTATTTGTAACTAATAATAGCATTTTAGTTTTCCCCTCAAGCATAACCTGGCACATATTTACTCTTCGTATATCCGGATTTCACCAGTTATGTTTTAGAGGGTGATAACAGCCTTGAACCCTGGTTCAAATATAGAGCATTATATTAATTCTACAAATATAATAAATGCGAATGTTTGTGAGGATAGATGGATTTATGGATGTTTTTTACTATTTTACGTCAAAACGGCTGAACGAATCTTGATGAAATTTGGCACAAAGGTAGATTATGGTCTGGAATAACACATTGGATACTTTATTTCGATATCACGCGGTAGAAGCCGCGGGCGCCAGCTAACTTACATATATTATGTTACTCTTCCAAGTCAAAACGGCTGAACGGATCTTCATGAAATTTGGCATAGAGGTAGATTATGGTCTGGAATAACACATACGATAGAAAAGACTTTTTGCCGATACGGCGCGGGCGTAGCCGCTTGCGCCAGATAGCACTAACTATTAACGACTTATAATCATGACTAATGGTGTCATTCAATTCTTCTTTGTCATCGATGATATTGTTTTGTTTAACCTTACGTACCAGGTACTATCATACGAAGCCGGAAAAAAGAGGGACGCATTGTATGAGGGACTAAACCCATTAATGTTTCTTTTTAGCGTTTTGTGTTCAGGGACCGCGGTATCTCTTTCGAACAACCCGCAGCCCTGGCTGAACGCGACTTTATTGTTCAGAAAGCCGCAATTCAAAGCGGCATGCGGTATCATGGCGATATGACTATATCATCAATAACGCCAGCCGCAACCACGAGCCACGGAGTAATGCTTGTACAAAATTAAACCGCACGCACCCGGTTGCTTTACATAAATATCATTGCCCTATTTGTTACTAAAAGCATTCTAGGGTTGTAAAACAGGAATTAATATTTATTTTACCGTTTAAAACTTCATGCACATGTAAAACATTGTACGAAGGAGGATTTAATGCCTTTTGCATTTTCTACCAGTCAACCAAAACCAAGACAAAAACGTATTAGGTGCAATGTGGCACAAAATTTCAGAAAAAAATATATTTAAATCAGCTTTTGCCCGCGGCTTCGCTCGCGTTTGATTCGGGGTAACACAGTTCCCCTTTCCTGATTTGCAGGTACCAGCTACTTGGAGTATTGGCCCTAGCGTCTTATTTATTGTAATAGCAAAGCTAACTTTTCCCTTTTTTTCCTCTTTCTTCCTCATTTCTGACTTTAAAAAAAAAGACTATGTCCGTACCAAAATTCATTAAAATCGGTTTGGCCATTTAGGCGTGAAGACGTAACAAACAAACAAATAAACAAACTCACTTTCGCTTTTATAATATTAGTAAGGATATATCAAATTTTAAGACCATTAAATGTGGCGTAGGGCGCCGCGAGACGACTCCCGGCCACCGTAGATGCGAGCCTGTGGACGGTGGGCAATGGGTAGCTCACCGTCCGTCCGTCTTTTGACGACAGGCCGTGTCAACGGCGCGGTAGTTTTCTACGCACATCTCAAGAGATGTCAGCAAAGCAGAGGGGCCTGCCAGGGCCACCGCCTGTCGGGGTTGCGGGTTTGAAATGACAATAGAAGGAACATGGGTGGATTTTAGTCAGCCTGACTCCACCCAGAGTGGGGGAAGTTATTTGATGATTTCCCATCCTAAAAAAGACCATTAAATATTTCGTTAACATACAACTATATTTGTATGATAAACGCTACACATAGGGAGTTAAGCTGTTCTACATACTTATAAAGATAACGAAAACATAGCCAATATGAATAATTCGGCCATTTTAGCTGGTCACAGGTGGCAGAATGGCAGTTGAGCCATCTAATTCTAACAAATTGAACACATTTGTTATAGCTTATCTGTAGGTACTGCAAGTTACGTAGCCTACTCTTGTCATTATTTTGTTTTCACCACTAATTTAAATGGCAATTATGGAACTAATGGCGGTAAAGCTAGTTTGGAGTTTCTCGCCCATTCTTCTCCATAGAGATCTACGCTTTGAAATAGGCAACTACAGTACTTTCACAAATTATTATGTCTTGTGACTGGGACTGTAGCAGCATCTTTTTGTTTTCATGATATTCAAAAGTGCCTGTAATGGTCTAATTGAAATAAAGGATTTGATTTGGTTTAAACATCGTCATTGGTAAAAAATCTGCTATTGATTGTTTTTAAATTTCAAAACAGTTCAACCTTATTGTTAAGCTCGGGACCTAGCAATGGTCACGTCATCTACAACGAGTTGGGCCAACTTTCCTCAGTTACTATAGAGTTATTTAAAGACTAGAAAGTCTCACAATGAAGAAGATGAAGTACTTAATTTTCATATGGTAATTTTGAGTGGCTATTGGCCCTTTTTTAAATCTTCGGGACTCGTGATCATTTGAAGAACATGTCGTGATAAAATAAGATGTGTCTTAAGGATTTGGAGAACTTTCGAACCATTATAGTAATAAAAGTCTACCGTTTCCCTTCTTATTCCATTTTTATCTCGCCTTACTTTCTAACTCGTACAATAGTAAGACAATACGTAAGGGGTAAATAAAGCCTCAAAGAGATGTCAGCAAAGCAGAGGGGCTTGCCAGGGCCTCCGCCTGCCGGGGTTACGGGTTGTTCGAAAGAGATACCGCGGCCCCGGGACGTAAAGGGCAACAGAAGATTGGTTGGGACATGGTTGGGTTGGTTGGGTTTTAATCAGTAAAAGTCTGACACGCCCCTCCGCTCCGCCCAGAGCGGGGAAAGTTATTTGATGATTTCCCACACGAAAAAAATAAAATAAAAAAGCCGTGGAAAAAAAGAAAACTTAAATAACATTTGTTTTTTACTAAACTTAACTTATACTAATTATTTATTGTTTGAATTAATTTAAATAAGTATATTTCGAGTTTTAAATGTTTTGTTCAGTATCTGGTTTGTTTTTCAGAACCCCTCCTCGGGTGAAGGCCTCCTCCAACGATTTCAATTGCTCCCTATTCAAGGCTTTCTGTATCCAGTGTTGGCCAGCCGTCCTGGCAATCTCGTCCTGCCATCTCGTAAGCGGCCTTCCTCTGCAACGCTTGCCCAGGGGGCCAGTCCATGACGTTACTCTCCTTGTTCATCTCTGGTCTTGAAGTCGCGCTACATCTCCCGCCCACTTCCATTTGAGTTTTAGAGACTGGTTTAGTGCGTCAGTAGCTTTTGTTGTTTGTCTGATTTCAGTATGTCTTATTTTTATATTTATACACGAAAAAAAAGGGGTAATTAACTTCAGCATATAAAAACACTAGTTCCACCTAGGTCTGTAGACTGACGACCTATAATATTTTGTTGGTACAGTCCCCTCCCACTCCGCCCAAAGCGGGGGAAGTCAGGTAGACTGGATGCGAACGACAACCTCCTAGGCTGGCCTGATTGAAAAGTGTGTGCATGGAGTTTCTTGCCAGTTTTTGCTCATTCTTTTCCATGTGATCTACGATTTTGGAATGGGCTACTACAGTTTATTCACAGTTATTATGCCTGTAACTTATATTTGACTATGCCAAATTGCTTGTGATCAAATGTTTTGAGTTTTATAAAATAAAAAAATCGGCCAAGAGCGTGTCGAACTCGCGTACCGAGAGTTCCGTACAAACTTGCGACATAAACGGCCATATCTTTTGACTGCGTAGACTTGGAGGGTTTTTTTACAGTTCTAAGGGACCACTGACTTGTCCGTTCCCGAGGTAAAGGGTCTTGACAGACAGACAGACAGACAGATGAACAACAAAGTGATCCAATAACGGTTCGGTTTTTTTCCTTTTGAGGTACGGAACCCTAAAAATGTGTCGTTTGTAACGAACGGAATCTAGAGCGATCTTAAATTGACACAGGAGCAAGAAGCACAACTTTACAAGTTGGGTAGACAACCCTTGTTTCAGGAAGTATTTGCTTTCAATTTTCAATTAATTGAAAAGTTTGGATCTCCAAGATTCCGCTCAAGTTTTCTGATATTAAACGAGTATTTTAATGAAGTGTAGGGTTACTAAGGTTGTGAAAAGCTGTGTTTTTATAATGATATTTTTTATTTAAAGACGAACTCAAAAACCGGCCAAGTGCGAATCGGACTTGCGCACAAAGGTTTCTGTACCATTATCTATAAAACGGCTAAGAAAATCCTCATTAATTCTATTTTTTTAGTATTTGCTGTTAAAGCGGCAACAGAAATACATCCTTTGTGAAGATTTCAATTGTTTTACTATAACGGTTCATGAGATATAGGCTAACGACAGACGGACGAACAGCGGAATCTTAGTAAAAGGGCTTCAAAATATACGAGAACATTTTAATACCGGACAAATCCAAATCAAACCTCGACAACTAATTAGATTATGCACTCATAAATAAAATTACGAATATTTAAGAGCAACTTACTTTATCACGGTAGGTCATGAAAGCACGGAATATCTTAACATCGACTTTTAAAAAATGACGTCATTACTCAACGCCATCTATCGAACTATTTATGAACTGGTTTTTACCTTAACATTTGTTGGTGTTATAAAAATGAATTTTCGTTTTGTTCTAAATTGCCTTAGCATGTTTTTAATAGAAGTTTTATGTAGTTATAAGATACCGCCAATGCCAAGGAGAGACCAACTGAACAATTCGGTAATACCCGATCCAATGTAATAAGTACCTACAGCGCCATCTCTCGGGGAATTGGGTTACTAATTAATACTTTTTTTAATAATTTTGGAATGCGAAAACCGATTTCAATAATTCTTTTTTTGTTTGAAAAAAGATACGTTCAGGATAATAAAATATAAACGAAGTTAAAAAAATTGCTTGCATATACGATTATACTACAAACTTAGTCCAGAAATTATTTTGTAAAACTTTTTGTCTTTTTTGTACAAAAACTGTTGTGTCAATCTAGTTCAAAATAATTTTCATAGAAAGTCCTTATAAAGTTCTACTTTTCAGATTTTTTTCATATTTTCTAAACTTATGGTTCAAAAGTTAGAGGGGGGGGGGGGGACACATTGTTTTTTACTTTTGGAGCGATTATTTCCGAAATTATTGACATTATCAAAAATGATTTTAGTAAACCCCTATTCATTTTTAAATACCTTTCCAACAATGTATCACACGTTAGGGTTGAAATTAAAAAAAAAACACTTCCAACTTTACATATAGGGTACTAGGCTACCCTAATAAAACATTTTTTTCCAATTTTTATGTTACCACTTTGTTAGCGTGATTGATATACATATTTGTACCAAATTTCAGCTTTCTAGTGCTAACGGTCACAGAGATTAAGCGAGGACGGATGGACGGACGGACAGACAGACATGGCGAAACTATAAGGGTTCCTAGTTGACTACGGAACCCTAAAAATAGCCTATGTCCATCTCCGAGGTCCCAACTATCTTTGTACCAAAATTCATCAAAATCCATTTAACCATTTAGGCGTGAAGACGCAACAAACACACATACAAACAAACTCACTTTCGCTTTTATAATATTAGTGGGGATTAAATACTTATAACTGGCCAATAGTCTGTGTAGTGACACAAAAATAAACGTGGCAAAAAGTACTACAGTGCCATCTATGTAACTACTGAAGAACTAACTGCGCATTCCTACATCTCACAAGCAGAGTTATCAGCGAGTGTACATACGAGAACCCAACAAACAACTGTCGGACAACGGCCCACCTGACTCGACACCCGACTGGAGGATCCTCCCTATTCCATAAGGGCAGACTGAGGATGAGCTTACACCCTATTTTTCAAACCTCTAGTTTACCTCCGCTTCATTGGAGAAAAACAGACAGGATAATCTAATATATCTCTAATAATAATCTCGTGTAGAGGTGTTTGTTATCAAACACCTCCGAAACGGTTGTGCATATGACTTGTGTGCATATCGGGTAGGTCTGAGAATCAGCTAACATCTATTTTTCATACCCCTGAGTGATAAGGGCACCCTGAGCAGCGGGTAAAACCGCTGGGTATATCAAGATAAGTTATAAAAAATTACGTGATCGAATCCACAAATTTTATGCAGTTTATAGGTACCTACCAATCATGTAGATTTCCTTTTGTTTATATAAACAGACATGATAGTAAATTGACAATTCTACGCCTTTCAAGGTCTATGTTATGGTCATAAATGTACGCTAATGACCACCAGTTGAACCGGTGTGTCTCCACTTGGCTACTTCTTACACATACCATTGTATATAATCACATAGATATACCTTTATATGTGCCTATATTGTTTCCTATAAACATATACTATACCTATTATGGAATAAACGCCATTGTTCCTCGTATATATAACCAGGAAACTATGTATTTTCATCAAATAACTTGTACTGACTAAACCCCATCCATGTTACTTCTTTTGCCTTTTCTGTAAAACGCTAGTTATAATATGTATACAATATTGTTGTTACAATAGTGGTTGAGTGACAAGAGTTCGTTTCCCGCCCAGAAGAAATATTTGTATGACCTACAGGTAGTTGTTTCGGGTCTGGCTGTTTGTGTATGTAAGTTAAAATGTTTGTCAGCGCACCTTAAACGCACGAGATATTCCCAGAGTGGCCTAACGTTTATTTTAAAAAAAAAAAACATTAAACATTACAGCGATGTTTGAGACACTAGTTCTTTCTTTTCATTATACCTACCTAGGTTCAATCAAAAGATATGTGTACGTGTTGCTGGGGAGTTGATCCCGTAATTAATTCTTCCCAAATAAAACCTTAGGAAGTGGCGAAGCGTGGGCGTTTTGGGGGACTGTGTCTTGTAATGTTGACGTTCAAAAAGTGCTGATAATCAGCCTTATTTGAATTAATGACTTTTGATTTTGAAATATAACCTATACAGCCATACGGTATGGTACTTTTCATTAGATTAAAAACGGTTGTAGAAAGTACGGTAAAACAAAGAAACATAATCTTTGTTGTCGCGCAGTCGTTTCGGGTAAAATACGAGATGTTCATAATTCATGTCTAGCTCGATAGATGGCGCTAAGAGTTGCATTCCGTAATAAACTGTGTTGGGTATGAACTTGCAGAGATTTAGTAAATTGAATCACGTCTGATATGAAGACGAGAATACTATACTATTGATTTAGAGCTTCCAAAATAAGGTTTCATAATTTGTATCTTCCCGATCAGCACTGCAATTTTTAGGGATCTTTACCTCAAAAATAAAAAAAACGGAACCCTCATAAGATCACTTTGTTGTCAGTCTGTCTGCCTGTCAAGACCCTTTATCTCAGGAACGCGTGGAGGTATCAAGTTGAAATTAAAACCGTCTACTCAAGTCTGTGATCCCTTTGTGCTGTGATGCAAGTCTGTACGGAACCTTCGATGCGCGAGTCTGACTCGCTCTACCGGTTTTTTTGTTGATGCTTTACTGGTGGGCGAGTAAATATCATACTGATTTTCATATACCTACTTACTACAATGTTGTAGACTTGGTAGCTAAGCTCATATAGTTTTTTCCTATGAGCCGCTTTTATTATTTTTTATAGGATGGGAAATCATCAAATAATTTTCCCGGTTCTGGGCGGAGCAAAAGGGGGGAGTGCCAGACTTTTACTGCCTACAACCCATCCATGTACGTTCTTTTGCCCTTTGTGCTTCGGTATCTCTTTCGAACCCCCTGTAGGGTCTTCTGCTTTGCTGATATCTCTTTGAGGCTCGTATGGAACACGAGCGCGCCGTCTATATGGCGGGTCTTTACTAAAAGGACGGACGGTGAGCCACCCATTGCTCACCGTTCACAGACCGGCGTCTACGGTGGCCGAGAATCGTCTCGCGTTCAAAAAAGCCTAAAAGCTTGACTTGACCTTGTAACCTACTCTTCGTGATATTTGAGTTTCTGAACAGTCTTCATGCCATTAAGGCTTGCCCTGTTGTTGGCCCTTAGGCTCACTACTGACTCATCTGTCCAACGAGCAATAAAAGTAGGTACCTCAGGAATGCATAAGATAACATTTCTTCGAGAGAACCTTTTACCTGTGAATTTTCACTGAGGATTTTCACCTCGGAAACAAAAGCTAACCCATCTGAAGGTTGTATGTCAGATAGGACGATTCCCAACAGTTGACTGTCGAGTTGAGTAAGAGGAAAGCGCAATGGTAGCGAAATGCGGGCCTGTGGACGGTAAGCAATGGGTAGCTCACCGTCCGTCCGTCTATTGACGACAGACCGTGTCGACGGCGCGTTCGTGTTTCACGTGCGCCTCAAAGAGATGCCAGTAAAGCAAAGGGGCTTGCCAGAGTCTCCGCCTGCCGGGGTTGCGGGTTGTTCGAAAGACATACCGCGGCCCCGGAACGTAAAGGGCAACAGAAGGAACAAGGGTGGGTTTTGATATCCATACCGAAAAAAAAGAGACCATTTTTTTGTATTGGTAAATCGTCAAATAACTTTCCCCGCTCTGGGTGGAACGGGGGGGGGGGGAGTGTCAGACTTCTATTGACTAAAACCCACCCACGTTCCTTCTAATGCCCTTTACGTTCCGGGGCCGCGGTATCTCTTTCGAACAACCCGCAACCCCGGGTTCGAGAAACCCTGACCTAGACGATGCGAGGACTTCTCAAAAAACTTCAAAATAAAACTAAATTTTCGTTTGCAACAGGAAACTGTCATGTCATATTAATGTTTCTATTAAATTATGTTTTCATTAATACATACTTCGTATCTATTTAGCGTCTGCCATTGACAAGCGGATATCCGTTCCTGTTATTTTCTATTTTCATTTGATTGATGATATAGAACTAATTTAGCTTTTGACGTTATTATACGAAGGTAAAACATATATAAAATTTTATTGAAATATTAATTATATTCTATTTCAAGTCCATTCAAAAAAGAGAAGAAAGTTAGATTTAAAAGTTAACTTACCTCTTGAAGCAATGCACTAATAATATTTTGAAATTAATTTTGTAAAGCAATCTGGTAAACCGCCATCTTTTTGTTTGTATATTTAACATCACTCTGTTTTTTTCCTGATTCATGTTCCCAAGCAAAAGTTGTAAA
The DNA here is from genome assembly GCA_958449745.1 of Ochropleura leucogaster. Taxonomy (NCBI): domain Eukaryota; kingdom Metazoa; phylum Arthropoda; class Insecta; order Lepidoptera; family Noctuidae; genus Ochropleura; species Ochropleura leucogaster. Next base: position 15,540,750 of record OY288216.1, read on the forward strand.
CTATAAAGCCTGTTTATTTTTTATTCTTCACTTTATTGAAGGAAATTAAAACTCTTTTCCACCAGCATTTTCATGTTTGGCTTGTTAATAACAGTTTGGTACATTACTGCCTGTAAAATTTCAAAACATATTATTATTTACGGTAAATCGTTAAATCATAAGGGACTGGCCACGATGACTCAAAAAATTAAAATCGTCGCCATTTTCGAATCTTTTTTTTATAAGCTTTTTTTCCGACCAGCCAGTTTGCGCAAATAGGCCAGTTTTTATTTATTACGTTTAGAGTATTTAAAATAAATATAAAAGTATGCGAGTTATCTTGTGAAGCTTTTCATCTGCATGTATATAATTATGTTTTATACTCGTTAAGTTTGGTTTAGTTTTTAATTATCCGTTATTTAACTGTTTGTCTGTTGATATTGAAAAATCATTACACTTAGCTTCTAAGCCCAAAGCTTTATCGTAATTGGCTACATCGGCGGTACTTGTAACATTCATATAGTGCAGGAGCTCCCATTAATATTGATTATTTTATCTTTATCTCGTTGATAACCTGAATTGTTTATCGTGAGTACTTCGCGTACATATACCGTCATAAGCTTTGAGTGGATGACTCAAAGTGGCTTGTAAACTCAATTGTATGAGACAATTTTATTATTTCTTAAAAAAAAAAACAATCTTTTTGTGTGACTTACTCCTACGTGTTTCTGGGTTTTTTTGGGCTTCCCAAATTTTCACAACTAGTTGGTAGATAGTGTCTCGAAATTCTGACCACCATTCTTATGAAGGGTTATCGTATTACCCTGTTCTAACTGGTTTGTGGATGTAAGTCAGATAGGCAGTCACTCCTTGTAAAATAACGGAATATAGTTGCATTCCATAACATTAGGAAACTCGAAAGAAAAAAGAAAAGGAAAGAATCGGCAAAAAAATCTTTTTTTGCCGATTTTTTGTGAATGAGAGGACATGGATATTACAGGCTTTTTTAAAATTATATTAATACGTATTTATAAATCGAAAAATATTTTTAAATCGAAAATACCCTTTAGTTACTATCAGTACCATCAACAGATATGAATAAATTCTTAAAATTATGTGCTTGCTAAGGCATCTAATGTATTATAACTTCTTTTTTCTTAGCCTTTACATAAACATTTATTTAAAAACTACTATCCAATATCCCTAAAGACTACCTATGAACTGAAATGACTAAAGTTTCGACAATCAAGCCATTCTCAGACTTACAATAAAGGCAACAGCAATTTAAGGGAACACTTGTAGATGTCTAGACGGCAGAGTCAAGCACTAAGTGGACATAGTTGTAGATTGGTCTGGCCGCTTGGTAGTGCCAATGGCCAAGTCTACCGACCTACCTAGTTTAGGTTTAACAGGCATTGTCTTGTCGCAAGTTTGAGGAAAGTTTTAGTAGCACGTGTGATGTTGACATCATTTATTTAAGTACAAAATATAGCCAGAAACTATATGTGTTCCTGCGTTAGACATTTTTTTTCTGAAATTAAGTGCATTGCATTAAATTATATCAAAACAATAAATACAAAGTAATTATTAAATAAGATTAAACAAAGAATATCAGCTACATGTCAATTTTAAAAATACATGCACAAAATGTTACTCATAGTTTGTACGGAACCCTCAGTGGGCGAGTCTGACTCGTTCTTGTTTTTTATCTTTCGATTAAAAATGTAGTAACTATTTGTGCGTACTCCTATATACAATCAATACAAAAATACACTACTGGAAAAAAATCCTTAAAAATAAAAATAACAATTTTTTTTGTTGCTGGTTTTTCTAAGATTTCTTTTTTTTTTAACTTTTCCCCACACTAGGAATATCTCCTGTATCGTGGGTGGTGGTACATACACAAACAGCCAGACCTGGAACAATTATCAGTAGGCCATACAAATATGTGTTCCGTGCGGGAATCGAACCCGCGACACGCAGCGTAGCAGTCGGTCGCTCAGCCACTGCGCCAACCGTGTCGTCAAAACGCAAAATTATTTAATAATACCTACAAAACAATATAAATACCTACATATGTCATGATACTTTTAATTGTTAGCGCCAAAACTAAAACTCTCGTTAAACTGACAGTAACCTCAACAAAAATTCCGAAAACCCAGAAGCATAGATAACAGTGAACACAAGTGAAGGTTAATCGTCAACTAACGAGCCAATATTGATCGGTTGGAGATATTATCTCAGCGGTTGACCGATTACTAAGTGATAACAATTCGTCAATAGATAGTTTCGGTTATAACGATGTCAATGACTTGGCCATAAGTGGCTATAAAGTTTCCGTCTATTGACGACAGGCCGTGTCGACGGCACGTTAGTGTTCCACGCGCCTCATAGAGATGTCAGCAAAGCAGAGGGGCCTGCCAGGGCCTCCGCCTGCCGGGGTTGCGGTTTGTTCAAAAGAGATACCGCGGTTCCGGAACGTAAAGGGCAATAGAAGGAACATGGGTGGGTTTTAGTTAGTACAAGTCTGATACTGCCCTCTGACGCTCCACTCAGAGCGGGGAAGCTATTTGATGATATCCCACCATAAAAAAATTGGCTATAAAGTTATGGGCAAAGTAGCTGAGCCTCGCGGTGTTATCCGCGGTGAAAAATCATATTTCTGTTATTAGGTCATTTCGCGGAAAACGGAATTTTGACGACACGGTTAGCGCAGTGGCTGAGCGATCGGCTGCCGCGCTGCGTGTCGCGGGTTCAATCCCAGCACGGAACAAATATTTGCATGACCAACAGTTAGTTGTTTCACGTCTGGCTGTTTGTAAATGTTTGTAAAACCATGTAAAGTCACTGGTTCAATACCCAGATACAGGCACTTTTAACACGAAAACACCCGTTATAACTTTGAGAATCAGCTTTATTACTCTACTTATAGCAATTGACTATGTGCGAAGTGGGTGGTGGGGAACGGCAAATCGATCGTAGCGCACGACGTGGCAGAAATGTGAATTAATTCTGGGCTGTCATGTGTCAAATTGCTTTATTTTCATAACTTCTTTTATAATTTTAAGTAAAAACGTAAAAAATTGCGATATGGGTCATAGTACATGCTGTGTTGTAAATTGTAAAAACAATGTGAAAAACAGTTCGTGCAAGTTTTATTCGTTTCCAACATCAAAGTGGACATTACAGCAAAGACAAAAATGGATAGCTGCTGTGAAGAGAAAAAGTAAGAAATTTAACCTAGTACACTATAATAATAATATTACAGTCCTTTTTTATTTGTTTTAGTGCTGATGGGTCCCCATGGCACCCAAAACGACATGATACAATATGCAGTGAACATTTTATTGGAGGCAAAAAGTCAGACGCAGAGGCGAGCCCTAGCTATATTCCAACAATATTCCCGTCAATATATCGGTGTAAGAAAATTAACCATTCTCAGGTCACTGCTAGATATAATCGTTATAAGACACGAAGATATCCGGATCAACAATTTATTGGAAAATACGAACAGAATCAGTTACCAATCGAAACAGTTACTAAAGTAAATGAAAGGGAATTTACTATGATGGCCGATAAAGGATGCCAAGCAGATATATATAATCAGTTCGAGTTAAAAGAAACAACATTTATTTGTAATAGGTACGTTCAAAATAATAACTGTGATGCTGAGATCCAAGTAGAAATACCAACTACTTCTGACAAGTCCTGAATAGTTGTGGCCACTAGGGGCGCTGTCATCGCGCACACAACGAATACAATGTGCAGTTTGGTATATAGCAATACAACACAAATGACTAACAGCGATGTCCGGCCAAGAATGAGCCGGGCATCGAGTTAATTACCACTCAAGTGCCCGCCGACTTCCCGCCATCTTACTTGCTTATGATTGGTCGATAACTATCAAAGTCTCGACCAATCACATGAAGTCCGCACAAATACTCTTGATCATAGAAGTTCATATAAACGATTAGTCAAAAAACATACATAATTATAAACGGTTTAAATATTTGTAACAACCATAAAACCGGAGAAGTTCCTAGAGCGGGGCAAGGGTACTTTTAAAGACTGACAAAATATCTATGAATATCATCCTTTTATTGGAACGAAGTTCCTTATCGCTCGTTGTGAAAGGGGGCTAGACGAAAAAAATTCTTACGAAAAGTTGTCAGGACACTTTTTGCTATAGTAAGCTAATGTAAGCTGTGCGGCGTCGCATGTTTCTCTGTCTGTCTGTCTGTATTTCTCTCTCTTATAGAAAGCAAGCCAGATATTTTCATTTCTATAGGAACCTCGTTCCATCCGGGTGTCCCTATACACCTCTAAATTTTTATGTCTAAGATTGTGATTCGTGAACCCTTATAATTTAAACGATACTGAGACGTAGATACCACGCGTTTCATAGGTATACCTATCAGCTAATTAAATTCATATCCATATAAATATTTATTAGCACACAGGCTTGTATTTGCTTTATTTGATACATTCAGTTCGCCCTTCGTAATGAAAGGCTCGCAAACAATATATCCATGATGAGGGTACCTCCTGAATGTCTGATGCGTGTCTGTTTATTTCATTGTTGGTTATCTATTTTCGTCTATCGTACTTTGTTTTGATTCTGTTTTGGTTTGTAACGCGCGGGGTAAGGTTTGTTGTTGAAGAATTTGTCTGGTGAAACCTTTACTATTTTTGTTTTTATTAGATTGTTAATACATATACAGTACGGCCAACGAGAAGCGATACCAAATGTAAACAAAACCCATGCTAAAACCCCATCTAAAATGGCCGCCCAAATGTTGGCGAACCCGTCTTAACGTTGTCATGTTTTTGCCGGGAGAACGAGACATTACGATAAAGGCACAAGATGGAAAGAGCTAAATATTAGATTGTCAACGCCACAGTTGTTCTTTAGGTTAATGACCTTTCGTATCGCTTCTCGTTGGCCGTACTGTAGACAACTACAGCACTTTCACAAGTTATGGTGTCTTGTGACTGGGACTGTAGCAGCATGTTTTTTTATGACAATTGAGACACAGACAGTTTAGAGTTTGAGACAGCTGAAAAAACTCATTTTTGTTTTTAGAAAAATAAAGTGCACACGTTTTTCAAGATTATTTTTCCATTATAATAGTAATCCATATTCAATAGACCTGCGAAAGGAGCTATCAAAATTGTGGGTAGTAAAAATCTGTGACTTGTCTAACAATACACTGCGTTGTAGTTCACGCGGTAATCTACGGAACCTTAGTACGAGTGCGTGGTGCAACGCACCAATCTAATGAATAAACCACTTTTAGAACTAAAACGTATTGTTTCTCATTTAAAGGCCGTGTTGACGACACTTTGAGGACCGCTGCCTGCAGAGGTTGCGGGTTGTTTGAAAGAGATATCGCGGCCCCGAAAACAATGGGCAAAAGAAGGAACATGGGTGGGTTTTAGTCAGTACAAGTCAGACACTCTCCCCCAAAAAAGTCCAAGTTATTTGATGGTTACCCTCCCCCAAAAAAAGTGTTTCACATTAACCGGCCGTGTCGTCGACATATCAGCTCGGATTCCTCTGCTTTACTGATATGAACATGGAATGTGAACAGGAACATTTTAGTCTGTAAAACATTCACATTCTCTCCCCCTCCTCCTAGAGCGGGGAGAAGTATTTGGCGACATTCTATCTGAAAAAAAAGGAAAGCCGTTTCACATGTAATATTTTAAAGAATTTAATTATTTACAGATATGAATAAGTTCTAAAAATGTTAGGATGCTAGTGATTGCGCTTGTTGCAAACAATTTTAATAAAATGATTTGGGCTTATAATTGTACTAGCTTTCGCCCACGGCTTCGCTCGCGTTAAATTCGGTATAACACAAGCAGACCTGCAGTCTTTGCTCTGGCGCCTGATTGATTGGTAATAGCAACGCTAAGTTTTCCCTTATCTTCCCGCGTTCTCCCTCATATCCCACTTTTTTTAAATAAAAAAGTCTATGTCTGTTATTTTCTATTTTCATTTGATTGATGATATAGAACTAATTTAGCTTTTGACGTTATTATACGAAGGTAAAACATATATAAAATTTTATTGAAATATTAATTATAGCTATTTCAAGTCCATTCAAAAAGAGAAGAAAGAAAAGTTACGTTTAAAAGTTAACTTACCTCGTGGTAATATAGACACCATTATACATCACAGCAATGCACTAATAATATTTTGAAATTAATTTTGTAGAGCAATCTGGTAAACCGCTATCTTTTTGTTTGTATATTTAACATCACACTGTTTTTTTTCCTGATTCATGTTCCCAAGCAAAAGTTGTAAACTATAAAGCCTGTTTATTTTTTATTCTTCACTTTATTGAAGGAAATTAAAACTCTTTTCCACCAGCATTTTCATGTTTGGCTTGTTAATAACAATTTGGTACATTACTGTCTGTAAAAACTTTATTTAATTAAAATACATTAATTTCAAAACATATTATTATTTACGGTAAATCGTTAAAAAAGGGACTGGCCACGACTCAAAAAATTAAAATCGTCGCCATTTTCAAATGCAAAGAATAAATCTTTTTTTTTATAAGCTTTTTTCCGGCCAGCCAGTTTGCGCAAATAGGCCAGTTTTTATTAGTGACGTTTAGAGTATTTAAAATAAATATAAAAATATGCGAGGTAACTTGTGAAGCTTTTCATCTGCATGTATATAATATATAACATTAATATGTTTTATACTCGTTAAGTTTGGTTTAGTTTTTAATTATCCGTTATTTAACTGTTCGTCTGCTGATATTGAAAAATCATTACACTTAGCTTCTAAGCCCTAAGCTTTATCGTAATTGGCTACATCGGCGGTACTTGTAACATTCATATAGTGCAGGAGCTCGCATTAATATTGATTATTTTATCTTTATCTCGTTGATAACATGAATTGTTTATCGTGAGTATTTCGCGTACATATACCGTCATAAGCTTTGAGTGGATGACTCAAAGTGGCTTGTAAACTCAATTGTATGAGACAATTTTATTATTTCTAAAAAAAAAAAACTTGTTGTGTGACTTACTCTTACGTGTTTTTGGGCTTGCCGAATTTTCACAACTAGTGTCTCGAAATTCTGACCACCATTCTTATGAAGGGTTATCGTATTACCCTGTTCTAACTGGCTTGTGGATGTAAGTCAGATAGGCAGTCACTCCTTGTAAAATAACGGAATATAGTTGCATTCCATTAGATTAGGAAACTCGAAAGAAAAAAGAAAAGGAAAGAATCGAAAAAAAAGTTTATTTTTTGCCGATTTTTTGTGAATGAGAGGACATGAATAATACAGGCTTTTTTTAAATTATATTAACAAGTCGATATATATTTTTAAATCGAAAATACCCTTTAGTTACTATCAGTACCGTCAACAGATATGAATAAATTCTTAAAATTATGTGCTTGGTAAGGCATCTAATGTATTATAACTTTTTTTCTTAGCCTTTACATAAACATTTATTTAAAAACTACTATCCAATATCTCTAAAGACTACCTATGAACTGAAATGACTAAAGTTTCGACAATCAAGCCATTCTCAGACTTACAATAAAGGCAACAGCAATTTAAGGGAACACTTGTAGATGTCTAGACGGCAGAGTCAAGCACTAAGTGGACATAGTTGTAGATTGGTCTGGCCGCTTGGTAGTGTCAATGGCCAAGTCTACCGAACTACCTTGTTTAGGTTTAACAGGCATTGTCTTGTCGCAAGTTTGAGGAAAGTTTTAGATGGCATATGTGATGTTGACATCAATTATTTAAGTAAAAAATTAAATCAGAAACTATATATGTTCCTCCGTTAGGCATACTATGTTTTATTAAGTGCATTGCATTAAATTATATATCAAACCAGCTACATATCAATATTAAAAATAAATGCAGAAAGTGTAAGTCTTTTTGTATGTCTTTAATGTTTTAGTGTAAGTTTGTATGGAACCCTCGGTGCGCGAGTCTGACACGTTCTTGTTTTTTATAATGCCGATTAAAAATGTGGTAGCTATTTGTGCGTAGTTTGTGTTTCCTCCTATGTATAATTGGTATAAACAATATATAGAATATCTACAATACATTACTTTTAATTATTACCGCCAAAACTAAAACTCTCGTTAAACTGACACTAACCTCCACAAAAATTCCGAAAACCCAGAAGCATAGATAACAGTGAACACAAGTGAAGGTTAATCGTCAACTAACGAGCCAATATTGATCGGTTGGAGATATTATCTCAGCGGTTGACCGATTACTAAGTGATAACAATTCGTCAATAGATAGTTTCGGTTATAACGATGTCAATAACCTGGCCATAAGTGGCTATAAAGTTTCCGTCTATTCACGACAGGCCGTGTCGACGGCGCGTTAGTGTTCCACGCGCCTCATAGAGATGTCAGCAAAGTAGAGGGGCCTGCCAGGGCCACCGCCTGCCGGGGTTGCGGGATGTTCGAAAGAGATTCCGCGGCCTCGGAACGTAAAGGGCAATAGAAGGAACATGGGTGGGTTTTAGTCAGTACAAGTCTGATACGCCCAGAGCGGGGGAAGTTATTTGGTTGATTTCTCACCATAAAAAATTGACTATAAAGTTAGGGGCAAACTAGCTGAGCCTCGCGGTGTTATCCGCGGTGAAAAATCATATTTGTGTTATTAGGTCATTTCGCGGAAAACGGAATTTTGACGACACGGTTAGCGCAGTGGCTGAGCGATCTACTGCCGCGCTGCGTGTCGCGGGTTCAATCCCCGCACGGAACAAATATTTGCATGACCAACAGTTAGTTGTTTCACGTCTGGCTGTTTGTAAAACCATGTAAAGTCACTGGTTCAATACCCAGATACAGGCACTTTTAACACGAAAACACCCGTTATAACTTTGAGAATCAGCTTTATTACTCTACTTATAGTAAAACAGTTTGGTATATAGCAAATAATAGCAATACCTACAACACAAATGACTAGCAGGGATGTCGGGCCAAGAATGCGCCGGGCATCGAGTTAATTACCACTCAAGTGCCCGCCGTCTTCCCGCCATCTTACTTGCGTATGATTGGTCGATAACTATCAAAGTCTCGACCAATCACATGAAGTCAGCACAAATACTCTTGATCATAGAAGTTCATATAAACGATTAGTCAAAAAACATACATAATTATAAACGGTATAAATATTTGTAACAACCACAAAACCGGAGAAGTTCCTAGAGCGGGGAAACGTTTCTTTTATAGACTGACAAAATATCTACGAATGTCATCCTTTTATTGGAACGAAGTTCCTTATCGCGCGTTGTGAAAGGGGCTAGACGGAAAAAATTCTTACGAAAAGTTGTCACGACACTTTTTGCTAAAGTAAGCTATTGTAAGCTGTGCGGCGTCGCCTGTTTCTCTGTCTGTCTCGCTGTCTGTCTCTCTCTCTTATAGAAAGCAAGTCAGATATTTTCATTTCTATAGGAACTTCGTTCCATCCGGGTGTCCCTTGACACCTCTAAATTTTTATGTCTAAGATTGTGATTCGTGAACCCTTATAATTTAAACGATTCTGAGACGTAGATACCACACGTTTCATAGGTATACCTATCAGCTAATTAAATACATATCCATATAAATATTTATTAGCACACAGGCTTGTATTTGCTTTATTTGATACATTCAGTTCGCCCTTTGTAATGAAAGGCTCGCAAACAATATACCCATGATGAGGGTACCTCCTGAATGTCTGATGCGTGTCTGTTTATTTCATTGTTGGTTATCTATTTTCGTCTATGGTACTTTGTTTTGGTTCTGTTTTGGTTTGTAACGCGCGGCGTAAGGTTTGTTGTTGAAGAATTTGTCTGGTGAAACCTTCACTATTTTTTTTATTAGATTGTTAATACATAATAATTATACAGTACGGCCAACGAGATGCGATACCAAATGTAAACAAAACCCATGCTAAAACCCCATCTAAAATGGCCGCCCGAATGTTGGCGAACCCGTCTTAACGTTGTCATGTTTTTGCCGGGAGAACGAGACATTAGGACAAAGGCACAAGATGGAAAGAGCTAAATATTAGATTGTCAACGCCACAGTTGTTCTTTAGGTTAATGACCTTTCGTATCGCTTCTCGTTGGCCGTACTGTAGACAACTACAGCACTTTCACAAGTTATGATGTCTTGTGACTGGGGAAGTAGCAGCATGTTTTTTTTTATGACATTTGAGACACAGACAGTTTAGAGTTTGAGACAACTGAAAAAACTCATTTTTGTTTTTAGAAAAATGAAGTGCACACGTTTTTCAAGATTATTTTTCCATTATAATAGTAATCCATATTCAATAGACCTGCGAAAGGAGCTATCAAAACTGTGGGTAGTAAAAATCTGTGACTTGTCTAACAATACACTGCGTTGTAGTTCACGCGGTAATCTACGGAACCTTAGTACGAGTGCGTGGTGCAACGCACCAATCTAATGAATAAACCCCTTTTAGAACTAGAACTTATTGTTTCTCATTTAAAGGCCGTGTTGACGACACTTTGAGGACAGCTGCCTGCAGAGGTTGTGGGTTGTTTGAAAGAGATATCGCGGCCCCGAAAACAACGGGCAAAAGAAGGAACATGGGTGGGTTTTAGTCAGTACAAGTCAGACACTCTCCCCCAAAAAAGTCCAAGTTATTTGATGGTTACCCTCCCCCAAAAAAAGTGTTTCACATTTACCGGCCGTGTCGTCGACATATCAGCTCGGATTCCTCTGCTTTACTGATATGAACATGGAATGTGAACAGGAACATTTTAGTCTGTAAAACATTCACATTCTCTCCCCCTCCTCCTAGAGCGGGGAGAAGTATTTGGCGACATTCTATCTGAAAAAAAAGGAAAGCCGTTTCACATGTAATATTTTAAAGAATTTAATTATTTACAGACATGAATAAGTTCTAAAAATGTTAGGATGCTAGTGATTGCGCTTGTTGCAAACAATTTTAATAAAATGCTTTGGGCTTATAATTGTACTAGCTTTCGCCCGCGGCTTCGCTCGCGTTAACTTCGGTATAACACACCAAGCAGACCTGCAGTTTTTGCTCTTGCGCCTGATTGATTGGTAATAGCAACGCTAAGTTTTCCCTTTTCTGCCCGCGTTCTCCCTCATTTCCCACTTTTTTAAATAAAAATTAGCCTATGTCCGTCTCGTGGTTCTCAACTATTTCTGTAGAAAAAATCATAAAAAGCGTTAAGCCATTAAAGCGTGAAGAGGTAACAAACAAACTCACTTTCGCTTTTATAATATTAGTAAGGATTTGCAAATAAAACATCGTCGTAATTAAGTTTAAACCGCGTCCTAGCTCTTAAGCCTCAGATTTCTTAACAACCATAACAACATGCCACGTCGACGGGTAGTGTCGTGTGATGAAAACCTCTATCCCTTAAATGGAACAGTTTCAATGGAAGTTCATTATTTTCAGCGATGGAAAATCAAATCAGAGACACGCGACTAGCTTTCAAGCTTCCATTTTGCCCTTAAAGTACATATTACCCGTTAAATTCATGTAAATTGAGTTCATAACAAGCATTGTTGGAAAATCCAAGCTTGGGCCATAGTATTCGTGCTACAAATCCGTTCGAACTAATGATTGTGAGTCACGCCATAACAAACAAATGACATACTCGACATTTTACTAGGAAATAAGGGGTAGGCCTACCCATTGGTCATTTTAAGTAAGTGATGTAGGTGACAGAGACAGAGCGCTATGTTGGATTATTAACCCACGGTTCTATGCAGAGAGATGAAATTTCAACAGCGCAATCATATTAAGGTGGAAGCGCCAGGGTAGGTCCGCGAAATTCTCTAACCTTTTGGATATTTGGCGGTCAGTGTTAGCATGTTAATTTATTAAAAAAATAATTGCAACCGTATCAAATATGACTTTACAAAGTTATAATAGTAAAAATCATAAATGCAACCTTCTAAGTTCATATAATGATAATATTATAAATGCGAATGTTTGTGAGGATGGATAAATGTATTGATGTATAGATGTTTTTACTCTTTTGCGCAAAACGGCTGAACGGATCTTGATGAAATTTAGCACAGAGTTAGACTATAGTATGGAATAACACATAGGATAGTTTTTTCGATCATCACGCGGTCGAAGCTGCGGGCACCAGTTAGTTAAATATACATATAAAAAGAACTGCTTCAAATGTTTCATTGAGTAGGTCAACACCTCTATCGAATGCCCACACGTATATACTGCCTGACTTGAAGCTCAAACCCAGACTTGCATACCCGTCTACATTGACTAGTTACTTACTAATTTAATTTGAGCGGAATAATAGCCTAGTGGTGTAACCGTAGGACTGTCAAATCGTAAGTGTTGAGTTCAATCCTCAGACAGGTTCAACCCTGATTTTTCTGATTTTGCGTGTTGATTATATTATCACTTGCCTCGGTCAAGGAAACCAAATCGAATTGTGATATTTCTCGACGGCGTGTTATCCTTGTCAGAGGCTCATGGGTAGCATAAATCTCTGACACCAGGATAGGCGCTGACCACACTTTAAAGAAGAAGAAAAAGGAGATTAACGAGTTGACGACGCAGTTGGCACAGTAGCTGTGCGATCGACTGCTGCGCTGCGTTTCGCGGGTTCGATCCCCACACGGAACAGATATTTGTTTGGCCTACAGATAGCTGTTCCGGGTCTGGCTGTTTCAAAAAAGGAAATTAAAAAAATATATTAAAATAATTAGGTACGGAGATAGTATTGGGAGTAGTATTGTATAGTTAAATACATATTAACCTATTACGATTATTGAACGTAATGGGCAATAGAAGGAACATGGGTGGGTTTTAGTTAGTACAAGTCTGATACTGCTTCCCGCTCCGCCCAGAGCGGGGAAGCTATTTGATGATATCCCACCATAAAAAATTGGCTATAAAGTTATGGGCAAACTAGCTGAGCCTCGCGGTGTTATCCGCGGTGAAAAATCATATTTGAGTTATTAGGTCATCTCGCGGAAAACCGAGTTTTGACGACACGGTTAGCGCAGTGGCTGAGCGATCTACTGCCGCGCTGCGTGTCGCGGGTTCAATCCCCGCACGGAAAAAATATTGGTATGACCAACAGTTAGTTGTTTCACGTCTGGCTGTTTGTAAAACCATGTAAAGTCACTGGTTCAATACCCAGATACAGGCACTTTTAACACGAAAACACCCGTTATAACTTTGAGAATCAGCTTTATTACTCTACTTATAGTAATACAATATGCAGTTTGGTATATGGCAATACAACACAAATGACTAATTGCGATGTCCGGCCAAGAATGCGCCGCGCATCGAGTTAATTACCACTCAAGTGCCCGCCGACTTCCCGCCATCTTACTTGCTTATGATTGGTCGATAACTATCAAAGTTTCGGCCAATCACATGAAGTCAGCACAAATACTCTTGATCATTCTTGATCGTTTATATAAACGATTAGTCAACAAACATACATAATTATAAATGGTTTAAATATTTGTAGCAACCACGAAACCAGAGAAGTTCCTAGAGCGGGGCAAGGGTACTTTTAAAGACTGACAAAATATCTACGAATATCATCCTTTTATTGGAACGAAGTTCCTTATCGCGCGTTGTGAAAGGGGGCTAGACGGAAAAAATTCTTACGAAAAGTTGTCACGACACTTTTTGCTATAGTAAGCTATTGTAAGCTGTGCGGCGTCGCATGTTTCTCTGTCTGTCTGTCTCTCTCTCTCTCTCTTATAGAAAGCAAGCCAGATATTTTCATTTCCATAGGAACTTCGTTGCATCCGGGTGTCCCTTGACACCTCTAAATTTTTATGTCTAAGATTGTGATTCGTGAACCCTTATAATTTAAACGATTCTGAGACGTAGATACCACGTTCATAGGTATACCTATCAGCTAATTAAATTCATATCCATATAAATATTTATTAGCACACAGGCTTGTATTTGCTTTATTTGATACATTCGGTTCGCCCTTCGTAATGAAAGGCTCGCAAACAATATACCCATGATGAGGGTACCTCCTGAATGTCTGATGCGTGTCTGTTTATTTCATTGTTGGTTATCTATTTTCGTCTATGGTACTTTGTTTTGATTCTGTTTTGGTTTGTAACGCGCGGCGGGCGTAAGGTTTGTTGTTGAAGAATTTGTCTGGTGAATGCTTCACTATTTTTGTTTTTATTAGATTGTTAATACATACAGTACGGCCAACGAGAAGCGATACCAAATATAAACAAAACCCATGCTAAAACCCCATCTAAAATGGCCGCCCGAATGTTTGCGAACCAGTCTGAACGTTGTCATGTTTTTGCCGGGAGAACGAGACATTACGATAAAGGCACAAGATGGAAAGAGCTAAATATTAGATTGTCAACGCCACAGTTGTTCTTTAGGTTAATGACCTTTCGTATCACTTCTCGTTGGCCGTACTGTAGACAACTACAGCACTTTCACAAGTTATGGTGTCTTGTGACTGGGACTGTAGCAGCATGTTTTTTATGACATTTGAGACACAGACAGTTTAGAGTTTCAGACAGCTGAAAAAACTCATTTTTGTTTTTAGAAAAATTAAGTACACACGTTTGTCAAGATTATTTTTCCATTATAATAGTAATCCATACTCAATAGACCTGCGAAAGGAGAGCAGCTATCAAAATTGTGGGTAGTAAAAATGTGTGACTTGTCTAACAATACACGGCGTTGTAGTGTCTAGAATTTGAAATTTGGCTCGTTCACGCGGTAAGGCATCTACGGAACCTTAGTACGAGTGCGTGGTGACGCACCAATCCAATGAATAAACCACTTTTAGAACTAAAACGTATTGTTTCTCATTTAAAGGCCGTGTTGACGACTCTGAGGACCGCTGCCTGCAGAGGTTGCGGGTTGTTTGAAAGAGATATCGCGGCCCCGAAAACAATGGGCAAAAGAAGAAACATGGGTGAGTTTTAGTCATTACAAGTCAGACACTCTCCCCCAAAAAAGTCCAAGTTATTTGATGGTTACCCTCCCACAAAAAAGTGTTTCACATTTACCGGCCGTGTCGTCGACATATCAGCTCGGATTCCTCTGCTGTGCTGATATGAACATGGAATGTGAAGAGGAACATTTTAGTCTGTAAAACATTCACATTCTCTCCCCCTCCTCCTAGAGCGGGGAGAAGTATTTGGCGACATTCTATCTGAAAAAAAAAGGAAAGCCGTTTCACGTGAAATATTTTAATTTTAAAGAATTTAATTATTTACAGATATGAATAAGTTCTAAAAATGTTAGGATGCTAGTGATCGCGCTTGTTGCAAACAATTTTAATAAAATGCTTTGGGCTTATTATTGTACTAGCTTTCGCCCGCGGCTTTGCTCGCGTTAAATTCGATGTGACAGACCAAGCAGACCTGCTGTCTTTGCTCTTGCGCCTGATTGATTGGTAATAGCAACGCTAAGTTTTCCCTTTTCTTCCCGCGTTCTCCCTTATATCCCACTTTTTTAAATAAAAATTAGCCTATGTCCGTCTCCTGGTTCCCAACTATCTCTGTACAAAAAATCATCAAAATCGGTTTAGCTATTAAAGCGTGAAGAGGTAACAAACAAACTCACTTTCGCTTTTATAATATTAATAATTAGTTAGGATTTGCAAATAAAACATCGTCGTAATTAAGTTTAAACCGCGTCCTAGCGCTTAGGCTTCAGATTTCATTACAACGCGGCGGTGTAGTATGATGAAAACCTCTATCCCTTAAATGGAACAGTTTCAATGGAAGTTCATTATTTTCAGCGATGGAAAATCAAATCAGAGACACGCGACCAGCTTTCAAGCTTCCCTTTTGCCCTTAAAGTACATATTACCCGTTAAATTCATGTAAATTGAGTTCATAACAAGCATTGTTGGAAAATCCAAGCTTGGGCCATAGTATTCGTGCTACAAATCCGTTCGAACTAATGATTGTGAGTCACGCCATAACAAAAAAATGACATACTCGACATTTTACTAGGAAATAAGGGGTAGGCCTACCCATTGGTCATTTTAAGTGACGTAGGTGACAGAGACAGGGCACTTTGTTGGATTATTAACCCACGGTTCTATGCAGAGAGATGAAATTTCAACAGCGCAATCATATTAAGGTCGAAGCGCCAGTGTAGGTCCGCGAAATTCTCTAACGTTTTTGATATTTGGCGGTTAGTGTTAGGTAGCATGTTAATTTATTAAAAAATAAATTGCAACCGTATCAAATATGACTTTACTAAGTTATCCTTACTAATATTATAAAAGCGAAAGTGAGTTTGTTTGTTTGTTTGTTACCTCTTCACGCTTTAATGGCTAAACCGATTGTGATGAATTTTGGTACATAGATAGTTGGGAACCAGGAGACGGGCATAGGCTAATTTTTATTTTAAAAAAAGTGATGATGTGAGGGAGAAAGAGGGAAGAAAAGGGAAAACTTAGCGTTGCTATTACAAATCAATAAGGCGCAAGGGGAACTGTGTTACCCCAAATTTTACGCGGGCGAAGCCGCGGGCGAAAGCTAGTAATAGTATAAAATCATAAATGCAACCTTCTAAGTTCATATAATGATAATATTATAAATGCGAATTTTTGTGAGGATGGATAAATGTATGGATGTTTTTACTCTTTCACGCAAAACAGCTGAACGGATTTAGATCAAATTTGCCACAGAGGTAGATTATAGTCTGAAATAACACATTGGATACTTTTTTTTAGTACCACATATTTCTTATCGAGTATTTTTTTCTATTGTTTGAAAAATATTAGCAGAAAAAACTATATGTAGGTATATTAAAGACGATAACTCATAAACTTCTTAATCAAATTAAATAAAATTGATTTGGAATAATCTCAGAAGTAAACCCTTTTTTAACAAAAAAAAAAAAAGAATTATGATTATTGGTCCACAGTTGGTGGAGTAATCGGTGAACGTACATAAAAAAATACGGTTTAACATAGAACCTCCTCCTTTTTTGAAATCGGTTAAAAGTTCAGAGGCCAGTGTAACTTTAGTTCGAAACCTTGAAAGCTTAAAACAGTGTTAAAGTATAAGAATATCTAAGTCACACACTTTTCTTCAGATAAATGTTTTAAAAACTTACCGAGTGGAAATCTTTTCTTAATAAAGATTATCGTTTCAATCAGTTTATACTTGAGTTAGATACTTAAACCTACTTCCTACTAATATTATAAATTCGAATGTTTTTAAGGATGGATGGATGTTTGGATGTTTGTAATTTTTTCACGTCAAAACGGCTAAACTGATTTTCATGAAATTTGGCACAGAGGTAGATTATAGGCAGGAATAACACATAGGTTATTTTTTCGATCATCACGAGGGCAAAGCCGTGGCCAACAGCTAGTTTTGTAATAAATGCTATTAATCATTTTGCTATTAAACATTTAACGAACAGCCAGTATTTATTCAAATAAATACATTGATTTGGTTTGATTAAAACGGAAATAAGTATTAAAAATGTTCTTTTCATAAATTCTACAATTCTAACGGCACGGTTGGCGCAGTGGCTGAGCAATTGACTGCTGCGCTGCCTTCGAGGGTTTGATCCCCGCACTGAACAAATATTTGTATGTCCTACAGGCAGTTGATTTGGGTTTAGCTGTTTGTGTTTGCAAATTTAAATGTTTGTAAGCGCACCCACGGAATAGGAGAAATTCCTAGTGTGGGACAAGGTTTTTTTTTTAATTGGTGAGATAATTTATTGTTTCTGAAAATACAAATCTGGCAGCCCTATCTCACTATCATATTTAGCAGTCTCCACCACACAAAGGCTTGATTATCTTTGTGGGTGTCCGTTGCCTGCCGTGATTTGGAAGTGCAGTGATGTGGTCTTAATACCAGCCAGGACCAATAATAGGATCCTGTGCTACTATCTGGGATATTGGTGGATTGTCATTGGTAGTATTAGTGCTATTGTTCTTGAGTCCAAAGCTGGGATTAGCTGGGCCCTGTATTACAGCTTCTAGGCGAATATTCAATATTGGAATCAAATATAAAGGCTTACAGTGTAAGACAAATTAATTAAGTGATAAATTTAAACCGTGGTGCTAGGAAATAAGGGTTATCGCTGTTTTTTAACCGACTTCAAAAAGGAGCTTGTTCTCAATTCGGTTTTTTTTTCTGTGTGTTTTTTACGCGATTTCTTCGTCATTATAACGCCGATATTGTAAATTCTTTTATAGAATCGAAAGGGTATTATTGTTCCCGAGGTGGACTTTATAAGTCAATTTATCCTTACCAATATTATAAAAGCGAAAGTGAGTTTGTTTGTTTGTTACGTCTTGACGCCTAAATGGCTAAACTAATTTTGATAAATTTTTGTACAGAGATAGTTGGGACCCTAAAGAAAACTAACATTTTGTTTTTAAAAGTTGAGAAATGAGGGAGACAGAGGGAAGAAAAGGGAAAACTTAGCTTTGCTATTGCAATAAATAAGGAGCAAGGGCAAAAACTAGGTAGCGGGTACCTGCAAATCAGGAAAAGAGAACTGTAGTACCCAAAATTTAACGCGAGCGAAGCCGCGGGCAAAAGCTAGTCTTCTATAAAAAAATAAACTCTAAGTTGATGATATGCTTATTAATTTTAGTAGCAATAGAAAAAGAAAACTTGATAAGAACCGTCAGACCACAACTAAAAAAATCAATGAAACAAACAAAAATCACCCACTAACTACTTTTGTTTGGCTTCATACTTTTTCAGCTAAGATTTTCAGGGTACTGAATTATTCTAACAATTATTAAAAAAATATATACTACTTAACTTATACATAAATTAAAAAATAGCTTCAAAATTTCATTTGATTCGTCCTCAACGCTGTCAGTCGACAATGTCTCCAAGAGAATGGCCGCGTTGCCACGTTGTATGGCAACGCTAAGTCTCTGGCCAAATTAAAAGCCGGAAGTTAACTTATTTTTTCAATTTTTAGTGGTTTTTTTGGAAGCCAGTATTTTGATTTTTGCAAAAAAAGCTGTCAAATTGAGCACAGATACAGCCATCCGTCGAATCACTGGTCTGGACCACTGAACTCTCGGATTGCACACAAATATGCAATTCGAAATTGTACAAATAAAAGTGTTTGTGAAGCGCACTATCGGAGTCGAAACTAGATTCATATTTCTGTGTTTTTTATTCCCACTGTAACTAACTGGTGAATTTGTGAATCGTTAGTGACTGAGTTAGCGAGTGTCAACTTTTAACAACTATAACCCCCGAATACTGAAACGTCACTCAAAATTTAAGTCCCACTTAAGTTTAACAGAGACTCAGAAGTGACGTTTGACCATACAAAATCTAAAGTTTAAGAGCTGCTCAAATGTTAGGCCGACCACGGAAAAGGTGGGATGACGACATCAGACAAGTGGCAGGAGTCACGTGGAACAGAGTGGCTCAAGTAAGGAAAGAATGGAAAAGGATGGAGGAGGCCTTTGCCGACTGGCAAACAGATCTTGGAAAGATAACTAAGCAACAAATATTAGTTTAAAATTAAATTGTTTATTAAGTTAAGTTTCAAAGTTAGTTATTCATGTAAGTTTAAAAAAAAAACATTGTACTAAGTTAAGTGATCTGAATAAAAGGCTATATTATTATATTATATTATAAATGTTAAGCAGCCCTCACATTTTGAGTGACGTTTCAGTATTCGGGGGTTAGAGTTTTAAAGCTGAACTTATTTTGTTGGAACATGGTTAAAAATACCGGCCGCGCACCGAGGGTTCCGTACAAACTTGCGACATAAACGGCCATATCTTTTGACTGCGTACACTTAGAGGATTGCTTTTTCATAGCTCCAAAGGACCACAGACTTGAGTATATGGTTATAATTGATAATTGACGGGCCTGTTGGTCTAGTGGTTAGTGGCCCTGACTGCTGAGCCGGAGGTCGTGGGTTCGATTCTCACCCAGGACAAACTTTGTGTGATGAGTATGATTGTTTGTTCTGTGTCTGGGTGTGATTTATCTATAATATGTATGTATTTATAAGTATGTATATCAGTTGTCTAGTTACCATAACACAAGCTCTGCTTAGCTTGGGATCAGATGCCGTGTGTGAGTTGTCCCAAAAGATTTTTATTTATTATTATTTATTTATTAATTAAAGTAGCAATGATAAATGAATACTCGATAAGCATTTGTGTGAGATATCTTACAAATTAAAAGGCTCAAATAAAAACAAAACTTTTGAGTTACAAAATCCTTAGTCGCGTCGCCCACACGACCAACAGTCGAGGCGCAGTCGAGACGCGGGCGCGTTAGGCGCGTCGCCCACACGACATTTGTAAATAAAATCTTGTTGCAGCGTGCCTCTTATGTGCCTGCGCCTCGACTGTTGGTCGTTGAAGCATTGACATATGACAGATTATCGAAAAATGTCCCCTCATAAGGTAGGCAGAAAGCTATTGGAGAGCGTTTAGGACTGACGGATCGATTTACACTGCCTTGTTAAATATGAGGTCCTGAGGTGGATTACCCGGGCGGGCAAATTGACATAGTTTTTCCATAAAAAATAAGTCACAGTAGCAGTTTGGATTTATGCCCAGTTGATTACAATAGGTTAGCCTCCCATTACATCTAACCCTTTATCACTCAGAAAATGGAATTTATTTAGTGTTTTGATTGGAGATGATTACAAAAAAATAAATAACACTTATTTCTGGGCTTAACCTCTCAAGGATTGCCATAATTTCGTCAACTATACGTCAAGCACCGCCGGGCGGACTCTTATCGTAAGCGTAATCTTATTTTAAGACTAATCTTTACTACAAATATAGTTTTAAATCGGTCGGGGTTTGGTGGCACAAATTTATGCACGTTTTTGTGCCGCTGGGGCTCTAGAGGCTAATGTTCTTTTACAAACAAAACAAAATTATTTAAACCAGGGAGTCTTGCTTTTAGGCAACACGGCGGTCGAGTGTCATATTTTTTGGTACTAGTTCGTTAGTTCGGAATGTTGCCTTAGAGCTACACGTTGCAATTACTAATATTAAACTAACTTGAACCGTAATAACTATTATTCCAGCTTCCAAAACCAATCGATGATGTCATTCACAACCTATTTATGTTCCAAGACTTATGATGTTCAAAAACTCTCAAATACACTCTCCAAGCAAATATCATTAATCTGGTTCTCGTCGCTTTTGTGATCTAATTCACATGATACAGGGGAAGCAAGATTAATTCCCCCCTCGGAAATGTAGGCAAATTACCCACACAGACGATGACGGAAAAATTGTATAAGAAAATATAAATGGAGAAAAAATACATTTTGAAACGTGAATGATGTATGATTTTTTTTAAATTATTATGATTTAAAAAAGTGTCCATGGAGTTTTTTGCCCATTCTACTCTATAGAGATCAACGCTTTGGAATTGATAACTACAGTACTTTCATAAGTTATTTTGCATTTTGTCTGGGCCTGTAGCTCTATTCTTTTGTTTCTTGACATTCAAAAGTGCTTGTAATGGTCTAATTGAAATTAATGCTTTGAGTTTGAGTTTGTTGGAATGCGTGTAGGAATTATGTGGGCTTATTTGGCGAAGTCGTGGGATACAAAACATTGTCTTTTTAATTGATTAGATTTTTGTTCTTTTTGTTGTGTGCAGTTGATGCAAGTGCCAAATAAATATGTTTTCTTTCTTTCTCTATTTGTATACAGGTTTTGATTAAATTAATAAATAAAAATACTACAGGCTTTTAGAATCGTTTCTTCCTTACTAATATTATAAAAGCGAAAGTAAGTTTGTTTGTTTGTTACCTCTTCACGCCTAAATGGCTAAAACGATTTTAATGAATTTTGATACAAAGATAGTTGGAACCCTGAAGACGGACATAGACTATTTTTTTTAATAAAATCGGGAAATGAGGAACGGGGAACCGTGCTACCCCGAATTTAACGCGAGCGAAACCGGGGGCAAAAGCTAGTACTATAAGAATAGCTAGAATAATTAGGTATATTATTGCGAAACGTGAATAACTGCCAAAAAACTGTTTTACAGTTTGGCAGATTTTTTATATGTTATGTGGGCTTACGCATTTTTTTAGGGTGGGAAATCATCAAATAACCTCCCCCGCTCGCGCGCTCTGGGCGGAGCGGGGCGAGGTTCAGACTTGTACTGGCTAAAACCCACCCATATTCCTTCTATTGCCCTTTGCGTTCCGGGGCCGCGGTATAGACCACCATGTTATTTAGTCTAGTTTTTTTTCTATTTGTTGTGGTGCGCTTGAGGCCAGCGTAAAGATTTTTATGAAATAAATAAATAAAATAAAAATAAATAAAACTTACTACTTACAAACTTCCAGAATATACTTATATAAAAGTGACGAAGGTCACAAGTGTGTGCTTCAGACAAGATAAATGAAGAAAGATATTATTTCGAAATAAGAGACGAACGTTTGTAACGTGTAGATATTATTTTTGTTTCAATTTCGTCTGAAAAGAGGATTTAATAACATATTCTGATCATGTCTAGTGTTTGTGTTTGTCCTTTTTTGCTTAATGTTTTTATATCCAACCTTATTTTCTTTACGACTTATTGAGGTTTCTTTGTGTATGTGTGTGTGTGAGTGTTTAAGATTTTTTATGAATAGGCTTCAATTTCTGATGTGTTTAGGTACTAACAATATACCATGAATGAGTTCACAAAAGTTGCTTTATTTGTAACTAGCTGTTCCTCGCGGTTTCACCCACGCTGCTCAGCACCTGTTGGTCGTAGCGTGATATTATATATATCTCTATCTGTCTATAGCCTTCCTCAAGAAATGGACTATCCAACACTAAAAGAATTTTTCAATTCCAACCAGTAGTCCCTGAGATTAGCGCGTTCAAACAAACAAACAAACTCTTCAGCTTTATAATATTATAGTATAGATTAGTTACAAAAATTAGTTAAACGTATTATTATTGTGTACACTATCGCATTAGGTAACCCTCTAAAGATAGTCGTGGGATGAAGAATAACTAATTAAAATAAAATAAACACAACGCTTGTAATCTTCTTATTGATAGCCAGAGATATATTTTATTTATTTGGCTCACCAACAATTGAATACACAGTACATGATCAAAAAAATACATCGAACAAAAGTTATAGATTAGTGTACCAATCTCTTATACAGGTTAGCAAACTAATAAATAAATAAATAAATGAATATCTTGGGACAACTCACACACGGCTATCTGATCCCAAGCTGCTTAGCTTGGGATCAGATAGCCGTGTGTGCTTGTGTTATGGTAAAGCTTGTGTTATGGTAACCAGACAACTGATAAACATACTTATATAATTTATAAATACATACATATTATAGATAAATCACAGAACAAACAATCATGCTCATCACACAAAGTTTGTCCTGGGTGGGAATCGAACCCACGACCTCCGGCTCAGCAGTCAGGGCCACTAACCACTAGACCAACAGGCCCGTCAAAACTCATCATGCATTATGTTAATGTTCATTGAAGATGAGTAGCTTTATTATCACCTAAAACTATACTGGTTAAAATTTAAATTAAATTAATTTGCAAGCCTTAACACCAAACACTAAAATCATTTTACAAGATACCTATACCTAAAAGTCCCATTTAAAAGGGCGCAGGTCCATTGCAATTGACTGGGAACAAACCCAAGACTATGTGGCGTTTTACTAAGAAATTACTGACGAAATTAACCAATAATAATTTGCAAACCGGTAATCAAATCAAATCAATCAAAATCATTTATTTCAAGTAGGCACTTTTGAACTGTCGAAACATTGACAACAATAAAAATTAAGCTACAGACCCAGTCACAAGGCATAATAACTGTGAAAGTACTGTAGTTGCCCATTCCAAAGTGTAGATCTCTATGGAGAAGAATGGGCAAGAAACTCGAATCGAACCTAGAACCTCATGATCAGCAGTCATAATTACAAGTACTATACCAAACAGGCAATTTTACTAAAACTTGCATATAATACGCAATCCGTTCTACTAGCCATCCAATTCTACTATGTATCTTCGTCAGCAACAAAAATGTCCCCTGGCTGTCGCCAGCCAGTCCCCTGCTCCTGTCCCCTGGTAGTCCAACGTACGTGAGGGAAATACATATGATAGTTCTTACCCAATTACGTAGCCGTTTCAGGGGACTGCTATGAATTTACCTTACATGTTTGATTTAATCTATTCTTGTCTCTCCCCTGGAATTGCCAAGTAAAGGGTACGGAATTACCATAAAGTTTAGATTCTATTTCGGTTTAAGAAAGCTTTGGTTACGTATTCAAACTGCTTCTTCTTGTCCATTTTTATGTCAAATTGGATTTCTTATTTGGTTTGGAAAATCATCAAATAACTTCCCCCGCTCTGGGCGGAGTGGGTCGGAGTGTCAGACTTGTACTGACTAAACCGCACCCATGTTCCTTCTATTGCCTTTTACGTTCTGGGCCGCGGTATCTCTTTTGAACAACCCGCAATCGCGGCTGTTTCGAACTCGATTACTCTGAGAAGAAACAGCCGAAACAAACTCTTTTGAGATCAAGAAATAAAAAAAAAAAAATTAGTGTCTGAAGTGGTCTTTTAAGAAAGCACCACACAGATTGAGTGGACCTGTCCAATCAGTGCAAGCATTTGACAGTTATCGTGTAGCTCGACTCATAGTTATGACAAAGGAGCTTAACGACACGGCGAACAATACGAAAAAGGACATTTGTGTAGGTCGCTTAAGCATATGCATTAGATAGAGGTACTAATACCTACTTAATGAAACCTTAGAATCAGTTTACAAAACCAAAGTATAAATCGACGGTCCCTACGTACATAAGGTTAAGTCAAAAACCGAGGTTTACAGGAGATCGTAATTTGTGTTCAACAAGCCCTAGAAAAAGTTCTATGGGCAATTCTTATCCTTACTAATATTATAAAAGCGAAAGTGAGTTTGTTTGTTTGTTTGTGTTACCTCTTCACGCTTTAATGGCTCAACCGATTGTGATGAATTTTGGTACGTAGATAGTTGGGAACCAGGAGACGGACATAGGCTATTTTTTATTTAAAAAAAAGTGGGATGTGAGGGAGAAAGAGGGAAGAAAAGGGAAAACTTACCTTTTTATTACAAATCAATAAGGCGCAAGGGGAATTGTGTTACCCTAATTTAATGCGAGCGAAGCCGCGGGCGAAAGCTAGTAATAAATATTTTATAAGACAAGGCAAATAAATTAAATAAAAATAAAAATCGTATGTCAGCATGTGCGCATAGATAATCTAAAGCCAACGACCGACATTCGACATGTCTTTATGTACGTAGGGACCGTCGAAATATTTATCAACAACTAGCTTTCGCCCGCGGCTTCGCCCGCGTTAAATTTGGGGTACCTAACACAGTTCCCCTAGTGCCTTATTGTTTTGTAGTAGCAACGCTAAGTTTTCCCTTTTCTTCCCTCTTTCTCCCTCACATCCCACTTTTTAAAATAAAAACTAGCCCAGGAGACGGCTCCTGGTTCCCAAAAATCTCTGTACCAAAATTCATCACAATCGGTTTAGCCATTAAAGCGTGAAGAGGTAACAAACAAACAAACTCACTTTCGCTTTTATAATATTAGTAAGGATTGTCTCAGCCCAAACATAAAACTATGATTTATAATCTTTTATAATTGACACGTTTGTAGAAAGTAATATTTTTCAGACCAACGACCTTGGAACCAGTTTGCTTTTTCAGTAATAAGTAAAATAAGAGCAAGGTTGAATACACCATTAATTTTACATTCCAATAACTACAGAATATAAATTTCAAGCTGCCAGGTGTATGAACTGAAACGAAGCAGAAAATTCACATCACTTTTCTTCTAAATCTCCCAAATTTCAACAAAGATCTGATAAATTTTACAACCGATCGGAATTTTCTTTCTACTTGAAAGAAAACCGTAGCTAAACAAATGTGTAAATCAATAAACGTAGGTATCTAATGGGCTAACGAGCGCAGCCCAATGATCCAGAAACATGCCTACTCACTGAATAAACTTTGTGTAAAAACATACGTCAGTAAATTTAGCGTGAAACCAACAACAATGAGCGCAAGTTCTATTTACATTTCTAATAAAACTGTACTTCTGTAACCATTCATGAAAAAACTCACAATTAGTGACATTTAAAAGAGCACTAATCTCATAATCCGCGATGCAACAAGTATCCGCCCGCCCGCCCAACGCTCAGGGGAAGGGGGGCGACGTCGCTTCACGACGCTCGACGCTTCAGTATCGTCGCGATCATGGCTACGGACGGACGCACGAAGCGCTCGCAGTCGATATGTGCTCCCGCCTCCGCGAGTATGGAAGCCCTCGCGGCTCCCATGGAGACCACGCCGGCGCCTCGCCGCAGGCCGGCGGCGCGTTCTCAGTCCGCGCGCATCACCGGCGGCCGCTCGGTCCGCCAGCGGCGCCAGCAGCAGCAGCAGCAACTGGATAGAGAGACCAGGACTCGGTACAGCTCGGAGCCTCGCCTGGCCGAGGCGGAGACTCCGCCACAGGTCCGTCGGCAGGCCTCCGCCCGGCGCCGACCGCCTCCCGGCCAGCACAACCAGCCGCGGCGCTCCAACGCGTTCCTGGACGTTCCCCGTACCCCGCAGCACCAGCCCGAGGAGGAGCCTGACGAGGACTCGTACCGGCTCCGCACGTTCAACATCACGCAGAAAGGAGGTCAGTGCTAGCGACACGTTCGTTCACCCTCAACTATATTTACACGCACGAAAGTTAGTGTAACGTCTTTTTTTAATTCGACTTCGAAACGGAAAACTTGGCAGTCAGCCGGTTCGGCTTCTGCGATGACTTTTGAGTGCGTCGGAGAAAATAGTGCGTAAGATTGACGCGGAAGAACATGGAGTCCCGGAGACGTACCGTGTTCGGAATAAAACTGGGTTAAAAAAGCCATCGTTAAAATATTTTTGTGTCATCGTGAATCATGTTGAGCAGCGTTTACGAGGCCACTATAAATCAAGATACAAGAACGTTTGAGTTTACTTTTGAGGTAAAAATAAATCGAAAGCACGAAGTGAACACACGAAAGTACACTTTATCGACGTTAAAAGTTTTGAAAACCGTGCACGGCGAGCGGATCTGCAATCTTTGAGGACTGCAAAGAGTTTCCGCTCCATCTTTGAGTGAAGTAAGCGCTTGAGACAGTGCACGTCACAGTGAGATTGGTTTGAAGTGTTCTCTGTATTCCAATAGTAGAACCTTATTTATCAAAATGGCGCGTTTCCGTAAACAAAGGAACGTCGCATCTGTTTAGCATAATGCATATTGAATAGGCTCCGTCGGAGGACAATGTCTGTTCAGCGTCCCTGTCGAGATAAAACAACAGCCGGCCGATATTATAGCGTATTAGACAGACAGACGTAGGTACCTACGTCTGTTGTGTTCGGATCAAACGCGAACTTTGCAGAAAGCTTTCATTACTAATTCATTGATGTTTTTTCAATAGTCATAACTCCTAAATCGAAGGAAAAGCTTATGAATATCGACGGCCAAATTGATTTAGGAACTTTTATAAGCAGTACTGATTTGAAAGGCAATATTTCTATTGAATACCAATTGATCGTATCAAAGAAAGATCGCAATAAAGATAACTATTCAGAGTTCGTTCTTGGCAGTTAACTTTGACAAAAGTTTTAGCTGGTAACTTGGGGTGAAATTGGTTTTATTTTGTGGTTTGAGCTATTAAGGAGAAGGTATTTTAAGTACTTTAATGAAATCAAGAGGAAAGGTTGAGTTTAATGTGTTAACCTGCATGGTTAACACACTAAACTGGGGCCTTAGTCTCTGCTACATACTAAACTTGTCAAAATCAACCATTATGCGATCAGTGATCGACCATTCTGACACTATTGTAATAGCAGACTAAGGCCCTTGGATGGACACCAATGTCATCCGTAACAGTTTTCGGGGTTTAACTATCAAATCTTCAGTAAATTCACGGCGGTATTGAAGTGGGTCTAAGCCTCAAGCCAAGCCGTATCTCCGGACAATGCGTATGGCATTTTTACCTCCTAATAAAAAAAACGGCCAAGTGTGAGTGGGACTTTCGCAAAAACCTGCAATATCAACGGCCATATCTTATGACTGTGTAGACTTAGAGCATTAGTTTTTTCACAGTTCTAAAGACCGCGAATTTGAGTATATGGTTTTTATTTCAACTCGATACCTCCACGCGTTCTCGAGATAAAGGATCTTGACAGACAGACAGATGACGGACCAGGTGATCCTATAACTGTTGCAAATTAGGACGTACCTTCAAAAACTCAAATAATACAAAGAGAGGCGCTCATATGAAGCCACATTCACCTCTGACAGTGTCCTTTAAAATCTGCTTTAATTATATAAATATGATAATAGCTTTTACCCGCGGTTTCGCCCGCGTTTATTAATGTACTTTAATTTCATAATAATATTTGTACTTCAATAAAAAATGTGAGTACAAATAAACGTCAAACTCTCGAAGCAATCGAACGACGCAATAACAAGTTTCTTCCCTTTTTCTCCCCTTTTCTTCCATCTTTCTTCCGCTTTTATCACTTTTTTTAGTTTATGTCCGTCTCCAAAGTTCCAGCTATCTCTGCACCAAAAATCATCAAAATTAGTTTGGCCATTTAGGCGTGAAGACGTAACAAACTCACTTAAGCTTTTATAATATTGGTACGAATAATATTTTATTATAAGTAGGGATTAACATACGCAGCGTTATTTAAACACGTCATGTTGTTAAGTTAGAACTAACAAAACACTTTGGTAAAATTCCTTCAACTCAAGATCTGATATTTCCAACAATCAAGCACTTTCTGTACAAGAGAAACCTACATTCTGTAAATTTGGTTCCGGATTTATATAAAATATTAAGATTTTTAAGGAATGACAAATCATTAAAAGAAGATTTATGAAAAACCCAAGAGAAAACCAACAAAAGTACACACAGCCATCTTAATTTTCCCTAATAACGAAATTAATGAGCTAGAGAATTCTTAAGCCGAATTCTCAGGAGCTTCAGAAAATTTTAAAGAGAAATACAACCACGACCAACATCAAAAGTGATTTTCTCGTAATAAAACTTATTTATTTATTTAATAAAACTTCATGTACAGCAGTGGTACATAGGCGGAAATTTTGGAAAGACACTTGCTGAATAAACACATTAATTTTCATTGATGATTAGGTTTTATTACAAGCGTTAATTAATACTAAATAATGTATATAGTACTGTCAAATAATTCCTTAATTGACTTATAAAACCAGCTCATTTAGCCATCGCAATTTATTGCAATCGACGTCTTCCCAGCTCGTTGGCCGTATGCATTGTCTAGGTAGGGCTGTATTATTATTGAAGCCGAATAACTTTACTTATAACTGTGAATAGTATAGCAGGAAAGACAGGTGACCCTTCTGTGATCAAATAAATAAATAAATATCTTGGGACAACTCACACACGGCTATCTGATCACAAGCTAAGCAGAGCTTGTGTTATGGTAACCAGACAACTGATATACATACTTATATAATTTATAATTACATACATATTATAGATAAATCACACCCAGACGCAGAACAAACAATCATGCTCATCACACAAAGTTTGTCCTGGGTGGGAATCGAACCCACGACCTCCGGCTCAGCAGTCAGGGCCACTAACCACTGGACCAACAGGCCCGTCAAAAAAAATGAAATCCTATAATAATAATAAATAAACCTTCACAAAAAAAAACTAAAATAAAAATAGCTTTTAATTTAATTACTCTGACCTTTGTAATAAAATACAAGTAGTAACAATTACTTAATACTAATAACTATTCTAATTTAATTCTCTACATCATTAATCAGCTACCAGGTCTGGCTGTCTCACGACATAAGCCTCCTCAGAAAAACTAAAAAAAGTTTGAATACCACAACCAACACCTTCAAACAAAAAAAAAACAAAAGATAATCCAGGCAAAGTTCATAATCGAATTTGAAATAAACAAAACTTCGTAAAAGCCTGTAATTGACCAAAATGGCGAGCTCGTCAAATCGAATTCCTTCAAATAAATAACTTTCAATCAAATTCAAAAACTCTTCTGAATATTTTAATTTAATTCCCATGGCCCGAAATTGGTAAAGTTCACGATCCAATTTAACGGGATAAAGGGGAAATTATGGGATCAAATTGATGAGGGAACTATGTTAAGTAAGGGGGCGTAAACGTTTTATCAAGTACTGTTGTTATCTGACAAATTGTTGGGGCAAAATCTCTTGTACGAATGCTTTAATTGAATGTCTGAATGTTGGTAAGGGATGTAGGAAACTTAAGTTGGAGAAGTCATGCGTTTATTACTTTGAGAGCTCATTATATAAGGGACTAGCTGTTCCACGCGGTTTCACTCACGCTGCTTAGCACCTGTTGGTCGTAGCGTGATGTTATATAGCCTATAGCCTTCCTCAAGAAATGGACTATCCAACACTAAAAGAATTTTCCAATTCCAACCAGTAGTTCCTGAGATTAGCGCGTTCAAACAAACAAACAAACAAACTCTTCAGCTTTATAATATTAGTTTAGATTAAGAATGTGGTGGTTGATGGTTGTATGAATAATTGAACGGTATAACTAGATCAGACTGATCATATTCCTGCCCTTCTCTTCATACTTTGGGTATGAGTAACAAGTTTTCCAGTCTGCCCTGTCTGACATCACTGCATCATATACGATCAAGATCAATTTATAAGATCAATAATAAACATCATTATTAAATTACTAGCTTTTGTCCGCGGCTTCGCTCGCATTAAATTCGGTAGCACCTTATGGATTTTTAATGGCAACGCTAAGTTTTCCCGTTTCGTCCCTCTTTCTCCCTCATATCCCACGGTATGATGGACCCTTTCGATCATCAGCATTTTCTTGCCCTTGTCCAAGAAAACGTGTTGCGCAGACCCGTTGGGCGTTAGTTAGTTAAAATAAAAAAAAAACGAAATATTTTTATTTCACATGGGCCTACATGGGCACTTATAAAACATCGAGAAGAGATACACGGTTGGGGTAGGTCGTTTTCTATGGAGTAGAACCGGCAAGAAACTCCATGGTTATTATTTTAAAAACATTTGGTTTTACAATGTTGTTGTTACAGTATCTACAGCAACACGTTTTCTTCTTCCATTCTTCCCTATCAGACGTCATGGCATCATTTACTCTTTTGTTTTTCTCCTTCATATCATTCGTTACACAATCCATACACCTTTTCTTTGGCTCTCCGTTCATCAACATTCAGATCCATCACTTTAGTCAAAATAAGAATTTTAATAATCGGCCTACTAAATATTGCGTACTAAGCTTAAAAACAACATGAAGTCGATTAAATAACTTTCTCGTTTTTTTTAAGTCTGTAAATAACATAACGAAGAAACTCGAGAAATGAACACGAGCACAGTTACACTGCACGTTTCGGACCTAAATTATTTTCATATGAGGGAAATATTTAACCGGAGGATTAGGTAATTGGCTTTACAGCATCGTGTGAGGGTTTCAGGAGGAAACTGTAAGTGAAAGTAAATGTGGAAGAATATACAGTAGGTATCGCTGTAGTGATCGTAAGGCGATAGGATCGTGGGATAGTTTACTGTCGTAACTTGGGTGTAGGTTGTTATAAAAGTAGGTTAAAATCCTTACTTCCTTACTAATATTATAAAAGCGAAATTGAGTTTGTTTGTTACCTCTTCACGCTTTCATGGCTAAACCGATTGTGATGAATTTTGGTACATAGATAGTTGGGAACCAGGAGACGGACAAAGGCTATATTTTTTTTAAAAAAGCGGGATGTGAGGGAGAAAGAGGGATGAAACGGGAAAACTTAGCGTTGCTATTTCAAATCAATAAGGCGCAAGGGGAACTGTGTTACCCCGAATTTAACGCGAGCGAAGCCGCGGGCAAAAGCTAGTACTAAATAAATATTAATTAAAATACTGATGTACTTGTGTACGCGATACAACTAACCGACATTTACCAAGTTTTCAGTAATTACTAACTAGGCCGAAATAAAAATTGAGGATGCTGACCGTACTCATGTAATTGCACAGAATCTAAAGACACTGTCCACTTAGGAGTAGTCGGAAAATATTATTACATAAATTAAATAGCAAGCGCATAGCATATTTAATATTTAAAAATAAATATTTAATTTAAAAAATTAAGCAATGAATCAAGTAATTAAAATCGGAGCGTCTATCCTCTGGAGGCATTTATCCCGACCTAAACCTACCTGTCCTACCATACTTCTTAAATGTTGTCTGTGTTCATCTATACTAATACTGTGCCCAGCGGTTTCACCTGCTGCTTACCCCCCTCATAACTTAGGGGTATGAAAGATAGATAGTAGCCGATTCTCAGACTTACTGAATATGCATAAAATCATAATCGGTCGAGCTATTTCATAAAAGTATGGGAGCGAAAATTGTGACACGAAATATACATATTTTATGATTAGATTATAAGGAGGAAAGATTTGTTTGTTTGTACCGAATAGGC
The DNA here is from genome assembly GCA_958449745.1 of Ochropleura leucogaster. Lineage (NCBI taxonomy): Eukaryota > Metazoa > Arthropoda > Insecta > Lepidoptera > Noctuidae > Ochropleura > Ochropleura leucogaster. The sequence goes on from OY288216.1 coordinate 15,573,240, forward strand.
TGCAAAACTATTTTTTTTTCACAAATTTGAAGCTACGTTATCAAGAAGTAGCATAAGCTACATAGGCAACATCACGCTACCCATGGGAACTAAAAACGCAAGTAAAACCGCGCAGGACAGCTAGCCTTTAATCACTAATTAACCTTTTAAAACTGTAGTGTTCCTATTGGATGATGATTCATAAAAGCCTGTTACAGGATTGTTGTCATTTCATTCTGTAGAAAGTTTACAATTTTAAACTTTGTTTTGATTATATGTAGCTTGAAAATTGAATCACAATGGTTGCCTGTGGATGTTGATTTTGCCGTATTATCAAAACGGCCTATTATTTTTTAATTAATATTCTATTAGCGTCTTATATCTACTTATATTTCGGGTTCGGTAATATATATGACGAGGAGGCAAGAGCAATGTTATCTTCGGGAAACAGGAAATAACACCACAAACCGTTAATCTTCTTTTTAATTAATTTTAGACTCTTGAATCACAATGATCACAAATATCCGTGATGTAAAAGGATGGAGGTTGTGTGGTTATATGACACTATACCCTTGCACACGTCAAAAAAATGACAGTGACACTGACAGTGACAACTGACAGACAGGTGGAATAACTTGACAATACTTGACAGTGACAGTTGACAGACAGATGGGATAACCTCACTACCGCCATCTTGTAATGGTTCTTAATCTAGCCTCCTTCTTCGACATATATATATTTAAATAAAGCTTTGCAACACACTAGGAATTTCCTTGTATCGTGGGTGCGTTTAAAAACATTTAAACTCAATTACTAAAGACCCAAAACAACTACCTGTAGGTCATACAAATGTTTGTTCTATTCGGGGATCGAGTCCGCGACACGCAGCGCAGCAGTCGATCGTTCAGCCAAGGAACTCCATGGACACTCTTTTTCACTATATTATTTTTAATTTGTTTGCTCATTTTTTCCTACCCAAATAACTGGTAGATACCTACAGGAATTGATGTCGCTTAACATTTAAGTAAGTTTTTTGGTACGTATGCAGATACAAAAATAATAGTTCACTAAGATCTGGAATTAAGTAAAATTTAAAATTCTAATTCAAGAATGCACAATTTATTCAAGTTGCACAAACGTTGGACAAAGAAAATATGCAAAATTCTTGTGACCAAAGTAAAAGGACGAGTAACGTGAACGTTGAAGTAACACGAGGGATCACGGTGCAACGTCTCTTTAACCTACTTCAAAAAAAGGAGGAGGTTCTAAATTCGACTGTACTGTTTTTTGTATCTGTGTTACGCGAGTTTTCCGAAAATTTGGCGGCGATTTTAAAAATGCTTTATTTATCATCGAAAGGGTAACTAGAGTTTTTGAGTTACTATCATTTGCCCGCGGCTACGCTCACGTTAAATGCGGGGTAACACAGTTTTCCTTTCCTGATTTGCAGGTACCTGCTACCTTCCCCTTGCGCCTTATTTATTGTAATAGCAAAGCTAAGTATTCCCCTTTCTTCCCTCTATCTCCCTCATTTCTCACTTTTAAAAATAACAGCCTACGTTATTTTTAAAAGTGGGTCCAGAGTCCCAACTATCTCTGTACCAAAATTCATAAAAACGTTTAGCGATTAAGGCGTGAAGACGCAACAAACAAATAAACTCACTTTCGCTTTTATCTATACTAATATTATAAAGCTGAAGAGTTTGTTTGTTTGTTTGAACGCGCTAATCTCAGGGACTACTGGTTGGAATTGGAAAATTCTTTTAGTCTTGGATAGTCCATTTCTTGAGGAAAGCTATAGGCTATATAACATCACGCTACGACCAACAGGTGCTGAGCAGCGCGGGTGAAACCGTGGGGAACAGCTAGTAATATTATAGTAAGCATATTCAATGTCCTGAAAGTTTGACAACCAGTCTTACCTAGCGGTATCGTATTATCCGGTACTAACTGGATTGTGAAGGTCATATCGATCCATGTTAAATACTAGTACTTAAAAACACCAGATGTGAACAGATTCGGAGTCAAGTCTATGCCAAGACCTCATCCCCGAAAAGTGCAAACAAAAATCAACTGTGTACAACTTTAGAAGTTTCAACTCTAACAGTTGGAAACTTTCCATTTAGCAGGAACTCGCAAGGAGTTCTGTACTTTACTTATTATTAGTTAAGAAATATATTAAGAAGTTACTCCGGTTTACAAAACTTCTGTTTAGTTTTATTATGATGATGAAGTAGGCAGGGTTCTTGACGTGTAGTTTAACTTATAAAATAATATTGCAGTGAGTATCTAATATCACGAACGTTAGGAACTTTATTAAAATGAAATTATATTAACTAACGGACATAAAAAAGTGAGAAAAAGGGGAGTAAGAGGGAAGACAAGGGGAAAACAAGTTTTTTTTCGATCATCACGCCGGTTAAAGTTAGCGTTAGTCGTAAGTAACTATACCACGCAGACGAAGTCGCGGGCATAATGCTAGTCTTAAATAAATTCTTGGGTACTATAATAACCTTTGGTTTTGTAATATAATGACTTTAACCTGGCTTTAAATACTAACAATGTTTTCGATGACCGTATACGTGCAACCGTTTTAAATAAATATGTTCCCCTAAACATCATATTGCGAATATTTGGTTTCCTAAAATGCTACAGAGGTCAGACAGTTTCAGGCATAGAGGCGTGACCACGGAAATTAGCTTTATCCTGGATGACGGAATTGATAGCAGGGGCTGTTTTCATATCTACTGTGAATATTGTCTGTTAACAAAAATCGATCTTCGAGTAAACTCGTACAAACACTATTAGACACACTCCATATAACTTAAATAACAGGTATTACACATATTACCTATACTGTGATAATCAAGTTTATTATTTTTAGTTTTTAAATTCAAAATCTTTCTTACTGACGACCCACCTACATAATATTTGCGGCACATTTTCTCGACATCCGTGTGTCACTAGCAGGATTCGGCAGAATACCAGCGTCAGGTAATCTACCTGGCATTATGCTAAGCTGGACTCCTTATTGGTGCAATTTTGAGACACACACCGCCCAGTAGTGGGCGACCTTAATAAATATATGTGATGTGTCCAAATGCCTTTGGGTCGATCTAACTTAGTCTACCTTCCTTTTTATAAATGTGTTCCCTTTTTTTCTGTGTGATGTCTTTTTTATGTTAATTCTTGTATTGTGTCTATTGTTGCATCAAATAAATGACTCATCTATCTATCTATCTATCTGCAAGCTTAAGCCACGATCCGGCGTTGCTGGTTGCCTTTTGTTGCGGGTTGCAAGGAGTTGCGGGTTGTTCGAAAGAGATACAGCGGCCCCGGAATACATAAGGGTAAAAGAATAAATAAATATCTTGGGACAACTCACACACGGCTATCTGATCCCAAGCTAAGCAGAGCTTGTGTTATGGTAACCAAACAATATACATACTTATATAATTTATAAAAACATACATATTATAGATAAATCACACCCAGACACAGAACAAACAATCATGCTCATCATACAAAGTTTGTCCTGGGTGGGAATTGAACCCACGACCTCCGGCTCAGCAGTCAGGGCCACTAGCCACTAGACCAAGAGGCCCGTCCGTTAGAAGGAACATGGACGGGTTTCAGTCAGTAATAGTCTGATTCTCCCCCCGCTCCATCCAAAGCGGTGAAACATATTTGATGATATCTGTAAAAAAAAGGTTAAGCTGCGCTTGCCATGGTCTGTTTGCGGATGGGTTATCATCCATTACCTACCGAGTTTAAAGGCTAGCTGTAACATAAGCTGCAGTCTAAGGCCCACATTCACTAGATGATACATGATTCTAAAAACAAAGTATCAATTATACTTTTGTTTTAAATGACAATTTCTAGCAATATTATTGATTACTAGCTTTTGCCTGCGGCTTCGCTCGCGTTAAATTTGGGGTAACACAGTTCCCCTTGCGCCTTATTGATTTGTAATAGCAACGCTAAGTTTTCCATTTTCTTCCCTCTTTCTCCCTCACATCCCACTTTTTTTGAAAAAATATTAGCCTATGTCCGTCTCCTGGTTCCCAACTATCTCTATACCAAAATTCATCAAAATCGGTTAAGCCATTAAAGCGTGAAGAGGTAACAAACAAACAAACAAACTCACTTTCGCTTTTATAATATTACTAGCTTTCGCCCGCGGCTTCGCCCGCGTTAAATTTGGGGTAACACAGTTCCCCTAGCGCCTTATTGATTTGTAATAGCAACGCTAAGTTTTCCCTTCTCTTCCCTCTTTCTCCCTCACATCCCACTTTTTTCAAAAAAATATTAGCCTATGTCCGTCTCCTGGTTCCCAACTATCTCTGTACCAAAATTAATCCAAATCGGTTCAGCCATTAAAGCGTGAAGAGGTAACAAACAAACAAACAAACAAACTCACTTTCGCTTTTGTAATATTAGTAAGGAAGTAAGGATAGTAAGGATAACATGGCGCCTAAGATCACTGAAAGGTTGGGGAGTAAAGATTAAAAAAAAACTTGGGTGCGTTTACAAACATAACTAACCTCACATACACAAACAGCCAGACCCGATACAACTACGTGGCATACAAATAGCTCCGTGCGGGGATGGAACCCGCAATGCGCAGCATGGCAGTCGATCGCTCAGCCACTGTGCCAACCGTGCCATCAAATTCGATTACGCTAGTTATTTATGCAAGGCTCGGTGTAGTTAATATTCTATGAGCTCTTTATTTTAAGTTTACTTAATAAATAAATATAGCAGGAGACGAGACAGCTACCTCAAAGATGACTTGATTATTTATTAATTCAAAAGCGTAATCCTCAAAGAAATATCAAACGAGATGAAAGCGCCACCTGGTGGCGTTTGCATGAATTAGTGGCGTTCCGACACCTTTATGGAATGTTTACAGGTGCCTGAAAATTTCATGATTTCTTGCCTTTTGTTAAGGTTGATTAATTTGTAATTAAATATACAACTCATTATTAGAATTAAGAAAAATAAAACGATTAAAAATATTTTGTTTTTCTATATTGATAAAGTTTTGTTTATTTAAGTTTTTTTTTGGGATGGTAAATGATGGCGCCTTAAGTTTGTGCTTAAGTTTATTTTTACACACTGTGTCTACGTGTTTATTTTTTTACATCTGTCCTATCGCAGGTCTGCTGGAAGAGATTTCTTTATGAAATAAGCAGTACCTTTGTGCTCTTTTTTCCTTATGTACTTTCATTTTATATAATGTTTTGTCTTTTAAGATATTAAGTTATCTTAGCTTAGGTATGGCTGCAACTCTAAAATTCAACATTATTTACCTTACCTTATGGGATATGTACTTGTATTGTAAATTGTATTTGTGTTCTTGAAGATGCATTTTTGTTTTGTTAACATAAATAAATAATTAAAAATATGTACAACAATGAGGTGAGATCTATAGTCCGGTTCCGGTTCTGCAAGAGGCCCTATCAAAAAAAAATGTATACCTACTTACTTCTAGTGTTTCTACTAAGAGTTTTTTTTTACAAAATAAAACGTTACGAAACGCACCCACGATACAGAAGAAACTCCTAGAGTGGGGACTCTAGGAGTCCCCACTCCTAGAGTGATGTGTGTATCGTGGGTGCGTTTACAAACATTTAAACTCGAATACACAAACAGCCAGACCCGGAACAACTATCTGTAGGCCATACAAATATTTGTTTCGTGCGGGGATCGAACTCGCGACTCGCAGCGCGGCAGTCGATCGCTCAGCAACTGCGCCAACCGTGTCGTGATTACCCAGCAATATCCGCTAGATCGTTCGTTACGTTTATGAGTCCCATGTTTAGTGGACACTTACTTTGACGCGTGCTAACAAGATAATATGATTGTAATTTCATTAATATTATCGTAACTTGTCAGGACACAAAATGATATGTGACGTAACGTTTTATTTTAGTAACCGACTTCAAAAAAGGAAGAGGTTCTTTATTCGATTGTGTTTGTTTCTGTATTGCTTCAATAGTTTTGTTTTGATTGTTTCGATTGTGTTTGTTTGTCATTTGTTTTGTTGTGTTATGCCAAATGATTAACATAATTTTAAGTTTTATTTAATCACTAGCTGTTCCCCGCGGTTTCACCCACGCTGCTCAGCACCTGTTGGTCGTAGCGATGATGTTATATAGCCTTCCTCAAGAAATGGACTATCCAACACTAAAAGAATTTTCCAATTCCAACCAGTAGTCCCTGAGATTAGCGCGTTCAAACAAACAAACTCTTCAGCTTTATAATATTAGTATAGATAGATTGTTATTTAAAGCTACGCTTACTGCTTTAAATTAAGTTGCATTTAATTAAGTTTTTCTCTGTAAGTGAATTTGTAATTCTCTTGAGAAATAAATAACTTTAGCCGTAGTTTAAATCCTCCTATAATAGATATATATTTTTTCTTCTACTGGACATATTTGGATGATATGTTGATTTTTTTTTGTATCTACAAATATGAAATGAACAAGAATTTGTGTAAGATACCACATTTAAATAAGTGGTAATTGTAAGTTTTTTGGAAAAAATACCTACTTCCAAAAAACACTAAAAACACAGAAAGTAAATTTACTTCCGGAAATCCATGGCAAAAAAAGTAAATCAAATGTGTTTTTATTTAGGTAGATTCCTATGTTGGTTTGGTTAGCCATTGTATTTGTATCACCTACCTCATAGAATTCGTCCAACGACGGTTCTGTACGTACTAGCAACAAACATATCTTTTGAATGCGCAGACTTAGAGGGTTTATTTTGTTACAAGTTCAAAAGACCATAGATTTTTTTTTTTAATTTCAATTCGAAACCTTCCCGCTTTCCCGAGATAAAGGGTTTGTCAGGCAGAGAGACAGACGGACAACAAAATAATCCTAGATTTTTTCCTTTTGAGATATGAAATCCTATAAAACAACCGTACATCGTAAATAAAACCTTAACACACTTATTATAACGTTGTTAATACTTCACATGTCTTATATCTTTTACCCGCCAAACCCCTTAATCGCTACCACTTAACTTGTACTCACATCCCATCGGTAACAGCTGTGACAATAACTCCAACCTCCCTCAAAGCTTTATCTTTTACGAAATATATATGTGTTTTTATGTTCAACGAGGGGGAAATATTCTTTGGAAGACAAAGGACCAGGTATGAGAGAATTCTGGTCCTTTTGTTATTTCGATGTTGTATTTGTATTTGTGTTTGAGTCTTAATTATTGTCTTGGAAAAACCAGCTTGATTATGACCAAAAGAATCTTGTTTGCTTGAATATTTTTGCTTGTTTTTGTTGATTTGTATGACAATCAAAATATTTGGTTGGTTATGTACAAAATATTGGTCAGCTAAATTAATTCATGTTTTTCTTTAACTGAGAAGTTTTATGATATTAATGACGTAATATTTAACTGAATGGATTTTAAATATAGATCAAACCGAGTAAATCAGTTGAAAAATAAATCGAAATTCACTAAAAAAATTTACTATGCTACTATGTTACTTACTTGTACAATACAGTATTGGACGTATTTTCTTTAAATCCGTCTTATTTAGCACTGAAATATAAGAATAAAATTATATGTTTTAAAATAATATAATTAATGAATACTACCTACTTACTTAATAGTGTGTGCCTTTTTTATTTTACGGATGGAAAAATTATTAAATAACGTTCGCCCTGGGCAGAACGACCCCCCGTTCCATCAGCCTTTTACTGAAGAAAAACCACCCATCTTCCTTCTACTGCCCTTTATGTTTCGGGGCCGCTGTATCTCTTTCCAACAACCCGCAAACCCGGCAGGCGGTGGCCCTGGCAGGCCCCTCTGCTTTGGTAGTAAGTGCGGAAAGGTAGATTTATGAATTCATTAAAAATATCTGTAATTTCTTACCAAGAATCAGACAAATAATACTTTGAATTAAAGTTAAGTGAGTGAGTTAAAACACTTATGAATAACTCATATGAATCTGATATAAACATGTTTTGGTAAATCAATGATTTCTCTGGCTTTTCTATTTGTATTTTTCCCGATATTAAAACGTTGCCCTCATAGCGTATAAAACCTTTGATCCTGTAAAACCGTCACATCTTTTTTAAAAGCCAATTAGAGATCCATTGATACCTTCTACGATTTCTTTCCTTTTGAAATTGGGGCTGTGTGTTCTTCCAACCTTTTTTTTTTCTTGCTTACAACCCGCCGCTGCGTTGCACAGCTTTTACGTCATAATTATGATTTACTAGCTTTTGCCCGCGGCTTCGTTCGCGTTAAATTCTGTAGCGCCTTATTGATTTGTAATAGCAACGCTAAGTTTTCCCGTTTCTTCCCTCTTTCTCCGTCACATCACACTTTTTTAAAAAAAATATTAGCCTATGTCCTTTTCCTGGTTCCCAACTATCTCTGTACCAAATGTCATCGAAATCGGGTTAGCCATTAAAGCGTGAAGAGGTAACAAACAAACAAACTCACTTTCGCTTTTATAATATTAAGTAAGGATTTAATACTAGCTGTGCCCCGTAGTTTCACTTACGTGAACCGGAATAAAAAGCTTTTGTGTTAATTTAGGGTATAAGTTATCTACAAAGCAACTTTCATGCAAATAAGTTCAGACGCAAATAAATTTTCTTTCGGTTTATTTATTAAATACTATACATAATAGGAGCAAACCCGCAAGCAAAAGCTATATAAAATAATTATATTCAGTTCCATCCGGTAAGACTGGAAGCAAATCCTTATATAGTTAAGTAAAGGAAGGGGAGATGATGATTTAAATACAGATTTCCGATCCAATTTATTATAAAGTAAGTAAACCAAATTCCATTTAATCGTAAAAGAGCCCTCATATATTTATATTTTATCTTCCAACGCTACGAAATAAAACGACTGATTTATATATTAAAAAAACGGCCAAGTGCGAGACTGAGTCAAGCATGAACGTGAGTTTGATTGTTTGTTACGTCCATCTGTTCTTACTAATATTATAAAAGCGAAAGTGAGTTTGTTTGTTTGTTACGTCTTTACACCTTAATGGCTAAACTTATTTTGATGAATTTTGGTACAAAGATAGTTGGGACCCTGGAGACAGACATGGCTACTTTTTTTTTTAAAGTGGGAAATGAGGGAGAAAGAAAAAAGAAAAGGGAAAACTTAGCTTTGCTATTACAATCAATAAGGTGCAAGAGCAAAAACTACACGTAGCAGGTACCTGCAAATCAGGAAAGGTGAACTGTGTTACCCCGAATTTAATGCGATCAATCTATAAAAAGAGGCCCTTAAATATTAATTTTGATCACTTTTTAGGGCTCTATACCTCAAAAGGAAAAAATGGAACCCCTAATTCGATCATTTTGTTGTCTGTCTGTCTGTCTGTCAAGACCAGTTATCTCGGGAACGCGTGTAGGTATTGAGAATTAAAACTACATACTCAAGTCTGTGGTCTTTTGGCGTTGTGGAAAAAATATATATCTCTATGTCTACGCAGTCAAAAGATATGGCCATTTATGTCCCAAGTTTACTCGGAACCCTCTATGTGCGAGTCCGACTTGCACTCTCCGGTTGTTTTTTAATTTGTTGCTACACCGAAAATTCTACCTGTCCATCTATCACGGTTCATAAGATACAGCTTGGTGACAGACGGACGTACAGTACTTATAAGGTCCCGTTTTACCCTTTGGGTGGGAACCCTAAAAAGGAATTTATAATACGCAGAGTGACATCGTTTTTTGTAAAGGACAAATCCATTTGGTAATTACAGACAAGAACCGCGTGCCCCAGGCCAGGAGGTGGAAGGAAAATCGATGAGCCTCCGATTAAGATAAATGAATGTGCTTGTTCGACAAACAAAAAAGAGTTTTCTTTGTAACTTGTCACGCATATCGCTAGCTTTTTTAGCTGGTTTTTTGTGCAGTTTAAGTTAATATCTGATGAAAAACATGGAAACTTCCCTAAAGTTTCTCGTTTATTTTTGATGGCTTTGAAATTGTGGCCTTCAAAAATGCCTTTTTTTTTCGGGTGGGAAATCATCCAATGACTTCCCCCGCTCTGGGTGGAGCGGGGGGGCATGTCAGACTTGTACTGACTAAAACCCACCCATGTTTCTTCTATTGCCATTTACGTTCCGAGGCCGCGGTATCTCTTTCGAACAACCCGCAACCATTGAACAATCCGCAACCATCGAACAACCCGCAACCAAATAAGGAACCCTTATAGGATTATAAATATATTCAAAAATGCCTTGATGCAATATTTTCATGTAACCTTGATGTTACGTCTAAATTTGCCTACACAAAAGGACTAAGCATAGGAATCAATGCTTGTGAATAAAAAAAATCCTTTGGAATAAACACAAGCCAAAACTGCTGACAGCACCATAATAGTTATAATTAATTTCAGCAGTGTACATAGAATTTAAATACAAAAAATACGTAAAAATAGCGTTTAACTCAATTAGATATAGTTAACATAATAATTATATGAACAAGTAATACCATTATTTAAAAAAACTTTAATATTATTAAAAAATACTGTTGTCCTTATTGTTATGTGTGTGAACTCATGCCGCCTGTGATTAAGGTTCATCCTACTACAGGCATCTAACTTGGTTTTACCTACATTACCATTAATATTTTTACCAAATTTAAATAGGTTGACCCAAAGGTTGACTGGTAGAAAATGCATATGGCATTAAGTCCGCCTCTGTACTTTGTACTTGAAGTGTTAAATTCTTACTAATTTTATAATAGCGAAAGTGAGTTTGTTTGTTTGTTTGTTACCTCTTCACGCTTTAATAGCTAAACCGATTCTTCCGAATATTTTTATTAAAAAAGTGGGATTTGAGGGAGAAAGAGGGATGAAAAGGGAAAACTTAGCGTTGCTATTACAAATCAATAACGCGCAAGGGGAACTGTGTTACTCCGAATTTAACGCGAGCGAAGCCGCGGGCAATAGCTAGTAAATAAATAAATAAGTAGTCCAATAATAAAATGCTTGCTTTTCACAGAGACCGTGATGCTTGCGTTATCTATATCAATCTATATCTGTGACTGTATCCCACAAGTATGGGATACCAGCGTCCTTTCTCACTGACAGACAATAAGTCACCGCCCCCACGTGGTAAATAAATAAATAATAATAAATAAATATCTTGGGACAACTCACACACGGCTATCTGATCCCAAGCTAAGCAGAGCTTGTGTTATGGTAACCAGACAACTGATATACATACCTGTATAATTTATAAATACATACATATTATAGATAAATCACACCCAGACACAGAACAAACAATCATGCTCATCACACAAAGTTTGTCCTGGGTGGGAATCGAACCCACGACCTCCGGCTCAGCAGTCAGGGCCACTAACCACTAGACCAACAGGCCTGTCTCAGTGTCTGTGGTCCCAGAGCGGTGTGCCGAAATGTCCAAAATACTACTGAAAAGATTGTGTTAAGGAAACAAAAACGATCATCAATCTCCGTTTAATCCCCTCGCTAAGCGGACACAGATTAGTTACACAATACTTGGTAATTAGTAATCCAACGCTTAAGTTCAAGAAGCAACTTGCGACGCGACTAGCGACGCACCAGTGCTTTACTAAATTTTAAGGGTTTCGTAGCTCAAAAGGAAAAATAAGGAACCCTTTTTTTTTCGGGTGGGAAATCATCCAATGACTTCCCCCGCTCTGGGCGGAGCGGGGGGGGGCATGTCAGACTTGTACTGACTAAAACCCACCCATGTTTCTTCTATTGCCCTTTACGTTCCGAGGCCGCGGTATCTCTTTCGAACAACCCGCAACCATCGAACAACCCGCAACCAAATAAGGAACCCTTATAGGATTATATCGTTGTCCGTTTATCTATCTGTCAAGAACCTCAAGAACGCGTGGAGATAAAATTCATTCAATTCGAGTTAAAATTAAAACCTTATTATACATACGTTACATCCTTACTATCCTTACTAATATTATAAAAGCGAAAGTGAGTTTGTCTGTTTGTTACCTCTTCACGCTTTAATGGCTAAACCGATTTTGATAAATTTTAGTACAGAGATAGTTGGGAACCAGGATACGAATACAGGCAAATTTTTATTTAAAAAAAAGTGCAATGTGATGGAGAAAGAGGGGAGAAAAGGGAAAACTTAGCGTTGCTATAACAAATCAATAAGGCGCAAGGGGTACTATATTACCCCAAATTTAACGCGGGCGAAGCCGCGGGCGAAAGCTAGTATATTATAAATCTGTCGTCCCTTTGTGCTGTGAAATCAATCCTCTTAACCGGCCTCCAAGCAACATAGAAATAAACAGCCCCCAATTAATGATATTAATATCGTAATTAAAAAAAACGTTGCCCTACATTTAGGTCTCCTGTATCGTGGGTGAGTTTACAAACATTTAAACTCACATACACAAACAGTCAGACCCTAAACAACTACAGATGACCTGCAGATAGTTAATAAATATTTGTTCCGTGCGGTAATCGATTCCGCGACAAATCACTCTCACTGAGCCACTGCGCCAACCGTGCCGTCAATATCATTTATTAGAGGCTGATTTAAAAGTACAACCTTATCATCATCGTAGTACTAGTCATCGTAAACTCGAGCCAGGGTCGGAGGGGGACGCGCAGCATCTCGTTCCGCTTCTACGTCAACAATATCGTACATTTTCATAATTATGTTTGTGTTTGCGTGTGGGATAACGCAAGCAACTGCACGCGTCGTTTCTCCGTAAACGAGTCCTAACCTATTTCATTCAAGCTGTATCAACGGCACGTCCGTGTTCTACACGCGCCTCAAAGAGATGTCAACAAAGCAGTGGGGCTTGCCAGGGCCTCCTCCTCGTCCCGCCAGGGTTGCGGGTTGTACAAAAGAGAAACCACGGCCCCGGAACATAAAGGACAAAAGAAAGAACATGGATGGGAGTCCGTTACGATAGTCTACACTTGAGAATCCCCACCGTCGTTCAATCCATGAAGCGTTGCGTCTGAATTAACGCAAATTCAGACGCAAACCGCCGTCATTCCGTCCTCGCCGATGAGGCCCGTCGCGACGTCCCAGTAACTGCCGCACCCTTGCTAGATCCAGACACGCTGCTGAGCCAGTAAGTTCAAATCAGTCCCCATTTAATATCACTCAGATCCAGCCTGTCCCTTTCCTGTCCACCCTAAGCCGAGGCTCGTACCTACAGGGTGCCCTTAACGTGTAGTCGCTTAGTTTGTAAGCTTTTTGCCCTGGCTGGCTAGTCAGTCAGTAAAAGTTTGATACTCCCACCGCTCCGCCGAGCGGGTGAAGTTAAATGATGACTTCCCATATAAAAAAAAAAACAATTTCATTCATGGGTTTACTTTGCAGTCATATCACGCGTCTATTGCTCTTGTCAAAGCTGTAGTACAAAAACCGTTTCATCTCCAATTGTTTATTTAGTAAATTTGTTTTCTACGTTTTCTTTGATACACCTACAAGTTTTGTCTCATGTCCTTCAGTACATATTACCACACACATTTTGTTAGTAAGCTAGTTTTAATTAAACAGACATCAACAAGTAGACTAAACAATTGTTTTTTTTTAGAAATCATTGTTATGGTTCGGTGGATTAAAATTTTATGCAATTTTGATGTAATTGCTGTAGGCCTACCATGACGTGTTAAAGCAGAACTTATTCCACTGAGGGAAAGAGATGGCGCTAGACACCCTGTATGGCTTTGTCTCTTTCCCTCAGCGGAATTAGTTCTGCATTAAGACGTCATAGTAAGGTAGCTGGGCTTTTTATGTGTTACTTGCCTTGCGCGGTTTCACTTGCGTCTTTAGTTCCTGGCCCGTTTCCGTGGGTAGTATCGTGATGTTGGACAGCCTATTTTACTGCCCAATTATGTAGCTTATTATTAATGAAAAAATGGTTATAATCGGCCCAGTAGTTTTGGAGCCAATTCGATACAAACCAGTCTTTCCTCTTTATAATCTTCTATAATATAAAAAATAATCGCAAAATGTGTTGGTAAGCGCTTATCTCAACAGCGCCTGGATCAATTTTACCAATATTTTCTTCTAAATGATCGTTGGAGTCCAAGGGTGGTTTTTACGGCGAGAAAAATTCAATAGGGTAGGTAGAGTAAGTAGGGTAGGGAGGGCACAGCTAGTATTATAATATATATATATAGTATAGATTAGTATAGCAACATATTTAAATTATTCTCTACTACATCGTTGATCTGGTTCACTTCCCGGGTCGGGCAAACTGCTATTGAGTTTTGCCATTAGGAATTTCCCAACACCAGCTACGGACCTTAGACTCGTGCCCGTTTGATGGCAATAAGCATTTCTTCATGATGGATTTATTAAAATATTTTATCGTTGTCTTTTTTAACGTTTACCTTTCATAAAAGAGTTATTTTTGTCATAACAAAAACATTTTGACAGTACCCAAACAGCTGACGTAAGCAGACGATCAAATGTTTTTTTTGTTTGCGTCGACCCATGTCAGAGGGGTCTTTCGAAATGTCAACCCCAAGCAGAAAGTTACTCGCATATTCAGTGTTCAACATGACTCTGCTTAACTTACTTTATTGGTACTTAATATTCAGGGTTTGAATTTCATTTTATTTCAATACTTGCTTATGCCCGCGGCTTTGCTTGCGTGGAGTCTGGTTACTTTTCCACGGGATGTCACTACTAGTATAAAAAAGTAGTAAAAATACCTTCATTTAAGAAGTGTTTAATTGCAAACAAACAGAGTTTATTTCATTAATCTAGCATTCTTAGTTTCCGTAATTTTTAGGTTTCTTTAAGTGAGCCAGATTCTACTAATATTACACTTCAGAGCAATCTCTGAAGTGTAATATTAGTAGAATTTGATAATATATTACTGTGAGTTAGATTCATGTTTCATTAATATTTTTGCAAATCACGTTGCCTTTAAATGAACACTTTGAAGATCTTATTTTGTTACACATATCACTATAGCAGAATTTCGTTTGTTTCATTCCTTCATTTTTGAACCAACGAGCATATCGTCCCTAATTTTTGTACAAAATTTACGAACTATAGTCTATCAGTTTTAGAATTGTGTTTTTAGTGTTATTATTTTGTTTTGTTATTCTAGTATTACCATTACTTGTCAGCACTAATGAGTCTGATATGAAATACTAAGATTAAATATTCAACTATTAATCCTTACTAATATTATAAAAGCGAAAGTGAGTTTGTTTGTTTGTTACGTCTTCACGCCTACATGGCTAAACCGATTTTGATGAATTTTGGTACAGAGATAGTTGGGACCCTCGAGACGGACATAGACAAGAGTGAGAAATGAGGGAGAAAGAAGGAAAAAAAGGAAAACTTAGATTTGCTATTACAATAAAAAAGGCGCAAGGGCAAAAACTACAGGTAAAAGGTACCTGCAAATCATGAAAGGGGAACTATGTTACCCCGAATTTAACGCGAACACTATGATCGTGAACACTATGATTACAAAAGAAAATTCGGTGAATTAACAAAAAAATATGTTCTGTAAAATGCTTTAGATTTTATGTATTCGATCGAAGGACCAACTTTGAACTTAACACCGTTATGTCATAGTATTATATTCATAGAAATTGTTGACACAGAACTTGAAACATCAGATACAACACAATATCTTTGCTAACGAGCGAACGTTCTGAAATAATTGGATTAATTAATCAAAGTTATAGACGTACGTGTTTCTGAACAGAAATGATAATAAACTACGTTCTCGTACTGTATAAAGATTATTAGTTAAAAAATATTTATTTATAACGAAATTATACAGCAGTACACATACAAGTTATCAGTCGTACATAATACATGCAAACTAATAAAATTAAATACAATACAATAATAGTAAAAATAACAGCAAATTATAAAACAAAAAAAAATGAGGTGTCGGGACACCCGGATGAAACGAAGTTCCTATAGAAATGAAAATATCTGGCTTGCTTTCTATAAAAGAGAGAGAGACAGACAGAGAAACATGCGACGCCGCACAGCTTACAATAGCTTACTATAGCAAAAAGTGTCGTGAAAACTTTTCGTAAGAATTTTTTCCGTCTAGCCCCCTTTCACAACGCGCGATAAGGAACTTCGTTCCAATTACAAATTAATAGAATTCCGTGCAAAATTATTTAAGAACAGTTACGGAGATAGTACTGGGAGTAGCAATCTAGTTAATTACATATACATATCTGTGAATTTGTCATAAATTAAAATAAAATAGACTCATACCCTTTTTAAAATAAAACAGAGTAAAATATGAATAGAACAGTAAAAAAGCCATATTTAATTAAAAGCTTTCGCAAACTAGCTTTGGACCTCGGTAGTATTTTCTGGGATGAGCGCGGTAGTATCTATGCTGTCAGGATAAAAAAACTATCGAAATCTATGCAGCCGTAATGGCTTTAAGAAGCAACAGACTGTTAAACAGACAGAATATCACTCAGATCCAGCCTGTCCCTTTGCTGTCCTCCCCCAGCTACGCGCGAAGCCAAGGCTCGTACCCCACAAGGGGTGCCCTTAGCATGTGGTCACTTAGTTTATATGTTTTTGCCCTGGCTGGAGGCCTTAATTTAAAGACATCCACAGGAATTCGACGGGCCTGTTGGTCTAGTGGTTAGTGGCCCTGACTGCTGAGCCGGAGGTCGTGGGTTCGATTCCAACCTAGGACAAACTTTGTGTGATGAGCATGATTGTTTGTTCTGTGTCTGGGTGTGATTTATCTATAATAAAGAGATTATAAAAAAAAACAGTCAATTTAGTAAAGATAAGGCTTTCTTTTGTTTTATTCTAAATCGGATGACAAATATAATTTCAATAAACGAAATTGAACTTTAGACACGTGGTCAGGAGAATCCAGTGAAAACAAAAATATAAATTAATAACCTGGCGCTACGCTCTGCCAAATAATAATATTATAATAATACACAGCTTTATTCTGACTCATACAAATTCATTCTGAAGTAGTCTGACGTAGGAAATGGCCTTCAAATGTCAGGAGGAAACGAACGGACCTGTTAAATAGTTTGAATTTTGAAGAGGGCATTGGAGCACCGTCTTTTTTTTTTGGTAGAGAGGGCCCTCTCTTACAGCTGCATAGGATGGATTTTACTAGTGGGTGCGTATGGCCAAATCAAAAACTATCTAAAATAGCAACATAGTCTTGACCCCGATTTTGATAAAAACTAAAACTGCTTCTAGGAATTAAAAAAAATATAGGGACCAATTTCAAGGAAGAAGTGGCATAGGACAAAGTAAAGAAAAGAGCAATTTTTATAGAATACATAACAGTAAGGAAACTTCACACAGTTACTCCACGAGGTGCACCCCATACTAGTCAACTACGGCAAGAACATACGACAATCAAAAACAACAATATATTCTTCAAAAAACTTATCAGTGAAAGTAATAAATGTACCTAATCTTGGACTGCACACTTACAATTTTTATATTGTACGATTTTTCAAGAGTAAGCTTTATTAGCGACTACTACGACGGAAAAATCAAAACGGCCATTACACTTTACTTTACAAACATAAATGACATATTATGTGAATTCCCAATTTTTTTTTTGTTTTTATATTTGACATCCTATTTTTATAATTCAATTTCTATCTTTGACATTTAATAATATTGTAATCTAGATTATAATTATCCTTATTGTATTTTTTAATATCTACACAATGTTTATTGTTTTGAAATAAAATACATATGACTTTTCGGTAGCTTATGTCGTTTGACATAAGCTATCGAAAAGTGTTAGTTGAAAGTATATTGCAATCGTAATTTCCTTTTCATTGAGTGTGGTTGGTACCTAACGCGGTGTCATAGTTTTTATACCGACCTTGGGTCTGTCAATGTCGTATTGCAGTCATCATCATCTGCCTAGCCTTTTTTACGGCTTACAGTCTAGATTCTAATCAGATGCAGCTGAATACCAGTATTTTGCATGGACCTCAATGCTTATCCGACCTTCAAAACCCAGTCACTATTACTGGTTAATTCCCTAAAAAATAGAATGCAAACGACAATATTCTAACTGACAAAAATCCATTTCAAAGGTAGTCGGGCATTTTTACTCAGTAAAACTTTCTATCGTTTAACATCAAGTCTAAGAAACTCATTATAACTTCTTTTCGTTCAGAGGGTAATCTTAGAAGAATCTCGGGAACAATATACGAACATTTTGGATTTCTTTTCCCTTGCATGGTTGTCCCTTCATATGGTTATTGTGATCATAAAAGGAGGGTCTGGGGAATGAGATTGGGTAGTTTTGAATTTTTATTTTTTTTTCCATTTTGTGTTCGAATATTCTTTGGTCTAACTATGAATGCCATAAATTAAAAAAAAAATGAAAACGTACGCTAAAAGGCAACACACAGTATTATTATATTAGCTTATTAACACTGTTAATAAGCTAATAGGGTAAAGTCGGGATAAATGCCTCCAGAGGATAGTGCCCTCGATTTTAATTACTTGAATCGCTAGCTATTTTATTTTTCTATCGATAAGATTTCCCAACAACTGTTAAGTGGACCGTGTCTTTTGGCTCTGTGCGAATGCATGGGAAGGCAAGATACCTATAATCAAAGTTATATGGGGATTAATGCCTGGGCCGTTTATCCTAAACGTAATATATATAATACTAGCCTTTGTCCGCGGCTTCGCCCGCGTTAAATTTGGGGTAACACAGTTCCTCTTGCGCCTTATTGATTTGTTATAGCAACGCTAAGTTTTCTCTTTTATTACCCCTTTCTCCCTCACATTGCACTTTTTTGAAATAAATATTATATAAAAATTAATAAGGAAGTAAGGATTGACGTCCGCAAAAATCACTATCGTTAAGAACCAAAGTACTGGCTATTATACATATCAAATATTTGTAAAAATATATCCTACTTATCCTACTATTATCTATACTAATATTATAAAGCTGAAGAGTTTGTTTGTTTGTTTGTTTGAACGCGCTAATCTCAGGGACTACTGGTTGGAATTGGAAAATTCTTTTAGTGTTGCATAGTCCATTTCTTGATGAAGGCTATAGGCTATATAACATCACGCTACGACCAACAGGTGCTGAGCAGCGCGGGTGAAACCGTGGGGAACAGCTAGTGTATAATAAATAGCACCTAATGATCGAATGTTTTCAAATAAGAAAGAATCTGACCCATGTTACCATCTCTTTCTTCCTCTAAGCCAAAAGCGCATTATATTAAGCATGACTCCGGCAATATTTCTTCAAATCCCTCACGCTCCCCTTCAAGTCCACGGGGGTGATACGGGTCTGTAATTTATACCCCTAACTTAAAATAGGTAATTGGATATTAGAGAATGTACGTTTTTATACTACGGTGGGGATGGTTACGTTTTTTTTTTAATTCTAACCTGCGTATATTTGGGGTATCAGGTCATTTGACTTTCAGATAGTTTTCTTTTTCCACGATTTGTCTTTGGCACTGAAAGAAAGGACAAGAATGATACCACGTCAACATAAATGACCGTGGGTATTGATGCCACATTCATAACATCAACTTAATTGTCATTGCTATAAAATATAAAACTACTAAACGGATTGGGATGAAATTTGGCAGACAGATAGGTTATAACCTGGATTACGTTTTTTTCGGGTGGGAAATCACCAAATAATATTCCCCGTTTTGGGCGGAGCGAGAAAAGTGTCAGACTTTTACTGACTAAAAACTATCCATGTTCCTTATTTTGTCCATTATGTTCCGGGGCAGCGGTATCTCTTCCAAATAACCCGCATCGATAGAAACGGTTGACCTTATACTTTTAATCATGGTATAACGACATCGTGGAGCGTCACGTAAGCAACACCACGGGCATGAAGTAGTTTTATTAATAAAAAGTGAAAACAGTAGCCTAACTGTAAGTAGAGTTAGCTAGAATCAGCCGGGCATTCCTTCCAAACACGTTGCTAATGCTATTGGACAAGGTCAATATGAACGCAGGGGTATTCCGGGCATGCCTCAACTCTGTAATGTGTTTAGGGCAGGGTCGGCCCTTTTAGCCTTATACGATAATAAACTATTTGGAGCTATTTATTGAAGACTTACCTACAGTTAACTTTATTTACTTGCAAAAACTTTACCAGTGTAGCGGTTATTACCTTTTAGTGTATTATCTTAATATGAATTAAAAACTTGTGAGGTGTCAAGGGACACCCGGATGAAACGAAGTTTATTATTGTTTATCATGTACAAAAAACCTTTATGCACTCAAGTAAAATAATCGTCGCGACACCACATTGCTCAATACGAAATAAAAAGACATACTGAAAATAACTGGCTTGCTTTCTATGAGAGACAGACAGAAACACGCGCACGCCGCACGGCTTACAACTATAGCAAAAAGTGTCATAACTTTTGGTCTTATTTTTTTCCGTCTAGCCCCCTTTCGCAACAAGCAATAACTTTGTTCCATAACGTTGCCGCACACTACGAATTTCTCCTGTATCGTGAGTGCCTTTATAAACATTTAAACTCATATACACAAACAGCCAGATCCGGAACACGCAGCGCAGCAGTCGATCGCTTAGTCACTGCGCCAACGGTCTTCAAAAATTCGCGTCAAAACGGCTGAGCGGATCTTGATGAATTTTGGCACAGAGATCGATTATAGTCTCGAAAAAAAAAGTATACTATGAGTTATCTCATAGGATACTTTTTTTTTAATATCACCCGGGCAAAGCCGCAGGCGCCAGCTAGTCAGTAATAATTGACAGAGTTATAATTGAATTCGCAAGCAAAATAGGCTTTATTATAGTCGTGTGCCCACATTGGCCTCCGTTGTGCTATCAGCCCGGGGCTACCGAACCGTAGCTTATTCTGATCCCTTTTAGATTGCCCCCGGATTGCGTTTAAATTATATCATGATCCAGTTAAAATGCTCGTTTTGTGATACGAGAGAATTGGAGGAGAATTTTAGTTATGGAGTGTCGTTTTTAAAGTGGTGTCGTATTTAATCTTGTTCTGTCTTGTTTATTTGATTTGTTTATGTAACTTTTAAAGTCTTGATTGGAGACGTAGCAAAATTGTGATTGGTGTTTTTTCTTAGTTTTTGACTCTCGCACTAATATCCTTTTCACCTGCTGCTCAGTTAGGGGCATAAAAAAGAGATGTTAGCCGATTCTCAGACCTACTCGATATGCACACAAAATTTCGTTTAAATCGGTCCAGCCGTTTCGTAGGAGTATGAGAACGAAAATTATGACACGAGAATTTTATATATTAGAAAAATAACAAAGTTCAAATATTTGAAGTAAATTGGAGCTGTCAAATAGATGGTTCTAGTCGTGAGCGGTGTACGTGATGTGAGTACTAAGTTTGGTGGAGTAATCTTTGTGAAGAAGGGACTTTGGTAGTTCGTTGTGCATTTTGTAATGTCTAGACGATTGTTTAACAGAAGGAATATTATTTGGATGATAATTTATTTTAAATATTTTTTGGGACAAGTATTCCGTTTATTCATTGTAACACATACTATTTACAATTTTAAATCCTTACTGATATTATAAAGTGAAAGTAAGTTTGTTTGTTTGTTACATCTTCACGCCTAAATGTCTAAACCAATTTTGATGAATTTTGGTACAGAGATAGTTGAGACCCTGGAGACGGATATATAGGTATTTTTTAAGTGAGCAAAACTAATTTTCCCCTTTTTTCCCGCTTTCTGCCTCAATTCTCATTTGAAAAAAAATGGGTCTCATCTATCTCTGTACCAAAATTCATCAAAATCGGTTTAGCCATTTAGGTGTGAAGACGTAACAAACAAACAAAGTTACTTTCGCTTTTATAATATTAGTAAGGATTCGAAGTAAAAAAACCCTCCATTCATTTAACTAAAGCCAGAAAAATTCAATTGACAATCCCTCCCACTTATATTTCAATTCTAGAGCAATAATCAAAGCTACGGCAAAATGGCTGCGTTTGTAGACTACGATTGCGACGAATTATACTAAGAGCTAGATATCTATTAATTTCTTAATTAAGTTTCGTATCTCTGTCGCACCTGACTTCTATTTGATCACGTCGGCCATCTTTACTCGACAGACAACTTGAAAGGGAGGTAATGAGTTAGACGTGTGTGTATGTACGGGTAAATTTGTTTCCTAATTGTATTACTAGTGTTTGTCTGTATCTTGTCTTAGAGTTTATGCGAAATATTTTGGGGTGGATAATTGGTTTTGAAATTATAATATGGCGTGTGTTTTATAAAAGTTTGCGAGTCTTTTCCTATAATTAATTAATTGGTTAATTAATTTGTCTGATATTGACGGTTTTTTTTATTTACATTTTTTTTAGATATTATTAATCTGACTTTGACAGTATAAATTATTAATCTATACTAATATTATAAAGCTGAAGAGTTTGTTTGTTTGTTTGAACGCGCTAATCTCAGGGACTACTGCTTGGAATTAGAAAATTCTTCTAGTGTTGGATAGTCCATTTCTTGAGGAAGGCTATTGGCTATATAACATCACGCTACGACCAACAGGTGCTGAGCAGCGCGGGTGAAACCGTGGGGAACAGCTAGTATCTATACTAATATTATAAAGCTGAAGTTTGTTTGTTTGTTTGAACGCGCTAATCTCAGGGACTACTGGTTGGAATTGGAAAATTCTTTTAGGGTTGGATAGTCCATTTCTTGAGGAAGGCTATAGGCTATATAACATCATGCTACGATTAACAGGTGCTGAGCAGCGTGGGTGAAACCGCGGGGAACAGCTAGTGATGTAATATTGTAACACTATTCTTGAATTAAAAATTGTAATGGGCCACATTAATGTTAAGATCATACATACTACTTGCACACCTACATTCTGGCAAATAAATTATTATTCTTTTTCTTTTCTTATCAGTCGTGCACAATTCGAGACTCAGTGGCTGTTTCTTGAAAAACCCTGATGGGAATTCCCAATAACACGTTGCCCACCCCGGCTATATCTCTCTCGCAGAGTTATAGATTATGGTAAAATAATGACGTATGAAGGTAGATACATACAATATTCTTTATTATGTACACCATACAAATTACAAAAACAACAATATACAACTTATAAATAGGGTGACACAATGGGCGATCTTATCGCCAAAAGCGATCTTTTCAAGACAACCTTTGGATGGATTTAGAGGAGGAGAGACACTGCGGGTAGTCTGTAGCGTTTATTTTACAAAACGACATTAATAAACATATAGCGACATTAATTAAAAACAAATACTTATAAATAAATATTTGACGGCACCGTTGGCGCACTAGCTGAACGATTGACTGCTGCACTGCGTGTCGTGGGTTCGATTCCCGCACGGAGCAAATATATGTATGGCCGACAGGTAGATGTTCAGGGTCTGGCTGTTTGTGTACGTGAATTTAAATGTTTATAAGCGCACCTGCGATACAGGAGAAATTCCTAGTGTAGGGGAAAGTAAAAAAAAAATATACATATAATAGAAGTTTAATTTATTGCAAACAATAAAAAGCAATAATTATTTTTCATAACGTTTCGTTCAAAAAGAGGGATAAGCAGTTATTATGCGATGTCACAAACAGCCTTTTGTCCAACAGATTGTTATTAAAATCCATTCTGCTTATAAAATTTATTTTCCGTGAAAATTCCTGCGGTAGAGTTGGCAGAAATATTTTCATAAATTCTTTCATGATAATTGAACCAACGATTCCAATTAAAAACTGTTATTTATCTACTCAATATTTATTCAGCACATACATTATTTTTTTTATTTAAACAATGTATTATTTTTGTTGTTAAATACTCGTAGTTGCTACACTAAACGAAATTTGGTGACAGATGGTGAAGGAAGAGGTGTCTCCTACTGAGGAGCTCCTTCTATAAGACATAAACGACGGAGAACAAATCTGCTTATAGTTTAAGACTGATTGCAGATAGGCACAAAAAAAAATACTCGTAGTAGCTGCCGACCATTTGAAGTATTTTTTTACGGATGAGACTGTTGGGGGGGGGAATGTTGGGGTGTTAGACTTTTACTGACTAAAACCCACCTATGATCCTTCTTTAAGTACCGGGTCCGCGGTATCACTTTCAAACAACCCGCAACTGCGACAGGCCCCTCTGCTTTGCTGACATCTCTTTGAGGTGCATATAGAACACGAACGCATCTTCGACATGGCACTTAAACATAATTATGTGTAACTAATATATTTTTCTTGTTACAGGTATGTTGTTCAAGTATTTACTAACCACGGCATCCTATTATGTAAGTATTGCAATAAGAGATTTAATCTTCAAAACAGTAGGGTTACCTCATGGTAACCCTACTGTTTTGTAGATTAAATCTCTTTCTTTCTTAAGATCTTTCTTTCTTTCTTAAGATCTTTCTTTCTTTCTTAAGATGTCATCATCTTATAGCAGTTCTTATTCCTGTGTGAGAAAGAGATGGTACTAGACACCCTGTATAGCTCTGTCTCTTTCCCTCAGTGGAATAAGTTCTGCTTTAAGACGTCATGGTAGGGTAGCAGTTCGTTAAACTTTAGTTCTATAAAGGTAAAATAATTCTGCAGACCGTAAAAGCAATTCCGCCGGAGAAATCCCAATTAATAACCGTCTTTTGTTTTCTGATGACAAGGCAAAGAAATTGTTTTAATACTTTTCTTGTTAACGCTTTAAATCATCGTTTGTATTCGGTTTGCCGTGGTGTGTAGTGGCCGACTTAGAAAATGTCTCCTACAGGTTGAGTTATCGTTTTTTTCAGGCTTTTGTAAACAGAGAGTAAAAACCGGATCCTCAGTACGTCTGTTTGTACGTCTTTCACTAGGATATAACTCATTAACTTAATATGATAGTTAGACAATTAACATTTTTACAGATGATGTATGACTATTGCCGCTATAATAGCAAATTAAAACACAGAATAAAATAAATATTTAAGGGGGCTCTCATATAACAAACATGTTTGTTTTGCCTTTTTTTAGAGCGAGTCAGACTCGCCACCAGGGCATAAACTTGCGACATAAGCAGCCGTATCTTTTGACTTACCTATAAATTAATATTTTTATTTATCAATCCTCGAAACGGACGAACTCGTTAGTTTATTAGTTAACTTTCAATTAATTAATTTAAGTATAAACTCTAATTGAAACCGCAAATGTAGTAGCAATCGCTAAAATAGTGATATGTATGTATGTTAAAAGGTATAGAGGTAAAAGAAGACCAAACCGGCTCAGACCGAGTCAGACTCACGAACCGAGGGTTCCGTACAAACTTGCGACATAAACAACCATATCTTTTGACTGCGTAGACTTAGAGAGACAGTTTTATTACAGCACAAAGGGACTACAGACTTGAGTATACGGTTTTAATTTCAACTTGATACCTACACGCGTTCCCGAGATAAAGGGTCTTGAGAGACAGCCAGACGGACAACGAAGTAATCCAATAAGGGTTCCAGTTTTTCCTTTTGAGTTACGGAACCCTAAGAAAGGGTCCAGAAATGTTATTAGTCTAGTGTAAGTTATTAGGGACCACCCATCAACCGTGTCAATAATAGCCTAGAAGCTAGATAGGATCTAGACTTCCAAATAGGTTCACACACATTACACACACACAACACACACACACTTAGTTACACAGCTTCTATTAAAAACGGCCCAGCTAATTAGTCTACCTTTAATGAAGTGCCAAAATCGAGAAATGTAATTTTTTATTGAGACGCCAACAAATAGCGTGCCATTAGTTATTGAAAGAAATTCAACTAAAAATGTTTTTGAGAAATGGCTCTAGAAATAAGAGTAAATCTAGAAAACTTTAAAATGTCAGACGTCACTGAATTCCTTTTACTGTTAAGGACGGTGAAACTGAGTTTACTCAAGCGCAGCTGACAAGCCTTCGTCAGAAGTATTTTTTAACGAACATGCGCCATTTTACAGAGCTTCTAAAATAATAAAGTTTTCTGGGGAAATTTCAGTCTTCAACGTAAATTTTAAGAAAATTCTACAATTCCAAGCTGGTTCATTAGTTTCAGTCAACGTTGTAAATGCTTGTGCATGTCATAGTTTTGGTTTTAAAATTTTATAGAATATTCTGTATTAATTATCTGCCTAGCCTTTTTCCAACTATGTTGGGGTCGGCTTCCAGTCTAACCGGATGCAGCTGAATATCAGTATTTTACATGGAGCGACTGGCTATCTTACCTCCACAACCCAGTTAGTACTGGGTAATACGATACCCCTCGGTAAGACTGGTTGTCAGACTTTCGGGACACTGACTACCTGTAACAACTGTCAAAAATCTACAAATGACAGCCGGGACCAACGGCTCAACATGCTTTCCGAGGCACGGAGGAAACTCGGTATGTAACGGGTGTTCACCCATTCACAGACCAACCTAGGCAAGCGCGGCATAACCTAAAGATGGACCTGAGCGGCTGCTATTATTTAGCCACGAGCGCCTCCTATAGAACATTATGTATTGTTGGTTGTATACACGACGAAAAATAAGCCTTAACAAAACCAGTTTATGCGGATCTCTCATCGTACGGGAAATCTACGGTGTACGAACCATTGTTGGTTTAACGGTTTTTTGTTTGGTTGGAAGGCACGGTTGGCGCAGTGGCTGAGCGATCGATTGCTGCGCTGCGGGTCCCGCATTCAATCCGATCCAACAAAAATGTATGACTTACAAGTAGTTGTTTCGGGTCTGGCTGTTTATGTTTATGTGATACAGGAAAAAATCCTAGTGTGAAGCAAAGTTTAAAAAAATAATTGAACTTAATGAGACTAAGAAAATTACTTGAGATAATGTAGATACTATGAACTTAGCCTACCTGTTGAGAGATAACAAGCCTGATAATATCCTAGGTTTAATTGAAGCTATTCAGACAAGATGCGGTCTGTGACCTAACCTTTACGCGCTGTTAGTCTTT
Organism: Ochropleura leucogaster; assembly: GCA_958449745.1. Taxonomy (NCBI): domain Eukaryota; kingdom Metazoa; phylum Arthropoda; class Insecta; order Lepidoptera; family Noctuidae; genus Ochropleura; species Ochropleura leucogaster. Next base: position 15,600,147 of record OY288216.1, read on the forward strand.
GGCTAATTGGCGCAAGATTCAAGATCGAAAACCTAGCTAGAATTTGTGTCTAGTTTGGGACGCATTAATTAAACATCTTGTAAGACTGTTTCTTAGACCTTAAACTTGTTAATAATGTCATGGTCAGAGCTTCGAGTTAAACTTGGTCAGATAAAGGACAAAAGTTAGATAAAGAATTTGGAACGATGTTGATTTTGTTCAGCTAAAATACTTTTGTTAGATTGTAGGGTTACACAATAACGATTTTGGTGTGCTTATGTCTGCAATGTTTTGAAGTTGTTCGTGATTTACACTGAAATTGTGTCTGTCTATTTTTTTTTAATAACGTTATCTTCACGATATGATAAGAAGTATCTAGGACTGTTTTTTTTTCTGATTTGCAGGTATTTTTGTTGGTAACAAATAGTATGTACCGATTTTTAGCTTCCTACGTTGAAAACTGCAAAAAGTCCTATTTAAATTTCATCCCCTCTTTTAAGGGGTTGGGGCAGATTTCCAAGAAAAATGATTCACGATGTTTTTGTCAGTGACAAATAGTCTGCATACAAATTTTCAGCTTCCTATATTGAAAATTGCGGAATGCTCCATACAAACTTCCACTCCCTATTTTAGGGAAGTGGGGTGTTAAAAAAGAGACAAAAATTAGCCTATGTCCGTCTCCGAGCTCTCAAATATCTCTGTACTAAAATTAATCAAAATCCCTTTTACAATTTAGGCGTGAAGACGTAACAAACAAATAAACTCACTTTCGCTTTTAGAATATTAGTAAGGAAAGGATATGTAGACTCTCATATTGAAAGTATAAACAAACACGTAATCAAAAGAATGATGCTCATTCTCTTTGTTTTGCAACAAAACTTTTTTATTCACACGCGTGCGCCAAACGGTTAAAGCAATAAAATAACATTATGTTTGTGAAATATTTCAGAGTCTCAGTTTGTATTAGTTGTTGATATGAATAAACATACATATATATTACGCTAAGTTTCTACATTTTGACGTTCTTTCTATTACGTCCATAGTTATGTATAGCCGTGACCATCGCTGGTTAAAAACTTGATTAGGTCAAATTCGGGTAGGAAGTTTCAGTTTATTAGCAGACTAGCTTTTGCCGGCGGCTTCGCTCGCGTCAAATTCACGGTAACACAGTTCCCCTTCACTGATTTGCAGGTACCGGCTACCCGTGGTTTTTGCCCTTCGCCTTATTTATTGTAATAGCAAAGCTACGTTTTCGCTTTTCTTCTCTCTTTCTCCTTCATTTCTAAAAAATACCCTACGTCCGTCTCCAGGGTCCCAACTATCTCTGTACCAAAATTCATGAAAATCGGTCCAGTCATTTAGGCGTGAAGACGTAACAAACAAACAAACTCACTTTCTCTTTTATAATATTAGTAAGGATTCACTGAAAAAATGTACAAATAAATTTTTCGTATTATTATTTATTTTGACGGCGTTGGCGGAATTTGGCGCAGTTGTTAAGCAATTAGCTGCTACGCTACGTGTCGCTTGGTACTGAAAGGTGATTGTTTCGGGTCTGGCTGTTTGTGTATGTGAGTTTCAATGTTTGTAAACGCACCCACAAAACAGGAGAAATTCCTAGTATAGGGCAACATAAAACCCCCCCAACCTCGACGCGGTTGTAAACGGACGTGTTGACAGTTCTCTCCGTGCATTTAAATCATAAGTGAAGAAAAAGTGCTTTTAATTAAAATCTAAACCTACAATACTAAACCTTAGTGTACCAGTGACAATCTGTGAAAAAACCATAGTAAAATACAAAGTGCATCATCACTTAAACTCAAAAATAACATTAAACGAACAGCAAAGTTTTAAAATTGTGTGTAACTTGAACTTTGAACTCACTAGTGAACACAAAAGAAACTGACCGAACGCTTATTACATACCTACACTACGTCATCCAAGTAAGACGATAGTATCTACCAAATTCGCACGTACTTGTAATTATACGCTTGGCGTGGTGCCTAAGAACGCTGTACTGCACACGGAGTGACGCAGGTTCAAATCTCACATCGACAACAACTTTTCGCATTTTTAAATTTTAAGTAGATCAACCAATTGGTAAATAAAAAATGCCACAAAAACACACAGCTGTATTAAGTAAGTTGTCGCCAGTTCACCAGCAACCTGAGCCGAATAATAGTACTTCAACGGAATCGAACGAACTTAGTATGGATACGCAAAGCATTACCTGTCGTAATAAAAGAAAACGCATCGATCAAGATTACTTACGCGATTTGAATGAGTTCAGAGATGAAATATCTAACGTAATTAAGGACCTTAAAAAGGAACAAAACGTTTTCTACTCCAATATGGAATCGACGCTGTTAGAAATTAAAAACCAGTACAGCAAACTCCAAGACTCAGTTGACTTTACTGCTAATAAATATGATGAAATGTTAAATAAAATGGAACAATACGAAGTTGAGAAAAAGCAAAACCGAGACTACATCAGGAAACTGGAAGACAGGGTAGATCAACTTGAAAAACAGACTAAGATCACAAGTGTAGAAATAAAAAATATCCCAAAAATTGATGGCGAAACAAAATTGGATCTAATAAACATGGTCACAAATATTGGTACTGTTCTGGATACTACAGTTGGAGAACCAGATATCAAAGACGTTTATAGGATTAAGTCAAACAATTCAATGAATAATACCATATTTGTTGATTTCACTACAGTCACACTGAAATCGAAGATACTGCAGTCAGTTAGGAATTTTAATAAAAACAACAAAAACTGTAAGTTGAACACAACACATCTTCGCCTCTCGGGTCCTAAAGTTCCAGTTTACATATCTGACAATCTCCCCGCAAAAACTCGAAAATTGTTCTTTCTCGCAAGAGACTTCGCCGCCCAACATAAATTTAAACATTGTTGGTCGGCCTATGGTAAAGTGTACCTGCGTAAGGAAGACGGCACCCAACGCATCACTGTCAACTCAGAAACAGACTTAGCTATAATATTAGAAAAATGACTATCTGCTCAATGTTCTTTGCTTTTAAAAACCTGCATGTATTTTAATAATTATTTTAACATTTTGATTATTTTTTTATTCCAATTAATATGTTCTGTTTTAAAATCACTTATCACAAACAAACAAACACTCAAACACAATTACACACATAATACCATAACATATTATTTCACACACGTGTTTCCGCATTTTTTTTTTTTTTTTTCACTTTGGTTTCGATGTTTTTTTTACAGAAAACCAAACTTTACTGTAGTTGTCTATTCACACCACTTGGCTTTATCTTATATTGGAGCATGTCGTGTCTCAGTTTTATGTATTACTATGCACACTCTAATCTGCCCCCATCATATAAAACGTTCTCTTCGATAACTCTAATTTAATAAACAATAATATTGACAATATTTCTATAGCTGACTCTGCTACATGTGACCTGGCAAATTGCCTTGACCTCATCCCGAATAACGAGAAACGTCTCAAAATTATTACCCAAAATATAAGAAGCATCAATCGCAATATGCCAGGCTTTAATGCACTATTGGCCCAGTCAAGAATTTCTTGGGACTTGATTGTCCTCACCGAATGCTGGTTACCTCGTACCTTTAATCTTCCGGTGTTGGATGGCTATAACAGTTTCTCGTCTAACAAAAACAAAACGCAAAACGAGGGTGTCGTTGTTTATGTTAAAAATGGTATTCAAGTAAATGTTCTTGAACCTGATTATCATGATGCAAATTGTTTAGTAATACAAGTTAATAATGACACTGTGGTCGTAGCTATTTATCGGCCGCCTTCATGCAATAATATATCAAACTTCTTACAGTCTCTTAATGAAATCTTAATAACGTATTCCTCTTATAAAAATGTTATTCTCACCGGTGACATTAATATAGATATCAGTACTTCAAATCATGATCGAAATGCTTCCTCTTACCTCGACTTGACATCGTTTCACGGCTTACTACCGGCTCACGTTATACCGACACATGGAAAAACATGTCTGGACCACTTTATTGTTAAAACTAAATTGCCTGCAAACGTTTTTGTAGCTCAAACAACCCTTACCGATCACTATACTGTCATCTTTACGTTAAATAAATGTTTTCCAAGGCACTTAAAAAACGTGGTATCACGAATTGATTCTCTGGGATTACTCTCTGACCTAAAAAAAGCAAACATTAAATCGGTGCTAGACACAACTAACGCTAACGCAGCAGCTGATAAACTAGTCCACATTCTTAGAACTGTAGTTGAGTCAAACACTAAAATAGTAATAGTCTCCAAACGGAAATCAATTATCAAACCCTGGATAACCCCGGGTCTCTTAAGATGCATAAAAAATAGAGACAATTTACATAAAAAATGTAAAAAACATCCTGACAATTTGATACTCAAGACAACATATACAAGATATCGAAACTTTTGCAACAAAATTTTGAAAAAAGTAAAAAGACAATTCGAAAGAGGGGAGGTTGAGAGGGCGGGAAAAGACAACCGCCGCCTCTGGAAGGTGATAAACAAAGTCTCAAACAGATCAAGACCCAAGTCATCACCTACAGATCTTATAAGCCCACATACCCTTCCAGTACATTCTTTGAATAAAATAAACCAGTTCTTTGCTAATATTGGCTCCACGTTAGCTACAAAAATTGCCACCCAACAACAGGGTCATGCTTGCCCCCCATCTAATACTGCTGTTTCCCATTCAATGGTTATCTTGCCCACGGATGAAAACGAGGTAGCTGCAATAATTTCATCTCTAAAGCGTGACTGTGCCGTGGGTTGCGACAATATTTCTTCAAACCTTCTCATAGCGCATAAGGACATTTTAGTTCCACCAATTACACATGTCTGCAACTTGGCCATAGAGTCTGGTACCTTTCCACTTGCATTCAAAAAAGCCCTTATCATTCCCATTCATAAGAGTGGTGACCGACACTGTGTTAATAATTATAGACCTATAGCAATTCTGCCGGCGTTATCAAAAATTTTGGAACGGCTGTTGAACAACAGATTAGTTAAATATCTCGAATCCAATCATCTGCTGTCTCAATCTCAGTTTGGTTTTCGTGCAGAAAAATCGACGGCCATGGCTGTACATGAGCTAACAAACTTTATTATATCTAACATGGATGATAAAAAGAAGTCATTAGCCATCTTTTTAGATCTAGCTAAAGCCTTTGACACAGTGTCGGTTCCAATCTTGCTAAAAAAGCTCGAGAACCTTGGCATCCGTGGCAATCAGTTGTCACTTTTCCAAGATTATCTGACTGATCGCTCGCAGTTTGTTAAAATTGATAACAACTATAGTGACAGTCTTCCCGTAACTTTTGGAGTTCCTCAAGGAAGTATACTTGGGCCCACACTATTTCTGGTTTATATCAACGACCTCTGCAATCTTCATCTACAAAATGGACGTATCATTACTTTTGCAGATGACACTGCAATTATATTCAGTGCAAACTCATGGGTAGAGGTATACAACCATGCTCAAGTCGGGTTTAATTCTGTGAATGAATGGCTGAGAAGTAACTTACTCACTTTAAATTCCGATAAAACCAAGTATGTGGCTTTTACCTTAAGAAACAGTTCACAGTCATTTCATCAGTTCTCCATTTTCGCTCATACCTGCTCTTACCCCCATAACGGTGATTGTTCCTGTACTAAATTGCAGAAAGTAGACAATATTAAGTACCTGGGAGTTACCTTAGACTCGAATTTGAACTTTGCTGCACATATAAATTGTCTCACTAGCAGAATTCGGAAATTAATCTATGTATTTAAAAATCTTCGGTCTATCCTGACCACCAAGCATCTATTTTCTGTCTACTATGCGCTGTGTCAATCGCTCCTGACTTATTGCATCACTTCTTGGGGTGGTACATTTAAAACAAATCTATTAGCACTGGAAAGGGCCCAAAGGGCAGTTCTTAAAGTGGCACTTTTCCTTCCTTACCGGCATCCCACCGTAGAAGTTTATAAGTCCTCAAAAGTCCTCTCAATTCGTCAACTTTTTGTTCTCCATGTTGCTTTGAAACAAAGATCTCTTATTTCTTGTATTAAAAGCCATAATGATTCTGTCCTAAGGACCAGGAAAAGAAATGTTTGCCAAACTATACAGGTGAAAACTAAATTTGCTCGAAATTTCTTTTCTTTCCTTGGCCCGTTTCTATACAACCGGCTAAATGATATGCTCGCTATTCATTCACTTAGCAAGGAAACTTTTAAAAGAAAAATAATTGACTGGCTAATTACTCTAGATTATACCCAAACTGAAAATCTATTTGAAACCATATCCTAATTGAATATTCCCTTTGCAACCATCCACACAAACACAAAAACTCATATACATACAAACATACACCCAACACACATTCACCCCTCACCACACACACCCACCTACACCCTATTGCATGTACTTTTAATATATAACTTAAATTATAAAATTAAATGAAATGAATTATATTGTATAAAATATTATTATTTTTAAATGATTTTTTTATGAGCTTTAAATGTATGATTTTTTATTTGAATATTATTTGTGTATCATATCGTCTTCAGTACACCAATTCATGTGAAATCATGTTTTCGGGGGCCTGGTGACCTGACATTCAGGTTTTGAAAAAAACTTAGTTTAGGCACCAGTCTTCCACAAATTAATTGTTAATTGTATCTGTAGACTAATCTGATTTTTTTTAACTGTAATTTGTGGCAAGAAAAATAAATAAATTATTATTATAATAAAAAAAAACAAAAATATAATAGATCCCTGCGCTACCAGCAACCGCAGACAGTTCTGGGCTAAACAAAAAAACTGTTGTACCAGCGACTCAGAGAAGAAGATGAATGAGAAAACAGGGATTTTGCTACTTAGTTGATTGGAAACGTAGCAGCTCAGTGTCAGGATTTGTTCTCGATTTATGGCAACACTTACTGTATAGGAGAACATGGGACTTAAGTTAAATGACGAAATTTGGGTGTGGGTACTGTAGCTACTTCTCTGTCCAACACAAAAGGGATTACAGGCTTTTTTTTGCGGATGGGAAATTTCCCTGGAGCGGAGGGGGGGGGGGGTGGTCAGACTTGTACTGACTAAAACCCACCCATGTTCCTTCTGTTGCCCTTTACGTTCCGAGGCCGCGGTATCTCTTTCGAACAACCAACAACGCAACCCCGGCAGGCGGAGGCTCTGGCAAGCCCCTCTGCTGGTATTACAGGCTTGAAGTTGTAGTTCAAAGTATATAAAAGAAAATCTATACTAATATTATAAAGCTGAAGAGTTTGTTTGTTTGAACGCGCTAATCTCAGGGACTACCTACTGGTTGGAATTGAAAAATTCTTTTAATGTTGGATGGTCCATTTTTTGAGGAAGGTTATAGGCTATAATATCACGCTACGACCAACAGGTGCTGAGCAGCGTGGGTGAAACCGCGAGGAACAGCTAGTATAAAATAGAGTTGCTTCCGCTATCTGTTTGCTTAGAAGTTTTAAACAACTCAACGGATTTTGATGGAGTTTGAGATAGGGTGATTCAAGAGGGAGGTTAGTATGTTAGTATGTTAGTGTATTAGAATCTACTTGTGACTAAAAGAGTGATGGATCTGAATGTTGATGGACGGAGAGCGAGAGGAAGGAAAAAGAAAGATGATGGACGGACTATGTAAGGAATGATTTGAAGGAGGATGCCGTGACGTCTGGTAGGGGAGAATAGAAGAAGAATGGGACAAGAGCAGGAAAATGATGAGAATCTACTTTTAACCAGTGCGAAGCCGGGACGGGTCACTAGTTAAAAAAAATACAGTCGAAAACAAAACCTTCTCCTTTTTTGAAGTAAGTGAAACTATAGAAAAATAGATAGACCTATTTTAAAATATCAATTTACGAAACAAGATAGTCTGCGACTTCAGATCGTTCCTAAAATAAACCCTTTCTTTGTTTACATTCATGCATCTTTCTACGAATCTGCGCATGCGCTGTGTTGTTACGAGTACTACGAGAATACGGGATTGACCTTTTTGAAGGACATCTACAACTTTGCGTGACCCGAGAGCATTACCTTGGCCAGTAAGTAAACGTTGCAATGTTGCCAGTCTCTTGAGTGCATTGCAAGAAGACAACGCAGAAGTGGGAATTCTTGATGATTTCTTTGTATGTCGTGTGGATTGTGCGTTTTTTGTGAATGGGAAATCATAAAATAACTTTTCCCGCTGTGGGCGGAGCGGGGGGTGACTGCCAGACTTCTTTTACTCAGTAGTTTTAATTTCAACTCAATACCTTCCCGCGTTCTCAAGATAAAGGGATTTGACACACAGATAGACAGTGGTATAATGGTATCGAATAGAAATCCTTACTAATATTATAAAAGCGAAAGTGAGTTTGTTTGTTTGTTTGTTACCTCTTCACGCTTTAATGGCTAAACCGATTGTGATGAATTTTGGTACATAGATAGTTGGGAATCAGGAGACGGACATAGACTAATTTTTTTATTTGAAAAATGTGGGATGTTAGGGAGAAAGAAGGAAGAAAGGGGAAAACTTAGCGTTGCTATTACAAATCAATAAGGCGCAAGGGGAACTGTGTTACCCCAAATTTAACGCGGGTGGAGCCGCGGGCGAAAGCTAGTTAAACTATAAGTTCACTTAAGTCTGCCTTTAAATATTTTAAAACCAACATTCTCACTGTTATGGGAGAATTGTTTTGTTTCGCATGTAGGCCTTTTTTGCGGATAAGAAATCATGTAATAATGTTCCTCGCTCTGGGCGGAGCGGGGCAGAGTGTCAGACTTGTACTCACTAAAACCCAACCATATCCCTTCTATTGCCCTTTATGTTCCGGGGCCGCGGTATCTCTTTCTAACAACACCCAACCCCGGAACAACCCGCAACCCCGGTTCGCATAGGCCTCAAGCATCTTTATAACCGATATCGGATAAATTAATACACTTTTTTCTTTTTAAGTATTTTTTTTTTAACTAGATTGTAAAACTGTTAATAAAGGCTATTACTATTGGAGAACGGAATAAAAACAATCATGAAAACGTTTTAACTTTCATGAAAAACGGTAAGGTTAATTCTTCAGTGCGGTCTAAAGTCATTAGCGACACTGGTGTTTTACAATAATCGAATTTCTAAAACTTCCTCAAAACATTCAGTGTTTACAAATAGACTATTTTGTATTGTTTTAAATTGGCACAGGTACATTGTTAGAATGTAAACAATGAGGGTACACCGTGCCAAGTTTTATTTTGTCGTGTTTTGCTATAGGTATGTTTTGGGTTGTAGAACTAATATTTAGATATTAATAGATATATTTAAAACCAAATTAATTACTTTTTGGACAAGAAAACTTCAAAACGATGCAGTTTTAAGTTTTCAGATTCAGCCTTATTTTGATTAAACATGAGCAATTGTTAAGGAAAACGGCATGCAAGGTGTTACAAGTGGCTTGCCGGGGCCACTGCTTCCTACGGTTTGCTGATTGTTCGAAAGAGATACCGCAGAAAATGTGAAAAAAATTAAACTTTTAAAACTAAGCAATCAACGGAAACCTTGGTTCGTTAGTCCGGCTCGCACTTGTCCGGTTTTTCTTAAATATTGTGGAAATTTCAATCTAAACCTTATCCTTACTAAAGTGAGTTTGTTTGTTACGTCTTCACGTCTAAATGGCCAAACCGATTTGGATAAATTTTGGTACAGAGATAGTTGGGACCCTGGAGACGGATATGGGCTAAAAAAGTGAGAAAAGGTGGAGGAAGAGGAAAGAAAAGGGGAGAGAAAGATATATTTTTTTGATCATCACGCGGGTTAAAGTAAGCGTTAACTCAAAGTAACAACGCCACGCGGACGATTTCGCAGGCGGAAGCTAGTATATTATAAACCGTGAAAGCTTAAAACAAGATACAGAAAATATTTCTTCCTTCAGAAAAACTACTTTTCTTTCGACATACATACATACAATCCCATTATACCTGACACTCGATTAGCATATACAACGTATGTTCGAAGCTCACGAGTAATACGTAGATGTCATTGCTCCTCTGAATTTATTTTCGCTGCGGACGTTTTTTTGTGCACGTTCTCATGACTGACGCATTTTTTTGCGCGCACATCATGTCATACCGCAGTGTAATTGCTTCTCTGCAGGGCAAAGGCCTTTCTCTGCTCTGAATGGAACAGCATTGGGAGAACTTAAGTCTAATAAATGCGAGATCTGTGAATTTTGAGTTACGAAAAAAGATGTTAAATATTCCAGAAACATTTTTTTTAATGAACGAAAAGAAATTCCTAGTTTGGGGCCATACTAGGAATTTCTCCTGTATCGTGGGTGCGTTTACAAACATCTAAACTCACATATACAAACAACCAGACCCGGAACAACAGATAGTTGTTCCGGGTCTGGCTGTTTGTATTTATTAGACTGATATTCTTCCAATGCTGGTTCCTTCCAAAGGCCCTTTGTAGGCCATACAAATATTTGTTCCGTGCGGGGATCGAACCCGCAACACGCAGCGCAGCAGTCAATAGTTTAGCCACTGCGCCAACTGTGTCGTAATCCTTACTAATATTTTAAAAGCGAAAGTGAGTTTGGCTGTTTGTTTGTTACGTCTTCACGCCTAAATGGCTAAACCGATTTTGATGAATTTTGGTAGGGAAATGAGGGAGAACGAGGGAAGAAAAGGGAAAAATTAGCATTGCTTATACAACAAGTAAGGTGCAAGGGCAAAAACTACAGGTATCAGGATTAGCAGGTACCTGCAAATCAGAAAATAGGAACTAAATTACCCTGAATTTAATGCGAGGCAAAAGCTAGTTTGCCATAAAATAATCTGTAACTGCAAACTTAGTTTCATCATAATAATATCCTGTCTATGAAATGTGTGTTAATGGCCTGGGTTCGATTATAATTGAATTTTTCTATTAGAAATTTCATAGTAGCAATCAGGCGTTTGTGCCGATCTTATAGCAATAGTCTCGTTCCCTTTTTCATGGGACTACACATAACTGTTGATATGGTGGTACCTCTGTCTAACCCTTTAGATTATGATTACAAGCGTGATATTTATGTATGTAAGAGTAAAAATAAACAACAATGTAGGTAGACACGTATCACTATCAACGCGGCACTAGTCGGAGCTAAGATGGCCACGTGTCGGATAATTGAAAAACAATGTTGTACAAGATTGATTCGAAAAACTAAATATTTTTATTTAACACTAGCTGCGCCCCGGTGGCATTGTTTGCAGTGCAATTTTTCTACCTACCTATCCTACCTACACAGAAACCTATACTGCCTTTAGCTTTTAAATATAAACCACTAGCTTTCGCCCGCGTTAATTCGGGGTAACACAGTTCCCCCTGCGCCTTATTGATTTGTAATAGCAACGCTAAGTGTTCCCTTTTCTTCCCTCTTTCTTCCTCACATCCCACTTTTTTCAAAAAAATAGGTTCCCAACTATCTCTGTACCACAATTCATCAAAATCGGTTTAGCCATTAAAGCGTGAAGAGGTAAAAAACAAACTCACTTTCGCTTTTATAATATCAGTAAGGATTCTGGGACTTCAACGAATATTTGAAAAAAAAAAGAATTGGTAAAATTAGTCCAGGCGTTGTTGAGTTATGCGCTTACCAACACATTTTGAGATTCATTTTTATATTATAAAAGATAGACCTAATGCGCACTAATAAAACATCGAGAACAGAAGGGCTACTATGACATCTTATAGCAATTTTTATTCCACTGAGTGAAAGAGATACTCAATACTCAATACTCAATATCTTTATTGCTTTACCATAATGTGTACTTAGGTGGTAGTTTATAATAATGAGATCATTATGGACCCTGTAGGGCACAGCAAAAGGGTAGAGGAGAGGAAGCTCTGTTTTATAATAATATAGTTGCTATTTTTTACAATTATTTATAGAAATGTGTTTTCTTATATATTTTCATATTTATTTTATTATAATTCTGCTGATTTGTATGTGTAGGTGTTACTGTGGTGGTGTGTAATTTTTTTTTTTTTTGCATTTTAATAAGATTTTAAATTCAATATTTATTAAAATATTAGTTTATTGATTATTTGTAGTTGCTTTATTTATCAGTGGTATCATTTATGAATTATTAGTGTTATATTATTTAAATAAAATTATCTATTAATTTCGTCGATGTCATTTATTGTTGTTGTTTTATTAATTATTATTGGATTCCTATATTATAAGTGTATTTAAGCATGTCTTTAATTTATGTGATTATTACTAATTATTATAATTATTAAATATGTTTAACTTTCTATTCTATTATATTAATTGCGTGATTTTTATAAGAATTATGTCCGTCAATTTTAAAAAAATATTTTATGTATTGCATTTTATAGTGAATTATCATTTATTTGTTTTTAATTAGAATGTCATGTATTAACTATTATTAGATTTATCAGATAGATATTCGTTTATCGTATAATAACATTTATTAATTAAGAATTTTTTTAATTTATTTAAAAATATATTAGTTTTAATTTCAAGTTTTATATTTTCGGGCAATTTATTGTATATTTTAATAGACATAGAATATGGACTAGAAGAGTGCAATTTTAGGCGGGAGAAAGGTAAATTTAATCTATTTTTATGGCGTAAGGAGTATTTATTTTGTATTTCATCCCTCGTGGTATAGGAATCTGGGTGTTTACGGACAAGTTTACATAATTCTAAAATATAAATGCTGGCTAATGTAAGAATATTGTGTTTTTTAAAGTAAGGTTTGCAACTGTCAGTTTGTTCTATGTTTGTTATAATTCGTATTAGCTTTTTTTGTAACGTAAATAGTGAGGGAGCTTCTGTACTGTTTCCCCATAATATGATGCCGTAGCTCAACCAAGCATGGGCATACGCATAGTATGTGGCAAGAGCGGTTTGCAGGTTTGTAGTCTTTTTAATTTCGCGCAAGGCGTATGAGAACTTCGAAATTTTTGATTTAACTTTCTGTACATGTGCTTTCCAATTTAAATGTGTGTCAATAGTCAAACCGAGGAGAGTAAAATCGTTAACTGTTTCTAATTTGTGTTGCTCATTATGTGTATAGTTTATATATATTTGACTTTTTTGTCGAGGGTGGAAAGGTATTAATTTAGTTTTGGTAAAGTTAATTTCAAGATGATGCTTGCTCATCCAGTCCATCGTTTTGTTGAGAATAGAAGTAAGTTTTAAATTTAGATTTTCATTTGTTTTGCAAGAGATGAGGAGAGAAATATCATCCGCAAACAGTACGCATGGGCCTTCTATGATCTTGGGGAGGTCGTTTATGTAAAGAAGAAATAAGGGACAGCCTAAAACACTTCCTTGGGGAATGGAGGCATGTATTGGTCTTACATCCGATCTTATGAGCTGCGTTTCTTTTGTGTTTTGGTTATAATATTCAATCTCAACTAATTGCCGCCTACCTTTTAAATATGATGCGAACCAGTCGTGAGTTTTCCCGCGTATTCCTATGCCATATAGCTTATCTAATAATATATTGAATTGAACTTTGTCATAAGCCTTTGACATATCGAGTAATATTCCTATAGCGTATTGTTTGTTATTAATAATATTTAAAGCTTCTTGGATGTATTTATAAACTGCAAGCGTTGTCGATCTATTTTTGCGGAATCCGTTTTGGCACTCATCAAATATATTATATTTTTCACAAAAGGAATAAACACGATTGCACATTGCTTTTTCAAAGACTTTTGATGCTGTAGGTAGTAGGGCAATCGGTCTATAATTATTTGCATCTGTTTTGGCGTTCTTTTTGTGTATTGGTTTAATTAAAGCTATTTTTAAAAGGTCGGGGAAAATGCCTTCTTCAAACGATTGGTTGATCAATCTATAGAAGGGTAGGGTAAGTTCGTCAGCGCACTGTCTAAAAAGAGTTGGTGGGAGTTCGTCTATACCGTAACTATTTTTATTTTTTAGATTTTTTAGGATTTTGTTTATTTCGTATCCATCAACTGGGCGAAGAAACATAGTGTTTTCTGAGGGGTTGATCACTGAGATTTCCTTCAGTTCATGATCGGATGTTTTGCTGGTATTTTCCCCAATTGACGCGAAGAAGTTATTGAACGTGTTAGCTACTTGTTTAGGGTCATTTACTAGTTGTGTCGTTTGTAATGTTATATTTTGTTTTTATTTTATAGTTTTTTTGTTTGTTCGTTCTTTAACTATGTTCCACATGGTTTTTACTTTATTTAAAGATTTGTTCATTCTATTTATGTAATTCAATTTTTTTGCAGTATTTACCGATTTTTTTAGAATTTTTTCATATTTTTTATAATATTTTTGAAGTACCGGACTGTTTGTTTTTTGGGATAGTGTTTTCAATAGTCTTTTATTTTGACAAGATTTTTTTATACCAACGGTTAGCCAGTATTTGTTAAGTGTTGTTTTTAAGTTAAATCTACGTATAGGGATACACTCATTTAATATATATGACAATGTATTATGGAACGACTGGTAATTCTCATCTACACTTTTATTCGTCTGTATGATATCATCCCAGTTTTGTATTTTCAGTTTTGATTTAAATAACTGTATGTTACTTTTGTTAAATAGCCTTTTCTTAATGAAATAAGTGGATTGATTGGTTTGTTGTTTTTGTGTCATGTGTATGATCGTGCAACTGTGATCCGAGAATCCTAATTCTTCTACGGTTGTATACGTTTTATTTTCGTCAAAGTTCGTGAAAATTAAATCTAAACATGTTGACGAAGTATGTGTGATTCGGGTGGGTTCTTTTATATGTTGTACAAATTTATATTCTAACATGATATTGATTAATTGGGTTGTTTTTAAATTATTTTCTAAAATGTTGACGTTAAAATCTCCTCCTATTACGACATAAAAGTTTTTATACTTATTATTTATGCAATGCATTATTTGTTTTAATTGACTAATAAAAATTTCTTCCTCTCTTCTATTCCAGTACATGGTAACTAATATTAAATTTTGCTTTGGCAGCTTACATGCACATACTTCTATACAATATTCAATAGTCAAATCTCT
Organism: Ochropleura leucogaster; assembly: GCA_958449745.1. Taxonomy (NCBI): domain Eukaryota; kingdom Metazoa; phylum Arthropoda; class Insecta; order Lepidoptera; family Noctuidae; genus Ochropleura; species Ochropleura leucogaster. The sequence goes on from OY288216.1 coordinate 15,615,176, forward strand.
AATATCGTAACATTCTATACATTCAATTTGTTCTTCCATTATTATACAGACACCGCCACCACTTCGAGCGCGACGACAATACGATGCTACAGTTTTATATCCACTAAATTGTATAGATTCTAATTTATCCTTGGTTAGCCAGGTCTCACACATGCATATTGCCTTGTATATGGGTTTGTCGCTGATGAAAGCCTCTACGAGATGTTGTTTATTATAGAGGCTTTGAATATTTTGATACATAATTTTAAATTGTTGGTCTGGAGCTTCGAAATGTACGGTTGTCGTTGTCTATATTTATGTGGTTTTGAGTTTGGTTTTGTTTGTTTGATTCATTATTGGTGTTTATTTTTGTGTGTGTATAGTCCTTTTGTATTTCTATTCTTTTACCTTCTATAAACAGTTGATTGTTCCTTATTATTGCGTACAACCCTTTTTTTCTTGCTTTCAGCATTTCTTCACGCATTTCGCTTCTTTCTGATCTTGCATTTTCATCTAAAAACTCGGATAGATACAATCGCGTTCCTTGAAAACAATGTTTATTTTCAATTATGTATTTGACCATTTTTTTACTAATGAGTTCTATCACTAGAGGCCGGGTTTTATTATTATAGTTTCTGCCTAGCCTATATATTTCTTCAATATAACCTGTTATGTCAATGTTTAATTTTTCATAACAGATTTCAATCAATCTACATTGCTGTTCATAATCTGGCTCGTTATAATATTCTGGGAAACCATAGAGTACTATTTTCTTTGAGTTATTCTCAGTACATTTAAAGGATTTTGTAGTCAATTTTAAATAACTAATTTCTTTTTTCAGATTCTCGTTTTCTATCATTAAGTTTTCTATTTTCTTGTTTATAATTTCTATATCTTTACGTCTCTGCTGATTTTCTTTAGAAAGTGCATCTGTTTTTCTTTCAACATCTTCTTTGAGACTAGTAATCGCCTTGCTGATTTCATTCCGGATGGTGTCCTGCAACTCTGCCATGATCGACTTATTATTTTCCCGCAGCCGCAGAGCTATCACTTCGCTCAGATTCTGTAAGGTAAGTTCTCCTTGAATGATTGTGTTCAAGGGTGTTTCTTTCTCATGGTACTGCGTATCTCCTAATAAAGTCGAACTTTGCATCGTTGAGTGAGAACAAAGCGTGTCGTTATTCGTATCAGGCGTGAAGATGTTGCTGTTTGGTTTTCTTCTTAGGGTAACATTCATAGTGTGGGGAGTTTTTTGGTGAGTTTCTGATGGGTTATATCTTATAGGCGTATTTATATTGTTCCGCTTTGGCATGCTACATACACAGGCTTGACATTTCCATTCATTCTTGATTTTTGCCGACATATGTATAAGTTGGTTTTCTGTAATATTAGCGCATTCAAGATCATACAACTTAAGGCATAGATAACATTGAAGATATTCTTTTGGAAGGTCTTGGTTGCAACCTGCGCATTTGACCATTTCTGGTAATTTACTTTCAGTATTATTTGTTGTCATGATGTGTTTATAGGCGGTTAGTGAGTGGAGGTAGTTGGTGACCTCTAGTCGCCAATATATAAAACTATTATCGTGTGTAGATTGATGTGTCAAATCGATACTTGTTTGTTTTTTTTTTTTTTTTTTTTTCACAGATGGCGCTTTTTACTGATGTTAATAGAAAATAGATGGCGTTGTTCTAAGTTTAAGTTTAAACTTGTGGATGATTCAGCGAATTTAAAATCAATAACAGCAAATTCACTTTGTTCCTTTTCTTGTTTTAGCACTTTTGCTTATCACTGTTATCATTGTTCTCGCACTAGATAAGTGGACGGATGATCACTTTATTAATTTTTAACCTGTTTGTTTGTTTTTTTTTTTGTTTAAGGTTCACAAGTTAGTCACAGCAAGTTTGTCTTCAAAACACTTTTGTTCATTGGATTTTTGATTTGTCTTTTTTAGCACTTTTAGATTTCACTTATTTCTTTAGAGCTTACTATTTTCCACTTTGATATTTCAACTAAAACAGTTTTATAACTTTAAATATTCAAGAGCTCTAATTGATTCGTGATTACACAGTCAGCGCCCTCTCTCGACTCTCGAGATGGTGCTAGACACCCTGTATAGCTCTGTCTCTTTCCCTCAGCGGAATAAGAATTGCTTTAAGAGGTCATAGTAGGGCTACAGGTAGTCGGTTCGGGTTTATCGTTTCCTATGGAAAAGAATTGGCAAGAAACTCAATGGTTACCCTTATCATGGTATACTCGTATCGTTCGTTGCTCCACCTGCCTGAGACCGTCCAGCTTACGTGTGCGGATTAGCGGTTACGTCACACATGGTGTTTACCCCAAAGTGGTTGGTGGTTCACACATGGTTTTTTTATTTGCGAATGGCGAGTCATCAAAAAACTTCGGAGCGTGTCAGACTTTTACGGACTTAAGCCCACCCATGTTCCTCTTTTTGCCCTTTATGTTTCGGGTCGCGGTATCTCTTGTGAACAACTAATACAAATAAATATAATATCTTGGGGCAACTCACACACGGCTATCTAATCCCAAGCTAAGCAGAGCTTGTGTTATGGTAACCAGACGACTGATATACATACTTATATAATTAATAAATACATACATATTATAAATAAATCACAACCAGACACAGAACAAACAATCATGCTCATCACACAAAGTTTGTCCTGGGTGGGAATCGAACCCACGACCTCCGGTTCAGCAGTTAGGGCCACTAACCACTAGACCAACAGGCCCGTCAAATAGGCTTTAATTGCAGTTATTCTCAGTTAGTGTTGATTATTCGCATGTCATTGTGTAATATAGTATTGTGCAAAGACTTCGATGATAGTGATGTAATTTTTTAAGGCCGTTCGTTTAAAGCTTATTTGAACTTAAGTGTGAATCTAGGTTTACTTATTATTCACAAATCCCTGAGCGGTCTTCGAAACTTTCGGATACAGAATACTTAAATCTTTAACTAAAAGTAGTTACAATAGTGTTAAAACTTTCGTCTTTTAGTCCCAAACAATATAGAACGTGTCTTTCGAAAATATGTCTGCAAACTTTCAACATTTTATGGAGTTTAATGTATCGAAAGTATTTAATGCCAGTGGTCGACTTTCAAACAAGAGACAGCTTTTTTTTTTCGGATGGGAAATTATCCAATAACTTCGGGGGGCGTGTCAGACTTCTACTGACTAAAACTCAACGTTGTTCCTTCTATTTCCTTTTATGTTCCGGGGCTGCGGTATCTCTTTGGAACAACCCCCAACCCCGGCAAGTGGTGGCCCTGGCAGGCACCTCTGCTTTACTGACATTTCTTTGGGGCGCGCGAGGATCACTTACGCGCTGTCAACACCGCCTGTCTTCAATAGACGATACGGCTACCCATTGCTCACCGTCAACAGGCCCGCATCTACGGTGGCCGGGAGTCGTCTAACGCCCCAAGCGGGGCGTCTCCCGCGGCGGCTGGGTGTAAGGTTCTCTCCCTCAAACGTAGAGGTGAGGAAGGAGGCGAAAGAGGTGGCCGGCCTCCTTCGCTAGCAAATTATATTATAATACAATTTTTCACATTGAGCCTGTCATTCAACATCTTAGATTCCGACTCAAACTTGGACTGAAACACAAACTCAGACTCAAACGCAGATCCAAACTTAGACTCAAACTCAGACTTAATCTCAGACTCAGACTCAAACTCGGACTCAAAGTCAAATTCAGACTCAATCTCAGACTCAAACGCAGATCCAAACTTAGACTCAAACTCAGAATTAATCTCAGACTCGAACTCAGACTCAGACTCAAACTCAGAAGCAACGCCAGACCCAAACTCAGACTCAAAATCAGACTCAAAATCAAAAACAATCTCAAAACCAGAAAAACTTCAGGTTAAAATTAGTTTCAGACAAACTGTTATTTAATTTATATCGCACGTTCGTGGCTATACCACGGTTCTAATTAATACCGTTGGCCAATCATTGGATACCATAAGCAATATTTAGACTTTTCAAAGAAAAACTATAACTTCTACCAAGCCATATTTATTATTTTCTTTGTTTTCAAAACGAAAAGCAATCTGCTAAATAAATGCGATTTCCATACTCAATGCAATACACTTTCTCTTCAATGTATTCATTTATGAGGCTATATTATTTTAGTGCTAAAATAACCTTCAGTATGTAGCATTCTATATAGCCTTTTTTAAACTGCTCCGTTGGTCTCGTAGTCGCAAGCACCACTGCTAAGCATGGGGTCCTGGGTTCTGTTCCCGGGCCGGGCAAAAAGTGTTATGGGGTTATTCCATTAAGGATTTCAGAGCAGCCCGGCGTTTGGAAGATGGTAGTAAGATGGGGTATCTTGATGTGGCTAGGAAAGCACGTTAAGCCGTTGGTCCTGACTCCTGCGCCTGATCTCTCTCCGGACTATGAGAATGAGGGGAACAGAGAGTGCACTGTGCCTGCGCACACACTTGTGCACTATAACATCTCCCGCTTAGATTGGCAGCCATGAACGAAAACGCTAAGGACTATATATTATTTGGCCTTGTAGTGAAATAGAAGATAAAATCGGTACACAAAATCAAATTAGATATTATGGAAATCTCTTGTTAAGTACTTCTTTAAACTTTGCCCAACACTTGGTATTTCTCCTGTATCGTAGGTGCATTAACACGAAACAACTATCTGTAAGCCATACAAATATTTGTTCCGTGCGGGAATCGAACCGTCGTCGTTCAAATATTTGTATGGCCAGCTTAGTTGTTTCGGGTCTGGCTGTTTGTGCATGTACAAACATTCTTTTTTTAAATGCCACACTAGGAATTACTTCCTAGTGTGGCATTTAAAAAAAGAATGTTTTATCTAATAATTGACTAAATTAAAAACACAATGTATGGGGACATGTTACTACATAACCCGTCAATACAAAGAGGTCAGCGACCTATGGGGATGCTCGTAAACTTAGTTTACGACCGCTTCGGTACAGACAACATTTGATTTGTCGCTTATTACTCAAGCCATTCGCTTTTATTATATCCTATAGACATGAGGAAATCAATTTATTACGACACAATAAGATTGATAAGAAAAATGTACCTTTCTTTATGAGCTTCAAGTTCCAGTATAAGCTGGTCTATCAGTTAATTTTGTAATTTTTGGGGTTCCGCTTAAACTAAATAACATAAATAATGCCAATAGGGCCTCAGCTCAGTATAATGCCAGATGGCAACACAAGGCCGCCACCTGACGCTGATTTTCAGCTGCAGCCTACGAGTGCCATACGCTCGAAAACTTAAACAAGCAAATAATAAGTTCTATAAAACTCATAGTTAAAAAAAGTAATAAAATTGAATACAAAAATAAAAACAACATTATAAAATAAAAATTTAATAAAAGCGAAAGTGAGTTTGTTTGTTTGTTATATCTTCACACTGAAATGGCCAAACTGATTTTGATGACTTTTGGTACAGAGATAGTTGGGACCCTGGAGATGGACAAAAGCTGAAAAAAGTGAGAAAAAGAGTAGTAACAGGGAAGAAAAGGGGAGAATTATAATGTATTTTTCGATCTTCACGCGCGTCAAAGGAAAATGCCACGCGAACATAGTCGCGGGCGTAAGCTAGTAGTATATAAATTGGTACCATTTTTTTTTAATAAGAAAATGTTACATTTTATATGGCTGACATGTCGGCTCAATTATATACAACAACATATATACTATTGTTTATGTAAAGATTGATGTGGAATTGTGTGTACTAAGAAAATCAGGCGATGATTTGGGGATATAGGGGCTGTCACAACCAATACTTATGATGAAATTCGTTGTGTGAGACAGGTAAAATATTATAACATTATTGTAGTGACGCGTTTTGGGAACAAAGAGAGAAATGTGGCAAATTTCTTTATGAATTGTATGTAGGACGAGCTTGGGGCTTAATAATAGCAGCCGCTTGGGTCGATCTTTAGGTTAAGCCGCGCTTGCCTAGGTTGGTCTGTGGATGGCTGACCACCCGTTACATACCAAGTTTCCTTCGTGCCTCGGAAAGTACGTTACGCTGTTGGTCCCGGCTGTCATTTGTAGATATTTGACAGTCGTTACAGATAGTCAGTGTTCTGAAAGTCTGACAACCAGTCTTACCAAGGGGTATCGTATTACCCAGTACTAACTGGGTTGTGGACGTCAGACAGGTAATCGGTCCACGTAAAAGATATTCAGCTGCATCCGGTTAGACTGGAAGCCGACCCCAACATAGTTGGGAAAGGGCTAGGCAGATGATGCAGGACGAGCTCTATTCGTCGTTTGTCTTGATATAGACATGTAATGAGGAGGGACGAAGTGACTAAAACAGTGTTGGATCTGAATGTTGAAGGACGGAGAGCGAGAGGAAGGCCAAAGAAAAGATATATGGATTGTCTAAGCAATGACATGAAGGAGAAAGGAGTAAATGATGCCGTGACGTCTGAGAGGGGAGAATGGAAGAAAAAAACGTGTTGTGCCAAATAGAATGGGACAAGGGCAGGAAAATGATGATCAGTGCTAGGGAACGCTGATATAGATTTTAAAAATATGTGACTGAACGCAGTCTTAAAAAAAAAGTAATTTAAAAATGATCAATAAAAAATCCCTTCTCATAATAAAATCATTACCGAAAAAGATTTTCCGTCACTTTTCTTGAAGTGTCGGATATAGAGATGAAAGTAAAAGTTCAGTGTGGAACAAATTGGGTCAATGACCCGAACCCTTCACTCAATGTATTAAAGGGCTCCATGTATACTGTATAGTATGTACTGACGCCTGCACACCAAGCTACTACAATCTGTCAGATTTCTTTGATAGATTTTCGACTTTATTTCTAAACCTAAAGTATTAGGTTCAAGGTTCATTGGGAAAAATTTACAGTTTCGGGTAGCTTGACCTGCTGGCGTCTGTACGTATATAGTATATGCAGTCTTTGTAGGCTTTCAAGACAATACAGATCCGGGGTTGCGGGTTGTTCGAAAGAGATACCGCGGCCCATAAAGGGCAATAGAAGGAACATGGGTGGGTTTTAGTCAGTAAAAGTCTGACACGCCCCCCCGCTCCGCACAGAGCGGGAGAAGTTATTTAATTTTGATGGTTTCCCACCCCAAAAAAAAAGACAATACAGATTATGCAGCTGTAACACTCGCTTGGTGCCCTCCCAGCGAGGCTGAAGTTTTTAAATTGGGACAGGTGTACAAATAATATCCACTACAGGTTTTTGATAGCTTTAATCTCCAAAGGAGGATCCTTTTATCAAGGGAGAAAATACACAATCGATTAGGTGAAAAATCACAAACAGTAGGCCTACTATGCCATCTTAATGCAGAACTTATTCCACTGAGTGAAAGAGATGGTGCTAGACACCCCGTATAGCTCTGTCCCTTTCCCTCAGCGGAGTAAGTTCTGCTTCAACACGTCATGGTAGGGTAGCTGAACTGCACAAAAAAGTTATTCACAAACTGATTTTACAACTTTTAAAAACAGATACGGCAAAACACAACAACTAGCTGCTAGCCGAGATCCAACCAAAAAATTACTTTTGAAGATGAAATGACAGAATGAAATTCGAAATATGAATAGGTATTTCAAAAAATAAAAATCAATGTTTGATGCAAAAGAAAAGAGGTTGAGGCGACAGAGAGGGAAAAATACCCACTCTGTTACACAACTATATAGATAAAGGCGAGCACGAAGTTTTGGGACGAAGTATAAATTCAAAAATGAGGCTTGAGCATTATTTTATTGATATCAAAGATCATTTCTGCTATAAGAACTGAGGGTCTAAAATTGTCACCTACCAGAACCATTCGCCATCTGCCTAGCCTTTTCCCAACTATGTTGAGGTCGGCTTCCAGTCTTACCGGATGCAGCTGAATATCAGTATTTTACATGGAGCGACTGCCTATGTGACCTCCAAAACCCAGTTAATACTGGGTAATACGAACCCCCTTGGTAAGACTGGTTGTCAGACTTTCGGAACACTGACTACCTGTAACGATTGTCAAAGATCTACAAATTACAGCCGGAACCAACGGCCTAACGTGCTTTCCGAGGCACGGAGGAAACTCGGTATGTAACGGGTGGTCATCCATCCACAGGCCAACCTAGGCAAGCGCGGCTTAACCTAAGATCGACCCGACCGGCAACTATTTATTTAGCCACGAGCTCCTCTTACCAGAACCATTATAAGTTAATAATATGAATTAAATTTAAAATGGTTACTTCACAATATTATTGAATAATCTAAAAGGACTATTTTTTTTTTGGAAACTAGCCTATGGCCGAAATATACTACAAAGGTTTAAATAAAGGGAAAAAAATTTGTGTTCACCAAAAATACTGATCGTGCACCAAATATTCTTTCCTGAATGCTAAAAAAATGCGTAGGTTAGGTTAGGTTAAAACTGCGACCCCCTACGCACGAGCCGAGCGAGCGGAGCGAGCGGTGCCGCGGCAGCGGTCGGCGAGTGCCAGTAACGACTTGCATTAATAGAAAATGGATAAAGATATAACACTTTTTTATTGTAGTGCTGTCTTTTTCCTGATGCTCGTTATGACATATTTTAATTAACATATTTTGGTGCACATTCAGTATATTTGGTGCAACACAGGCAAAATTAGGTAAACGAAATGGGAATAAATTAAAGTACTTTTAAATACCATCCTTAAATAAATAGATGATACTGAAATCGTGATGCACGCTATGTGTACTGTATGTATATATCTATATTTTCTTGGTCGGATTGCAAGACAATACATACAACGTTAGATAAGACGGAGCATGAGTTTGAAATACAGAGTAAAATGGTGTCAGCGGGCATTGTACCGGGCTGCGGGACATTAACGACAAAAGAAGAAAACTGAATGGGCTTTATCATTAAAAGTCTGACACTCCACCCGCTCCGCCCATAATGGGGGAAGTTATTTGATGATTTCTCAATCGCATTGCATATTTCCATTCCGCTCTCGTAACTAAAACCGCAATAACTTAATTTAGAAGACATAAGTTAATGTTGTTTTAATTTGAATGTATTTTGTGTGCGCAAAACGATCTTATGCTTACTTTCAAATAATTGGAAGTTTTGAATGATGTTGCTTAGCTAACCGTCCATAGACATAAAAACTAACAATGTATGCAAAACTTTAGCACAATAAAGTTAGTTTCACCTGTGTTTTGATCATGTATAAAAAGTTACCTATAACAATAAAAACTCTTGATTGAATACAAAATTTCAAAAAGGCTCTTCTTAATTTATTAGTCGTAAAATCCTTCTACACTGTCAATGAGTACCTAGAAGACATTTTTTAATTCATTGACATTTTGTTTTTATTTTTTACCTTTTTATTTAAAATTAATCAAATGATGTTTTTAATTAAAATTTAATGTTAATGTATTATATTTGTTGCCTTTAATAGCTTAATTTTTATTATCATTACTACTTTATTTATGCAATTGTAATTAGAATATTTGGTTGCCGCTGATAGCAATACATTAATTTCAGCGTTCATTTTTATTAATATTGACATGATCTGTACCTGTGTTTAGTTTACCTATGTTCTATAAATAAAATTATTTGAATCTTTAAAAGCCAATTGCATTAAATGCAAAAAAAAAAGAATTAGAAATAGAATTTCTTATGCATTAAAACTGGCCAAATATAAATCGTAATAGGAAATTATTCTGTTCGAAATTCAATTTAATATGATAAAAGCTGACTGTCGAAAATAAAAAGCGCGGCCATTTTGTGAAGGAATAAAATTATATTATTGATGTTGAAAATAGAGTTCCGTGAAAGCTTTGTGAGAGCTATCCAATTAGAGGTGTGGTTTCGCTGTTATATATATGCTATAAATAGGTTGGTATATACGAATACCACAGCGTTTCCCTCGGGTAATAAAATAATGTAACTCAGTAGGTGTAATAAGCTTGAAATAACGTTTTTGTTAAAGTATAATTAAGTATTTTGTTCTGTCTGTCTTATATTTAAGATAAAGTATACACGCCAACATTATTTGTGAAAAAATCAAGTAAATCAAATTAAAATTTTAGTTTCTGTTAGCTGGTCAATTGCTGCCTACACTACGTATTTATCCAGGTTAAGTTTTATTGCATTACTAGCTTTTACCCGCGGCTTCGCTCGCGTTAAATTTGGGGTAACACAGTTAACCTTTCCTGATTTGCAGGTACCTACCTGCTACCTGTAGTTTTTGCCCTTGCGCCTTATTTATTGTAATAGCAAAACTAAGTTTTCCCTTTTCTTCCCTCTTTCTCCCTCATTTCTAACTAAAAAAATAATTTAATAGTCTATGTCCGTCTCCACGGTCCCAACTATCTCCGTACCAAAATTCATCAAAATTGGTTTAGCCATTTAGGCGTGAAGACGTAACAAACAAACAAACCAACTCAGTTTCGCTTTTATAATATTAAGTAAGTATTTTTTTTATGAAAAACATAATGAAAAATTACCTCATTTTCATAATGAATTCATCATGTTTTTAAAAGAGTAACCTTGGAGTTTCTTGCCGGTTCTTCTTTATAGGAAACGACCAACACAAAACGTGCACTTTTCATCGACGTTTTATAAAATGCCATTTAAGGCAATTTCATCAGCAAACGAAAAAAAAACGCTTGTTATATAAGTAAGCTTATTAAAAATCTTAAAACGAATTTCAAAATATAATCAGATTAAAAATTAGACCCAAAATATCTAATGACTCCTGAAATAACTAAAGCATAATTCCTTCAAAGAGCTCGCGTCCATTTTACATTTTAGGATTACCAGAGAATTAGGTCCAGTGCTTTATACTGCATGAAATGGACCCGAAGATAATGTTTGGACCGACCCGCTTATTACTAAATTATTTCTGAAGGGCTTAAAATAATGTAAGGTCTGACTTAATCCTATGTATGCTAATTTTAAGTTTTATTTTGAACTAGCTGTTTCCTGTGGCTTTCGTCAGTGTGTTTTTGTGTATCAGATTATTTGTATAGCAAGTTATCGGTTGTAAATAAAATATGTATTAAAACCAAGGAAATTAAATGCAATCACAGTTAATATTAGCAAAAAAAATAACCCAAAATTAATAAAAATAATTGATACAAAATGATATAATACACGGCGATGGTGTTTTAATTTTCACGGAAGCATAAGTACTACTTGTATCATCAACCTGTCAAAGTCCTCTCAAAATTGGCCCACCTGTTTCGGAGATAAGCTTGAACAAACAGACCGACTACGCGACTGACCATTTTTTTACAACTTTACCTTACAACAGTTTTAAACCGCGACCTTAACTTAGATATTCTGCTCAAGTTGTTGAAGTTAATTAAGGAAAACAAGTTCAAGTCGACAGACTATTAGTTAGTTGCCCTTTTCTATTTATAATTTCTTTGACACGGAAATTCTAAGGGTTAAGAATAGGAAACCTCTTCTCCTTCGAAATAGAGAGGGTTGAACCGTGGGGTGAGCAGCTTCACCATGGTAAAAAATAGGGTAAATTGCAATTAAAAATCTACGGGCCAATTAAAGATATTATATCAAGTATCTGGGTAACCGAACTCTGCTGGGTGAAAATAAAGAAAACTAAGTTTCCCAGATACGAGACCTAGACCTAGCTAGATCGATTGTTCGACTTAGTAAACCCTCTTTGTATCCGACTTATACTGACTAAAACCCATTTATGTTCTTTTTTTGCTTATATATTACATGTTTCGGGGCCGCGGTATCTCTTTCGAATAACCCGCAACCCTGCCAGACAGTGGCACTGTCGCGCCCCTCTGCTTTGCTGACATCTTTTTGAGCCGCACAAACCCCTTTGAAACAGCAAAATCGTTTGTGTCGATCGAAAATGTGGTTATGTAACGACTACAATAATGACAGGTGAAACTAGCAGCGGTTTAGGCCCGGCGCCTATTATCGGCATTGGCAAGGAACAGGATTCTTCGGCATCCTACATCAAGCAGCAAGCACACACTGTCGGAAACTATGCTTGGCATGCTGCAACGTTCTTAGGAATGACGAGGCGTCCTTAAGCAAGCTATCCCCGAGTGTTGCCTCGGCGCCGGCGGCGTACCGAAGGATGCCGTGAACATCCAGCAGCCTCAAGCATACCGAAGCGGTATTTTTGTTATTACGACCATATATAATGGAAATTTGTTCTTTATTGCCATTATGTTAATGTATATTGCCATTTGCCACCTAAAATCCTCAGTCGTACCGATGCCAATAATGTGCGCCGGGCCTTAACGTGCTTTCTGAGGCACAGAAAAAACTGTTGTCAAGGGACACCCGGCTGGAACGAAATTACCCTGTAAACACTCAACAAAAATAATTGTCGCGACACCACACTGTTCAATGCGAAATAGAAAGACGAGACAAAGAGAGAGAGACATACAGAGAATCACGCGCACGCCGCATGGCTTACAACTATAGCAAAAAGTGTCGTTACAACTTTTGGCCTTATTTTTTTCCGTCTAGCCCCCTTTCGCAACGCGTGATAAGGAAACTTCGTTCCAACAGCATTCAAACAGTTAAGGTCTAAACTTGTTTATTTTTTGTCGAAATAAAACTGTCACAAACATTGTGGGAGGGTCGGAAAATTGGAGTTATGGCGATATTTTTTGTTTCTTCAACCCGCTGTTCTGTATTGTTTTTATTTTTTGCTCTTTTTGTTTAGTGCCTGCAGTTTATTGGTCTATAAGGTACATATAATGGTCGCTTATGGAGGTACAAGACAGCCATGAAATATAGAATCTATAGTGAAGATATGGAAAAATACCAGGGTAGCTCACGAAGATTAAACTATCTTATATTTTTTATATATAATTTTCCCTATCGTCGATATTAGCTGATTCAATTAAGTATAAACACTCCACGGATTTTCCGATTAACGGAGGTGGGTTTAAGCAATAGATAAATTTATTCTAAAAGAGATGTATTGCATCCTAGTATACGTGTGTGTAATAAAATAAGGGTTCCGTTTTTTCATTTTCTATTACGAAACCCTAAAAAAATATAATACGAATACAAGTTTTATTGTGTCTCACTACTTTATAGAAAATTCAAAATCGCGATGGGCTATCTACGCCAGCTTCATAGTAAAAAAGTCAAACCTCTATAAAATTTTACTCTTGGAATAACTACCATATGAGTTGAGCTACACGTGGTGCTTTCTTAAAAAGACCATTTCAGAAATTATCTGCATGGTCCTCATGTAAGTTGACCAAGATTATTTTGTCTGGACTTTAAAAGAGACTATGACCTCTGAGTTTGTTTCGGCTGTTTCTTCTCAGAGTAGTCGGATACGAAACACCAGCCTCATCTAGTTTAAAAAAAAAATGACGTGTAAAAGTGTTTGTGAAAACCTACTTGCAAAATAAACATCATTTATACCAACGAAATAGTGGTACTTAACTCCTCCGAAAAACCCTTGAACTAAAAGCTTTTTCATCAGCAGACCTTATTCACACAACACTTTTCCCCGGACATACTTAATTAAAAAAGTTAAAGGAGCCAATTACGCTTGAGTTAATGAGTTACCCCTACGAAAAACATTTGACGATAAAAAACAAAATGTTTACGTCGTATTCAATTTAGCCGTTTCTGCAGACATTCATAATCATCTGGTAGCTTTTTTTCAATTTATTTGGGATCGGCTTCCAGTCTTACCGGATTTAACTGAATACTGGTATTTTACATCGAGCGAATGTCTACGATACTCCTCGGTAAGACTGGTTATCAGACTTTCGAGCCATTACCTGTAATTACTGTAAGATATGCGCTAAATTGCTATAATAAAAGCACATCAAATACTTTGATAATTATATTTTTATATTAAATGAGCTTTTGCCTGCGGCTTCGCTCGCGTTAAATTCGTGGTAACACAGTTGCCCTTTTCTAATTTGCAGGTACCTGCTACCTGTAGTTTTTGCCCTTACACCTTATATATTGTATTAGAAATGCCAAGTTTTCCCATTTCCCCCGTTCCACCCAGAGCGGGGGAAGTTATTTAATGATAACCCATCCGCAAAAATAAAAAAAAACTTCCCTCTTTTTTTTTCATTTCTCAAAATACTAGCCTATGTCCGTCTCCAGGGTCCCATTTATCTCTTTTTCAAAATTCATCAAAATCGGTTTAGCCATTTAGGCGTGAAGACGAAACAAACAAACGAACTCACTTTCGCTATATCTCACATTTCCTACGCCACTCTCTAGTGTTGTTCTTTCGTTAATTCTTTTAAAAAAAATCTCTTTCCTTTTTTTATAAAACCAGCCAGCATTCGGCTTTGGTTAAGATATAAAACCTCTTACACTACTGTCCAACATTTACAAATGACAGCCGGGACCAACAGCTTAACGTGCATTCCAAAGCATGTAAGAAACTCGGTATGTAATGGGGGGTTACCCATCCACAGATCAAGAGGCAGCTTAACCTCAAGATCGACCCTAGAGGCAATTATTATTTAGCCACAAGGTCCTAATATCAGTACTCATTAAGGAAACTAAACACTGTTGATTACTATTATGCCAAGGTTTAAAATTGTTTCTTTAATAATGTTAAACGCTCAGACAGACTAATAAATATGTATAGAAGGGAAACGTCTATTCCTAAGAGATTTAACAAGTATCGTCTGAATTTCTACTATGCGTTAACCTGCCAATAGGTTTTTTATAAACTCTGGTTCAAGCAGAGGTATGTCTGAATGTAACATTAATATGTGTTTAAATTGTCGCTAACGGATTAGAACCTAGATAAAGGGTGTGTGCGTCGTTTCAACTCGATACGGAGGTATCGACGTATTCCTGAGGTAAAGGGTTTTGACAGGCAGACAGGCAGACGGACTAAAGTGAACCTTTAAGGTTTTTTTTAATTTTTGAGGTATGGAACCCTATAACGCATAAAATACTTTTTACCATATTTTATAATATCACTAACTTCCGCCCGCGACTACACTTGCTAACGCCAACCTTAACTCACGTGATGATCGAAAAAAAACTCTCCCCTTTCCTTTCTCTCTCTCCCCCTTTTCTCACTTTGTTTAGCCTATGTCCGTCTCGAGGGTCCCAACTATCTCTGTACAAAAAGTCTTCAAAATCAGTTTGGCCATTTAGGTGTTAAGACGTAACAAACAAACTCACTTTCAATTTTATATTATTGGTAAGGATTTTACAAATACATGTCACGTCATTTCAAATCTATTCTCTTCTCTCTATTTATTTATTCTTTATTTTAAAAAAACTTGAGTATTCGAACGACATCAAACCAGCCTGCACTCTTTAGAGTTTTTAATAAAGTTATTTAACCCTAATACTACCATACTACACGTTCGCTTCTATCTAGGCTCATATTTAATCTATGGTTTAGTCTTTGAAATTGAATCGTTCGTGTAATTTAAATGAAAGCTAAACACTCCCGAGTAATGAGACTGAATGTTGTGCGCGTTCAATGTTGATGAAATAACTTTTTAAATATACGAACACATCGTGGAATGGAGTCGTTTTTTAATATAACTGAGTTTTTGTTAGTACATTGAAGTGGTGATTAGAACAGTTTTTTTTTATAAAATACTAGTTTTTGACCGCGGTTTCACTCGCGTTAAATTTGGGGTAACAAAATTCCCCTTTCCTTTGTAGTTTTTGCCCTTGCGCCTTATTTATTGTAATAGCAAAGCCAAGTTTTCCCTTTTCTTCCCTCTTTCTCCTACATACCTCACGTTTTTAAAAAAAAATAGCCGATGTCCGTCACTAGGGTCCCACCTATCTCTGTACCAAAATTCATCAAGATCGGTTTTGCCATTCAGGCGTAAAGACGTAACAAACAAACAAACTCACTTTTGCTTTTATAATATTAGTAAGTGGTAGCTGTGCCCAGCGGTTTCTCCCAATAGTCCGGTTGACAGCCAACGACCTCATAGGTTGACCTGCGAGATGCCGTTGAAAAATAAAGCAGTTTCACCCGGTGCTCAGCTCTTGAATACCGTAGTGTTCTTTTAAGATTGCGGGTTTTTCGAAAGAGATACCGCGACCCCGGAACACAAAGGGCAAAAGAAGAAACATGAATGCGTTTTAGTCTAGTCTGATCTTGGTAGAACGGGGGAAGTTATTAGATATTTTTTCATTTAAAAAAAATAATTCCAAGAACGCTAAAACAAAACAAAAATTATTGCAATGATGGGTAGAACACGTTCTTTTCGGCTTTGTTGGATACTTTTACAACATTTATAACTCATCCTTACTTCCTTACTAATATTATAAAAGCGAAAGTGAGTTTGTTTGTTTGTTTATTTGTTTGTTTGTTTGTTACCTCTTCACGCTTTAATGGCTAAACCGATTGTGATGAATTTTGGTACATAGATAGTTGGGAACCAGGAGACGGACATAGGCTAATTTTTATTTCAAAAAATAGGGATGTGAGGGAGAAAGAGGGAAGAAAAGGGAAAACTTAGCGTTGCTATTACAAATCAATAAGGCGCAAGGAGAACTGTGTTACCCCAAATTTAACGCGGGCGAAGCCGCGGGCGAAAGCTAGTAAGTTAATAAAAAGAAGTCTTAATAAGAAGAAGACTATAGGTTTTTAGAAAAAAAAAGTCAAAACTTTGTTATTGAAATTTAAAACGGGATTCCATAATTTCCGTGTTTATTTTTTAATTTCAGCTCCCGATATTTCAGAGCGGTTATGCAGAACTATTCATTCTACTTTTTTAGTATATTACTTGAAAATAAAAGGACGGACAACAAAGTGATCCAATAAGGGTTTCATTTTTTTCCTTTTTAGTTACGGAACCCTAAAAACCAGGAACGCGATTTTATAGACACACAACATCTGTTCAAATCAATCAAATACAAGTAAATCGACGTCTTTCAAGTTATTATTGAATTCAATCCAATATTGTAACATTACTCAAATTGTTTGACAAGTAAATTGAATTACACTAACGAATGTAGTACTAGACATACTTAATACAAATATTAATTTATCTTATGATAAATAGAACTCAAGAAGCCCTAGCACAAGTGCGCGATGTAAACGAAAATATAAGTTACTAGCTGCGCCCTGCGGTTTCACTCGCGTGGTGATAGAATATACAATATCTTTACTAATATTATCCTCTTCACGCCTAAATGGCTAAACCATTTTTAATGATTTTTGGTACAAAGATAGTTGGAAACCATGAGACGGACATAGGCTATGTTTTTTAAATAAAAAGGAGAAATAAGGGAGAAAAAAGAAAGGAAAGGGAAAACTTAGCATTGCTATCACAATAAATAAGGCACTAAGGCAAAAACTACAGGTAGCAGGTATCACAAATCAAGAAAGGGGAACTGTGTTACCCCGAATTTTATGCGAGCGAAGCCACGGGCAAAAGTTAGTATACAAAATATTTTTATAAATTGTAGCATATGTGTGCATAATTATTAGAATATGAAAGCTATATTATTGTAAAGTTTTATTAAAATACATTCAGTAGTTTTTGCGTGAAAGATTAACAAACATCCACACATACATCCATCCACACAAACTTTCGTGTATGTAATATTCAAATCAACTAGTCAACGAATCATCGTACTAGCTGTTCTCCGCGGTTTCACCCACGCTGCTCAGCACCTGTTGGTAGCGTGATGTTATATAGCCTATAGCCTTCCTCAAGAAATGGACTATCCAACACTAAAAGAATTTTCCAATTCCAACCAGTAGTCCCTGAGATTAGCGCGTTCAAACAAACAAACAAACTCTTCAGCTTTATAATATTAGTATAGATTAACGTTACTTAAACACTGCGCGCTTGCGCTAGGGCCTCTGATATACCATATACATTAATTTTCATGTCAAACTCTGTAATGAAATTAAACTGAAGTCTGTTGAGTGAAAGTTTACAGATTTAGATCTAGGCAACACCTAAATAGAAGCACCTTGTTGGATTTTCAACTGTCGGTAATGAACTGAGAGTTGACATTCCAACAGCACAATAATGTTAAGGCATCCATTTAGGTGGTGTTCAGTGTTAACGAAAACGGGTTTAATTGACTATTTATTACAATTACGTGGTTTGTTAAATTTTTCTATGCCGTAGTTAAGAATATTGTGTGAAAATATGAGAAGTGATTAGTAACAAATATAGATCAGTACGTCAGTTTAAACTTAGTAATTAAACTAAGAGTTGACAACTTGTCGTTGTTTAGTAAAGTTCCTAACAATTTTAATGACGACACGGTTGACGCAGTGGCTGAGCGATCGACTGTTGCGCTGCGTGTCGCGGGTTCGATTCCAGCACGGAACAAATATTTGTTTGACCAGCAGTTCCGGGACTGACTGTTTGTGTATGTGAGTTTAAATGTTTGTAAACGCACCCAAAATAAAATAAAAAATACGTGTGGCACTCGAGGACCGCCGCGGTAAAGCTATATTATCAACTTATGCAATAAATAAATAAAAAATCTAAATATAATATTTAAAAAGTACTTCCAATGAAAAGAAGTCGCAAGAAGAAAAAACAAGACCTTGGGTTTGATCCAGAGTAATGTCGTTTGACTATCCGATGCTCTACCAAACACGCTAATAGAACGCTGATACAGTGATTGAAATAACTGACCGTATTCGTAATGATATTTCTTGTTAGGTTTTTTCGTTACGAAATTTCTGGGTTCGGTCTCCACGCTCAAGGCCCGCAATAGAAGCTATGCAATAACTTAAAAATGATGCGTTTTTTGTTGGAAGAGTAGATGATCGGCATCTATTCATATAACTTTAAGAACGAATAATATTAACACAAATAAACTCACGACTCACATTCAAAGTATTTCCTGCTAATATACACGCATGGCGTTTTCAGCTGAATGTCGCTAAGTCACGCGAACTCCACATGTGCGTCTAATGGGGGGCTGTTTTACAAGTCAATAACCTTTTTAACCGGTCCCTTCATGATCAAAGTGGCGAGGAGTTTGTGGCTAAATAATAGCAGCCACTATTACTACACTATTACCTAGGTTGGTTTGTGGATGGGTTTTTTCTTAATAAGTAATATCTCGCAGCTCAACCTACTAGGAGGTTGTCGTCTGCTTAACCTGGTGATTCCTGTGGATAAATTTAAAATTAAGACCACCCATGTTCCTTCTATTGCCCTTTACGTTCCGGAGCCGCGGTATCTCTTTCGAACAACCTGCTTTGCTGATATCTCTTTGAGGCGCGCGTGAAACAAGAACGCGCCGTCGACACGGCCTGTCGTCAATCGACGGACGGACGGTGAGCTACCCATTGCTCACCGTCCACATGCCCGCAGCTTACCGTCCACAGGCCCGCAATCAAATAGACTTTGTTACGAAAGTCTGAAACCTAATTTTACCCGTACCAGACTTGGTTATGGAGGTCAGATAGGTAGTCAATTTATGTAAAATACTGAGATCCAGGTGAATCCACTTAGACTGAAAGCCTGGTTCGGCTTCCACAAGCAAACTAGTAGATGATAATGATAATTTTAGCCAAGGTTTGCCTGACCAGTTTACTAGTAGCAGTTAATAAGAATACGAACTGGCACTCGTTACAGATTTCCTGAAAGTCTGACAACCAGTCTTACCAAGGTGTATCGTGTTACCCAGTACTGGCTGGGCTGTGGAGGTCCGATAGGCAGTTAGTCCATGTAAAATACTGGTTTTCAGCTGCACCGGATAGACTAAAAGCCGACCCAACAAAGTAGGGGAAAAAATCAAATGTTGTCTTGAAAATATCACTTTTAGATCTTTTACTAACACTAGTCTGTAATCTCGTAATGGTACTAACAAATTTTAATATGGATGTAATCGTAAGATGAGTCTGATATAAATGATTATTTATTTTTTTAGCATTTGTCTTTTTATAAATTATTTTCTGTAATTCTTCTTATTTGTTTAAAAATAATAAAAAATATTTATTTATCTATCTACCTATCAAAAAGGCTAGACAGATAATGAGTTAATAAGATTACGAACTGTTCTCTTAAAAGTATTCGTATTAAAACGTTCTCGGCCATGCCAACCATTATACGCTAGCATAATGTGGCCATGCCTCTACCTTTTAATTGCTTTTTGTTTATAGTTGGGGGCTGCATTATGGGCAATGTTGCTGCACTTAAAGCTCCTTACGACCCGGGTTGCCATATAACAGGCACTTAATATTCCGCTGGCATTTTACGTCTCCGTTAACAACTGGCAGTTGTTTTAGTAAACAAAGAATGAAAATGTTTAAATTGGAAAAACTAGGCAGTATTTTTAGCATTTGAAAACAATAAAGGTGGCGTTTTATTATTGTAAATTAAACTGGGTGTTAAGGCCTGTCACTAAGGCAAAATATAATCATGTGAGATTTCTTAATAATATATCACGGAAATCGGTGAAGAAACAGATTAATTAATATAAGTGTGAAATCGCCAACCCGTCTTGAGCGTGGTGGTCGACGCTGGTATGCTCAAAAACAGTGAATCACATAACAACGCTTCTGTTACTGAATTGCCAATAGTCATATAGTAATTCAAGTTTACCCCAATTTCTCGAGCCGCACGGATTATTAATATTATAACGTTATCGGAAGGCATAGGCAAAACCTGCCGAGATTTCTTCAGAGGGGCACAGATCGTAATTAAGAGGGGTACCTCCCTTAATGATAGTCATAATTAAGGGAGGTGGGTACCTAGTAGTAGGTAGTTAGGTATAATTTTGATCTATATGCTTTGCCACGTTTAGTTTAAAATAGAAAAGTATTAATCTATTTTTAATATAACTATCATATTTTATTTGGTGACTTATAGCATCGTATTGGATATGTCTGTGAAGGTGCTATAAATGAGTGGTAAATAAATAAATACTTCTTTACTTCATCCAATTTTGTCATATCCACCACAATATCGTCATCTCCGCTATGTGCAATCATTTTTCATCCATCTTCTCAGCCCAGACAATAAAGAATAAAATGAGCTTGATAATTCAATAGTTTCACCCGCTGAGTTATGTTTTTATTGTTTAGTAAATAAGTGTCAGTAATTATATTTATTTGCATAAAATGTGTTATAAAAGGATCTTACAAAAGAGTTTTCGTGTAGGACACATTCCGCCATATAATGCTAAATTGCTATAATTATGGCGGAATGTGTGTTCCATGTCATAAAATTTGATATCATCGGTATCTAACTGGCATAATACCTATCAATACATACGTTAAACATAGATAAAAAAAGTACCCATAACAAAATAAACATTCAAAAAATATTAAACAAACCATATACACATCTAAACAATCATTGAAACTATCTAAATCAAACATAAAAACGTACACAAACACACAATAACTAAGAGATATTTATACATACGCAACAATCAATTCTAAAACCATTTAATACTGTAATTGAACTGAATCAACAACTCACCCACAAAACGTACCGTATTTCAGTTTAAAGCTTGCTACACACGTTACAAATAAATCGTTCCCATTTAACTGCAAGCCAATCTGTTTCATACTCACTGGATCCGTGCATCAGCGATTGCTATCAATTTCGTTTGTGACTTGCTTAAACTGGTATCAGACGCTTCTTTAGAACCTTCATTTCGGCATCTTTCAATAAAAGCTAGTACCAAGTAAATAAACTACCTATAACTTAGAATATAGTATTTTTATGTATTTGAAATGTTTTCTTTTATGAGAAATATGTAAAAATAAATAAACGATCATTCACTAGTGACCTAATTCTATAAGGGAAAAAAAATTGTGTTCACCAAAAATACTGATCGTGCACCAAATATTCTTTCCTGAATGCAAAAAAAATGCGTAGGTTAGGTTAGGTTAAAACCGCGACCCCCAGTAACGACTTGCATTAATAGAAAATGGATAAAGATATAACACTTTTTTATTGTAGTGCTGTCTTTTTCCTGATGCTCGTTATGACATATTTTAATTAACATATTTTGGTGCTCATTCAGTAAATTTGGTGCAACACAGGCAAAATTAGGTAAACGAAATGGGAATAAATTGAAGTACGTTTAAATACCATCCATTCTATAATACTAGATTTCAGTTACCTACTTAATATTTGAAAAATTAAATGAAAAGAGTAAATAAATGTTCGTCTCTTTATTATAAAGTCTGTGTCGATTGAATATTCTATTTAAATCTAGTATGGCAGCAGATGCTAACTGTTAGACGAAATTGTTCATATAACTTCTTTGTAACATATATGCAACTATTGCGTTAATATTTTTGTTCAATAAATAAATTAAATAAAAATGGATTGAAACACTCCAAATGAATATTCTGCCACGTTAGCCGTTTATTAGAGTTTTCCCATAGAGACAGTCCAAAACTAAAAAGAGACTGCAGCTACGATCCTTAAACACTACTTTTACTTCGTCCACGTACACATTTGGTAATACACGTACTGAAGCGTCTGATGCCGGCTTTAATACGGTGTTCAGGGTAAAACCAGGCACGTGGACTGATTGCTCCCCGATTGGTACAAAGGGAGGATTCTGGGCCTAGAAACAAGCCATGCGATGAAATGGAGATAGCAGTAGCATTTGCATGTTTAATGTTTGTATCTGTGGGTGACAAGGATGTAACACTTTTTATTTTATTTACCACCAGTTGAGGAAATGTCGTGAGGAAATTGGATGGGCAAAGGACTAGAGGAAGTCCAAAGAAACGATGGATCATGGATGTTCGTTTCGTCTTTCCTTTTCGCATTGAACAATGTGGTGTCGCGACGATTATTTTTGTTGAGTGTATACAGGTTTTTTGTACATACTAAATAAGAACTTCGTTCCATCCGGGTGTCCCTTGATACCTCTTTTTTTTGGTTATTGCTGTTAATTTTTTTATTGTTTTGTCATGTGCGAGTCCAATAAAAAGTTTTTCTTTCTTCATAATAATTTACTGAGCAAATTGCCTCTACTATCAGTAGGGAAGCGATTTCCCCCGCGCGATCGCAACTGCGTCAGAAACTGGTGTCGACTGAATTATTCCCTCCAATTCAACTTGCGTCATCATTTTTATATTAAGATGATGTCTGCCCAAATTTATCTCTTATTTATAAAATTCTCGTGTCACAATGTTCGTTCCCATACTCCTCCAAAACGGCTGGACCGATTTGAACGAAATTTTGTGTGCACATCGGGTACATCTGAGAATCAGCCAACATGTATTTTTCATACCCCTAAGTGAGCAGCGGGTGAAACCGCTGGGCACAGCTAGTTGTAAGATAAACATTGGGTTTCATCAAAAAGTTTGATAGTATTAGAAACTACACCGTTTGATAGACTTTTGGAATCATCATCTTCCAGGTCATCGTTTTTGACGACAAGGTTGGCGCAGTGGCTGAACGATTGACTGCTGCGCTGCGTGTCGCAGGTTCGATCCCCGGAACAAATATTTGTATGACCTACAGATAGTTGTTTCGGGTCTGGCTGTTTGTGTATGTGAGTTTAAATGTTTGTAAACGCACTCACGACACAGGAATAAATCTTAGTGTAGGGCAATGTTTTTTAATTAAAAAAAAAATTACCTAACACGTTTTGTTTTCTATTCTCCGTCTGCTTGCCTGTTTTGTGGTCTACCTCATTATTGTTCTGCCTCCATCACAATATATTTGTAGTCGACGCACCAAATCATCTTCTTCCCCAATTCTCTATCACTCCTCGTCACAAGCATGACTCCTGAAGGTTGAGACTCCCTGTCTTGGGTTCGATTCTGGAAATCGGCAAAATGGGTTTTTTTATCAGGAATTTTACACGTAACAGCTCGGAGTTTAGATGTTGTTGTCATGATACCCCGGTGCCTCGAAAAGTACGTTAAGCCGTCCTGCGCCTGATCTCTCTCCAGACGTGTCGGATTGCCGTCCCATCGTATCGAACCATGAGGGAGACGTAACGGAGACAACGTGCAGCTCCCTTTTTTGCGAATGCGGAAGTTATTTGATGACTTCCCCATCAAATAACTTCCCCCGCTCTGGGCGGAGCGGGGGGGGGGGGGGAGTATCAGACTTGTACTGATTAAAACCCACCCATGTTCCTTCTATTGCCCTTTATGTTCTGGACCCGCGGTATCTCTTTCGAACAACCCGCAAGCCTGGCAGGACGGGCGGTTTCCTTTATTGAATAGTTAAAAAGTTAATTAAAATTATTTTCAGGACTTCGTGATATTTATACTGATTTGAAGCTAATATTAATAAAACCTACAAAGTCCGAGTAACAAAAAAAAACCGAATACAATGTTACATCCGCAAACCTGCACTGGGCCACCGGTGGATAACGGTCCACTTTCTTTAACTGAAGGGCTACTATGACATCTTATAGCAATTCTTATTCCACTGAGTGAAAGAGATGGTGCTAGACACCCTGTATAGCTCTGTCTCTTTCCCTCAGCGGAATAAGAATTGCTTTAAGAGGTCATAGTAGGGTAGCTGAAAGGAAATCTGCGGCGCAACAGTGAGAATTATAAGGAACTAGCTTTCGCCCGCGTTAAATTTGGGGTAACACAGTTCCCCTTGCGCCTTATTGATTTGTAATAGCAACGCTAAGTTTTCCCTTTTATTCCCTCTTTCTCCCTTACATCCCACTTTTTTCAAAAAAAATATTGGCATATGTCCGTCTCCTGGTTCCCAACTATCTCTGTACCAAAATTCATCAAAATCGGTGTAGCCATTGAAGCGTGAAGAGGTAACAAACAAACTCACTTTCGCTTTTATAATATTAGTAAGGATATAATATATAGTAAGGATTAACTGGCACCCGTGTCATCGGAAACAAAAATATACTATGTGTTATTCCAGACTATAATCTAACTCAGTTCCAAATTTTATCAAAATCCGTTCAGTCGTTTTGACGTGAAAGAGTAGCAAACATCCATACATCCATCCATCCTCACAAACATTTGCATTTATAATATTAGTAGGAAGTAGGATTAGAGGCTACTACCACGACACAAATAATCATCAGGTCATCGTCATGTAAATGGTACTTAACATAGATCGTATTCCGTATTCCGTAGAAATAGATCGTGTAAAAGATATATCGATTGCCAGAACTCCGTTATAAACGCGTCGCTAAGGACATAATTCATATCTATCGTAAAAAAAACTTAATAAAATATAATTTTATTGCGAAAAAATGTACTATGAATTCCTTTGTAATGTATACTTTTTTGCGGATGGGAAATAATTACCACAGCGGAGGTACTGACTAAAAACACCCTTAATAAATATATAAAATAAATAAATATCTTGGGATAACTCACACACGGCTATCTGATCCCAAGCTAAGCAGAGCTTGTGTTATGGTAACCAGACAACTGATATACATACTTATATAATTTATAAATACACACATATTATAGATAAATCACACCCAGACACAGAACAAACAATCATCCTCATCACATAAAGTTTGTCCTGGGTGGGAATCGAACCCACGACCTCCGGCTCAGCAGTCAGGGCCACTAACCACTAGACCAAGAGGCCCGTCAATAGTAGTCGTAAATGTTAATTTATCTCAACATCAATAATTACAGGCGCTCATTCACATCACAATCTTAGATATAAGCAGAGGGGCCTGCTAGGGCCACTCTCTGGTGGGATTGCGGGTTGTTCGGAAAGATACCGTGGCCTCTGAATATAAACGGCAAAGGAAGGAACATGGATAGGTTTTAATCAATAAAAGTCTTACAATAAATAAATAAATATCTTGGGACAACTCACACACGGCTATCTGATCCCAAGCTAAGCAGAGCTTGTGTTATGGTAACCAGACAACTGATATACATACTTATATAATTTATAAATACATACATATTATAGATAAATCACACCCAGACACAGAACAAACAATCATGCTCATCACACAAAGTTTGTCCTGGGTGGGAATCGAACCCACGACCTCCGGCTCAGCAGTCAGGGCCACTAACCACTAGACCAACAGGCCCGTCACCACAATCCCCGGTTCATGATTTCCCATGCTTAAAAAAAGCCACAAAGGTGATCTGGTGATCTGGCTGATCTCGTGGCTATCCTACTATGACGTCTTAAAGCAGTTCTTATTCCACTGAGTGAAAGAGACAAAGCTATACAGGGTGTCTAGCACCATCTCTTTCCCTCAGTGGAATAAGAACTGCTATATAATAAGATGTCATGGTAGCCCTTCTGTACTTCAAGACCATTCTACTTCAGACACCTTTTCCTGTCCAAGGTTGTTACGTAAATTCGTGCCTGTAATTATGGATGTTGAAGTCATCATCATCATCATCTTCCTGCCCTTATCCCATTCTATTTGGGGTCGGCGCAACACGTTTTCTTCTTCCATTCTCCTCTCTCAGACGTCACTGCATCATTTACTCCTTTCTCCTTCATATCATTCCTTACACAATCCATCCATCTTTTCTTTGGCCTTCCTCTCGCTCTCCGTCCATCAACATTCAGATCAATATATTGATGTCGAAGTAAATAAAGATTTATGATTTTAAGGATTATAATTAAGGGTGTTTTTTAGGTTTTCACAAGAAATATCGTTTTACGAGAAATCGCTTCAAAAACAAGAGAAGCCGAAGTATGTACATATATCGGTCGTAACTATCTCACAAATAGGATTATTATAAAATCATATTTTTATTTCAAAGTACTCCCACGTTCATTAATTATGTTTTAAACAAGATTGTAAAAGATTTTCCTTTGCCTGTCTTGTTACTCGTATAAAATAAAAAGAAACAAGCTTTTTTATGAAAAACAGAAGCCTGGCTCTTTATTTTGTGTTCTTGTTTAGAACATGACAGGAAAATACATAGTGGTACCTTTCAGGAATTATAAATACGAAGTACCTGATAATTGGTACATGAACCAAGATTTTGTAACATTATCCTTACTTAGCCCTTATATACTAAAATTATAAAAGCGAAAGTGAGTTTGTTTGTTTGTTACGTCTTCACGCCTAAATGGCTAGACTGATTTTAATGAATTTTGGTACAAAGATAGTTGACACCATTATCGTTGGCATAAGCTCATTTTATTTTAAATTAAAAATGAAGGAGAAAGAGGGAAGAAAAGCAAAAACTGAGCTTTGCTTTTACAATAAATAAGGCGCAAGGGCAAAGGGTGGTAGGTACCTGCAAATCAGGAAAAGGGAACTGTGTAAGCCCGAATTTAACGCGAACGAAGCCGCATGCAAAAGCTAGTCTTTCAAATAAATGATTATAATTATGATTCAACATGACGGAATAGTCTCATATTTTCCAATACAAAGAATATATTTTTTACCTGAAACATTCGTATCACGTACATCGAATGTAACAGTGTAGTGAACAGTATCCTTAACAACGATAACAGTAATCATTAACGTCACGAACTTAAGTCTATTAATTACGACTGAGCAGTTAACGGTACGGGTTACCGAAACAGCATTGTTTCATAATATGGCCGCCGAGTATTTATAGTTTGTTTTCTTTGACTACGAGTTGCGTGTGCGCGCGAGAACGCTTTTGAATCGATATTTGAATTTTAGTGTCGAATGTTTTCATTCAATGTTGAATTATGGGATATATTCGATATTATTTAGGTTTCGTCTAACACTCGGTGTTATTTAAAAGGTAGTCCCAGTCAACTTGTGTCAGAGTTTTTATGCTGACCATTTGCTTCTTAGACGACTTAGCTTTCTTCGCCTTAGCTTATCATGCCGTTGAGAAATATCTCTCAGTCATGCTGCTTTCCTCAAGATGTTCTTCACTGAAGCTAGTGATACTTATATAAAGAACACAGATGAATTCAAAAACCGGTCAAGTGCGAGTTGGACTCGCGCACCGATAATTCTGTACAAACTTTCGACAGGGACAATATACTTGAGTCTTGGTTTTAAATTAAAGTTGGTACCTCCACACGTTCCCAAAATAAAGGGGCTAGCCAGATAGACAAACAGACGGACAGCAAGGTGTATACGAATCCGTTTTTTGTTTCAGGTACGGAATAATAAAAATCAGTCATCATCATCTGCCTAGTCTTTTCCCAACTATGTTGGGGTCGGCTTCCAGTTTTACCGGATGCAGCTGAATATCAGTATTTTACATGGAGCGACTGCCTATCTAACCTCCACAACCCAGTTAGTACTGGGTAATACGATACTCCTTGGTAAGACTGGTTGTCCGAATTCCGGGACACTGACTAGCTGTAAAGACTGTAAAAGATCAACAAATGACAGCCGGAACCAACAGCTTAACGTGCTTTTCGAGGAAACTCGGTATGTAACGGATGGTCACCCATCTACAGACCAACCTAGGCAAGCGCGGCTTAACCCAAAGATCGACCCGAGCGGCTGCAATTATTTAACCACGAGCTCCTCACAAAAAAAACATTTAAATGGCATAAAAAGCGTATATAATTATTCAGTTGTTAGTTCATGAAGCACAGACACAAAATCAAAAACTATGCATATATCTATGACTAGCTGTTTCCCGCGGTTTCACCCACGCTGCTCAGCACCTGTTGGTCGTAGCGTGATGTTATATAGCCTATAGCCTTCCTCAAGAAATGGACTAACCAACACTAAAAGAATTTTTCAATTCCAACCAGTAGTCCTTGAGATTAGCGCGTTCAAACAAACAAACTCTTCAGCTTTATAATATTAGTATAGATTAGTATAGATTCGTCATCCAATAACACAGTTAATATATTGTCAAAACTTTTAACTAGCGCTTATTACCCAAAAGTGAAATCACAATTAACTTGCAAAAACAATGGTTTAACTAATTGTTGAAAGTTAAGGAAGCGAGTTAGTAAACAAATTAAGTTTCTCAACTTCTGGGACTGTCAGACATTGCGTTAAAGTTTAGTTTAAGTTATGTACTGAAGTTTATTTAAACCTTTTTGTTGTTAGCCTAGTCCAAATGATATGTTATCGACACAGTTGGCGCAGTGGCTGAGCGATCGACTGCTGCTCTGCGTGTCGCGAGTTCGATCGTCGCACGGAAAAATATTTGTATGTTTTACAAACATATAAACTCACATACACAAACAGCCAGACCCGAAACAACTATCTGCAGGACATACAAATATTTGTTCCGTGCGGGTATCGAACCCGCGACACGCAGCGCAGCAGTCTACCTCAGCCACTGCGCCAACCGTGCCGTCATTTGTTATTTGGAAATTTAATGTAAATATCTGTATAAGCAACATCTCAATTATTTGTATAAAATCTATAGCAACAACTGCTTACCCTTGTAACCTAAACAAGCGTTAAACAAATAGTTACTCTTTGTCAGCAACCGCCAAAGTTTGTCAAACTTAATTGTTTGCTAACTCGTGCTTAAATTAGTTAAGCATAACTTCTATATTGTAAACCAAAACTGGGTTGGAAGGAAACATATTATGTATCAAAACTGTTGAGATTACGATCATGGTAGAAAGGTTTTACCCACATTTCCAATAATGGTACCGATTATGATGAACCATCGTGATTAAACTAGACTTCTAATCTTCTAATATAGAAAGGAAAGAAATGGAGGAGGCCTTTGTCAAAATAGGGCAAACAGACAAAGTTGTCGGTGTCACTGACTCGCAAAAGTCATTAGGTTCAGTTGTAATTGTAAAAATGTATTGTCTGAAATAAAAGGCTTATATTTAAATAATATACCCAATCACATCAAATTTTATTTCACACCATTTTAGTCTCGATTAAAGATAGTCTGATTTAGCTTGAACAAAAAAGTCGATTTTAGAATAGCGAGATTGCCATTCCCACTAAATTGAGTAACTTAACTATCATTAATGCTGTCCAACTATCATATGGTTAAATTGTGGCACTTTAATTAATTTCAGAAGAGGAAACATCGTTTGATAGGATTAAACTAAATGTTGTGATTTTTAGAGTAGTTTTAGTTAAGTTTGTGAAAACTTGTAATATTATTTAGGCATATGTTTGTTACTTTTTCATGCTCAAACGGCTTATTGGATTTCATTATTTTTTTTTAAACAAGAGATAATAATATTTTCAGAATCCTTACTACTAATATTATAATAAGGAAGTTTGTTTGTTTGTTACGTCTTTGTCAACCCAACTAATTTCAGAGATAGTTGGGATCCTGGAGACAGATATAGCATATTTTTAAGTGATATAAGGGGGAGAAAGAAGGAAGAAAAGGGGGGAGAAAGATATATTTTTTTCTCATCATGCGGGTTAAAGTTAAATAAATAAATATCTTGGGACAACTCACACACGGCTATCTGATCCCAAGCTAAGCAGAGCTTGTGTTATGGTAACCAGACAATTGATATACATACCTATATGTATAATTTATAAATACATACATATTATGGTCTAGCTGTTCCCCGCGGTTTCACCCACGCTGCTCAGCACCTGTTGGTCGTAGCGTGATGTTATATAGCCTTAACCTTTCTCAAGAAATGGACTATCCAACACTAAAAGAATTTTTCAATTCGAACCAGTTCTTCCTGAGATTAGCGCGTTCAAACAAACAAACAAACTCTTCAGCTTTATAATATTAGTATAGAAGTATAGATAAATCACACCCAGACACAGAACAAGCAATCATGCTCATCACACAAAGTTTGTCCTTGTAGTTGTTAGCTTTAGCTAGTGCAAAATAATAGCATATTGTGGATTTTAGAGGATATGTTTGATCCCGGAAAAAGTGGCTCTCGTGGGATCATCAACTCAAGTACGGTTTTTCACTGTGGGTAAAACCGTGGGGTACAGCTAGTACCTAATAAAATATACAATACAAAGGTTTGAACCTCATCGGGTAGCACGGAATCGCACATTTCGATATTCGTGTTCGATAGCATTCCCGCTCTGTTTTTCGTTCTAGCAAATTCTGGCGGTTTTTAGCAAAACACTTTTTTGGAGTTTACTCCTTAAGAATCGATTTTCATATATAAGGCGCCCGGTATGAGAAAAATCCGAGGGGTAAAACCTACTAAAGTAACGAAAATGTGTCACGTTTTTGGTGCGCACCTTTAGTGCGCAACTTTCTAATTTGGCTGTGAGTGTAGTAAGACGTACATATGGTATGCTGTATAGGCGACTATACCTATATACTATATGTTATTGGGCTTGTTTGTTTCTATCAGTGTCGATGTATTTAAATTGCTATTTTTTTTCATTAATTTGTGAATTTACCCTTTCATATGATATTAATCTTTTTTCAGTTGAATAAACGCTTTTTGCGTATGGTCGTACTCGTACTTAAGGAATAAACTCCAGTCGTGCGTCAGAGCTGACACACACACTTTTTTATTTCAATAAAAAGTAAAATACAAAACAGATATGTACAAGAACATGCCTCAGAAATTAATCTTTATGTACATATGTATATTTAGGGCAACGAGTCGCGAACATAAAAGAAATTCTCAGAGCCTGGATATATCTTTGTACTGAATATTATTTTTCTATTGAAATATTGTATTACAGGTATTTTCTTTTTGATATGTTTGTATTAAGTGCGTCAAACTTCTTTATCGCTACCGCGAAGTTTTCACTTAGATGAACTTCAAATACAGGCTTAAATAAAAGGAAGCTAAGGCGCGCCGCCCACACGACCAATAGTCGAGGCGCAGTCGAGGCGCGGGCGCATTAGGCGCATCGCCCACACGAAAATTTTCTTTACAAATGTGTAAAGAAAATTTTAAATACCAAGATTCCTGCGTGCTTAACCTCGAAGATTGACTCGTGCGGCTGTTAATATCTAACCACTAGTCACTTTTCAACCATGAGCTCCTCAAGACTACACAAAACCTACAAATTATCAATGCGTTAATAATTTAACTGCTTGACGGACATGTGCCTAAAAGAGTGATGGATCTGAATGTTGATGGACGGAGAGCGAGAGGAAGGTCAAAAAATTGTTGGCTGGATAGTGTAAGGAATGATATGAAGGAGAAAGGAGTAAATGATGCCGTGACGTCTGATAGGGGAGAATGAAAGAAGAAAACGTGTTGCACCGACCACAAATAGAATGGGACAAGGGCAGGAAAATTATGATGTTAATAATTTAACAGTTTCTGCGGTTCGTTAGAAGCGATCCTTTGAAAGTAATTATTTCGTCTATTTGTGGTTAACCGGACAGTGTCAACAAATTATCTGGGGCGTTTAACTACAGTTCACGTAGTTTGTGAATACGTATTTAATTGGGGAATGTTATTTTCTTCTTCTTAGCGTATCTATCTATAACAAAAAGGTTAAACTTGAGCCCAAAACTCAGCCATGCGTACCCCGATGATAGACGTACTGCATCTGTAATATAAGTAATTAAAAGTTCACATTATACTTTAAAATTATATTTTAGGCCATAACTTCAGAATAAATAATCATAATTTCAAAATCAAAAATCACACAATAAAAATACAAGGCTTGCTGACACAATGAAAAGCAAGCCTTCTATTCTTTCTAAATCTTTATTTAAAAAATGTAATATGCGAACGTCTTTGTCCCGAAAATCTGATTTTGAGCTATAAACCCCTGAACGTCCTTATGAGCCCCTGGGATCATAAGAAAAAATGCTTCAAATGTCGCATGTGCACCCGTTGGATCATAAGGAATCGGTTGCCATTGGATGTAATTTTCAAATTACTAACAATATATGTCTGAATTAAAAATATTTTATTTAATAACGGAATACTTCCACATTTTGCTAGCTATTTAATTTCTGTATTAGAAACTTTCAATCCAGTTGCTCCACCCAACACTTCAGCCCCTCCCTACTCTCACACACAAACTGCCACATAAATCACTTCGCATGCTGCTGTTCTACAAAAATAAAGGCGCGTTAAGGTCGGGTCTGTTTAAATAATATACGTCTTAAGATGTGTGTACACTGGTAGATTAACACCTGACTCTTTACACAAGTCTTTATAGTATTTTAATCATAACTTCTTGAGGAGGCTGAATAACAACACCCACTCGGGTCGATCTTCGGGCGAAAGAAAGAAAGAAAAAATATTTATTTGTCGCAAACTACGACGAGCACACAAAAAAAATTGAGGTGTCAAAGGACACCCGGATAGAACGAAGTTATTATTTATTATATACAAAAAAACCTGTATAAACTAAACAAAAATAATCGTCGCGACACCACACTGTTGTACTTAAATGTATCCTTACTAATATTATAAAAGCGAAAGTGAGTTTGTTGGTTTGTTACGAATTTAATGAATTTTGGTGCAGAGATAGTTGGGACCATAGAGACAGACATAGGCTAATTTAAAAAACGTGAGAAGTGGGGGAGAAAGAGGGAAAAAAAGGGGATAGAAAGATATTTTTCTTTGGATCATCACGCGAGTTAGCGTTACCCTAAATTAACTATGCTACGCGGACTTAATCGCAGGCGGAAGATAGTTATAAATAAATTAAACAGTATAAAGATTAAAAAAAACACCCCAAAAAAGGTAAAGGTGCGCTTATCGCATCCTTGTCCGTGCATGGGTGACCACCCAGTTACATACCAAGTTTACTCCATGCCTATATAAGCACAGCTCAGATCATCATTACAGGTATTCATTGGGCCGAAAGTCTGGCGACTAGTCTTACCAATGAGTATCGTGTTACCCAATGCTAACTGAAAGAAAGAAAGAAACAAAGAAAAACTTTTATTTGGAATCGCACAAAACAAGTAAAACAATAAAAAAAAGAAATAAAATAATACAGACAAGGTTATTGTCTGTGCGAGGCCAAAAAGGTCACTGTCTCAGGATAATCTGCGATATTTTAGGTTTAACTGGGTTTTGGAGGTCAGATAGGCAGTCGCTTCATGTAAGATACTGGTGTTCAAGAGGTCCCAACGTAGATGGAAAAAGGCTTTTTTTTGCGAAAGGAAATCACCAAATAACATCCCCCGCACAGGGCGGGAGATGTTATTTGGTGATTTCCTTGGGAGTGTCAGACTTGTGCTAACAAAAACCTACCTATCTTCCTTCTATTGATCTTAATGTTCCGGGGCTGCAGTTTATGTTTCGAACAACCCGTAACCCAGGTTGGAAAAAGGCTAGGCTGGATAATAAATTAATTAATTTGACGACACGGTTGGCGCATTGGCACCCTGTACGAAGCAAAATATTTATATGGCCTACAGATAGTTGTTTGGGGTCTCGCTGTTCGTGTATGCGAATTAATTTTTTTTTAAACGCACTTACGGCACAAGAGAAATACTAGTGTGGGGAAAGGCTTTAAAAAAATAAATAATAAAACACATCTTTTAAACAAATCACGACGACAACGACGACGCGAGACACGTCAATATACGTGGCTCGCGAGGTTGTCGGCATGTGGGACATGGACTCAGCGATCATTGTTAGTCGTTACAGCCAATGGCTTAATTACCAAGAGCCTCGACCAACACCTGAGAAGGCTCTGGTTAGGCAGCTGGATCAAGGGCTTGATACAGAAAGTGGTATTCCTGGACACGGCCCGCCGATAGCTTGGATCCTGTTCCCGATACCGGTGGGCTACTATTTTTATATTTTTAAATGTTTTTTATGCTTTTTTATTAAGAAATGTTTAAAAATGTAAATATATGTTATGAAAACAATAAATGGACGAAAACACATCTTCATATAAAATCCGAAGTGTTTGGCAGGGTAAAAGTATTTGTCTCCATTTTTTCCACTTATTGTGAAAAAGGCTTTACACCACACGGTAATAAGGAACTAGGTCCGCTAGTCTGCATTTACATTATTTAAAATATAGCGTACATTATTTAGGAACTGAACCCTTTTTGGCTTAACCCCTGGGTTCCGTATAGAAACTGGTGGCAGGCTTATATTTAGAATAATGTGATGAGCTTAGCTTGGTAATCTACGTCAGCGAAAGGGTTACGTTGACGAAATAGAAGAAGATAAAGTATAAGACGGTTTTTAGGACTTGTTGATTGAAATCTATGTTAGTATAAATATACTATTTTAACAATTGAAAGCTCTACCATGTTTGTATGATCATGGCGTTTGTAACATCGCCGACGTATCGGAAACTCGAATTAGTAAGTAGGTAAATAAATATCCCGTTTCAAGTTTTAATAGTAATGTTAGTCACCAAGTCAGTTTAAATACTTATTCTATACATACAAAAAAGAGAAAATCACTGACTCACTTATCATAAAATCTCAGAAACTATATGTAAATAAATCCTTACTAATATTATAAAAGCGAAAGTGAGTTTGTTTGTTTGTAACCTCTTCACGCTTTAATGGCTAAACCGATTGTGATGAATTTTGGTACATAGATAGTTGGAAACCAGGAGACAGACATAGGCTATTTTTATTTAAAAAAAAGTGGGATGTGAGGGAGAAAGAGGAAAGAAAGGGGAAAAGTTAGCGTTGCTATTACAAATCAATAAGGCGCAAGGGGAACTGTATTACCCCAAATTTAACGCGGGCAAAGCCGCGGGCGAAAGCTAGTATTACATAAAAAGTCTTAAATTTTGCATAGGGGAATTTTTGTAGTGGAAGATATATAATCTTTTCTAATAGTGTGGTAGTTTTCTTTTTGGGACGCGAAATTATCAAGCAACTTGGGAGAGAGTCAGATTTTTACTGACTAGAACCCACCTATGTTCCTTCTTTAGCCCCTTGTTTTATGGGGCCGCGGTATGTCTTTCTAACAACCCGCAACCCCGGAAAGTATGGCACCTATCCCGACCTTAATCTATCCTGTGTCTAATCTATGTGTTTTAATAGCAATGTACCCGGTCCAAAAATCACATGTACTTCCACCATTTTGTTCCAGAAATCCGGATCTCTGCCAGTCAAAACAAATTACGAAAAACGTTGTCATTTCATCAAGTTACTCAAACACTTACTTATCGAATGTAATGTCCTATACTGCTTACCCTTTCACGACAAGTGAGTGTGCTCAATAGTGCGGAGAGGCTCCGGGGTCAATCCTCGTACCTCGTGGAGACAAGTGACCCTTGAATGTCAAAGGAGTATGTGTAGTGATTCAGCTTTGTGGA
This sequence comes from Ochropleura leucogaster, assembly GCA_958449745.1. Lineage (NCBI taxonomy): Eukaryota > Metazoa > Arthropoda > Insecta > Lepidoptera > Noctuidae > Ochropleura > Ochropleura leucogaster. The sequence continues at coordinate 15,651,124 of OY288216.1, forward strand.
GAACTTAGGTAAATAGGCAGGTCAATCGGGTGGAAAGGTTAAGATTCTGTCAGGTAGGTTAGTTAGTTACTGGTGTCAATAGGGTAGTTTTTAGGATCAAAGTAATTATATTCTAGTTAGTAATTTTTGGTTTAATCTTTACTTAATTTTATAAAAGCGAAAGTGAGTTTGTTTTAAGTCTTCACGCCAAAATGACTCAACCGATTTGAATGAATTTTGGTACAGAGATATTTGGGGCCCTGAAGACGGACATAAGCTAACTTTAAAAAAAATGTGATAAATGAGAGAGACAGAGAAAACTTAGCATTGCTATTACAATAAATAAGGCGCAAGGGCCAAAAGCTACAGATAGCAGGTACCTGCAATTCAGGAAACGAATTTAACGGGGCGGGCAAAAGCTAGTTTACAAATAAAAAATACGTGTCCCTTTTTTTTGAATAATCTAAACGACGGCGACGGACAATTTTTTTTTGGAAACTACACTATTATAGGTATAAGCTTAGAATATGTTCTCCAGAAGGAAACACAGCCATCGTCTTCAGGAAAATATGGTTACTTACTCCAAAAGCAATGTCTTATAGACAAAGCCTGTTTATTCAACTAGTACATGAATACACGAAACATGTTAACGTATATTGTGCGATGTTTGACTTTCCGGTCATGTTGTAACATGACATACCATGTTCATGGAACGGGTTATGTTATCTAAACAGTGGTAGGTATTATTGGTACCGGTGCTTTAAATAAATTTGGGAAATAAATGGATGGATCGATTGTATGGCTTAAATCGGGGTGAATTATATTTTTGAAAAGTCTTTTAAATATGTTGAGATAACCCAGAAAACTGCGGTGTATGACCACCGTTATCAAATCAAATTCAAAGCATTTATTTCAATTAAACAACACTGGCACTTTGGAATGTCAAGAAACACAAGAATGAAGCTACAGTCCCAGGCACAAGGCATAATAACTTGTGAAAATATTGTAGTTGCCCATAGCAAAGCTTTGATCTTTAAGGAGAAGAATGAGCAAGACACTCTTTTAAATCCTTAAGATTTTTTTGTTTTGATAGCATCTTTTCATAAAAACTTTTTTTAATAAAATTCATAGTTAGACCTATTTTAACTTTTGAGCCCACCTGGTGATAGTGGGTTTAAAAGCGGTATTCAAGTAATGTTACAAAGATGTGTGGTTGCCATTTATTGTGTGTGTTGTGGATACCGCGGCCTGGAATATAAAGGGCAAAGGAAGGAACATGGTTGGGTTTAAATCAGTAAAGGTCTGTCACTGTCTGTCCGTCTTAAACTCTACAAATATTAAATAAAATAAAAACACTATAATTATTATTGGTTTTAAGTTCTACGTGGCTCTTATACTGGCACATGTCGGCTACTATAATGCGTCAGAATATCTGTCAGCTGTCCATCCTTGATGTAAATACGATTATGTGATAATATGATATGTATCATAATTAAAAAGAGGGTCCATGGAGATTCTTGCTCATTCTTTTCAATAGAAATCAACGCTTTGGAATAGGCAAATACTTTACTTTCACAAGTTACTATGCCTTGTGACCGGGACTGTAGCTTCATTTTGTTTCTTGATCTACAAAAGTGCCTGTAATGGTCTAATTGAAATAAATGCTTTGAGTTTTGCAAATACCAACTACATCAATAGCCACGCCAGAGAATTTCAATAAAAGACCTCCCACCTCAATAGCAAGTATAATTTCAATTTCAAATTGCAACACAAAGCTCGATTTCATATACACTATTGTTACAACTCTATAAGAATTATTGGAACGCCTTCAATAGTCGTTTGAACTGAGTTTAATTTTATGAAACCATTTGATAGCCACGGTTTTATTGCTGCCTTCCTGCCCGTTTGAGTTGAGTTAGATGAAAAACGGGTCGTAAAGGGTATTAGATATTGCAATGGAAAGTTCTGCGGAAATGTGTTGTGAAGAAATTATGGTGGCATTTAAAATGCTGCATTACTAACCTTTTTGTTGAAATGTTGGTGCAATGTAAATGCATTTTTAGTAAGTTGGCAACACCGTTGTCATAAGTCTATATAGTATATAGAATGATTATTCTATTCTGTTCTCGAAGCGTCTGTACACCACTGTTAACTTACAAGTTATTTTTCTAATAAAACAGTTTTTCAAAGGTTTTCATTAGTTTTATTTACAACACTTTTGAGCGCCATGGTGCCTTAAATGTAACAAATAAACACGTGCCTTGGATGTCAACGACACAAATGCGACAAAACTGAACGTAAAATGAGTTTCTGGGTGTGAAGTGCATGCGGTTTTTTTGCTCTGGCGTTCAGAAAGTTAAAAAATTATATTACAAGTATACGTAAATTAATTGGCAAGTTTGTAAAAGTACCATTTATGAATATAATAGTCAATAGATAGGAGGCTAATTTAGAAATGATAAAAAAGTAATTGAATTGTCGAAAAACAACAGTTTTTTTTTCCTTAGATCACTGATGTATAAGTTTATTTACTTCATGACAATTATAATCCTCTGAAATACATTCAATGAATGAATTTAGAACCAGCCAACACATTGAGCACAATTCGCATTGGACTACTTATAACTTACAATTCTAAAAAAAAAGTTTGCGATCCACGCAGAAATATTCTTCTATTCCTAGGTTGCTGCATATTTTCTTTTCTCCCGCCATGGCCACAAAATTTTTAAAATTTATTTTATTATTTAAGTTTTTACTAGCTTTGCCCGCGGCTAGTCTCGCGTTATATTTGGGGTAACACAGTTCCCCTTTCCTGATTTGCAAGTACCTGCTACATGTATGTACCTAGTTTTTGCCCTTGCGCCTTATTGATTGCTTCTTCCCTCTTTCTCCCTCATTTCTCACATTAAAAAGCCTATGTCCGTCTCTAGACCAACCTAGCCAAGCGCGGCTTTTTCTAAATATCGACACAAGCGTCTGTGAGCATTTAACAATGACCTCCTCAGAGTGAATACTGAAGGTATTCATTTTAATTATCTGTGTAGTTGAAATTTAGTTACTTGCACACCGAACTCCTTGTTCAACTGTACATATATAACAGTGAGCTTTGAGTTCGCTCTGTGAGTAGTCATCCTTTGTAGATTAGACTTGAGTGCTTCACGACTAGGTAGTATTGATGTAGGCAGGAGTGTTTGTTGCTAGTGTAATAACTAGAGTAGAGACCTTGCTATATTCTATTACTGAGGGAAATGTCGGGAAGAATAATGTTTTGGGTATAAATGTGGATCTGGACGGGTATAGGAGTAGAGGAAAAACAAAAACCGTCTAAGTGCGAGTCGGACTCGCGCACTGAGGGTTCCGTACAAATTTAGTATTTAAGTTAAAATAAAATAATTATTATTAATTACAAAATACAATAATTATGAAAAGTATTTTGATGCTTCAGTTTACAAAGGGGTAGTGTACTGAGCCTCTTTTTAAACAAACAATGCCTGTATAAGGAGACTCCGCTTTTCCATAGATTAGCATTTTGATTATTCTAGTTCTGTTACCTATTTATTTTTTAACATAATTATAATAAAACATAATTTAAAATAAAATTATAATAAAATTACGGATGTTGGATAATAAAATCAAAAAATTTCCCCAGTTCTGGGCGAAGCGGGGGGAAGGGGGGAGTGTCAGACTTTTACTGACTTAAACCCACCCATGTTCCTTCTTTTGCCCTTTATGTTCCGGGGCTGCGCTATCTCTTTCGAACCCACAGCCCCGGTAGACATCTTCCTAAACTTTGCTAACTAACACGTGATTTGACGACCCTGAACTTTGACCCTTTCAGTCTAATCATTAATATCTTACATAATATAAATTAAGGCTACTTAAACAACCCTCTGTACATAAATTACGTGCGTGTTCGGAACATTCACTAAAACCCGCAGGGAGTGGAAAGTAATGCCTATTGTATTAGTAAAGGAAACGATACCGAGGCTTTGCTGCTGAGCCTGAGGTCGTGGGTTCGTTTCCCACCTAGGACAAACTTTGTGTGATGAGCATAATTGTTTGTTCTGTGTCTGGGTGTGATTTTTCTATAATATGTATGTATTTATAAATTATATAAGTATGTATATCAGTTGTCTGGTTACCATAACACAAGCTCTGCTTAGCTTGGGATCAGAGAGCCGTGTGTGAGTTGTCCCAAGATATTTATTTATTTATTTATTTTATTTTCATCAAAAACTTGAATAACCCTAACTGTGGAGCCCTCATCTATCTGAGGAAAGAGAGCAACATCAAATCTCTGAATGTCATATGTGAATATGATTAAAAAGTACAGACTTTTTTCTCCACATACAGAGTGTAATATAATTTATGTAAAGGTAAGGAAAATGTATTTCCTCTTTACTAGAAACTCTTTACTAGAGACTGCCGTCTGCCACGCTGTCAGTTATGTCACAGAGCTCTGCTCTATTTTATCTATGTTGAAGATCATGAATCTTCATAAAATTAAAGAGAAGTAAAACTCTTTATTACTATTGTTAAATAAGAAAGGAAGTGGTACAAACTTTAAATGTCGTTTCTTTACAGGTTTGTCCTTTTATTATATTAAAACACTGTTATTTTTATGTAAAACTCGATTTAAAAGTGTAGGTATTGAAATAAACTTTTCTTTACAGACAAAGCAACGCATTTTTGTACCAATCCAATTACTCATTATCCTTACTAATATTATAAAAGCGAAAGTGAGTTTGTTTGTTTGTTTATTTGTTTGTTTGTTTGTTACCTCTTCACGCTTTAATGGCTAAACCGATTTTGATGAATTTTGGTACAGAGATAGTTGGGAACCAGGAGACGGACATAGGCTAATATTTTTTTGAAAAAAGTCAGATATGAGGGAGAAAGAGGGAAGAAAAGGGAAAACTTGGCGTTGCTATTACAAATCAATAAGGCGCAAGGGGACCTGTGTTACCCCGAATTTAACGCGAGCGAAGCCGCGGGCGAAAGCTAGTTATATATATATGTCCTTTCCATTATCCTTGCTAAAGTTATAAAAGCGAACGTGAATTTGTTTGTTATTTTGGTACAGAGATATTTGAGACTCTGGAGACGGACATAGGCTAATTTAAAAAAAAAAGAGACATGAGGGAGACAGGGAAAAATAGGGAAACTAAGCTTTGCTATTACAATAAATAAGGCCCTAGGGCAAAAACTACAAGTAGCAGGTACCTGCAAATCAGGAAAGGGTAACTCTGTCTTACCCTAAATTTAACGCGAGCGAAGCCGCGGGCAAAACCTAGTTATATTATATTGTAAAACTCACAGTAGGACAGATCAGTCACATTCATAATATACATCACAGGTTAATAAAAGCTATATCGTAATAATATGATTGTATTGGCGTGGTGACGCATATATAACTGTCATGATATTCTAACACGACATCTTTTGGTAAGAGTCCAACTGTAATGTGTTTAGTGAAATATTGAAGAGGACTTTCACAATGTAGCAGATTGTGATATTAACTAGGGCTGGTATTAATAACTGTTTTGAAAGATTGACGAGAATTCAGATTCTCGGTCAAGCTAGTGTGACCAGCCGTGTCGACGGCGTGACAGTGTTCCACGCGAGCCTCAAAGAGATGTTAGCAAAGCAGAAGTGTCTGCCAAGGACACCGTCTGCCGGGGTTTGGGGTTGTTTGAAAGAGATATCGTGGCCCCGGAACATAAAGGGCAATAGCATTTAGTCTGTACAAGTCTGATATTCCCCCCCGCTCCAGAGCAGGGGTAGTTATTTGATGATTATCCATCTAGTCAGCTAGTACGACCAATACTGGACTTATTCGGGAGCACAGAGCATGAAGAGCTTTATCGACTCTGTTTTCTCTTTTCATCAAACCGTCCTCTCTTTGTCTGTCTTCTCAATGTCAAATATTTATGCTCTGTGCATAACAAGAATCTTCGTTCCGCCAACGATCGTCTTACGATGTCCTTCTCACCGCTCTGGTTTACTCAAGTTGTAGTTGTCTTGTTACGGTCTTTTAACTTTATTTGTCGCAATCGGGTTGGCTCAGTATATGTAGTTTGGGGTATGCCGAGCGGCAAAATGAACATCGAGATTGAACGGCACGATTGCGTTATAAAGAATAACCTTACAAAAACGGCCATAGGCCGAGTTTCGTACACCACAGGGAGTGCCTTTACCATGTAAGCGCTTAGTCTTAATTTTTTTACCCTAGCTGGATGCGTTAATCTCAAGGCATCCACAGGAATCGCCCAGTTAAGCAGACAATAACCTCGAGATGCCGTTCAAAAAACCCAACTATAAAGGACGGCTACCTTGATAGGATTTTTATTTTAAACTTTGCCCCACTCTAGGAATTTTCCCTGTATCGTGGGTGGGTTTACAAACATTTTAGAGCACATTCACAAACAGCCAGATCCGGAACAACTACCTGTAGTCAAGCAAGTATTTGTTTGAAAATTTTTGTTGGGTGCGGGGATCGAATCCGCGATATGCAGCGCAGCAGTTAAACGCTTAGCCACTGTGCCAACCATGTCATCAAATTTCAAGTTGTGACTCTATAGTAATGACGCTCTTTTTTTTGTTTCAGGTAAGCAGCTGAATCAACATAAAAGCTCACATTTCAAATAAATTGGTAGGTAAATTATATAATTAAAAACATCAAGAATTAATATATGGCACAAAAAAAAAACTTGGGAGGTGTCAAGGGACACCCGGATGAAACAAAGTTATTATTTGTTATGTACAAAAAACAAAAATAACCGTCGCGACACTACAATGTTCAATGCGAAATAGAAAGACGAAACGAAAATAACTGGCTTGCTTTCTATGAGAGAGAGTCAGAGGCAGAGAAACACGCGCCCGCCGTACGGCTTACAACTATAGCAAAAAGTATCGTTACAACTTTATTATTTATTTCCGTCTAGCCCCCTTTCGCAACGCGCAATGGACCTTCATTCAAAAAAAATTACATGCCTTGATTTAAAAACAGCAGGTATTTAAAATAAAAACTTTTTGTGTGTACGCTATATTGTTTCAGTTTTACAAAGAATAACATGCCATTTCCTTCGCACATAAAACTTCCCTGTTGTAAAGGAACTCCAAAGGCGCTAAAATTAACTACAAAACAGAGAACTACGTACATAACAACATAGTTGAACGTAGTTTACAAAGTACTGGTGTTTGGTAACCAAAGACACGTGCCAAAGTTTTTCACACGGTTAAATTAACAGCAGAAACAGGAAATACGGTAAACTACGAGCTAAATGTACTGTACACAGATTGACTTATTTATTTGTGATTTGCGAATGGGTAATCATCAAAAAACTTACACTGAACGTGACAGACTTGCACTGAATAAAAACCACCCATGTTCCTTCTTTTGCCCTTTATGTTCCGAGGTTATATCGCTCGAACAACACGTAACCGTAAACGTAAGGCGGTGGCCCTGGCAGGCTCCTCTGCTTTGCTGACATCTCTTTGAGGCGCGCGTGGACCACTAACGCGCCGTCGACACAGCCTGTCGTCACTGGACAGACGGCCGGTGAGCTACCCCTTGTACACCGTCCACAGACTGACTTTGAGTAATACTGTACTAATTCTGTATGACCAATTTAATGAATATCATGTCAGTCTAGTTGTTAAACTGACCATATAAGCAACACCACACTGCGTTCCAAACACTAATTACTAACGTTGCTGCAAAGCCTGCCAGCTTAATTGAGACTGGGCTGGCTACGTCTGCCAAAATATCCTCTTTCTGAAGCCCTGATAAAGTCAGAGAGCGTTGCGACAGTCCACGTAGAAGTTAGATGGATAGAATATTCTTTATTATGTACACTATATAAATTATAAGAATAACAGTATACAACTTATAAATAGGGTGACACAGTGGGCGGTGTTATCGCTAAAAGCGATCTTTTCAAGACAACCTTTGGATGGATTTAAGGGAGGAAGAAAGACAGCTCCATTATTAAAAACAAATAGCTACATTTATAAAAATATAATACAATACAACAAAAATCATGATGAGCAAAGAAATATTTACCATTGTTATTTAAGGAGAGAGGTAGCACTTTTCGACCATAATAAAGATGGTAATGTTTAAAACAAAGTCGGTTTTCATGAACATTTAATATATAAAAATTGTGTACAATGTATGTACAAACAAAGGTATGTCTACCTTTGTTTCTACATACATTGTATGACATTTTAAAATCCATTGTTTGGTTCATACGATCCGATAAAACTACATCCATAGTCGAAAGGGTTGGGGTCACTGACCCAATTCGGTGCGAGCACTGAACCCGACGGAATATTTCCTTTCATCTCGATATTTCCGGGGTTTCGGAAAACTGATGGTTTATTGGTATAATGCCTGATATGGGGTTTGATTTCCAGTTAGTAAAGTGGTTTTATGACGGTTTATGTACGAAATATTGCTAAGATTTTTTCCCTAGTAAATGTTTTGCTGTAAATTTCATAGGATTTTTTCATAAGTGAACCAAGTGTGCACAAGCGTAAAAGCTTGGCTTGCCTTTATAATCTACTTGTTATGTTATGGTTTCTGACCAAACTGGTTTATGGACCATTTTTTCGGATCAAATACCTAACTTCAAATAACTTCCCCCGCTATGGGCGGAGCGGAGTGTCAGGCTTTTCCTGATAAAAACCCACCATGTCCCTTCTTTTGCCCTTTATGTTTTGAGTACCTATCTCTTTCGAACAACCCGCAACCCCGGCAAAAGTCTAGATCCCTTAAAGGCCGTAACATAGGTGTAACGCGGTAATCTATAACCTATTCTGCTTAACGGTGGTATTCACTACCGACGGCAGCGACAGTGCTGCATCGCGGTTATGTGTTCCGGCTGTTAGGGCTCCCGTATTGTTAGCCTCTAGACACGCCACATGCGTTATACTATACTTACTATACTACCACATCCGTTCATAACTGCGTTGTATGCAAGCATACTTATTCATAATAATTGATATCCATTACAGTGCATCGCCTACCAGAGGCGCACCTTAAATGAATAATGCATTGACCGCACTTAATGCAGTATTAATACCGTTAAAGTAAACCGGACGGCACAGTAATTAATATAACACTATAATGCCACTATAGGTTGTTTAATAAATGTTTTTTTTTTGGCGGGAGTGGGAAATCCCCGAAGACACCTCGACTATCTCACGAGCAGTGAGACACTGATAGAAACAAACAAGCCTAATAACATATAGCATATAAGTATAGTCGCCTATACAGCATACCATATGTACGTCTTAATACACTCACAGCCAAATTAGAAAGTTGCGCACTAAAGGTGCGCGCCAAAAACGTGACACGATTTTCGTTTCTTGTTATTAGGTTTTACCCCTCGGATTTATTATATTATATTCATACCGGGCGCCTTATATATGAAAATCGATTCTTAAGGAGTAAACTCCAAAACTAAAAAAACCTGCCACACATTACATCTTACTTTTTTAATAGTCGGTTTATAATCTGATTAACTCATAACTTGATTGACGCTACATTTCTTATATTCACACACTTTCTTTTCAAAATAGACTTTTCTAAACTTACCTTTTACGCCCATGGGTAAGGTAGGAACCCAAATTGTTCATAATTTCCACTCGAGCCGAGTAATGAGCCAACACTCTGGTTACTTAAGCCGTGTTCAGAACTTGAGCAACTCGACGATGTAATGATATTGTGGTTCACTGAATTACTAATGAATTTTGAATATTATAAGCATCTAGGAAAGGTTTATAAAACTTGTGATATACGTGTTTGTTATATATGATTCACGAAAAAGAATAAGATAGATATATAGAATACTAGCTTTTGCTCGCGACTTCGTTCGCGTGGAATAATTACTTCCGGCAGCACGGAGCATAGCAGCTCGACATTTATAGTACTGAATTTATGCCGACTTTTGACCAAAAGATGGCGCTATATGCCCGGAATAAATTTTATTTATATTTTTTGTAATAAAAACTATCCTATGTCCTTTCTCAAGTTCCAAACTATGTCTGTACAAAATTTCACACAAATCGGTTCAGTAGATTAGGCGTGAAAAAAAGACAGACAGACAGAAAGACAGACAGACAGAGTTACTTTCGCATTTATAACATTAGTTTGGATTATTTATCATGTATATCATACAAATTACAAGAATAACAGTATACAACTTATAAATAGGGTGACATTGTGTAAACCTTTGAATGGATTTAAAAAAGGAGAGACAATACTGTAGTTAGTCTGTGGTGTTTCATTTTTCAAAACGAATAGCTACATTAAAACAAAACGTATATGTAATATATACATTTAAAATAATGATCATGAAGAGCAAAGAAATATTTAATACTAGCTTTTGCCCGCGGCTTCGCTCGCGTTAAATTTGGGGTAACACAGTTCCTCTTTCCTGATGTACAGGTACCTGCTACCTGTAGTTTTTGCCCTTGCGCTTTATTTATTGTAATAGCAATGCCAAGTTTTCCCTTTACTTCCCTCTGTCTCCCTCATGTCTCAATCCTTTGTTCTTATTTAATAATTCTATGTCCGTCTCCAAGGTTAACGATATCTGTACTAAAATTAATCAAAATGGGTTTGGCCATTACGGCGTGAAGACGTAACAAACAAACAAACTCACTTTCGCATTTAAAATTTTAATAAGGATAACTTTGACTACGACTCTTTAGACTTAGAGCGTTGAGGTTTGGTTTTTTCACAAATCCAAAAGACTTGAGTATAATATTATGGTATTTATTTTAAGTTATTGTCTCCAAACGTTCCCGAGATAAAGGTTCTAGACAGACGTACAGACAACAAAGTTGTCCTATAAGCGTTATGTTTTTTTTCTTTTTGTTATACGGAACCCTAAAACGTAATAGAGGGCGACCCTTTTGCCGACTCAGTGTTCTTAATAGCGTAAAAAACGCATTAACATTTTGCAAGATCTCAGCTCAGCATTCGCCCATGCTACCACCAGACCAACGAGGCAGTCAATTCTAATTTATATAAGCTTTTTGGAAAATTAGTGAAGCTTGTTTTGATAAAGCCTGTTTGTGCTTTACACGGGCAAAGTAAATAAATAACCAACCAACCAATGCTAAAAACCTATCTATGACCTGCAGATAGTTGTTTCGGGTATGGCTGTTTGTTTATGTGATGTTAAATGTTTGTAAACGCACCTACGATACGATAAAACGTTGCCCCACACTAGGATTTTTCCAAACCTAGTGTGGGGCAACGTTTTTTTTTTAAAAAAACATCCATAAACTAAACCCAATATTTCTGAAAAAATAAATCATAAAACCAAACAAAAACCCAGTTGTTAAAACCACTACACTGAAAAAATATCAAACAAAGAGTTTCAATTGTGCAATGAAAATTTTATTGGAATTTTGCTTAATAAACAATGTTGGTTGGTTTTATAAAAACAAAAAAAAAACGTGAAACTCGCTCCACTACCGCTACGAACACTTGTATTAACAGGTATTTATTTAAACTTATTCGTATTTAGGGTTCCGTTCACTGTTTTGTCCGTCTGTCTGTCTGTATTTGGAAACCCTTCCTCTTCATGTCGTGAACGCGTGGAGGTATTGAGTTGAAATTATATTTATTAACTAGCTGGCGCCCGCGGTTTCGCCCGCATAAAAAGTATCCTATGTGTTATTTTAGACTATAATCTACCTCTGTGCAAAATTTCATCAAGATCCGTTGAGCCGTTTTGACGTGAATGAGTAACAAACATCCATACATCCATCCATCCATCCTCACAAACATTCGCATTTAAAATATTCGTAAGATGCTCAAATCTATGATCCCTTAAAGGTGTGAAAAAAGCAACTCTCTAAGTCGACGCAGTCAAAAGTTACGGCCGTTCATGTCTAAAGTTTAAACGGAACCTTCGAAGCGTTAGTCCGTCTCGCACTTGACAGGTTTTTTATTTACCAATTCTAGGTTGCAAGTTCTGTTTTAGCAAATAATGATCTGAAATCACCCATAGTTACGCTGGAAATATTAAAGCATATTTGTGTGCTTCTCTACCTGCATCCAAATATGTTCCCGAGTTCTAGAGCCCGGATCTACATATTTAAATCGCGAGGCTTCCAATGGGTTGGCACAATGGAATGGGATATATACTCTTAGACTGATATGAAGATATATCCCATCCCATTGACTTAGGACTAGATTAAGGTTGCTTTACATTTAAAAAAGTGTATTTAGTTTAGTTTGATGCCAATATTTTAAAGGCAAAAGTAGCTTAGATATATATAGATAGCTTTTTTTTGCTGTTGGCGGAGCGTCAGACTTGTACTAACTAAACCCCACGTCCCCACCCATGTTCCTTCTATTGCCCTTTACGTTCCGGGGCCGCGGTATCTCTTTCGAACAACCCGCAACCCGGCAGGCGGTGGCCCTGGTCTTCTGCTTTGCTGACATCTCTTTGAGGCGCGCGTGGACCACTAACGCGCCGTCGCGTCGATACGGCCTGTCGTCAATAGACGGGCGGACGGTGAGCTACCCATTGCTCACCGTCCACAGGCCCGCTAAGTAGACATCTTAAACCGTGTAGAAACACATAATGTATCGAAGCTAGTATTTTCAATACTTTACGAAGTTTTGAGTGCCTTGTTAGTGAAGTCCTGAACGGTACTGTTGTATAAGAGGTCTTATGTTTGTTTCTCATGTTAGGCAAACAGTTGGTTTGTTCAATTTCTCCGTAGCAGCTACGTTAGTATTGTTACATAACGTTCCGTTCAAATACAAACACAGCAACCTCTTATTATTTAACGACTCCAAGTGTTTGATCATAAAAGTTGATTGAAGAAAATGGCCTCTCTACGTGTAATGTGTTTATTTATACATTAGAGTGCATTAATGCATTATTTTTAACGTTTTACGAGGTACCTGGAGATGTGTAAGATGTGGTAAAACAAAGGAAAAGTGCATTGACTGTAGACAAGGGATTTGAATCTCCGTAAAAGATTAAACTTGAAGTTGCTGGTTCTTCTTTATAAGAAAGTGCTAATCCGAACAGTGCACCTTTTCTCGACGTTTTATAACTGACCAGGGTAGGTACCATGACATCTTATAGCAGTTCTTATGCCTGTATGAGAAAGAGATGGTGCTAGACACCCTGTATAGCTCTGTCTCTTTCCCTCAGTGGAATAAGTTCTGCTTTAAGACGTCATGGTAGGATAGCAGGTAGGTTGTTTGGTATGTTTTTTTTTGGTAATTATCTTGCAGCTGAATGCAAATTTAGTCAGAACGTGGTTATAATGAGTTCAGACCATGATAAACTGAACAACGCACGAAGTATTCCGTACATGGGTACGAACGTTTTTTTTTGTGAATATATAGATATGGATCTATATATCCACAAAAAAAACGTTTGTTGTATTATATAAATACTATCTTCCGCGCGCGACTTTGTCAACGTGGCATAGCTACTTTAGGCAAACGCTAACTTTAACCCGCGTGATGATAAAAAAAAATATACCTTACCCCTTTTTTGACAGACGGACGGACAGCTGTCTTAGAAATAGGATGTCTGTTTTACCCTTTGGGTCAAGGAATCCTAAAAATCTTAGAAATTAAAGACCTACTTCCCGGTTTCCAGCTAAAATTTTTCGTGCATGTTTATTTTTGATGTCGATTCATAACTAAGGAACGTCATTTTAAATCCGAGTGAAATGGTTTGCTGAACAAAACGTATTTAATCCACGAAACAAAAATGTCTGGAAATAATTGAAATATCCCTACTAATATTATAAAAGCGAAAGTGAATTTGTTTCTTTGTTACGTCTTCACGCCTAAATCGCCAAACCGATTTTGATGAATTTTAGTACAGAGGTAGTTGGGACCCTGTAGCCGAAAGAAGGCTAAAAAAAATTAAGAAAAAGGGGAGAAGGAGGGACGAAAAGGGGAGAGAAGGATACTTTTTTTCGATCATCACGCATCACGGGTTAAAGGTAGCGTTAGCCCAAAGTAACTATGCCACGCGGACGAAGTCGCGGGCGAAAACTAGCTATCAAATAAAATGTCCAAAACACTTGCAATAGGATAAAAATTTAAATAAACTCAGCCTCAAAAAACTGTGTCGACTCAACGATCAACTAAAAACCTTGCAACAAAAAAATCGTGAACAAAGATTGGAACGAACAATTTTATGCAACCATTACTGGGATGGTTCACTCATTCTCTCATTCACTCACTAGCTCATTGTTCAACTGGTTGACAATGAGAATGAATGGGCGATGGATGAAAACATTTTTACATTGACGCTTGCAGTTTTGAGCTAGGCATTCTGGAGGCTACTTCGGGCACATTGTATTTTTTAAATGGCGGGCTGTTCGGCCATTTTCTTTTTGTTGGTACGTTTTTGTGCGACGCGAAAATGGTTTTTGTCGGGCTATTTTAAGCAGCTTTTATTAGCTTTACTTCTAAGTAACTTTGTAAACAAATCTTTGAAGTAGTAAGTAATAAAAAAAAGGTCTATTTCAATTACACAATACTTTAACATACATGTTTTGGAGAACACTTTTTAAGCAAAAAGATGCTTGTGTTAGGTGACTCCGCTCTTCTACTTCACATAAAGCAGAAAAAAAACAAAATTAAAATACTAAAAGTAGCGCACTTGTGTGACGTACGCGAGTGTGATTATGAGCGTGGGTGTGAGTGTGTGTAATAGTGTGAGTGTATGGTAAGTATTACGTTTAGGATTGTTAATACAGTTTATTTAGATAGCCCGCGTGCAGGTATAGTTTTAAGTTTTAATATCATGTGTGTTAATATCGACCCATTTCTAGGCTTCCGCTTGGGCTGAAATTTTGCATTGGTGCATGGTTAGCTAGGTCTCGTTATACTAATGTTATAGTAGATATAATTACTCTTTTTTGCGAATGGGAAATTATCAAATAACTTCCCCTGCTCTGGGCGGAGTAGGGGGGATGTCAGACTTGTACTGACTTAACACTCCAAAACCCACCCATGTTCCTTCTTTTGTTTTTTTGAAATTTTGCATTGGTGCATGGTTAGCTAGGTCTCGTTATACTAATGTTATAGTAGGTATAATTACTCTTTTTTGCGAATGGGAAATTATCAAATAACTTCCCCTGCTCTGGGCGGAGTAGGGGGGATGTCAGACTTGTACTGACTTAACACTCCAAAACCCACCCATGTTCCTTCTTTTGTTTTTTATGTTTCGAGGCTGCGGTATCACTTTCGAACAATCCTCAACACAGGCAGGCGGTGGCCCTGGCTGGCCTCTCTGCTTTGCTGACATCTCTTTAACACTAACGCGCCATCGATACGGCCTGTCGTCAGTAGTTGGACGGGCGGTGAGCTATCCATTGCTCACCGTCCACAGGCCCGCATCTACGGTCGGGAGTCGTCTCGCGGCGCCCGATGCACGGGGCGTCCCCCGCGACCGCCCACAGGCACAATGACTCTTTACGCACACAGAATTTGTAAGGAAGGAGGTAAGGAGTCAATAAGATAAGGTTTCCTACTATAATACAAATGTTTTTTTTTTATAATATTTCATTTCAAGGATGAAATATTTGTTTTTCACTACGGTATCCTAAAAACAATTAATTAATTATTAACCTAAATACTGCATAAGTATAATATTGAGGCCAATTAGTCCAGTAATTAATAATTTCTACTAATATAATATTCAATGCTGATAATTAAGAACAGATATTGTTCATTAATCACCGCCATGGTGATTAATTAACTATAATATGCTGTTATTTCAATATTCGCCTAACATTATATTTATGCTATTTAGTAGTCAAGAATTATTAAAATGTGTTCTAAATAGTTTAATTTAGATGGTATTGTTATTTAAATTTTAACCAATACGTTTGGCTTCTAACTTTGTCCGCGGAGGGACACTGATCTCTAAGATACAGGTCTTTACGTAATTTAGAGGTCATGGATTTAAAGTTTTTTTTTTTTTTAATTTGGTATATTATGTTTCTCAACAAAAAAAAATGCATGATTTACTCTATAACCATTTAATTTCTCGACAGGAGCTCGGCTAAATAATAAAAGTAGCTTGGGTCAATCTTCAGGTTAAGCAATGCTTACCTAGGTTGGTCTATGGATGGGTGGCCATTCATACAAATAATACAAACTGCAAATACCACGGATAAAAGTATTTAATAAGCGTTATTACTGCAACCCAAGAATATAATCTGAAAGTATCACTAAGGCCGTACGCTGCGTTAGGCGGGCGCACGGCGCGGGCGCCCGCTTGGCGTGCTGTTTCTTAACGCAGCGCACGGCCATAGGCCGAGCGCTGCGGCGGGCGACCCGTTGCACGCAGCGCTGATCTATGAGATTACATGAAACAGCACGCCACGCGGGCGCCCGCGCCGTGCGCCCGCCTAACGCAGCGCACGGCCTTACAGCTCACCGTCCGTCCGTCTATTGACGACAGGCCTTGTCGACGGCGCGTTAGTGTTTCACGCGCGCCTCAAAGAGATGTCTGCAAAGGCTGAGGGGCCTGCCGGGGTTGCGGGTTATTCGAAAGAGATACCGCGGTCACGAAACATAAAGAGTATGGGTGGCTTTTAGTTAGTACAAGTCTGACACTCCCTCCTGCTCCGCCCAGAGGGGGGAAGTTATTTGGTGACTTCACATCTGCAAAAAAAATCCTTGTCACATAAGTACAATTATTAGCTCGAAGGCTAAATAAACCAGACTAAAAATACATTGTACTAAGGTCGTATGTTCATTGGAGCGAAGTGATAAAGCGGAGGAGAGTGAGCAAACATGCAGTCGAACAGACTGTTTGTATTGTTCACTGAAGTGAATGTTCACAGAGTTGAAAAAAGGATTTCTGTAAAAAGTACAATTATTAAATTCTCTAGCAACAGTGATAAATGTCATGTTATTTAAGGCACAGTTATGAAGTTACATCAAAATTTCCTCAAAATTTTACATTGTTAACATTGTTTGTCTTTATTTAAATAAGCTATACCAAATGAAAAAAAAATACATGGACAGGGAAAGAAGCTTTAAGAAAATCAGAGCGGTGAGAGGGACATCGTAGAAGACGGTTATGAGAGGAACGAAGATTCTAACTGTGGGCAGAGCATAAATATTGGAAATGTGAAGATATTCTTAGTGTTCGCTCTCTATGTCCTTAAAATCTCGTTGGTTAAGGAATTTAAGAGATATAATCAAACAGAGCGCGGAAGCGACTACATTTTATTCTATGTAAATAATTATCAGTCATGTAAATAAATGTCTTTTATTTCTTTATACGGGCTAGCTAACCGCATGGGTAGATTCCATGTTTAATTGGAACGATGTTCCTTATCGCGCGTTACGAAAGGGGGCTAAACGGAAAAATTAAGACGAAAAGTTGTAACGACACTTTTTGATATAGTTATAAGCTGTGCGGCGTGCGCGTGTTTCTCTGACTCTTTCTTTCTCTCATAGAAAGCAAGCCAGTTATTTTCGTTTCGTCTCTTTTTCGCATTCAACAGTGTGGTGTCGCGACAATTATTATTGTTGAGTGTTTACAATTTTTTTATACAAAATAACTTCCGTCCCTTGACACCTTTCAAGTTTTTTTTTTCAAATCAAAATGAATGAAAACGAAATACTATGATTTATTTTCTCTACCACCATCCTTATAAGCCCCAATGTACGGGCAGCCTAAACTATGATCCTCTTAAACCCTTTCAAAAAATCTGATGAGGGTCAATCTCTAGAGAATGGTGTGTTATTAAAGTACGCGACACTTTTCCGGTGGATACTTTTCAAGATCTCTTAAGCCTTTGGGGTTTAATTTTTCAAACAGGTTTGTTTTTTTGTTGTTGTAAAGTATGATTTTTATATTTCGAAATGGACTAAACAATTATTACATAGAAAACAATTAAATTTTAAACTAACTAAACGTTGTCAGCTGGCCGTGTTGCCACATTGTACGGTAATACTTAGCCTCCTTGCCGAGATTAAAGCCAGGTCACAGAAAGCCTTAAATTAGTGTTATGATAATTGCTTAGGAAGACTATGAGCACTCGGACTTGAGTGGTTCGATTCCCACGTCGTGTAATAAGTTTTTCCTTTGGTCATTATTAGTACAAGACCGTATTGATGTTTTGAGCTAGATAAAATTGGCGGATTGCAGGTGTACTATGTACACACTTGGGGAAACACAGATAATACAGTTGGCGCTGACTGAGCGATGGACTGCTACGCTGCGTGTCGCGGGTTTGAACCCGCACGAAACAAATATTTGTATGGCTTACAAATACTTATTTCGGGTCTGGCTGTTTGTGTATGTGAGTTCTTTAGTTTAAATGTTTGTGAAAGCACCCAAATACAGGAGAAAATACTAGTGTGGGGCAAAGTATCTTAAAAAAATGCGAGATTATTTATATAAGGATTAACATAAAACAGACAACTCCTCTCGTGAGATGTCGCAGATCATGAATCTGAAACACTTTTGTTCTATGACATTTTGAAACAATGTCAATTTTTAGGGTTCCGTAATTCAAAAGGAAAAACAGCGGAACCCTAATTGAATCACTTTGTTGTCCATCTGTCTGTCTGTCAAGACCCTTTATCTCGGGAACGCGGTATCGAGGTAAATTAAAACTATATACCTAAATCTGTAGGTCTTTAGAGCTGTGGAAAAATCAACCCTCAAAGTTTACGCTATTAAAAGATATGGTCGTTCATGTCACAAGTTTGTACAGAACCCTCGGTGCGCGAGTTTAACTCGTTCTTGGCCGGTTTTTTAGTTTTACTTTATGTATCGATGACGTCATCATGTGGATCACGTCAGTACCTAAAAAAACTAACTAATCTTAATAAAATGATTCTACCAGTCTACAGAATCAACTTTATTGCCAATTGCTGACTAATAAATTGTTATTCTACAGCAAGAGGCGATATTTTAGTGGTATTTTATTTTATCGTCCAATCTATTTTATGTACCAGTACCTTACACTAGATCAGTATAAATCAGCACAAAATACTTTACGATTCTAGGTGTCTCATGTCTCGATCAGTGTGATGTTTTATAACCAACACGAGACGTCAAACAGTTTATAAAGCAGAAGTCTATAAAGTACACTACGTAACCATTACTATTTCCTTTTTTTTTGGGCTGGGAAATCAACAAATAACTTCCCCCGCTCTGGGCGGAGCGGGAGTGTCAGACTTTTACTGACTAAAACCCACCCATGTTCCTTCTTTTGCCCTTTACGTTCCGGGGCCGCGGTATCTCTTTCGAACAACCCGCAACCCCGGCAGGATGATTGAAGTTCTGGCTAGCCCCTCTGCTTTGCTGACATCTCTTTGAGGCGCGCGTGAAACACGAACGCGCCGTCGACACGGCCTGTGGTCAAAAGACGGACGGACGGTGAGCTACCCATTGCTCACCGTCCACAGGCCCGATAACTATTAACTTAATTATTTTTTTGAGTTTCCCCTGACTGGTAAAATAGTTTGCAGTTTTGGCAGATAATAATATGTAAACGAAAGTATTTTTATATTAAAATGGTCGCTTTTTCAAAACGACTTACATATCATTAAATAACTTCTCCCGCTCTGGGCGGAGCGAGGTGTGTCAGTATTTTACTGACTAAAACTCACTCATGTTACTTCTTTTGCCCTTTATGTTCCAGGGACGCGGTTTCTCTTTCGATTAGCCCGTAACACCAGCAGGACATCACGTAATTCAATTACAATTTCAATAATCACCTTCAATTTTTGTCAAAACGAAGGTCAAACCTTTTGATGTCTAACCTTTGTCCATGACATTAAATTTAGGTACAAAAAATATTATAAAAAGGTCACCCCTTCAAAGCGAATCATGTGCAACCACCTTAAAAAAACGGATAAAAAAAGAAATGACACCTCAGTGACGTAACGTATGACGCAATACAATACCCGTCTACGGGTGACGTAGGCCGTCGTAGCGCTACGAGTCGTAGGCCTTGCTACGAGGCTACGCCGCCTACGTCAGAGCTCCATTCATCTGATAATGTCACTTTGTATGTCAGCAAGTTTCGTTATATTTATGTCGAGGGTTTCCTATTTTGTTGGGACCTGGAGTTACTCAACGGTGGAGTTTCTGCCTTAGTGTTTTAGCTTTTGAGTTTATTTTGCAGTTGTAGTGGGTTTACATTTGGGTTGTTATTTGTAGATCTTTGACAGTCGTTAAAGGTAGGCAGTGTCCCGAAAGTTTGACGACCAGTGTTGGTCAGTGTTATATTATCCAGTACTATCTGCGTTGTGGAGGTCAAATTGGCAGTCGCTCCATATAAAATACTGGTATTTCGCTGAATTAGATCATATTATACATATTAATATTGAAAAACTGTAGTCTGTGGTCCCTTAAAACCAACCCTAGAAATAACCCTCTAATACTACACAACTGCATGCTGAACCCTCGGTGCGCGAGTTCGACTCGCACTTGGCATTTTTTTTCTTTTACAGCATTCCTCATCATCCACCATTTACTATGTTATTTAGGATGATTGATTATTATAACATAACAAAATCATCAAGTCCAAAAACTTGTAACACGGAACCTTAATTATAAAGATGCATTAATTTGTATAAACGTTTATAACATGATGCATAGTATATGCGCATATGGATAGCCGATGATGGACGAGTTTAATATCACTGGTTCAACATTTTTTTTTTACAAAAATGTAATTAATTCAATCCAACATACAGTTAATACATTTTTTTTAGCAAAAAATAAACAAAAATAAAAGTAAAATCAGAAATAAATTATTATCAAAAACAATCAAATTAATAGACAAAATACAAAAAATATATATATAATAGAATAGTTCTTTATTTGCACTAAACGTTGGTACAAGTTACAGATGATAGTATAAAAAATAACAAAAACATAATTATATTAAATTAAAAATTTCTGCAATATAATAGTATCCCTTACAAATATGGATTTTTATTTGGTTCTCTCTTAAAATGAATTAATATTCATCATCTTAAGGGAATTTGGAAATGCATTGTATATTAATCGGGCCATGCATGTTACACTTTTGATAAAATATAAATGACTAGCTTTTGCTCGCGGCTTTGCTTGCGTTAAATTCGGTATAACACAGTACCTGCTATCTACAGTTTTTACTCTTGCGCCTTATTGATTTGTAATAGCAACGCTAAGTTTTATCTTGTCTTCCCTCATTCTCCCTCATATAAATCGGTTTAGCCATTAAAGCGTGAAGACGTAACAAACAAACAAACTCACTTTTGCTTTTATAATATTAGTAAGGAAGTAAGGATGTTTATTTTGCAAGTAACTTTTTACAAACAGTTTTACACTTCGTTCTTTTTTAACTAGATGATGATGATAATGGCCAGTGTTTCGTTCCCAACCACTTGGGACTAGCCGAAACGAACCCAGAGGTCATATTCTTTCTCAGGGTCCAAACAAAAATCTTGGTCAGCTTACATGTTTTTTCTTCGTGCTGTTACCCCCTCCTATCCACATACCATCTCTACAAAAGCAGTTCCATTACAAGCAGACACTCCAAACACAAGGGAGGGGCTCAAATAAATGCGACACAAATTGACGACGACGGCTCAACGGAGCCATTTATTTCAATTACAACTCACTTGTCACACCCTGTTGTGAAGTTAGCAACTTGTTCAACTACAGTTTGGAAGTGTTGGACATGTTCAATTAAGTTAAAGTAAGGACTTACGGTTATAGAGAACTTTTAACTTTGATTGCTGTTTGAAGGACGGGGCTGTGTAGTGGAGTGTAGTGTTACCGCGCGAGTCAAAGAGATGTCAGCAAAGCAGAGGGGCCTGCCAGGGCTACCGCCGGGGTTGCGGGTTGAGAAATACCGCGGCCCCAGAACATAAAGGGCAATAGAAGGAACATGGGTGGGTCTAAGTCAGTACAAGTCTGACACTCGCCCCCGTCAAGTCAGGGATCCAAAGAAAGGAAGTTTCTAAAAAAAAAGGAAGGGCCCACAGGTATCGGGAACAAGGTCCAAGCTAACAGGGCTCGAGAGAAAGGAACCTCCTAACAATGCGAGCCGTGTCCAGGAGTACCGCTTTCTGTATCAAGCTCTTGATCCAGGTGCCTAACGAGACCTTTCTTAATTCACCATTGCCATTATTCATTACCCCTCAAATACTCCCCAAACCGCTGTGAGTACCTAATGTAAAATTTCATCGCCGGCGTCGCTCCAAACCGCGCGTAAATTATTATCATCATTTGGAGCTTTGCTCGCGTAAAACGGGATTTATAGGAGTTCCGTAAATACTCTGCCGGTACTGCGTTGTCGCTTTGGTCATGAGCTGCAGGCTTAAGCGACACGCGTGTAGCTAGACAGCGCATCATCTGACTTTTGGTTGGCTTTCAGTCTAACCAGATGATTAGACGATGTTCGGATGAAGGTGGTTGACCAGAAGGTGCTTGGGAAAGTGTTGGAGGTGTTTCTCTGATCTCTCTAACTCAGTTAATCTACAATATATCTTGGTAAGACCGGTTGTCAAACTTTTGGGCCGCTGACTATCTTTAACAGTTGTCAAACAACTACGTATTTGACGTTCGAAAAGTGCTGATTATCAGCTTAATTTGAATAACTGACTTTTGATTTTGTAATGTTCCATAGATAACCAAAAAGGAACCGGCCGATTGCGACATAAACGGCCATATCTTTTGATTACGGAGACTTAGAAGGTTGATTTTTTCACAGCTTCAAGGGACTTCATATTTAAGTAAATGGTTTTAATTTTAACTTGATATATCTAAGCGTTTCTAATATAAAGAGTCTTGATAGACAGACAGACGGACACCAAAGTGATCTTATAAATAAGGGATCCGTTTTTTTTCAACAAAAGGTTGTAAGTCCTCGTCAAAAGCCTTGTTCATAAATTGGTCGTCGTCCGTCACCCAGTCAACATGTAATAAGTATGTAACGTTATCCCCCATTTCCCCAGTACGCCATTTTTCAAGACGTGATAGCGACATGTACAGTCAACGAGAGAAACCAAGCTCTCAGATATATTTGAATTTTTCGTAGTAACTGATGGACGTCTTCATTTCAAATTAAATTTATTAAAGGGACTGTCTTCTTGTTATCTAATAAATTTCAATTTATTTATAACGTTTGAAACAGGATATTTACCATGTTGTTATTTTTTTTGTTTTTGTTTTATGGGAAACTCAAAATAAATAGTAAACATGGTTCATATCCCGTTTCAAAAGTCATAAAAAATGTCGGTGACCATGTCATTTTAAAAACATATAAATTTGACTGTATTTGAAAAAGTTCGTGGATTAAAAAAACCGGCCAAGTGTGAGCCAAACTCTCGCACCGAGGGTTTCGTACAAATTTGCGACATAAATGGTCATATTTTTGACTGCGTAGTTCCAAGGAAGTACCGACTAAGGTTTTAAAAAAAACTTTATCTGGCAATCCTAGTTAGTTATCTCTCTTGTTGCCTGTACTTGCCTATATATTATAATTATGTGTTATCTTCATCTCCGAGTTAACTATGTCTGTGATATTGGAGATTTATATTCTTTTTTTTGTACTATATATCACAGATTTGTCTTCTCTATGTATTTGAATAATCTCTTAATCATCCACAAAACTGCATTAGAGCACATTATATTTATGTCAATCCCATCAACGTCAAGAAAAAAGCGGACTAAAGATATAAAATACTAAAAAATATATAAAATACTAAAAATATATAAAATACTAAAAATATATAAAATACATAAAATACTAAATCATATATAAAATACTAAAAATGCGCGCATGGGACCACTGGACCAACAGACTAACGAGGGAGTCAATTTATCTCAATCGTATTTATGTAGCGGTAATATTTATTGAAGGTAGAACAAAGTTATTGAACCGGAAAGTGCAGGTAGTTGCACTCTCCTTGGGTGTAGTTGCGGACAAGCCAATCTTGAGGTAAGAGCTTTCTGACCAACGTAATTTATATTGAAGGTCGATGTGCTATAAAAATGGTTATATAACTCTTGGAGAACTTAGAGACAATTTTTGTTTGAGTTTTTCAGAATCGGTTAAGTTACTAATATTATAAAAGCGAAAGTGAGTTTGTTTGTTACGTGTTCACGCCTAAATGGCGCAACCGATTTTCATGAATTTTGGTACAGACATAGTTGGTACCGTGGAGACGGACGAATTTAAAATAAATATGAGATAAGGGGGAGAAAGAGGGAAGAAAGATATTTTTTTTCGATCATCACGCGGGTATAAACTTTTGGTACAGACATAGTTAGGACCCTAGAGACGGACGTAGTTTTTTTTTAAAATGAGTTTACGGTCAGAAAGAGGAAAGAAAGGAGGAGAGAAAGATATTAGCGTTAGCCCAAAGTTACTACGCCACACGGACGAAGTCGCGGGCGTAAGCTAGTATATGATAAAACACATGTTAAATATATAAGTATATATTATTATTATTATAAGTATATTTTAGGAATCAGAAGCTTGGATATTTAAAAAAAAACAACGTGATACACAACAAAATTAATACTGGTCTTTATTTTAATTAAGGAACGAAATAACAATCGTAAAAAGTACCCTTATCGATCACAAATCACAACATATGAAATGAGCACGTAAATAATCAAAGAAAATAGCAAGTAGGTACACAATAATAGAAAAATATAAGTCTCACGGTCCTTGAACGATGTTACCGCCACGAACGACACCCGTCAAATGCGCCCGATGGTGGCGCGGACGCTGCTTTTATAGACTCTTAATGGTTGCTATTCCTTAGTTTCTAACACGGCCTCTCCTGACGCCAAGTCGTCCTCGACTTGAATTTCTTGAGATGCATCTGCAGTACGATGATGCTGATCCACCTGTACTGCTCCTATTTCCGCATCCAAGCTTGGCATCGACAATCCCAACGGAACGGGTGCCGGCTCGTCTCCTTCGAAATGGTCTGGGTCACTCTCAACATCAACAATTTCATTATCTGTAAGAGTTTGAGACAGTTATTTATGAAGACAACACAAGTATACTGATCACTTATAAAAATGCAAAAATGGTAAAATGAACAATAACATAAGATAGTCAGCGTCCCAACCATCCTATGGTATTGCTTTATACTTGACCATAGCGACTAATGCTATATGGGTGACAAACACCGTCGTTGGGCGACTAACGCCATTGTTGGGCGACTAACGCCATTGTTGGGCGACTAACGCCATTGTGGGGCGACTAACGCCATTGTGGGGCGACTAACGCCATTGTGGGGCGACTAACACCATTGTGGGGCGACTAACGCCACTGTTGGGCGACTAACGCCATTGGTGGGCGACTAACGCCATTGTGGGGCGACTAACGCCATTGTTGGGCGACTAACGCCATTGTGGGGCGACTAACGCCATTGTTGGGCGACTAACGCCATCTTTGGGCGACGCACGCCTTTGGGAACACACCTTGTCTATTTCTGAAACTAAGAACAGAATTAGAACAAATCGTACTCACTATCGAAGAAAGTGGCACAACTTTCCGGGCACCATTCTCCTTTCCATGGCACCATGTATTGAGAAGCCGCCTGGGTAGTTTTCCCGCAGCTTCCACTGAGCAGTTTAAGTTCATAGCGACCTTTAGGTAGAACTTTGGTCACTCTATACGGTCCTCGCATCCCTGCATCTAATTTACCCGTTGATTGCGAGTACTTTATAACGAAAGCAAGGTCGTCCACCTTGTATTCACGAGGTGGGCGTCTGGACTGGTTGGCAGAAATATCCTGCTGATCTTGATTTTTCTTCAGCAGTTCACTAGCGCGACTCCGACAGATCTCCCGCAGAGCTTCTCTGTTGGTATCTGGAAAACTTGTAGCCAGGTCACGCACAAGCGATCGTATAGCCGGGGTAGAGGCGTCGGTACCGATCATTAAATTTATAGCCGAGGTTTGAGTGGTTTTCTGCTTACTGATATTTAATACCAGTTGCAGCTTCCAAAGCGTGGTTGACCAGGAGGCGTTCTTGTGTCCTACTTCGATACGAAGCATATTGAGTACAGTTCTTATGTAACGCTCCACTTGTCCATTTGAGCCGTGCATTTCAGGAGTTATGTAATGCAAGTCGGAGCCAAGTTCAGATATCCACTGAACAAAGTCTGTTGACTCAAACATCCTACCCCTGTCTGTAACTAACAGTCTGGGGACACCAAATAGGGAAACGGCCTGGGACATTACGCGTTTTAGCTCACTGGTATCTTGACGGTAAATAGGAAACAAAAGACAGAACTTTGTAAAGGCGTCAACTAATATGAGAATAAATTTGTAACCTTCTGACTCAGGTAATGGTCCCAGGGCATCGACATGAATAGTGTCAAAAGGGGTGTCGGGTTTTGGCCAGGATGAAATGTTCTGCAGCGGCGCCCGGGGTACTCGCTTTTTAGAAATACATACTAAGCAATGTGAAACGTATTTGGACACAAACTGGCGGAGCCCGGGAAACCAAAAATGTTTCAGAATAAGGTGAAGAGTTTTATCAGCACCAATGTGCTCATGCTCATCGTGAAAGATTCGTAAGAGGCTGAGTCGGTGGCCCTTTGGTATAAAACAAAGAAGACGCGCTTCTTCGCCGACTGGCGTATATTTGTGATATAAGAGGTCATTTTTCAAGACATAGCGACTAGAATCGAGCTCCCCCTCTGAGAGTTTTTGTATAAGGTCTCTCGTTTCATGATCCGCGTTTTGCGCTACTTGTGCCCAGTTACGAGGTCTCGTTATTTGATTTACGGAAACGACTGGGTTCCGACTGAGGTAGTCGGCATGTGGAAGCATAACTCCTTTTCTATACTCGAGAGAAAAATGAAAATCCTGAAGGTAAATCCACCATCGAGCAACGCGAGGAAGTAGATCTTTCTTGCGTTCCGTAGATTTGAGAGCGTTGCAATCTGTAACGACCTTGAATTGCAACCCCACCAAATAATGGCGAAAATGCTGCAAGGCCTTCACAACCGCTAACGTCTCCAGTTCGTAACTATGGTATTTGCTCTCTGCTCCCTGCGTAACCTTACTGAAGTATGCTACCACATGTTTTCCACCTTCCGTGTCGGTTTGTAACAGAACCGCCCCGTAACCGGCGGAGCTCGCGTCCGTGTGGACCTCGGTATTAAGTACAGGGTTGAAAATGGTGAGAATGGGCTCGCTAGTCAAGCATTTTATTAAATCTTGACGAGCTTGTTCCTGTTCCTGACCCCAATGAAACTCTACCCCCTTTCGAGTTAAATGAGCAATGCAGGCGGTCTTAGTCGCGTAGTTTTTAATGTATTTCCGGAAATATCCCGCGAGTCCTAATAATTGTCGAACCTGTCTGACATTTCTGGGAACTGGGGAGTTTTTTAATGCCACTATTTTATGAGGGCTCGGTCGTACCTGACCAAAACTTATTGACCTACCCAAGTATTCGACTACGGTTGTTAAGAAAGAGCACTTCTTCAAATTTATCGAAAAGCCTGATTTAGTGAGTGTTTGCAGGACTCTTTCGAGCAAAACAATGCCGTCCTCTATAGTGTTACTTATCAAAAGGACGTCATCGATGTATACTAGCGCGTTTCCGGCATCGATAAATTCGCGAAGGGTTTGGTTGATAATCCGTTGGTAAACGATCGGAGAGTTCGTCAAACCATACGGCATTTTTAGGTATTCATAATGCCCTTCTGGTGTGACAAATCCCGTCACGTGAATGGAGCTTTCTTTAATGCGTATCTGGTGAAAACCAGTAGCCATGTCTAGGCTGCTGAAGAAGGTGCAGCGACCCAACCGATCAATGTGGTCGTCTATAAGGGGCAGAGGATATCTTTCCTTTTCAGTGATTCGGTTAAGTGCCCTGTAATCGACGCACATTCGGTCGGTTCCGTCCTTTTTCTTCACCAGTATTATGGGGCTGGCGTACTCTGATCGTGATTCTCTGATGATGTTTTTATTTAGTAAATCTTTAATTATTTCGCGTACAACAAGTTTCTCATTATGAGAGAGTTTGTACGGTCGGTATACTATAGGAGTGGTGCTATTTAACTTGATGTCCATGAAACCAGTTGTAACTGTACTTGTCGCAGTACCAGAGATAAGAAAATTCGAAAATTTATTTATTACAGACATTAAAGAATCACGCAGAGCGCCCTGTAACGTGGTATTAACTAACGTTTGGTCAAGACGTTGCACCTCGTTAACGCGAGTAGGAGTATCGCTAGTTCGGGTGATGTACTGTCTGTCTTTAGTGCGTACATACGTGACGCCATCGCGGTTAAGAACGTCTGTTCCAATAATAATGGACGTGTTCATGCATGACTTTGGCACTACAACTAGATCGGTTTCTACGGAAATGTCACTAAGCTCGATCGTTGTCGTTATGAACGACGAAGCAATGATTTCCCGATCGCTAATCCCCTTGAGGACACAATGTGTTGGTTTAACTTGACAAGAAAGGTGCTTCAGAACGTCGGAAGAAATCAGCGACACATTTTGGGCTCCACTATCTATGAGTGCGTCCATGGGGATGCCTTGGACAACAGCCGTTACAATATCCGTTTTGTCATTTTCGTGACCCGCGCACAAGTTAACGTTTCGCTGATTCCTAGACTCTGACCGGTTCTTGGCAAAGCATCTTTCTTCCGTGTGACCCTTTTTCTTACAAAATGAGCAATGCAATTCAGATTTGTTAGTAGCAGTGGTATCATTGGGAGAAACCTGTGTATTAGATTTTGCAGCGCACCTTTCATTGGGTTCCTTGCGTGATTTTTTTGGGCAATTTCGACCTAAATGTCCGCGTTGATTGCATATGTAACACTTGGGTGCACCGTGGTCAGAGGATGAGCTCAAGGACACATGTTTATTTGCCGCAGTACCGCGAGAATCGGGTTTAGCGCGATTTGGTTTGACGTAAATCGAAAGGAACGAAACTATGTCTTCAGTAGCCAAGTTCGCGTTTGCCGCGGCTGCTCTAATTTGTGGGTTATCGATACCGCGTATAACTATTAGGATTCGTAACTCGTCACTGAGACCCTTAACTA
The DNA here is from genome assembly GCA_958449745.1 of Ochropleura leucogaster. Taxonomy (NCBI): domain Eukaryota; kingdom Metazoa; phylum Arthropoda; class Insecta; order Lepidoptera; family Noctuidae; genus Ochropleura; species Ochropleura leucogaster. Next base: position 15,680,164 of record OY288216.1, read on the forward strand.
TCCTTAGACGTAACAGAGTACGACGGGCGTATTCGGCATACGTCGTGAATTTGTCGGATGTCGTGTTCATGGTTTCGAATAAAATATTCGCGTAGTCTAACTTCCGGGGGCAAAGAGGTTTAAATTCAAGCTTAAAGTTTGACCAGGTTCGATCATTAGTGACCCATTCGTTTAGCCAAACTTTAGCGTCGCCTTTAAGGCAGGAAGCTATTCGCGACAAACATTCATGGTCGCTCCAACCGTTCGCGACCACCGCTCGGTCCACTTCATTACACCATGCATCAATATCGTGTATGTTCGGATCGAAATTTGATACGTAATAACTGTGCGACCTAGTAGGCTGCAAAGATCTTACCGCTTCCGCGAGCATGGTTACGGTGGACATCGCTTCGGACTTGCGAGCGATTGGATCGTCCGCATGAACTGTCGCAGAAAAACCCTCGGAGTTGTTAGAACGAACTCGTTGCGGAACATCGCTCAAGTCGACGGGACTACGATAACGCGAAGCGGCTTCACGAACTGAATCCTGAAGATTTTCTTCAATGTGTGAATTTGGCAAATTATTAAAACTGTTATGCTCGACAGCATCATGCCTTGTCAAAATATTATTGAGCGTATCTTGTATCGTGTTATTAGTACGTGGCGTTACCGTCGGATACCTTGCACGCGGGGGTGTATGTGTGGATCTAGATCTAGAACGGCGTCGGTCACGAGCGTCGCGGCGACGATAATACGAACTATCCTTAGAGTCGCTACGTTCCCGACGGTGGCTTCGGCGTGATCTATGACGCGACCTATACTCTGTTTCACTGCTAGTGAACTCGTCTTGTGAAACATGTCGAGATCGAACTCGTGAACGACGACGTTCATGACTTTTAGGCATGTTTAGCACAATAACTCGATATTAAATCACACACACGTAAAATACAACAAAGATAAACAAAAACAAAAGTAACGAAAAATGCGGGTAGAAAAATCTTTTGATATTTTGTTCCTTGAATGTTTAACTGTTAATTTAGTGGGCAATTAAGGCTTTCTTTATCCCACTTCTGATTTTAGGAATCAGAAGCTTGGATATTTAAAAAAAAAAACAACGTGATACACAACAAAATTAATACTGGTCTTTATTTTAATTAAGGAACGAAATAACAATCGTAAAAAGTACCCTTATCGATCACAAATCACAACATATGAAATGAGCACGTAAATAATCAAAGAAAATAGCAAGTAGGTACACAATAATAGAAAAATATAAGTCTCACGATCCTTGAACGATGTTACCGCCACGAACGACACCCGTCAAATGCGCCCGATGGTGGCGCGGACGCTGCTTTTATAGACTCTTAATGGTTGCTATTCCTTAGTTTCTAACAGTATGTATTCATTTATATATTTGAATAAATAAGTTTTTTGCAGTATCAGCTGAAAGTACACCATTGACCAACCCCCGTTATATCTATACTAATATTATAAAGCTGAAGAGTTTGTTTGTTGTTTGAACGCGCTAATCTCAGGGACTACTGGTTAGAATTAGAAAATTCTTTTAGTGTTGGATAGTCCATTTCTTGAGGAAGGCTATAGGCTATATAACATCACGCTACGACCAACAGGTGCTGAGCAGCGCGGGTGAAACCGTGGGGAACAGCTAGTTTTTTATATTCGTACAGTCCATCCCAAGGTTGTCTGGAAGATATCGCTATCAGCGATAAGACCGCCATTGTAACCATAGAATTAGCAATGTATATAGAACAGACTCTGTTGCGTTCAACTTTTGGTGTGCAATAAAGAATATTCTAGTGATGTATACAAATAAAGGTAGCAAGCAACTCGACGGCTACGTCCGATTAGTCCTACACTAGCCCTTCTGCTAAGTTTTCCCTTTTCTTCCCTCGTTCTCCCTCAGATTCCACTTTCCTATCCTATCTCCGTCTCCTGGTTCCCAACTATCTCTGTACCAAAATTCATCAAAATCGGTTCAGCCATTAAAGCGTGAAGAGGTAACAAACAAACAAACAAACTCACTTTCGCTTTTATAATATTAAGTAAGGATAAACCACAAATATCAAACAAGTGTTATAGTGAACACCACATAGTAGGTCTACAATTTAACAAAACTTTATTTCCACAAACATAGGTACTATAAAAAAAATGTATTGGTATAAAAAAAAACAATTTAATCCGTTTCATTCATTTGAATGTCAATAAAACTACTAACCGAAGTTAAATGAATGATGAATTTACATAAAATAATACTCAATTAATTTATACAGCCTCATTAACGGCTACCGTAATAATTAAAATGGAAACATCAAACATGCTTTAATAACGAACTCGATAATAATTATGAAATCTTATTATGATGATTAAAATATGTGTTTAAGGTTCATATTTGCAATGAAGTATAACAATATAGATTGCATGGTGTAGTTTAAGATTTACCCCACATTAGGACTTCTTCTATATCGTGGGTGTATTTACAAACATTTAAACTCACATATGCAAACAAACAGCCATAACTGTAGGTCATACAAATATTTTTTCAATGCTAAAAAGGAGGAGTTTTTTTTTAAGAAAATGGTGTCCTACTCTTGGAATTCCTCCTGTATCGTGGGTGCGTTTACAAACATTTAAACTTATATATACAAACAGCCAGACCCGAAACAACTAGCTGTAGGCCATAAAAAGTATTTGTTATACATGTGCGGGGATGGAACCCGCGACACGCAACGCAGCAGTCGATCGCTCAGCCACTGCGCCAACCGTGTCGTCAAATTCATCAACTGGGCCCAAAGAAAGACTCCATGGCTGTTCCTAAAAAAGTCTTGATTGAAAAACACTATAACACTTTGTATGATCTGGAAATCGGACTTAGGACCCCAGGGGACCGGGATTGCGGGTTGTTCCGGGGTTGCGGGAACATGGGTGGTTTATAGTCAGTACAAGTCTGACATGCCCCCCCCCCGCTCCGCCCAGAGCGGGGGAAGTCATTGGATGACTTCCCAAACGAAAAAAAAAAAACCCCAGGGGATGATGAGGCGGGAGAGGGAGGGATTAAGTTTATATCACAGAAATCAGACAAAGACTATAGCTGTACTCCCAACGTGTCCTCCAATTTTCGCATTAATTTGATCAAGTGTCACTGAGAGCGTCCCAATCATACAATTTGCACGTAAACGATGTATTACACGTACAGTTGACGACGAAATTGGTTGACAATTTTGGAATTGTGAAGTTAAATTGTTGAACGGTTCCAGTATCAAGTTATTGGAAATACGATATCTCTTGGTAAAACTGAACAAAATGGATCACGTACTAACTTATGCAAGCGCAGTTAAAACTAAAAACTGACTCGAACGGAGGTTATTACTTAGCCACGAGCTCCTGGCGACGCTAACTATCGATTAATCCCAAATCGTCATTTTTATTTATGAAACCATTTTCTTATTTTATACTAGCTTTTGCCCGCGGCTTCGCTCGCGTTAAATTAGGGGTAACACAGTTCCCTTGCGGCTTATAGATTTGTAATAGCAACGCTAAGTTTTCCTTTTTCTTTCCTCTTCCTCTCTCACATCCCACTTTTTTCAAAAATATTAGCCTATCCGTCTCCTGGTTCCCAACTATCTCTGTACCAAAATTCATCGAAATCGGTTTAGCCATTAAAGCGTGAAGAGGTTACAAACAAACTCACTTTCGCTTTTATAACATTAGTAAGGAAGTAAGGATTGAACTAGCTGGTGCCCGCGGCTGTACCCACATGGTATTAAAAACAACAAATGTCCTATGTGTTACTCCAGACTAATCTACCTCTGTGCCAAATTTTATCAAGATCAGTCGTTTTGACGTGAAAGAGTAACAAACATCCATACATCCATCCATCCTCACAAACATTCGCATTTAGAATATTATTAAGTAGGATTTAAAACCTATCAAAAAACGGGTGAATGTAAGCTCGAAATCTTAAATAAATAAAAAAATAAATAAATCTTACATAGACTATAACAAAAAGCAAACAATTTATGAGAAACCTAGTCCTACCCGCACTTGGCCTATTTATAATAACAGCTTAGGTAAGGCATGATTAAAAACCTGGCTCAGAATTATTACAAACAATGGCGTAAGTAAAACTTTTGTTGTCGTCGGTACATGCAAATGAGATTCCACGTTATTTATGACAGCGCTGAGCTTATACGTAAAGTTTTAAACTGCACGTTATTGTCATTTTCATAATAATTAACTTTGAAAATGATATTGATGGAGCCTTTTTCAATACCTGCGGAAACGTAGGTATATACACGTAAATTCAAAGAGGTATTCACAAGCTTATTAACTCTTTAATAATTATTTTCGACGACACGGTTGGCGCAAATCAAATCAATCAAATCAAATCATTTATTTCAATTAGACCATTACAGGCACTTTTGAATGTCAAGAAACAAAATGAATCTACAGTCCCGGTCACAAGGCATAATAACTTGTGAAAGTACTGCAGTTGCCCATTCCAAAGCGTTGATCTCTATGGAGAAGAATGGGCAAGAAACTCCATGGACACTCTTTTAAATTCTAATATTTTTACAAAATAGTATTTACATCATTCGTGTTGAGATTATACAAATATGTGAGAACGATGTAGAAAGACGTGCACAGTAAGAGCGTCCAGAGTAAATAAAAAACAAAATTCAATTTAAATCTAAATAAAATAAAAATGACCGTGGTAGTTAAAAAAATGACCAGTCCCAACTGACAGCGCCCGTTCACGAACATGACGTATGGATCAGCCCCATTCAGCTCGACCATTTTGAAGGGAGCTAAATGACCCGACACACCCGCCACCATCAGCGAGACATTTAAGTGAGCATGACACTATTAACCACCAGGGCTTCGTCAAGTGTGAGTGCTTGACGCAGTGGCTGAGTGATTGACTGCTGCGCTGCGTGTCGCGGGTTCGATTATTTGTATGATCGAAATATTTGTATGACCTGCAGATAGTTGTTTCAGGTCTGGTTGTTTCTGTATGTGAGTTTAAATGTTTGTAAACGCACCCACAAAACAGGAGAAATTCCTAGTGAGGAGCTTTTTTTTTTTTAAAGAACAAAGAATATAGTCTACGGTCTATTTTTCGCATGCAGCCACGTGAGATGCTCCGGGCGTCGAATGTCGCGAGACGACTCCCAGTCACAAACGCCCAGGTATGACCAATGTGACGAACGCCCGGAGGACACGGTTGAGCTCTTTTCTGCGGAGCACTGCTGTGTCCGAGAGGAGGTAGTGGATGTTTGAAGGAGAGGACCTCGAGAGACACTCCGAGCGTCGGGTGTCGCGAGACGACTCCCAGCCACTGTAGACGCGAGTCTGTGAATGGTTACCAATGGGTAGCTCACTGTACGTCCGTCTTTTGATGACAGGCTGTCTCGACGACGCGTTCGTGTCCCACGATCAACCTCAAAGAGATGTCAGCAAAACAAAGGCCCTGTTTCTCTTGACATCTCTATACCTCTCCACCAGGGCCACTGCCTGCTGTGGTCGTTGTTCGATAGAGTTACCGCACCCCAGGAACACAAAGCCGAAGGTGAAGAAGTTATTTCATAATTTCCCATCCAAAAAAAATAAGAAAAAAAGAGCTATTTCAACCATTATATTTCTTCATCTTCATAAAAACACACACACACAAAAAAAAACTTAAAACAAAAACTTAGTTTTCGAGGAAAAGCTCGGTGATAGACAAACAGGCCCAAGTATTTGCAAAACGTCAATTTTCTTTTTAAATATATATCTTGGTACAACTCACACACGGCTATCTGATCCCAAGCTAAGCAGAGCTTGTGTTATGGTAACCAGACAACTGATATACATACTTATATAATTTATTAATACATACATATTAGATAAATCACACCCAGACACAGAACAAACAATCATGCTCATCACACAAAGTTTGTCCTTGGTGGGAATCGAACCCACGACCTCCGGCTCAGCAGTCAGGGCCACTAACCACTAGACCAACAGGCCCGTCAATTTAATGATAAGTAATTATTAATGATAGTTATTCGTTTTCTGACAGGAAACCCTATAACTATAAACTACCAACCTTTTCTCTCACATTCACAATAATGACATCTCAAGTATCACTGTGACCGACCAATCACACGTATCGTAAACGATATTACCCGAGGACACCCGATCATTGCCGAGGTAATACGATACACACGTGTCTCGATGCGATATCTTTGACACCACTCGGAGAAAGAAGTTGTATTTGTTATGTTTAACCTGTAGGCCTACCATGAAGTCTTAAAGCAGAACTTATTCCACTGAGGGAAAGAGATGGCGCTAGACACCTTGTATAGCTTTGTCTCTTTCCCTCAGTCGAATTAGTTCTGCTTTAAGACGTCATAGTAGGGTAGCTGGTTTGTGTTTAAGGACTGGTATAGCTATTAAAAAAATGTTTTTTTTTTCACTTCTTTGTACCTACTTACAATCGTGAAAGATGTTATATAGGGTGTATGGGTAATTGTGACAATATTTTAGCGTAGAATCAATATCGATTCTGGACTACCGACTTTAACATTTTCTAAGTCAATTTTTTTATTAGTATAGATGTAAATAATTTTTAAGTTCAAAGATCTGTATGTTTCGCCGTACACGGCGTACAAATATTGCAACAAAAATAACAGATTTAAATTTTGTTAGCTATCCTTATCCTTACTAATATTATAAAAGCGAAAATGAGTTTGTTACCTCTTCACGCTTTAATAGCTAAACCGATTTTGATGAATTTTGGTATAGAGATAGTTGGAAACCAGGAGACGGACATAGGCAATTTTTTTAAAAAGAGTGGGATATGAGGGAGAAAGAGGGACGACACGGGAAAACTTAACGTAGCTATTAGAAATCAATAAGACGCTACCGAATATAACGCGAGCGAAGCCGCGGTCAAAAGCTAGTCTACTATAAATTATTTATTTTAAAAAAATCACTAATTGTATGTTTGTATTTCTTGAAAAAACGAGCCAAAAATGAGCCGCAGCGTTGCACACCGAGGTTTCCTTGTGATATTAACGGCTATATATTTTGATTGCGTAGATTAAGAGGCTTTGACATTTTAACCCCATGCGTAAGATATAAGCCTGCTTCCTTTTTAAACTTTCTTACAACAAAATGAACGAGTAGCACAATCAAGTCTTCCATAAATTATGCACAAATCCTTAGAAAAGTTATCTTAAACATTTCTACAGTCCTTCTAGTAACTTTAGCAATTAAATATCGTTTAAACGTATTTTGTTACACTAATTACGACAGTGATTCTATATAACGTATCTTAAAAAGAAATAGCCAATTAAAATAGCAAATATTAAACCACTTGCATAAATCTTATAGTTCAATAAACACTCCTCCTGTATGTTAGTTCTATTTAAGGAATGTTCGAAGTTTAAAGTGCAGACAGTTCTCCCGTCTGGGTTCAAGAGAACAATTCGTTGAGCTTTTTCATTGGCTAGCAGAACTGAAACTCTTTTTCATTGGCTAATTGAATCATTGAAACGCTTTTTCATTGGCTAATTGAATTCATTCTGTGCTTCGCGCTCAAGGTTGAGGAGGAAATTCTCGTTAGGATATATTTTTTCATAGTCTGTTGTAAGGATTCGCTCGAGCATTGCTTTTTTGTGTATTTTTTGTTTCGTTTCATTTTGCTGGTATATGAAACAATATTTTTATTTTACTAGTATATACATATTCTAAGCATACTATTATAATACCAGCTTATTATTGTCCCACGACTGTTTAAAGGCCTCTTCTCATTCATAAAAGGCACGAGCATTGATCACCAAGTTTGCTTAAGACGGGTTGGTGATTTTAGACCCTTATCAATTACAAGTCCACGTTACCTCACGATGGTTTCCTTCACTGTGATGTCGAAAATAAATTTAAAAAACTAATAATGAATAAAAAAAATCGTACTTGGGAAAGTGGTATCTGTCGGCATTTTAAATGATAACTTTGGCCACCTCTGAACCATCTCAATAGTCTTAATAACACATCTTATTATACAAAATTGAAATCACTCCCTGAACCTTATGCTCAGCAGTCGTATTTGCGTCCAGAAACCAACAAGACGAACAAGTAAGACTGATTAGAAAAAGAATTGTAAATTCGTTTTAGTATCTATTTGGGACACCACGATGTTCTTCTAAACAAAATAATACCGAAAAGTTTTTAAAAATAAAATAATTCTAACCTTTTTTTACGAGTTTGGTGCTTTCAGGAGCGTCTATCACTTCTTGCAATGAACAAAGAACAGGATACGCAGGAAATTATAGTAAGTGCTACCTATGTACCCATTCGTGATAATATCATTAAACTTCAAAAGAAAAAAATATAAATTTCTATGTTTTAAACAGCAAGGGCACATCACTATTATGAGAACCCACCATCATCTTCCTGCCCTTTTTTTTTCGGATAAGAAATCATCAATTAACTTCCTTTACTAAAACCCATCCATGTTCCTTCTTTTGCTCTAAACGTTCCGGGGCCGCAGTATCTCTATCAAACAACTCCATACCCCATTCTATTTGGGATCCGAACTACACATGTCATCTTCCATTCTCCCATCGCACGTCATGTGAATTTCATAACCGAAATTTCAATTTAAATCATCTCAGACTTGCAAGTGACAATTTACTTGTTTAGCAACAAGTAAATTGTCACTTGCAAGTCTGAGATGCAAAACCGTAGGTTAATATTAAATTCTGCACATGTGGTGCCACCGTGCTATGAATGGTACCTGGCATATGACGTCATATGCCAAGTGCAACTTACCGTGGCAGGATATATATATAAACTGACTATATATATGCGGATAAACATAGCTTTATGAAGTACGGTTTGCAGACGAACTTGATAAAAGTATTGTTATTTTAAGCAAGTTTTGCTGCTAACCGTAAACGCAAGAAACCACTACTTCGCGCGGGTTTTAATTGTTTGGTCAAATATGGAGATTTCTTTGTTAAAGATTAATGTTGCATATAAACCACACGCTGGGAAGATGAATTCAGACAAAGAACTGAACCGTTGTGGACCTGAGTGGCCCAAGAATCTTTGTAAAAATCTTCTGTACATCATGCAGAAAAAGATAGTCATCATTTTCCTGCCTTTGTCCCATTCTATTTGGGGTCGGCGCGACACGTTATCTTATTCCATTCTCCCCTATCAGACCCAACTAAGATTAAAAGTAAGTAAAGGGGGAGTAAGAGGGAAGAGAAAGATATTTTTTTTAAGTGACAATTGGGTGAGAAAGAGGGAAGGAAAGGGAAATCTTAGCTTTGCTATTACAATAAATAAGGCGCGAGGGCAAAAACTGTGTTACCCCGAATTTAATGCGAGCGAAACCGCGGGCAAAAGCTAGTATTCTATATATCTAATGCCGTTACATTAAATAAATAAATCAAAAATTACATATTCAAAGTTTGGAAGAAGTCAAGTTTAAACTTTTACATCTAATAACTTTATTACAATTTTGTACGTAATTTTTCACAGAAACTTCTGGTGTGTCATCTGAAAATGTCTCTAAGAAATTTTTGTCTTGAAACCACGACAAGTTTACTTTTCACTGTCTATGTAACGAATTCTTAACTTTAACCTCATAAATTTTAAGTTGAAATTTCAAGCAAGAAAGCCACCTAAGATTACAGAGTTTTGAAAACATAAATAAGAAAGTTTGTATTCATAAAACTTTGTAGTCACGAACTTGACCGAATATTTTGTTGTAGCGTATAAAAATGTACTTGGGTCACTTAAATCTTTTTGAAATAAACATCACGCTCGCTCCAAAGGGTGGGTCTAGAGATGTACACACCTTTGGACAACTTATTACTATCAACTGGTTAAAATAAATCCTAGGAGTTTGGGATTGGAATACAGGACCTGCTTTACGGAGCACTGAGCAGCTGCCGGGGTTTGCGGGTTGTTCGAAAGAGATACCGCGGCCCCGGAACGCAAAGAGCAATAGAAGGAACATGGGTGAGTTTTAGTCAGTAAAAGTCTGACACTCCCCCCCACTCGAGGAGGAGTGTCAGACTTTTACAAAGGATTATATAATTTAAGAAGGTATTTCATGATTTCCCACCCACAAAAAAAGGAGAATCATTACAAAAATTATACCGCTGAAATATTCATCAAATTAACTCCTGAACGTTTATAAAATTGTCTTTGTACAAACAAAATCAAGGCAGCCGAGGGCGCTCGTTATGCGAATCAATATTACAAAAGCACCTACTCTAACTCGACTGTCTTAAGACAAATCTTCCCGAATTCCATTAAATTACTTATCCGATTCTGAACCGGGAAATGTCATTGACATTTACGGTTCGCCTCAAGACCACCGCATCGGTCCAATTCCCTGACACGTATGCCGGAAATCCGGGTTAGTAATCCCGGATGAGATGAAGAAGGGCAATACTCTAGTGGCTGAGGTGTTGAAACTGTTGGGATGAAATTAGTTCTTTTGGTATACATTTGGCTTGTCTAACTTCAGTGCATTTGTGCCACGAAGCTATCACACCAGCTCTCTGTTCATAAAACTAAGTAAATTCTTATAAAAATAACGTTTTTCATTCACACCTGAATAGCCAAACCGATTTCGATGAATTTTGGTACAGAGATAGTTGGGACCCTGAAGACACAGATATAGGTTGCTTTTTGTCTCTTTCTAATCACCCCACTTCTTTTTGAAAAAAAAAAGTGAGATAAGGGAGAGAAAGAAGGAAAAAAAAGGAAGAGAAAAATATTTTTTCGATCATCCCGCGGTAGCGTTAGCCCAAAGTAACTATGCCAAGCGGACGAAGTCGCAGGCGGAAGCTAATCCTTACTAATAATAATATTATAAAAGCGAAAGTGAGTTTGTTTGTTACCTCTTCACGCTTTAATGGCTAAACCGATGTTGATGAATTTTGGTACAGAGATAGTTGGGAACCAGGAGACGGACATAGGCTAGGGTTTTTTTAATAAAAAAGAGTGGGATATGAGGAAGAAAGAGGGAAGAAACGGGAAAACTTAGCGTTGCTATTACAAATGAATAATTCGCTACCGAATTTAACGCAAGCGAAGCCGCGGGCAAAAGCTAGTTAACTAACTTTGACAGACCTCTTGGTCTAGTGGTTAGTGGCCCTGACTGCTGAGCCGGAGGTCGTGGGTATATAAGTATGTATATCAGTTGTCTGGTTACCATAACACAAGCACTGCTTAGCTTGGGATCAGATAGCCGTGTGTGAGTTGTCCCAAGATATTTATTATTAATTTATTAACTATAAAACTTATTTTTTTTTGTTAAAATCCCCAAATTTACCTACGTACGGAATCAAAACGACGAACTTAACTTTTTCCAATTAGCGTTACCGATAAAGGTGTACCCACGGAATGACAAGTCACGTAGAGTTCTCTAAAGGGTTTTCCCTTCGTGTCATTGAAATGGGAGTTAGTGGTCGTTTCCTAATCGTAGCCGTTTTATTCACTGTTCGTGCTTCCATCACATCTGATTGGATTCGGTTTTATACATATATGCAATGTTTTTATTTGCGGATGGGAAATCATCAAATAACTTTCATCCCTCTAGGTGAAGCTCTGGAGCGGGGGGGAGTGTCAGATTTGCACTGACTAAAACCTACCCATGTTCCATCCAATGCCTTTTATGTTCCGGAGCCAAGGTATCTCTTTCGAACAACCCAACCCCGGTAGGTGGTGGCCCTAGCAGACCCCTCTGCTTTGCTGACATCTTTTTGAGGCGCGCGTGATACACTAACGCGCCGTCGACACGGTAGAACCGACCCCTATTCCTTCTTTTGCCCTTTACGTTAACCGCGGTATCTCTTACGAAGAACCCGCAACTCCGGTAGCAGGAGCCTGGCTGACCCCAGGCCTCATGTGTGCAATGCTAAAGGATTTTTTGGCGCTTGATACCATACCTTCGACAGAAGGACTGATACATGACATTGCGGAATTATATTCAGAAACCTCATCATCTACATTACCTTTTCCCCAGCTACATTCTTGTCGGCTTCCAGTCTTATCGGATGCTGCTTAACACCAGTATTTTATTATATGCAGTGACTGCCTATCTGACTTCCACAACCTTGTTAGTAAAAGGAACAATACGATACCAAGAGAGACTATGACCTCTGAGTTTGTTTCGACTGTTTTTTCTTAGAGCATTCAAGTAATAAGTAGTACCTTTGTGCTCTTTTTTCTTTAAGTACTTTTTTTATATATTGTTCTGTGTGTACATAAACAAATGAATTAATAAACAAATAAAAACCACATGTGCAACTTGGGTTCGAACTCGAGACCTATGACTTGGAAGTGCGACGGTCACACCACTAAGCTGTCACAGTTTGCATCGTGTTAGTTTATGTAAAGTGTTGCGTTAAGTTTGAGTTTACACTTGCTTTGAAAGTTACTGTTTTGCTTAAACTAGGTTGCTAGTGTAAGCCGTTAAGTGGTCTCAATGTGTACCCAAATTGCACCCGGAATAATGTTAATGCCTTTACATCTACATGCACAGTCATCGATTGACTTACTATTTTTTTTAAATGTTAAATAGCTTTTTCTTTCAAGATTAACTTTATGTTGTAATGTGTTTTCGTTTTTTTTTATTCTGTTCAGGTTTTATTGAGATGTTTAACTATCACGCTAGTTGTGCCTTTTGTTAATTTTATTCATATTTTTTATAAATGGAAACTTGTAATTGGCCTTTGTCTTCATATTGTATCTGACTACTTAACTGTAAGTTTTCATTAAATTAATAAAATAAAAATTTCTACGATAAACTAAAGAGTCAGCAATCGGTTGAGTGGAGCTATATTATGTAACTTTAAACCAAGCTGAATATTAATTTTCAGTATAGTTCCTCGAAAACTAGCACTTATTGCACTACAAGTAGGTCCAAAATGCAATGGCATGCGTGTTTTTTTTCCTCTGTCGTAAGGAGTGTTTTATTTTTTTCTGATTTTGCCATAGATAAATAATTGTTCAAACCTCTTTAACTGGCGGTGATTTTTATTAGCAAGGAAACGCTTTGATTTTAAGACCTTCATATTATTTAATTAAAGTTTAAATTAGGTTTATCAACAGAATATCATAAAAAACACAATCATGATAATTTGATTTATAAAATAATTTGCTTGTAACAATTATGTGTATTATTTTTTAGTTCTAAATTCTAAAATCTTTCAATATCCTATTTATAGTAAAGGCCGTTTAGCGTTTTACTTTTGCGTCTCCTTCAACCTGAGAAACTAAAGCGCGGGAAAAAAGAAAATTAAACCTAATTTTCATAGCGTTAATGACAATAATAGGTTTCGTTAGTAAGTGTATTGAAAAACATCGTTTGAAACTTGGGAATTTATCTCTGCTATTCTAGGCTCCATAACACCCTTGCCTAACGGCTCGCGCGTAATGACAGAGTTTCTCCAATTGAATTGAAATGTACTATTGTCATGACAAGTCCTGTCGAAAAGTTACTGAAATATAAGTAAAATTATGTTTTTGTTAAGATCAATATCCTTTTGCTCCTTTTCTACACATTCAAAAGAAATCCTACTTCCTCACAATATTACAATCATTCACAAAAAGCCGCATACATTTGGAAATCAAACAGCGCCCAACACTCACTTTAACAAATATATCAAAAAGGTAAATTCGCATCTTTTGAAGGAAAGATATCCTTACTAATAATATTATAAAAGCGGAAGTGAGTTTGTTTGTTTGTTTGTTTGTTACCTCTTCACGCTTTAATGGCTAAACCAATTTTGATGAATTTTGGTACAGAGATAGCTGGGAATCAGGAGACGGACATAGGCTAATATTTTTATGAAAAAAGTGGGATGTGAGGGAGAAAGAGGGAAGAAAAGGGAAAACTTAGCGTTGCTATTACAAATCAATAAGACGCAAGGGGAAATGTGTTACTCCAAATTTAACGCGGGCGAAGCCGCGGGCGAAAGCTAGTTTATTATGTTTTCTCCTTTTTATGTTTAAGTGTCCTTTTTCATTTTTATTATCATCACCTGCCATCCATCCGGTCATCCAAAAGGCTAGCCTTTTCCCAACTATGTTGGGGTCGGCTTCCAGTCTAACCGGATGCAGCTGAATATCAGAATTTTAAATGGAGCGACTGCCTATCTGACCTCCACAACCCAGTTAGTACTGGGTAATGCGATACCCCTTGGTAAAACTGGTTGTCAGACTTTCGGAACACTGACTACTTGTAACAACTGTCAAAGATCCACAAATGACAGCCGGGACCAACGGCTTAATGTGCTTTCCGAGGCACTGCGGAATCTCGGTATGTAACGGGCCACCCATCGACAGACCAACTTAGGCAAGCGCGGCTTAACCTAAAGAGCGACCCGAGCGGCTGCTATTATTTAGCCACTTTCAATTATGTGGTACGAATATTATGAGTAATTGATACTTAGGGCAATAAATCATACTCTAAAGTCTGGGGTCTTGAACGTTAGATGGAAAACGGTACCATTAATTAAGTACATGAACAAAATATTTAGATAGTAATAAAAAAACATTTTGAAAATGCCGCGGTCATAAGTTAGTAGTCCTACTAATATTATAAAAGCGAAAGTTTGTGAGGATGTATGTAAGCTTGTTTGTTGCTATTTCACGCAAAACACTACTGAATGAATATTGATGAAAGTTCACAATAACATAGCTAACATATCAGAATAACATATACATAAATATATATTGTATCACCAGGCGAGTACAACCGCAGGGCGCAGCTAGTAAGACATAAAAATATATTCACACATAAAGCAACACCATTGTTCACAATGGAAGTGTGCAAAATGTCAGTCCACCATATTTGTTTATCAGAATAGTTTTGTAAGGAAAAGTACACTGTAGCTACATTTTCCCCTTTCTGTACAGACGCCTGCAGGTCAAGCTACCCGAAACTGTAATTTTTTCCCAATGAACCTTAATGCTTTAGAAATAAAGTCGAAAATGTATCAAAGAAATCTGACAGATTGTAGTAGCTTGATGTGCAGGCGTCTGTACCTTTCACGGAATTAAAAAGAAAGAAATCTAAGTGGTTTACGTTACGTGTGGGGAAATGTTTTAAGGACTCCCACGAATGTATTACACACATATAGGATTAAAAGTAAAAGGTCTTAATGTTTATTAAGTTTGTTTTGCACAAATAATAATGGCATAGATAGGGGTAGAAGCTGATTACCAGCAGTGTAAGAGTAAATACGTCGATTTTAGGAATCCGTACCTCAAAGAATAAACTGACAAAGACAGACACACACACACACACACAGACCGACTGACACACACACACAGACAGACACGTCAAACTTATAACACCCCCCTTTTTTGGGTCGGGGGTGAAAAAGTTGTAAGCAGTTGATCATATAACCCTTAAAAATAAATGGTCTTGACCCAGTTTTTTATGACCAAAAGGCAAAACTTAATGACACTATTATACCAGAAGCAAAAAACACGCATATTGGATGATAAAAACACAACTCTTTAAGAATCTAACGATAAACCGTTTTAATTTAAGTTTTCCAATTTCTCAACAAAATTAATACAAACTAACTTTTACGACCGTCACTGTAATTTATGGAAAACCCGACACTTTTCTCAGCGATCCCGTTACTAGATTCGACGTAAGCAGGCCGCACTTTATACAGCAATGCGGTTCAGTGAGCTGGAAGTATCAGGTGCGGCTTACCTACGTCGAATTGTTGCAAAGGGGCTTAAATGTCAAGGCATAGGTTGGATTACATAACCTTTTTATTCGGTGAGAACTGAGCGATTTTTTATCGCGTCGTTTTAAATGGAAATTTACGTGAATGTGTTGGAAAAGGATTTTCTTGGTTGTGAGAAAAAAAGAGTTCGAAAGTATCAAGGAATACCTTTTTATTTAGTGTTTCTGTTTCAATTTGTAGTACGCTGTACGATGTTTTATTTATGGGAGTAGTTTCCGTGATTTATTGCAGGTTTAATTCAACTTTGTCGAACGTTTTATTTATTACAAGCTTTATTTATTTTTCATTATTTTATTTAACTTGCAATGTTTGTTTAGGTCAAATCTTGCACCTGAAGCTTGAGACAGTTTTTCTTAATCTATTAAGGTGAACTTTTGCATATACGTTAATACGTTTGGATAACACCAAGTGACGTCATTCTGAATCCAATATGGCGGATTCGTAAAGATGACGGACGAGTTTTTTTTATTCACCCACATGATTTAGGTATCAATTAAAACGGTTTGCTGAAAATAATACGAAATAAAATGACGTCAAATATGTGGAAGAATGTTTTGACGCCCTTAAATATTGTCCCATTTTTAATAATTGTGAACTCTTTGTACTTTTTAATAATGTACAGTCAACAAACGAGGTAATATGTAATCATGCACTCGGATCAGTTGACTTTTTCTTAAAATAAATGAATGTGATCGAACAATGTTAAATTCATTTGATAGAAAACAAACCGTTCAATAAGTTAACAACTATGTCTGACGAGTCTGGTTAGTTATTTATTTTTTGCTGACTGTCCAGATTAGCCTTTGACATTAATATACACGTATACCTTTTATTTTTGAGAGTGTCAGACTTGTACTGACTATACCCACCATGGCACCCATGTTCCTTCTTTTGCTTTTTGTATTCCGGGGCCGCGGTATCTCTTTCAAACAACCCTCAACCCTGCACACACGTATACCTAACATAATATTGTCGCAATTTCCATATCATTCTCCCGATAAGTTATATCAAAATAGGAAATACTCAATAATCCGCTATAAAGGCTCATAGGCCCATAGAATTGCCACAAATTATCCCGCACCGCTGAGCTTCAGTTATCGCGATGTGAACACGCCAGGTGGCGCCACGGGCGACAGGGAAATGTCCCTAGTTATGTCAGTGATTTGTTAAAATAGGCTGGTATTTATAACTCAAAGTGTGTTTTATTTGTAGCGCCGTAAATTTGAATTTTGATAATGTATTGTCGTTGTTGGAACGAAGTTCCTTATCGCGCGTTGCGAAAGGGGGCTAGACGGAAAAAAAATAAGCCCAAAAGTTGTAACGACACTTTTTGGTATAGTTGTAAGCCGTGCGGCGTGCGCGTGTGTCTATCTCTCTCTCTTAGCAAGCCAGTTATTTTAATTTCGTCTTTCTATTTCGCATTGAACAGTGTAGTGTCACGACAATTATTTTTGTGGAGTGTATACAGTTTTTTTTATACATAACAAATAATAACTTCATGCTGCATCTGGGTGTCCCTTGACACCTCTCAAGTTTCGCTTTTTTATTTGTTTTATAAAGGACTAGCTTTTGCCCGCAGCTTCGCTCGCGTTAACTTCGGTAGCGCTTTATTGATTTGTAATAGCAACGCTAAGTTTTCCCGTTTCGTCACTCTTTCTTCCTCATATCCCACTCTTTTTTTTAAATAGTCTATATCCGTCTCTTGGTTCCCCACTATCTCTGTACCAAAATTCATCAAAATTGGTTCAGCCATTAAAGCGTGAAGAGGTAACAAACAAACAAACTCACTTTCGCTTTTATAATATTAGTAAGGGTTATTGCACTTACTTCATGTCACTCCTGGCAGCCACTTACGTTAATGTTCAGGTTAAGTTGCGCTTGCCTAGGTTGGCCCGTGAATGGGTGACCACCCATCACATGGTGAAAGTGGTGGTGGCGTATGGTTCAGCCGTTACTTAAATCTATAAAAAGAATGGTACGATACCCTTCTTTATAATTTTTGATCTAATTTACAAACAAAAAAACACATGTCCCTTATTTTTGAATAATCTAAAAGACAGACTAAATAGAATGTAATTACCTTGACTCTAGCAACTACCCTATAATAATGTTTAGTATATTAGTAAAATTTTCTAGACGTTGAGTATAACGGCCAGATGCGGGACTTTTTACTTTTGGGACCTCAACAAAGGTTTTTATTAAAATCCCGCGTAATCCATAAACGCCGGTTGTCAGCAAAATGAGTTCCCCGGGTTGTAAAAAGGCGCATTATGATGGTATGTCAGTTTTAATATAAGAAACTCATAAACGTGACGGTGCATTATGATTTCATATTTGCAGTCTCATCGTTCTGATCATTTAATTTTTTTCGGTTTTAGTCTGTATGTTTATTTGCATAGAGTATAAGTTTGGCTATTCAAGTTTAATCAACATTTCAAAATACTGAAAAGTTTAACTTATTTATATCTTCTTTTTTGTGTGGTTAGGTAATAGTAGTAGTAGGTTTTACCTTGCTTTCAGACTTGTCTTGCTTTGTCACTTATATTTTTTGATGTTTTTTTACATAAGTATAATTTTTATACCTATCACATTGTTGTTGTAACCCAAAGGTTGACTGGTAGAAAATGCATTATGGCATTAAGTCCGTCTATGTACGACTATTGTAAATAAAGTTTAGATAACTCAGAAAAGAAACATTGAAAACCAGGCTTGTTCTTAATGTGCTGGCCATGCATTCAGCTTGATAAAAAAAAATACCTTCAACAGTATGATATTATTCGATACGTGCCAAACGAGAATCCGCAGCCCTACGTGTGTTCACTATTCCGATTTTCAATTGACTTTTACTGGGTTCAATTGTGTTTCGGGACTTTCCAATCCATTTCGTCCGGACATTTCGAGCTCGAAAGTTTTTTCCTACGTTTTTACCTGTCATCGGATACATTCGCCTCTTCGCTTCGAAAACTACGAAAAATGTGGCGGGTAGGCGAAAAGTTCACACTTTGTTTTTTGAATGATTTTTTTTTTGGTTGTTTTTTATATGGTATCCGGATTCAAAGCTTGTCGTTATTTGAAAGTAAAGTAAAGAAATCGGAATACATTGGGAATACACGTTTTATACCGTTTTAGGGTTCCTTATTTTTTTGGGATCAAATAACTTCCCCCGCTCTGGGCGGAGCAGGGGGGAGTCTGACTTGTACTGAATAAAACCCACACATGTTCCTTCTATTGCCCTTTACGTTCTGTCAAGACCCTTTATCTCGGGAACGCGTGAAGATATCGAGTAGAAATTAATACCACATACTGAATTTTGCGATTCCTTTGGGCTGTAAATCAACCTTCTGTAAACATTTACACCATTAACTCAAATCTATAGTCCCTTTGTGCTGTGTAAAACTCAACCCTCTAAGTCTAGGTAGACAAAAGATATGGGCGTTTACGTCGCAAGTTTGTACGGAAACCTTGACTGAGTAAACTTAGAGGGTTGATTTTTTCAAAACTCTAACCCCCGAATACTGAAACGTCACTCAAAACTTAAGTACCACTTAAATTTAACAGATACTCAAAAGTGACGTTTGACAATACAAAATCTAAAGTTTAGGAGCTGCTCAAATGTTAAGCAGTCCTCAAATTTTGAGTGACGTTTCAGTATTCGGGGGTAAGTGACTATAGAGTTCAGTACATGGCTTTATTTTAAACTCGATACCTACACGCGTTTCTGAGCTAAAGTGTCTTAAGAGACTGACAGACGGACAACAAAGTGATCCAATAAGGGTTCCGTATTTTTCGTTTTGAAGTTCGAAACCCTAAAACCAAAATCTAACACAATTCCTATTCACAAACTTAGCTATCTATAGAAATGCACTAAAGTTCACATCTCGTTACAAAATCAATCTAGTCACCTCGGGGCGCTTAATCAAATTGCTCGTCGTTACAACTAGGTGTCTAATTTAATTACCCACAGCTTGACACACTTAGGTTTAAAATAATCCCATAGGGACGTACTATCGGGATAAAAAGAGTATAGATAGATAGATAGATACAATATTCCTTATTATGTACACCATAAAAGTAACAAGAAGAAGACTAGACAAACTTTTAAATATCTCTGTCTATCTGTCTTATCGCTAAAAGCGATCTTTTCAAGACAACCTTTGGATGGATTTAAAAAGAGGAGAAACAGTACTGTAGGTAGTCTGTGGCGTAACATTTTTATAATTAATTTTATTTTTTTTACACAAAAACAAATACTTATACATAAATACATATAATATACATATAAAATAACAATTATGAAGAGCAAAGAAATATTTATGATTGTTGTTTACGGAGAGTATATATTGTGTTCTAGCCCTGCTTATGTTGTATTTCTGTGATTAATTCCATCGATATCTCGTTCAGCCATTTATTTAATAAAGACAACAGTTCGATAAAGTTTTCCCATTGTATCCTAACCTATAGTTAGTAAATAAAAAAGTAACATTAAGACAAACTCAATTCCTGTAGACTGCCATGAGTAATGGTTAGCTCACCATCCATCCGTCTATTGACGACAGGCCGAGTCGACGGCGGGTTAGTGTTCCACACGCACCTCAAAAAGATGTCTTCAAAGCAGAGGGGCCTGCCAGGGCCACCGCCTGCCGGGGTTGTTCGAAAGAGATACCGCGGCAACGGAACGTAAAGGGCAAGAGAAGAAATATGGGTGGGTTTTAGTCATTACAAGTCTGTCTCACTCCCCCTCGCTCCGCCCAGAGCGGGAGAAGTTATTTGATGATTTCATATCCGCAAAAAAAGACAAACTCACTTATTATACACATAAGGATAGGTATTAATTAGGATAAGTATTAATTAGTACCAGTTAGAAGGCAATCGGGGCTCACCGAGGCGCTTTATCAAATTGCTTGGTGTTACAACTTAAAGGATAAATTAATTACTGTTAGCTTTGACACTTAATGTTAGTTATAAGTTGTTTACTTAACGTGACAGTTATTAAAGGATAGTTAAAATTGGTCCCTGGAAAACGTAGACCTTTTTCGCGGATGGCTAATCATCAAATAACTTCCCCTGCTCTGGGCGGAGAGGGGGGGAGTGTGAGACTTGTATTGACTAGAACCCAGCCATCAGTGGCGTAACTATACCATCTGGGGCCCGTGGTAAATTCATTTGTTGCGGCCCTATCGGTTAAAATTGTCACGTTGTACTTAATTCAACTTTAATAAATCACTTAAGTAGATATCCAACACTAATAACAATGTGGATGTGTTGAAATGCTTAACGATTAACTTGAAATTCTATTATAGTCTTTAGTTAAAAAAATATGTTTTCCAAGTAAAATAAAATACTCAGGAACAAATAAAAAAAATCTGAGTTCGCGACCTCTTGGGGCGGGGCCCTCCTTGGCTAGGGGCCCGTGGCATTTTGCCAGCCCTGCCACCCTATAGTTACGCCACTGCCAGCCATGTTCCTTCTATTGCCCTTTACGTTTCGGGGCCGCGGTATCTCTTTCGAAAAACCCGCTACTCCGGCAGGCGGAGGCCCTGGCAGAAATCGTAGACTAACCTAACTCCGGCAACTGCTACACTCAAGTGGGGGTTGGAAATTGTCCTATGAACACTAATCGTGGGATAATAAGTATTTTACATCCAACCCCAGGTACTTGATTATCTGTGTGCAAAATATTTTCGAAACTGAGCTGGGGGCCCTTTTTGTAACAAATCAATAAACCTTTTCCTTTTTTTTTAGATTTATTTTATTTAGTGACAACATGAAATGAAAACAAAGGTCTTGTAATGGCTTCATAAAACGTACATAAATTATTTATTGATGAACGCTTCTGAAATTAAAAGGGTACCGTTTTGCCAATGTTCTTTATGTTTAACTAGCTGTTCCTCGCGGTTTCACCCACGCTGCTCAGCACCTGTTGGTCGTAGCGTGATGTTATATAGCCTATAGCCTTCCTCAAGAAATGGACTATCCAACACTAAAAGAATTTTCCAATTCCAACCAGTAGTCCCTGAGACTAGCGCGTTCAAACAAACAAACAAACTCTTCAGCTTTGTAATATTAGTATAGATTAAATTGCTCGGTGTGTCATCAACTAGGTAGCTAACTTGATTACAAGCAGCTTGACTCGCTCCGTGTTAAGTTGGGTGCTTAGCACTGTAAAGTGTCGGTAATTAAGGGTTAATTAGAGGTTTAGAGTGGTCAGGGTAGTTTTCTGAGATTACATTTAATTGTTCAAAGTTTTCGGACCTGATAGATCGAATGGTAATTGCTACGTGAGTTAATGAGGAGGTATGGGTGGGTAAGATTATGGTTAAACTAGCTTTTGCCCGCGAATTCGCTTGCGTTTACTTCGGGGTATCACAGTTCTTCTTTCCTGATTTGTACCTGCTACGTGTAGTTTATGCCCTAACGCCTTATTTATCTATACTAATATTATAAAGCTGAACAGTTTGTTTGTTTGTTTGAACGCGCTAATCTCAGGGACTACTGGTTGGAATTGGAAAATTCTTTTAGTGTTGAATAGTCCATTTCTTGAGGAAGGCTATAGGCTATATAACATCACGCTACAGGTGCTGAGCAGCGTGGGTGAAACCGCGGGGAACAGCTAATTGTAAGATAAGTTTTCTCTTTTCTTCCCTCTTTCTCCCTCGTTTCTCAATTTAGAAACATCTTACACTTTCTATGCCATTTATAGTTTCTGTTTCTCTAGTTCTTTATTTAAAACGGCCTGAGCATTGGAACGTTATGGCCAAACAGCCAGCATTGGTTAAGGTATAAAACCTCTTACAGTACCTACTATTAGGAACACCTCTCCTTTACCTAACCGGGACCCTTTAAATAACTAGAGATGCGCCGATTATGACTTTCGCCGACTAGCCGATTAGTCGGTTGTAATAAGGCCGACTAGTCGGCTAAGCCGATCACGGTTTCGGGGATTTCCGTAACGCTTCGTTTACGGCTGATTCGCCAATCGTTTTATATTATGTTGTTTTTTATGTTAATTACGATAGGTAGGTACTAATTTTGTTCAATAATTGTCATAATTATGTTTTCTTTACAATCAAGTAATTTTAAAAACTGATTACCAAAGGAAAGATTGCTTTACATTTTTTAACGTATAAGACTGAAGAATTAATATATAATCAAGGTTTTTATTTCATGTAGTTCCCCCGCATATTATTGAGAAATACATACAACGTAAGAAGCCGGATAGACGGCGCTCTTTGCCGATTAGTCGCCGACTAAATGTCGACTACAATAGTGGCCGGATAGTCGGCTTTACCGACTAGTCGGGACATCTCTATAAATAACCAGTAAATTAAAAACCTTTTGTTGATTAACAAATTGAAACATTGTAGCATTCAGTATTTATGTTTACCAATTCTATTACAAATGATTTAATTTTGTTTAATGGATATTTTATTTGATTACTTCTGTTTTAGAGGTTTTTTGTTCGGGTGGGAAGTCATCAAATAACTTCCTCCGCTCTGGGCGGAGTGGGGGGAGTGTCAGATTTTATTGAATAAAATCCTTATTTTGCCCTTTGTGTTCTTGGGCCGCGGTATTTTTTAGGAACAACCCGCAACCCCGGCAGGCACTGGTAGATTACTCTACGTGTTTCAGAACTTAAACATTTTCATTTACTTGTGTTTAATACTTCCCCTTTTTTTTCTTCAGGATTTTGCATCCATGATAAGTAATCAATTTGAGCTTTTCAACTTTTTTTTCTTGTATTGGGAACAATGGTCAATGTTAACTTTCTTCTATAATTTCTCTTTGCCCTTTGAAAATAGTATTTTTTAATTTAGAATCTTCTTATTTTTTTAACAGTATTTTTCAAGCACTGCTCATTATTTAGATTACCACTGGCCGGTTAGTAAATATTTCCATTTGTTTTTTTTTTCCGGTCTTCAAAATGAAACATCAAAATCCTTAAAGGATCATTGTTGTCCGTCTGTCTTATCAAGACCATATATCTCGGGAACGCGTAGAGGTATCAAATTGAAAGTAAAACCATATAATCAAATCTGTAGTTTATTGGAGCTGTGAAAATATGAATTCTCTAATTCTACGCAATCAAAAGATATAGCCGTTTATGTTGCAATTTTGTACGAAACCTTCGGTGCTCGGGTCCGACTCGATCTTGTTTTCAAATTCTCTCCAATATTTGTATCGTAACAAAAAGAGGTTTTACTCAGTTGTACTTGAAGCTTTTAACGAAATTCCCTTTGCCTCAGCTGTATGGAAACAAGATCGTAATCAGCGTAAGAGCAATTTACCTGAATGTTTGGGGCTCAACATCCTATCCCTGTGTTTGGATGGACTTAGGGATGTCACTATGGGGTATGGGGTGTAAACACAAAATATATAATTAATATTAATTTTACATAAAATCGGAGCTTTTTTTAAGGCACGGTTGGCGTTCGATCCCCGTACGGAGTAAATATTTGTATGACCTACTAATTGTAGTTGTTTCGGGTCTGGCTGTTGGTGTAAAAAAAAGTTTTTAAACGTTTGTAAACGCTGGTGAGGTTTTTCAAAAATTTAGTAATGATAATGATCACACCTGTATGATAGATATTTATGTTCAAATATAAAAAAAATGTGTACAAATGACTTAACGAAATAATAAAATCTAACGGTAATAATATTTAATACAGAAAGCGGTACTCCTGGACGCGACTCGTATTGTTAGGAGGTTCCTTTCTCTGGAGCCCTGACCGCCGGTAGCTTGAAACCTGTTCCCGATACCGGTGGGCTACTATTTTTATATTTTTAAAAGTTTTTTTTTTATTAAGAAATGTTTAAAAATGTAATGATATGTTAGAAAAACAAATAAATGAACGAAATAATAAATGAATATCTAATGCAATAAAAGGGACTTGATTGAAGCTCAGACATTTGTCACGAGTGGCCCTCTAGAGAACTCTCTGCTAAATCATAACGTCGATCAAGTCAACTTTCTAGGACGGTTGTCCTAGAAAGTTGACTACAGTACGGCCAACGAGAAGCAATACGAAAGGTCATTAACCTAAAGAACAACTGTGGCCTTGACAATCTAATATTTAGCTCTTTCCATCTTGTGCCTTTGTCGTAATGTCTCGTTCTCCCGGCAAAAACATGACAACGTGTAGACGGGTTCGCCGACATTCGGGCGGCCATTTTAGATGGGGTTTTAGCATGGGTTTTGTTTACATTTGGTATCGCTCCTCGTTGGCCGTACTGTAGAAAATGGTGATTTTCTTGGTCTATGTATAAGTGACCATTAAATACAAACCAAGACCCCTTCTTGCCTCGGACAGTTCTTAAAGCCGTTGATCCCGGCAATCATTCGCAGATTGTTCATAATAGTTGATACGGGTAGTCACTAGTCAGAAGCCTGAAGGACTGAGAACCAGTCTTAACAGGAGAAATCCACTTGTTCAGTTACTGGGTTTGCATGTCGAGGGATGCCCTTGGAGACGCAATAACGAAGAGAAGCTCATGTGGTTGGTACGGTTTTCAGGCTAACCTTGCCTGGGTTGAACTGTAGATGTTTGACCACGCATTACATACCAAGATTCCTACGTGCCTTGAAAAGCATGTAAAGCTGTTGATCCCGGTTGTCAGTGGCCCAAGGTCTGACAACCAGTCTTACTAAGGGATATTATATAACCCAATACTAATTGGGTTATGGAGGTCAGATAGGCAGTCGCTTCGTGTATTATACTGCTAACTTAATTACTAACTGCATCTGATTAGACTGGAAGCCGACCCCAACTTAGAAAAGTCTAGGCTTGGATGATAAGGAATAAGAGGGCAGTTACTCAATAACTGCTATTTTAAGACTTTAAATATTATATGAAGATTATTTTTTCCTTCAAACACGCTTAAGTAAGGGTATAGTTTTGTTGCGGGTTGTTCGAAAGAGATACCGCGACCCCAGAACGTTAAGGGCAACATAAGGAACATGTGTGGGTTTTAGCTAGTACAAGTCTGACATGCCATTCCCCCGCTCTGGGCGGAGCGGGGGAAGTCATTAGATGATTTCACCCGAAAAAAAAGGGTTTAGTTTTTGAATATGTTAGCAACCCTAATTCATAGTCAATGACAATTTGTTTGACATACATGTACAGACGCCTGCAGGTCAAGCTACCCGAAACTGTCAATTTTTCCCAATGAACCTTGAACCTAATACTTTAGAAATAAAGTCGAAAATCTATCAAAGAAATCTGACAGATTGTAGTAGCTTGATGTGCAGGCGCGTCTGTACATTGTTTTATTTTAAACGTTTTTTGTTATGTGCCAGAACTTTTTGCACGCAAAGAGATCTTAACAGTTTCCTCACGTTACCTGCATTGTATGAAGATAATAATACATTGTCAGGCAAAGTAAACACGTATGAGAAATTTGAAATTAATCTTACGGACACAGGGAAGTGGGTCCCAAATCAAAAAAAAACAAAAAACCGGCCAAGAGCGTGTCGGGCCACGCTCAGTGTAGGGTTCCGTAGTTTCCCGTCCGTCACAATAAGTGTTCCCAGTTATGAGGCCAACCGAACAATTCGGTAATACCCGATCCAATGTAATAAGTACCTACAGCGCCATCTCTCGGGGAATTGGGTTACTAATTAATACAAAGACGTGCAATTTCGGTGGTAATTTTGGATTGCGAGAACCGATTTCAAAAATTCTTTTTTTGTTTGAAAAAAGATACGTTCAGGATAATAAAATACGTAAACAAAGTTACAAAAACTGCTTGCATATACGATTATACTACAAACTTAGTCCAGAAATTATTTTGTAAAACTTTTTGTCTTTTTTGTACAAAAACTGTAGTGTCAATCAAATTCAAAATAATTTTCATAGAAAGTCCTTATAAAGTTTTACTTTTCAGATTTTTTTCATATTTTCTAAACTTATGGTTCAAAAGTTAGAGGGGGGGGGACACATTGGTTTTTACTTTTGGAGCGATTATTTCCGAAATTATTGACATTATCAAAAAATGATTTTAGTAAACCCCTATTCATTTTTAAATACCTTTCCAACAATATATCACACGTTAGGGTTGAAATTAAAAAAAAAAATCACTTCCCACTTACATATAGGGTGGCTACCCTAATAAAACATTTTTTTTAAATTTTTATTTTACCACTTTGTCGGCGTGATTGATTTACATATTGGTACCAAATTTCAGCTTTCTAGTGCTAACGGTCACAGAGATTAAGCGAGGACGGACGGACGGACGGACGGACAGACAGACATGGCGAAACTATAAGGGTTCCTAGTTGACTACGGAACCCTTAAAAAAACATGTAGCTAAAGATTAAAGTGAAGTCCAGTGACTACACTTTATTTTAATTATGCATTTATTCGATAAGTGAACAATGTACTTTATCTATACTAATATTATAAAGCTGATGAGTTTGTTTGTTTGTTTGTTTGAACGCGCTAATCTCAGGGACTACTGGTTGGATTTGGAAAATTCTTTTAGTGTTGGATAGTCCATTTCTTGAGGAAGGCTATAGGCTATATAAAATCACGCTACGACCAACAGGTGCTGAGCAGCGTGGGTGAAACCGCGTGGAACAGCTAGTTCTATAATAAATATAAAGAATCTTTAAACCTAAATTTAATTTCTAAGATTTTTTCTTAGTTACAAGTTTTACTTATATTTTTACTTTGAACCAAGTAAAACTTGGAACTATGTGAAGTTAATAAAAGAGTATTAAAGCACATTATGTTCCTAAATATTTTTTACTAGCTGTTCCACGCGGTTTCACCCACGCTGCTCAGCACCTGTTGGTCGTAGCGTGATGTTATATAGCCTATAGCCTTCCTCAAGAAATGGACTATCCAACATTAAAAGAATTTTCCAATTCCAACCAGTAGCCCTCAGGGGCTACTGGTTGGAATTGGAAAATTCTTTTTATTGATTAGCGCGTTCAAACAAACAAACAAACTCTTCAACTTTATAACATTAGTATAGATAGTTTTTGTGTACTTATGTGTTGACTACAACCCTATCAGGATGACAAGGAGCCTTGTACACAAGCCGGACCGGTTGCACGCCGCCGCGCCGGTACGGCGGTAAAGCGGTGTTTGAGCAAGCGGTTTGGAGTGCAATGTGCAGGCTGATCAATAAGTCTGTCTGCTTACCACGAGAGTTAAAGCCTGGTCATAGTAGTCTTGCCCCTGTTCCACAAAAGGGCTGACTTTTCTCACTAATATTATAAAGACGAAAATTTGTATGTGTGTGTGTATGATTACATCCGTAATAATATTATAAATGCGAAAGTAACTCTGTCTGTCTATCTGTATCTTCTTCACGCCTTAACCACTGAACCGATTTCAATGAAATTTGATCCCGGAAATCCCCCGGGAACGGGAACTATTAATCCACGCGGACGAAGTCGCGGGCAAAAGCTAGTATAATATAATTATATTATTAAATATTTCTTAATAAAAAAAATTATAAAAATAGTAGCCCCCCGGTAACTGGAACAGGGTCCAGGCTACTGGTCAGGGTTCCAGAGAAAGGAACTTCCTACCATTACGAGTCGTGTCCAGGAGTACCGCTTTCTGTATCAAGCCCTCGATCCAGCTGCCTTACTCCTCAGAGAGCCTCCTCAGATATTGCTCGAGGCTCTTGGCAATTAAGTCATTGGTAGCTGCGACTATCGGCACAATGATCGCAGAATCTACATCCCACATGTTGACAACCTTGCGAGCCAATCTTTCTCGGCTGTCACGAGGTGATGTGTGAAATAAATACGAAAATTTATATATGTGTGTGTGTGTGTATGCTCTTGTAAAAATATTATGATTAAATAGTGTCCATGGAGTTTTTTACCCACTCTTCTCCATAAAGATCTACGTTTTGAAATGGGCAACTACAGTACTTTCACAAGTTATTATGCCTTGTGAGTGGGACTGTAGCTTCATCGTTTTGTTTTTGACATTCAAAAGTGCCTGTAACTGCCTAATTGAAAAATATAGCCCCACACTAGTAATATCTCCTGTATCGTGTGTGTGTTTTTACAAACATTTAAACTCACATAGACAAACAGCCAGACCCGAAACAACTACCTATAGGCCATACAAATATTTGTTCGGTGCGGGGATCGAACCCGCGACACGCAGCGCAGCAGTCGATCACTCAACCACTGCGCCAACCGTGTCGTAACTGAATAAATACTTCTTCATGCTCAAACAACTTAACGGATTTAAAGATATTTGGTATTTAGATAGCTTATACCCTGGATTAATTCATCAAGAGGAGCTCGTGGCTAAATAATAGCAGCCACTCGGGTCGATCTTTAGGTTAAGCCGCGCTTGCCTAGGCTGGTCTGTGGATGGGTGACCACCCGTTACATACCGAGTTTCCTCCGTGCCTCGGAAAGCATGTTAAGCCGTTGGTTCCGGCTCTCATTTGTAGATCTTTGACAGTCATTACAGGTAGTCAGTGTTCCGAAAGTCTGACAACCAGTCTTACCAAGGGGTATCGTATTACCCAGTACCTATTAACTGGGTTGTGGAGGTCAGATAGGCAGTCGCTGATATTCAGCTGCATCGGTTAAGCTGGAAGCCGACCCCAACATAGTTGGGAAAAGGCTAGGCAGATAATGATGACTCTGGATTAATTCATAGGCATCCATTGGAAGGGAATGGCAGTGCTTTACTGACTAAAACCTACGTTTCTTCTTTAGCCTTTTGTGTTCAGGGGCCACGTTATCGACCCACGCGCACCCCTGGCGTGTATCTGCTCTAAAAAGCCCCTCCAATTCCGAACAACCCTACATAGAGAAGTGGGAGGGAAGCGGGGGTAGGTAGTTCTTAGAAATTGAGATAATATTACTTGTAATATCGTTCTTAATTAAGACAAAATCCACTTATTTCAAGTGGCAAGTTTGTTCAGTAAAAGGTGGGTATTACCCTGAATAGTTTGTAAAGTTCAATGTTATTAACCCCTGACCCTTAGTTCTTAAGACTTCGCATTGTCTATTCGTACACTTTATTGTATTACACGTACACAAAGAGAGCGTTTTATTAAAATTCTTTGAAAACATTGCGTTATTCTTGTAGTTTAAAAAATGTATCCTTACTAATATTTTAAAAGCGAAAGTGAGTTTGTTTGTTTGTTTGTTACCTCTTCACTCTTTAATAGCTTAACTGATTTTGATGAATTTTGGTACAGAGATAGTTGGGAAACAGGAGACGGACATAGGCTAATATATTGAAAAAAGTGGGATGTGAGGGAGAAAGAGGGAAGAAAAGGGAAAACTTAGCGTTGCTATTACAAATCAATAAGGCGCAAGGAGAACTGTGTTTCTCCGAATTTAACGCGAGCGAAGCCGCGGGCAAAAGCTAGTATAATATAAAAGAGTAAATCCAAACACACACACACACACTCATTCAAAATGAAATCTCACAAAGCTACAGATATTAGAAGTCTCAAATTTTGCATGGGGGATACTTTTAGGACGTAGATGATCACGAATTTTGCAATATTCTACCCTCAAGGGAGTGAAACAGGCTTGCTAAGTCTGTATGGGAGAACGCTTTTACTTGCCTGGATTGACTTTTATGACAAAACTAGCTTTTGCCCGCGGCTTCGCTAGCCTTAAATTTAGGGTAACACAGTTACTTTCCTCTTTTTCCTAATTTGCAGGTACCTGCTACCTGTACTTTTTGCCTTTTTGCACTTCGCCTTATTGATTGTAATAGCAATGCTAAGTTTACCCTTTTCTTCCCTCTTCCTTTCTCACTTTTCGCTTTTTTTTAATAAGTTAGCCTATGTCCGTCTCCAGGGTCCCAACTATCTCTATATCAAAATTTATCAAAATGGGATAAGCCATTTAGGCGTGAAGACGTAACAAACAAACAAACTCACTTTCTCACTTCACTACTTTTTTTATAATATTAGTAAGGACTACTAGAATTGTATGAATTCACTGTGGTATTCATTCCAACAGTTTGGTCTCTCTCTAAACATGCAAGCTCTTGTATGTAACTTGTAATAAAACTACTAAGATTGCATGAAATTCACGATGGTTCACACCAACAGTGTGGTCTGTACAATTAGTTCTGCATAGAATCTACTTTTTACCCCGGGGGTGAAACCGATTGGAACAGCTATAGGCTGTATGACATCACGCTGCAATACTTAGTGGCTGAACAGCGGTTGAAACAGCTAGAGGTAAATAAAACGGTCAAAATGGAACGGAAACAACGTTGCAGTTTTACTTATTATTACTTATTTTTTTTATTTAAAAACTAGCTGTTCCACGCGGTTTCACCCACGCTGCTCAGCACCTGTTGGTTGTAGCGTGATGTTATATAGCCTATAGCCTTCCTCAAGAAATAGACTATCCAACACTAAAAGAATTTTCCAATTCCAACCAGTAGTCCCTGAGATTAGCGCGTTCAAACAAACAAACAAACAAACTCTTCAGCTTTATAATATTAGTATAGATGAATGAAAGCTAAAATTCAGAATGGATCATAATAGCACAAGATGTATGGTTACCACGGGGTTTCCTAAATTCAAAACCAAAGAGGTTTAAAAGGCTTGCGGGTTGCAGTACAGAAGTATCAAAAGTGACATCTATCTAACGAATAGTTGTTTTTTGACATACGTCTCATAGAACTTATTGGATCCGGGCGTAAGACGTTTTCTTTACACAAATTTGATTGTATTTGGTGAGGAGCTCGTGGCTAAATAATAGTAGCCGCTCGGGTCGATCTTTAGGTTAAGCCGCGCTTGCCTAGGTTGACATGTGGATGGGTGACCACCCGTTACATACCGAGGTTCCTCCGTGCCTCGGAAAGCACGTTAAGTCGTTGGTCCCGGCTGTCATTTGACAGCCGTTACAGGTAGTCAGTGTTCCGAAAGTCTAACAACCAGTCTTACCAAGGGGTATCGTATTACCCAGTACCTATTAACTGGGTTGTGGAGGTCAGATAGGCAGTCGCTCCATGTAAAATACTGATATTCAGCTGCATTCGGTTAGACTGGAAGCCGACCCCAACATAGTTGAGAAAAGGCTAGGCAGATGAAGATGATGATGAATTTGGAGCTAATACATCGGAAATGAAGCACGAAGAAAATTACGAAATCTAAATTAAAAAAAAAACATTTTAAATAATTTGACCTTTTCATTAACATACCATCTTACCAAAAATTTGTGTAAAATGTTAAATGGTTTTTTTTTCTAGAATACGATGGAAGCAAATATTTGAGAAAAGGAAGCAAATAAATTATAAATAAGGCATAAATTCAACGTGAAATACGCCGAGTGACCGTTCATTCTGACGGACACAAAAATTCAGTAACTCAAATCATGGCAACGATCGAAACTCAGCCCGTTGGCATGGTAACGCTAAGTTAATTATGTCAACCTTATTTTAAGAGAGTAGCTATATTTGTGTAATAAGGTCACTAATGAGCTTCTTTGTTTTGTTTAAGGTAAGCTCAGCACCATGAAGAGAAAATAAGAAGGGCGCTTTAATAAACGGTGGACAGGTTTGTGTTGAAATTTATTGGAGTTTCAACGAAATTTTAGGTAAGCTGTATAAAAGTTGCATGTGTCTTTTATACAGTTTTTGGAGTTTACTCCTTAAGAATCGATTTTCATATATAAGGTGCCCGGTATGAGAAAAATCCGAGGGGTAAAACCTACTAAAGTAACGAAAATGTGTCACGTTTTTGGTGCGCACCTTTAGTGCGCAACTTTCTAATTTGGCTGTGAGTGTATTATGACGTACATATGGTATGCTGTATAGGCGACTATACCTATATACTATATGTTATTGGGCTTGTTTGTTTCTATCAGTGTCGATGTATTTACATTGCTAATTTTTTCATTAATTAGTGAATTTACCCTTTCATATGATATTAATATTTTTTCAGTTGAATTAACTCTTTTTGCGTATGGTTAGATACTCGTACTTAAGGAGTACCTAAACTCCAGTCGTGCGTCGGAGCTGACACACTCACTTTTTTCTGTAGCGTACGGGTGACTTTTCGTTACTAGGGATAGCTCTATTTGTAAATGCGGTTTGGATGAAGAAAACGTGGACCATTTATTTTTCTCCTGTCCCAATGCGGTCTTTTCATGAAATCATTCCTCCTCATATCCCTCGTCCAACTTCTGTTAAATGTCTTCTTTCATCATACGTCGAAATTAATAAAATTAAGTTTTAACTGTTCTGTTTCTGTCATTCTGTCTGGAATTGATAATCTAAATCTGCAAAGAAATACTTTTATTGTATCTATATTTTTAATTACTGTGATTAGTTACTTGCTAAATATTCTCCAGCGTTTGATAGTTTATTAACAGTACACGTGTTATTGGCAAAATTGTGGTATCTCTCGTCCACAAAAGCCATTAATGAAGAGTTGATGTTGACTCTCGTGACATTAGATGTCAAGACATTTTTACACAAATGTCCTTTTTGTGGTATTGTTCGTCAACAACGTAAAACAACAAAACTTATCACATAAAAAATATCGATATATCTTAGCAATACAACCCATCACTAAACATTTATATGACGCCATGTTACACGCATTGCTTTATTTTTCATTCAATTTTATTTGTTTTTCGACAAAAACATTTTGAGTAAAATTTATTAAATTCACTGCAGTTATAACTGACTCCATATTTTAAGACTACAATATCCATAGAGCAGCTGAAATGTTCTGCCATGATTTTAAATCGTGGTTTCAAAACTAAAATCAAAAGTAATTTATTCAAATTAGGCTGATAATCAGCACTTTTTGAACGTCATATTACAAGAGACAGTCCCACAAAAACGCTCTGCCCTTCGCCACTTCCTAGTGTTTTAGCTGGGGAGTTTGTTCTTCTAACCTGACTGACAGATATCTCTCAGGTTAGAAGAACCAGTTTTTAGCGTACAAGATTGAAAAGGAACGGTTTATCTAGTACAATATCGCAAGCAATTGTTATTTGCCCACAGTGGCAGTGGCCTTATACGTCGGGGGTTGCGGGTTGTTCGAAAGAGATACCGCGGCCCCGGAACGTAAAGGGCAACAGAAGGAACATGGGTGGGTTTTAGTCAGTACAAGTCTGACATGCCCCCCCCCCCCCCGCTCCGCCCAGAGCAGGGGAAGTCATGATGATTTCCCACCCGAAAAACAAAAGTGGCCATACACGTTATTAATGTCATTTATTCAGTTATATACATGTTAATTACATTTTTAAAAATTTCTCAATAAAATATGTACCTGCGTTATTATTATTTGCTTGTTTGTTGCATGACTTAAATTATTGTTGTTTGGCATCGATTATCTTATCCAATTTATGATTATATAACACAATTAGTTAATTATTGTTTTTTTGCAATTTTATTATTAAGTATCAATTTATTATTTTCAATTTTAAATTATTTTCAATTTTAAATTATTTTCAATTTTAAATTATTTTCAATTTTAAATTATTTTCAATTTTAAATTATTTTCAATTTTAAATTATTTTCAATTTTAAATTATTTTCAATTTTAAATTATTTTCAATTTTAAATTATTTTCAATTTTAAATTATTTTCAATTTTAAATTATTTTCAATTTTAAATTATTTTCAATTTTAAATTATTTTCAATTTATAATTTTCTGTTTATTAAGTGACGAATTCACTCGTAATTTTAAGAATCATTGTTACTACTTACTAAAAATATTTTATTAAAAAAGTTGTTGGAGTGCCATGATTAAATAAATAAATATACTACTATCCAGTACTATAATGTCAACTGCACGATGGTACCGCGCAAACAGTATGATACCATCGAGGTGAGCTGCTGAGCCTGAATTTTTTAAATTATTTCTGTGAGGTTGGCAACGTTGCCATCTGCACCCTAGCTTTCCATTACGTGAGCCTTTCAGGTTTTCCGGAAACTTATTGGGTGTGTCAGCAAAAACGTTGCCAAAATCTCTTCTAGTTTCGGTTTTGAGGTTACAACAATTATTTTGGCTAAAACCGGCATAAAATTATAAAAAGATTACGTATAACTTAGTTAAATAATAGCAGTGTCCTTTTACTCTAGGTTTACTAAGACTAGATAAATATTTAGGTATTTACGTACGGCCAACGAGAAGCGATACCAAATGTAAACAAAACCCATGTTAAAACCCCATCTAAAATGGCCGCCCGAATGTTGGCGAACCCGTCTTAACGTTGTCATGTTTTTGCCGGGAGAACGAGACATTACAGCAAAGGCACAAGATGGAAAGAGCTAAATATTAGATTGTCAACGCCACAGTTGTTCTTTAGGTTAATGACCTTTCGTATCGCTTCTCGTTGGCCGTACTATACATACAATTTTGTATGGAATGACATAATAAACAGTTAAAAAACTTAGACACTTACATCCTACGGAAACATTGAAAACATCCTTTCTTTGGACAGTCGCGTAAAAACTTTTACACGTAAAAATACGTTTGACTCATAAAATGTGAGCTACAAAATAAAATCCTAATATGTATTACATTATTCGCAAATTTCATCTTGACGGAAGGGTGGGGAATGTTCACACTCCATTTGCTCGCCAGTGTACAAACTCCGAGCCAATGGGCTAGAAATATGGAAGTTTGTAGGCAGCGAGACAGATAGTGAACGCGGCACGCTCAAAGTGCACTGCAGTGTACCTATTTTGTGCCAGTATACGTTTTAGATTTAGCAAAAAAAAAGTTTTCTGTTTGGCCCAATATTACACTTCGTGTTTGTGGGGGAAGTTTTTTTGCCAGTTGTGTTTTTAAATTCCATGAAATAGAGGTCGGACCCTATTGCCATGCTATGCCCCTTAATCAATTGTTATCTGTGTAATAGTGCTGTCACATAGAACAAAGTCAATGTCAATTTTGACAGCTTTGTGAAGATTTGATTTACACTCTTTAAAGAATTTACAACACAAATTGAAGTATCGAAAACAGTACCTACAACCTTTATTATTAACTTCAAAATGATAAGCAGACAGGCTAGAACCGCAATTCAGGCAGACTTCCTACACTTAAGCATTATAACTCCAAATTTTTGGTTCTTCACTCCTACCTGCGACCCTACCATGACATGTTAAAGCAGAACTTATTCCACCGAGGGAAAGGGACAGAGCCATACAGGGTGTCTAGCACCATCTCTTTCCCTCAGTGGAATAAGTTCTTCTTTAAGATGTCATAGTAGGCTTACTGAAGGCTAAAGGAGACGTTAAATAACGATTAATATCAACCTGATGTATTTTATTAACTGAAGATTCACTCAGAAATATTCAGAACGAAGTTACATTTAGACGTACGATTGTCAGAAATACTTGAATAATTCATAAAACCCGATGGACGAATCTGACATTTTATTTATTTAATGCTCTTTTTCTTTTCTATTAAATAAATTTAAATACTTGGATTTAAAAAAGAAACAAATGTATTTGACGAGCCTGGTAACTTATATATTTTGTTGACTATACCTTTATTTTTATTTCTCATTTGAACTGATATAATTCATCAAAAAGGTTTTGGAGGTATTCCTCATAGCGCTCCCGTTTTGAAGCGCTCCCATCTAAGCGCTCCCGTTTTGTTCCTCTAAGCGCTCCCAAAAGGAGCGCTTTGAGGAACGATTAAAAATAATAAAATTTATTTCCTCGAAGCGCTCCCACGTTTAAAAATAGGGAAAAGCATGAAGTAAACGTCATGAATTATATTGATAATTTTTAAAAACTCATGTGTGAAGTTGCTTAACCAAATTACGAAATTGAGAGAATAATATCTTTTTGCTTTCGGCACTCTTATGTGTATACAAGGGCCAATGTTATTGTCATTTCTACCATTGACGTAAACGATAATTTTTTTTAGGAATGGCATCTCGCAGTTCAACCAAGGAGGTTATCGTCTGCTTAACCGGGCGAATCCTGTGGATGCCTTAAAATTAAGACCTCCAGCCAGGGTGAAAACTTACAAACTAAGCGACTACACGCTAAGGGCACCCCCTGTGGGGTACGAGCCTCGGCTTAGGGCGACGCTGAGGGAAAGCAAGGGATAGGCTGGATCTGAGTGATATTATTTATGGACTGGTTTAAACTTACTGGCTCAGCAGCGCGGGCTGGCTCTTGCAAAGGACGGGTGGGGCATTTACCGGGACGTCGCGACGGGCCTCGTCGGCGAGGATGGAATGACGGCGCTTTGCGTCTGAATTTGCGCAGAGTGCTAGTCTCCCTGCTGCTCTCCTGGAGCAGGGTTATAGCATCGTCAGGAGTGACGAGAAAATGTCTAGGACGATGAATTTTACTTATTCGCGAGGGATCGTATCGAGCGGCCGATGCGATAAGGGGGTTGCGATGTTTTAACGCGGAGTCAAAGAAGCGCATGGAAAGACGCTTCATGAATTGAACGACGGTGGGGATTCTTAAGTCGAAGTGAAGACTATCGTTACGGGCTGCCGTGATTTTACGAAGGAATCGGTTTTGCAAGGTCTACATCTTATGAAGGAAACGCGGGTTGGCGTGGGCGAACACGACACATGCGTATGTCACGATGGGACGGATGACCGCGGTGTATGAACGCAATTTGCACTTAAGTGACAATTTGCTTTCTGCCTGAAATAAAAAGTGAAACCTAAACCCATAGCAATATGTGCCGCGAAGGACAAGTGGCTGTCGAGAATGACACCTAAGTATTTGGCTTGCTTCTCCCAGGGGATAGGCTTGCCGTACATAGTGATCAAACTGGGGATCAGGGGATTAAAGCGCGGTTTGGAGTAGATAACCGCCTGACTTTTACCGGGATTCATCTCGATTCTCCATTTCCTGAACCAAGCGCCTAGGATGTCGGCTGGGGTCTGAAGGGTACGAGCGATAGCGTTTGTACAGCGGCCAGTATAGTAAATGGCCGTGTCATCCGCGAACAGAGCTAACTGAGCTTTTTTGCTCTTGGGAATGTCGCTAGTGAACAGCGTGAAGACGAGGGGGGATAAGACGGAACCCTGAGGGACACCGGCCCTAATAGGATGAGGGGAAGAGATTGAGGAAGTCCCGTAAGATGAGCGTAAACGATAGACACCTCATTGCCAGGTGTGCGGGGAGGGGGGTAGTAATGGTAAACATAATTGAGAGAAATCATAAGCTAAACAATAAAAAAATATGAATAGGTAAATATGTCGGCAGATTATATTCATCGATTTGGTGGACTAAAGGATTTACAATAAAACAAAAAAAAAATACCAAACCCGTGCGAAGCCGGGACGGGCCGCTAGTTGTATATTATAGTATAACAATGTGTTCTACTTATTACCTAGTTATTATCGATAATTTCAGTTAGTATAGTCCCATCTCTATCCGAAAGTTAAAAACAAAAAAAAGTTAAGTACATTTTTCTAGGAAAAAAGGACCGTATTTTCGCAAGTACAAAATTAATGATCACATTATCGAGGAGAAAGAGGTGATTCGAGATTTGGGTGTTTACATTGACAATAAGCTTCGATTTCATGTTCACATTGATAAAATTGCTAATAAAGGGTTTAAGATGTTAGGCTTCATTCAGCGAAATTGTAAAGATTTTAAGCGCGCCTCAACCAAAATTGCAATCTTTAACTCCATAGTACGGTCAGGCTTAGAATATTGCAGCATAGTTTGGACTCCATTCTACGAAATACATAAACGTCGTATAGAATCAGTGCAGAAAAGATTTCTTTGGCACTTGTCATATCACTGCAATATGATCAAGAATTTAACAACCTATAGCTCACGCTTGAAACACTTCAAACTTATGAGTCTGGAAAATCGCCGTGTGATCCTTGATCATATGTTTCTATACAAAATAATAAACACTTACATTGATTGTCCGCATTTGCTGAGTCAAATAAACATAAATGTACCTTACAAACTTGCTCGTAAGTCTAGATATTGGTTGCTCCGCGGTAAGGGCTTTAAAACCAATTTGGGTCATTTTTCCGCTATTAATAGAATGCAGGATCAATTTAGTCGCCTGTCACGCTCACCCAGTGTAGATATCGATATGTCTTATTCTTACCATAAAATCAAGTCTGTCTTGCATAAAGCATTATCAGAAGAATGAAATGGCATATTTTCATATTGTTTACTTTTTTTATTGTTTACTTTTTTTTTCTTTTTTTTTCACCTTTTCACGTATTATTTAATATAATAGGATTAATTAATTAAATTTAATTAAGCTGTTAATTTAATTAGGATCTCAAAATAATAAATAAGTAAAATCCGTTTTATGAGGAACTGTAGTTCCTACTCTATGTTCAATGCATGCCGTGGCAGCCTTTAATTAAGGCTACACTACGTTTTGTAAAGATGTGAGCGTTTTAACATGTATGTTGGTGTAGCTTTGTTGGTTGTCCTTAAATAAATAAATAAATAAATAAATAAATAAATAAATAAATAAATAAATAAATAAATAAATAAATAAATAAATAAATAAATAAATAAATAAATAAATAAGGGAAATTTAGCATTGCTATAACAATAAATAAGTTGCAAGGGCAAAAACTGCAGGTATCAAGTACCTGCATATCAGGAAAGGAGAACTGTGTTACCTCAAATCTAACGCAAGCGAAGCCGCG
Source organism: Ochropleura leucogaster (assembly GCA_958449745.1). NCBI lineage: Eukaryota > Metazoa > Arthropoda > Insecta > Lepidoptera > Noctuidae > Ochropleura > Ochropleura leucogaster. The sequence goes on from OY288216.1 coordinate 15,719,514, forward strand.
GGCAAAAGCTAGTTTATAGTAATTTCGGTTAAAAGAAACTTTATTCTCAATAAAAACATAAATGTCACTTACTTGAGAACAATACAAAAATATAAATTACAAAAAACTTCATCATCAGTATAACAACTTAATAGTTACCCATTCAATGCATTCATTTCTCCAGAAGCGATCGATCTGCAATTATGTGCTGGCTAAGTTGAGTTTTGAATGCATTGAAAGAGTGTACATTTCTTATACAGGACGGTAATTTGTTATAAAGCTGTGCTCCTTCAAAAGTTAGCATTTTTTTGCCATAGTTAGTTCTTGTTTTCGGTAAAACTAGCAAGCTTGCTCGCCGTGTACTGCGTTGACTAACTTGTTTATATTGAGTGAGTGTTAAGTTTGAGTGAACGCTTTTGTCAAGAATATTTCTGATGAAAATGCATGTGCTGTAAATGTAAAGTTGTTTTATGTTCATTATTTTTGTGTCTTGATAAATTTTGCTGGTAGATGTTAGATATGGGTAGTTAAATAGTATTTTTATGATTTTATTTTGGGTAATTTGAAGATCAGATAATTTTGTTTTAGCAGCACTGCCCCAAATTTCGATTAAGTTAAGTAGAATTTATTGTAACTAGCTAAATAATATGTACAGACGCCTGCAGGTCAAGCTACCCGAAACTGTCAAATTTTCCCAATCAAATCAAATCAAAAGTCATTTATTCAAATTAGGCTGATAATCAGCACTTTTTGAACGTCAGATTACAAGAGACAGTCCCACAAAAACGCCCTGCCCTTCGCCACTTCCTAGTGTTTTAGCTGGGAAGAAGAAGTGGCGGAACAAACTCCCCAGCAACACAACTGTCTGTCAGGTTAGGTTCAATGAAACTTGAACCTAATGCTTTAAAAATAAAGTCGAAAATCTATCAAAGAAATCTGACAGATTGTAGTAGCTTGATGTGCAAGCGTCTGTACAAGTCCCAAATAGGGAAAACTACAGGACGATAAACAAAACATCTAAGTATATCGCTTTCAATGAGATAAAACCAACTTCCAAAAAATGAAATAACAACAAAAGTCACCGACTTTCTGAAGTAAAGTAATTTTCTCATCATCTGCCTAGCCTTTTCCCAACTATGTTGGGGTCGGCTTCCAGTCTAACCGGATGCAGCTGAATATCAGTATTTTACATGGAGCGACTGCCTATCTGACCTCCACAACCCAGTTAGTACTGGGTAATACGATACCCCTTGGTAAGACTGGTTGTCAGACTTTCGGGACACTGACTACCTGTAACGACTGTCAAAGATCTACAATGATAGCCGGGACCAACATCTTAACGTGCTTTCCGAGGCACGGAGGAAACTCGGTATGTAACGGGTGGTCACCCATCCACAGACCAACCTAGGCAAGCACGGCTTAACCTAAAGATCGACCCGAGCGGCTGCTATTATTTAGCCACGAGCTCCTCCAAAAGTAATTTTCTAATTGTTATTTTTTTTTTACGGAAGTCGTTTAGATTTTTTAATCCAGCATTTTTACTTATGGTATTTTTTAAGAAGTCGCTTTTATCTCATTAAAAGCGATGTTTTTTTCGTCGATATTTAACATATTTTTTATCGAGTAATCATTTTCCATTGTTACTTAAAGATTAGCAGATCATCTAAATAGACATAGAGAAAAAAATATGAATAATAGACGATAACTCATAAACTATCTAAGCAACCAATTGCAAGCTTTTTTTTTGCATGTGGAAATTCTCGATGGATGTCCTCCGCCATGGCGGAGGGGTCTGTCAGACTCCTACTGACTAAAACCACACGGTGTTCCTTCTCGTCACTTCTGGCGGTGCGGGGACACAATCGCATTCTACTCAATCACTCCAGAAGTAACCAATCGCAAGCTAACCTAAGCAGGCTCATAAAATTATGTAGTACTAGCTTTTGCCCGCGGCTTCGCTCGCGTTAAATTCGGGGTAAAACAGTTCCCCTTGCGCCTTATTGATTTGTAATAACAACGCTAAGTTTTTCCTTTTCTTCCCTCTTTCTCCCTCACATCCCTTTTTTTTCAAAAAAATATGGCCTATGTCCGTCTCCTGGTTCCTAACTATCTCTGTACCAAAATTCATCAAAATCGGTTCAGCCATTAAAGCGTGAAGAAGTAATATAAACAAACTCACTTTCGCTTTTATGATATTAGTAAGGATGAGGACTCAGTAACTAGACTCCCTCGGGTGACAAGCTCTAAATTGCTCAATATTGCTCACAAGTGGTCAGGAGCTCTGTAGGTAGCGAGTTCGTCCCGAGAGAGTCCGTATTGCTCCCGATTGAGATTTCCTTTGTTATGCGATTATAGTGACGTCACAGTCCTTGAAATGGTATTATTAGTTAATCCTTATAATATTATAAAAGCGAAAGTGAGTTTATTTGTGCGTCTTCACGCCTAAATGGCTAAACCGATTTTGATGCATTTTGGTACAAAGATAGTTGGGACCCTGGAGACGGACATATGCTTAAACATGTCGTCTAGTGACTCGAAGGCTGTCCGGCTGTTAGGAATTCAATTAGGAAGACCACCACAATCTACCTAATTTAATTTCTAAAAGCCAAACTTTAAGGTCTTGTTATAGTTTATTTGAGACACACATCAAAGTGACATTAATTTATTGTTCTAATAAAAATGAAAGGAGACTTCAAAGTGATATTTTTATTCTCCGAAATACTGATTTCGAATTTCGCTTCCTCTCAATTCATCTTCGGAGCTAAGTCATTCAAATTAAGAACAATTTCCTTTTATTCAAATACACTAAACCAATTCACTTTTTGATTAGAATTAACGTTTGAATACGTTTCATACGCCTACAACATTTGTTTTACATCAAAGAGCACGCATTTCCAATTTTAAAACCACCGAACCGAACCGTCCGTTCCGAAAATAGCCGATCGCAGCCGAGTCGTTCCGAAAATAGCCGAACGCACGGCATCGCACAGCCGACGTAATTCTTGACCCTATTTCAGAAATGTCTAAGTTCTATACTTAGAATTTTTGATATGACCACGCAGTACGTAATAACGGACGGTCCTGTAAAAAGGTTTTTTTAAACTTTATCAAACTATAATATTAAGTTGACATATTTAACGATTTGCCTGTGTAATATTATTTGGAAAATCTATTCTCTACTTTTCTTACACAATCTTAAAATTAATTATAATTTTCAGAATAAGTTTGTTTCAACATTTCAACTTAATCACAAGAATCAACTTTGAAAAGATTTGGAAGGTTTCAGAATAATTATTTTGTTTAAATAAGCCAGACTTTGAAGATATAGGTCAAACTTCTGAAAACACTTACTTTTTAATTAAATTAGGAATTTACTAATAGTTACCACTACAGAATCTAATTATTTATCAAACCGTATATTTGAACAAATTTCTTAAACGAAATACTTAAATAATCATATTAAATTCCTGTCTAGTCTACTTATTTTTTATTTTATTTAAAAAAAAAAACATTTCCCCGCTCTAGCAAATTCTCCTGTATCGTGGGCGTGTCGCGTTTACAAACATTTAGCCTCACATACACAAACAGCCGAACCCGAAACAACTATATATATGTCATTTTATTATTATTTGTCCCTGTGTTATACCGAATATAACGCGAGAAACGCCGCGGGCAAAAGCTAGTTATTAAATAAATAATTAAATTATCTGTATTGTGTCCTACATTTGCAAAGCTACGAAAGTTTATGCATATAATACATTCATTAATACATGTTATTTGGCATCACCCTTCTCTCGTGCATTCTAATATTAAGTGCTTTTGAACGTTTTCCAAGTGATACAGCTCTTAATATAATAATTATCGAAATAACACACATCATATCGACATCATTAATTTCGAAAAGGAATATTATTGGCAAATATGAACTACTACTAGCTGGCGCCCGAAGCGTCGCTCGCGTGATATCGAAAAAAATATATCCTGTGTGTTATTTCGGATAATAAAAGAAAGAAAATATAATCTACCTCTGTGCCAATATTCATCAAGATCCGTTCAACCGTTTTGACGTGAAGGAGTAACAATCAACCATAAATCTATCCATCCATCCTCACAAACATTCGCATTTATAACATAAGTACGATTAATAGTTGTCCCTTTTTTTGTGGATGAGGAAATCATCCAAAAACTTCACCCGGTCTGGGCGGAGCGGGGGGAAGTTTCAGACTTGTACTGACTAAAACCCATCCATGTTCCTTCTATTGCAATAGTGGTCGCTTGGAGCTGTATAAATATCAACCCTCTAAGGTCTACCCAATCAAAAGACATGGCCGTTTATGCCGCAGGTGTGTACGGAACCCTCGGTCTGCTAGTCCAACTGTTGGCCGGTTTTTTTGTAAGGCAATCTTCATCTCAAGAAGAAATACGTCAATGTAAAAAGTCTTGAGTCATGGTGCTCCTACATTATTGTGAAACTTCGAAGTGAGAAGCAAACCACTGTATTGCGTAAGCGCACACTTTTGGTGTACACGCGTGTTCAGAGTAAGTTTCATTCAATAAACCCAATGAGCGCGCTGATATTAAATTAAAAGTTATGTTTATTTTGCAAGTAGGTTTTCACAAACACTTTTACACGTCTTTTTAAAAACTAGATGAGGCCGGTGTTTCGTAACCGACCACTCTGAGAAGAAACAGCCGAAACAAACTCAGAGGTCATAGTCTCTTTTAAGGTTCAGACAAAAAATCTTGGTCAACTTACATGAGGACTATGCAGATTAGTGTATGAAATGGTCTTTTTAAGAAAGAACCACACAGATTGAGTGAACCTGTCCAGTCAGTGTAAGCATTTGTCAGTTATCGTGTAGCTCGTCTCAGCTCATAGAAGAACTTGTGTGTTCGGCGTAGTGTAGCCGAGATCGGCTTGTTTGAGAGAACACAAGAACAAAAGTAGGAACTATGTTGCATGCTCACCTTTTTCAAGCGGGTGTAAAAATCACACAGACACCCTGGCTTTGCTAGTTCTTCATACCATCGTTACAAATGACAACATAATAAAAATTACCTGAAATTTCCATTGGCTGGGAACATTGATTGAAATGGTTGCTATAGAGCATTAAAAGACAATAAGAAATACGTCGAGTCGATGCGAAAAAACTGATCCATACCTGATGATGGAAATAAACTATTGGACGTGTCATAGAGGTGAGGAGACACTCCGAGCTTCGAGGAACGTGAGAATACTCCCGGCCACCGTAGAAGCGGGTCTGCGGACAGTGAGAAAAAGGTAACTCACCATCCGTTCTCCTACTGAAGACAGGCCATGTCAACAGCACGTTCGTGTTCTATACGCACCTTAAAGAGATAACAGCAAAGCAGAGGAGCCTGCTAGAACCACCGCCTGCCAGGGTTTCGGGTTGTTCGAAAAACTTGACACTCCCCTGGTGGTGGTACTGGTTCCCCAACCGAAAATGAAAAAAGATTCCGATAGTTTGTTTCCGTCTTTAGCTCCAAAACAAACAAGAAATAAAGCACAACCACATTTAATGTCAAATATCGACACGTTAACTTATTATATTCATAAAAAAAAACACTGGTTCCCGTAAGATTGGCTACAAAATTATCTGCGACTAAATCGTAAAATAACTTTTTTTATTTATCTTTGTTCATAAGCATGTAAAAAAATGGTAAGGTTATTTTTAACAACTACACTTGAAATGAACGCCTTATCGAATCAAATAATGTTAGGTTAAAATTATCGATGAACAGATAGCATTTTGTTTTATTTCAAAATTCGAACACCATGGCGTGATGCTAAACTGACAGCTGTCTTATTGTTTCAAATATAATTTCCTCCAATCAGGGCACGCCTTTGTTGATTTTTATTGTCTATTGTTTTTAGGCCGCGTGCTCAATTTTATTCATTTTTTCAGCCAGTGTTATCTACATCAAAATAAATCATGTTACTACTGACAACCATAAACTCCATACACAATGAAAGTCAGTTTAAAATGAGCTAGAATCGTAAACTTTAAACAAGGAAAAAACAACATTGCATGAAATATGAAGTGTTTTGTTTGTAATGTTTCCGATGAAAAATCATAGCGTAGGTACTGCATTTTCTGGAAAAATCTGTGATAATAATGTTTTATGCACAAACCAGCAACCCGCTCTAGTTTCGTTCGAGATTTTTATGTAGGTATTGTATATCATACTAATATTATAAATGCGATTTTTTGTGAGGATGGATGTATGTATAAATAAATAAATATCTTGGGACAACTCACACACGGCTATCTGATCCCAAGCTAAGCAGAGCTTGTGTTATGGTAACCAGACAACTGATATACATACTTATATAATTTATAAATACATACATATTATATATAAATCACACCCAGACACAGAACAAACAATCATGCTCATCACACAAAGTTTGTAATGGGTGGGAATCGAACCCACGACCTCCGGCTCAGCAGTCAGGACCACTAACCACTAGACCAACAGGCCCGTCAATGGATGTTTGTTACACTTTCACGTCAAAACGGCTGAACGGATCTTGATGAAATTTGGCACAGAGGTACGTTACAGTGTGGAATAATACATAGGATACTTTACAAACTTACTTACTTTACTTTTTTTACAAACTGTAATTTTCTATTTATCCCCCTGAATTAATCTTCTTTAAGTAATTAAATCTCAATCAGACAGTTTATTTCAAATGAGTTTCACTAATTAGACAATGTTAACTATTGCGAAACAACTGGCCATTATAATTAACTAGCCAAAGAGAATGCTAAATTAATTGCAAAAGAATCCTTACTAATATAATAAAAGCGAAAGTGAGTTTGTTTGTTTGTTACATCTTCACGCCTGAATGGCTAAATAGATTTTGATGAATTTTGGTACAGAGATAGTTGGGACCCTGGAGATGGACATTTTTTATAAAAAAAACGTGAGAAATGAGGGAAAAAAAAATTAAGGCCAAACGCAAGCCTATTCAGCATAAAAAACTGGACAAGTGCGAGTCAGTCTCGCACACCGAGTGTTTCGTACAAACTTGCGACATAAACAGCCATATCTGTTGATTGCGTAGACTTAGAGGGTTGTTTTCTCACAGCTTCACGGAACCACAGACTTCAGTATATGGTTTTGATTTCAACTCGATATCTCCACGTATTTTCGAGATAAAGGGTCTTGACAGACAGACAGACGGACAGACGGATGGCCAACAAAGTGATCCAATTAGAGTTCTTTTTTCTTTTTCAGGTACGGAACCCTAAAAAACTATAGTATCAGTGGTAGGCCTGTCAGGGTCACTGCCTGCCGGAGTTGAGGGCAAGAAAAGGAACCCATCCATTTCTGTCTTTAGCTCTTTATGTTCCAGGACCGCAGTATCTCTTTCGAACAACCCGCAACCCCTTGTGGATTTAACACCTGAAGAGATTATTTCCCATGAAATTGTTGCGCGCGAACTCGAAACCGTTGGCGAGGTAATGGGCGCAAATACATCACGCGATTATCGTGTTACGCGCCAGAGATTCTTGCGTTGTCGCTCTTTCTGGACAAAGCCTAGGCGTAAATTACCCGAAAGCGATTCGACTTTTTTGGGCAAGGCTTAAACAAGGCTTACTTTTACTCTGGACGCTCTTAATGTGCTCGTTTTTCTACATCGTTCTCACATGTACTTATAATTGATCTCAACAAGAATGATGTATCCATGGTTTTGTAAAATATTATGATTTAAAAGAGTGTCCATGGAGTTTCTTGCCCATTCTCCTCCATAGAGATCTACGCTTTGGAATGGAAAACTACAGTATTTTCACAAGTTAAATATGTCTTGTGCCTGGGACTGTAGCAGCATCTTTTTTTTGTTTTCTTGAAATTCAAAAGTGCCTATAACGGTCTAATTGAAATAAATGATTTGATTTGATTTGACAATACTCAATTACACTGACGTTCTGCGCAGTCACTGACACCTTGCGCGTAACTTGTAATTAAAATAGTTACAACTGCATAATTATTCTCCAAATAAAACCACAAATCCGTTTAACTTATGCAAATGCGAAATCGTTGCAGTTTTTCGTAATTTGTGGTATGTAAAACTGTTTCCATATCATTTCATCCTTATATTACTCTTGGGAGTTTCATTCAATATCATCTCATCTGCCTAGCCTTTTCCCAATTATGTTGGGGTCGGCTTCCAGTCTAACCGGATGCAGCTGAATATCAGTATTTTACATGGAGCGACTGCCGATCTGACCTCCACAACCCAGTTAGTACTGGGTAATACGATACCCCTTGGTAAGACTGGTTGTCAGACTTTCGGGACACTGACTATCTGTAACGACTGTCAAAGATCTACAAATGACAGCCGGGACCAACGGCTTAACGTGCTTTCCGAGGCACGGAGGAAACTCGGTATGTAACGGCTGGTCACCCATCCACAGATCATCCTAGGTAAGCGCGGCTTAACCTAAAGATCGACCCGAGCGGCTGCTATTATTTAGCCACGAGCTCCTCAGTTTCATGTGATTATGTTATTTTTAAATAAGGGTATTTTTGTGGAACAACTCTGTGTTACTCGAATAGTATTCTGGTGTTAGCTGTAATGAAAATACGAGCCGTGTGTTCAAATATTTTAAAAGGAAAAACAATACGTTTATTCAGCGTTATTAAAAAAAAAAACAGAAACACAACAATAATTCTTTTGTTTTTTATTTTTACTCGAAATATATACAATGTAAAGAGTTTGCTTTTTAGCTCGTATGTCTCATAAATATTATAATTTTAAATACATCTAGCTTAAGTGCCAATCAAATGAAACGAATGTGTACTCTCAAACAAGCAGACACATACCTATACCTAACTCACACACTCACATAATCGCAAATCCTTACTAATATTATAAAAGTGATTTGTTTGTTTGTTTTGTACAGCGATAGTTGAGACCCTGTATGGAAGAATGGGGAAACCTTAGCTTTGCTATTACAATAAATAAGGCGCAAGGGCAAAAACTACAGGTAGCAGGTACCTGCAAATCAGGAAAGGGGAACTGTGTCCTTGAATTTAACGCGAGGGAAGCCGCGGGCGAAAGCTAGTTCAAGTATACATTTTGAAAACATCCCTTCAAATTCTGACACCACAAGATACGGCACGATTTATTTATACAGTCCCAAATCTGAATAATATATCAGATAACAAAGACACAATGTCTATCCGTCTCTTGTTTTATCAATTTTGTCATAGAGAACATTTTCTTGATTCCCGAGTCCTATGAAAACAGTCCTGTACAAACATCGAAAATCAAAGCGTGTCTATCTGTAATGATATTAAAGAGTTAAAGATGTGGGAAGAATGTTAACTTAGTAACTTAACATCATTCTTGTATTCTCCGATGGGGTAGACAGGAGTGTATTAAAGATTTTTATAACACCACTAGCTTTTGCCCGCGGCTTCACTCGCTTTAAATTGGGGGTAACACAGTTCCATTTTCCTGATTTACAGGTACCTGCTACATGTAGTTTTTGCCTTTGCGCCTTATTTTCTTCTCTCTTTCTCCCTCATATCTAATTTTTTTCTTTAAAAAAAACTATCTCTGTACCAAAATTCTTCAAAAACGGTTTAGCCATTTAGGCGTGAAAACGTAACAAACAAAGTCACTTTCGCTTTTATAATATTAGTAAGGATTTCGTTCGCGATAAACTAGGGCGAAGAGTACACTCACCTGAAGTTCTGAGATCGTGTCCCAAGTCGTGCAAACGGTTTCTCAACCAGAAGTTTCTAAATAGTAATCGGGTAGTCTGGCGATAGCGATCAGATCAGACATCAGTCTCGCACCATATAAAATGGTCATCATCATCTGCCTAGCCTTTTCCCAACTATGTTGGGTTCGACTTCCAGTCTTACTGGATGCAGCTTAATTACTAGTATTTTACATGGAGCGATCTGACCTCCATAACCCAGTTACTACTAGGTAATACGATACTTCTTGGTAAGACTGGTTGTCAGACTTTCAAGCCACTTGTAACGACTGTCAAAGATCTACAAATGAAAGCCGGGACCAACAGCTTAGCGTGCTTTCCGAGGTACGGAGGAAACTCGGTATGTAACGGGTGGTCACCCATCCACAGACCAAACTAGGCAAGCGCGGCTTAACCATATTAAATGGTACTGATGGAAAATCTAACAACACTTTGTAAAACCGGAATATCGAACACAGGATCTCATCCACAGCAGTCATCTTTGCGTCCACTAGACTCATAATTTTCCTCCCTTTGTCCCATTCTATTTGGGGTCTCAATAGGTTTTCTTCTTCTATTCTCCCCTATCAGACGTCACGGCATTATTCACTCCTTTCTCCTTCATATCGTTCCTTACACAATCCATCCATCTTGTCTCTGGCCTTCCTCTCGCTCTCCGTCCATCAACATTCAGATCTATCACTCTTTTAGTCACATGTGCTTCGACCCTCCTCATTACAAGTCCATACCAAGACAAACGACTCCCTTTCAATTTTTCTGTAATAGGCGCAACTTTCAAACTTTCCCTAATATACACATTCGTTTCTTTATCCACCCATCTCAACATTCTCATCTGCGCTACATGCAATCGTCCGTCTACGTCCACCAGATTACGACCTATTAATACAGGCATAGAAACTATTTTAGATTGAACTGACTAAACTAAACCAATATAAATTAAATGCGAACGTAGACAAAACAGTTGAAACTAAGTTCGGCTTTAGTTTGACTGGACTGTGGTGAGGATAGCTGATTGAATTAGCAAAGCTGAAACGACCAGCAGAGTCGCAGTCTGGCCTTTTATCTCTGAAACGCGTGGATTTATCGGGTTGAAAGGACACCATATATTCAAATTCATGACAAAAAGCTGCAAAAAAAAACAACTCAAGAAAAAAATTTACGCAGTCCAAAAAAATAAATAAAAAAATATTGTGTGGCTATTCATTTATTCATCACCAGCTTTCGCCCGCGTTAAATTTGGGGTAACACAGTTCCCCTTGCGCCTGATTTGCAATAGCAACGCTAAGTTTTCCCTTTTTTTCCCTCTTTCTCCCTCACATCCCACTTTTTTCAAAAAAAGATAGAGAGAGAGAGATAGCCTATGTCCGTCTCCTGGTTCCCAACTATCTCTGTACCAAAATTCATCAAAATCGGTGTAGCCATTAAAGCGTGAAGAGGTAACAAACAAACAAACAAACTCACTTTCGCTTTTATAATATTAAGTAAAGTAAAGTAATAAGAATAAGGATACCCGCCACATTGCATTTCTACATATACTTTTTTTAATAGCCTATGTTACTCGGGACGATGCAAGGTTTCTAATGATACCCCATACATGGAAATCAGTTCAAGCGTATAGAAGTTGTTATGAAATAAAGAAACTCATAGGTACATACAAACATACATGAACCCTGAAAACATAACACTGCTTTTTTGGGGCAGTCGTGTAAATAGACGATAAGGTCGCAAGTTCATGAGGAACCCTTAGTATGTGAGTCCTACCCGAACTTTTTTAAACTATGCAACGGATTTTGAAGCTTAACGAAAATCTCTGGGTTCGAGGGATTTCTCCATTAGTTAAGTCTTAGTAGGAGAACTGGAATCTGGATAAGCCCTGTATATGTATATTCCCTTGGAATCCTAAAACTGTTTAATCACAGAATTTTATACCAATGGAAGAAATATTTCAATATCTTAGACTGAATGAAGCGTCGTTCCCAAGATATAATATTAAAGGCATTTCGTTACTAAGCTTTATGCCTGAATAAAATGCCAGTATTTCTTTATGAAATGATAAAAAGTTGAGTTGGAATTGTCGAGATGTTGGAACATCTGCGTGAGTGATTATGATACCTACTGAAACAGATATCCCTTTGTAGAATCTTTTCAAAGCAGATACAACAACTGGATTTGAACTTGTATAAAAAAAACTCACAATGTAATAATCCGATATTTTACCCGAAGGTACGTTAAGGACTGGTATAATGCGGTAATAGTATTACATGAAGTTTAAATTAATAAATGCTCGTTCACAGTACTAAAGAAAAAAAACGATGGATGTATTGTGTAACATGAAGATGTGAATGATGAAGGAGAAAGGAGTAAATGATGCCGTGACGTCTGACCTGACAGTGGAGAATAAAAGAAAAAAGCGGATTGTGCCGACCCCAAATACCTTTATTTCAGAACTTATTCCAGGTCATAGGTCTGCTCTAACATCCCTACTAATATTATAAAAGCGAAAGTGAGTTTGTTTGTTACCTCTTCACGCCTAAATGGCTAAACCGATTTTAATAAATTTTGGTATAGAGATAGTTGGGACCCTTGACACGGATTTAGGCAAAAATGAGGAAGAAAGAGAAAAAAAAGGGAAAACTTAGCATTGCTATTACAACGAATAAGGCGCTAGGGCAAAAAATTACAGGTGGCAGGTACGTGCAAATCAGGAAAGGGGAACTGTTTTATCCCGAATTTAACGCGGTTGAAGCCGTGGGTGAAAGTTAGTAACTCTATATTTATCAATAAACCAGTATTCCGAATAAAGACACTCCTTCCATAGACGAATGTTGTACTTCAGTTTAACTAGGACTGTCGTTTGGCCAACTTGAACTAAGTTTAAATTGCGTTGCACTGTCTGAAGTGGTTTCTGGTTTTGTGGGACTGATATTAGGGTCGTCAATTGTGGGTTGATTGGATGGATTAAACATTATTATTTCTATAAAACACACAACTATTAGTTATTAAGGAACACACTTAATAATTAATAATTGTGTGTGGTAACGCAGAACATGAAACTGTTTTGTGACTTTCGGAATATCCTAATATTTTTAAATGTTGATCAGCTGATTATGTCAATCCTTTTAGGAAGTCTAATATTACCCATATTAGTCTTCCTAGATTGACATATATTACAAAATTGCCAGCTGAATCAACTGATCAAAATTTTTAAAACTGTTAGGATTAGGATTTGAAATTGACACAAAGACACAACTAATAACACCAAAACAAAAAAAAGTATTTGTTTTTAACTCATAGCCCAAAAGTCGATTGAGGATAACTGTTTTAAAATTCCGTCAAATTTCGTCCGCGTGGCATAGTTACTTTGGGCTAACGCTTACTTTAACCCGCGTAATGATCGAAAAAACAATATCCTCCTCTCCCCTTTTCTTACCTCTTTCTCCACCTTTTCTCACTTTTTTTACCTATGTCCATCTCCAGAGTCCCTACTATCTCTGTACCAAAATTTATCAACATCCGTTGTGCTATTTAGGCATGAAGACGTTACAAAAAAGTGTGTGTGTCAGCTCCGACGCACGACTGGAGTTTACTCCTTAAGTACGAGTATCTAACCATACGCAAAAAGAGTTTATTCAACTGAAAAACGATTAATATCATATGAAAGGGTAAATTCACAAATTAATGAAAACTTAGCAATATAAATACATAGACACTGATAGAAACAAACAAGCCCAATAACATATAGTATATAAGTATAGTCGCCTATACAGCATACCATATGTACGTCATAATACACTCACAGCCAAATTAGAAAGTTGCGCACTAAAGGTGCGCACCAAAAATGTGAAACATTTTCGTTACTTTACTAGGTTTTACCCCTCGGATTTTTCTCATACCGGGCGCCTTATATATGAAAATCGATTCTTAAGGAGTAAACTCCAACAAACTCACTTTTGCTTTTAAAATATTAGTACGGATTTTCTGTGAATGTGACAACCCTGCTCGTAACGGTCTGAAGCACAGCTGGTTGAGTAGTTTGAAGAACGATTGTTGTGTTCGATGGTCGATCCGTTATCGGTCAGGATTGGATTCATTCGTTCGTTCAATTCAGATTTTGGTCTGTTTGTCAGCGATTTTTGTATCGTTCGTTTCTGATTTTTGTTTTTGTTTTCTGTAACCGAATCCATTTTTAGGGTTCCGTACCAAAAGGAAAATACAGAACCCTGATAGGATCACTTTATTGTCCGTCTGTAAAGACCTGAAAGGTCTTACTTCTACGCGTACGAAGTTTGTGGTCTTTTGGAGCTGTGCAAAATCTTACCTCTAAGTCTACGCAGTCAAAATTTCAATTGTCTGTTTAAAAAGTAAAGTAATTTGCATAGATTATAGGTACATTAGATAAAGTAACAATAATTGGGTGAGCCTTGCACAATCTACCTTATATAAGGCATACGAACATTAATTAAATAACCATTAATTTGTACGGAGCCCTCGGTGCGCGTGTCCGACTCGCCGACAATGCCGAATTTTCCGCAACTATTTTATTTAGACAAAATAATATTGTAAATCCTCACTAATATTATAAAAGAGAAAGTGAGTATGTTTGTTTGTTACGTCTTCACACCTAAATGGCTAAACCGATTTATGATGAATTTTACTACGGAGATAGTTGGGACTCTGGAAACGGATATAGGCTATTTGTTTCTGGGATATGAGGGAGAAAGAGGGAAAAAAGGGAAAAATTGGCATTGCTATAATACTACAGGTAGCAGGTACTTACCTGTAAATTTAACTCGAGCGAAGCCGCGGGCAAAAACTAGTTGTTAATATAATTTGTAACAATGTCAGTTTCATGTTCTTGACTGTTCAAAGCAACACTAACCGTCTAGTTATCGGTATATATTCAAATTAACAATAGCAAACGTGTTCACCTATTGTTAGTTGAACCTGCGAACTTGTTAACACAGTTGTAGTGCATTCTGCTTTGCTGGAGAGGTTAACGAGCATATTGTTCATAAAGCCATGTAAGGGTAAATGTAGCTCGAGGTTACGGGTTGTTCTGGGGTGCGGGTTGCTCGTAAGAGATACCGCGGCTCCGGAACGTAAAGGGCCATAGAAAGAACATGGGTGGGTTTTAGTCAGTAAAAGTCTGACACACCCCCCCCCCGCTCCGCTCAGAGTTATTTGATGATTTCCTACCCCAAAACAAAAAAGGGTTAATGTAGCTGGAGATGCGGGTTGTTTGAAACAGATGCCACACACCCGGAACATATAGGGCAAAAGAAGAATTTGGGTGGGTTTTTCTCAGTAAAAGTTTTCCTAGAGCGGGAGACGTTATTTGATGAGTTAACCCAAACGTAACAAACAAAAAAACTGGCAAAGAGCGAGTCAGACCCCCGCACGGAGGGTTCCGTACAAACTTGCGAAATTAAAACGGCTGACTGCGTTGACTTAGAGAGTTAATTTTCTCACAGCTCCAAGACACCACAGACTTTAGTATTTGATTTTAATTTCAACTCGGTATCTAAACACGTTTCTGAGATAAGGGTTCTAGATAGACAAACAGACTGACAACAGAGTGATGAACAAAATGACGACACCTCAACTTATTCAAAACCAGTTCATGCAGATCTTTCAACTACCGATCGTACCCGGACGAACGTCCTGCGTTCGATTCCCGAGTCAGGCCAAGTGTTATTGCCGTGCAGAAGGCGACAGCAGCCTTTTCCAAGATTTCCATTAAAAATAAATATTAGAGCCGTCATTAGTGAAAAACGACATGGTTATCAAACTAAACAAGTCTTTAAAATTGATCTTTGAAAAATATTTTACTTATAAACAAACTAGCTTACGTCCGCGACTTCCTCCGCGGGGGCAAAGTTACTTTGGGCTAACGCTAACTTTGACGCGCGAGATGATAGAAAAAGAAATGTTTCTCTCCATTTTTCTTCCGTATTTCTCCCCTTTTTCTTACTTATTTTAGCCTATGTCCGTCTCCAGGGTCCCGACTATCTCTGTACTAAACTTCATCAAAATCGGTTTGGCCATTTACGCGTGAAGACGTAACAAAAAAACAAACTCACTTTTGCTTTTATAATATTATAGTAAAGATTTAAAACCTATATCTTTCAGCATCTAATAAAATTAGTTACAATTTAAACATTACTTGCATCGCGTGAAAGAAATATAAGCAGATTTTCTATCAACGTTGCATAATTTCTTTACCACTTTAACGCGAGCAACATTCATTTAAAGCAATTAGTTTTAATCTTATTATATACAATCAAGATATAAAAAATACAGCTGCATATCGTTTAAAAATATACTCATGTATTTCTTCTGTTTTCTCATGAGAAGATGATAGATTTTAATTCGATTTGTAAAGATTAGATACTGTTTCATGATCGTTTTTCATAACTTTCTTTTATTTTTTGCGGGTGGATCTTAATAATTTCCCCCACTCTGGTTGGGGAGTGTCGGATTTTTACTTACTAAAAAAAGGAACTAAAACTCACCCAGAGTTCGTTCTTATGACCTTAATGTTCTGGGGTCGCAGTATCTCTTTCGAACAACCTGCAACCACGGCACGCGGTGGCCCTGGCAGGCCCCTCTGCGTTTTTTGCGAAAATACTTCACTTATTTTTACGCGACTGCCCCAAAACAGGAGTGTTATGTTTCACGGTTTTATTAAGTGCCCAATACAGTTTTTTTTTTTTTATTTGTATGTAACTATGGGGATGACATGATCATGCATGATCAAATCCTCTTTCAATAAAGTTTAAAAAAAAAAGACGGAAAAAATTCTTACGAAAAGTTGTCACGACACTTTTCGCTATAGTAAGCTATTGTAAGCTGTGCGGCGTCGCATGTTTCTCTGTCTGTCTGTCTGTCTGTCTCTCTTTCTCTCTCTTATAGAAACCAAGCCAGATATTTTCATTTCTATAGGAACTTCGTTCCATCTGGGTGTCCCTGACACCTCTAAATTTTTATTTAAAAATATGTATACGGAAGGCGTTTACGGAATTTCTGTAGCAAGTGAGCAATTTAATTCGAAATTTAAAATGTGTGATCGAATTATTGCCAACTGCTCAATTTGTTACATTCCTAAGCGTTTTATAAATACTTTAATAGTTTTATTGAAAACTAGTGTTATCACGGTCATAAACATAAAGTTAAATATATAAAATTACTAGCTGGCGCCCGCGCCTTGATAATATTAGTAGGATTAGAAGGATAGGATTTAATATTAGTAGGAAGTAGGATAACTGGCCCCGCGGCGGTTATAAACGCGAAAGTTTGTATGGATGTATGGATGTTTGTTACTCTTTCACGCAAAATCTACAGAACGTACGAACGTATAGTACGGCCAACGAGAAGCGATACGAAAGGTCATTAACCCAAAGAACAACTGTGGCGTTGACAATCTAATATTTAGCTCTTTCCATCTTGTGCCTTTGTCGTAATGTCTCGTTCTCCCGGCAGAAACATGACAACGTTAAGACGGGTTCGCCAACATTCGGGCTGCCATTTTAGATGGGGTTTTAGCATGGGTTTTGTTTATATTTGGTATCGCTTCTCGTTGGCCGTGCTATAGTAGATTAAAGTCTGAAATAAAACATAGGATTCTTTTTTTAGATATCACGTGGGCAAAGCCGCAGGCTCCAGCTATATTATCACATATATTTGACTGTGTACACTAAGAGGGTTGATTTTTATAGCAGAAAGGGACCGCAGAATTGAGAATATGATTGTAATTTTAACTCGATACCTCCACGCATTCTCGAGATAAAACGTCTTGACAGACAGACAGACGGACAGCGAAGTGATCTTTTTCTTCCGTTTTTTTATTTCCATTTAAGGAACCCTTAAAACATAATTATGAACTTAACAACAGCAAAAAACACATGAACCGCCTTCATTACTTGGTAAGTACTATCATAAAAAAAGTTCGGAGTCCACTAACAAAGCAATGTACCTTAAAAAAACCTCCAACATTTGTTACAACCTCAGGGAATAATCTGATTGTTATAGACGAGTACTACACCCTTTAAATCTGGAGAATATCTGGAGAAGAAGTAGTATAAAAGTTCATAAAAGTTTCGTCTTGTGGTACTGGAGAGAACACGACTTATGTTGATGCCTCGCCCCATGTTGTTAGCAACTTGAATGTTTAGAAAATCTGTTTTAGACTTTGTTTTAGTAGTGTTTTTGGTTTTAAAAGTTTGGACAAGACGTTATTTAAGAACTAGCTGCGCCTCGCGATTTCTCTGCGGGATAAAAAGTGGGATGGGAGTGTCAGACTTTTACTGACTTAAAGCCAATCCATGTTCCTTCTTTTGCCTTTTATGGGCGTCCGGGCCGCGGTATCTCTTTTGAACAATCCGCAATTTCGGTACGTGTTAATCTTGGGTATAAGGCAACTACATACCAAATTTCGAACAAATCCATTAATCTAGTTGAGCGTAAAGAAACACTAGGCACACATTCCATTTCGCCTTTATAATATTACTAGCTTTTGCCCGCGGCTTCGCCCGCGTTAAATTTGGAGTAACACAGTTCTCCTTGCGCCTTATTGATTTGTAATAGAAACGCTAAGTTTTCCCTTTTCTTCTCTCTTTCTCCCTCACATCCCACTTTTTTAAATAAAAAAAATAGCCTATGTCCGTCTCCTGGTTCCCAATTATATCTGTACCAAAATTCATCACAATCGGTTTAGCCATTAAAGCGTGAAGAGGTAACAAACAAACAAACTCACTTTCGCTTTTATAATATTAGTAAGGATAAGGATGATGTGAAATTCTATTCTAATTAATATTTTTTAACTGAAAAAGGAGGATTCGACTGTTTTTTTATGTGTGTTAAGCGATTTGTTTAAGTCGATTGTGGGCCGATTTTCAAAATTCTTGTTATAATCGAAAGGGTATATTCCTGAGAATATACTTACAGACGAATCTATCTATTTTGCTTGGATCCTACTTCCTACTATTATAATATTATAAAGAATGTTTGTGAGGATGGATGGATGTTTGTTACTCTTTCACATCAAAACGGCTGAACGGATCTTGATGAAATTTGACACAGAGTTAGGTTATGGTCTGGAATAATACATAGGATCCTTTTTTATCGATCATCATGCTGGCTTAGCCGCGGGCGACAGCTAGTAATACATATATTTACTACTAATGTATATAATGCAAATATATCTTAGTGGCAATGCAATATGAATACTCGACAAGAATTTGTGTGAAATACCATTATACCACATAATAAAATGGAAGAAATAAAAGTGATTCAGCTGAAAAGAAGTGGTCGAACAAACCCCCTTGTTGGCGCAGTGGCTGACCGATCACCTGCTGCGCTGCGTGTCGCGTGTTCGATTCCGGCACGGAACAAATATTAGTTCTGTATCTGTTAGTGTGTGTGAGTTTAAATGTTTGAAAACGCACATGGGGCAACGTTTTTTTAAAAAAAGAAAAGAATTCTATATACTCAAATTTTAATCTACAACAAAACCATAAACACAGATTTTCTGTGAACAGAACTCAACCATTTCCCGTTATCGATCGCTCGGAAATTGTCTATATTGAGAATACAATCCATTTCCTTCGACATCTTTACGATCGATCCGAATAGATGCACAATTTATTGAACATACAAGTGTTTTTGCTGTGACTTTTCTTGCTTCGCTAGAAGTAAACTGATAGCATACGTATTAGCTTGATCTATGTTCGTAGTACGGAGAACTTTGGACATCGTAAATACATCTTATAAACTGAATAAAACCAAAATTAGATTAGTCCTTACTAATATTATTAAAGTGAAAGTGAAAGTGAGTTTGTTTGTTTGTTACGTCTTTACGCCTAAATGGCCGCTTTGCTCGCGTTAAAATCGGGGTAACACAGTTCCCCTTTCCTGATTTGCAGGTACGTTCTACGTGTAGTTTTTGCCCTAGCGCCTTATTAATTGTAATAGCAAAGCTACGTTTTCCCTTTTCTTCCCTCTTTCTCCCTCATTTCTCACTTACAAAAAAGTAGCCTGTGTCCGCCTCTATGGTCCCAACTATCTCTGTACCAAAATTCATCAAAATTTAGCCCATTTAGGCGTGAAGACGTAACAAACATACAATCACATCACTTTAGCTTTTATAATATTAGTAAGGATAACCAACAATGACGAAGAAAATTCAAATTCCAAATTCTATGTATTCTTCGCTTCAATGAAAGTGAAATCTGGCGTAAAGCCAGACTATTATTTTGTATTATGGAAATTAGAGAATAATATGTTCGCAATACGTTGCCAAAATATTCACGAAATTGTATTTTTTTGTTTTAGTTTTCTTTGAAGCGCAGCAATCGTATCAATGTATTTTTAGTAAATTTGTCTTTGTCAATGAGAGATTTTTTAACAAGTGTCAGATTCTTTTTTGTTGAAAATAACGCCAAAAAAATGAAGCCAATGAGAATATTTTGTTGTAAAAGGAGATTCAGTTTGGTCATAGCCGAATGAGACAATGGCGTCTACTAAAAAGTATTTAAGAAAATGTGAGTCTTGCACATAACCGGTTGAGACATAATGGGGTGTCACCAGAGTCACGATTGCCTGGAGGACACGGTTGCAGTCGCAGCTAGAGAGGAAATGAGAAGCGGCCATCTCCTTCTACGAAGCAGTTATCCGACTGCCGCGGGAGACGCTCCGGCTTCAGGTGCCAAAGGTCTATGGACGGTGAGCAATGAGTAGCTACTACTACTCTCACGCCTCATAGTGATTTGTTCAAAAGACGAACCGTGGCTCCGGAACACAAAGTCCAAAAAAACTCAAAGATGAAACATGAATGTTTTAGTCAGTAAAATCAGACGTAACACAACAATTATGAATTATGATGGTTTCCAATCCGAAAAAAAGACAAATGTGGAGTGGCTTATTGAGTAAAATTGTGTTATCTGCGACTCGGGCAGTATCCCATTACAAACACAAAATCCGTCTACAGTACGGCCAACGAGAAGCGATACGAAAGGTCATTAACCTAAAGAACAACTGTGGCGTTGACAATCTAATATTTAGCTCTTTCCATCTTGTGCCTTTGTCGTAATGTCTCGTTCTCCCGGCAAAAACATGACAACGTTAAGACGGGTTCGCCAACATTCGGGCGGCCATTTTAGATGGGGTTTCAGCATGGGTTTTGTTTACATTTGGTATGGCTTCTCGTTGGCCATACTGTAGTGAAACGATCTTCCCTTTTGAAAAGGGATGAAGAACGTTACACTTTGTGAATCATGTCCTCACAGAAACTACACGCGCGCAGAGCGTTAGACTGTTTAATAGATGTTTTTAACGGTCAGTCTGCAATCTGCCTAAAATCTTTCGGTACCTAAATCATCCTCGTGTCTTGCCAAACGATATAATATTTTTACAAGGCCAATTGATGCGTAGTACTGTTTACTAAGAGCACTCCGGATGTTATAGAGATCGACAGCTTAGCACGAAAACAAAAATGTATTAATGTTATCCACGTGCTTTTTATCAAATTGCGCAATATTTTTGTGAGGTTTCTAAGCGGTACATCTATAAACAAGGTGTCCGATAATGCCGTGTCGACGGCGCGTTAGTGTTTCACGCGCGCCTCAAAAAGATGTCAGCAAAGCAGAGGGGCCTGCCAGGTCCACCGCCTGCCGGGGTTTGGAATAAAATTACAGTGCAAAATTACCATATATTATAATCATTCGCTTCCGCTTCGCCTGACGATTCGGACCACTGGAACCAGAATGAACCCTCTTCTTAGCATGTCGCTTACAACCTACGAAGATGTCGTCAACCTAGAACCCTACTACGAGCTTGCTATCACTAAATTCCTTCAATCTCTGTGACGGACAGGAATCTGGGCACAGATAACGTATCTGTGATATTTAGGGAATCGTCGGGAAGGCAGGATATAGAAATTGTAATAAAACTGCTATTCACCGCTGTATTCGGACTGTCGTACATACCACAGACGCATGTTAACATTTACCCACATCTAGATAATAATTAGCGAGAACCATAACTTAAGTATACCCTCATACATCACAGTATCCAGGCCTGACAACAGCAGCGTCAACCAGAACCACTATCTGCAGGACTTGCGGTCTCTTCGAAAGAGTCTGATACCGCGGTCCCAGAACACAAAAGATAAAAGAAGAAGCATGGATGGGTTTCCCCCCGTTCCACCTAGACCGGGGAAAGTTATTTGATAATTTTCTATCTAAAACACTGGTTAGTGTTCTGTGAAATAAATAAGAACCTACATCTGCAGACACGCAATCAGGTAATTTAAAATCTTCAGTGCACATGCAAACTGTCGTCACGAAAGTGGTACCGCCAGGTTTAACTCTTTATATTTTTCATTTTTTCAACCGATAAATACGTCAGGACTGTTTATTTCTTCTAAGTAAAACTGCAATTTTTCTTTAAGAATTTAGTGCTTTATGTTTAAACAGTTACCCTACCATGACGTCTTATAGCAGAACTTATTCCGATCAGGGAAAGAGACAGAGCTATACAGGGTATCTAGCACCATCTCTTTCACTCAGTGGAATAAGTTCTGCTTTAAGACGTCATAGTAGGCCTACTGTTCTTGGTACACAAATTAAACCTTCATGGTGTATTGCAAGAAAATCAGATAGGCAGTCGCTCCATATAAAATACTGATAACTGTGGGAGATTATATGTGTTTTTATTAGGTATGGGGTGCATGGTCTAGCCTTTTTCCCGACTATATGTTGGGGTCGGTTCCTTGCAGATTTACCAGATGCGGCTGAATACCAGTATCCTCCATTCAATCCTACTAATATTATAAATGCGAATGTTTGTGAAGATGTATGGATGTTTATTACTCTTTCACGTCAAAACAGCTGAACGGATCTTGATGACATTCGGCACAAAGGATTATTTTTTCGATATCACACGGGCGAAGCCACGAGCGCCAGCTAGTTTAGCATAAAGTGGCCTTCCCAACCAGTCAATGTGTCTCTTTGGTAAGACTGGTTGCCAGTCTGTCGGGTCACCGACTACCTGTAACAAATGTCAAAGATCTACAAATGTGCTTTCTGAGGACCCATCCACGGACCAATCTAGGCGAGCACGGCTTAACCCGACCCGAGCGGCAGTTATTACATTTTTAACCGACTTCAGAAAAGGAGTAGGTTCAATGTCGACCGTATTTTTTTATACATGTTTACCGAATACTATGCCAAATGTAGACTGATATACATGAGGTTTTTTTTTTGTGCGCAGATATACATATAGAGTACAAAACATAATCTACTCCCGATAAAAGACCACACACATTCAACATTATAAATACTTTAACACAGTTTGAAAACAACATTAAAAGAAATTAAAATAAGCTCGCTATACATTACTCCATTACACTCAGTATTAAATGTTTCTTTCAATCAACTGTTTGCGGTTCGCGTAGGTTTCAATAACAGTCGTAAAAACTACACGTTTAAAACATTAACTGTTTTTCTTATAATTTCGTGTCGAATTTGGTACAGTAACCAATATAAGCTGGACTTTTTTTTGCGAATAGGAATTCATCAAATAACTTCCCCCGCCCTTGGGGAAGCGGTGGGGAGTATTATACTTTTTCTAGTTCATTTATTGGTTTTTACACATATTATTACATTTTCGAATATTTCAAAAAAGCTTAAAAAAACATTTAAAAATATAGAAATAGTAGCCCACCGGTATCGGGAACAGGATCCAAGCTACCGGCGGTCAGGGCTCCAGAGAAAGGAACCTCCTAACAATACGAGCCGTGTCCAGGAGTACCGCTTTCTGTATCAAGCCCTTGATCCAGCTGCCTAACGAGAGCCTTCTCAGGTGTCGGTCGAGGCTCTTAGCAATTATTATTTCGTCCATTTATTGATTTCTATACATAAAATTACATTTTTAAATATTTCTTAAATACAAAAATTAAAAAAAAAAAAACATTTAAAAATACCAACCCACACATGTTCCTTCATTTGCCCTTCATGTTCCGGGATCGCAGTATCTCTTTCGAACAACCCGTATACCAAGTTGTGCATACTAACAAATCGTGCCATCCCAAGACTACGTCACGCCATAAAACCGGTATAAAATGGCGTCAGTCATTTTATTTATATTTTTATGCGGCGTCAAAGTATCGCGCTGTATTGGCCACCCGGGACGCTTGGTGATATTACTCAGTGTTTGTGATGTGTGAACCAATGTATTGGCACGTTATATGTTGACTCATTGTGTTGTTTTGTTGTTTATTTTATTACTAGCTTCCGTCCGCGACTTCGTCCGCGTAGCATAGTTACTTTGGGCTTACGCTAACTTTAAACGCGTGATGATAAAAAAAAATGTATCTTTCTCTGCACTTTTCTTCCCTCTTTCTCCCCCTTTTCTCACTTTTTTTAAGCCTGTGTCTGTCTCCAGGCTTCCAACTAACTCTGCACTAAATTGTAATCATATAAATTGGTTTGTCCATTAAGGCATGAAGACGTAGGTAACAAACAAACAAAAAACCTCACTTTCGCTTTTATAATATTAGTAGTATTTTTTAAAAAAAACCCTCACTTTTTTGTCCGTCTAACTTTTTTTTTTAGGAATTTCTCCTGTATCGTGGTGGTGGACATGGTTACGAAAATTATTTGTAATACTAGCTGGCGCCTAGCACCTATAAAAAAGTATCCTATGTGTTATTCCACACTATAATCTACCTCTGTGCCAAATTTCATCAAGATCCGTTCAGTAGTTTTTTCATGAAAGCGTTTCAAACATACATCCATACTGACAAACTTTCGCATTTATAAAACGGGATATTCACCATGATTATATTTATTTTTAGTTTTCGATATTACGGCATACCGTGTTATAAATAATCGTCTTTAATGTCCCCTAATAACATAAAGTGCAGTATCACAAACATACGCCTTTCAACCCCCTGCCCATCACGTCGCCATTACAAACCGTCACCGACACTAGTGGTATTACCCTGACGTCATACCACGTCGACGTCGGCGTCGCCCCACGTACAAACACGTCGACGTCTAGACGTCAAGTGGTCACACTGGAATTTCACACGCAGGAAACTGAATTTCTCGATATACTGTCAACAAAAGAGAGTCTGGCCAGGCTCGTCAGATATTTATTTTTAAGTCATAAATATTTTCAAATGAAGTTTTTACTGAATAGAAAACAGACAGTTCATTAAGAACCAGTTTTTAAATTGCCTTTTAAGTTTTATCCGACGAACAAGTTTGTCATTTTTTCTATGTTTTTATCAATCAAACCGTCACATTTACCCTTTAGATGAAAAATGTGTAATCTATACTAATATTATAAAGCTGAAGAGTTTGTTTGTTTGAACGCGCTAATCTCAGGGACTACTGGTTGGAATTGGAAAATTCTTTTAGTGTTGGTTAGTCCATTTCTTGAGGAAGGCTATAGGCTATATAACATCCCGCTACGACTAACAGGTGCTGAGCAGCGCTGGTGAAACCGTGGGGAACAGCTAGTGATTAATAAATTAGCCCTAACTAAATCCAAACTGAGTTGAAGATGTCTATCGGTTTCTAATAAGATTAGATATAGAAAATTCAACTATATCTAGAGTAGACTGGTTACTTACTGTTTTGTTGACCGTACTATTAAAGTCGAGGGAACGGGTAAGTGGTCGATTCAGTATTGAGTACTCATTATTTCACATTTTGCTCGCTTTAAAGGGGTTGGTTTCTATACTATAAATTTTAAAAGTAATTTTCTGTCGTTATTTGACTAGACATATGATTTTGACGTTCGTGGATTTATGTTTTGGTTCAATGAAAAAATTTTAAAACGTGTATATTCAAACTCTCTTCGTAACAAGCCCTTTTTTTGCGGATGGGAAATCATGAAATTACTTCCCCCACTCTGGGCGGAGCGGGAGGGAGTGTCAGACTTGTACTGACTCAAACCCACCCATGTTCCTTCTATTGCCCTTTATGTTCCGGGGCCGCGGTATCTGTTTCGAACAACCCGCAACCCCGGCAGGAGCCCCTTAAATTTACATACTAAATCTTCACAAAAAAGGACTGAATTAAAAATAAAGCAACCTAAATCTATACTATAATATTATAAAGCTGAAGAGTTTGTTTGTTTGTTTGTTTGAACGCGCTAATCTCAGGGACTACTGGTTAGAATTGGAAAATTCTTTTAGTGTTGGATAGTCCATTTCTTGAGGAAGGCTATAGGCTATATAACATCACGCTACGACCAACAGGTGCTGAGCAGCGTGGGTGAAACTGCGTGGAACAGCTAGTTAAAAATAAAGTGGCCTACAGCAACACTTGCTTAGACTGGAAGCTAACCCCAACTTAGTTGAGGAAAGACACGCAGAAGATGTCTCCTAAAAACTAAACTTTAAACGATAAAACTTTCTACCTACCCACACCTCGATATAACCACATCTATTTCCATTACCGCCATTTTATTAGCAATATTATTGATATTACCGTTACGCCGTGCACTTAATGCCCTGGCTGAGTGCCAAAAGTAACAATTTTGAGCAAAATTGCAAGTGTTTACAAATTTAAACACGAACCTAAATATAGGTGGGTATTGGAAACTGTTATAGTTGTTATTATAGGTTGTGACCTTGGTAGAAATACCTACGGACAAGCATGGAACATCACGTCCGCAGTTCCCGGAGGTTTAAGCAGAGATATATAAGGCGCGTCGCCCACACGTCCAACAACTCAGATCCAGCCTGTCCCTTGCTGTCCCTCAGCGACGGCCTAAGCCGAGGCTCGTACCCCACAGGGGGTGCCCTTAGCGTGTAGTCGCTTAGTTTGTAAGTTTATACCCTGGCTGGAGATCTTAATTTTTAATGCACCCACAGGATTCGCCCGGTTAAGCAGACGACAACCTCCTTGGTTGAACTGCGAGATTGCCATTCATAAAAAAAAAATGACCAACTGTCGAGGCGCAGACGAGACTCGGGCGCATTAAGCGCGTCGTCCATAAGATTAACAGTCGAGGTGCAGTTGAGGCGCAGGCACATGAGAGGCACGCCGCAACAAGATTTTCTTTACAAATGTCGTGTGGGCGAAGGTGAATCGCCTGTGTGTCGTACTCTCAAGATGCTCAACTCCCTCCTGACTGCCCACCCTGAATGTGATGTGTTTGCGGATGAATGGAATAAAGTCATGCTAGTATGTCTGGTGTTTTGTGAAACAAAGTATGCAAGAGTGTTCACTGTTCCGTGTTAGTTTTAATTGAACCTATTGTAAGTTGTTTACTTGATGTTTTACTTGTATTTCATTTTCTGTTTCTATGTTAATTATTGTAATTTGTGTTATACCGTTTTAATTAACAATAAATAAATAAAGTCCTATTAATGAGCTAACCTTTTGTTGACAAATGCTAATTCATTTAGTTCCGACCCAGGGATTGAACCTAGGACCTCACGCTTAGAACTCTGCCTTCTCCCATAGTTTAAATAGGTAATTAAACCTTTTCAGAAACTGCAACAAACGACATGCTTAGTCTAACTTATCATTGGAAAACCCGTTTAATAATTCTAAATTAGGTAATATAATTCTAAAGTAGGTAATTATCTTACCGTCCCTCTTTTCCTGTTCACATAATGGCGAATGTTTATAGAAACAACACCACAGAGTACAAAGATAAATAAATAACCCCAGTCTATCAACCAAGCGACCCTTCGCCCTTAATCTAAGGCTGTTAACCACCATACATCACGCCCCTCGAAGCACCCATAAAGTTCCCGAAAGAACCCGTTTCACGTTATAACACTCTTATCTTTCGGTTGTGGTGACGCTGGTTATCTGTGGTCGATTTATTAGAGCTATATTTTGTTGTCTGTGGTTTTCTGTATTAAAATATCTAAAAAACACCTTGGGAAAACTCACACACGGCTATCTGATCCCAAGCTAAGCAGAGCTTGTGTTATGGTAACCAGACAACTGATATACATACTTATATAATTTATAAATACATACATATTATAAATAAATCATACCCAGACACAGAACAAACAATCATGCTCATCGCACAAAACTTTGTCCTGGATAGGAATCGAACCCACGACCTCCGGCTCAGCAGTCAGGGCCACTAACCACTAGACCAACAGGCCCGTCAAATATTGGCAGGTAAGTTTGGCAAAAGAAGACTGGGTGATTTGTGATTTTAATAAATTTTAGATCGATAGATAGAATATTCTTTATTTAGAACTAGCTTTAGCCCGCGACTTCGTCCGCGTAGCTTTAATATTTTGTTTTTTTTTTTGACACTCAAAAGTGCTTGTAATGGTCTAATTGAAATAAATGATTTTGATTTAATTTGATTGATTATATATGTAGAAACTAGGTGGTGTTACAATATTCACACAAAGAAATTGAAATGGATCGGATCACCACCCTGTATACAGCATACCATAAACTCATTAACGACTTCCATAACAAACACGACACTCACGTAACTCACAACACAAACTCATTATATTACGTCCCCAAACACGCTTTTCCAATTTCCAGTTAGAAAACGTGACTAAAAACATCTATAATGATAATCCTTACTAATATTTTAAAAGCAAACATGGGCTTGTTTGTTTGTTCACACCTAAATGGCCAAACTGATATTGATAATTTTGGTACAGAGATAGTTGAGAGCCTGGAGACGGACATAGGCTAAAAAAAGTGAGAAAAAGGGAAGAAAGAGGAGAAAAGATATTTTTTTTCCATCGGGCGTGTTAAAGTTAGCGTTATCCCAAAAGTAGCTTTGCCACGCCAACGAAGTCGCGGTTAAAAGCTAGTTTTATTTACTTAAAAACTCATTCAATCCTTGTTCAAGCGATCCATGCAATGTGATAGTGAAGTTAGGTCAGAACGCAATATAGCGTTTTTCAATCCCAGTTTTATTTTGGGCACGGAAAAAATGAAATATAGATCTTTGACCGGTGCTGTAAATTGCTTTTCATTTCCTAAACGCCTCGAGCAGAATTGTGTTGGTAGTCTGTGATTTAAATGCTACTCGTTATGATATTTTCAATCCTTACTTCCTTACTTTAATATTATAAAAGCGAAAGTGAGTTTGTTTGTTTGTTACCTCTTCACGCTTTTATGACTGAACCGATTGTGATGGATTTTGGTACATGGATAGTTGGGAACCAGGAGACGTACATAGGCTAATTGGCATTTTTTTTTCTGAATGTCATCTCGTAGTTCAACCAAGGAGGTTGTCGTCTGCTTAACTGGGCGAATCCTGTGATGCCTTAAAATTAAAACCTCCAGCCAGGGTATAAACTTACAAACTTAGCGACTACACGCTAATGGCACCCTCTGTGGGGTACGAGCCTCGGTTTAGGGCATCGCTGAGGAAGCACAGCAAGAGACAGGCTGGATCTGAGTAATATTAATTTGGGACTGGTTTAAACTTACTGGCTCAGCAGCGCGGGCTGGCTCTAGCAAGGGACGGGTAACTTACTTTATTGGTGATAAGATTATCTGATAGTACGAAAGGTAATGAAACATAACGCCATCTATCGAGCGGTCAGGTACTAAAATAAAAATGATGGTTTCTTTCTTTGTTAACATAAGTCATAACATCACGCGTAATTCCCGAATGGTTAGGCAGAGGGGCTCGTAATAGTGCAACTACGTTTCTTCAATTAAGTTCAAGTCCCATGGAATAAGGGGCAGGCCATCAATTAGGCAAAAAAAATCTCAAGCTTTAATTAAAAAATAAAGATACTATATTGTTCCACTTTAGACGAAAGGGACTGAACCCCACGACACAGGGTGTGAGTAGTGGTGGTGGGTGCAGGTGTGGTGTGGGGTTCAGTGTCATTTAAATTATGTATGTACTTTTTTGTAGAACAATAAATAAAATCCAGGACCTTGTGATGACAAATTCCTGACGGAAAAACGCCATGTCGGTTTACACAAACTGGGAATTGAAAACAATACCGAAAACACAACAGTCGCAATAGTCACTGTCGAATCACGACGCGTTAATGATCTAGCAGTTTTTGAACATTCCTATTTGTTTTTTTTTTCATACTCATTTATACTAATATTATAAAGCTAAAGAGTTTGTTTGTTTGTTTGAACGCGCTAATCTCAGGGACTACTGGTTGGAATTGGAAAATTCTTTTAGTGTTGGATAGTCCATTTCTTGAGGAAGGCTATAGGCTATATAACATCACGCTACGACCAACAGGTGCTGAGCAGCGTGGGTGAAACCGCGGCGAACAGCTAGTGATAAATATTTAGGTTAAAGTAATACATTAAAAATAACATATCCAGCGCCATTTGCCAGCGATGTAATTTATTATTTGACGCTCTTGAATTACTATTGTCCTTTCATACATACTATTGTCCTTTCATAACAAAACCGATTTTAACCATTTTTTCACTAATAGAAAGGTACATTATCAGGAAGTAACATAGGCTATAAAACATTACGCTGCTACGTCTTTAGTTACTGTCCCGCTCCCGTGGGTACGGGAGCGGGACAGTAACTAAAGACGCAGGTGAAACCGAATTTTAATGA
Organism: Ochropleura leucogaster; assembly: GCA_958449745.1. NCBI lineage: Eukaryota > Metazoa > Arthropoda > Insecta > Lepidoptera > Noctuidae > Ochropleura > Ochropleura leucogaster. The sequence continues at coordinate 15,749,807 of OY288216.1, forward strand.
ATAAATAACGTTATTTTATTAACTAAGATCTCGCTGGTAGGTAAACAACATCAAAAACATCGACAACATCTTCCCCAGTTTCCTCCTCATAAACCACTAAACTTCATTAACATAATGACCTTACAATTAAACATAAACTCATGAAGAGCGACACAAACGGTGTGCAATGAAGCGGTATCATCCAAGCGGACACCTGTCGCGTTCTCTTATCAGCGGGGTACATCAAAGGTGGCGCTTGCTTTGAAAGTAGGGTTACCAGAATTTGCCCGGATTTTTGCATCGGAACGGGTGAAGAAGTAAAATCTTTCGAGGTTGCCCCTTGGGGGGCAAAAGACGTGTGTATATGGGTCCCAGGGAAGTGTTCCTTACGTCATTACGATATTTATGTTGTTCTGGACCAAACCTGGTTACGTTCTAATAAGGAAGGTATTGCAGGTCATAGTTCCAACTTCTTAACACATTTAAAACAAAACTGCAAGTTTTAGTTTTCGACTTTTCTATACTTAATACTATAAAGCTGAAGAGTTTGTTTGTTTGTTTGTTTGAACGCGCTAATCTCAGGGACTACTGGTTGGAATTGTAAAATTATTTTAGTGTTGGATAGTCCATTTCTTGAGGAAGGCTATAGGCTATATAACATCAAGCTATGACTAACAGGTGCTGAGCAGCGCGGGTGAAACCGTGGGGAACAGCTAGTTTTTTAAATAAATGCCGCTATTCGTTTGAATAATGGAACAGCATAGACCACCTTAAATCCGTCAAAAGGTTGTCTTGAAAAGATCGCTTTTAACGATAAGACCGCTCATTGCGTCACCACATTTATAAGTTGTTTACTGTTATTCTTGTAATTTGTATGGTGGACATAATAAAGAATATTCTAACAAACTATGTCTAGTGAAATATATTCGTGACTTGCGTGCGACGATCTGTGGATCACACTGGTTAATGTTAGCGTTAACCCAAAATAACTATACCACGCGGACGAAGTCGCGGATGAAAGCTAGTAAAGTAAATTATCCGGACATTTATTGCAAATTTCCACCTTTTTATCCGGAGTTTTTAATCGAGATGGTAACCCTATTAGCGATCGTTACGAGCCGCCCGCGCCCGCGCCTCACATCCGACGGAGATGGATCTATAGATCTTTGTATACTGTATTATAGCAATGGTACTAGCGTTTCCTTTTATGTTCCAGCGACGGTCCGGTTTGCTTTGAGATTTAGGTTAGGTTGTTTTAAAGTAGGGGGGTCTAAAATGGACGTATATAAGGTTAACTTTAGAAGGTTAACAATATGAATTACGTTACCATTTGTAAAATAGTCACACGACAATTCACAATATTAACTGCGAATGCGACCATTTTAAGATTTTTTACTTATTTAAATAACTCCCAATTATAAGTCACTAGCTGGTATTATGGCTTCGCCCTCGAGTTATCGGAAAAAAAGTATCCTATGTGTTATTTCAGACTATAATCTACCTCTGTGCCAAATTTCATCAAGATCCGTTCAGCCGTTTTGACGTGAAAGAGTAACAAATCATCCATACATCCATACACCCATCCTCACAAACATTCGCATTTATAATGTTATAGTTGGATTGTGTATTGGTATCTGTATAAGTATATAAATTCTAGAAAACAAATAGGTAGTAATATTCTTTGTTTTTTTTTAAGTTAAACATTACCCTACAATACTACTTTTTGTAACCAATCATAATGTTGTCGTATTAAACCCAAAAGGTTGAGGTAGAGAACGACAAAAGGCATGTAGTCCGCCTATGTACCGCTATTGTACATGAAGTTTAAATAAATAATATTATTATATTATTAATTCTGCTTAAGCAGCCATTTTGGACCCCTAAGTGTACCTACACCTGGGAGTCCAAAATGGCTGCAAAATGGCCACAAAATGGCCGCAAAATGTTCGCAAAATGGCCGCAAAAAGGTCGCAAAATGGCTACAATATGGTCGCAAAATGACCGCAAAAGGTCGCAAAATGGCCTCTAAATGGCCACAAAATGGCCGCAAAAAGACCACAGAATTGCCGCATTTAATTTAATGTGGACCCTGTAAAAGTGTTTGACATAATATCACGCTATCAATTTCCAATAGATCAGGCAGTGGCACCAAATAGTATACCTACATCTGTAAATAATTTGAATGCTTAACCTTTCGTATGCCGGAATTACAAACACAATTAATTACGCATTGTGTCTCGCGTGGATCCACGTCATAGACACACGAAAGGTTAAAAGTGAATTAAAAAAATAAAAACTATTTCCAAAAAAAAAATGCAAAAGAAGTGGCGTAACGTTACTTGCGGAAGTCGTATCTGCTAAGATTTTAGTAATAATGGAAAATGAATACTCGATAAAAATAACTGATGTATTATCATATCACAACTAAAAATGCTGAAATAAAAAACTGTTGCAAAAAAACCGACTTTAAAAAAAAAATAACTAAACAGCTTAAAATAACTTTACTTCCGGAAGTCGGTGGCAAACAAAGTCAACGAAACTAACAAAAATCGCCGACTTTTGTTTTTTTTTGGAAGTCGGTTTTTTATTGGTAATCGTGCGAGATAGAGAGCGAGATAAGATACGGCTAAATTAATTAAAAACTTTGGCAAGTTACCCAAAGCTCTTAGAATTGACTCATCCTGCGTCAGTTTTACTGAAGCGCATTCCCGTATCATTATATCGTTATGTACTTCGTTTTATGTATGTATTAGAGACAAGAAGACGATTCATTATTAATTTTAGATGCAAATCGTTTGAAGGACTTCGGGTATTTCCGTAAACAACGATTGGTTCCGAAGTTTGATTAACATAGTTATTAAATGGTTCCATGGAAATGATTGCCGAATGATCCTGTTGAGCGTAGAGATCCTAAGTACAATTTCCAAGTCGGGTAAGGTGTTATGTGTTTTTCATCCGCGTGCACCAAGATACCATCTAATTATTGTATTACAGCGACTTCCGTCCGCGTGGCATAGTTACTTTGGGCTAACGCTAACTTTAAAATGTGTGATGCCTATGTCCGTTTCCAGGGCTATCACTGTACCAAAATTCATCAAAATTGGTTTTGCTATTTACGCGTGAAAACGTAACAAGCAAACAAACAAAGTAAATAAGGAATTTACGAGTGGTGTTGAGAAAAATCATATAATGTGACGATACAAAGCTTTCGATCACGTGGTCCATGACATTTTACTATATAAGCTCGAGTTATATGGCATAAGGGGCAATGTTTTAAAATTAATAAAAACGTACCTCAAGAACCGCACTCAATATACACAAATTAATAGAATTAATAGTAGAACTAAGATGGAGGAGACATATTTATCAGGGGGACGTAATATTCAGTACGGTGTCCCACAAGGAGGCGTATTGAGCTCACTACTTTTCATTATATACATTAATGACCTTCCGAACGCGAACTCAAACCCAATGACACTTTTTGCTGACGACAGCACCGTTGCAATTAAGTGTAATGACAGAACATCCTACGAGCATGATATAAACAGTACCCTAAATGCAATAATACAATGGTTAGATAGTAACAATCTGAAGGCAAACATTGGGAAAACGAAAATAATGCATTTTAGTCAGCGTATAAATGCAGGTTCACCTAAGATTAACTATAAGGGTGAACCTGTAGCTGAAGTCCTATTTACAAAATTTCTTGGTCTTACTTTGGATAATAAGTTAAATTGGAAATCCCAGATTGAAACATTGTGCAAGAGATTGAATAAATCAGTATATGCCTTACATGAACTCAGAAAGGTCTCAAATATAAATACGTTGTTAGCGGCTTATCATGGTTTAGTTGCTACAGTACTGAGGTATGGTGTAATTTTCTGGGGAAATTCTACGGATATTGAGACAATTTTTAAAGCACAAAAACGGTCCTTAAGGGCTATGTTTGGGCTTCAAATGGTCGAAACCTGTAAACCTTTTTTCCAGGAGTATAACATTCTGACTCTCCCAAGTCTGTATATCTATGAGGTCTCAATATTTGTGAAAACCAACAAAAACCTATTTAAACTAGCATCAGAAATAAATAATAGGCAACAACGGGACGCACTTCGCCTCCATGTACCCCGAACATGTACCTCCTCCTCCTGTAATCTACAATAAATTACCTAAAGCAATAAGGGCAATGAATACGGCCCTATTTAAGAAAAATCAGAAAAAAATTCTGGTTAACAAATGCTACTATAACTTGAATGACTTCCTCAATGATAATTTTGACAAACTAAAGACCTCACAGTGACATCAATTATATGAATTACAATCAATTATATGAATTATGCATGTACCTATCTTTTAATAACTAATTCGTTAATGTACTTTAATAATTCTAGAAATGACATTGAAATAATCTAAATATTTTTATTATTTATAAAATAATTAATTCTCCACTATGACTTGAACTTATTATAATTGTATCGTGCTTATTTAATTTTATCTAATTTAATTCAATTTTATTTATTCCAATTATTCTCGATTAATTTATTATTAATAACTATGACTGTATAAATTTTGCATGCCTTACGGTAGAATCACTTGATACATATAATTCTTATAACGCCATTGTAACAGTGTATTCAGCAAAAAATAAATGATTTGATTTGATTTGATTTGATTTGACAAATTCGTATATATTTCCCAGCTGTAGAGAAGAGACATGTAAAACGGAGAAAAGACTAGTCAAAGTAATAAAAAAACGGTAAGTGCGGGTTGGACTCGCGCACCGAGGAATACTTACGAGCTTGCGACATAAACGGCTATATCATTTGACTGCGGGCACTTAGACGGTTCTTTTGACTGTTCTAAGAGACTACAGACTTGTGTATATGGTTTTAATTTGATACCTCCACGCGTCTCTTAAGATAACGATCTTATAAGGGTTCCATTGTAAAGGGTCCTGCCAGGACCACCGCCTACCGGGGTTTTGGATTGTTCGAAAGAAAGAACTTTAACTCACTAAAACCCACCCGTGGTTAAAGTCAGTAAAAGCCTGCCACTTCCCCCAGATCCCGCTTCGCGATCCCCGATCGGGAGAAGTTATTTTATGATTTCCCATCCGCAAAAAAAATCGGGTTCCGCTTTTTTCTATTGAGTTACGGAACCCGAAAAGTTATCAATTCACAAACAAACAACACCGAACTCGTCAAATAACATTTCAATTTAACATTGAAACTTTCCCGGATTTGGAAACAAATGCGAATAGAAAACAAAGACGCATCAGAACCGATTCAACAATGTACTGCTCGTCACTCTCTTGTCCCTCGTAAACGTAACGTTAAATAAATGTATTACGAACATCAAAGGAAGGTTTATTGTTGTGACGTCATTCAAAGAGGGAGCAGATAAGAAATAATCGAATTTACGTGGAAAGTGACATCTAAATGTGACTCTTTTGTTCTTATCAGTTCCTAAAGTTATATGAAGCACGTGGGAGACGCCCCGGGCGCCGCGACACGACTCCCGGCCACGGCCACATCTTAAAAAATAAGATGCATTCGATAGATGTTTCGTGAATTGGCAGGAAGAGATGTAAGAAATGGGGGCTATGTCCAGGGCTTATGGGCCCAGGAGTGGGACAGTCCAGCCTAATAAAAAAAAAGATTAATCATTGAGAAATATTTTGTGAATAAAGATTATAAAAATGCTTTATTCAAGACCAAAGCTAATTCAACCATTCATAGAAAGAATAAAATGATATTTTTTTCATCTGTTGTCTATGAGGTAGAAACTAGCTATACTATCTATACTATATACTATAATCTATGTTAATATTATAAAGCTGAAGAGTTTGTTTGTTTGTTTGAACGCGCTAATCTCAGGGACTACTGGTTGGAATTGGAAAATTCTTTTAGTGTTAAATAGTCCATTTCTTGAGGAAGGCTATAAGCTATATAACATTACGCTACGACCAACAGGTGCTGAGCAGCGCGGGTGAAAAACAGCGAGGAACAGCTAGTGGAGGATAAAAGTGATAAAACAGTCTGGTGGATTCACAACCTTTTCGTTCCTTTGCCGCAGCCTAAAAATCTAGTTCTCGATTTATGTAAGCGTGTTTTCAACGAATTTTCCGCAGAAAAATAAACATAGTTTATGTGGCATGACATCACGCAACCTCTATATTAAAACCTACAGTTGACCTGAAATAAGATTATAAAATCTAGACATGCAGATACGCTCCAAGGTCCTTTAAAAATGTTCAACTAAGTTATCGCTAGTTTATCACGCGATAACATGAGGAAAGTTTTTGAGGGTCTGGCTGTTTGTGTATGTGATTTCCAATGTTTGTAAACGCACACACAGTACAGAAGAAATTCTCAATGTGGGGCAAAGTTTAAAAAAAAAAATTTAGAGTTGTCAAGGGACACCCGGATGGAACGAAGTTCTCGTCGCGACACCACACTGTTCAATACGAAATAGAAATGAAAATATCTGGCTTGCTTTCTATAAGAGAGAGAGACAGACAGACAGAGAAACATGCGACGCCGCACAGCTTACAATAGGTAGCTTACTATAGCAAAAAGTGTCGTGACAACTTTTCGTAAGAATTTTTTCCGTCTAGCCCCCTTTCACAACTTCGTTCCAAAAACTCGGGAACGCTTGGATGTATCGAGTTGAAATTAAAAACATATTATTATACTCAAATCTGTAGTCCCTTGTAGCTGTGTAAAACATGAACCCTCTAAGTCTACGCAGTCAAAAGATATGGCCGTTTTTGTCGCAAGTTTGTACGGTAAAAAACTCAAAAATATTTATTTCAATTAGACCATTACACGCATTTTTTTTTTCGGTTGGGAAATCATCCAACGACTTCCCCTTCTCTGGGCGGAGCGGGGGGGCATGTCAGACTTGTATTGACTAAAACCCACCCGTGTTCCTTCTATTGCCCTTTACGTTCCGAGGCCGCGGTATCTCTTTCGAACAACCCGCAACCCTCTGGCAAGACCCTCTGCTTTGCTGACATCACTTTGAGGCACGCACTTTAGAATGTCAAGAAACAAAATTTTGAAGCCACAGTCCCGGTCACAAGACATAATAACTTGTGAAAGTACTGTAGTTACGTACCTACCTTTGGCGAGTCCGACTCGCGCTTGACTGGTTACTTTTTATAGCTGTAATTCAATCGGCGTTGTCACATAAAAAGAGTATTTCTATCCATCATTGTAAAAAACAAGATTGCCCACTCTTCATCTTGGAAGAATCTAGATTGAAAGGCCGAATGACATTTCATTACGGTCCATTTCTTTTAGACCTTTTAGTAAGAGTAGTTGTCACATAAAGTATGCTTTTAAGCTTTAGTAGAGGTCACAAGGTAAAAGCTATCAATAAAACTTTATATAAAAAAATAGCTTCCTTTATTAATGTATTTTAAGGTTTATGAAATACATTATTAAACAAAGCTATTTTTTTACTTCTAACTGGCGCCTGCGGCTATGACCGCGTGTTTTTTTTTTAAAAGTATCCTATGTGTTATTCCAATACAAATGCGAATGTTTGTGAGGATATTTGTATGGATGTTTGTTAAACTTTCACGTCAAAACGACTGAACGGATCTTGATGAAATTTCGCATAGAGGTAGATTATAGTCTGGAATAACACATAGGATACCTTTTAGACATCACGCGGGCGAAGCCGCGAGCGCCAACTAGTAATTTATAATTAACTAGCTGTGCCCAGCGGTTTCACCCGCTGCTCACTTAGGGGTATGAAAAATAGATGTTGGCCGATTCTCAGACCTACCCAATATGTACACAAAATTTCGTTTAAATCGGTCCAGCCGTTTCGGAGGAGTATGGGAACGAAAACTGTGACACGAGAATTTTATATATTAGACTAGCTGTGCCCAGCGGTTTCACCCGCTGAGGTTTAGGGATATGAAAAATAGATGTTGGCCGATTCTCAGACCTACCCGATATGTACACAAAATTTCGTTTAAATCGGTCCAGCCGTTTCAGAGGAGTATGGGAACGAAAACTGTGACACGAGAATTTTATATATTAGATTATGTTTAAATTCGCACATAGCAACACTATGGATGAAGTACGCGTGATGGATGTATTGGATGTAATGGCCACTTACCAACGAACAGACAAACTCCAGACGTTTACAAGAAGCTTATTATTACGTCACAAAAAATATTTTTAAAGCTCATTGATTAACTAGCTTTTGCCCGTGGCTTCGCTCGCGTTAATTCGGGGTAACACAGCTCTTTCCTGATTTGCAGGTACCTGCTACCTGTAGTTTTTGCTCTTGCGCCTTATCTATTGTAATAGCAATGCTAAGTTTCCCTTTTCTCCCTCATCATCCCACTTAAAAAAGATATATGTCAAAAAAAGCCTGTCCGTCTCCAGGGTCCCTATTATCTCTGTAACAAAATTCATCAAAATCGGTTTGCTTTTATAATAAAAGGAAGAAATAAAAACTTCCAATCTAATAACTCTTAAAACATCTAACATACAAACGTTTTCAATAAACAAACAATTTAAATTCTTCACAGCGCCTTCAGTAAGAGGTGCACGTAGAGGGGCAGGCGACGCCGCGACGCGTTCATAATACATTCTGACCATTCTATTCGCATGAATGACGGTCACGTGGTCTGTTGTCGATCGTCTCCCGAATTCCATTAAATATTAAAGTATACCATTTTTATTATAAGCTTCTACTTTAACTTGTCTTGTTAGTAAGTATGTATTGTTTAAACTGTCACTTATCTTGTATGGATGGATTGTACACAATCTTAATAAATGCCTTACAAGGCAGGGGTGGTCCTGCCGGGGTTGCGGGTTGTTCGAAAGAGATACCCCCGGAACGTAAAGGGCAATAGGAGGAACATGGGTAGGTTTTAGTCACTACAAGTCTGACATGCCCCCCCGCTCCGCCCAGAGCGGAGGAAGTCACTTGATGATTTCCCATCCGAAAAAAAAAAGAAAAAAACGGCAGGGGTGGCAAACCTTTATGGATCAACGTGCCATTTTTCTTTAAGACATGCGGACGTACCATCAATAATGATTATTGGGAAAATAATTAATATCCACTCGAAATCTTTTTTCACTTAGTAGTATTCTTCGTCAAATGATCTTTAAGCAAATATTTAATGTTATTCATCTCTAAAAATAATGATGGCACCGGCGAGTGAAAACATAATAAATAGGTAAATGAAAATATGATTAAAATTGGTGGCGTACAAAGTATTATGTTGCGTGCCGTCAATGGTTCGCCGTCCCTGGTGTAAGGAATGATATGAAGGAGAAAGGAGTAAATGATGCCGTGACGTCTGACAGGGGAGAATGGAAGAAGAAAACGTGTTGCCCCGACCCCAAATAGAATAGGACAAGAGCAGGAATATGATGTCACTTATCTTCCGTGATTTCTATTTGTTAGAACAACATCATCATCAACCTAGCCTTTTCCCAACAATGTTGGGTTCGGCTTCCAGGCTTACCGGATTTAGCTGAATACCAGTATTTTATGTGAAGCGTCTGCATATCTGACCTCCACAACCCAGTTTATAATTAAGTAATACGATACTCCTTGGTAAGACTGGTTGTCAGACTTTTGACCACTATGTCCGTCTCCAAGGTCCCAACTATCTCTCTACCAAAGTTCATCAAAATCGGTTTGGCCATTTGGTCGTGAAGACGTAACAAACAAACTCACTTTCGCTTTTATAATACATATTAAGTAAGGATGAGCAGTTAACTACAGCCAATGTAGTTGATCCAAAATGGGACAGCCGGAAAATCGGATATCTTCAAATGTCAAAAAATGCATGTGCTCTGGACAGCTGTTCCACATTTTCTGCCATCATTCTTTTTGCTCCTAGACAAAGGAATAAATTACAGGATTTTGAAAAGCGAGGCTTCCTTTTGAAATGTAAATGTTTCGTCCATTCGCTCTATTTTTTCTACAGTCTGAAAATGAGCGGCAAAAGCATTGATGATGGTCTAAGGCATATTTAATTTGACTGTTTAAATCAACACATAGCATTTTTTGAGTAAGGGTGAGAAACCGACCCCTACTTGGGATTAGGCTAGGCAGATAATTATTAGCTTTAGTGCAACTAGCCTTATTTATATTTTTGAAATAATACATCATTAATCAATTATTACAAATGGAAACACAGGTGACTTATCAAAAAGATCTTATTGGCCATCGGCCAATCGAATTACAATTATAAAAATATTTGAAAGTATCGACAATCGCTAACTATTCGGGGAGAGCTTCCGCACACCGTAATGACCTGTTGGTGGTCGTGAAAATGGACGAGTATCGCCAGCCGCCTTCCTTATATAGGCCGTCGTGGCGTTGCCACTCTTGATTGAAATTTCTTTCTAATACAATATATATTTTAAGTTCAGTAACGGACCGGTGCCAGAAAACACGTATTCCAGAAAGGAAAATATCAAGGAAAGGAGAACTTTTTTTAATTTTTCCGAAGCCTCAAAGTTTGTAATAACAATTACAGTGCCAAATTACAAAATATTTATTTATTTATTAAAACTTCATGCACAAGTAAGAAAATCTTACAAAGGTGGAATTAATACCTTGGGCATTTTCTACCAGTCAACCTCAGGGTGATGCAGAGACAAAAACATAGAAGGTGCAATGTGACAGGAAATATCAGTACTTATTAATTAAAATAAATACATAATTATATACCTACATACGTAGAAAATATACAAAAGTAAAGTGTTCGCGAGCTTTTACCTTAAATGTAAACTGACTGGTAGACGTCTTTCGTCTTCGCTTTGCCTGAAGATTCTTACCAGTCAAAGAAGAATGAACCCTCTTCTTAACGCTTTCATCGCAACTTAAGGTTCTAAGATGACATAGAATCCTGCTACGAGGTTGCTATCACAAATTTCTTTTAATCCTTGTGACGGGCAGGAATTTGGGCACAAGATAACGTATCCAGGCCTGATAACCTGAGAACCTTTGTCTGCCGGGGTTGCAGGTTATTTGAAAGAGATACCGCGGCTCCAGAACCCGGTTTTAGTTAGTTAAAGTGACTCATCGTTGCGCTCCGCATAAAGCGGAATAATTTATTTGACGATTGCTAATTCGAAAAAAAAGGTGTACCAATTTATGTGAGACAGCACCCGTTTAAAGTTAAGGCTGTATAAATCTCCAGTTAACAACCCAGACAGAACAAATGAGCCATACGGTCCGAATTGTTTCAAACATGCCGAAGAACTAAAGTTTCTAAATTCCGACTATTTCTCAAGTTAACAAGTTCGGCATTACTTGAAGGAGTCACGTTGTTTCCCCAACAACTGTGAAACGATAGTTAAGTAATTGTAAGTTATCGGCTGCCCTATCTTCGCGATTTGAGCCTTGTGAAGAATTAGGGTTATTTTTGAAAACGCGCAATAAGGGCGTAAAAGAGCCCTCGTAGAGCCGGCGGCGATCTCTTACGTCCGGCCCTGGTTCAGTCCATGGTCCGGAGCGAGAGGGAATGGGAGGCAGTCACCTCCTTCTGCGAAGCAGTAATGCTAGTGAAGGAGGTGGCCGGGCCTTTGAGGGAGAGAACCTCAAACCAACCCAGCCGCCGCGGTAGACGCCCCGGACGTCGGGCGCCGCGAGACGACTCCCGGCCACCGCAGATGGCCTGTGGACGATGAGCAATAGGTAGCTCACCGTCCGTCCGTCTATTGACGACAGGCAGCATCGACGACGCGTTAGTGTTTCACCCTGCCGGGATTGCGGGCGGAACGTAAAGGGCATTAGAAGGAACATGGGTGGGTTTTAGTCAGTACGAGTCCACCCAGAGCGGAGGAAGTTATTTAATGATTTTCCACCCCAAACAAAAAAAAGGTGTAACAGACTGGGTATTTTACCCTCTCTGTCGAATCAAGCTCTTTCCTTTTGATTGATTTTTAAATATTCATATTTCGAATTTCATTCTGTCATTTTATCTTCAACAATATTTTTTTGACTCATTCCGTTTTTGGATCACGGCTAGCGTCACACGTGCTACTTTATTGTTTTTTTTTTTTAAAGCTGTAAGTATTTAAATCATTATCCTATTTTAATTTGAACGTCTTAAATTCAGTGTGTGTATCAGTTTACTGTGCAGTTCAGCTACCCTACTATGACCTCTTAAAGCAATTCTTATTTCACTGAGGGAAAGAGACAGAGCTATACAGGGTGTCTAGCAGCATCTCTTTCACTCAGTGGAATAAGAATTGCTATAAGATGTCATAGTAGCCCTTCTGTTCTAATATTTCACTCCTGTTAAAAGGGTCCTCCCTTGGGAAATAAACAAATCAAAATCTGTTGTGGCTATTATTTGTTTACCTGCCCCAATTTACATCTGAAAACTGCGGCCTCGCTCGGAGGGTAACGAGCGAGTGACACAAGGGTTCCATTTTTCTACTATGGTGCTCCATAACAAGATGGTGCACCATGCATAGTCCTGAACAAAAAAACTGATCACAGTGACGTCAACTTTATTAAGGAATAGTTTTTGCCCGCGGCTTCGCTCGCATTAAATTCGATATAACACAGTACCTGCTACCTACAGTTTTTCCCCTTGCGCCTTATTGATTTGTAATAGCAACGCTAAGTTGTCCCTTTTCATCCCTCTTTCTCCCTCATATCTCACTATTTTTAATAATAATTTATTAATCTATGTCCGTCTCCTGGGTCCGAACTTTCTCTGTACTTAAATTCATCAAAATCGATTAAGCCATTAAGGCGTGAAGAGGTAATAAACAAACAAACACCCTTTCGCTTTTATAATATTATTAAGCATTTTTACACCCTGAATCTAAACAAATTTGGATAAAATAGAAATACCTAACCAGTATTCAAATATTCAATACCTATACACATTAAAATACTTAAGTTGGTATATCATCCTCTGACCTCCACAACCCAGTTAGTACTGGGTTGGGTAGATAGATAGATAGATAGAATATTCTTTAATATGTACACCATACAAGTTACAAAATTAACACTTGTCTAGTGTATACTATAGTGTGTAGTCTATTTATAATAAATAGGGTGACACAATGGGCGGTCTTATCGCTAAAAGTGATCTTTTCAAGACAACCTTTGGATGGATTTAAATAGAGGAGAAGCAGTACTGTAGGTAGTCTGTGGCGTAACATTTTCTAATTAATTTAATTTTTATTTATAATATAAATTAATACTTTTATATAAATACATATAATATACATATAAAATAACAATCATGAAGAGCAAAGAAATATTTAATATTGTTGATTACGGAGAGAGGTAGTGCTTTTTGACCAGAATCTTAAAAGTGGACAGGGTTTGAGCGCTCCTTACAGACAATGGGCAGGGCATTCCATAGTCGTACAGCTTGAACTGTAAAGGATTTATCGTAAAAGCTAGGAGAATGCACCGGCATCTCCAGTCTCTGGTAATACGGTAATACCCCTTTGTAAGACTGGTCGTCAGACTTTCGGGACTCGTGACTATGACTAAGACGAAACGGTTGGCGCAGTAGGTACGCGTTTCACTTCACTGGCGCTACGTGTCGCGGGTTCGATTCCCGCACAAACAAATATTCGTATTACCATCATATATCATTGTTCTGGGTCTGGCTATTTGTGTATGTGAGTTTAAATGTAAACGCACCCACCATACAGGAGAAATGCCTTGTATGGGGCAATGTTGAAAAAAAATACTATCTGCCAATGCCGACGAAAATACCTACGTACACACGAAGGCACATCAACCTATACGACCATTTTAACCTGATCTCTCTACTACGGTCTGCGATCCGTAGTAGAGAGATCAGGTTACAATAGTTTGGAATAGGTTGACAAGCCGTCGTGTGTACATTATGTGGATATATGTCTAACCTCATTTGCCAACATGTGGTTGACGCTGGATTCCTCAAATTGTTTGCAAAGCAGGCAAATGTTTGGAGATGGAGGAGTCAAGTTTGATCGAGTGCTTACCTATGTAGTGTGTGAAATTGCTAATTACCTAGACTAGTTGTTTGTATGTGTAGAGCTTAGTTTAGTTTAGTACACCAGCAGACAGCATTGACATTAAAAAAAAAACGATATGAAAAAAAAAAGGTTTTATTTGCGGAAATGCGGAAAAATATCGACGAATCGAGAACCTTCTTTTTTTGTTGATATCGGTTAAAAACTGAAATAACGCATTAAAGTGACGAGATTTGTAATTTCTCAGTAAATCTTTTCGTGTGGTACCCTTTAATAATAATATTAATTTGATAATTTGTGACGAGTATTTTTATTTTGATAATTTAACATTTCATTCTTATATAGCATATAACAAAAATGTGCTGATCTTGACATTGTATTAAAATTAAAATTTTCAATATTATTTTTATATTGTACTAGCGTTTGCCCGCGGCTTTGCTCGTGTTAAATTTGGGGTAGCACAGTTCCCCTTGCGCCTTATTGATTTGTAATAGCAATGCTAAGTTTTCCCTTTTCTTCCCTCTTTCTCCCCCACATCTCAATTTTTTTTTAAATAGCCTATTTCCGTCTCCTGGTTCCCAACTATCTCTGTACCAACATTAATCAAAATCGGTTTAGCCATTAAAGCGTGAAGAGGTAACCAACAAACAAACTCACTTTCGCTTTTATAATATTAGTAAGGATGTCAAACGTTTTAATAATAAGATCTTCTATGTACCATATACTAAAAAATAATTAATTCATTCATAAATGGTAAAAAAAATGGCGAAATAGTAGTAATGGCGTGCGTTGTCGTCAAAAGAAAACATGCATGCAAAAATTCATAGAGCTTAATTTTCGATTTGTTTTTAGTTTTCGGAAAGTGAGTTAAATTTAACATCTAAGATATTTTAACACAGTCAGTTAGTTGCAGATGAATGGCGACGTCAGTAAAAGAGTGGTAAAACGAAATGGCTTCCTCGTCCCACTTTGAAACTCACCAAATCCATAGGCAAACTTATAAAAAGCAAGTTGACGAAACAAATTCTAAAATTAAATGTAGAAAGCTTTCTAGAAGGATTTAGCTGTATAAACAAGAAAGGGTTCAAACCAAAGTTTGTAAACACCAACCGTTTGACGTCATTACAGTCTTGTAAAACGAGGCTTAATAGTAACACTGCACATGGTTCAAAACCGCTTGACAATCACTCATTAACTGCATAGCGTTTTCCCTACTATGTTAGGGTCGGCTTACAGTCAAACTACTACCTTTTTTAACCATTTTTTTGGGTTCATTTCATTCGTTTACTCCTTTCTCCTTCATTTTACTCCGTATACACTCCATCCATCTTTTCTTTGGCCTTCCTCTCCCTCTCCATCCATCAACATTCTGATCAAAGAATCATCAAGATCATCTGAAAATCAAAGGTGCATGGTTACGCATGAAACTTATGTAGGCTCAAAAATGTGCCTTATATACATGTTCTGAGAGTACACCTGCCTAACCCTACTCGAAATATATACGTAATACTATGTGGCACAGCATCAAAGTTTGTAAACACGAGCGATTGACGTCATCACAGTCTTACTCCACGAGGACGAGGAGCTAACATTGAATAAATTATATTTTAAGTACACGAAAGGACGTAACGAACGCAGTTAGTTGTTCGTCTTCTCCCGTTTCGGCACGAATTTAAAATAATTACAAGTACACCTAAAGATAACGGCCTGTATGCCATCCTTACTAATATTATAAAAGCGAAAGTGAGTTTGTTTGTTTGTTACCTCTTCACGCTTTAATGGCTAAACCGATTTTGATGAATTTTGGTACAGAGATAGTTGGGAACTAGGAGACGGACATAGGCTAATTTTTATTTAAAAAAACTGGGATGTGAGAGAGAAAGAGGGAAGAAAAGGGAAAACTTAGCGTTGCTATTACAAATCAATAAGGCGCAAGAGGAACTGTATTACCCCAAATTTAACGCGGGCGAAGCCCCGGGCGAAAGCTAGTGTATAAATAAATAAAGAAGAAAAGTGAGGAGATGAGGATTGATCACCACACTTGCTGAGGGGCCTGCCAGGGCCACTGCCTGTCGGCTTTGCAGGTTTATCGAAAGAGATACCATGGCCCCAGAACACAAATAGTAAAAGATAGAATATGGATGGGTTTGAGCCTGTACAACTCTGACACTCCCTTCCACTCCGCCCAGAGCATTAGAAGTTATATGATGATTTGATTTTTGATTCATTCACTCATTTTCTTTCGAATTTTTCCTCGCACATCCATCGTTTCTTTGGCCTTTCTCTCCCTCATCATCTATACTAATATTATAAAGCTGAAGAGTTTGTTTGTTTGAACGCGCTAATCTCAAGAAGTACTGGTTCGAATTGAAAAATTCTTTTAGTGTTGGATAGTCCATTTCTTGAGGAAGGCTATAGGCTATATAACATCACGCTACGACCAACAGGTGCTGAGCAGCGTGGGTGAAACCGCGAGGAACAGCTAGTTATTAATATAGCCTTTGTTTACTCTGATCTTTACAATACATATTTGTATTATTAGTAGTAACAATAACTTAATACTAATAACTATTCTAATATTCATTCTCTACGTCATTAATCAGCTACCAGGTCAGGTTGTCTGGAGACATAGGCCTCCTCTATTTCCCTCCACTTATTCTTGTCCAACGCAGTTCTTCGCCAAGTTTTTGGCAGAACATCCTCCCACCTTTTACCTGTCCTCCTCTACGTCATGTTCCATGTCTTGGGTACTATTTTTTGAACTCTTTTAGTTACAAATTATACCTTGATTCATCATCATCTGTGACATTGAACTCCAAAACAAACCTAAGCTAACTGTAGCTCGGGAGACGCCCATGGCGCCGGGCGCCGCGAGACGACTCCCGGCCACCGTAGATGCGGGCCTGTGGGCGGTGAGCAATGGGTAGTTCACCGTCCGTCCATCGATTGACGACAGGCCGTGTTGACGGCGCGTTCGTGTTTCACGCGCGCCTCAAAGAGAGTCAGCAAAGCAGAGGGGCTTGCCAGAGCCTCCGCTTGCCGAGGTTGCGGGTTGTTCGAAAGAGATACCGCGGCCTCGGAACGTAAAGGGCAACAGAAGGAACATGGGTGGGTTTTAGTCAGTACAAGTCTGACATGCCCCCCCGCTCCGCCCAGAGCGGGGGAAGTCATTGGATGATTTCCCACCCGAAAAAAAAAAAAAAGCTAACTGTAGCTACTCATATCTACCACAAAAAATAAATTAGGTTTACAACTTCAATCAAAACAGGTGTTACACGTTACCGCATCTGTTTCACAAATAAAACTAATTTATATTCTATCCCATTAATCTTAATGAATCTAAATCTCATTTGAGAAAGAAAGAAAGAAATAAAAACGTATCAGCTGGGTATCATCTCGCAGAAATCGTAAAAGTCGGGATATAGGTAATGTGTTAATTACTTTTTGTTTTTCTACTAATTTATTTCTGTCTGAGGGATTGTAAAAAGTACTCTCTTAGACGATGAAAACCTCTATTGATCAATCTTTAGAAATGTATTAATCGTTCCGTACCAAATGATAGCCCAGTTCACGAATATTAAAATTTACATACTTAAAATAATGATACAAACATGATAAATTATGTACAATTTTTTGGATGAGAAATCATCAAATTACTCCTCCCACTGTGGGCGGAGCGGAAGAGAGTGTCAGACTTTTTCTGACTAAAATCCATTCGTGTTCTTTTTCCTCTTTTTGATCCGGGGCTCGCAGTATGAATTATATGGCAATCTGGCAATTTAATAACAAATCTAAATAATCTAATTAAATGAAACATAATAATCTAATATATAAAATTCTCGTGTCACAGTTTTCGTTCCCATACTCCTCCGAAACGGCTGGACCGATTGAAACGAAATTTTGTGTACATATCGGGTAGGTCGGAGAATCGGCCAACATCTATTTTTCAAACCCCTAAGTGAGCAGCGGGTAAAACCGCTGGGCACAGCTAGTCTAATATTTAAAATTCTCATGTCACAATTTTCGTTCCCATAGTCCTCCGAAACGGCTGGACCGATTGAAACGAAATTTTGTGTACATATCGTGTAGGTCTAAGAATCGGCCATCTATTTTTCAAACCCCTAAGTGAGCAGCGGGTGAAACCGCTGGGCACAGCTAGTTTGAATATAAAATAACATATAAACTAAATTAAATTAAATTGTATACTTGGTTTACAATAAACAATAATAAACTAAATAGTCTCTAAATTAACAAATTGGCTACTCACATTATGTCGTATTACTTTTTTTGCCCTTTGTGTACTTCTTCCGAACTAATCCGTAACTTAACCGGTGAAAAAAACCCTACCAACAACATTTTGACTGATTAAAAGTCAATCCAATAATTTTGTCGTCTTCAGCGCTTTGCTGAAAACCATATCTAAGTTCTGTTTAAAAATCGGCTGAAAACAATAAATATCTTGGGACAACTCACACACGGCTATCTGATCCCAAGCTAAGCAGAGCTTGTGTTATGGTAACCAGACAACTGATATACATACTTATATAATTTATAAATACATACATATTATAGATAAATCACACCCAGACACAGAACAAACAATCATGCTCATCACACAAAGTTTGTCCTGGGTGGGAATCGAACCCACGACCTCCGGCTCAGCAGTTAGGGCCACTAACCACTAGACCAACACAGGCCCGTCTTCTATCAAAAATAACTTCCTAATCTTCGATTCCACAGTCAAATCAGCATTGCAAACGGCCTTTAACGTTGAAATGAGTGCACGAGTCCCAAATATAGCCGGCATGCCGTGATGTCAGGTCTATTGTGGTCATACCCAACGCGCATTGACGTCATACTCGTAAACCCAGTACTTGGGTACTGCAAGCGCCAAATACTTATGAATACCTATAAAACAAAACGCACTGTAAGAATATTTCCGTCAGGACCGAATGGGAGAGTAGTTTTGCTTTGGGGAATTTGGATTTAAAATGTTTGTTAATAAGGGTGTTTATCCAAGGTCAGATTTAGTTTTGGTTATCACAGAGTTGTATACTAATACTGGTCTGTTGACTGCTCACAGTCTTTTTCATGGGATATCATCAAATAACTTGGGGGGGTATCAGACTTTTACTGACTGAAACCTACCCATGTTCTATTTCTGTTCTTTATGTTCCGGGGCCGCGGTATCTCTTTCGAACAACCCGCAACCTCGGCAAGCGGTGGCCATGGTGGGCCCCTTTGCTTTGCTGATATCTCTTTGAGGCGCGCCTGGAACACGAACACGCGGTCGACACGGCCTGTTGTCAATAGACGGACGGACGGTGAGCTACCCATTGCTCACCGTCCACAGGCCCGTATATACGGTGGCCGGGAGTCGTATCGCGGCGCCCGGGGCGTCTCCCGCGGGGGTCTACCCCTTTTTCTTATCTTTTGCCTTTACCAAACTTCATACAACAATTTCATTGTTAAAGGCAGTCAGTCTGGTGATCTCTCTTCATGCCTCAGCTGAACCAACTTTGATTAATCAAATCAAATCAAATCAAAATCTTTATTTGAGACCAAGCGATCCATATAGTGTTAATATCAACTTAGCCTATGTTAGTAAATTAATAATTAAAAACAAACAAAACACATTAATTGGCTGCATGAACATGAGCACGCACATGTCTGCCAGCCCAGAGCCTGATAAATGGTTCGTCGACCTTGTCCGCCAGTGTAGCTAAAATGCTGTTAGGGCTACCCCTGAATCGCCGCAACATCGATGCACATCGTTTGCGCATAATGGCTTGAAAGTCATCTATTCGCGCGTACGTAAACATGCCCGAAGCGCTGCAAAACCGAGGCAGCCTCACCAACATCCTCAGCGCATTATTATACTGCACGCGCAGAGCGTTATAATCAATAAAAGCTGATCAATTTCGATAAATGACTTTAGAGACGTGGGATAGTTTTACGTTTCGAACGATGATTACCAAACTCATTGCGGGTGAAAGTGGTAGCGATTTATCTATCACTAACTTTCGCCAGCGGCTCCGCCCGCGTTAAATTTGGGGTAACACAGTTTTCCTTGCACCTTATTGGTTTGTAATAGCAATACTAAGTTTTCCCTTTTCTTCCCTCTTTCTCCCTCACATCCCACTTTTTTTAACCTATGTCCGTCTCCTGGTTCCCAACTATCTTTGTACCAAAATTCATCACAATCGGTTTAGCCATTAAAGCGTGAAGAGGTAACAAACAAACAAACTCACTTTCGCTTTTATAATATTAGTAAGGATGTAGTTTATCAATTGCCGTTTCATGTTCATTGTTCAAGTAAATGATAAACCTTCTTGCCAAAGAGGTCGAGTGTCGGACTCATGCACCCAGGGTTCCGTACAAAAACAGCCATATTTTTTGACTACGTGAACTGTTGTGTTTATGTTCTTTTTTTTCAATTTCAACTTGATAACTCCACGCGGCCCCAGGTTAAAGAGTCTTGACAGACAATAAAATTATCCGGGTTGTTCGAAAGAGATACCGCGGCCCCGGAAAACAAAGAACAAAAGAAGGAACATGGATGGGTATTTAAAAAAAAACATTGCCCCACACTAGGAATTTCTCCTGTATCTTGGGGGCGTTTACTAACATTTAAACTCATACACACAAACAGCCAGACCCGAAACAACTATCTGTAGGTCATACAAAAATTTGTTCCGTGCGAGAATCAAACCCACGGCACGTAGCGCAGTAATCAATAAAAGTGTAATACTACCCCCTACTCCAACCAGAGCAGGGAAAGATATGATGATTTCCAATATAAAAAAATAGGTTTCCGGCTTTCCTTTTTAAGGAACGGAACCCTAAAACATAAGAAAAAGAGCCTCATTTAAACTTCCTAATTAAAAAATCTGTCACTTTACCAAACAAACCAAAAAGGTTCCACCAAAGGGTCTTTTGCGCATCACTAAGTTCCCTTTCCGGAACATTACTTTTAATTGCCAAGGACTCTCATTTATTCCGGCCCTAATATGCCCTTAGACAAGATTTAACGCTTCATCAAAAACACCAGCTTTTGACGCTTCTCATGCTGTGGAGTGAAGATAATAAAGGACAACATTCGGTTGTATTAGTCACTGGAAAGGTGCCATGAATTTCCGGCAATAAGGTCGGAATTTGAATAATCATGCGGACCATTAATTATATCTGATAATGCGACACAATGCAGATACTTTTATACAAAATTGTCGCTTAACGACAGGTGCTACTTGTAAAATATTCAGAATCTCACTTGTCGCTCTCGATTCTCACGATTTTATTAAATCGCACGACTAGTTCTGAACGGAGACAACTCAATGATCATGTTTTTTTTTGTATTGCCCTTGTGTCCCAGAGGGGCCTGCCAGGGCCACTGCCTGCTGGGGTTGCGGGTCGGAACATAAAGGGTACAGTACAAGTCTGACACTCCCCCGCTCCCACCCAGAGCGGGGGAAGTTATTTGATGATTTCCCATCGGCAAAAAAATAAAGCTCTTGTATTAAAATGCTCAGTGTTCATGCTTATCTATCTAACAAAACACACTTTACGTGCAGTGAATTTAACAACCTATTTATGATCCTACTAATATTATAAATGCGAATGTTTTTGAGGATGGATGGATTTATAATCTACCTAAATGGTCAGTGCCAAATTTCATCAAGATCCGTTTAACCATTTTGACGTGAAAGATTAACAAACATCCATCCTCACAAACATCCGCATTTATAATATTAGGTAAGAATATCTAATATATAAAATTCTCGTGTCACAGTTTTCGTTCCCATACTCCTCCGAAACGGCTGGACAGATTTAAGCGAAATTTTGTGTAGGTACATATCGGGTAGGTCTGAAAATCGGCCAACATCTATTTTTCATATCCCTAAGTGAGCAGCGGGTGAAACCGCTGGGCACAGCTAGTATAATATAAATGAAAGTAGTAGGAAGTAAAATTTTTATTCACCTGTCTCAGCACTATTTTCTCATCTAACAAACCAAAATCTTTTCCTAAAACTGAGCTCAAAAAAAAA
Organism: Ochropleura leucogaster; assembly: GCA_958449745.1. Taxonomy (NCBI): domain Eukaryota; kingdom Metazoa; phylum Arthropoda; class Insecta; order Lepidoptera; family Noctuidae; genus Ochropleura; species Ochropleura leucogaster. Next base: position 15,771,804 of record OY288216.1, read on the forward strand.
AGAAAAACTTCAAACATTTCCTCGTTACGTGAAAACTTTTCCGCTAAAAACCTCTTTAACGAAGTACCATTAGAGTTTAAATTACGTTAAATATACAGTTTGAGCCCATTACATATGCCAACACTGTTTTTACACGCATTTATAAAATGTCTTGAGGTAAAACCACATTTTCTATAACAGTAGAGATTTTGTTTACCATATTTATTGATAGTTCAAGATGGGTTTATGTTGTTTACACCTTAAGTATATATTAACTCTGAATAATGTATGTGATTTACAGTTATTCTATACTAATATTATAAAGCTGAAGAGTTTGTTTGTTTGTTTGAACGCGCTAATCTCAGGGACTACCGGTTAGAATTGGAAAAATCTTTTAGTGTTGGATAGTCCATTTCTTCAGGAAGGCTATAGGCTATATAATATCACGCTACGACCAACAGGTGCTGAGCAGCGCGGGTGAAACCGTGGGGAACAGCTAGTTTTTGAATAAACGTGTCTGTTATCTTTTTTTACGGATATTACATCGGGCGGATCGGGGGGAAGTGTCAGACTTTCTAGAATATATTCAGAAAAAACTCAGTACCTACTTGGCTTCACTCGCGTTAAATTCGGGGTAACACAGTTCCTCTTTGCTGATATGCAGGTACCTGCTACCTGTAGTTGTTTCCCTTGCACCTTATTGATGTGTAAAAGCTAAGTTTTCCCTTTTCATCCTACTTTTAAAAAAAAAATATTCGCTTATGTCCGTCTCCAGTCTCCCAACTAAGCTTACCATTTAGGCGTGAAGACGTACAAACAAACAAACTCACTTTCGCTTTTATAATATTAGTAAGGATTCTATTTTATCGTGTGCATTTTAGTCTACAAAACAAAATGAAGCAAACTTGTCTAAAAAAAAACTATGTTATGTTGTATTCCACCAGTCAATGCATCGCTGGAAATCCAGCAGCAACAATTCCAGATCTTCACGCCACCGTTCCGCTAAAACTAACCATCTGAATTTCTTTCCAGGCATAGTCAACCGTGGTGACTCCTTCCGTCGCAGAAGATCACGGTCCGGCAGTCTCGCCCCATCATCCCCGGCACAGTCAGCTCCCGAGTCTCAGGAACGTAAGCCGGTGGCCTGTCACCGCGTGGCCATGGTCGGCGCTCCGGGCGTCGGCAAGACCGCACTGATCAGCCAGTTCCAGACCAGCGAGTGTATTAACGCTTATGATAGACAAAGAGGTGAGTTTTAGATTTAAACGCCTGCACATCAAGCTACTACAATCTGTCAGATTTCTTTGATAGATTTTCGACTTTATTTCTAAAGCATTAGGTTCAAGGTTCATTGGGAAAAATTGACAGTTTAGGGTAGCTTGACCTGCTGGCGTCTGTACGTGACGGACGCCGCAGATTCGTCGAGATTAGTTTAATCGCTTGTTTAGTAGCGGCTGGCTGGGGTTGGGTTGTGTTGTGCCTATATTAACTTAGAACGCGACGCTAACCTGGCTGGTTGTGTATGTGAGTTTCAATATTTGTAATCGCACCCACGATACAAAAGGAATACAGGTAACGTTTAGAACTTTAAAAAAAACTAGATTTCCTCATCGCTATCAGGTTTCCTCATATTCACGTTTTCTTTTCAAACCAGTAATAATAATAATTGAACAAGGATCGCGATTTCTACAATATAGTTCCGTTTCCAATTTGCAAGCTACTGTATTTGTTGGTACACGGTTGCCATGGTTACCGTGAGCATGTTACCTGGCGCGATGAAGTTTGATTCACTAATCGTTTACTTAATCTACAGCTGTCAAAGTGACAGCTAGAGGTCACTGGCTTAGAAATATGCGGTATAGAAATCGAAACCCGTTCAACTTAGTAATAAAAGTATGTAACTTAACTAGCTGTGCCACCCGGTTCCAACCGCGTAGACCGGGATAAAAGTAGACTATGTAAAATTTTAATCCAGGCTATGTACATACCAAATTTAATTTTAAAGATTGTCTTGAAAAGATCTATTTTATTATACATATAAGTACTCTTCTATAAAAATGACGTAACAAATATACAAAAAACTTACAGTCGAATTGAGAACGTACTCTTTTTTTGAAGTTGGTTAAAAATAAACGTTAATCCTTAAATCATAAAAACAGACTGAAGCTAATTATTGTCTGTCTCACGACTGCGCCAAATAGGACCAGAAGGGTTACCATGACATCTTATAGCAGTTCTTATTCCTGTGTGAGAAAGAGATGGTGGTAGACACCCTGTATAGCTCTGTCTCTTTTCCTCAGTGGAATAAGTTCTGTTTTAAGACGCCATGGCAGCAGTTCAACAAACTGCCGCACAGTTAGTGCCTGACGCTGGTTTCCAACTGGACGTACGTAAAACAGTTTTGTAGTGCAGTAACCCAATATAATTTATTAACCGGTACGGACCCGACACTTTGAGTTTCCTAACGAACAAATATAAATTAATTTCAACTTCCAAACTAGTTGTGCTACAAACTCGGCGTCGCTAACTGAATACACATCGGTGCGCTTCAAAAATCCAACTTACATTATTATTTTATAATTGTGAAACGGTCGTGTTGATGCAAATTGCTATAGCATAAAGCTTTATTCTTTATTTCATTCCTATCTTGATTCCTTTCTCTACGACTCGCGTCGAGGAAGCCTAGACACATGGTAATAGTTACAAATCAATCATTTTTTATAAGCAAAAGTATAGCCCTTCTACAATACAGGCCAGGGCCACCGCCTGCCGGGGTTGCGGGTTGTTCGAAGGAGATACCGCGGCCCCGGAACGTAAAAGGCACAGAAGGGACATAGGTGGGTTTTAGTCAGTAAAAGTCTGACACTCCCACTGACACAGCAAGGGAAATAAAGCCTATTCCTGTATTCCTGACTTCTATCTGGACAGATTAGTTGGTTAAAGTCTTTATATCCATCGTCGCATCAGATGTTTGGTCAGAATATTTCAGAAGCAATCTCATGATATAAGATCATCACCATGAGCCTACCCTCAACTATGTTGGAGTCGGCTTCCAGTCAAAAAATTGCTGGTGAATACCATTATTTACCATGATTATGACCCTATCTCACCTCCACAACCCAGTCAGCACTGGGTAATACGAAACCCCTTGGTAACACTGGTCGTCAGACTTTTAGGCCTAGATCCTAGACCTTTCTGAGGCACGGAGGAAACAAGATATGAAACGGGCGGTCAACCATCCACAGACCTAGACCTAGGCAAATACGATACCGTTCCCGCTCGGTTACTGGTTATCGAACTTTCGGGACATTGACTACCTTACATGTAACGACTGCCAAAGATATACTAATTACAACCGGTACTAAAAAACAGCCTAACGTGCTTTCTGAGGCATGCAAAAAACTCGGTGAGTAATGGGTCACCCATCTACGGACCATCCTTGGTGAACACAGCTTAACCTAAAGACCGACCCGAGCAACTGCTATTATTTAACCACGAGCTCATACTATAAAATAACTCATTATAAAGTAAACATACTGCTCCCATATTCTTCCAATTACCACAAACTTATGTAAGACTTAAAAATAGAATTTTAAACAAAACTTTTCCTAGAAAATATGGATGATTAGATTCTATCATCATCTCATTGTATTGTTTACACAATCCTCTCTAAAATAGAATGATGTTAAGATTACGTGGCCTGATCGGTTTTCTGATCAATGGAATTAAGTTTTATATATAAAACTGGGAACGAAAACTGTGACACGAGAATTTCTAATATATAAAATTCTCGTGTCACAGTTTTCGTTCCCATACTCCACCAAAACGACTGGACCGATTTAAACGAAATTTTGTGTACATATCGGGTAGGTCTGAGAATCGGCCAACATCTATTTTTCATACCCTTAAGTGGGCAACGGGTGAAACCGCTGGGCACAGCTAGTAGTTGTCCGTCAGTGATATTTTTGTACTTAAGGAGTAAACTCCAATTGTGCGTCGGAGCTGACACACACCTTTTTTAAATAGGTTTTCTTCTTTATAACAAAAAAGTTTTAGTCTAATTATCACAACTTTATTGTCGAACAAAAGTGCAGATGCATTTTCCCAACAAAATATGACGTCATTGCCACTGCCTTAATGTCCCACTAGTTCTATAACACAACTAACACTCAGGTATAAGGTAAAGTTACATAATAGTGCCAACTTAGTTACAATATTGTAAAGTACCTAGTCTTTTCACAGTTACTGTACCTTTGATAGCTGCAGTCTAATAGTAACCTTATTTAAATAAAAATAAAGATCACTGTTGCTTGGCAGACTTATCGGTCATAATAGCAACCTAAAATCAACCTTATTGCTAAAGTTTTTGAGATAGATGTTATGTTGACAGCATTAAAAGGTTGGAGATGAAAAGGCTGTACAGTTATGTCACTGCGACAGAACTGTAGATAAATAAAGCGATAGTGAACAGCGCAATGTTATTTTAACCAATCAGAGCAAGTTAAATTGACGTTGAACGTCAAAAGGATTTTAACCAATGAGATTCGCCTGTACATGTGGTTCCATTACTTTCTGTTGATAGAGAACAGGCTTTTAGACTTGGCAAGTTTTTTTTTGTGGAAATTATGGTATTTTTCTATTTTTGATTTGGAGTTTTCCTGAGTTGTCTGGATTTTTTAAATACTATAAAATACAGTTCTTAGTCTCGGTATACAAACTGTTTCATAGATGGACTATGTGTCTTATAATATTGAGAAAAACTGTATTTCTTTAAAAAGAATAAACTATTTGTTGTCCGTCTGTCTATCCGACAAGACCCTTTATCTCAACAACGCATAAAGATATCGAGTTGACATTAAAACCTCATTACTCAAATATGTAGTTTGTTGAAGCTGTGAAAAAAAACCTCCTAAGTTCACGCAGTCAAAAGATATAATACGGGTATTAATAGAATAGAATAGAATAATATATACTTTACATACAATTTCAATTCGTTACCTCAACGCGTTCCTAAGGACTTGACGGACAGACAGACAGCGAGTTGGACAACAAACGGATCCCTTAAGGGACTAACTGGGTTGTGGAGGTCAGCAAGGCAGTCGCTCCATGTAAAATTCTGTTTTTCAGCTGCAATGGGTTAGACTGGAAGCCGACCCCAACATAGTTAGGAAAAGGCTAGGCAAATGATGATGAATAAACCTTAATAATAGACCCGCCACCCATGTTCCTTCTTTTGCCTTTTATGTTCTGGGGCCGCGATACCTCTTTCGAACAAACCGCAACCCCGGCAGGCCGGACTACCGACCTGGTTGGCCCCTCTGCTGAACCTCACCCATGAAAAACTCATATCACAATAAAACTGAATGAATACTACGAGAAAGAAAGCTATCTAAAAAGTCTGGATCGTTTATGAAACGACAATACTGTGAAGTTCACGCCAAATAAAGAAATAAAGGACAGCAGAGCTCCTCTTTTTATTGTTCTTTTTAATGGAACAAACTTGTTCTACAAAGAAGAAGAGACAGAAGTTCCATTACCCTTCGTAAAGACGCGAGATGATAATAGTTCAACCATGCCATGTATTGATCTTCAAGGTCAAGCCGTTGTTGCCTAGGTTGGATTGAGGATGGGGAACCAACCATGAACAACCAGACCCGGAACAGCTGTCTGTAGGCCATACAAATATTTGTTCCGTGCGGGCATCGAAACCGCGACTCGCAACGCAGCAAGTTGAAGTGCCCATGTTTTGATATTGATTCGTTTAGACCAAAAACTTACACCTATATAGTTGGCGTAAGTCGAAGGCCGCTATGCAGATCGACGGTTCCTACGTAGGTACATAAAGTTAAGTCAAAAACCGAGGTTTACAGGAGAGCGTAATTTATGTTCAACACACCCTAGAAATTATTCTATTATAATTATTTATACAATATTTAAAAAAAATTAAGAGCTTTATGATACCATTTACACATAAATATTTTATTTTTTCATGTTTTCTTAGAAAAACTGAGAGATGACCATTACTACGACACTTACTCGTTGTATTTATAAGACTTGTTAAGAGAACAAGTCTTATAAATACAACGAATACGCTTTCTAAAACAAGATAAATAAATTAAATAAAAATAAAAATCCTATGTCAGCATGTGCGCATAGATAATCTAAAGCTCAATAAAAAAATGCCATTTTCGACATGTCTTTATGTACGTAGGACCGCCGAGATGATATATATAGTCAAATCGGGTGTTGTATAAAGTGGGTTTTCTGACTATTTTCTCTTGTGTGATGCCACTTCGCTGCATTGCACGTCGACAGAAATTCACTTAACTTTGCAATTATCTCGTCTGAATCGTTTTTTGAAACTATTTTGTTGTAACATTGTTCGTTTGCTTTCATTGTTGGACATTACTGAACTCTTTCAGTCGGATTATCTTGTTTTGTAATAGCTGTTTGAGATGAAATTCTTGTTTTGTTTCAGGATTGTTTTACCTAGCATTTTATTTTATGCCAGATCTTGCCTGTAACTTTCATTCGCGTAATATTATTATTATAAAAAAATATTTCCTTTTAAAATCGTACTTTGTTAGTAATGATTGGTTTTGATTATTTTACACTGGACTGTGACCCAAGTTTGTACGGAACCCTCGGTTATCATATCTGACTCGCTCTTGGCCGGTTTTCTTGATAATGGTAGCTTAAGTTTATTCCTGATAACATCAGCTATCATCCAGTAAAATCCCGTCAAAATCGCTACAATCATTTTGGAGATTAGCTGGAACTAACAGACAGACCTACAGTCAGCACTAACATTAAAGTATATGACAAAAAAAATACAATAAAAATATAGTGTAGGCAAGAAATAAAAATACCTACTTTTATAAAAAAAGGTTTCACATAAATACGAAGAATAAAACATTCCTTATGTTGATTACAACCCCTTTGGGGGTAATATGCGAGATAACAGCCCCAGAGGTACCAGGCGCTCATAATTTATGAGGAACTCGTAGAATCGAGCCGGCGCGGCGACCACTTCGTGATCGTTTGAGGGATGCCATTTATTATGCCTCTGATCATTGTCCTTGCTTTTACTTTTTAAAAGGTCGAATGAAGCCTTCGTGTATTTTTATAATGTAATGACTAAAACAATTGGTCTTATGATTGTTGTATGACACGCGGTAATACTCTCATTATTGTCATTCGTTGCACGTTTCATGTATTTTTCTTCTTAGATACCTACTATATTATTTACTTTAATATTACTAATATCTAGATAAGAGTGTTTATAACTGTAAAGGCCTTGACATATTGATACTAGCTTATTATTGGAAGTTTTCTACTTAAGAATTGTATAACTTAACTCGATTATAGTCTCATTTTAGTAAACTTGACTACATGTATTGTATTTTTAATCTAGCTTTTACCCGTAGCTTCACTCGCGTTAATTTCGCGGTAACACAGTTCCCCTTGCGCCTTTTTGATTTGTAATAGCAACGCTAAGTTTTCCCTTTTCTTCCCTTACTCCCTCACATTCCACTTTAAAAAAATTGCCTATGTCCGTCTTCTGGTTCCCAATTATTTCTGTACCAAAATTCATAAAAATCATTTAGCCATTAAAGCGCGAAGGGGTAACAAACAAACAAACTCACTTTCGCTTTTATAATATTAGTAAGGATTATTCACTAAATATCATGTTGATATGGCAAACTTATTGATTTGAGTGGCTGTGTAATCAACACAGCCAATAGTATATTAAATGAGATTTTATAAATATACCTAAAAGTGCCTTAGTTAAGGTAATTAGTAAAAGGATTATTCTTAAACATAACATCTGCGTGGTCTTTTCGACCTCATACAAACTAGTCGCTGCATTAGGCAAAATCAATTCGCTACCAAGGTCTCTGATTATGTTAGAGGGACACTAGCGGGGCAGGTGTGTGGTTTTAGCCGGTTCGAGTCCGGCACTACCTCGACTGTCTCACCACCCGTGAGATAGTCGAGGTGTCCGCGGGGATTTCCCACTCCAGCCAAAACAAAAAAAAAACGAAACATCTGATTCTGTTACTTGTACATACTTTTTGTGCAAATAAAGAACTATTCTATAGCACGGCCAACGAGAAGCGATACCAAATGTAAACAAAACCCATGCTAAAACCCCATCTAAAATGGCCGCCCAAATGTTGGCGAACCCGTCTTAACGTTGTCATGTTTTTGCCGGGAGAACGAGACATTACGACAAAGGCACAAGATGGAAAGAGCTAAATATTAGATTGTCAACGCCACAGTTGTTCTTTAGGTTAATGACCTTTCTTATCGCTTCTCGTTGGTCGTACTTTAAGATCCGCTCATTATTACCCCGAAACATTTTATTTCACGAGTCCAACATTTCCCTCTAATTTCGCAGAACGGACGGTATGTACTCATGAAACAGAAAACCATGTTTGCTTAATCTGATTACTACCTATCTGGCGCGCGTTTCCCCTTTCAATAAACATTGGGTGGTATATTTATTAAAAGGGTTGATTCTGGTTTTACCATAGCCGTCAGCGGAATATTATTATCTGCTATTATTACTGGACTAGCTTTCGCCTGCGACTTTGTCCGCCTGGCATAGTTACTTTGGACTAACGCTAACTTTAAAGCCCGTGATGATCGAAAAAAAAATCTCTTTCTCTCCTCTTTTCTCCCCCTTTTCACACTTTTTTTATCGCCTATATCCATCTCCAGGGTCCCAACTATCTCTATACCAAAATTCATCAAAATCGATTAGGCCATTTAGGCGTTAAGATGTAACAAACAAACATATAAACAATCAGGATTTCATTTTTTTTTTTGTTGAATAGTATTATACTTCCCAGGTGGTCCCATGTCGATTTTATTTATATCGCTTAGGTAGTTTATGAGTTATCATATATATAATACATATTTTTTTATGTCTATATGGATGATTTGGTAATCTTTTTGTATTCATTTTTTTGAAGATAAAATTTGTTTTATTTAAGAAAAATCAATGTTATTTCAATAATTTCAATCAATCATTAACATTTTAATGATTTAATACTATTATTTTCTATGTTATTCCGTGCTCGTGTTTAAATATCTATTCTTAAGGAGAATAACCATATTTAAAAAAGCATGGAGTTTTAGTATAACTTAATTATTTTTTTGTATCTTTTTATTCATATTTTTACAATGTTTACTCAGTATTCTAAATTGTTAATCCGTGCGGGGATTGAACCCGCGACACGCAGCGCAGCCGTCGATCGCTTAGCCTCTGCGCCAACAGTGCCGTCACATCTTTTGACATCGGTGCCATGCTCACTCAAGATTTTGATGGAGTTGAGAAGCTTATTGCATACATGAGTAAATCCCTCACAGGCCTTCAAAGAAATTTCTCCATTACAGAACGTGAACTTCTAAGCATCATAACTCCTTCAGAATAATGGCGTTGTTCCCTTGACAACAGGCGTGATGTTATATAGGTAACTAGCTGCCGCCCGCGGCTTCGCCCGCGTCATATCGAAAAAAAAGTATCATATGTGTTATTCCAAGCCATAATTTACCTCTGTGCCAAATTTCATCAAGATCCGTTCAGCCGTTTTGACGTGAAAGAGTAAGATAATATTAGTAAGATAGCTGGCGTCCGCGGCTTCGCCCGCGTTATATCGAAAAAAAGTATTTATGATATTATTCCAGACCATTATCTACCTCTGTGCCAAATTTCATCAAGATCCGTTTTGACGTGAAAGAGTAACAAAAATCCATACATATGTACATCCATCTTCATACACATTGGCATTTATAATATTAGTGGGATTAATTTTAGTAGAATTAGTAGGAAGTAGGATATTAATAGGTTTAGTAAGATAGCTGGCGCCCGCATAATATAAAAAAAAAAATATTCTATATGTTATTTCAGACCATAATCTACCTCTGTACCCAATTTGAATTTCAAGATCCATTCAGCCGTTTTGATGTGAAAGAGTAACAAACATTCATACATCCATACATCCTCACAATCATTTGCATTTATAATACTTATGTAATAAAGCAAAGCCTGTAGCAGAATAAATAAAAAATACAACAGTAAATTAATACAACGAGAAACAAAATTATACTTGTACTAACTCCTGTAGAGAACTTTGGGAAGACTTTAAATTCTCACAAAGAGTAAAATCTGTGAACTGTTATAATTGTACAATTGTAACTTTCATCTCAATTCTGTCGTTTTAATTAAAAAAGGCGCGATGGAAGGAGAAATCGTTTTCGCGTCGACAATCTTGTTTATTGAATTATTTTTCTTTTGGATTTTCTTAGAATGTTTTATTAAAATTCTTGGGGCATTTTGTCTCTTCGTCTGAAATAAAATCTCCATGTAAAAATAATATAATAAGTTAAAAAAAATTAAGGGATAAAAAAATACTGAATTTATTAGAAGACTTATGAAAATCCCACACACTACATAGCCAAGATGACTTTAACCCTTTTAGGGGTCCGTACCCAAATAATAGAACAGAATAGAATATTTATATACATATATGTTTTTGTAAATGTTTGTAATGCTTTGCATGTTCAATGTTTTTTTTTTGTGCTCGTCGTAATTAGCGACAAATAAATATATTTCTTTACTTCTATCTAACAGGAATATATTACTGACACTTCTGTCCGTCTATCCGTCTTTCACTAGGCTGTTCCTCCTGAACCGTCATAGTTAGATGGTTGAATTTTCGACAGATGATGTATTCCGTTCATCTGTAAATGCAACAAACATAATTACCTACGGATCCCTTCGTGCGCGAGTCCGACTCGCACTTGGCCAGTTTTTTAAGACCGAGCGTCCGACAAGATTTGTCAAGATAACGGCCGGTGCGGTTAAAAGTCATGGACGTATAAAACAGGAAATCCCTAACAACAGTCAAATATCTAAAACAACCAGTTTTAACGCCGCGTCTAACGGTTTCGTGTGCTACCAAAACCACTGCCTGTATACAATCCACAACCCGGTTACTAAGTAACATCATCATTTCCCTGCCCTAGTCGCATTCTATTTGGGGTCGGCCCAAAACGTTTTCTTCTTACATTTTCCCCTATCAGACGTCACAGCAAAATTTACTTCTTTCACAATCCATCCATCTTTTTTTGGCCTTTCTCTCACTATCCGCCCATCAACATTCAGATTCATCACTCTTTTAGTCACATGTGTAAGTAACATAATACTTTTTAATTATACTGGTTGTCAGACTATCCACCGATTATAATCATGCATTCGAAATAGGTATCGCAATTACACGTTGACTAGTTCAAATTACTAATTACTTTTAGTACCAAACAGAATATGTGATATACCAATGAACGCAGTGAGCTTTAAGGATCCGTTTTGACTAGGCCTTACTTATATATACCGAGAATAACATTATATGATACGTTTCCGAAAACAAAGAATTTTAGATGTTTACGAGTCCTCGTACCGTTTGTCAATAAAACGAAGATGTTTTAAAGTTGATATGGTAATTTTATAGGTAACTAGCTGTGCCCAGCGGTTTCACCCGCTGCTCACTTAATGGTATGAAAAATAGATATTGGCCGATTCTCAAACCTACCCGATATGTACACAAAGTTTCGTTTGAATCGGTCCAGCCGTTTCGGAGGAGTATGGGAACGAAAACTGGGACACGAGAATTTTATATATTAGACTAGCTGTGCCCAGCGGTTTCACCCGCTATTCACTTAGGGGTATGAAAAATAGATGTTGGCCGATTCTCAGACCTACCCGATATGTACACAAAGTTTCGTTTGAATCGGTCCAGCCGTTTCGGAGGAGTAAGGGAACAAAAACTGTGACACAAGAATTTTGTAAATTAGATATTTTATAAAAAAAATTGTACCCTATCACAATGTTGTCGTATTTTACCCAAAGGTTGACTGGTAGAGAATGCCTTATGGCAATAAGTCGACCTATATACCACTATTTAATTGTACATGAAGTTTAAATAAATAAATAATAGGAATCCTTTATTTGCTTAAAATATAGGTGTTAATATTGGTGGTTTAGGCACAAACTATATTTTGCCTGTTTAGAGCATGCAAATATAATTTTACATTAGTAAAATAATGTATACCTTATTAAAAAAAGAAAAAACCTTAAGCCAGTTAAAGTAAGATTGTTGTTAAATAAAAAAAAACCTATACCCTATAATTATATCCTACTAATATTATATCCTATTCATCCTGGTAATATTATAAATGCGAATGTTTGTGAGGATGGATGTATGGCTGTTTGTTAATCTTTCACGTCAAAACGGCTTTACGGATCTCGATGAAATTTAGCACAGAATTAGATTATATGGAAATACACATAGGGCACTTTTTTCGATCATCACGCGGGTGAAGCCGCGGGTGCCAGCTAGTTGCACATAAAACTACTATATAATAGCGAGGAAGCGAGTGCATGTATTCGAAAAGACATCTAATTACTGATGAGTTAGTGGTTTAATTCTAAGTCCTAACTAATGTTTCTAGTGATCACCACCTAATGAGTCGAGCTACACGATAACTGACAAATGCTTGCACTGACTGGACAGGTCCACTTAATCTGTGTGGTGCTTTCTTAAAAAGACCACTTCAGACACTAATCTGCATAGTCCTCATGTAAGTTGACCAAGATTTTTTTTGTCTGGACTTGAAAGAGACTATGACCTCTGAGTTTGTTTCGGCTGTTTCTTCTCAGAGTAGTCGGGTACGAAACACCGGCCTCATCTAGTTTAAAAAAAAAAGACGTGTAAAAGTGTTTGTGAAAACCTACTTGCAAAATAAACATCATTTATCATAACATAATAACCAGTCAGTTTGGCCAAGTGCGTGTCGGACTTGCAAAGCAAGGGTTCCGTACAAACTTGTGACATAAACGGCAATATCTTTGGACTGCGTAGTTTTAGAGGGTTCATTTATTTACAGCTACAAGGAACCACAGGTTTAAGAATATTGTTTTAATTTCATTTCATTCACCTCCACGCGATCTCGAGATAATGGTTCTTGACAGACAGACAGACGGTTAACAACTAATATGGTCCCGTTTTTCTTTTGAGGTACCGACAATTAAGTTACCAAGTAACCAACTCCAATTCTAAGTAAAATCAACCTCGGAATGTGAGATATTAAGCTGAAACTCGGAAGCTGGAATTTTGACATTCAATAACTTATCTCATAAAATCTCATCTCTTAAGTCTAAAGGTCGCGTTATTTGCCTCGGTCACAACGGTTATAACAACGTTGCCATTTTGGGACATTTCGCAACAAAGTTTACATCAAAAATGTTATCATGTTACCGAATTTTACCAGTCTTACCTAGGGGTATCGTATTACCCAGTGCTAACTGGATTGTGTAGGTCAGTTAGGCAGTCGCTCCATGTAAAATACTGGTATTCAGCTGCATCCGGTTAGACTGGAAGCCGACCCCAACATAGTTGGGAAAAGGCTGGGCAGATGATGATGGGCTTAACCGTATTTAAAAAAAAAACAGCTCGGAAAACGCACACACATTCTGTGATGCAAGGCTCTGTGTAAGCTCTTTGATCAAACAGGCTTCACATTAATAAGCCCGCAATAAATATTTGAACATTGAAACCACATTTATTTTACAGTGTCGCATTTTAAATATTAAATGCTTTTGAATTTTCAACGAGCCAAGCAGATGTAAATGTTGTCTACTTGTATTTTAAAATTCATAAAATATTCGTTGGTTGTTAATATTTATTTAAATATATACATTTTCCAATTTATCACCGCAAGTGATAACAGCATTAATGGCATTGTCACCTTACTACGTTGAGTTGAATGCATGTATGGTCTAGTAGTCACAATCCTGACCGCTGAGCTTGAGGCCCTGGGTTCGATTTTTGGGGCGCTTAATTAATAATAGGTACACCTCTGCCTTACCCCTCAGAGATTACAGGCCTGAAGATATTTTGTTTCTCTTTAAAGGGTATGTAAGAGCCTGCCAGGGCCACTGCCAACTGGGTCAGCAGGTTCTTCGAGAGGAATACCGCGGCCTCGGAACATAAAGGGACATGGATGGGTTTTAGCACTTTTCTGCAATTCCCCCCGCTTCGCCCAGAGCGGGGGAAGTTGTTTGATTAATTCACATCCACAAAATAGGGGTATCTTAGAACAGGCGGTAGTTCTTTTGTTTCTGCCTATCTTGTAAAAACATGTATGGATGAAATAAAATATACTCTATGATGAAAATCGAGGCAATACAAATATATATTTTAGTGAAAATAACAATCTAGTACCGCAATCTAAAGATTAACAATACAAAACAAACACATACAAACATGTTTATTTATTTTATTTGTTCTTTCGAAAGTAAATCCACGCAATTAAAAATCTATCTGCACTCAAACTAAAAAAATATATGAAAACTAAAACGACAACGCTACAGAAAAAATAACCAGAAACGGTTCCTACAGTCGTCACCGCATTGCTAGGAATAAAAAATGAGCTACCACAACCAAAGTCAGGGTGACAGCACAGATATTGGGGCCATGCAATAAGCGACGGTTTACAAATGTGTAGGTAATTTTTAGAAATGGATTCGACGATTTTATACGAAAAATCTGGATGTTGATCATTTGAATTGAGTAGACATGCATTTATCTCTTTTGTAAAGTAAGTAATGACTTATTGTCGGGCTTACGCTGTCCTCTCATACTTAAGTACTAACGCTGTAACAATAACATTGGAAAACCAAATAGTTTTAAAAGAGTAACCATGGAGTTTCTTGTCGGTTCTTATCTATAAGAAAGGACCAACCCGAACCGTGCCCATGTAGGCTATGTGAAATAAAAATGTTTTGATGTGATTTGATCTCTAGGGTTCATAATTGAAGTTTTGCCTTGACTATTTCGATAAACCCATGAGACGTCAAATCCATTTTTCAAATGTTTTTAAACAAATACATCATGATCTGTCTGATATTTTCTCAAATAATTTTGGGACAGATTCCAGTGCACCGTTAATTGGATTATTGCTTTAGTTTGTTTTCCGAGAGACGGCGAAAAACTTACAAAAACTCACGCTTTTTTCCCATACGATCCTTCTTTTACCTCGTCCATATTCATTATTTAATGACGTCCATAAATAATATCGTGACGTATAGCGATCGACGCTATAATACCTAATACCTATGTTCTATATCTTTATATATATAATTCTTCTGTGAGTGTGTATGTCACTGAACTTCTCTCAAACGACTGGACCGATTTTGGTGAAATTTTTTGTGTGTGTTCAAGGGGATCTGGGAATGGTTTAGATTCACAATTCTGTCCGGCAGATGGCGCTGCATCACCTTTTTTGTAAATACGTAGCGAAGCACGTACCGGGCCGCTAGTAGTATTAATAAAGGTAAAGTTATAGATATGCACATGGCATACCGATTTTATTAATAAGCATTTCTTTTAAGCTATTTAGTCGCTCAATACACTTGAAGTAAGACACACCTCTTTTTCTTAAAAAAACCCCATACAAAGAAAAGTGAACCTTATCCCTTAACCATTCAACATTTGGTCCGCATACCGGTTGCGAGTTCTACGCACCTGACTTTTCTGAAGAACCAAAAAAGTTCAAAATATGTCCTACTAGAGCGTCCCCTTCCGGCATTTCCACTCACATCTGTCTTGTCACACTTCTTTAGTTTATTTCACTACAATTTTCTTTAAACTGCGGTCACGTACAACCTCATTCCTCAATTTATAAAATACTAGCTTTTGCCCGCGGCTTCGCTCGCGTTAAATTCGGGGTAACACAGTTCCCCTTGCGCCTTATTGATTTGTAATAGCAACGCTAAGTTTTCCCTTTTCTTCCCTCTTTCTCCCTCACATCCCTTTTTTTTCATGCCGTCTCGTTCCGTCTCCTGGTTCCCAACTATCTCTGTACCAAAATCCATCAAAATCGGTTAAGCCATTAAAGCGTGAAGAGGTAACAAACAAACTCACTTTCGCTTTTATAATATTAGTAAGGAAGTAAGGATACCGACCTACCGATAATATAAAAACCGACCTAGGCAAGTGCAGCTAAACTTTAACGATCATCTAGAACAAGTACAAAAAAAAACAAAACTCAGAAGACCAAGACTGCTACGTGATCGTAGCACACCATGCGCTACGGCGTAGCAAGCGCGTAGCAAAGCAGGCTCCAAACTCTAAAAGATGTTTATTTCTTTAAAAGGCGCTTTAATTTTGTCGGATGAAAATTTAGAGATATTCCGAAAGATTTTTGAGTTGCCGCACTTTTCCTGGCCACAAAACACATTCTCGCGTCGATGACAGCGGAAAATTCAATCAGCTCCCTGCAGTCAAGAGCGTATTGACAAGCCAGGGAGCGTTATTACTCATCAGGATTAATTTATTTACATCATAATTAAGCCTGTATCAATCAATGTAACACACAATATTCTCGAGTATTGGTATGAAGATAGCTTATATCTTATACTTTTTATCGCGGCGCACAACTAGTATTATATACTTACTAGCTTTTGCCCGCGGCTTCGCTTGCGTTAAATATGGGGTAACACAGTTCCCCTTACCTGTAGTTTTTGCCCTAGCACCTTATTTAATGTAATAGCAAAGCTAAGTTTTCCCTTTTCTTTCCGCTTTCTCCCTCATTTCTCAATTTAAAAAAAAAATTGCCTATGTCTGTCCTCAGTTCAGGCGTGACGTAACAAACTAACAAACTCACTTTCGCTTTTATAATATTAGTAAGGATTGGTCTGATTTCACTTAAGTAATAATATATTTTATTAAAAAAAAATGGTGTTCAACGAGTACGTACTCCTTGATATGACTTACGGACCAATGTGACGACATTCGTAAATTGCAGGTCTAGAATGGCCTATGCTTGAGTTTCTCTGCTGGGGTTGCGGTTTGTTCGAACCACAAAGGGACTTCAGACCACGAAGGGCCACTCCTCAAAGAGTAAGCATTGATTATGGTAGTTGGAACAACTGGAAGTAAATGCGGGACAACTGAAATTTATTTACTAGCTTTTGCCTGCGGCTTCGCTCGCGTTAAATTCGGTATAACACAGTACCAGGGGCCTTAGTCTGCTATTACAATAGTGTTGGTAATCTACCACATACTAAACTTGTCAAAATTAACCATTATGCGATCAGTGATCGACCATTCTGACACTATTGTAATAGCAGACTTAGGCCCCTGCTACCTGGTTTTTTCCTTGCGCCTTATTGATTTGTAATAGCAACGCTAAGTTTTCCCTTTACTTCCTTCTTTCTCCCTCATATCACACTTTTTTTTATAAAAATTAGCCTATTTCCGTCTCCTGGTTCCCAACTATCTCTGTACCAAAATTCATCATAATCGGTTTAGCCATGAAAGCGTGAAGCAGTAACAAACAAACAAACAAACTCACTTTCGCTTTCATAATATTAGTAAGGAAGTAAGGATTGGTTTACCTACAATTGTTACACTGATAATTAAAAACAATACAGTCACAAAGAATTCGACTAAGTGTATGCAATATGATGCGGCAAACACAGATAGCAACAATAAAATTTGAATAACAACAGAAATAACACTTAATCCTTACTAATATTATAAAAGCGAAAGTGAGTTTTTTTGTTTGTTACCTCTTCACGCTTTAATGGCTACACCGATTTTGATAAATTTTGGTACAGAGATAGTTGGGAACCAGGAGACGGATATAGGTTAATTTTTTTTTTTTTAGGAAAAAGTGGGATTTGACGGAGAAAGAGGGAAGAAAGGGGAAAACTTAGCATTGCTAATACAAATCAATAAGGCGCAAGGAGTTAACTGTATTACCCGGAATTTAACGCGAGCGAAGCCGCGGGCAAAAGCTAGTAATATTTATATTTTACAATGTTTACGACGGTGAGCTTAACATGGTGAGATAATTTATCTAAACAATATTTAGGTGGACTGCTGTAAGGTAAAGATGACGTAAACTTTCAGTCTAGCCTAGAACTCCAGTTTCTTCCATTTTCTTTTTGAAAGGAGGAACCCTAAAACTAACTTCGTTTAAGCAAGGACATTATTTGAAATATATATAAATCCTTTTCACATTTTCTTGTGAAATGTAGTTCTATCTGCAAAGATATACTGCCCACAATTTAATGGCCCATTAAACTTAATGGGTGTCTGTGACTGCGGCTGTAAAGAGTTTTATATAAGTGAAATGAAAATATAAAATGTATAAAGTTTTCCATAGCTGGGGCATAGCCATACTTCAACATTCTAGGCCTTAAACAAACTGGTATTCTCTCGATGTTAAATAAATCTATTGTATACTAGCTGTGCCCAGCGGTTTCACCCGCTGCTCACTTAGGGGTATGGAAAATAGATATTGGCCGATTCTCACACCTACCCGATATGTACCCAAAGTTTCGTTTGAATCGGTCCAGCCGTTTCGGAGGAGTATGGGAACGACAACTGTGACACGAGAAATTTATATATTAGATATATGTTCTCTCTATATTGAATGGAGATGAAATAAAGATCGTAAAACAAAGTAAAATAGAATAGCAATGTTTGGTTAATTTATTAATGTACTAACTGCCGCCCGCGACTTCACCCGTCTGATATCGAAAAAAGAATTTTCATGTGTTATTCCAGACTACAATCAACCTCTGTGCCATATTTCATCAAGATCCGTTCAGCCGTTTTGACGTTAAACGAGTAACAAACATCCATACATCCTCACAAACATTCGCATTTATAATATTAGTAGGATTTAACACTTCAAGCACAAAGTACAGAGGCAAACCTAAGGCCTTAAAGGTTTTCTTGTTCATGTGTGTTGTTAATTGTTATATTGTATGTCTTGGAGGGTGGGTTATCCTTTCAATTCACGAAAAACCAAGAAAAAACAGCTATTCTTACTACGCACATAACGTATTTTGAGAGTATCTCGAACTTGGAAAAGTAATGTCTTATTTAACTCGTCGAACAAAAAGTCTTAAGTAGCTAGTTAAGTTCTATCAACTTCTTAGTAGATGGAATACAAAGATAGTTCCATTTTACCCCTTTCATTAAAAGTTAGAGCCATGAGGGAATAAGAAACGTACGAGGTCGGTTCGGCCATTGATTTTCACAATAGAAACTGACTGTTCTGTGTCGTTCATTTTGGGTCGTCAAAGCTACCGATTCGTAAAAAATAAGGAGGTTCTCAATTCTATTGTTTGTTTTGGTACGTTTGTTACGCAATTTCTCTGTCAATTTGGGACTGATTTTCATATTTGAAATGCGTTTTATGTGACTAAAAGAGTCATTGATATAAATGTTGATGGATGGAAAGGGAAAGGCAGGCATAATGATATTAAGAGGAAAAGAGTAAATGATGCCGTGATGTCTGATGGGGGAAAGTGGAAGAAGATTTTCCCCGAAATACTATATATCGGGATAAGGCCAGGAAAATTATGGTGTAATCCCGAGGCGATCCTCTTAATTTTAAAAACACACTTTAAAGTGGAAGTCAGTGACAAAAAATCAATGAAACAAACAAAAGACAGCAACTTCCAGAAGTAAAGTTATTTCCCACTTTTTAATTATACTTTACTATCTTTTGCCCGCGGCTTTGCTCGCGTTAAATTCGGGGTAACACATTCCTTTCCTGATTTGCAGGTAACTGTAGTTTTTGCCCTGGCGCGTTATTTATTGTAATAGCAAAGCTAAGTTTTCCCTTCTCTTCGCGTTTTCTCCGTAATAATAATTCACTTTAAAAAAATATCCGTTTCCAGGGTCCCAACTATCTCTTTACCAAAATTCATCAAAACCGGCTTAGCCATTTAGGCGTGAAGACGTAACGAACAAACTCACTTTCGCTTTTATAATATTAGTAAGGATTTGCAAAAAAGTTATTTTCTGTCAAGAAATTTTCAGTACCTAACAGTTTTTGGAATTGTGTTCAGCTGTAGACTCTTCCCTTATTTAATGGAGCCTACGTAAATAGACCCGATCCTGAAACTTCTTAAAGATGGCGAAACGTGGTTGTAATACCAAACGCCTTTGGATAAAAAGACGTGATGCCACGTTAGAAGAAATCACTTTGTTGAATCCCTCTGTCTTTAATAATCAATTTGACACTTTCTACAATTATCACAACAGACTTCCACAAGATTTCTGACTCTTTACTATTCTTTTTTCCTATGGGAAGTCATTAAATAATATCCTCCGATCTGGGCGGAGCTTTTATTGGCTAAAACTCATCCATGTTCCTTCTTTTGCCCTTTATGTTCCGGGGTCGCGGTATCTCTTTCGAACAACCCGCAGCATCCCCGGCAGGCGCTAGCTTTAGCAGGCTCCTCTGCTTGGCTGCCTTAATTACATTGCCAAATTTTCGGCTTTGGAAAACGGAGCGGATTTCAAGAATCCCGCATTGACTTCCAGTTGTTCCAACTACCACCATCAATACTTCTAAGCATAGGAAACACATACAACATCGCTTGTAATCCCCCAAGGGATAAGCTGAGGTGTACCAAAGTTATGTTAAGTCCCATGTAATAAGAGGCGAGCCTGTTGCCATCAACCGAGCATGAGTCTAGACTCCATGGCTGTCAATCCTGGTAGAAAGACCCAATAACATTTGAGCACTATAAGCGACCTACACAGGAGTCTATTTTTTAGTATTGTTCGTCGTGTCGTTGAGCTCCTTGGATTATGAGTCGAGCTACACGATAACTGACAAATGCTTGCACTGACTGGACATGGTCCACTCAATCTGTGTGCTTTCTTAAAAAGACCATTTCAGACACTATTCTAGTCTTCGTATAAGTTGACCAAGATTTTTGTCTGGACCTAAAAAGAGACTATGACCTCTGAGTTTGTTTCGGCTGTTTCTTCTTAAAGTAGTCGGGTACGAAACACCGGCCTCATCTAGTTTTTAAAAGAAGACGTGTAAAGTTTGTAAAAACCTACTTGCAAAATGAACATCATTTATCATTAAACTTTGCCCGACCTGAGAATCAAACCCAGGACCACTTACTCAACAGGGATACTCATACAAAAAATGGGAAACTTCCAGAAAAATGCTTTTGCATTTAAATTACCATACAATCAATATACGGTTGACCTCACATGATGTATAGCCGATAGTCTATTGTTCTTTCATATCGCGTACCAAAACCCGAAAGCGATAAATCAAAATGGCGCATCGCGACATTGTGGTGTGTTGCCGATAATCGAACGTCGTGTCAAATGGGGAGGGATACCAGAGTCTGTCACTTTGCACTCGATTGTAATTTTCAAATTATGTGCCTTGTATCTTTAGGTAAAATACATGGAGAAGATTCACTGATCTCACGGGTACTGTCAATTCATTTATCTCTACTATATTACTATAAAATTAAAGACCCTGTTTAGTTGAACGAGCTTATCTCAGGAACTACCTACATACTACTAGGGATAAATATCTAGTCTATCAATCGAGTTCCATTTCACCAGTAGTAGACCCCACAATATAGGCCAATCAGAGGAAGTAGCGCGGCCGATAATACCGTATTGCTCGTCACCCGCAGTTGACTGCTGCGGCGGATTGACACCCGAATGGCAACTATTGTGGCACAGCACTAGGTATTTAGCCAGTATCGGGGAACTAAAGTTAAATGTTAACGGCTTATAGATAGATAGATAGATAGAATATTCTTTATGATGCACACCATACAAATGATAAGAATAACAATATACTACTTATAAATAGGGTGACACAATGGGCGGTCTTATCGCTAAAAGCGATTTTTTCAAGACAACCTTTGGATGGATTTTAAGGAGGAGATACAGTACTGTAGGTAGTCTGTAGTGTTTCATTTTACGAACGAATAGCTACATTTATAAAAAATAAATACCCATACATATAAAATAAAAGTCATGAAGAGCAAAGAAATATTTCATATTGTTGTTTTAGCGGAGAAGTAGTGCTTTTTGACCTTAGTTTTAAAAATAGATTTTTATATTATAGGCTTATTGACTTTTTGCCCGACTACGAAGGAGGGTTATGATTTTAACCCGTATGTAGGTATGTCCATCTATTCTCGCGTACCTTCTAAACTTATCATAGTTCGAGAAGTTAATGAGATATCGTTGGAAGCGTTTTGATTGTCTACTGATTAAAGACACATTAAATTCAAGGGTACGTAAATCGGGATTCAGCATAATTTTAGTGGTAGGTATTCAACCTGGCATTATGCTGCGCTAAACTCGTATTTGATGTAATCTTGAGCAGTAGTGGGCGACCATTATAAATGTATGTGATGTGTCTAATAGGGTAGTTGACACCACCAATCAATTGATATACTTTTTATGAGCTGTCAAAACGCGCTTCCCCCATAGATTTTGTATGAGACTTGCAACGATGACGTCACTAAGTTGTCAAGTCAATGATGCAACTATTTATTGATTTAAATGCAACTAAAAATCGAATTTCAAAGTTATTTTGAAATGAATGGAGTTCTCAGGTCTAGAATAAGGTGTTCTTTCAGAAAAATTGTGTTTTTTAATTATTGGTATTAACCAATAATTAAATTAATTATTGGTTAATACCAATAATTGTCTATGAGTCAATCTTACTTCAATCTTTTTTAATCTTTGTCTTTTTTCTGAATGATTATTTCTATTGATGATTATTCTAGAAATATTTGTAAAGCCTACAGATAGTTGTTCAGGGTCTGGCTGTTTGTGTATGTGAGTTTAAATGTTTGTAAACGCACCCACGATACAGGAGAAATTCCTAGTGTGAGGCAACGATTTTATAAAGAACAAAAAAACTGTCGTAAAAACAAATAAACATTAATAAAATACAAAGCACCACATAGCTAGACACCTAATAGAGATTTATGTGGAACATAATAATATGCTCATACGCTGACCTCAAATAAATTCAGATGAGGGCAGAGTAATTATGATGGATGGTCTTAAATTACTGTTATTTATTACAAATAAGCTATACTATTTTGGTGAGAAAGGGATAATACACTGTATACTCGATTTTCGTTTATCTGAGCGCAGGTCATAATTAAATAAAAAAATAAATGAAAGTAAGGATACCCGCGGTGAAATAATTATGTTTAATTAACACGAACAGCAACATTTTATCCATGATTCGATAAGCAAAATTATTTCATTATAAACAAAACCGGCCAAGAACGAGTCAGACTTGCGCACCAAGGGTTCCGTACAAACTTGCGACTTACACGGTTATATCTTTTGACTGCCTAAACTTAGAGGGTTGATTTTCACAGTACAAAGGGAGTATATGATTTCAATTTGATACATCGACGCGTTCCTGAGATAAAGGAACTTGACAGACAGACAGACAGACAAATGCTCAACAAAGTTATCCAATATAGGTTCCGTTTTTCCTAATGAGTTAAAATCCCCAAACATTCCAATAACTCAAATGCCCAGCCCTGTATTACCCAGGAGATCATTATAGCTATCAATTTTCATGTCATTTGTCGTTCAGCAGCTACCCGGAAATTGGGTCCGGCTGAAATTGAGCTCGCCTGAATTCGTAACACCGTTGTTCTGACACCGAAAGGCAAAATGCAGTAACTCAACAAATGCACCCTTTTGGTACTTCTGCATATTTTTATTAACCTTACTTCCTTATTGATATTACGTCATTACTCCTACATGCCTAAACCGATTTTGATGAATTTTGGTACCGAGATAGTTGGGACCCTGGAAACGGACATATGCTTTTTTTTTCAAGTGAGTTATGAGGGAGAAAGAGGGTAGAAGGGAAAACTTAGCTTTGCTATTACAATAAATAAGGCGCTAGGGCAGAAACTACAAGTAGCAGGTACCTGGAAATCAGGAAAGGGGAACGGTGTAAAACCAGGTATTCTTTAACTTAAAGACCGCCATAATATTTTCTTAAATTTAAATGACAGAGACAAAAAGTAGAGTAAAAGAAACAGACTAAAAATATTGACAGATTAAAAATGTTGAGTTATTCCCGAGAAATAGGGTCTTGAGCGACAGATACACAGACAGGTGGACAACAAAGTGATGTTTTTTTTTTCTTTTTGAGTTACGGAATCCTGAAGCTGAACACTTGCACACACTAACATTTAAATAATAATAAAAAAATAAATAAATGTTATTTCAAAGCCCCGGTTGTTTAAGAGGCCTTTAAAGCAACTCGTCTAACGCTAACGCATCATTTTCCCGCCTGAATTTCTTCCAATCTCCTGTCTCAAGTAAGAACGCTTGAAAAAACAAATCGAGAATTCTCTATTTTTTGACATACCCCATCTTTGTTTACAAAGTCAGTTTCGTAGCCGTTGAAATTTGATGCGTCCGCTGTCCGTTCAATTGTAAAAATATTTCCAGCAGGGTGCAAGTAAATTATCACCCCTAAATATTTAGTCCATTGAAAAGTTACATTTGGGGTTGCATTTTTTAGAAAATTTAATTTGCAACAAAAAAAATTAACAATTTTTTTTGATCAAATAAATAGTTTAAGAGATATCGTAAAAACCATTTCAACCCCTATTTTCAAGATGGCGGCCGTGGGACAAGGGGGGCGACCCCACAAACTTGGTTTTAGCTTTACCCTGACACACCTACACATCAAAAAAATAAAATTGCGTCCTCTAAAAATGCAAGGTTAGGCCTGAAAAATGTAACATTTCCATGGACTAATTGGAGGAATAGAATCTTACGATTTGATTTTCAATGTACATATTTGTAAACTGTGTGTAAAATGTTTATTGCGTCGAAAATATGCAACTTTCAGGTATCAGAAGGGTCCTGTCTCTTTCCCTCAGTAGAATAATTTCTGTGTTAAGACGTAATTTTAGGGCACAACAGGTTTCAGTAGAGGTCAGGAATACTTTAATGAAAAACAGAGATGTAATTTTATACTATTGGTGATCACACTGTTTTTTTTAATTGATTAAAGACACATTAAATAAATAAATAAATATCTTGGGACAACTCACACACGGCTATCTGATCCCAAGCTAAGCAGAGCTTGTGTTATGGTAACCAGACAACTGATCTACATACATATAATTTATAAATACATACATATTATAGATAAATCACACTCAGACACAGAACAAACAATCATGCTCATCACACAAAGTTTGTCCTGGCTGGGAATCGAACCCACGACCTCCGCCTCAGCAGTCAGGGCCACTAACCACTAGACCAACAGGCCCGTCAATACATTGTCGCTTGGTGTCTAAAATCAATATCAAAAGTCATTTATCCAAACTAGGCTGATGATCAGCACTTTTTGAACGTCTTTACACAAGACAGTCCCCAGAACGCCCACCCTTCTCGATCGTCTACATCAGGGCTTCAACCCAGTGAATTCAAAATATATATTTACTAGCTTCCGCCCGTGACTTCGTCCGCGTGGCATAGTTACTTGGGGCTAACGCTAATTTAACCAGAAAAAATATATCTTTCTCTCCCCTTTTCTTCCCTCTTTCACCCCCTTTTCTCACTTTTTTAGCCTATGTACGTATCCAGGGTCCCAACTATATCTGTACCAAAATTCATCAAAATCGCTTTGGCCATTACAAACTCTCTTTCGCTGTTATAATATTAGTAAGGATAATAGGTAATTATATACAAATTTAGTACAGCGCAATATATATACAAACAAAATATTCGTAATATACAATGCAGAAACCAATTACGTACGTTTAAGCGAAATCCCGCCATTGAGCTACAGGGGGATGTGTTTCGTAAGCCTCATACGATACTATATTACATGTTTTAGGACGCACGGTTGTTTATATTTGCTGTAGAATAAATATTTACGGTACAGCATACTGTTGGTATTAGAAAATTGTAATAACATACTTAAATATAATGTATAAGAAAAAGATACGAAGGCACTGAAATAATATCTACAAAATTTTCTGAAGAAGTGACTGGGTTTTAACTTTAATAAAAATGGTAATTTATTGTAGACTAGCTTTTGCCCGCGGCTTCGCCCGCGGTAAATTTGGGGTAACACAGTTTCCCTTTCCTGGTTTGCAGGTACCTGCTACTTGTAGTTTTTGCCCAAGTGTCCTATTTATTTTAAGAGCAAAGCTAAGTTTTTTCCTTTTTCTTCCCTCTTTCTCCCTCATTTCTCACTTTCTTAAAAAAAAAGTTGTCCGTCTCCAGGGTCCCAACTATCTCTGTACAAAAATTCTTCAAAATCGTTTTAGCCATGTAAGCGTGAAGACGTAACAAACAAAAAACTCACTTTCACTTTTATAATATTAGTAAGGATTACAGCCCTTAATATTTTTGTAATAAACATAAATATGTAATAAATAAAAAAAAGCTTCTTCTATAACTTTAGACAATAATTTGGCCTGTGGGCCAATCGTAGTTTATACCTAAATAAATCATCATTTCTAGATACTCTTAAAACATACAACATAAAAAACTAGCATTTAATAAACAAATCTCGATGACTTGTCAAAAACTTAAAACCGTAACAAAGGGTGTAACTTATTTTACTCACCATCCGTCCGTCCAGTAAAGACAGGCCATGTCGACGGCGCGTTCGTGTTCCACGCGCGCCTCAAAGAGATGTCAGCAAAGCAGAGGGGCCTGCCAGGGCCACAACCTGGCGGGGTAACGGGTTATTAACATTTAAACACATACACGAACAGCAAGACCCGGAACAACAACCAGCAGGTCATACAAATATTTGTTTCGTGCGGGGATCGAACCTGCAACACGCAGAACAACAGTTTATCGCTCAGCCGCTGCGCAAACCGTGACATTAATGTGGGTGGAGACTCATAATTTTCGTAAATCCTCCGCGTCACACGTCTATACCACAATAACCAGATCCCCTTTCGATTTTTTTTTTATTTTTAATATTTACTCCAAACGTACAAATATCCTTATCCTTACTAATATATAGAAGCGAAAGTGAGTTTGTTTGTTACCTCTTCACGCTTTAATGGCTTAACCGATTTTGATAAATTTTGGTACAGAGATAGTTGGGAACCAGGAGACGGACATAGGCTATATAACTTTTTTGTTAAGAAAGTGGGAAATGAGGGAGAAAGAGGGAAGGAAAAGGAAAACTTAGATTTGCTCTTACAATAAATAGGGCACTAGGGCAAAAACTACAAGTAGCAGGTACCTGCAAATCAGGAAAGGGAAACTGTGTTACCCCAAATATACAGCGGGCGAAGCCGCGGGCAAAACCTAGGCTACAATTTTTTTTTAGGCTTAAAATTTTATTTCAAAAAAAGTGGGATATGAGGGAGAACGGGCGCAAGAGCAAAAACTGCAGGTCTGCTTGGTGTGTTATACCGAATTTAACGCGAGCGAAGCCGCGGCCAAAATCTAGTTAAAAAATAAAACAAGAGGCCTCAAATAAAATCACCCTAACATTACCTAAGTGAAACAATGTTTGCTAACTAATAATACAGAATTAATCCGGATACATCTGGGATTAATCTCGGCAAGGAACGATCGGATATATATGTACTGATTGTTCATGTTTAAGAGCTAGACAGTAGGCTAGGACATGCAATTGAACATCACAATGTTATTATAGGTAACATTTACCTAGCAATATGACGCCCACCCGTACTTTGCTAGAGCCAGCCCGCGTTGCTGAGCCAGTAAGTTCGAATCAGTCCCCAAATAACATCACAGATCCAGCCTGTCCCTTTGCTGTCCTCCCTCAGCGACGCCCTAAGCCGAGGCGCGTACCCCACAAGAGGTGCCCTTAGCGTGTAGTCGCTTAATTTGTAAGTCTTTGCCCTGGCTGGAGGCCTTAAATTCAAGGCATCCACAAGTATCGCCCGGTTAAGCAAACGACAACCTCTTAGGTTGAACTGCGAGATGCCATTTGGAAAAAAAATGTAATAAAGTAAAAGGGTGATGAATATGGATGTTGGTGGATGGAGAGGGAGAAATAGACCAAAGAAACGATGGAAAGATTCTAGAAGGATGACATGACTTCTGGGTTTGCGGGTTTCTAAAAAGAGATACCGTGGCCGCGGAACTTAAAGGCAAAAGAAGAATATTTTATTATAACTTCCCCCGCTCTAGGCGGAGCGGAAAGTAGAGTCAGATTTTTACTAACTAAAACCTATGTATATTCGTTAATTTACCTTTTTCTTGTTCCCGGGCCACGGTATTTCTGTCGAACAACCCGCAACCCCGAAATCTATATGCCTACGCTATAAACTTATGACAGGTACATACATATCTATATATCTATACTAAATACTATAATATTATAAAGCTGAAGAGTTTGTTTGTTTGAACGCGCTAATCTCAGGGACTACTGGTTGGAATTGGAAAATTCTTTTAGTGTTGGATAGTCCATTTCTTGAGGAAGGCTATAGGCTATATAACAGCACGCTACGACCAACAGGTGCTGAGCAGCGCGGGTGAAACCGTGGGGAACAGCTAGTGTAATGTACCCATACGTTTATACTAATAAGTTTATATTTCATTTGTTTTCTTTTACATCAGCTGCCAAAATATGCTAGTGAGACGATAACAATGTTCGCAGTCATATCGAGTAATGTTGACAAATAGTTGGCATCAAAAACCTATTTTAATGAGACTTCTCTTCAATGGAAATGCACATTCCTTTGACAATGTGACAATGATGTTTCTAGGAATTCTTTGTGATCGTATATTGGCTACAAATATATTTTCCCTTATTGCCAAGAAAAAATAATTACTTTGTATTTCGACGGTTATCCACCAAGACTTAACTGACATATTTAAACAAAATGCTTTTACTTATTAATAAAATCTATCCCACAAAATAAGAATACTTCCTAAAGATAATCGCAATATATCGGGTATTTTGGTCTTGATGGATAACCGTTGAATTTATTGGTTAATATTTCTAAGAATCTCAGAATAAATAAAATACGCATGTGTATAACAAGTATTAGATAATAATTTTCTTCGCTCTAGCCCGTGTATCACTCTCAATTATTTGAACGTCTTGGACAATGACTAATTCCGTGAGTACGTCACTAGTTAACACCGTCACCCTACATTGAATGACGACTATTTGTCTTTTAAGATGAGAATTACTAATGTCATAGGAATTTATTGACGTTAATGGCATTGTGTCAGCTCTGACTGAATCGACTATGATTTCAAAATCTTAAGCAATTTTATATTATGAGTAATGCTGACGAAAATGGGGGTAATCCAGGAATATAGGTATTTTTCTTAACAAGCCTTCCAACTCACATACATCAACAGCCAGATCAACAACTAGCTCTAGGTCATACAAATAGTTATTTGTTATATGGGGCACGCTGCAAAGCAGTCAATCGCTCAGCCACAACGCCAATCGAGCCGTCGACTTCGATTTTGATGATGACGTTTATCCCGCGTTTGAAGACTGCCCTCACCTTCCCAGTGTGGTCGAAACACTCACGTCTTAAAATAAAGGAAGATTTTCTTTATAAAACAAAGACACGCATATTTTTTATTTTTTAATAAATAAATATCTTGGGACAACTCACATACGACTATCTCATCCCAAGCTAAGCAGAGCTTGTGTTATGGTAACCAGACAACTGATATACATACTTATATAATTTATAAATACATACATATTATAGATAAATCACACCCAGACACAGAACAAACAATCATGCTCATCACACAATGTTTGTCCTGGCTGGGAATCGAACCCACGACCTCCGGCTCAGCAGTCAGGGCCACTAACCACTAGACCAACAAGCCCGTCAATAATATGTGTATTATTTATTTGTTGTTTGTGATTGATGTTTATTTTATGTATGCCTAGCTTTTGCCTGCGGCTTCGCTCGCGTTAAATTCGGTAGCGCCTTATTGATTAGTAATAGCAACGCTAAGTTTTTCCGTTTCGTCCCTCTTTCTCCCTCATATCCCACTCTTTTTTTTTTTAAATAGCCTATGTCCAAATGACCAAAATTCATCAAAATCGGTTAAGCCATTAAAGCGTGAAGAGGTAACAAACAAACAAACTCACTTTCGCTTTTATAATATTAGTAAGGATTGATCATTTAAAATTTCCCTGTTTTATTTTCTGCTGGAAGAATTTTCCAATGAAATAAGCTGCTACCTTTGCGCTCTTCTGTCTTAATGTAATGTCCTCTCAAGTATTTTGTGTGTGCATAAAAAAAAAAAAAAAAAATTATAAACATCCCTCAGAATTACACAAAGAGCGAAGTTATTGCATCAGTAATGTTGCCCCATCAGAAAACCAATTCATTTTCACAACATCAACACTCGTTACGTTTAAATCTACATAATGAAGTCAAAAACATACATACATACCCATGGGACTTTTCAACTTCGTTGTAAAACCACTTCAAAATGTTCTAAAATTCAATCACAGTCGCTCCGTCAGTCTCCTGAGAAAACGAAGTGACGTCATAAACTGGTTCCAATTACCTCGAGCCCTCGAATTATCTACTATTCATATGAGGTTAAGGTTCAATTATGTGCGGGTAATACAGCTGTGGTTTTTTTTTTAAGCAACCCATGAAGAAGTTTGTACTCTCTGAAAAAAAAAAGATATATTAAAACCTCATTGTTGGTGCCTCCTTTGTCAAATTCAAAAAGTCTGACAACCACCAAGGGGTATCGTATTACCCAGTACTAACTGGGTTTTGGAGGTCAGATAGGCAGTCGCTCCATGTAAAATACTGATATTTAGCTGCATCCTGGAAGCCGACCTCAACATAGTTGAGAAAAGGCTAGGCAGATGATGGGAATATATCAATACAAAAAAGTTAATAAAATTTGAAAGCTCGTTATTACATTTGTTGATTTCTTAAGTTAGGCCTCTGCACGAAGGATTTTCATATGAGAAACTTTTTAAAATAAAGCATTTACACACGTCACGCTTTGCCTACTCTGTCATCCTTTTTAATACGGTTTCTGAAGCCGACACTGGAACAAGTACCTTTAGAGCACCACAAAGCTAATGCTTTCCGAATAGAAACATCATCCATCATCTATAGAAAAGACCTTTTAAAACTTTTCTTTTTAAAAACCCCATACAAAATCGCCGTCACAAGCACCACGCCCTCAAAACACACTTAACACTTCTACATTAGAATTATTTACTCAACCCTCTAATTTGGCCATCAGTCCCATCAGGTTCTGACGTCACAGTCCCTATTCCACGACGTCAGCCATGATTAATGGCGAATCGAAACCAGTTGACAATGCTAATAGTCGTTATGAATCAGCGGCGAGGTAAATGGACTGTTTATTTTATATTTGGTTTATGTTTGTGGACGGAAATTGGCGTATCTTGTGGGTAGTCTGTGTTTTGAAATCAAATCATGTTTATTGTGGACTAGCTTTCGCCCGCGGCTTCGCCCGCGTTAAATTTGGGGTAAGACAGTTCCCTAGCGCCTTATTGATTTGTAATAGCAACGGTAAGTTATCCCTTTTCTTCCCTCTTTCTCCCTCACATCCCACTTTTTTAAAATAAAATTTAATTAATAATTAGCCTATTTCCGTCTCCTGGTTTCCAACTATCTATGTACCAAAATTATCATAATCGGTTAAGCCATTAAAGCGTGAAGAGGTAACAAACAAACAAACTCACTTTCGCTTTTGTAATATTAGTAAGGATATACGAGTCAAAAGTCATTTATTCAAATGAGGCTGACGATCAGCACTTTTTTAATGTCATTACACAAGACAGTACCGTAAAAGCCCACCCTTTGCCACTTCCTAGTGTTTTAACTGGGAAGAAGTGGCGGAAAAATCTACCCAGGAACATAACTGTCTGATAGTTTTTATGACCCAGTCTTTATACAGTAACATCCAAAGGTAAAAAGTAATATACACTTAGGAAAGTCTCCTTAAGGGTTAAGGGCTGAAACTGCGTTAAACGGGCACCCGCGACAGACATTCGCCGCGTGTCTACAAGCTTTGGCTCTGTGAGTATGTGAAGGACCCTGTCACGGGTGCCTAAAAAGTTTATTCGCTTGGCCTCATATGACAGAGCGATACTGCAGTTTCACAATTACTCTTTCGCTGTCGACAATTTTCACAAGCTTTTCATCACGCATTATTGACTGAACAAGCCCGCGCGTGTGGCGTCAGTTCACTTTTGTATATAACCGCACGGGTGTAAGGTTAACGCAGTTTCAACCTTAATACTTTTTTTTAGAATGGGATATCATCAAATAACTTCTCCGGCTCCATATTCCTTCTGTCACACTTTGTGTTCCGGGTCGCTGTATCTCTTTGGAACAACCCGCAACCCCGGAAACCAATCACCTAAAGTTCGACATTTCAAATTTATTTATCTGTTCATTTTCCTTTGACTTGGAATCAGTATTGAAATTAATACTATCGATAGCATCCATCTTTACGATCTACTATTGAGATGCAATGCTATCGGATGTTAGCCGGAATACTTAGTTTCCTATTCAATTTCCTTTCACTTTATAAAATAAATATAAGAGAAAACTTAGAATTTATCTTCTCGAATACCAGCTGGATGGATCTATTTGAAAATAATTTAAAAATAAATTGAGGAAGTTTGTGGAAAATCCTCTTATAGTTGGAAAGAGATTTGTCCAGGATAGGTTATTTATTTTTGCTCTAGGTTCGTATACTGATCTTTAATTCGATAGCATGGTTGGGGCAGTAGCTGAGTGATTGACTGCTGCGCTGCGTGTCGCGGGTTTAATCCCCTCACAGAACAAGTATTTAAATGGATTATAGGTAGTTGTTCCGAGTCTGGCCATTTGAGTACAAATACTAAGATTTCTATGTTTGGTATGGCAAAAATTTAAGGAAGTCCAAATTGTTTTCATAAAAATGGGCTACAGTTTCCTAAGAAAGTTTTCCTGTATCTTTCATGGTTTTAAATTTACCCATGTTGCCTAACATATACAAAATAGAGCGTATACCAGACATACCGTCCATTTCCATACTTCCTTCTCCACCTCAAAAACATACTGAATACATAACTATCTTTTCAGACGCAGACGGATCCGAACAAAAGGTTTCAATAATGCTGAACGGAGAAGAATCAGAACTGTACTTCGTGAACTGTACTACGACAAAGGTAAACACATTTGAAATTAACTTTTAATAATTAAGAACTTTGAATGAACTCTTGAACTAAGGAATACAAAGTTGGAAGAACTTGACAGTTGGCACAACGTTGAATAAAGTTATTTTAAATTAAAGTTACAGAATGTTATTGCAATATTGATTTAAATATGGGCTTGAACTTGTCTTTAAAAGATGATATTATAAAAAATATATGTTTTACTACTTACTTATAAATATTACTTACTTACTTACACTATTATTTATTACTTTCTTACATATATTTTGCTACTTACGGGATATTTTTCGTGATTTGTACTTGTGGGAGCAAGAAAAGAATACATCTAAAATTTTCACATAGGCCTACATCCTATGTGAAAATATTTGGATTTATGGAAAAATGTATAAAAAATATATGTTGTTCACCTTGTTCACCACAAGTACAAATCACGAAACATTTATCACTTATAAAACGTCCAGAAAGGGTGCACGGGTCGGGTTGGTCGTTTCCAGTGGAGAGGAACTGACAGGAAACTCCATAATTACTCTTTCAATTAATATTAAATATTATTTCTACAATATACTTCACGTTAACTAATAAAAGCAAAATTTCTAGGAAGAAATCGAGCGCGCAGAACCCCCAGATGCATTCGTGGTGATCTACTCTGTGGTGGACAAGGCATCCTTCCAGAAGGCGGAACAGGAGCTGGCCAGGCTAATAGACAGTGACATGCTTCGGGCAAGGCCTGCCATCCTAGTGGCCAACAAAATAGATCTGGCCAGGAGTCGAGCTGTTTCGACACAAGGTGAGTTAACTATCTACGAACTGTTGCTTTATCAGAAGTATCTTCTGTTTGAACTTACTTAGATAAATAAACTAAATTAAACTAAAATTAACTTATAAATAAATTAAAAAATGCGTCAAAAAATTCATCCTCAACGCTGTCAGTTTGCAATGTCCCCAAGAGACTGGCCGCATTGCCACGTTGTATGGCAACGCTAAGCCTCTGGCCAAAGTAAAATCCAGCCCTTGGGTCACGGGAAGTGTCTTAGATATAATCTGAGTTCCCCTTACTAATATTATAAAGCGAAAGTGAGTTTGTTTGTTACCTCTTCTTAATGCCTTAATGCCTAATCCGATTTCGATGAATTTTGGTACAGAGATAGTTGGACACAGGAGACGGACATAGGCTATTTTTTTTAAGATTGAGGGAGGAAGAGGGAAAAAAGGGAAAACTTAGCATTGCAATTACAATAAATAAGGCGCAAGGGCAAAAACTAGTAGCAGGTACCTGTGAATCAGGAAAAGGGAACTGTGTTGCCCCGAATTTGATTTATTTCGAAGCCGCGGGCCAAAGCCAGTTTCTTATAACTATATTTATGCACACATCGTGGGGACTGTATTTTATAAACAACCGCCTCGGGAGACGCTTCGGGCGTCGGGCGCAGCGAGACGTCTCCTGGCCATCGAAGATGCTGGTCTGTAGATGGTTAGCTGCTGGTCTAGTGACGACAGGCCGTGTCGATGACGTGTTTGTGTTACACGCGCGCCTCAAAAAGATGTCAGCAAAGCAGAAAGAGATGTCAGAAAATCTTATTAGAAAAATAAATTAGGGTTGTGCATACTAAAAGAATTGATTGTGACACAAAAAAAAATGTTACAGGCAGTATAAAACTGCTACATAATAACAAAAATACTAGATACCTCACAATATATTAACAAGATAATAGGAATAAAAGCATCATCAGACGGCCGACTACCCCGAGGGAAATCAGTCCTTTCTAACAAAAGATAATTATGTAGAAACTGTCCTTATCAACGATAAATTGGATATGAAAAACTTTGTATATTGACCAAGTTTGGTCAGCTTTATATAATAATCGCTTTGTTCACAAAAATCTCATACAAACGAAAACTTTGTTCATGATGGATGTACAATCAGTAAAAGAGATAAGTAACCAGGCTCAGGCAGAAGGAGAAAAAACGAAACCCTCATTGGATCACTTTGTTGACCGTCTGTCTGTCTGTCTGTCAAGACCCTTAATCTCGGGAACGCGATGAGGTAACAAATTGAAATTAAACACCCTACTCAAGTCTGTAGTCCCATTGTTTTGTAGAAATCAACCCTCTACGTCTACACAGTTAAAAGATATGACCGTAGATCTCGTTCAAAGAACCCGCAACCCCGGCAGGTGGTGGCCCTGGCAGGCCTCTTTGCTTTGCTGACATTTTATTGAAGCGCGCGCGGAACACGAGCCCGCCGTCGACACGGCCTGTCGTTACTATACGGATAGACGGTGAGCTACCCATTGCTCACCGTCCCGCACAGACCCGCATCTACGGTGGCCGGGAGTCGACTCGCGGTGCCCGATACTCGTTGCGTTTCTCTATGTGATGTTTTCTTGTGTAATTAAACGAATTTACTATTCTTTTCAACAGATGGCAAGTGCCTCGCATGTACCTACAAAGCGAAGTTCATAGAAGTCTCAGTCGGCATCAACCACAATGTGGACGAACTTCTCGTAGGCATCCTCAACCAGATCAGGCTAAAACGGCAGCAGTACACAGCTGAAGGAGGCAGAGAATCTTCGCCAGCCCACTGGTACAAATCTCGAGGAGTGGTGAGAGCCAGCATGAAAGCAAGACAGATGTTCACATGGATCTTTGGTAAGGAAGATTCGAAATTCAAGAACTGTGAGAATCTCCACGTTCTGTGAGTTGAGAATGACGGACCCGTGTTCGTCTAAAGTGGTCTAGAGACTGGGACTTCTGTGTGGTTGATCGGACAGGTCTGTGTGGTAAAGTGTTTGTTTTGTTTGTTTGTATTTAAATGTTTAAAATTATGCGGCTGGTTATGTCGCTGGTGGGTGTTGTTTGTGTAGAAACCTCTTTTGTTTTGAATTAGGATGACAGAAAAGAAAAATAATAATGAAAATTGCGTTAATTGACTCTAAGCAAAATCGCTTATGCCAAAAGAGATACAACACAGCATAATGTGAGATAGCAACACAAGGGTCATACCTTTTTTTTTTTCGGGTGGGAAATCATACTATGACTTCCCCCGCTCTGGGCGGAGCGGGGGGGCATGTTAGACCTGTACTGACTAAAACCCACCCATGTTCCTTCTGTTGCCCTTTACGTTCCGAGGCCGCGGTATCTCTTTCGAACAACCCGCAACCCCGGCAGGCGGAGGCTCTGGCAAGCCCCTCTGCTTTGCTGACTCTCTCTGAGGCGCGCGTGAAACACGAACGCGCCGTCGACACGTCCTGTCGTCAATCGACGGACGGACGGTGAACTAAGAGTCATACCTTGTGTTGCCATCTTTACATCACATAAAACACAATGATGGTTACATTCGTAGTTATTATAACCATATAATCAAAGCTTGCTGTGCGGTTCTGTGTGCCGTCAAAATAATCACTGATCTTCACAATCTTTTCAATAAGGTTGAAATGGAGTTAACTGCTATCAGAAAATAAAAATCACTTCATGTCATTATTGACACATCCATCAGATGACGTATAACCAGCTGTGTTACCAACCAAAAAAAATAAAATGCCAAATATAAAATTGGTATTCACTAGTCGTTATGTGCCAATTTTGAGAGAATTTAATAAATGTAGGTAAGTTTATAATTAAGTTAGGTACACATATAAGTGAGACGTACAGTATTTCCCCGAATACTTTTATTATATCATTAAAATGACGTATCAGCAATATATAATGAATAAGTGATATGTTTTATCATGTAGATAAATATATATTGTATAAAATATTCTAATATTATTGGACCATGCGTACTTACATAACTATTTAATTACATATAACAATGTTACTTGTCGTAATTTTATAGAATATAATATAGTACCTAAAATACACCAATATACCTATTTGTGTAGTTAATCTTTAAATATTACTGTAATATTAATAATAATGGCACATTTATAAATTTGTCTGTACCTACCCCATATTTTAGGAATTTTTCATGTAAGTAAAATCGTTACAAGTGACATTTATCTTGAGAAATAAAGGGTTACCAGTTAAATATTATCTTGTCGGTTATTTTATGAAATAGTCATAATCTTATTGTGAAACAATCTTATTTAGAAATCTTTTTTTCGTTGTGTCAATAACTTATTTATTATTCTTGGTTAAAAAGTATTTTACTTACATAATAATTCCAGAACTTTATTTAAATAAACCCAGAAGTGTTAAATAGAAGCGCTGTCTTAATAAATTCGTACAAATTTGGTTTTTTCAAATTGATCCAGGGTCCACGTTATTCCTTCCATCCATGCCAAATCCTACCCATTTAACCTAAAAATACTATTTATAGCATCTAAATTTAACTATAAGAGAGAATTTGTACCACAAGTGTCATAATTGAGAAATTATATTGGAACTCTTATAACTTGTAAAATGCATCGTAATTGGTCAAAGTAATTTGTTTACCAATAACAGATTAAAATAGAAAAACAAAAGTCAAATGAAATATTGACAAGCGTAATTTAAAAAAGGCAGCTAATTTAATTGCTTTAAATTTTCTGTCACAAACTTTATACCCTAGTGTTTTCTTTTTTCTTTATTTAAATGTAGTTTAAGAATATTACATGTATATAATCAACGCGAATGCACTTAAGGATTTGATGTTGTATTTAATATAATAATAAAATATAATATAAGCGAAACGTTTATACATATTCATGTACTTTTAGGGTTGAACCTGCATTTGCTAGAGCGTAAAACCGCGTGCTGCAGACCGCATAGTCAACGCTACCGCATGCGATAAAAAAAGAGAGAGGGAGCTTTCTCTTTCTCGCTCTAGCAAATGACAGAAAAGGGAAGAACTATGGAGAAGTGCGATTCTGTGCTGCCAGATGAGGTTCAACCCTTATGATAATTCTTGTACTCATATTAACTGTTTGTAATCTTTACTAGTTTGAATGAAGTTGTTGTAAAAAGGACTAACAAAAGAGTTTTTTTTTGTCGAAAAACTTCATACGTTCTAAAAAAAAGTTTTTTGCATGTAGTATCTATTTGAAATAGCTCTGAAGCCGTTGATGGCTATTGATATAAAAAAATTGGATTTTCTCACAGCATTGAATTAGTTTACGTGACATAACATATCATAACGACTGTAATCTTCCAAGGGTAAGGCAGACGTGTGCCTTGTAAAACCCAAATTTGCCAGTTTGGTTTTTAAGTTCCATATAAAAGGGGGCTAAACCATGCATTGACCAGACTCAAATCAAGACTACTTAACGAGCAATTCTGCTCGAAAACCCAATAACACATTGTCCGACTTGGGGATCGAACCCAAGACCTCATGTTCAGCTCAAGGAGTGGTCACTCCTTCAACGAGGCAGTGCACTCTGTGTTTTTGTCTTACCTTGTTTAAAATATTGATATCCATCATGTCTACAGAGTCTAAAGACAAAAAAAATACCTGCAGTTTTAGTTATTCTTTACAATCACCTCGTTCAAACCTTTAATATTGTCCACAATAGTTTAGAAAACCCATTTACAAAAACAAAATTATCGTTAAATTTCCTAAAACACCATGACTGAAAATCAACACAATTTTTATTACTCCTATTTAATATCTTTACATCTTTTGGATTACGATTCAATACAGTGCCTTTTTATTGTTAAAAAAAACGTATTATAATACCTTATGTGCTATTTTTACTGATAATTTGTGAAAAAAATATATTATTAAAACCTACCCCGTAGTTGTTATACTTTCCCATTGTTAGTTATATTTAAATATACTGATTCGTATTAAATGTTGCTTAATTTAAGTCAGGGAAAATAACTTTTATGCAATTTGATTGTCAACTTAAGAAGTCCTTGTGATCAAACACAACTGTCATTATTTGACAGTGACAGCTGTACGAAATGTCAAATTGACGTAGACTGTCAAAATGACGTTGTATGTCAAATTTCTTGATCATTAATTTCCCTGGCTGCACATTGTTGGTTGTACCCGGGTAATTTCAAAACCTTGATTTGCGGGTATAATCAACAATGCCCGGGCCACATTGCCCGTTACTTCAAAATTTCAAAGTATTTAAGATTATAATGGTGTTAATTTTGTAAATAAATAAAGTTACTAGTATTATCATATGCATTTTGCAAATGTATGAGCTTTCAATTTGTATTAGTGGGCCTAGGCAAACGGTGTTGAAGCTGTATATTATTTGGGACATTGTTGATATTCCGACTTAGCCCTTATTACTACTTCAAATAAGGACTCATCCACCAACCGAAAAAATCTGCGCGCACTATTTTAATGTCACTGAATAAAGGACTGTATCTATGTAGCCTTAAAGAATTAAATTGGGCGCTCCCGCGACAGCGAGAAGACACTTATGTCTGGGTCGAATTGTAGACTTAAAGGTAATAGTTATAACCATTTAAATGGCTTGAATTTGGTTTTTAATAATGATTGAGTTTTAAGTGACCGCGACCAGTACATCTAAACGGCGTCAAAGTGAACCAGAGTGGTCATTGAAAATTTTATATAACAATCATGACCCAGATAGCTCTTGATCTTGGATTAAGCGTCTGTGAAGTCCGCCCTTAGAAGTTTATTCAACTATGCAAAGAATAATAAAAAAACAGAGGTGACTTAAATCTGACCGTTCTTTGAGTTACAAAGAAACCAACGAAGTAATTAAAAAAAAAATTGAAAACACAAATATGTTCTTCAAAGTCATTTTAACTTCTTCTGCTGTGTTCGGAGGCTATATGAATTGTTAAAGTTAAACGGTCACCGGACTGACAGTATGCTGTTAATCTTTAAGTGTCCAATGTACACAAACAGTCCTCAAATCTGTCCTTACAGGTTTGAAAATCTGTCAGTGTCCGGCTGGTGGACGTCAAAGGGCTTTGGTTAATTTAGCCTGCCTATTTTATTGACAATATAGCGACCACACATTAATCTTATAAATCATTAGTCTGTTGAAATCAAATACAAACAAATTGCTTCACACCTTATTTTCTAAAGCGTCACGATTTCCGTCAAAGTTACAATCTTTGCAATTAGCACAATAGATTTGATAGCATTTCAGAAATGTGACGCTGTAGATAATTTCCTACTCACAGAACAAGTTCGTATTCCTGCCAACTATTTATTTACGGGTTTTACGCCTGACTACAATCAAAGCCATCGTGAATGAATCCTTTCTTTGATATCTGAAATTAATATTCCAAAGCGTCACGTGTCAATGTCAATCTCGGAGAAGTGACGTTTTTGAAGAATTTGTCGCACAAATAAACTTGTTCGTATTAATACCATATTATATACCAGGTTTTATACATGGCCGCTATTTTGTAAATAAAATAAAATGGCAGAAAAATTAGATAGACCTTAAAAAACACTCGTCCGTAAATAACAACCTTGATCAGGTAATGTACCACTTCAAAACGTCAATATATAGGCCTTTAAGTATATTATATCATTATTGTAACATACCGTAGCTAATGTTTATTGTAAATAAAATGATTGACAATAAATTTGATTACTTTATGTGGTTATTACGTAATTTCCTTTTAGTCAAAGTAAAATATAAAAAAAAACATCAAACATCACGGTTGTAAATCACGAAAGGTCCAAGCAGAGGCGTACCTAATAGAATACCCACTTTTCATGAGCAATGATAAGTCCCATGCAATAGCATGACGCCACGGTTGGCGCAGTGGCTGAGCAATCGACTGCTGCGCTGCGTGTCGCGGGTTCGATCCTCACACGGAACAAATATTAGTAAGACCTGCAGATAGTTGTTTCGGGTCTGGCTGTTTGTGTATGTGAGTTTAAATGTTTGTAAACGCACCCACGATACAGGAGAAATTCCTAGTGTCGGGCAACGTTTAAAAAAAAAAACAAAAAAAATAGGCGAGCCGCCTCTTATTGGAGCCGAGCGCTGCTGCTACTCAGTAATTTGTCAAAACTCACTCAAACTTAACTCACAAACACTGCCCAAATCGGAATTGAACCTAGGAGCAGAAAGCAGTTGGCGCTCTGCGGTGTCAGCCTACCCACATGAAAAAGGCGTGAGTATATGTTTGTATCATTTGTATTTTATAGTTTCCCGTACCTACTTACATATTCTATTCTAAAAATGTCACTTTGGCTTGTCACACATTTGACGGTTATGCGCGTGATGTCCGCGCAGTGCGTATACGCACCCGCATGGACGTAGACATGAAATCCTGAGTTATTTCTATAAAACGATATTTATTCTACAGTCATCAAAAATATTGGGTCAGATTAAAACTTCCAGTGATGTCTCGTCACTATAATGATGACATCGTCAACTTCAATAAAAACCAACAATATATTTTTAGGGAACCCCATTTCTAAAGATAGACTAGCTTTCCTTGTTACTCGTGTTTTCATTTAACACACTAAACAATTAAAAGAAAAAAAATATAAGGAGTCTAAAAAACTTAAAAATGGGGTCTAAAAAGATTAGAAGTGTGGGGGTCTAAAAAGTTTGAAATAGGGGTCTGAAAAGCTTAGAAGAGGAGGTCAAGAAAGCTTAAAACTTTCTTTCTTCTTTTCTTTCGTAAATAACAAATGTCAAACTTAAGTAGTATTTATTTTAATTAGACCATAACAGGAACTTTTGAATGTCAAGAAACAAATTTCACTTTGAGACAATTTTACGAATTGTAACGTAATTTTATTATGTTTCTGCTAAAGGTTTAAGCTTTTTAGACCTCCTCTTTTAAGCTTTTTAGACCCTTTTTTGTGGATGATTATGATTCTGCTAAACCAGCCCTTTACGCCACCACATCTTTCAATGCTGGTTGTGGGTTCGATTCCCCCCAAATTTTAAATAGCTGCACAACCCTAAAATATATTTGGTTTAACAACAATATCCTTACTATAATATTATAAAAGCGAAACTGAGTTTGTTTGATACGTCTTCACGCCTAAATGGCTAAACCGATTTAGATGAATGTTGGTACAGAGATTGTTGAGACCCTGGAAACGGACATATATTTATTTAAGTGAGAAATAAGGGAAAAAGAGGGAAGAAAAGGGAAAACTTAACTTTGCTATAACAATAAATAAGGCGCAAGGGCAAAAACTACAGGTAGCAGGTACCTGCAAATAAGGAAAAGAGAACTGTGTTACCCCGAATTCAAGAAGAGCGAAGCCGCGGGCAAAAACTATTAAAAGAATAAAGAAAAGATTGGTGAAACGAAAATAATATCATATATTTATAACATTTCTCGAAATGCGCCTGCAAAATATCAGAAACTCAAAATGACTAGTAACATGGTAAATATCCCGTTTTTAATGTCATAAATAATGTTAGTATGCGTATCAGTTTAAAAACTTATAACGGAAATAATATCCTGTGAAATAAATAAAAATAACGAATAAACAAACATTTCAATAAGTAATTTGGGAGCAAAAATCGGATGACGACTCGATCCACATAAAATATTCACTCTCGGCTGCATCCAGCGAGCCTTGTAAATGTAGGAGCGTAAGTATACATCACTTTTAACTTAATCTAGCTCAGATTCAGCCTTGGTCAGTAAAAGTCTGACACTCCCTTCCGCTCCGCCCAGACGAAAAAAAAAGGAATTTCTAGATAATAAACTACTAGTTGTGCTCAGCAATTTCACCCTCTGCTCAGCTACTAAGTATTGAACCGTGATTTTATATAGCTTATGTTCATACAGTACGGCCAACGAGAAGCGATACGAAAGGTCATTAACCTAAAGAACAACTGTGGCGTTGACAATCTAATATTTAGCCCTTTCCATCTTGTGCCTTTGTTGTAATGTTTCGTTCTACCGGCAAAAACATGACAACATTAAGACGGGTTCGCTAACATTCGGGCGGCCATTTTAGATGGGGTTTTAGCATTGGTTTTGTTTACATTTGGTATCGCTTCTCGTTGGCCGTACTGTAGAATGGATGGATATTTGTTACTCTTTCACGTCAAAACGGCTGAAAAATTTAGCACAGAGATAGATTACAGTCTGGAATAACACACAGGATACTTTTTCAGCTATCTTCTTACTAATATCCTACTTCCTACTAATATTGTAAATGCGAATGTTTGTTACTCTCTCACGTCATAACGGATGAACGGATCTTGATGAACTTTGGCACAGAGGTAGAGGTCTGGAATAAAACTGCGTAATGATCGAAGAAAAAAATAATGCGTGGTCACCCATCCGTAGATTAACAAAATGCGGCTAACATAAAGATCAAACCAAACGCTTGTGATTATTTAGCCAAAACACACGGCACAAACTTACAAATCTAAATAATGATTGTAAAACTAGATAAGTTTAGGTCGCTAGTTGGTTTCTAACAAAGTTGTGCCATTCCTCAGTCGTGAAGCAGGGAAGATAATTCCCTCGCCATAATCGGCACCCGTGACTATGTAATCAGTAATTAGCATAAATTACCATAACTTCTACATGAGATTACCGTCTAAGCGTCGCTGCGTTGATGGTAAACACGAATGGGATTGTCATAGTAGAAGTATTCTAATATCACGACTGTAATCCACTGTATGGATAAGCAGGGTGTACCTTTTTTGCGGATTGGAAATCATCAATAATTTCCCCTGCTCTGGGCGGAGCAGGAATGTCAGGCTTTTATTGACTACTAGCTTTCGCCCGTGGCTTCGCCCGCGTTAAATTTGGGGTAACACAGTTCCCCTTGCGCCTTATTGATTTGTAATAGCAACGCTAAGTTTTCCCTTTTCTTCCCTCTTTCTCCCTCACATCCCACTTTTTTCAAAGAAATATTAGCCTATGTCCGTCTCCTGGTTCCCTACTATCTCTGTACCAAAATTCATCAAAATCGGTTCGGCCACTAAAGCGTGAAAAGGTAACAAACAAACATTTATTTATTTATTACTAGCTGACCCGGCGAACTCTGTTCCGCCTTAAAGGCAATAAATAATAAGCTGATTATCGAATTTAGTAAGTTAAATTTTTCTGAGAAAGAATTCATGCAAGTCTAGTACTTTCGCTTGTATTAGTTAGGATTTTGACTCTCCATTTTGTTTAGAAAACATTTGTATGGGAAATAGAAAAGGACGGTTTTGAGGGTTTTCCGGGCAATTATTCGATTTTTTCTCACCTACCCTGGACTACGACAAACATTTTAAAACCAAAATCAGCTCAATCGGCCCAGCCGTTCTAGAGTTTTAATCAGACTAACGAAAAACAATTCATTTTTATTTAGAAATCTTCGTCTCCTTGGGTCTCCTATCTTCGAGAATTCCTTTCGAGATTTTATCGATGAAAAAATCCAAAAATTTAATGATGTCTCAGAAAGATTGCTCCAAATTAACATGCATTCGGCTATTACCATAATTCGTTACTGCTGTTTTGGCCCTAAATTAACATATTTCCTACGTGCTTCCCCATTATGGAAGCACACTAATCTTTTGGATAAAATGGATCAAATTATCAAACATACCTTATCTTTAATTTTAAATGTGGCTCTGGACGACCGAGCTTGGGCTCAAGCCACTCTTCCCATTCGTTTGGGAGG
Organism: Ochropleura leucogaster; assembly: GCA_958449745.1. Lineage (NCBI taxonomy): Eukaryota > Metazoa > Arthropoda > Insecta > Lepidoptera > Noctuidae > Ochropleura > Ochropleura leucogaster. The sequence continues at coordinate 15,816,367 of OY288216.1, forward strand.
ACTCGGCGTCCGCAAAATTTCTAGTATTAGTCTACCAGCTTTCTTACCCTCGGTCCACGGTACTGAGGAATTAATCAGGAATATCCTGGCTTCCACACTGATTGATTTTGATGTGCCATGCTTCTCCGAGGCTAAGGATGCTTGGAAAGTCGCTTGCCCGAACACTGAACAACCCGACAAACCATTTTCCCAGAGACAGTGGGACGAGCCGCTCTGCAGAGTAGTTCAGAATAATCTACTGAACACGTCTGCTACTACTGCTGAACGTGCACGCCTTTTAGCTGTGGGCAAGTGGGAGTCGGGTCTTTGGCTTTACGCACTACCGTCGTCGAGCATAGGCACTTTGTTCGACGACACTACTTTCCGCCTCGCTGCTTCCTTACGTTTAGGTGCTCCTTGTTGTTCTCCTCATCGCTGTCATTGTGGTGAAGTAGTCAACAGCCTTGGACACCACGGCCTATCATGCAGCCGAAGTGCGGGCCGTTTTGCGCGGCACGCGAATATTAACGACATCATCCGTCGAGCTCTTGTCACCGTCGGCGTTCCAGCTGTTTTAGAACCCAATGGCTTGGCACGCGACGATGGCAAAAGACCGGACGGTATGTCTTTGTTTCCTTGGAAGTTGGGTAGGCCTTTAGTGTGGGACGCAACGTGCGTCGATACTCTTGCGCCATCCCATCTTCCTAGCTCTTCGTGCTGCGCTGGCGCTGCTGCTGCGGCTGCAGAGAACCTCAAGCGGCGTAAATATAGTAACCTTATTGGGAACTATATTTTCGAGCCGTTTGGGGTTGAAACTCTGGGACCGTGGGGTCCTTGTGCTCACAGCCTTTTTATGGCAATATCAAAACGTTTGGTTGACACTTCCCGTGACCCAAGGGCTGGCTTTTACTTTGGCCAGAGGCTTAGCGTTGCCATACAACGTGGCAACGCGGCCAGTCTCTTGGGGACATTGCCAACTGACAGCGTTGAGGACGAATTTTTTGACGCTATTTTTTAATTTCTTTATAAGTTTAGTTTAGTTTAATTTATAATTAGTTTAAACAATATATTTAGGAGCTTAATTTAATAAACGAAATGGAATTTTTATTTATATAGAAGATAGATAGGTTAAACTCAGTTTCGCTTTTATAATATTAGTAAGGATAACCAACCCATGTTCCTTCTTTTACCCTCTATGTTCTGGGGCCGCGGTATCTCTTTAAAACAACCCGGCCACCGCCTGCCGGGGTTGCAACCCTAGCAGGCCCCTCTGCTAAGCTGACATCTGTATGGAGTGCGCGTGGAACACTACCGCGCCGTTGACATGGACTGTCTTCACTGGACGGACGTACAGAGTCACAGACCCGCATCTGCAGTGGCCGGGAGTCGTGTCGCGACGCCCGACGCCCACTTTGCTCGACCTAAGAATTGAACCCAGGACAACATGCTTTCGACCACTCGATTAACTGTAGTGGCATATTGAAACACTGCCTGCCTTAAGACTCTTCAAGTGATCCCTTTTTTCATATTTACAAAAAGAGCAAAATTCTTAACAAAATACAAGCTTAGGAGAAAAATAATGACCAATTAAAACCTTTGTTTTAAGAAGACTTGTAGTGTCAACAAAATACAATGATGAAAATATTAAAACGGCACTTCATTAACTTTCCGATCTCAACAGGAACGTCCCTTTTCATCTTTTTACGCAGAAAACGTACAGTGTAATTAATATTTCTAAAAGAACCTTTTCTGATAAATACTTTGAACTTTTATAAAATGTTTAGAGTTTTCTAGTCTTACTTGGTATCGCAGTATCCATTACTGGGTTGTGGAGGTCCGATAGGTAACATTAAAATGTTACTAACTATAAGAAATTTTTTTGAAAAAAAAAAACAAAGAATAAGTCTACTTCTGGAAGTCGGTGACTTTCATTCATCGATTTTTTTGCCATCGATTCATCGATTTTTTAAACCAATTTTAATAGAGAAACCATGAAGTTTCTTGCCGGTTCTTCTCCATAGGAAACGACCAACCCTTTACACGATCTTTAGCACCTTTTCTCGACGTTTTATAACTGCAAATGTAGCTATGTGAAATGAAATATGATTTGATTTGAATGATGAAAACCAACTTCAACTTTTCATTAATGGCTTTTATGGACGAGAGATACCACATTTTGCCAAAAACACGTGTACTGGTAATAAACTATCAACTATTGCAAATGTAATATGTCTGGCAAAATCAAAATAATGAAAATTAAACAAGTATATTAACAATGTAACATTAAGATGGCGTAATTTTTTTTGTGGACTTGTCATGCAATCCGCTATGAGTTTGCATGACCCGCTGTTGTTACCTACTTGGTACAGCCTTTTGATCTTAGCTCTCAATTGCGTCATAACTTGAAAAATATATAAGAGAACATAAACATTTTTTATCGTAAAACATGAATCGTTAATTATAAAATAAAATAGGAATAAGATTTTTACGATATTTTCACATCAAAGTGAAGGAAATGGCCGGTATGTCTGATGTAAACTCTTGTTGATTTTCTCTATTTATATAAGTACTTATTTTCTATATATAGCCTTTTTTTTCGGGTGGGAAATCATCAAGTAACTTCCCCCGCCCTGGGCGGAGCGGGGGGGCGTGTCAGACTTTTACTGTCTAAAACCCACCCATGTTCCTTCTATTGCCCTTTACGTTCCGGGCCGCGGTATCTCTTTCGAACAACCCGCAACCGCAACGCTATATATAGCCTAAAACGATGTTTATGTACGATGTAGAAACTAATTGGACGGCACGGTTAGCGCAGCCGCTGGGCTATTGACTGCGTGTCCCGGGTTCGATTCCCGCAAGGAACAAATATTTGTATAGCCTACAAATAGTTGTTTCGGGTCTGGTTTTTTGTAACCGCACCCATGATACAGGAGAAACTCCTAGTATGGGGGAAAGCAACGTTTTTACAAAAAAGAAAAAAAAATCTTTGCCACGTTTTTTAGTTTTTAATTGTTGTCTTTGTTACCGTTCTTGATGACATTATCTAGGTACTTAACTAGGAAATTAAACTTTTGATAGAAAAGTTCGTTCTCACTACTTTGGTCCGACTAAATAGCTCCCAATTAGTCAGTAATTACTGTTAAGTTCCTCCTTGTTTTGTATCTATTAATTTATTTCATTTCTATATGTATATTAGCATCTATAAATAAATATCTTGGGACAACTCACTCACGGCTATCTGATCCCAAGCTAAGCAGAGCTTGTGTTATGGTAACCAGACAACTGATATACATACTTATATAATTTATAAATACATACACATTATAGATAAATCACACCCAGACGCAGAACAAACAATCATGCTCATCACACAAAGTTTGTCCTGGGTGGGAATCGAACCCACGACCTCCAGCTCAGCAGTCAGGGCCACTAACCACTAGACCCACAGGCCCGTCAATCTATATAAGTTCAAGAAAACAATAGTATTTTTTTTTTAAATATAATTTAGTAGCCTATCACAATGTTGTCGTATTTAACACAAAGATTGACTGATAGAGAATGTCACTAATCTTAGTCAAAAATAGTATTAAATTTAGAAGTCGTATTGATATAGTTGATCTATCGGTTGAACATAATATTGAATTGTCTTGTGTTGAGCTAGATAAGCATGTCATAGTGTGCGTTTACAGGCCCCCAAATTATCAAAACTACTCGATATTTGAGTCAGTAATGGAAGATGCTTTGGCAAAACTTGCAACAGGTAATAAATCGCTAGTCATCTGTGGTGACTTTAACATCAATATTTTAGATGAAAATTCAAACAGCAGTAGATTCTTAAATCTTTTTAAATCATTTAATTTGTTGAATGTGTTTTCGGAGCCAACCCGAATTACTACAAATACCGCTACATGTATCGATAATGTTTTCTGTTGCTGCGACTTCTTAGATAAATCCATTGTAAATTACCTTCCCTCTGATCACAGCGGTCAAACCGTTGTTTTCGAGTCCTACACATCATCACAAAAAATTCAGATACAGTCTAGACAAATAACACCCAGCAATTTAAATAAATTTAATAATAATTTAATAAGTAGTCTAGGCATTCCGGGATATGATATTAATAATGTAAATCATTTTTATGAGGAATTCTTTTCGGTTGTCTACACAGAGTTTAATGAGACGCTAAAAATAAAAACTAAATCTATTAGCCCAAAGTTTATATTTAGTGATTGGGCAACTAAGGGTATAAGAAAAAGTAGGGAACGACTGTTTGAGCTTTACGGCCTTAAGCCTTACATAAACTCGGAAACATTCAATCGCTATGTTGCTACTTACTCAAAAATGTTTAAAAACACCTGCAAGGTAGCTAAAGCCTTATTCATAAGCAACAAGATTAAATCCGCTGATAATAAAATTAAGACGGTTTGGAAAATAATCAATAGTGAAACTAATAGAAATAAAAAATATAATAATGATATTACACTAGAGTCTTCACGTGGTCTTCTAACCACTAAAAACGAAGTTGTTCAAGAATTTGTGGATTTCTTTACTAGTATCCCAATTAAAACTACAGAAACGTTAAATTCCTCACCCTTGCTTTCTGTTGACTTATTAAGAGCAAACGTTTTACCATGCCCGGTTGAGTTTCAGTTTAAACATATTAACCCCACTGTAGTTATTAAAGCTTTTAAACAAATAAAAATCAAACTAACCGAAGACCTTTGGGGATTGTCAATTAAAGTTTGTCAAGCTATCATTGAGACTATAGCACCGTACTTAGCCTTTATATTTAATTTGTGTGTGGACCAAGGAGTCTTCCCGGACCTCATGAAATACAGCAAGGTAATACCACTTTTCAAATCTGGGGACAGTAAAGACACCAATAATTATAGACCCGTATCCGTTTTGCCGGTTTTCAGCAAGGTGTTTGAAAAGGTAATGCTTAACCAAATGCTCAACCACTTTAACACCAATAAAATATTACATGAAAAGCAGTATGGTTTCACCAAAGGACGTTGTACCACTGACGCCGGTGTCACCCTATTGAAACACATATTTACTGCGTGGGAAGAGGCACAGGATGCCATAGGGATCTTTTGTGACCTCTCAAAAGCATTTGATTGCGTGAACCACGAAACCCTTCTCTTAAAACTTGAACATTACGGCCTAGGGAAACTTGCCCTTAGTTTAGTTAAATCATATTTAAATGATAGACAGCAGCAAGTACAAATAAATGGTGTCAATTCAATGGGTTTAAATGTAAAGATGGGTGTACCACAAGGATCGATATTAGGTCCCTTCCTCTTTTTAGTATATATAAATGATCTACCCCATTTGTTTAAAAACCAACCACAAATGGTGTTATTTGCTGACGATACCTCTCTAATATTTAAGATAAACAGACGTGCCACAAATCTTGACGACGTAAATAATGCCCTAATGCAGGTACATAATTGGTTTACCGCTAATAATTTAGTATTAAATGAGAAAAAAACGAAGTGTATAAGATTTGCTCTACCAAATGTCAAAAACAGTGAGTGTGACATAGTATTGAATCAAGAGAAACTAGAATTCGTCGAAAAAACTGTTTTCTTGGGAATAACACTCGATTCAAAGCTACAATGGGGTCCGCATATAACATCTCTTGCAGGACGCCTTAGTTCAGCAGCATATGCTGTTAGAAAAATCCGTCAGTTTACTGATGTTGATACCGCGAGACTAGTCTATTTTAGTTATTTTCATAGTATAATGTCATACGGTATTTTACTTTGGGGACGGGCTGCAGACATCGAGTCTATATTTATTCTGCAGAAAAGAGCCATTAGAGCCATATATAACCTACGTAGGCGAGATTCTTTAAGGGAACAGTTTAAGGATATTAACATCATGACAGTACCTTGTCAATATATTTATGAAAACATCATGTATGTCAGGAAAAACACGCATCTTTTTAGTAAAAGAGGTGACACACAATTATAATACTAGAAATAGGGACCAATTAGTTCAACCAGGTTTCAGGTTAGCTAAAGTAGACTCATCTTTCATGGGGTACTGTTTGAAATGCTACAATAAAATACCTCCCCACATTCTTCAACTGAATGAAACGAAATTTAAATCTTGTATTAAACGCACACTATGTAGGCAAGCATATTATAAGTTGGGGGATTATATTGATGATAAAAATGCTTGGCTCAATGCTGGTCCTGCTCCTCAAGCATAGGGGTAAACTCATTAATAAGTATCCGAAGCTATAGTGGAAGCTGCAGAAGATTGTAAGACTATCTTTGCAATGTATAGAATCAATTCTCTAGTATTGTATAATTATTAAGCCCATATGTGAGTGCTATGTATTATCATTGACTTGACGAAGCCCTGGTGGTTAATAGTGTCATGCTCACTTAAATGTCTCGCTGATGGTGGCGGGTGTGTCGGGTCATTTAGCTCCCTTCAAAATGGTCGAGCTGAATGGGGCTGATCCATACGTCATGTTCGTGAACGGGCGCTGTCAGTTGGGACTGGTCATTTTTTAACTACCACGGTCATTTTTAATTTATTTAAATTGAATTTTGCTCTTTATTTACTCTGGACGCTCTTACTGTGCACGTCTTTCTACATCGTTCTCACATATTTGTATAATCTCAACACGAATGATGTAAATACTATTTTGTAAAAATATTAGAATTTAAAAGAGTGTCCATGGAGTTTCTTGCCCATTCTTCTCCATAGAGATCAACGCTTTGGAATGGGCAACTGCAGTACTTTCACAAGTTATTATGCCTTGTGACCGGGACTGTAGATTCATTTTGTTTCTTGACATTCAAAAGTGCCTGTAATGGTCTAATTGAAATAAATGATTTGATTTTGATTTTTGATTTTGTCTCTAATGGCATTAAATCCGCCTCTGTACCGCTATTGTTCAAACGACTGTACATCAACCTACAAAAACCATTTAAACCTGATCTCTCTACCACGGTGTGCGATTGGTAGTAAAGAGATCAGGTTATAATAGTTAAGAATAGGTTAAACTGCCGTCGTGTGTACCTACATGAAGTTTAAATAAAAAAAATAACATGTCAATAACTAACGATTTTATTATCTTCGCAAATAAGATGAATGTCCACATGCCAACGTTATTAAAACTATGGGTTTTTAACGGATTTCTCCCCATTCAAAAACCAAATGAAAAAAAATACTTCAGCCATATTAAAAAAAGATTCTTTCAAATTAAATTTTTATAGGCACGATATTGTCATAAAATCTAAGTAATAATCCGTTTTTTGCGCCAACTCAAGTATTCATAATAAAACACGTACCTTTTCAACGAAGACGCCATTTTGAAAAAGCTCGAGATTTATACGAGGATTTGTCTGTACGTAGGAATGTTCCGTCCTGACACACTGTAACATTCCATTTTACAATGTTTTCCCCTTTTTTGCGGATGAGAAATCAACAAATAATTTCCCTCGCTCTGGGGTCACATGGGTTTCAGTCAGTAAAAATCTGCCACACTCTATCAGTCTTTTACTGACTAAAACCCATGTTTCAATGGTGTGTATTCCGGGGCCGCGTTATCTCTTTCGAACAACCCGCAACCCCAGCAGGCGATGGGCCTGACAGGCCCCTCCGCTTTGCTGACATCTCTATGACAACACTAACGTGCCGCCCACAGACCCACATTTATGTTGGAAGTTATTTGACGATGTCATATCCGCAAAAAAAAAGGCCAAGCACTAACTGAACATACATAAAAAACCCAAATTTTTGTAACAAAGTAAAGTGCTGAATTCTGTTCCTACATACATAACCAGCTTAGGTATCAGTAAGCTGTACGTGGGTACAGCTTGAAACGAGCAGCTTATCTGCATCACACTGCAGCACGAACTCGTTTCATTGAGTACCTAATACTCGTTAACGTCGTGAATTTTAATACCATAGCTTTTTTTATTATCCTTACTAATATAATAAAAGCAAACGTGAGTTTGTTTGTTACGTCTTCACGCCTAAATAGCTAAACCGATTTTGATGAATTTTGGTGCAGAGATAGTTGGGACAATGGACATGGGCTATTTTTTTACCGCTTTCTGTATCAAACCCTTGATCCAGCTGCCTTACGAAATCCTCCTTAGATGTTGGTGGAGGCTCTTAGCAATTAAGCCATTGGCTGTAACGACTATCAACTATTTTTTTTTAAATAGAGACTGCCATTTGGTATAGTTCATTTTATGCGTATTTATTCAAGCTATCCGATTCCATTATAATTTTTGAGTTACCGCTTTCTAGCTTAGCACAGCATTTAAAGCGTAAGATTTGAGTACCAATTGAGCTCAGAAGGGCTACTATGACATCTTATAGCAATTCTTATTCCACTGAGGGAAAGAGATGGTGCTAGACACCCTGTATAGATCTGTCTCTTTCACTCAGTGGAATAAGAATTGCTTTAAGAGGTTATAGTAGGGTAGCAGGGCCCTGACATGAATTTCAATAGAAACATCTGAAGTAATTTAAAAGTAAACTTAATCTAGTTCTCAGTTTAAATGCTTAGTTCAGAAACAGTCGTTAAATACTAAAACTTTAAGTTAAAAAACCGGTCAAGTGTGAATCGGACTGGCTCAGCGAGGGTTCTGACAAAATTAACCAACCAACCACTAATAAAACCAACCGACCAATTTAACTTAGCCTTTCGAAAACTGTTGCCCCCATACATCAACATAGATCGTGGTTAGTTTATTTTAAACTGCATTTATGTTAGTGATCATGATTTTTTTAGGATGGTATTTAAAAGTACTTCAATTTATTCCCATTTCGTTTACCTATTTTGCCTGTGTTGCACCAAATATACTGAATGTGCACCAAAATATGTAAATAAAATATGTCATAACGAGCATCAGGAAAAAGACAGCACTACAATAAAAAAGTGTTATATCTTTATCCATTTTCTATTAATGCAAGTCGTTACTGGCACTCGCCGGCCGCTGCCGCGGCACCGCTCGCTCCGCTCGCTCGGCTCGTGCGTAGGGGGTCGCAGTTTTAACCTAACCTAACCTACGCATTTTTTTTGCATTCAGAAAAGAATATTTGGTGCACGATCAGTATTTTTGGTGAACACAATTTTTTTCCCCATTTTTTTATGATAAAGAACAACTTTATGGTTTTCAATTTTTTCCCCTATCTAATTTCATCATTTTAGGTCAATGGGAAGAACAATATATATTTTTATTCGCTTTGCAAATGTATGGAAAATGTGAAATAAAGGGCCATTTAGAGCTATCCATTTAAAAAATGGAAAATTACAGGGCGTCAAAAAATTCGTCCGCATCGCCGTCAACAGGTAAAGTGCCCAAAAGGCTGGCAGCATTACCGCGTTGGATAGCAATGCTTATTTTTTTGTGCAAAAAACAGGCCAGCCCTCTGGTCACGAGAAAAGTCGACTAACCGCTTGGCGATTTCTCGAAATAAACAGGGCACTCGGACCCCATGGGCCTAGTGTTTCAACCCCAAACGGCTCAAAAACATAACCACCAATCAAATTGTGATATTTGCGCCGTTTGAGGTTTTCAGCACCTGCAGCAGCAGTTCCAGCGCAACCCACCGTGCTAGTTAGATGGGATGGTGCAAGGGTGTCGACACAAGTTGCATCCCACACCAAAGATCTACCCAACTTCCATGGCATTATGGTCATACCATCTGGTCTCTTTTCACCGTCGCGTACCAAGCTAGTTGGTTCTAAAACAGCTGGCACCCCGGCGATGGCAAGAGCACGACGGATGAGATCATTAATGCAAGCGTGCCGCGTAATACGTTTAGAGGGTTGATTTTTCACAGTGAAAAATATTTGGTATTAATTTCAACTACCTTATCTAGGAAATAAGACTATTTGTTTAACAGTTTACGCGAGAATTACTATTCTGATAGCAAATATAAACTGAGTAAATTCTTCAAGCGAACAATTTTAACTAAACAATGGATATACAAAACAATTAGAAAATACGGCCATTTATATAACGTTAATTATAATTAGGAACTCCGCGAAATTGCTAATCCGAGATTAAGAATTAAACTTTACTTTGGGAAGCTTGCTTGAATACATTTTCTGTTTGAAATGATTTAGAAAACAAATTAAAAAATAATTAATTTAATTATTTACGAAATTTTTAAAGCATTGTGCTTAGATGGTGTGGTCATCTGTAGAGGATGAGTAAAAGGTTTATGAACAATAAGTTCTCACCAGCAATCTTTCTGAAGCACTCGCGATGGGAGCAAGGATAAAGGTATTTCACTAAAACAACGTCACTGTGTAAGATATGTGAAAAAAGGTTTTTTTAAATTTACAATCATAGCGACCCTAGTTAAGTCACGGAGAATCTTAACACCGCGTCAGTTATTGCCACTCATCTAACAACGCTATCTATCGCCGTAAATCTAAACAATAATTTCCAACAGTTTACAAGGCAGATGCAAGCTTGCTAGGGTTGCGGGTTGTTCGCGTTGCAACCATTGGACCAACGAGGAAGTCAATATTTTTAATTTATCAAATATCTGGGGAAGTGTCAGATTTGTACTGACGAAAACCCACCCATTTTCCTCCTTTTGCCCTTAATGTTCCGGGGCTGCGGTATGTCTTTCGAAAAAACCGCAACCCTGGCAAGAATAATACTTAAGTACTTAATACTTACTAATATTATAAAAGCGAAAGTGATTTTGTTTGTTACGTCTTCACGCCTTAATGGCTAAACCGATTTTGGTACGGAGATAGTTGGGACCCTGGAGACGGATATAAGCTTTGTTTAAAGTGAGAAATGAGGGGGATAGAAGAAGGAAAAGAGAAAACTTAACATTGCTATTACAATAAATAAGGCGCAAGGGCAAAAACTACAGGTACCTACAAATCAGGAAAGGGGAACTGCATTACCCCGAATTTAACGCGAGCGAAGCCACGGGCAAAAGCTAGTGATCTAATAAGGGCATTCGCATAACGCATGACCACTACATACATAACTAAACTAACATAGGCATATAATATATCGCACTAAACCTTGTTACAATGCGGTTACATCAAAGCGAGGTTTCACTTTGGTTAAGGCGGTTACCGCCCGCATTTCAACTGACCGAGCTGTTTACACTATTATGTTGAACCTTCCAGATTATTCTACAACATTCATATCAGACAAAATTTAATTATCTGCTTTTCACTAGTTCACTCTTTAGGTTGCAATGGATGTATTACTTATAGAAAACCTTTGGGGTAGCCCTGTTTATGAGTAGAAAAAAAAACAGATTAAGAATAATTTTGACATATCTATCAGATATCCATCATTTCAAATGAATTAAGTAAAAGAAAAATTTATTAATTTCGGCCGTTTCCATTAAAGATTAACTTAAACACAATAATGACAACACATAACAATCCGTGTGGTGCTTTCTTAAAAATTCCATTTCAGACACTAATCTGCATAGTCCTCATGTAAGTTGACCAAGATTTTTTGTCTAGATCTTAAAAGAGACTATGACCTCTGAGTTTGTTTCGGCTGTTTCTTCTCTGAGTAGTCGGATACGAAACACCAGCCTCATCTAGTTTAAAAAAAGACGGGTAAAAGTGTTTGTGAAAACTTACTTGCAAAATAAACATCATTTATTTTATCATTTAAAAATAATGTTATACGTATGTATCATGTCAGAAATGAAAATACTGTGTGTATTGTGAATGAATAGGTACCTACTCGCGTTAAAAAAACTGCAGCACGTCAAGCGACTTTAAAAAAAAAATAAAAAACATCATAAAAAAAACCAAAGCCGCTAAGTCACAAATATAAATGTAATCCTTACTAATATTATAAAAGCGAAAGTGAGTTTGTGTACCTCTTCACGCTTTAATGGCTACACCGATTTTGATGAATTTTGGTACAGAGATAGTTGGGAACCAGGAGACGGACATAGGCTAATTTTCATTTCAAAAAAGTGGGATTTCAGGCAGAAAGAGGGAAGAAAAGGGAAAACTTAGCGTTGCTATTACAAATCGATACGGCGCATGGAGAACTGTGTTACCCCGAATTTAACGCGAGCGAAGCCGCGGGCAAAAGCTAGTTATTAATAATTTTGTACAAATGTTCAAAAAACGCCGGGCGGTCACTTATCCCTGGGACACATTGTATATTAGTCAGAATGACGACGAGCATCCAATGTAAAAAAATACATACACACAACACACAATCATACACACTTGATAATCCAAATACAATGAGATTCAATGAGCGATAGTGAAGATAAAACATAATAGTGACATAAACTGCCTTGTAAACTGTAGTAGAAATATAAAAGCGGTTGTCCCTGTCTAGTTTCTTAAGATCAGCAAGAAAAAGTCTTGAAAAGCAATTTGTAATTCAACACAAATGAAAGTCAAGCACCTACTTACAGAAATAACCAGACTTTAGAAATTATAATAGACTAGCTTTTACAGTTCCGGTTACACTTTTCCAGTTACACAGTTCCTCTTGCGCCTTATTGATTTGTAATAGCAACGCTAAGCTTTCGATTTTCTTCCCTCTTTCTCCCTCACATCCCACTTTTTTAAATAGATATAATAGCCTATGTCCGTCTCCTGGTTCCCAACTATCTCTGTACCAAAATTCATCTAAATCGGTTTAACCATTAAAGCGTGAAGAGGTAACAAACAAACAAACTCACTTTCGCTTTTATAATATTAGTAAGGATAGGTACTTCACTTTATCGAAATATAGGCTAAGAATTCCGTTATTGCCATTGTTTAAGTTTAAACCTCTTAAAGTTAAACGCGGACTAAAAGGGCGAAAATCAAAGCTCTATAAAAGCGTGTCTTTAGCTAAGTGACCAATGACGAAAGGTATTTTTTGTATTATAAAATCACATTAAAAGGTGAACTAATGGACTCAAAGTTAAAAGCAGACGCGGATAGCTATAGTTTAGGAGAAAGCAGTGCTCACACAGACATTTATAAAAAGCAAATCTATTTAATACCTTTTACTTATCTAAACATTAATAATTCATTCGAGGAGAGCAACAAATAATTACATAAAATATTTTTAATCATAAAGATGTAAAGAATAATTTGGGTTTCAAAAGGCATAATTTGGACGAAATAAATTAATATCAGGACCAGAGCCTTAACAAATTATAACGGTCAAGTAATTTTATTAAAATATTAGAAAGCTAGCTCTTTATATTGACCGTACGCTTGTACGAAATACAAACAGAATTAATGAATCCTGTAAAGTCTGAAACAGCGAATTCTTTCAAATTATAATAACTAAAAACCCGGCCAAGTGCGAGTTGAACTCGCGCACCGAGGGATCCGTACAAACTTGCGACATAAACGGCCATATCTTTTGACTGCGTACACTTATGATTTTGATTGAGACATGAGATTACCAGCTAGCGCCCGCGGCTTCGCCGGCAAAATATCGAAAAAAAAGTATCAAATGTGTTAATTTACACTATAATTTACCTCTGTGCCGAACTTAATTAAGATCCGTTCAACTGTTTTGACGTGAAAGAGGATCAAACATACATCCATACTATGTAACATTCGCATTTATAATATTAGTAGGATTATAGTAGGACTCACAGCTTCAAGGGACCACAGTATTGAGTATATAATAATAATAATAATAATAGCTCTGGCAACCCTTGACTGTCACAAGTTTTAAATACTTACTGCTATTTTTTATTCCGTAACAAATAATATTTAATACAAAAAATTACAACAGTTATCCAAAAAATATCAGAATCACCTTTAGAAATAAATAAATCAGAATCGTACCAATTTTATCAAAATTGTGGTTCAAGAAACAATTTGAAGACATGACATCTGTCAAAACGAAAATGAAAAACACCAAACAGGAGAAAATAAACCGAACATGCTTTTTTAAATAGAAGATTATGATCACCAGAGCTGCAAACCGACGCGCACGCCTATCACCCCCGGACTCGTCGCCCAGCTCCGCCTCGCCGCCGCCGGACATCGGATTGCCTGTGTCATCGACAGCGGCAGTTGCGTCGAGCTCGAGCGACGAGTATTTCTCTCCGCCGACGTCGCCAACACCAGTACGTCGGCAGGGGAGAGGCCGGCCACCAAGAAGCTTGGGACTTAGGGGCCATCCGGCTCCGAGCAGGGTCCCCGCTGCTGGTGGTTGTGTGCAGCGCATGAGATGGACACCGTCATTAAATGAAAACGTCATGCGCGCATATTACGGGTCTACAGAGGGGGGAACTAACCTCACTGCGTACCGTGTTAGGATGCTGTCTCTTTTCCAGGACCTTGAACCAACCGTTAATGTATCGGCCCAACGACTGTCGGATCAGGTGCGGGTCATCCAACGCAATCACATGTTGGACGATGCCGCACTTGATAGGCTGCGCTCAGAAGTACTGAGCAACCATGTCATCTTGAGTCCGCCACAAATCGCGGTGCAAACGTCTACTATTGATGCAATGCAACCGCAGTCCAACCCTGCAGCTGGGGCGCAAGATGATAGGGTTGCCACGGTAAGTAGCCAGTGCAACGACCGATTGAGGAGCGCTCTGGAAGATGCGCTTCGCGAATATCGATCCATTGCAGCCGAACTTAGACCCCGATTACCACGGCTACCCATGCACAAGCAAAATAGGGCACTGGTGTGTGCCTTGGACTCGCAACTTAAGAATTTATTCGAGAGTAGCGAGGATCTCGTTGATACACACTCGATCCTGTATTGTGGGGCTGTTGCGGTATGTCGTGTAGCTAACGTCAAATTCCAAAACAATGACGTAGCTACTCGACTAAAACCATCCGTACCAGCCTGGCAGAGCAGGATCGAGCGGCGCATCGTCGAGGCCAGGGTACTCATCGGTAAACTATACTGCTTCAGGGAAGGCAATACAAGACCACGTGTCATGCGCTTTGTGAGACGGGCTTTCTCGGGGACTGGAATCAGTCCTCAGGAATACATATCTCGTATCACAGAGCGCATCGACTTCCTGAAGCAGAAAGTTTGTGCATGGGCGAGCCGTATTCGGAGGTATAAGCGGCGGGTTGATCGGTACTCGCAGAATCGCATGTTCCGGAGTGACGAGAGGTGGGTATACAGAGCTTGGGAGCGACCTGACCAAAATATGACAGACGTATGCCGCCCGGATGATGCCGCCACGAGTTCTTTCTGGCGCAGCATCTGGTCGGTGCCCGTCTGTCATACTGAGACTGACTGGATGCGTGATATCGAGCGAGTGTGTGAAACTATTCCAGAGATGGAGTCAATTTTAATTACGCCATCAGACATAGCCAGAGCTGTCCGTCCGTTCCCGAACTGGAAGTCTCCGGGACCGGATGGACTGCATAACTTTTGGTTAAAATGGCTCAGTAGTTCACACACTCGCCTGGCATCGCAATTTCAGTCATGCCTAGAGTCCGGATCTCTGCCACAGTTCTTAACAACAGGCGTTACCCACCTGCTCTATAAGTCAGGTAGTCCCGCGGAACCCAAGAATTATAGGCCGATCACGTGTTTATCGACGGTCTATAAACTTCTTACGTCCATTTTGAGAATGAAAATTAACAAACACATTGACAGTAACTCTATTATGTCTGTCTCTCAAAATGGATGTAAGAACGGGTCCCGCGGTACTAAGGAGCTACTCCTCATCGACATGGCTATTAGCCAGCAGGTTCGTCGATCCCGCAAGGATTTGTCGACATGTTGGATAGATTATAAGAAGGCCTACGACTCAGTGCCACATACATGGCTCAAGAGGGTGCTGGAGTTGTACAAGATAGATGCAACCCTACGCGCCTTTCTTGAGTCGTGTATGGGGCACTGGAGGACGGTCCTTCGATATCCAGGATGTCAACAAATTCAGGGGAACGATGAGCCTGTTTGGATTAAACGGGGAATATTTCAGGGCGACAGTTTGAGTCCACTTTGGTTCTGTCTGGCCCCGAATCCTCTTAGCACATTGCTGGAGGATACAGGACTAGGCTATCGGTTGAGAAGAGGCGGTCAGGTCATATCTCACCTCCTTTACATGGATGATCTGAAACTCTTTGCCCCCAACAAATTGCGACTGATGGAGCTACTGAAAGTAACTGAAACTTTTAGTAACGCCATCAGGATGGAATTTGGTGTGGACAAATGTGCAGTCATGTATGTTAAACGAGGGGAGATTATGGAATCCGAAGGCATTCAACTCTCGGATTCCATACACCTCAGATCCCTTTCCTCATTCGAAAGCTATAAGTATTTGGGTATGACGGAAGCGTTAGGCATTAACGTAGCTGACATGAAGCAATTGTTGAGGGAGCGTTTCTTTGGTCGCCTGAAGAAGGTATTAAAAAGCCTTCTTTCGGGTGGGAACAAGGTGCGCGCCTTCAACAGTTGGGTCATGCCGGTTTTAATGTACTCTTTCGGCATACTCAAATGGACTCAGACTGAACTCGATGCCCTGGATAGGAGAGTCCGTACACTGCTGACTGAAAATCGGATGCATCACCCACGATCATCAGTGATGAGACTGTACATTCCACGGAAGTGTGGGGGTCGAGGCTTCTTAAACGCAAAGACCCTCCACAACCGAGAGGTGTGCAGTCTCAGGGAATATTTCTTAAAAGCCGACGTGGGTATGCACCGAGATGTAGTCGCAGTGGACAAGGGACTCACCCCGTTGTCCATGGCTAAAGAGAATTGGCGCAAACCTGTAGTACTTACTACCGATGACCGCAAGGAAGTATGGCAAGGTAAGGAGCTTCACGGGCGCTTCTACAAGGCTCTTCATGGGCCCGATGTAGATTTTCTGGCGTCCGTGTCCTGGCTACGATTCGGTGACCTATTTGGGGAAACTGAAGGTTTTGTCTGTGCGATTATGGACGAAGTTATGTTGACGAACAACTACCGGAAATATATTATGAAGGATGGGACGGTTGATGTGTGTCGGGCATGCCACCGTCCGGGTGAATCCATCAGACATATTATTTCTGGTTGTTCTCGTCTAGCTAACGGCGAGTACTTGCACAGACACAACCAAGTAGCCAAGATTATTCATCAGCAACTTGCCTTGAAATACAATCTTGTGGAATCTGAGGTACCGTACTACAAGTATGCGCCCGACCCAGTTCTCGAGAAAGACCATGTCACGCTGTACTGGGATCGGTCTATCATTACTGACAGGACTATTGTCGCCAATAAGCCTGACATAGTGGTGATAGACCGATCAGCGCGCCGCGTAATGATAATCGATGTTACCATCCCACATGACGAGAACCTCGTGAAAGCTGAGAAAGAGAAACAACTCAAATATCTTGACTTGGCACACGAGGTTGTCGATATGTGGAATGTGAACTCGGCTGTCATTGTGCCGATAGTAGTTACGGCCAATGGCCTGATGGCCAAGAGCATCGAAGACCATCTCTCGAAGCTCTCCTTAGGCGGTTGGATTAAGGGCCTGATTCAGAAGGCAGTACTCCTCGACACGGCCCGCATTGTGAGGAGGTTCCTGTCTCTGGAGCCCTAGCCACCGGTAGCTTGGACCCTGCTCCCGATACCGGCGGAGACCTACTTTTATATTTCTAAATGTTTTTTCTATTATTTTTTAAAGAAATATTTAAAAATGTATTTGTAAGTATATTGAATGAATAAAAAGAGATAATAATAATAAAATAATAAAATATTTTATTGACATAAAGAGATGTTACATTACTATCATAAGCTCTGACTCCTGAGCTAGGTGAGACCTGTGTTACAGAAGTCAGTGTCTTCACCCGTTTTTGGGACTGGCAGTTTATGTAATAAAAAAAAAAGAAATAACAATGAAAATAAACATATAAATCACTTAAAATTAAGTTTATGCATGCTCTTGTGTGGAATGTGTGTATATGTATGAATGGGTGTGAGTGTGTAAGTGTGTGTGTGTGTATGTGTGTGTGTGTGTGTGTGAGTGTGTTTTCTTTGGGTAGTCCATATGAGAATTGATTTGCCTAATGTTTAGTCATGTAGAGTATAGTTCTTTAATTAAGTTTTCTGTCTGCAGGTAATCCAGTGTTTGAAGCCATGAGTTTAATTTAATCTTAGTTTTATGTTTTGTTAGAGAGTTGAAGTTGTGTAAGATGTTTAGTTTATTATACATATAAGTAGATAAGTACAATCTTTGCCGTCTAGCCGATGCGGTTTTACATTTGACTGTACTACAAACGTTACCAACTGTTCTTTTATGTTTCTTTGCATGATTTACTGGTGTAATTTCGTGTTGTTTTAAAATGAGATTGAAAATGTATAATTGTCTTACTGTGAGTACTTGGCAGCTTTCATAGAGGCTTTTTGTAGGGAACCGGTACGGCCTGAAGGTCATAACTTTTAAAAGAGATCGTTGGGCTCTCTCAAGGCGTATCAGAAAGGATTTACAAGCACCTCCCCAAGCCGTAATACAGTACCCAATGATTGACTGTGCCAGTGCTAGATAGACAGTGCGTAGAAGCTTGAATTCAGCCACTTCCCGTAGTTTTTTAAACGCCCATATCAGTTTTCTAACACGGGAAGTGGTTTGTTCAATGTGATGACGCCAACTAAGTCCCTCATCAAGAATCACTCCCAGGTACCTCATTGTTTTTACTTGCGTGATTGGAAGACAAGAGCAAGGGTTATTGTTCGCGGCGTCACAGGAGTGTGCTTTGAGAGTTATACCTACTGGTCTGGTTTTGGCGAAAGAAAATTCAAGAAATGACGTTTTCGAGATGTTGAGACTTAGCAAATTAGCTTCCAGCCAATGGATTATTTTACGTAAGCCTGTCTCTGCAGCATGCCGTGCTTCGTCCCAACTTCGTCCGTGAAATATTAATACGGTGTCGTCAGCATAGCTAAAAATTTTACCGTTAGCTAGCGACTGTTGACAAAGGTCATTCACGTAGAGCAGGAAAAGACTTGGGGATAAGCAGCTGCCTTGGGGCACTCCGTAATCAATTCTAGCTTCATTGCTAATGACTTCGCCAATCTTTACTTTTTGCGTCCGATCATTAAGGAAGTCTGTGAACATGCTTAGGGTCTTTCCCCGGATTCCAGCGTGCTCTAACTTGGTCACAAGGGTTGAAATACAGACGGTGTCAAAAGCCTTGGCCAGGTCCAGGAAAACACCTAGACATTTTTGCTTTGCATTAAGTTTACCAGTCACGTAATCAACGAGTTGGTTAACAGCATCAGCGGTACTTTTCCCGGGCCTAAAGCCAAATTGCGAGTCCGAAATGATTTTGTAGTATTCTAAGTATTTCATGAGTCTACGATTCAATAATTTTTCCAAGATTTTTGATAGTGCTGGCAAAACTGATATGGGTCTATAATTTTTAACATCTTCCGGATTTCCAGCCTTGTAAACAGGTGTGATCAGAGATTTCTTAAAGATTCGGGGAAAAACTCCTTGTTCAAAGCAAGCTTCAATGAGTTTAGTAATGGGTGGAACTAGTACTTCTTTACCCAACTTGAGAAGTTTAGCAGGAATAGCGTCATGACCTGTGGCACTACCATTTTTTAGGTTGTCAATGACTGCCTCTACTTCAGCCTCGTCCGGAGGAAGTAAAACCATAGAATTACAGGCAGGCGGTGTCACAATAGAGTATGGAGCCAGTGGAGAATTTTGGTTATTTTTAATAATATTGTTAGCCAGTTGCTTGCCAATATTCGAAAAATAATGATTTATTTGCTCAATGGTATTTTGCGCATTATTAACTTCAGCTGTGGGTAAAAGTTTTCCAGGTAATTTCTGTTTTCCATCTTGGTTGGTAATGGATTTTATAACATTCCACGTTTCTTTATTGGTCTTTGAAGACTTTAAGGCGGATGTTTCGTGGGCATTTTTTAATTTCCTGAGTAGAAGATTACAGTGATTACGATACCTTTTGTATGACAATTCAGTAATTTTATTTTTTGGTTCTGCAAGAGATTTTCGGTGGAGGTTATCTCTGTGTCGAATGCACCGTAAGAGACCAGGGGTAATCCAGGGCTTAAGGAGTACTTTACGGGTAGAAACCTTCGTAACTATTGAGTTTTGGGATACTGTGGACATAAGACATTCTACAAACCTTGTGGCGGCTTTGTTTGCATCACAATTTTGTGTAAGCTAAGTAAAATCTGTCCTTTTTAATTCTTCAATAGCACTTTCATAGTTTAATTTCGACTTGTAAATTTTTGTACGATTTTTGTTTTTATAGGGGGTGGTGTCTAGACATAACATTACGGAGGCGTGATCGCTGACTGTAGAATCGATAACTATGACTGTTGCAGACGCAGTGGTTTTGATCATTGTGTGATCGAGGCAGTTATGCAGTCTCGTAGGAAGGGTATGTCCCGGTAGGAGGCCCATTTCTGCAGTGAGATTAAGATAGGATGAGGAATTCCTATCAACACCATTCGGTTTTATGTCTATGTTAATATCACCTATCAGGATTATGTTTTTCCCTTTTAATTTACTTAAAATATTTTCCAGAGAGTTGAGAAAGCTATCAGTACAGTAAATTGAAGGAGATCTATAAGAAGCTAGAATACAGGTATCGGAATCAACGGTCAACAGAAGAAAGTTAGCCCCTATTGGGTCTGGTTCTTCAACCGTGCTTTGGAGATTGCTTTTGACAAATATGGTAATACCGTCGTTTTGATTCAGGCATTTTTTGGTAGAGTATGTTACGTAATTGTCTATAGTCGGTATTGGTTTGTCAGCGTTTAACCAACACTCTGTCAAAATTATGATGTCGATTTCGTACGATAGTCTTGCTAGTTGAACTTGGAAACCATCTAAGTTTTTATAGATACTTCTAATGTTTTGAGTAATGATTTTTAGCGACGTCTTAGAGGTTTTCAAGATTTCATTACAGGTATCCGTATCGCAGTGATAAGAAGATGCCACCGTAAAGTCATCTATCTGTGCCGAGACATTGTCATTCGTGTTAGCCATTAATTAAACATATATATAAGTTGCGTGTTAAGGTGCGAGTTATTATAATAGACGTGAACATTTCAGATATATAAGTGAAGTTTGGTATACCCCCATGAGGACAAATATAATTATATGAATAAGACGTAATGACAGTGTTTGTTTGTATTGTGTAGAGTGTGTTTGGTTGTGTGTGTTCGAATGATTTGTGTACATGTGTTTTACAAGAAAAGAGCAGTTGTAGATACAGTAATAAAAGTTTTAAAATAACAAGCAGTGCATGAGCGAGACATAGTCATTGCGGTGGTTTAGGTTTAAGATCAGTTTCACTTTTTACAAGAATATATTGGTCTCCTTCTTTTTGCCGAAGAAAGACTTTTCCAAGTGAGGTCCAGCAGAACTTGAAGCCGTTTTCGGTCGCAAATTTCCTTGCCAGATAAAATAATCTTTGAGCCTTCATAGTCAAACTTTCCGATATGTAGATTGGTTTTGATTCACCTGGTATATTAATATGGGACGTGTTTAATTTGGTTTGAGCATGTTTGCGATTAAAATTGCGCATTTTATGCAGTATATTTTCTTTTACAGAGACCGAGACGAAGTCGACTATAATAGGTGATTCTCCGGTTTTTTTGTTTATGCGGAAAATATCCTTAATGTCGTGTTGATCAATAGGCGTACCCAGTATTTTAGCCGTTTCGGATACGAAACTGTGCAGATCCTCTTTATTTTCACCCTCTCGCTTTGGTAAATTTCTAATCTCGATTTTAGTGAGACATAAAATACGCTCCAGATTCTCAACTTTACTTTCAAGTTGATTAATGTAGGCGTGATCGGTTTTTCGGTCTTTGTCAATTTCGTTTACCTTTACTATAATGTCATCATACTGTTTAGTGACAAAAGCTAAAGATGTTTTTAATTCCAGGTTCTGTGCTATAATTTCACTCATTGAATCCTGTAACGCTTTAAATTTGGCTTCTGACTGGGCAGTAGCAGACTGCAGCAAGTCTCTTATATCTTTCATAAACCCGACCATTTCATCTTCACGTTTGCGCTTGATGCGTGACGTGACATTTGTGTCTCTGATATTGAGGTTTGGGGCAGACCCGGTTATTGAGATAGTTGGATTTCTCACCTGAAGAGTCTCCGAGTCGCTAGCTGTGGACGCGGCAGGCGATTGGGGCGGCGTACGTCTCATGATTGTATTGTTTACGTAGAGACTCCTTAATACCTTATAACCACTTTGTAGCTCAGTAGGACCGGTGTGGGAGTTGGAGATATGGTGAGTCACGGCGTTCGCAGTCCCTAACGTCTGGATCCAATTAGTGTTGATGCGTTGACACACGTTGCTCGGTGAAGTTTGTTAGGCGCTTGTAACTGCTAGTAGTCAGAGTAGTGGGCGGTGTCAGGTGGTAATGACTCACGCGCAGTAGACAGAGATGGGTAGCGTAGCAGCACTTGCTTTCTCAACCTTGCTCGCCGCTGGAGTCGATGTCTTGCAACACTTTGCGCGCCTGGTACTTTCCAATAAATAAACTAGTCTATTTATTTAAATTTATTGTTGAAATTTTAATTTTGAATTTTAAAAAATACGATATGGGTACAACACGTCCGTGCGCAATGGCTGTCCGGGGGGAAGGTGATTTCAATTTCAACTCATTTCAACTGAAGGACATGTGACTAAAAGAGTAATGGATCTGAATGTTGATGGACGGAGAGCGAGAGGAAGGCCAAAGAAAAGATGAATGGATTGTGTAAGGAATGATATGAAGGAGAAAGGAGTAAATGATGTCGTGACGTCTGATAGGGGAGAATGGAAGAGGAAAACATGTTGCGAAGACCCCAAATAGAATGGGACAAGGGCAGGAAAATGATGATTTCATTTTCTACTCGATACCTGCACGCGTTTTTGAGATAAAGGGTCTTGACAGACATACAGGCTGACAGTTCATTGATGTTATAATAAGGGTTCCGTATTTTCCTTTTGAAGTAATAATAATAAAAAAAATACACAATACAAGGTAACGTTCCATATTGAAGAAAAGCGGCTCCCTTGATGTCAATCACACCATGTTACAACGAAATCACTGTAATGTATAGCGTTTTAATGATTTTATTTCAAACTAGCTGTGCCCAGCGGTTTTTGCTGCCGCAAAAACCGCTGGCTAAATTATAATTAAAAATACGACTGGTTCTAAAACCTACCGAATATACAAACATACTAAATTCCATTAAAATCAGTCAAGTTTTTAAACGTGTGACACATTTACATATTTAAGATTTATCTACATACTAGCTTTCGCCCGCGGCTTCGCCCGCGTTAAACTTGGGGTAACACAGTTCCCCTTGCGCCTTATTGATTTGTAATAGCAACGCTAAGTTTTCTCTTTTCTTCCCTCTTTCTCCCGCACATCCCATAATAATAATAAAAATTAGCCTATGTCCGTCTCCTGGTTCCCAACTATCTCTGTACCAAAATTCATCAAAATTGGTTTAGCCATTAAAGCGTGAAGAGGTAACAAACAAACAAACAAACCAAATCACTTTCGCTTTTATAATATTAGTAAGGAGTAAGGATTTCAGTCTGAACTCGCGTAGCAAGAGCGGGTCACTGCTTTATGAAAAACATTTAAACTACTCCAGGCAACATATCTAGTTAATAAAGTTTTAATTAAAGCAGTTACACAAATTCTGTTCCATATTTCCCAAAATTTTCATGCAAGCTTGAATCGTCGAGTGATATGGAAACGACTGAGACCAACGAACCGGCACATGCTTGGTTTTATAATACGCAATTTAGCTACCCTACCATGACGTGTTAAAGCAGAACTTATTCCGCTGAGGGAAAAGGACAGAGCTATACAGGGTGTCTAGCACCATCTCTTTCACTCAGTGGAATAAGTTCTGCTTTAAGATGTCATAGTAGGCCTACAGTTCCTGCTCAAATAATATTTAATGCAAGTGAGTTTTTGGGATATGAGTGCAGAGAGAGAATATCAAACAAATGAAAATATTATAGTTTACTAGCTGTGCCCTGCCGTTTCACCCGCTGCTCATTTAGGGGTATGAAAAATAGATGTTGGCCGATTCTCAGACCTACTGAATATGCATATAAAATTTCATAAGAATCGGTCAAACCGCTTCGGAGGAGTATGGGAACGAACATTGTGACACGAAAATTTTATATAATCTAGCTGTGCCCAGCGGTTTTTCCCGCTGCTCACTTAGGGGTATAAAAAATAGATGTTGGCCGATTCTCAGACCTACCCGATATGTACACAAAATTTCGTTTAAATCGGTCCAGCCGTTTCGGAGGAGTATGGGAACGAAAACTGTGACACGAGAATTTTATTTATTAGATAGATAAACAAAGCTTTTGCCCGCGGCTTTGCTCGCGTTAAATTCGGGGTAACACAGTTCCCCTTTCCTGATTATAGGTACCTGCTACCTGTAGTTTTTGCCCTTGCGCCTTAATTATTAAAATAGCAATGCTAAGTTTTCCCTTTTCTTCCCTCTTTCTCCCTTATATAATATTAAAATATAAAAAAAAAATAATAGCCTATGTCCGTCTCCAGGGTCCTATCTATCTCTATACCAAAATTCATCAAAATCGGTTTAGTCATTTAGGCGTGAAGACATAACAAACAAACAAACTTACTTTCGCTTTTATAATATTAGCGAGGATACGAATTAAGTACTCGTATACCTAGGCTCGCGAGGTTGTCGACATGTGGTATGTGGACACTTATTTTACCATTTTTATTGTCGTACATATTTTTATTAATAGTCTATCTGTAGTTTTCCTAATAATAGTTAGAGCTCAGGGAAGCACAATAACATCAATACACAATACATGAAACCCGTGAACCCAAGGAACAAAAGAAGCTGAACTAATTAAGGGTGGTCCCCACTCGTACGTCAATACAGTCACAGCGGTAATTGGCGAGCGATATTAATTCAGTGCGTACGAATGTGAAACCCTAAAGGGCATAGATTGATTGCCGAATACTGTACACCCATGATTTGCGTTGTCAACCACGCTTTTTTTATTAGCTCGGGATTTTCCTGTGGAATGTATAGAATTCGTTATTTTTATAGCACTGCACGATAAAGACTTTTAGACACGAGAGCGCCGAGTAAATGTTACGTAAATACGTCGTTTTTTTAATTAAAAATAAAATTATCTTATTGCATTTTACTTTGATTATTTGTAACAGCCACGATCAAATGAATAATTTCTTAACATTATGAATCCTAACTTCCTTACTAATATTATAAAAGTGAAAGTGAGTTTGTTTGTTTTTCTTCACGCGTTAATGGTTGAACCGATTTTGGTAAATTTTGGTACAGAGATAGTTGGGACCCAGGAGACTGATATAAACTCATTTTTTTTTTAAAGTGGGATATGAGGGAGAAAGAGGGAAGAAAGGGAAAACTTAGCTTTGCTATTACAAATCAATAAGGCGCAAGGGTAAAAACTGCAGGTACTGTGTTAAACCGAATTTAACGCGAGCGAAGCCGCTGGCAAAAGATAGTAAAAAATATATTTGTGTAATAGTCGGTGAATATTTGAGTATGTTATCAAGCTACATCTTACACAAACTTATGGTCACCCTAACCTGAAAATAATTAATCATTGTAGTAACACAATCTTGATTCTGCTGCGTTCGTACTAAATAAATTAAGTAGGCATGCCAGATTAAATTTATATACCTTATATAAATTTAATGGTTTCAGTCAAAAGCAAACCCAACGAAATATAAAGAGACAAACAATGCGTTCCTTTCTTAGTAATCGAAAATTGGGAAGAAATGTCAGACTTTTACTGACTAAAACCCATCCATGTTCCTTCGGTTACTCTTTGTGTTCCGGGGACGCGGTATCTTGAATAACCCGAAACCACGGTAGGCCGGGTATCAAATATATATAATACTAGCTTTGCCCAGCGGTTTAACCCGCTACTCACTTAGGTGTATGAAAAATAGAAGTTGGCCGATTCTCAGACCTACCCATATATGTACACAAAATTTCGTTTAAATCGGTCCAGCCGTTTCGGAGGAGTATGGGAACGAAAACTGTGACACGAGAATTTTATATATTAGACTAGCTGTGCCCAGCGGTTTCACCCGCTGCTGACTTAGGGGTATGAAAAATAGATGTTGGCCGATTCTCAAACCTACTGAATATGCATATAAAATTTCATAAGAATCGGTCGAGCCGTTTCGGAGGAGTATGGGAACGAAAACTGTGACACGAGAATTTTATATTTTAGATATACTAGCTGTGCCCAGCGGTTTCACCCGCTGAGGTTTAGGGGTATGAAAAATAGATGTTAGCCGATTCTCAGACCTACCCGATATGTACACAAAATTTCGTTTAAATCGGTCCAGCCGTTTCGGAGGAGTATGGGAACGAAAACTGTGACACGAGAATTTTATATATTAGAATTAGATAGTTCATAAAATAAAAAGCTAAAAAGTAGTAGGTATAGATTTTGATTATGCTGCTAACCTTAATTCACAGTCAGATACTGATTGACATTCATGTTTGCATCACAAAACACAATTAGGTAAATTGTATAATTTGTGCCGGACATTTCAAATCATTTGTTTTTAAGCAAAGAGTACAATCATTTGAAGACTAAACTGACGTGACTTAGCTATATAACCAAACTAAATATACATTAAAAAAATCAGCTACTATAATTTAAATTGGGGATTTGAACCCACGACCAGGGACATAAGTCTGCTATTACAATAGTGTCGGAATGGTCGATCACTGATCGCATAATGGTTGATTTTGACAAGTTTAGTATGTAGCAGATTACCAAATTTGTCAAAATTAACCATTATGCTATCAGTGATCGACCATTCTGACACTATTGTAATAGCAGACTTAGGCCCCTGGCAGTTTCACTTGCGACGATAAAATTGAATTTATAATAAAAACATTTGAGACAATCTAAGCGTTTGAAATAAAGTAAATATATACATATCGAATTGAGAACCTCTTCCTTTCTTTCCGTCGGTTAAAAAGTGTGTTAATATAATAACTTACCAATCATTATTTCAGTCCCGGGCGCAATGGCTACGAAAGTAATAAAGTGTACGACTTGTAATATTTTCATCTGTAAACTGTTAGCGTTAAAGAGTAACCATGGAGTTTCTTGCCGGTTCTTCTCCATAGGAAACGACCAACCCGAACCGTGCATCTTTTCTCG
The DNA here is from genome assembly GCA_958449745.1 of Ochropleura leucogaster. Classification (NCBI taxonomy): domain Eukaryota; kingdom Metazoa; phylum Arthropoda; class Insecta; order Lepidoptera; family Noctuidae; genus Ochropleura; species Ochropleura leucogaster. The sequence goes on from OY288216.1 coordinate 15,843,479, forward strand.
ATGTTTTATAAGTGCCCATGTAGGCTTATATGAAATAAAAATATTTTGATTTTGTTTATACAGGATGAAGTGGACGTGATGGACGAAGAAGGCCTAGTAAGGCTATGCGTAACCGCTTTATCGGAGGAGGCCATAGAAACAGGCAAAAAGTTGCTTTTTCCATCGGTGTCAACACAGCAACGGAAAATATCTAGAAAGAAAAGTGGCAAATCGCAACGAAATATATTCAAGCAAACGGATCCGGAGCATCTACCAATATTTGTAGCAAAAGATTTGCACAAACTCCCACCAATGACATTTTGATCATATTGACGCAACCAGAACGCTTAAAGAAATATTGCTTATTCCAATTAACTGTTTAAAAAGCCTTTTGTTTGCAAACTGTACATACTCAAATACACCAATACCATTCAACCGATCCCCAAGACAAAGTTTACTTCGTTGACAGATACAAATGGTTCTTATCCATTCTTTCTGCTGTTACATTTGTTTTCTAGTACTTGTTTGAGTACAATTGAACAAATAGCAAGTGTGCATTTTGAGCATAGTAGCTTTTAGTTAAGGCTACGTTTTACCATTTTAACTATTTTGAACCTGTGAAAATCCACAAAATTAAATTCAAGAAAGAACTAAATTTTTTTTTTAATAAAGTTACATAAATGTCCAAAGGTTTTGTAAAAACAAAATGTTTATTTGTGTGTTTATGATTACATATAAGTTTAATTAATATTCTCTTTATTTTCCATTTTATCTTATTTTTACATTTTTAAATACATATTTCTTAAAAAAAAATAACATAAACAATATTTAAAAATATAAAAATACGTTAATACATGATGTTAGATAGTACATTTTTTGACATTCAAAAGTGCCTATAATGGTCTAATTGAAATAAATGTATTTTTTTTTTATTACGTCTTATCTTAGTAGGTAGATCACAGCTTAGTGTAGGTAGAATTTATCTTTTTCTAAAATTATTAGATTATTTTATTCGTTTTATTGAAACAACTTCAGTAACAATTAATCAACAAACAAAAATAGTTTTTATTTCAAGAAATCGCCAAGCGGTTGGACAACTCTTTCCGTGCCTTTGTTAGCCCTTTTTGGTACTTTGTCTCTTGTCAGAAATGCGGGACGAATTTTTGACACCCTGTAATTATTTTCCTATTTTTATACTTAGACGTATTTTTTCGTTTATTCATTTCCATACATAATTATTTGTTATATTTTTACATTATTCTTATAAAAAAAAACATTTAAAAATATAAAAAATAGTACTCCACCAGCATCGGGAAAAGGGTCCGAGCTACCGGTGGTCAGGGCTCTTAAGTGAGGAACCTCCTAACAATACAGGCCATGTCCAGAAGTACTGCTTTCTGAATCTCTGCCTCCTCAGATGTTGGTCAAGGCTATTGGCTATTAAGCCATTGGCCGACACGACTATCGGCACAATGACTGCTGTATTTACGTGCCACATGTCGACAACCTCGCGAGCCAGATCTAGATACTTTATTAATTTAGATATGTCTATTTGTAGCTTGTAAATAATAGTTGTTATAGATAAAATAAATCATTTATCAACAAACTATTACTAACTAAATTCAGCATCAATATTCATCCATCCCAAATGAAATCTTAGGCCACTCATCGGCAATTTGACCAGCAGGATTTGCTCTCCACACCTCATTAAACAATGTCCAACCAAACAAACACCATTTAAATATCAACTCTATTTCTGCCGCAAACAGTTTCATTTTACTTGGGAACCACGGAGAATTATGACATTCAGACCGGAAAGGGACATAGAAATTTAGAACGTCGTTTCATGAATTTAGGGTAGTATTTCGATTGACAGAGTTTAACACGGAAAAGTGCTTCAGTAAAGGCTTGTAGTGTAGTGTTTGATGACACAGCCCCTTAACTGGACTGTGGCTAATGGAGAATTGATGTTGTCTCTTTCGCACTTACGGGATTGCCTTATTTTATGTCGCATTTCTTCCAGAAAAAGTTTTTTGTCTAAGCCTTATCTCATCTTTTGTTTCTTTTGATAAAGGTAAGAATTTAGGCAAAGTTTTTTTTGGAACCTTAGGCTCAATTCACACAATAACCGGCACACTTGAAAATTTTTCAGTAGTCCAAACATATAGTTTATACTGATATGAACCGATTTTTTACGAAACAAGTAACGACAAAAGCATGGCTATTGCATCTTTAAATTAGCTATGTAATACTGATTATCCCTAATTTACATAGAATTACGTAACTTATTTTTTCGTAAAACTAAATGCACGCTTTTAACCATAGAGTTATAATTCTTTTACCATTATTTGTGAAAATTATGTGGGTATGGGGCCGTTCAAGTATTACGTAAGCACTATGGGGGGGCGGGGGGGTCTTTGCTTTGCTTATTTTGGATGACATGGGGGGTAGGGGAGTCTAGATGATGATTACGTCATCGGTAGTTATTTACTTTTTTACCGAATGGCAACTCTCACATTGTCTTAGCTTGAAAACAAAACGCATTTTCGGGGATTCGCGCAAATAATGCGGATGTTTACGAAAAAAAAAACAATACAGTAATTGAAAATGTTTACGTAAGCTTGGGGGGAGGGGGTAAGAGCTTTGCTAACTTTTGCTGACAAGGGGGATGGGGGGGTAAATAATTGTAATAAATCTGCTTACGTAATACTTGAACGGCCCCTATCACGTAAACTTAGTTTTAAAAATATAGTTCATACTTTATTGTAATGTAAAACTTATTTAATAAATGTGTCAATAAAGTGAAAAAAAACCTTCAAAACTTTCGAAAGTCGGCGACTTTTGTTTGAATCATCGATTTTTTGCCACCGACTTCCGAAAGTAAATTTATTTTTAACCAAAAGTCTTTTATTTCAGCGTTTTTAGGCTGTGGTAAGATGGTATTTCACACAAATTCATATCGAGTATTCATTCTCCCTTGCCTCTAAGAGATATTAGCATATCGTTCATTTACATTAAAAGAAAAAAAATAGACTTCTTGGGTTTTCTCATTCACATCTCAAATAAAAAAATAATCATAAGTTCTTAGTTCTAATTTTTTTTGGGGTGGGAAATCATCAAAAAACTTCCCCCGCTCTGGGTGGAACGACGGGGAGCGTCAGACTTTTACTGACTAAAACCCACCCATATTCCGTCTATTGCCCTTTGCGTACGTTTACATTCGAATGAATAATCTCCTCCTTTTTTGAAGCCTTTTAAAAATAAATGTCTAAAAACTTATTTAAGGCAAACTGCGTACCTATCTAACACGTATGAAATTGAAGGTAAGAGCTTGTTATCAATAAGTCAGTTGCTCACACCACCCACAACCGGCCATTCCAATTTTAAACACTCGGAAAAATGCTGAACCTTTTTAAAATTGGAACGGAAGCGGAAACGGCTTTGGCATAAACATGGCCGCACAGGGTTGCCAACGGCACATTTAATGAGACTCATTGCTCCGTTATGGCAGTTTTTGTGCCAAATTCATGTTCTGTTTGCTATTTTGTCGTTGGATTAGCCATTCCAATTTTGAATTACGGGTTGGTGTGTCATTACTAAAATGCTTAAATATATTTCGGGGTAAAATTACAGCAATCCTGACTAAATCGAAAGTGAGTTTGTTTGTTTGATTTTGATGAATTTTGGTACAGAGATAGTTGGGACCCAGGAGACGGATAGAGGCTAATTTTTTTTAGTGTGTGTTATGAGGAAAAAAGAGGGAAGAAAAGGGAAAACTTAGCATTGCTATTACAATAAATAAGGAGCAAGGGCAAAAACAACAGGTAGCAGGTACCTGTAAATCAATAAAGAGGAACTGTGTTACCCGGAATTTACCGCAAGCGAAGCCGCGGGCAAAAGCTAGTATCCTTATCCTAACTTCCTTTCCTTACTTAATATTATAAAAGCGAAAGTGAGTTTGTTTGTTTGTTACCTCTTCACGCTTTAATGGCTAAACTGATTTTGATGAATTTTGGTACAGAGATAGTCGGGAACCAGGAGACGGACAAAGGCTTTTTTTTTTTTAAAGTAGGATGTGAGGGAGAAAGAGACACAAATCAAAGAGATACAAATCAATAACGCGCAAGGGAAAAAACAACAGGTAGCAGGTACCTGTAAATCAGTAAAGAGGAACTGTGTTACCCCGAATTTACCGCAAGCAAAGCCGTGGGCAAAAGCTAGTATCTCTTATAAGAACGCAGATGAACTATGTTTGAAATCTCTCAGACGATTTCTACATGGCACTGCTCTTCCGCGCGGACGGTAATGGCGGCTAAGCGGATGTATGAGATGGACGATGCGCGCGGCTCGTCCGCGTGGGATGTGTGCTTAAGATGACATTTTTTCTAAATTTTTATTTTTTTTAATGTTACTACACTAGGAATGTCTCTCGTATCATGGGTGCGTTTACAAATATTTAGACTCACATACACAAACAGCCAGACCCGGAACAATTATCTGTAGGCCATATATATATAAAGTATTTGTTCCGTGCGGGAATCGAACCCGCGACACGCACTCACGCAGCCACTGGGCCAACCGTGTCGTCAATTATTTATTTTGTGTTGAACTTTATTAAATGTTATTTGTACGTGTCCTTTCTTGGAGGTCCTAAAATTAACTAATGAAATATTTTCACAATAGGGCTGCGCGAAATACCTAAGAAAACAACTAGGGCAATGTTGTTACAATCTCTGCGACATTATTTGTGCGAAAGCACTAAAGTTTGTACAACGGACTTCTACACAATGCAAATAATATGCGTGCCAAGTTTATTCTAGGCCTCTGGATTTGTGGAAAGAGGATAACTACAGCAGACTTTTTTGGATGGGAAATTATCAAATGACTTCTTCATCCGCTCAGGGAGGTGTGGAGGAGTGTCAGACTTGTACTTACTAAAACCCAAACCTGTGGATATATAGAAATCATTTATTTGCTAATGTAGGTTTACATATAATGCTGGTAAGTTTTACGACGTCCCGATACATTTTGCCTTACGGCTTGCATAAATTATTTAAATACTCATTATGTAGACGAAAAAATTACATTAAAAAATTGCGTAATAATATGTTTGCATAATAATTGCATAATAACACATTTATTTATTTTTATTTATTTATTAAGGATCTCCAACAAAATATGTACACAGATCATTTAACTTAACTTATGGACGACAATAGTATCACGTAGGTGCACTCCTTCACTTACAGGAGACCACAGCATGCACAATACAAATTACTATAAGCTAACAAAATAACAGTTCATATATTATAGAATTAAATAAAAATAAAAAGTTTGTAATAACTAAATTTTTATTTTTATTTAATTCTATAATTAAATTTATTCAAAAAAAAATTATATAAATATATAAAAATAATTAAATTTATTTATTAAATCAAAAATAATAACAAATTAAATTCCAAATGTCAACCACTAATGAAACAAGGCCTAAACCCAAATGCTAATAAATTAAATCAATGAATGAATACTACTAATCTAAACAAAAAATATAATAATCAGGAATCAAATATAATTACAAATGTCCAAAATTAAATTTAAAATAGCAAATCACGCATGTAACATTATTATTATGTCATTAAATAACAAAGGAGCAGCAATCACACCGTTAACAGAAAGTTTTGTCATTAATAAATTCCTTAATTGTATAGTATTGTATTCATTGCAAGTTCCTTCTAAAGCCCGTTGTGTGCCGCGTTATCTCTATCGAACAACCCGCAGAAATAAATACATGCCAACGACAGTAAACATATTCCTAATCTCCCCCAAAACTAAAAAAAACCGGCCAAGAGCGTGTCGGGCCACGCTCAGTGTAGGGTTCCGTAGTTTCCCGTCCGTCACAATAAGCGTTCCCAGTTATGAGGCCAACCGAACAATTCGGTAATACCCGATCCAATGTAATAAGTACCTACAGCGCCATCTCTCGGGGAATTGGGTTACTAATTTTGGATTGCGAGAACCGATTTCAATAATTCTTTTTTTGTTTGAAAAAAGATACGTTCAGGATAATAAAATATGTAAACAAAGTTACAAAAAAAGCTTGCATATACGATTATACTACAAACTTAGTCCAGAAATTATTTTGTACAACTTTTTGTCTTTTTTGTACAAAAACTGTTGTGTCAATCAAGTTCAAAATAATTTTCATAGAAAGTCCTTATAAAGTTCTACTTTTCAGATTTTTTAGACTTATGGTTCAAAAGTTAGTGGGGGGGGGACACATTGTTTTTTACTTTTGGAGCGATTATTTCCGAAATTATTGACATTATCAAAAAATGATTTTAGTAAACCCCTATTCATTTTGAAATACCTTTCCAACAATATATCACACGTTAGGGTTGAAATTTTAAAAAAAATCATTTCTCACTTTACATATAGGGTGGCTACCCTAATAAAACATTTTTTTCAAATTTTTATTTTACCACTTTGTCGGCGTGATTAATATACATATTGGTACCAAATTTCAGCTTTCTAGCGCTAACAGTCACAGAGATTAAGCGAGGACGGACGGACGGACGGACGGACGGACGGACGGACGGACGGACGGACGGACGGACAGACAGACATGGCGAAACTATAAGGGTTCCTAGTTGACTACGGAACCCTAAAAAGACGTAAAAAAGCTAATAAGTAAAACCGCAGTAATTTACCAAACCCTTATTTTGTATGTAAATTACTTCAGGACTGCTTACCCAACGGTTTTATCTTTTGTTGTGAAATATAAGATCTTTCGTGAACGCAGCCAGAACGCGCCCACTGGTGTTGCTTTGATATTGACACCGTTATTTCATTTGTCAAAGTGGATCTGGAAAAATGTTATATAGCAACAAATTTCTGCTTTTTAGGCGACAATAGAGGTCGGTTTTCTGAGGTACGAGAATGGAATTTTATTTTCAAAAACAATTTTTCATTAATTCACACACTCAACAACAAATGTGCCACGACAACTCTCTTGATTACTTGAACAATAGGCCTACTACGACATCTTAAAGCAGAACTTATTCCACTGAGGGAAAGAGATGGTGCTAGACACCCTGTATATGTCTGTCTCTTTCCCTCAGCGGAATAAGTTCTGCTTTAAGACGTCATGGTAGGGTAGCTGTTCTGTACATTATGACATTGCCAAACCATTAGTGCCGCCAATGACTTCGACGGAATGCCCATAAATCACGCAATTTTTTTTTCTCTCATAATGATCTGTCTAGCTATTTTTTTTTTGTTACAGTTCCCACACTTGCTACTCCAAATTCACTATTAACATTGGCAGAATAGTCGACATCGGCTTTAATTGCCATTAAATAAAAAATAGAATAGAATAGACTTTGACGGAACGAAGAATGTAATTTTCGCTACAAAATGACGACGTGGTGTCTACAATCAAAACCGCAGCGACACAATCGCTTGCCTTTATTGACAAACTATGTGGTTGCTATTATAATCATTTTGATCACAACTTAATAACGGCCTATTTCAAAATCACAATTTCACCTCAATATCTCAAACATGTAGGTTTTGCTGCATGAAAAAACAAAAAGAAAAGAGAAAGTGACTTTTTAATTTTAATTATTAAAACCGCGCATTGTCATTGTTACGTTCGGAAACGCGTAATAACCTAAAATTTAAAGACCGTTGTTTAACGGTCTTTGAATCTGTTTAGATAATTTATGTTACTTGTTTTATAAATAAATGTATTTTTTCTTGTTTTTTAGAGTAATCATTGCAGCAGATAAAACTGATATTTACCTTAAAATAACTATATCTAGTTTCAACAATATTACATTTAAAATTAAAGAAGACAGGTGCTGTTTCAGAACGCGTTTATAAATGTTACTTTTATTAAATATATTCAGTTCTGTCAACTCCTGTTCAGTCTTTTATTATGTTTCGGTACAAATTACACGAAAAAGAAAGAACATAGAATAAAAGTTTAGCTTAAGAACATTATAATTATTATATGCGTGACGATAGAAAAAAAAACTCTCCCCTTTCTCTCACTTAAAAAAAATATAATAACCTATGTCCGTCTCCACGGTTCACGGTTCTCTGTACCAAAATTCACCAAAACCGGTTTAGCCATTAAGGTATGAAGGCGTTACAAACAAACATACAAACAAACTCAACTTCCGTTTTCAATATTATGAAAACGGAAGTTGAGTTTGTTGGTAAGGATTACGTTTTTGAACGAACAAGAACGTAAAGTACATTAAATTGCTTGATGAGATCAAAGTAATATGTGTTCTTGCTGCTGAAGTGAAAAAGTTATAGGTATGTGTAACACGAGAGCTACATTATTTGCCGTTTGCACAAATAACTATTTTCCACACAAAACCAAACTTATCACCTCGTGAGACATTCAAAATAACTAAAGATCGTGAAAGATAAAACTAAAACTATTAATGGGAGTTCATTCAAGAAAGTTGTGGAGTTTCTAGTTCAGTGCCGGTACGCGCCTCCCCTTGTATCGTACGTCCCTGAGGGACTCTCTAACAACGGAGTGACATATAAACACAATTTAGAAGGTCCACTTGCCGATGAAAAATTATCAAATAACTGCCCAAGCTCTGTGTTGCGTTGTTTATTCGATAGCGTAGCGGGAGCAGTCTAATGAAACTCGTGGACTGATTACAATAGTGTATTACTTGAAACAGTTGAAATTAAAAATATACAAAGAGAAAACGCGGTGTCTCCGCCGTGGTAAAATGTGAAGTGTGGGGGCGGGCCGTGATGCGAGCGAGGTGTCGCACGCGCCGCTTCCGCGCACCCCTCACCGCCGCGTAGACCCGGCGCTGGCCCTCCGCCCGCAAAAATAAGGGACACGTATTGTTTTATTTGTAAACTAGCTGTTCCACGCGGTTTCACCCACGCTGCTCAGCACCTGTTGGTCGTAGCGTGATGTTATATAGCCTATAGCCTTCCTCAAGAAATGAACTATCCAACACTAAAAGAATTTTCCAATTCCAACCAGTAGTCCCTGAGATTAGCGCGTTCAAACAAACAAACAAACAATCAAACAAACAAACTCTTCAGCTTTATAATATTAGTATAGATAAGTATATAAGTATATTATAAGTATAGATTAGAATAAAAATGACAAAGATATACTTAGCCCATTAATGTTACGTATGACGTCAACGTTGCTGCATTTTTTCGCAACGAGTGACGTCACACGTAACTTTAATGGGCTATATCTTTGTCATTTTTGACGACACGGTTGGTGCAGTGGCTGAGCGATCGACTGCTGCGCTGCGCGTCGCAGGTTCGATTACCGCACGGAACAAATATTTATATGGCCTACAGATAGTTTTTCCGGGTCTGGCTGTGCGTTTACAAAGATTTAAACTCTCATACACAAACAGCCTGACCCGAAACAACTATCTGTAGGCCATACAAATATTTATTCCGTGCGGGAATGGAACGCGCGACATGCGGCGCAGCAATCGATCGCTCAGCCACTGCGCCAACCGTGGCGTATATTATAAAGATGGCAAGTACATCTAAAGGGTTGTAAACCTTCTGCTACTCCGCATTTCGTTTCAATAGAGTGAAACGATCTAATAAATAGATCTGGAACACTCCGCCTGGTGATAAGGTCAATCTGACGCCATTACGTGCGGCAACTTTCCTAATTACATTTTGTACTAGGCTGTAGCTTTTACGGATTGAACACTGAATGTCTTGCTTTCAAAAACCGAACGCGACCAAACACAGAATCACCATCAACTCATCATCTTTAAAACTCTGCATTGATCCGCTAAACCGATTCTAATCTTTCTGTGAATAATCCTTACTCCTTACTAATATTATAAAAGCGAAAGTGAGTTTGTTTGTTTATTTGTTTGTTACCTATTCACGCTTTAATGGCTAAACCGATTTCGATGAATTTTGGTACAGAGATAGTTGGGAACCAGGAGACGGACATAGGCTAATATTTTTTTGAAAAAAGTGGGATGTGAGGGAGAAAGAGGGAAGAAAAGGGAAAACTTAGCGTTGCTGTTACAAATCAATAAGGCGCAAGGGGAACTGTGTTACCCCAAATTTAACGCGAGCGAAGCCGCGGGCAAAAGCTAGTTTAAAATAATCCCAGACATCTAAGTAGCGAAAGGTTTGCTCATTTACATTCATTAATAAGTAAATACTCGCACATATGTGGCCGAAAGTGAATAATTTATAGTACCCTCGGCTCTGTTAAATATACATTATTCTAACATTTTGTAAACATAGCCTTCATCTTGAATTAAATAAGGAGAGGTATTTTAAACTTATACTTGGAGATTACATGTACTACGGCGTAGCACAGACTGCTACGGCGTAGCTTACTTTGCTACGGCGTAGGTACATTTGGTAGGCATAGAAAAAGGAACCTCCATACAATACGACCCGTCTTCATGATGTCCTAGTACTAATTATTATTGTAACCTTTATTTATTTGTAAACACATTATTATTTAATATTTTGTAAAGTATTTTTTTATATATATTACAGAAAATGTGATTTGCCGGTATTGAGAGCAGTGACCAAGACTGTTGCTGGTAAAGGCTCACGAGACAGTACCCTCCCGCCACCGCCTACCAAAATTCATCAAACTTGGTTTAGCCCGTTAGGCGTGAAGACTTAACAAACAAAGAAACTCACTTTCGCTTTTATAATATTAGTAAGGATAGAAAGGATAATATGTCTTAATCCACAAAATACTGTAGTGTATTTAACCACAAGCTATGCAAAGATAATACGATACCTTTTCACGGGTGAATGATTTTGTCAAAGCCTTCAACAATTGGCTATTGATTGCTCTCACTGAACACTGAATAGCGTCCGAAATCAATTGAATATTATCGACAAAACTGCTATTATGTACACGTCATGTGAGGACTAAATATTTTGATATCGGTTAAATTATTCGTTTTTCAATTAATACTGAAATGTTTAAAGTTTATATACGTAAACTATAGAACTGCTAATAACTTTTAGTAACAATGGATATTGAAAAAAAATGAGAGGTGTCAAGGGACACCCGGATGGAACAAAGTTATTATTTATTATGTACAAAAAACCTGTATACACACACCAAAAATAATCGTCGCAACACCACGCTGTTCAATGCGAAATAGAAAGACGCAACGATAATAACTGGCTTGCTTTCTATTAGAGAGAGAGAGACAGATAGACAGAGAAACTGCAAAAAATGTCGTTACAACTTTTGATCTTAATTTTTCCGACTAGCCATTCGCAAAGCGCGATAAGGTATTTCATTCCAAAACTCGATAAAAATATGTATAAGACATTATCATACCATAACTTAAACTGCTGAAACATAAAAGCAAAAAAATAACCAACTCCCAAAAAAAACAAAATGGAAAATACCGTCCGGAAGTCGGTGGCAAAAAACACAACGAAACAAACAAAAGTCACCGACAACCGGAAGTAAAGTTCTTATCCACTTCTTTTTTATGAGGCGGTTCTTTTAAAATTAATTTGAATTATGTATAAATATGTAGAAATAACAAACATATAAAACATCAATCCTTTTTTTCCTTTACATTTTTAATGCGAAAGGAGAATAATTGTAATACGAAAATGTGCACTAAAGAGTTGTCGTCGATATAACCGTGATCTACACTCTTTTCGTCCAATTTATTTGAGACTAGCTTTTGCCAGCGGCTTCGCTCGCGTTAAATTCGGGGTAACACTGTTCTCCTTGCGCCTTATTGATTTGTAATAGCAACGCTAAGTTTTCTCTTTTCTTCCCTCTTTCTCCCTCACATCCCACTTTTATTAAATAAAAAATAGCCTATGTCCGTCTCCTAGTTCCCTACTATCTCTGTACCAAAATTCATCAAAATCGGTGTAGCCATTAAAGCGTGAAGAGGTAACAAACAAACAAACAAACTCACTTTTATAATATTAGTAAGGATAGTAAGGAAGTAAGGATTACCCCAGCGTGTCCTCTTCTTCCCTATATTTTGAAAGTCATTAATTTAGTGTTTATAGAACTTGTGGCTAAATGAAAACTGTCGGAGGTTAAGCCACGATTACCTAGGTAGGTCCGTGCATGGGTGAATAGCCAATACATACCGAGTCCTCCGTGCCTCGGAGAGCACGTCAAACCGTTGGTACTGGCTGTCATTCTATCTGATGATCCACCACTTATTTAAATAGATAAATGGGTGGTAGAGATCAGCTACCCTACCATGACGTGTTAAAGCAGAACTTATTCCACTGAGTGAAAGAGATGGTGCTAGACACCCTGTATAGTTCTGTCCCTTTCCCTGAGCGGAATAAGTTCTGCTTTAAGACGTCATGGTAGGGTAGCGGATAGGCAATCACTTCATGGTATTCAGCTGCATTCGGTAAGACTGGAAGCCGACCCCAATATAGCTAGGCATAGGCTAGGCATACGGTGATGATTATTGAATAATTATTGAATTCACACGTTCACAAGTTTCTCTTTGCACCTACCACAGTTTGTCTCTGCATCGCCCAAAAGTTGACTGGTGGAGAATGCCATTGGCATTAGGTCCGCCTCTGTAGATTGTGTGCTTAAAATATTAAATCCTTACTTAATATTATAAAAGCGAAAGTGAGTTTGTTTGTTTGTTACCTCTTCACGCTTTAATGGCTGAACCGATTTGGATGAATTTTGGTACAGAGATAGTAGGGAACCAGGAGACGGACATAGGCTTTTTTTTTTAAAAAGAGTGGAATATGAGGAAGAAAGAGGGAAGAAACGGAAAAACTTAGTGTTGCTATTACAAATCAATAAGGCGCTACCGAATTCAACGCGAGCGAAGCCGCGGGCAAAAGCTAGTTAATAAATACATTCATTAACGTATCTCTGATTAATCTAATGCACATCCGCAGGAATCATTTGGACCCACACGATATACTAATGTTTTTTTTGCAGGTGGGACATCATCAAATAACTTCCCCAGCTTTGGTCGGTGAGGAGTGAAGTGTCAGACTCTTACTGACTAAAACCTATACATGTTTTTTGCCCCTATGTTCCGACCCGCGGTATCTATTTCGAACAACCCGCAACCCCAGCAGATATGTATGTTATTTGATTGTGATTACAAGGTACTTATAAACAAAACTTTGTCCGATTTTCATTACCTTGTTTCACAAAATGAAATTCTTAACAGACGGTCGTTTTCTGAAACATAATTGGTCATTATTGTTAATAGGCAATCCCCTAAGTATTTTGTGAAATGCTTATAATCATGCTTAACATTATATATTAATGATAATTAAGTTTTAGTGGGGTGGTTGGTGGCAGCTGGATTAAAGTTTTCGAGAATTGAGTTTAATGGCGTGCGATTGTATCCAGCCATTGTTTGTTTGGTCTTCTCCTACTTTAAAAGCCATCCAAATACATTTTCAAAACTTTCTTCAAGACATTTTCGTCATAATTCTTGCACGCAGACTTACACATCCTTACTAATATTATAAAAGCGAAAGTGAGTTTGTTTGTTACGTCTTCACGAATAAATAGCTGAACCGATTTCGATGAATTTTGGTACAGAGATAGTTGGGTCTCTGGAGACGGAAACAGGCTAATTTTATTTAGAAAGAGTAAGAAATGAGGGTGAAAGCGGAAAGAAAAGGGAAAACTTAGCTTTTTTTTATAATAAATAATGCGCAAGGGCAAAAACTACAGGTAACAGGTACCTGCAAATTACAGGGAGACTGTGTTACCCCGAATTTAACGCTTGCAAAAAGTAGTATATAATATGCGGTTTACCAGAACAGATTATTTCGCCCCCTAAAATCAAATGAGGGCAAACCAAGCTAGCCAAAGCAGTCTAGATATGACAACTATGTAAGTAAGTTCAAAAGTTTCCGGGCTTAACTTAACCTGGATTTAATATTAACAGGGAACTAATGTTAAAATCAGCAACATCATTACATAATTGGCATTAAGTAACAAAACAAATCACTGCAACAAGAAAGTGTCAAGTTTAACTTGCAAAAAATCTGTACCTCAACTTATTCTCTCTGAATAATATTCATTACAGAACTGTTTAAACGAATCCTTTCAAAATAAACAATTTTCTGGACCACAAAGTGCAGTATTTACCGTGTAACATAGAGTATTTTTCTTCAAGTTTTGCATCAAAGATTAAATAAGTTACTAGATTTATCAAGAACTCCGACTTAGTGCTTAGCGTCGGTATTAAGTTAAGCCATTTCAGGAAGCCAGCCATGCGCGAATACCCCACTTTGAGAATCGCTCGCCAACTTTTACAACTTCGACCAATTACGTAGTGTGAAATAAAACAGAAAGTTAACTATTATAATAAACTAGCTTTCGCCCGCGGCTTCGCTCGCGTTAAATTCGGTGTATCACAGTTCCCCTTGCGCCTTATTGATTTGTAATAGCAACGCTAAGTTTTCCCTTTTCTTCCCTCTTTCTCTCTCACATCCCATTTTTTTTAAATAAAAATTAGCTTATGTCCGTCTCCTGGTTCACAACTATCTCTGTACCAAAATTCATCAAAATCGGTTAGGCCATTAAAGCGTGAAGAGGTAACAAACAACTCACTTTCGCTTTTATAATATTAGTAAGGATAATACATAATTAATGTGAAAGCGCCAGGAATTGATATTTATTAAATTAAGTCCTTATTTCAGGATCGCGTGGAGGTATCAAGATAAATTAAAACTATGTTCTCAAGTCTGTGGTCCCTTGAAGCTGTGAAAATCAACTTAGAGTGTTGATTTCTTTAGTCTACGCAGTCAAAATATATGAACGTTTATGTCGCAAGTTTGTACGGAACCCGCGGTGCGCGAGGCTCGCACTTAGCCAGTTTTTTAAGCATCCCTATGACTTATTTAAAAAAGTTTTCCGAGAGATTTTTTGACTAAGTATCATTATACTTAGTCAAAAAATCTCTGTACAAACTTTTTATTAGTTGTAAAGAGCTGCGGAGCTGACCTACTGTAGAATTGTCACTACGTTAACCTCGCATTCTAGTAGTCAGCTGAAATTATGCAGCAAACATCACAATCTCTAAGGAAACTCACCTTTTACTGGCTTAATTCAGCTGCTGTGCCTTTTAAATACACTTGACTCCAAGCTGGATTATTAGCCGCCATTTATCAAATATTATAAAAGCGAAAGTGAGTTTGTTTGTTTCCTCTTCACGCATTAATGGCTAAACCGATTTTGGTACAGAGATAGTCGGAAACTAGGAGAAGGACAAGGGAATACTTAGCGTTGCTATTACAAATCAATAAGGCGCAAGGGGAAAAACTGCAGGTAGCAGGTACTGTGTTATACCGAATTTACCGCGAGCGAAGCCGCGGTCAAAAGCTAGAATTATTATAATTTTATTTTTTGAACATGCGAGAAAATGATTTTAAAAATAGTAGCCCACCTGTATTGGGACCAGGGTCCAATCTACCGGCAGTCCGGCAGTAAGTAACTAATAAGTTCCAATCGTTACTAACCAAAATGGATGACTGTAATCTCTTTTTTCTGAAAATATATTAATTTAAAATAATAAACTCATTTTTTATTTATGACAAACTTTCTTATTTACATAAATATTTTGGACTGTCAAACTTGTACTGACTAAAACCCACCCATGTTCCTTCTACTGCCCTTTACGTTCCGGGGCGGCAGTATCTCTTTCGAACAACCCGCAACCACGACAGACAGTGGCAGACCTCTCTACTTTGCTGACATCTCTTAGAAGTGCGCGTAAAACAAGAACGCGGTCGTCACAGCCCGACGGACGAACTGTGAGCTACCCATTGCTCACCGTCCACAGACCCACGTTTACGGTCGTACAATGATAAGATTGGCGGAAATCTTGTCTAAAAACAGAATCAAGATAATTCCTGCAATGTAACCTATCAAATTCAGAATTACTTAGGCTAACACCATCTTAAAGAACTTACCCAGTACCTACCCTGTTATAATTGAAGGGCGGATCTCTTCATTAATAATATCACGTCGGTAATCCCCGAAAGGTGTTAGGCAGAGTTGTATAGTCAGCCAAAAAGATAAGTAGCCAAGATCGTCAATTACTTTTTTTCTTTTTTTGTTTATGGCATCTAGCATTATCCTTTTTTCTTTATAGCATTTCTTATAGCAGTACTTTTTTTCTTTTTTGTTAATGGCCTAGGAAGTTGTCGTCTGATTAACCGGACAATACATGTGAACGCCTCGAGAGTAAGGCCTCCTTTTTAAAAACTAAGCGACCAAACGCTGAAGTCAGCCACTTTGGGTTCGAGCCTCGGCTTAGGGCGTCGCTGATGGACAGCAAAGGGACAGGCTGGATCTGAGTGATATTATTTGGGGACTGGTTCGAAACTAGGCTCGAGATCACAGACTTGAGTCTAACAGTTCCTAAGAAAAAATCAAATAGATCTGAGGAGTTTGGTTACTCATCCCTTTGCTGACTGTACATAATAGTCCACATTTAACCAGAACCTCCTGATGATACTGAGAAATTTGTGATGGAACACCCTCTAACAATATGCCCGAGCGGAATTAAACCCAGGACATCATAATCAGCAGTCGCCATACCACCACCACACCCACGATTACCTAAGGTAATATTCCAACTTCGAAGAGATGTCAGCAAAGCAGAGGGACCTGCCAGGACCATCGCCTGCCAGGGTTACGGGTTGTTCGAAAGAGATACCGCGGCCTCTGAACGTAAAATATGAACGTAATATATGGCTATATGAGGGACATGGGTAGGTTTTAGTCACTACAAGTTTGACACCCCCCGCTCCAGAGCGGGGGAAGTTATTTGATGATTTCCCATCCGTACTAAACAAATCCAAATTTCACACAACACTTCACTTTATCCAAAAATAGAAGATATCCTACGTCTACCTCTTGTTTAATGAATGGACGGTCTAATCCTCTTTCAGTCACACCCCCCGCGCCTCCCCCCGTCCCGGACCGTCCCGGACCATCCGGGGACAATTACGGCAACCGTTCAAACACATATTAAAACTGAGCCCACTGAATTATCCGCTTTTATCCGGGATCCAATAACAGGGTATCCGGAAAAATATTGTGTTACAATAGAAAAATGGAGGAAATTGATAGTGAAATATTTTTAGTTATTAATTATCTAAAATAAAAAAATCTAATATATAAAATTTCCGTGTTACAATGTTAGTTACCGTACTCCTCCGAAACGGCTCGACCGATTCTTATGAAATTTTGGGTACATATTGAGTAGGTCTGAGAATCGGCTAACACCTATTTTTCATACCCCTAAACCTCAGCGGGTGAAACCACTGGGCACAGCTAGTCTAATATATTAAATTTTCGTGTCACATACTCCTCCGAAACGGCTCGACCGATTCTTATGAAATTTTTATACATATTCATTAAGTCTAAATATGAATCGGCTACAATATATTTTTCATACCCCTAAGTGATAAGAGTGGCCTGAGCAGCGGGTGAAACCGCTGGGAACTGCTAATTTATTTATAAAAACTTTAGGTAAAAACTATATGCATTTCGGAACAGTGTACCTTAGAGTGATGCACAGACCTTGAAGGTTGCACGGGGTTGCTTCGTAATAGGTACCGCGGCCCCGGAACATAAAGATAAAAGAAGGAACATGTGTGGATTTTAGTCAGTACAAGTCTGACACTCCTTCCCGCTTCGCCCAGAGCGGGAGAAATTAATATATGATTTCCTAACCGAAAAAACTCGCATTTCTCAAGTTATGTTTCCCTCGCTCCGCCCAGAGCAGGAGTACCAGGGTTCCGTACAAACTTGGGACATGAACGACCATATCTTTTGATTGCGTAGATTAAGAGAGTTTATTTTTAACACGTTAACCAGTGCAGCTACTGTGAGAGGAGCCCCTCACGTGCGAACCCGGTTTTTGAGCAAACTTTTTTATAGTTTATTGTTCACACGTGTATGCAAAAAAATTAAAATAAGTCAACTATGAAAAAGTCTCAAATTTGTATGGAGTCGTGACCCAAATGTGGTGCACGCACAGGGAACGTGTTAAGTGAGATTTTCCTACACATGTATTATTTCACTTATTAAAGACTGGATACATGTAATTTTACCAAGAATATCCAGATTAAAACGTACTTAGTTAAAACCTCCTTCGGTTAATCTTCGTTTTGAACAACACAACAAAGATATAAAAAAGTTAATATAGGTGTAAGCAGCTTATCTTTCCTTCGTTGCATCAGTAGGCCTACCATGACATCTTAAAGCAGAACTTATTCCACTGAGGGAAAGAGATGGTGCTAGACACACTGCATAGCTCTGTCTCTTTCCCTCAGTGGAATGAGTTCTGCTTTAAGACGTCATGGTAGGGTAGCAGATCATTGGATTGCGTTGTTTCGTACAAACTTTGCTTCTTCGCATGATAAGTTTTCTTAAGTTCTTTAAAGTAAGTAAGTATTCAAGTGAGTTAAAAAGGAAGGTTTAGGAATTCGCGGAGGTGAAGCTAGCTGCAGACTAGGCGTGGACTGATACGACAGTAGTGCATCAAAAGAATATAAATAAGTGCACCGAGGGTTCTTTACAACTTACTTAAACGGCCATATTTTTCGACTGCGTATCATCATTTATTTATTTATTTAATGATTTATGTACACACAAGAGAAAACACAGGAAAACATCATAAAAAGCAAAGAGTACAAAGGCACAGCTTATTTCTAAAGAAATTTCTACTAGCAGGCCTGCGAGAGGAAATATGAAGAAAGAAACATCATCTGCCTAGCCTCTTCCTAACTATGTTGGGGTTGGCTTCCAGTCTTACCGGATGCAGCGGAATACCAGTATTTTACATGGACTGACTGCCTAACTGACTTCCACAAACCAGTTAGTAATGGGTAATAAGATACCCCTTGGTAAGACTGTAACGACTGTCAAAGATCTCCAAATGACAGCCGGGACCAACGGCTTAACGTGCTTTCCGAGGCACGGAGGCACCTCCATATGTAACGGGTGGTCGTCCATCCACAGGCCAACCTGAGCGGCCAACCTGCTATTATTTAGCCACGAGCTCCTCATTTTTCGACTGCGTATACTGTTGAATTATTCACAGCTCCAAGGAACCACATATTTCAGTATATTGGTTTTCAACTCGATCTCCTCCCTGATGACCTCCATGTTCCAGAGATAGAGGGCCTTGACAGACAGACAGATAGACGGACAACAAAGTTATTGGTTCCGTTTTATCCTTTTGAGGTACGGAACACTAAAAAAAAAGTTTGACATTCAAAAGTGTTTTTATTCTATTTTAAACTAGGCCATGTTTTACGTATGTTCATGGAAATCTGTTCCGCTACCAAGGCATGAACAGATAGGTAACAGACAGACAAACTCGCATTCAACATTTTAACACAGATTAGGGTTTATCGAGCATTACCAACAACCAAGTCACTGCTAAAAACAAAACATATCCGCTTTAATCTGCCCAAATGGTCGTGGCTTCTTTGAAATTAATATTTCACCGTATGTTATCCGTTCTAATGAACGGATAACATACGGTGATTAAAACCAGAGCTGATAATCGGTACCGCTACCCTAACCTTACCTACTAAATTATACAGGAACGCAATAATAAAAATGTTTCCTGAGAATCTCATATCGGATTATTATCATAATTAACAACGTAATAATGGTAATTAACCAATAATTATGTGTTCGTTGTGAATATAAAGCAAAATGAGTTCACGTTTTTATTTAGCGGTACCTACCGGGATTCCAGTTTGTGAGATAATTTTTTAGGGTTCCTTGAACGCGGAAGCCTTTTAGGATGGCTCTGGTGGAACCACAAAATTGAAATTTGTAGGGTAGGCGCCTTCGTCAAACCGCTTAAGAAAATAATGTAAACATATGAAGAAATAGGAGCCACCTCTTAAAATGATATAATCAAAATAAAATAATTTATAAGGTTGGCGTTGTGGCTAAGCGTTTGACTGCTGCGCTACGTACCGCGAGTTCGATCCCCGCACGAAACAAATATTTGTATGACCTACAGATAGTTGTTCCGGGTCTGACTGTATTGTGTATGTGAGTTTGAATGTTTGTAAACGCGCCTACGATTCAGGAGAAATTTTTAGTGTGGGGAAACGTTTTTTTTTTAATACAAATCGAGACTTAAGCTCTTTTATTTCTCAAACATTTTATGCGTAAAATACATTTCCAACTTTTTTTTATCCGGGTAAATGTGGGTGTAATATTAGGTTCACCTGTGATCTACCAATCGGGATTACAAGCATGATGTTATGTGTAAATCATTTGATTTAAAATAAAGCAATTCAAATCAAAGAATCTTTCCACAAAATTCTTATAACTGGTAACACCTGGGACTTGACGAAATACTTTGTGGAAGTCACATAATTTCCCAAGACGTTCGAAAGATAAGCTCTTGCATAAGAAGGTTTGACTTCAATCGGAGTCGTCGGCTTTGTAGAATACCGTTCAAAGGATACATTCATTCTCGTTAAATATATCAACTCGTGCCTAAAATTCCAATAAACGAGTTGACAGTCTTTGTAGAACTTTGTAGTGCTCTATGCTCACAAAAAAAAAGGTAACAAATTTTTGAAAATGGAACGGTCTTGACCGTTTCATACTTTTGTTTAATTTAAAATATGTTTGTACTTTGGCTTTTTAGTTTTTACAGTCAGGTTATTTAGTTACATTTTACAAATTTTATTTTATTTTAATACTCAATTTTATTGTTTTATTTTCTTTTAAACTTTGATTTAAATTTAATCTGTGACACTGACGCCACCGAGACAAAGCAACGACATTTAATTTACTCCAATCCGTTCATCCATTTAGGAGCAATGAGGGAACAAGGAAACGGACATACCTACTAACATAATCTTGCAGCTACTGTCCAAAAGGTAAATGGGAAAATCAGTTAAAAACAAAATGTAGGTGGCGCAACCATAGCTAGGTCTCAATCTGACCAATGAAGGCAAACTATTTTGAAATATAAAATTGCAATAACAGATTTTCAATCAAAGACGATTCTTGGAGCCAACTATGCTAGCGATATTAGTTTTACAGTTGTCATCCTCATGGTTGTCTTGTAATCTTGTTCCCTTGACGATAATCCATTCAGATCTTCGATAAAACGGCATTGTGCTTACTATTCTTGTAAGGTTTAATTACGGCTAGTCTGACATTTGAATATAGAACACATTTTTTTTTTTACAAAACTCAGGTTACAGTTAAAAATCTGGAACTGAAAACTGCAGTATTACGTTACCGAGAATAAAAACCATATTTTTTCTGACTGATTTGCATTCAGATTTCAGCGACCAGTCTTGACTGACAACAATGAATTTTAATTCACGGATTCATTCGAATTTCAAATTTTAAAATATGAAAATTGCTGGCGTCAAGCCGACTTTGATTGGACCGTGATTGGAGTGCAAAGATTACGTTTTTAATTATTATTGTAAGATAACGTTCTCTTTTTTTACGAATACTTTATTTATTCATAACTAGCTTTTGCCCTCGCTCGCGTTAAATTCGGGGTAACACAGTTCCCCTTTCGTGATTTGCAGGTACACACGGCGACAGATCAACCTATAGAAAACCAGTTTATGCGGATCTCTCATTGTACTTGAGATTTATGGTGTACGATCCGTTGTTGAGAGAGCAGCATAAACTGGTTTTGTATAGGTTGATCTGTCGCCGTGTGTACCTGCTACCTGTAATTTTCAAACCTAAGTTTTCCCTTTTCTTCCCTCTTTCTCCCTCATTTCTCACTTTAAAAAAAATAAATAGCCTATGTCTGTCTCCAGGGTCCCAAATACCTCTGTACCAAAATTCACCAAAATCGGTTTAGCCATTTAGGCGTGAAGACGTAACAAACAAACTCACTTTCGCTTTTATAATATTAGTAAGGATTGCTTTTCGTATATGCTCTAATGCGCTACGATGATCAAGATATTCTCATCAGCGTTGACTACGCTGTAACGTTGATAGAAATTTTGACCGTTAAGGAGCCGAGAACTGCAGTGACAGGCCTCCAGTTCTCAGATGGACTGTATGATGGATTATATGGCAAGAAAGGAAGTAACTGATGAAATTACGCGTAACACAGTATGGAGGAAAAAGAAGAAGACATTTTTCAATCCAAAAATTACAGAATTTTCGTCACGACAACGAGATGCAGTGTGCAATTGACACATTGAACATTGCAAAATCATATGTTTAATTCATTGATATATGTATAAAAAAAACAATTATTTTATATCAATAGTTTTATTGACTTTTTTCAAACCGACTTCCTGAAACAAGTTCTAGGAATAATTTTACCCACACAAACACCACAAATTTGATATTCCAAAACGATTCTAACCACATTAATGTTGTCAACAAAACAGCTTAATAAAGTCATCATACCGCATGAAATATCACGACACGAAAGTCAAGCTAATAGGATACAACCATCTTACAATTCGCTCGTTTGCCAAACAATTAAACACGCGGCAAAGATCCCATTTAATTACTAACACACAGTTTAAATATAACCAGTAACTTTGAGAGATATGATTATTTTTTGTACACGCATAGAGAATATCTCAAAATGGCTGCCAAAAAGCGGGGAAGTGAATTAGACCCAAGTGTGTATCGTAATAGTATATTAAAACACTCGTTACATAAGTAGCTAGAATATCGCTAGTCAATGACCGGACACATTATATATGTTGAGTTATGAATCCAGCTACACGATAACTGACAAAATCTTGCACTGATTGGACAGGTCCACTCAATCTGTGTGGTGCTTTCTTAAAAAAAACATTTCAGACACTAATCTGCATACTCCTCATTTAAGTTGACCAAGATTTTTGTCTAGACCATAAAAGAGACCTCTGAGTTTGTTTTGGCTGTTTCTTCTCAGAGTAGTCGGATACGAAACACCGGCCTCATCTAGTTTTTTTTTATCAAACGATGTTTTTTTATAAACCTACTTGCAAAATAAACATCATTTATTATTTACCTAAGCGTATTTTCAGCGCGTATAAACTTGTTTTGGAAGCTCGTATAGGCGCCCACATATACATTTGTATATGTAAATAAATATTTTGGTAAAATTGGATAGTGAAAACGTACGGGGGTTGACGCGCTTGTACGTTCGTATAAGCGCAAACCGCGCGCGTTAGTACGCGCCCGCTCTCCCCTCGCGAACTTTCAGAAATATGCAATAAAGCACAGCTGTAAGATTTGCTTCATTTAAACCCTGATAGGTGCAAGGTGGTTGTGCAGGATGGGCAGGAGGTACAGCATATCCTCCAAAAAAGCCGTGTGGTTTTAGGAAACCAGGGTAAAAGTAAAACTATTTTTCACATTATAGACATTTTTAACTAAAAAATTTAACTAAAATTGGAATAATATTCAATTAAGAGTAACAAAATCGGTTTTTCAATCTCAATTTTATACTTGGAAAATTAGAATGATAATGGAAAATAATGAAAGACAACGCACCAGATGCGATGATGCACAAAATTAATTTTAAAATTATTATTTGTATCTCATTTTAAGTGAACTGTAATTGTTCTTATGAGAATAAATTCTTTAAACCTAAACCTAAAAGTAGACTAAGTTTCCAACTAATATTTTTATTGAGCTCTGTGTCTTTATAAATAATACGCGGCCGACCGTCACGCGACATGCAACACAGACGAAAAAGTTTGAGACGATGTAATAAAAGTTTCACTTTAAAAACTACTCTAGTCTGAAACCACTGTAAGTAAAATTACTGGCGTGTCGAGTCCGTCCCTGCATCTTCAGGCTTAACCAGCTGATATGTAATTACCGTGCCGTCGCCTCGTTTTGATGAAACTATCTTAAACGTAAATTTCTGCTTGACACGTAGAGAGCAGTTACGTAGTGGTTATTACAAGTTAACAACATTAAATGTACATTATTTTCATTTAATTGTAATACTGGACATTGATTTATTTATTTATGTAACGATTAGCTTTCGCCCGCGTTAAATTCTTGACAAGACAGTTTCCAGTTTCCCCTTTCCTGATTTGCAGGTACCTGCCACCTATAGTTTATGCCCTAGCGCCTTATTTATTGTAATAGCAATACTAGTTTTTCCCATTTTCTCCCTCATTTTTCACTCTATTTAAAAAAAATGGCCTATGTCCGTCTCCAGGGTCCCAACTATCTCTGTGCCAAAATTCATCAAAATCGGTTTAGCCATTTAGGCGTGAAGAGGTAACAAACAAACAAACTCACTTTCGCTTTTATAATATTAGTAAGAATTTATGTACACACTGAATACAGAAAAAAGACAGGATCAGAAAATTGGTACAAAGGTAATGCTTATTATTTCTAAAGAAATCTCTTGCAGCATACTTTATGATATTTGATAATGGTCTGATGACGTTGATTGTGGTCTACCACTAAGTTTTAAAAAGGGTTTTTTCACTGTTTTGATAGTAATTTTATTTTATTTATGGACAGTTCTAACTTATTTATAACATTTGAAATGGGATCTTTACCATGTTTACTATTTGTAATGAGTTACGCCATAAAAACGGATAAACTGAAATAATTGCGGGTGGATGTTTATAAACAGACAAAACAGTTCTACCCTCTTCCTGATTCGTATTTTGCGCTCGGTACCGTACCATTCTACACACAATTCAACTCATATTTACTTAAATTTCAACAGCTTAAAACTTAGGAAATGTTTGCTTTAGTACTTACATTAATCCATTTAAATGATTTATTTTAATGACTTAATTGACTATCATTTGTAGATCTTTGACATTCGTTACAGGTAGTCAGTGTTCCGAAAAGTCTGACAACCAGTCTTACCAAGGGGTATCGTATTACCCAATAGGTACTAACTGGGTGGTGGAGGTCAGATAGGCAGTCGCTCCATGTAAAATACTGATATTCAGCTGCATCCGGTTAGACTGGAAGCCGACCCCAACATAGTTGGGAAAAGGCTAGGCAGATGATGATTTTAATGACTTAGCCCAACTTTTTTTTTGACGATACGGTTGGCGCAGTGGTTGACCGATCAGCTGCTACACTGCGCGTCGCGGGTTCGATTCCCGCACGGAACAAATATTTGTTTGACCTGCAGATAGTTGTTTCGGGTCTGGCTGTTTGTGTATGTTAGTTTAAATGTTTGTAAACGCACCCATGATATAGGAGAAATTCCTAGTGTGGGGCAACGTTTTCTTTTAAAAAAAGCCTTCCTATTGGATGGTTTTTTAACTAGTATTCTGGTTACGAAAAAACACCCCTCCACCCACCGCCCCTTCCATTCCGCACATTTATTTATTTACTGTACTGTGGCTGTTAATAAAGGACATTTTTGTTAAAACGATATTATAGGAGAACAATTTTTAAATTTAATTTTTTGGTACTTTTTATTTACTAAATAAATAGAGCAACAACTCAAAAAGAAACCCGTGGAGTCCCAACACGGCATACTACATCTAACGCGATGCCGTTACATGAGAAAAAAAAATCCCAGCCAGCTACTGAGACACTACTTTTTTTCATACATCGCCCACTGCGTATAATAGGGTAGTTGACACCACCAATCAATTGATATACTTTTTATGAGCTGTCAAAACGCGCTTCCCCATAGATTTTGTATAAGACTCGCAACCGATGACGTCACTAAGTTGTCAAGTCAATGATGCAACTATTTATTGATTTAAAAGCAACTAAAAATCGAATTTTTAAGTTATTTTGAAATGCATGGAGTTCTCAGGTCTAGAATAAGGTGTTCTTTCAGAAAAATTGTGTTTTTAAATTATTGGTTAATGGTGTCAACTACCCAATTATACCTGTGGTGACAGTACGACATGCCGTTCTTTATGATAGTATCTTTTTTCTTTTGTGTTTTCTCGTTTTGTTTTCAAACTGTGTAAATTCATTGAAATTAATAAAATTAAGCTGTAACTTTTTGGATCTTTTTTTTTTACTTGTTATCTCTTTTCTGTTATGAATTGACAATGTAAGGCTTCTTGTCGACGGCACGGTTATTCAACCGTACGGCATGTTAGCCGTACGATTGAAAAAACGTAAGAGCTTGTACATGACAAACTTATTTCTTTCATCACCACATAGAGACATCATCGGCCAAGTACGGTTCAGTAGCGGTTTTGGAGCTTTGCAGGCTGGAAATGAATAAATATATCTTTCCAGGAATCATATTTCAGCCGCTTATTTTTGTAATCATTGATAGTCTTATCCCATATTATAGGCCTGTCCTGAAACAATGTAATTAATAATTTTTGATTTATGCTCATTTTATAACAAAATCGGGAATCAGCGTATGTAAACTTTAACGAATCCGTGCATACGTCCGGCGCCGTCAACACACTCCCATAGACTGCCATACAACACTGATGAAAATAACGCCGTGCGTAGACGCGGTGCGCCGAGGGGGCGAGACGACGCACACGGCGGCGTCGCCGTGCCGTGGCACCGCCGTGCACGTCTACAAGCTTCCATAGTGGTCCATATACCACTGACGACCGTGGTTACACACGGCGAATTAACCGTATATTTTCACGGCGAAAAACCGTGTGTGTACAAGAGGCCTTAATCTGCTAAGAAATACTTTTATTGTTTTTATATTTTTTTAATTACTGTGATACTTCATAAATATTCTCCAGCGTTTGATAGTTTATTAACAGTACACGTGTTTTTAGCAAAATTGTGGTATCTCTCCACAAAAGCCATTAATAAAGAGTTGAAGTTGAAAAATCGGTCATCGTGTGGCGTACTGATGATAAGCAAGTAAATACTGATACGTCGATAGGCGTACTGTCGTATCGCTTTTAGCTATCTAGAGACCTGTGGTCGTTACTGTCCACGAACGTGCTAATAAATAAACCCGAGGCCACACACACCAGCTGCCTCCATTCATGTCAAGCCGAAGGTGAAACAGTGTCAGTACGACAATGAATTTATTCAGGTTACGGCATCGGCCGTCTTTCAATAGGGTTTTCTATTAAAGTCGGTTTACTTACAAGAGACTCTCGATAAAGTTGCTAGGCAAATTCGTATGCTCGGTCTGAAGTTTTTGAAGGAATAATTTTGGTTATTTGGTGCCATGGTTAATGCTTCCGCGGGAGCCTAACGACGACTGGAATAAGCGCAATACGTTACCGATCCTACATACTTAGTAACAGAGACACTGATAATTTAGTTCCTATGTCTAATTTCTATTTTTTGTGCTGTAGGTATTCATGTTTTGTAATTTAATTTTGTTATTTATAATAGGATGTTTACTGACCTAGAACTCGTCTGTGTGGTGTATAACTGTTAATCCGAGTTGGTTATACTTACTATTATTATAAAAGCGAAAATGAGTTTGTTTGTTACGTCTTCACGACTTAATAAATCGATTTTGATGAATTTTGGTACAGAGATACTTGGGACCCTGGAGACGGACATAGGTTAACTGTTTTTTTAAGTGAGAAATAGGAAAAAAGAGGGAAGAAAAGGGAAAGCTAGTTTTTGCCCTTGCGTCTTTTTAATTGTATTAGCATTGCTATTACTTACAATTAAAGAGACGCAAGGGCAAAAACTACAGGTAGCAGGTACCTGCAAATCACAAACGGAGAACTGTGTTACCCCGTATTTAACGCGAGTGAAGCCGCGGGCAAAAGCTAGTTACTTAATAAATAAATAGTAAATAGATTCGGTATGAAATCGGATTCGGTTTACCGATTCAAATCCAATATGGCGGATTACCAAAAATGTTGGACTAGTTACTTTCTATGCATTATCATGATAAAGGTACCAAAAGAAAGGATATACGGACCTATAAATTTATAATATTCATTCGTTTATCAGGCTAATGATAGCTTTACAGTGAAGTAATTAAGTTGATTACCCTTTTGTAAACCGGGTAGATAAATGTACCCTACCATAAACAGGGTACCAACAAATAAGCGATTAAATACAGGCTCAGACTAATATCGCGTTCATTTTAGCAGCAAATCGAGTTACATAGGGATCAGAAAATTGTATCGGAACGCATTGAAAGATAATAATGTAGTTAGGGCAGCGGTTTGGCTCGTAAACAGCTTAATATAAACCCGAAAAACATACAAATCAAATCAAATCTTTCTTTCTGTCAGTTTTAAATGCATGTCCGCATAGGCCATAATATTCGTCGCACAATGTCGTATTCTGATCTTTTTAATTCAATCAATGTCTTAATACCAGGTAGAATACCTGACGCTAGTACAGACGTCTGCACATCAAGCTGCTACAATCTGTCAGATTTCTTTGATAGATTTTCGACTTTATTTCTAAAGTATTAGGTTCAAGGTTCATTGGGAAAAATTGACAGTTTCGGGTAGCTTGACCTGCTGGCGTCTGTACCTACCTATCCTGCTGAATCCCGCCAGTGACACACGGGTAAAACACAATGATGAAAAGAACAATACAGGTACGATATTGTGCGGCAAATATATGAAGGTGGTCAAGTACCCAACTACCCACATCTAAACTGACATGTTTTTTTTTTTCTTCTTTGGCAACTGAGCCGATGTCGACTATTCTGCCATGGTCACGTGGTGAACTGACATGTTTAAAAAAAAGATTTCGTATTTGAAAGTTATTAAATATTTGCAGCGCCTACTAGATTACTTGATTATCACAGTTTAGGTAACATGTATAAACAAAATATTTACCTAAATAGTATCCTAATCCTAAATAGTATATTTTTTACCCGAGTGCGGCGAACCGCACTCGGGTTAAAAAATACGCATGAAGAACAACGCCATCTATTATCAGAAGTTGAAACTAACAACCGCCTCGAAGAGGCAATGTTTGTGTAATAGATACCTAGATTTTGTTAAATCTCGCCACATGCCAATGTCTGAATACAGAGGGCGGTATTTGTCTTATTTTTCTGTGTTGCCATTAGACACTATCATCTCTACATAGCATAAAAAGAAAGTCGCTGTCGCTGTCTGTCTGTTGCTATGTTGTATGTATACTTAAAGCGTAATACACACTGAGCCCGGCGACATAACCCGGCGGCCTGTATGAAAAGAATCATGTCAGCAACATGCACCCGCGCGTGTTGCCCGCCGACATGTTGGCGGCTTGGGTACGCCTGCGCTCAGTTGCCCGGCGACGCTCGACCTGTAGTGCTGACTGCCAAATAAATTTACAAGATCATATTATAATATGGGTACCCAGTAACTTTACTGTAAAGGTCAGATTGGCCCAACATTTCCGGGGAAAAAATAGTCAGATGTATTTATGTAAGACCTGGGACACTACCACCAGTAAAATAATTCTGAAGGATAATTTCCTACCTTACTACAAAGGCAAACCTATAGACCGAAGCTAATTAGTAATACAAACTTCAAAAAAATCTATCAGCAAGTTTATTTAAATTAACAGCTAGCCTACATACATTAACACTAAATTAAAATCTACTTCTTAGGGTTCAAAGCAGTTCCTTTGGGCTTCAGCCTGTTGGCCAATATACTCTTTCTCTCATCCTCTTTGGCAGCTTCCATAAAACTGTGTCTCTCTTTAGCAAAGTCCAATTCTGAACACAATTCAACAATTTTTGAAGCAATCGTTCTTTGCTGTTGCATCCGTTTTTTTTGTTTTATCTGAAATATAAATTAAAAGTATGATTTATTTTCCTTTTATTAATTTTTCATATGTATTAATACTGTTTTAAATATTCTATAAAAAAGATATGAAAAAACTTTTAAAAATATGTCTTCGCCGGTATCAGGAGCAGGGTACAAGCTAGGGTAAGGTAAACTGGTTAGGGCTCCAGAGACAGGAACCTCCTCATAATGATTATTTATATGTTTATATTTAACTAGCGACCCGTCCCAGCTTCGCACGGGTGTTACAAATCTTTGAAAATCCACACTTTTCTCTACTATAATATGTATGTATTATACATAAAAACCTTCCTCTTGAATCACTCTATCTATTAAAAAAAACCGCATCAAAATCCGTGGCGTAGTTTCAAAGATTTAAGCATACAAAGGGACATAGGGACAGAGAAAGCGACTTTGTTTTATACTATGTAGTGATAATGATTCTGAGGCAAATTAATGATAAATGAATAAAAATTCGGGATTATAAATTGAGAATAAATATACCAGTAAGGGGGTTGGTCGTCCATCCAAATACGTGAAGTCAGGAGTGTCAGTAAGGATTCCTTCAGCGTTACGATTTAGAGGCAAACCTTTTTCCACTCGCCATTGCTTGCTCACAGCAGGAGTGCTACTCAGAGCACGAAAAATCACTACAACAATAGATGTGGGAAGTAAAATAGAAGTATCAACATGATACATGTTCTTTCACATAAAACATGCAGGGAAATGACTTACGATGCGTTTGCGATAAATTTCCAACGTTTTTCAATAGAATACTCATGATTTAGGATACAGATAACTTTGTTATTTTTAAAACTAGCAAAATGGTTTTTTTTTTAGGTTACCTTAATATTGTGACAGCTAAACCTAGTCTATAGTAACCACAGACGGTGACAGATGATCTGACGTTTAGATCAAAAATTAAAACCGAATGTACAGCTTGACCAAAAGAGTAGAAGTTAAATAAATAAGAATTAAATTGGTACTTGGACGATGGAACTTTAGAAGGTGATGTTGACACCGTTTTAAATAATCTGAAACAGCAATTTAAATCAATTGGCCTTGACCTTAATCCCTCAAAGTGCGAAATTTACCTTTCTGACATTACTGATAAACAATCGACTATGGATAAATATCAAAATTTTAGAAAAAAGTTCCCTTACCTCCTAGGTTCTTCTATTTAAGAATAAAGTTTTTTATCTTTCATCGAAGACTAAATCAATCATTTTATTGATATTTCGGACAGACTCTCACAAATTCATTTGTATCCGGCTTTCACCTTCTTAAGATATTGCTATTTTTATAGTTTGTATATAGTAAGTACTTTCTAACAGCAATAAAACTAGTTTTCTCTTCATATGGCAATTCGAAAGAAATGTCAAACAAACAGCAGTCAAACAACCAAAACAAAGAAAGTGTTTTGTGAATTATTGCGATTTTTGGTAGATAATAAACGCTTAAGTCGGTGATTGTTATTGAAAATGCGCAAGACGATAAAAAGCCGTGCCTGAGAAGTAATTTACAATGTTTTAAAACGATGTTTGGCGGAATTATCATGCCAGAAAACTTTTAAACGAATTGGATGATCTCTACAAACGAGTTGTCGATATGACAGGTATATAATCACTCTAATTTTATATAATATACATACTTCATGATCCAAGTTACAGTTAACTTAAGCTACGTATTTAAAAAATACTATTTCATCGACATTTTTTACGGATTTAGCATAATTTTAGAGGTTATGTTTACAAAAGGAAAGTAGGTACTTTCACAATGACGGTACAGAGCGACTGCATTTTTTGATCATCGCGCACGTCATTCGAATTTAGTGTTTTATTTTGATTCCAGGAAAATCAGAAAGTACTGTCCGACGCATAGTTAATGAAGGCAATAAAAACGAAAGTAAATTTACAACACCAGCCAGGCATAGAAAAGGCTGTCCAAAAATAGAGCGGGATGACTTTAATCTCTGTGGAATCAGAAAATATTTTTTTTTACACTGTGCAGAATGTAGCACCATCTTTGCGGAAGCTGTTGGTTGTGACAAAAGAAGAATTAGACTATAAAGGAGACCGTCAGTTTCTTCTTATAGAGAATCACTAATATAGCAGCAAAGGGAGAAAAATATTTGGAAATAATAAAATGTGATTGGGATTTGCCTTTAGAACTACAAAAAAAAACAAATGCATAAAGCATGAGATTTCAAAAGGAAAGAGATGGATAATTGTCCATGCAGGAACTGTCAACGGATTTGTACCCAAAGCATTATTAATATTTAGTGGTACCAATAAAATGGAGGATTATCATTCAGAAATAAATTCTCTCAATTTTACCAAATGGGTAACAAAAAAAAATAATTTAAACCTCACTGAAGCCTCTATAATAGTCATGGATAATGTGCCTTATCACAGAGTGTTGTAGGATAAGGCTCCAACATCAGCATCAGTTGATGAAATAAAACTGTGGCTGTTAGAAAATAGCATCCCATTCGAACCAACTACAACAAAACCATCATTATTAATGCTTGTTAAAAAGCACAAACTTGAAACCGTGTACGAAATAGATGAATTGTTGGGAGAACATGATCATGAAGTGGTATGGCTTTCTTCTTACCACTGTGATTTAAACCCCATAGAGCTCATCTGGAGCATAGCAGAGCATGAAGATGATCAAGAGCTGAGATCGGACACGTCAGGCATAGAATATTTCGATAGTGATTGGAAATTATTATTTTAATTATGTATAATAAAGAGGTTTAAACTTTCCTAGGCTTCTTTTATTTATTATCATCATTAACATCGTTTTAGCCGATAGACGTCCTGAGGTTTGATGGCCAGGCGCATTAATTAATTTCATCACTGCTGCGCTCAAAAACAGTGAAGGAGAACATCGTACGGAAATCGGCAGGTTCTATAAACCAAAAATTCGAAGACTAGTGACATTCACCAACCGGTTACCTAATCTAATTTTATGACAAGATCTTCCTAAAAAGACACCCAACACGTGTATTAGTTATAATAAGGACCACCTTCCATACAAATGTGCCCATTGCCTTTTGGCATGTAATTTAATGATTTCCCTACGACTTATTTTAAAAATACTACAAGTATCAAGTTCATTGGTGTTGTAGTATAAAATTAAATGATACCATTTAAACGATAGTGGCGACCTCAATTTTTTTCTACTCTTTATGGCCAACCTGTAACTGCTACAGTATTTAACTAAAGGAAAAAAGCATGGAGCAAATCGTCGAACAATTCTACCACTTTTTTCGGGAAGTAATATTAACACATACAGTACAAAAGGGGAATTTATGTTTACACAAAGCAAAACGATCACTCAATAAAACAACTTATACAAGTTTTTAAGAATGTTTCAAAGTGGGGCCTGTTAAAAAGTTAAAGCGAGTTATCTGTCTTGCAATGGCCATGTGATGAGCATGTGACTGGACCAGTGATGAATATTAATGTTCGAGGATGGAGGAGAGGACAAAATTATAAATATGCGAGGAATGATATGATGAAAACGTGACGATAGTCAGGAAAGAATAAAAAAATGAGTCAAGGCGAAAGATGATGATGATTATCATAGCAATAAGTATTTTGTAGAGGTAGTTCGCAAAACTATTATTATGGACGTACGTCGAAACTATTCGCTATCGTTTTTGATCGTATTTCGTTCACGACCTTGGTGAGACATGCAGCAAACTAGATTTTATTTAAGGCGTAAAGCGCCTTCGCGTCTAGCGTCCGTGTCATGGATACCGGCAGCAAGGTGCAAGTGCAATTGCACATGTCAGAAAAGAAAATACTACTATATAGAAAATACTACTATATATATGCACAGAGTACTATAATATACATAGGCAGTAAATTATTTTAAAAATGTAAGCTTCTGTCTTTTGCGCGCATTAGTTTTTAATTATAATTACCCAGAATAAACATATTATATAAGGTGACTAAATTTTGAAACTCGCTACGCTCACTCTTGAATCCATTTTTTTTCGTTAGATGTAATTTTTGAATAATTTGACTAAGTTTTAGGCTATGTGTGAATTGATAAACAAAAATCTATCATATCTGAGGTGAAGAGCAAAAATTGTCGAGCTGTTTTCATGGAATTTAAACTAGAAACGAAGAGTAGACTAAAAACTGAAGATGCTGGAAAAAATCCTGCTGGCGCCCATGGCCCTTGTACTAGTTTAAGCTATCAACGTACCCTTACATTTGTATCGTGACTGTATAAAAAGTATTTTGACATTGTAATTATATGAACAAAAGTTAATTTTTGTGTAGATACAACACACTATAATTTAGCTGATGCATGAGGCAGACTTTTTGTAATACAATTGTTTTTTGGGAGCAGTTTGTGACATATAAGGATACCTATACAATACCTTGTGTCAACGATTGAACTAGTTGTAGTTTTATGTAACCACTCAAGCGTCCATGGCTTATAAGGTATCCAAAATCAAAGGAGCGTTGTACGTCCAAGCCGCGCAACCAATATACCCTTGAACGTCCAGATACGCGCGGCCCTGAATCAAGCGCTCGCATGCTGTGACAAAAAACTACATAACTACATTAACTAGGGTAAAGAAAAAAACAACGAATTTATAGAAGAACACACATTTAACCTATGTATATTTAATTATGTAAAATATCTAATTTAAGATATTAAAAACGGGTGTGAACCTTGAATTTGGAGAAAAATAAACATATAAATTTTATTAATTCGTAACACAACGAAATAATATTATATATTTTACCAATAAAACAATCTCACAACAAACTAGACGCAATGTCCTTTCATTTGGTGCATGGATGTTTATGTTTTGTTAACGCTAAGTACTTAAATTAATCAAAACAAAACACCTCTGTCTATAATTTTAACGTGATGTGTCGGAGTGATATCGACTCGCTCGCGAACGCAAAATATAAGGAATATGGCCGCCTAAGGCCTCCCACACACTTTTACGCAACTTAAAAAAAGGTAGTTATGCTTTTTAGTTGGGGTTTTAAATAAAACGCTAATAAAATCTCAGAAAAGGTTGTTAGTGTTTTTCCAATAAGCCTGTAATGCGCATGGTATATTACGATTACGACATCAATATTTTCAAAAACAACTAAGGAAATAAGCGCAAATTCGTATACCGATACCTAGTTAGTGATTTTTATTAAATATGAGAATTAAGTAAATTGTCAAAACACACAAGGAAAATAAAGTGAGTAGAAATCTTAGAACATATTCTTCATGTTAGTAAAGCGAAATTAAAAAATAGAGCAAAATCCGACAATCATAAAAAAACACAGCATTACTAAATCACAAGAACAAAAAGTGTGAGATAAAAGCATGATGAAACACCACCAAGCAAGCGAATAAAACATTACATCCAAAACAGCAAAAATATTGCAAACATATTTTGTCGTTTGTACGACCCTTATTTTGAACCATTGTAGTTACGTCCGTGGATACTGAACTATCCACATCAAAAAACCTGAGGAACACAATGATATTTTTAAGGAATCTTCCACGAATACAGTATAATATTTACGTTTTTAAAGTGCATTATTATGTTTATTACGAACTATTACTCGTTCTTTAAATATTATTTTACTGAAACACAACGTAAATAGAACTAAAATATGATCGAGTACTGAAGGGCGAAAATTTTTTTCGAAACACCTATACTTTGAATTCAAAAAATGACTCAATTTTACAATTAAAACTGTGCTATGTATACGTAATTATAAAGCACAAATCATCTAGTTTATTTTGATGTATAATCTAAGAAAAAATAAATAAAACTCAAGTACTTACGACATAATCTAAAAACACTTGTTGACCTTACACCACAGAACAACACACTGCGCCTGAAGAATAATATTTTTTAACCATTCGTCAAGGCTATATTATACTGCCATCTGTTTTTTGTTTTGAGTATTTCTTTAGCTATCGATTCGACTAACAAAACTCTCAAGCAGTACCGTACATTTTTCATAGATGTCGATTTTATAAAAGTAGTCGCTATGGCTAATGAAGTATCCAGGACGTACAACGCTCCCTTGGTTTTGGATACCTTATTAGCCATGGACGCTTGACTGGATATTAGTTGTGCGGGCTGGACGCTTGAGTGGGTAATATCTAATCTTAAGTCCAATTTACTCTAGTAGAGGAGTCCAGCTTTACCATCTCCTTTAAGATCACACATTATAAGTAGCAAAAAGACTAGAGTTCTTTATGGTATGATAAAACCATTTTTTTTCTTGATTGTAATCGTTCTTGAAATTAAACCTTTGACCAATGAGCAAACATGCTTGTTAGGCTCTCCGCCAATAGCGAGTCATGAATATTAGTCATGATTATTTTTATTTCCTTTGAATTGCGCAAATGAAAACAGTCGATTTTCAATTCTGAGAGAATTCTGACATATTTTGTGTTCTCGAAAAGTAAGTGAAGTCGTTGCTGAATTTATCGGATTCTGGTGTGATATCGACTAGTGTTTGTGTTTGTTATTTTAAGAGGCAGCAGGTTTATCCCTAAACCAGGTATGTTTGTATTAATATTTACGAAATATGAAAACAGATCGATCGGTTGTTGCGACATTATTGCGCCGTCGTCTAGTACTTTCCAGGGTGGTTTTCCATTTTCCTATCAAACCGGATCTTTCTATTTGTTTATCCATAATAATATAATTTATGATAGATCAGATAATAATTGTACTATACTTGATCCTCTTTGAATCAAACACGTAAAGTAAATTGAAACAAAACATTGCAACATCACAGTTTCATCAGTTTTCATTTAAAATCTACAATAATATCTCTTAATAAATTTTTGACATTTGTGAACAGGAAAAAACTTATACAATTCTAATTAAATGATAAATAGAATACGTTTTCACTGAAATTTACAATAATAAATAGCAGATTTTACGATTTCTGAGTACCTATCTACCTATTTAAAGGGTTTATTTTTAATTATCTGCATTATCATGTTTAAGATGTTATGATTTGTGAGTTTGTAGCTGTACCTGTGCTAAATAACTTTAGTTGCTTTTTTCTTATGTGTCTCTCTCTAAATAACAAATAAAATCATACCATCTGATAAAACAGAAAAAAGGACCTAGGGAGTTCAAATACTGAAAATAAAATAATTAATGAATAATAAAAAACCCTACAACTTTATTTGAACTTTGTATAATTTGATAAAAAAAAAACTACTTAATACCCTTTTCTACTATAGTGCATGTCCTTAAAATAAATCACTATGTGATCAAAAAACAAAAGATACAACATAGCTAGTCGGGATTGTGTAAAAACATTTCTTTTTTAAGGTTTTGTACAAGTTTTGGTCATAAACACTGCTTTTGTTACAAATGCCTATACAGTTCTAATTTCTGCAGTTGTTGTTAGTCTCAGTCATATTTCATTATTTTATAATATATTTATTTTATAATATATATAAATAAATAAAATAAATATTTTATGAAATACAATATTTCAAATTGCACAATGCTTTTTTTTCTATTTAAATTTCCTTTGCGCCCCCAGACTTAAAGTAATCAGGGGTGTCAGGTCTGGTGACTGTGCAGGCCAAGGTATCGGGCCACCTTTTCTGATCCAAGCATTTGGAAAACAGATGTCCAAATGCTCTTGGGCGCTTCGCTGATAATTGGAACATATAGGCAGGGATTATTGGAAGACACCTTAGTATATTAATCTTATTCAATATTTACTTGTTTCAGCTTATCAGTGTGTAAGTTCCGGAACACTTTCAAAACGGCCACCGAAAGTCTAAACTCGAAAGACCAACCAAATTACAACACCATGTGTATGTATCTTTTTTTTTATTTTTAACTAACCATCTACTTTTTTTTCTTTTCTCTGCAGCTTGGGACAATGTGGCAGAATCAAGGTGTTTATCCTGGAGGTCAATGATTAACATTATTTTATCACTGTATCAGTTTCATGATAAAAGATCTATAAAAATGTTTAGATAGTATTGCCACTTGTCAAATGTGGAAATATATGCTAATTCCATTACCAATGGGTGTAACATTGAAATGATTCCAGTTTAAAAAAAAACAGCACTTTCAAAGCACCTTTTTTATCAGTAGTAATAACACCAAATAAAATATTATTTTTATAACTGTTGCCTGTTTAAAATGCTTATTTTTGTAAATAGTCTTAACATTGAACAAATACTTAGGTCTTTTATCATTTAATTGACAATATATGTTGCATTGCACCCCGCACAGGCACTTGCTAGCATTATCTCTGTCCTAACTACTTAAGTTACATGGATTTATCATTATTCTATATACCTATAACCTGAAGTAATAAATAATAGACAATCCTTATTGGTACCAATAATTTTATATAAAAAATATAACAGTCAGTATGAATTTATGTCATTGATTTTCCGTTTTTATTTAGTTTGAAGACCCACATGTGATGTAATCAGGTAGAAAAATAAAAAACTATGAAGATTTAGACCTAAGGCCCTTAATTAATGGGCCAGAATTTCAGAATTCAAAGGCCAGTAATTATGCTTCTATTTGTTTAACGTCTTCCCAACATAAGTATGGTTAACTTGGGTCTAGCTATCACTGGCTGAAAATAGGCCTCCAATACTTATTCCAAATTTAAACTTTGTCAAATTTGTCCATAAGAGTAAGTACAAATCAATCATACTTAAGAAGGGTATTTCAACTTAAACCATCTTGGTACTCAATGGTAAACACATTAATGCTAAGATCGTCTGTCAAATATTTTATGCACATTTTTCCCACAACTTTGAGCATTCTGTTTTTTCACAACCAAAGACAATACCTATGTCATGTTTATCAGGATATACTTTATATATCTGTTGGTGTCATTATCTCTTACGACTCAATAATAATATGAAGTCATGATTCACCTCTTTGTCTGTTAATATTTCTAGAATGTTGTCTACTTTCTATTGTTCAATGTTTAAATATATGGGGTGATTGGGTGATGCCTCCAAAATAAGTGCAGTTTCTAGAAAAAACGCTAAATATTGGTGCTTACAGCGCATGACACTGGCTGATGTAAAACTTGCTTGTTGTGTCAACCCCAAATAAACTGGACTAATGTCTCCTTCCTCTATCTAATCAAGCAAGTTTATACTCTAGTCTGATTCATTGACCCATTATGTCTTCCTTAACAACATAAAAATAACTGGTTTTACAAGAGTAAAACTCCGACACGGTCACAATGTTATAACTTCCCCCGCTCTGGGCGGAGCGGGGTGTGTGTCAGATTTGTACTGACTGAAACCCACCTTTCCCTTCTTTTGGCCTTAATGTACCGGGCGCGCGGTTTTTCTTTCGAACAACTCCCAAACCCGGCAAGACTGAACAGTCATATCTTAAACTTAAAAAAAAATTAACACAATTTTTTGTTAAGTTTAAATAATTCCTCTACCATTATCCGCAACTACTTCAGATGTCTTCTATCTACCTCTGTACTGGTCATTCTTAGTTGGAGTCTCTGAGTGCCAGACTGCTCAGTAAAGCAAGTGTTTCACACAGCTCTGGACATTAATGTGTTAATGATAAAGTTCATATTCGTATGAGACGCATACTTAGTAATGTCAGTGTAGTCTATGAATATTGTGCTAAAACCTTCACAAGTGTTGTTTTCACACGACTTGTAAAGGATAATTAACAAAATCTTTGTTTAGCTTCCATGTTTTTTCTTGCTTGCATTTTTATTGTTGTCCTTGGTGATGTATGATTATTGTGGCTATACATGATTAAAATACGCTATGTGTATACTATCTGTATTCGCCGTGCATATTGTTTGTCTAATAATGCAACTGTATTTGATAAAATATTTATTTTTAACAGACTTCTAAAAAAATGTATTTATTTTATCGATACCAGTATCCGTTTCCGTGTGTGAAGTTTCGCTAGCAAATTTTATGTGACCCCGAGCCTTGTCATGATCTGCCTAGCCTTTTCCCAACTATGTTAGGGTCGGCTTCTAGTCTAACCGGATGCAGCTGAATATCTGTACTTTACATGAAGCGACTAAGCAGTCGCTCCATGTAAATGTAGATAGGCATCTGACCTCCACAACCCAGTTAGTACTGCCTACTGGGTAATACGATACCCCTTGGTAAGACTGGTTGTCAGACTTTCGGGACACTGACTACCTGTAACGACTGTCAAAGATCTACAATTGACAGCCGGGACCAACGGCTTAACGTGCTTTCCGAGGCACGGAGGAAACTCGGTATGTAACGGGTGGTCACCCATCCACAGACCAACCTAGGCAAGCGCGGCCCTTAAGATCGACCCGAGCGGCTGCTATTATTTAGCCACGAGCTCCTCGACCCTAGGCATTGTATTGTCATGTTATAGACAGTCATCTTCCATTTTTAGGGTTCTTGTTGTCCGTTTGTCTGTCAAGACTTTTTGTCTCGGGAAAACGTGGTGGTATTGAGTGAAATTAAAACTATCTATTCAAGTCTATGGTCCCTTTTAGAGCTATGAATCAGTTCAGTAAGTCTTGCCATCAAAAGATGTGGCTGTTTATGTCAAAGGTATGTACGGAACGTTGAGCGCGCGAGTCCAACTCGCACTTGGACGGTTTTTCTTGGAAGCTAAATACTACTAATATTATAAACGCAAACGTTTGTATGGATGTTTGTTACTCTATCACGCAAAAACAACATAATGGATTTTAATGAAACTTTACTATAATATAGCTTATACATCAGCATAACACAATTCATAAAGAAATATTGTAGGTATATCACCACGCGAGTGAAACCGCGGAGCGCAGTTAGTAACTGCCTAAAAATGAAAACTCTTAAAAAAGAAGCTTGAAGTGAAATTAAATATCTAAATATTGTGTTACATAACAATGTTTGTAATTTAAACACTATTTGTGAAAGTAACTTTCTACACTGAGAGTTCAAATTTCGAACTGCAGGTTTTTTCTTCGCGATTTTTGCATTATTCTCTTACTATATGCCTGTATTATTGATGTAGGTACCGATCGCATTGTTCTGATAAGCTTGCAGCAAAGGTAATGAGGCCGAGGTCAAAACAGGTCCCATTAAAATACTTAAACAAAAAGATTGACGGTCATCCATCCTCTTTCGAGTGTTTTATGGTTCTGGACAAAACTGCGCCATTTTTTTTCTTAACAGCCAGTACCTATGTACTTAGTAGAAAAAAAGTTTTCGTTAAATGATGGTCTGAAACTGACAAATTATTCTAATCCAGGCAAGCGTAGCAGTCGTACTCGGAACCTTGCAAGTGCCCCTCCCTCCAAAAGTACATAGTAATCTAAATAATGAGGCATATTTTCATCAGATATTAATCAGATAACGTTGTTTGTCCTTATCCAATACTAGTTTCAATTCGTTTCTCTCCATATGTAAATTACAATGTATTGCGTCATTTCACTTTCTACAAGCCGAAGCGAAGCCTGCCGTCCTCGCTCGAGTACGAACTAGAAATAAGCATTTATTCACTTCAGAAATAATCTCCATCAACCACCGGTTGTTTCAATAAGCAGAACATTACACATATGAGATAATCTTATTAACAATACAGATGAGAAGGCATGAAAACTACAGCGCGTTATACCGCATAGTCGTGTGTGTGTGTGTGAAAAGAACAATTCTGACGTCACCTGTCCTCATGTCATTGTGTGTGTTTGTGTTTGTAGACAATAAACACACTCACATAAGCTTACATATAATTGATCAGGTGCACACACTGGCAGTTTTATACAACAGTGCTTAACTTATCTTTACACTTTTATAACTATTTACATAAATACCAGAACATATACAAATAAAGGAATCATGGATCGCAATCATGGAATCATTATAGGCTGGTTATCATTGACGTATTATACAATAACAGCTGATAATTGCAAGTGACAGTGACATGTATATGTGTCACTGACGGTGCGAGACTAATGTCAAATTGGGCAAGTTATATTTTCAAAATGGAGTGCGCGTAACGCACAATGGCCGACAGTGATTATGCTATTATTTATGACTTTCTACTATCACATTCACTACAGAATAGATCGCCACATGCGCACCACATTCCTATCTGTACGAGCTGTGCCCTGTGGTGTCACCCGCTGCTCAGCTCCTCAGTATCTTTGCGTGATTTTATAGGGAGCTAGGTATTTTCTATTAATTTCGTGAATGCATGCCTATGCAAAATTTAAGTAATTCCGGCCAAAAAACGCGTTCTCCAATACAAACTTTGCCACCCTGTTTTACTCCCATAAGGGTTGAATTTTGCAAAATCCCGTCTTAGTGAGTTTCTACTAAAAGGATGGCGCCATGCCAAATTCGGGACTCCTAACAATTCAGTCATTTTCGCTTTAATATATAACTAGCTGTCCTGCGCGGTTTTACCCTCGCCTTTGGTTACTGCCCCGCTCCCTTATGTAGTAGCGTGATGTTATATGACCTATGTTGATAAGGGATAATTTCGGCTTCTAATGGTAAAAGAATTATTCAAATCGGTCCAGTAGCTTCGGAGCCTATTCAATACAAACAAACAATCAAATACCTATGATTCAGTTATTTGCAAATCATCTTAGTGTAGATGAAGGTATTTCTGATACTGACACACACGGTATTTCCCTTCGTAGCTATGCAATGCATGCTATGTCGCATTGTGTTGCGTTTTCCTTATTAAAACTGCTATATTGATAAGAAACAATAGGTTTTAAAAGGTAGGTAGGGTAAGTTCGCCCTTTCGCGTCCATCGCCCGGTTCGCGTCCATTTTACGGATCTCCTTTTGAAAATGCTCAAAAATAAGTATAATCACACAATAATAATATGGAAATAAATGACCGCTAATACCTCAACGTATAAGAGATATGCACATATAGACAAAAGTTCCGCCCGCCCCGCTAATCCTGTCTAGAAAAAATATTTTGTCACGGTTGTTCAACAGCAGAGTGCGGACCCACGGAATGTAAGTAAAAAAATAGTGTGCAGCGGTGCGTTTAACGGT
The DNA here is from genome assembly GCA_958449745.1 of Ochropleura leucogaster. Lineage (NCBI taxonomy): Eukaryota > Metazoa > Arthropoda > Insecta > Lepidoptera > Noctuidae > Ochropleura > Ochropleura leucogaster. The sequence goes on from OY288216.1 coordinate 15,886,138, forward strand.
AAGTATTTTATTATTTTATGTGATTTTTACGAAACATAGCTGTGTCTAGACATTAATAATGAAAAAACGAATACTGTAAATTATTAATTTGTTTGTTTTTTTTAAAGTTAACAGTTAAAATAAGGTGGACGCGAATTACAACACCGAATTTATAAAACGTGCACTTTGCGTCCGCAGTGGACGCGAACTCGTCTAATTATGTTTTCTTTAGTTGTTTATTTTTATGTGATTAAAATATGAAAGAGAAATTGGATTTTGGTTTATTTTAACACTTATAGTGTGCAATTGTAATAACCAATTTGCGTCCACATTATTATGATTGTAGTAAAAGATAGACAATATCGATTTAATCGATTACACGTGGACGCAAACTAGACCTACAGGGATAATATTGAATAGCAAATTGCGTCCATTTTTTCATTTAATACAAATGATAGCATAAATATATTTTATTTATATTTTTTTAATAATTTAAAATGTATAGTACAGTTTTGATTAAGACTGAGTTTAAAATTCAATTATTACTAGTGCAATGAAATGCGTAATAATTATTTATGTTTTCCTTTTTAAGATGAGTTCTTAGGAGATAAGAAAGAAGAAGGAAAAGAAAACCTATACAGAAAAAAAATAAAGAAAGCGAGTGAGATTCGTGAAAAGAAGAAATCGATAAGACAAATATGCAGACCAGATGGAGTAAAGAAACCAGAACCAGAACCACCGCTAAGGGTAGATGGTGAAAAAAGGTAGTTCAATGGCTTCTTAACACATCGATGTTGAGAAGAATAAACATGTTTTTTAATGTATTTTTATAATGCTAATTAATGTTGATTTATTATAACTTTAATCTTAAATAAATAAATTGTTAAAATCCAGTCTTTCTTCAAATTGTATTAACAATATCACCCCTATATTCCTTCTTTAAACGGGTGGACGCGAAATGGTCCACTGGTGGACGCAATTTGGATTTTGTGGACGCAAAGTGGGTAAAAAGCCTAATTTTGGAATTTGTCTATTTTAAATAAAAACACAAGGAGTTTCGAACAAAACTGAAAGCTAATCTTAAAATAGACTATATAATGAACACATTACGTTGACTTTTTCATTGAAACTAGTGCTGGGACATTTTTATTTTCTCCTTCAAACTTGGCAACTGCACTAAATGGACGCAAACAGGCGAAATGACCCTAGGTATGGTTCCTGGAAAACTACTTCCATACGATTGTTAAATTTGATTTCAATAACTTGGTCTTAATTAATATCAAAGTCTATTTGATTTACATAAACGTATTTTGTTTTAATTTGAATGTGTTTTGTTATGCGCCAGAATCCACCAGCAGGTTTTGAACGCCAATGAAGACGCGGGCGCACCGCGGTGCATGCTGAACACGGGCACGCGGCGCATTTTAGCTGCGTGTATTAATTTGTTTGACAACGTGGGTTTACGTTTCCACTAGAGTACCTACGAAAACCCACGACTATGTATAGCGTGGCACGCCGCACGGAGAGCCTACACACGTGCAACTGCAATCAACAGAGGAAAACTGCTCTGCGATAAGCGAGCTGTACATAGTCATGGGTCATATTCGTGTACTCCAGTGGAAACGTAGACCCACGTTGGCAGCGTTGAGCTATATAACCGCCTATTCGAGCAAGACACGCATGTATTAATGACGTCAATTCATGCGTAGCCTCTCCGTGGGTTGCAGTGGACACAACCACATACATTTTCTTTCAAAGCGAAGCGTGGGGTTTCGTGTAGGTACTCCAGTGGAAACGTAGACCCACATTGTCAAACAAATTTATACACGCAGCTAAAATGTGCCGTGTGCCCGTGCTCAGCATGCGCCGCGGTGGACCCGCGCCTTTACACAAGACAGTCTCCTAAAACACCTCATCTCCAGATATTTCCGAACCTTTTGTGTACGCAAAAAGATTTTATTCCTACTATTTCCCGGTATTCATAGCACGAGTACAATTATTCGAAGTTCCAAATGACGTGACTATTAAGCATACATGTATGCGAAATCAGACACCGGGAAATGGGTCAAATTTAACTTCAAAATCATCCTCCTGTGTTTTAAGGGTTCCGTTCCTCAAAATGAAAGAATAAACTTTATTTCGGGTGGCATAGACCTATAGAAAACTAATATAATATTGTTAGGCATACACAGACATACATTAAAACAGATTCAATATCAAAAGGAAAATACGGAACTCATATTGGAGTACTTTGTTGTTCGTCTGACTGTCTGTCACGATCCTTTATCTCGGGAACGCGTAGAGGAACTGAGATGAAAATACCATATACCTTTTCAAATCTGTGGTCCCTTGAAGCTGTAAAAAAACAACTCTTCTGAGTCTACGCAGTCAAAAGATATAGCTGTTTATGTCGCAAGTTCGGTCTAAGGACCCCTTCGTCGCGACTCTGTCTCGGTTTTGGCCGAGTTATTTCTTACATACATGCCTCTGTTAGCGGTTATCTCAAAGTTATACCTTTAACTATATTAAGCTATAGTACAGTATTTCATAAGGTTAAATAAATACAATCTCTTATTACAATTACGTCTTCCGGTGTACAATTGATCATTGACCGAACTAACAGAATTTCCTGTGGACATGCGTCCATGCTGTAAGTACCTACTAGTATTTTAATCACTAATTGTGGTGAGAGGATAACTGGGGAATAAAATATAACCTTAGGTCAATACCTAAGCTTTTATTTTAATTCCCCAGTTATCCTCTAATGAATAAAAACGTCCGGTCGGACACCGATTACCAGCAGCTGTAGGTAGCGTTGCCATGCGTCCGGATAAAGCCATAGTTAGGCTTTTTGATTGCGTGTCCGGCCAAAATAATAGTGTCCGGCATTTGTTGGCCTTTTTTTTCTTGGGTTGTCAAATAACGTCCTCCGCTCTCGGCGGAGTGAGGGGGGAATGTCAGACTTGTACTGACTAAAACCTACCCATGTTCCTTCTAGCGCCCTTTATGTTCTTTCGAACAACCCGCAACCCTGGCAGGCCCCTCTGTTTTGTTAGGCCTTTGTTAGACTTCACGTGAATGATTAATAATAAAGAAAGTACTGACGAGTGATTCGACATTCAATTTTACTTATATTTCATTAGGTTTAACAAGATATATGCTAATTTAAAGAACTCTTGATTTTTCATTTTTTTTTATTGCCGTACCTATTGATACTGAGAAACAAAATCCTCAATAATGCAGGGTGTCCGGCCTTTTTTTACCCAAATATCCGGCCATACCGGCTGATCTGTCCGGCTATTAGGTTTGGTGACTTGGCTACCCTAGCTTTAGGTATGCATTTCGCATCGCTTGTGGGTGTACCGCTCGCGCTTCGTAGAATACACACAAGTAGTTGTGATGTAAATACCTTCACTGTTGTGAAATCGTCAGTCTACTTATATCCATAACACATGACGTCTCTTTGACGTCAAACTTTGCATCTTGTGAGTCACCGGATGTTGACTTAGGTAAGGGCGATAGCACTGTCTCTTCGATACAATCATTGATAGATTTCACAAATAACTGGTCGAACATAATATATAAAAAGTGGAGCTCATGGCTAAATAATAGCAGCCGCTCGGGTCGATCTTTAGGATAAGCCGCGCTTGCCTAGGTTGGTCTGTGGATGGGTGACCAGACCACCCCCTACATGCCGAGCTTCCTCCGTGCGTCGGAAAGCACGTTAAGCTGCCCGGCTATCAATTGTAGATCTTTGACAGTCGTAACAGGTAGTCAGTGTCTATAAAGTCTGACAACCAACCTTATCAAGGGTGATCGAATTACCCAGTACTTAATGGCTTGTGGAGGTCAGATAGCAGTCGCTCCATGTAAAATACTAATATTCAGCTGCTTCCGGTTAGACTGGAACCCAACCCCAACATAGTTGGGAAAAGACTAAGCAGATGATGATTTTAATATAATATAAATACAAGCATATATATAAATAACTGTCCCGCTGGGCAAAGGCCTCCTCTCATACAGAGAAGGCACGAGCATTGATCACCACGCTTGCTTCAAGACGGGTTGGCGATTTTGGACTTAGGATAATTAAAAGTCCAGATTTCTTCACAGAGTTTTTTTATTGCGTTTATGTTTAAATTTATTGTAAGGTAATCAATCAACGACAAGATATACAAGCCACTACAGTTAACATTAAAACATTGTTGTACAAATCACGTAATATTATTAACAAGTTCTAAAAAACAACTCTGCAGTCACCCGCGTCATTTTCAGACATCCCCTTAGCATTCTCAGTCAGCTACATACAAATACCTTTCATTCATCTCTTTTGAAGCACAACACTCTGATCCTGATCGGTATCATTGTTGGTAAAAACATCATAATTTAATTCGTTTTAATTCGTCTTTGTTTAGCATAGATGTTACCTACATTACTAACCAATGCCTAACTTAGGGCATGATAAGCGCTTTATGCTGTTTTTGTCAATTCATTATACTGGCGGTGGCGTCGATCGATTTATTTGAGTCGAAGCCAAGTACGTCCATATGAAGGACAGAGAACTGTTTTCTTTTATGTCTGGCGCTAAAATTAAGATGGTATTAATGAATATGATTATGCTAAAGAGTGACTCCTAAGTTTTCCTTTTAATGTGTAAGGTCTCTTAAACGAATGCATTAGTGTGGCTACCATGTGGAAGCATATATCGGAAGAATGAATAATTGGCTCAAGTCCATAAAAAACTATTGCGTATTAGTGTTCATATCATCATCTGCTTAGCCTTTTTCAACCGAACAACGGTGTTTTATATTGAGCGACTGATCTGACCTCCACAAGCCAATTAACACTGGGTTATACGAAACACCTTGGTGAGACTGGTTGTCAGACTTTCGGGACACTATCTGTAAGGACTGTCAAAGAATGTTAGTGTTCGTATAGCATTGAAAAAAGGAGGTTTTGTCTCGCCTCTAATGTATGAGGTTGTGGGTTCAAATTCGGACTAATCAATGTGACCTTTTCAATTCATATGTACTTTCTAAAGTTTATTTAAGAAGCCAGAAACATCTGTGAAGGAAAACATGAAAATTTATTTATAAAATTTAATCCTTTTACCTTGTTACCCATCTAAAATGGCCGCCCGAATGTAGGCGAACCCGTCTTAACGTTGTCATGTTTTTGCTGGGAGAACGAGACATTACGACACAGGCACAAGATGGAAAGAGCTAAATATTAGATTGTCAACGCCACAGTTGTTCTTTAGGTTAATGACCTTTCGTATCGCTTCTCGTTGGCCGTACTGTACACATATAATAAAAAAAAACAGGATCAGAAAATAGGTACTATTAATTTCTAAGGAAATCTCTTCCAGCATACCTGCGAAAGGAGAGAAAATAAAAAGAGATGTAGTCTTTACTCTTTTAGTTATTGATGCGTCCGCTGGCAGGGCAAAAGCCTCCCTTCCTCCCATTTTTTCCTGTTTGCTGTTTGGGCTCCAATCCTTTTTAATAAAAGTCAAGCTCGTCACGCCGTCTCCTTAATCATAATTTAAATTAATACCATTAATTATTAATACTATTACTAAGCTTTACGAATCCCTTGTGATCTCGTCCAATTTCAGTAAAACCATTAAAAAATAAATTATCGAACTGTGTGTACACACGACGGTAGGTCAACCTATTCTAAACTATTATAACCTGTAGCCCTACTATGACCTCTTAAAGCAATTCTTATTCCGCTGAGGTAAAGAGACAGAGCTATACAGGGTGTCTAGCACCATCTCTTTCACTCAGTGGAATAAGAATTGCTATAAGATGTCATAGTAGCCCTTCTGATCTCTCTACTACTCATCGCACACCGTAGTAGAGAGATCGGGTTAAAATGGTTTTGTGTCACTAGTTGGCAGTGTTGTGCCAAAAAAAATGTAAGTAAACGAGATTCCCGAAATGAAATGAATGGTGACGTAACTAGAAAAGAAAGTTGTGTGGAAAAACTACAGGTACTGTGCCAACCATAAATAAATCGCGAACAATGAAATGACGAAGTTTTAACTCATGAAGTGCGTCATGACTTTGTTCGTCATAAAACTACAGCTGAAAATTACGCATAAGGACTTCCCAGTTCCCGAAACATACTCATAGTCAACGAATTGTAATGTCAATACTTTTTATTCGGTTTAACAATACCACAATAATCATTCGACAAAATTCGAGAATATTTGGAAATATCTTCATGTTTTATGGGGCTTCCGCCAGCGACTCCGTAAGCGTAGCATACTTACTTTGGGCTAACCCTAACTTTAACCCACGGGATGATCAAAAAAAATATTTTTGTCTCCGCTTTTCTTCCCTCTTTCTCCCCCTTTTCTAACTTAAAAAATTGTCTATGTCCGTCTCTAGGATACCAACTATCTCTGTACCAAAATTCATCAAAATCGGTTCTGCCATTTAGGCGTGAAGACGTAACAAACAAACTCACTTTCGCTTTTATAATATTAGCACAGATAATATAATACTAACGTACAGATACTCCATCTCATACAAAGAAACGCGACCGCCATAACTTGCTCATTTCTCAGGGCTATCCGGGCTATTTTTTTTTTACTCACAACGGCGCTAGATGGTGCTTGCAGCGATAGCTCAAGTTCAGTTTATTTTACAGAGAACCAATAGATGGCGATAAAACCAAACTATACTTTTGTACTGTAAACTAAGGTAGGTATATAGCCCTTTGACCTTGAAGCTTACGTCGTCAGTCACTCGACATGACAATCGCCATTAATAAATTCACGTTCTTTCATGCCTAGTATTATATTATCTGAGGCGTGGGGTATAGCTACATGTTTTTCGGTAGACTGAGGTATTTGTTAGGTTCAGCGTAAAAGTCAACGCAACTTTTGATAATTAGGTATCAAGTTTCTAAGTCAATCAAAGTTATTTATAATATCGAAATAGCGAATAGAGGAGCTCGTGGCTAAAATATAGCAACCGCTCGGGTTGTTCTTTAGGTTAAGCTGCGCTTGCCTAGGTTGGTCTGTGGATGGGTGACCACCCGTTACATACCGAGTTTTCTCCGTGCCTCGGAAAGCACGTTAAACCGTTGGTTCCGGCTGTCATTTGTAGATCTTTGACAGTCGTTACAGGTAGTCAGTGTCCCGAAAGTCTGACAACCAGTCTTACCAAGGGGTATGGTATTAGGTACCCAGTAGGTAGGTAGTAACTTTTTTTTTTTTTTTTTCGGGTGGGAAATCATCCAATGACTTCCCCCGCTCTGGGTGGAGCGGGGGGGCATGTCAGACTTGTACTGTCTAAAACCCACCCATGTTTCTTCTATTGCCCTTTACGTTCCGAGGCCGCGGTATCTCTTTCGAACAACCCGCAACCCCGGCAGGCGGAGGCTCTGGCAAGCCCCTCTGCTTTGCTGACTCTCTTTGAGGCGCGCGTGAAACACGAACGCACCGTCGACACGGCCTGTCAATCGACGGACGGGCGGTGAACTACCCATTGCTCACCGCCCACAGGCCCGCAGGTAGGTACTAACTGGGTTGTGCTCCTCCTCAAATTGTGGAGGTTAGATAGGTAGGCAGTCGCACGGCGCTCCATATAAAATAGGTACCTACTGATATTCAGCTGCATCCGGTTAGACTGGAAGCTGACCCCAACATAGTTGGGAAAAGGCTAGGCTGATGATTATAATATCGAAATAGGTATATAGCTCTTGAAATGATATTTGCTGCAAATTAGATGATTTTAAGCAGGGAGTTATTTTTTAACAGACTCAGGAGTGTGTAGAATATTTTTATTTTATTTTAAATACACGTTGTTACTTATGTAAGTAGGTAGTAATATTTGTATGTTGTGTTGGTACCTACAAAAGTAGGTAAGTATACTTACCGGCTCGAATCTTGGGCGCTAGACGATAGAGTGCGGATGACCTTGCGTGTTGTACAAAAAAAGAAATGAAAATAAAGCTAAAACGCCTCTCCAATACTATCTACCTATACCTACATCACTTAAAAATTAAAACTGTGATAAAAACCTATCACTACTATGCTTAATTAATAATACCTTTAATATAATTAATAAAAGTACCTACCTACTCTTTTACCTACTTGATATAAAAAAAAACTTAACTTAAATTAACCAAAACTCGGTACCTACCTATCTAAAAATCTATGCGTACCTACCTACTTTACCTAAAAAGATATTAAATGTTAACTATTAATAATTCGTAATTTGAACGATTACCTATTTAAACACTACCAAAATAACTAATAAGTACCTATTTTATTAAATATATTATATATATTTATTAAATAACAACAAAAGAAATCTAAAAATAAATTATTTAAAGACTAAAAGTCGCGGTGATAAGCATTGTCTGTCAATAAGGCCGAACACTCTGAACGTCTATTCGCATCAACAGCCAAATATTACGGTAGCCGCGTCGAGCGCACACAAAAATAATCCTTATGGCATGATCCAGTATTCATGCGCGATGGCTTATTAGCGTATTTCATGTATAACTTTGGTGTTTCTTTACCGATATATTATATGACTAGCTGTTCCCCACGGTTTCACCCGCGCTGCTCAGCACCTGTTGGTCATAGCGTGATGTTGGTCATAGCGTGATGTTATATAGCCTTCCTCAAGAAATGGACTATCCAACACTAAAAGAATTTTCCAACTGCAACCAGTAGTTCCTGAGATTAGCGCGTTCAAACAAACAAACAAACTCTTCAGCTTTATAATTACCGATATATATGATTATTTTTTTATTGTATCCTTACTTATAATATTATAAAAGCGAAAGTGAGTTTGTTTGTTTGTTTGTTTGTTTGTTTGTTTGTTTGTTACCTCTTCACGCTTTAATGGCTAAACCAATTTTGATGAATTTTGGTACAGAGATAGCTGGGAACCAGGAGACGGACATAGGCTAATATTTTTATGAAAAAAGTGGGATGTGAGGGAGAAAGAGGGAAGAGAAGGGAAAACTTAGCGTTGCTATTACAAATCAATAAGGCGCAAGAGGAACTGTGTTACCCCAAATTTAACGCGGGCGAAGCCGCGGGCGAAAGCTAGTAGTTAATAATGTTAACTATTTTTAATAAGAGATGAGTGAGAGTGTTATTAAACGTAAGGGCGCGTACACATAGAACATCCGTTTTACAGGTCCGTTTAAACGTATATGTTATTAGCGTATGTAGTTGTATGAGCGAGTTCATACAGAATACAGTATTCCGGATCCAGTAAAAAATACTGATCCGACAAAATAAGCAGCAATCCGTTTTACAAGTCCGTTTAAACGTATATGTTTTTAGCGTATTGTAAATGCTGTGTGAATATTACCTCCAGTAGCGACGGATCAGTTAAAAAGGATCCTGTAAAACGGATGTTCTATGTGTACGCGCCGTAAGAGTAGACAAATATAATCAGAAAGCTCCGAACTGCTTAGCTATCGGGAGTTACACGTGTTATTGTGAGTTAACCATTAAAGATAGACATTTATGCTGTCGTATGATTAGTTTTTATATAATTTTAAGGAGAATATTTCCGTCATACATGATTTCTGTGTAGCTTTAACCATTAAGGCTACACACGCGACAGAAGCTTAAAAAATGGAGTAACTTCTCCCGTTTTCCCAACATTTCCCTTTACTGCTCTGCTTCTATTGATCGTAGCGTGATGAAAAGTATACTATAACCTGCCCAGGAGTATAAAGAATAATTTGACCAAGTTTCGTTAAAATCCGTTTTTGTTTCTATAACGAACATACAGACAAACAGACAAAAATAATAATGATTGCATTTTTGGCATCAGTATCGATCACTAATCACCCTCTGATAGTTATTTTGGAAATATATTTCATGTACAAAATTGACCTCTCTACAGATTTATTATAAGTAGGTATAGATAGTTTGTATTTCATAATATTTCATTCTATCAAAATAGGTATGGTAAATGGTAATATTGAGCTGTGTAGTAAAACTCAGAAAATGAAAACAACGCCATCTATTCATAGAAATAACAGTAAATGAGTTACCTAACCACAACGTAGTACAAATTGTTCTCACCAGAGCCAACACCATAATATTATTTAGAAAAATCATGGAATTTGGAACTAGGAGCCCATTATTCCTGTTTTTTGTGTTATGGGGATTTTTAAAAACATACATACTTCTTCCATGGTCAAATTTAAACAGTTACACAAACTTCAAAAACAAATCGAAACACATAACGCCATCTATTGATGTTTTTTTGAACTACTTTTTCTTTCTTCGCAATGAGACCCCATGATATTAGTAAGGCTTTTGCTTCGCCAGTAGGAACACTGTCTGTTTAAAGAAAGAAAACAGGTTTATTCGGCCCTTGCCACAAGTACACACAACATTAAAAAACATTACAAAAAAAAAACAAAGCTAATATTGTCTCATGGCTTCGCCAAATAGGCCCAGTTCAGCAAACTGCCGAGCAGCGAATGCCCAGTACATAGGTACATACATCACGGCCTAACATTTTTGCTCAATGCTTACACATGACTCATTGAGTTAAAAAGGTACAGTATGGAATATCCTTACAACAATCGTGATAATCAATTATAGTCATTGTAGGTATAGCAATTCGGTCGTCATCGATAAGGTATCGATGGATAATTCAGTAATCTTTATGGGCATAAAAATAATTATCCTATTTAATGAATATTGTTTATGATGTGATTACTGTTGCTTTGAGTGTGGTGTTCACTAAAACACATTAGGGTTTATAATAAAACCTCCAAATTATATATATTATCAATAAGTAGAATGAAGATGAACTACTTTAAAACGAAGATGGACGGGCCTGTTGGTCTAGTGGTTAGTGGCCCTGACTGCTGAGCCGGGGTCGTGGGTTCGATTCCCACCTAGGACAAACTTTGTGTGATGAACATGATTGTTTGTGCTGTGTCTGGGTGTGATTTATCTATAAAATGTATGTATTTATAAATTATATAAGTATGTAGGTATATCAGTTGTCTGGTTACCATAACACAAGCTCTGGCTTAGCTTGGAGTCAGATAGCCGTGTGTGAGTTGTCCCAAGATATTTATTATTATTATTTAAAGAGTATGTCCAGACTGCTGGTCGTGTTGACGGTGCGTTAGTGCTTCACGCACGCGTCGCAAAGATGTCAGCAAAGCAGAGGGGGCGTTATTCGAAAGAGATGCCGCGGTCCCAGAACACAAACGGCACATAAGGAACAGAATGGGTTTCAATCAAAAAAAGTCTGTCACTACTGCTCCGCCCAGAGCTTGCAGTCGCTGCCCGGGTTTTTTTTGCGGATGGGAAATCATCAAATAACTTCCCCCGCCCTGGGTGGAGCGGTAGTGGAGTGGGAGTGTGACTTGTACTGACTAAAACCCACCCATGTGCCTTCTATTACCCTTTACGTTCCGTTCCGGGCCCGCGGTACCTCTTTCGAACAACCCGCAACCCCCCGGGTCGCTGCCCGGGTTAAGCAGGGACTAATCGAAATGAAACTTTAAAGCTTATGCTACTTTTATTAGTCTGTCACAATGAGTATCCTCAAATCAAAATCATTTATTTCAATTATACCATTACAGGCACTTTTGAATGTCAAAAAAATACTAAATGTTAAAGCTACAGTCCCGGTCACAAGGCAATAACTTGTGAAAGTACTGTAGTTGCCCATTCCAAAGCGTTGATCCTACAATTCTTCAGCAAAACATTCTCGCTGCTATTTCAATATTTCACAGTAGAGAGTAAAACTATCCTGCAAAACAAAACGTCTAAGTTGCTCGCCAAGACTGTTCTCGGGGAACCCCCTCTCATAAAGCCGGACCATTTGCCAACCTCCACACATTTCATTATCGTTGGTTATCGTTCATGTTACACGATCTACCCATGTGATTTTGCACCTTATTGCAATATGTATATATTGCAAATTATATTTAGCAACACAATTTGCTCACTCGCGATATGCAGACTCACATTTAGCGTTTATGTTATTTGAGTCACCGTATTTACGTTAGCATGCGATACATAATCTATTTTTATACTTACTCCAGTGCTGATAAAGTCTGAAATTGTATGCATTTAAAAAAAAAAACTATGTTCTAACTGTATAAAGAATTGGTTGTCATTTGTCTACTATTGTATTCTGTATTTCATTCATTACTGTTGGTTGAGTGTCTAGTGTGGGTGCAATGTCTGAATCGAAAGGTGTGTTTGTAAATTTAAAGCACTACTCGGAATTGTGGTAACGTCTGTGTCAGTTATTTGTCCACGCAGTGTACACTGTCCTATTCTGCATATTGCTATTTATGTGAAATAATTTCTGTTTTTATGGCCCAATCTTGTTTAGGAAATTGTTTTGGACATGTTTTTTTAGTCTCAGTTGAATGATTGGCTTCAGTTCTGGATATTAGAGTCAATGAAATACTTTTATCCCAAAACATACATGTTCTTACACGCGACTTGGCTGATGACATTTCAAGGGCTTTAAAGTTGTTGCGGGTTGTTCGAAAGAGATACCGCGGCCTCGGAACGTAAAGGGCAATAGAAGGAACATAGGTGGGTTTTAGCCAGTACAAGTCTGACATGCCCCCCTCGCTCCGCTCAGAGCGGGGGAAGTCATTAGATGATTTCCCAGCCGAAAAAAAAGGGCTTTAAAGTTTACAATATATTTAAAAAATAAACTTGTCCTGTCCTATCTTATATCTTCATCGTTCTCTAAATAAATTGACCGTCCATTTTGTCTATATTTCTACATTTAATTTGTCTAATGTATTACATTCTGCCGGTTTTGAACACATCACATAACTAGTTATATATTATTTTCAGCCAGTAATAAATGTAACTTAACCCAAACTAAGCTCTTGAAATATCATTTTATACGCCGTCATAACTGCTATTTAACTGCAATGGTAATCTCACATTTCAATCGAAACTCTCAGTTAGATAGTTTTCAGATATTAAAAGTATGGAAAAATATGTGAGCCAACCTCATTACAAGCTGATTACGATTTTACTATAGACTGGTTTTCCGCGTATCAACAACAAAATCAACTCGTAAAAATAGCCAAGAATATCTCGTTACATAATGCAGTGACAGACATGACATCATAATAGAATCGACACTTTATTAAATGGTGTTGTTAGCATACCCCGGACTAGCACCTCTCATCTAAATTTCAAACCGATCAAAAAAATTTATTTCACTCGAGAATTATTTAAAAATATTGTTGTTTATCTTGTAACATTAAATTGAAATGAATTAATTGACTTATTCAAATCACTTCTATGTCGTAACATTATTTTCAAGGTCAGCCATCTGCTGTTGATCTTGAATATTCTTCAAATTCAAAATACAAGACAGAATATTTAAATTCCATAAATAGATTCTGTATGTACCAATGATGAAATAAGGATGAAATTTAAATGGCTATCATGACTGTCTTTACGTCTTAAAACTAATGAAGGTACTTATTTTAAATTTGAATATTCACAGATCAAAATCAAGGCGGATATCCGCAGCAAGGCGGTTACCCACCACCTGGGGGATACCCACAGGGGGGCTACCCACCGCCCCAGCAAGGAGGATACCCTCAAGGAGGCTACCCTCCGCCGGGTGGATACCCACCACAGGGAGGATACCCACCAGGGGGATACCCGGTACCTCCGGCGTACGGCACGGGTGTAGGATATGGCGAGGTAAGCTGGTTGAATATTTATTTTATTATATAATCGTTTCATTGATTTGTACACATATAATTTCACATTTTTAAATATTTCTCAAAAAAAAAACATTTAAAAATAGTAGCCCACCGGTATCGGGAACAAGATCCAAGCTACCGCCAGTCAGGGCTCTAGAAAAAGGAACCTCCTAACAATACGAGCCGTGTCCAAGAGTACTCCTTTCTTTATCAAGCCCTTGATCCAGCTGCCTAACGAGAGCCTGCTCAGGTGTTGGTCTACTAGTCTCTTGGCAATTAAGCCATTGGCAATAATGTAAAGTTTAGGGTTCAAGTCCCGCCTGAGACATTTCACTTTTTCTAATTTATTTCGATTTAAATAGCATAATTAGTGCTTTCAAAACCTCAAAATAATGTAAAGTTTTATTAGATTAGTAATAATTGTTTATGAATTCAAATGATGGTTAAGACTGGTTGAACCAACACTATGTGTAATGGTCAGGGGCCTAAAATGGACGATTTAGCAGAGTCTTGTTTGAATTACGATACAATCATAAAAAATGATAACAAAGTGTCAGTTCATTATAATAACTACTTCTATGACCATTTTCAAATAATTTTAACTTCATTAATAAAATGCTTATTGTTCTATTATGATTCTACTAAGGCGGCCATTTTAGGTCCCCAGCCAGGACACTACAAAACAGCAAAAGGCAAGCGTTTGACATTCGAAAAGTGAAGATTTATTCATAAAATAAAGGAAATTTCATTTTTCTATGTTTAGAGTTCTTGAAAAGTCACAAAATAGCTGATCTAAATAAGCCTTGTTTGTCATCCAAAATGCTTTGTAGTGACATACCTACATACCCAGCAACCACCATCACCAGTACCAATACCATTACCAGGAAATCACATTACCATACCGTACCTCCGAAACAACCATTAGTTACCATACGTTTTTGACATTTCCTTTAAAGAAACAGTGAATCAATCCGCCTTGAAAAAGGCGCACGTTATGACGACTGATAAGAAATAAGAAAGCGTCAGCGCGGCGTGTACATCGAACATACATCACCGCGCGCGCTAATTCGCTCCGAAAAGAGCGGTTTGTTTGTTTGGGCCGTCGCCGTGCTTGATATCTTCAATGCAGCAGAAGTGAAGAGACGATGCAGGAGTTCGGACGCAGAGTTCTTCACAGACGCAGCGATGTTGACACGACGACGGCCCGCAGCAGAAAAGGACCGTCGCGCGGGCGTCGCCCGATTTTATAAGCGCGGCACACTACACCGCCGCGAGCGCGGATCGACCTGCGCACCCCGCGCCCCGCGACCCGCGGCGTCGCGAGCGCGCCCTCTGTCGACGTGTGTAAATATGTAAACTTAAACTATCCGCTACTTCCACTATGATAAATGTAAATATAAATAGGCCAAATTAAATCAGTCAATACAGACATCGGAACGAGTAACAAGTGTCTTATTTACTCTCGACCCCCTCACTCCTAAAGCTTCAACACAGGTATCCCATTCAACAACAAACAGCTAAATGTTAATTCCATACTTACTGCTTTTCGCATTCATTTCCTGTGCGGCTGACGGAAAAAAGTATAATAATGTTATTTATGTAGGTAGATTGACGATATTTGTTATCAAACACTTTTTATCAAGCCATGAGAATTTATAAAACACTAGCTGTTCCCCACGGTTTCACCCGCGCTGCTCAGCATCTGTTGGTCGTAGCGTGATGTTATATAGCCTATAGCTTTCCTCAAGAAATGGACTATCCAACACTAAAATATTTTTTCAATTCGAACCAGTACTTCCTGAAATTAGCGCGTTCAAACAAACAAACAAACTCTTCAGCTTTATAATATTAGTATAGATTAAATGAATGTACTGTAATGCATTAATTTGTGGCATGGCGTTGTATTCCCCGCTATTCGTCTACGCGAAAATCGGAATTACTAAAAAAAAATAAGTTCAAGGTGTAATGCAAGTAGCTCGTATGGAATTCCAGCCTGGCTTGAATTATAGAACAGAATATACATTATTATACACCAAAACTAAAACAAGTGCTTTACTGAAATTGCTAATTCTATGGTTAAAATGGCGGTCTTAACGCTGATAGCGATATCTTCCTGACAACCTTTAGATGGACTATTTTAATAACCAAACAAAAGTACAAAGTTAGAGACTACGTATTTTTAAGGCGCGTCGCCCACACGATTAACAGTCGAGGTGCAGTCGGGGCGCGGGCGTGTTAGGCGCGTCGCCCACACGATATTTGTAAAGAAAATCTCGTTGCAGCGTGCCTCTCATGTGCCTGCGCCTCGACTGCGCCTCGACTGTTGGTCGTGTGGGCGACGCGCCTAAGTCGCTAGTTAATAGGGTTAGCTCGTTCCATTGTCGACCTCTTTTCTGTCCTCCGGAGAAGATTGAAGTCAAGAGAAGATAAGCCTAATTTATCCTACTAATATTATTAATGCAAATGTTTGTGAGGATGTATGGATGTTTGTTACTCGTTCACGTCAAAACGGCTGAAAGGATCTTGATGAAATTTGGCACAGAGGTAGATTAAAGTCTGGAGTCTAACCATGGAGTTTTTTGCAGGTTCTTCTCCATAGGAAACGACCAACCCGAACCGTGCACTTTTTCTCGACGTTTTATAAGTGCCCATGTAGGCCTATTGAAATAAAAATATTTTGATTTTGAACACATAGGCTACTTTTTTTCGATATCACGAGGGCGAAGCCGCGGGCGCCAGCTAGTATAGAAAATATCGTTACATACAACCAGCCTTCAGACTGTCCCACTGCTGGGCAAGTCCTTTTATGGGTCACTAACATCAGCCCGCTTGGATTTCGGACACCGTGGGAGAAAAAGCGCTGGGGGTTAATAATTTGTATTAAGTTTTCAAATTTTAATCTGCATTAAGTGCCGAAGCTAATGTTTTATTTAATAAGACTTAATATGCAATAGAAGAAAACAGCTTTGAAAATAACTTACTATTTTTAATCAATAATTTGAACGTAAAAGTAGTGTGTATTGTGAGTCACCCATAGGAAATAGTGATATGATATCGCGTACATTCTTGTAGCATTATTGTAGACAACCTTTGGCCGCGTTAAATTTGGGATAAGACAGTTCCCCTTTCCTGATTTGCAGATACCTGCCACCTGTAGTTTTTGCCCCAGCGCCTCATTTATTGTAATAGCAATGCTAAGTATTCCCTCTCTTTCCCTCATTTTTTAAAAAAATAGCCTATGTCCGTCTCCAGGGTCCCAACTATCTCTCAATTCATCAAAATCGGTTTAGCCATTTAGGCGTGAAGAGGTAACAAACAAACAACCCACTTTCGCTTTTATAATATTAGTAGGGAAGTAAGGATCTACAATCTCTGATATATTTCTTGTAGATCTACAATTCTCTAATATGTATCTCGAGTGGTTTACGTGCCGAACGCCAATGAAACGTCTAGGACGCATGTTTTTTTTTGACCTATTCAACAATCATCGTTTTCAGTAAATGTTCATAAAACCATAACGCATCATACAACTAAACCTTTCTCAGGAATCACGCTATCTGTTGGTAAAACTATACAATAATTCGAAAATGAAAAATGAAAATTTTCATTTTCACAATAATTCGTTCAGAACCTTTGCGCATGGGAAATCAGAACCAACTCAGTTCCTTCTGTTGCCCTTTATGCTCCGGGGCCGCGGTTTCTTTTTCTAACAACACGCAATCCGGTGGGTTCGGTTCTGGCAGACCCCTACTTATATACTACCTACCTACCTTGCTGACATCTCTTTGAGGCGCGCGTGAGTTATAGTCATTACAGCAGTTTATAATAAACTGGCTGTCTTGCGCGGTTTTACCCGCGTCTTTAGTTGCCGCTCCCGTGGGTAGTAGCGTGATGTTGTATAGCCTATCTTACTTCCTGATAATGTAGCTTCTTATTAGTGAAAAAATGTTTAAAATCGGTCTAGTAGTTTTGGAACCTATTACAAACAAACAACTAACCCCCGAATACTGAAACGTCACTCAAAATGTGAGGGCTGCTTAACATTTGAGCAGCTCTTAAACTTTAGATATTGTATGGTCAAACGTCACTTCTGAGTCTCTGTTAAACTTAAGTGGGGCTTAAATTTTGAGTGAGGTTTCAGTATTCGGGGGTAAGTCTTTCCATCACCATGCTTACTTAAGTTGAATTAGAAACTATCATTACCCAAAATTCTGGGTTTTCTCTACATTTTGCCGATATTAGTGCGTTATCAGTTTCCTGTACACCTTTTCGAGGGCGATTTATTCACCAATTATAGTTAATTCAAATAATAATTATGACTCATAACCATCCACATTCATACTCATTTCATATTTTCTTTTTTTACCTATCAAAACATCTAGTACACCATGACAAGACTGACAAGTAAACATAATTAGTACAAAACATGACTTGTGTACAGGAATGTACAAATTAATTCATTACGAAGTGACGTGTGTTTCCTTGAATGCAAGCAGGGGCAGCTTTTAGACTAGTAAGTAATTTGACATCGATTTTCTTGTAGGCGAAGGGTGGTGGGGTTGCCCTATTGGTGCATTCTCATGGCACGTTTATTTCATTAGCCTCTATGGGTTTTGTAGAATATGAACGGTTTTGTTTGTTTTAGAAAGTATTTTTAGTATTAGATTAGTCTTTGTATAACGTTGGTTTGTCGTCGTAAGAATTTGAGTTTTATTGTTTAACTAGCTTTTGGCCGTGTCTTTACTCGCGTTAAATTCGGGGTGACACAGTTCCCCTTTCCTGCTTTTCAGGTACCTGTAGTTTTTGCCCTTGCGCCTTCTTGATTTTAATAGCAAAGCTAAGGTTTCCCTTTTCTTCACACACCTTCCCTCATTTCTCACTTTAAAAAAATAGCCTATTTCCGTCTCCAGGGTTCCAACTATCTCTGTACCAAAATTCATCAAAATCGGTTTAGCCATTTAGGCGTGAAGACGTAACAAACAAACTCACTTTCGCTTTTATAATACTAGTAAGAAAGTAAGAATGCTTCAACCGAACAGAGGTCACACGACCGTGCTGTGTTTTTACGCAAATTCGTATATAATTTTGGCATCGAAAATTCAACTAGCATTGTAACATATTACAGCATCAACTTGTGCGACATGATTTAATCCTTACTTCCTTACTATCCTTACTAATATTATAAAAACGAAAGTGAGTTTGTTTGTGTTTGTTACTTCTTCACGCCTTAATGGCTTAACCGATTTTGATGACTTTTGGTACAGAGATAGTTGAGACCCTGCCGGACATAGTATTTTTTCAAAAAAAGGTTGAGATTTGAGGGACAAAGAGGGATGAAAAGGGAAAATTTTGCATTGCTATTACAAATCAATAAGGCGCAAGGGCAAAGACTGCAGGTAGCAGGTAGGTACCTGCAAATCAGGAAAGGGGAACTGTGTTACCACGAATTTAACGCGAGCGAAGCCGCGGGCAAAAGCTAGCTCAATTATAAAATCGTTGTAATTAACGTGAACTTTAAACCGTCTACATCAAATTGACATGCAAAGGTTGATAGTAATATAACTAGTCCTTCAACTTTTTGAGCATCTAAAATATTAATATAACGCTTATCCGGTTTGTACTATTATAGCAACAAAGTGATCTTTGTCAACTGATTAGAGATAAGATAACATGTTATCAGAAAAATATACTCATATGATATCGAATAGCATAGATTTTTATTATTTGAAATATTGTTTGTGTCGGATTCGTTTTTAGGGTTCCGTAGTCAACTAGGAACCCTTATAGTTTCGCCATGTCTGTCTGTCCGTCCGTCCGTCCGTCCTCGCTTAATCTCTGTGACCGTTTGCACTAGAAAGCTGAAAGGACATTGCCACGGGGCAGGTCCCTTTTGTGCAATCGTGTGCCTGATTGGAATAATAACCAAAAAATGTTATTTATTTTTTTGTGTACAAATTATTTTTTTTACAATTTATTTCACCCTGGGAATAAAGTTAATTATTATTAATAGTTAAACATTATGCATCGACATCCGTTTGATAGGTGTACAAAAAAGTTGCCAGAAATCAAATTACTATCGAAAATGACGTATAGTAATTAATGGAGTAATCGATATCAAAACAAAACGATAATTAATAAATATTTTTAACAATAATTATTAAAGCTAGTTTACGTCTCAATATTTTACAACTTCAAAGCGGAGTTAGAATGGTGTAAAACCTGTTTTGTCATAGGTACTTATTATTGTAGCGTATTATATCTGGAATGAACGAAGACAGGTGTAGGTTAAGTATGAGTTTAATTATGTAAAATATTTAATGTATGTCGTTTTAATAGATAAAAAAACTGAAATCGATTTACTAATAGATTAACAATAATTGATCTGGCAACATTTACTTGCGCATGTCACAGTACTTTGTTCCGAGATCCGTCATTCAAAACGTTGAGTTTTGAATTCCGTATTTACGTAGTTATTATTTACGATACGTAATTATGTCTACAGTATACCTAATTATGTCTTCATTACTTTTTGCATAAACATGCTTATAGTATGGAAATCTGCATATAGTAATAGTGATGTATACCTAG
The DNA here is from genome assembly GCA_958449745.1 of Ochropleura leucogaster. NCBI lineage: Eukaryota > Metazoa > Arthropoda > Insecta > Lepidoptera > Noctuidae > Ochropleura > Ochropleura leucogaster. The sequence goes on from OY288216.1 coordinate 15,906,412, forward strand.
TCTATGTCAATTTGTAATTATTACTTAGATTTTTTTAAACAGAAAATTAATGATATCTCCGGAACCAGGGTGAATAAATGTAAAAATGTTTCTGATTATGAAAATGCTATGTTTTTACTATTAGGTAAAATAAATAACTCAAGGGCACAAGCATTTTCCACTGGGACCGAACATCCTTTACAAAACGGGCAATCTCCTTTGGTACCAATATGTATATCAATCACGCCGACAAAGTGGTAAAATAAAAATTGGAAAAAAATGTTTTATTAGGGTAGCCACCCTATATGTAAAGTGGGAAGTGATTTTTTTTTTAATTTCAACCCTAGCGTGTGATATATTGTTGGAAAGGTATTTAAAAATGAATAGGGGTTTACTAAAATTATTTTATGATAATATCAATAATTTCGGAAATAATCGCTCCAAAAGTAAAAAACAATGTGTCCCCCCCCCCCCTCTAACTTTTGAACCATAAGTTTAGAAAATATGAAAAAAATCTGAAAAGTAGAACTTTATAAGGACTTTCTATGAAAATTATTTTGAACTTGATTGACATAACAGCTTTTGTACAAAAAAAAAATTGCACAAAATAATTTCTGGACTAAGTTTGTAGTAGGTATAATCGTTTATGCAAGCATTTTTTTTAACTTCGTTTACATATTTTATTATCCTGAACGTATCTTTTTTCAAACAAAAAAAGAATTATTGAAATCGTTTCTCGCAATACAAAATCACGTGTTTGTATTAATTAGTAACCCAATTCCCCGAGAGATAGCGCTGTAGGTACTTATTACATTGTATACACACAAACGTGACTTTATTCATGAGTGCATAATCTAATTAGTCGTCGAGGTTTGATTTTGATTTGTCCGGTATTAAAATGTACTCGTATAAGCGTACGCTGTGCGCGCCTTTTTGTTAGCCCTCCCAACACACATCGTTTCGGCCTAGGGAAGTGTCTCTTTTTCTTTACCCGGAACTAATAGAGCCTGTGCCTCAAAACAAGTCTCATTTACAAATTATATATGGCGGAGAAGGGGCATTGGATTTGCATTCATTAGGTACATCAATGGAATATTACGGGTCTATGATAGTTTAAGTCATTCACACCACGTTTACGTTAACGCACTATTCCCATACTTGGATAATAATAAAATACAATTCCCTAGCGTTCAACGTCAAACAAATAATAAACTCATAAGTGGGAACACTTATTGTGACGGACGGGAAACTACGGAACCCTACACTGAGCGTGGCCCGACACGCTCTTGGCCGGTTTTTAGGGTTCCGTACATCAAATGGAAAAAAACGGAACCCTTATTGCATTTTTGTTGTCCGTCTATCAAAACCCTTTATCTCGGGAACGTGTGAAGTTATCAAGTTGAAATTGTAACCATATTATGTCGCATGTTTGTACGGAACCCTCGGTGCGTGACTCTGATTCGCTTTTGGCCGCTTTTGTCTCGCTTTTGGCCGCTTTTGTCTCGCTTTTGGCCGGTGGTCTATAAATTTGGGGACATAAAATCTGGTTACAGGTAGTTAGTGGCCCGAGAGTTCCGTACAAACTTGCGACATAATATGGTTTCAACTAGCTGGCACCCGCGGCTACGTCTTCGTGATATCGAAAAAAAAGTATCCTATGTGTTATTCCAGTCACCTACCTCTGTGTCAAATTTCATCAAGATCCGTTCAACCGTTTTGACTTGAAAGAGTAACAAACATCCAAACATCCATCCATCCATACATACTCACCCCCCACGCGTACCCGACAGACAGACGGACAACAAAGTGATCTAATAAGAGTACCGTTTTTTCTTTGGAGGTAAGGAAGCCTAAAAACAACCGGAGTAACCATTATGTCAATGAAATCTTGACATAACTTAAAGATATCATAAGAATTGCGTGTCAGACTCAAACTGCCACAATGGCCTCTCCATGTTTGTTAAGACTTCACGCCGTTAGTTTTACACAATAAGTCGTTATGCTGACGATTATAGTTAACAAGTTGAACTGCTTATTTTACACCCACATTTGATTTGTTGGTCATCATCGTTAGTTTAATGATTAAATTGATACAAGGGACAGTGGGTATAACAGGTATATTACTAAGAGAAGTAGTATGTTGGTCTTTTAATAGTTTAGAACATTACCTTGATTGATGTAGAAATAAAAGGCATGATTCATAAATTCTGAGTAACTTATTTGACTGAACATTACAAATTATTTGTTTGGTATGCAGTTGATCTGGATTGACAGAAAGTTAATACCAATCCTAATTAGGTTTTTTTGTTGTTGTTGTGAACACTTTGCCCCGCACTAGGAATTTCTCCTGGGTGCGTTTACAAACATTTAAACTCACATACACAAACAGCCAGACCCAGAACAACTATCTGTAGGCCATACAAATATTTGTTCCGTGCGGGGATCGAACCCGCGACACGCAGCGCAGCAGTCGCTTGCTCAGCCACTGCGCCAATCGTGTCGTCGTGATGCAAAAATAGCTGAGCAGACTATGAGCAACTCTAAGTAGGTAGTAGTTGTATTAGTAAGAAGTGGGTCCATAAACTCAAACAATGTAAAAATGTACTTTACGTCTTCATAGGCGACAATGGAAGTTCCATTGTCGCCTATACCATAAACAAACTCGTAAAATTAAATCTTGATAGTTACTTTGTCACCTAACGACGTGGTGACTAAACCGCATTAGCAGAATCAATAAAATAATATTATTAAATAAGCCAATTTTTTTAAAATGGTCACGGTCGCATTCTGCTTATGCGTATTTTAGACCCCCCTGAGATCTTAATATTTATTCTAAAATATTAATAAAAAAATATTTATTACACAACAATATGCTATTTAAATACAATTTTATAACATACTAGCTGTTCCCCACGGTTTCACCCGCGCTGCTCAGCACCTGTTGGTCGTAGCGTGATGTTATATAGACTATAGCCTTCCTCAAGAAATGGACTATCCAACACTAAAAGAATTTTCCAATTCCAACCAGTAGTCCCTGAGATTAGCGCGTTCAAACAAACAAACTCTTCAGCTTTATAATATTAGTATAGATATATGTAGATATATTAAAATATCGTTAAACGTATGACTGAACTATATGTAATAAATGGTATTGAATTTTTAGGTATCTAATGATTTGTAAAAAAATAATTAATTATTTATCGCTGCCAGGGTTCATGCCACGGACTAGGGAAAACCAACGGTCACCGGTAATTAAGTCCATCAATCAATACATTTTGAATTTTTGAACTAGAAATTGAGTGGCTCTTTTGTAGGACATAAAACATTTAGAAAAAAATGCTGATGTCAAATTTCAATTACATATAGTACATATTTTAGCCATATCTACGTACAAAACAGGGGGCCTTAAATGGGCGGTTTTGCAGAATTATAAAATGGATTACGTTATGATTCGTTAAATGATCAGTGATCACAGACGCAATTTATAATTTTACTAGCTTTTGCCCGCGGCTTTGCTCGCATTAAATTCAGGGTAAGATAGTTCCCCTTTCCTGATTTACAGGTACCTTCTACCTGTAGTTTTTGCCCTTGCGCCTTATTTATTGTAATAGCAATGCTAAATTTTCCTGTTTCATCCCTCTTTCTCCCTCATATCTTAATCTTTTTTTAAAAAGCCTATGTTCATCTCTAGGATCCAAACTATCTCTGTACCAAAATTCATCAAAATCGGTTTAGCCATTTAGGCGTAAAGACGTAACAAACAAATAAAACTCATTTTCGCTTTTATAATATTAGTAAGGATTAAATTGTCAGTGTTGTGACTTTTGTACGAATTGTAAAGTAATTTACAGTACATATTGATTATGATATGGCGGCCATTTTAAGACCTCAGCTCATTCAAAAATTTCTTATAACTAAATATCTATCTGTGGGGCTCCTCCCACGATTGGTAAACATACCACTTTGATACACTTAGCACTTTGATATCAGCTTATCACCCTACCGATATGATAGCTTGATAAACGCAACTTAGTACACAAGGTATCGTGGCACGCTTCTCAATATGTCTGCGGTAAATATTATTTGATTTTTTCACTTGAAATGTTGTGTTATGGGATATTTTAAGTCCTAAATGGATTGTGCTAGATTCTGGTGTTATTGTGCATTTAACTGGGGGTCTAAAAAGGCCTATGGATGTGATAAAAGTTCAATGCTGTACGTAACCTAAATTGTTATATCATTACAAATGTTGTTAACAGGTAATTTCAGGTAAATGATAGCTAAACTATGTTAATTCTTGTTTTAAAAGTTTTCCTGTAGTTAGAAACTTGTTTTCTTGTTAAACAGTAAATTAAGTAGGTACATTAGGTACATTTTTGTAGTCTCAAAAATAATGAAACATTATACCAATGTCATGCATGTGTTTCTGTAAAAGCTCGAACTACGGTAATCTTAAGACACGCTTTTTTTTTCAAATTATCATCAAATAACTTTTTCTGCTCTGGGCGGTGAGAGGTGGAGGGTCCAACTTTTACTGACTAAAACCCATCCATGTTCGTTCTTTTGACGCGGTATCTCTTTCGAACAACCTTCAACCCCGGTAGGCGGTGGCACTGGCAGGCCAGAGGGGCTTTGCTTATCTTTTTGAGGCGCGCGTAGATGAACCTATTTGGAACATGCTTGGCCAATCATTAGGGGTTATGAACACAACCGAATTACAAACCCTTTGTGAATGTGTGGCTTTTTATCACAGATGTTCCTACCCCTCTCTAGTTTCCATTTACCACAGTGTAATTATTCTATGCTTTACTAACCTCGCCACCAAAAATGTAAAACCAGCATGCCAGGACATAAAGGGGAAAAGGAGGAACATGAGGAGGTTTTAAGTCAGTACTAGTCTGACACTCCCCTCCGCTCCGCCCAGAGTGGGGCCAGTTATTCAGCGCCAGAAATTTAGCATAGTCATTCTTTCACGAAATTGATAGACTAACAATCACGCTACGACACTGAAGCTGAAACCGCTGGGCACGGCTAGTGTTGTATAAATAAACAAGAACCTAATATCTAAATTAAGATGGGTTTAACGTTGAACAAGGACACAGCCTTGAATCTCCGTTGCGTACATGAATCGATCTTTCGCTCCAGACATTTAGGCGCCTGCAGAAATTCGTCTTTGGTCGTGTAACCTACCCCAAATATTTATAGCTGCTTAAGTTTTTATTAATATTATAATGTTGGGGATGGATGTATGGATATTTGCTACTCTTTATGTCATTATAATATTAGGAAATTGCACCCATGTGACACCGCGGCGGGTTCGCAAGTTATACCATTAAACTGACATGTATTTACCTGGTCACAGTTTGACCTGTCTATGTAAATATAATATGTTGGACTTCATTTTCTTGTGCTAATTCAACTAAGCCGATATGCAATAAGCTACAGGGAAGCCAAATATTTCAGTTTGGTGACGTCATAAGTAGGTGGCCCAAATTCGTAAGTGCGTAATATAGTAACTTCATACTTATGCCAACTTGGCTAGAGTTCAAAAAATATAGGCGTCTATTTTAAAATAAAAAATATAACATGACATCACGCCCTTAATCCAGGGACAGACAGGGGTATAACTAGCCGGAGTTGCGGATTGTTTAATTTTGTTGCCCCACACTAGGAATTTCTCCTGTATCGTGGGTGCCTTCACAAATAATTTAACTCACATTACACAAACAGCCAGATCCCAAACAACTACCAGTAGGTCATACAAATATTTGTTTCGTGCTGGATCGAATTCGCGACACGCAATTGATCGCTCAGCCACTGCGCCAACGTTTTTCGAAAGAGACCACAGCCTCTAAACACAAAGGGCCAAAAGAAATACGGATGGGTTTTAGTCAGTACAATTCTGACACTCCCTCCCGCTCCGCCAAGAGCGGGGAGTCATTGAATGATTTACCAACCCTAAAAAAGGGTATAACCTAATAGTAGGTACATCCACATTACGGCAGTGCATTTAAAAGGAGGTGAGCGTCTTACTATTTACCGGGTAGAAATATAAAATATAGTCTACAACTTTTGTTTGATTCATCGTTTTTTGTCTATTATTTGCCTTGACCTTGAATACTTCTGTTAATGAACTTATTGACGGAAAAATATTGATTTCTGTGTACATATTTAAAAATGGCGCCGTATTTATCAACAGGCCACATATGTTAGCACGATATCGGATTAGTCCGTGCTTCTATCGATTTGCGTCGCTCAGAACCTTCTTCTGAAGGGTGGGCGTTTTGGGGGACTGTCTTGTGTAATGACGTTCAAAAAGTGCTGATCATCAGCCTAGTTTGGATAAATGAGGAGTGCTGTAGCATGCTGCAGCATCGAGGATATACGAGCGTATATCCTCGCAACAGTGTTCCTCAATATTTCAGTAATTTAAATAATACTTTGTGTAATATTATTTCTTTAATAAGAACGTCTTATTTTTTATCTTTCAGCCGCAAGGGTATGCACCTCCACCAGATGTGGGCGTGGGCGAGGATGGCGAAGTCAAAGGATTCGACTTCAACGAGCAATCCATCAGGAGGGCCTTCATTCGCAAGGTATGAATATAGAGTATTTATAGTAGGTAATAATATAGGATTGTTTCTTAGTAGCAGCTACTGAGTCCGGAGATGTACTCGGCTGTTTTATAAAACTTTGCCCCACTCTAGGATTTTAGTGAGTGCATTTAAAACCATTTAAACTCACATACACAAACAGCCAGACCCGAAACAACTACCTGAAGGTCATACAAATATTTGTACCGTGCGGGGTTCAAAGCCGCGACACGCAGCGCAGCAGTCAATCGCTCAGCCACTGCGCCAACCGTGCCGTCAAATGTCGGTTCACTGTTTGTTACTTCTCTGGCCACCCCATCGGGAATTACAGGCGTGACGGTCCAATTGTTTGTACTAAAACCAGTGTTGTGAATTCCAGGTGTACGCCATCCTGATGTGCCAACTGCTGGTGACGATGTCTTTCATCGCTCTGTTCCTGTTCCACACGCCCACCAGACAGTGGGCCTCTAGGAATACCTGGCTTGTGTAAGTATAATATAGCTGCGCCCCACGGCTTCACCTTCGTAGACCGGGATAAAAAGTAGTTCTTGGGTTTTTTCATCACGAATTTTTCAGTAGCGGCTTTGAGTCTTAAATGTGCTCGTATGATTATGAGCCTCAAACATTTCAGTCAACATCCTGCTAATTAACGGAGATACAAATATGTTTCTTTTTCTTTGTGGCATGTGCCATATAAACCTATTTTATTTCTTTCTTAATCTACAATAAAATTAACAAAAAGCTTTCTATTTATAAACTGACCCTGCATAAAGTTAAGCATATTCTAAAACCTTGGTTACTGTCTCTGATTTACAGAGCCAACCGTGCCATCAATTTTTACAAAGAACCTCTAACCTCTATGGATTTTTTGGAAATTTAGGTTGCTTATGGTGGTTGGGATTCAGATCCTTTAAGGCTAAAAGGATTCGCTTCTCATTCTAAGCAGCCTGCCTGCAGGTTAGTTGGAACTTATAATACCTATAAATATACTGAAGTCCACGTTTGTCCACAGCTGGGTCGCCTTCGCCGTGGTGTTCGTGTGTCTGATCTCGATGGCTTGCTGTCACAACGTGCGGCGGCAGGCTCCCACGAACTTCATCTTCCTCGGGATATTTACCGTGGCTGAGAGTTTCCTGCTCGGAGTAACGTCGAGTGTCTACGCTGTCGATGCGGTAAGACTGAACCTTTTTTTAGTCGGAAAATCATCAATAGCTTTTTGGGCCCTTGAAGACTGTCAAAAATCTACTATAACAGCCGGGACCAACGGCTTTACATGCTTTGCGCTTCACGAGGAAATTCGTTGTGTAATGATTGGACACCCATCTACGGACCAACATAGCTAAGCATTGCTTAACGCTTAACGTGAAGATCGACCCAAGAATCATTTTTCTGCCCTTGTTCCATTCTATTTGCGGTCCTCGCAACACGTTTTCTTCTTCCATTCTCCCCTATCAGACATCACGGCATCATTTACTCCTTTCTCTTATTACATACATATTATTCTCAATTCATCTATATTTTCTTTGGCCTTCCCCTCCCTCTCCATCAGCATCAAATCCGTTACTCTTTTACTCACATGTGCTTAGTCCCTCCTCATGACTTGTCCATACCCAGACGAACGACTCCCTTTAAATTTTTCTGTAACAGGAGGTACTTTCAAACTTCGTTTACTTTATTCATTCCTGTCACTCCACACAACCAATTCAACTTTCTTATCGCCACTGCATGCAATTGTTTTTCATCCACCTTTTTTCACAAGCCAGCATTCTAATCCATACAGTACGACTGGTCATTGGACAGCTCTTATTATTTACAGCATGTTGATGAAATATCATTGTTTCCAGGTATTGATGGCAGTGGGCATAACGGCAGCTGTGTGTCTCGCGCTGACGCTGTTCGCCTTCCAGACTAAGTGGGACTTCACGGTCATGGGCGGCTTCCTACTCTGTGCTACTGTCGTGCTACTCGTGTTTGGTGAGTCAATTCTCCTTACCTCGTAATATCACGCCTGTTGTCTCTGAAGGAGATAGAAGTGTACTGTAACACTCGCTTGTTGCTTTTCGAGCTTCGTTGCTTTTCAGGTGTTAGAGGTGGTTTTTGATAACTTTAATCCCAAGGGGAGGACCTATGGTTAGCTTAAATATCACAAACTGAATAAATCTAAAACTGCACAAAACCTTATTCACAAACTGATTTTACATTTTAAAAATAGATACAGCTTAGTAACAAAAAAAAAACACAATAACTAGCACAAGTGGCTGTTAACCGTAATGAGCCAAAAAATTACTGTTAAAAATGAAATGACAGAATGAAATTCGAAATATGAATATTTAAAAAATTAAAAATCAATGTTGATTCAAAAGGAAAGAGATTGAGGCAACAGAGAGTGTAAAATACCCACTCTGTTGCAGTACTATTAGGTACAGTACACTCACACTTTGTCAGTTATGTTTAAATAATTTAAATCATAGTTTCATAGCGATTAATGTCAAAAATACTCGTTCTATTATTTAATTTCTCCATAAGTGTGTTGAAAAACGTCGTTTAATTCGAATGGGGAATTTGTTCACGGCTCTATAACACCCTGGCATAGCGGCTCGTGTGTTAATTCCGCATCGAACGCAATGACAATTTTTTTTCACTTGAATTAAAATGTACTATTTGATTAAAAAGGGGATCTTACTGGAGAAGGGTCACGACAGACAGGAAACAGTGGAAAGAGTTAGAGGAGGCCTTTGCCTAAAGACACCACCCAAGTAACACAGACGTGCTGAATAATGATTGAGTAGAGCAATCATCAAGAGCATTAAGCTGAATAACGTCTGAGTACCGTCTATTCAGCTGTTATTCAAGCAAAAAGGGCCCCAATTTTGAATGCTTAACGCTGAATAACATCTGAGCAACAGCTAAATAACATCTGAGCACCATCTGAGTAGGAGCTTAAAAACTTTTGAATAACAGCTCACATTGTTTTTATTAAGCTCTTACAACTGAGTTATTCAGTTTATTCGAATTGGTTATTGTATTCAGAATTTATTAAGATTGTTCACATTTTTGCAAACTTTATTCATACAAATTGTGAAAATAATTCAATATTGGATTTTAATGTCTAATGTTGATTTGACATCCGCCGGCGAACTTATAAAATCGAAAACTAATTTTAAATTGACTAAGTTAGAGGTCTGCTATTATGTTAATTGTTAGTGCGCAAGTAATTTTGTCGTGAATATAATGTTTTTATTTTTCATTACACGACGCGCCGCGTGAATAATCAAGATAACAGATAGTAAATAGTATTTTCATACAAACATACTAGGTCTGACAAAAGTACTTGTGACGAAATAGCTAATACTAGCAATTTTAACCCATAAAATAAGCCATAAATGAGTTGAAAATGTTGTAGTTGTGAGATTAAGCATTTTGGTGATTCATAAATTCCTTTTAAGTATAAGTTACAAAGATTTTTAATGGCGATCGATAGTTTTTGCTTTATAATGCTGAATAAAAGTGCACACATGTCTTGTTACTAAGCTATAACTTTAAAAAGAGAAGACTAACGTCTGAATAACAATTATATAGGTAGTTTGATCACATTTCTACATTCAGATTTTTAGGGTTCTCTTATCGAACGAACAAAAACCTTTTTTAATGTGGAATTTTCCCGCCCGGCTTACACTAAATTGAACTATTAAAAATTGGAAGACCATCCATGTTTAAATTTAGTGATATCTTTTCTGGCACAACGTTTGTGTTAATCAATATGTTTTTAAGTATCTCAATGACGCTATTGTGCCAGTATTCACCTTGCTCAATAGACTTTATGTGGACTTGTCTCGGTGTATTTAAAATTGTCCTTGGATCATTAGGTACAATGTCTGGGAATCTTTGATTTAATATTTCTGCCAAAACCTTTAGTGCTACTTGTGTAATGTTTTTTTCGACAGCCCGTTTTCTGATTTTTTCTCGAAATATATAAAATGTTTCATGTGTTCGGTACATTGTTCTTCTTCGATATCTGTACAGCTACCATCAGATGCACTCTCTTCTTGCGTAAATCGCAATGCTGTTTGACTTATTTGGGGGACGGAACCCTCATCATTGCACGGCAAACACGCATGATGGCTGGGACCGGGTTCAGTTTTGTTCAAACAATTTTCACAAATCCTTTGATGAACAGAAACACTTGGACAATTACTACTTCTGATATTTAAATATTCTTTTAACAATTTTCTTTTGATATTACCGGTTCTCTTCGTTTTATCCATAACGCAAAAAATAAATACGTACAACAATACTTTAATTAAGCTGGTATTAAGCTATAGACGCTATAACAATACAAATATGGTATATAATTTGAATAAATAGTTTGAAACTCTCTATTATACTGAAAAAAGCTTAATAAAAACATAAATAATATTGTTTATTCAGCAGCTGAATAATTAGTAAAACATAGAATCTTATCCAATTTAAAGATAAAATAAAGACAATTATTCAGTATCAAGCTGTATAATAGAATTATGTAACAATATTATTCAGAAGGTGATACTTAATTCAGCAAATAGCTATTTCAAACGCTACTAGCTTAGTACTGCTTTAATAATAGCAGGACAGATTATGGTTATTCAGATAAATGCTGCCGACGGGGCTGTTTTACAGCTTTAAGCCACCTGGAATGCGTAATGCTAAATAACGTCTGTATAATAATTTTACGGTGATTGGTTATTAAGCCTAAAGAAGGGAAGGGCAGAAATACAGAATTTATTAAGCTTTAAGAATTTTAAGGCTCCGAACTCAACCTAATTCAGCATTTGGCTATTCCCAAAGCTCTTATACAAACTATATTCATCTTTGAACTGTAAAATGTTCTTAATGCGTACTGTTATATTGCTTATGTGTTACTTGGGCAGTGTGTCTTTAGGCAAAGGCCTCCTCTAACTCTTAACTCCTTTAACTCTTTAACTCAGTGAGTTGAGAGACATAATTTGAGACCTCAACAATACATTTATTAATTTTAATGTTTTAGATTGTAATTTTAATCATTGTAACTCAGTAATAAAGGCTATTTTATTTTTATTTTATTAACTTGATTAAAAATGTTTTACTGATTCTTTCATTATTTGTCACATTCCAGGTATCGTCTGTATATTCATCCCCGGCAACAAAGTCGTGACTCTCGTGTACGCGTCGATCGGAGCCCTAATCTTCTCTCTGTACTTGGTGTACGACACCCAGCTCATGATGGGCGGTAAGCACAAGTACAGCATCTCGCCGGAAGAATACATCTTCGCTGCTCTGAACCTCTATCTGGACATCATTAACATCTTCTTGTACATCCTTACGATTATTGGAGCGGCTAGGGACTAGGTTAGGGAGTAAAGAAAGTTTTGTTTAGGTGCTTTTGCGCCTGGCGTTTACGTCACGTTAACGCAGCGTATACGTTCGCCAGGATGTGAAGGCATTGAGTATGTGTGCTGATTTTTGATTATTTTGTAGATGTTACATGTAGTGTTTTGGTGTTCGCATTATTGAAGTGCGTCAGAATAGCGAATAATTCACTCTTTAAATTCTAACTATTATTCTTATACATTTAAATAACAGCTTTCGTTTGCCGCGCCCGCAAACAGATGTTCGTAGTGCAGATGCAGGTTGTTATTGAAATAATCTATATCTTGATTTGTGATGTACAAGTTAGGTTAATTTTTCCGTGATAGTAACAGTAATAATTCACACGGTGTACATTTAAATCACAGATTAGATTAGTAGTAAAAATACAAATTAAATATGTACAACGAATTTCAACAAATATTCTAATTAGGAAAAACGGTGTACCCGTTTCTCCTAAACTTCTCGTAAAATTGCGGACACGTCTCCAGACACCGGACAAATACAATTATTTACTAAAGTACAGTGTCTGATGTCCGCAGCTAGTCCTGAATATTTCCGTACCAGTTTGTCTAATCCTTAAATAATGCGGACACCAAAACAAAGCAGGCATTAAATTTACTTCGCTATATCTAAATTTTAATAATTTATTCCATCTATTATTATCGGAAACTTTTCATTAAATATTCCAAAAATATTATTCCAAATTTTTCTCGTCCAATTTTTCTCGATTTTATTTAAGTCTTGTGTGAAGTAAGAATATATTATTTTGCATTTAACGAATGGACCGATGCTCTTGTAATGAACAGAAAAAAATAAATGACATGTTCCGTCTAGCACGGGCTTATGCAAATGCTAGTGCTCTTATTAAATGTAAAAACACACCACTGAACCTCGTTCCCCAGTTCCCGGTTAAGTTTGTTTTGCAACCTATGCATTGTAGCAGTGTGACGTCATTGGCAGACTTGTTATTTTTATGCGTTCCTAACCTGAGATTAAAACGAGAACTAAAATGGCGTCACTGTAAAGCCTATTTTTTTTTAAAACGTATACTTAAACTTCAGCTTCATAAAAATGCTTTTCGTAAATGAACATTAAAAATCATTTGCATAAGTCCTATTTTTGATTGACAACAGAAAAGATTGGCCATGTCGATTTGAAAAACGAATCAATTTTCTTGCAATAATATCTTACTAGAAATAGGTGATAAAGGTTAGGTCGCCTTTGCATTGTAATCTTTATAAATGCTACCATTGTCGAATGCGCGTCAGTCATTGGAATTTGCACTTTATGACAAAGAAATATGAGTCAAGTGACGCGTTTGCGTGAATTTCAAGGATTAGAATCTTAAGATTGTTGCGCAACCGTTGGCAACACTTTCAGTATTGTAAGTATAAAAATACATGTATCTTTTTCTTTTATTTTTTGGTTATTATAACAGTTATTTTACGTAGAAGGTGGCTTTTTCTTTATTTTTTTGCATGGTGCAAAGTAGCTTTTCAACAAAAATGTGATATAAAGCAATAGCTGCGCAACTAATACCCTTCTACACAACACCTAAATACAATGCTTACTTAAATATTTTTGAATGTGCACTAAAACAGTAGGTAATGTATTTAGGCATTACATTTAATTGTGCCTACTGTTGGAGAAAATAGGCATTTATATTCTTTAGCTAAAGCTTTCTGCTATATAAAACCAGCGAAAGAAATAATTATGGGCGATATTTCTCATAAATTGTAACTGTATAGTTAAAAATATAAAACAATCACAATTACACACAAAGGTGGCTTAGACTAGCGAAACCATAGAGTCCTAGAATTGCTGAATTAAATTCTGCCTGTACGCTACAATAGTGGGCAATAATCAGTATTGTGATATCAACTGTATATCTAACACATACATTATAATTTTAGGCTTAGTACGGTTGATCATGACTTTCACACTGAAGTCATTAATGTTTTTTTTTTGCAACTATTCAAAACTATTGTTTAAGTGAAATTTTGACACCTTTCAAATTGTGTCGTTATCTGCTGGAGCCGATAAAAAAATGTTTGATTGGTTTTTTTGCTCTTTGGTTTACTCTATACTTCTGTTCTGTCATGTGTCAATTGCATCTGCAATGAAAAACTATTTTTTTTTTAATTACTTTTGATACTTGCTAAATATTCTCCAGGGTTTTATGTTCTATTAACATTTCGCACATGATATTCGCAAAATTGTGGTCCTTCCTCTATAAAAGCCATTAATGAACAAGTTGATGATTAAATACATTGAATTTTCTAAATTAAAAAAATTACTGAAGAACAAACGAGGAAAATATTATTTAATATTATGGCGACTGTTATAGAAATTAAAATATAAGTATCGGAATATCTTAAATATTCCTATTTGAACTTATTTAACCCAGATGACGATTCATGTTATTAAAAAACTGTATCATAAATTCATGAACACCAATTTAAAAAAAAAATAAGCCTTAAAGCCATCACATAAAGCTTAAACTGTACTCACAACCGTATTAATCCTACATAAGAACTAATTAAATAATTTATAATTATAATAAAGTTAGAGTTTATGTTATAAGGTTTTTGTTATTTTCCTTTATTAATTAAATGTAAAATATTAATAGTGATTATTGTTTTCTTTTACTTTCTGTACCTCACAAAACATTTTTTTTTATTAATTTCTTTATTTTACTCTGAATAACCCTCCTCTTTTCGGCAGTCAGGTAAAAAGCAACTTACTGCTTTCCTGCCGGGGTTGCGGGTTATTCAAAAGAGATACCGCGGCTCCGGGGCACAAAGGGCAAAAGAAGGAACATGAATGGGTTTTAGGCAGTACAAGTCTGACACTCCCTCATAGTCTGCCCAGAGCGGGAGAAGACATCCGAAAAAAGTACCGTTATATATCGGTATCTGTCAAACCGAGGAAACTCCGGACACTGAAATATACTTTTCAATACTTATCAAAGTTCGTGTCCGGAATGTGTCGGTTTGACCGATTCTTTACTGAGACGACTGCGGAGAGACGTTTTTAGGTATAGCAAAAGCTCTCAATAACCCCCCCCCCCCCCCCCTGTACTCCTCACCGCGCAGCTGTGTCAGCCATCTTATAATAGACTTAAACATTAACCGCAACACCGTTTTTGATTCGACATTAAACTGCAGCCAATTGTCGACGAATCCAATAATTAATTAACTGCTCAGAAGGGCTACTATGACATCTTATAGCAATTCTTATTCCACTGAGTGAAAGAGATGGTGCTAGACACCCTGTATAACTCTGTCTCTTTCCCTCAGCGGAATAAGAATTGCTTTAAGAGGTCATAGTAGGGTAGCAGGTCAACTCTCTGTTGAGTTGTTATACTCCTCAACCGTACTATTAATTATTCAGGTACAAAACTTCTGTCTTATATCCTCTGCTGCACAGAGTAGTTTAAGAGAGAGGGAGAGTAACGGTTATTTTTTTAGCGCGTAAAAGGGATAGCCATCTTCACATTTATCCAACTCTTGTCTCGCACTGAATAAAACTCATTCGGCCCCTGTGCGCATAGACTTTTAATTAACCTAGCTTATGCAAGATGCACAATTCCATAGCTGCCACG
Source organism: Ochropleura leucogaster (assembly GCA_958449745.1). Lineage (NCBI taxonomy): Eukaryota > Metazoa > Arthropoda > Insecta > Lepidoptera > Noctuidae > Ochropleura > Ochropleura leucogaster. The sequence continues at coordinate 15,921,973 of OY288216.1, forward strand.
TTCAACAGCCTAGCTAGTAGCTAGGCACACTTATTCTTCACTTTGAAAGGAAATGATAGGCTCATATACCGCGTTTGGGTGATAGTTCTGTTCAAACTTTATGACAGATCGGAAATTAGCTGCGAGTGACGGCCTGCGCAGGTAAGGTTCAAACTCAAAAATCTAAAGTAGAGTTTCCGTCCTCACCAAAGAGGCCCGTCGCGAAGTCCCGGCCTGCCCCACCTGTCCCTTGCTAGCGCCAGTCCGTGTTGCTGAGCCAGTAAGTTGGAATCAGACCCCAAATAATATCATTCAGATCCAGCCTGTCCCTTTGCTGTCCTCCCCCAGCGATGCGCTAATCCGAGGCTCGTACCCCACAGGGGGTGCCCTTAACGTGTAGTAGCTTAGTTTGCAAAGTTTTTGCGCTGGTTGGAGGCCGGGCGAACCCCGTGGATGCCTTGAAATTAATTCATGGCATCCACAAGAATCGCTCGGCTACGCAGAAAACAACCTCTTAGGTTGAACTGCGAGATGCCATTTAAAAAAAAACTAAGAGATAGAGTTGCGCAGTACACGATTTTAACCACTCTGCACGACAGGATTTTGACACATGACACATCAGCTGAATCGGTGGGGTGACGCGAATTGTCATGAAATTCAAGAATTTTCATCAATTTACAGCATTCAATTTTGTTATTAAAAATAAGTCACCGGGGCTGTTTCATATGATAAGTTTGAGGTTTATATTTCCAAAAACCTCATAAGGTCGATAAAACGGCGTCAATCTATTGTAAAATGTGTGTAAAATACATATTATTACACCCTTCCAAAAATTAGGTACTTTAAAAACGCTGGAAATATTGCACATGCACAAGACAACCCTTTGATAATAAAATCGGAAATCCAAAATAAAAACAGAGACATTCCATCTGCATTCTTATTTTTGCCATTTCACATATAAATTGAAAATAAAACACGATACAAATCTCGACAAAAAATACTAAAAAAAAACTGTGTTGCAACATGACATTTCTTAGTGCTGACCGTAAATCTATGTTTCATCATTACGATTAAAAAGTTGCATTCAACCTAATCGATAATCGTAATGGAGTAAACTTAAAAAAAAAGTTTTGGGACCATTGAGGAATTTACCTATGGAGATTGCATATTATTTTACTATTGATATTATAGTTGTTCAAATATCTATGATATCGATAAGAAAAGAAAGACTACAACATTTTGTCACGTGCTTTTTTGTTATGCTATAATTATTTTCTTATGCGCCAAGATTTGAGGTACATTTTGCTGTCAAACGGTTTCGCGGTAAAAGATTTTGGCTGTTTTCTTGAATGACGATGAATGAAAATGGCGGCCATTTTTGTAGGAGGTCATGCTAATTCTGTAGGTAACTAGTCAGGCACCCCAGCCGGCACAACCATACCGTACCGCACCTAGAAAGCCATGCCTCCGCAGTAGAGCCTTGTTTTAGACGGACAGAGACTCCGCACACATCGGGGCCCTAAAATATTGATATAGACACTCGACGCCCGATGCCTGTAGCGTCTCCCGCGATGACTGGCTTGGTTTGAGGAGCGTCTCACTTCCCCCGCTCTAGACGAAGCGGGGGGGAGTGTCAGGGTTATGCAATAGAAGGAACATGGGTGGTTTTAGTCAGAACTAGTCTGACACTCCCCCCCGTTCTGCCCAGAGCGGGGAAGTTATTTGACGATTTCCCACCCAAAAAAAACCCCGGTACACGACACCAAGAAAAATCCAGGTTCAAAATGGACTCATTTTGAACCAGGAGTTTTCTTGGTGTCGTGTTTCCATCTCAATTGTGCTCTTCCTCTATAGGTCATTTTTACCCCAAGGCTTCCACTCCAAGAACACTTTGGCCTACGAGCTATGTTTTAGGAAAGAATGAATACGCTTTTCAAATAACCAATCCAACCAAACAATTTTGTCGAACAAATGTAATTTATCTCAGCTGATTTTTTTAATGTGCTTACCAAGATCATAATTGGCGCGTTCTATATTATTCAACCTTATTTATTTCTATTTGCAATTCACATTCAAATAGTAGGTACAAAACCAAATTATTAATAAAATAGCAAATAAACATTTTAATATAAATTTGAACAGCGAGCGCATTCCTTTTTTGAATTTTTATCTGAAAATAAAATTGGCTCGAATTTAGCCATAGATCAGTTTGTTGTTGAATCGGTTTTAGTGGCGTAAAAAATATTATAATCAATATTTATAGTATTTTACACGTATTACAAAATTAATCTTTATTTCTGATATTCCTTAATTTAATTATTCGAGTTGATTGATTTACAAAAAAATAATCGATTGAAATAATCGCATTTACACATCACAAAATTAAAAAAAAAAGAAATGGACGTCAATTTCGAAAGTGAATTTAGTAGTGGTTATGAATATTCCGTGTTATTGGTCCTATTATTGCCAATTACGATAAGATCTGGGCATTGTTATGTTATTTATAATATTTGAAATGATATTTGTGTCAGTTGTTATAGAATCTATTCGTGAATATATGATATAATGTGGAATTAAAAATGTAAACAAGCACGATTGGCGCGAAACTTCGACTTTAGATTTCAAAATGTATCATTACCACTACTAATATAAGTTCAATTACGAATGATTTCTTCACGTAATAAAAGGACACGTTAATCATGCCCAATAATGTGGAGTTTAAATGTCCGAAAACCTATTTTTTTATGATTTTTAGCGTCGACCTACTCTGCCATCAAAATGGCGATGATCGTAATTTACGCATTTGGATTTTATAAGACTTAATTAAGAAACTTCCTCAAAAATTAAAGAACTTCTAATGACGTTTACATATGAGTTTTTTATTCTACTATCTTAATGAATGCACACCCATATTATTTATTAACCAGAAAATAAATTAATTACAAAAATAATGAGGAGGTCATATGACTTAAATGTCCGACCCCTTTCGGGGCCAGTACCGAGCCAGCGGAGGTTTGAATGTCGAGCCCCCGAAGGGGTCCGTACCGAACTATACGGTTAAGTATCAGCGGGACGCAGAAGACTCGATAGTCATAACCGTGTTCATAACTGGATAATGACTGTCACTCGCAGCTAACTTCTGAACCGCCATAAAGTTTGAACAGAACTTTAACCAGTTCTAAATTTGAATAGTTTGACATTTATTTTTCTTATTAATGGAGTTTAAATAAAAGAACTATTAAATAGAAAAAAAACTACGCAGCTTATAAGCCATTACGCCCAGCCAAGTACAAAACAGTATTTCTAGATTAGAATCGTATAATAAATTCTATATAATTCGTAGATTTATGTGTAAAATAATAACAGTAAATTAGGTTTTATCCTTACTTAATATTATAAAAACGAAAGTGAGTTTGTTTGTTTGTTTGTTACCTCTTCACGTTTTAATGGCTGAACCGATTTTGATGAATTTTGGTACAGAGTTAGTTGGGAACCAGGAGACGGACATAGGCTATTTTTAACCGACTTCAAAAAAAGGAGGAGGTTCTCAATTCGACTGTATGTTTTTTTTTTTTTTTTTTTTTTTGTGTTTGTTACCTCATAACTCAGGTCTGAGTGAACCGATTTTGATGATTCTTTTTTTATTCGAAAGCTGGTGGTTGTCATTTGGTCCCATAAAAAAAATATCAAGATCCGACAAGTAGTTTTTGAGTTATCTTTAATAATACGTATTAGATTGACTTCGTGTACGTTGATGATATACTCATTCGTCGATTATATTTTAGAAGTTGTCGAAGACAAATGATCAACAAATGGTATGTACTACTATGGTTTGGAAGGTCATCGCAGTAATTTGGTGATAGATCTTCAGTGATATACAACGGCACTCTTTAATAAATGACAGCAAATCTGCCGTGATTGCTGCAATCACATGTATAAGTATGGGTTTCGCCAGGGTAGGCAGGCGAGTGGGAGCAGGGTGACCGTATCCCCTCCCCACCCCTCACCTAGTCATTAAGAAACATAAACATCAGATCAAGTATCAGCTGTATCCCCTAGGGGATGATGCATATGATTTCTGAATTGGTTTAATACTAAAGCATAATATAGATACTTAGTATTTAATCTATAGCTTGATGTGGAACTAAAAATTGTATCTAAGATGGGACTAAAGCTAAAAAAAAAAACTTTTTAACCGTGTTTGCGTATTATATCATAATACTATAACTAAAAATGTTGAAATAAAAACTTTTTAGTAAAAAAATAAAACCGACTTCTAAAAAAAACTAAAAACTGGAAAATAACTTTATTTCCGGAAGTCGGTGGCCAATAAAGTCAATGAAACCAACAAAAGCCATCGACTTCCGGAAATAAAGTTATTTTCCAGTTTTTAGTTTTTTTTAGAAGTCGGTTTTATTTTTTTACTAAAAAGTTTTTTATTTAAAAAAGTGGGATATGAGGGAGAACGAGGGAAGAAAAGAGAAAACTTAGCGTTGCTATTACAAATCAATCAGGCGCAAAAGCAAAAACTGCACGTCTGCTTGGTGTGTTATACCGAATTTAACACGAGTGAAGCCGCGGGTGAAAGCTAGTAATCATATAAAACAACAAGATACTTAGGCGTTAAAGTACTCCACACATCGGTGTCATCCAGAAATGTGCCCTAAAGACAAGCAGCATTGCCACGTTGAATGGCAATGCTAATTATATTCTTTGACCAAAAAAAGGGTCACGTGAAGTATCGACTAGTCGGCAAAAACCTCCTTCAAAAGAACACTCGCACTTGTACCCCATGACCCGAGCCTTTTGACCCCAAATAAGTATACGTAGATGCGGGTTTAAGCACATGAACAAATTATTGTTCGACCCATATGCTGGGTGCTTGCTCGGAAATTAATGCCGTCAAATTGACAATACAGTTTAAAAAAATCTATTAGGTAGGTGAGATAGGAATCGGCTTGTGGGTGTACCAAATACACTATTCAGAATCAAACGTTGTTGGGTACTATTAAAACCGGTTTTAAATTAAAAACTTATATTAAGGTGTTGCGAACGAATAAAAGCTTACATAAAACAACATTTCCCAAACGGGTCTGTCCCTTTTACTGTAGTTTATATTTCCCAATATTGGCGGGGGCATAAAATATAACGGCATTTCAACAGTTTCGGTTACGTAATGCGGTTATGGTACTCGTTTGTTTAAAAATTACAACAAAAATATGTTATTTTTGAACAACGAACGGACTGAATAATTATGAAGCCAATCACTGATTTGACTCGCAATATTTGTTGATATGGCAATATGTATTTAGGCACCGAAATGCCAGGAATTTTATTTTTTAGGTGTCTCTTTGGTAATATAGGAGTTTTATATTTCTGAATACCACATTGTTAAAATTCTTAACAGATTAGTCAATATAAGTACTATTTTTGTGTTAAACATTTATTTTGTTCATTAAAGACAAAAATAATTATTAGTGTTATAAAACGTATGTGTATGTGTTTATTTTTATGAAAAGTTACAAATAAAGTGTTTATTCTTAAACTTCGATAGCGTTTAATTTAAAAATACCCTACAATTTCTATGAAACGTATCCGTAGGTCGACATAAGGCAAAGCCTACAAGATTGGTGTAACGCTGCAGTGGGAAAGAGATATTTAGACAGGATGAGTAGCGCCATCTCATCGCCACTAAAATAATACTAAGGCGCGTCGCCCACACTACCAACAGTCGAGGCGCGGGTGCATTAGGCGCGTCGCCCACACGACATTTGTAAAGAAAATCTTGTTGGCGACGCGCCTAATGCGCCCGCGCCTAATGCGCCCGCGCCTCGACTGCGCTTCGACTGTTGGTCGTGTGGGCGACGCTCCTAAGATTTCATGGTAGGTCGTTCTTGGCTACCATGACGCCTTAAAACTAAGTTGCACAATTTCATAGTCTGAATTTCACCCTGAAAGGCTGAAATATCTGTCCAGACCTTTCCGGTACACCTTCTATTAAATCGAATATCGATTTTCAAATTGCCATGAAAAGCGACTCAAAGATATGTTTTCGCTCGTGTAAACTCTGCTCATCGTATGAACCCAGTCAATATGAAAATTACATTTCCAGCATAGTTTTTAAAACGGAAACTTCACGCAACCGCCGGTAATCATAGTTTAATAAATATACAACCCGACACTGATCTGCAAAATAAAAAAACTTAAGAAAATATTGATTTCGTGGGTCATATTTGTATGCCATTCTAAGGCGAAACATGCTAAAACTTATAAAATATCAAAAGAGCTAAATTTATGTACCTATCATGTTTTTACACATTTATATTTTTTTCCATTCAATTCTAAGTAAGGATTATTGTAAATGGGCTTACTCTTGTCGAAGGACACAGATTAGATAGACAATGTAACGAGCGAACCATAAAGAAACCACTAACTCTAGACTTAAATAGATTCGGGCTGTATAAACTCGGCAACACAGACCCAGGCAGTACTTTTAAATGGTAAAACCTGATAACAACCGTCGGGCAGTGGCCCCCCAGACACAACACCCGTCTGGTCGGAGGACCCTTCCTCCTCACATCCTACACACCCGTATAGTTCCATCGAAGCAGTAATAGGTTACCTACTGCCTCCTAATGGATTAGTTAGTGGATTACCTATGGGTAGAAGAAAGGCTTATTTAAAGGATAGTTTATAGCAGATTTTTGCGCTTCTTTTACATCTAAGTATAACAATGCATTCCCGGCTACACTCTAAAACAGAAATCTGGTTCTTAAAACACTCAATTACACATCATCATTTTTTTAAACGTTGCCCTACACTAATGATTTCTCCTGTATTGTGGGTGCGTTTACAAACATTTGGACTCACATACACAAACAGCCCGACCAAGAAGTAACTACCTGTAGGTAATGCAAAAATATAAGTTGCATGCGGGGATCGAACCCGCGATACGTAGCGCAGCAGTCAAACGCTTGGCCATTGCGCCAACCGTGTCGTCTGCTAAGCTTTTTCTCAATTACGTAGGGAGTCGACTTCCAGTCTTACCGGATTTGACTATAGTATTTGATATGGATCGAGTGCCTATCTGAATCCACAACCCAGTCAATAACTGGGTAAGTACGAGTACGAGGTAAATTTTGCGTAGAGTTGTAATGGGCGCACAGAACCTTTGATTTTTCATCTCGAAGGTATAGTAGTAGGTACCTATACCTAATAGCATCCCAATGCGACCAGAGAACAGCCATATGTGGCATTGGCACGAAACTAATTTGATGATAATGTTTTTGATTGAGGAATGCGATAGATAAGGGTTTGTTTTTATTTGCGGATGGGAAACCATCAAGTAACTTCCCACAGATCTTCTGGGCAGAGCGGGGGAGAGTGCCAGACTTTTACTGAATAAAACCCTGTTGCTTCTTTGGCCTATTCTTCCCTTTATGTCTCGGGGCAACATTTCTTTCCAACAACCCGCAACAACAGATAAAGCTGACAATAATATTGAAACGTGCAAACTAAACTGCAAAGGTGTAGTAAGTACTCAAAATCCTTAATTAGCTTAGGAGGTAATAATATGAGAAGCCTTTCAACTGACAGATACGAATATTATTATATTAGGTAAGAAAAAATAGCGTTGCCTGCGACAATATTTATTTAATTAAAAGCAGAGAGTGTAGCTCAGTAATTGATAACAAGTAGTCTCTACGAGGCAAGGCACTTAATTATTTATCCTTCCGAACAACAATGTACGAGCTCTTATCATAAATATATATTTGTATCAATATTATCAATGTTTTCCACATTTAGTGTCGGTTCGCCGCTGCGACAAAATGTCGTGCCTGTGTTTTATTGGTGCTGCTATCATTTTATTTATTTACTGTAAAGTTAGAAAGAACCCGAAGCCTATCTTTGGTATATACGCGGTACCTGGAAAGTGGTATTACGTTAAATATGTGCTGTTCGCAATCCTGTATTATTTCAGGAAGGTAAGTTTAATCAGAGTTTTGTGTTTAAAGATTGTGCTTGCTCACCGGGTTTTATCAGAGTGATTTTCAATTGTTTTCTTTACTTAGCTGTCATTGTAATATTTGCACAGTTCTTATACGGACTTCTATGTAGTGAGAACTAGTTTAAGCAACTTTTTGATCCTTCGATCGCTTTAACTAAGTTTCCTTCGTGCCTCGGAAAGCACGTTAAGTTGTTGGTCCCGGCTGTCATTTATTGACCACGACCAGAGATTGACAACCAGTCTTACCGAGGAGTATCGTGTTAGCCAATACTAACTGGGTTGTGGAGGTACTCAGCTGCTTCCAGTTAGTCTGAAAACCGACACCAACATACAAAGTTGGCCACCTAGATGTTGATAGCCAGCCCCCTATTACATAGGACATACACAAAAATGCCGATTTGTTGTTAGGTGCTCCTCCACCAGCCTAACAAGTCCATCAGTACCAAGCCTACGGATAATTTTTAGCAGAACAACTTTTTCCGTGGGAGCAACATACCGACCGATGGACGCAATAATACAATATCTTTGTAAAACCCCAAATGAAAGTTTTTTGTGTTTCAAAACTGAAATGCCTGCACCAGTTTGTTTCCGTACCACAAAAGATAAAATGTTACCCCTCTTTTGTGAATCTCGCAGTTCAACCTAGGTTGTCGTCTGCTTAACCAGGTCATTCCTGTGGATGACTTAAAATTAAGGCCTCCAGCCAGGGCAAATAACTTACACAATAAGCGACTACATGCTAAGGCCCCGCGGCCTTAGCATTTAGTCGCTTACCTGACCTACCGTGTAGGGTACAAGTCTCGGCTTATGGCGTCGCTGGGGGAGGACAGACCGATAGAAATATCTATGTAAGGGATGGTTTAGTTAGATATCTCTATAGTTTGGATTTATGTCCATTGTCCTACCGAATACCGTGATGACCGTTTTCGCATCTGTGTTCATTTTTCCCTGTGTTGATTATAAGTAATCAAAAGTTTCATGTTAGTTTGATGGTCAACGTTTAAATAAATGTATACCTATACCCCTCTGTTACACGCTGTTTATAATATCAAGCACACTACGTGCAAGGCATCAGCTGCACAGACATAACTGTAATTATTTAGATAGGCAAGTAGATACTTAGTTTGCAGTTGATATCAGTAGCTTTCATTTTTATCTGTATAAGAGCTCTAGGTAGCAACGCAGGTGTGTGATAACCGCTGATTTGATATTAATTAACAATTATGAACAAGCATCATGCGTTGTACATGCGGTTCATTAACAGAAGTTAATGACCACATTGATTATCTAATCATCGAATTTCTGAAGCTGTTGTTGATAGTTTTTTTTTTTTATAATTGTTAAATTTTTATCCTCAGTTAAAATGTGTTCTTTCCCATAGATAGATGATGCACAGTACTTACGCAATATTTTTTTTTTGCCGTTGAGAAATCATCTCATAACTTCCCCCGCTGTCTGACTTTTACTGACTAAAACCCATCCACGTTTTGCCCTTTATGTTTTGGGCCCGCGGTATCTTTTATTAACAACCCCGGAAAAAAACTCCTTGGTTTTGTAAACCATACCTGAATAATTTTAGGTACCTACCTACCGTACACAAAAAAGAAAAAAAGACAGCATATATACTCAGAATGGGAGAAAAATTTTCTTCGTCTTCTTTTCGTGTAGGTACGTTAGTGTTCGGGTAAAACGTGGCAAAATCTATTACAAATGCCGCCCGATTTTGCAACTTACGAAAGAAAAAAAATAAAACAACATACAAAACAACAACAATAAAGCCGACCAAGCGCGATTATTTATTTTATTCTGTTTTTTAAAATTTAATGTTCCATTTCTAAACTTTCACGGTTCTTGAAAAGCCTGGTGACAAACGGATAGACAGACAGAGGAGCCTTAGTAATAGGGCCCCGTTCTACGCTTTGTGTACGGAATCCTAAAAAACAATAAACAAATATAAATTATACAAGTAACAACAAAACGGAACAAAAGACCCGTTGAGGTTATCTATTACTGTGATCTGGGGACCCACAGCGCAGCGCCTGTTTTCACACAAATGACCCAGTAGCAGCAGTTCTGTCTCCTGGTTTCCTGGAGCCACGAACCGGCCGAGAAAAGTTTAGTACTTAAATGCATTACAAATTAAATTTTAGAGGAAACCACTTCGTTATTCAATAACGCTTTTATCTTCCAGTTGTCAAGCAAAGACTCCGCTGCTGGTCCCGACGGACGGGCAGGCCAGGGTGTGAAGGCTATAAGTGACCCGAAACTCATGGACAGAGCCCAGGCGTTGAGTGATGATGCGAAGGTAACCTTTAATCTGTCTATCTTTATATACTTACCCAAATATAAACCGGGTTAAACCTTGTGAAATTTGTGAATGTCCCTCGGAACAAGTCGGTATACTCTCAACGGCCATCTGTGGCGGACATTTGTAACACATTCCACCTACAATTCAAGCTCGATTGGTCTGAAGGCGCGGGCCCATCGCGGCGCATGCCGAGCACGGGCACGCGGCACATTTTAGCTGCGTGTATAAATTTGTTTGACAACGTGGGTCTACGTTTCCACTGGAGTACCTACACAAAACCCCACGGCAATGTATAACGTGGCACGGCGCACGGAGAGGCTACACACGTGGCACTGCAATCCACGGAGAAAACCGCTCTGCAATAAGCGAACTGTACATAGTCATGGGTCATATTCGTGTACTCCAGTGGAAACGTAGACCCACGTTGACAGCGTATAGCTATATAACCGCTTATTCGAGCTAGCCACGAATGTATTAATGACGTCAATTCATGCGTAGCCTCTCCGTGGGTTGCAGTGGACACAACCACATACATTTTCTTACAAAACGAAGCTTAATACACGTGCGTAGCCTCTCCGTGCACTGCGGTGGGCCCGCGCCTTGACTGTCACTGCCACCAATGGCAGGGGCAGTTGACACAATAAATTATATTTATCCTAACGACCACCGCCTGCTGCCTGTTTTAGTGGTGCCCGTTGGGAGTATACCCAAATGACGGGTGCAGCATTTGACATATTCTGACGAGGTTATCTTCCCTGACGGTGTTGGTGATGAATCGTACATCTTATTTAATACTCGTGATAGGTAGTAGGTGGGAGACACTGTGAGGTTTTAAATGGAAGAAGTCCCATATGTGTACAAGTGCCTAGTCCTAATAGCCCCCAAACACAAAAGAATGCGGGTAGTGCCCATAAAAAAGTCTACCGCATTATTGGAGGGGGATACCGTTGTTCTCATCAACAATATTTTTAACTTCCAGGCTTTCGATGCAGTGTTCTTCATATCAGCGAGCAGCGAGCAGAACAAAGGCGTCTATGTTATAGCTGGCAGTGAGCGCAGACCTCTCGGCATGTGCAATGGACTCTTTTATATTGGCGTAAGTTACTCTCGTTGCAGGTAGTAAGACCTGATAGTCTGACTTTAGACCAATTTCCCCGATCGTATCTTTGACAATGTTGATTTGTTCACCAGCTCCCAAGCAAAGGCTTGTTGTGCAGTAAGAAGATACCCGACACAGTACTGTTTGGATCAGAAATTGGAGAGTTTGGAGCCGAAGGTATTAAGATCACTCCGGTAGAGCCTATGAAGAAATGGACCGTCTCTTATAAAGGACAGATGTGGTAAGCTTATATCCTCGTTCATACTGGTGAGATTTTATAAACTTATATAAAAAAAACTAAAACATCTTACCAAGTATGCTCTGATTCCAATAATGTTTTTCGAATTCAATTCAAATATTATTAAAATGGTGCTTGTCAAATTAGTATTTTCTAACTTTTCAATAAATCAGCTACCCTACCATGACGTCTTATAGCAGAACTTATTCCGCTGAGTGAAAGAGACAGAGCTATATAGGGTGTCTAGCACCATCTCTTTCCATTAGGTCAAAATTCACAAATAATGTATGAATTTCTCGGCAGGTTCCAAAACGAACCTGACAAATTAGTCGATGTAGATTTCTTCGGAGAATGGAAAGCCACGACGAAGTTCTTCGATTACGATACCGATCTGCACCCCCCGGCGATCATCAAGTCAATAGCTTTGGAGAAATGGAGCAGGAAATACTTTGAAAATCTTAAAACGTGAGGAAAAAGACAATACTTATAAAATGAGATACTATTGTATGTGGGTCTGCCTTTAAACGTCTTAACGGTTGTGTAGATTTATTTCTATAATCTCACTAGGGACTTCGCTCGCGTTGAATTTGTGGTAACACAGTTCCCCTTTCCTGATTTGCAGGTACCTGCTACCTGTAGTTTTTGCCCTTGCGCCGTATTTATTATAATAGCAAAGCTAAGTTTTCCCTTTTCTTCCCCCTTTCTCCCACATTACTCACTTTAAAAAAAAAAACATCAAAATCGGTTTAGCCATTTAGGCGTGAAGACGTAACAAACAAACAAACTCACTTTCGCTTTTATAATATTAGTTAGGATTAACTTCCGATATACGCCTACAGAGACTGTTGGTATTGAACGACGTAATTAACATTCGCACAAGAGGATACCGTCATTAATTTAGTAATGCATTTCCTTATTTATAACATTTGAAACGGGATATTTACCATGTTAATTATTCATTATGAGTCCCCTATTACCACCACCATGATTACGGATAAAATGATATATATATATTAATAATGTGTAATACCATGTTAGTTTAAAAAGTTATATCCATGCATTTCCTGTTGCAGGGCTCACCAATCTCATTATGAACAATTCGGAACATTGAAATGCAAGTTCAAGATTGAAAATGAGTCGTTCGAGTACACACTTCCTTCCTTCAGGGATCATAGTTTCGGTAAGACAAAGAAAAACGTGCTCATATAGCCAACGGGCCCAGGGCCAGCGTCATAGAGTAGAATAGGTACTTATAAAGAGCGGATCAGGGGGGGGGGGGGTCATTCAACAATTAAAATTGTTAAACATGTTTTTTTGGCGGCAATTTCTCGAACAACCAGCTACCTACATCTCAATATCGCAATTTCAAATACGGCTCCTGAGACCGAGTCTCAATTAAATAGCCACACTTTACATTACTTGCTTCTTCTATGCTAATAACCGGCTTATATTAGTGCTTTGGATAAGTTACACTAGATGGCGCTTTTAGTTGTCCCATTTTTTTCTGAAGGGCGACTGAATGTAGGAAGGCCTCCCGCAAGCTTGCCACTCAATAAATACCATATACCTTGTTGGTGCAGGTCGGAAGCGCGACTGGACCCTAATGCACCGGTACGCGTTCCACCACATCTTCCTGGAGAATGGGTCCAGCATCAGCGTTGGAGTAGTCTGCCAGCCGTCAACTGCTTCCGTGTAAGAACTACTTCTCAGCTATTAAAGCATTATTTCGTCGTTGTATTCAATTACAAACATTCTAGTGGTTAGAAAGTCTTACCCATTGGCCACGTGTAACACGATAAAACGACCTTGGTTTTCGGGTGTTGCGATTTTCGAAGCAAAAAGAAAGAAAAACTTTAATTTGGGACTCGCACAAAACAAGTAAAACAGTAACAAAATGAAATAAAATAGTAAAGACAAGGTTATTGTCTGTGCGGGGCCAAAAAAAAACGCGCGACGTGACGGTGCGACGGATGGTGCGACGTAAATCGCGTCGCTAGTGTCTCAAAACGGGGCCTAACACCCTACAAATCTTGTTTCTCGTTTCGGGACCGATGAACTGGTCTTTTTGGGAGCTTAACCTGTATAGTTTACGGTAAACAATATTATTTACTGTGATTCCAGCTTAGAACTTGGTATGTTATCTCTTCCAAATGGCGAGGTGTTGCCGGTAAAGTGGGTGGACCTGAAACTTTACCAACATGGCGAAAATGGGATTGCTCCTAAAGACTATGCGTTCAAGATCGGGGCAGGAGACGAGGAATATACTATTCAGGTATTTGAGAGCATGAGATCTAAGATTATTTCGGCCCTTCTTTTCTACCCCCTGAGAAAACCAAGCCTTATGCCGTTAGTCGGAGTCAACTAAGTATGTTGGCGTCCCAACATCTCTTTTAACCAGTATTTTTTGCAATTTCACGTTCAACTTTCATATCATTAATAATGGGTGCTTTTTCATTCCATATTACAGAGATCAAGACCATCTAAGTTACTTTATTGATAAGTTACCTCCTTAGTTGCTATGTTTCCGAGATAAATAACGTTCCATTTTTTGTAACATCTTTAAACGACTTGATAAACTGAATGTTTTTCACTTATTACAGGTGTTAGTTGAATACGAATCAGTTCACTACGTGTCCTCTGAATGGGACGCGCGAATGGTGGAGCGGTTCTGCAAGTTTGTAGTGAACAATGTCCCTGGACGAGGAGTGTCCGAGTTCCACTACAGACATAAGGATGGAAGACCAGAATCGGTTGCCAAGAATGACCCCGAGTGGTACCGGAAGATGTGCCATAAGATTTAAAGAACAGAATTGATTTTTCTTTCTCACTATTTATCGTAAATGTTAAATAATAAAATATGTATTAAATTAGAGATGTACCGACTAATAGAAGCATATCGACGGCTTATGTAATCTATACTTAATTAATACTTAATATTATAAAGCTGAAGAGTTTGTTTGTTTGTTTGAACGCGCTAATCTCAGGGACTACTGGTTGGAATTGGATAATTCTTTTAGTGTTGGATAGTCAATTTCTTGAGGAAGGCTATAGGCTATATAACATCACGCTACGACCAACAGGTGCTGAGCAGCGTGGGTGAAACCGCGTGGAACAGCTAGTTTAAAATAAAATTGTAACCATTTTTGATTGTTTTTTTTAATGCTCTATAGATTATTAATTAATTATAAGTGGTAGTTAATTATTGAATTTTAATCAAGAAACAAACGTCATGATGTCGTTGCGATGAAAGTCGGTCCATCACTATAAAAAAAAAATCACTTGAAATTAATAATATCTTATGAATAACCTAACACACCAATCCACTAAATGTGTTCATTTTTTTTTCATTTCTTCTTGATGTACCTACCTACTTTTTATTTATTGATTAAAAAAAAAATCAAATACCTAGTATTTTTGATCTAACATAATAATTAGAGATGTAGCGCACAATTTTCTAGCAGGTACTTTTTTATGCACTGACTGCTCACTCAAATGAAACTCTGATGCCGCACCTACAGGGAAATTAAGGAGACGCCAATAACCGTCTAAAAGTTTAATATAGGATACCTCTTCGTAAGACTGGTGGTCAGACTTTATTATTATTTACTCTTTGATTCCGGGCCACTAGAATAACTAGCGATTGTCAAAGTTATACCAATGCCTAAATGTGCTTTCCGAGGCACGTAGGAAACCTGGTATGTAATGATGGTTACCCATCCACTGACCGACTTTGGAAAGTGCGACTTGACTTTGAAGATCGTATGGCTCTATATAACAGCAATGTGAAAATCTAGCGTAGAACTGTCGGGTTCAATTTAGTTATATTCCATTGCCTGCTATGTTGTCGTCACGACCGTTTCGTCTCCTAGAAACTTGCCAGCCTTCAAAGAGTAATTTGCATGACTGTAAGAAAAAAAAATTGGTTTTCAAAAACAAGGTGTTAACACATTATCATTTGCCTAGCGTTTTCCAAACTATGTTAGGGTCGGCTTCCAGTCTTACCGGATGCAGCTGAATACCAAAATTTTACGTAGAGCGACTAACCCCCGAATACTGAAACGTCACTCAAAATTTAAGCCCCACTTAAGTTTAACAGAGACTCAGAAGTGACGTTTGACCATACAAAATCTAAAGTTTAAGAGCTGCTCAAATGTTAAGCAGCCCTCACATTTTGAGTGACGTTTCAGTATTCGGGGGTAAGTATCTGAACTCCACAACCGAGTTATTACTGGGTAATTTAATACGATACCCCTTTGGTAAGACTGGTTGTCAGACTTTCGGGACACTGACTACCTGTAACGATTGTCAAAGATCTACGAATTACAGCCAGAACCAACAGTTTAACGTGCTTTCCGAGGCATAAAGTAAACTCGGTATGTAAACGGTCACCCATCCACAAACCAACATAGGCAAGCGCGGCTTAACCATAACCATCGACAGAGCGGCTGCCATTATTTAACCATGAGCTCCTCCATTTGCCCAAATATTCAAGACATGTGACATCTAGCAACTCGACGTGAGTGATGGATACGGTCCACTCCTTCCCCCAGAGAAGCAGTGTTTCCCAAGTGGGAGCCGTGGCAACAATATAGACTGATATACAATTATAACCTTTATGAGCCTAATCCTTAAAAGATAAATAGCGTGCATACTACATAGTCCAGTAACATTATAAAATAAAGACCATGACGAAACCTTGGAGCACCACATCCTACCGAATCAATTTATCATTTGTAACCCACTGATTGTCAACATCTTTAAAATGATTGATCGTTACAAACACAGATGTCAATGGATAGCGAACAAGTCAGGAGTACCAAGAGCTCCCGACCTTGGGTGGGCATACAGGGAACAGTCCTTTACCCGCTCCAATTATGCCGTTAATCGAATTGACTGACTGGGCCACGAATGGGATAATTGCCCACGCGCATCCCATTTTATCTACATGCAGTTTGAGTTGAAGAAAAAAAAAGAATAATCTGATACAATTGGAGTTAGCTTCCAGTCTAACTAGATCCAGCTGAGGGCCAAATCAAATGAAAAAAAATATTTCAATTACAGGCACTTTTGAATGTGATGAAAACCAAAAACAGTTCTTAGTTCGTGACCAGTTCTTAACATGAAACGATTGTCTATCTGACCTCCACAACTACACAATACGACGGTTCTTAGACTAGCTGCCAGAGATTCGGGCCACTGTAACAATTGTCAAAGATTTTAAATTTTCAGCCGGTACCAACGGCTTAACGTGCTTACGGACGAAGGAAACTCAGTCACAAACCAACCTAGACAGAGCTGGTTTTTTTCTGATGGGATATCATCAAATATCTTCTCCCGCTGAGGGCGGAGCAGGAGGGAGTGTGAGACTTTTACTGATTAAAACCCATGTTCCTTTTTTGCGTTTTGTGTTCGGGGGCCACGATATCTCTTTCGAACAATCCAGGCAAGCATAGGTAGCAGGTGTGAGTTAACCTGAAGATAGACCTGAACGGCAGTTATTATTTAGCCACCAGCTCCTCTAAAGTACATCCACATATCGACAGTCTCATCTGTTATAAAATGAAAATCAAAAGTCATAATCAGCACTTTTTGAACGTCACATTACAAGAGACATTCTCACAAAAACCTACCCATCGCCACTTCCTAGTGTTTTAGCTGGGAAGAAGTTGTGGTGAAACAAACTCCCCAGCAACGCATCTGCCTGTCAGGTTAGAAGAACCAGATTTTATACCATGCGCAAAACTTCCGAAGCACCAGCAGTGCAGTTCCATAGCTGTTTTTATCCAGGATTAGAAGAATACGAGTAGTAAAATAAACGAAGAGTACATATAGAAGAAAAATGAGAAATCCAAAAAAATACTACCATTTTCTCGTCATCCTGTATAGGCGGCAGTGTTTAGGGTCTGTAAATATGAGAAGTATGTCGCAACGTTTGCACAATCTGGCAGTCGACAATCGCGTTTCGAAGAGTCGACTATGAAGATTGTGCAGTTTTGAGTTGAATTGCATAGGTACAAATAAGGTAAGTTTAAGTAACCAACTGTCATTAAAAGAATTACCGATTAGATATATCGCGAAGCGTTTTATAACTCCCGACAAAGAATTTTTGGAATTTTCAATTTTACATCTAAAAATAACAAAATATTTGTAAACTAGCTTTAACCCGCGGCTTCGCTCGCGTTAAAAGCGAAAGTGAGTTTGTTTGTTACATCTTCACGCTTAAATGGAAAAACCAATTTTGATGAATTTTGGTACATAGTTGGGACCCTGGAGACGGACATAGGCTATATTATATAATATTTTTTAATAAAACTGAGATATGAGGAAAAAAGAGTGAAGAAAAGAGAAAACTTAGCATTGCTATTACAATAAATAAGGCGCAAGGACAGAAACTACAGGTAGCATAGCGTAAATCAGGAAAGGGGAACTGTGTTACCCCGAATTTAACGCGAGCGTAGTCGCGGGCAAAAGCTTGTAATAAATAATTCAAATAATATTCAGAAACGCACAGTATGGATTTCGACGCCATCTTGGAGGACGTGGGCCAGTTCGGAAGGTACCAGAAGATGGTGATCTACCTGATCCTACTTCCAGCCGTGATTCCTTGCGGGTTCCATGCGTACGCGCAGCTCTTCATGGCTGCACATGTTGAGCACTGGTGTCGGGTGCCCGAATTAGACATCATATCGGATGTTGGTTTAGCCAAAAATTTGAGGTGAGATTAATTGAACGATATTCATTTATTCGACAACTACTAATATTAGTTGAACTGTTTCGCGTGCTTGACTATTGAAATTGAACAAAATATGCTTGAAGAAAAAAGACCATCATATCGAATTTTGCTTTCTCAGTCAGATTTCGACCGGCCGCTTCCCAGTATAGTAGCAAATATATGATGATCATGCATTATTGTTTATGTTAAAAGCTTACTTTATTTGTATTAAATTTGTTGACGACCAGTCTGGCACTAACCATTCGTTAAGAAGAATCGAACTTCTGTGCAAAGAGCTTTAGAGATCCTAATATAAGTATCGATAACTAAAGTTGTTTGAGCGATTCTAGAAAAGTCTAGTTTATAATCGCTCGCTACGTCTACCTTTGATTTTTTTAAGTGTCGAAATTTTCTAGTATCCCAATGGAGCTAAAGAATGGTCAACTTCAGTATTCTGAGTGCACCATGTACAAGCTGAACTACAGCGACATCGCGAAGAACTACCAGGGGATTGAGGGTGGTCTGAAATCTCTAAAAGGATCTCCCGCAGAAGTGATACCTTGCACCAACGGTTGGACTTATGAGAAGAGCGTTTATAAGAGCACCGTGGTCACAGAGGTGGGTCCTACACAACATAAGATTTTTAAATGTCACATGAAAATATTTTTTTTCACGACTTGTAAAGGGATACCTCCTTGTCTTTTTTTGGGTGGAAATCATCAAATAACTTCCCCCACTCTGGGCGAAGCGAGGGGAGCGTGTCAGACTTTTAGTAGAACCCACCCATGTTCCTTCTATTGCCCCGCAACCCCAGCAGGCGGAGGCCCTGGGCAAGCCCCTCCGCTTTGCTCACATCTCTTTAGAGGCGCGCGTGAAACACGAACGCGCCGTCGTTGTCTTGCATCCACAAGACAAACGAGCCACGAGCCACGATTATTGTTGCTGCATACCGAATTGTCTGTTTTATAAACCGTTGTTGTAAAGTAAAACACTTGACCAAATACTGGATCGTGTTGTATTTATTTAACTCAGAAATCATTTCGACGTAATTTTTTTATAGTGGAACCTGGTTTGCGACGGCGATTTCTACCCAACTCTCGGATTGGTCCTCCTGGCGGTTGGTGGCATCATCGGCAACTATATCTTCGGGTACCTCCAGGACACTATCGGGAGGAAACCCTCCTTCTTCATCTACCTTTTTATTGAGTGCATCTTCGGAGTAGCGACAGCCTTCTCTCAGAACTACGTAATTTGGTGCATCTATAGATTTGGTGTGGGATTCACCGTACCTGCCATTATGACCACGCCTTATGTTTTAGGTAAGTTTTAGGTAATCTACTTGAGTTTTTTTATCACATATTATTATTATCAAAAGTTAAATATCAGGGCTAGTGCCCTGAAGGAACATTTCTAAGGTCACGCATGAATCTCAATGTTTCCCATAAGAGTGTGTCTTAAGAACTGCTGAAGGAGCGAGCCGGTCACTGTCTTAGCAATAATATTTCATCCAAAAAAATATAAAAAAAATTACTGCAGTTTACTCACTATTTTTTAATGAACACTTAAATTCATATTGCAGCAATAGAACTAGTGGGACCGAAAAGCCGAACACTCTGCACCATACTGTCCAACATTGCATATTCCACGGGCCTAATCCTCCTAGCTGGTGTGGTCTACCTAGTGAGAGATTGGCGCCACCTAGCGTTGGCCACCACGCTACCATTTGTTTGCTTCTTCTTGTATTTATGGCCAATGCCAGAAAGCCCTCGATGGCTTCTAGCCAGAGGAGAGTTCGAGAAAGCTGAAGTTATTTTGAAGAATATGGCAAGGTTTGTTTTGTTTCAAATTTTCAAAAAGTTTTGCTTCGACATGTTTGTGCGACACCTTTTTTCCTTCTCATGAGTACTGTTGCATCTCAAGGCCAAGTGGCACTTAACCTTAAGCTATGTAACGACTATCCCAAAAATAATTGAATAGAACAATAATTTATTGTTGTTTTAGTTGTGCAGTGGGGAAAAATAAGAAGTCTCCCAAAAGCAAAAATTAAAATATTTCTGGCCTTTCAGGATAAACGGTAAATCATTGCCAGCAAACTACATGGTGCAACTACACCGTAAATACCAAACGGACAAACAAAAACATGACATCGAAAAGACGAAAATGAGAAAATATGGTATCTTGGACTTGTTCAGGACACCTAATTTAAGAAAGAAAACCATCATTATCACTTTTATATGGTTTACAAACACGAGTGTTTATGTTGGTTTGTCTTATTACGCGCCTGTTTTGGGTGGAGATGAGTTCCTAAACTTCTTTTTGGCCGGGATTGTTGAGCTGCCGACATATTTGTTTCTATGGCCGTCTATGGAGAGGCTTGGAAGGAGGTGGACATTGTGTATGAGTATGGTGGTCGGAGGTGTTGCGTGTTTGACCACGTTTTTGGTTCAACACGGTAAGTGGCCTTTTTTACGGCATCCATAATTACCATGATAGGTGTTGTGCTCATATTTTACTTCAAATACAGATCATAAAATAAAAAAAAAATATGAGAAGATTGGTCATCGGGTGTAATAGCTGACGCATGAGAAACACTGGCGTTGTGACTTCACGTATAAGAGAGATAAGCTAAATAAAATCGCACTGAAAAAAGATTAAAAGAAAATGGGGAAGACCTGCTACCCTACTATGACCTCTTAAAGCAATTCTTATTCCACTGAGGGAAAGAGACAGAGCTATACAGGGTGTCTAGCACCATCTCTTTCCCTCAGTGGAATAAGAATTGCTATAAGATGTCATAGTAGCCCTTCTGTACTCAGCTGTGAGAGAATATAGCTTAGAAAAAAAGATGATGGGCGGTCTCGCGCATCGCAAATCATGAAAGAAAAAAGTGCGAGAAACTACCCAGAAATAGGAGCCCATAACTCAATCACCTGACTGATTTTACGTCTGCTTTGTTCAAAGAGCTACTTTGTAATCAGCTATCTAGTTGGACGTTGAATGACGTTTGTTCAATCATTCAAATAAATGTCGTCATTCAATGAACGCGCTAGTCATACAATCAAATAACTGATTCAACCAGATGACAGCGACATATACATATATGTATATATAACTATTTGTGACTCGACAGATACTATACATATGAAATAAACTAATAATTAATACCTACACTTAATATATTATGTTTCAGAAACCTACGTAACACTAGCATTGTATTGCGTCGGCAAGATGGGTATTTCATCTTCTTTCGTTGTTTTGCCCCTAATGGCGTCGGAATTATATCCTACCGTGGTCAGAGGCCTCGGCATGAGTCTGAGCTCCGTACTCGGCATGTTGGGCCCTATATTTATACCACTCGTCAATTATTTGGTAATGTATCAAACAAAATATAATGAGGTACCTGCTTCGTTACTTACAGTACTTGGCCGTTAATATTGCACATCCAGTTTTACTTAACCTGCTTGTCGATAAAAAAAACTCTTATGTGCCATATAACGACCGAGTACTGTACCCCGCGTTATTTGATATGCTCAGTCTTCATCCTACATCATATAATTTTGTTGATAAACATTCATATTTTCAGGGCTCTGACATAATGGTACTTCCATTAATTATAATGGGTGCCTTACTGGTAGCAGGAGGTATAGCCAGCTTGCTTTTGCCGGAAACCCTCAATCAACATCTACCCCAAACCTTAGAAGACGGTGAAAAAATGGGTCTTGATACCGACTTCTGTTGCAATCCACCGGTTAAAGAAACTAATACGAAGGAAGGCATGGAAATCAACTTGGAGCAGCACAATTGTAGCGCATGCAATGCTTTGTGTTCCTGCCAAATGGTGAGCGTATCCCTGGCTGATAATATTGCTGCAGTCATTGAAAAAGACAGTGAAAAAGTCGATTTTATTATTGTTAAACAATAACATTTTTATTTTGTATTAAAAGTTATTATATGACATTTTGGTTTCTCTTTATTTTATATCCACTCCATAGTTATGTATCCTATCAAGGTTGGGGAAGTACCTATCTCTATAACGTAGGTACCTATGCATTGAAATTTTGATAGGTAGAATCGAATCCTGTGGATACCTTAAAAAAATAAGACCTCCAGCCAGGGGCTTATACCCAGAATTAACACAGACTTATCAATACCAATTTAATGCAAACTTCTTACGCTTTTAAACTATAAATGTTTTTCATAAATAAGTTTTCAATTTTTATTATGAATTTTGTACACAAATAACTTGAATCGATTTGGTTGCTTGCGAGTAGATATAAAATTTGGCCTCTCTTTAACTGCAGCATCTTAGATCTGACTATACATATCGTTACCTGCTAAGCAATCTTACCAATTTGCCCGTTTTTGTCACTCCGATGAACATTGTTGGTTTGCCACTTTAGTATTAATTACTTGTTCGCGCCGTTTTTGTAAAATCAATATACCTATTGTCCTCCTGACCGTTTTCGATAAACTATCGACGCACAAGTGCACAAATGTGGGCGCAGAAACTGATGTACTCTCTGTCACAGAGTACATTTTATACACTGATCTCTGTTCCCTCACTGTCATAGTCCGATAGAACGAATCCAGCACAACAGGAGAGATCAATAAAGTGTATCCAAACGCAAAACCAGAGACATATTATAATGATTACCTTTTCTTGTCTATGAATTTATTAAATCAGCTGTCATAAATGTGAAATGTCAGAAATCTTAAATTAATGTGCGGCTTTTGGATTATGAAATTACCATAATTTGATGAAATAAACTCTATATAAATAATTTTACAATTATGGCTTTATCATTTTTACGCACTAGTGTAATAGCGCGCAATGTTAAGCGTCAACTTTATCAAAATAAACGCAACGCTGGATACGTTGTTCTGTAAGTATCTTTGATTTAGTTTCACATTATAATGTATATACAAAATAATCGTGAAGTTATTGAATCAAGACGTTATAAAATATGGATTCTACAAATTCTACTTCTGTAAGGAAAAGTATTCCTTTAAATGTGTCGGAAGAAGTGTTGAATTTATAACACACTCTAGAAGACTTCTCAGTTTCGCGTAGTTAGGTGCTGAAACCTCTTTATTTACGTAACATTTTAATCAAGACTATGGTTAGATAAGCACACTTTATCAGATTATTAGAAATACATTGGTCTTAAATTATTACAACCAAAAAACCATGCTCAGGTCTTCATTCATTTCACAATCCATTGGAGTAAGGTTACATTACTATTAATGTCGAGTGGGAGCAGTAAACTCAGTGAAAAGTGATTCCTAATAGAACAATAATAAAACAAATTTTATTTTATTTTCAGGATTCCAGAGATAGGTGAAGATGCAGAAAATACTTTATTATCAGATAATGGACTACCAGAGTTTAATGACATCTCTATCGAAAAATGTATAGCTACTATCAGTAAACAAAGTCTGGAGTACGAAAATGGTGTCAGACAGATTGAACATGCCTCGGAAGACTGTAAAAATGCTTTCACTGAAGTATTTAAGCCATTGGAAAAGCTAGATTCACAGCTAGAACTCACATGGGGTATGGCAAAAACACTGTACCTTGGAAACAGTTCACTTATGCCTACAAAGTCATACATCCAAATACATGAGAGAGCACACAAAGCTCGCTCCACTAAATTCAACAGTGTTCCTATTTTCCAAGCAGCCGTCAATGAAAAGAACCGCCTGAAGAACCTAACTGATGAGGAACAGAGACTTCTTGACAAGTATATTTTAGAAGGTAAACTAAATGGTCTGGATGTGAAGGGCATTAAACGAGAGAGATTAAATAATATCCTGTCAGGTTTACAGAAAGAAAGGCAGATGTTCAGGGACAAAGTCAACATAGCAAATAAAGTGTTCACAAGTACTATAGAAGACCCCAGTGTTATGAGAGAATTCCCTCAAGGTTTACTGTACTCTATGGCAATGGGTTCTGACCCTACCAGAGGGCCTTGGAAAGTAACTTTGCAGCCGCACATCTATGAACCATTCATGCAGTACTGTTCTGACAGAGAACAACGATGGAACACCTGGCAGGCACACGTACAGAGATGCTCCAACTATGTCAATAAAGAAATTGAAACTGCTACAAATCTAGAGAATATAAGAAGTTTACGAAGAGAGCAAGCTGGTATACTAGGCTATGAAACTTATGGAGATATGAGCATGGAAACCAAAATGGCTGGCTCAGTTGAAAATGTAAACAATGTGCTAGACAGCTTACTTGAGAGTGCCAGATCAATGCAAGATGCAGAAATTGAGTTGCTACAAAGATATGCGCAGGAAAGAGGCTTTGATGTCAAATTAGAGCACTGGGACATACCTTATTGGCAGAGAAAACAAAAATGGTCTCTGTATGGTTTTGATGAAGAAAAAATTCGTGAATATTTCCCTCTACCCAAAGTTATTACTAGTCTCTTCAACTTATGCAATCAGTTGTTCAATATACAGATTGTGGAGCGAACGGGCCCTCATACTTGGCACAAGGATGTTAAATTCTATGATGTGTTTGATGAATCTGGTGGCGATCCTATAGCTAACTTTTACCTTGACCCATATGCACGTCAAGACCAGAAAATCCGCATTTATGATGATGCAGGGTGGCATATCGCGATCAGAAACAAATGCACATCCAGTGCCACCACTCCTTTATCTGCATTAATATTTAATTTCCAAGCTCCCACTGAAGACAAACCATCCTTATTGTCGTTCAATGAGGTAAGTATACTTTTCCAAAGATTTGGACACTCACTTCGCCATTTACTGACCAAAGCCAACTACTCTGAGGTAGCTGGACTGTCTAATGTAGAATGGGATGCTGCTGAGGTTTGTGGTCAAGTGATGACTCACTGGCTATATGATCCACACACCATCAGATCAGTGAGTGGCCATTGTGAAACAGATGAACCTATACCAGAAGAAATTGTGAGAAACCTCCAAAATATCCGAGGTCACATGTCTGGGTACAACTTGTGCAAGGAACTGTATCTATCCAAACTTGACCTGGAACTACATACCAAAAAAGCCTTCTGGAGAGATATTGTGAGAGAAATGTGGCCGAAATACCATTCATTACCTTTTGACAAGTATGACTCCCATCCCCTTTCATTTACTAAGATTTTCTCTGAGGAATGGGGCAGTGCATACTATTGCCGTTTGTGGTCTAGAATGATAGCTGCTGATATCTACAGTGCATTTGAAGAAGCCAGGAAAGCTGAGGACCAGGACATTCTTGAAGTGGGGAAGAGGTATAGAGACACATTCTTGGCAGTGGGAGGCAGCTGCCACCCCAGTGAGGTATTCAGGAGGTTCAGAGGAAGGGACCCCTCACCACATGCTCTGCTTAAAAATCTTGGTCTACCCAAAAAAGCAACTCTTGAATTAGAGTAGAAATATGCATTCTGTTAATGTATTATAATTTTATTCCTACTATTATAATGTTTCTGTTTAAAAATGTTATATTTATTCGTACTCATTAGTTTTCCACATCACATTTCCATAGAGAGTACACAAAACTGCGATGCGCCGTCGCATACTAAAAAATCTATGATCTCGCAAGATGCATTAGATGAAATTTATTACAGGGTTCTTGCTATGCGGCGTCGTATCGCATCGCATTGCAGTTTTATATACAAGTCCTTAGTCAGAATCAGGATTCTGTTCCCAAGCCTTTTCCATGTCGTAAATATCTTTTTTGATAGTTTCGTCTTCAGGAAGCAGTTTCCCAGCCGCTTTCATTTCATCGATAGCTTTGTTGAGGTACCCTATACGAGCGAGAGCGGCTGCGCGGCGGGCGATGCACTTCGCGCGACTGCGTCGGTTGCTTTCACATGCTGGCTTCATGAGGTCTAGGGCGGTGGAGCAGTCATTCATCTAAAACACCATAGATTTGATATTTCATAAAGCAATAATAAACAGTTTAAAGTCGTGACAACTCGGAAGAATCAAACGATTTGTCATCATTTCGAACTTTGGTATTCTTTAGCAATCTGGACTTATCTAAACAGGAGTCAACACTAGGTTACCTTCCCTCTGGAGATTACTCCTGCTTCACTAGCTGCACTAGTATACTTATGTGTAAGACTCGTTCCTCTCTGATGGAGAAGGGAGAACTATACAGCAATATGAAGGCTTTCAAAACCCTAATACTTACGCATTTATTGAAATTGCCAAGTGCGAAATGCGTAGCGGATTTATTCGCATACAAGCTCGGCAATTTGTCAGATAATGTGATGCCATGGGTATAAGCGCTGATGGCGCCCAGGAAGTTTCCGCTTTTGAAGAACTCGTCACCCTTTTCCTTGCACCACTGAGGATCTTGCTCCTCCGGCCGAAGATCCTCGTGCATGAAACCTATAAAATTAATTGAAACGTAAGGGGCTTGATGATGGCAAGAAAGAGGATAGGCAGTCCTGGTAAGTTGTTACCTATGGATAGATGATAGGTACCATTTTTGCTGGGATCCACAGAAATACTTTTCGCTGTGCCCTGTGCACAGGGTCCGTTATTGTACCTTAGATGAGATCTTTTAATGGGCTTAACGATTGAAAGATCTCATTATGGGATACAAATAAAGATATGAATAAGATTATCTACCTAAGCATGTGCGACTGATTTCACCTTTGATTCTTTAGATGACTGTCTTCCGAAGAGTTACCTAACCATAGCAGACACAAAAATAAGCAGTTGATTAGTTTCTTTTTAGTTTATATTTCCTTACCAGTCGCTCGTCTAGCGTGCGTCACATTCTTCAACCAAGCCTGTTCTTCGGCAGCAGTAGACTCTCTACTGGGCGTGGGAAACGTCCGAGGCGTGTGCGTTATTTCTAAGTTCATTATGTCTCTTAACTTTGGTAATACCCTCTTGGCCTGCTCTTTTTTCTTCTTCTCCACATACTCCGACTTCACCGGAGTCTTGGTTGGTTGTCTTGGAGGCATTTGCTTTGGCTTTACGGGCATAGCTTTTGCTTTCTGTTGTTTTTTTTCGTCTTCTTCATTTTTTTCGTCGTCTGATGGTGGTAGTTCAACTATCTTTACGCCTGTCCTTTCTTGCTCTGGAGTTGATGTGTAGGTTTTATCTTTAATAGCTGGTATCTGGCCTTTTTCATTATTATCAACTTTGCCGACTCTCCAATCTTCTAACTGTTCCATTGCCTTCTTCCTTTCCGAATCCCGTCGGGAATCCATCAGATTGTGCTGTTGACTGTCTATTTCCATCGCTTGTTGAACGGTATACCTGTCTAATTGACTCTTTCTTATTTTTTTATCCTCTGATTGCTGCTTCGCTTCTTCCTGGCATTTCTCAAGAACTTCCTGCCTTATCTTCATTTTCTCTTCCTTTGTTAACTCTTTTTCTAAACATTCCCAAGTAATATCTTCATTCTTCAGTAAATCTAAAACAATTAAATCGTCTTTCACCAAGCATTTGCTTTTCTTTATATTGACGTCATGTAGTAGAAACACTTCGAACAAGAATGGACTAAAGTGAGCCTTGATGTATTTGTCTGTAGGAAATAGATCAACTTTTTCATGGCTGACAGGGCCTACAGGTACTCTTATGTGAACTGTGTTATTGGATTGAGACCAAGTGTAATCTTTTACCACGATAGGCATTTTGTTAAGAATAAACACTAGGAAAAAGTCGATGCAGAGATCTCCACAATAACAACTCTCGTCGCTATAGCAATGCGAAAATCTTGAATTTGGCGCTCAATTCGTTCCGATTTACGTAAAATAAGAGACAAATATTTTTACAATATTCTTTTTCACTTATGGCAGCTCCGATGTTTATTTTGCTCACCCTACGGGTAAACATGACCTTATTTCTTAGAGTTAAATTAGCTAACCAGTTTATTATGTCGATATGAGTGCATTTGTCTGTTCCTCTGTGTTTATTTTAGTGCTATCCTGTATAATTGTGTTAAATAAATAAAGAAATAGCTAGATAAAGGATGTGTATGCGACTGCGCAACTGTGCATGTTAAAATATCAAACACAAACACATGGAAACTTATTGTTTTTCATTATCATCAATTAAATAATTTAATGTAGGTACATTGATAAGTGAATGGAAAGTAAATAACATACCAAGCAGATTAAATTGAGTGTCGACCGAGCCTCTATCTTGTCACAAGACTAGATAGTTCAAATCAATCAAAATGACTTCCAAAGTGCAAACCGGTAAGTCCCTTCTTTTATATTATTTATTAAGTGACATTTTGAACACTTAACAAACCAATTTTCCTTTTTCCTGTTAGTATTCTAAATAGCATAACATCACGCCTGTAATTCCTATAATTGTAGGCAGAAGTGCAGCTAAATTTTTCTAAAATATACTTTGCGATGTTCAATATATGAAGGAGTTGGACTTGGATTTTCCAAGATTATAATATAATAGACAAGATATAACTAGCTGGCGCGAAGTGATGCTCGAAAAAAGTATCCTATGTATATTTATTCCAGAGTATAATCTAACTCTGTGCCAAATTTCATTAAGATCCGTTCAGCCGTTTGGACGTAGAAGAGTAACAAACATCCGTACATCCGTCCTCACAAACATTCACATTTACAATATTAGTATGACAATTAAAATATACATCAAAAATACAATTAAACTGTTTCCTATATCAACGAATTGACGTAAACTGAAAAGATTTTTATCATATTCTATCTATCAGTATCAGTACTGAATTGCATTTTCTATGCGTCTACTATTTTCTGTTGTTTAGAACTTTCATTTCTTAGATCGGGATTGATATATCGGGATAATGGTACGCCGCAACATTGACGATGCACTCGGCGTCACGCTTTGTTTTTAATAGATGAGGTTTAAATCGGTTTTATCGGTCAGACCTCCAAGTCTGGTTGAACGGCCCGCGTTGCTTAGTCGAGATGCCGCAGAGGGAACATTGTCAGGCCCTGGTGTGTGCGCTGTCTTCAACAACATGACGTGTGTTTTGGAACGTCCATATAGCTACGCAACCGTAGACAGAGTACGCAACTCTTTGGCTACGCACTGCATGTAGGTGCTAGCACGTTTCGTATCACGCGCCGTCAAAATCTAGCTTTGCGTAAATTTTTCAATTTTACAGGGTCATATTAAATTAACTAACGGAACTTTTTCGAAATATCAAAAAGTATTTAGATAGGTAACTCATTTAGCAGCCGTTGGCGACATTATCAGCTGTAGTTTTATTGTCCTACTAGCATTTGTTAAATTCGGGGTAACACAGTTACCCTTTCCTGATTTGCAGGTACCTGCAGTTTTTATTGCGCCTTATTTATTGTAATATCAAAGCTAAGTTTTCAGTTCTCACTTCAAAATAATTGCCATGTCTGTCTCCAGAAACCATCAAAATTGGTTTAGCCATTTAAGCGTGAAGACGTTACATACAAACAAACTCACTTTCGCTTTTATAACACTAGTAAGGATTGTGAAGTTACACTAGCTTCCTAGGTTAGATTTTTTAAACTGTACGTAAGCTTTGAATGGCCCATCCAAGTGGTTTATCTTGACGTCTTTAAGCAGCATTGTTTTAATCTTTGTCCAGTGTGATTAAAGAGATGTCGCAAGATCATGGTCCCGTATAGCTCTGTCTCTTTCTCACACTGGCATTGGCACACACATTATCACTGGTCACACTGGTCACTACTGGTCATTAACACTGTTAATAATTAAATTCCAGTGCTTGGAGACGTGAACCCTTCAGAGCTTGGCCGCACTCTAACCCATGAACACTTAGGGATGAACTTTGAGCACTTCTACAGACAACCGCCCACAGCACTGGCTGACAAGTTCACCCCTGAACTGGAGCTTCAAACTATTGGTTA
Organism: Ochropleura leucogaster; assembly: GCA_958449745.1. Taxonomy (NCBI): domain Eukaryota; kingdom Metazoa; phylum Arthropoda; class Insecta; order Lepidoptera; family Noctuidae; genus Ochropleura; species Ochropleura leucogaster. The sequence goes on from OY288216.1 coordinate 15,952,163, forward strand.
CGTGAGGCAGTACCTGATGCATTATAAACACTGATAAACTGAAGATATTAGCTTTATTTAACTTAAAATAGTACGTAATTAAGACATCGATAAATTGACAAAGAAAAGAAGTGAGGACAGTTGTCAGTAAATATCATAGAGAAATATATAGATGTATTGAGTAACTAAGAAGTTCACATCATTCACCCTCCCATCTAAGTGGTGTCGTAGCTCTGAAGGTATGAGGGGGGCTTTCGTTCTCGGCCAGAGCGACGGACCTGAATAGGTTGAGTATCCTCAACAACCAAACCAGGAGATGGATCGTCATCACTAGACTGAGCTCTTTCAGTGTCTGGAGTTAGATATTCATCATCAGACGAACTTTCTTCAGCCACTGGACGTGGTGCTAAACGTCTGTTAGAGACGGTTGTTTCGCGTCCATCTGGTAATCTGATATAAGAATAATCAGGGTTGCTCTGTAGAAGCTCCACTTCTTCAACGGCTGGATCATATTTTGAGTTCCTCACGTTTTTCTTCATATAAGCAGGTCCCGGCGACAGTAACCAGGTGGGCATTGATTGGCCATTTCCAGAGCGTCGGGGATGGTTGAACATTCTCTCGTGTGGCGTTTCGTTTATTCCGGTGGACAATAGAGATCGTATGCAGTGCAGAGCCACAGGTAGTGCCCTCTCCCATTCGGTGATCTCCCGTTCGGTAGAGCGAAGGTGCAGCTGAATAGTTCGCCACAATGTTCCGTTAAGTCGCTCGACTAGGCCATTTCCACGGGGATTATAAGGAGTCGTGCGGCTGCAGGCTATGCCAAGAGATGTCAGAAACTTCTTTAATTCTTCAGATAAGAAGGACGATCCTCTATCGGAATGTATGTAGGCTGGAGTCCCAAATAAGGAGAAAAGTTCTCGAAGACATTTTTCCACAGTTTCTGATGACATATCTTTACAGGCGAAAGCAAAGGGAAACCGACTATATTCGTCAATTATAGTTAGAATATATCGATTGGAAGTGTTCGACGGAAGAGGTCCTTTGAAGTCTATGTTAAGACGCTCGAAAGGTGACGTCGCTTTTATGAGTTGTCCTTCATTTTTGGCATATCTAGGTTTTATTTCAGCGCAAACTGGGCATGCAGCGGTTATCCTCTTTACGTCCTCGACAGAGTACGGCAAGTTCTTTGCTCGGATCCAGTGTATCATTCTTGTGATGCCTGGGTGACACAAGGAATTATGCAGTTCCGTAAGTTTATTGGAAGAAGTGTTTATTAAAGCACATACTCTGGACAATGCATCAGCAGCTACATTTTGCTTTCCCGGACGATATATAATGTCGTATTTATAACATGACAGTTCTAGACGCCACCTTTGAATCTTTTCGTTTTTGATTTTGCTCGAATGAGTTTGGTCAAACATGAATGAGACTGATTGTTGATCAGTGACGAGCATAAAGTGTCTTCCTATCAAGAAATGGCGCCATTTTCGCAAGGCTTCTACGATGGCACTGGCTTCTTTTTCTATGGAGGGGTGTCGACGTTCAGAGTTATTGAGTGAACGTGAAAAGAATGCGACAGGTCGACCTCCTTGTGAAAGAATTGCGGCTATAGCATGCTCAGAAGCATCAGTTTCAACCGAAAATAGTTGTTTATCATCGATTGCGGCGAGGGTTGATTCAGCGACGTCAGACTTCAGACTAATGAAACAATTTATTGATTCTTTTGATAGTGGGAATGTTGCTTCCACCAATGGTCTGATCTTGGCAGAAAAGTTGACTATCCACTTTGAATAGTGAGCAAACAGTCCTAATGCTCTCTTCAAGGAGGCTGCATTCGAAGGAATCGGTAGATTTATTAGTGGATCCAATCTGGATTTGTCGGGTTTGATTGAGTTTTTGTGAATTGTATAGCCAAGAATACTGATAGATTCCGATCCAAAGACACATTTTTCCGTGTTAAGAGTGAGTTGATATTTTTCAGCAGCCGCCATGAATCTGCGTAAGTTAGTGTCATGGTCTTGCCGGTCCTTTCCACAGACAGTTACGTCATCTAAGTATGCATAGGTTCCTTGTAATTTCTCAGAGTTTATAATATAGTGAAGGGTTCTTTGGAATGCAGCGACTCCATTCGTTATTCCAAAAGGTATTCTCGTAAATTGGTAAAGATTTCCGCATGCTTCGAATGCTGTATAAATCTTTTCTTTAGGGAGGATTTTGACTTGATGGTAAGCGCTCTTTAGGTCTATTTGACTAAAATAGTTATTTTTGGCGACTTGAGTAACGATAGAATCTATGCTGGGTAAAGGATAAGCATCTAACTCCGTAAATCGATTTATGGTTTGCGAGTAGTCAATAACAAGGCGTTTCCTGTGGCTACCTCCACCAGTAACCAGGACTTGTGCTCTCCAAGGCGATACACTAGGCTCAATGACATTGTCTTTAAGAAGATTAGAAATTTCATGTGATATGAATACCTGATCTTCTTCTGAGTGGCGTCTGGAGCGAATGGCGATGGGTCTTATTTTAGGCGATAGATGTGTAAATACTGATGCAGGTGGGACAGAGGCTTCTAGTACATTGCAGATTTTTAGTGGTTCTTTGTGACCACCAAACTGAATTTCCATAGATGAATGATTCTTCAGAAGATCGTGCCCGATAATAATGTCTGCGCAGAGATCGTTTACGATGAGCAATTGTTGATGTTTGTAAATATGACGACCAATTTGTATAGTTGCATAGCACAGTCCATTGACATAAGAGATGTGGTTGACAGAAGCCAGAGTCACGGCTTGATTACATGGCGTTCTTTTGATTTTCATAGTTTGTGCTAGCTTATTATCTATGAAGCTAATTGAACTTCCTGTATCTACTAGGGCGTCAGTTCGATAATTATTGACAATTATTGATATCGTTGCTTGCCGTAAGCTTGAAGGTGCGGCTGCCGATATTGCTGTTAAGTGTGGCTCTTCAGCGCCACCATCTGCCCAAGCAGCAGCATTACTGTTTTGTTGTTTTTGATTAGAACGACAAACTTTCGCAAAATGTCCTCTTTTAGAGCAAAGTTGGCAGTCTTCTTTAAATGCAGGGCACTTTATTCTTTGATGGATGCTACCTCCACAAAAGAAACATTTTCTGCGGTTGTTTTGATTTGTGGCCGCTGACACAGGTGTTCGAGGTCTCTCTTGAGTAACTGCTTCCGTAACAGCGTTAAAAGAAACAGGGCAAGCTTTGGCTTTGATTGCTTGGGAAGTGTTTTCTGCACTTTCAAGAGAGATAGCTAAGTTTAATGTTTCATCTAGAGTTGACGTGCATTTTTCTAACAATCGCTCTCTAATTTTGTTGGAGCTAAGCCCTGCGATAAGTACGCCACGTAAAGATTCGTTTTGATATTCTTTGGCAGTTACTGCTTTGAAGTGGCAGTCATGAACGAGTAAGTTAAGAGCTCTCGAAAATTCTGTTATCGATTCTCCTACTAGTTGTTTTCTAGAATTCAAATGGTGACGGGCCAAAGTAATATTTCGCCGTTTCTCATAAGTATCGTTCAGCACTTGAATGGCGGTACTATACTCATTGCAGTCTCTTATGAAAGTGAATATGGTGGGCGAAATATGGTTGACAAGAATCATATATTTGTACTTTTCAGTAGCCAACGGCATTTCTTCAGATATAAAATTTTCGAAAGAATACCGCCAATGAATCCATTTTAAATCCGAAGCCGCAGCAGTAGGCTCAACGTCGAAACGTTCGGGCCGTAAGTATCGCGATGTATGTGAAGACAGCAAGGCCGTTTGTTTTAGTTTTTCTTCAGACATGTTTTGTATAAATTTAAGTTAAATAAATTGATGCATTATAAACACTGATAAACTGAAGATATTAGCTTTATTTAACTTAAAATAGTACGTAATTAAGACATCGATAAATTGACAAAGAAAAGAAGTGAGGACAGTTGTCAGTAAATATCATAGAGAAATATATAGATGTATTGAGTAACTAAGAAGTTCACATCAGTACCCCTACAGCTCGAGGTACAATTTGAAGCTGGATGACCATCATGCGCAGCAAGCGGTCATTTACGATGTCGTCGAGTACAAAAAAGCTGGGGGAGGTAAGCATATAATGGCAGACTAAATAATTCCCGCGATTTCCCTGGAGTTCGGTAATTGCCCCATAGGATCCAAGTTTCAAAATTTATTTGTGGCAAATTTCATCCAAATCGGTAGTTGTTGTAGTTGCAGAGTAACAAACATCAATCCAATTATCTTCACATTTTTCGCATTTTTAATATTAGTAAGATTAGTATTCCATCCGGTAAAAACTCATGGCTTTAAGCATTCCACGGAAAAACGAGACAAGACGAGAACAAAATATGTACCTCGTGTAATGCAGCATTTTACTGCCCGCCGTCTTTACGAACTTCTAGATACAATATTTTTTCGACTTATCGAAGCCGGTAATGATGTATGTTTTAGAAGCTTCACCTTCTCGAAGGTCTCTACATTCGAGAAGGTGGAGATTCTAGATCGCAAATAGATGTCAGCCAGCACCCTGTTGATGAAATCAGTTGACAATAAATTCCACGATTGTAATCTACACTCATATTATAAAGAGGAAAGATTTGTATTTTTGCATGTGACGAGTAAACTCAAATACTACTGGACCGATTTCAAAAATTCTATTGCTATTAGAAAGCTACATGAGTAATATAGGCTATCAAAGATCACACTACTACCCACGGGACCGGGGCAGTAACCAAAGACCCGGGTAAAACCGCTCATATCCTGAGCGGTTTTAGCTAGTAGATCTATATACTGCTGAAGCATCTAATCCAGTAAGTGCAAATGTTCCTACATTTCTGCAGATAAACAGTAAAATGTAAGTAGTTTGCGAAAATCGGCAAATTGAAATCACAAAAACACGATTTTAAATAGAAGAATCTGTCCAACAGGTACTATCGTAGAAAACACAACAGAAGGCATAAACCGTCACCTCTCCTTCTACCAGAATGTGTCTCAAGCGAGCAACGTCCATATCGTGGCTGGCACAGGGCATTATATAGCAGACTTGCAGAGCGGGGACACTCTGAGACAGTCCACTGAAGATGTGTACAATCATATGCTGGAAGAGCTGACGAAGGGCTGTGTTAAACACCCGGAGATTAAGGCGGGGTTTATGGGAGAGATCGCTAGTGTGTGGCCGATAAGAGGTCAGTATCTGTACCTGGCGAATGTGTTTGGGATGGATGTTTAGGTTTTTCAGCTATGAGTTAACTCAAATCTCTGTGTGTGTGTTTTTAACCTAAGACCACCTCATGATGTGATTTATACAGACCCATTTGCCTGTTATGTAGATAACAATCCAGGATTATATTGACAGCCAGGAGTTAGGAAGTTGGCTGTATGATACCCCGAAGATAATGAAGCCGTTGGTCTTGAGGCTGATCTCTCTCCGGTCGTAATCCTATCGGACCATATAAGTTATGGAACAAAGTGTGAGTGCACTTGTGCCTGCGCTCACACTTGTTCACTGTCTTCGCTGATATTGGCAGCTGTGACCGAAAAAAGGGTCACCAGGAGGACTAATTTGTATGTGTGTATGTATCGACTAAATCTAGATCAATAAAAATAATCTTTTCTCATAGATTTTGAACGTAAAGCCATCCAAGCTGCAGGAGAGTTACAGCCACAAATCGGGTGTGGAGTGAGTTTCCACCCTCACAGAACGAAAGAGGCTCCCTTCGAAATTATTCGCCTTTACCTGGAGGCTGGGGGTTCAGCTGACAAAGTTGTCATGTCGCATTTAGATCGTAAGTAACTAACTTTTACTTAATACTGACTGTTGTTATGAAGGCCTCACGCCTCTAATTCCCGATCGGCAGTGATTTCTCATAGAAGAAACCAATAACACTTTGCCCCAAACCTCATGCTCAGCAGCTGCGCTTATGGCCAGTAGACCAACGAAAAAAACATATAAGACGCCTTGGGGGTCTTCAAAACACCACGCTTGATTACAACGGCGGGAGAGGACCTTGTTTTGTCAATAATTAGGGAAAAATGGGGGATGGATTGTCACCGAGAAGAGGGAAGGGTTTTTTTTATTAAAATCGTTTCTCCAACCTGATTTCCAGGTTAAAATGGGTCACGTATAGGTATATTCCCTACCCTTACTCCTCAAAACTGCGTTTTACAATTCAATAGTCACACAAGTGGATTCTGCCACAAACAACACAATGATATTAGGACCCATATAGGTACTACGTATACCTACAGTTCCACCTGTCGCCCGGCTGATTAATAACGGCGCGATGTTAATATTTTCAGGCACATTAGTAGAAGATGACATTTTATTAGAATTCGCGGAGCTAGGCACCTACTGCCAGTTCGACCTGTTCGGTACTGAAGTCTCGTATTACCAACTGGAAGTAACAACGGATATGCTTAGCGATGCTCAGAGGATTCAGAAGATATCCTTACTGGTTAACGAAGGCCGAGAGGATAAAGTACTCATGTCACATGATATACATACCAAACATCGATTGGTGAGTTTCAAATTTTAATAACTTTGTTATTTTGTCGTCTAAATTAATATGAATGTCAATGGTTCAAAAGGAAAAAAGTTCAAAGATTTGTATAAAAAAGGATATGGAAGAGGAAAGAAGTTAGTAATTGATAGTGTGATGGTTGTGACGATCTTAAGTAACATGGAACAAGGGCAGAAAGACAGGTACGGTAAGTAAGTTATTTAATAAAAGTCTGACAACCAGTTTACCAGGGGATATCGTATTATCCAGCACTAACTGGGTTTTGGAGGTCATATAAGCAGTCGCTCCATGAAAAATATTAGTATTCAGCTGCAAACGGTTATACTGGAAGCCGACTCCAATGCCAAGCTGATGATGAAGATGACCACTCTTTCTGACTTTGTTTTCAGACCAAGTTTGGAGGCCATGGCTACGCACACATAATCAACAACGTGCTCCCGAAGATGAGATCCAAAGGTTTTACACAAGAACAAATAGACAATATTACTACTGGCAACCCAGCGCAATGGCTGGCGATTGAAAATAAGTCTTAATCCTTCGCGCGACAAAGTGTGCAGACGGGTGCAAAGTTTCATACATTGTTACCCTACATTTATGTAAGCAATCGTGCAACGGGTAATAATTTATACAAATGTAGGTACGATATGGTGTTTATTTTTTTTAATGTTACAGGCCTTTGTTCTTGCCCTATTGTCGTCGTACAGAATCAATTTAGTTAAATGTCTTTTTGTTTTGTAACGCTATTTCTTCATCACAAAATATTACCAAACATACGTTTAAAAAGAACGCGCACCAAGAAATCCGTACAAACTTGACATAAACAGTATCTTTTGATAGCGTGAATTAAGGGTTTCTCAACTCCAAGAGACCAGACTTAGTATAAGGATTTAATTTCATTTCGATACCTTTACTCGTTCCCGAGATAAAGGGTCTTGACAGATAGACAGACGGACAACAAAGTGACCCTATAAGGGTTCCGTTTTTATCCTTTTGAGACACGGCCGAGTAGGTAATTGCAAAGTTGTAGGAAACAGTTTTTTTTACAAGCGTCGAAAAGAATGTATGTGATATTGTATTTAAGCGTTTTCGCATCGGTGTCCCGTTTACACATAGGTGTCCTGTACCATATAAATAACTCCCATATTTTTCAACATGTACCTATTAAGAATCATCATTTTCCTGCCCTTGTCCCATTCTATTTGGGGTCGGCGCAACACGTTTTCTTCTTCCATTCTCCCCTATCAGATGTCACGGCATCATTTACTCCTTTCTCCTTCATATCATTCCTTACACAATCCATCTATCTTTTCTTTGGCCTTCCTCGCTCTCCGTCCATCAACATTCAGATCCATTACTTTTTTTAGTCACATGTCCTTCATCCCTCCTCATTACATGTCCATACCAAGACAAACGACTCCCTTTCATTTTTTCTGTAACAGGCGCAAGTTTCAAACTTCGTCGAATATATTCCTTACTTTATCCATTCTTGTTATTCCACACATCCATCTCAACATGCTCATCTCTGCTACATGCAATCGTTTTCCATCCACCTTTTTTACAGCCCAGCATTCTGACAGTTAAACAGGTCTAATCACGGACTTATATATTTTCCCCTTTAACTTGAGGGGTATCCGGGGTCACAAGTTGTTCCAGTGACCTGTCGCCATTTTATCCATCCTGCGTTGATCCGGTGCGTTACGTCCCGGTCTACTTCGCATGTATTGAGAATAAGTTCTAATAAAAATTCGTCAATTAAAAATACGTTATTTTATTTACAAATACATTACTTTCGTGTCTGAACAAATAATATTTATAATTTTATTATGAGCCTGTATAATGTGGATATTTCGTTGAAGAATGTTCCAGTTTTAAACTTTACAAGTTGTGACATTCTCTATAGTCTATAACTATCAAAACTAACTTATCAAAAGCAAAATTAGATAGAATAGCTGATCGTTTCATATAACTGCAAATCGTAAGCCAGCATCATTTGACACTAAATCTCATCGCAATAAGGTCTAAATTACAATGGTTGACGCGTGCTTGTGAAATGCACCAATTCTACTAAGATAGTTTATATAAATATGTAAGTCTTATGTTTTCTTCTATGAAAGTTGTCATCATCTTGCGAAATTTGCTATAGGAGTAAATAAGGATTGTGGTACAACACAAAAACATTGCTGCTTCATACAATTTGACCATGCCGTTTTGTATGGTGACCCATAATATAATTTTTAATGTAGAAAGTTGTGGACTCTGTACAACCATTTACTGTCAAGAGCAATAAAATATATACACTTAGCAAATTTCAAAAACGATTTTCTCCAATGTACGTTAAGACAAAATACTAATCAATACTACTATATTGATTAACATTCTTTGCATAGTGTTTTGGGAGCCACACGATAGTGTGGCTAAGACTATGGAGATAAGACTTATTTTGTAATAACAATATAATGTCTCATCTCCATATAGAAATTGCTATTTCACGAGAAAACTGCGTTTGAATTTCAGGAACTGTGTACATTTTATTGCTTGTGAATGTACGGCAAGAGAGCTAAGCAACCGAGCTTGTGAGATATAGTTGTTTTGTTCTTCTTAGAAATACATCAATATTTTCGAATAAATTAAAATGTATTTGAATGAAAACAAACAGTTCCTTACAATACAAATAGTTTAAATTTGACTTGAATTACGCCTAACAGCGACGACACGGTTGGCGCAGTGGCTGAGCGATCGACTGCCGCGCTGCGTGTCACGGGTTTGATCCCCGCACGGAACAAATATTTGTATGACCTACAGATAGTTGATCCGGGTCTGGCTGTTTGTGTATGTGAGTTTAAATGTTTGCAAACGCACTCACGATACAGGAGAAATGTGTGGCAATATTGTTTTTTTAAACAAAAACTATTGTGTATCGGTTTTTAAGAAAAATACAACTAAATCTAACCAGCCTAGTTCCTTATTTCTTTTCCTAACTGTATCTCCCATCCTATATATATTGAAAATAGTTTACTGTAAGTCTGTATTCTTGTTATATGAGACCACACATTGGCAACACATAAAACTCTTTAAAAAAAAAACTAATTTGAATCCTAGTCTTCTAAATCGAGGTTTTGAAGTTCTTCATCTAAGTCTTCATCAAGGAACAGGTTCTCGTTGATAGGCACGGCGGCGGCGGCTTCATCGGAGGGAGAGGCGTCACTGGAGCTCTGGGCCTCCGGTCCGTCGCCGTTGCCGTTCTCCAGACCTTGGTTGAGTTGCTGCAATCGGTCTTCCTGCGCTTTGGTACCGGTGTCGTCCGCCTGAAAACAAGCATTCTTATGTTTTTACTTTCAGTACTGGCTGTTTAAACGCCTGAAAGTTGGGCCTAATAATCAATTTCAATGTTATTTGGTTAGAACCACATTTTTTATTGACTATATATGTTACTAGCTGTTTCTCGCGGTTTCACCCACGCTGCTCAGCACCTGTTGGTCGTAGCGTGATGTTATATAGCCTATAGCGTTCCTCAAGAAATGGACTATCCAACACTAAAAGAATTTTCCAATTCCAACCAGTAGTCCCTGAGATTAGCGGGTTCAAACAAACAAACAAACAAACTCTTCAGCTTTATAATATTAGTATAGATAGAAAGAAGAAGAAATGGTATTTATTTGACTTCTAAAGGACAAAACAAAATGAGTTAACCCTTGTAATATAAGGGCTAACCCTTCTTATATATTCGGGTTAACCCATTAAAATACCGCTATTAACCAAAATGAAAAAGACAAAGTAGCACAAAGTAAAACTGAGAGGGCTTTTTTGGATTTTATTTGTGCAAAAATCAAGTCATTAAAAGTTGACTAACCCTATACTGCGGATTAACCTTTACTCTAGGTTTTTGCCACCTAATCTTAAGCAATAACCCGATTAAAGCACATATACGGGAAACCTTTTAGTCTCTGTCCTATAGAGAAACAGAGATAGTACTCGCGCTCTACAAAATTAAAATCATTACCACTGGTATTATGGATTTATACTACGTTCAGAGTTCACCAAAAAATTGAGTTGAAAATGCCTTCAAATGGAAAACTTTCCAAAAGAAAATACAATAATAAAAAAAGAAGGTCTCACCTCTGAAGCTTCCATGCCAATAAGATCGAACTGCACCTCCCTGTACTCCGTATTATCTTGGTCCTCATCATCCCCGTAGGTAGCGAGGTCCACGGCTTCGTCATCATCATCATCTGCGTCAGCCGCCAGCGCCGGGTCGAAGGAGAACATTTCTCGGCCGGACAAACCGACAGCGCGACCGGCCTTAAAGTCGTTACGACGCTGGTCTTCGGCCTTCGTGAGCGCTTCCTGTGAATGTGCAATACGATGATTTAGTTATATGTATCATCAAGTAATATTAGCTTGGGGATGAGCCAAGGTAGACCGCAAAAATCAAATTTCAGTGTCAAGACTGACCTGCAAAAAGGTAAATTATTTCGCGGGTTGCCCTGTCATTTCCTTTAAGTACACTTTCGCTGCCCAGAACTCCGCGAATGAGTCCAAAATAATCTCATATGCTGACTTCTGGGCGGCGAAAGTGTAAAAGAGATTTCTTGCCGCATAATATTTCAATAGTCTTGTAAAAAAGTTAAATAACTGCCAATCAATTATTAGTTGCTTCTAATAAACTATGAAAATAAGTATAAACTTATACAGTGTATATATACTAATGGGGAACGCTCATTGTAGATGGCACGACCCTAGCTAGGTCGAAACTGACTAATTACAATGCTTGGAACCAGCTATGCTAGCACCATTACTTTTACAGTTGCTATCCCCATGCCTTTGCCTAGCTGTGGGACAGTACAGGCTAAAATAAAAATTTCCATCAAAACCACATTCACAAACCTGTTTATCCTTAATCTTCTTTTTCTTCCAAGCGAGGAAGGTTTCCAGCGTGATCTTAGTCTGGTTAGGTCCAAGTGCCGCCCTCTCTCTCTCAATAAGGTCCACCAAAGAGATCTCATTCCTCTTCTCCTCCATTTTTTTCTTGTCCCTCTTGAGGACGAAGCCTGCTGGAAGCGCATGCCTGTATATACATTTACCACCTGAAGGACACTCCCAGAACCAACCATATTTCGATCTTTCTACAGCTTCCAAGAAATGTTTGCAGATCTGTAATTTGTGAAAAATTAGGTTGTTAGAATTTAGCCTTTTGAAGGGACTTGGCCACCTTTATGCCATCATTATTTATATTATGCTAAAAATATAATACCAAGGGTATACCAAAATGGCAGTTAAACCATGAAAATTAAATAGTAATGCCATACTGATAATAACCAGGTTAGCAGGTTGTTTGAATAAGATAACGTGCCACAAAGAGCAAAGAAAGGAACATGGTTGGGTTTTAGTCAGTAAAAGTCTGACAGACCCCTGCTCTGCCCAGAGTGGGGAAGTAATTTGAGGATTTCCCATCTGCAAAAAAAGGCTGATAATATGCCACTGGTGAAGTATGTTAAGTATAAATATGGGGAGTTTGTTGCATCACATGTAATTAGCTAAAACACTAAGGTAGGAGTGTTTTGGGCTGTCTTATATGATATACCGATATGATGAATGATATACTGATACCGGTATTACTCATTTGATTTTTTATTTTACTTTTGAAATTCAAACGAAAAAAAAATACAAGTATTGCAAATACAGGAAAAAGCAAATATTTTAAACCTTATGCACAATATGATGGAGCACTGAATCCATGATGCACAGTGCAACGACATACAGCAACTCGGCTTCTAAGGCCTCTATGAGGTCAAAGACAAAGATATTTATATCATAGTCTTTTTTTTGTAACTTTCTTTTTCGTGTGGTTAGTGGCTAACCTTTTGACTTGGCTTCACTTGCCATCGAGAATATCGAATATCTAACAAGCATGCTGATAATGAGAACTTACAATATCAGTAGTTGGCCTCTGCTTATCACCTTCTCCGTGCTTCTTCTCCACAACTTCCTTCAGCTTGTCCTCATCCCAATTGTCCATAGTGTCCTCATCGTCTCGCATGTCCACATACAGGGAACGTTTCTCAGCCTGAAATTAATTATTCAAAATAATTAATTAGCAAAACAGTTTTAGATAACCTCATACATTTGGTGTAATACAAAAGATATTACAATATTCATAAACTTTTAATAAAACTGTCTTTTATAATTCCGACTAGGTGTCCCCAGTGGTTTCACCTGCTGATCAGCTCCTTTCCTGGAGAGGGGTTTGAAAGATAGATAGTAGCTGATTCTCAGACTTACTGAATATGCATAAAAATGTCATAAGAATCGGTCAAGACGTTTCAGAGGAGTATGGGAAGGAACATTGTGACAAAAGGTTTTTTTATATTAGACAAAAAAAGGATTTTAAGACTTATACAAGAGTGAAGAGTTTCAAATAACACATGGCATAACATTTAGTTTGTCTATGGATTGAGAATACTTGGTCTTTCTTCAGCATTTAATTTAAACAATCATCCTTAGTCAGTAGTAGAAGAAACTAAGTCAAGTAACAACTTTCCACTAGCATGCCATAAAGATGAGTACAATTACAACATACCTTTCTTTCAATAGTCAAGTCATGGGAGAACTTGCACCTATCTCCTTTAGTACACTGCCCTTGCTTGAAGAAAGCACAAACCACCGATTTGGGATCAGTACCTAGAAAAAAAAACTTTTATAGTTACAGAAAAAAAAAATATCCTTACCCTAGGAATGACTCCTGTTGTATCATGGATGCATTACAAACATTTAAACCCATATACACAAACTAATAGCCAGACTAGAAAAAAAACCACTGCAGAATCAAAATACTTAATTCATGGGGGACACACACCACAGCACCAACTGTTTCATTACTTTGATTTACTATTAGAATAGAATGGAATGTCATACAAAACAATGAAGCTACAGTCCCAATCACAAGGCATAATAACTTGTGAAAGTACTGTAGTTAACCCATTCCAAAAGGTCTCTCTGGAGAAGAATGGGCAAGAAAACAAAATGTAGTACTACTAACAGTTGACAATTGGTAAAGTTATTCTACAAAAATAGTAACAGAGCAAGGGACTAAAACTACTGAGAGAGACAAAATCTGCTGTTTCCAAGTGCACAATGCTTATTTTGTAACAAGTCCCGAAACATAATATTCATTCTGTTGGGCCTAGATTCTAGAACCACTTAAAATCTTGGACAGTGTAAATTGGTAGAGGTTGATCAAATCCAGTTTACAACATACCTTTTTCAACTTTCTGGGTCTGCACAGGTTTGAACAGTGCTGCTAATTCCTTCTGTTCTTTCATTTTCAGCTCCTTTTCTTTTTTCTTATCTTCCATTGGCTTAGCCGGATGGATGCCGCCACTTTTAACCTGTTTTTCAACTTGCTGGATAAACTTCTGCTGCTTAGCCCCCTTCTTATTTTTAAGGCCGAAGGTCTTGTCCTGTGCGAAGGAGAATCATTGATTAGTATTGTCTGAGTAAGTAATTAGTAGTGTATATCATTGTTGGAGAGCCAAATTCTTGAAAAAAAAAAATATGCTAAGGTTACTAAGATATCTGGAATAGAACAGGACAAACTGTGCCCTAGATTACTGCTAAAGAATCACCAGCGCCAAGGCTAAAATCTAGACTGAATATTTTTCGAGATGGAAATGGTTCATAGAAATCACCTCAATGACTTTATCCTTCTTCTTCGCCTCTGTCTTTTTGCTAGCACCGCCAGAAGCGCTTGGTGCTTTCTTTGGCGGCATGGTTATGTCGTGTCTTGAAACTTGAACAAATGAATAAACAACAACCAAAAATCCTTTCCCTTAATCTAAACTATTTATTAATAAAGACTTTACACCATTTATAATGTATTTATCGATAATTTACGTGTTTTCCTAAAAAAAGTAAATATCTTCCACGGTGCACCAAGATGTGAGTTTGTGGAAGATTTTCGTTCCAGCTCAGTATTTTTAGTTTGACATAAGCGTTTCTTTCTCGCTTTTACGTGTTCCGGTCTAGTGTTGTTATCTTTTTCTATTGCTGAAAATCAAAACACACTTTGTATTGGGGAACGCATAATTTCTGACAGGTTTGTGTACAGATAAGCAAGCAAAAAATGTACTGGTAACACTAACACGTGCACTACTGTACTTTGTCGCACTTAAATTATATCAGCAATAAATCTGAAAATTTAAATACCAAGTTAATCACAGAGACACCTTCCGTATTCCTTTAAATCTGAGTTCTTCTGAAAAAACTTTCGTCATTCAATGACAACCACATGCAACACTGAAATGCTATGTCAACAATTTGACACAATGATAAAATACTTTCTTTCAGAATTTTTATTTTATAGTCTGTGAAAAGCGATCAAAGTGGTTGATTGTTCGTTGATTTTTGGTCTCTGTCAGCTGCCGTGCGTAAACGTGAAATAAACACTCGTCTAAATTAGGCCATGGCGATCGCTATACCGTGGAAAATTAAAGAGTGCAAAGATAAATAAACCGTGTTTAATTTTCATCAACGAAAGTCACCATGGAAATTGTCGACGTTGAAGAATGCCAGCCTGACCCGACAGCGGTCACAAGAAAGAAAAGTTTATGGGCTAAAATTAACACTAGGACCACATACAGTTATTTATTTAACATTGTAGTATCAATACTGCTGCTCACATGTTTGGTTCTGGTGCTTTATTTTTTCAAAGAATATTTGAAGACAATTTTATACTGGGTGGACGCACAGGATCCGTGGATAATATTTTTATTGTTTATGGGTTTATTTTTGATCGTGAGTTTTCCAGTGACGATAGGCTATTTGGTGTTAATAATAACTAGTGGATATTTATTTGGGAATTTTAGGGGTATAATGACTGTGTTGGTGAGTGCGAACTTTGGTGTGGCGGTTGCCCACTTTACCCTGAAAGCGTTGCGGAGCTACTTGCCGCTGGACCGGTTGCTCAAGAACGAGACGGCGCGGGCTTTGCTGAAAGTAATCTCGGGCCCGCAAGCCTTCAAAATTGTATTTTTCGCGAGACTGACGCCAATACCTTTTGGATTGCAGAACACAATATTTGCTGTGAGTTTTTATTTTTTGCTTATCTAAAACTTATTGATACTTTTAGTTTAGCCTTCTACTTTTTATTAAGTTCTGGCCTACTCCTGGCCAAAGGTCTGCTTATAACTTTCCACTATTCCCTGTAATTTAGTTTAATATACAATAAGGAATACTCAGCCAACCAATCCCCAGAATTCAGTAAATAATAAAATCTGTTGGTTCTTAGATCACATTCTTCACATAAAACAATCTTTATTATTGATTTATAAATAGTAATATTATAAATACCAACCAATATTATCCTTATTATTGAATAATATTAAATACTAATAACTTGTTACATAGTTCAATCCTTAATTATAGGACACAGCTGATATATGAAGTAGGTATCCTGTTCCTAACTATAAATAAATAAAACTTCTAATAATAATTTACTCCAAAGGTTTCAGTAAAACTTAACATCCTTTTTAATAAATATTTTATTCAAAAACATCAGCAAAAATAATAACTTTTATCAGTTGAGTGTCATAGATAGCCTAAGCAGTGATTATCTTTGATTAAAAAAAAAAACATTTGTGTCTTATCTATGACACTTATTTAAAATTGGAAGCAAGGCTCATTGAAATGAATACCGGTTAGGGGTCTTGAGAAAAACCTTTAAAATATAAATTGTTTAAAAATGCTGTTTCCTTAAAGTGATATCAGTTATTTGAGAAAAATCTCATGTCATGTCTGTGTTGTAAGTGTCTTTATTCATGAAGTTGTTTTTTTTTATTTAGTTTTATCGAAGGTTCTGATCAAGATTAGGTACTATAATAAATTGATAAATGTTTTATCTAAACTTTAATTAAATAACTGTAAACCAATTATTATAATTAGTAATTGTAAAGCGAATTAAATTAAGAAAACTTTTAACTGTTAAGCTTGTTGCATTATCTAACCATAAACAAAGCTTTTGAACAAAGAGTTTTCACTTATAAGAATAGACTTCTTTCTACTGAAACCATAAACTATTTGCATAACCACTACACAAAAAATAATCAATCAACTTTACAATAAAACATTTTTAGAGTTTATACTGTGCATAAATTCCTTGTTGTACTCAAGGTGAGGTAATAAAATATTCTTACACCTAACACACAAACACCTCTACACCCCTAGGCTGGGGAGCCTAGGGGTGTAGAGGCCAAGGTCACATAAAATATCAGCATTGTTAATCCTTTATGCCTTATTTTCAAGGCTGGCAAGTTTATGGAGACCATAAAAAAGAAACATTAACTACCCACAGTGCCTTGGACAGTGTAAATCTAAAATTTAAAGATAGAACATACAAAGAAAAGCCATGACCTTTAGAAAGGCCTTCAAAAAGGAGGATGCACCATAAAAGTTATTATTGATAAAACAACACTATCAGCACAACATTCAGGGAAACTTTAATCCATGTGAGAAAAATGAATTTTAAATAATACCCTCCTTTTTTTGTTAGCCTGCACAGTGCACTGTCTCAATCCTGGGCAAAGGCCTCCAAAATTCTCTTGTCATGCCTCCTCAAACCAGCCTTCAAGATACGCGTCGCTACCTCTTTGTGGGCCGGCCTACATGGGTACCGTCTATTTTCCGGGGCCCATTCTGTGTAGACTTTTGCCGTGCGATCATTGTGATTCCCCCATTCTTATTTTAGCCTAGCAGCTTAGTTTTGGCTCGAAGCATGGTGGTTCAACCCTGTCTTTTCTTTTGAAACCCAGAATGCTGCGCTCCATTTTTACATCTTTGAAAATGCAACAACAAAAAAACTTAATCGACACCAATCACGCAAGAAATCTGCAAAATTGAGAAATCACAAATTTACGTCACTGCAGAACCCGTATTAAGTCGACGACGTAAGCACATAATAGAAATGCGTTCCGTTACCGCAATCCTATAATTTAGCGGTGTAGAAGCTAATTGTAAGTTATGGGTTAATTTATGTACATTTTCCTGGTAGAGAAGACCAGTAAAGAAAAGTAGAGACTCATCTGTGATGATCGTAACAGAATGTACGAAGATTGAATTTCCCAAAAAAACAGATCACGATGGTGACAAAGTGGCGTTTAAACCTCGTCTGTTTCACTGGTAAATAGACCCTTTTTCTGCGGATGGGAAATCATCACCCGGTCTGGGCGCTCTGGGCGTAGCGGGGGGGATTGTCAGACTTTTACTGACTTGTCTTTATGATCCGAGGTCGCGGTATCTCTTTCGAACTACCCGCAAGCCCGGCAGGCGGTGGCCCTGGCAGGCCCCTCTGCTTTGCTGACAACTCTTTGAGGCTTCTCACCGTCCACAGACCCGCATCTACGGTGGAAGGGAGTCATCTCGCAGTGAATAGACCCTAAAGTGTTTTTAGCATTCTTTGAGCGGCAGCTTTACTTGCAACTGCTATACCTTAGCCTGATTGATATCTCTAATATGGTGCCCCCTGCCAGCACTGATTGCCTTTTGCCTTCATAGAACTTATAACCATCAATGATTATTCCAACGGTGTAGTGGCGCCGGTAGAGGGCACCAAACCCATTCAACAAACAACCTTTATTCAACTTTAACGGTAATAATTCTGCATTAATTTAATTAACAGAGTATGCAATAAGGTACACTGACCACAGGTAGACAGGTAGACCACAGTAGTTTTAGTTCGAAAGTCTTCAGACTTTCAAAAAAACCACAAGGTAATTAAAGCCCTCATGTATACAATCGGGGCAGGTTTTTGACGTTAGTCTATTTTATTTGTCTTTATCTCGAACGCAGAAAAAACAGGTTTTAATTACATTTAGTATTCGGTCTGCTTTAAATTACATTACATCGGTATCACCAGGCCTTCGTGGTGCAAGATTTAACAGCGGCTACGGCTTTGCACGATTTCACCGCACATCTAGTTCAGAACTTCAAGTATTTCTATGTCCATTTCTTCTGACTGTTCCGTACGGACAAGTTCTTTATATACCTCATTAATTTACGGAATATACGAAGTCGAAAAAGAAACCACAAGGTGATTAATGTCCCATGAATTTCAAGAACAAAGTCCAATCGTTTAGCTCCGCGCGCAATCGGAGCAGGTTTCTGACGTTCGTCTATTATCTCGATCGGCAAACAAACTGGTTCTGATTACATTAGAGTTGTACGATCAAGCTGTTTCCTTGTTAGCACTATCATCTACCCGTCATGCTTGCGATTTGACCGCGATACGTTTCATGGAAATGCAGCTATTTATATCCTTAGGTTTTCATTTGTTATTCCATACTTGCAGGCGTTGAAAACTTCATGGATTCCAGTTAAACTTACTCCACTCCAGGTTTGTTAAATGCCCACAACTGAGTTTTGGGAGTATTTGCTCAGTTACTCATCTGAAGAAATTGTTCTAAAACTTAGCAAATGCGTTCCAAATTAAAATTTCTACTGAGATATGCTGTAGCTGCTGTTGTCTGTGGCCAGCAGAATACCATATTTTTACTTTAGTGGTAAATGCCCGCGATCGTACCCAGAACCAATGATCAGAAGATCTGCGATCCCCTTTCAAAAACGTGATGTGTCTTTTCATAACACAAGCTGTCCAAAAATCAACAAACAACTAATCTTTGCAGAGTAAATCCAATGAGAACTATTATACACTCACTTGTTCGCCGATTCGCATTAGTTGGGCTCGTTTCCAAAATCTGAGCTGTAAACTGATATTGGAATCGCGAGCCACAGATCGCGTATTATCTCGGATCAGCGATTCGGAAGCTTCGGCTTAAACTCTTCATGCAAGAACGAATTCTCAACGAGGCTTTACAATCGTTTTTTGGAAAGAAGATCAGCTTTCCTTACTGATTTCTTTATTAAAGTATCTTGACATTTACAATACAAAATACTAATTAAGTTGTTTCACTCAACTTCTTAATGATAGTAATTATGATTAATATTTTAATGACAAACTTATCTTGTTTTTTCGACACCTTAGGTTGCTATACAAAGTATGCGACGATTTATCAAATTATTATTGCATTGAACTAGAATTTGTCTCCCGTCCTGTGCCGAATCAGGCCTAAACATGTGTAACTCCTCAAGAGTTACACATGTTAAGGATATTTTTATCTCGGACATTTGATTAAAATGTTTTATCTTTTCGACTTTAATTAACTCTTAGAAGGGGACTACAGTTGAATCACAAAGAATCTTATATATAAACCCACATGAATTCAGTTTCGTGCCCACGCGCACACGAAAACTCATTGTTTTTACGTTCCACCCATTTGATGCATTCATTGGTTATGTTCTCATACACATACTTCATTCTATTTTCAAACAATTTTTTTATGTAAATACCGCACTTAATATTTACTAAACCGCAAATACCTTACTACTTGTTTACGGAGATACTTACACTAGTTGTTGTCCGCGGTTTTACTTACTGGACACGTTTATGTACCTAAGTAGGTATGAAATAGACCAAATCTTAATTCTGGACCTATGTCCAAAGTATAACGATGATGAAATTTATCTCGGTGGTGTTGTAAGTCTCTTTGCTGGGCAAAATCTCCCCATACCCCATATCCAAAAAATTACCAGAGTTATAAAGAGTTTGCACACTATTACGTATTCAAATTAACAACGTTTTTATATGCTCCAAAAATGTAATGGACACGAATCTAAATAGAAATAATTGAATGAGGAGATAAATGGTCCTAGTCAATTAACCTCATTAGTGGTGCGACTGTATGTCCGAAATTCATCGTCTGTCGTACAGCTTTGATATAGACGACTTTGTGCCAAGTGATTCTAAAGAAGTTGATCTGATTAAGATTTTTTTACATGGACATTTATCATTTTCCTGCCCTTGTCCCATTCTACTTGGAGTTGGTGCAACATAAACATCTTCCATACCGTCTAACCAATAAATTCAAGTTAAAATAACAATTGACATATAATTATCAAGCGATTAAATATCTACTCACGCTAAAAGTTTTAAAAATACCTTGTTTACAATTTCAATTGTGAACTAGTTTGGTGTTGGTACTAAATTAGAATATTCCATATCCTTAATGTGAAAAACATGTTTGGGCAATAACTTGCATTGGTTTTCACGTTATATCACACCAACGCTATTCTACGATATTATCGCTGGAGTAGTTTGATATAATGGCCGAGAGTTTATTATCTTGTTTATCTCCATCTGAATCGGAGCTGAATTATTTAGGATTCGCCCTCCTATAATTTATCTTCAGCATATTCACCTTCTATAGCTGTACTCACTATTTCTGGAATCGTTAAATGCCCTGCATGAGACTCGGCGTTCTCTATCCGATCACAAAAATTGAAGTCAATCAATTCAGTTTGTTGTAGTGCTCTGTTGGGCGCCAGTATTTACGAAGTCTCGTCGCTACCACCGGTTCTCCGCCTATTTCATGGCTATATCCGTTCTCTTTACAAAGGAATTATTATTAACCCACATTTTGGTCGCGGTCTGCATGTCATCGGCAGACCTAAACTGACTAGCATTGTTCTAACTGACGACGTATGTGTTCCGCCATCTT
The DNA here is from genome assembly GCA_958449745.1 of Ochropleura leucogaster. NCBI lineage: Eukaryota > Metazoa > Arthropoda > Insecta > Lepidoptera > Noctuidae > Ochropleura > Ochropleura leucogaster. The sequence goes on from OY288216.1 coordinate 15,973,283, forward strand.
TGTTTTCCAGTGTTTCATTTTGATCAGTAAATCTTTACAGATTTGGTGAAGGTTAAGGTTTGGGAAATTCTAATCTCTTTTCTCATAAACCGAGATATGGGAGTTAAATACAGAGGCAAGAAAAAAGGATCTTGCGATGTAAAAACAGCACAAGTACAAATTGACACAATTTAATCACAAGTGCATTGCCTAAGAGTTTGAGTTAATTGCTTTGTAGTAGATTGCGAACACTACTATCGTTCATGCACCTAGTATGATAACATTAAACCATTGTTCTTGGCGTGGTATCTGGGACGATCGCGTTTTAACCACCCACTTGGCCCGTTTCGCTTTCACTGCGCGCCACTGTGTCGGACTGGCGACATTTTCTATTACGTATGCGTTACAATCCACCGCCGTAGTGTTTGTATTGATTGTTATTGTGTGAATCGCCCACGCAAGGTAGTCCACGAGCCAAAATTAGAAGCAGTTCTTGGAAGATTGGTCTGAGACCTAAAGTGGGGGAACCGGTCCGACCAACGCGAACTAATTTCTCTATTTTGGAATACGTAATAAGGTTCACTGCTTGATTTTCACCAAGCAGTTAACGTCATTAACATTCATAGTTCGTGCGAAACGATATCAGAGAAATAGTGCTCCATAACAACTGCTACAGTTCTCGACTTTTTTTCGCAAATAAGACTTCCGCCGCTCGCGAGTGGAGCGGGGGGAGTGACAAACTTGTACTGTCTAAAAACCAACCCATGTTCCTTATTTTGCCCTTTGTGTTCCGGGGCCACGGTTTCTCTTTCGAACAACCCGTAACACCAGACAATTCTAGGCTTATGGTTAATTATGGAAAATAGTATGGTTCAAATCAAACCACTTGATCACATCTCTTAGCAACCACTCTGGATTATATCAGCAGTTCAAACAAAAGAAGAATTTGTTCATATACTTGCAATTCTTATAAACGTTTTTGGCATTCTGCTGCATCCAGTAAGACTGGAAGCCGACCCCAACAATGCAGTCTAGGCAGATGGATGATGATGATGTTCTTGAGAAAACTACTTGGAATATTACAAAAGTGCCCTGTGACCAACGCCTTGAAGTCTCCACACGTTAAGATTCTATAACGGTCATTGGTTTTATTACAGCGCGGCAACGTCGTCATTGTCTGGTCTCATCAATATACAAACGATAGCTATCAATATAAACATGGCCATACGACACGTGGCTTGCCCATTGAAACCCATCCTACTTGAGTCTGTAAAGATTTTATCCACCTTGGACTGAATTAATGTTTTAAAGCTGTAAATAACCGGCCAAGTGCGAGTCTGTATGTCTGAGTATGTATGTTAAATATTAATTTTATTCTATTTACTGTGAAAATTTCAACAGTCTCACCATCACGGTTCTGAAGGTTGGTGACAGATGAACCGACGGACGGACAGCGGAGTCTTAGCAATAGGGTCCCGTTTTATCCTTTGGCTACGGAACCCTAAAAATGGTTACCGCTGAAAACCTTGGTCGCGTATTTTGTTCTAAATATGCTACAACTTGATTGAAGTGATGATAACTTATAAGTAGTTGGTAATCCAAGGTCAGCAGTCAATACGCTTATCACAGACAATTGTCATAGCCTTGAAACACAAATAAGATTAAAAAAACTTGAATTTTTAGTATTCACGTACCTACTTTTCAGTCGATGGACTGTGTGAACGAGGATATGACAAGACTGATGTGGCTACGAGTATTAGAACTAATAGAGAAGTAAGGAAGAACAAGACATGCGCCCACCACAAAAAAAAAGGGATAATGGTGGGAAAATTATGATGACGTGGTGTTTTAAGATTGGGATTATAATCATTTCTCATTTAAAACGTCAGTCCACAACTTATCTCCTTATCGTGTAGGATTTGTGGCTACTCCTACGGCGTTAAGTGGTGTAATGCTTAAGATAATATCAACCGCTGCTATCTTAACTGAGACCTGTTTTTATCTGGTGCAGAGCAGTAAACTTTTGTCGCCATCTTTCTTGGTACTCTGCCAACCTACATTTATTATTTGAAAACCACATATAGATGTGAGCAGTCTTTTTATGTGGTCTTAGTCTGTCGTTTAAATATCTGGCGCGTTATTGTCATCTCCGGCAAAGGGCTAACATTGTTGTTGAAGATTCCTTTTCAATGCATCATTCAATTCAGATTAATCGGTCAGACACTGGCGCGTATTTATTAATAATAAATAAATTGCATGAGGAAAAAACGGCATGTGTAGAGAACCGATATAGAACCGTGATAAAGTATTTTTATTTCAGCATATTTTAAAGTTGTGATTCTAGCTGCATCGAAAACAGCATCCATATTTTATGGAGAATTGCTGTAAACATTTCGACGGCCAATCCAAATATACCAGGCACCGGAGTTTCAGAGCTCGTAAAACGTTTAGTTTACATCAGGGAGTATTTTCATTACAACAGCACAGTAATAATCTAAAAATATCATTTGAATATGAGATATGCGATCGTTCGGGGACGTTCGGAATATCGTCACGTTCAATATTTGTGGAGCTCGTTGAAAAGATACATTATCTATTGGAATACATTCAAAGAAAAGAAAGTCTTAGATAGAATCAGTCAAATTCATGTCAAAAATGTTTAACATTTCGGTTTTTTTTTTTCGATTATGGTGTTTTAATATTATTGTCTTAATCAGTCATGCTGAATCGTGTTTTTGAATGCCGGATGTGCCGATGTGCAAAATCACTCTTATTCGCGTGAACACGGCTTAAGTCCGATAAGGATCCATCGGAATGTGTTTGCCCTTTACATCGCATCATTTCTTACTGTCTGACATGTTCATAATGCGGTTTACTGGACTACCAGTACACGCTACCATACCAATACTCCATTGTGATTTAAATCTTTACTTCCATTACTATGTGAAGATGTGTTGGAGAATTCAGACCTGCTTCTAAACTACAGGAATTTTTCCACTACACCGACTTTCATACGGTCAGTAATTGGCCTACTTGGACACATAGTGTGTCCGGCGCCGCCAAGACTCAAGGCCACCCTAGATCGGTCAACTTGTTTATCTTAAGAAAAGCAATCGATCCATCTTGTTTTTTCGACTGTCTTACTGGTATTTACTGTGACAGAAAGTATTCCTTGCCAAATGAACGCATTAAAAAAAAAACTTAGATGGTTCGGGTCGCGAACTTAAGAAATTCTAGATTTACTGGTTGTTTTAAATATTGCGTGCTTGGCATGGTATACTAAGGTTTTCCTAAACGCGTACGTGAAAATTGTTGTTTAATTTACTAGGCGCCGAAGGTATGGCGTTAATTTTCAAAGCAATCTACGTCTGCCTGGCTGAATGATTAGGGTTGTCACCAATACGTTATAATAATAGTTTATTTTCGATAAATATACTTCATATTTGTTTTGAATAAAAATCTTTTTTTTTTTTATAAAATGTTTATGATTGATCGCTAGTTACATAAAATTAAACACCATACTGCAAAAAATACATATTTTTAAGAAAAATATTGTTTTTTTTTCTTTTATTTTTTTTGTTTTCCTCATCTAAATATGTAGATACGTTATTTTTCTCAAATAAAGTTGGCAACCCTAGTCATGACTCCGTGTTCAGCAAATGCTTAGCCACTAAAAATAATTGTTCACATTTGCCTTCAACCGCAAACCACACAACTTTATAATCTTGATGACAAATGGTAATAGGATTGACGTGTTCCTAATCTACATTGTTTTGTATAAGTTTAATGTATTTACTGCACGCAAATTTTCCTGTAAGTATGGTAGAGATTTCATAATAATAGTCGGTAATTTATGATAATGGCTGATTTTTAGGGTTACGTTTTTCCTTTTTAGGTACCGAAACTTATTTGATCACTATGTTGTCCGTCTGTCTGTCAAGACCCTTTATCTCGGTGACGGTATATCTATATTATATACTACTATATTATATCTGTCTATGGTCCCTTGGATATTTGAAAATCAATTCTTCTTCGCCCGCGTTATATAAAAAAATCCTATGTGATTTTCCAGACCATAATCTACCTCTGTGCCAAATTTCATCAAGATCCGTACAGCTGTTTTGACATGAAAGAGTAACAAACATCCATTAATCCATCCATCCTCACAAACTTATTAATATTAGACCTTAGACCAGCGGTCGGCAACCTCTTGGCAAGCAAGGGCCGCAAGGTGACAAATTAAACTAAAGGCGGGCCGCAGTCATTTTACTCGCATTAACCCAAGAAGCCCAATATACCTGCTCATTATAATTGGTCATATTCCATAAAAAAAAAAATGCTATTGAAAATTGTTAAAACATAGAGAATTTAATTCGTACACGTAATACTTTTTTTTGTTTTTGGGGTAGGAAATCATCAAATAACTTCCGCCGCTCTGGGCGGAGCGGGGGTGTGTCAGACTTGTACTGACTAAAACCGACCCATGTTCCTTCTATTGCCCTTTGTGTTCCGCGGCCGCGGTATCTCTTTCGAACAACCCGCAAACCCGGCAGGCCCCTCTGCTTTGCTGACATCTCTTTCGAGGCGCGCGTGAAACAAGCGCGCCGTCGACACGGCCGGTCCTCAATAGACGGACGAACGGTGAGCATTGCGTCCGCAGGCATCTACGGTGGCCGGGAGTCGTCTCACGGCGCCCGGCGCCCGGGGCGACTCCCGCGGCGTCTGGGTTGGTTTGAGGTTCTCTCCCTCAAACGCCCGGCCAACTCCTTTGCTAGCATTACTGCTTCGCAGAAGGAGGTGACCGCTTCCTATCCCTCTCTCTCCGGACTATGGAATAAACCAGGGCCGGACGCGAGAGATCGCCGCCGCCGGAAGTGCTCCACGAAATTCCACCGGCTGTCGAGGACGATTCCCAGGAACTTCATCGTCGACCCGACACCGATGCGAACCCCTCATGCCATCAGCTGGAATCCCGACGGTGGCGTATTCCTGCGGTCATAAAAGACCATGTCCTCGGATTTGTGCAATGCCACCTCAGAAGTCAGGACCCAATAGCCGGATCCTCTTCGCGACTTTCGCAACCCCGCGTGTTATTGTTTCGAGGAGTGAGGCGGAGAGGGGGAACGGCCCCAAGGCCGATTTCTGTGCGACACCGCACGACATGTCTCGCCGGTTCCACTCTTCAGAGCGACCGGGGTAGATGCATGATGGCGTCTAGCGCCTCCCGCAGAAACCATACTGGTGCTCCGCAAGATCCGGCCCCGTCCCCACAAGGTGCCCGACGAGGCGGTTTGCAATTACTCTTTCAAAGAGCTTGCCCATCTCGTCGACCACTATGAGCCGGAATGCGGACGGAGAGTCCGCAAGGCGCCCCGGCTTAGGTATGAGGACCAGCTTCCCCGTCTTCCAACAAAGTGGGAACTGGCCCCTCTCCAAGCGTGCAAGCATCTTAGGAGTCCTAGTAGTAAGGGCCCGAGAGCCTCCAAGGCCAGGACCCAGGCTTTGCCGTGCAAGCCGTTATGGGACCCGGGGTGGTATTTTTGGCTGTAGAATAGTGTTCAAATGCTCATCTGTAAGACGAGAAGCATATTTATTTTTTCTATTATTGACAATTAAAAAATTGTAATGAACTGCTTAGCAAACTTTTTCAACTCGTCAAAATCAGATGGCATTTAACAAGATCATTGGATTCATAGATATTATCTGATATTATCAGCTAGTATGACATATTTCAAAGTGTTGCCAAGCAGAGGGGTTAAAAGGCGCGCTTACTTTATGCGTTGATTTTGGTAATAATTAAACTTATTTGCATAACATCCACGGGCCGCAAGGAAGACGTCCGCGGGCCGCATGCGGCCCGCGGGCCGCGGGTTGCCGACCCCTGCCTTAGACAGTAATGCTCTTAACATAATACTGTACTTACATGAGGCAGTTGTGGGATTTCTGTTCCAATCAGATAATCAAATTTTCTTCAAAGTATCCCACAGTTAAATCAGATTTTGCTATTTCTGGTAATGGTTTACATTTAGAATTATCATTCGACATTGTAAACAATGTCCTTCATCTCAGATTTTGTCATCACTTCTGAGTATTTCGGTGTTTTTTTAGTTTAGTAAGATAGACAACAACGAGTTCATCTAGCTAAACTCAGTCTAAACTCTTCATTGAAATGTTGAGTGTTAAACTCTTCTTCATCTAGATACCTAGCCTTTTCCCAACTTCGTTGGGATCAGCTTCCAGTCTAACGGATGCAGCTGTATTCCGGTATTTTCCATGGAGTTACTGCCTATTTGACCTCCACAACGCAGTTAGTACTGGGTAATAAGTACGAAACCCTTTGCCAAGACTCGTTGTCAGACTTTCAGGACACTGGCTATCTGTAACGACTGTCGAAGGTCGCAATGACAGTCGGGACTAAAAGCTTAACGTGCTTTCGGAAGCACGGAGGAAACTTAGTATGTACCACTACATACACCCATCCACAGACCAACTTAGATAACCTCGGCTAGAACTTAGATCAACCCACGATCGACCCATGCAGCTGTTATTATTTAGCAACAAGCTCCACGAGTTTTTAAAACTCTTCATTCTCCAAAGTTCTCCTCGTGTTTCTCCTTATTAACCTTCACATTTGTATTACCCAGGTAAGCGACGTCCGAGGCTGCGGCTACCACTTGGCGACGATGCTGGGTCTGCTGCCAGCTCAGCTGATCAACGTGTACCTCGGCTCCACGCTGCGGTCCATGCATGACGTGTTGCACGAGTCCCATGTCACTGGATACATCGTGTTTGTGTGTCAGGTAATTAGTATTTACTAGATTTTTCCCACGGCTGCTCGAAAAGAATCCCACGAGATCACCAAATCGGGATAAAATATCCTATACCCAGGCTATCCATCGTCGACTCTCTGTCTTCTGGACAAAATTGACGACAAGATTAGGCCCATATAATAAAAAACCTTACGCCAAATTTTATTGAAATCCGCTCAGAGAAAACCTTTCCTTCTTCCACATACCTCTTTTGATTACTGTTTGTAGAGTTCTTCTGAGCATACCGCCTTGTCATTTGCTTCTGTTTGAGACCGATAACAACGTCGGGTGCATCTTTAGCCTTTTCCAAAATGCACACTTAATTGTTTTCTCTATCTCCAAAGATCTTCAGATGATGGCGAAAAGAACGGATCACTTAAGTCTTCTTTTTTGGAACCGACAAATTACCTAAGTCTGTTAAATTTGCGACAGATATAAAAAGGTGTGCCAAGACACAAAATACGTTATCATTTGTAAGGTAAGCAGCTTCTTCGCTTGTTTGCCCGAGCGCATTGTCCGTGACCACTAATTGAATTAAGTACCTACGTGTAATGCCCGTGTTTGCACATCAATATAAGCACTTATATGCTTCCTTATACATAAATATCGTGTAAATAATCAAGTGGACCACACACTGCTACTGCACTTAGGGTAACCATTCGTCCGAATTCTTCCGGGCTTCTTTTTTGGAGATGGGTAATCACTAAATAAGTTCCCCCGCTCTGGGCGGAGCAAACTTGTACTGACTAAAACTCATCCATGTTCTTTTTGTGGCCCTCTATGTTCCGGGGCCGCGGTATTCCTTTCGAACAACCCGCAACCCCAGGTTCTTTCGGCTTTGTAATGTTTTCCAGAATTCTCAACTTTAACACGGGTATTCTTTATTTTCACTGGATTTATTTGCCTGTAATGTAACAGTTTATATTAAGGCTACTACACACAGTGCCGGCGGCAGGGCCGCCGGGCTTGCCGCCAGCCAGGCCGCCGCGCACCCGGCGGGCGGCGACCATAGCCGCCGGTTTTGCTACACAAAGGAACCGCCGCTTGTATTGCCGGCGGCATACCCACTCGGCATAAACCCGGCGGCTCTGCCGCCGGCACTGTGTGTAGGAGCCTTTAGAGCACCATCGGTGAGTTAGGAAAACAGAGCTTTACAGGCAACAACACCGTAAGGAGTTCCTGCAACTTTAATTGTTTCTGTACGTACAATTCTTGAGGGTTTTGCATTACAGGCAAATGCCCTGATCATTAACAACCCTAAATGACTGCCGAAAATAACTTACCGTCCGGCTTTTTGTCAAGATTTACGAAACGGTAACCCAAACTCATTTTACCCGGTGTAAAATTCCAGAAATTGTTTATGATGTCATAACTACGGTTCATTCATCATTATTAACAGCTTTTGCATCGTCGTATCGATATTATCGCTTTGGAAATTTCGATTTCCACACGAAACATTTGCTTTACACATTATAATATTTCCTGTAGGTGTTGGTATTTGGTTTTTCCCAGACCTACAAATGCTAATGAGATCATTGAGTTTCGCTAAGGTATATACATACAACTTACCTTATTGGTTTTTATAGGCAGTCCCTGCATGTAACAGGGAAGCCTACCTCCAAAATCGCCAGGAAAAACTGCGCAGATGATGATGATCGAATCGTGCTGCATAAAAAATATTTTTTATAAGTCTTACAAGTGCATTTGTTTGAATACTAACCATTTATGTAGAGAAATATCAAAAGTTTACCGACATGTTACGAAGGAAAAACTGGTTATTGTTCCCCTGTTCAGAGTAGAAAGACTCCCTCTGAAACAGACGGCATTTCTGCATGACCAAGTCTTTTCGAAGACGGTCTCTCCGAAGATTCTCTTCAACTTTGTTTGTTACAAGTAAATAAGTAAGAAATGCCCTAAAAGAAGCTTAGAAATAACATCCGGAGTTTTCCACCAGACTTTTATTCTGAACGCTCTTAATGTGCACGTTTAACTACATCGTTCTCACATATTTGTATAATCTCGACACGAATGATGTAAACATGATTTTGTAAAGATAATATGATTAATTACCCTCCTTTGCGGTGCGCAGTCGGATAAAAAGAGTGTCCATGGAGTTTCTTGCCCATTCTTCTCAGATCAATGCTTTGGATTGGTCAGTACTACGGTACTTTCACAAGCTATTATGCCTTGTGACCGGGGGACTGTAGCTTCGTCTTTTTGACATTCAATAGTGCCTGTAATGGTGTAATCGAAATAAATGCTTTGAGTTTGCAAACTGTTTCAACCCCAAAAACAGGTTTGAAAAACCGGGATTAATCTATCTATCCTATAGTACAAGTACTTGTCTTTATTTTAATGGTTCTTCAGATGACCTAAAGTCTAGGAAACCTCATAAGCATGTAGTCCGGTATTCTACCTACCTATGCCCGAGACCTTGTTATTCTACATGTTCGTTTTCTAACGAGGTCTAGGTTAGACAAGTAGAAGTAACTTATTGTGTCAAATGAACTAAGCGTACACAATTCTTGTTCAAAATAGCTTACAACTACATACATGTATGCATATTACATTATTTCGACTTTTTCGACAATGTAGACATGAAATAAACACAATTTTAGTAGTTCAACGCACATTGAAAAGCACTTCACGTGATCTGCATCGCGTTTGACGTTTTGTTTACTAGTTGTTCCCATTGAAATGGTATAATGTGCTTTTCCCAAGTATGTGGTGTCTTTCAGTCTAACCGAATACAGTTGAATACCAGTTTTTAGAAGGAGCGACTGCTTATCTGACCTCCACAACCCAGTTAGTTCTGGGTAATACGATACACCATCTTAAGACTGGTTGTCAGACTTTCGGGACACTGATTATCTGAAGCGATACTTATCACGTGCTGTGCTCACAACTTCGCGTTGACCTTTATACTGTATAGAAAACTACTTTGTCTCGAATTCTATTTTTAAAATCAAGACTACGTTCCAACGGTTCTAGTTTAAAATTTAGATTTTCCAGCTCCAATGTCGGCTGGTACATAAATATTGTAGTTCAAACATTTTATCTCATTTCCTGCGAGTTAGATAAGCTAACTTGGTTACTAACTTTTTAAATCATCATTACGTAACAAGACTGACACGTGTGAAGGCCAGAGATAAACAAGATTGTTTTGAAGAAAGTTCGAATTCAGAATAAAACAACATACCTATATTTATAGCCTACATGTTGAGCTAAGGCCCATGCTAAAGGAGTCTTAAATTCGGTTGCGGCTTGTTCGTAAGAGATACCGCGGCCCCGGAACGCAAAGGGCAATAGAAGGAACATGGGTGGGTTTTAGTCAAGTACAAGTCTGACACTTCCCCCCGCTCCAGAGCGGTTATTAGCTATTAGCGGAAGTTATTAGCTGATTACCCAAAAAAGGCTTTGATCCTACCAAAAATACGAGTAACTAAATCATGCCTGTAAATTACCGGAGGGTTAGGCAGGGACCTACCAAATAGTACAGACTTTTCGTAATAACATTTTATTTATATGAATTGACCAATAACAGCGGTGGATAGAGAGTAGTGGAAGCAGCTATGCCCTGAAGTAGGACACAAACGGCTGAGTTAAAATAATGTAAAAGGGGGCGGGTCCATTGCCATCAACTGGTACACTCTGCTAGACCTGGAAATTGAACCCATGACCTCATAATCAGCAGTCACACTTACAACCACGAGAACAAAGATGTCATCATAATTTTTTTTTTTTATGAATGGCATCTCGCAGTTCAACCAAGGAGGTTGTCGTCTGCTTAATCGGGCATAGTCATCATAATCATGTATCGTTTTATTAACAGCACGATGGTTCATACATACGCCTAGGTACTTTACCTAAGCTATGACGTCACAGTTTATCAGTGCATTTACTATCGCAATAGGAAACTAGGGGCATACAAACAGGCCCCTCCTCGTCCGCTGGATTATTGCGTAATAATTTGATATCAACGTTTTTTTATAGCTTACTGGCTTTTGCCCGCGGTTTCGCTCGCGCTAAAGTCGGGGTTACACAGTTCGCCTTTCGCCTGCTACCTGTAGTTCTTGCCCTTGCGCCTTATTTGTTATAATAGCAATGCTAAGTTTTCCATTTTCTTCCCTCTTTCTCCCTAATTTCTCACTTTTGTTTTTAAAGTTAGCCCATGTCCTATATTTTTAATTGGATGGGTTTTAGTAGGTACAAGCTTGACACTCCTTTCCACAGCCGCTCCGCCCACAACGGGAGGAGTATTCTGATGATTTCCAATAAAAAAAATATGGAGTCATCATGTAGGCTTTCTAAAGACGGCTGCAATGTAGAAATTCGTGACGGTGGCCATGTTTGGCATATATAGATTCGTAGCTTTGATGATATTTTTGAAGTCTTCTTGAACATCCAGCTATAAAAGGCTTCAATCAGCGGATGATAATACAGGGATTTCTTTGTGGTGTTGCTGCGAAGATTCATCTTCCAATTCCAACATTCGCAGCCATGTTAATATTGGTCTTTTTAGATCAAAATAGCTCTCTAGAAAATAAACTGACTTTGGTAACTCACAACTGCCCATAAACTTTGAAATAGAAAACTAAATATGGCCTTACCATCGCAGAAATAAAGCAGAAATTACAACAACACCCTCCAAAGCGTTGTGCTACTTATTTAGCTAGGTTAATTCAGGTTATTTCCGAAACCACATAATACAGTTGACCTTACAAATGCATAAACCGATTAACTATTCCCTACATTGGCAGCCCCACTCTTACAAGTGATAGGTGTATTTATCGGAACAGGGGGGAGCTATATGTGGCTAGAGGTGAGCCTCAAAGGTCACAGCGTTGAATAAATTATGCCCATAACAGGCTAGATGTCTACAAGTTCTACAGAAGGGTTGATTTAGTACTAGACATGCATTTAAAGACGACATTTTTGTTTGGCCATCGTGAAATATTCCTCTTGTCTATGTGTTTTTACTTCGGGTTAATTTTTTGGTGATCTGTTGGCAAATGCCAAAAATGGAACCCTTATGTGGTGTCGTTCTCTCTGTCCGAATCTTACTACCATTTTGCTCGCCAGACTATTTGCAGACAAAAACTTTCTTTGTAAAAAATAACCCAGTCTTCCAAAAAAAAAGAGAAAAATAATTTTAGTTCCGGGAGTCATTGGCAACAAAGTCAACGAAAATAACAAAAGTTACCGTTAGTTTTTTATTTCAGCATTTTTAGGAATGATATATCACCAATTTTTTATCGTGTATTCATTTTCCATTGTTACTTAAAGATTAGCACATCCATATAGACAGAGAAATATATGAAGATATTATAAACGATATCTCAAGAACTACCTAAGCAATATAAATAAAGAATTTTTCCACATTTTTATCTTCAAAAGTTCTCACAAATCCTAGCCATTTATGTACCGTCTTCCACTCCATGGATCAACATTGATTCACAGTTTTAGTTTCATATCTAGGTGTTTATTCATCACATGCTCCTGTAGAAGGTACGGGTTTTTATCTATTTAAATAAAGCGCAAATAATCGTTTAAGGATTATATTTTTTAAATCATTCAAATTTACATCTCACACTTCAGAGAGATAGACCTATTCTTCCTTTAAAAACGACATGAGTATTCGAACGTTATGCTCTATCAGCCAGCATTGCATAGGTTATATAAAACCTCTTACACTCCCATACGAAGTTAGAACTTCGTTAAATGATTTTCACCGTTACTTGCCCCGCAATATAAATATTAACAACCGCTTTGCTATTTTGTTCCTAAGTGATTAGGCTGTAACGGTATCATTACGTTATCATAATTATATAATGAAAATTGCCAATCAGCTTAATTATTTATCAACTGACGGTCTAGCGTAGCGCTTGTTCAAAATTGCATGTCATGATGACCATGACAACCGGTATCTTGTACTGCTTTTACAATCAATAACCTAAAATAAGGAAAAAACTGAACCATTATTGGATCGTTTTGTTGTTCGTCTGTCTGTCAAAATCCTTTATCCCGGGAACATGTAAAATTAAATAAAATGTTTATTTCAATAACTTAAAAATATTTTACATGTGTTTTTGGGAATTTCCATTTTAGTGAAAATACACTTTTGGTAGGAAGTTCCGCTCTTCCACTAGTTACTCTTAGAGTTATTGAAGGACATACCATTTTAGAAAATATTAAGATGAAGGAGTTATAAAAAAAAATATTATTTGTTTTATTTTCGGATGGAAAATCATCAAATAACTTCTCCCGCTATGGGCGGAGCGGAAAGGAGTGTTAGATTTACAAACTAAAACCCATCCATGTTCTCTTTTGCCCTTTGTGTTCCGGGGCTGCGGTATCATTTTTGCAGTATCCATAACTATCAATAACCCTTACAGAAAAAAAAACAGTATGATTAAATAAGTTGACGAGCCTGTTGGTCTAGTGGTTAGTGGCCCTGACTGCTGAGCCGGAGGTCGTGGGTTCGATTCCCACCCAGGACAAACTTTGTGTGATGAGTATGATTGTTTGTTCTGTTTCTGGGTGTAATTTATCTAAAATATGTATGTATTTATAAATTATATAAGTATGTATATCAGTTGTCTGGTTACCATAACACAAGCTCTGCTTAGCTTGGGATCAGATAGCCGTGTGTGAGTTGTCCTAAGATATTTATATTTTATTTATTTTAAGTCATCATCACTCTCAAAACCGAATCTTCTTCATGCTGGGTCATTTCTTTGACAGAAACAACAGTTGTAAATCGCGTATCGCGTCGTTAAGCAAGTAATTATACTTACATTAGTCACACACTCTTTTAGTCACATGGTACATACACCCATGTGACCAAAAGAGGGATGGATCTGAGTGTTTAGTTGATGGACGGAGAGCAAGAGGAAGGCCAAAGAAAAGATGGACGGATTGTGAAAGGAATGATATGAAGGAGAAAGAGTAAATGATGCCATGACGTCTGTTAGGGGAGAATGAAAGAAGAGACCATGTAGCGCCGACCCCAAATATAATGGGACAAGGGCAGGAAAATTATGAATGATGATACATACTTAGGTACCTAAAATATTTTTTCCCATATACCGAGTGTTCTCAAAACAATGCTTATGCACTTTGTTTAACAATAGCCTTCATACACTTACCCCCGAATACTGAAACGTCACTCAGAATTTAAGTCCCACTTAAGTTTAACAAAGACTCAGAAGTGACGTTTGACCATACAAAATCTAAAGTTTAAGAGCTGCTCAAATGTTAAGCAGCCCTCACATTTTGAGTGACGTTTCAGTATTCGGGGGTATGTGACGTAGCTAGAAATAAAATAATAAATATTTCTTCACATGAGACAGTCCTGCAGTATCAAACTGACGCGATGACGCTGGCGTTGGTTAGAAAAAACATATTATGTAAAAGGAAAAATATAAATTAAACCGCATTACTGATTCACATCAACATGTAGTTCAAAACAACAGTTCATGAGGTGAATTTACCATTAAATCACTAGGCTTAAAATAAATAAATAAATATCTTGGGACAACTCACACACGGCTATCTGATCCCAAGCTTAGCAGAGCTTGTGTTATGGTAACCAGACAACTGATATACATTCTTATATAATTTATAAATACATACACACATATTATAGATAAATCACACCCAGACACAGAACAAACAATCATGCTCATCACACAAAGTTTGTCCTGGGTGGGAATCGAACCCACGACCTCCGGCTCAGCAGTCAGGGCCACTAACCACTAGAGCAACAGGCACGTCAAAAAGCCTTGTTTTTCAGTCAATGTTATTAAATATGTCGCGATTGCTCGCTCCGCTCCGCTTGGTAGGTCCTCCTTCATCATATTATCGTTGTCGATGTATGGAACGGTATAAATCTTAAAGCCAAAAAAAAGTAGTACTTCTCTAAAAAATATTTGGTTCTATCGTTGTTAGTTCCGTTAAAAAACTCCAGGCGTCTCTAGGTTGACTGCGCTTGACCCAGACTTGTGAAAAGGTTAAACGGATAACGATTATGGCAACAAAATGAGTATTGTATTTACGATAACGTGTTATTTATCCATCGTTTCCGTCCGTCTGGGTGTTGTCAGACTTGTTGACAGGCCACTGACAGCCAGCACCATAGATATCAGAAAAGAGGAGATAATGCCCGTGAGATGAAAATGTACTGGTACCATGCGTCCCCCCTAAATTGGCACAAAGATACAACTAGTGCCAGACCACAAAAAAACATGCGTCTGCAGTTCGCCCCTACTACACATGCATTTAAGTAAAAGCAATAGATACGCAGTCGCATAAGCAACCGCTTTTTAGAAATCTGAACGTATACAGTCATTTGTAAACTTAATGGGTCACCCATCCTCGGATCAACCTAAGCATGCGCGCTTTAACCTGTACAGCGACCCGAGGGTTATTTCACATCATTTGTGGTTGACCCGAAAGCGAAACGGAAACGGTTTCAGGTTTCGTTCCAACGTGCTAAAGATATGAGATAATGCCAAAATCTTGGCAAAGTCACGGTAGTCTTAACTTACAAGATACTCCATATTATCAACGGTGTATGACTTTTGCGAATCGACAGAAATACTTGACTCTTATCGCGATAACTATCTAACGCAAACGCCATATTTGTTTGCTGGGACCTTGCAAATGTAGTATTTGGATCTGAGGCCCATACACGAACGCGCGGTGTAAACGAAACGTAAAAAACGTCGATGTTTTGATAAAAAAAAAAACTTGAGAGGTGTGAATGTGAAATAGAAAGACGAAACGAAAATAACTGGCTTGCTTTCTTCGGACGGATCTTGATGTTTGGCACGGAGGTAGATTATGGTCTGGAATAACACATAGGACCCTTTTTTTCGATATCACACGGATCACCACCTAGTTTAATCATAACACAAAAACCGGAATACTCTCCGGTTATCAGTTGATGACTTAGATAAATAAACTACTATGTTTGTGCTGGCTAGGTCAAAGAACTTTTTATACATATTACAGGTAGATACCCTTAATTATAGAAGTGTTTATCCATGTTATCAGGTAATCGATGTAAATGTTGCCACTCCTAAAATGTTTTCGATGTTTTTCTTCGCAAGCGTTCGAGATTTGACTTCCAAACATGCATGTAATAACGTTAAAGTATATTTACATTAAAGTGTTACAAATTCTAACTTATAAGTACTTTTTTTAAATTATTTAGTTATGACCAACTCGAATTAACAGTAATACACCACACAAACGAGTTAAATACTTCAGCATACACTAAATAAAACTTCAAACATGTCTTCCAGCTTTCAAAAAACAATTTTATTTACTCTTGTATAAAGTTAAAGTCGTTGGAAGCTAACATGACATCAGTTGGGAACAAAGATTTGAATTAACTTTTGCAAACACATACTGCCGGGGGAAGCCTTTGCCTAGGGCGGGGAAAAAAAGGATTCCGCATTGGTCGTTGAAGTGTCATTGGCCTGTAGCCGAGCTATAGGTTGATAACATAATACGGTATTACACCCATTTTTAAAAAGTATCTCATTTTGATCCTAGGGTCCTAGTAAACCACCAAAAAAAGCAAAAAAAAAAATTTAATCGATAAGTGCCATAAAACTGCATTTCAATTTTACAATTTCTATTTTCGCGCGTAAAATCACAAAAACGCTTGACGCCATGTTACTCTGTGGTCATGACGTCAGTTGGTCATGTAAACAAATGCGCTGTCTTTCTGTTTAGTTGTATTTTTCACTATAGTTTATGGTATTATTATATGGTGGTATTTATTTCTTCCATGGTATTATTACTACTATTATACCCTATTAAGTAACTACATCACAATCTCACCACACCACACCACCCAATCCTTCGGTCACTTCTACCTTCCAACTTGTCATTAAAGGTGACTGACAGCTGACAGCTACCTGTCTGCTTGTGGCTATGAGACAGTGTTTACATAATTATCTAATCTGTATGTGATTTCTGAGCGTTAGGTCCTTTTTAAATTATTTTTTTACGGATTGGAAATGGAGCAGGGTGGAGTGCCAGACTTTTTACTGACTAAAACCCACCTGTGTACCTTCCTCACTGCCTCAGAAAACCGTACCTTACCTCACCTATTCTGACGCTATTTTATAGATATGTATATTTTTATTTTGTTGACATTAGTATTAACATGACATGTAATTTATTCTTTTTGACATCTATTGAAATTGATTATATTTTAAATTTTTATTTAATTGAATGCATGCTTATATATTATGTATATTTTTTTAATGATATTTAAAAAATCAAATGTGATAAATAAGATAAGAAAAAATAGTGTCATATTCATCAAATATATTTGTACGCCTCTGGGCAAAACATAGAGGATCCACTTACCTACCTATCTGTAACATCTCACACTATGTAACTTGACCTATGTTTACAAATAAAGGATTCTGATTCTGATTCCTTTGCTCTTTATGTTCTGGGGCCGTGGTAACTCTTACGAAAAACCCGCAACTCGCACCCTGGCAGGAGCATGAGGTCTTGGGTTCAATTCCTTGGTTAAGCAATGTTATTGGGTTTTTCCTTCAGGAATTTAAGTAGCAGTCGCAGAGTTTGAATTTTGGGTCCTCAACCGGACTGGCAAGTGGCAGTAGTCTCGCTCCCCATTACATAGAACTTGAACGTGACGGGCGATATGTGGCTTTACTTTATATTACATCTCAGCCATACCCGTCCAGGATTACAGGCGTGATTATAATGTTTTACACCGCCTATTATTTGACGACACGGTTAGCGCAGTGGCTGTCGCATGTCGCGGGTTCGATTCCCGAACGGAACAAATATTTGTATAACCTGCAGATAACTATCTGTTTTGCAGTTAACTATTTGTTTCGGGTCTAAATTTTTGTGAATGTGAGTTTAAATGCACGCACAATACAGGAGAAATTCCTATATATTATATCAGGTTGGCAAAGTTAATATGTGGCAACTCCATTCCTTGGCCCGATATATTTGAAAAAAAAAAAAGTTAGACATTTTGTTACAAAACTCATAGACTAAGTACTTACGTCACATTTCTACATTGTGCGTGCATACAATAGTGAGAAGCACGCTACGTTATCAGTATAATAGAATTGAAGCTGCGTGCAATAATTGGTTATTTTCTTTTATTACCACCTTGCCGTATTGTGTACTTAACCAATACGTTCACGTCAATATATAAATCTATTAAATTACACTACGGTATCGATTTTCTATTTATGTGCAGCCATGAATCCCCTGGTCATAAATTATTGCTTACTGCTAACGTGACACTTACATACGTCATTTTTTAGGTTAAGAAATAAAAATGTGGAGCCACTCGACATAACTCGAATAAGACCGAAATGTCCTGTAGCGACACAAATATGAAAGTGGCAAAAAGTACTACAGCGCCATCTATGCAACCACTGAAGAAATAACGGCAAATTCCTACATCTCGCAAGCAGAGTTATCTGCGAAGTTAGCATAAATACGAGCACCCGACGAGCTATTTTCGGGCAGTGGCCCCCAGAGACGACATCCGTCTGGTAGGAAGATCCTCCCTTTTCTATAGAGGATGGAGAACTTTACACCCTGTTCTTCATATTTCTAAAGACCAATTCCACTGAGTGAAAGAGATGGTGCTAGACACCCTGTATAGCTCTGTCTCTTTCCCTCAGCAGAATAAGAATTGCTATAAGATGTCATAGTAGCCCTTCTGATCATGAAACATGATACCCAACAAAGTACAGATAAGTTTAACGGCACAGACCAATTCAAAAATGCGCAGTAATTTTTTCGTAAAAGCTTCAAAAAATATATGTAAACGGCTAAATTGAATATGCATAATAGCACCCCCGCGGCCCCGGTGTTATTTTATTACACAGATGTGTCACTGACATACCGTCACCGCATCGATGCAATTGATCAATGTCGATAGTCTAATGTAGGACGTAATCTACTATCTAATATATAAAATTCTCGTGTCACAGTTTTCGTTCCCATACTCCTCCGAAACGGCTGGACCGATTTAAACGAAATTTTGTGTACATATCGGGTAGCTCTGAGAATCGGCCAACATCTATTTTTCATAGCCCTAAGTGGGCAGCGAGTGAAACCGCTGGGCACAGCTAGTCTTCTATAATATAAAAATGATTCTCTTATCTTTCCCTTTAATGTCATTGAATTTTTCAGAATAAATGTTTGACACCTATCCTATTTGTCAACCGCATTATATTAATAAAAAGATTATATTATGTATTTGTATATTTTGAATAAATAAATTTATTTTAAATTGTTTGTGTAGTATTAGCAGTAGGTACACCATTGACTACCCCCCGTTGTATTTTTATATTCGTACATTCTATTGTAAGCGCAAATCTCGAGAACAGCTAAACAGATTTCGCTAATTATTTTTTTGTTGTGTTGGTTAATGTAAGAAGAGGGTTCTTATGAAAAAAAAGTAGTGTAATTCGGGTAGAAAAATTGCATTTCATCGCATGCCGGGCACAGCTAGTAAAGTAATCGATTTGTCTTAGAAGATTGATGATGAGGCACGTAGGACATAATGAGAAGCCTTCTATCGACTTTCCATCGATCTCCATCGGCGATAGAACCTCCTTACGAGTACTATATGATGATTATGATTTTATCTGCCTGGAAACGTCGCAGTGGCCTTTCAGAAAATCGATAGTTATGGATTACGTGGCTTTATTCATAAGTAATGTTACTTTCTTAGTCAATTCAATAGTTGTGGGGATAGCGAGTATATGTATGAACAATGAGGAAAATAACGTGGGGAAGGTTTAAGGATGAAGTGGCTATAAGAGTAGGGACATACCAAAGACGTGAGGATGATATGCATAGTTCAGGTTACCGAGGTAATTAGACGGGCCTGCTGGGGTTGTAGGTTGTTCGAAATAGATACCGCGGCCCCGGAAGACTAAGTGCAAAAGTAGGAACATGGGTGGGTTTTTGTCAGTAAAAGTCTGACACTCTCCCCGCTCCCCCTATAGCAGGGGAAATTATTTGATTATTTCCGTACCAAAAAGAAATGTACCGAGATGCCAGATAGAGATGTACGGAAGAAGAAGATATTACAAAGTGGTGTAAGAGAATGATGTTGACTTTCTTTTTTCTAAAATAATCGTTGTAGGTTAATGTTTGTGAGCCTAACGATGCCTGCCTCTATAAAGGAAAATCACTGACACACCGTTTACATTAGCCTTTTTCCTCGTCATATGCGACGACTATAAACATCACGGGTTTTATTCAATACAGGCCACATAACTATTTATATATGATTCAGTAACGTACTAAAAAAAAAAGAAACTTAAAGCATTTTTCAATTAAATCCGGCATAATATGTGCCGATTCACGAACTCATTCCAACACCTCCAAGTTATCTACCATCAGCCTTTTCTGAACTATTTTGAGGCTTCCATCGCCATAACTAGATGCAGCTGAAAACTAGTATTTCATGGAGCGATTGCCTATCTGATCTCCACAACCCAGTAAATAGTCCTGGCTTTCACTTTTTGACAGTAGTCCAGCTACTGTCAAAAAATGACAGCCAGGACCCATCCATAGCCCAACCTAAGCAAGCGACACGAGCACTGGTCGAATAAGTATGCGTCGTCAACGAAGGCACGATTCGGCGTCAACTTTTGAATTTTCTTAGGCACGACGGCCAGTCAAGCTATACCTAAATTATTATTTAAATAAATAAATTATTATTATTAAAATTATTATTTATTGGCATAAACAAGTTTGCATATTTGTGAATCACTGGTGCCTGTGGTAGGTAGTGAAACACCTGTATTACAGGTCACCAGGTTTCCACTCATAATACGTTTTACAGTAATCATTGTTGTGTACCAATATTAAAACTAGGTAATTAAATTAAAAGTTACATAAGAAAAAACGACTAAAATAATTACTATTACGGTGTAAGTGTGGTGTGTAAGTATGTATGTGTGTAATGTGCTTGAGGTGGTAGGGTTAATTAAGCCAAAACCTGCAACAGACCCTCTGTTGCAGTGTATGACTGATGTAGAAGCCAATCTTGAACAGTTACTTTAAGATCGTATTGGTTTAGTTGATGCACAGTTAGAATTTTATGAATTTTATTATAGATGTATGGTATAACTAACCTAACCAGATAAAATAGATAGATAGAATATTCTTTATTATGTACACCATACAAATAACAAGAATAACATTAAACAACTTAACCAGTTTATGTGGAAGCCATGTTAAGCTGGAATTGTATAAGTTTCACAAAGATGCGTTGCCAGCAGGGCCTTTGAGTGACCAAGCGGACCGTTGTTGATGTGAAGTGGTCGTTGTGGCGGGTTTGGAACGCGTCCAAGCGTCGCGTTTCATATTACCTTCACTTAAATTTCGTGACGATGACACGTTTCATATTCTGTTACTCCAGAACTTAGTCGTTTCTTCGGATGGGACGTGACATCTCCTGTATCGTGGGTGCATTCACAAATAGCCAGACCCGAAACAACTATATGTGCAGGTCACACAAATATTTGTTCCGTGCGGGAATTGAACCCGCGACACGCAGCGCAGCATTCGATCGCTCAGCCACTACGCCAACCGTGCAGTCATTTAATTTTATGAACTGATTGTTTTTTATCAATTTAGCTTTATATGGAAGCATTCATGGATTTTTCTGAAAATCTAAACTGTATCTGATGTCTGTCTGTTTGATGAACTGTCTGGTAACTTAGTTCTTGTGTTGTCTGTACATGCAGGAGTTGAGCATCGCGGTAAAACCATCTGTATCTACATCATGTGTTTTGTTGCACCAGTTATTGATTGAATCTTGCATTTTCCTACCTATCACCGCTTTGATGGGAACCAAGAGGAGCTCGTGGCTAAATAATAGTAGCTGCTCAGGTCGATCTTTAGGTTAAGCCGCGCTTGCCTAGGTTAGTCTATGGATGGGTAACCACCCGTTACATACCGAGTTTCCTCCGTGCCTCGGAAAGCACGTTAAGCTGTTGGTCCCGGCTCTCAATTGTAGATCTTTGACAGTCGTTACAGGTAGCCAGTGTCTCTTAAAGTCTGACAACCAGTTTTATCAAGGGACATTGTATTGTTCAGTACAAATTGAGTTGTGGAGGTCAGAAAGGCAGTCGCTCCATGTAAAATACTGATATTCAGCTGCATCCGGTAAGACTAGAAGCTGACCTCAACATAGTTGGGAAAAGGCTAGGCAGATATGAGATGATGATGGGTAGGTACCAAGCCTTAGTATCAAAATTTGCGAAAGCCTTACAAGTAGGTTACCTACACAACCTAAAATAATATTCAAGCATACGACGAAGGGGTTGCGTGCAGTTCTTACATAATTACTTTTAACAGTCAGTTGACTTAAGTCGCCCTTCGCTTGAAGCTTCTACCTTGATTTTAATATGTATTAGCCCACCCCCTTCAGAAGGGTTGCATGTATTATTTATAAGATAAACGAGGACGTTTTACGTGAACTAGTTTATGTCTTTGTATGTGAAAGTTAGCTGTACTTCGTGGCACTGTTATTGATATGGAATTTCGGATCTGGAAACGTATATAGGGATTATATTATACCGGTTTTATACTTATCAAATTGCCTAATAACTTCCCCCGATCTAGGTGGTGCGGGGGGGGGGGTCATACTTTTACTGCCTAAAACTTACATTAATGTTCCTTCTTTTGCCTTTTGTGTTCCGGGGCCACGGTATCTCTTTTGAAAAACGCAACCCCGGTAGGCGGTGGCATATCATCCTCACATAATCTATTCATAATTTCTTTGGTATTTCCCTACTTGAATGAAATGGCTAAAGCCACAATCTTGAAACCCTTCCTCACGTTATTTTCCTCATTGCTCCGCATAACATTCATACACTCGATTCCCCGTATCGTGTCTTCGAAACTAGTCGAGCTTCATTCATTCGACCTTTTTCTGGTGGATCACAGTGTTGGTTCTTCTGCTGGTCTCAGGGTGAAATTGAAAGCCTCGATGTACAGTCGCTGTACCATCATGGCTTCCATATAGTCTTCGCTCCTTTTTTTGATGATGTTGATCCCATAGACATAGAAAGCTTATGTTTTATTCTAGGTCATAGAATATCTGTGTAATAGTTTTTATCCTAATCTGTCCCAACCGATTCAGCGTGAAGACGTTACTAACAAACACACACATGATATACAAATGTTGCATGCAAAAAGCATCGACCATTCTAGCTTAGAACGTTCTTTATATGAAAACATCTACAACAATTTGTCAAACAATATAATATTGATGTTTTATCTGTGAGAATCATCAGCACCTTTTGATTAAAAACCTATCTTTCTAATGAAACTTTTGTTCTTATATTTTTGCTAAATATAAACAATTCAACATTTCAGATCCTGATCGGAATAACCTTAATGGTGTGGGTGGTGCAGAAAGCCAAAAAGGAGCTGACGATAGCCATCATGGCCGCAGAACTGGGCAGGGAAACGATATCCACATCCAGCAGCTCCTCCATCAGCTAGCCCACAGCCAGGGCTTCCACAGACGTGGACAGCGTCTCCGAAGTACCCTCAAGCTAGGGCTTCCCCGACGCCTTCGTCTCCCGAAGCCCGCGAAGAAACTCTCGTATGAAATGAAATGAAAAGGGTTAGTAAGACCCTGTGATATTATATTTAATCGCCATGTTACCTCCAAGAGGATTAGTTAATATTTTACTGATTGTAGATGTTGATATTTATAAGACTTTCCTTGTATTATGGTTATCTTGTATAGGTGAGTAGTGGTGATGATGTGATGAATCTCGCTCAGACGGTCTATCGACACCTCACAGTATTATTCAATGTTGGTGTGCGAAAGAGACAAAGCCATGTCCCGCATAGCTTCGTTTCTTTCCCTCATTGAAGAACAATTAAAGTAATACTGCTAGCTGAGGTGGAGGTTCAGTCCCAATTAGGATTGTGACTGACGAATGACGTGTGCGTGTGTTGAATATTAACGTTTTGACGTTTGACACGACTGTCAAGTGTCAATGTCAAGTGACGCGTTACTTTTTGAAGAGTAACGATTTGCTGGAGACGAGACAAAAATATTTCTCTGACAAGTCACAAAATCCATGTGTAATTGTAATAAAGAGGAATTAACGCGGTCATGTGCGTCCATAAAGTTTACGATTGTATACTAGTCGTAATTACTTTGTCAATAAGGTTTAATGTCGCTAACACGTCATAAATGCAGAGAGTTTAAAACTAATGCTAAGGCCACTTAGGTGGAAATCAGCGAATCACTTTGGTGCATGGTAGACATGAACGAAAGTTTATCGAATCCCGTAAATGTGGCCCTAGCATTAGTAGATCTTCAATTTCCTGGGAATTGCTGTCGAAAATGATTAAGTGGTCACGACATCGACCAGACTGTCGAGGTTTTGTTTGTTCAATTTACTGTCAATCATTTCACAAAGTGTTGAAAAATAACAATGAATAGAGATTTATCGCGTTTCTTATGAATGTCAATCGCTAAGTATTTGACTTTATGGAAAACAAAACTTTATTAAAACACTTTAAATTACTACAGTACGGCCAACGAGAAGCGATACCAAATGTAAACAAAACCCATGCTAAAACCCCATCTAAAATGGCCGCCCGAATGTTGGCGAACCCGTCTTAACGTTGTCATGTTTTTGCCGGGAGAACGAGACATTACGACAAAGGCACAAGATGGAAAGAGCTAAATATTATATTGTCAACGCCACAGTTGTTCTTTAGATTAATGACCTTTCGTATCGCTTCTCGTTGGCCGTACTGTACTGTCATTGCTAATCAAACTCTATTTTAGAGTTACTTAATGTGATTCCTGTTCCTGAATCTTAACATTTTATTCAAAAATCTTGAGATTTACTGAGAGGCTACCGTGAACGAAGCTCCTTATGTAATGCTTAAATATAATTTGATATTCTCAAATTTAAATTATTATTAATATATTAATAATAAATAGATCAGGTGTACAAGTTTTCCAATTGGTATATTCTTTGATTGGCATAAGAAATTTATTTCTTCTTAATAAAATATAAATTCTAATTGTATTCTTTCAGAAAGAATACAGTGTAATGGTACACGCGACGATCAATCAAGCTATACAAACAGTTTATACAGATCTCTCATTTTACGGGGAATCTATGTAAAATGAGGCCATGGTATACTGGAAATGTAGGCTTGATCTGTCGCTGTGTGTACTTAGCTTATTATGTTAAATGGTTGAAAGACTTCTCAGTCCAGTCAAGATAATTTGTTTTATGATTCTATTCAAGTTCAAAGCGATGCACTTTTAAACAGTAAACACAATGTTTTCTTATACATTTGGAATGATTCCAAAAATGTCAGCTTATTGTTAACAAGGTGACTTTAATTTGGGACGAATTAAATGTATCATGAAAGAAGGATTAAACATCCGAGGACTAGGACATAAAGGTTTGGTCAATTTGGTACGAACAAGGGGGTCTACTCTCTTTCTCCGAAACGTAACTTCGTTAACGAACGAAGGTCAAAAGTAGTTACGTTTGTAACCCTACTCTATATCATTTTGCGTGAATTAGAGTAGGTTTAGAAAATTTTAATGTCAAATAAACTTCGGACGTCCGAAATTTCGAAATGAATGAAATGAAATGAAACCGTGGTAGAAAACGTTTAAAGTTTCGGCCGCAATTTCGTTTTACGTAGAATTAGAGTAGACCCCAAGTTGCGGACGCTTATCTAAATACGAACATCAACTTGTATTGACTTACTGAAGAATGGTTCAGAGTCTGAAGTCTTAAGAAAGTCTGCAATTCTTCCACACTAGTTGAACTGCCACCCTACCAGCAGTCTTAAAGCAGAACTTATTCCACTGAGAGAAAGAAACAGAGCTATACAGGGTGTCTAGCACCATCTGTTTCTCACACAGGAATAAGAACTGCTATAAGATGTCATGGTAACCCTACTGATCATTTTTACAGGAATACTCATGCCAAGAAACTTGCACAAAAGTATGCAAGTAGCTTGTATTCCATTGTTACGTTCACCAATCAGAAGAAGTATAATACAAATCTTAATTCACTGTAGTCACTCAATTCTGGTCTTGGGTACAATCGCCGACAAAAATGTTTGCGATAATTATTCTCGTTTAAAACTCAAAAATGCTCAATCCGAAAACTACAAATGAATTTGCAGTATTCATTATTATAAGTATCGGAGTATAAAATATTCAGTTATGTCAGAAACATTTGTACCAACATTATCAATTGATATTGTACCAATAAGAAGCGTGAAGGTCGGGACAAAAGTCAGTTTGCGACGGAACCAAATAGCTTAAGTGAGTTGCACATTAAATTATGTACTCTACGGTGTCTATTTAGAGTCCACATTAACGTAAAACGCTAGCAAAAATGATAAACGGAGATATTTTATTCCGTGGGATGTATGTTTTGGATAAATATTGATATGATATTATAATGGCAGTAACCCTGCACTGATAAGTATATAGATCATGGTTTATTACACCATTTTGTTAACACATTACAAACATTCACGGCGTAAGACACAACACTTTACATTAAATTCAGTATATGAATCTGCGTCTACCGCACATACTCATATTCATTGGCTTTCGGTTAGACTGGAAGTTACCCCAAATATAGTTAATAAAAAGCTAGGCAGATGATAAATCTACAATCTTCCACGAATTTTGATCGAAGCACCTAAAAATGTGATTATGCGCAGACAAAGTGTGGATGTTCATGTTTCTTTTTTGCCCTTTATGTTCCGTGGCCTCGGTGTCTCTTTGAAACAACCGGCAACCCCGGCAGAATGATATCATATATATGATAGAATGATATAATTATATGTATAGCCTTAATCTATACAAGTCGCGAGCAAATAGGTTATGTTTGGGTCAGCTTATTCCATCATTGACCTTGTCTCTGTGCTCAGGACAAGATTGAAGAGATTGACCTTTGTATGGAACAGCATTCTTTATTTATTTAAAAAATTCAAAATGTTGATTTCTAGAATCGTGTACTGGATTTTCAGTAAAAGTTTTGTGTCAAGATGTGCCTTACACCTTGCATAGTAAAATCATCATTATCTAGCTAATTACCCGATATCTATGTCTTGTTTCATCTCAGTAGTCACAAAATTAGATACTTGCTTCTAAATCAAAGATGATGGTCGTCGGAATCAGATATCTCCGTTCATCTTCCTCTACTCTATAAGATTTAAGGAAACCCAAAATAATGTATGAAAATGTACATAGTCCGTAGATTTTTCAGTAATTACTCCAGACGATTTATTTTTCAACGACCTTTATGCAGCAAATGAAATACTTTTCGGAATTTATATTTGTAGTGTTTAGTATTCAAGTTGTTGCCAAATTTTATCACAAGCAAACGAGTTTAGCATTTTCTGTCAAACCTTATTTTTATATTGCTTTGGTATTTGAATTAAAAATATTAAAACCTTTATAGTCATGTTCAGCCAGTTTTATACCTAGCTTGGTTTTTACTTACTTTTTACGTGTTTTTATTTGTTTGGTTTTTTTTTAAGGTGTGGTTAATTGAAGTACTAAATTTAATAGGTAGTACTTTATTTGCAATGCAATTCTCCAGGGGCATCATGCATTATTAATTCTTTACTTGTGTTCTGTGAAACGAACGACATATAGTTAATTGAGATATGTAATCATGGAAATGTCACCCATTTTTTTATATTTATTTTACAAACAAAATCATGCTTGTCACCTTGAAGGGCAAGGCAGAGGTGTACTTACTTATAATACCCACGTTTCGAAAGTTATGTTAAATTCCCATTTAATCGAAAGCGAGAAATGCTTTCACTGACTGGACTTGTCCACTTAAATCTGTGTGGTTTTTGTTTAAAAAGACTATCTCAGACACTCATCTGCATAGTCCTCATATAAGTTTACCAAGATGTCTGACCTTAAAAGAGACTATGACCTCTGATTTGGCTGTTTTTTCTCACAGTACAATACACCAGCCACATCTAGTTTAAAAAAAAAACGACGATTAAAAGTGTTTGTAAAAACCTACTTGCAAAATAAACATCTACTGGGCGGAATTTTATGCGCTAGACTTTTTAGCTTACTGCTTATTGCGCATACCAATTTCCGATAAGACCAAGAGTAATATGAAGTCGCATCTGCGTCAATAACTTGGCAACACATGGGTTCCGCTCAACAATATTTTTATGGTAAAAATGAACAGAACATAATAATTATAATTGTATATTCCATCAATGTACAGACGCCTGCACATCAAGCTATTACAATCTGTCAAATTTCTTTGATAGTTTTTCGACTTTATTTCTAAAGTATTAGGTTCAAGGTTCATTGGGAAAAATTGACAGTTTCGGGTAGCTTGACCTGCTGGCGTCTGTACATTATTCACAAAGTACAAATTGGCCTAAAATGAAAATATGTACAAGTATAAAAAAAACATGGCGTCATAAAATTCGTCCACTTCGCTGACAATCGGGAAAGTGCCCAGAA
Source organism: Ochropleura leucogaster (assembly GCA_958449745.1). NCBI lineage: Eukaryota > Metazoa > Arthropoda > Insecta > Lepidoptera > Noctuidae > Ochropleura > Ochropleura leucogaster. The sequence continues at coordinate 16,001,630 of OY288216.1, forward strand.
AGCTGGCAGCATTGTCGCGTTGGATGATAATGCTACATCATAATAATTCCAAAACTCGTGAAATGTGGGTGTGCTGCTGAGAAACTCTTGGTGGAAATAACTTCCTCTACCCTGGGCGGAGCGGGGGGGGGGGGAGTGACAGACTTGTACTGACTAAAACACCTATGTTCCTTCTATTGCCCTTTACGTTCCGGAGCCGCAGTATCTCCTTCAAAAAACCCGCAACCCCGGTAGGACACTTCCCTTGCGTTGCATTCTAGAGCGTTGCGTTGCAATAATGTATAGCGAATTAACCCAATTTGGTACACAGTTGATTGAACGTGGACAAATTAATATCAATATTAAGTATCGTTCAAGATGGTGATGTGTAATCTCTGCTTGCTTCCATAAAGGAAAAGCGTGTGTTTAAGTTTTTAACAAGGGAAAATGCATTAACACGCGTAGGTACCGCGTCATTCGCCGATCTCTTTCGTGGATCTAAGTAATGGCGTGACCTGCGTGCCCACAACCACTATACTCACCACGTAACAATTTGCATTATTTCACTTCATTATATTCCTTTTAAGTGTACACTAATAAAATTAATAGCTTTCCATTTTATTTTTAGTTATTTTTAGGTTGTTGAATCGTTTAGTCAAGTTTTTTTTTTAATAGAGGGAATTCATTTTGATATCAGGGGACTTAAATGGCCGGTTATGCAGAATCATTATTTAACACAATGTAGGTAATTAAAACCTATATCTCTTTATTTTGTCTTTGGTTTATATTAAATTCAATCCAATAAATTAATTGACAAATCAATTCATTTTAATTTGTTAATAAAAGGAATCTTGTAAAATTCTTAAAATGGTCACAGATGCAGTAAAGATTCTGAATAGGGTATTTTACTCTAAATGAAAGAAATTCTAAAAATATACAATTCAGATAGCTTAGGCAACAAGCAGTCGGAAAATGTTAAATTTAGTTAATAAAATAACTAAATAAATTTTAAAATTGATTTCAAAGTTTTCACTTTTTTTAGTCTGTTGTCTAAGCGAAACAGTGTCCGCCATGATTATTACGTCATATGGTCATGCAAACAAAAAGTGTCAACTGAGCAACTATTACTATTTTTGTATTATAAAACTTTACATTTTAATTTTTATTGAAATAATAGTAATACTACCATGGAAGAAATAAATACTACCATATAATAATACTTTAAACTATAGCGAAAAATACAACTAAACAGAAAGACTAATAATAGCACATTTGTTTACGTGACCAACCGACGTCATGACCACAGAGTAACATGGCGTCAAGCGTTTTTGTGATATTACGCGCGAAAATTGAAATTGTAAAATTGAAATGCAGTTTTATGGCACTTATCGATTGAATATTTTTTTTTTGTTTTTTTCTGGTGGTTTACTAGGACTCTAGGAACAAAATGAGATACTTTTTAAAAATGGGTGTAATACCGTATTGTAAGTTAGTGACAATTTTATGGATTTTAATAAAAATAAAAGCACATGTAAGAAGCTCTTCGCCATATTGGTAGAATTTACTTTCATTGAAATAAATCTGAACAAATAAAAACGCTGAACTCTTTTGCTTGTGACAGTACGCATTCTTTTGATGCCAATGCAATGTATTACGAAAAAAAAAAGTATTTGGCATTTTATTCTTATGATGACGAGACTAAAGTATCGTTGCGAACAGCGATGTTGAGCATGTAAAGTATTAATGTACGTATTGTTATAAACATGTATGGTACATCATTTTTGCTGTAATTATTGTCATTACACTTAGCAATTATATTTATTTGTATCATATCATTATAGAAATATAATTCGAAATATAAACATATTTGTGTAATAATTATGTCAATCAATATAAAATATATATTTTTTTTTTCTTGTAACCATTATAAATGTTAGTAAATGTCTTTATGTATTCAGTTTACTTGTGCAAATTAATTAACTATTAATTGTTTGTTTGTAACGCTTCTAACATCGAACAGTGCCATTTATTTATTTGAAAGACAATGAATACGGTTTTTAAGTCTCATAACGCCAGTGCCAGAAATTGCGCATAGACAAAATAGATACGATTAAAAAGTCAGAGTACCATAGAGATTTCAACGCAATGGGGGTGGTAGCTAACTGTGAAATTATGGCGCTAGCTTATCTATTACCAAGAATTTTATTGACGTTGCTTCAAAATCTGTTTTTTTTTTTAATTTCACCTAATTACTCAGATTGGGACCTAGCTATGATCACGCCATCTACAACGAACTTTGACCCACCTTCCCTATTGCACCTTTATAAAAGTTGAGTATAAAAGGCAATTATTTCAAATAAATATTTATTTTACAACATTTCTTTTGTGGAAATTGCTACTGTTTTCAAATTATTTGTTAAAACCTGTGCCAAATTATTTTTAAAATTTATTTTGGCTAATATTTTTGTGGTAATTTCTCTTGATTGTAGTTACTTGGGTCTTAGCCAAAATATTTCAAGGATTCCATTAAATAATTTATAGTGGATAAAACATGTGAAACATTGTTGACGGATGGAGTTTGCCGGCTCATATTCCCATCATCCATTAGTATTAGATGTCCCTATTTCATATACCTATTATAATGTTAAAAATCAGTTAGACAGTTTTTTGTTCACGTTTAATTTTACCCAGTCATAAGCAAGATTCACAGAAGGTATTTGGACTGCAAACTCACATAAGTGTTGCTCAGTCATACAGTTATAAACCTTATTTCCGATATATTTATTTGGCACATGTCACAAACCCAAATATAAAAGTAAAAAATATAATTAAAATTAAACAAAAAAAAAAATCCATTTTGTTTTTGTTTGAGTACTTTAAGTTTTTAGCTTAAAAAAAAACTGTGAATCTTGCCAGTAATATAAAGCTGCAAAGCAACATCGATTTTGGTCTAACCGTATTGAAATAATAACTTCTTCAAAATATTTTATACTTTAATAAATCTTTATAAAGGTGTGATGCTTAAAGAACTAGGTACCTCTGCTCAGAATCTTTGAAATTATTTCACTATTTTTATAATAATAAAAACTTAATACTTATTATATTATATAGTCTAAAAAATATGCATTTATTGTTAACGAATTTATTTTGTGTTATTTTATTAATAAATCCCACTGTTATTATTTTGAATAATACTTGTTGTAAAGTACGTAGCGAATCATTTCGGTATTGTACAATATGAAATGGTTAAAAACGAGCCTTATACTAGATGTAATAAAACATTCTCTTTATTCTGTGGTTTTATTTGGGTGATGGTAAAAATGATTTCTATTCTAAATTCAACAAGGTCGGTTTTAGAGTGACAACTATAATAACAAGTGATCAGCTGCCAGACATTCTGCTATAGGCCAAGAAACCATCTTGAAAATACCGTGATGAAGAAAGATTAACTTAAACGGCAAGTATAAGTAGACGGCACGGTTTGCGCAGTGGCTGAACTATTGTATGGCTGTCTAGGTTAATCTGTGGATGGTTGCCTAGGTTGGTCTGTGGATGGTTGCCTAGGTTGGCTGTGGATGGGTGACCACCCGTTTCATACCATGTTTCCTCCGTACCTCGGAAAGCACGTTAAGCCGTTGGTCCCGGCTGTCATTTGTAGATTTTTGACAGTAACTATGAGTCCCGCCTACCTGTTCAAACTTAAAAGTGATCGCTGATTTAAAAAAATCAAGTATTCGCGGCCAGTTTCCTAAGGCTCTTCAGAGGCGTGCTGGCCTTATGGCAAACGGCAAAACGCGACATAGTCATATTGGATGTATCGCTGCATGCGTTACCCAGCTTGCGTTTAACGAACACGACGTTACCCTAGGATATAGATTGTTGTTGGTGACCGAGATTTTTTTTAATATAAAGCTTCGTACCTACTAAAATTTGAGAGGGTGGCCAATACAATTATTCAGCTAGGTTGCGCAGTAAACTTTGAAAGCTTCGTATAGTGTTCCTGTCTCGTATTCGACAGGGCCAAATACGAACACCAATGACCGCTCAAGTTGCAAAACGGTTGCGTGGCAGAAACGCCACCGACAACTGAAATTGTCTAAACTAGGAACTAGGTATAATAATAGAAATTATCCCATCACTAGCGAAAATACCTAACACAGCTAACATTATTAAAAAAAAAATAGCCTTGCTGTCGGGGGTTGAAGTAACGTAAAAAGATGTTGGCGTGAAAAAGGTAATCGGGGCGTAATGTCTGTTGTAATGACTTACGGGGCCATACTGTTATGGTCACTCGGCGAGCTTTAGAAGGCTATGCTTGGAGTTTGTTTGAGGTATAGAATAAATATGAAAATCTGGCACAGAGTCTAAATTGTCGACCAAAAATGTTGGTCACAGAATAAGGTAAAAAGTTGAAGGGACAATGCGCCGACCATACACATAATTATTATATATTTTAATCGTAGCTAAGGTAGGCCATCCTCAGACTTAAGGAAGCAATGTTCTTCGCAGGGTGACTTTGTTACATCAGCTGCATGAAAATAGTTTTTGCATTGCATGCAATGCAAATAACGCATGTTATTAATTGATTAATACTTACTTACTTACGACTAATATTATTAAACTATTTTCATCCAGCAACTTTCAATAATTGCTCTAATAACTTCTACCAATTTCTAAATAAATTTTCAATATTATAATGTTTAATTAATATTCCTTTACCATATTTTTCCACAGACGGACATTATATTTGCAACCTAAGAGTCGACAATGATTATTTTTTTACTCTTGCAAGACAAGTTAATCATTGGCATGAATTCTGAACGAAAAATTAAAATAATATCGTCGTTTCTGATCGTGTTTGCTAACTGTCATTTTTCATTATCATGGCGGAGGACGAGGATGGTGTTTCGAATAAGAATTCCCCTCAAAATACGAATAACGGAGAACCCTTGCAGGAAAACGAACAAAATGCAGCGAAACCAGACTTAGGTATCGAAGAAGCAAAGTACAATAGTAATGAAAATGGTGACGCATCGCTTACGGAGGCGAAAAGTTCTTCTTCCAGTGAGTTTACGAAGTTGTTTTTTGTCCTAAATATAAAGGCATTCCTCGTCGACTGTTCGTTTTTCTTGCAGAGTCTACGGGGGCGACGCGGAAAGATGAGAACCCGTTTTCGTTTCGGCATTTTTTGAAGCGGGATCTTTCGTTGCCGGGTAACTCGACGTACGAAAACACAGGCGCCCGTCCGAAAGTATACGCGAACACCGTACAGCACTCACCGACCAAGATAGACGTGCACGCCGATTCGAGACGGGACAAGCCCCGCTCGACCGACTCCCAAGCCAAAGACAAGACTAGCGACGGCAGCAGCCATCGTATAAGTGACAACACATCCTCAAGTAGTTCTGTAGAAGTACCTTTTAGTGTAGTGGATAACTCTGATTCTAAGCATAACTTTTACACGGACAATAATGACGTGCCCTTTTATCACAGACCAAATTTGGCTTCGGAGCCTTTGGGCATGCCCTCATTGCCAGATTTTGTGCAAGATCACATATTAGTGGAGCAGGCATATTTGAACTTTAATGGTCCAATATCTGTTGATTTGGACAACCTACCAGACTTTACGTTTAATACTAGTTTCAATGCAGGATCCTCTTCCTCTCTGGGTAGGAGGAATAACAGTAATTATGGGGGAAGGGGGTATGATTATGAAGCATATATGGGAGCTGCATCAACTTCTGATGCTGGACAGTCTGGCAGTGGGATGCCACTGGATTTGCCGGCAGGCTCAGAGGCAGCTGGACCTGCCCTGCCCTTGGACCTGCCGCCACACCTAAGCTTGGATTTGACCGAGTCTGTGAACCCTGCAGACAGGAGGAATGTGTCTCCAAGAAGTACATTCCCTTTGGATCTCCCTCCTAATGCTGGTGAGTAAAACTCTACTTATTTTTATTTTTATTTCAGCTAAATCCATAAAGTTGCATTAGAATAGCTTAATTTGTAGTTTTACAAATCAGGAAATAATAATTAATTCAACAGCATCACCAGTCAACCACAAATGGTTGAAAATAGGGTTTTTAATATGTGCTGGCAAAGTCATAGTCGTGTTTAAGAACTAATAAAATGAAATGCAGCAACATATTTTACTTATTCTTCACAGTTTACTCATTATGAATTGATATTGAATCCTTTGCACCTTCAAATAATTTCCGGTGATAATTGTGTTAATCTATACTAATATTATAAAGCTGAAGAGTTTGTTTGTTTGTTTGTTTGAACGCGCTAATCTCAGGGAATACAGGTTGGAATTGAAAAATTCTTTTAGTGTTGGATAGTCCATTTCTTGAGGAAGGCTATAGGCTATATAACATCACGCTACGACCAACAGGTGCTGAGCAGCGCGGGTGAAACCGCGTGGAACAGCTATTATTCTATATTTATGGTGAAGTATACAAAAGTGTTCTTGGAAAGTTGTTCCTAACATGCATACAACATGCACAAAATTTCTTGCTTGATAATATGTAGTTGAGAATAAATTCAAATTCACATTCCAAAATTTCATATTCACACTCAATATTCAATATTATATAATTTCGTATTCTACATTCCCTGTTGATTTGCTACTCCCAAATATTTCGATAAATTAAAAAAAAAAATATTAAAGGTGTGAAGCAAGTGGAGAAATCACATAAGGATTTTTTGTAACTTGTCCCATTTGGGGCTGAGCTAGGGGAAGTGTCAGAGTTTTACTGACTAAAATCCATTTGTGCTCCTTCTTTGGCCCTTTGTGTTATGGGGCCAAACAAAGCTCAACTGCGGCACGCACCTCTGCATTGCTAACATCTCTTTTAGGGGCTTGTGGTAAGCACATTAAGCTCATTCATTTTCAAATATACAAGCTTTCAAACATTCTTTCAAATATTGTGTTTCAAGTATTGTGTAACTTTAAATTATATATTGAAACTGATTGGTATGATGTGATGATACATAATCTCAAGTAGAAAATATACAAAAACATTTGGTACTAATCCAAATTTACATCATCAGTTAACAATATTCTGCTATGCATAATATGATGTCTTTCAATTCAACTTGCATGTTAATCATGTTGTCAACACATGATTAGGACTAGAGATACTTTAATTGATTACTGTTATTTAAGTTGGGCTGTCTTGGAATTCTACCATTTTATTTCATGACAAGGGAAAGGTACAAAGTACTGTCTCAGCTATTTCAACCAAGGGAAGTTTCGGTTTTCTCATACAAGCACCCCACAAGCTGATGGTATTTTATTAAGCATGTTCACCCATTTTAATGTGAACTTCAACATTAAGAATGATTTAGTTTAAAGTTCTAAAATTTAAAAAACTTATAATTAGAAACTAAGGATTGCTAATAGATAAATGAACAAAATAAAAATATATAATATAAACAAAATTCTCTCAAAGCGGGTAATGAAAGGAAGATAATTATTTATTAAAATTGGCTTTCAAATTGTCCAAACTGTCTTAAATATGAAGCGATTTTATCAATGCAGCTATTAATAACCCTGGAAAGGGGGAATTGGCGCTTAGAACTGTTCTTCTCTATGGTGGGCAGAGAGTGTAATTGGACCGCGAGGAATTCTAGAGGGGGCACAGATATTTAAATAGTGCAATATTTGTGGACAGCCAATTTTATGGGTCAACACTAATGCTTCGGCGATTTTCCAGCAAAATCATCCTAAAGTGTTTCAGTCTGTTTCGTCTGTTTTGTAGCGAGTGGGCAGAATAGTGAGGCCGCCAGATTACGCTACAATATTCTAAATTACTTCGAATCAAGCTATTGCAGTATACAAATATTACACAGCTACGAAAACAGTATGGTATATAGTTAATGAAGAAATTAAACAAAACAGGACCTAATTGAGATGCCTGAGGTACCCCAGATGAGATATATCGCAAAATTATTGAAAACCGTTGTCGACTATATAGAAAGACTGTGCCCAGCGGTTTCACCCGCTACTCACTCAGGGATATGAACAATAGATGTTGGCCGCTTCTCAGACCTACCCGATATGTACACAAAATTTCGTTTAATCGGTCCAGCCGTTTCGAAGGAGTATGGAAACGAAAATTGTGACACGAGAATTTTTGTATTAGATTAACCTTCCAAAGACGAGCTTAACCATGAAAATAACGATCCGGTAATACCATATGCTTCAAACTTATCCCATGTGAGACATTGTCGAAAGCTTTACTAAATTCTGTACATGTAAATTACGTTAGCTTGGTAACCTAATTTATAAAAATTGGATTTCACTTTTGCTTAAAAAGGTGAAATCCACCTCGCAACACATTCGCGGAGGAAAATAGGTGGTATTCCATCAGGTCCAGCGCCTCAGTTAGTTACAGTCTAATTTTTTTAATTTCTTAAATAAAGACTCACTATTAGCACCCAAGTTTTATTAACATAGACTATTATTTTGAAGGTTATGTAAATTAGAATTATTACGAGTGTCACAGACTTCCTAACAGGGTTATAAATAGAAGAGAAGTGAGATGCAAAAAACTCGCATATTTCGGTTGCATCAGATGCCGTAGTAATCAAAATCAAAAATGTTTATTTGTAAGAATATGGTACAATAGATGCTATCATATTAGTTCCAGTATATTCTCATCAGCATCATTACCATACCTTACCATAAACATAGGAAATGTGCTTGACCGACGTCCAAAATATTTTGGGGTTAATTTGTGATTTTGTCTTCCAAGTTCTAAATGTATTTTTTGTAGCAAACAGTTAAGGTCGCTACAACTTCTATAATGCTTAACTTAATGAAAGGGTTTTTGTAAATATTATTTTACTAGCTTTTGAACGCGGCTTCGCTCGCGTTAAATTTGGTAGCGCGGTGGTTTGATTTGTAATAGCAACGCTAAGCCTATGTCCGTCTCCTGGTTCCCAACTATCTATGTACCAAAATTTATCAAAATCGGTTTAGCCATTGAAGAGTGAATAGGTAATAAACAAACAAACAAAGTCACTTTCGCTTTTATAATATTAGTAAGGATTGTTTTTATTTTACATTCTAATAAGATTCCGCTTGTACTTAAATGGATATGGAAATCTTGTAAAGGTGTGTTAATAATATCGTAAAATACTTGCACCATCGCATATTGTCGTTAGGAGTGGGACGTTATGCTATCCCTCCAATAGTTCGTCCCAGTTGAGTTCTTTCAAGTACTTACAAAGCGGTATGCAATATAATTTACAGAAACTGCGTTTTTTTGGGATGGAATGTCATCAAAATACTGCGACCCGAGCGGGGGAGTGGTCAGACTTTGTCTGACTAAAACCCACCCATATTACTTATTTTGCTCTTTATGTTCCGGGGCCGCGTTATCTCTTTCGATCAACCCGTAACTCCGGCAGGGATAAATTAGGCAATCTGCTGACATATTGGTTTGGGTTCCTCAAGTTTAGATAAATGCTTTAAATATGTAAGGGTCGATGATGTTGATCGTTATTACATACCTAACCAACACTTTGTCTTACATTAAATATAGAATGATTACACAATACAAGATCAAGTAGGCGACCAGAGGTATATTAAGTACATAGTTAAATATATCGCACTTATTAACATGCACAAAATCCAATAATACTCCGCAAGTATTAGGTAGCTTAAGTCTGTTATTAGAATCCTTGACTATTATCTAGTCATTATTGTCTAAATCGAAATCGCCAATGATAAATATGCACAAATCGTTAAGTTTATCAAAGGCAGCTCTTTACATTTGTCCAAGAAATTTTCTAAGACGTGCGGACAGGTGGAGGCAGGTATACAGCACAGAGTCATGTCAAAAAGATTTAGCCACAGGAAGATCCAGGGTAACCCAAAGGTCCTCACAACTACTTTCGAGATGCACAGCGCGTTTAGAATTGATTTTGTTTTTGACAGCTATCAATACATCCCCGCCATTTTTGCCACTACGTTGACAATTACTTCCTCTATCCCTTCTGTAGACCACCTAACGATCGTCGAATAGTTCACTGTTTGGGACTGTTTTAAATAAATAAATTAGTACAAATTAGAAGAAACTAATTGGAGCATAACATACAATAGTACACTTACTTATGTTTTAGCCCTGTATAATAAGGAGCAAGCCTAATGTCATCAAATGGGCAGAAATCCAAATGTTGCTGGAAAAACACAATTAACCCAACCTGGAAATCGAACTCAGGAGGAGAACTCAGCAGTCACTATTGCGACCATTAGATCAACGAGACAGTCTTAGGAAGGTGCAGTTTATGTAAAACTTTGGAAAAACCGCGCCTAGTTGTTGATCCTTTTAAAATCCGGTCACACATTCTGAACTGTCCCAAACAAACGTTATTGTAATACGTCAATTAGCACATAATACGGTCTATTTATATTCATTAATCGGTGGTTCGTTTTACTTGAACTTCGGCTAGTATACGTACAATGCTGACAAATATATTAACATTGCTAATTATTTCATTTCGTACGTAAATCATGTTGTCCTTGATAGGGATAGTTGTAAACACTTCGCAAGTACTTCTTTCGTAAATGAAAAAGTTTTGCTGCAGTTATGATGCCCTATTGATGCGCCAACGACCAACCATGTGCGGTCTTCAGTTCAACCCTTGCAGGCCTTTTACTTTCTCCTCACGAGGATTCTCAAAATATTGAAGGAAAATATATCGAAAAAGGAGTGTCTCAAAAAGTTGAAGTAAACATCTCGAATAAAGATGGCTCTCAAAATGTCTGATGAAGATAAAGATTAAGTAGGTATTTGGAGGTTTCGGAATGATGTACTGAATGAATGTTCTTCTACCCTGTAAAATATAGAGTCACAGTACAATACTGTCCCACTGTAGCATGTCTCTTCTGATACAGAGACTGCAAGGTCCAGGGGTCACCGATCCTGCCGGGGTTGCGGTTTGTTTCGAAGAAGATATCGCGAACGTAAAGGGCAATAGAAGGAACATGGGTGGGTTTTAGTTAGTTAAAGTGTGACACTCCCCCCCAGAGCGGGGGAAGTTTTTTGATGATTTCCGATCCAAAAATAATGGTGTCACTGATGTCAGAAATATTTAAGATAAACTTAGAAAGCGTATAAAATAGTTTAAAAAGTAACATTAGCCTGTATTTGAGACCACACGCTCGAAACTTAGACAAGTCATTGTAACATGTGGTTGCGATCAAATTGTATGGAATGCAGTAATTAGGATGCTCTGTACTAGGGAACTGTAAGGATGCAGTACTTAGTGACGGATTCCCTCCAGGATAGACGGATCATTAAACTTTAATTAACCCTTCTATATCCCCCTGACACAGCTGTGAAAACAACTGTTGGTTCAGTTAAAAAAAAACATGATCTACTCGTTGACAGCGCATTTCCTGCAGTTTTAAGTTTTGTCCAGTATTTAATCATATTTTTATCATCTTGCTTCATATTGTGGTTTTTATGATAGGAAAGCAAAATGGCGTAAATGAAAGTGTTTAGCGTTCGTGAGTGCGACTGGTGAGCGAGCTGGGGTTTAGGGTTCTAATGCCGGCCCGACCACATTGTATAAGGGGGATATACCTGGGGAATGACAATAGACTCGCCTCATAGGGACCTAAGGGAACTAAAAAAATATAATATTTGTTAGCTTTCTGCCTAACCCTTCAGTGAAATTTCATGGAATGTATTTCAGGAGCGGAGTCCATGTGTCTGCCGGACTTCTTGCCGGTGCACCCGGGTCGGACGTCGCCGGAACCAGAACACCAGGATGAGCAGATGCGCCAAATCATAGCTGAGCTAGAGCAGACCAGGTGCGTATCGTCGTCTTGTCTTAGTTTGAAGATCTCCGTCTTGGCTAAAGGATCTTCTCTTAAACAGGTTTTCTAGAGTATATTTATTTATTGTTGATGGACGGAGAGCGAGAGGAAAGCCAAAGAAAAGATGGATGGGTTGTGTAAGGAATGATATGAAGGAGAAAGGAGTAAATGATGCCGTGACGTCTGATAGGGGAGAATGGAAGAAGAAAACGTGTTGCGCCAACAGGACAAGGGCAAGAAAATGGTGATGATTTAAAATACTTCCATGTCATTTAAAAGACTTTCATGATTTTGACCAAGAGACGCACGTTTGCGTCTCTTGGTCAAAATCATGAAAGTCTTGTTGGGTAGGAGACACTATCTTCATAGCTTGAATCTTTCCTTACAGCGATCGCTACAGAGCTGGGAACATTAAATTTACTGTCACTGCCAAAATCATAGAGATCTTTATTCCCGCACCAATAAGGTTGCCGTTGCTTACTGCCACAGCTGCTGACAAGTCAGTCTACATCGTAGTGTACCTTATTCTCCTTCGAATAAAGCTGTTATTAGATTTTGAACCATTTGATCCGGATGTTCTTTTGGTATATTATTCTGCTCATATACTTACACAATTTTATTCTTGACATGACCGCGCCATTTCCTAAGCAACACGCGACGTGCGAAGATTGCTAATGTAGTCTGTCGTATTGGCACGTGTTTATGTTAATTATGTTATACACTTTCTTATTAATTAACTAGCGACTTGATTTTGCTTCGGACGATTTTCACGACTAGAAAAAACATTGATACTGAATATCTTAGTTTAGTTTACCTGTATTTTTGGTCGAAATAATGATAAAAAAGTATCAAAATTCGTGGCGTAGTTAATGAGAGCAACGGTATTGTTTACACAGACACGAAAATTGAATATTTTGTTTTATAAAGTTACTAGCATGCTTTGAAACTTAATGGGTATACGTAGATATCTTTAATTTCAGAGTTTGTAGCAATTAAGGCTTTGAGCCCAAAAAAAATCCCATTCGACAAACGTGTTGATTTTATCAATCATAGAAAAATATCCTAAATAACTCCCTCTCTACGCGATAAATTCGCCTATTAAATGGGACTTAAACATAAGTGGCGAAATTTGGGTGTGCCATTAGTTACACCACTGCCTAACCCTTTGGGGAATACAGGCGTGATATTGTTATAATAATAATTTATTTATTAGCATAGCCCATATATATACACAAAAAAATAATTTCTAAATAACAGTAGGCCTACTATGACGTCTTAAAGCAGAACTTATTCCATTGAGTGAAAGAGATGGTGCTAGACACCCTGTATAGCTCTGTCCCTTTCCCTCAGCGAAATAAGTTCTGCTTTAACACGTCATGGTAGGGTAGCAGGTAAGGCAAATTGTTCTGTAAGTCCCGTTCTCCCAGATGTGAGCTATTCGCGGAGCGTTCCCGTCGCTCGCACGTGGAGGAGGAGCTGTCGCAGGCGCGCTCCAGCTCGGCCGCGCTGCGCGCCGACGTGGCCGCGCGCGCCGCCGACGCACAGCGCAGCGCGCGCCGCCCCGAGCGGGACGACAACACGACCAGTGATGCTGCGGTCAGTGATAGCCATCACCATCTTATTTGCCTTTTCTTTGTTTTGTTCTATGTCATGGAATTCAGACCGCGTATTGCCAAGTACGCGTTGGACCCGGCCCCCACAGCTACATGATGTAAAGATTGCAAGGTGAAAGTCAATGTGGGAAATGGATTACTCCATGTTTAGGAACAGCTTGGGAGAAGCCTCGGTCAGGAAGAGGGCTCAGGACTGCACTATGCTCAGTTGAAAGATACCTGCATGCTGAGTTACAAACTACTGTTCTACTCTCCACAGATGGGTAGCCTAATACCCCTTTGGGATATTGGCTATCATCCTTTCGGCCTTTCTTAGGCTGGTACTAACAGCTTAACCCTTGCTTTCTGAGACATGGAAGGCTTTCAATATTAAACGGGTGATCATCTATCTATTGGCCGAATTCAACAAGCTTGGCATTTTGTCTAGCGTCTAATTAACCTATTTTTTTCGTCTGGAAATCCTCGATGGATGCCCAAGTAACACAGACGTGCTGAATAATGATTGAGTAGAGCAATCATCAAGAGCATTAAGCTGAATACTAAGCTGAATAACGTCTGAGTACCGTCTATTCAGCTGTTATTCAAGCAAAAAGGGCCCCAATTTTGAATGCTTAACGCTGAATAACATCTGAGCAACAGCTAAATAACATCTGAGCACCATCTGAGTAGGAGCTTAATAACTTTTGAATAACAGCTCACATTGTTTTTATTAAGCTCTTACAACTGAGTTATTCAGTTTATTCGAATTAGTTATTGTATTCAGAATGTATTAAGATTGTTCACATTTTTGCAAACTTTATTCATACAAATTGTGAAAATAATTCAATATTGGATTTAATGTCTAATGTTGATTTGACATCCGCCGGCGAACTTATAAAATCGAAAACTTATAAATTTAAATTGTCTAAGTTAGAGGTCTGCTATTATGTTAATTGTTAGTGCGCAAGTAATTTTGTCGTGAATATAATGTTTTTTTTCTTCATTACACGACGCGCCGCGTGAATAATCAAGATAACAGATAGTAAATAGTATTTTCATACAAACATACTAGGTCTGACAAAAGTACTTGTGGCGAAATAGCTAATACTAGCAATTTTAACCCATAGAATAAGCCATAAATGAGTTGAAAATGTTGTAGTTGTGAGATTAAGCATTTTGGTGATTCGTAAATTCCTTTTAAGTATAAGTTACAAAGATTTTTAATGGCGATCGATAGTTTTTGCTTTATAATACTGAATAAAAGTGCACACATGTCTTGTTACGAAGCTATAACTTTAAAAAGAGAAGACTAATTTCTGAATAACAATTATATAGGTAGTTTGATCACATTTCTACATTCAGATTTTTAGGGTTCTCTTATCGAACGAACAAAAACCTTTTTTAATGTAGAATTTTCCCGCCCGGCTTTCACTAAATTGAACTATTGAAAATTGGAAGACAGAAATGAAGAGATGTTTATATTTAGTGATATCTTTTCTGGCACAACGTTTGTGTTAATCAATATGTTTTTAAGTATCTCAATGACGCTATTGTGCAAGTATTCACCTTGCTCAATAGACTTTATGTGGACTTGTCTCGGTGTATTTAAAATTGTCCTTGGATCATTAGGCACAATGTCTGGGAATCTTTGATTTAATATATCTGCCAAATCCTTTAGTGCTACTTGTGTAATGTTTTTTTCGACAGCCCATTTTCTGATTTTTTCTCGAAATATAAAATTTTTCATGTGTTCGGTACATTGTTCTTCTTCGATATCTGTACAGCTACCATCAGATGCACTCTCTTCTAGCGTAAATCGCAATGCTGTTTGACTTATTTGGGGGACGGAACCCTCATCATTGCACGGCAAACACGCATGATGGCTGGGACCGGGTTCAGTTTTGTTCAAACAATTTTCACAAATCCTTTGATGACCAGAAACACTTGGACAATTACTACTTCTGATATTTAAATATTCTTTTAACAATTTTCTTTTGATATTACCGGTTCTCTTACGTTTTTTCCATAACGCAAAAAATAAATACGTACAATAATACTTTAATTAAGCTGGTATTAAGCTATGGACGCTATAACAATACAAATATGGTATATAATTTGAATAAATAGTTTGAAACTCTCTATTATTCTGAAAAAAGCTTAATAAAAACATAAATAATATTGTTTATTCAGCTGCTGAATAATTAGTAAAACATAGAATCTTATCCAATTTAAAGATAAAATAAAGACAATTATTCAGTATCAAGCTGTATAATAGAATTATGTAACAATATTATTCAGAAGGTGATACTTTATTCAGCAAATAGCTATTTCAAACGCTACTAGCTTAGTACTGCTTTAATAATAGCAGGACAGATTATGGTTATTCAGATAAATGCTGCCGACGGGGCTGTTTTTCAGCTTTAAGCCACCTGGAATGTGTAATGCTAAATAACGTCTGTATAATAATTTTACGGTGATTGGTTATTAAGCCTAAAGAAGGGAAGGATAGAAATACAGAATTTATTAAGCTTTAAGAATTGTAAGGCTCCGAACTCAACCTAATTCAGCATTTGGCTATTCCCAAAGCTCTTATACAAACTATATTCATCTTTGAACTGTAAAATGTTCTTAATGCGTACTGTTATCTTGCTTATGTGTTACTTGGGTGTCTTCCGCCATGGCGGAGGGGTCTGTCAGAGTCCTACTGACTAAAACTACACGGTGTTCCGTTTCGTCACTTCTGGCTGGGGTGCGGGGACGCAATCGCATTCTACACAATCACCCCAGAGTTGACGGGCCTGTTGGTCTAGTGGTTAGTGGCCCTGACTGCTGAGCCGGAGGTCGTGGGTTCGATTCCCACCCAGGACAAACTTTGTGTGATGAGCATGATTGTTTGTTCTGTGTCTGGGTGTGATTTATCTATAATATGTATGTATTTATAAATTATATAAGTATGTATATCAGTTGTCTGGTTACCAAAACACAAGCTCTGCTTAGCTTGGGATCAGATAGCCGTGTGTGAGTTGTCCCAAGATAAAAAAAATAAAATAAATAAAGAGTAGCACCTAATTAACCATGAAGGAACCTAAAACAAATATAACCGTATGTTTGCAGACCCGGGCGGCGGAGGCTGAATTAACGATAGCTAGATTGAGGAATCAAATTAAGAAATTAAAGGTTTGTCCATTTTTGATATGACATAATTAAGTTTTATTCAAGTTTGTCTATTTTGGCCATTAATTATTTAAGCAAAATCTTTCTCTGCTCAATCTTTTTACATATAAAATTTTCGTGTCACTGTTTTATGAACCATACTCCTCCGAAACTGATTGACCGATTTTTATGAAATTTTATATGTAAGTATGTCGGTAGGTCTGACAATCGGTCGTAATCTATTAGATACGGCCCTCTCCATAAAAATAGCTAAGCAGTAGGTGAAACCGCGGAGCACAGTATTATTAAAAGTAACATTATTTTTTTTTCCGAAATATATCAGCGCAAATATCACAGATCGCAGCGGCTATTGCTAGAAGTGGCAGTGTCACCTATAGAAAATTATAACTTTGAAAGCGATCTGTGATCCGAAAGCTGTTCTTACAGCAAAGTTTAAATAGTTTAAATACTAGTACAAGAGGATAGGGCGAATCAGTCCGAAGACAATCAAATTCTACCAAAAAAATCTATCAGTTACATCTACCATTTCACATTTTACAACTGTTGACTGTAGGTTATTATTAAGTTACTCTCTATGATTGTCTCATATCCTTACTAATATTATAAAAGCAAAAGTGAGTTTGTTTGTTACCTCTTCACGCATTAATGGCTAAACCGATTTTGATGAATTTTGGTACAGAGATAATTGGGAATTTTAGTAAGGATTAATATCCTTACTAATATTATAAAAGCGAAAGTGAGTTTGTTTGTTTATTTGTTACCTCTTCACGCTTTAATGGCTAAACCGATTTTGATGAATTTTGGTATTTAATTTATATTTTTATTAAAAAATGTGGGATATGAGGGAGAACGAAGGAAGAAAAGGGAAAACTTAGCGTTGCTATTACAAATCAATAAGGCGCAAGGGGAACTGTGTTACCCCGAATTTATCGCAAACAAAGCCGCGGGCGAAAGCTAGTTATACAATAAAGATTTTATTATTATTTTTTCGGCTTTGCTTTGGTCAGTACTCCCGACTCTCGACGCTGTAGATACGACAATGCTCAGTTTTGTAGCACACGAGCGATGGGTCGGTAGGTTTACCTACGAGCACTCGCTCAAGGACTTACCACTGCGATGTAGATTGAATTGTAATGTGTGTGTGTGTGTGTGCGTGCAGGAGGAGCTGGCGGCGTCGCAGGAGGAGGTGCGGTCGCTGCGCGGCGTGCAGGGCGCCGCCGCGGCCGGACTGCGACGCGCCACGCTCGTCGCTGAGACCTCGCTCAGGTAACCAACACCTAGCCATGTGGGAATACAACCACTAACTAAATAAAGCCTTTTACTAGTTCTAAGAAGCGCAAGAAAAGGATATGGGACTTTTGCCCAGCAGTGGGACATACCAGGCTCATAATAATAACGACGAGAACCTCGTGAAATCCGTAAAAGATAAACAAATTAAGTATATTGACTTGGCTCGCGAGGTTCTCGACATGTGGGATGTGGACTCAGCGATCATTGTGCCCATAGTCCTTACAGGCAATGGCTTAATTGCCAGGAGCCTCTATCAAAACCTGAGGATGGCTCTCGTTAGGCAGCTGGATCAAGGGCTGGAGAAAGCGATACTATTGGACACGATCGTATCGTTAGGAGGTTCCTCTCTCTGGAGCCCTGCCGGTAGCTTGGACCCTGTTTCCAATACCGTTGGGCTATTTTTTGTGTGCTTTAATGTTTTGTTTGATTTTTTTAAATAGGAAATATATAAAAAAATCTATACTAATATTATAAAACTGAAGAGTTTGTTTGTTTGTTTGTTTGAACGCGCTAATCTCAGGGACTACTGGTTGGATTTGGAAAATTCTTTTAGTGTTGGATAGTCCATTTCTTGAGGAAGGCTATATAACATCACGCTACGACCAACAGGTGCTGAGCAGTGTGGGTGAAACCGCGTGGAACAGCTAGTAAACTATAATGATAAAACTTTTTTAACACAAAATTATTTTGGTTACAGAGAGCTCCTATCAGGACTAGAACAACTGAAGACATTAAGCACGAATCTGGATCCGACATGATGCTAATCCGCCTCCAACCCTCCCCTCCCTCCTCTCCGCACTTCTCCCCCTGGATGAGAGACGGACTGGCGCGGTAGGAAACAAATGGAATACTGTAGCGAATGTTTTAATGTGTACAGAAACTGTATAGACGTAGGATTACTATTTGTCTTTAAACTATGAAGAGAGTTTCACTATCTTGTACTATGTGGGAGGGACAACGACGTGGTAACGGTCACCATGTTTACTGTACTAAGTAAAGAAACTCCATAAATAAAACCGGCCGAAAACGTATGAGACTCGCGCACCTGGTTGGGTTCCGTACAAACAGCCATATCTTTTGACTGTGTTGACTTAGAAGGTAGATTTCACAGCACTAAGAGACCACAGAGTTGGGTATATGGTTTTAATTTCAACTGGATACCTCTACGGGTTCCCGAGATAAAGGGTCGTGACAGACAGATAGACAACAAAGTGATCCAATAGAAAGAAAGAAAAACTTTTATTTGGGACTCGCACAAAACAAGTAAAACAATAACACAATCAAATAAAATGACAAGGTCTGTGCGAGGCCAAAAAGGTCCCAGTCTCAGCACAAGCTGCGCTATTTTAGGATCAAAATAACACAGCGCTGGTATTCTTCAATAGGAGGATAGGATATTTTTCAATAGGAGTTCCGTTTTTTCCTTTAGAGGCAGGGAAACTTAAAGTTTTCTACAAAAATGCAATAAACACGGTCAAAATGTTCTATACAGTTGATTTATGTCAGGGCTCAGAATAATGTACTAAATACGTGGTACCCGTTTTCGCGTCGTTGATCCTTCCACGCAATGTACTAAAGACCCGCTTTTTGAGAAAATGGTGTTGTAAAACTCGTATCTTAAAACTGTAGCAGTTTCCTAATATTGGCTCTTGAAAACCATGTCGAATCTATCTGTTCAGTAAGGGCCGATTTTTCAATCCTCAGTTAAATCGTCGAATAGCTATCTGGCCAGTAAAATTATCTGGCTATTTATCAGGCGAATAAATATATTACATTTTTCAATCGTGTATTAACTGCAGAATCTGAGGTCTATGCTCGCAAACTTCACACTATTGATGTGCAAGCAAGACACACTGATATAGTCCTCAACGTGTTGAAAAAGAACGAAACATGTATTGAGATTTGACGTTTATTGCAATACAGCAGATGCTTGACACGTGCATAACACAATGCAACAAAAACGTTTGCTTCGTTGAAGGTTTTGTTATTGTAGATTTTTATTATTGCAAAGATTCTTAATAAATTGCAATAGACAAAACTGATTAACTTATGTGTTTCGTGTTTTATTTTATTCTCCATGAAAGCAACTTAGCTACAGTCTTTTTCAAATTTGTTTTCAAATTAAATCTTCTCCAAAATTCGTTGTCTTGCAATGTATTCAAACAGGCCGCTTTCGTAAATCTATTTTTTCTTCCCTCGAGATAGTTTAAATAATTTAAGATTTCATCTTTCTCAATTGCTTCGTCATTACCTACTTGTTTCAAACTCGTCCATAATAATTACAGATCATTACATTACTTACCTACCCATATCGTAATAATACCAAAACGCACAAAACGAATGTAACGGTCAAAAATAACCTAAAACTTCACACATAACGGAGAGATAAAACCCTGTCCGGCCCTTAAAGTAGCAGGTAACTATATTCCTCCGTTAGGGACATTATTGGACAGTTAACTACTAACTGACCATTGAAAAATTAAAAATCTTGCTATCCATCGAATAAAGGCTATCTAGTTGTTTATCTGAGGATTGAAAAATCGGCCCTAAGTCATTTGTCAAATATTATGTTAACTTGTCATTGTTTGTATTAAACTTTAGATTTGGCGATATAAAAGGTTTAAGTTACTCACACGTTATTAAAAACACGTTCTCGATCACATATACTTACATGACCCGTATACTATTCATGCTACTTGCATGCATGTATTTACATGCCTTCATGGTACTTGCATGTATGCATTTACATGCGACTGTAAACCGTGATTTTTCATACCAAAATAAAGCTCATTACACAGCAATAATTTTACATGACTTGTTTAAAAGCTTCGTTAATGGTTCGTTTAGACTCTATAGACTCATGATAGTATCTGTTTAAACTGAGTAAATGAAATGTATTTAAGTTAAACAGTAATCCATTTGTTTCTCTAAGTATATAATAGTCCATTTATATTCCGATTGAATTTGATTCAAGGCAGATGCAAATTGAAAGCAATATCCTTTTGGTTGTATAAATTATTATTAATATATTGAGCTTTTTTCTTCAGCTTCGATTAATTAAAGCAATACATCCAGTTGCTTGGGAAATGTTTGGAAGCTGAAGAACGGTTTGCTCTTATTATTTTTTATAATTAGCGACATCACAAAATCTACGGCAGAATCGCATTTTGACAGGTTATAAACATTATTTGAATGGGGAATGCAACCGTCATGTAGTGGCGCTAGTGTAGCTTGTACTAAGCCTTGTCATTGGTTGAAATTCTGACAGTGTCGTTTTATATTTCAAAATAGTTTGATCTCATTGGTCTGATTGGGACTAAGCTATTGACACGCCATCTACAATCAGCTTTGACTTGCCTTCCCTCATTGTGGTGTCAATAGCTGCTGTATTGCTGTGTGACAAGCCTGCCTGTCAAATCACGTCACACAAGTTTGTTAGCTAATGTTAAAAATTAAACATAAGTAAATAGGATTTAAGTATGCAAGACAGCCAGATAAAAAGTTCAGTCGGAATATAAAATGTGAACAAAGTAAATATTAAATAAATTGATCATCGAAATAAAACTGTGTATAGTATTAAACATCTTCCATTTTCTGTTAGTTATATTACATTAAAATTAGCATATTTGTTTGTAACCGGTTGTCGAAGAATTACGTTTACTGGAATTTAGTTCACATTGATTTTAGAACACATCTTACCTCAACAATGCGTCAAGCTTAGAAGGTGGTTGATGCATCAATTCAATAATATACATTGCTCTGTTTGTTTTGAAATCTATATTCATGAAATCAACTCGGCGCAATGGATGTTGTTGAACTGTCAAAACGATATAACGATTTAAAGTGTTACACTTAAAAAAATGGTATTTGCAGCCATTGATATATTATTATGTTTAAAAAACCTAAATGCACAGTTCCTTGCAAATGTCATTTCAGAAAGTGTCGTCGATCAATTAAATGATACAACCAAAAAAATAACAAGATCTGTTTGACTAATGACAAATTTGAACGTAACACCGACCACATTATGTTGTTTTTAAAACGCGAGCAACGCACTTCGCGCATGCTACGTTTCCAATCAAATTAAAAAAAAACAATCGCGATCACTAAAACAAATCTATGGATATTTTTGAGGCAGAGTGTATCTTGAGCTTGTTATATGTCAAAGTGAACACGCTGCGGACGCGTGTGATGTTTAACAATGATAAATGTAATAGGTCGTGCATCCGCGCCCTTTTTTTTATTCCTACGCCTTTAAGGTGCTGGGCCAAAAGCTTATTCTATTTTATATGTGGTTAAATCTCATGTCGATTTTTATGTGAATAAATTACAAAATCCAATTTGAGATTTTACAGTATCGGTTGGAATGGTGGTCAGTTGGTGCGGTTTTCAGTAACGGGGAGGTTAGAGTTATAATTATGGTAAAGAGGTCTGATGTATTCTAAGATTGTCGTTTTTGTTAGGCCTAAGTTCTGGCTACACTGAGGCGAATCCCGTGAGCTAAGGCTAGTCATGTCCGGGCTAGCTTTACTGTTGTAGAGTTCCTGTAACTAATTTTCTCCAGTTTTAAGACCTATACCTACAGGGTGATTTTTTCAAGTGCACTGATAGCTAAATAGCGAAAATTGCTCATTTGAATCTCGAGCTCAAAGTTGGTTTAGTATGGGCATGTGATACGGTGGAACGAGGAAAATTTTGAGCAAAAATGTTGGTGGGATAGGAATTGAGGAAGACCAAAGAAACGATGGATGGATTGTGTGAAAGATGGTGTGTGGCAATTAAGGAGGTGTCTGAAGAAATGATGAATAATAGAGGAGTAAGAAGCAGACTCCAAATAATTTGGGATAAGGGCAGTAGAATGATGATGAATCTCGAACTTGTATTTGATGAAAACTTTAATTATTGCTTTATGTATTCAGATTTTCAAAAATCCAATGATTCAGTTTTATTTTGCAGTCAATCTCGAGCTCGAGACGCCTTTGAGTACTTTTGCTTTTCCTTGTAGTTTCTGATTTGGCCATCCACATAACTTCGTATACAAGATGGTTGACAGAATCGGCGCGAACGAAAGTTGTCCCATATACCGCACGAGGCTTTCCTCAGTTTAGTCAGAGCTTTATATGCACGTGTAATATATTGGTCGAAAAATTAAACTAAATTCATGTTTTCTTGCAAATCTAGCAATGAACAGTGTTTTAGCAGAAAATTAAAATTTATTCCACGAATTAACTAGGTTTATTCAGACATTCAAGATCACATGACAGTTCAACAAGGAGATTTTAGCGATTGAATGACAATGTTGGTAAATATTTGAGGAATTTTGCCGTGAAATATTGTATGTAAAAGATGGCGGCGTTTGTTAGTTCCGGTTTTGGCCACAACCTAAAAGATCCTTGTACAGCGTCTGTAGTTGATAAATGTAAGTTAAGGTGGAAACACCATGATAGTCCTAGAATTCAAATATTCTAACGTTTTTTGCTGTGTGTTGAAGAAAATATGATTCGCGACCGTAACACGTACGCCTGCACATCAAGCTACTACAATTTCTTTGATAGATTTTCGACTTTATTTCTAAAGTATTAGGTTCAAGGTTCATTGGGAAAAATTGACAGTTTCGGGTAGCTTGCCCTGCAGGCGTCTGTACATAATAACTAAGTTATACTAAAATCATAAAAAAAACAACCTTTAGATTACTTTTTCATGAAATAGTCATTTGATGGGAGCAAATGAACTTACGCGAATCATATTATCTTTTGAACACAATTGTCACATATATGTGACAAGCATGCTCGTGTCCTTTAAGCCAAAGACACAAATATGTGTCAAAAATTGAGGAAATATAAGTGGCTTGGCGTGGTGGGCACGCGCGTCCCTTTATGTTATGGTGTTCAAAAGGCTAATCAACATACACTCGGATACAGACCTTCAAATTGCACAAAACGTAGTTAAGCTGAATTCTACGGCCTACCCTGGCGCTTCCAGTTTAATGATTATTATTCCAAAATTAGCTAAATCTATACAATCTCTTTGATTAGGCAGGATCTCGGTTTTTTTTCTGTATTTCTACAATATTGGCCTTTCAATGGTAATGTGTATAAAATATCCTAAAGCGTCTGGGTAGCCTGCGAAATTCATTTTTACTTAAGTTTTTTTTTGCTTTTTGCAGTACATACAGAGTCAGGTTTTATGTAGTTGCGCGTTGTTCGGAAGAGATACCGCGGCCCGAGAATAGAAAGGGCAAAAGAAGGAACATGGATGGCTTTAGTGAGTAAAAGTCTTACACTCCCACCCGGTCCGCCTAGAGCGGGAAAATTATTTGATGATTTTCCATCTGAAAATAAGAGGGAGAGGGTTTTATGTAGAACAATGTATGATTAGGGACCTTAACATGAATGAATTTCTCTAAGTTTATTTAATCTTATTAAATGTCTGTTTTTTAATGGATTTGTCATTCAACGTACAATCTGACAAACACAGAAAACTTAAGAAAAAATGTGTTTCGCAGGCTACCCTAGCGTCTTTACCTTAATGCATTATTTTGTTACGTAAAAATAATGTATCCATAATCGAATACTCGATTAATATTATTAGAGATATGTAAACGGTACTTTCGCTAAAATTGTAAATACGAACAAATACATATATTTTTGTGTGCCATTGAGGCTGTATTTACTTAGAGGACAAACGTTGCTTGATATCAGTATGAATGTTCTTTCTGCCATCTTCAAATGACTTCATATCTTAATACTACAAGGTGGAATACACAAACACTTACCACGTATACAGTACATCATTCAGAACATTAAAAAAACTTTTTTTTTGCAAAAAAAAACTAATAGAGTGGATACTTCCGGAGACGGTGACACTTGTTTGTTTCGTTGACTGTTTTGCTTCCGATCAAATGGACTTACAGGCGCTAATCAGATAACCTTTTGTAAACCATTATCATATATATGTATGTAGATAGATAAATCATTTATTTGATGCTACAAAAGACAATACAGGAATTAACTCAAAAATATGAAACTGAGAAAAAAGCATTAAAAAAACAGTAAGGTAGAATATGTAGTGTGTAGAATATGTAATGCTTATGGGTCAATTAGATTGACTCATAAGCATTTAGACATCACATATTTTTATAACGGTCGTCCACTACAGGGCGGTGTGTCTGAAGATTGCACCAAATTTGCCCTAGATGCCAACGACACAAATATGTGACAAAAATTACGTAAAATGAGTTTCGGCGCGGAGGACACGCGCCAGCTCTGCCATTCAAAAGCCTAAAACGAATCAGCCGGTCCATAAATATTGTCCGTCTTCTTCTCTTTTGTGTAGTTAGTACCTTACCTGGTGTCGAGAGTTTGTAATGACATCCATGAGCCTCTGACATGACTAAACATGCCGTCGAGACATATCAGACAAGATTTTTTCTTCCATGATGTTTTCCTTTAACGTAGCAAGCATACTATACGCATATAGTTCCAAAAATTGTTAATAGTTCCAAAGATTGTTTAACTAATGCACTATTGTCCTGCGGTTGCTCGAAAGTGATACGACTTCGGAATATAAAGGGCAATGTACATGGGTGGGTTTTAGTCAGTACAAGTCTGACATTCCCCTCCGCTCTGTCCAGAGCGGGAGAAGTTATTTGATGAATTCTTATCCAAAATCTATCAAAGATTATTGTAGCTAACAGCTGATTTTAAAAAAAATTACCGTTTATATTTAAAAAAATTTTCGTGTATATTTTGAATGATGTACTGAATATGTATTGACCGTAAGATTCCTTTCCACCCTGTAAATATATGTTTCGTGTTAAGTCCGATACTCTCTAAATAATTAAAAACTAATTTGTGCTTGTTCGACAAATGTTATTGTACATTAAACTGTGATTCATTATTTTATAATGTTGTTTTAATATCATTCCCCGACGAAAACTATCTTTTTGTTGATTTCTCGTAATATCACGGCTGTAATTCCCGAAGGGTTAAGTAGTGATGTAGCTAATACTACACCTGACTTTCCCCAATTATGTGCAAGTCCCATATAGTCCCAAGGGCCTAATGCCATCAATCGGGCACAAATCCAGACTTCAATCTCAAAGCATTTATTTCAATTAGACCATTACAGGCACTTTTGAATGTCATGAAAACAAAGATCAGCATCTTTGTTTTACAGTCCCAGTCACAAGATATAACTTGTGAAAGTACTGTAGTTGCCCATTCCAAAGCGTTGATCTCTATGGAGACGAATGGGCAAGAAACTCTTTTCTCTTCGCGCCTGGTCATGAGAAATTCATGATGAAATAACCTAGTAACACTGCCTGACTTGGGAATCGAACTCAAGAGCTGCTTAAGCTAAAGAAGAAAGAAAAAAATATTTGGGACATGCCACAAGTGCACACAACTTTAAACAAAGATTGTAAACAAAAATAAATACAAACAAAAAAAACTTAACATTCGTGCTTACGATATTAGCTATTGTTATATATTATGTTACTAGAATAACGAGGCAGACATTGAGGTTCATGGATTCCTCTGGTACACCGTACACAGTAGAATCGGAGCACACTGCTCCAAAATCGATGAAATGAATGAGCGAGGAAACCGTCGATACCTTTTTTTTATGTCGCCCCACTAGGAATTTGTCTGGTCTAACCAGAATGCATCACCGGTGGATAAACCTTAGCTCCCAAGCATCTCTCTCTTTCCGCTTTGGTGCAGCATGTAACAGAGGTACCCTATTAGATACCGAGGAAGGTATGATGCAATTCAATAAAACAAAAAATGCTTTCAACGAAAACCAATTTATTAAAAATCTTCAACAGGAATGTGGGGTGCATAAATATAACATGATTAAATTTCTAAATAATAAGCAGAGACTTAAACTAAAGTAAAATTTTGCTAAATAATATCTTTGATTGTGAGTTTGCACTTTGATTGTACATTAACACTAAATAAATCAGATCAAGAAGAGAAAGAAAGTCAATAATTAATATCTGAAAGTTGATTTAAAGAAGATTACGTTTCTACGTCGTATTTCCCTTTTCGCGATTCAATTTAAGACACTAATTTTAGAATCCCCTTTGAAGTCTACCAAATATCTGAAAACTAGACTTTGTATGTAAAAATAATATTGAAAGTCTTTTCATAAACAAAATTTTCGTATGACAGCTTTAGTTACCTACTACACAGAAACAGCTTAACCGATTTTTTATGTATATTCGGTACGTCTGTTAATTTTATAATCGGTCTAAATCTATTTTTCATGCCCGAGGGTCTATCTTCAGAAAAGGAGCTAAATAGCGAGTGAAACCGCTGGGCACAGCTAGTATTTATATTTCACACCTAGATCTACAATGCTCATATCTGAGCATCAATGTAACTGTTTATAAATTGTGTTATTAACATAACATGTACAGTGACATTTTACTTCCTATTTATGATCTAAAATAAATGTAATGTACATTACTTGCCAAACAAACAATAATACATTTTTATCTTCTGAGAAAATACCTTTTTTGAATTGTCTCAGTCTAGATGTAGGTGTGTGATATATGTATAGTTATATTTTGAGAAAACATGTTACGCCGAGCCCAAATAGAATGGGACGAGGGTAGGAAGTTGATGATAATACATTTATGGTTGGCTAGCTTTTGCCCGCGGCTTCGCTCGCGTTAAATTTGGGGTAACACAGTTCCCCTTTCCTCATTTGCAGGTACCTACTACCTGTAGTTTTTGCCTTTACGCCTTATTTATTGTAATAGCAAAACTAAGTTTTCCAAAAAATAGCCCATGTCCGTCTCCAGGGTCCCAACTATCTCTATACCAAAATTCGTCAAGATTGTGAAGAAACAGTTACAAACAACCTCATTTTGGTTTTTATAATGGATATTAGTAAGAATTTGCCAATATGAAAGTGTGAAGATCTCACTCAGTTGCGTATCTTATTGAATTTGGAAAGGGAAATACGATCTGCTAAGGGCCTATTTACAAGATCTGTCTAGACAAGGCGCTTTACTCGCTACTGCGAAAGGATCATAAATGTATGCTAGCAAATAAACGTCTTAAATGACCTTGAATACAAAACATTCAACGTTTACGTTCAAAGTTCGGTCACTGACTTGAGTATATGGTTTTAATTTAACTCGATACCTCCACGAGTTCCCGAGATAGATATATATGGTCTTGACAGACAGACTGACAACGAAGTGATCCCTTAAGTTTCAAGTTTATTTTAAACATAGGGTTTTGTTATCGTTCAAGTTAAGCACGGAACGGCGATAGGAACTTGTGTGAAAGAATTCTGTAAAGCAGTAAAATAAATGTACATATTTTGATCGTTTGGACTATACCCTTACATTGACCTTGCAATGTCGGTTCGATCCCCAGATTGGGTCCCCCAATTTCACAGTAACCGAAGTGTTACGTCAAATAGGCAAATAGGCTTGCTTTTTCAGCATAATTCGGGTGCGTCAACTCTGCCTAGCCTGTCGGAAGATACTGGCGTGATGCTACCCATGTATAGTGTTGTACAAATGGTCCCAGTGCGCGGGGCATTGTAGGAAGTACTTCCTAGTTGCGCTACAGAACCGGGACTTGTACTGCTCTGGTGACACCACTGTAGGTTGACCCGAGCCGAGGTTTTTCTTCACCAAGTGTTCCAGTTTCTTGTCCCAAGTGAATGTGCGGATGTAATCTGTTGAAAGTTGGGATATTTATTAAAAAAACAAAAATATAGTCGAAAATAAAAACTTCCTTCTTTTTTTAACTCGGTTTGAAATAATGGAATCTAATGAAAATAACCAATGTAGCTAAAAAGCTTATTATAATGAGTTTGGTGGGTGTCCACTAGAGAGCAAAGTCCTTTATTTTGGCTTTGGCTAATTGGGCCCAAATTCTTTAATAAAATAATGAAAAGATATAAGTGACAAAGGGAGTCTATTAGCTCGCAACAGACGATAGACAAAGTGATCGATGTTTAGAAATGTGATTGGTCAATTTAACGCGCATCAACATTTTAGCTTTTATAAACGCAGCCTTAACTTTTTGAACGCGCGTGCTTTCCACGACGTAAAAATGGCCCATATTTGCGAGGGCATGCGCTTCCTTGTCACGTATATTTGACAAGCGAGGGCATGCGTTTGCTTGTCACGTATATGTGACACTGGCGTTCAAAAGGTTAAGGTCGTAGACTTATCGCAAATAGAGGTTACAAGTAAATGGTTTTCTTACCAATAATGCCAAGCACGAGCGTGTTGTCTTCTACGCCGAGCAGCAGCGAGTAGTCCATGACGGTGTGCGATGTGAGGAAGTTAGTGTCGCGCTCCACGGCCGCGAACAGCACGCTGGCCGTGTGCGACTGTATGTACAGTGGGCTCTCCCAGCGCACTGGGGAATGTGTTACACGAGTGTTAATATTTAGGGCACGCAGCAATAGTGGCGGTAAGTCCCCTCTTTGAGGAGTGACTAGAGAGGCGCCATGGCGTGGTCCTCACCGAACACGGAAGTTTCGAGAGGTCCCTGCACATAATCGGGCGGGAGGAAAAACCCGGGTGTCACTATTGTGACGATCGCCCGGAGGACACGGTGGAGCACACAGTGGCGATCTGCCCGGCTTGGGCGGAGCACCGCCGTGCCCTCGTAGAGGCGATCGGCGGCGGCGATCTCTCGCGTCCGGCCCTGGTTCAGGCCATGGTCCGGAGCGAGAGGGAATGGGAAGCGGTCACTTCCGCGTGCGAAGCAGTCATGCTAGCGAAGAAGGTGGCCGGGCGTTTAAGGGAGAGATTCTTACACCATCCCAGCCGCCGCGGGAGACACCGCGGGCGTCGGGCTCCCCCAACACCACACATCAAAGTATTTATTAACTCATTTTCATCATGTAACTCGCTTAAAAGTCAGTAATGCCGTCTAGACCTCAAATAAGTTGAGATAAGAGTCTCCTGTAAATATTAAACACAATTCAACTAGAAA
This sequence comes from Ochropleura leucogaster, assembly GCA_958449745.1. NCBI lineage: Eukaryota > Metazoa > Arthropoda > Insecta > Lepidoptera > Noctuidae > Ochropleura > Ochropleura leucogaster. The sequence goes on from OY288216.1 coordinate 16,031,467, forward strand.
AAGTTTTTCTTTCGATGACCTAAGTGAGCGCTAAGGATACCGCTTAATACAAGCAGATGACACGCACAGAAAGTGGCAAACAAAACGGTCCTCCAAAAAACGTTAGGATTAAAGTTATCCCAATCCATGCTTATTGTTTATACTTACAATTGAGCAGGTTCTCGTCCATGAGCACAGCGAGTGGCGTGGTGTCGGGCGTGAGGCGATGCCGCGAGGAGCCCTTCAGGTCGAACCGTTTGGCGCGCGACGAGCACTCGTACCACACGTTCTCCATCACCAGCACGCCGTTCCCGGCGCCGCCCACGCTGTACACGCCCAGGATACGCGCTGGACCAATGTGGGACGAGTACAAATAGTTTATTTAAAAATTTCGAAGACTGGGGAAGACTTAAAGTAAAGAGGAAGCGAAGACCTAAAGAAGAGTGTGATTTATCTAACAGCTAATTACAGACTATAAAAATAATGCAAAAAAATAATGGAGGTATATCATTAACCTATTTTTTTATTAGCTTATATTGTTCCACTACAGGGCAATAGCAGGTTCGGTCGACCGGTTATTTCAAAGTTGTTAAGATTTTGTTGCAAAAATAACGACTTAAAAAAATAAATTAAAATAATTGTGTTATACAGGAAGACTTTTTAAACACGTTTACACGTGCCAAATTTATACATTATGTTCTTTGTTAATAATAATAAAATACGTATTTTTTCTTTTAGTAGCACCCAGTACTAAAATATTGAGATATGGCAGGGGCGTGCGCTCTATATAGGCAAAAAGACACTGCCGACCCTAGACTCCATAGGTAAACAAAGAAAGAAAAAAAATCAAAGAATAAACAAATATCTAATTAATTTAAACTTTTTCTATAAATTCCTAACGTAAAAATAATAGCAACGTTCCACACCGCCCTAAATTAACGATATGGCAGGCGTTTCGCGTTCAACAGATCGTCACGAGCGAATTATAGGCAAACTTCAATAGTGCCTTTAGTTCATTGATAAATGTAGGCATGAAGTATGCGTGTGTGTGTAAAACCTCGTGTACAGACACGTCGTGTATGGCTCACACAGCGACGTATCTCCTGTGGCATGAGAAGCCAATCGGGGGCCGCGATTCATGTCGCAATTCGTTGCGACATGAACAGCTCGTTGCATTGGTCGGTACAGCTCAGCTTTTTACTGATTGGCGCTCAACAGAAATTATACGACAAGTTGAAGAAGTCATTAGCTATGTACAATTCCGGTTGAAAGTGATGCAATTTTATTTGTCAACATTTTATTATCAAAATTTTGAAATGTTTATGTGAAGTTTGCAGTTATTATTTGTTTTTTGTGAATAATTAATTAACGAAACGCAAATTCAGTTCGATTTGTTCTAAATTCTATAATGTGTGTTTGTTAAAAGTAATAAATGGTAGGTTTTCTCAATCGTCGTTTAATAAAAAGCTTCAAATAGTGTCGAAAGGTAGATGTGTGCTTGAATTACCAGCATTAACCCAGCAAAAAGGTAACGTAACTCGTAAATTTAATAAGAAAAATTATGAAACATACTCCTGGCTGTGTGGTTGCATACACACAAATAAATTATATTGTTTTCCGTGCCTGTTATTTAATTCGAATAATACAACAGTGTGGAGTCATTCGGGGTATACCTACAGATTTACATAATTTCTATTCCGCGGCAAAAACGACTAACTAACACGTGCAATTGCGGAATCTTTCCTAATTTTCGCGGAAAAATAAACGCTGCCTACCCGGTCATGAAACCCTGTGCACGCCTGTGAGATATGGCATCGCAAAGTTGTCCATTAATAGAAACTGTTTATGGACATAACGCACCGCCGCGCGCCGGCGCCGCCCCCAATCATTGATAACAACGAAAACATAAGTTGCAAATTTTCCCTTCATACTTTCACGGGGTTAGGACCGTCAAATGTAAAAGATTATTTAAATAAGAACTTAACATAGATTACACCTTCTACATTACGCCGTATTTAAACAATTTGAATCAACTTATTTACAATAAGTAATTAAACTAAAATCAATTTACTCAGAGTTATTAGTCCACTAACACTAATTCACACACCCTAACAATCAACAGTATTTTAAAAATTGTTCAAAATGTCCTCCATTGTTTAAAAAACAAAAAATTTGGCACGTCTTAAAAAGTCTTCCTGTAGATATCGTCTTTTTTGCATTTTTTAAAATTGACCTATTTAGTGGTGATATGATGGTATTTCCCACAAATTTTAGAGTGTTTTATTTTCCATTGCTTCTAAGCGATAATAGCATTTCGTCCATATAAATTAGAAGATAACTAACATAAACTAGGCACCGAAGCAATATAGATACAATTTATTTGGAACCCAATTGACGCAGAAAAAGCGTAACAAACATACAAAAAAAAAACAGTTAAATTGAGAATATCCTCTGTTTTTCGAAGTCAGTCATAAAGTTTGTTTTAAGAAGAAATTTTTTTTTGTTTCTTTTTTTGTTGCTGAAGAGATTTGATGCTAATTAAGTATTTTTTTCCTTTGACCGGCTGGCGGTTGTTATTAGTCGCGTAAAATACTATAAAATGTACATTTTAGCATACAGGTAGTCCGTGTTACAGAAGTATTTATTTATTTGCATCAAGTTTACATATTACATTAAATACATGGTAGTGCATACAATTTAAAGAAAGTTATACAATAGTGTGGTGACACCAGCACCCTTCCTAAGTTGCCAAGACAACTTGTGTTAAAGATGCTGAGAAAAATGTTAATTAATAATGTATTTTATAATCTGCGTGAATTTTTTGCTAAAAATACTATTGCATATCCGACTTGGGTGGACTGTTGGAACCGAAAATTTAATGTTTATTCATAAGAACTGCATGTATACAGTTACGCAATAAATATATTTTTATATTTATTGTACAGGGCCACTTTGGACTCCTTTATTTTTCACGCTGCATAATTGTAGGACTTACCCAACAAGCTGGGTAGTTTATTCTGCCTGCAATTCGTGACGTAACCAAAGTAGTGAGGCGCGAAGTCCAGGAACTGCTGCCACTCAGGCTTCGTCATCTCTTTCAACACGTATCTGTCATCTGATTATAAATTACTTAATTTAATTAAATGTAATGAATATGCTCTGTAGGAATTTCAATGCTCGGCTAAGTACCGACGGTTGAAAATCATTAAAAGTCGTTTTTCTGTGTTCCGATGCTGTAGACTTATGATATTAAGTACATAGTTTTGGCCTTGATTGTATGTTTTTTTTTTTAATTGTATGAGAAAGCGAATCAAATCCTGCTTCCTTCCCACTTAATATTATAGGTAAATTCGAAAGTTTCTGAAGATGTGAAGTTATTCTTTTAAACAAAAACTGCTGAATGGATTAGGATGAAATTTGGCACATAGATATTTCATAACCTGGATTAACACATACGTATAATACATTTTTATTCCGGTATTATGCTTTCTTGGGATACATTTTGACATACACAGCCGTGGACAACAGCTACTTATATTATAAACTAGCTTTCGCCCGCGGCATCGCCCGCGTTAAATTTGGGGTAACACAGTTCTCCTTGCGCCTTATTGATTTGTAATAGCAACGCTAAGTTTTCCCTTTTCTTCCCTCTTTTTTTCCCTCACATCCCAACAAAATTAGCCTTTGTCCTTCTCCTGGTTCCCAACTATCTATGTACCAAAATTCATCACAATCGGTTTAGCCATTAAAGCGTGAAGAGGTAACAAACAAACTCACTTTCGCTTTTATAATATTAGTAAGGATGCCAACGTTTGGAGGATGTAAGGATGTTTGTTACTCTTTCACACAAAAACTAAACTAATTTAGATAAAAATTGGCACAACCCTGAAGGCAGAAGAAAAACCAAGAACCCGAATTAATACAATAATGCTTTTAATGCCGATACTATGTTCCCTTTTTATCCGATGGGAAATCATCAAATCCCCCTCCCCCCCACTCTAGGCGGAGCGGGGGGGGGACTGTCAGACTTTTACTGACTAAAACCCACCCATGTTCCTTCTATTGCCCTTTACGTTCCGGGGCCGCGGTATCTTTTCGAACAACCCGCAACATACCATGTTCCCTAAATTTCGAGAGCCACACGAGTCAAACCTATTCAATAACGTACCTTTAGTCTTGCAGAAGGTAGAACCAGACTTGCCACCGCGCGCCGCCCACGGCACACAGTGCGCCAGCGAACGAATGAAGCCTTCCTCTATCTCGCACAACCCTGCTGGAACAAACACCCTGTATGTAGGTGGAACATGATGCTGACTAAAGGAGCTCGCGCACTACGGGACCAAGACCAAGACTTGTCGCTAGGTTGAATAGAACTGGTCGGACGGCCGGTTCTGTGATCTTATTTCATAGTAAAAGAAATGCCACTAGACATCTTGTTTAGCTCCGTCTCTTTCCTACAAAGGAACCACATGCAAAAATCCTGCTTTCAGGTCAATTATGCGCCAGGACAGACCGTGTAATTAATGTTTTTTTGACGTTTTATCGTATTTTGTTGGTAAGCGTCGAGTACGTTGATTAAAAATTTGAATTGCGTTTTTTTTTTTTTAATATATAAATCAGCAATACAAATTCTGAATTACGCGACTGTTCGAACCTTCTGCGGCCAATATCGTGATCACGGCCGCACAGTGCGCGAGGTCCGGGGGTCCCTTAAAAACTCAAACATTTTTTGGAATTTCATAATCATACTATTGTATCATATAATATCATAACTCATTTCCTATCGCTGTTTTAGATCACCCTACGATATTAACAACGTTTAAAAAAGGATTGATAAGCAGACTTGGACACAGTCTGCTTATCAATCCAGTGGACCGATGAGTTGATGATGGTTAAGAGAATCCGGTCCATCACTTAATGTAAAATACTGGTATTCAGCTACACCCGGTTAGACTGGAAGTCGACCCCAATATAGTGTGTCCCGGGTTCGATCTCCGCACGAAACAAATATTTGTATGGCCTACAGATAGTTGTTCCGGGTCTGGATGTTTGTGTATGTGAGTTTAAATGTTTGTAAACGCATCCACGATACAGGAGTCATCCTAGTGTGGGGCAAAGATTTAAAATATATATATATATATCATATGTTGATGGACGGAGAGCGAGAGGAAAGCCAAAGAAAAGATGGATGGATTGTGTAAGGAATGATATGAAGGAGAAAGGAGTAAATGATGCCGTGGCGTCGGATAGGTGAGAATGGAAGAAAAAAACGTGTTGCGCCGACCCCAAATAGAATGGGACAAGGGCAGGAAAATGATGTTATATATATATATATATATATATATATATAGTTGTAAAAAGGCTAGGCAGATGATTATGATAGGTGTACCATCAGTCCGGTCCTTCTCGTCGTAGCAGCCGCACTTGTCGTGCTCGGCGGCGCCGCTCGCGCTCAGCGGCGACAGCAGCAAGTGCCGCACGCGCTGGAACTGCGACGCGTAGTACACGCGACACACCAGCCCGTCCTGGGGGTAGGGTACATGTTATGTTACTCTAATATTAGCAGAAAAGTTTCTTTTGTTGTTTTTCTCTTTGTATATGTATATAGATAAAGAGAAAAAGACAAAAAAAAAGTTTTTTTTTATTTCACATATGTCTACATGGGTACTTATAAAACGTCGAAAAAAGATGCACGGTTCGGGTTGCTCATTTCCTATGGAGAAGAACCGGCAAGAAACTCCATGGTTATTCTTTTAAAATCATCAAAAAAAATGTATTATAGAAGATGACTCAAACTACCTAAGTAATATAAATAATATTGATATGGGGCCTGGGAAGTATATCGTCCCCGTAGAGCGAAAAGTCATTAAGTCAAAAAACCTTGTTTTGAGATATTGAGAGTTAAAGTTTAAAAAAATAAAAATCGTCATAACTTCAGCTTTTCATTACATATCTTTATAGTTTTAGCTTTATTTTAAAGGTAACGAAATAACGTTTATATTTTAGATGTTATTACACATTAAAGGTGTATAATTATTGAGAAAAGTAAAAACAAAAATAATAATTAACTGTTTTCTAATAAATACCTGGGTTAATAACGAGTTAGTGAGTTTACGACCGGAGTTAGTGACTTTTCTCTCAGTTCGAAATAGTTTAAAAGAAAATTAACTGGAGTTATGTAAAGTGGAACTAACTGTCAGTTGTGTCAAATGTGTACAGTAAAAACTACCTATATAATTATAAGAAATTTGTCTGGTTAGGTTTGTTTTATAAAAGACATTATTTTGTAATGAAACAGGTGTGATAATTCAATAAAGTTTTTTTAAACATTCATGTCAAAAAGAAAATCATAATTACGAGACAAAATCTATTGATTTTGTAATTGTAATTGTTTCGTAATTTTGTAATCTATACTAATATTATAAAGCTGAAGAGTTTATTTGTTTGTTTGAACGCGCTAATCTCAGGGACTACTGGTTGGAATTGGAAAATTCTTTTAGTGTTGGATAGTCTATATAACATCACGCTACGACTAACAGATGCTGAGCAGCGTGGGTGAAACCGCGAGGAACAGCTAGTTGTTATATACTACTAGCTGTTCCACGCGGTTTCCAATTCCAACCAGTAGTCCCTGAGATTAGCGCGTTCAAACAAACAAACTCTTCAGCTTTATAATATTAGTATAGATTAATACCATCCTTATAATTATTATTAAACAAAAACATAAGATAGTGCTTCAACCGCATTTACACAAACTGAAATAATAGAATCATAGTTTGGTAAAAAAAGAAAATCAGATTTCACTCCACTCCTCTTCGTCTATCTCCTCTGTAAAATCCAGCTACCAAATTCATCTAAGTACTACGTTTCTACTAGTGGGAACTGTGTGACAGTGTGGACTGGTACCTCAAGTGGAGCTCCGAGATTATCCCTTTAGTAGGTACATAAATTAATGAGGTCTTTCTTTTCGCCTCTGAAATAGACAGTGGCGAAGAGTACGCTACCACTTTTTCCATTAATATCACAATGATACATATGACATGAAATAAAATGACTTGAAGTTCGAGTATTTTTTTTTAATTGCGTAAAAAGAATATGGTTCCTCATTTGCCGTGGTAATCTGCTCCTCATATAACTCGTACATTTTGCCTATTGCTAGTTTGCTATCCAAGTACAGTCTCTTCCTTTTCTTTTCTACGGTAGTGTGATTCTAGCCGGGGAAAAGAGTTGATGTGATCAATAACCTGTTCAGATTCTAAACAATGCAGTTTTATTTATAGGGACTCAAGTCCCTGTTTCCTGGATAATTAACCAAACTCATCGCTGTATTTCAGAACTTCATTTGCTGGTCCAATTGAAATGCTTCAAGTTTTAAGAAAGAAATCTTACAGACTCGCGCTTTGTATATTTGATTTCGCTATATTAGCTTCAGCGGGCTGTTCAGTGGGTATTTGACTATCTACACATACATTATCACGCACAATATCTGTACAAACAAGCAGTGCTTGTTTTTTAGGCGAAGCGGGGGGAGTGTCAAACTTACAGTGACTAAAAGCAACCCATGTTCCTTCGATTGCCCTTTATGTTTCGACGCCGCGGTATCTCTTTCGAACAACCCGCAACCCCGGCAGGCGGTGGACCTGGCTGGCCCGATGGCCGGCAAAGCAGAGTTTGCTGACATCTCTTTGAGGCGCGCGTGGAACACTAACGCGACGTTGACACGGCCTGTCGTCTAGAATCGTCGAATAGATGGACAGACGGTGAGCTACCCATTCACTGTCACACCGTCCACAGGCCCGCATCTACAGTGTCCGGGAGTCGTATCGCGGTGCCCGACGCCCGGGGCGTCTCCCGCACCTCCCTCGTTAGTATGACTGTTTCGCAGGAGGTGACCGCTTCCCATTTCCTCTCGCCGCCGCCGATCGCTTCTAGCTCGGGCACCGCGCTGGGTAGCCTGCTACAGTGTGCTCCACCGCGTCCTCCGGACGATAGTCACAATGGTGACACCCGGGCGTTTTTTCCCGTCCGATATTGTGTAGGAAACTTCCAAATCAACAAGTGCTAAATTAAGTCTTGAGCAACAGAATTTGCATTGTTGATTTCTTGAAAAAAACCCTGAATATTTGCTGCATTCGAAAGCCGCACAGTAGAACTTCTTTTTTTACTATCGCTTTTACTAGAAGACCTTGCAACTTACACTCGCCCTTGTTATTTGAGCCGATTTTGAGCGATATCTTTGTCACCACCTGGGTACCATAAAACGCTCGAATCTGAAAAAGCTCGAATAGGAGATCAACTTAACTCTTCAAAGCCGCTCTGAATGTGGAGTCGCACGAGACGTTAGGGCTTTTTTTTGAGGTGGGAATCATCACATAACTTCCCCCGTTCTGGGTGGAGTGGAGGGGTGTGTCAGATTTTTACTGGCTAAAACCCTCCCATGTTCCTGCTATTGCCCTTTATGCTCCGGGGCCGCGGTATCTCTTTCGAACAACCCGCAACCCCGGCAGGCGGAGGCCCTGGCAAGCCCCTCTGCTTTGCTGACATCTCTTTGAGGCGCGCGTGAAACACAAACGCGCCGTCGACACGGCCTGTCATCAATAGACGGACGGACGGTGAGCTACCCATTACTCATCGTCCACAGGCCCGAGACGTTTGGGCTTCGGTGAAGTCTTGGTGATTATTATGCGATAGATTTTTTTCAGTTATATCCTCAATGGAAACAACATCGTGGTAGGGTTCACCCAACAAAGGCGCGGAGCGGGTTGGAATGATTGTTGGCAGATTTATAGTAGGACTTAAAACTGAAGTAAACACAACAAAACGTGAATGAATGAAAGTCACCACGCCGTTCGCTGAACCCTCGCGCCACGACAAACTCACTAACTCGCAAGCGAAATTTGCTTTATACGTATCAATGCACGTCGAAGTTGCATAAATAATCATTAAAACACTTTAATTATTATTCTAAATAGATCTTATGCACCACCATAAATACAAAAGAAATCATTAAAATAAGTTGACGACTTATCGCCTTTGAAATATTGTACAACTCATTTAAAAATAAAGAGTGTAGAGTCACTATGTCGAGTTAGTTAATTTTTGCTTTCGTGTGTTTTAACCAACGATTGATATTGAAAACTCACTAAATCGTTTTAGTTATGTTTTGTATACCTAAATTCATTTGCATGCATTAAAAATTAAAGAGAAAAAGTAATTTAGTCGTTTTAGTTTCGAGTTTTGAACATTTGAAATAAATGTAAAATAATTAACTTATTTAGTTAATTCTTCCATTACGCCCTGGGTACAAAAAGGTGGACTTACTTAATTTTCACATTTCTTAAAACAAAAACGAAAGCAGCTACAAAAATGACGGTTTCACAGATATTTAGAGAAAAAAAAATGTGATACGCATGACATTGAAACTCATTTTCGACTTTTTCGGACTTAATGACTTTTCGCTCTACGGGGACGATATAATCGATGAACCTACATAAAAATAGATTCCAATGAATTGAGAACCTTCTCCTTTTTCAAGTCGGTTAAAAATGAATACTCGATAAAAAGTATGTATATTTATCATTATACAATAACTAAAAATGCTAAGTTAATAAACTTTTTCAGTAAAAATTAAACAGAATTCCAAAAAAATACGATTTAGAACCTCCTCGGTCCAAATCGGTTATAAAATGGAAAACAACTTTATTTCCGTCTTTATACGTCGCATACCTTGAGCAGAACTTCCACGTGGTCGTTGGACTTGGCCAGCTTGGACTTGTCTCCGTCCAGCTTATCCTTCCCCGTGGAGTTTGTGTTCTCATTTTCTTCCTGCTCTGATTGGGTGCTAGAGAAATTATATCAAAATCATTTTAATAAACAGTAACTAATATTATTTTACAAGTAAATAAAATTGAAGTGTCTGTTTGTAATTTCAAAATAACATCTTATTAACTTTTTTAATGTAGGTATATACGGTATTTAAAACAATAACTCATTTATTTTTTTGTTTGTCTGTCTGTTTGATCCGTTAATCTACGAGACAGCAGAACCTGTTTTGACGGGTCTTTTATTGGCAGATAGCATATGTAACTTAAGTTACTCTTTATAAAAAGGATTAGGGTAACAAGAAAAAAACATAAATAACTTCAAGGCAACAACTAGACCAAGAATACCTTATCATTTGATCTCTCCAGATATTAAACTTGACCTTGAATCAATACATATGCGTTTCGGCAACTATTGTCTTTTAACTGTGGCGAGAACTTCGTACAAACTCGGAAACACGAAGATTGCCGAAGCACATATTTTTCTTGGTTTTACTACATAGTATTGCAGGCTTCCTTAGGAATAACGGAGACAAAGCTGAAATGCCAGATGTGGTTATTCTAGCGCTTAGTACCTGTGTCGCATGTGCGTGCGCGTGCGGCGGTACGTGACGGACGCGAGCGTGGCGGCGATGACGGAGCCCAGCTCGCCCGCCAGCACCACCACCGGCACCACGCCGCCGCACAGGATGATGCCGCTCTGGGACCAACCGGACATTTACCTATACCATCACCATCTAGCCCTTGATCAAGGTAGAGCGAAATTGTCTTTCGGCGCCGTTTATTAAAAGCTAAATTCTACTAAGGAAATTTTGTAAAATTCAAAAATATTTTTTTATTAAATTAAAGTAGCTTTAAATTTATTTTGCACTGTTTTTTTTCTCTTTATAAAAAAGTTGCCCCACACTAGGAATTTCTCCTGTATCGTGGGTGCGTTTACAAACATTTAAACTCACATACTTAAACAGCCAGACCCGGAACAACTATCTGTAGGTCATACAAATGTTTGTTCCGTGCGGGGATCGAGCCCGCGACACGTAGGGCAAGTCAAAAACTTTACCATTAAGCCAACCGTGTCGTCAAAAGCGCACCTTGCTATCTGGCTCTTAGAACGACTGCTCCTCTTACTCGAGTCTAAGGCTAGCGCTGCTTAGACACAATATTTAAAATTACACGAAATTTCTCTGTTAACCTTTGATCGAATAAAGGCAAATTTCACTAATAAAACTAAACGCGTTTAGCTATAGTACGACCAACGAGAAGCGATACGAAAGGTCATTAACCTAAAGAACAACTGTGGCGTTGACAATCTAATATTTAGCTCTTTCCATCTTGTGCCTTTGTCGGAATGTCTCGTTCTCTCGGCAAAAACATGATAATGTTAAGACGGGTTCGCCAACATTCGGGCGGCCATTTTAGATGGGGTTTTAGCATGGGTTTTGTTTACATTTGGTATCGCTTCTCGTTGGCCGTACTATAGTCGAAACCACTTTCAAAAGATATTAGTGTCTTCGTGGTTCTAGAATACTAATCTGAACAACGACGGATCTTTAAGGGCAAGTATTTTAGGGTTTTAGGACGTTCAAGGAGACTGGCAGTAATAAAAATACAGCCATTTTGTATTTTGGTTGTTACCTTTGCGGAATAGATAAAGATTAATTTATTTGTTCAAACATATGTAACATGATACATTGGATATGCTCATATAGATGGAACAGGTTTAAAATGGTTGGTTCAGTATATTTTAGCATTTACAGCGTACAAAATATTTCACAATTCATTATAAATGATAAATTAGAATAAAAATAAATTAAAGTCAAATATTCTATAAATTCAAAAACAAATGACAGAAATAAATTATAATAAAAAATAATACAATTAATAGACCAAAAAGGATCATAAAATTAATAAAACAAAACACATAGCAAATTATCAATATTCAAAATTTGTCAGTCAAAAACTCTGTTATATTATAATAGCCCTTACAAATTAGTAATTTCTTTAATTCTCTCTTAAATAAATTAATATTCAACATCTTCAGGGAATTTGGATTCTTCAGATAATAGATGGCGCTGTGCTATCTTTAAAACAGCGCCATCTATCATGTGCCGCTATAAGTCAAAGGTATTACCTGATTGGCTGGCTGGTTGTTTGACAGTAGCTGGGATAATATCTGGCGAACTGTCTTCTTGTCGCCTTTCTCTTCATCCTCTTCTGTGCCTAGCGAGAACAGTATAAAGTTGTAGTCTGCATTAATAAATAAATAAGACTGTATTGTAATAATGGTTAAATCTCTGTACTTTTGCATGCCTTGTTATTGGCAAAATATGGCTGTTCTTTTTTTTATTGTAACACCTGTACTTTTACCCATATTTGCGAAATAAAAATCTTATCTTATCTTATCTTATCTAAAAACAAACCGGAATCTTAAATCTTGGAACGGATTTTGAGTAGATTACATTGGAACCTTTTTATTAATAATCATTCCTAAATCACTGAACATTATTGCTCTGCTTCTTCAAATCGTTTCGTCATTAAACGACTTCAAAAAAGGAGGAGGTTCTATGTTCGATCGGTCTAGCTTTTGCCCGCGCCTTTGCTCGCGTTAAATTCGGGGAAAGGACAAAATCTACAGGTCTGTAGTTTTTGCCCTTACAGAGATGGTTGGGACCCTGTAGATGGACGGACATGATTTTTTTTTTAAAGTGGGATATGAGGGACAAAGAGGGATGAAAAGGGAAAACTTAGCTTTGCTAATACAATCAATAAGGCGCAAGGGCAAAAACTACAAGTAGCAGGTACCTGCAAATCAGGAAAGAGGAACTGTGTTACCTCGAATTTAACGCGAGCGAATCCGCGGGCAAAAGCTAGTTTATTATATAAGATTTGTATCCGAAATGAGAAGGATGAGACTTAACGACGCGCAGAGATAGTAGCTACTAAGTATATAATTCTGTACGTACCTGTATGTTCTTTCTCTGGATCCTTGTTATTATCTGATGTGAACACGTATGTTGTACCTTAAACATAAATTAAAAGTATTTTTTTAGGTTGTCTGATTTGACATTAAGCCAGGCGGCAAACTTGATTGTTTATTTTGCTAAGGGGATCCATTTTTCTTAAGTTTTTGCCAATTTTCAAGTTAGTGATAGGTGGTATGTTGATTAAAACACGATTTGTGACTGTTATAAATATGGTTTAAGAGATTAATATCACTAAAATCATCAATATAACCCTTTAAGTTTATGTTATTTCAATTAACAACTATTTTATAAAAAGGTTTTCACTAGAGGACAGTGTAGGCTCGACAATAAGTCATTGTTTACTTTACAAAAAGTAAAATAACATATAAAATTGATAAACAAGTTAAGAAGAACAAAAGTTAACAAGTGTCTGGGAGTCTACAAGGCTTACAATGTCCACGCATTCCCAAAGAATAGGTAAAAATAAATCTATATTTAATACGTTTTTGTAATAATATTTTAATTTAAAAGAGTGTCCATGGAGTTTTTGCTCATTCTTCTCCATAGATTCCAAAGCGTAGATCACGCTTTGAAATGGGCAACTACAGTACTTTCACAAGTTATTATGTCTTGTGACCGGGAATGTAGCGTTAACATTTTGTTTTTTTGACATTCTAAAGTGCCTGTAATGTTTTAATTGACATAAATGATTTTGATTTGATTTGATACAAGAAATAGAAAAAATAGTACAAAAAAATATCAGTACTGTGACAGAACAATAAATTGATATTGATCATTTTAATGATTATAATTCTGTAAATACACACGTTTTACGGTCGCGAATCAAATTTATTTCAAGATACAGCCTGACGCTAATCGGCAAATTGCAAAAAACGAAAGAAAAATTTTTGGCGAGTTACCTTATTACTTTTATCTTAAGCGAAAATTCCATAAATACCCACTTTTTTTTAAATAATTACAAACATACCTGAGTTTTCTTTACTGCCATCATCGCCAGAAGAATCATCTAAATCTGATTTCTCTTCAACTGTAAGTAAAAATAAAAAATATTATCTATGGTTAAATGCGGTGAAACTGATGAAACCTCTTTTTTAAGTCAACGAAGTATTTTTTTTTAAATGTTTTAATTGTCTATTAATATGTCTTTTTCAGAGTAGGTTTAGCAGAACATTATTATCACAATATCATGACATGTAAAACTAAAAGCACTCCCCCCGCTCTGGGCGGAGTGGGGGGTAGTGGGGTAGACTTATACTGACTAATCCATCCATGTTTTTTTTTTGCCCTTTATGTTCTTAGGCCGCGGTATAAAATAACCCACCACCCCGGCTCTTTAAACAGCTTTGTGATACGAAAGACCTTATGATTTACCTGCATTATCAGGCTGTGATTTGCTCTTAGCGGGGGGACTGGACCACTTGTCTTGTGCGTCTCGCAGCATCTTTTCTCCCGAGATGATGCGATCTGAGACGCCCCACAAACTGCGGACCACGGCTGCAACAACCATCACCAATATAATAAAAGATTTCAGTACGTTCAAAAAATCACTTCATAAATTCTTAATTCGAAAAGCTTATTATACTATAAATGAATACTTAGAAGAAAAATAAAATAAATTATATATTAACTTATTTACCACACTAACATTTAGTTCCTAAGGTATTAGCACATTACAACACGAGACTGTTATTGTTTACTTACTTTGTATTTTGTTAAATGTATATTTTATTAAAGATTTATTTTGTTGTAGTATTAGGTAGTAGGCTGTTATAATTAGTTCACACTCACATAAACTACAAACTGCACTACTATAAATGTAAAAATATTCGTACGCCTTGCAGGGCAGCACATAGTGATACACTTTTTATATTTTTTAACACCATGTATATTAACATACTTTTACCTATGTGAAACGAATAAACCTATTTGAATTTGAATATTTACCATGTTATTTGTATCGAGTTTCCGATATTAAGTTTCTTTTTGAATTGTTCATTTTTATATTTACTCTGGACGCTCTTAATGTGCACATCTTTAAACATCGTTCTTGCATAGATATATATTTCTATACGTGTTGAGTTGTAATTGGGTTTCTGTTTCTATGTTTTTTTTTTATGTTATGTTTTATATAGCTGTAAGTCTTCCATAGTATATTAAATAAATAAATAGATGTATATTTGTATAATCTCAATATAACCAAGATCTCATTACTATATTTTGATTTAAAAAATTGTCCATGGTGTTTAAAAAAATAGGTGCCCCACACTAGGATTTCTCCTGTACCGTGGGCGCATTTACAAACATTTAAACTCACATACACAAACAGCCAGACCCGGAACAACTATCTGTAGGCCATACAAATATTTGTTCCGTGCGGGGATCGAACCTGCGACGCGCAGCGCAGCAGTCGCAGAGCGTTGTTTCTGTCTCTCATTTTTGTTTCTCTTTTTAAAGGAGATTTCTGTTATATCTCTGGGCGGAGCAGGGGCGAGTGTCAGACTTTTACTGAGTAAAACCTACCCACGTTCCAACTTTTGACCTATATGTTCCGGGGCCGCGGTATCTCTTTCGAACAACCAAGCAACCCTGGCAGGTATAGTGACAGTTTAAATAGTTGTTTTCCGATCTCTATCTGAAAAGCAATAAGGAGTAAATTCCCTCACCAGCAGTAGTGTTGTTCTCGTGTAAACTGGTCGATGTGAGCGCGAGATGTATCTGCTCCATATGCTGTTTGAACGCTGCGTAGTCCTTCTCAGCGTCGCCGTCCGAGAGGCCACTGAATATCTCGTGCCCTGAGATATGTATTGCCTAATTAGTGAAGTTTTTTCAGAAAGGTAGGATGAGTAGTGAGCACAAGTTTGCGGTGTAAACGCAACGTCAATTTTAACATGAAAAATACCCGCTTTACATAAAATATTTTCATAATTTATTAATTCCTAGCTGCAGTTTTACTCAGCGGTTTTACTCACGTAGACTGGAATATTATATATTTGAAACTTCATCATGAACCACTCTATCTATTGTTGAAAACTGCATCAAAATGATTAATAAATATGATTATTTTAAAATATCTAAGTGAAAATACCTGTATGAGTATGTAAGTTCTGGTATTTAGAATATCATTTTCTTTTTGTGGTTTAAGAGAATGAGAATGCCTTATATGGCATTAAGTCTGCCTATTTACCACTATTGAACATGAAGTTTAAATAAATAAACAGAGGGCAAATGCGATCTCATTTTATGCTATGAATTAACTGATTGTGTTTCTTGCAAAAAATTCAACTACAGTACGGCCAACGAGAAGCGATACCAAATGTAAAAAACCGGCCAAGAGCGTGTCGGGCCACGCTCAGTGTAGGGTTCCGTAGTTTCCCGTCCGTCACAATAAGTGTTCCCACTTATGAGTTTATTATTTGTTTGACGTTGAACACATGGGAATTGTATAATCCAAGAATCCAAGTATGGGAATAGTGCGTTAACGTAAACGATTATACTACAAACTTAGTCCAGAAATTATTTTGTACAACTTTTTTTTTTGTACAAAGACTGTTATGTCAATCAAGTTCAAAATAATTTTCATAGAAAGTCCTTATAAAGTTCTACTTTTCAGATTTTTTTCATATTTTTTAAACTTATGGTTCAAAAGTTAGAGGGGGGGGGACGCATTGTTTTTTACTTTTGGAGCGATTATTTTCGAAATTATTGACATTATTAAAAAATGATTTTAGTAAACCCCTATTCATTTTTAAATACCTTTCCAACAATATATCACACGTTAGGGTTGAAATTAAAAAAAAAAACACTTCCCACTTTACATATAGGGTGGCTACCCTAATAAAACATTTTTTTCCAATTTTTATTTTACCACTTTGTCGGCGTGATTGATATACATATTGGTACCAAATTTCAGCTTTCTAGTGCAAACGGTCACAGAGATTAAGCGAGGACGGACGGACGGACGGACGGACGGACGGACAGACAGACATGGCGAAACTATAAGGGTTCCTAGTTGACTACGGAACCCTAACAAAACCCATGCTAAAACCCCATCTAAAATGGCCGCCCGAATGTTGGCGAACCCGTCTTAACGTTGTCATGTTTTTGCCGGGAGAACGAGACATTACGACAAAGGCACAAGATGGAAAGAGCTAAATATTAGATTGTCAACGCCACAGTTGTTCTTTAGGTTAATGACCTTTCGTATCGCTTCTCGTTGGCCGTACTGTAAAATGTTATAGAATAATCA
The DNA here is from genome assembly GCA_958449745.1 of Ochropleura leucogaster. NCBI lineage: Eukaryota > Metazoa > Arthropoda > Insecta > Lepidoptera > Noctuidae > Ochropleura > Ochropleura leucogaster. The sequence goes on from OY288216.1 coordinate 16,048,497, forward strand.
TTTAAAAAAAATATTTTTATTACTATTATCCTATAACTCATATTGATGATTTCCTTTTTTGATCTTGAATCCAAATATTAGCTCTTTTTTGCGGACGGGATATCATCAAATAACAACAGCTCCGGGCGGAGCGGGGGGAGTATCAGACTTGTACTGATTAAAACCCACCCATGTTCCTTCTGTTGCCCTTTATGTTCCGAGGCCGCGGTATCTCTTTCGAACTACAAGCAACCCCGGCACGCGGTAGCCCTGGCAGGCAACATCCAAATATTGGCTTAGTTATTAAAGAAAATAAATGTACCTTTTTGCACGAGTTCGTTGAGTTGTGAGATGAGGGTGTCCCGCATCTGTTTGGTGTCGTACTTTATAGATATCATGTCGGGAGGCAGCTGGATCTCGTACGGCGTTATCTTGTTGTACCTGCGGGATTCATGGCTCTTTTAAGTGTTTTTATTTGCTTCGTACCTTGGGGTCTGGCTGCCATGATCATTGAGGTGTCATGTTATGTAGTGTTTCATCTACATATTTAATTTAACTGGTTTTGAAACTACTGTCGAAAACACGGAGCAATCAGGGGGATTTTTAACGATACGAGGGACGAGGTTCTTTTTTCATTTCTTTTCGTTTGCATAATTTTCAAATAAATTTAGTAATATTACGTCACCTGAAGCAGGCGGTGGTGAGGTGGTGCACGAAGGCGTGCGCGTGCGCGTGCAGCGGGTGCGGGCACGTGCGCACGTAGCGCGGCGCGGCGGCCCGCGCGCGCACGTACGTGCTGAGTGCGTGCGACACGTGTGCGTCATGTCACAGTTACCTGAAGCAGGCGGTGGTGAGGTGGTGCACGAAGGCGTGCGCGTGCGCGTGCAGCGGGTGCGGGCACGTGCGCACGTAGCGCGGCGCGGCGGCCCGCGCGCGCACGTACGTGCTGAGTGCGTGCGACACGTGTGCGTCATGTCACAGTTACCTGAAGCAGGCGGTGGTGAGGTGGTGCACGAAGGCGTGCGCGTGCGCGTGCAGCGGGTGCGGGCACGTGCGCACGTAGCGCGGCGCGGCGGCCCGCGCGCGCACGTACGTGCTGAGTGCGTGCGACACGTGTGCGTCATGTCACAGTTACCTGAAGCAGGCGGTGGTGAGGTGGTGCACGAAGGCGTGCGCGTGCGCGTGCAGCGGGTGCGGGCACGTGCGCACGTAGCGCGGCGCGGCGGCCCGCGCGCGCACGTACGTGCTGAGTGCGTGCGACACGTGTGCGTCATGTCACAGTTACCTGAAGCAGGCGGTGGTGAGGTGGTGCACGAAGGCGTGCGCGTGCGCGTGCAGCGGGTGCGGGCACGTGCGCACGTAGCGCGGCGCGGCGGCCCGCGCGCGCACGTACGTGCTGAGTGCGTGCGACACGTGTGCGTCATGTCACAGTTACCTGAAGCAGGCGGTGGTGAGGTGGTGCACGAAGGCGTGCGCGTGCGCGTGCAGCGGGTGCGGGCACGTGCGCACGTAGCGCGGCGCGGCGGCCCGCGCGCGCACGTACGTGCTGAGTGCGTGCGACACGTGTGCGTCATGTCACAGTTACCTGAAGCAGGCGGTGGTGAGGTGGTGCACGAAGGCGTGCGCGTGCGCGTGCAGCGGGTGCGGGCACGTGCGCACGTAGCGCGGCGCGGCGGCCCGCGCGCGCACGTACGTGCCCAGCGACATGCTGAGCGCCGCACGCGACACGCGCCGCGCCGCGCCGCTGGCGCCGCACGACTCGCAGCGCGACCAGAACATCACCTGCGCATGGGAGAGGAACTTGTAGCGACACCTATGACGCAAGACACGAAAAAATCGTTCGACCACACATGCGGGTGATGCTTTGCCAAAATATTCGATTGCGAATATTTTGTGCGATTTCTCTAAAGCTTTAGACTGACGTAACCAAGATACGTTTTACGGAAACTTCTTATTAACGGTGTCTAAAATGAAATCCTAAACGCGATCGATTTGTATTTTACAAAACAAATTCCAATTTGTAGATGTAAATGACATGAAATCTTCCGGGTTACTTATTCAGCTAGGTGTTCAGCAAGGCTCAATACTAGGTCCGCTTTTGTTCTTAGTCTATACAGTGTGGAAGGGTCACCGATGCGAAAACTATTACTACGTATTCAGTACATCATTCATGAACCGCAAATTGAAATGTTGTTTCCAATTAAAAAAAAATTACTGCGTAGAGTTAGTTTGCTACTACTAACTTACTGATTGATTTTGCAAGAATATTTGGTGGCTGTGTTGAATTAAAGAGCTTAGACTATCCAAGTTATTATTTGCCAAAACTAATTAAAACGGTTTAAAGAATTTACATATATTTTAATAACATCTTCTTTAAATAACACAATAAAAAAAGTGATTAGTAGACAAACTTAGCAACAGTCAATCAAATCACTGACAGTTTACCGTAAATCCATTAGTTTACTGGGATAGTAAATTTTAGGAAACCAGTTGCTTACCTGCTTGCTCTGTTCCTCCTTGACTTTGTCGACGTTGCTGTGTCCGATGGTGTTGCACGTTATAGTGATACACACGTCCCCGTGCACGAATCTAATTGTGAATAAATGCAGGGTATAAGGGACATCGAAGCTCAAAATGTTGCCATTAATTCAATACATGATTTTAGACACCCCATCATTCTCCTTTCCTGATTCAAATGAATTTGGGATCGGTACAACATATCTTTTTTCCACAATCCTCTATTATTCATCGGGATCCCTTTTTTAATCAAGGTCATCTTATCAGCCATCTTCTTTCTTGCCATATCTTCCAGACATTCCATCTTAATTTTTTTTAGTTCATTATCAAAAAGAAAATTATGTTCGCTTCTGTAAATAGATCTTCTAAGGCTCATTTAAGTCCGAGGCTGCGGGCTGTTCGAAATATAAACCTCGGCCCGGAACACAAAGGGCTAAAGGAGGAACATGAATCGGTTTTGGTCAGTACAAGTTTGATACTCCCTTCAGCTTCATCTGGGTGAGTCATCACCCGAAAAATTGGCTCACTTAAGTAGATTATTCAGCCAATATATTATTGTCAGTTTGTAAGTACGTACCTTCGCACATGCTGGTTCATGGGTACGTTACAGTTCGGAGAGGTGCACTTGTAGTCTCCATTGAAGCAGTACTTATCAAGGAATGCGCCCAGAGATATGTCATGACGACCATACATTTCCATCGTCACTATCCTGAAAAAGAAATATTTAATAATATTTTTTTTTACATCATGCCTGTATTTTAAATATAAAAGCAGCTGCACCATAGATTTTTTCAATTCCCACCAAGTTAGTACTGCATAGTGATTTAGATTGATATTTTTGGTCCCCTTTGTAAAAAAAAAACAACTATTCCATACGTTTTGACAGTAAACGTAAAGCAGTTTTATAGGAAGCATGACATTCTACGTGACCCCCCCCCTCCCCTCCTACACTCATAAAGAAATTTTTGCACAACAGTAAATTCACTACTGAATATAAATAATAAATAAATAAATATCTTGGGACAACTCACACAAGGCTATCTGATCCCAAGCTATGCAGAGCTTGTGTTATGGTAACCAGACAACTGATATACATACTTATATAATTTATAAATACATACATATTATAGATAAATCACACTCAGACACAGAACAAACAATCATGCTCATCACACAAAGTTTGTCCTGGGCGGGAATCGAACCCACTACCTCCGGCTCAGCAGTCAGGGCCACTAACCACTGGGCCAACAGGCCTGTCAATATGTGGTAAACATCGGTGCCTCTTCCCCCCAGTCTCATTAGATCTCATCAGGCCGCATTTGTACGGACAGATCCGAAGAAAAACGATGATTGCCTGATGAGACGATGAGATATCTGTACAAACCATGGGTTCACGAAGAATTCAGGCACGTAGGCAGACTTGTAATAACTGATGAAATCAGACGTAACTTTGCAGAAATCATCAACATTCAATTTTAAGTGTCAAATCCATGCATTCGCGCCTGAGCGGTCGCCGAGTCAACATATCTTGGGGATGCCCCGTAGAGGGGAAAAACACTTGCCGAACATAGGTTTTGATGATTACATTTTTTATGCAGGGTCGGGCATGCTGCATCCTAAAAAACTACATAATTGGCATAACATTCATTTTAAGGGCTAGAGTCTTTTAGACTGGTTTTCCGGCGCGAGAGGGTCGACCAGTTCGTGGTCGTTCGGGTCCAATTCGCGTTCTTTTGGTTTTGCTCAGGCTTGGCCTGTAAGTGGCGGATAATGGCCGGCTTCCTCTCACCGAAAAGAAGCCTAGTGTGAAGTAGTAACTTTTAAGGCTGATTGTGCTTACCAAGGGTTGACACAGAAGTCAGGAACATTGGCAGACTTGTTACTAAAACTGTACAGCAACAAACTGAGCTGTTGATGGTTCTCCGGCGCGAGAGGGTCGAGCGGTTCGTTGTCGTTCGGCTTCTCGTTCGGGTCCAGTTCGGGTTCCTTCGGCTTTTTCAACACAGATGGTTTGTACATCGGACATTGAGCTGGAATTGGAAAGTTTTGTAATATCGAGTTTCTTTTTCGAGTTCCGGACGGTCGAGACGATGCGTCCTCTGGACCTCATTGATACCAAAAATTTGTTCTATGCAACTTTACGTTAGATGTTTCGAGCCGCCATAAAATTTGAACTAAATTATAGTAGTATACTCACGTTTATGTTTGTCGTTCACGAGCCGACAACCGGTGGCCCGGTAATGCGCGAGCGCTGCCTTCACTGCCGGGTCATCGGCCGGCGCAGATATAGCCATCGTTGTGAATGGGTGAAGCTCCTACAAAAGAAAAGTTTTACAAATATTTTTAGTTAGTTTTATCAAAGCTAAATCTCAACTATATCATTCATTAAGAATTTGTACAACATGGAGTACAATGCTGCAAAATATAAAGAAGCGGGGAGGTGTGTGCAGTACCTTGAGCTCTTGCTGCGTGAGGGCGGCGCGCGTGGAGTGTCGGGGGGCGCGGGGATTGTGCGGGGGCGCGGGGGGCGCGGCCAGCAGGGGGGCGGGGAACTGTGTACGATACCTTGAGCTCTTGCTGCGTGAGGGCGGCGCGCGTGGAGTGTCGGGGGGCGCGGGGATTGTGCGGGGGCGCGGGGGGCGCGGCCAGCAGGGGGGCGGGGAACTGTGTACGATACCTTGAGCTCTTGCTGCGTGAGGGCGGCGCGCGTGGAGTGTCGGGGGGCGCGGGGATTGTGCGGGGGCGCGGGGGGCGCGGCCAGCAGGGGGGCGGGGAACTGTGTACGATACCTTGAGCTCTTGCTGCGTGAGGGCGGCGCGCGTGGAGTGTCGGGGGGCGCGGGGAGTGTGCGGGGGCGCGGGGGGCGCGGCCAGCAGGGGGCGGGGAACTGTGTACGATACCTTGAGCTCTTGCTGCGTGAGGGCGGCGCGCGTGGAGTGTCGGGGGGCGCGGGGAGTGTGCGGGGGCGCGGGGGGCGCGGCCAGCAGGGGGGCGGGGAACTGTCCGCGAAGCGCACAGCGCCGCCCCGCCTCCGTCTCCAGGTAGGGCGCCGGGATGATCATGTTCGGCGACATGGATAGCACGACGTCGTCTGTCGACCATCTAGGAAGGGAAGTAATGGCATTGTGACACTATTTTGCAAATGTCAAATAAAATGTCATGCAAACATCAAGGGATACGATCGCGCTTATCGAGATGATCTCTATTGCTCATAAAGCACGAATCCCCTCCTACCAGACTTGTGTTTCCCTTAATTCTACGAATACTTATAGACATGTGTGTTTGACAGCTATTAATTAAAAAAAATTGGCAGAAGTTAGGCCACGCTTCCGACAAAAATCTTCCAACCCCTTTCAAACTGAAACTCAAACTAGAAAACATTGTTTTCAATAAGACCATTACAGGAACACTTCAATGTCAAGAAATAGAAGGATGAAGCTACAGTCACAAAGCATAATAACTTGTGAAAGTACTGTTGTTCCCCATTCCAAACGATGACGACGAACGATGTAGCAAGACGTCCATTTTTTAAACCAACTTACCGATCAGTATGCGGATCTGCTTTCAGCTTAGCTTCCTCCTTCGGTAAGAAAACATCGTCATCAACAGACAACGTAGCGCGCAATGGATCGCTAAAGTCCCTGATGGGAACACCACAACTTAGCGTTTTATCACTTTCTGTCTTACGGACAAACTGCTTGGAACTCTGCAAAGGATCCTCGTCCAACGATTTCTTATGATTAACTTCATTTTTCGTTTCATCATTTGCATTTTTGGAAGGAGCATTTTTATCATCACTTTTCGCAGTCTCTTTAATACTTGAATTCGTAAATATATTGTCAGATCTAGAAGATTCGTTGCTGTCCGTTTCGTTACTCTTTCTCGATTCTTCGTTCAAGGAATCTTTACGAACAGCAATTTCTTTTTCACTTCCGTTACTTTGAGTATCATTATTTGTAATATCAATTTTGGCGGTTTCATCTTTTGTTGTGTCGGTTTCATTGAGATCATCGTCAAATGTCATTCCTGGTTCTGGTAGGATTGCTTCGATGTCTCCTAGGAATGCTTTCTCTAGCTTCCAGTTGTAACATGCTAACAACATGAATTTGACAACTTTCTTCACTTTGATTAGCTCCTGTAGGGATGCGCCACGCAGCAATATGCAGCAGGCTAAGTTTGGTTCCGCGCATCCTTCTAGAACCATCAGTGTTTTGCTGGAATCTGTGGAAGGGAAAGTTATGTCATCGTTGTTATTTCAAGTTGTTTTTGATAATTGGAGCAAAAGTTAAAGCTCTTGATTGTTTGGTCTATCGTTTTGTTTGTTTATGTATCATGTCGTTTGAGCACAATTGCTTACAATTTTGTCACAAACAGAGTTTGAGAGTTATTCATTAAAATAAGGCTGACAAATGGCACTGTTCGAATGCCAAGGTTACATATTGTGAGTTTCCCAAAAATACTCGCCATTTATGAACGTTGTTCTACAAAATGTAGTTTCTTGTCAACCCTCCCTCGTTACCCTGTTTTATGAAAGGATCAATATTGTTTGATGTTTTATAAATGGTCACGTAGATTCATAAAGAGTAGTTACAATTCTTGACGTAGAAGTTGGCGCAGGTCCCGAGGCGCGGCATGCCGACGCGCGCGTCGATGGAGGCCAGTCGGTCGGCGCTAGTGGCGCGCGCGGCGCGGGCGAGTGCGCGCGGCCGCACGTGCGCCGCCAGCGCCACGCGCGCCGCCCGCAGCGCGTCCTGCACGCCGCGCGCCGCCGCGCCGCGCACCAGCACCACGCGCGGCCGCAGCGCCGCTATGCGCGCTGCGCACCGCACCAGGTACTCGCGCTCCTACTCACAACCACATACTTTACTTAGGCGATTCTCACACTGCCCCGCATGATGCAGCGTAGCGCGTGGATGCGTGTTCTTCCGTTGCTTGTAAGTATCTCCGTTTGTATGGAAAACACGCACAGTCTAACACACTGAAAATGCATCCACGCGCGTTCACGCGGATTACGCGCATACACGCGGAGAAACATGCACCCCCGCGCGTAGGTGCGGGGCGAGACGCAAGGTATGGCACACCAAATCCCGCAGTGCCGCGCGTGATTTTGAATGGGCGTGACGTCTGTGTTTGAAAATGGATCTCGATATCGAATAAATGAGAGCCGCCGTGCGTGAATCTACAAAACGCACCTACGCGCGTGAGTGCGCAAAAAACCCGCACGATGATGCAGATCTGCACTCCCGCAGGAACGCGCGTAGGTGCGTCGACACGCAATATGCAGCATGATGCGGGGCAGTGTGAAAACCGCCTTATACCTAATTTTGCCAATTCGATTTGCGTGATTCCTATTAAATTAAATACTATCCCTACTAATATTATAAAAACGAAAATGAGTTTATTTGTTACCTCTTCATTTGATGAATCCGAACCCTGGAAACGGGCATAGACAATTTTTTTAAAAAGGTGAGAAACGGGCGAGAAAGAGGAGAGAGAAAGATGTTTTTTACGATCATCACGCAGGTTAAAGTTGGCGTTAGCGCAGAGTAACTATGCTACGCGGACGAAGTCACGGGCGGAAGCTAGTATTTCTACAAATTTTCACGCAAAACATAAGATCATTAAATCAAAAGTCATTTATTCAAATTAGGCCGATATCAGCAGGTTTTGAACGTCAAATTACAAGAGACAATCCCATGAAACGCCCTGCCGTTCGGCACTTCCTAGCGGAAGGAAGGCATTTTTATGATCTAACGTATGAGCTACCCCATTTTTTTCTAGTGCGAGATATAAATCCGTTGACACTTTGTTTAATAATTGTACATTCTTCAACCATAAACTACGTACCTGCATCAACACTGGTTCAAGCGAAGTAAGTTTGCCTTCAACTCGCTGATACGCAATAGAACAGTCTAGAAGTAATATCGTGGGGTTCGATATCTGCTGCGGCATACCTCTGTATTCAAACAAATTTTCAGGGTCAAAATTAAATAGCTAGCAAAAGTACAAACATGATATAGCGAAAAACAAAACACTCCTTTCGATAAAACAACCATAAATCCGAAAAAACCGGCTAAGTGCGAGTCGGACTCACGCAGGAAGGGTGCCATCCTTACTAATATTATAAAAGCGAAAGTGAGTTTGTTTGTTACATCTTCACGCTTTAATGGCTAAACCGATTTTGATAAATTTTGGTACAGAGATAGTTGGGAACCATTTTTTTTAAAAAAAGAGTGGGATATGAGGGAGAAAGAGGGTAGAAACGGGAAAACTTAGCGTTGCTATTACAAATCAATAAGGCGCTACCGAATTTAACGCGGTCGAAGCCGCGAGCAAAAGCTAAAGTCATCTATAAAAACGGAAAAAAAAAATGTTTTATTGTGTGGAAGTCACCTTAAATATTATATTTTATTCTGTTTTTTTTTTTTGTGTTCGTAAAAGAAAACAATTGAAAATTTCAACTGTCACATTATGACGGTTCATGAGATACAGCCTAGTGACAGACGGACGGACAACGGTCTTCATATTACGGTCCCGTTTTACTCTTTGGGTACGGAAACCTAAAAACAACAATCTCACCTGTGAGCAACGTTCTTAGTGAGCACGACGCCCTGCACGACGCAGCTGTCCCTCATAGTACCGCCGGGCACTTTCTTCACTTGCACGTAGTTCCGTACGTCTATGTCATTGCTGTTCACGTCTGTACACAACCAACGGCACCATTAGTATTTATTTTTATTATTCATTGGGTTTTAGCATGGGTTTTGTTTACATTTGGTATCGCTTCTCGTTGGCCGTACTGTAGCCCTACTATGACCTCTTAAAGCAATTCTTATTCCGCTGAGGGAAAGAGACAGAGCTATACAGGGTGTCTAGCACCATCTCTTTCACTCAGTGGAATAAGAATTGCTATAAGATGTCATAGTAGCCCTTCAGTACATATTAAACGTACCTAGCACGATGGTATCGGCGGCGTGCACACACAGCGGGTACAGCACGTGCAGCCACGCGGCCGGGAGCGCGTGTCGCGCGAGGCACTGTCGCATTAGTAGACGCAGGTGATCCTCTCCCGATACGACGATCGCCTTGCATATGTTGCGGGCTTCTGTCGACACTGCGGATACCATGTTATTTTTTCTTGATTAAGATAAATAATAAAAAAAATAAAAACGTCTTCTGTTCCATGCAAAACACGTCACAGTATTTCAGATTAAATGAATTTTGTTAATTAACATACTAAACTACATACATGCCATTTATAACAAATTATTCTTTTTTCAATTATTTATTGCTTGAATTCATCACAATCACTTTAATATAACACTTTTTATTTAAAGCTAATTTTAATTTTATGATTAATAAAATGTCGATAAATAATAAGATTTACATAAATAGGTAATAGTAGTATTGTTGAAAATATGATTTTACATTAGTGGCCTTTGCTTTTTTTATAAGGATGTAGTTTATTTTAAGCAACTTTGGGGCCCTCGTGTATATAGAGAAAATTCCCCATAAGCAAATAAAGATTTATAATAGATAAATATTTTTTAACTAACGAACGAATGAGTCCGATAAAAAAAATGGCATAACTTAAAATTCAGAAAAAAAAGAAAAAGAAAAAATGAATATCGGTACGTAAGATGTAACATAGATCCAGGAAAAATGTATTTTATTTGAAGGACTCTAAAGTCTAAACTAAGTCGTTATGTTGTTTAAAACAAAATAAACACTCACCTTCATTTTGTTCTATAACAGGCGCCTCTTCTTCACTTGACGAAGATTTCTTCTCTGTAACAAATCACGAATTTACTTTCGAACTAAGATTTAGCTCTTAATCAAGAAGCGTTAAGGTATATTATTGAATACCTGCTTTAGATGTTCTGATCAGTCTTGCGGAGTTCTCTCCAAGATTGAGATCGAGGCAGTAAGATGAGACGCTTTCGACTAATCTTGTCGATTCCTCTTCTGTGGACGAATGTGTATTTTGACGATAGTTTGCTTGTCCATTGTTTTCTGAAAAACATCCCCATTTTAACGCTATTTATTTTTTCAATGAGAGTAACTGGTGACTTGGTGACCTGGAGACCTGCTACTACAGGTGTTATCACCTACCACACGCACCAGCAATCCACAACCAAAAATTGTCAGCTAATAGTTCTTTGTGTAATGTTGTCTAAATTGGTCTAATTTACAAATAAAAAAACGTGTCCCTTATTTTTGAATATTCTAAAAGACGGCCATTTTTTTTGGAATTTACTCCTTAAGAATCGATTTTCATATATAAGTATGAGAAAAATCCGAGGGGTAAAACCTACTAAAGTAACGAAAATGTGTCACGTTTTTAGTGCGCACCTTTAGTGCGCAACTTTCTAATTTGGCTGTGAGTGTATTAAGACGTACATATGGTATGCTGTATAGGCGACTATTATACTATAATATGTTAATTGGATTGTTTGTTTCTATCAGTGTCGATGTATTTATATTGCTATTTTTTTTCATTAATTTGTGAATTTACCCTTTCATATGATATTAATCTTTTTTCAAATGAATAAACTCTTTTGCGTATGGTTAGATACTCGTACTTAAGGAGTAAACTCCAGTCGTGCGTCGGAGCTGACACACACTTTTTTTTTTTGGAAACTGGCCTATTACTCATACACACCTACACATTACAGTACTTACGTGATTCATCGTCATCGGTGGCCCTTGGCGGTAGCACTATGGGCTTATACAGCGCGTAGTCGGCGAACTGAGGTAATTCCGTCATGCAGTCCATGTACCCTGCGCTTAAAAGGTTCTGACATACCAACGTCGCTTGCGCCCTAGAAAAGGAAGTCAATTTTACTTGTCTAGAGCAAAATCTATCGTATATAATAATAAAATCTATGTTTTATATAACTAGCTGCACCCTGCGGTTTCACCCACGTATACTGGGATATCTAATTTATAAAATTCTCGTGTCACAATTTTCGTTCCCATACTCCTCCGAAACGGCTGGACCGATTTAAACGAAATTTTGTGTACATATCGGGTAGGTCTGAGAATCGGCTAACATTTATTTTTCATACCCCTAAGTGAACAGCGGGTGAAACCGCTGGTCACAGCTAGTTATACATATAAACCTTCCTATTGAATCACTCTACCTATTGCTGAAAACTGCATTCAAATCCGTTGAGTAATTTAAAAAGATCTAAGCGAACAGACAACGGAAGAGACTTCATTTTATACTATGTAAAGATATATTATAAAACTAGCTGTTCCTCGCGGTTTCACCCACGCTGCTCAGCACCTGTTGGTCGTAGCGTGATGTTATATAGCCTATAGCCTTCCTCAAGAAATGGACTATCCAACACTAAAAGAATTTTTCAATTCGAACCAGTACTTCCTGAGATTAGCGCGTTCAAACAAACAAACTCTTCAGCTTTATAATATTTGTATAGATAATATTAGTATAGATAACAGACCGATTACATCACAAAAAAAAAGACGACGTTTCGCTTTTCCTTATAAAAGTCGGCCGATTTAATAATTATCGACAGCAACATATTAAGAAACAGTTGAAATAGCTTTCTATTATTTCCTCCAGTCTTATGAACTTTTCGAAGTTGTCTGGTAATCCTCTAATCACGGTGGTATTTTTTATTTCATAATTTTTGGTAGGTAATTTTATTTTGTCTAAAAGTTGCTGAAACATGGGAAAAGAAGAAGGACACGCCTATAGCACCTTAATTTTATGGAAATAAGGAGTGCATCCCAGGCTGGCTGGTATTATTATATTATTTATGTATGTAAGCTTATTCACCTCGTCTTATTGTTGGTGTTATCCATGACCCATTGCAGAATGTCACAACCGCGCCAAACGCCATTGTAGCGGACTAGACGATACCTGAAAATAATAATAAATTAAACAAGGTCAAATATAAACTATCGACACTACGCAGACATGATGGGTATCGATAAAACACTACCCGTGTTGATGCATGTTGCCTGTGTTGCCGCGTGTTACCTATGTTGATGTGGGTTACCTATGTTGATGTGGGTTACATATGTTGATGTCGGTTACCTATGTTGATGAGGGTTACCTGTGTTGACGTGGGTTACCTATGTTGATGTGGGTTATCTATGTTGATGTGGGTTACCTGTGTTGCTGTGTGGGCAGCGTAAAGGACAGTTGTCGGAACACGTCGTGCAGCGCCTCCTTGTGTGAAGTGCGCGCTTCACAGCGCTCTTCCTGTTCACGTGCGAACATGAAGTTATCGCGTAACTTGCTCGCTTGAGAGGATTTGTTCTCAGGGAACTTCACCTGGTAATTTTTTTTATTATTTTTAATTTGACAAGAAGTTTGAAAGATCAGTATTTTTTGCTGATGGAATTTTCCATGAAATACACAGCTGCTAGAGCCCGTTAAAGGTGGTAAGAGTAACACAAACCTGTAAGTTTTCCTGTAACGTCCTCAGATCGGGCGGAATCTCGCCCGTCATGTCATTCTCCTTTAGGTAACTCAGTACTACGTTGCAACAGTAATTGCATACTCGTAGTCCGCCAGCGCAACTGAATATGTGACCTGAAGCAAGAAAATAGGGTATAAAGTTAAAATTAATTACTTTTATCCTGGAAAAATACATGGAAGGCACGGGCAACAGATTGTTTAACACCATTGGCGGTTTTTTTTATGTCAGTCAGCCAATATAACTAAAACAGCTTGATGTTGATTTCGAGATACAATAAAAAACAGCCAAGAGCGAGTCGGATTCGCGCACCAACGGTTCCTTACAAATTTGCGATATAAATGACCGTATCTTTGATTGCGTAGACTTAGAGGGTTGATCTTCCCACAGCTCTAAGGGACCACAAACTTAAGTATATGGTTTTTGACAGATGAATAACGAAGTGATCCAATAAGAGTTTCTTTTTTCCTTTTGAGATACGTAACTTTAAAAATCTGTTGATTATTGTTTCAGAAACAAATGTACTCATTGTTTGTATTTGATTTTAGCCTGCATCAGCTCACTGCCGAGAAAGGCCTCTCTACTTAACTTCTGATACTTTAAGTACCAGAATTCAGAATGTTGGAGAATTAGATTCCACACCACCTGCAGAGGTGTACCAGATTCTGTTTACCTGTATCCTAGCAATGCCTCTCTTTTTTCGGGTGAGCAATCCTTCCCCGTTCTGGGCGGAGTGGGGGAGGAGTGTCTGACTTATAAACCCATTCATGTTCCTTGTTTTGCCCTTTTGGTTCGACTTTCCTTTGACGGCCGTCGAATTAAGGGTGGGGAGTGGTGAGGGGGGGTAGGGGGGGGTGGGTACTACCCCCCCTTAAAGGGAAAAGTTGCGGAGCCCCCCCCTTTTCGAGTTTTTTTAATTTTTAAGTCTGAGGAAATTTTTCCCATTTTATGAATTAAAGTTAATAGTAAGTGTAAAAAACCATGGGGGACCCCTTAGGGGGGAAGGGGGTGCTCCCCCTTCATCAAAAAACTTGGTCGACGGAGCCCCGCTTTGCGGGGCTCCTACTTCTGGGTGGTTTATAAAAAAATAACCACGAAGGGGATGGCGCGGTCTATTCGCTCGCTTCGCTCGCTCACACGACCCCGCCATACCCTTCTAACCTAACCTGTCCGAGTCGGGGTGCCCTAAAGTCCAGATTGCAATCAGTCTCTCCTATAAAGTAATAATAAGCTGCAGATGCGGCTCGTCCGATGCCTACGATTTGTTACAGGAGGCGGAGACTGCTCTCCCTAAACACCTCCAACTCTATAAAAACACTCTAGGGGTAGGACAGACTCGTACCAGGTGGTTGTTGTGTTGTTGTCAATCAATTAGGCTCTTTGACATAAATTGAACCTAACCTATTTATTTGTTCGTCAGTTTTACGTTCCGTTCCACAAGCCGACAAAAAACGGTAAACACTTAACATTTTATTTATTTTTATTTCTTACTGAAAATATGGCTGTAATTTATATATAAACTGTTAAATATATGTATGCATGAAAACTATTTAAACTAGTACAAAATATTATTATTTACGTAAATTTATATAAAATAAAATGTTACCAAACGTAAGACAACTTAACCGTTGATGAAACGAAACGTTCAATAGTGAGAATTCTATATAATCTGTGGTAGGAATTGATATAAATACTGCAAAAATATTTATTTTCAACATTTTTTTTCTCAAAAAGTACGTGTCTCCGCATGTTGAGACTTTACGTGTGTTCTTATAATAATTTAACCTTTCTGTAAAAAAAATATCAACCCCCAACTCGACGGCCGTCAAAGGAAAGCTTAGCCGCCCTTTTTGTTCCGGGGCCGTGGTATCTCTTTTGAATAACTCGCAAGCCCGGCAGGTAACAATGCCTCTGAGGTACAAACTTTATAATATGAAAGTAAGAAGTAGTAGTAATTTTTAGTTTACCTGGCACTCGTTGGCTACAGCATCTGGAACAGAATATCTGGCCACACACACGGCAGTGGTGTCTCCTTCTCAGTGTACTGAACCGCGAGGCACACTCATAGCACTCCCGAGATATGTCATCAGGCATCCAGTAGCGGGCCAGTTCAGTATCGGCGTATTTCTTACCACCCTGGAAATAAAGCTATAATTTACATAAATACTTCTGTAATAATAGCACATTTGTGTATGCGACTCCATAAGTCACTGAACAAAGGAGATAAATAACTAGGCTCCTCAGATACAGTTAAAAGTATCAAGGCTCGTTATTGACAAATAGTTATTGAAAAATTAACAAACTGATGGATGTCTCCCACACAGTAATTAGCTTTGCACTGTCTTAGTAAAATATTTTATAAATTAATATTTACAATAAACAAATTATTGAAAATTTGTTTAATGTAAAAATACTAAATTAAGTTTATAAAGTGCAGATATTCATTACAATCACCTCATCCAAGGTCAATTTTCTAAATGCATAGATAAGATAAAATAGGTAGCCAAATATTCAAAGTATTTAATATAGGAGATTTTTTGTCAGTGTATTTTTACCTGGCTTTTTATTTTTATTCCGAATTCAAAACAAATCAATATCATTACACATAAAACCCTACCTACATAAGTTTAATAGGCTAAATAACAGTTAAGTTCTACTTACGCCAGAGCCCAAGGCAATGAGACTGCTTATTCTTCTAAGGACGTTAGGCAAACTTCGTCCCTCTAATTCAACAGCATAGGACCCAGTCTCCGGTTTCCCATCGTCATATTCTTGCTTTTCATCATCAGTCCGAGGGGCGTCTTTACCGTCACTCATCGTTCTATCCTGCAAACTATCTGCGCCCTCACTTGGCGAAAAAATTGGAAACTTCCATAATTTATTAAAGAACGTCGAGACACCGCTCTGCGCCGACTCTGCTTCGTAACGAGGGAATTCTGTAATTTGAGAAGTATCATATTTATCCATAATCAAGAGATTATTGTTAAATAGTTAGTGATAAACATTGAAAATAATGAAATGTATTGTTAGCTTTGTAATTTGTATGTGTCAACAATAGCTGACACAACGATGACATTGACATAGGTTTCATGCTTCAAAATAGCATCAAATTCAAGTGCAGCTGCTTATCTGTTCAGTCAGCTGATTTGCAGAGGTACACATAATCGCCTAAACTTGGAGAATGTAATCTAATGTAGCCTATTGCCAAAGTTCATTGGTTTGAGCTACTAATGTATGGTTGTACTCCGAAAGTTTTGACATACATTGTATTGTATAACGGGCTGGTGTCCGCAACTCCACGTCTGAGGCGCGTATTTTGCGTATGGTTTGACATACATAGTATAGTATTTTTTGACATGGTAATTAAATGAAACTATTTAGGTGCGTATTTAGTAGACATTTAGCAGATTTGAAGTTGCCGATTCTTTTTTCACAATTAGCTAGTTTTTGAGATCACTAGTTAGTTTGCCACAAGAAATGCACACTATGGCATCTCCAGGCGATTGAAACGTTACGTAACTATGGCCTTAGGGCCAATGTATTTTAGCTGAGGGTATCTCCAACTACTATCTCCAGGCTAATTTTGTTCCATGGATTGGCTTGTATTCTTTTACTAAACTCTATGCCACAAATTGACAGGGCAAACAGCAATGACAACGACAATCGTATTTGACAATTGAGATAAATTAACAATTTCCTTTTCGTGCTGACTGCGAGGTACCGTGAGCTAACTGAGCGAAGTGTGAAATCAGTTTTTTCTTTCATTATTTGAATAAACCTTTATTAAAACAATGGGAGAAGTGTCGCTCGAAACTGCGGCTTACGCTAAAATTATGTTACACGCTGCTAAATACCCACACTGTGCTGTAAACGGAGTTCTTTTAGCGGATTCCACAAAAATCCGAGATGGAGCTAAAAATCAGGATTTGGATATTGTGGACACAGTTCCGCTGTTCCACCACAGCCATTATTTGTCGCCAATGGCTGAGATTGCTCTTACGCAGGTAATTATGTCAAGCGATACTAGATGTGTTAGGTTAATATTTACGATTCTGTATGATAAATTAATTGATGGTCGGACTGTTCGGTGCAATTCTGACTACGAGATTAACAATTGGCTTATTGTATCATTCAAGTCTTAGTTATCAGTGAGTCAGTGTTTGCTTATAAGAATTTGTTTGTAAACTTTTAGGTGTAATTTTTTTGTTATTGATCAGCTGTTCTCTTGTAAATTGTATAATTTGTTTCCAAAGATCGAGACAGTGGCTCAGACAGACAACCGTGTGATAGCAGGCTACTATGCAGCCTGTGAGAACTTCAAAGACAACACAGTTGAGAAGTGCCCTGGCCAGAAGATAGCAGAAAAAATTGCAGAGCATTTCCCTTCTGCTGTGTTTATTGTGGTAAGAAATATTTTAATCAAAAATTTTATGTTTCTAATCAGCATTAGCTATAAGTAGGTATGTTTTATGTTGTGGCTGAGATTTAAGAGTATCCTTCAGTGAGGTAGTATCCTAATCTATATCCTATCAGTAGACCATTCATCTGTCTCATCAGTACACCACAATCTGAATCTTCTAACCTGATAGACAGATGTGTTGCTGGGGTATTTGTTCTGCTACTTCTTCCCAACTAAAACTCCAGGAAGTGGCCAAGGGTAGGGCATTTTTGTGGGACTGTCTCTTGTAATTTGACATTCAAAAAGTGCTGATTATCAGCTTAATTTGAATAAATGACTGAGTTTTATTGATTGGAGTAGATTATATGGTAAAAATGACAGCTTTAGCCGGTTTTTATAGCTTAGCAGCCAATTTAGGTAACAAACAAATATGTAAACAGTTAAAAAATCATCAAGTTTTGACATTTCTTAATTTATACAACATAATCGTAGACCTAGATGTATTCTGCTGCTTCAAGGGCTAGTTTGAGGTGTCTCCAGAAGGAAAAAAAGCAATTTGTTTCAATAGTTTTTAACCTGCTTTAAATGCCAATGAGCTCATAAAAAAACTAGCTAAACTTTTATCAAAAACAATCCTGGAAAATAGAGGAAACTAAAATTTTAACAATTCCTTGCCTGCTCTCCTCAGGTGGATAACAAGAGGATGATGCAGCATCTGGATACACCTGCCATCAAGTTACACAAGTACACCGAAGGAAGGTGGAAGCCAAAGGATGCCAACAAAGTTATGTTCCGTAAGTAGTATTATCCGATGAATGTTATAACTACATCACTGCCTAGGTGGTTGAGTGGGTGACTGGACGGATGACTGCTGGGTATTAGGTTGGGCTCAATTGCTGAGTCAGGCAAAATGTTATTCGGTTCTGCTATTTCTTAGTAGCTACCATGGAGTCTGGATAGACCTGGAGACTTAGACTCGCCCTCTGCTACGTGTGACTAACTGGGCATAATGTGGGTGTAGGTACTAAAAGGTGTGTGTAAGTACACCCACATTATGCCCAGAGGTGTGCCTTTGCCTAAACGTTCAGTAATTACAGGTGTGATGTTATGCATTTTTCCATTTGCCTAGGATAAATGATAATGTTATATTTCTCCGACAGACAGTAGTGCATACTTATTTCTGTTTCCTATCTTGTTTCATTTTATTAAACTGGCCTTATTAGTTGGTACGTATATTGGTAAAATTTTGCACACACAAGCAAGCATGACTTGATTCTGTTGCTATGTTAATAGGGAAATCTTATTTCCTTCTTTTTATTTAAAACAAGGCTAGTTTTTTTTTAACTTATATTTTTAACTAGCTGTTCTGTGCTTCTGTTACTCGCGGTTTCACCCACGCTGCTCAGCACCTGTTGGTCGTAGCGTGATGTTATAAAGCCTATAGCCTTCCTCAAGAAATGGACTATCCAACACTAAAAGAATGTTTCAATTCGAACCAGTACTTCCTGAGATTAGCGCGTTCAAACAAACAAACAAACTCTTCAGCTTTATAATATTTATTTTTAATTATTTTTAATACCGCATTTTCTTTACAGAAACTCCATACGTCTTAGAGACCGTATCGCACTTGCTGCAACGTGGCGTCCAAAAAGATCTGGTAGACTTCGACAACTACTTGGATGACCTGTCTCAAGACTGGACCAACCTTGGCATAGAGAAGCTGATTGCTAGTATCAATGCTTCAAACACAATTGACTGTAAGGAGGATGAGAAACTCTTCCGATAATGTTAAGGGGATATTTAAGAAATATTACACACAATGTAAGCTATACTTAACAGCATACAACCTAACGTGGTAAGCATGCGATCTAGAATACAGACTAACCCTTGTGACATCTGGGGTTTTACAGGATTTACCAATGATAAGCATAAAATATAGTTGTCATCATTTACATTCCACTGAATTTTGTTATGCCAATGTAATGATGCTTACGCTTAAGCATAATAATTATTGGGCATATATGTTTTGCCATAAATTCAGTTGGCATAATAAAAACTGAAGCAGGAATAGGCTCTTACAGGAATAGGCTCTTACAGGAATAGGCTCTTCTCTCAAGAGCCCTAACCACCGTTAGTTCGGATGCAATTTCCAATGCAAGTGCACTAATATTTTCAAATGTTTTTTTTTTTAATATGTAGTAATATCGAAATTATGTTAATGTACTAATGATATTTACTTAACTAACCAAATCATGATAAAAATAAGACTAAATGTTAATTGTGCAAACCTTTGCACTGCGCCAAAGTATTATTATGCTAATAAAAGTTAAGCAAAATCGTTATGCTAAACAAAATTATACCTTAAATATTTTATGCTGAGATGGGTATTCCCGTTTTACAGAAACCGCAGCTTTACCACGCGGTGGAGGTCTTAGTTCGATAGTGTATGTGATGGTTTAGTTTACTTTGTCGTGTTAGAGTAATTTATTATACATATTATGTGTTACTTGAATATACGAATTTTATGTTTATTATGCGTTATGGATTGTTTGAGGATGCATTTACAATTTGTAGTCACGCATTTATTGTTCCAATTCTTGACACTATTCCTCCCAAAATAATTGGCCCAAAATATTTCTGGTTGTCCATTTCTTCTTCGCCTCAAAGACTCATTGACAACTTTCAGTATCATCAATTATTTTTTTGAAGATACTGTTCTTCAAATTTATCCGTTCAGGTGTGATGGTATGAAACATAGTCCACATTTATGACAACAAAAATAATGTCTAACTAAACTGAATCGAAATCTGCGCGGGACACGAATGCGCTTGTAGACTGTTTTAATAATGAAGAAAACATGCGACTAATCGTATAATAAGTTAATCGGCTTAAGTCCCGTATCCCGCGCAGTTTTCGCCTCAGTGTGGCCGGAGCTTTATCTAGGAAAAACAATCAGATTTTATATTATTATGTATTTAATTGTTATTCAGTTATTTAAATTCATTCCTTAGTTTAAGTGTTTTTTTTTAATGTCGACATATTTGATGTACCGTGTTTCAAACAAAACAAATAAGCGAACGTCGCTATAATTTAGTTAGGCGAACTAAAACACTTGGTCGCACCGATAGAGGTCGCCTTGTCAACTTCTGCGCAGTGTACTTCAATTATGAATGTGACGATCGCCTTGGTCAAGACGTGGCTGTACTGTGTTGCCAGCTTACAAATACAGTGTTCTACTTTTTTTCTTCTATAGCATGTACGCAACTGCTACAATGTTTAATCATAGCATTATATGTTATTACAGAAGATTGTGTAAGAAATATTTATTTCAATAAAATAACAACTATTATGACCAGTTCGTGTTTATTTATTTTTAACGACCGTCGAAGTATTCTTCGATCAATTTCTTGCATTTTGTCATGCCGCTTAAATTGCCAGCTTTGCCTTGGAACTTTCCGTTTTTGAACGCACCTTTGCAGTTTAGTAGTTCTGTTATCCTGAAAAAATACAAGGCACTATTAATTTATTTAAATAAAAATGCATTAAAGCATATATAATTGCGGCCTTCATGCCTTAAGCATTCTCCGTTGCAGAGAGGCCCGTCAGGGCAACCTACTGCCGAGGTAGCGGGTTGTTCGAAAGAGATACCGCGGCCCGGATCATAAAGAGTGCGAGGCTAATGAACAGTTTTTTTTTTCTTAAAAGGCTAATTAAGGAATACGGGTGGGTTTTACTCAGTAAAAGTCTGACGAGAGGGTCTGACGGGGGTAGCTTTTTCATTTTAGATAGCCAATATTTTTCAACTTAAAAATCTTTAAGTAAGTAATTGTACAAGACAGTCCTTACTGGGTCAGAACGATGTTACGCACCGGCCGCCGTCATTAGAGAGGG
The DNA here is from genome assembly GCA_958449745.1 of Ochropleura leucogaster. Classification (NCBI taxonomy): domain Eukaryota; kingdom Metazoa; phylum Arthropoda; class Insecta; order Lepidoptera; family Noctuidae; genus Ochropleura; species Ochropleura leucogaster. The sequence continues at coordinate 16,069,731 of OY288216.1, forward strand.
CGAAAACGGTTTATAATAACTACTATTCAATGTACAGACACCGAGGAGAAAAAAAATTAACACTACCGAAGTGACGTGCTGAATATTTTCGAGCTCGCTTCGCTTGCTCAAATATGTACCTATGTAATATTAGTTTTGTTAGTTGATCAATTGGAAAATGTTCTGTATAACCGTAGTAACCGACTCCCATTTGACAAAATAAATTCAATATAATCTAGTTGAATGAAATCAAACATCTCCATCGATATTTTTAAAAAAGGGTACTTACTGTGTGCCCAAAGCATTACAGTCCTCTTCAGGACCCTGTATAATAATCTGTCCCTCTTTAGGCTTCTCCGGGTCTTCGGAAACCAAGAACATGAACAAGCCTTCTCCCTCCAAGCCTTTGAGGATCGCTCGGTTAAATTCAGGAGTAGCCTCCTTCTTAAACATGATAACGTATTTAGGTTTCTGATCAGCATTCTTTATTTTATCCACCTCACATTGAGCAAGCTCTTGGAGTACATTCTGAAGGTTCTTGTTTGCGATTTTTAAGTTCTTTTGGAGTTTTTGTATTAGTTCTTCGTGTCTTGATGGCTCGTTTCTAGAAAAGTTTTTGAAATTAATGAGGAGTGAGAGAGAGGAGTGATAAATCTGAATATTGATAGACAGAAAGCGAGAGGAAGGCCAAAGAAAAGATGGACAGATTGTATAATGAATGATATGAAGGAGAAAGGAGTAAATGATGCCGTGACGTCTGATAGGGGAGAATGGAAGAAGAAAACGTGTTGCGCCGACCCCAAATAGAATGGGACAAGGACAGGAAAATGATGATAAGGGGGGTAAATAACTATATTTTTACCCTCCATGACAGCACATGAACTTAGTTTATGAAGGACTATCTATACTAATATTATAAAGCTGAAGAGTTTGTTTGTTTGTTTGAACGCGCTAATCTCAGGGACTACTGGTTGGAATTGATAAATTCTTTTAGTGTTGGATAGTCCATTCCATGAGGAAGGCTATATAACATCACGATACGACCAACAGGTGCTGAGCAGCGTGGGTGAAACCGCGGAGAACAGCTAGTTACCTAATACAAATCCAATTTTATAACGGAGTAATTTAGCTACAATGTAACATTATGAACTGAATGATTTAAAGATGGCTTTAAGGATAAAGTAGGATGAAAGGTATCTTACTTGAGTAGACCAGTCAGCGCCCTCTCCCTGTCCGTCATCAGCTGGAAGGTCTTGGTGACTCTGTTGCCGACTAGAAACTTGAGAATAGTTTTGCCTTTTTTGCCAGGCTCTATTCCTGTCAGCTTTATCATTTGCAATTGACTAAAAATGGAAATTACATATATTTTTTTTAAGTAGAAAATAGAATTAAAGCTATACAGGGGGGCCGGAAGCTCGTCGCTAAATAATAGCAACCGCTCGGGTCGATCTTTAGGTTAAGCCGCCCTTGCCCAGTTTGATCCGTGGCTGGGTGACCAACCGTCACATACCGAGTTTCCTCCGTGTCTCGGAAAGTACGTAAAGCTGTTGGTACCGGATGTCATTTGTAGATCTTTGTCCGTCGTTAAAGTTAGTGTCCCGAAAGTTATACAACCAGTCTTACCAAGGGGTATTACCCAGTACTAATTGGATTGTGAAGGTCGGATAGGCAGTCGATTCATGTAAATTACTGGTATTCAACTGCATCCGGTTAGACTGGAAGCCGACCCCAACAAAGTTGGGAAAAGGCAAGGCTGATGAGGAATACAAGTGTGGACTAAATTAGAGAGCCTAGTGCTCCCAGGTCCAATCCATTCTTGTGCTTTACCTCAGCGGCGCGGCGATATCAGTTAATTACCGTCGACGGGAGACATGGCATAGAGTCAGTTTACCCCGATCTTATATTTAAAGGGAAGGGTAGCACAAATTTAAGTTTACCCGTCATACCAAAGGGAAACCCCTATTTATTTATTTTCTGCGGATGGGAAATCAACAAATAACTTCCGCCGCTCTTGGCGGAGTGGGGGGCAGTGTCAGACTTGTACTGACTAAAACACACCCATGTTCCTTCTATTGCCCTTTATGTTCTGGGGCCGCGGAATCTCTTTCGAACAATCCACAATCCTGACAGTGTGTGACAGCGGTGGCCCTGGCAAGCCCCTCTGCTTTGCTGACATCTCTTTGAGGCGCGCGTGGAACGCCGTCGACACGGCCTGTCGTCAATAGACGGACGGAAGGTAAGCTCACCGTCCACAGACCCGCAGGGGTATCCACTTGATCAGATTTTCGGACTACCTATAACGACTATCAAAGATACAATCTACAGCACAGTCCACACTAATATTGTCGGCACGGTTGGCGCAGTGGCTGAGCGATCGACTGCTGCGCTGCGTGTTGCGGGTTCGACCTGCAGATAGTTGTTCCGGGTCTGGCTGTTTGTGTATGTGAGTTTAAATGTTTGTAAACGCTTCCACGATACAGGAGAAATTCTCAATGTGGGGAAACGATTTTTTTTAATACATATACATTTGTGTTGTTCCTGCTAGACTCATATACCCTGCTTTTTCGGGTGGGAAATCATCCAATGACTTCCCCCGCTCTGGGCGGAGCGGGGGGCATGTCAGACTTGTACTGACTAAAACCCACCCATGTTCCTTCTGTTGCCCTTTACGTTCCGAGGCCGCGGTATCTCTTTCGAACAACCCGCAACCCCGGCAGGACTCATATACCCTTATGTTATGTTGTTCGGTAAAAAATTTGGTATTTATGACCTACCTGAGGTTGGAGACGTGGGTACCGCAACACATATTTTCGTCAATAGTTCCAATAGATATAATTCTGATCGTTTCCATGCAGTCTTTGGGCAGCCCTCTTGTATGTGCCTGAACAACGAGGGTCACACTTCTTTAATTAGTATAAAATGAAGTCGCTTCCGCCGTCTGTTCGCTTATATCTTTTAAACTTCTCAACGGATTTTAATGGAGTTTTCAGCAATAGATAGACAGGTTTATATGTATAATGTTAGTATCTACATTGCATTCGTGCGAAGCCGGGGCGGGTGGCTAGTCCTAACTAATATTATAAAAGCAAAAGTAAGTTTGTGGTTTGTATGTTTGTTACGTCTGCACGCTTAAATGGTTTAACCGATTTTGATGAATTTTGGTAAAGAGATAGTAAGGACCATGGATGTCGCTGGACATAGGCTATTTTTTTTTAAATATTGATATGTTAAGGAGAAAGAGAAAAGAAAAGGGAAAACTTAGCTTTGCTATTACAATAAATAAGGCGCTAGGGCAAAATCTACTAATAGCAGGTACCTGCAAATCAGCAAAAAGGAAACTGTGATAGCCCGAATTAAACGCGAGCGGAGTGTTATATCTGTAGGTATCTTTTCTTGTCTTTTAAGTACTTTAATTTTATTTTTGCTATCTGTGTTTTCCGCATCATATTGTACACTCGAATTCTTTGTGACTGTTAACTTTTATGTGTCAGTGTAACTGTTGGTAAACCAATAAATAAATAAAAACAACAACGAAGTTGTACCTCATTCAACTCAGGATCGGTAACTTTACAAAACTTCACATTGACTGGCACCGCTTCTTGGATCAATTGATTGCATTTCTTCTCGGCGTCAGCTATGACGTCACTGCTTATTTTGACCGTGTCCAATTCTACGTAGCTCTCATCAGCGCCTAGCCACCAGCTCGTTGTGGGAAGGTTGTGCTCCTTTTCTAATATTGCAGATAGTAAATGCTGGCCTGAAAACGTGTTCCAATACAATTATGTAGCAAATTCTGAGGTGATAAAAAAAGCGCTGACACTTATAAGATCTTGATGTTAACAGGGTCAAATTATGATGTTTAAACAGGGTTTAAACGAACCTTTATTTATTTATTTTTTATATAAAACGTTGCCCCACACTAGGAATGTCTCCTGTATCGTGGGTGCGTTAACAAACATTTAAACTCACATACACAAACAGCCAGACCCGGAACAACTATCTGTAGGCCATACAAATATTTGTTCCGTGCGGGAATCGAACCCGCGGTTCGCAGCGCAGCAGTCGATCGCTCAGACACTGCGCCAACCGTGACTTTTTTTGGGTTTCTCATCAAATATCTTCCCCCCAGTATCAAAACTTACTGACTAAGGCTATTAACAGACTGCCACGCACCACACAGCCTAGCTCGTACATGCGTGTTTTCACATTGCTTGTTAGTATCTCCGTTTGTATATATAAAAACACGCACAGTCCAACATACAGAAAATTCATCGCGCGTTCATTCTGATGACGCGCGCGCCTAGAAGCGGAGAAACATGCGCAGACGCGCGTGATTGCGGGGCGAGGCGCAAGGTATGGCACATCGGGTCTAGCAGTGCCGTGTGTTTTTGGACAACAAGCATTCAGTTAGTATAACTGCAGAATCTTGAATGAGTTCCACACTAATAACCATTTTTAATTTCAAAATAGACGCGAAGCTCTATCATATCATCTATCTACACACTCCACTATTACCTCAGCGGACGGCTTTAAATGAAATGAGTCACAGCCACCCTGGATCCACAAAACGCAACTACGCGCGAATAAGTAAAAATCCGCACAATGATGCAGATCTGCACTCCCACAAGTACGCGCGTTGGTACGTTGAAACGCAACATGTACCTAGCGTGATGCGTGTCAGTGTAATAATCGCCTTAAGAGCGTAACACCAGAGCGACGCGCGCGCGATTTTAAGTTTTACTCACACAGCCGTCTGTGGTTGGAGTTTGTGTTGGAGCGTACGGCCCCGTATCATACAGCGCATTGATCATTTTGATACTTTGCCAGTTTTTTTTATTTTATTAGTACTTATAGAGTGTTCATCCCATCCATGTTCTTTATTATGCCCCTTGTGTACCACCGCCGCCGCTTTGTGCCTTTAGAGTCTATTCTGTTTTTGGTATTTCGATGCTCATTGCCATCAACTAGGCGCATATTCGGATTTTGGACTATAACTAAACATTTTAAATTACTCCAATAACATTTTCCGCCCGATCATTGAACATAAAGACCACTAGAGCAGCCGTAGTTCATTTTTAATTGTCCCAATTTAATATGACGTAATGTCGAAATATTTTAAGTCTTGTACTACAGTAGGCCTACTATGACATCTTAAAGCAGAACTTATTCCACTGAGTGAAAGAGATGATGCTAGACACCCTGTATAGCTCTGTCCCTTTCCCTCAGCGGAATAAGTTCTGCTTTAACACGTCATGGTAGGGTAGCTGGTTAGTCAGCTGCATCCGGTTGGACTGGACTGGATCGCAACATATGTAAGTCGTTACCAGATGTAATGATATAAAATACAAGTAGTAGTCCCAATGAAAAATGTACATCTCATTTTTCAGAAGTTTGTTCGTCATTTTGGCATAAAATGTAGTACTTACACAATTTATTTTGAATTGTGTCTGAGACTGTATTTTACGTATTGTTTTTTGTTTCATGACATTTAAAAGTGTCTGTAATGGTGTAATTGAACCGGGGTTGCGGGTTGTTCGAAATACCACGGCCCCAGAACACAAAGGGCAAAAGAAGGAACATAGATGGGTTTTAGTCAGTAAAAGTCTGACACTCCCGACCACTCCGTCCAAGGAAGTTTTTTGAAGATTTCTCATCCAAAAAAATACAGCTAAATGCTAAAAAAAGGACACTTACTCACTTCTACATACTTTAAGATTTTTGCCCCATTTAAAATGAAAATTACATTGTTGTAAAAAAAAATCACCTAATGACTGCTAACATTGAACTGGCAATACTATATTGGAGGTTTTTAATTTGTTGCAACCATTCATTCATTCATTTATTGGATTGTAACTACTCTAATCAAGATATTTATAACAGTTTGTTACCTGAATGCTGTTGCATGTGATCGAAACGCCTGTCCCAGTCGATCTCCTGTTCTACGACAGTACCCACAGGTATGGGCTCTTTAGTAAAATGCAGTGCCTCATCACCTTTGCGCAGTACTTGCACTACTTCGGTACTGTTTAACCGTCCAATGTCATGAGGCTAAAGAAATTAAATATAAACACTTGATGTTAATTGAAAAGGGACATTCAAGGAAGAGCCAAATGATAATAAGGTTTACAATACAAATATGTGTTAAGGTAAATAACTTTGCACATTACAGTTGCAGCCATCATCATCATCCTCTGCCTAGCCTTTTCCCAACTATGTTGGGGTCAGCTTTCAGTCTAACCGGATGCAGCTGAATACCAGTATTTTACATGGAGCGAGACTGCTATCTGACCTCCATAACCCAGTTAGTACTGGGTTATACAATATTATATTAGAGTGAGTGATAAGGATATAGTATTAGAGTTACAGCCTATACCAAAAATAAACTAAGTAAGGTTAGTTAGTTTGCAAAATATTGTCCTGTAAGCTAAATTGGGGATACTCAGGTGGTTCACTAGTATCAAGAAGATGTTATAGAATTTTAAGATCAATATACACAACATTGTATCAGTAACAGTTGTTTTATTGGGACTACATATCATCATGCTAGTTACAACAAGTGTGTGCTGCAGTAAGGTGCAAAAGTAGTGAATGGGTTGTTCAACTCCAAAATTGGTATTTTTATTACTTACTTGACCACCGCCAGCAGGAAATAGGATTGTCTCTTCCAAAGTGACTTGGTATCCTTCAAATGGTGAAGTTTTACCATACTCCACCACTGGCTCAGTAGTTGGTTCACATTTTAAAACTACTGATGAGTACTGAAAACCAAATTATCATAAACTAATCAAGCATATTTAAATCTATTTCCAAATTTAACAACAATAAGCTTTATGACATTATCATTCAATTGGTTTTAAAATGACAAAGTGTGTGAGAGTGAAATAACTTATCCCATATTTCAAAATAGTTGTTTTTTATTTATTAAATGGGCCTATTCTTGACCACCCAGAAGAAGCCTATTAACTCGTGAATCAAATAGGGTATATAAACTCAGTGACATAGACGCAGGCAGGGAATTCCCTGCTTAAAATATGTAGCAATGCATTTTGTGTGAATGTTACTGCTGATATATGTTTTACTATTGGGAGGCTGTCTCTAGCCACTGTCTAACTTAAGGTTAAGCGATAAGAGATGTTTAAATTGTGAGGATTACCTAGGTATTAAGAGCTTGCCATCACTGTGTTAAAATATAGTAAACATAATTAAAGATGTTGGTTATGTTTGCAAATAAGATGGTGCTTATATAATGGTTTGGTAGTCTGACATACCTGTTTTATGAAGCTATCTTCCTGGCACTTAAACACCATGGTTACTCCTTGGTTTACTAAATGATGAAATGTTTAGTAATTAGTTCTTTTCTGCATAGGTTATATACTTATAACAAGCCGAAATATATTTATATAAGACGTACTGGTTTGTCTAGAAATATAATTATTGGTGTGTGAGACTTTTTACTAGATATTTTTAGCTATTTTCCAAGTAAAAAATAAAGCCGATAATTTATCAGAAAAGCCTGGCACACACAGGCACAGCTGACTTGAGTGACATTGACAGCCAATAAAATGACAACTGACAGACACCTCTCATCTTTCAATCAGTTTTGAAATTGGAAGCGGGCGTTTGTTCAGAAACAGTGACATGCCATTTTAAGGCACGCACGTACAATAAGCGTTTGGATGGTGAGCAATGGGTAGCTCCCCGTCTCTCTGTCTAGTGGCAACATACGACAAGCCGTGTCCCAATATGTCAGAAAATTGGAGGGGCCTGTCAAGGGCACTGCCTTCCGGGACTGCGGGCTGCCAGGTTGGTTTGAAAGTGATAACGCGGCCCCGGATAACAAAGGACAACAGAAGAAACTAGGATGGCGGCTTTTAGTCAGTAGAAGTTTAACACGCCCTTCCGCTCGCCATTGTCGTAGATTTATATTTTCATAGCGTTAAACGTTTGCCAGCAACAGCAACTGGGTGGTGGATGAAAAACAACCTATTTGGAAAAAGTATCACAGTAACGCACACATAGTAGGTGCATTTTGTCCAGAGTAGTTTATACAATGTTTGTTACTGTTTTCTGATAGGAAATGAGCACAATGAAAATAGTAGAGGTTATGCCTTCTGTCTTATGCTATTACTTGACGATATTGCATGGGCGGTTCAGTACTTTGTGTCTTTGTCTGATTATCTCAATCCGTAAATACTTTATTTTAAGTAGTATTCAAGAATTTATGGAAGATAAGAAGTTACACTATAGCTCAGACTACAGGATAAAACCTTCAAGTGGGTATGGATGACCAAATTCATATCAAAGGTCCATCGTTGTCATAGGAACTTCGGGGTCCCACTTGATAACGGTAATAAATAATGAAACTCCCATAGAGTAGATATTTAAACAGTAGGACTAGAGGCCTACAAAAATAAAAACGTCCATTTATAAACATTTATTTTTTATTGTTTGTATAATTCTTGATTGCCTGATCTATGACAGATACAGTGAAGTCAACGTCCTCTTTATTGATGCACATCGGTGGTTTTATCCTCATTACCTGTAAATATACAAATTATGTTTCTTAATATTATGTTTTATTGCCAAAACCTGTATACATATATAATCTTATTTTAATATAATGTCGTAAAACCTTTAGTTTATTTTAAATATTAGGGTGGTATTTGTGGCCCTTTTATTCAGAAAACAAGTACATAAAATCAGACAGGTGCATTCTTTTCCTGAAATATACCGGCTTTTCAAAACCTTAACTTTAGACTCGTGGTGGCGCGGAACTAAATATTTTTATTTAATTACGTGTGTGTAATTATCTGTGGGAGTTGAAAACTTTAAATGGTGGTGTACATCCGACTACGGGCATGCACCAAAAGAAGCGATTTTGAATGAATGACTTACATTGCTCCATCTTCCCCCACGTCCTATAAGTACTCCCATGTCCTTCATATCTTCATGAATGCCGTTCACCTCCTCTACGCTCAAGGGTTCCTTAGTTCCCGGAACGACGTACTCAAAGCCTAGCATCAGGCCCTTCCCGCGAACGTCACCGATCACTGGGTGTATTTTTTGCAACTGCATCAGTTGCTCGATGAAGTACTTGCCAGTTTCTTTGCAATTCTTTTGTAATTCTTCCTCTTCTATCACCTGAAAAAGCGTTAGGAGCGTTAGATTAACCAATAAAAGCGCTCCCTAATGGGGAGCATCTGCCAGACATATACTTAATGTTTAATGGCTAAACCGATTTTGATGAATTTTGTCAGATAGTTGGAGACGGACATGGACATTTTTTTTTAAAGTGGGGAAAATGGAAAGTAAAGGGAAAACTTAGTTTTGCTATTACAATCAATAAGACGCAAAGGCAAACACTACAGTTAGCAGGTACCTGCAAATCAGGAAAGGGGAAATGTGTTACCCCGAATTTAACGCTAGTGAAGCCGTGAGAAAAAGCTAGTTAACTAATAAAAACCTTTGACTTCGAAAACTTGTTTCTGTTAGAAATCGATCTTTGGATTGTTACATCAAGCGAATGCTCCGCTCCGGTAGTGAATTTGTGCTCGACTAATGACAGTAGGCTCGTCCCTGGGTGTATTTTAGTACAACTGTACCTAAACCCTCGGGGAAATACATGCGTGATATTATATAATGTATACCTAGCTTGTTTTAGGTAAATTCCTCTTATCTCCTAATCTACCTACTTTATTATCTTTTAGTAGGTAACCAACCACCTAGTGATTGTGTGCGTGAGTTATACGTAGATTTTATTACAAATAACGTTACAAATTGTTTTGCAAGTTATTATGTCAATTCAAAAAACAATACACGATAACGAGTTTTACAGATTCATCTGGCTTGTTGCGCAGAATGAAGATAATATTTGTGAAAAAAAAACAATGACCTATTATATTTGTAGGGATCGACCAAAACTTTTGGCTACTTTCGCCCAAAAATGTTAAAGCGCATTAATTGAACTCATCATCTACCTAGCCTTTTCTCCACTATGTTGGGGTCGGTTTCCAGTCTAACCGGATGCAGCTGAATATTAGAATTTTACATGAACCGACTGCCTATATGACCTCTACAACCCAGTTAGTACTAGGTAATGCGGTACCCCTTGGTAACACTGGTTGTCAGACTTTCGGAACACTGACTACCTATAACGACTGTCAAAGATCTACAAATTACAGCCGGGACCAACGGCTTAACGTGCTTTCTGAGGCTCGGAGGAAACTCGGTATGTAACGGGTGGTCACCTATCCAAAGACCAGCCTAGGCAAGCACGGCTTAACCACGACATTGAACACGACTAAAAAAATTTTTTTTTGTCGTGTTCATTGCCTAGTTTTAATTTTAAAATGTAAACCTGAACCACGTCACAGTAGTATTCAGAATATACAATCAAGGCTTTTTTTTACGCATGGGAAATCATTTAATAGTGACTCAATTTGGAAAGTCACACTTTTACTGACTTAAACCGACCCATCTTTCTTCTTTTGCCCTTTATGTCCCAGGGACCTGCAACACAATCAATGCCTTGTATGTAAAACACTGCTCGCACTAAATGACTTTGTCCATGCCTCTATTCGATTTGATCTTTACTTCCAGGAACAGGTTGCATGGTCGTTACAATGTTCTACAACTCTTCCAATAATAGTACGTTTTAAAAGGGTTCAAATAGCATAGCAAACTTACATCCAAAACTGCTTTACCGACTGCTCCAGCCATTGGGTTGCCGCCAAAAGTATTGAAATACGTCGTTCCCGCGTGCGCAGCGGCTATCTCCTTTGTGGTGACAACAGCAGCCATTGGGAACCCATTACCTATGCCTTTAGCCATTGTCACTATGTCAGGGACCACTTCATGGTTTTCGAAACCCCAAAATGCGTCTCCTGTACGTCCAAAACCAGTTTGAACCTTAAAACGACAAAAATATGATTAAGATCGAAGTATTTTTTACAACGCTACGTGCCATTTTTCCTGTTTCCTGGGTGTGTTTCCAAACATTATAACTCACACACAAGCAGCCAGACTCGGTAAAACTATCTATCTCATACAAATATTTATTACGTGCGGGAATCTAACCCGTAATACGCAGCGCAGCAGTCAATCTCTCAGCCACCGCCGTGCTAATTTTGCCGTCAAATAAAAATCTAACGACTGGAATAATTACAGGAGCACATATTTAACCCATATTGTTTAACTGTTGGGCTCAAGATTGCTTCCTAAACAGAGAGTGAAACATAATCCACAAATTACGTGTAGTTGCATGTTATATGATTTTGAATTTCTGGCTCTACGACATGCCGGTTTCCTCAGGCGCCTTCCACGACCTGAGGTCACAAGCAAATTTCTCATTTGTTTTCATCACCTGAGTAGGCGCTCGTGCGTGGAACTTTCATTTGTTTTCTGCTCATATTCTGTTCAAAAATCCCTTCATTTGATACCTACTCATATCATGGGAAAGCATACGAAATAACTGGTCCTCCATTTTTTGGAGGCCACTATATTGTATTTAAAATGACCACTCTGATAACCATGAATTTTCATTCAAACTAAATGCAAATTATGTTATCCAATAACTTACTTCATCAGCCACATATAAGCCACCATATTTCTTGACAAGCTGATGGGCTTGCTTCAGATATCCTTTGGGGAATTGTACGGTGCCGTTGACTCCTTGTATCGATTCCGCGAATAAAGCGGCCAGACGTCCCTTGGGTATCGAGTTTTCTAGAAGCTGTTAAATAGAGTAAGAAAAATGTTCTTTAAAAAAGTAGGTCTCAAAATGGCTGTCAAGGTACTCCAGTTGACGTTGATTACCTTAAATAAAACAGTTCACATATCTATCTTCAAATTGGGGATAGGTCAGTGGTAGAAAATTTTGATCAGCGATTCGCCCTTTGCTGCCTCCACAGCTTATTACTCTATGGAATCCGGCAAAACCGAACATTTGTGTGTAGCAAGCCGTATAATGCCATCGATAGACGTAGACAAAAAGTTACCGGCATTCCGCTCACCGCCATTTTGCAACGAAATCGCTTCAATTGAAATTGTCATCTATAAGGTGTCTGCCGTCTTTATACAGTTACCTCGTTAAGTTGGTGAACATATTTGTCTGCAGTCACGCAGTCGCCGGGACAGGCACATGCACCGGGCACCTGAGACAGTGAGTCTCGACACCCACCCCAAATGCCGCGGTAAGGATCCGGTAACATCGTCTGAAAACAGCGATTAGAAAAAGAATTGAGTAATTTAAGACCAATAAAATCTTTGAAGAAATGATACAAATGGAAAAAGTCCCAACTATAACTGATTGATACACTAAGGCGAGGCGGTGTGCCGGAGTTGCGGGACCTGCAGGGGTTGCGGGTTGTTCGAAAGAGATAACGCAGCCCCAAAACACAAAGAGCAAAAGAAGTGACTTGGATGAGTTCCAGTGAGTACAAGTCTGACACTCCTTCCGCCCTGCCTAGGGAGGCGTCAATTGAAGATAGCCCTTCCGAAAAAAAAAACAAAAAATTAGGTTACAAGTATTTGGGTTTTCAGTAATCCCACATACCTATCAACAAATCCAGTCTTCGGACTTTTAAAAATTACTATTTTCGAAGTCTGTCTTCGTTCTTGAGTGATGGCAAAACGCTCGCACACTCTCATCGATAGTGCCTAAGTACATCTTCAGGGATCTTAGACGATAATATATTTCGAACTTACGTGATAAAATCCAGGGGGTACAGGTACTTTCATCCTGTAAGATTGGGTGGCGGTAAGTCCCATCAGGGCGGAGGAGTAGCCATGGTAGCTACTCTGAAGCGACACGACGTCCAAGTTGCCAGTGTAGGCCTTCGCCAGTAGGGTAGCGAGGTCATTCGCTTCTGTGCCACTGTTCACGAGGTAAACCACCTGGAAGGTATCATGGTATTAACAGTCGAAGGTGTTGTCAATCCGCAGAACAAGTTTACAAATCGTTATCCCCGTCACGGTCAGGCCTCGTCTTAACTGGTAGGGATATGATGTATGATGAAAATGGATATCAAAACATTGTCTGTGCTGTTAATTCTGCAGAAATCTATACACTTGAAGTGATTGTGCGACGGAAACGCATCGTGTTAATCGATGAATACGATAACCGAATAGGACGACGCCTCATACATACTAGAGGTTTAAAAAAAGGTGCTATGAAACCGACCGACTTTGACAGATATTTCAAAAGATTGTTGCAGAGAGTTGCAGTTTCTAACAAAATTAAGCTAATTTTGTTAGAAACTGCAACTGCTTAAGGGAGACGGAGACCGTGACATTTTTTTTGATACCTAACTCTATAAAGCCATGTTTTTTACGATCGCTAATCATACTTTATCCAACATACATCTTGACACCGACCTTTTGCAGACAACCTAAGAATTACAATTCAATGAATTTTGGTACAGTGATAGTTGAGACCCTGTAGACGGACAAAAATTTTTTTAAAGTAAGAAATGAGTGAGAAAGAGGAAAGAAAAGGGAAAACTTAGCTTTGTTATTACAAAAAATAAAGCGCAAGGGCTAAAACTATAAGTAACAGGTAATAAAAGGGAACTGTGTTATCCCAAATTTAACGCGAGTGAAGCCGCGGGCATAAGTTAGTTGAACTAACTAACTTGAAATATTAATGAACATCACGCTATATTTTGATTAGAATCTTATCTAGCTCTCAAGACCACGGTACTACGTTTGTCTATTCATCTCAATCTTCCTGCACTTGTCCCATTTTGTTTGGGGTCGGCGCATCACGTTTTCTTCTACCATTCTCCTCTGTCAGACGTCACTACGTATATATATTAGTACAATCGTGGAAATGTACCCTTTTTGTACGTACCTTCCCGGCCTAGGTAAATACGTTAGATAATAACAATGTACCTACACTTCAACCAAGTTATCTGTGCAGGCGGGAAAATATGGTACTAAATAAATGTTACAAGACTAACATAAAGATACCATTTCTTCTTGACATGCAGCGCCACTTTGAACTGTAAGTTAAACTGTTTGTACTGTAAAGTGCAGCGTATGAGCCTTTTGATAACGAAGTACCTGAGTATTCATAACAAAAATGTATATCTATAAATATTTAAATAACGTAGGTATGTAGATATTTTTATCTGCAATCATGATAATTATTAAATAAATTTACACAAAATGACAATGTTTGAAGTAATTCTTATCTATTTCACATGATCCGGCCTTTACTACGTAATATAATAATGTCAATATTATTGTAATAATTATGATAACTATCGCGAATTGTGACCTTGTAGTGGCCTATGTGGCGTTAGTTGAAAAAGATTCATTGGGATTTAAGTCGACTGATAAATAATTCCAATTATACCAGCATACTACAAGACAATTGAATCTTACAGAGAAAGCATGGATATTCATACACCACGCATACTCAAGGCGGATTGGTAACCTATCCAGACCAATTTCCTAGACGTGTTATTAATCAACTGATTATAACAGGTACCGAAAATGTAACAATTTTAATGAACGTAAAGAGAATAAAGAAAAATGTTTTTTTTTAACTCCACAATTGACGCAAAATACAAGCACTTTTTAAAATTACATTTGGAAGCGTGCACATCTTTTCATTTGTTTTGTGTATGACATGTATAAGTTTCTGAACGTTTGATCAGGATCTACAGTGGTTCGATTTTTAAAATTATTGTAATGTTGGATAGCTCATTTGCCGAGAAAGGGCTACATCGCGCTACGATACGGGTTTTAGCAGCAGGGAAACCGCTGGGCACTAAACGCGTTGCGTTGGCTTTCAAAAGGTTAACAGTATAAAAGCAGCGGTTATGAAATAATTAAATACTTTTAGGTTTAAGTCGACACGTAAATGCAGATAGTGAAATATAAACCTTCCTCTCGAATCTCTCAATCTATTACTGAAATCTGCATTAAAATCCGTTGAGTAGTTTAAAAGACCTAAGCGAACAGACAACGGAAGCGCGACTTCATTTTATACTAAACTAGCTTTTGCCCGCGGCTTCGCTCGCGTTAAATTCGGTAGCGCCTTATTGATTTGTAATAGCAATGCTTAAGTTTTCCCTCTTTCTTCCTCATATCCCACTCTTTTTTTAAAAAAAATAGCCTATGTCCGTCTCCTGGTTCCCTACTATCTCTGTACCAAAATTCATCAAAATCGGTTTGGCCGTTAAAGTGTGAAGAGGTAACAAACAAACAAACTCACTTTCGCTTTTATAATATTAGTAAGGAGTAAGGATAGTAAGGATAAGGACTAGCTTTTGCCCGCGGCTTCGCTCGCGTTAAATTCGGGGTAACACAGCTCCCCTTTCCTGATTTGCAGGTACCTGCTACCTGTAGTTTTTGCGCTTGCGCTTTACTGATTGTAATGGCAAAACAAACTTTTCCCTTTTTCGCCCTCAATTCCCACAAAAAAAAAATAGCATATGTCCGTCTCCAGGGTCCCAACTACATCTGTTCCAAAATTCATCAATATCGGTTGAGAGCTAAGGCGTGATGACGTAACAACCAAACTCACTTTCGCTTTTAAAATATTAGTAAGGATAACCGTGTAAAGGTACCTTGAGATCTCCAGGAAGCTTCGCTACCAGTTGTTCCACATACTCATAAATTTTCGGGTGGCGATAAATATTCGTGCAATGCCATAGTGTGTTTATTTGATCTTGTAAAGCGCCAACAACCTTGCTGAAAATAAAAACTGAAGTAAAGAAACAATGCAAAATGCTTTGAAGAAATCGTTGTTCTAGTGGTCGAAACGCTAATGCCAAGTATGTGATTCTATTTTCGGGTCGGGTAAATTGTTATTGGGGTTTTCCAACAGGAATTGCTCAGTAGCACCCACGGAATCATTTTTTTTTAAATATATTGTACCTACCTACACTAGGAATTTCTCCTGTATCGTGGGTGCGTTTCCAAACATTTAAACTAACATACACATACAGACAGACCTGTAACAACTACCTGTAGGTCATACAAATATTTGTTAAGTGCGGAGGTCGAACACGCGATACACAGCGCAGCAGTCGATCGCTCAGCCAATGCGCTAACCGAGTCGTCTAACTCTTCAGGGTTTGTATAGTCTACCGGGTGGTTTGACAGAGATACCGCGGCCCCAAAACGTAAACGGCAATAGAAGGGACATGGGTGGGTTTTAGTCAGTACAAGTCTGACACCCCTCCCGCTTGGTCCGATGCGGGGGACGTTATTTGATGATTTCCCATCCGCAAAAAAGAGCGTTTATATAGGTTACGGGTTGTATGTTAAACGAGCAAAATGGATGTTCTTTTGAAAGACGGAGGGAAAGAGACAGAGCTATACAAGGTGTCTAGCACCATCTCTTTCACTCAGTGGAATAAGAATTGCTATAAGATGTCATAGTAGGGCTACTGGCTCTTTAGCCAAACAGCAGTCGGCAGCAGACGACAATCGTTATTGCTCAGCAGTCACTAATACATTTTCAACTTTATACCCTAGTGCATATAGTTGAAAATCTATTAAAGACTGCTGAGCGATAACGAACGAAAGAAACAAAAACGATATGTAAACGTCAATAGATTTGAAAATACAACGGTTTGTTTTGCTAGTTTTTCACATACCCACTATGAGAAAAGTCTTATAATAATTATACATTATAATTATAATAAACGAGAATCTATTTTAAACTGACTTTCAAGAAGAGGTTATCAATTCGTCTGGTTTTTATTTTGTGTAATGCCTAACGTTATCTTAATCGATTCTAAGTAATCTCACTATTCTGAAATTGACGTTTTTCACCAAAAATAGTGGTTGTCAATCTTAATCGGACTATTTTTCATCTAAAAAATTGCCGATGTCCGTCTCCAGGATCCCAACACTCCCAACTATCACTATATCAAAATTCATCAAAATCGGTTAAGAAATTTAGGCGTGAAGACGTAACAATAACAAACTCACTATCGCTTTTATAATATTACTAGCTGTGCCCCGACATGCGTTGCAATGCAATTTTCTACCTTTCTACCTACCCTATTTACCCTATCTTTCAAACTGCACACGGTGTGCAAATTTAATTTAAAATCGGTTAAGTAGTTTAGGAGTCCATCGCGAACAAACAACGTGACACGTGATTTATATATTAAGAAGATAAGTAAGGATACGCATTAAAAAAACCGGCCAAGAGCGTGTCGGGCCACGCTCAGTGTAGGGTTCCGTATTTTCCCGTCCGTCACAATAAGTGTTCCCATTTATACTTATGAGTTTAAAGGTGCACGCTACGATTATACTACACACTTGGTCCAGAAATTATTTTGTACAACTTTTTGTCTTTTTTGTACAAAAACTGTTGTGTCAATCAAGTTCAAAATAATTTTCCTAGAAAGTCCTTATAAAGTTCTACTTTTCAGATTTTTTTCATATTTTCTAAACTTATGGTTCAAAAGTTAGAGGGGGGGACGGGACACATTGTTTTTTACTTTTGGAGCGATTATTTCCGAAATTATTGACATTATCTAAAAATGCTTTTAGTAAACCCCTATTCATTTTTAAATACCTTTCCAACAATATATCACACGTTAGGGTTGAAATTAAAAAAAAAAAACACTTCCCACTTTACATATAGGGTGGCTACCCTAATAAAGCATTCTTTTCCAATTTTTATTTTACCACTTTGTCGGCGTGATTGATATACATATTGGTGCTAAATTTCAGCTTTCTAGTGCTAACGGTTACAGAGATTAAGCGAGGACGGACGGACGGACGGACGGACGGACGGACAGACAGACATGGCGAAACTATAAGGGTTCCTAGTTGACTACGGAACCCTAAAAAGGTGTGTACTGTAACAGTAGGTACACTCACATTTTTCCCATTAGGTTTAATTTTCATTTTACTGGGGATCAACTTATCAAACTATTAGCATGATATATTAACAACTAGCTTTGAACAGCGGTTTCACCCGCTGCTCAGTTAGGGCCATGAAAATGATGTTAGCCGATTCTCGGAGCTACCCGATATGCGCACAAATTTCGTTCAAATCGGTCCAACCGTTTTGGAGGAGTATGGGAACGAAAATTGTGACACGAGAATTTGGGTGTTTCGTCGTTTCGCACCACGAGTGGTTCGGACCGCGGTGTGAAAAGCCGAAGAGCTCTTAGGAATAGGCTGTTTCGGACCGCGGTGTGAATCGACCATAGAAGAATTTGAATGGGTTTATTCGAACCGCAAATGGAACAACAAGTTTTCTCAGTAATAATGCTTAAAGTACAGCCAGGCACAAAATAAAATAGCGGAAATAATATTTATAAACTCTACGTAATACTTTTGGTACCTATTTACAACTCTTATTTTTTCTCTTCAAAATAGTCGGATGCTATTTTCACTATATTCGCAGTTTATGGCGTAAAGTTAAGCAATTGGGAGTAGTGAAATCAAAACTGGGCGCTAACCATGTGAAATTGTGCATGGCATTGTCACATTTACCGCCGGACTTGTTGGAAGATGGCTGGCTATATGTAATGGCAGAAAGTCCAAAGAGTAACAAAGTCACACAGTTCAATGACTATTTTGTCAAAACATGGCTGGAACATGATGTGCCTTCAAACTCATGGAACACTTACAATGAAAGCGACAGAACCAACAACATGGTGGAGTCTTGGAATGCAAGGATAAAAAAGACCATTACAGAAATACCCAATATTACACAGTTTCTTCAAGGAATACAAAATGATGCCAAATATTATTGTGGTATATTAGCAAGAATTGGTGACATCCAAATTTAAAAAAGGAAAGCAGAAACCATTGAAATAAATCAAAGAATACAGAGCATCATACAAGAGTTATTGACTTGTGAGATTACTGTCGGTCATTGTTTGGAAAAATTGAGAGTTTAGCATTTCAGTTTCAATAATTGAAGTAAATTTTTATATTCTGTTGATTTTAAATATTTTTATTTTAATTTTTACTATTGTTTCAAAATTAAGAGTTTAATGTAACTTGAATATGTATAGGATTAATGTTTCAACTGTGATTTAAACTAGTTCTCAATTACTAATCAAACTGTGATTTTTATTCAACCACTTTTACTAAGTTTTAGTATGCGATTGTGATTTTGATATATGATTACAAAATATCAAGTCGTAACTGTTTTATTTTCATGAAACCCTTTTCTACTCGACTGTACATACAAACTTTGAAATTAGCTTGTACCTAAACATAGTGGTTCTAATCGCCCCATTCCTAAGAGCTATTGGTCGATTCACACCGCTCGACGCTCCAAGGACCGCCGCGGTGCGAAACAGCCCATTCTTAAGAGCTCTTCTGCGTTTCACACCGCGGTCCGAACCACTTGTGGTGCGAAACGACGAAACACCCGAGAATTTTATATATTAGAAGATTTAAAGTAAGATTACATTTAAAATTGATAGGTAAATAAAAATACTTTTCTGCTATTTAAGTTAAATTCAAGGTGAGACAGACTGGTTTCGTCCTAGCACGCCTTTTACCGGAAATTATCGTCCTAGGTGTCCTTAAAGTACCACTACATCAACTTTAGAAAGGCTACTTAAACTTCTTTTGTTGTACAATTCATTGCTATGCGAATATATCCTTACTTACTAATATTATAAAAGCGAAAGTGAGTTTGTTTGTTACGTCTTCACGCCTAAATGGCTAAACCGATTTTGATGAATTTTGGTACAGAGATAGTTGGGACCCTGGAGACGGACATATGCTATGATATGACTATTTTTTTATGTGAGAAAGGGGGAAGAAAACAGAAAACTTAGCTGTGACATTACAATAAATAAGGAGCAAGAGCAAAAACTACAGGTAGCAGGTGCCTGCAAATCAGGAAAGGGGAACTGTGTTACCCCGAATTTAACGCGAGCGAAGCCGCGGGCAAAGCTAGTATTTAAATAATTTTAAATTCATTCATTCCATTCACCTCAAATGAATGACAGCCAAAAGTTATTTTAATTTTAGTTTACTTAAATGCATTAATGTAAAGAGTATTCATGAATACGTAATGTTTATTCAAAGCAACTATTGAATAAAGACGAATACTGTATACTTTATAAAATAAATTAATCATAGAGGACAATCATTGCAGTTGCCAAGAGGCATCAAAAGAGTTCTTTGTTTGAGTACTAATAACCAGATTCTTTGTTCGAATTTCAAATTATAAGTACCACCCTTTAGATCAATCTATAGGTCGTAACCAACCAAAGTGCATGTGTATTCTGACGGGCCTGTTGGTCCAGTGGTTAGTGGCCCTGACTGCTGAGCCGGAGGTCGCGGGTTCGATTCCCACCCAGGACAAACTTTGTGTGATGAGCATGATTGTTTGTTCTGTGTCTGGGTGTGATTTATCTATAATATGTATGTATGCATAAATTATATAAGTATGTATATCAGTTGTCTGGTTACCATAACACAAGCTCTGCTTAGCTTGGGATCAGATAGCCGTGTGTGAGTTGTCCCAAGATATTTATATTTATATTTTTATATTTATTCTTTTTAATTGTATATGAAAAAAAAAACATCAACAACATAAGTTTCTTTTTCGTTAATGCGATCGTTTTTCTACATCGTTCCCACATGTATATGTTATAATCTTAACATGAATGATGTAGGTATCCATAATTTTGTAAAAATATTATGATTTAAAAGACTATCCATGGCGTTTCTGGCCCATTCTTCTCCATAGAGATCTACGCTTTTGAATGGGCAACTACAGTACTTTCACAAGTCATTATGTCTTGTGACTGGGACTGTAGCAGCATCTTTTTTGTTTTTATGACATTCAAAAGTGCCTGTTATGGTCTAATTGAAATAAATGGTTTGAGTTTGACCACAAGCTAAACAACCATTTAAATTACAACTATAGGTACTTACGGGTGACAATGTCCAACGGAGACTGTGACAATGCCTCCAAAGAGGTCCAGGTAGCGGTTTCCTTCGTGGTCGTACAGCCATTGCATGCGACCCTGATGCAACAGCAGCGGTTTCTTGTAAATGTTGTAAACTGCTGGAGGCAAGTGCTGACTCTTCACTTGTTCCGTTTTCTGGTACGATGGACCCTAAAACATTCGAAACAAAATTCA
The DNA here is from genome assembly GCA_958449745.1 of Ochropleura leucogaster. NCBI lineage: Eukaryota > Metazoa > Arthropoda > Insecta > Lepidoptera > Noctuidae > Ochropleura > Ochropleura leucogaster. Next base: position 16,090,802 of record OY288216.1, read on the forward strand.
AATTACTTAAGTTTTTTTTAAAGTATTAATTATTATTCGCTACCGTTATGTACAAATATTGCTTTACTGAGTTATAAATTACTAAAATCATCAATGCAATCTTCTCAGTAATAGGTCATTTAAAGGGATTAGATAAACTTGGAGTTTCTTTTTTTGCGGGTTATCATTGGATTCATCATTAAATATTAAAAGTTAGTAATAAGACTTTTATTGACTATAATCCATCCATGTTCCTTCTTTTGCCCTTTGTGTAATAAGTACTCACTGGCGGGCGACCACTTTTCAGCCTTAAGCCTTGAATTATAAGACTGAAAAGTGCTCAACTATCAATGGGTGCAATGAGTACCTATGAGCTGTTTTATGAATAGTTAATTTACGAATTTGCATTGCTGTAACATTCCCATAGTTATGCTGGTGTAGAGGCTCCACTCCATAGAAATATAAACTGAAAATATGCTCCACACTATGGGACGGGGAAGGCCATCTATCCACCACGCCGGCATAGTTATTATTTTAAATATAATAGTCTATGGGCACAGTGATGACTAGAGGTTCACAACTTAAGAGCATCTAACACTCTGTTTTAACTCGATGGTTACCGAGGATATAAAAAAAAAACTCACAGTATAAGTTTTCGGCGTAAAATCACATTTTGGAATAGCCGGCGCTGTAGCTGCTGCAGTTGCATAGCGCCTAACTACCGAATTGCAGCTAAGTTTTACAACTGAAATCAGAACATTTAACACAAAACACAGATTTTATCATGATAGTGCGTCGTTAGATAATTTATTAGAATTCGATATGAGTATTATTGTACCTTTATCAGCCATAGTATGAGCGGTACGACGACTAAAGTGTTACTGATTTCGTTGTGTTGACCGCTGCCCCCTGCTGAATAAATCTGCACCAACAATTAAAGTAAAGCGCAGTTCACATGGGTGTGTACGGAGAAAACATTTTAACCAACATTCCGAGGAAGGAAGTTATGTATTCGATCACCGATTATTCCGTGATTTTGCTCCAATTTGAGAGATTCTTGAAGCTCGCGCATTAGCACTATAAATATGACAGTCTTCGGCACTTTACGAGTTATCCTCTTTTCATTTATCTTCTTCGTCTATGTAGTTCTTCGTGTGTTTCCTTCCACACATTAATATCTAAAAAATTAAAATAAAATACCTATACATTTTCGACGCTTGACAAGATTTTGTTCTTTTTATTCAACAACAATAACGAATTTATATTTTAAAAAATAAACATAAGTAGGTCTTCCTAAATAAAATACTAATTGGTTATTTAGAAGTGGAAAATAACTTTACTTCGGAAGTCGATAGCAAAAAAGTCTAAGAACTAACAAAAGTCCCCGATTTCCGGAGGTAATTTTCCACTTTTTATCAGTTTTTTTTGGCAAGTAGGTTATATTCGTCAGAATACCTACCTATATAAAATCACGTGTCACTCTGTTCGTACACTCTTTTGTCCAAAACAACACAACCGATTTCAATGAAATTTTGAGAATAGTTTTGATTGGATTCAGCTTGAATATGAATATTGGAAGAACATACACTGCCACTTATGGGATATCATCCGTGTTTTACAATTATTGTAAGCTCCCGTTAATTCGCCGCAAGCGCAATAATGATCGCGGGAAACTGCGGGTGGACAGTAAAAGAGATAAAGTGCCGAGAACTCGACTACCCTCTTTTGTAGTATTTTTAAAGATATTATTAAAAAGTTTTCATTAATTTAATTGCTATTTTAAAATTGTATGTATTAATTTTAACGTGTAATTTGATTGTATGTTGTCTGATGTATGGACTTGTACCTAGATGTCTGAAATAAATGAGTTAATATGAAGAATGTTGCTTTTAAGCATACTTAATATTGGATTCCACGTAGTACTTTGAAACCGATCTCTTTGAAATTTTTGTGATTAGATATTACAATTGCTTCTGTTAAGATGTTGTATCCATCGGCAGACATGGCGCCACCAGTAGTTCACAGAGCGGTGGCGAGTTTTAGCGAAAAAACAAAATGGCTGATACACAAATGATGGGGGCACTTATTAGGGTTTATGATGCCGACACAATGTACATTGATCGACACATTAAGAAGAAGAATGATCCAGTAGCGACTTCCCATGTGAACGCAGCCATCAGCCAATCACACTTGCGTTTTATTGCCCTTGACACTACATTTAAACCACTACTTGTAGCACTGTTTGGAACGTTTGCGTCTTGCTTGCTACTTTAAAATATTATGAAAAAAACAAGCGAGTCAGACTCGGGCACCGAGGTTTCCTTATGAAGCAAGTTACCTAAGTCTACGCGTGCAAAGGTTGGTATAGATACCTGGAACCGGAATATCGCGGTGCCATAACTTATAGTCCTTACTAATATTATAAAAGCGAAAGTGAGTTTGTTTGTTACGTCTTCACGCCTAAATGGCTAAACCGATTTCGATGAATTTTGGTACAGAGATAATGGGGACCCTGGAGTCGGACAAAACAAAGGCTATTTTTTTTAAAGTGGAAATGAGAGAGAAAGAGGGAAGAAAATAGAAAACATAGCTTTGCTATTATAATCAATGAGGCGCAAGGGCTAAAACTACAGGTAGCCGGTACCTGCAAATCAGGAAAGGGGAACTGTGCTACCCCGCGGGTAAAAGCTAGTATCTAATAAAGCCGACTCTGCGCTCCAAACACTCGCTAGATACCACCCTGCTTACTTCTCTAGGAAAGAACGTAGTATCTAGCGAAGGAGGTGGCCAGACATTTTAGGGAGAGAACCTCAGACCAACCCATCCGCTGTGGGAGACGCTCCGTGCGTCGGGCGCCGCGAGACGTCTCCCGGCCACCGTAGATGCGGGTCTGTGGGCGGTGAGCATAGGTAGCTCACCGTCCGTCCTTCTAGTGACGACAGGCCGTGTCGACGGCGTGTTCGTGTTACACGAGATGTCGGCAAATCAGAGCCTGCAGAGAGGCCTGCCAGGATGCGTTTTGTTCTAAAGAGATACCGCGGCTCCGGAACTTGAAGGGCAAAAAAGGAATATGGGTGGGTTAAAGTCAGTAAAAATCGGACACAACGAGTATCTAATTTTGACCCCGCTTCGCCTAGACCTTGAGAAGTTATTCGATGATTTAGCATCCTCAAAAAGAATAGGTATGTACTAATGTCAATGATTCAAATCTTGGTAAAAGAAACCCAAACAGATTTAGAGTTGCTGGATGTATACCGATATATTCTACCCGATTATTGACGTTGCTCTAAAAGGCACTAAAGCTTGCGTGTTGCCTAGGCCTCAGTGTGGACGCACTATTTTGTAAGTATGCGATATCAGAACAATTACATGTTTTATCTAAATTATTCTGCCAAGGTCAACGTTGAGTGTAACTATTTAAATTTTATTGTGATAAATGATAGCACTGGTTGTCATCAAAATAAAGCAAAAGAATTTAACAATATGTGTGTACAAATACCTATAATTAAGCTTTAGAGGTATGAAGAACAGGTTGTAAAGTTCTCCATCCTCTATGGAAAAGCGAGGATCCTCCGACCAGACGGGTGTCGTGTCTGGCGGGCCACTGCCCGACAGTTGCTTGTCAGGTGCTCGTATATATGCTAACTTCGCGTACAACTTTGCTTGCGCGATGTAGGAATCTGGTCGTTAGTTCTTCAGTGGCTGACTAAAACCCATCTATGTTCCTTCTTTTGCCCTTTGTGTTCAGGGTCTGTGGTACCTCTTTCGAACAACTGGCAAGCTGGCAGTGGTCCTGACAGGCCCCTCTGCTTTGCTGACATCTCTTATAGGCGCGCGTGGAACACGACCGCGTCGTCGACACGGCAGGTAGACCATACCACAGACAATCTTCCAGTTACGAAGACATGGGGGTCAAATTTAAATTTTTCATATAAAAAATAACTTTTAAATCCCTCACGACCCCCGTAGTTACTATTCAATGCATTTCAAGGCATTCACGCATAGCCAGAAGTATTTTTTTTTTAGAATAAAGAGGCGCTTTTTTTTTAAAAGGCCTTAATATTTATTTTAAAAAATAAATTGTGTTTATCAACAGAATATCACAAATAAACATGATCATTTATAAAATAATTTGCTTATAACAACAAACGGACATTTATTTGAGTAATATTGGCGTTGTCATACCTTTGTTTTTCAAAAGCCTGAGAAAAAAAATCATAGCAAAAAAAGTGTATAGTCAAATACTTATAGAAAAGACTTAAACAAAAACAGATTACGAAAGTGGTTTAGTAGTACGAAAAAAAATGTTTAAAAAGACCAAGATTTTTTTTTTTGTCTGTCGTATACTTGTGCAGTCTGCGGCTAGCCTCACCTCCGCGAATACCTAAAGATTAGCTTGTTACCGCGCCATATTCAATATCAATCATTTTCCGAAAGAATCGCCATCCCTAGCACAGACTATAGTTATCCGTCCTTTTATTACCACAGGTAATAAATTTACATTTGTCATAGATAAACACAATGACAACATGTTCTTTAACACAGATGGTAATAAATAAATACCTTTGTTTGTTCAAATGTACTTTATTACGAAGGGCACTGAAACGCTTAAAGTGAAAATACTCTTCAAATGTTACCACAGAATATATCTGATAGATCAGATATTAAGGTGGATTAGGATAAGATTATTGGCCAATGATTACTCGTATTGAAGTTTTGCATTAGGTACACCACGCTGACGGCGGAAGTGTATTTACATTAATTTCATATCACAAGATCCATTTGATAAATTGATAAAAAAAAAGTGATCAAAGTGGAACATAATTGTTTTGGAATAGGTGTGTAAACTCTTAATTAAGTACTTCGATTAAAGATCAGTCTCAGGATAACGGAATACTTTAAACTGCGAAGGGCAGGGCGTTTTTGTGGGACTGTCTCTTGTAATGTGACGTTCAAAAAGTGCTGATTAGATTAATTTAAATAAATTCCTTTTTTATTTTACTTTTGCACGTCTCATAACACGAAAGTGTTTGTGGTAGCCCTTGGTAAGACTGTTTTTAAGACTGTCGGCATAATTACTATCTGTAACAACTCACTAACATGTGCGACCCCTTAGATAACCTTGGCAGAGAGAAGAAAATGTTGTACGTCTTCCTAAAAAGCCATGTATTGTAATATAAATCTTTTGCCGACCGTCACTCAGTACACGGCGCGCATCAACGTGGTCTTGATTTGCATTTCCGGTACAATGAGAGATCTGTATAAACTGATACATAAGTACTCTTAAATATATATAACAACACCATACTGATACGCGGCGCTTAGAGGTTTGATTTTTTGATAGGTCTAAGGGACCACAGACTTGAAAATAGTTTTAATTTCTTGATACTTCACGCGTTCCTGATATAACGGGTCTTGACAGACAGGCAGATGGCCAACAAAGTGTTTTCCTGTTGAGGAACGGTACCCTAAAAATATAGATTTAACACGTAACCCTTCTTTTCTTTGCAGTCAGTTAAAATCATTGAATAGAGCAGCCTGCACTACAAAATACGAGCGCTATAGCAGAATTGTGCGAGTGAGAAGTCCGAGAAAAAAATTGACGATATTCCGACGTTGTTCTACTTTTACCACTAGGAGATTAGGCGATCACTGACGAATTATGGTAAGGATTCCTATAGTACGGCCAACGAGGAGCGATACCAAATGTAAACAAAACCCATGCTAAAACCCCATCTAAAATGGCCGCCCGAATGTTGGCGAACCCGTCTTAACGTTGTCATGGTTTTGCCGGGAGAACGAGACATTACGGCAAAGGCACAAGATGGAAAGAGCTAAATATTAGATTGTCAACGCCACAGTTGTTCTTTAGGTTAATGACCTTTCGTATCGCTTCTCGTTGGCCGTACTATACTGTTATTCTATGGATGTTTTGGCATACTAATAATATTCAGTAAACGTATTATTAAAAGTTTTTTATGACCGAGTCATTCAACAGCCCAAAAATAAAATCAAATGTTAACGCAAATGTATTGACAGAAATTATTGTAATTTTTGGCATTAAAAACCGGAATAATTTATGATACCTATAACTCCAATCAAACAAATAAATAATTAAAGACTTAAAAAAAAAAAAAAACTAAAAGGTAGAAAACTATTTCCGGAAATCCGAACCTTTTTAGTTATGTCATGGCGTAAAAAAAAACAAGAATAAATAAAGCCTCTAGGCATACATGGTTGTACTCGCAAATACGTGCAATTTTGGATAAAACATTATAGCAATAAATAACTTTAGAAATTATAGATTATAAACTAGGATCATAGTCCAAAATAAAGAAGCTAAACCTGAAAAGAAATTACTAATAACAGTGGCAAAAATCTGGTCAACAAGGCGCTCAGTCACCATAAGCAGCATCATGAGCAAAACAGGAACATCAGCCATTTCCCTCACCCTATTTAAGCGAAGGTGGTAACCCTACCTCCGACACCAGACCGATCACTATGTACGGCAAGCCTATCCCCTGTGAGAAGCAAGCCAAATACTTTGTGTCATTCTCGACAGCCACCTGTCCTTCGCGGCACATATCAAAGCGGCTCGTTCGCGCGCTGCCTTTGCTATGGGAAAGCTTCATATCTTAATAACGGCAAAAAGCAAATTTATTTATTTATTAAACTTTATGCACATGTATAACACTGTACAAAGGCGGACTTAATGCCTTAGGCATTTTCTACCAGTCTACCTTAGGGTGATGCAGAGAGAAAACATAGTAGGTGCAGGCTGCATAACAGAAAGTGTTTCGAGAAAACATTAACAAATATAATATAACAATAAATACTTAAATACATACATACAAACAAAATAAAGTCAAGAGAGTTATAAAGATACATAAATACATGGGGAAAAACTAACTACCATTTAATTTCAAGACGAATCTGCCAACTTCTTAAGTAAATGTTCCCGAGCTCTTACTTTAAAAGTGAACCGATTGGTGGCCATCCTGGTATTTAGAGGGAGTGCATTCCAGATCACAAATTGTCACTCAAGTGCAAATTAATAATATATTAAAATATAAACCGATTCCTTCGTAAAATCACTGGAGCCCCTTTTTACGTCCGTAACGATAGTCTACACTTAGACTTAAAAATCTCCACCGTCGTTCAATTCATGAAGCGCCTTTCCAAGCGGTTCTTTGACTCCGCGTTAAAACATCGCAACCCCTTTATCGCATCGGCCGCTCGATACGATCCGTCGCGAATAAGTAAAATTCGTCGTCCTGGAGTCCTGGACACACACACCCTCGTCACTCCTGACGATGCTATACCTAACCCTTCAGGAGAGCAGCGGGGAGACTAGTACAAATATTTGTTCCCGTACGGAACAAATATTTGTATGGCCTACAGATAGTTGTTCCGGGTCTGGCTGTTTGTATATGTGACTTTAAATGTTTGTAAAAACATTTAAAGGAGAAATTCTTAGTGTGGGGCAAAGTTTAAAAATAGCCTCTTTTTTTGAAGTCAGTCAAATATACAATATTTATCAAGGCTAGATTTGCAATATCACCATATTGCAAAAAGTACTTATTGGAACTAAAGTCGGATTTGATATACCTATTAGATATTTTTTTTTACTTTTTGCAGGAACCATCTAAAGAAATGTTTGATAAGATAAAAGATGCTATAAAAGAAAGAGACAACGACAAAATCAAGAAAACAATTGATTCGTTTCACCCAGCCGACGCAGCCTATGACGATATAAAAGTTAAAGAGCAAAGAACAGAAGTCTTTAAATACGCGCTTAGTGTGGGCGATTTTCCTGTGGTCGAAATGTTATACGACTACTGGATAGGCGACTTGCACTGGATCGGGCATGACATCAATAAACTAAAAACGCTTGGGCAATTGCTTAAAGACGCTCGTATCGTATGCGATGACGAAAATCTGCAGTTGGAAGTAGATATACATTCTCTTATCACATTCAAGGTTGTCTGGAAGATATCGCTATTAGCGATAAGACCGCCATTGTAACCATAGATTTAACATCTTTTTGTATAATAGTTTTGTTTTAAGATTTTGGTGTGCAATAAAGTATATTCTATTCTATTCTATTCTATTCAACGCTTTTCAACAAACACTTTATTCCAAAATTTCTGTCTTACCTAAGACTACACCAAAAGAAACGGCCGACATGTTAGAAAAAGTGTTGCGACTGTATGAGACGTACTCAGACTTGGAAAAAGTTAGAATACCACATGAGGCTGACGAACAAGAGCGGAAGTTAAAAGCCGACCTTGCAGACAAAACTAGCGATTATGGCAAAGGGCTTGCACATGTTGGAGTAAGTCACCGATGTAGGGAATGTGGTAGAGAGATGACGCAGACTCCAGATCAGAAGGTTGCGTGTTCAAATCACGTCGGGGTCACCAATTTAGAGGAATGAGGAACAGGGTGTAAAGTTCTTCATCCTCTAAGGAAAACCGAGGATCCTCCGACCAGACGGGTGTTGTGTCTGGCGGGCCACTGCCCGACAGTTGTTTGTCGGGCGCTCGTATATATGCTAACTGCGCGTACAACTTTGCTTGCGCGATGTAGGAATCTTGCCGTTAGTTCTTCAGTGGCTGGATAGATGGCGCTGTAGTATTGTTTGCCACTTGCATCTTTGTGTCGCTACACACACATAATGTACGAAGTTTATTTTCGTAAGTTAGGGTTAAATGTTGCTTTGCTAATATTAGAGAATTTGTATGTTATTAGACAAGATTTAAAAAATAATTTTACTAGCAGTAAAGATGAAGCGGAAAAGTACAATGAAATTGAATGTGCACTATATCATTTTATATATCGCACTGCTGAAGATTGGCGGTTGTACCTACCTCAAAAGCGACAAATAACGACACTAACACTTCAAACGGGTATTCAACAAAATGAGGTTATAAATTATACGGTAAAGTACGACAATAATAAGTTGTTTAACGGACCAGTACTATTCTTAGAGAGAAAGTATTTCAACAAAAATTTGAAAGAATTAAGAAACATATTAGAAAAACATATTAATAGTATACCTACTGGATCACGATTCCAAACAAGAAGATACATACCTAACACCAAACTACACAAGTGATTATTATTCACTAAGTAAAATTGTCTATTACATAGGAGCCCTTAAAGACACAGCAATCACAGATAACAATGATATTTTAATGATTGAAAGAGTCCTACAAGTTACCGGAGAAATGGTAAAAAGTTCTGATGAAACGAATCATTTATTAGAATCTACAAAAGCATTGCTGGAAATAGGAATACCTGTGAAGACAATAAGATATCTTCAAGACATAAGGAATTATTTGACGAAGGCATACAGAGGTCATGATCACCTAAACAAAAGAATAAATATCGGAAAGTATCAGCCCGATATATTTAATGCTGTCAAGAAGGACTTAATAAAAATAAAAGAAATTTTTAATTCGATTCGTGATATCTATAAGCCTATTCTTGATAAATCGTGTCTGAAAGAAGGTCTACGTTTACTTGAAGAACGAATTGAGAATTTGTCTCATGAAACTGGACGACATTGTGAATTCATTCATCGAAATTATAAAGGCCCTGCAACGAGAACCGATTTTTTCTTTCAAGAACTAAGCGTTTCTACCGGATTAACAATTCAACTTCTTAAAGAATTTTTTAGTTTACTTGATAATAAAAATGACATAGAATCAAAAATAAATAATGTTGAAATAACTATTAGTAAAAGGGTTGCTGACATATTACCCACATATATTCAAAATATAAGACAATTACTAGAACTTATAGCCGAAAATCAAAGTAATGTCTCTGAATTAAACTCACAGTTAACTCAATATAAAATCAGACTGTCTGATAATCCAAATCAGGACCAGATATGTAACACAGCACGGTCAGTTCAAAGAATTAAGAAAAGGTATAAAAATTGCAATGATGATTTAATACTACAAACTCTAAGAAAGATAGAAGATTTTACACAGCGGTGGAAAGCAATTAAAACAATGTTGTCATTTTTTCTTATCAATGGTGAATTCTTTGCACCCAAACTTCCAAAACATCATTTGCCCGAAGATTTAGATGTTCAAACCATTACTAATAAATTAACAGAGTTGGAAGGAAAAATTGAATTTTCTTCTACGTCCAAACAAAACTTAGAAAAACATTCATTTGACGGTATAAAAACACTACGTGAAATCTTCAAAGAAAAAGACGCAGTGTGTACTCAGAACAATAATTCGAAGCAGACTTTAGCAAGGGGGAAATTAATACAATGCTTAATTGATAGAATAGATCTGTTAAAAATAATACTTCCGAATAATATCGTAGTATCGGATCGACTCGTTCAACGTTACAAGACCGATCTGAAGTTTCGCTTTGGTTTAGAAATGATACTGGCTGATATAGCCAATATTTTGGCCAACTGTGGTATAAAAGAATTGATGAACAAGTCTTCTAAGTTACTAAGAAATATAGACTTAGGCAACGTGCTAGATCACGGTAATCCGTTTCTAGAAGTGATCGGTGATATCTTCGATTCTTACGACCTCTCAACAGCATTATTGTCAAAAGCGATAATGTTTGCTAAAGATGGAGAATCAATCGAGGCCCTGTTGGAATTATTCAAAGACAAAGTAGATTATGAAACTATCAAAGAGGAAAAGCTTGGGAAAATGAATAACGACCAGAAGAATCACTACACACAATTCCAAAGGTCAAGTCGCTGGGTGTCCTATGTGGAACTAGTTCCCAATCCAAACAAAAAAAGTGCCTAGTGTATTCATTTTATTGGTCCCTGGGGTTACGCCCCGTTTGGTCTCGAGTTACTATCACTTATAACATTATCTATCCATTGTTTTCTTTGACCTTCCTCTCACTCTATTCATCGATCAACATTCATATTCGTCCCTATTTTATTCACATTCCATTGATCTCTCCTCGTCGCGTCTATACTAAGATAGATTATGATGTGTTGGTTCTGGATTCGATTCCCAGTAGCAAGTTTTGGCCGGGCAGCTTTGGTGTAATCGAAAAGTATCAAACACACCAAGTGATTTGACGATCCTAGAATCAACAGTTTCTTGGACCAGAGTATATACATGTCTGCCCAATCTCCTTTGTAAAATACTGTGAATTTGGAAATAAATCATGTCATAAAAATAAGAGCTCATATTTTATTGAAATCACCTGTCCTCCTAACTCCCACTATACAACAACCCCAAGACTATACTGTGAATTTGGAAATAAATCATGTCATAAAAATAAGAGCTTATATTTTATTGAAATCACCTGTCCTCCTAACTCCCACTATACAACAACCCCAAGACTACACTGTGAATTTGGAAATAAATCATGTCATAAAAATAAGAGCTTATATTTTATTGAAATCACCTGTCCTCCTAACTCCCACTATACAACAACCCAGAGACTACACTGTGAATTTGGAAATAAATCATGTCATAAAAATAAGAGCTCATATTTTATTGAAATCACCTGTCCTCCTAACTCCCACTATACAACAACCCCAAGACTACACTGTGAATTTGGAAATAAATCATGTCATAAAAATAAGAGCTTATATTGTATTGAAATCACCTGTCCTCCTAACTCTCACTATACAACAACCCCAAGACTACACTGTGAATTTGGAAATAAATCATGTCATAAAAATAAGAGCTTATATTTTATTGAAATCACCTGTCCTCCTAACTCCCACTATACAACAACCCCAAGACTATACTGTGAATTTGGAAATAAATCATGTCATAAAAATAAGAGCTTATATTTTATTGAAATCACCTGTCCTCCTAACTCCCACTATACAACAACCCCAAGACTACACTGTGAATTTGGAAATAAATCATGTCATAAAAATAAGAGCTTATATTTTATTGAAATCACCTGTCCTCCTAACTCCCACTATACAACAACCCCAAGACTACACTGTGAATTTGGAAATAAATCATGTCATAAAAATAAGAGCTTATATTTTATTGAAATCACCTGTCCTCCTAGCTCCCACTATACAACAACCCAAAGACTCAGTTTGATCCTATCTAGTCTATGGGTCGAACCCACGAACGAAAATAATATCACAAAAGCATTTTTCTTAACAAGCAGCGCCTCAGTGGTCATCCTATACGGGTAACTAGCAGATACCAAAAAACGTTGTGTTTTAATAGGGTTTTTTAAGGGTTAGGTTAAAAACCTTTTTTCAAAGTGCTCGAGTATATAGGTATATTTATTAATTATTTTTAAACAGACTAAAAGGTAACAACAGGAAATCTTAAAATTGTAATAATAACAAGCCTCTACAGACATCTTCAATATTATAACGTTTTTTTTGTATCGAACAGGCTCCAAGACTCCAGCTACCCTACCATGACGTGTTAAAGCAGAACTTATTCCGCTGAGGGAAAGGAACAGAGCTATACAAGGTGTCTAACACCATCTCTTTCACTCAGTGGAATAAGTTCTGCTTTAAGATGTCCTAGTAGACCTACTGGACCGATTTCAACAATTTTTCACTAATACGAAGCTACATTATCAGGAAGTAACATAAGCCATTCAACATCACGTTACAACTCACCGGAGCGGGGCAACCGGCGGTGAAACCGCGTAGGGCAGATAGTATATTATAATTATCGATGTACTAAAGCCGAAACATGATGTTAAGTTATCGAAAGAGATACCGCGGCCTCGGAACGTAAAAGGCAATAGAAGGAACATGGGTGGGTTTTAGTCAGTACAAGTCTGACATGCCCCCCCGCTCCGCCTAGAGCGGGGGGGGGCCACCCGAAAAAAAAAAAAAGATTATGACTTTTTATTTTTTCCGCTTTTACCCGCGGCTTCGCTCGCGTTAAATTCGGGGTGTAACAAAGATACCCTTTCCTGATTTGCAGGTACCTGCTACCTGTAGTTTTTGCCTTTGCGCCTTATTTATTGTATCAGCAAAGCTAAGTTTCCCTTTTGTTCCCTCTATCTCACTTTTAAAAAAAATTGGCCCAACTATCTCTGTACGGCATGAAGACGTAACAAACTAACAAACTCACTTTCGCTTTTATAATATTAGTAAGGATTCTACGTTGCTCCATAAGAATTTGAGTAGGTACCTATTTACTTGCAGCCGGTGCTTAATTCACAATAAAATATTTAGCTGAATGTTTTCTTGAGGCGCTCGTGTAATCAATATCATGTTCGTGAGATATTTCATTGAATGATGTTTAAATCAAAAGTTCATTTAATCCCATTGAACGACTGTTTCATTAAAAAGTAATTCAATGGTATTAGATGAACTGAGAGGTTTGTTGTTCGATTGCCTGCAAATAAATGCGTCATCAAATCGTTTACAAACATTTAAACTCACATACCTACACAAACAGCCCATTATGCGACTTACTATTAGAGAGCGTCATCTCTGCTCTACAGGCTGTATAAAAAATAATGTTGCAATTTATAAATAAAAACAAAACAAATACAAATTTAACATTTTATTAAATAATATTCTCACATTAATGTTATACGCTCACGTTGTTAAAAAGCTTGCACACTGTTTGTTCCATAAGTTACTCTCACAACACACTGAACTTAGTATCTACAAACCACACAGTCTGTATATAAAAATCGACTAAAATAATAATAGGCCTGGCTGACTAAATTGTTTATGGATAAGTCTTTTTTTTGAAGCAGTGGAATTATTTTGTAATGCCTTGTTTTTTAGTTTTCAGGCCTATTGTTAGTTTAGCCTCCGCGGTCGTTTTCTCAGCACTCCGCGAGTTCTTGATGTACTCGGTGTACTCTAAGGACTACTCGACACTGAAATTAATCGTCTCCAGCTGATCTCTTCGCCTTCCGCAAGCGAGGCGACTGTTTGGGCGTCTTTGGAGATTTTTCTGTAAAAGATACGTTTCATATAATACATTATTGGAATAATTAAAACATAGTTAATTCTGTGTGTACATATGTCGAGAATGTTCCAAAATATTTGAGTGAAAGGAATGTTCCAAAATATTTGTCGTCATGTCAATAATGAAGGCTATTTGTATGTCTGTATGTTTGGCTATTTGTTTGTATGTTTGTATTTGTATGCCTAAAGGTTGATTATTATGTGACTGTGATTGATAGGTCAAACACGAATACATAAGGGAAGCTGAATAGAAAATAAGACTTATAGATGGCGCCATCAGCACAAGTAGTAAAAATAAGTTTCGGGAACAACTCAATGTGTTCCTTTACTCTTCTTGCTAAAAAAAAAACATCATTGTAGAATACCAGAGCGGGGAAATATTGTATTTTATCCTTTAGGAGCCCATAAAAGAATCCTTACTAATATTATAAAAGCGAAAGTGAGTTTGTTTGTTACGTCTTCACGCCTAAATGGCTAAACCGAATTTGCTGAGAGAAGGAATTTCTGCCAGAAGTATTTACAAGTTTGTAGTAAAAAACTATAAATACTCATAATTTGATGGGAATTTCTGTCAGAAGTATTAAATGCGTGTGAAAAAGAACGTACTGAGTTGATTGACGACTTCCTTAGGCAGCCAGTCGTAATCCACGTCGTTGGCAGTGCCGGTCTCCAGCAGTCGCGGTGCGGCGCGCGGCGAGCGACGCCGGGCCAGCGTGGACAGCGCCTGCTGGCCCAGCACCAGCGCCAGCACCACACCCGCGCCCAGGAACACGTACAAGAAGAACGTCTCGCCGTCCAAACCTTCAGACACCTCCACGATGTTCAACGTTTGGTTGTACACGGCTTCCTGTTATTGTAATCATAACATTTAATACAGGTTTTAATATTTTAACATAGGCTGGTCTTCGAAAAATATTAGTAAAAAAATATAAACGAAAATAAAAAATATATATTTATTAATAGTAGTATACATCTATACTACTATTAATATTATTTTTTTCGTTTATAATTTTTTTTATATATTTATTAAAAATATTTATAAAAATAGTGGAACAGGGCGCGAGCTACCGGCTCATGAGAGAGGAACCTCCTAACAATACGTGCCGTGTCCAGAAGTATCTACTGCTTTTTGATTTTTATTAGTATCGCGAGTGCCATAGGCTACATTTAAACCGTGCCCGTAGGTTAATTTCAGAGCAGCTCAATTCAATTATTTATTGCGTCTCATATGTGTTTTACAGGTCTTAAATAATAATAATAATACAGTTCACATGGACCCTGTCGGGCACAATTTTTTTTTTAAAGTCTATATATTTATTCATTTATTAACGTAAAATCTAAAAATAAATCATTCTAATTATCAATGTCACAGGTAAATTGGTAAAAATGTCAGGTCGTTTCAATAATAAATAACAGTGATAGCCTAGTGGTGTGATCGTCGAACTAACAAGCCACCTCTGATTTGTCGGACTCATGTGTGTATTGTATACCTAATTATAATATACTTTGGTGTGGGAAACACGTATGCCTGAGATATATTTCTCGACAGCTTGTTAGCCAAGTTACTCTGACACCAGGTTAATCACACGATGAAGAAAAACGGGAACAAAGCCGTCAGATCTCTGAGGTAGGAAGGTCCTGAAGTACAGATAATCTGGCTCAACGGAACATGTTATTCTTAGCAAAAAAGGTATGTGTAATAATAATACCAGCCTATTACTGTCCCGCTGGGCAAAGCCCTCTTCTCATAGAGAGAAGGCATGAGCATTGATCACCACACTTGCTCAAGATGGGTTGGTGATTTCAGACTTATATTAATTATAAGTACGACCAAATAACATACCTCTTGCATGGTTCTTATAAATTCTTGACAGAATATAAAAATAAAACAAATTTAATTTTGCTGTTGTCTGTTAATTGACATTTAAATGCGCGAAAAATATTGTAATTTAATAATTGTTTGCAGACTCGCGCTTGGCGAATTTCAGGAACCGCTTGACTAAAGCTGATTAAAGCTCAATGACTGACCTGGTAAGAGTTTCCACTGGCATCTCTGTAGTTGAGCTGGATGTTCAAGCCAAACGGTCTACCAGCGAAGGCCTCGTTGGGAATGAAGGAGTATGCGAAGGTGGCTTCTTGCTTGGGCTTCACTTCTCTGTTGTAAGGCAGTGCTGTGAAGTTCTGGATATAGTAAGTGTAATCCATGGGGTATCTGAAGGAAGCTTCCATGGAATCCACCACATAGTCTTCAGCGCCCTTGTTGATGAATCCAACGAGGAATTCAACCGGGTAGCCCGCTTGAATATCTGACGAGAGGATTAATCACTATTATTTTTTAATGTTTATTAGGATGCCGGGGTTTGGTGCAGATACCAATGCCTAAGAGCTATTTTCGATACAAATAAATAGATCGAGATTTCCCCTGTATACAATAAGCTATTGGAACCAGAGACAAACTCAGGTTGGTCGATGACTTGATATCAATGGGAACAAAAATTAACTATAAAATAAGTTTGGCCTCTGCCTTTCTATAAGTGATTGCAAGCTTAAAGTAATTTCTTGGACTATTTGCCAGGGTTAGATCTCATAACAAAAGCTGTGTATTTTATTTTTTTATAATGTACAAAGTGAATTTACTAAAAATCAACAACTTAAATTGGTGATGAGGGTTTCAGGCCATAATTATCATAATTATGTTGCCAGTGAAAATGAATAAAACTAATAGATTTGCCTTTTTAATGATATCCATTATCAGAAATTTCCAAAAATGAGCACCCATCACTTAATTATATTTAATTATTAGGCAATCAGTAGTAGCCGTTTAAATAAAAAGTAAGTATGTAATGTATTATTATATAAATAATTCGAATATGCAAAAATACTTTCATATTTGAGTTGGATTTTGTTAAATATTTCATGATTTTTTTCAAAACTCATCTTTTTTTTTAAATAAAAGTGAAATAACTCCTCAATAGGTAGAGCGGTTTTAGAGATAAGCCGGAACAAACAGACAGGCAGTCAATTGACTGCCTTTCAATAAGCATTTAAATTTCTGTACAATTTTTTTTCATATTATTCCTAAATAAATTATAAAAATTATTTCTTAAATTACATTCCATAAACTTCATGACAGTAAAGAGATTTTAATGATGTACACTGTTACAATGTTGAAAAATATAAAAAATGTAGTTAAAAAAAGAAATAAGTTCTTACCAAACACAGCATCTCCTAAGCTAGTAATAGGTTTTGTGAACAGGATAGTGGTATCAACATCTTGCGAGGACTTAACAATGGAGTCATCGTCATCTCCCAGTGTGTCATCTCCGACAACCTGGTTATCCTCACCCTCAATATCCACTACATCATCAAGCTCGTCTTCTTCTGCTCTCGCCAGGATTGTGTTGCCTGTAACATGGTGATTTGTAAAGAATCAGTCTGATGTTACTTAGAGCATTTCTTTTTTGGCGATATATTATAAAGTTGTTCAATAATATAATAGACTTAGACCATTATCTATTATTTATATTTTAACATTTTATTTACTTTAATTTCGTTTTGTAATTAATTATTGTATGGCCCTTGTAGGGTGCAAGCCTCCTCCATCCGTATCCATATATTTTTTTATTTTGGGCAGTGCTCATCCAGTTCTTTATAGTTATTTATAATGTCATCAGCCCATTGTCTAGCTTTATATCAGATTCTAAATATGTCTACACCTTACTGTGTAAAAGATTCTCAGAAAATGAAAAAAAAAACTGTTTTGTAATATAGATATACATAATGCGGGTTTAATATTGACCTTACACAGGGATGGTCCAGATATGACAATTGTTACTTTTTGCATAGTAAATTACTTATAAAGTAACAAGCTATTTATGTAGCTAGTACGACATTGAAAATATGACACATACAAACATATGGTACTTATTCTCAGTAAATGGCCTGAATCTTGTTGTAATATCATGAGTTTCATTGACCATAAATGGATTTACTTCATAAACAAAGTGATTTCAAGGAAAGTTTAAATGACCTGCAATTAATTATTTGAAGGGTACCAAAGTGTTATGAAATTTATTACATGCCCACTTTCTAAATCTTTACCAGTTCTTTACAATATTTAAATAGTAGCCATTATTTAATTCAATTATAGTTTATTATTTGGCTTTACAACGAGGATCTGCTGTAAGATGGCTTATCTGTTAAAACAGAGGTTACAATGTTATACTTCCAATAATTAATCAGTACTTTTACAGTCCAATTAGATGCTAAGCAAGTAGTGTTTGGAAAGTAATAAAAAAGTTTTGTCTGAAGACTTTCTCTCAAAAACTGTAACATATACGATGCCACGTATATATATCTACTTATAACATAGATTTTAACGTTTTTCAGTAAACTTACCGCTTTGGAAACACAGGAGAGCCGCAGGGAGAACCAAGAGCGTCAAATATATTAACTTCATTGTAATTGAATATATAATTGATTACTTAAAGTGTTATAAACTGCGGCGACTACCAAACTAGATTGTAGGCCATTCACTTTTGTAACAAACAGTCCAACGGAACAAGAAACTTGGGGCAAAATGCCAATTTTCTTTCCAACTCGATTGACGTGGAATCTTATGTCACAAGTGATGTGCCGGATTTAAAACCGAACATCAGTAGAAACCGAAAGTTTTTATGTCCGTTTTTATTTCATGGGTCTATATCATATAAATAATAACTTTATTTTAGAAATAAATAGTTATTATTATTTTATTTACCTGATGGTTACTAAATCATCTGTGATTGATTTTAATTTCAGAAGACGAATGTAATTTTGAAACTATTAGATTAATTATTTTTTGTAAAAACGATAATATATTTTCTTCTTAGCTTGACGATAGCTAATTTTAATTTAAAATATTCGGCCCACAAATTAGTAATTCAAGGTCTGCTCGCTGATGCAGTCATAAGATTCATGGTTTCAAATAGCATCTCAAGATAGAAGTTGAAGTATTGCGTGTGGTGTGGTGGTGTGTGTGTGTCTATGCACACTTAACATTTCAGCCGTATTTATTAGTCGTTTGTTATTATCATAATGCGACATTTTTATTATAGATTTGTTTTTAAAACCGTAATTGAATCGAACCGTTTCATTAGTACTAGCAACGAGAATGCCAACTAGCCATGACTGTAATCGACTAACTAAACTTTTACACTTTAGACTGATTAACTTACTAACATCACTGACTGATTAACATCACTAATCAAGCTGTCAATTTCTTTTCCACACACGCCATTCCAGGTGCACGTGTATTATTCACGAATTGCTCGATATCTAAGCTAAAATGGATAAACCAAACGTTCTCGCTCGCGTCGTCAAGGTCTTGGGCCGCACCGGCTCCCAAGGACAATGTACCCAGGTTAAAGTAGAGTTCATCGGAGAGACTAGCCGTCAGATCATCAGGAACGTGAAGGGACCCGTGCGTGATGGTGACATCCTGACCCTTCTCGAGTCTGAGCGTGAAGCCAGAAGACTGCGATAAGCGGTAAATATAATGATTGTCGCAAATACATGTGTTAGGAATTAACTTTGTTAAATCTGGAACATGAAACATTTTGAAGGTTATGTTGCTAAATAACGGGTTTCCTAAACTTGAAACTAGCAAAGTGTTAAAAAACAATGATTAGTCGGAGACCCTGAAGTCATCTCTACATCTATCATCAGTTCTACAAACAATCCGTATTTTTCTTCCAGTTTTTTTTTATAGGAATTTAAAATGAATTGATTTGATTGAATGTATGATTTGTTCACGTTTGTTTTACCTCTGACAACTGCAATCTAGCCCCAACCTTATTGATATTATGTAGCGCAAATTTTTACTACTTAGTGACAGTAAACAGGTATAATATCATTATGATGCTAAATCAGAGGTAGACTAATATCTATATATATAAAAATGGATTGCTGTTCGTTAGTCTCGCTAAAACTCGAGAACGGCTGAACCGATTTGGCTAATTTTAGTCTTGAAATACTCCTGGGAGTCCAGGGAAGGTTTAAACGGTGAGAAAAATTCGAATAATTGCCGGGAAGACCCTCAAAACCGTCCTTCTTTATTTCCCATACAAACGTTTTCTAAATAAAATGGAGTCAAAGAAAGTACTAGGCTTGCATGAATTCACGGTGAAACCCATACAAACGTTTTCTAAATAAAATGGAGTCAAAACCCTAACTAATACAAGCGAAAGTACTAGGCTTGCATGAATTCACGGTGAAATTCCCCATACAAACGTTTTCTAAATAAAATGGAGTCAAAACCCTAACTAATACAAGCGAAAGTACTAGGCTTGCATGAATTCACGGTGAAATTTCCCATACAAACGTTTTCTAAATAAAATGGAGTCAAAACCCTAAATAATACAAGCTAAAGTACTAGGCTTGCATGAATTCACGGTGAAATTCCCCATACAAATGTTTTCTAAATAAAATGGAGTCAAAACCCTAACTAATACAAGCGAAAGTACTAGGCTTGCATGAATTCACGGTGAAATTCCCCATACAAACGTTTTCTAAATAAAATGGAGTCAAAACCCTAACTAATACAAGCGAAAGTACTAGGCTTGCATGAATTCACGGTGAAATTTCCCATACAAACGTTTTCTAAATAAAATGGAGTCAAAACCCTAAATAATACAAGCTAAAGTACTAGGCTTGCATGAATTCACGGTGAAATTCCCCATACAAATGTTTTCTAAATAAAATGGAGTCAAAACCCTAACTAATACAAGCGAAAGTACTAGGCTTGCGTGAATTCACGGTGAAACTAATTCCAGCAGTTTGATCTGTGGATTCAAGTTCTTGATAGAACCAACTGCGTTGAGATAAAACTACTAGGATCGCATGAAATTATAGCAACCTTTGCCAAGGTTTGGAAATGGATGGGTTACCACACGGGGACAGGTTAAGCAACTCTTGCCAAGGTTTGGAAATGGATGGGTTACCACACGTGACACGGGGACAGGTAAAGCAACTCTTACTAAGGTTTGGACATGGATGGGCTACCACAGGGGGCCAGGTTAAGCAACACTTGCCATGGTTTGGAAATGCATGTGTTACCACTCGGGCCAGGTTAAGCAACCCTCACCAAGGTTTGGAAATGGATGGGCTACCACAGGGGGCCAGGTTAAGCAACCCTTGCTGAGGTTTGGAAATGGATGGGCTAACACAGGGTGCCAGGTTAAGCAACCCTTGCCAAGTTTTGGAAATGGATGGGTTACCAGACGGGCCAGGTTAAGCAACCCTCACCAAGGTTTGGAAATGGATGGGTTACCACAGGGGGCCAGGTTAAGCAACCCTCACCAAGGTTTGGAAATGGATGGGCTACCACAGGGGGTATAGGTAAAGCAAGCCTTGCCAAGGTTTGGGAATGCATGTGTTAGCACACGGGCCAGGTTAAGTAACCCTTGCCAAGGTTTAGAAATGGATGGGTTACCACAGGGGGGCAATGTAATAGAGTTTTATTCAAAGTGCCTTCGATCCACGAATTCGTAAACAATGATGAACACGAAAACGATGTCCTTTTGGTAAATCCACAATGAAATAGAAAAATGATGTTTTCAATGACATACTTATTTAGTTCCTATCACAATCTGTTCTTTTCTGCATATTACTCTTACAAAATAATGTCGATTTTTCACATCTGCCAGGCGACTCGTGACGGCTCACATTTTTATGATTATTTTTTTATATTTATCGTTAATCACTACAGCATTTTAGTATTTTTTTTGTCTATACGCCAAAGAAGTATAACTTCTAACGCGTGTACATAAGTACACACACTTCTTTTTTTTAAACTCCTAGGATGTGCCTGGCTTACCACCGCACAATTTACGCCTAAAGGTTGGCTCCGTAGTAAGCTTCGAAACATAAACCAACCAAAACGGCGCAAACCAGTACGCATTTGGTGGTTAGGAAATTGATGAACAATGTAATTTACGCGACGTATAGTGAAAGGAAAATTCAAAGGTGAGGAAGTCCTCATTCTGACGATCCCGATGATCCCAACCGATTTGCCGTTCGAATTTAAAAGACTTCAATATCCGATCCGTCTTACATTTGCCATGACCATCAACAAATCACAAAGCGAACCCTTAAAAGTTTATGGTTTGAATCTAGAACATCCATGTTTTTCTCATGGTCAATTATATGTGGCATGTTCACGGGTCGGAAGACTATCTGCGTTGTTTTGTAGAAAACAAAAAATGTCGTGTATCACAAGGTACTTAAGTGGAGACCAACCTATGTACTGAAATGCAGAAACAATAAGAAATGATTAATATTCTTAATTTCTTTTTCAAAGAAAAAAAAAATAATAAATTCGAAAATCGGCTTAGTATTTATTGCCTTTATGGCGGAACAGAGTTCGCCGGGTCAGCTAGTATAATATAATAAAACTGATGTCTGTACATAAATTTATTTTTACAACCTATTGAGAACCCCCCATTGCTACCACCAAAGAATGAAACTCTTCAATTCATACTTGTATTATCCTCAAATACTTTTTTCTTGTTTCAGGTTGAAGCAGTTTGTTAGGTTAAGGCTTGCTATGTACCATCTATCCAAGTTATTATGTTAACTTTAAGAAACCGTCAAAGATGACCATCTCATTGTACTCACACTAATAAACAACATACTGGTGTAATCTTTTGTTTTCTTTATGTATGTACATCATATCCACAGAAGGGATTTTACTGAGGCACTAAGGTAGCGTGCAAAAAAAAGAACAGGCCTACATGGGCAAATATAAAACATCGAGAAAAGATTCATTGGTTCAGGTTGGTTGTTTCCTATGGAGAAGAACTGGCAAGAAACTCCATGGTTACACTGTCAAATTACAGGTTTGTATCATCAACCGCAGCCCAACTTCACCCAGGGCCAAGTTCTAGGTTCCTGTGATGGCAACAATGTTGTCACGTTGTCAGCTAATCTTGCTGCAGGACCAAAAGACTACTTCTAAAGTTACTCTTTCGGTCTTTCCATCTTTGGTGGTCAACCCTGATAGGGTGTGAGAATATCTTAATTGATCGGGGAAAGCAATAGGTTCCGTTGCTAGCAACATCCATTTATGTGTTTAGAGCTGACAGGGTTTTCTACACAGCTGGCATTTATTAAATTTAGTCTTATATTCTTCTACAACATTCATTAGTAAGCAGGGCACAGTTATAGAAAGTATTGTATGATTGTTGATATTGCTCTTAATAAATGAGGGTGATGTCACTATTTATTGAACTAAATATGAATTTAACAGTCTATTTAAAATTAACCAGGGTTTGTTTTTTTAAAGAAGTTGTGTTGGAATTGTTGTTTACTACCTAAGTAAGTGGCTCAGTGATACTACAATCTCAAGAAAAAAATGGAGCTTTCTGCTGTGTAAGTGCGCCAAATAAAAATTAGGAATTTTATTTATATAATATTTTTTATTGTCCTATTAGGATTCTGCCAAAGCGGCCATTTAACCGATTCATTGCCACCATCATTTTCATGCATACTTTATTTAGCCAGGCCCCGAACATTGGACGATGCGCGTCATGGGCCTACATACATGATGACGCACCTAGAGCGTCATTGGCACCCTATGATGTTTTATGCGTATTTCGCCGTTATCTAGCGTCGATCTGCTAAGAGAAAAAAATCTGTGTGTGTTTCAATTCTTATTCGTTGGTTTTCAAAGGAAATATGGCCTCCCAAGGTAGGATTTATTTATTTTAGTAAAATGTTACGGGGGTCGTCAACATTTGTGTAAATTTATTTGTATTAGGTCAATTGTTTGTGATAATAAACGAATGTAGTGAGGCATTATTCACTAATATTGAGCATGAACATTATCAAGAAGATAACGATAAAGAAAATGATGTTTTTCCTGAATGTCAATCGATTTTGCGTATTTCAAAGAAGCGTAAAATGGGACCATGTACCATGACCAATAGTCAAAATACAAATTATAATTCAGACACTAGCATTGAAGAAATTATGGATTCTGAAGAAGACGAATGTAAGAAAAAGTTTGAAGTAAGAACATTTAAGGATATACCTAAGTCGCCCATTAAAAATAAGTCGGACCCCGATTGTTGTGCAGCAAAAAAATATTAAATCGGATATTTTTATATTCTAAGAATATAAGTTTATTCTATTCTATATTATATGAATTTTTTCATTTTTTTTTAAATTAATTTTCTAGAAAGAATCATAGTTTATTTTGTACAGAATAGACACAAAACAAAAGTTATCATAAAAAGTTAAGGTTGCACGCGAAATTCAAATTTTTCGTGTCCCTTCCACCCCGTATAAGTTTGTAAACTTACCAAAGGTTTGTTTGCTATCCCTGACTTATAAAATATGTATTCAAAATTAATGGCCAAGGGTATTGTCAACTGCAATGTTTAATTTAGGATAAGAAATGATAGTTCTCTTTATCTCAACTGTTTAAAATCTGTTTTTAAGTAAATTCTATATGACGCGCCAGGTGCGTCAAGGGCCTCCCGTGATATCTCCTTATGACGCGCCTGGCGCGTCATGGGCAATGAATCGGTTAACAACTCACTGAACTTGCTGTTTTCTTTTCATATTTAAGCTGTAGTTTGTGTCATCACATTTAGTTTATTAGAGTTACGAAATAAGCAGTAAGTAATTGCTCTTGTTTTTATGAAGGTGATATACCTAGGTCACAGGACTTCCATAATTCTCGAAGACTTCGTCAGAGGTGTAGTGTAGGTGTCTCGTACTTCCGGCGACCACTCAAGCTATACATAACTGGTTAATGCAGATTTATATATATACACTACTATTACGGCACGGTTGGCCCAATGGTTGAGCGATCAACTGCTGCGCTGCGTGTCACGGGTTCGATTCCCGCACGGAACAAATATTTGTATGACCTGCAGATAGTTGTTTCGGGTCTGGCTGTTTGTGTATGTGAGTTTAAATGTTTGTAAACGCACCCACGATACAGGAGAAATTCCTAGTGTGGGGCAATGTTTAAAAAAAAAACCGGCCAAGAGCGTGTCGGGACACGCTCAGTGTAGGGTTCCGTAGTTTCCCGTCCGTCACAATAAGTGTTCCCAGTTATGAGGCCAACCGAACAATTCGGTAATACCCGATCCAATGTAATAAGTACCTACAGCGCCATCTTTCGAGGAATAGGGTTACTAATTAATACAAAGACATGCAATTTTGGTGGTAATTCAACAACAATTTTTTGTTTGAAAAAAGATACGTTTAGGATAATAAAATATGTAAACAAAGTTACAAAAAAAGCTTGCATATACGATTATACTACAAACTTAGTCCAGAAATTATTTTGTACAACTTTTTGTCTTTTTTGTACAAAAACTGTTGTGTCAATCAAGTTCAAAATAATTTTCATAGAAAGTTCTTATAAAGTTCTACTTTTCAGATTTTTTTCATATTTTTTAGACTTATGGTTCAAAAGTTAGAGGGGGGGGGACACATTGTTTTTTACTTTTGGAGCGATTATTTCCGAAATTATTGACATTATCAAAAAATGATCTTAGTAAACCCCTATTCATTTTTAAATACCTTTCCAACAATATATCACACGTTAGGGTTGAAATTAAAAAAAAAATCACTTCCCACTTTACATATAGGGTGGCTACCCTAATAAAACATTTTTTTCAAATTTTTATTTTACCACTTTGTCGGCGTGATTGATATACATATTGGTACCAAATTTCAGCTTTCTGCTAACGGTCACAGAGATTAAGCGAGGACGGACGGACGGACGGACGGACGGACGGACAGACAGACATGGCGAAACTATAAGGGTTCCTAGTTGACTACGGAACCCTAAAAAGTTACGGCGTGTTGAAAATTTACCAAAAATTTGTTTTTTTTTGATCCCTTAAATTTTTCCAGCAGTTTACAGGCGAGCCTATATGATTATACTGGTAATGTATAGCTTACCTGTGTCGCCGTGTGTATAACCACGTCTCGCCAGGATGTCAAAAAGGAGATTTAAGTAACCAGGTTCGGCAGACACATCGAAATTTTCTTAAAAATCCATGAATGTTTTCGAATACCTAGTCGATTCGTTTGTTAGGAACAAACGGATAATTAACTAAATTACATTAAGTTGGAAACGTCCATCGGTTTCTTAGAAGAAATCAACTAGTTACCTATCTGACAAGCCTGCCTACTTATTTCTTTTGCAAAATATAAAAAATACAAGATATCATTGCCCCACCTTAGGAATTTCTCATGTATCGCAGAGAAATAAAGAAAAATATCGCAGATGCAAACAGCCAGACCCGGAATATCTATCTGTACGCCGCGCGCCGTACAAAAATATTTGTTCCGTGCGGGGATCGAACCAGCGACACACAGTGCAGCAGTTGATGGCCCTACTGCGCCAGCCGTGTCGTCATATAATTAACATAACATCACGCCTGTGGTCTCCGAGGAGCTAGCCAGAGCCTTAAGTACTTAATACCCAAGTAGCAAAATGGTCCTTTAGCAATCGACTTACAAGACTAAACGTCTAATACGCATCTAATAGACGCTTTGACTAAGATCACTGATCTCACAAAACCATGTCAAAAGACAATTTGCGCTTCAAGTGCTTTCGATCCTATTTCTTAGTTTTATAGACGTTTACATTATAACTACACACGATTCCTACCCGATCTTGCAGTTACATAAGAGCAATATATAAAACGAATTAGCAAGTATTTCATTTTGATCCTTTATACGCATTTGATAAGATTGTTTATACTAACACGCACAAGACATGCACTTCTATAAACGTCTTCATAAAGGTGTTATAGGTCAAGTATATTAAAGGATTGATTTGTCTGAGACGCGACTTCTAATTGATTGTTAGCACGAAACTAGCATGCCCGCCGATGTTTATAGGTAATATTCTGCTAACATGAATCCTACATTTGCTTTTATATACTGGAGTAACCGGCCATATTGTTATTATTTAGAGAAAGCAAAACAATAAAAATTGATCTAAGCAATTGGAAACGATTTAAGCGTAGTGGCAGTTTTCGAAGAAGAGTTTCCAAAAAGTTACTTGAAACGAAATCAGGATGGAAATGCGGGTCGATATTCTTCTTAAATACAAGAGAGTCTTGTGAAGTTCGTGATGGTTCCGTACAATATAAAAAAATTAAATGGTTCAAGAAGACTGCGAAATTACTTTTACTGAAAGTTCTAATAACCTTGAAGATAATGGAAGTAGTGATAGTGAATTTGGTAATGACAACTGCCCTGACTTTGAAAAAACATTCCATACTCGTAATTATCAGATCAAAACGCAAAAATAAAAAAAAATTACTTAAAGGTGAAGAAATATGACGAATTTGCAAAACTGTTCAAATACCTATTGATTTATCGTTTTGCATCCCTACTGCCTACTCTTCATCAAATCAAATCAAATCAATAGGTCTAATCAGTAGGCCTGATTTGAATAAATGACTTTGGATTTTGTTTTTTCTTTGAAATACGGAGTTTTTCTGATGTATTTATCTAAAGGAACCCTAAAACTAAAATATGGTGTCGAAGTAGGTATGTCATGTAGTAGTCTTAACTTTCACTAAATAGTTTTGTAAAGGTTTTGATAAATGCAATATTGTGGCACATGATCCGATCCCATGGCGGTTTATAAGTATGTTAATTATTACTTAATAAAAAAATACTTAATACGATTACTTTGAAAGGGGCATGAAGACATGTTCATTATCTTCGAATACTTTATCAATAAAATTAATTTCGCAAGTTGATTAGGCATTATTTATACATAAAAGTAAGACAAAATTTACCTATGTTATGCTAAGGGATAATATATTATAATGTGGATTACTTTAATATTTTTTGTTATCAAGACACCCAGCTCGTCACTCTTAAAGAATTAAAAAGTAATGCTCTACTAATAACATCACCCTGATCAATGTAGGATCAATCACACCAGTAGCAGCACGCACTAGATCGTAAGAGGACTAATCGCGCTTACTCAGTGCGTTTACCGGATCTTTATAGGACAATAATATCTTGTAAAAGCACCTAATAAGACAATTATAAAAACCGATTGCACATTACCGGACTGTAACATAACGGTCACAGGGCGTAATAGTCCTATAAACTGCGCCCAAATGCGGTTCTATAAACGTCAATAGGATTTCTATAGTGCAAAAAAATGCATGCTCCTAAAATAACTACAGGACTACAATTTGCTACTTGGGTAGTACACCCACATTTTGATTTTTAAGTCCCTTGTCACAGGAGGGTATTGCCATACCGTGACCAAACCAGACTCCGTGGTTGCTACCGACATATTTCTGATGGAAAATCCCAAAAACACTAACCAACCCGGGAATCGAACCCAGGCTCTCATGCGCAGCTGTCGTGCTTGCGACCACTCGATCAACGAGGCAGTCCCGAGAAGGATTAAAATACGAGGCGAGTACTAATACTACCGGCCTACCTATTTTCAACAAGTTTATGTGTGCAAGTGCTGAGTTATCATACTTACTTTATCCATATCAACAAGTCATGAGATATCGATGTCTAAATATTATTATTTCTGGCATTATTACTCGGCCCTTTTTTTCTGATGAAATTACTAAATAACATCGGAGTGGAAGGGAGGGTCAGTCTTTTATTGAATGAAACACATCCATGTTCATCCTTTGGGCTTTGTTCCGGGGTAGCGGTATGTCTTTCAAACAACCCGCAACCCGAAAGGCAGGAAAAGGCCCTGGTAGGTCCCTCTGCTTTGCTGATAACTCTGAGGCCCGCCGTCGACACGCCATTATTCTCCTCTGGAGTGTATCTGCGGTGTTGTACCTACCCTTCCTTCCACTTGACACCACCAAAACGACACCACCGGTGGTGCCGTATGGAATCTCTAGTCCATATGACACCACCGACTATTAGTGAGGTTACACACAAAGTTGTTGATACGAAATTCCAATTAAGTTTAAGCAGTTTCATTAATGAGGTACATCATTTGACAAAGTTTATATTTAAAGTTTTTTTCCCGAAAAAGAAACTAAATGAAAAGTTCATTAAAGCCAGATATAAAAATACAAGCACGTAACAACAATTGTTGACATGCTGGAAGACTAGTTTTCCGGTCCGTTCTTTAATACCTACATAACTACTTACTCAGTTAAATAAAAAAATAATCGTTTAACTATAGATAACTTAAAATAATGAATTGGGAGCTGTTTGACAAAAACAGGCGTTTCTGGACATCACTAGGGTGGTGTCATATGGACTAGAGATTCCATACGACACCACCGGTGGTGTCGTTTTGGTGGTGTCAAGTGGAAGGAAGGGTACCTACCACAAACGAGGGACACTCGGTGTCATGTCCTGCCTATCCTGCAGTTTGTACAGGAGCCACTAAAAGCGCCAATTCGTCACCAAATTTTGGGTCGAGTCAATATGTACCTATAGATTGTAATCGACACGCTAAGATTAGGTACGAAGTGTGCAAGCAGTGCGAAGTGCTAGGCTTATATAGTATATCAGTCGTATAAATAAAGGAGGTAACTCGGTAGGTAAGTAACGGATGACCACCCATTATATACAGAGTTACCTCCGTGCCTCAAAAAGCACGTTAAGCTGTTGGTCCCGGCTGTTATTTGTAGATCTTTGACAGTCGTTACAGATAGTCAGTGTCCCGAAAGTCTGACAACCAGTCTTACCAAGAGGTATCATATTACCCAGTCCTAACTGGGTTATGGAGGTCAGATAGGCAGTAGCTCCATGTAAAATACTGGTAT
Source organism: Ochropleura leucogaster (assembly GCA_958449745.1). NCBI lineage: Eukaryota > Metazoa > Arthropoda > Insecta > Lepidoptera > Noctuidae > Ochropleura > Ochropleura leucogaster. Next base: position 16,120,487 of record OY288216.1, read on the forward strand.
TCAGCTGCATCGGTAAGACTGGAAGCCGACCCCAACATACTTGGGAAAAGGCTAGGCAGATGAGTCGTGTAAATGTGAAATCGCGCGAAAATTTCGGCGTGCGTCAATTTAGACTGGTACCTACTGTTAATTTTCACCCAAAAATAAAATGCAGAATAAAAGTTGTTGATAATTAAGCGAAAACTGCTGAAGTCAAGTTTGACTAAGATTTACATTTGATGTACACACGGCGAAACATCAATTATTTCACATTTTCAGTATAAGGTTGCCTCCCTTTTAAAGATATCCCATGCAAAGAGAGATTTGCAAAAATTGGTTCTTAACCACGAAAACTAAAGGACTATGACCATTACTTTTTACAGAGAAGACTAATTTACATGGATTGATTTGAAGGATTCTTTTTTATTGGGGAGAGTATCTTAAACTGAGTTCTATTTAAAATTGTGTGTAGCTTGATTGAGTACCTTCATATGATTTTTTATGTTTTAGTTCAATCACATAAATATGAATTATTATGAAGAGATCTGAAGTAATCTACCTAAACTGATAGCATGTTACTGTTATATTCTCATCTCTCAGATTAGTGCTGACAAAATGTTTGTATTGTCTGCTCCACCAATGCAATTTGGAAGCCTGTTCAATAGTTCCAGGAATAAAATAATTGTTGGATCTTAAGCATATCCTTTTGAATGCCTAATGACATAAAATGTATGTAACATGCGTTCAAAATGTAAAATGGTACCACTATTTCTTTTTTTAATATGTGTGAATAATCCATACGCAAAATACGTGCCTCAGACTTGGAGTTGCGGACATCAGCCGGTTATACAATACAAGTGTGAATAATAATAATTGTTTTAGATAATCAAATCAAGCCTTTTTTGAGCCTTCTGACCACCTTTTTTTCAGAACTCATGTAGTCTACAGGTCTTAGGTCGGTACAAATTGTGTTGCAAAGATGTTTGGTGGAAGTGGAGTGCTCTAAAGTCACATTTAAAAAAACTGCAGCTTATATACATAGAGTAGCAGTAACCATTACCATGAATTCATCACAAGATAAAAATAAACATAGGTGCTTTTAAACAAACATCTGCTCTTCCATATATTTTCACCATCTGGGTATTGCTGTCTCATAGCAAATAGTTGTTGCTGGAGGTCTAGAATTATGTTCTGAATTTAACAGAGCATGTGTAGATCAATGTCTTTTCTACCCTGTATCTTCAGATGAGACGAGTTTCAGTCCAATAAAACAATAAATTATCCCCAAATTGTTATTACATTATCATAATATTATAACAACAACTGTATGTACATTGTCACTTTTTTATTTCATTTACTAACATAACAATTCAGATAATAAGTACAGATCGGCACATTACTTCCATTATATTGGAATTATTCATAATCACACATTATAACGGTACATAATTAGAGATGTAAATAAATAAAAAAAAACATTCTATTTACAAAAATATACAAAGAAAAATAATTTTCAATGCACAAGGCAATGGCGTTGGTATTGAACCTACATTTTCACGATTTTTTCGGCCCTCCGTGGAACAAGGCGTAGACTGTATTTTGAGCACTTTGGAAGGTAACTCTGGAAGAATTGCTGGCGCAGTTAGGTATCGTACTTGTCAGCTTCACACTGACTAGCCCAGAACAAACAGTTGCCAATACCACTATAACATATTAATATCACTGCTGCAAGGAAGACTACACTGCACACTGTACACGGCTTCCTTTCGAGGAAGAATCCTATTAAATATAACACCATGAACATAACATGTGTGTTGACTAAAGCCGGGTTCACGGGCTTCGGTATCAGTAGCACGGGGATTAGCCATTGCAAACAATACATGTCGCCGACTGTGCAGATCTGAATTACAATCGTATAGCACTAGCGTGAATTAACATTTGTACCGCAGTTGACATGATTGGATTAATATCTTCATTATTATTTGCAGAGTAGAAACAAAATACTGCGATACTGCGATTTGCGTTTGATTTTTGACAGCACTGGCAGGAAGACAGAACAAAATTAAAATAGTTGTTAATGGCGATGTTGCCATAAAGGAAATTAAAAAAAATATAAGCATTATTGACATAATTTTGATTGCCATTCACCATAGAGCAGCAGTCCCCTGGAGATGGTTCAGCCGGACTTACAACAAAGACTTACAACTGCCCTGTACCCCTCTGACAAAGTACTGTAACACTCGCTCGTTGCTCTTCGAGCGAGGTCGTACTTTTCAGGTGTTAAGGGTGGAACAGGTGTACAAGTGATAGCCACTACAAGTTTTTTTTAATAACTTTAATCCCGAGGGAGGACCCTTTTATCAAAGGACAAAATAACTTTATGTATTTTGCATCACATTTAAGTACTAAAAATGCGCTTTATCATTTTATTTATTTAAACAACTTCATGCACTTGGGACATAGGCGGACTTAATGTCATTAGGCATTCTCTACCAGTCAACCATTAGGTTATGTACGATAACATTGTGATAGGGTACAAAAATGATATCTAAAAAAAAACATTTATTTGTACAGATTTAATACACATAATTATGTAATTATGATAAGCATAAAAAACTTGACAGTAAATACTATGACTTTTAATTAAGAGTTATTAAATCGGACCTAAATAGGGATTTATGATTTTTTGAACTGTCACTTATGGAATATATTTCGTGATCTGTAATTACTATAGTTTATGCGCTAATATAATTGAAAACTTTTGTGGTCAGTGCTACTTGTATGTTATTTGGCATAGGGCTGCAATGATAGGAACTAATGAAAAAAAAACAGTTACTTCTTTATTTGACCAATAGGTAGGTTTACAGTTTTTTTTTTGTGTATGTATCTTAATTAGCAGATAGTAGTTAGGTTGAAATAAAACAAAAACTAATACATTGCTTCTTTAACAAATTAACATATGCTATTGCTACAAATACACATGGATCATCGTGTGTATTTGTAGCAGCAGCATGTATGTGTGTGAACGTCTATCTTTTCTCCTAGGGTTATTTACTCAATGCCATCGACACGCAAATAAGACGAATAACTAAATACTTAAAATACCCAGAATCAATGGGTTCAGGATTGATTAATTTAATTTTAGGTAAGAACTATTGCAAACTGCATCAACATGGTGTTTGTATGATGTTTTGTTATTTAATTCAATTTTCACATTTATAATTTATGTAGCATATTCATGGTTGTAGTACATTAGCACTATTTTATCTAATTTAATTTATTTTACCCCAATGTAATTAATTTAGTTTTGTTTGAGTATAATAGACCATTTATAAATAATTGTTAAAGATCCATTTATTGATTATTTTTGTGTTCTAAATAAAATGCTGTGCTCACCTTTAATTTAGATGCATGCAATTCTATTGTAATTGTAGATGTTACTCAATACGAATGATTTTGTATGTATTTATAGTTGGTTTGCCAAAATAAATAAATAAATGATTAAAATGGCACTATTTTAAATCGGATGAAATGTTGCCAAAGGAAAATTGTCCGTAACTTACAGATAATAATGCTGCACTCGCGAGTTCGCACTAAATTGACATGGGGGCGAAAGTGGTAAAAAATGTGGATAACGATAAGATATTTTTGAAGAAACATGTGTACACACATACATGAATAGTATAAAAAACATTCATGCAGGATAACAAAAAGACGGTCCGGACATGTTTGCTATACCTATATATTTATGGCACGCGAAAATAATATGTTTGTTGAAAAAAATGTTTTGGTAACATGATGTTAATTTTTAATCTTTTTTTCAATATAATAATTTTGTGTATAATAAAAAAAAATTAATGAATGGCAGAGTAATAACAGTATTTACATAATTTAATTTAAAAAAGACACGCTTAATGCGAAGTTTAAAAAAAAAGTCAGTTTTAGTTCTGGTTTTAGCCGCATGCTAAAAGACCCACTTATGTTTATTTGCAGCAACTCCGAAACAGTGTTTTGCTACTTTTGGTACAAGCATATTCTAGGGGAGGGGGTGTTAGGAATATATTCATTAATTCTATAAAACAGTGTTGTTTACCTCACGGAATTCAGAGGGGAAACGCATTTAGGGTCGGAGGCAAGTTAATCTATGGGTATTTGAGGAAGTTCCGAGTGCTTTAATTTATTAAGCATGTTGGATTACAGGATTCCCTTGAAGGAAGGAGACTCTTGAGTTACCTTCGCGGTGGTCATTGGATTCTAAAATATATTTTTTTTTGTAGCTTTAGAAGTAATCATTGCTCACTTGAATTCCGGTCTATTTCGAAACTAGACCAAGACTATGGGAAGTACCTATACTGACGAAATGTGTATGACTATAAAAGAGGGGGAAGATCAAATAAATATTGGATGGACTGTGTGAACAATGCTTAGAAAGGTGACTGCTGAGTTGAAGAGCAATAGAAAAACATGCAAGATAAAGACATGTTGTGCCGACAAATAAATTGGGATAAGGGCGGGAGAATAATAATGCTTCGAACTAGACGTCCTCTCCTCTCTTTTTCAGGGTGTAATGTAGCAAGGAATCGCATATTAGCGCGACGTTCGAGAGAACAACTGATCTTATCTATAAGAGGCTATAACAGTGGTCTGTTTATTCGTGATTTAGGAATTTTCCACCATCCTAAGTTCGGTCTCCATCGTAGGTAAGTACCTACTTGGTCACATACCGTACAAGTACTTATAGGTAAAAGCAAATTTTGTACGAATTTTATATTCAGTTAAACTAGGCCATCGTTTCATCAAGAGCTAATATGTGTATAGACGTAGCTACGGTAAACGGCAATGGCCGGCCGCCATGATTGATTACGAACACCACGATCCACTCGCCCTGAAGAGGGTTGAAAAGAATATTGTGTTTATTGTTACTGCAAAGGTTATTGACCTTTTTGTATTTATTTATTAGCATTTTTGTCGTTTGTAGCGAATAGTGACAGTCATCTCTAAGGTTGTGACGTAGATACTTCATCGTTTCGCTTATGGCGTAGCTACTTCGTTAATTATGACCCAGCTACTTCGAAGCTTATGACCCAGCTGCAACGTCGCAAATGACCCAGCTACTTCGTCGCTTATGACCCAGCTGCAACGTCGCAAATGACCCAGCTACAACGTCGCTTATGACCCAGCTGCAACGTCGCATATGACCCAGCTACAACGTCGCTTATGACCCAGCTACAACGTCGCATATGACCCAGCTACTTCGTCGCTTATGACCCAGCTGCAACGTCGCAAATGACCCAGCTACTTCGTCGCTTATGACCCAGCTGCAACGTCGCTTATGACCCAGCTGCAACGTCGCTTATGACCCAGCTACAACGTCGCATATGACCCAGCTACAACGTCGCATATGACCCAGCTACAACGTCGCATATGACCCAGCTACTTCGTCGCTTATGACCCAGCTGCAACGTCGCAAATGACCCAGCTACTTCGTCGCTTATGACCCAGCTACAACGTCGCATATGACCCAGCTGCAACGTCGCATATGACCCAGCTGCAACGTCGCAAATGACCCAGCTGCAACGTCGCATATGACCCAGCTACAACGTCGCATATGACCCAGCTACTTCATCGTTTGCTTCTTTCTTTGTTACGTGTCGCGATCGCTTGACACACGCTAGTAATCTGCTGCAGCCAAATGTTTCACAGTTTCAATGAAATTAAGAACCTCCGGACTAAAAACTTATTTAAAAATCGGCTTGCACATAGTAAATCTTATCAAGTGCCCATACTATGAAACCTAAGGACTTATATCAAGTAAGCGGCAATAGACTACTGTTTGTTTAGACAAGTACTGACGCGGGAGAGGTTGTCAATTGAATCCACACTTGTTGCGATGGAAAAAGGCATGGTTCCTTACAAAAATTTGGCCTGTACTTCTATATCCGAGTCATAAACGCGCCGTGTGGGACAGTAACCTATACAAAGGTCGAAGAAAATGACGACACGGTAGACCGAGTGTCGCGGGTTCGATGCCCGCACTGAACAAATATTTGTATGGCCTACAGATCTGGCTGGTTGTGTGTGTGAGTTTAAATGTTTGTGAACGCACCCAAAACAAAAACCTTCAGAAACAAATCCGAACACTCTGTGTAATTGTGATCGTTTCACGTACAACTCTTAACACTAGTGTCGTGCCTGAGGGGTTGCGGGTTGTTCGTAGGAGATACTGCCGCCCTGGAACATAAAGGGCCTTAGATTGAGCATGGGTGGGTTTTAGTGAATAAAAGGGGGATAGTGTCAGTTATTTTACGATTCCCATCATTTTTATGTTTTTTTTTTTAAATATTATTTGTGCTAAGGCGTTGTGACAAATTGTGATTTAAACGAATTAAATATTTTACAGAAAAAATAAATTATATAAAATCTGGTTGTTCTAACCTGACAGACAGATGTGTTGCTGGGGAGTTTGTTCCGCCACTTCTTCTTCCCAGCGAAAACACTAGGACATGACGAAAAATGTGCTGACCGTCGTCGACCTAATTTGAATAAATAACTTTTGATTTTATCTTGCATCATTGATCTTAGCGTTAGAGTGTGATCGAGACATCCTGCCAAAAACTACAGTAATAATAAATAAATAAATAAAATATCTTTATTTCAGACCCAGAAGAGTCCATAATTTGTAATCTTTATTATATTCACGTTAGGGTTGTTTTTGGTTTGCTGCTGTCAGGTGTAATATCATTGTGTATTGACTGAATGTCATTATGAACACGAGAACACGCTTCCGAGCTGGTAAATCGAGAGATATATGCTGAGTTGATGGAAGGTACTCCCAGTATCTTCTATAAATAGACGACCTATATTCCCTTGCTTCTCCGTTCATGCGGGATGTTATTATTTTATACTAGCTGTGCCCAGCGGTTTCAATCGCTGCTTAGCTCCGTTTCTAGAGAGGGGTATGAAAAATTGATGTTGGCCTATTCTCAGACATACTCGATATGCACACAAAACTTCATACAAATCAGTCCAGCCGTTTCGGAGGTATATGGTAATTGACACTGTGACACGAGAATTTTATATATTAGAAGATTAGATTAAGTAAGTAGTTAGAATTTTTTGACGGGCCTGTTGGTCTAGTGGTTAGTGGCCCTGACTGCTGAGCCGGAGGTCGTGGGTTCGATTCCTACCCAGGACAAACTTTGTGTGATGAGCATGATTGTTTGATCTGTGTCTGGGTGTGATTTATCTATAATATGTATCTATTTAAAAATTATATAAGTATGTGTATCAGTTGTCTGGTTACCATAACACAAGCTCTGCTTAGCTTGGGATCAGATAGCCGTGTGTGAGATGTCCCAAGATATTTATTTAATTAGATATTATTTATTAGATGAATCGATGGTCATCTTGTCAAGCTCTTTTGCTCAGTCATTTTTCTAGCCAACACAGTTGATTCTACACTTCAAGAATTGCAGTGGTTAGGAGTAGTCAGCCAACTGCGCAGGTTAGGTCTATGTTCAGGAAAACTCGATATTGTTCGTCTCTGTTCTCCGTCTTCCTAATGAAAGCGGGGGTAACCATGTGGGTAGCATTTTCTTTTATTTATCAACTGTTGTTGGATCATAAATCAGTGTCATGCCGCCCACTGTGCCACCCCTTCCATTACCAATATAAACATCTCACAACATGTTTCAACTCCGAAAGTTTAAGAGAATTTTATTTTGTACTAGCTTTTGCCTGCGGCTTCGCTCGCGTTATATTCGGAGTAACACAGTGCCCCTTTTCTGTAAATCATTGCCAGTGAAAATGATTAAAACTAATTTGCCTTTTAGTAATATCCATTATAATGAATTTCCAAAAATGACCACCTATCACTTAATGTTATTTAATTATTAGGCAATTAGTAGTAGCAGTTTAAATAAAAAGTAGGTATTTATCATATTATAATACTAGGTTTTGCCCGCGGTTTCGCTCGCGCTAAATTTGGGGTAAAACCGTGCCCCTTTCCTGAATTGCAGGTACAAGTGCCCTCGCGCCTTATTTATTGCAAATAGCAAAGCTAAGGTTTCCTTTTTCTTCCCTCTTTCACCCTCATTTCACACTTTTGTAAAAATAAAAGTTGCCTGTGTCCGCCTCCAGAGTCCCAACTATCTCTATACCAAAATTCATCAAAATCCGTTTGGCCATTTGGGCCTGAAGACGTAACAAACAAACAAACTCACTTTCGCTTTTATAATATTAGTAAGGATTTTCCAGTTCTATAGTTCGCAATTTCCATTTACATTACGTAAATCTAAACAAATGTCTTTTTAGGGTTCCGTAGTCAACTAGGAACCCTTATAGTTTCGCCATGTCTGTCTGTCCGTCCGTCCGTCCGTCCGTCCTCGCTTAATCTCTGTGACCGTTTGCACTAGAAAGCTGAAATTTGGTACCAATATGTATATCAATCACGCCGACAAAGTGGTAAAATAAAAATTGGAAAAAAATGTTTGATTAGGGTAGCCACCCTATATGTAAAGTGGGAAGTGATTTCTTTTTTAATTTCAACCCTAACGTGTGATATATTGTTGGAAAGGTATTTAAAAATGAATAGGGGTTTACTAAAATCATTTTTTGATAATATCAATAATTTCGGAAATAATCGCTCCAAAAGTAAAAAACAATGTGTCCCCCCCCCTCTAACTTTTGAACCATAAGTTTAGAAAATATGAAAAAAATCTGAAAAGTAGAATTTTATAAGGACTTTCTATGAAAATTATTTTGAACTTGATTGACATAACAGTTTTTGTACAAAAAAAAAAGTTGTACAAAATAATTTCTGGACTAAGTTTGTAGTATAATCGTTTGTGCAAGCATTTTTTTTAACTTCGTTTACATATTTTATTATCCTGAACGTATCTTTTTTCAAACAAAAAAAGAATTATTGAAATCGTTTCTCGCAATACAAAATCACGTGTTTGTATTAATTAGTAACCCAATTCCCCGAGAGATGGCGCTGTAGGTACTTATTACATTGGATCGGGTATTACCGAATTGTTCGGTTGGTCTCTCCTTGGCGTTGGCGGTATCTTATAACTACATTAAACTTCTATTAAGAACATGCTAAGGCAATTTAGAACAAAACTAAAATTCATTTTTTGAACACCATCAAAATGTTAAGGTAAAAACCAGTTCATAAATGGTTCGATAGATGGCGTTGTGTAATAACGTCATTTTTTTAAAAGTCGATGTTAAGATTTTCCGTGCTTTCATGACCTACCGTGGTAAAATAAGTTGCACTTACTAATAAACGTGACTTTATTCATGAGTGCATAATCTAATTAGTCGTCGAGGTTTGATTTTGATTTGTCCGGTATTAAAATATACTCGTAAAATCGTATATTTTGAACAGTGATAATCAATCATGTTGAGGACGACGCTGTGCGCGCCTTTTTGATAGCCCTCCCAACACACATCGTTTCGGCCTAGAGAAGTCTCTTTTTCTTTACCCGGAACTAATAGAGCCTGTGCCTCAAAACAAGTCTCATTTACAAATTATATATGGCGGAGAAGGGGCATTGGATTTGCATTCATTACATCAATGGAATATTACGGGTCTATGATAGTTTATATAATAGTTTAAGTCTTTCGCACCACGTTAACGCACTATTCCCATACTTGGATAATAATAAAATACAATTCCCTAGTGTTCAACGTCAAACAAATAATAAACTCAAGTGGGAACACTTATTGTTGCGGACGGGAAACTACGGAACCCTACACTGAGCGTGGCCCGACACGCTCTTGGCCGGTTTTTTTGATATTGTTCGTTGTGTCGTTGAGCTCCTTGAGTTATAAGTCGAACTAAAAGATAACTAACATGTGCTTGCACTGACTGGACAGGTCAAACTTACTTACCACTCAAATGTGTCATCTCAGAAACTAATCTGCATAGTCCTCATGTAAGTTGACCAACATTTTTGTCTGGAACTTAAAAGAGACCATGTCCTCTGAGAATGTTTCTTCTCTGAGTAGTCTCTTTAAAAAAAAACGTCGTTTAAAAGTGTTTTTAAAAACCTACTTGCAAAAGACACAGTTAACTTACCTACAACACATTATTTTCCTCCATAGTACATACTATGTCTAACTTAGGTATTTATTCTTTACAATAGATAAGACTGGCTAAAGGAAACAGGAATAAAAGAAACTGTTTATATAACCAACGGCACAACGCATACATTGTTGTTTGTATCAAAGTCTTAAGGACGCTACATTCATCTCTTGTCAAACAACCAAATCAATGTAGTCTACATACAATAGGCTCTATTTGTACGTAGGCGTTCAGATTCCAAGCCGTTCATTGAAAAATTTCCATTTGGGTGTAAGTGGCATGAAGGGGGCATTATTCGTGCGCATGCGTGGGGATGACGACCCTCCCACACCCCGCATTTCAGGCGAGTTTCCCGCCAGCGTCGCGCGACCCCGCGCTGACATCACAAAGAAATAATAAAACCAAAAATGTTAATCATGCATCGTTGTGTAATAATCTAAAGTTTAGTGCCGTGTTTAATAAATAAGTTTGTGGTTTTATTTTGAATAAAATGCTCAGTCGTAAATCAATAGCCATGCCATTCAATGTGCACATAAAAGCGCTCATAACTCTCACGTGTAATTTATTGGTCCTCATTATGTGCCACGACAAAGAATCGGAATCGTTTTAAATGTTAGAAAATAATGACAATAAGACGACAATAATTAATTAATTCTTAATTAGAAAAAATATAGAACATAAAACAAGAGAAATGGCGAACACAGCACATCTGATGAGGCGACAGAGCTCGCGAGATCTGTACGCACAGCGTTCGATAGATCGGATGGAGATGAAGGAGCTCCGAGGTCGTCTGGTGACGATGGAGAACGGGCACCCTTCGCATCGCTCACACGTCATGTATGGTGCCACAAATGAGGCCTTCGAAGACACCAGCCCAAACAGGCGCTCCTCAGAGACACCCACCAGCAAAGCCAGCTCGGTAGAAGCCGGCGTAGTTAAACCCGAGGGCGGTGGAGTCGAAAGAGAGTCTTGGGACAGCAAGCTAACCTTCCTTCTAGCCACAGTGGGCTACGCCGTCGGCTTAGGAAACGTTTGGAGATTCCCATACCTGGCTCAAAAAAACGGTGGAGGAGCGTTCTTGATTCCGTATTTCGTGATGTTAGCTATCGAGGGGATCCCTATATTTTACTTGGAGTTGGCGATTGGACAGCGTTTGCGGAAGGGCGCTATAGGGGTTTGGCACCAGGTGTCTCCATACTTAGGGGGGATCGGGATCAGCTCGGCTGTGGTGTCGTTTAATGTGGCGCTGTACTACAACTCCATCATCGCGTGGTGCCTGTTTTACTTTGCCCAGAGTTTCCAGGCGGAGCTGCCCTGGGCCGAATGTCCGAAGAAGTACTTCCCCAATGGATCGTATACGACTGAACCGGAATGTGCCGTAAGTGCTCATTTTGTTTTGTCATCCATTAACTGTAGTATATACTTTTGTTTCGGTATTCATTGATTACTATACTAATGGTCATGTTATAGACCGATATTTTACGAAACTCATTGATACACCTGTAGGTTTTTTTTTTGTAAAAGTTTATTTCGATAATGTCGTATTCAAATAATCCTACTAATAATCTTCATTGTTTACATATTTATACACAAATAAATCCAGTACTATTACTGTTAATTATTTGAATGTTAATGCCTCTATAAAAATAACAACAAAGAGGAGAAACAATTTAACCACAAGTATAGAAAGCTCGGAACAGTAATGCAATATCGTGGCGTTTCGTAATACAGAATGGTTACAATTCAAACCAATTTGCAGGAACCCATTTTTTTGAACGGGTGCTGTGTGTAGAATCGATAACAGGCGTTTCTTACTGATGGTATTATAGTTGTTGCAAAAAGGGATCGGTGACCGTAAGAGTCAAGGAGTTAATATAAAGAAGATTGGAGTTATCTGTTGAGAAAGTAACACGTAGGTTTAATAAGGAGTTTTATTTGCTGATGGCTTGTATTAGTTGTTAACCGACTTTAAAAAAGGAGGGTATTTTTTATGTTTGTTACCTCAGAACTGGGTGAACCAATTCTTTCGGTACTTTTTTGTCCCATTTGGTTCAGTTCTGCTTGTGGTGTCCATGAGAAAACCATATTATTATATTATTTTTTCTTCTAATTTATATGGACGATATGCTAATATCTTTCAGTAACAATGGAAAATGAGTACTCAATAAGAATTTGTCTGAGATACCATCATACCACAAATAAAATGGGTGAAATTAAAACAATCAAGCAAAAAAAAATGTGGGTAAAAATTCCATGAAATAAACACCGACTTCGAAGTGAAGACACCGAAGTGTACCCAGAAGGCAGTTTAAAGATGGCCCAATTTATTTTTTTGGAAATTCGAATCAATTTTAGGTAAAGATCTTTATTTTCATTAGGGAGTAAACAACGCACATTAAAAAAAATGCGACACTTTTGCGATCGAAGAGGCAGAAATACCGAATAATTCCAAAGGTTAATAACTATTTCTATCACCATTGATAAAATATTTCGGCTTAACTGGCTGGAATTACAGATGTGCATTGATGTCCTTGCTTGGAAACTACACAGTAATAAATGACCCATATCCCATTTGACAGATGTCAAAAATGACAGCCGCCGCCAAAAAGGTCTTGATAGACGGTCAATGGGCGAAAGTCAATTATTTCGGCGACTGATTTAATACCTCACCTCGAACTCTCGCGCTTTATGTAGTTCAATATTTCTGAGAAATTACTGTTCTACAAAACCCTTTTGCGGCTTGCAGTAGATTCAAGGAGGAGTAGCTAAATAATAAGTGCCGCTCGATTTGGTCTTTAGGTTTAACGGCGCTTGCCTAGGTTCATCTGTGGATGGCTGACTACTTGTTAAATACCGAGTTTTCTCCGTGCCTCGGAAATCATGTTAAGCTGTTGGTCCTGACTGTCATTTGTCGATCTTTGACAGTCGTTTCAGATAGTCAGAGTTCCGGAATTCTTTCGACCAAACTTATCAAGGGGTATCCTATTACCCTATTATTAGTAACTGGCTTGTGATGGTTAGATCGGCAGTCGCTCCATGTAAAATAATGGTATTCAGCTGCATCCGGTTAGACTGAAAGCCGATAGGCTTTTTCAGTAAAGATAAATTTCTTGAACAACAAACTGACCTTAAGAAATCGGTCAGGAAACTCCGTCCGGCAAAAATACAAAATGAAATGTTCGGGACGCTTCGGAACAATTCGAACTAATGGGGAATACAGTAAAATAAAATTATAGATGGCGTGACTATAGCTAGAGCTCAAACTGACCATAGTGGACAAGCTATTTTGAAATATAAAATGACATACCAGGTTTTCAACCAATGACCATGCATAGAACTATGTCATTCTCATTGCGAGCTACGTTTTCCAAACGTTTTTCTAAATTATAAATACAATCGATTTTTGTCAATCATGCCGGCCCGAGCATGTGCTGGATACGCGAAAAGAAACATAAACAAACTGCTCGCTACAAAGTTCCACGGTTGACTTTAAAAATAAAAAAATAAAAACCCGGCCAAGTGCAAGTCGTACTCGCGCACCGAGGGTTCCGTACAAACTTGCGACATAAACGGCCATATCTTTAGACTGCGTAGATTTAGAGAATTGTTTTTTTCACAGCTCCAAAAGACCACAGTCTTAATTAATTAATATGGTAATTTTTAATTTGATACCTCTACGCGTTCCAGGGTCTTGACCGACAGACAGACGGCAAAGTGATCCCATAAAGATTCCGTGTTTTTCCCTTTCTTCCCCAAAGACTTTGCCTAAGCTGGATACTGAATGCTAGACTCAGTAATCTCGCTTTTGGATATAGAATAACACTTAATCCGTAAACCACCATTCAGTTAAATCAGTCTAGCGTTCAAAATTAATCTTTTCGCTTTCCTTTGGAAGCTTGATCAATAACCAAAAAAGTAATTTACTTAGGTACTCACAATGAAAGTATGGAGCGAAACGAAATGAAAGCATGTTATTGAGAAATATATTTATCTGCGAAAGAAGGTTTTTCTTTTTTTAATTTAGATTCTTATTCCAATGTTTAGTAATCATAAAAGTTTTCTCATGAAATGATATTATTACATTTCTGTTTATATATTTTTAAATGTTTTTTTTTATGTAATTATATGAAATTTAAAAAAATGTTTTAACATGTGTATTTTAATAAATAAAGGAAATATATTATACTTAATATAAAATTTTTTACACATTATAAATTTGTCGAAAATTTTGTGAGTTTATAGCATGTATTAAAACATAGCTTGGTTCAACCCGTTTCCAATATTGATATTATGGGTTGATATTATTGGTAGATATCAAATATATCCATAGCAAATTAACATAGCATTCTCTAATGGAAAATCACCCTTATTAACCAAAGTATTTTTGTTTTTACATTAGTTTGTAAGGAGTATGTTTTTACTAACAATAATGGGTTGTACTTATCTGACAAATAGAAATAAATAATAATAATAAAGACGGGCACTGTTTCGATACCGGTGGGCTACTATTGTTTATATTTTTTTTATTAAAAAATATTTAAAAATGTAAAATTATGTGCAATCAAATGCATAAACGATAAAGTAAGACGGTCACAAGAAAATGTAGGTAAGTAAAGATGTTCCAAAAATGATACCAGTAACGAAATCTACTTGTTTAATTTTACACCACTTCTTAAAGTCAAGTGTTGCCATATTTCACTTTTTTTTATGACAAACCCATTGTGAAAGATCTTAGAATACTTCCCACAGAAATACGAGAAGAACTTTATTATTCGAATTAAAATAAGAGAAAACACTTTTTACCGCGTTTTTATGGACTTTTCGCTGTTCATAGCGTTTCGGGAAACTGAGTGGAAAATTCCGTTTAAGCGACATTAAGTACCTACATTAAAGTGGTTGGATTTTCTTATGAGGCTTACAGAATTTACTGACGTTGAAATAAATCTAGACAAAACCTCCCTGACGATGACGTAAGCAAGTCATCTTAGGCTTATTTATCCTTTTCCCAACTATGTTGTTGGGGTTGGCTTCCAGTCTTACCGGATGCAGCTGAATACCAGTATTTTACATGGAGCGACTGCCTATCTGACCTCCACAAGTCAGTTATGATTGGGTAATACAATACCCCTTGGTAAGACTAGTTATCAGACTTTCGGGCTACTGACTACCTGTAACGATTGTCAAAGATCTACGAATTACAATAGGGACTAACAGCTTAACTTGCTTTCCGAGGCACGGAGGAAACTCGGGTACCACAGATCAACCTTGGGAAGCGCGGTTTAACCTAAAAATCGAACCGCGCGGCTGTTGTCATTTAGCCACAAATAGGAGTTTGAAATAGTTTTATTCGAAATACTACTTATTGAAATTATATATTGAAGAACAGATAAATAAACTAAATTAAACTAAAATTATTAAGCATACACACATATATAGTACCTAACTTATAAATCCTTACTAATAATATAAAAGCGAAAGTGAGTTTGTTTGTTTGTTCCCTCTTCACGCTTTAATGGCTTAACCGATTTTGATGAATTTTGGTACAGAGATAGTTGGGAACCAGGAGACGGACATAGGGTAATTTTTTTTTTAAAAGGGTGGGATGTGAGGGAGAAAGAGGGAAGAAAAGGGAAAACTTAGCGTTGCTATTACAAATCAATACGGCGCAAGGGGAACTGTGTTACCCCGAATTTAACGCGAGCGAAGCCGCGGGCAAAAGCTAGTAAACTTATAAATAATTAAAAATAGCGTCAAAAAATTCGTCGTCAACGCTGTCAGTTGGCAAATACTACTTGTTTACTTGTTTATTTAGCATTGCTTAGCTTTTTGTTAAGGATTGTGAAAATTTCCACTGTAAAATGCCAATTCTGATTAAATACTTCAGCTATTATATCCCAGCACCAGGTCAAATTGAAAGAATAACATTTATATAAATCAACATCGGGTTTGTTTGTGGTTTTAATCGAGATGACAAGCCAATCAAATCACTTGTTCGAGAGCAAATTAATTTTGATAAGCTTTCACAAAACAATGTACTAAATAATTTTACACGAATCCGATATGTTGATAAGTTAACAAAGCCTTGTGGAGCAATTTCGTCCATTTTCTAGAAACTCACCAGACTGAGCATTAAGGCGTCGAATCGATCAATAATTTTGAATTTTGACGTCAAAACTATGGCTCTATTAAGTACGAAGTTAACATCGAATGATCGAGTGAACTTAGTCGATTATCATAAATTATGAAGCAAAAAATAAATAACATTGGAGTCTTAAGACAGATTTTTTTTTTTAAATAAAGAAGGGAATTATGAACTTGTTTGGTTTTTATTCAGCCTTGTCTATGTTCTGTTTCAACTGCTTACATCAAGGTCTAAACGAACCCTTCCCGAAGCCGTCTACCAAGCAAAAATAATTGCTGGGAAACTACTTTTTTTGGCTGAATAATCACGGTGTTTGGCACTTAAAACATTCTGCCTTTGCTGGAAGCATTAAATACAAGCGCCATGGAGATGTTTAAAGTAAAATGAGAACAGGATGAACACTAATGCACCGTCGAAACGGCCTGTCGTCTATAGACGGACGGACGGTGAGCTACCCATTGCTTACCGTCCACAGTCCCGCATCTACGATGGCCGGGAGTCGTCTCGCGGCGCCCGACACCCGGGGTAGTTTTGAGCAGAGATGTAACGGAGCTTCGATTCCGGTTCCGTTAAGTCGGAACTTCCGATTATTATTACACTTTCGGTTCCGACTTCGGTTCCGATACTTTCGTATCGGATGTTAATCGGAGGTCGAACGAAACAAAGCGGGCGGCGCGCGACGCAGGTTCGAAGAATTAAACTTTAAATTCATTAATTTTATCTTTTGTTTATTTGGAATTATGCCAATTTTTTTTCACAGTTGTTTTTTATTTTATAATAAAAAGTAAAAATGAAAAGAATTGACTATAAATCATGTTTTATTTGTCCTTAAACAAACTGACCCTGCCTCCGATTTCGATTCCGATTTCGATTCCGATTCCCATAAACCAAATTTGAAAACTCCGATTCCGATTTCGGTTCCGATAAAACTACCTCCGTTACATCCCTGGTTTTGAGGTTCTCTCCCTCAAACGCCCGGCCACCTCCTTCGCTAGCATCACTGCTTCGCAGAAGGAGGTGACCGCTTCCATTCTAGTTAAGGACCTTATAAGACCTTTTGAGTTCTATAACAAGGTTTGTTCAATAAAATTATTTTTAATGTTAGTACAACACCGATGGGACCCGAAGATCTAAAATTCAGTATTCAGAAGTATGTGTATGTAACCTTTTTATGAATGTCAAATGAAAAGGGTTCGAACGTCGTTCAGCAGGTAAAATGTATTCAGGTGAACGAACAGAGGATGAATTTTATTCGAAACTCTTTTATTTTAGAAGGGTTTGTAGAGTATTTGGCATTTGTATGTATGTATAGTCGACTGAAGATACGTGTGCTCATTAAAAAAAAACTTGTACACACGATGACCATAAGTATCTATTTACAATACCATGATTACCATATTTGTTGAGTTTTTGGTAGCTTATATTCTGGATTAATAACAATTAACTCATTTAATCCCGGCACTTTACTTTTTTTACGGATGGGAAAACCTCAAATATTTCCCCGCTCTGGTCGGAGCAGGTGGAAGTGTCAATCTTTTACTGACTAAAACCCACCCATGTTCTTTCTTTTGTGTTTTATGTTCCGGAGCCGTGGTATCTCTTTCGAATAACTAGCAGGCTCCTCTGAAACCGTTGTGCTTGGGATAAATTTTAACATCCACACGGGTGACGCTGCGGGCAACAACTAGTATTATAAATGTGAAAGTTTGTGTAGGAGACTAAATCAGAAATATTTATTTGTGAAATATAGCGCTATAATCAGCCTATTATTTATGTTCTTTTGCCCAAAATCTACTGAACGGATTTGTATGTAATTTTACACGCAGATAGTTCATAACCTGAATAAAATTATCACATATACTTTTTATTCCTTTAGCACGTTTCTGTGGGGCAAAAACATAAGCCAAGCATAAGCTAGTTGTACAGAAATAAAAAACGCTTTTGTTCGCCGTTCAGTTCGCTTGCAAATAGTATAAAATCAATATCCCCGCTGATATTGGCGGCGCACATATGATACAGATACCCTCTCGCATAACAAGGATTCTGTTTCTTTCTTTAACCACAATAATGAGAGGATTTGGAGAATTATTATTTCCAAATCATTTCCTACTAGTTGGCGCCCGAGACTTCACCTGCGTGATGATCGAAAAAATAAGTACCCTATGTTAACACATAGGGTACTTATTTTCTGTATCTAATTTTTTTCAGATTAAAATCTACCTCTGTGCCCAATTTTATCAAGATCTGTTCAGCCGTTTTGACGTGAAAGAGTAACAAACATCTATCCTCACAAACATTCGCATTAATAATATTACTAGCTTTTGCCCGCGGCTTCGCTCGCGTTTAATTTGATAGCGCCTTATTGATTTGTAATAGCAACGCTAACTTTTCCCGTTTCTTCCCTCTTTCTCCCTCATATCCCACTCATTTTAGAAAAAAAAATAGCCTATGTCCGTCTCCAGGGTCCCAACTATCTCTGTACCTAAATTCATCAAAATCGGTTTGGCCATTTAGGCGTGAAAACGTAACAAACAAACAAACGCACTTTCGCTTTTATAATATTAGTAAGGATAGTAGGAAGTAGGATACTTGTCTCATTAGTGCACATAATTTAACATCAAGTCTGTAATCCATGAAAGGTAACGCAGATATGTACCTGTTTTTAAGTCCAATGTAATACGGGATGAGCCCATTACCATCAACTGGGCACAAATCCAGACTCTGTGGGTGCTACTGAGAAATTCCTGATGCAAAAAGTCAATAAATCAAATAAAGGAGGTCATGCTAAACAGTCCCGCTTTTTTTTTTCTTTTGGGGTGGTATATCATCAAATAACTTCCCCCGCCCTGGGCGGAGCGAGGGGGAGTGTTAGACTTGTACTGACTAAAACCCACCCATATTCCTACTATCGCCCTTTATGTTCCGGGGCTGCGGTATTTGTTTTGAACAACCCGCAACCCTGGAAACTGTTGCGCTTGCGACAAGTCGACCAACGCAGATACACCCATACATAAACAATTTATTTTTTTCAAAACGGCACGGTCATGAGAACATAAGTGACCACAGACTAGAGTATATAGTTTTAATTTCAACTCGATACCTTCTCGCGGTTCGGAGAAGAACTCGTGGCTAAATAATAGCATCTGCTCGGGTCGATCTTAAGGTTAAGCTGCGCTTGCCTAAGTTGATCTGTGGATGGGTGACCACCCGTTACATACAGAGTTTCCTCCGTGCCTCGGAAAGCACGTAAAGCCGTTGGTCCCGACTGTCATTTGTAGATCTTTGACAGTCGTTACAGGTAGTCAGTGTTCCGAAAGTCTGACAACCAGTCTTATCAAGGGGTATCGCATTACCAAGTACTAACTGTGTTGTGGAGGTCAGATAGGCAGTCGCTCCATGTAAAATACTGATATTCAGCTGCATCTGGTAAGACTGGAAGCCGACCCCAATATAGTTGGGAAAAGGCTAGGCAGATGATGATGAACTTCTCGCGGTTCCGAGATAAAGGGTCTTGACAAACAAACAACAAAGTGATCCTTTAATATGGATTAATCCTTTGAGGTAGAGAACCCTAAAAATATTAAAGTTTTTGACATTTCTTCCTCTTTAGACTTCCTTAAATATCTTTGAATAATAACAAAATAATCCATTTATTAAACAAAACTGGGCACGTTTCGAAATGTATCTAACTTAAAACTTTCTAAGTCTAACAAGTCGGGTCATTAGGGTTAAACTTGTTAACGATCATTCAATGCTAATGATTCCCAGTTTGTAATAATTTACAAAATATCAACCAGAATGTTTCGACGATTTTGTTTGTGGACTTTATTCTTATCCTTACTAATTTAATATTATAAAAGCGAAAGTGAGTTTGTTTACTTCTTTGTTTGTTACGTCTTCACGCCGAAATGGCCAAACCGATTTTGATGAATTTTGGTACAGTGATAGTTGGGACCTGGAGACGGACATAGCTATTTAAAAAAAGTGAGAAAAGGGGGAGTAAGAAGGAAGAAAAAGGGGGATATTTTTTTTCGATCACCACGCGGGTTAAAGTTAGCGTTAACCCAAAGTAACTATGCCGCGCGGACTTTTAAAAAAATCTGGATTTTGAGATATTTCAATGTTAAAATATCGCTCGTTTTTTACTGCATGAAACTATGTGGCACCTAAATGTGCTGCAAATAGCAAAAATTAAACCGACTTCAACAAAACACCAAAAAATTTGTTAACTATTATTTTAACGTATTTTTTTTTGTGTATATTTCAAGTTAGTTTCTTT
Organism: Ochropleura leucogaster; assembly: GCA_958449745.1. NCBI lineage: Eukaryota > Metazoa > Arthropoda > Insecta > Lepidoptera > Noctuidae > Ochropleura > Ochropleura leucogaster. The sequence goes on from OY288216.1 coordinate 16,140,977, forward strand.
AATTTATTTTAATTTGGAAGTAATACTAAAAAATGGTTTAGTATTTTTTTATTTTTAGTTTTAATCTATACTAATATTATAAAGCTGAAGAGTTTGTTTGTTTGAACGCGCTAATCTCAGGGACTACTGGTTGGAATTGGAAAATTCTTTTAGTGTTGGATAGTCCATTTGTTGAGGAAGGCTATAGGCTATATAACATCACGCTACGACCAACAGGTGCTGAGCAGCGTGGGTGAAACCGCGTGGAACAGCTAGTATCTTATATGAACAAATGAAAAAGCCACTATGAAAAACATCTAATTCGCTTAAAGTGCGCTTATAAAATTTAAAGAGTTCCTTAGATTTCTCCATCATCAGATTCTGAACTGATGACCATAGGACCAGAGAACTTTCAAAAACTAACGAGGAATTTTTCAAATAGGCTACGCGGTGCATCTCGATTATCAACACTCGGCTCCAAATTTGAAAAAAAGAAACAACAGTCTAACCACTTGTCTATGTTCATGAAAACGGCTAACACTATCTTTTTACCCACTCATTATATGTATAACCCGGTTCATACTATGGGCGTCGTAGGCGTCTACGTGGTCTGACCTACGACGTAGCCACAGTCGCCTACGCCGTAGCATCAACTGAATGTGAGCGCAGCGCGTAGACATCAGTAACTACGGTCGTCCAATATAGTTGCATTGTTCTTAGAAGCTAAAGGAAATTTCAAACTCAAATTTAATTTATTTAATGAACTGTTTGTTTTCTATAAAATAAGTTAAACTTTATTCAAAAACATTCATGAATTTAAAGAAAATTTCAACTGTATCTGACTAGCCTGGTTACTTTTCTCTTTTGCTGCCTTCACAATGCACATACAACTACACAACACAATAACAGAATTTACGCAATATACACAACACAAGACAACACACAAACACAATACATTCAACACAATACACACAACCCAATATTATCCTTAAATTTGTAAAAACTGTGATTGTGGAACTAAATCACGACGATAAAGCAAGCAAAGCCACGGGAGACAGCTGGTCGTGTACAAAACGTAACAAACTCGTAAATAGAACAACAATAGCTTGTTACACAGAATGTCTGCAACAGGAAAACGTTTGTAAATTGGTTAAGTTCAATCTTGTTTACCGTGAGAACAGAAAGGTGGTGTAAAAATAGGGGATACATATTGTAGATACACTTGTGAATATCAACGTATTTGATACTAGCTTTCGCCCGCGGCTTCGCCCGCGTTAAATTTGGGGTAATACAGTTCCCCTTGCGCCTTATTGATTTGTAATAGCAACGCTAAGTTTTCCCTTTTCTTCCCTCTTTCTCCCTCACAACCCACTTTTTTAAAATAAAAAATAGCCTATGTCCGTCTCCTGGTTCCCAACTATCTAAGCACCAAAATTCATCACAATCGGTTCAGCCATTAAAGCGTGAAGAGGTAACAAACAAACTCACTTTCGCTTTTATAATATTAGTAAGGAAGTAAGGATGACGTGAATGCATTGAGAAATGATGTAATGATTTAAATTAATTACAGGAATACATTACTTGTGCTTAATATCAATTAAGTTGATTTTAGAATGATAAAAAACTACACACCACATTAACGTCTATATCTGTTGACTGCGTAGACTAAGAGGGTTGAATTCACAGCTCTAAAGCACCACAGACTTTAGTGTATGGTTTTAATTTCAACTCGATACCTTCATGACATTCTGAGGTAAAGAGTCTTGACAGACAGACAGACGAACAACAAAGTTGTATCTGTTTTTTTCCTTATGAGGTAAACAGTGAATATTTCTTTAACTTCAGAAGCGTTTTGTTCGTTTGGTTCAGTTTTTTTCCACCGAATTCTGGAGTTGGAGCTACTGTTGTTTTTTACTGTTGGGTATTTTTCTGAAGTCAGTTTTATTTTTAGCAAAAAAAAAAGTATTTTATTTTTGATGTGATCCAATAAGTGTTCTGACTTTTTCTTTTAAGGAGGTTGCATGTTTGACTGTAATTTAAGGGTTCGGACCCTTAAATTACAGTCAAACGTGCAACCTCCTGCCATTCTAAAGTCGGTTGTAATCTATACTAATATTATAAAGCTGAAGAGTTTGTTTGTTTGTTTGTTTGAACGCGCTAATCTCAGAAACTCCTGGTTAGAATTGGAAAATTCTTTTAGTTATGGATAGTCCATTTCTTGAGGAAGGCTATAGGCTATATAATATCACGCTACGACCAACAGGTGCTGAGCAGAGTGGGTGAAACCGCGTGGAACAGCTAGTTAACCAATAATTTGCCAATCTCTACCATCATTTGTCCAAATTAAACTCAATTGTCTTCGGTCTCTGCTCCCTCCCTACATACAATCAGTAACGCTCATTCCTTTAATAAGACCCTATCACGGAGATGAAAGGGACCGCGTTACGTCATGTACCTCAAAGATGACCCACATTTGGCCCTCTTTGGCTCTGGCAAAAACAACTGTTATTTTAGGGCTGAGCTAATGTCTTTCCTGCTGCCTAAAGTTTATTTCGCGAGAGAGTAAAAAGTTTTTAAATGGCACTTTTAATTGTATTCCGGTGAAATATCATTTTTCTTGCCTTATTGTGATAAGTTGTTCCAGAAAATAAGTCTTATTTTCTGGAACAACTACATCTCCTAAAAACCGCTGAAACAATAAAGATCGGCGAAGCCCCAAAGAAATAATTTAAGTGTCTTGAATTACGCAACGAAATTAATCAGAAAAGTTTGGCGGGGGAAAAATACATTGTATTTATATAAAGGGTGCCTTAAGCGAAGCCAAACACACTTGTTTTTGCGAACGTCATTGCGTTTAATTTTAGATAAAAAAGGGTTTGTTGCAGAAACTTGTATATTTTTTACAGTAAATATTACATAGGGAAATGAAAAAGTAAAAGATATACCTTCGCTAGGAGGCCCGCTCTCTAATAACAGGTTAGAAATAGTAAAAGTCATACAGATCATAAGCTTTTTTATGGGTCTGAAATCATCAAATAACTTCGAAAATTTTCTACCAAAGCTTCCCTGCCGTATGGCACTTGCGAGTGCTGGACGACTAACACTTTATTCTTGGACAGTACCTAAGTTGTCAAAAGTAACGGGTGACATCCCTGCCCAGACAGAGGTCGGAAACATGTGGCTTCGTTTCTAATTGGTGTAGTGTACGCTTTGTGGTTCTGCACCTCTGTTATGTGTGTATATGTTCTAACCACTGACGGAAAAGGAGCGCTGTAAAATGTCGTGTAATTTTTAGGGTTCCGAACCTAGAAACGGAACCCTTATAGGATAATTTTGTTGTCTGGAAATGCGTAGAGGTATTAAGTTGAAATTAAAACCATGTACTCAAGTCCGTATTCTATTAGAGCTATGAAAAAATCAACTCTCTAAGTCTACTGAGTCAAAAACCGCAACTATTATATGTCAAGTTTTTACACGAGTAGTTGCGTAGACTGATATCACAGACTGTATTTTATTTATTTTGGAAAATAAACAGTTTTACATGAATCTTATACTAAGTTATATAACCTACGACATTTTCATTACGACATTAAGCTGTTAAAACAAAAGTAGTACAAGTAAACTTAAACATAGACAGGCATGTAAGACTTGTAGAAAGTTGAGAGTTTTTTTTGCAGGTGGAAATTAAATTAAAAAAATGTAAGTATCTTGGGACTACTCACACACGGCTATCCGATCCCAAGCTAAGCAGAGCTTGTGTTATGATAACCAGACAACTGATATACATACTTAAATAATTTATAAATACATACATATTATAGATAAATCACACCCAGACACAGAACAAACAATCACGCTCATCACACAAAGTTTTTCCTGGGTGGGAATCGAACCCACGACCTCCGGCTCAGCAGTCAGGGCCACTAAAAATCAAAATCAAAATAATAAAGAAATATAAAGTCAACTTTATTATCTTAGCCAAAAAGGTTATTATTTCAAAAAAGGTGTAAAACAGGGATTAATTTATTTGTTCTAGAATTTAAGTTTATTTGTTCCAGAACTTAAGTAGTACATTTAAGCTACTTTAAATGAAAGTTAGAAAAGGGTCTGCCCTTTATTCGTCCGTTTATTCACTGTAAATTGTTTTTTGTCAGCTAAAGCGCCTGAAGGGTGTACAAGACATTCAAATTGAAATACTTACTTAGTAATCTAGTGTTTATGAGTGTAAAGAAATAAAAAAAAATGCTTTGTTCATATTAATACGTTTGTGGACAGTATTATCTCACAGGTTGCAGCTACTGAGACAATACTTTTTTTTTTATAGGAAATAAAATTTCTTTGATCGATTTTTTGTAAAATGTAGTGATAGTACAAGAGTCGTAATTATACCTGTGGTGATAGGTCAACATGCCGTTTTTTATGATAGTATCTTCTTTTTTTTGTGTTTTATGTTTTTGTTTTCAAACTATGGAAATTCATCGAATTTAATAAAATTAAGTTGTAACTTTTTGGATCGCTGTTTTTTACTTGTAGTCTCTTCTCTGTTTCTATCATTCTGTCATGAATTGATAATCTATCATCGATATCTGCAAAGAAATACTTTTATTGTTTCACTAGCTTTTGCCCGCGGCTTCGCTCGCGTTAAATTCGGTAGCGCCTTATTGATTTATAATAGTAACGCTAAGTTTTCCGTTTCTTTCCTCTTTCTCCCTCATATCCCACTTTTTATTTAAAAAAAATAGCCTATTTCCGTCTCCTGGTTCCCAATTATCTCTGTACCAAAATTCATCAAAATCGGTTTAGCCACTAAAGCGTGAAGAAGTAACAAACAAACAAACAAAAAACTCACTTTCGCTTTTATAATATTAGTAAGGATTCTATCATATGAATTAATAATCTAAATTTGCAAAGAAATACTTTATTGTTGCTATATTTCTAAAATTACTGTTATTACTTGCTAAATATATTCCAGCGTTTGATAGTTTATTAACAGTACACGTGTTATTGGCAAAATAGTGGTATCTCTCGTCCAGAACAAGTTGAAAAATCGGTCATCGTGTGGCGTACTGATGTTAAGCAAGTAAAAACTGATACGTCGACAGGCGTACTGTCGTATCACTTTTAGCTATCTAGACGCCTGTGGTCGTTACTGTCAACGTGTGTTTTAAGTAATTGACCGCTATATATGTTCTGTATCATAGTTCTAGCTCGCACAACAGCATGCCTCGCTGTGTAAATTCTGCATACAATAAAATATCTGAAAAAACTGCTTCTGGACAGCTTCATTGAACGCCGTGCGTACATACCAATACTACACGCTCACATTGTTACTCAGTAAATAAGTAAAATCTGGCGACTACAGAATCATGGATGATGAACAACTTTTCGTCAATTTTATTCTAGAACAGTAGGATTACCATGAAATCTTATAACAGTTCTTATATCTGTGTGAGAAAGAGTTGGTGCTAGACACCCTGTATAGCTCTGTCTCATTCCCTCAGTGGAATAAGTTCTGTTTTAAGACGTCATGGTAAGGTAGCAGTTCAATGAATCAATTGAAGATTTACCCGAACAAAGTTTAGTTTTTCAATTTGTCTTTAAGAACAGAAATGTAGAGTCAGTTAAATAAAATCCGAAAGTACTAGCAAGTCCAATAAATCTTATATCAACAGATTCTAAGCTATGGCGTTGACGACGACAACGTCCTGGCGGAATAAGTTCTTTACCTTTTTTTTTCTTTATTCAAAGTTAGATAAAGTTGATATAAAAAACCAGTGAAGTCTGAGTCGGTTTCGCTTACAGAGAGAACCGTACAAACTCACGACATATATTTTCATTGCGTAGACTTAGAAGGTTGGTCTTTTCACAGCTCTATAGTACCATAGACCTGAGTATAGGTGTCATGCTTAGCAGTTGCTAGTAGGATAGTAGGGAGAAGGATAAACCAAGAACATTATTGAACAAGTTGCAGTTTAAAAACGATGTTTAAAACATGTTGCAAAAGACGCGCCTTAGAACAAAACAATGAATAATGCAACAAAAAACACACGAAAACAGAACAGTAATAATGTAAATTTAAAGTAAAGAATAACAGAAATCATTCGAATTTTAAAATAAAAGAGATTGCGAATGGAACAAGTTTTTCTGATTAATGCCAGCCAGATGCGAATCTGAATGAAAAAAGTCTGTTATAAATTACTGCGCACTTTCATTAAGATTTATGATAGATTGCCAGTTTTTTGCACCTCTGTGTTACGTTTTACGCACATTTTAAAGCTACGCAAAGGTAAACCATAGATATTTTAGGATACATAAGCCCAAATGATACTAAAGTCCTTTAGTCCTTAAAAAGGACAGAAAAAAAACGGAATCCTTGTAGGATCACTGTCTGTCTGTCTGTCTGCCTATCAAGACGCTTTATCTCAGAAACGCGTTGAGGTATCGAGTTAAAATAAAACCTATGATTTATTAAAAAAAAAAACTATTATAAAAGCGAAAGTTAGTTTGTTTGTTACGTATTCACGCCTAAATAGCTTAACCAATTAGATGAATTTTGGTACAGAGATAGTTGGGATCTTGGAGACGGACTTGGGGTATTTTTTTTTAATATTGAGATATGAGGGAGAAAGAGGCAAGAAAAGGGAAAACTTAGCATTGCTATTACAATAAATAAGGCGCAAGGGCAAAGACTACAGGTAGCAGGTCCCTGCTAATCACGAAAGGGGAACTGTGTTATCCCGAATTTAACGCGAGCGGAGCCGCGGGCAAAAGCTAGGTATAAATAAAAAAATAAAATGTTATCACAAAGCTATTTGCAGTTAGTGAACTAACCGCGACCTACGTCGATGTAGTGTATTGCAACTCCAAGGCGCGTATTTTACGTACGGGTGAAAAGAATATTCTATTCGATGGTTCTACTTCAGCTTCACGAGAAAAGTCAGCAACGCCTTGGTGTTGTTTATTGAGAAAACAGTTTTCCAGCGGCAAAGTTAAGTTCATCTTTTCGTTAGAGCAATGTTCAGTACTTTTGTTAGTTACTACACTAGTTTATACGGCATCCTCGAGTCCGACTAGCATTTTAAACATAGTTACTACTCTACGACTAGGTACTACTCAAGTACTGTTTCTCCTTTAAATCAATCCAAAGGTTGTCTTGAAAAGATCGCTTTTAGCGATAAAACTTACAACAACGAAGAAGATTTTGTCACCCTATTTATAAGTTGTTTAATGTTATTATTGTTATTTGTATGATGTACATAATAAAGAATATTCTAGGACAAAAGTTACTGAAGAAATATCTAAAGTACGGCCAACGAGAAGCGATACCAAATGTAAACAAAACCCATGCTAAAACCCCATCTAAAATGGCCGCCCGAATGTTGGCGAACCCGTCTTAACGTTGTCATGTTTTTGCCGGGAGAACGAGACATTACGACTAAGGCACAAGATGGAAAGAGCTAAATATTGGATTGTCAACGCCACAGTTGTTCTTTAGGTTAATGACCTTTCGTATCGCTTCTCGTTGGCCGTACTGTAGGCGGCTCCACCCATTCACGTCACTCTCCATCTCTTCAACTATCTCCATTAAAAGAAGTCACGTCAATTCGTCGCTCCATTTTGCCGTCAAAGTCGAACAAACAAACAGACACACACATACACTTTCCCATTCATACTATTAGTATGGATTAAGACGTTATTCTCGACGAACAAAATCCCAACTTACTACGATAGTCATCGGTGTACAAATGATATCTTTCTATCAGACAATTACTTGGGTCAGAAGATTTTACTTGAATTTTCTTTGTCATTTCATCTTATTACTATAATTAGGACGAACGAATTCATCTCGATTTCTTCAGTGAAGAATATATTGGATAAAGGACATAATTTAATAAGTGTCTTGTTCCATTTGTAATGATTGTTTGGAATATCACGCCTACAGTTCTTGAAGGCGTGGGCAGAGGAGATCCATTCAATTCGTTTTAAAGATCTTTATTCTCAACAAAAACATAACATGTCACTAACTTGAGAACAATACTTGAGTCGACACGGTTGGCGCAGTGGCTGAGTGATCGACTGCTGCGCTGCGTGTCTCGGGCTCGATACCCGCACGGAACAAATATGTGTACGACCTACAAGAAATTTTGCGGGTCTGGCTGTTTGTATATGTGAATTTAAACGTTTGTAAACACACCCACAATACAAGCGAAATTCCTAGTGTGGGGCAACGTTTAAAAAAATAGTAATTATACCTTATATTTTTATTAATTAATTTACCTGCGACATTGATGATTATAATGAACTCAATATTACCAAATTATTATGAATTCATTAATTTATATTTTACTAATTAATTATTTTGAATGCTACTATTTAGAATTTTCTTTTTATTTAAAAAAAGTGTGCCCATGTGAACTGCATTATTATTTAAGACTTTGTAAAACACATGTGAGATGCAATAAATAAATTGAATTGGACCAACGAGGTATTTTCATTTTAGAAAAGTTTTACATACTAAGAAGCTATTTGCAGGTCAACTGGCTGTTGTTCGTGTATTAATTGATAAAGATGCAATTATATTTTTTATATAAGAGGTACCTAAAAGAGACTGATGATTCTTCTAAGTACAAATACAATTCAAAGTATTAAAGAGAAAAATACGAATACTTAGTATTTAATGAAACAGTAACAATTACTGATTTGATGTAGATAGTGTTAACTGATGAACATTATGCTAAGTGAACTTCATTTGAAAAAATAATAAAAATGTTATTAATATATTTTATATTAAATTAATGACTACAACAAACTTAATATACGGTGTTTCCATTTCGTGCCCTAATTAATGCCAAATAATAGGTAAAATGCACTAAATTTCAGTATTTTAAGAAATTTTATGTATTTTTCACGTGAGTTTCGGTTCCGGTTTCGGCCGAAACTGAAGCCACGGCTGGACATTCGGTTTCGGTTTTCAGTTAAGGTCGACCTCTAAAAAAATACACGTTACTGCATTTCAACTCTGTTTTGCCAGTAAGCAGACGTTATATTTGTAAGCAGTAGTAGAAGTTCAATTAAACTTAAAAAATACTAACGAGATGTTTGTATTGTTTCAGGTGAGCAGTCCAACGCAATACTTCTGGTACCGCACTACTCTCCAAATATCCGAAGACATAAACTATCCAGAAACTTTCAACTACAAGATAGCGCTAGCCTTAGTCATCGCCTGGATTCTAGTCTACCTGTGCATGATCAAAGGCATTGCCTCTTCAGGGAAAGTTGTCTACGTAACAGCTACATTCCCTTACATTGTCCTCGTAATTTTCTTCTTTAGAGGTATTACACTTAAAGGCATGGGTGACGGCCTGATTCATTTATTTTCGCCAAAGTGGCACAGGATTCTAGACCCTGTCGTATGGCTGGAAGCAGGCACACAAATATTCTTTTCCCTTGGCCTAGCTTTTGGCGGTTTAATAGCATTCTCATCGTATAACCCAGTGGATAATAACTGTTATAGAGATGCGATTATGGTCTCTATGACGAACTGTTTAACGTCGATGTTTGCTGGAATCGTTGTGTTTTCTATAATTGGGTTCAAGGCTACCATGGTGTATGAGAAGTGTTTGGACGTGAGAAACGAGACTTTGTTGGAGGTGTTCGGACCTGCATTCAGGTCTTTGGTGCTGCCTGAAGCTGGGCAGACAGTGATGGTGGACCTTAACGGGAATCTGACATCTTTGGTGATGCCTCATCTTCCTGAGTGCGACCTGCAAAAGGAGCTGGACAATGTAAGTGGTGGCAACATAGTCAGGCCCATGGTTTCACCATAGCGGAGAGGACAGGTTGGTTAACCCATCAAATTGATTGAAATTTATATCGTTTATGGTATGGTAGAATTCGCACGTGTTCGCACCGTTGCGCTCCGGTCCGCTATGATGGAAACTTGGTCTTACTAATTAATATTATATTACCTTTTCATTCAATGTATTCAAAAAAGAATATCCTATCTATCCATCTATTGTGCCACTTACACATACAACTTTGAATAACCTCACATCTTTAATTTCTCCTTCCACAGACAGCCTCCGGCACGGGCCTGGCGTTCATAATCTTCACGGAAGCCATCAACCAGTTCCCTGGCGCCCAGTTTTGGTCCGTCCTATTTTTCCTGATGCTGTTCACACTAGGCATAGACTCCCAATTTGGAACTCTAGAAGGAGTCGTAACTTCCATCGTGGATATGAAACTGTTTCCTAATTTGAGAAAGGAGTATTTAACCGGAGGGTTGTGCTTCCTTTGCTGCCTCTTGTCTATGGGCTTCGCTCACGGTTCTGGCAGTTATATCTTCTTGCTGTTTGATATGTACAGTGGGAACTTTCCGTTGCTGATTATCGCATTCTTTGAGTGCATTGGGATCGCCTACGTGTATGGAGTTAAAAGGTGAGTTAAATTACTTATACTGTTACTCTATCTAGTTGTTTACATAACGCATCAATTTTAAATTTCGATTGTAGTCTAGCTATAATTTTGCATCAAAGACTGGTCGTTTCTCAAAAACTAGATGTGTCATTTATGTATACGACAGATATTAGACATTTCTGTATTTTTTTTACTTTTTACAACGTGTTTAACCAGAAACTGGACGAATGAATGTTCCCAGGTTTTTTTTTAAACTTGATACTTCAAAATTATTGTTTTATTTGGGACTTGGTTTATACAGAAATGTTACCTCGCTATATTTAAATTTCCAGTAAAATGAGAGATGGCATAAACTGGTTTTGTATAGTTTGATAAGTCGTCGAGCCTACCTAAAGTATTGAAAAGCGTATCAAATTTTAAGGTTACGATTAAGGATTTGTTACCAAGTAGTAACAAGTATTGGATTACGATTTGCTTCGGCGTGTCCCGTCTATCACTCGTTAATATTTTAACCTCTAGAGCCCCAGCGGCACAAAAACGTGCCAGTAAACAAGTATTACCGTTGAGCCCCGGTGGCACTTCGTGCCACCAAACCCCGCCCGATTTAATTTATATTTAATTTGTATTTGTAGTAAAGACAAGTCTTAAACTCAGATTGCGCTTACGATAAGCCCGCCCGGCGGTACTTGACGGATAGTTGACGTATATTTTGGTGACCTGTAATACAGGTGTTTCACTACCTACCACAGGCACCAAGGTAAACGTACCAATACTCGTCGGATTTCGGAAATCACTGACTTTGAAGCGCTACTGTGTGTTAAATATTTAATAGACAATGACAATTTTTGCATGACGTGATAGAGAATTTATTCGTTATTCTAAATAACAATTTTTTTCAAATAATTTTGATGGGTATAAATATTTATTAAGGCAAAAGTAAAAAAAGGGCGAATTGTACCAATAGTCGTCTGAATTGTACGGATACTCGTCAAATATTCCCAGTACTCGTCAACTTTTAATGCTAATATAAACTCTCTGCTCTTGAACATAAAGTTCAAGAAAAGTACATTTTTTTGTGCTTGAATTTGTTAAGCATGCTTGTGCCTTTGAAACATTAGGTAGATAGATATAAAACCAAATCCCTATTTAGAATAGCAGGTTACAATCTTTTAGAAGAGCAGGTATTCAATAAAACAGAGGGTTGCATTTTAATTTATATTCCTAAAATCAAACGCTTGGAATCACAAAATCAGTCTATAAAATTAATGTTATATTTTCTTAATCATAATAATCATGCAGTCATCTGCATATGTAGCACGAGTAAAATTATTATGTGTATAAAATACTTAAATTGCAAAATCAGTTCTCTTATACCTAATAAAATAATCAGTTTTAAGTCATTTAATGTGGTCCTTGGCACTTTTTTTTTTTCGCTTGGGAAATCATCCAATGACTAGTCAGTACAAATCTAACATGCCCCCCCGCTCTGACAGACTTGTACTGACTAAAACCCACCCATGTTCCTTCTATTGCCCTTTACGTTCCGAGGCCGCGGTATCTCTTTCGAACAACCTGCAACCCCGGCAAGCGGAGGCTCTGGCAAGCCCCTCTGCTTTGCTGACTCTCTTCGAGGCGCGCGTGAAACACGAACGCGCCGTCGACACGGCCTGTCGTCAATCGACGGACGGACGGTGAACTACCCATTGCTCACCGCCCACAGGCCCGCATCTACGGTGGCCGGGAGTCGTCTTGCGGTGCCCGGCGCCATGGGCGTCTCCCGCGGCGGTTGGGTTGGGCAGATGTTCTCTCCCTCAAACGCCCGGTCACCTCCTTTGCTAGCATTACTGCTTCGCAGAAGGTGGTGACAGCTTCCCATTCCCTCTCGCTCCGGACCATGGCCTGAACCAGGGCCGGACGCGAAAGATCGCCGCCGCCGATCGCCTCTACGAGGGCACGGCGGTGCTCCACCCAAGCTGGGCAGATCGCCACTGTGTTCTCCACCGTGTCCTCCGGGCGATCGTCACAATGGTGACACCCGGGCGCTTCCTCCCGCTCGACGATGTACAGGAACCTCCCGAAACTTCCGTGTCCGGTGAGGACCTGCGTCAGGCGGTAGGTGAGGACGCCATGACGCCTCTCCAGCCACTCCTCAAAGAGGGGACTTACCGCCACTATTGTGGCGTGCCCTGCACGGGGTTGCGACAGTCGCTCTCTACAAGCGGAGGTCTGCCCGCCGAGCGGCAACTTGCCGCGGCAGCGGGTTTTCCCCCCGGTGTAGTGCCTCCGCGCGCCACTCAAACAGGCGCGCGAGGACTATCGCCTCCAGATCCCACGGTGGCAGTCCGGCAAGGAGGCTTGCTGCCTCGCCGGAAATCGTGCGGTAGCCCCGGATCAGCCTTATGGCTACCACCTTTTGGGGCGCGTTCAGGTAGTGGGCGGCGCGCCACCCTACAGAACGCGCCCATACCGGGGCCCCGTAAAGGGCCATGGACCGCACGACTCCGGCATAGAGCCTACGGCAGGAGGCGTTTGACCCCCTCAGATTGGGCAGGAGCCGCTTGAAAGCAGCCCCCGTCCGCTCCAGTTTGGGAGCCAAACGTCGGATGGTCCTTGGCACTTTAAATTTTCTTGCTGCATCTGATGTTGTGGCCCCTTGATTTACAGCTTCTATGGCTTTTAAAAGGTCCTCTTGCTTGTAGTTTCTTTCAGTCATGATCTGTAATTAAAATTACGATCATGCAATCACATACAATCAAATAAAAAAATCTTACTTAAGATTACTCTTTACCCATCAATAGCGAATACGACAAGCAACGAAGTGGCAGCGATAGAACCTATGTCATCTTAGTTTTAAAACTGATTTTAATAATGTTTACGTCAAAACTAGTTGAATGACATAATTTTTATACAGGCGCTATTAAGAGACGTTAGGAAGACGCGGTACAATACGCGTGACGACATGCAGTTATTTCGAACAAAAAGCATAGTGTAATGCGTCGCAAGCAAAAATTGACTGTTGTTAACAGTAAATTTTTGCTTGCGACGTATTGTAATCCAAGCGTAGTAGAAGCAAAGGCAAGTGGTAGACCTACTTGTACCCAAAGCGGTAGATATGTATCGCGTGTCCTTAATCGAATGGCGGAGGCCTACAGCGGCCAATATATACCTAACAAAAAACGCACGTAGAAAGTGCATATAGAAAACAGGAGGTTTAAACCATTAAGAAACAAAATAATTAAATCGAATAACATGACTGTGTGTACGTTCATCTAGAACCAGCAGAGTAAAATATACCCCTAAGAAAAAGCTTAAAAGAAACGCAGTTTTATCAACAAATGTAGTCTAAACTTTAAATATGTTTGTACAAGAGAGTTAACAATTTTATAAAAGTCCCGATATTAGCTATTTATTCGCATTTTGTACTGTAAAACACAAAATATCTTCATTATGACGAGTTTAGGTGCAACTTTTGAGCATGTCCCAGTAGTCGTCATAATTTTTCTAAAAATGACGGGTTTTGGGTCAAATGGGAGTTTTAAAGTACCAATAGATGTCTCATTAAAAAAAGATATCTTCTATGTTAAAAGTATTCCAAATTGCATATTACATCGTTAGCAAATAAACTTAACTAACTCATTAAACAAAGAAACTTACCGTAGACCCCACTGGAGTTATGTAAATCAAAACACAAAACCACGTGCTGAGTTTCACGTTTGACAGCTGAACTTCACGAAAAAACGATTTTGTTAGGGCACACATGTTTCGACTAACATATCTCCGACGCCATATCTGTTAAAACTCAGTGTTGTCATTTCAATTGTGCAATATGTTACCAACAATATGTTTCCATATAAACCAGCCCATTTTAGGTTCAGTAGAAAAAAATATACAAGTTTTTAGATTAATTGTCGACTATTGGGGCATGACGACTTCACCCGCGTTTACCTCAGTGATTCACAAATATGCAAACTTGTTTATGCCAATAAATAATTTATTTATAATTTATTTATTTATTTTATATAATGGCGGTCCTTGAGAGGTTAATGTCTTTGTATAAATATAAAAGCTAAGCTATGCTCTCTAATTAAATATGTAGAACAGTTACACATCAATGAAAGAAATAAAACTTTTACTGCTAATACCAAGTAAACGAAACAATTAAATAAAAACATCGACCAATAAACGGCAAGTCAAACTTGATTCCTAACTTAACGACGTTAAAGTTATAGGGGCACCGGCTTGCTTAGCTAAGACTAACTTAAGAGAGATCGTGGTTGAACTTTGTTGGTTTAGGTCAAGCAGTTTCTCTCAGGAACTGATTCGATGCTACATTGCAAATACAAGGTGTAAACAGACCCTATACGGAACCGCCAACCAAGAATCGTACTATGTAAATGCGAATGTTTATTAGGATGGATGGATGTATAGATGTTTGTTACTCTTTCACGTCAAAACGGCTGAACGGATCTTGATGAAATTTGGCACAAAAGTAGATTATGGTTTGGAATAACTCACGGGATACTTTTTTTTCGACAAACAACAAATTGACTTTGATTTGGGTTTTAAAAGGATGGATTTTTTTATTTTTAATATTAGGCTGTTTAGTGGTTTTTTGGTTGTGTTTCTCCATTAGCCTAAGGAGGCAAAGCGCGGGAGAAAAAATAAAGTAAATCATAGTTTCACAGTAATTAACGAGAAAAATCCTTTTCTTATTGTTATTTAATTTCTCCCTAATTGTTTGGAAAAACGTCGTTTGATTCACGTGAAAATTTGTCAATGCTGCTTTCGGCTCCATAACACCTTCAACTCACGGCCCGTGAGTGAATTCCGCCTCAGTTGCAATGACAAAAGTTGTCATTAAGTAACTTTATTTTAATAAATGTAACATCTGTGAATAGGTACCTAATATACATGACTAATTTTGTTACACCGTTAGGTACAACAAAATTACTTTAGCACGGCCAACGAGAGGCGATACCAAATGTAAACAAAACCCATGCTAAAACCCCATCTAAAATGGCCGCCCGAATGTTGGCGAACCCGTCTTAACGTTGTCATGTTTTTGCCGGGAGAACGAGACATTACGACAAAGGCACAAGATGGAAAGAGCTAAATATTAGATTGTCAACGCCACAGTTGTTCTTTAGGTTAATTACCTTTCGTATCGCTTCTCGTTGGCCGTACTAATTTTGTTGCACCTCATGTGACATATTTAGATGGAACGAAGATCCATGTGAAATAAACTGTAAAATGTATTGTAAATAATGTGTATCGTTGGTCTTCATAATAGATAAATAAAACTGCCCTCCGCTTCAACCTAAATGACAAAAGCAATAACTTTTCGTAGTTTTACGACACTAGTGCACAAAATGGAATCTTTGACCGATAGGGTCAGCCACTCGAGTGAAGGGCTCGCCAATCAGTTAAACGTGCCGTGAAGACAGACGGCGGGGTTAGGACGCCATTTTGGAAATACGTACATTTGTTTGTTTTAGATTATTGTAGGTATAACAATACGAAATTATGATTGTCATCTCTTTATTCATTATCTTTACATAATAACAAAAGCTTTTTCTGCTCAAATAGAGAAGGCACGAGCATTGATCACTCCGCTTGCTCAAGACGGGTTAGCGATTACAGACTTATATTAATTACTTAATTACTAGCTGTGGCTAGTAGCTCAGGTCCCCCTTATCACTTAGGAGTATGAAAAATTTATGTTGGCCGATTCTCAGAGCTACCCGATATGCTTACAAGATTTCATACAAATCGGCCCACCCGTTTCGGAAGAGTTAGAATTTTATAGATAAGTCAGGTTTTCTCACGATTTTTCCCTGCATAGATGTCAATAATGTATACATACTTATATACTTACTACCTTTTACTTTATAAAAAGGCACATGTACTTCTCTCTGTTTATCTTTTGTATATATGTAAAAGAGATTGTCATTGATTGCCGTTTTGTCAAAAACAGCTCAATCACAATCCGCAATGTGGATTAATAACATATTAACATCTAAGATTTTTTTAAACAAGTTGAAGCCAATAAAAGAAAGTTACAATCAAATCTATTTTACGATCTTTTCTTCGAGGCTTTTACGGGCAAATATTCACGGGCAATTTGCCTACCTATATCACATAAAATGAAAGTGTATTACATTTTTATGAACGACTTAAAACATAAATCTCCTGCCACAACAACCCGCAACCTGCAATTTTTTAGGGTCTAATCTCCGAAATCCTTTGCGGAGCTTTTCGGAGGTTAGACCCTAAAAATTGCGGTTGCAGGTTGCGGGTTGTTCGATAGAAATACCGTTGCCCCGAAACACAAAAGGCAAAAGAAGGAACATGGATGGGTTTTATTTACGTTATTTGATGTTATCCATCCGAAAACAGATTAAAATGTGTATATACGAAAACTTTGTAACAGAGGTTACTTGTTTTACAAACTATTACTACTTGCTATTTATTTTTACTACTAGCTTTTGCCCGTGGCTTCGCCCGCGTCAAATTCGGGGTAACACAGTTCCTCTTTCCTGATTTGCAGATACCTGCTACCTGCAGTTTTTGCCCTTGCGCCTTATTTATTGTAATAGCAAAGCTAAGTTTTCCTTTTTCTTCCCTCATTCTCCCTCATTTCTCACTTAAAAAAAGAATCGCCTATGTCCATCTCCAGGGTCCCAACTATCTCTGTACCAAAATTCATCAAATTCGGTTCAGCCATTTAGGTGTGAAGACGTAACACACAAACAAACGCACTTTCCATTTTATAATATTAAGTAAATACAACAATTTTTTTAAAGAAAAATCAAATATCGACGTATTTGCTTTACATCGCGAACTCGTGCCACAGATTAAACATTCTAAGAGACTCGTTAAACGTTAGTCCCGGTGAAAGATAATCCTAAATTCGTGTGAACTTGAGTAGAGAGTGACTTAATATATTTTATCGGAGACTATAATAGTTGGCTATATTGATCTTGTCTGGTAAATAGACACGATGCTGGAGCAAATTACTGAGCTTACTGCTTCGATGTAGGTATTCGTCTCAGCAAGTAGACGGTTCCTAAGAACATAAGGTTAAGTCAAAAACCGAGGTTTATAGGAGAGCGCTCAACACGCCCTAGAAATAATTCTATGAGCAATAATAAATATTTTCTTTCTACAATATTTTAACAGCTTTAAGAGCTTTATTAGGCTATTTACACATAAATATTTTATTTTTTCACGTTTTCTTGGAAAAACTGATAGATGACCATTTCTACGACACTTATTCGTTGTATTTATAATTCTTGTTCTCTTAAGCCCCATTGTATTTTGACATAAGTTCTATGAGTCTCATGTCAAAATACAACTATCCGTAAGCAAAACGAGTCGTTTTTGTTTATTGGAACGGGGCATTATACGATTTCTAGAACAAGGTACTTAAATAAATTAAATAAAAATAAAAATCGTATGTCAGCATGTGCGCATAGATAATCTAAATGCAATGATACAATAAAAAAATGCCATTTTTGACATGTCTTTATGTACGTAGACCA
This sequence comes from Ochropleura leucogaster, assembly GCA_958449745.1. Lineage (NCBI taxonomy): Eukaryota > Metazoa > Arthropoda > Insecta > Lepidoptera > Noctuidae > Ochropleura > Ochropleura leucogaster. Next base: position 16,158,913 of record OY288216.1, read on the forward strand.
TCGAAGTATCGAGTAGAGTATGTTTGCCAATTTTTACTAAGGTCGGTAGGTACCTATTTATAATAAAACGAAACTTGCGTAGGTAACCAAAAAGGCCCGACCAAAGGGTTTTATAACTGGGTGCTTAAAGCCTGTAAATAGAAAGTGTCTACGTAAAGGTAAAATTAGAAATGGGGTTCTAAGTTTTCAGACAAAAACGTAGGTTGTAATGTCAGTAGGTATAAACCGAAGTAGGTATTAGAAATAATAATATGTAGGTAGATATTATGCTGAGGCGTCATCCTCATTCAATTACTCAACCGATTGTCTTGCTAATCCGTGGTCGGATGTAAGTTTTTTGCAATTCATTTTCATATTGTCATTTATTTATTTACATACATATTTTTACATTTTAAAAAATAGTAGCCCACCGGTATCGGGAACAGGGTCTAAGCTAACGGCGGTCAGGGCTCCAGAGAAAGGAACCTAACCTAACCTAACCTAACAATACGAGCCGTGTCCAAGAGTACCGCTTTCTGTATCAAGCCCTTGATCCAGCTGCCTAGCGAGAGCCTCCTCAGGTGTTGGTCGAGGCTCTTGGCAATTAAGCCATTGGCAGATACGACTATCGGCACAATGATCGCTGATTCCACATCCCACCTGTTTCGCAGAAGAAGTTAACTGTTTCCCATTCCCTCTCGCTCCGGACCATGGATTGAACTAGGGCCAAGCGCCGTGAATCGCCGCTTCGAGGACACAGCGATGCTCCGCCCAGCAGACAGACCGCTATGGTAGGCTCCACTGTGTCCTCCGGGCGATCGTCACAGTGGTGACACTCTGCCTCAACCTCCCGCACGATTATGTGCAGGAACTTCTTAAGATCCTTGCCGGTTACGACGTCTTGTTCAGTCTTTGAAAAGGAGCATTAAAGCCATATTTCCATAGAGAGAATCCTAAACTGTAACATTTTCAGAATGACCCAGATATAACGCTCCACCCTTTTAATTCATATGCTGTGTGTAGGTACTATAATATCTGCTTACATTCATACAAGCTTGGGGCTTGTATTCATATACCTTACGTAATATTTTCCTTTGACGGTAGACCGCGTTTTACGTCATTGCTTTCCAAGGTTTCATTTCACGTTAAATGAACGTACCTAATACAGATACCTACTCAGGGTTTTCCCACCTAAGCATTTCTCATTTTATTTATGACGTACAATTTTTTTTTTAAGAATATACTTTTAACTGCCAGTTATTTACTACGCCATATATTTTGCTACGGATTTTCGAAGAACTTTTGTATTGTCAAGCTGTTGACCGGTCGCAATAAATTATGTTTATTCCGTGAATTGGTTTTTACAAACCTTATACGTTTTTTTTTGTACATTTTTTAAGTTGGGCAGTATTGGAAAGACGAAATTAAATCATTTACCTTATTTTATTACGTGTAATTGTATTTTGGATCATTTGGATTTGATTTTTATTTATTTAATAATTTATGTACACACAAGAGAAAACACAGGAAACCAACATAATAAACAAAGGGTACAAAGGCACATATGTTTAAGTCTATAAATGTTTTGGGTAGGTAATATGTAGGTAACAAGTTCTGCTAAGATTAAAAAAAATAGGTATTTGAAGAAACTATTATTGCCGTCGCATTGCGCACGAACTGTGCCCATAGAGTGCGATAGGGACAGGTTAGCTTAACAGCTCAGACCGATTTTATGACAACAATTTAGACGAGATAGACGTTTCTCGTTACCCTATTTTCTCCTCGAAAACTCGGTCGATTTAAATATTTTTGACATCAAAATTTAAGGAAGAGTATATCTTTGTTCTTTAATGTTAAAAACTTTTGGAATTTGTCTGGAAGTCCTCCAATCAGGGCGGTCAAAATGGCGCATTTTGTATAATTTGACAGTCATATTTTCTTTACTTATAAGTTGCTGAATAAAATGAAATAACAGGGACATTTCTATAGCAGACTTTTTGAGGTCATGAATAGAAAAATATTGCTGTAGGTATAGGCATTATTCAGGAAGAAAAGAGGAGAATACATTTGTTTGGAGAATTACAGTCCCTGTTCCCTCTTAAAGTATTGACTAATTAACAACAGCGTTGGTCGATTAATCTTCGAGGCTAAAGTACGTTAGCTACGGTTAATCCAGGGATCAGTCAATGGATGGCCATTGTTTACACGATGGGACCAGTTTACGTCTTTGACGCGTGCTCCGTTGTGGGCGTTTTTGGTGAATAAGAAGTAGTTTTGAGTATGAATGTGGTGATAAGAATTGGGGATTATCAAAGTAATTCTTTCGTTTAGTATTTTCGGACATAAATATATGAGCTGCTGAAAGAGATGATGCTAGACACCCTGTATAGCTCTGTCTCTTTCCCTCAGTGGAATAAGTTCTGCTTTAAAACGTCATGGTAGGCCTACTGCAAATTTTCTATGAATTTCTTTTTTTTCTGAAGCAAAGTTTACATTTCTACGCAGGCTTTGTTGGAAAGAAAGATTGTTTCTAGATTTTTCGATAAGTAAATGTAACGGAAAATTTCCTTACTAAGTGATTTTATTAATCCGAAATTAATTCTATGGCACAGGCTACATTACTATTCTAGTAAAATGTTTTCGCGGGAAAATTTCCGATAGGTATACAAGTGGGCGAAATCTACTACATAGTATGTGCCTATCAAATGATAGAATTTAAAGTTTCATAAATATGAAGGAAGGCATTAAAAACAAGCACCTAATTGCTCTAAAAAACATACAGCGCCAGGTTTAGGGATTTGTTTATCGTTTTCCGAGGTGAACTTAGAAAGAAAAAATTACAGCCCTCGTTGATTGTATGTAGGATAATATCTAAGAAAATGCTGTCACTTAATTTTACCCCACTTTCAATCGATCGATGGAAACTTCACACGCTTGCATCGCTATCACTAATGAGTTTCCAAGTATACTTACCTACTAGAACCTAGTAGACGCTACAGCTAACACGTTTCCCTTTACGTATTATATTTGTAGGGATATAGGCCTTAAAGGTATGTACAGCGAGCAAATTTTTAATAATAAGAACAAATTTTTCACCGGTAACAAACAATAAATGGATTTGAATTCGGATTTGAATCTAGTATCTTAATATGTAGGTAAGTAGGGGTACGTTGATACGGTGCAGTTTTACTTTGCTCATCTACTGCTGCTTGTCTTTACCCTATGTAATTGGGGTCGGCTGAATAAGTTATCTTATTCCATTAGGACAGTATCTTTACACAGAAAACCTTCAAACAAATCATTTCCCAAGCCTAACTTCCTTACCAGGGTTGCGGGTTGTTCGAAAAAGAAACCGCGGCCTCGGAACATAAAGGGCAAAAGATGGAACATGGGTGGGTTTTATCAGTAAAAGTCTGACAGTCCCCTCTGCTCCGTTCAAGGGGAAGTTATTTAATGATTTCCCATCTACAAAAAAGCCGCTAATTTCGGTAAGCATCTAAAACTTCACAAGTTTTGGAATTTTACTTTGAGGGATGAAATTCTCGTTCAATAATTTCTTCAATCTTTTTTGCCACGCCAGAGAGAAGTGAAGTTTAGGGTGCGTGAAAGTTTCTCTATCGTCGTTGATTTACAGTTTTTTGCAGTTTTGTTTACCCAGTGATAGGCAGGTAGGTAGGGTAGGCAGGCATGTAGGTACGGTAGGTAAGCAGGGTATAAAGGTAGGTAGGGTAGGTACCTAGGTAGGTTGGGTGGATTAGTAAAAGGTGACTTGCAACGCATGCACACAGGCACAATTATATAGATAGAATATTCTTTATTATGTACACCATACAAATAACAAGAATAACATTAAACAACTTATAAACAGGGTGACACAAGAGCGGTCTTATCGCTAAAAATGTTCCAAGTCAACCTTTTTAAAATTTACTCATCGCATTGATCAGGCAGACCTATTGTATACATTAAGGGTTTATAACAGAAGTGCGTTATATTGTCATTTTTATTGTGTTGGGTCCCTACTATTTAGTCCGGCTACTTCCAAATAGTACTGTAAGAATTCACTGAGTATAGAGGCTACGCACGTGTGCACTTTGAGCTTCGCTTTGTAAGAAAATGTATGTGGTTGTGTCCACTGCAACCCACGGAGAGGCTACGCATGAATTGACGTCATTAATACATGCGTGGCTTGCACGAATAGGCGGTTACATAGCTCAACGCTGTCAACGTGGGTCTACCTACGTTTCCACTGGAGTACACGAATATGACCCATGACTATGTAGGTACAGTTCACTCATAGCAGAGCGGTTTTCCTCTCTAGATTGGAGTGGCACGTGTGTAGGCTCTCCGTGCGCCGTGCCACGCTATACATAGTCGTGGGTTTTCGTGTAGGTACTCCATTGGAAACGTAGAACCACGTTGTCAAACAAATTTATACACGCAGCTAAAATGTGCCGCGTGCCTTTGCTCAGCATGCGCCGCGGTGGGCCCGCGCCTTTATTCATAGAAATTAAGACTTAGACTAAAATTAAATTTACAATATTTTTCCCGAGATTTAAAGCGTCTGGCAAACAAAATCTGTTTATTTTTTATTATCTGTTTCACTCTGCATTAAACTAGCCTGCACTACGCTATTATAGAAAATCAACAGTGTTTAAGAACACATTAAAAACCGGCCAAGAGCGTGTCGGGCCACGCTCAGTGTAGGGTTCCGTAGTGTTCCGTCCGTCACAATAAGTGTTCCCGCTTATGAGTTTAAAGGTGGAGGAGCGTGCAACATTGCACGCTCCGCGAGACCGCGGCAGGCCTTCTGGCTCCGACTTTTGACGGTTTTTAGCGCGAACACAAAGGGGAGCGCTCAATCCTCGACGACTAATTAGATCATGCACTCATAAATAAAATTACGAATATGTTTAAGTGTAACTTACTTTACACGGTAGGTCATGAAAGCACGGAAAATCTTAACATCGACTTTTAAAAAAAATACGTCATTACACAACGCCATCTATCGAACTATTTATGAACAGGTTTTTACCTTAACATTTTGATAGTGTTAAAAATGAATTTTAGTTTTGTTCTAAATTACCTTAGCATGTTCTTAATAAAAGTTTTATGTAGTTATAAGATACCGCCATTGCCAAGGAGAGACCAACCAAACAATTTGGTAATACCCGATCTAATGTAATAAGTACCTACAGCGCCATCTCTCGGGGAATTAATACAAAGGCGTGGTTTTCGGTGGTAATTTTGGATTGCGAGAACCGATTTCAATAATTCTTTTTTTGTTTGAAAAAAGATACGTTCAGGATAATAAAATATGTAAACGAAGTTAAAAAAAATGCTTGCATATACGATTATACTACAAACTTAGTCCAGAAATTATTTTGTAAAACTTTTTGTCTTTTTTGTACAAAAACTGTTGTGTCAATCAAGTTCAAAATAATTTTCATAGAAAGTCCTTATAAAGGTCTACTTTTCAGATTTTTTTCATATTTTCTAAACTTATGGTTCAAAAGTTAGAGGGGGGGGACACATTGTTTTTTACTTTTGGAGCGATTATTTCCGAAATTATTGACATTATCAAAAAATGATTTTAGTAAACCCCAATTCATTTTTAAATACCTTTCCAACAATATATCACACGTTAGGGTAGAAATTAAAAAAAAATCATTTCCCACTTTACATATAGGGTGGCTAACCTAATAAAACATTTTTTCCAATTTTTATATTACCACTTTGTCGGCGTGATTGATATACATATTGGTACCAAATTTCAGCTTTCTAGTGCTAACGGTCACAGAGATTAAGCGAGGACGGACGGACGGACGGACGGACGGACGGACGGACGGACAGACAGACATGGCGAAACTATAAGGGTTCCTAGTTGACTACGGAACCCTAAAAAAACAACCGGTCAAGAGCGAGTTAGACTCGCCCACCGAGGGTTCCGTACAAATTTGCGACATAAACAGCCATATCTTTTTACTGGATACACTTAGAGAGTTGATTATTTTACAGCGCAAAGGGACCACATTATTGAGCATATGGTTTCTAGTCTATACCTAGTGATAACTTAACCTAACATAAACACGGTATACATTGAACTTTTTGATAGATGTAAGAATACAAAAGATGCAACCTATAAGGGTCATAATTGCTTGCGGGTTGTCCGAAAGAGATACCGTTGTCCCAGCACATTAAGGGCAAAAGAAAGAACATGGGTATGTTTTAGTTAGTAAAAGCCTGACACTCCCCCAGCTTTCAGGGGAAGTTATTTGATGATTTCACATAAAAAAACGGCCAAGCGCGAGTAGGGTTGATTTTCACAGCACAAAGGGACCACAGGGTTGAGCGTTCCCGAGATAAAGGGTCTTCACAGACAGACAGACGGACAACAAAGTAATTCAATAAGGGTTCCGTTTTTTCTGTTTGAGGTACGAAACTCAAAAAAAGGGAGCCAATCTCGGCCCAACCTAGCAGATACCTATACGTTTGTTTATAGTACATACTACTCGACATATCTACTTAATTAGAAAATTTAATCAACGAATAATTAAGATCTTATTAAGTTCATTAGAAAGAATCCATCATCACGTTATGACATATAATCAGGACCTCCAAAAAACGTACGTGGAGGTTACAAAAAACTTGGCTACGGCAGTTTATCTCAGCGGAGATTAGCGTGTGCAGGCACAGATGCACTCTCTATTCCCTCGCTCTCATAGTCCGATGGGTCGGCAATCCGACACCACCGGAGAGAGATCAGGCGCAGGACCAACGGCTTAACAAGCTTTCCGAGGCACGAAAAGTTCCAAACTGTTGTTGGGAAACTCCAAATGGAAAAACCCAATTTCACTTTTCATGATCTTAGAATCAAACCATGGACCCTGTGCTCAGAAGTCGCGCTAGCAACCACGTGCCCGGACGGAGTAGTCGGAAATCGACACGGTTGGCGCAGTGGCTAACCGATCGACAGCTGCGCTGCGTGTCGTGGGTTCGATTCCCGCACTGAACAAATATTTGTATGGCCTACAGATTGTTGTTCCGGGTCTAGCTGTTTGTGTATGTGAGTTTAAATGTTTGTAAACGCACCCACGATACAGGATATCCTAGTGTGGGTCAACTTTTTTTTCTCTTAAAGTTGTGCAAATACGACCTGATGAAATATACATAAGTACTTCTATGCTGGTTCTCAGCTCTGTATTTCTAAACCAGAACAACCGTCTCGTTTCAGATTCGCAGACGACATCCAACTGATGACTGGCCAGCGTCCAGGAATATATTGGCTCATCTGCTGGAAGTACCTGTCTCCATTAGCCATGCTGTCGATTCTAGTGTCTTCCTTCTGGGAGCTGGCCACCGAAGGGTCGGCGTATGACGCCTGGATCAAGTCAATAGGAGACACGGAGAGGAAACCCTGGCCAGTCTGGGCTGTGCTGTTGGTTCTTGTACTGGTGCTGGCTTCTGTGCTGTGGATACCTTTACTGGCTATTTGCAGGTTAGTTATGACACTGATATTACAGAGGTGAAAGTTTGTATGTGTGTATGTTTATTACTCTTTCACGCTCAAACCAATTTGGATGAAAGTTGGTATGTAGATAGGTTTTACCTAGATTAAAACATATACTACTTATTGTCTATGCTAGATGATAAGTAGTATTTACTTATTTTTTTATCTCTAATAGTTTAAAATTTTCCCAGACTAGCCTATTTCAGCGGGTAAATAAAACTCCAAAAAAATGTAAATCAACGACGATAGAGAAAATTTCACGTAGGTACCCAAAACATCTCCGTTCTCTGGCGTTGCTAAAAGTTTGAAGAAATTATTGAACGAGAATTTCCTCCTTCATATATTAGTCAAAAGGCTTGCGTTTAGCCGTAACTGGGGGTCTACTCTAATTCTACGTAAAACGAAATTGCGGCCGAAACTTCAAACGTTTTCTACCACGGTTTCATTTCATTTCATTCATTTCGAAATTTCGGACACCCGAAGTTTATTTGACATTAAAATTTTCTAAACCTACACTAATTCACGCAAAATGATATAGAGTAGGGTTACAAAAGTAACTACTTTTGACTTTCGTTCGTTAACGAAGTTACGTTTCGGAGAAAGAGAGTAGACCCCCTGGCCTGATGTATGGCGATGATGCGGCCTAGGGTGAACCACGTTTGCCTAGAAGACCAACCGATTCACTCAAAGTTTTAATTGTTCAATGCTTTCAAGATCGTGTTGCTAAGAATTTATGGCGCTCTTGTAAAAAGGATCTTGGTATTTAGTTCATCAATGCATCTCTTCCACTTCTCAAAACCAATTAAATCATGCGACACTAATAAAAACTTTTCCAAAACTTCCAGATATTTCGGCATCCCAATAATAGATGACGAAGAACGCGCCTGGTTTCCCGCCGAGGAGTTGCGAGACTTCCACGGGATAGAGCCAAGACCTGTCTCCACAACGGAAACCCTACTGTTTTGCACCAGGCCTGATGGAACTGAAGGTTGCTGCTGGCCGGGATGCTGTGAGACCGATGATGAGGAGTAATCTTGAGGATGGTTGAGGGTTCGAAGGTTGGTGTTTTAGTCGGAGTTACTGCAGCGCGGGTGTCGATTAACTCAAAATCATAGCATTTATTTCAATTAGACTATTTACAGGCACTATTGAATGTAAAAAAAAGACAAAACTACAGTCCCAGTCACAAAGCATAATAACTTGTAAAAGTACTGTAGTTGCCCATTCCAAAGCTTTGACCTCTATGGAGAAGAATGGGCAAGAAATTCCATGGACACTCTTTTTAGTCATAATATTTTTACAAGATCATGATTATATCATTCATGTCGAGATATAAATGATATATAGATGAATAAATGATGAAAAAGATGAATAAATTTGAGAACGCTGCTGTTAAACGTGTAAATTAAGAGCGTCAAGAATAAAAGTAGAAATGAATAATTCAAAATATACTGGAAAAGGTTGAAGACGAAACGAAAACGAAGAAAAACAGTGCGGACAGCCTGTTGTGGATGAGTTTATCAAAAGTAAATAATAAAATTTAAATTTTAATATTTTATTTGACTACTCTGGTGTGTTTCATTACTCTGTTGTATAGTGGCATAATACAAAATATAATACAACGCCATCTATGACGTAAACATGGAACTAAAATCATAATTCTGAATCACGGTACTGAAGAACGAGTAAAGACTATAAGAAATAACCAGTGTAAGCAAGATGCAAGAAACAAGCATAATACTCAATGGCCTTTAGGTATACTCTATACTATTAAGTATAAACCTAATTGTAAGTATTTAGCAAATATTCAAAGTACTCAGACGACACGCTGCAGGGCCCTTAAATGAAAATAGTAAACAAAATGTTTTAAAAATCCCTTAAATGAAAATGTATTATAATGTGTATGTTTCCCACAAGTCTTGGTTTGGCTATCTATGGATAAACTGCATGTGGGTTTAAATATAAATAATGACTTTGGTACTAAAAGGTACATTCAGCAACAAAAGTAGATTAACACTTTGTTTATTCATGCCTTTTTATACAGACCAGAGAATTTAAATGAAGCCTAAACGCTCTGACATACATGGAATGCTGAAGAACAGTTACAATGGTTTTTGTGTATATTTACACCGATGAGTAGAGAAAGTAGTTTTAGACTTTAGTTGCTGACCATAAAGTTTATATTTAAATAAGAAGCATGAAAAAATATTATCTAGAATTCCCCATATCCGAAACATAAGGAATTGGAAACATATCCAAAGCGTATTACTAGTTCATATCTAGATATTCATATCCTGCCGTTTATAACAATCTACTGTTGAACTTTTATATCACGTATTGTAGAATTTTAGCCCTAGAAAATTAAAAATATATTCGTCTTCGAAAACAGCCTGTCTGTAAAGGCTAAGTAAATTCTAGAATGTAATTGACAATAATAAAAAAAAATTACTCTTGACAATAAAACCTTGTAATCTTTTTATTATAAAAATGTTGCTATTGCTATTATATTTTATTGTTGAAGACTGTATTTTTTATAACTTTTATTATTTTCAAAATATTAATATTTAAAAGAAAGAGGACAATAATCACAAAATATGAATCCTGTGCCTATGTTATAGTTTTTATTGATTTTACATTCGTTATGCTGCAAGCTATATTATCCTGTTAACAATCTTAAAAAGTAGGTGTCTATTTAAAACGTTTTATTTAAAAAAAGTATACAGATGACTATTTGACAATAAATAAAAGATCCTACACTATTAGGTATCTTGTTTTAGCTGCTTCCAAATGTAAATAGTGTATTTACGGTGTCTAAAAAAACGTGTTGTTGTTGTTAGTGTTTTAAAAAAAATAACTATACATATAGGTAAGAAACCTATTAAATTAACAGACTGTAAATTATGTATGTCAGCAGGTTATATACTTATAAAAATACATATTGTGATTATATACTAAATCAATCAAAATATAAAATCAATGAAAATATCGCAGTATTTCTGTCTTGCATATTTAATAATAATAATGTATACTGCGAGTTTTACTATATTTTTAGTAAAAAAAATGATGCAATCATTAAACATTGGTTTTACTTTTTTTGGATTTGCGCTAAACTAAACGACTACTCTGCTGAATCAAAATGTTTTGTCAAATTCTTGGTAACTTTCATGTTTAAATTACCAATTTTCATAAATGAGAACAATCCTACAATTGTGTACATAGGGTTTAATGTCTATTGGAGCTTCTGTTACAGACATAGGCAGCAGTGGACATTATCTAAATGTGACTTGTTAACAATCAATGTGATATGGCATGAAAAGTTATTTATTATATTATTGAAATATTTATGTACCAATACTTTTTACTATTTACCTCCATCACAATATTTATTCAGTTCTATCATGACGTACTCTGTTTACGCAAAAAAGTAGGAGATTAGAGTCTAAGTTAAAAGTAGATACTTATAATACAAGTTACTCACATCGTGCAATGTACATTGTACATAACTAGAAATTAGCTATAAGTAAAAATTAAATTATTAAACACCTTAGGATTTTCTTGAACATTATGCACAAATAAATAACGCCAATTGATGTTGTTATGCCATTAAAGTATACTAAGCTAAGATTAGCTGTATGCAATTATACTTAGATATGAAAGTATTTATTAATGTGTTTAATCATAATATAAAACTATAATCGAATGTTAAATTCATTCATTATCTTAAAAGTGAAGGCAGTTTTAAGAATTGTGTATACCACATATTATACTTTAATCAGGAAACACATTTGGCTTTAAGCATAGACAAAAAAAATTGCGTCAAGGTAAAAATCAAAGGAATCTTTAATAAAGAAAAAATAAATTTCGCACAAAACAAAACAAAACAATAAAAATACTAGTTACAATAAAGTTTCTGTTGAATGTAGTATTGAGAATAATACGCATCTATATAATACATACATAAAAATGTTTGGGTAGAATGTCTGAAATCTAAACTTATTCTAAAATCAGGTGTGTCAACTGTGAGAACTGAAAACTTTAGCACGGAAATCGAATTTTACTGTGTATTTCCATTTCATCCAGGATTCTTGTTTGACTAACGTAAACAAGTCAGCGACATAAGTGGAATAACACTCCAGTTTTCGTAATCTTATATAACAATATAGTAACAGCATTAATCCACTTTTGTGACTGATAATACCTATGTTCGAAAATTTAAATAAACGCCATCTAGCGGTGAACTTAAGGGTTTAAAATGGAAAACTTAACTGATAAATGTTTGAATGCACTGTGTAAAGAAAGAAGGCAGCTATTTAATTGGAGTCAATTAATCAATGTAAAAAATAATCCATTTCGCACAAAAACAACTTTTAGGAATTGTATTAAAGTTTTTTTTTTTAAATGCTTTTCGATTTGTAATTTTGACCGTTATTTTAGGACGAATGTAGGTACGTCTGTTCTTTGAAGAAAATGGATAGACTTGATATTTATCGAAATGTTATTTGCTTGGAACGCACAACGAAATTATTAACGTCAATAATTTTAGATAATTTTGTTTTTCAATGGAATCAAAAGGAAAAGGATAAAAAAAGATATTGGGTTAAATTAATTAGTAAGGCAGGAATTGAATTTCCGTTTTCACTTAAATTAGGTGACATCTAAATACCTAAAATAAAAGTTTACAGTCAGTTTTTGTGCTAGGCTTAATTTGGGCAAACGTTACATGTCGCTTAGCGTTAGTGAAAACAGACGTGAGTGTTATGAACGTTTTTTAAAAGCTTCATTTGAAAACATAATATCGTATCAATCTTTTGAGTTTAAAAAAACATATTTAAACAATTTGTATAGCATATCTTATGAATGACGTGTAAACTTGTACCTAGCCGTTTAGCTTGACAATAACTTTTGTATAGTAGGTACATATCAACCTAAACTAATAATTTTTTGTGACTTGTGAAAAATGAGAAAAGAACAATGTTTTGAAAAGAGTAGAAAATAATCGCACTGACCACATGAAATCGATTTACATGGTGTATTTTTCAAGTGGGCATGATGTCTCTTATAGTTTTACATTTGGTCATCCACGTCCATTCGAAAAAAATACCCTGATTAGAAAATATAAAAAGGTACATATGCTGACAATAACTACAATTTAAAAATAAAATGAGGCCATTTAGTCCAGTCATTTTAGGCATTTTAAACCCCAATCTGGGGAAAAATTCCTAGTGAGCTGAATTTTTGTATACACCTTTATTACGGTGTTATTATGCAGATGTGAAAAATCGATATCGATATCGTGCCTCCTAAAAAAGTTACAAAGGACAAAAGGTCATGAAAATCAGTTTTTCGCAAATATTTCGCGACCTATTCCTCGGAGGTCAATAGAGGTCATTTTAAAAATGTTCCTCATAATATTGTCTACAAAAAATGTCTCTTGCAGTTTTTCTGTAAAATTAACTGTTTTCGGATTACATAATTTTCAGCTCACTAGGATTTTTTCCCCAGATGAAACCTAAAATGACTGGATTAATTTATTATATCTGTGCATGAATACTGGTCACACTGTAAATTAAAGTTTTGCAAGATACTGGTACATTTATCTACATAAACAGTACCTAAATACTCTCAAAACATCAGTTTACTTGCTATGTCCACTAATTTTGGACGGGTAAGGTCATTCAAAATGTACGATCGGTGCGAATTTTGTTAGAGAATAGGATAGGTCGATTAGTCATAGCTTTGCGATAAGAATATAAATTCCTATCGCAAAATATTGTTGTTTCTGTGTAAGTAAATATGCCTAATAACGTGTTGATGGTAAATAAACGTTCTTAAAAATACATAATTTGTTTTATTTTAATTTTATGGACGGGTACCTAATAACCTTGAATTGTGGAATTCCCAGTACTGCATTCTAGAGTTGCCAATATTAAAAAATAACTATTTTTTTTATATTAGCGGCTATGGCTAGTTCTTTAAGTTATTTTACCACTCATAGTAGAAAACTTTTCGATACGAGAATAAAGATCACTGTAATTTCGGCAGGCTTGATCTATTAGCCTTTTCGTGCCTTTTCTTTTTAATTAAATTATAAGGATAGATAGATAGAATATTCTTTATTGTGTACACCATGCAAATAACTAGAATAACATTAAACAACTTATAAATAGGGTGACACAATGGGCGGTCTTATCGCTAAAAGCGATCTTTCCAAGACAACCTTTGGATGGATTTAAAGGAGGACAAACAGTACTGTAGGTAGTCTGTGGTGTAACATTTTTCAAAATTAATAACTACATTTAAAAAACCGGCCAAGAGCGTGTCGGGCCACGCTCAGTGTAGGGTTCCGTAGTTTCCCGTCCGTCACAATAAGTGTTCCCAGTTATGAGGCCAACCGAACAATTCGGTAATTCCCGATCCAATGTAATAAGTACCTACAGCGCCATCTCTCGGGGAATTGGGTTACTAATTAATACAAAGACGTGCAATTTCGGTGGTAATTTTGGATTGCGAGAACCGATTTCAATAATTCTTTTTTTGTTTGAAAAAATATACGTTCAGGATAATAAAATATGTAAACAAAGTTACAAAAAATGCTTGCATATACGATTATACTACAAACTTAGTTCAGAAATTATTTTGTACAACTTTTTGTCTTTTTTGTACAAAAACTGTTGTGTCAATCAAGTTCAAAATAATTTTCATAGAAAGTCTTTATAAAGTTCTACTTTTCAAATTTTTTTCATATTTTCTAAACTTATGGTTCAAAAGTTAGAGGGGGGGGGGGGGGGACACATTGTTTTTTACTTTTGGAGCGATTATTTCCGAAATTAATGACATTATCAAAAAATGATCTTAGTAAACCCCTATTCATTTTTAAATACCTTTCCAACAATATATCACACGTTAGGGTTGAAATTAAAAAAAAACACTTCCCACTTTACATATAGGGTGGCTACCCTAATAAAACATTTTTTTCAAATTTTTATTCTACCACTTTGTCGGCGTGATTGATATACATATTGGTACCAAATTTCAGCTTTCTAGTGCTAACGGTCACAGAGATTAAGCGAGGACGGACGGACAGACAGACATGGCGAAACTATAAGGGTTCCTAGTTGACTACGGAACCCTAAAAACAAATACTTAAATATAAATACATATAATGTACATTTAAAATAATAATCATTAAGAGCAAAGAAGTATTTAATATTTTGTTTAAGGAGAGAGGTAGTGCTTTTTGACCTGAATTTTAAAAGTGGACAGAGTTTGAGCGCTCCTTACAGACACGGGCAGGGCATTCCATAGCCGCACAGCTTGAACTGTAAAGGATTTATCGTAAAAGCTAGTAGAATGCATCTCCAGTCTCAGATTTTCCGATGACCTCAGATAAGGTTTGTTAAAGTAAAGAGATTTCATCCTTATTGACCCTAGCGATCGATGTAATAAAAGTACAGGGTAACTTTTACAGTTTTTAGTCGGTTCGATTAACGTGTGCGTTCGCCCAGCGGAATGTTGTTGAATTTAAAGATTTTAATTATGCAGATATTTAGTGTATGACGTCGTGTAATTGTGTATGGTAAAAAAAAAATTGTGCATGCAGCCATTGTGGAGAAATTCACCAAAAACTGATTCCGCTGCGCGAACGTTCGCCCAGCGGAACTTTTTTTGAAATATAGACTTTAGAAGAAAACTGATGTGTCTAAAAATTAGTGTGTATTTGTGTGTAATTGTGTATGTATAAATAAAATTTGTGCATGCATAAACTTCGGAGATATTCAAGTTTCCGCTGCGCGAACGTTTGGCCATTAGCTAGTTTTCATATAAAGCGCTTACATAAAGAGCTGTAGATTTTTACACATATTGTTTTGAATTTGTGTATATTTGTGCAAAAAACAGATTTAGAAAAAATCGCAGGGCTTAAAAGATAAAAATATAAACGTCAAAAACGCTTATTAGGTCGTAGTTCTAAAAGTCTGCACTTTGGGGTCTAGATTTTCACGTTTATACAAACCTTGTAAGTGTCTGCAACATGTTGCCAAGTATCAATGATGTTCCGTTAGTAATAAAAGAGTTATAGGACAATTTACCATGAATAGATCACTGTTAACAAAGCAGTCAAATATCACGACATTCTAAAGGAATTACATGGTAAAATGTATGACCAATAATTAGTGTATTCATTCAACTATTCACATGCAAAATTTCATGTCATTAAATTCAGTAATTAAAGAAAAACAATTAAAATACTGACGAAGCATCGAAAACCTACATAACCCGACCAAGTTCGGATGGCTACAAAAAAGCGGCCGTGCCATATATCTAACAAACGTTCTTAACCTTCCAATATAGTATTTATTAATTTGGTACAGTTGCGTACACAAGCGCTAGGAAAAAATAAAACAATTGCATTTCTTGAATGAAAAATATTTTAAAATAATAACGCCACTATCTACGATTAAAATAAATCTTCAATTAACAAGTACTTCTCTATTTAAATATCCGTGTACAAAAATATTTTTAATTACATATAATAAAATAATTATGTAATTATAATTACGTTAACAGTCACTTGCGACGACAGCAATAGACTTAAACGTAAGTATAATAAAACGAGCTTCAATAAGAATTAAAATCACATCACATAACTAGACTGATCCGTGAAATCTTCAATAGAAATTAGTTGTATGAATTTTATTTGTCTTAAACAATATATCTAGATTATATCTCAAATCTCAAGCGCATACTTAAATAAAGTACCTACGTAAATAGTACCTACTTTCTGTCATAGTCAAATACATTTAGAAAAGTAGGTGTACAATAATAAATGACCTCTAAATTATATCGAAACAACAATTGTGTTATCACTTATACCAATTCAATACCGGTATTATACTGTAAATTTTGGGATGTTACCTAAATATATTGCACGGCCGCTTTTTTGTAGCCATCCGAACTTGGTCGGGTTATGTAGGTTTTCGATGCTTCGTCAGTATTTTAATTGTTTTTCTTTAATTACTGAATTTAATGACATGAAATTTTGCATGTGAATAGTTGAATGAATACACTAATTATTGGTCATACATTTTACCATGTAATTCCTTTAGAATGTCGTGATATTTGACTGCTTTGTTAACAGTGATCTATTCATGGTAAATTGTCCTATAACTCTTTTATTACTAACGGAACATCATTGATACTTGGCAACATGTTGCAGACACTTACAAGGTTTGTATAAACGTGAAAATCTAGACCCCAAAGTGCAGACTTTTAGAACTACGACCTAATAAGCGTTTTTGACGTTTATATTTTTATCTTTTAAGCCCTGCGATTTTTTCTAAATCTGTTTTTTGCACAAATATACACAAATTCAAAACAATATGTGTAAAAATCTACAGCTCTTTATGTAAGCGCTTTATATGAAAACTAGCTAATGGCCAAACGTTCGCGCAGCGGAAACTTGAATATCTCCGAAGTTTATGCATGCACAAATTTTATTTATACATACACAATTACACACAAATACACACTAATTTTTAGACACATCAGTTTTCTTCTAAAGTCTATATTTCAAAAAAAGTTCCGCTGGGCGAACGTTCGCGCAGCGGAATCAGTTTTTGGTGAATTTCTCCACAATGGCTGCATGCACAAATTTTTTTTTACCATACACAATTACACGACGTCATACACTAAATATCTGCATAATTAAAATCTTTAAATTCAACAACATTCCGCTGGGCGAACGCACACTCGATTAACGTGTGCGACAAGCGAATTTAAGAAAATCTTTAAAAGCCGTTTTCTTTTTTTTTAATCAAAAATAAAGGAATGTTTTCTTTGAGTAAAATTTTCTATCTAAAGTATTAAGAGTACCTACTTCCCCTTCGAAGGCATTACAAAATTCCATCCTGTATATATTTTTTTGTCAGGGTCCAATGAGGTGAACTACGTAGGGATACCTACATCATTTTTCAGGACTATCAAAGTCACCATAGCATTAGCCCTTCAAATTTTCTTACAAGGTTTTTTTAACGCCATTTTATTAGATTCACTTGTAACTTTCTGACTCTTTTATTTTTTTAAAAACGTCGCTCACATTTACACTTTTTTTTAAAACGTTGTCCCACACTAGGAATTTCTCCTGTATTGTGGGTGCGTTTACAAACATTTAAACTCGCATACACAAACAGCCAGACCCGAAACAACTGCCTGTAGGTCATACAAATAATTGTTTCGCGTGGTGATCGAACCCGCGACATGCCGCGTAGCAGTTGACTCAGCCACTGCGTCAACCGTGCCATCAAAAATATGTTATATCATTGATGTATTTATAAATGTTTACCATGTATGTTAATGCTTATTTATTTCGTTGTTATTTTGTGTGCTCGTCGTAATTGCGGCTAATAATTTTTCTTTTCTTTCTAAATATCACTGATTTTGACAGAGACGCATAGGGCGTCTGTGACAAAACGGTGAATAACCGAGAAAGGACTGTAAAGATGGCTTTGCCCAGCTGTCCATTTCAAAAGTAAATAGGTAGGTACTCACGTGATCTGTATGATTATATAATTTCTATTACTCTTCACTCCCTCCATACATCCTGCTACTGCCTCAATCTGCTGTTGTTGGAGGCTCCACAATTCATTTTTGTTCAGACTCTATCTACGATAAGAATGAGAGCATAAGGGTAACTAACCTGCATGAGGCACCTGAAATTATTACAAAAATATCCTCGCTATCCGGCTCGAAGGACAGATGATGTTCTTAGCATAATCCTATAATGTACCTACTCTACTGCCGAGTGCACCGTAATCCACCACGTGCGCCAGTTTAGTTTGTATTTTGTGTCCTACAACATGCTAGTTTCCTAAGGTTTCATCATCTGTAAATTTTATTTAAAGAGATCTGTAGCCCTACTATGACCTCTTGAAGCAATTCTTATTCCGCTGAGGGAAAGAGACAGAGCTATACAGGGTGTCTAGCACCATCTCTTTCATTCAGTGGAATAAGAATTGCTATAAGATGTCATAGTAGCCCTTCAGGACCTTGATGAGGGCAAACGCTGAGGTTAAATGAAAAATATACAAATTTGCACTGAATATTTTATTTCAACTTCAAAAGATACAATTCAATAGTACTCAGTAACATTAACAACTATTTATTGCTATCTAATCGAAATCAACCCAGTCTTTTGTTTCTTAATGTGGGTAAAAAAATATTTTTTCCTTGAATCTAATTTGGATACTTAAGGTACATTATAGATGAGGTAATATATTTGGATAATTTTTAACTATACATAATAATGCGATAATCATTTTGTTGAGAAATTTTATATAACCATAATATATGTATTGGCCATATTATATAAGTAGCGGAAGAAATGTACATGGAGTTTAATATTAATTCGTAGTTACGACTATTTAGAGGGTATGGCCAGTGTTGCCAGCGAAACAATTTTTTTAATGATATTAATTGTTATAGATCTATAAATTCATATTTACTGCGGTTGTGAATCATATTTGAATCAACTTAACACTGACCTGCAAATTGCAAAACAAATGAAAAATTATTTTAGAAAAAGTAAATTAACCTCCTATACATATTATGTAAGTGATCAAAGTTATCAATACAACATGAACCGGTCAGAAAGAACTGAAGTCGACTGCGCGTGTCGACGTGGCCACTCTAAAGCGCAATACACACTGTGCCCGCCGGGCCGCCGTCAAAGCCCGGCGACACAACGCGGCCGCCTGTATGAAAAGAATCATGTCGGAAACATGCACCCGCGCGTGTTGCCCACCGACATGTTGCTCGGTTGCTCGGCGACGCTCGACCTGTAGTAGTACTGACTGCCAAATAAATTTCTCATTCCAATCCGCCGACATGCCGCCGCCCAAATTTTCCGACTTGTATTAAGTGAAACCGCCAACTAGACCGCCGAGAAAAAGTTGCCGACAAATGTCGGCGGCCCGGCGGGCTCAATGTGTATTGGGCTTTATACGGCAATGTACGTAGTATTTTTTTTTATCACTACATAGTATAAAACAAAGTCGCTGTCGCTGTCTGTCTGTTGCTGTGCTGTATGTATGCTTAATTAAATCTTTAAAACTACGCAACGGATGTTGAAGCGGTTTTTTTTTAATAGGTAGAGTGATTTAAGAGGGAGGTTTATATGTATGATTACTTCACGCTATGACTCTTAGGAGGTGAGCAGTGGATGAAACCGCTGGGCGGGTCGCTAGATACTTCTAAAGCGTATAGAAAAAGTTGATGAATATTAAAAAAAACCGAGACAAGTTTTGTCTAATTTGAAAATCAATTAAAGTTTTTATATGCCTGCCTTTTATAGGGGATAATCTTTTATTTCAAAAGTATGGTTTTTATTATTTTCTTTTTCTAGTTGAAAGGACGTGATAGTAGTTTTAGAAACTTTATTTCTTTATGAATACGTATGTTTTCTGTGCCAATCATAATGTAATATTCAGACCGTAGTATCTATCAATCAACCGCGACAGAAATTGCTTTTATTGTAGTAAGTAAATATGGTAGACATAAGGCTATGACGAAGTAACGTTGTCAATCTTGAGTAATCTCGTTTGAGTAGTCAGATGTAAGTACTTCATAACATTTATATATCTACACAGAGGAAGTTATGTAACTTACTACAAATTTTTCGATGAAATTTGTACTGTTGAATTGCCAAAGTACCTATATCTAAATACCACAAAGGTGAACTCCAATTAATTTTCTAAAATTGTGCCCGAAAATGGCTCTTATTGCTTACAAAGTATTTTTAAACCCTTGGTGACTTAATTTTGGCAGCTGACATACCAACATGCCAATTATAAGCCCATTATTGCCGGTGACTTTATCAACCTGTAATCTTAAAAAAACCTATAAATTAAGGTGGGATAGAATTTTTTTCTTGCACTTAAAATTCATTTTTTAATCTTTCTTCTATTTTCTACAAATGGTCTGTTATTGACAGATTAATGAATTTTAAAGACAGATTACATCAACCAAGAGTATTCACACTGCTGTAAATATGTGTGCATCAGTAGCCCAAAAGTCTGACAACCAGTCTTACCAAGGGGTTGTATTGCCCAGTACCAAATAGATTGTGGAGTTCAGACTTACAAACACTCTATGCAAAATACTGATATTCACTTGCATCTGGTCAGACTAGAAGCTGACTCCAACATACTTGGGAAAAAGCTTAGCAAAATGATGATTGAGTACTCAAATAGTTCAGGAAAGGGATGCATTTTTTGTCATAGATAATGATACAAAGTTACATTATTCTGTTAACCTGAAATTAAAGTGAATATAAATCTGAAATCTTTAACCAGTCTTGATCAATCATGGTGATCAATACTTGTTCCTTCTTTGTATGCAAGGCCTTTGCCCGGCACTCAGGAGCTGGTATTATCATTATTGGGCCAGCTGTCTAAGGCCCCACAAAATAAAATCAAAGAATATGTTAACACTTTGTTTTTCACAACCTGACAGGAAAATAGCTAACTACAAAGTATCTATAACCAGGCAGGTAAAGAATTTTGCGGGCCCCTTATTGTACTTTTCTCTAATCATTCTGAAAAGGTACCATCAAATTGGTACCTAGACTCTGTAAGAATCCGGTATTCGGAGTTATGTCTGTAATTTGACTGTACCAGTTTGAATTAACCATTACATTGCACTCCCACGGAGATTAGATATTTGCACTATAATGTGAATAATCATAATCTTAACAGTTAACCAATATTAAGAATCAGACTAAAACAGACTAACTACGTATTTAAATTAAAACAAATACTAAATTTGCTCACTACTGTCTGCGTCACGTTTCTCAGTCTCGGCTTTCTTCATCTTCTTTGCTTTTATGTCAGCCATAGTCTGTTCAATGGACCTCTGATCTTTTTTATTTTCACTAGGTACCTCTCCGTAACTCTTGTTGACGTTTGTCTTCTGAGCTGCATCAATAGCAGCTTCTTGCCCAATCAAATGGGCATACTTCTGTTTATAGAAAGTGCCACTTAATTCCTCTTTACCACGCTTACGTTTTCTGTTTCTTTCTTCTTCTAACTCTATAGCTGCTTGTTTTCGCTTTTCAAAGTGAGCTAGGGCCATCTCAGCAGCTTTGTCTTCATTCCAGACTCCTCCAGCTCTTCGTACTGAGAGTTCATCTTCTGAAGGACCGTTATCTTTGTGATATACAACTGAGTATCTATCTATGCCCTCTTGTCCAAATGAAAATACTTGCAACCCAGCAATTTCAGATACATCTCTGATAATCGATCGGTACATTTGTTCCATTGGTTCAAATAGAATGTGTGGTTTAGTACCGTCTTTAATAAAGTCACTTATTTTTTCTTCCACTCGTTTTCTGAATCTGTTTATCATGTTTCGTTCCTCCTTCTGTCTATTCTCCATAGCCTCTTTCTGTTTCCGCATAGCATTTTTCTGTGCCTCACTAGCTGTTGGTGGTTTTTGCATGGAATTAAGGATTGAGTCTAGTAAGTCCATGTTTAAATTTGGTTTTCTGTCAAGAAAGAAGTGTATGTAAGTATTTCAGGTACGCGGCGTTGCCACTCTTTGGGAAATCGAAAATTGTCACTTAGGTATTCTGTATTTAGTTCTTTAAAAGATAATATGTCTAGTGATGTTTCTATCTGGGCGCAGACTTGACTGCCAAATGTTATTGTATCATCTGCAAACTCCAGCAGCTGGTTGAGGGATGGCTGCAATGGACTGCCTTTAACAAGTGCAGAGTTTTCTTCAAAGTTAATTTCTCTGCAACTATCTCTAAGTGTTTTGTTTTTGTTGCACAGTTTCTCAAATAACTCTTCTAAAGTAAACCTGTAATTATACAATTTAAGCATAGTTAGTCTATATATTGTTTGGTTTAAAAAAAAAGGAACTTGTTGTGATGTCATACCAAATGTGTCAGATTTTTTATTGAATGTAAAAGTATGCTTAAATGCATGTCTTAAATAGTTAGATGTTCCTAAACAAATGTGTGAATAACACATATCATTTATAGATAAACAAGTACCATTGCCAATGTCATTGTTTGATCAATAGTACACCTCACAATGTCTTACTAAATCCTTCAAACTGAAAATGTAATGTAGGTATATAAAATATGACGGCTTATCTATTATATACGACGCACATCAATGACAAGTACATAGCACTTACAGTTTACTCCGTATTTTCAGTGCGTCCTCCGAAATTAGGTTATGTATGGAAGCGCACAACTTGTTTTGTAAGCCGTCGAATTGTTCCAACGGCGTCCCCGTCACGTCAGCTCTACAACGACCAAAACCATTACAAACAGTCGTAAAATATAAACAATAAACATTTCTATAATTTCACTCACTCCTTAATGCTCTTACAACGCTTTATCTGCGTATTTATAGATGCTGCGCACTTTTGGCAATCATTCAAACTAGTTTTTACTATGATGTGAAATTCATCGAAATAAGAAAAGTAGTCAATTAATTGTTTTTGAACTTTTGCTTCCATTATTTGAGAGAAAATCCATATCAATATTTTATTTTCCACAATAATCACAAAACAGTTGCCGTTTACAGCAAAGAAAATTATAATGGGACTCGAATGACAACTTGAAAACAAATACGTTTACGCGGTAAGCAATTAATAATTCGTAAAACGAAACATTTGCGCCAGAAGTGTGAGGTTTGGGAATAGATTACATCTGATGCAAAATATATTTTCATATCAGTTAATCTGGCATAAAATAAAACAATTAATTTGATTAAATTTGAAACAAAAATACACCACAGCTATCTTCATAAAAGTTTAGCAAGACTAGATTACAGTTTTGAGAAACCGTAAATTAAAAAAAACCGATATTTTTTCAAAATTGTTCCCAATATGATGGAATAGTGATCTAACTTTTTATTAAATTAGCACAGTTTTTAAATATTGTTTGTGTTTTCTTTAAAAATTGTTTCACGTTCGGTTTTATTCGACGGGTGGTCGATTGCACCTGTCAAACTTAGAACCAATGGCAGGCTTTTGTGTGTGACCTCGAAAAACAGCAGTCTTGATTTTGGTGCGACGAGAAACGTGTGTCTAAAATCGTCGCGTTTATTAAATGAAAACACGTCGGGATCTTTAATAATATTAAGTGCTTGCATATTTTTTACGAATAAAGTGTGAACTAAGATGAGTGTAAAAGGTGTGATCTAATTTGAGCTTATCTAAAGAATTTTGTGTTTTTGCTTTCGTGAAAATGAACGGCAAACTGCATAGTGAAACCGGCGCTTTCTCATCTGACGACATGCGCGCCGAAATATTGAACCCTTTCGTTCACAAATTGGAGCTAGATAACACATATGACAAAATAAAGGTACGGACACCAAGCAAGAAGGTTTTAAATTGCGTAACGCAATAAAGTGAAAGTATTTTTCTTTAATTTGTAATATTTAAAGATTCCAGCTAGGTACTGTAACATTCTGCGCATGTCTAAATCCAATAATGACATAGAATAGAAGGTGTTTTGTTGCAAATATACTAACAAAAACAATGCGTAATTGCTGCAAAGATAATAATTGTTCTATTACTTGACTATCATTTATGACTTTATTATTTTTAATTTATTCAAAAATATTCTAACATTGAATGAGGAACAATTAAATTAGACGCGATTGCCAAATATGTACTGAAAACGTTTGTCTCCAGGGCCTTGTGCCGTATGTTATTGACACTGAATTGAATACAAATAAATCGAAACCATTGTTGAGATGTGCTTTTTATTTTATATTGAATACATTTGTTTTTCTTAGCGCATTGTGGCTAGTTTTAAGAATAATAATATTGAAATTTTCTCACTAAACCCTTAATAATAAAGTTTCGTACCGTTATCTGAAAAAACATTGCGAAAAGCTTTTTGTATAATAGCTAAATGGGCCACACTTTCAATCTCATTATAGCAGTTAAGGTTTATTTTATGGCTTAGGAGAACTTTTATTATTAGTCGTTAGTGAAAAAGAGTCAAGAAAAATGGAACGTTATTTCAACACCACTTATACTAAAACATCAAAAATCTGCTTTTCTAAAGTAGGAAGAACCGTTATGAATTACAAAAATGTCACTGCTGTATCAGGTTATTGGTTTGATTAGATGCAATAACTGTTCCATTAAGACTATGGGGACACACATTTTTTTTTCATTGATGTCTTTAAATTTTATTTTTTACTCATTTCTTAAGTAATTTATGCATTTTGTTTCTTGTCAGGTAGATATTGACGACAACGAGTTAATTAAGTGCAAAATCGATGTAGTAGGTCTTTTACTTACCATCAACTGGTAAAAGTCTATTAAGAAACTACTGTTCATCAATTCGGAATTTGCTACTGCGGGACTGGGAAATTTGTAAAACCTCCGTTTTATCTTATACAACTTGGTGTCAATCTACATCTACTACAATAAGAACAATAGCAATAAGTTATGTGTTTTTTTGCATTTTGTTACTGGAACGCAAAGACCCAGAGATTTTAATCATGGGTTCTGTTGCAGAAAGCCGTTACTTGTATGTGATGAAAGGCACAATTTTGCTTAATACACCGCACTGTAGTAGCGAGCAGATAGATAGATAGGTAGGCATCATATAACACTGGTCACGCAATAGGCCAACGAAAGCGACACAATTTTCTTCCGATTTCCATCGCTCGTTGAGCTTTCTTACGTAATAGGTACACATAAACAAATGATTATGAAAATGAAAGAGTGTCAGTAACGAGTTGTACTAATAAAGAGGCAACGTTTAGAGAAAGTAGTTTGATGATATAATTATTGTTGTTGTGTAACTTTAGCTTGATATGAACCTGGTTTACTGGCCAGTAGCAAGAAATGTTTAATTACATTAAGTGAAGTTAAGTAGTTATTTCGCCCGTGAAGAGCCGAGTAGATCATATTTTCTAAATTCTGGATTAGAAAATAAAGAAACTAGGCATGTGCCCCGGTTTAAATTTCCGACTGGGCAACTATCTATAGTTTGTTTGTGCGCCAGAAGAAACAAATAAAGCTGCTCACCTGCTGAGTCATTCGAGTGAGAGTCAATTATTTATCAAACTCACAAACTCAATTGGCATTGGCATCAACAGGCGACGAAAATCAAACACGTGTGATTCAAATGCGCATTGCATACAACAATACTCACGGCACAAAAGGTTTATGGAAACCGTAAACATTATCTGAAAACAACTTTATCATACTTTACTGCTATATATTTTAAATCTGTATAATGTATTTCATGAAACGGTAAAGGAGATTTCCCTTTGCACTCTATTTTTGTTTGATTAATTTCTGGGAACATGACATTGGAGTTCTATTCCTCCTTCACGTTTTATTTTTATGATGGCAATTTATGTAGTTTCAAAAATAAATAAATAGGTATTTATAATAATAATTTCATAAATAAGAAAATGCCTTTACGTAATTAATCTTGCTACTATTTTATATGTGACGATAGTTTGATGTTTGTTGGTCTTTCACATATTTTTCTATGTTTGTAACGGATTTTTCAGCATTGTAATGCTACACTGTCACTGAGTAACTTTCTTAAGCCATATAAAATCACGCTACGATACTTAGAAGCTAGTAGATTAATTAGCAGTTTATAACCTGGATGGACACAAAAGATATATCTTTATTTGTGAGTAGTTTAGTACGATTTTGTGTGACAATTACCGAACCTCATGTGGGTGAAGTACATGATTGACCACCTGAAGATAGAACAGTCATGATGGAGCGGTTCCTGGTGGTCTATAAAGAAATTAAACGGATATTCGGTAACTATTCGTTTTCCGGCCTGTGAAGCTCATTTTAAGTATTCGGTCGGATACTTTATAATATGTTTCTATAAATTCTAATTATAATTTATTACTTAAATTATCAAGCGGTCAGTTAGGATGAAAAAATACATTTTAGCATATAGTGGCTACAGAAGACTCCGTTTGACATCACTCTCACTGCACTTCTGCGAAAGTGTTAACTCAAATCTTCCTTCGGCCTCGAAGCTTGCCGAATATTTTTTATCTGGTCAAACTACTATCCGCTTTTGGTATCTCTTGTTTTAAATTTCTAGACTTATAACCTGAAAAGCACTCAATTCTGTTAATTTATAAATGAGCATTTCTGGTTTTTAATTCTAGTCTCAAAACATACATACATACATCGTTAACATAAGGCAAATAGACGATAATCTTAAAGATAATTTTTGCTTTAGCCTCAATATACACAAATTTAATGTTTCATTTATTTTAAAATTACAATAATATATTGTAAAGTTGTACCTATGTTAGTATTTCTGACCCTTTTGGTCTGTAACTGTACCTTTATGATATTTCGCCACCCAATGTAATCAATTTCTTTATCTTTTGTTGCAGACGGCGATATTCACAGTGATATTACTACCTTTCCGCGTCATCGTTATCTGTTACCTAATAGTGACAGCTTGGTTCCTCGCATGTATTGGCCTCTATGGCCTCAGTGAAGAAGATCTCAGGCGAGCGCCTATGACTGGATGGAGAAGGTAAATTGTTTTCTCTTTTACTGTACAAAATATGTCAGTTACCAAGTCTTGAAATGCCAATTATTCTAGTGGTTCAGCTTTTACCTAGTCAAAACAAAACCAAAATATTCAGTCAGTTTTGGGGCCTTAATAAGTATTTATTTACTTAATGTTAGAAAGTCTTTGCTTGCTTTTTATCTGACCATAACCAATACTTCTTTATACTGAACAGCTAAAAGCCATTTTTCTCCACCGTATTTTATTATTTTAACCTAATAAGTCCAAGGTTAGAGTCCGTTATCTGCTTCCTCTCATATTAATTTACAAAATTATGTCTACAGTCCATTGATGCGGAAAACATAATCCAATTCGTATTTAATTTGATTTGCATTTTTTGCATTGCTATTATGTTTAATTTACAAGTTTTTATTCTACCGTTACCTACTTGTCTGGTGCTCAACGGAGCGTGTCTTATGTAGGTCACCTAAGTGTTTGGGAATGGTAGAACACTCTGTGTCACAGAATCGTCTATCTACTGCAGCAAACGCAAAATGGCACAAGGTGACTTTTTAACAATAGTTTTCAATTCGATAGAGGTTTCGTATTTTTGGCCGGTTAATTTATCACGGTTTAATTTTGTTGGCAAATGGCAAGCGTTAATTTTACTATCATTAACGATTGCAGGTAAAGCAAAACTTTATCTTACTACTTAATCAAAACGTACACTATCATAATAATAAAAGAGCGATTAATAAACGCCGTACCATTGGGCCTGTACTCATCTGTTAAATTTACTTTCTTCGGTATGTATGCCAGATACGGTGCTCGGTCTCAATGTGAGATGATAGCTTTACGATGTTTCTTGCCAGTCGTTCATGACCTTGATGACGTTAACGTCAACACTTCCACTGTTTTATTATTGATTGATTGTGAAGCTGAAACAGATTAGAAAATTATTCGAAATAAATAACGACATTTACACTACAAAAGTGAAACCGTGGTAAAAATATATAAAAGACATAAATAGCATCGCATCACCTACGTTGCGAGTGCATTTTCACGTCGAAGTATAAGCAAACGCTAAACCGGTAATTACGGTAAAACCGGTTTTTGATGTCCACACAGTCAAACCTCTATTTATTTAAATTTGAATTTTAGACCAATCTTTTTATTTTTGTTTATTGTCGTTGTGTAGGTAGCATCATTAACTTTATATTCCTGTTAAAAAGTCAATATATGTATATTTTACACTTAGATTTTATCATAATACAGTCAATTAATTACCTAAACCATTAGCCTATTTATGTAGTATTTATTTGGTACTGTCCGCTAAACCTCGATGTTTTAAGTTCAAGGTTAGATTCGTTTTTATAAGGTTTCTAGGTAGGTACCTACTTAAGTTTACTGTAATTATACTTAGGTTTACTTTTTAAGAATTCGCAAACCAAGGATTTTAACCTAGTAACCTTGTCTCAGGTCTACGGATATTTCGGCGCGTGACCAGAACTAACGCTTCCAATCTGTTTTTCATTGACACTTTTGTCTACCATTGTCGGTTCTCCATCAACGTCATTCGATCGCCAATAATAGATCCTAGTAGCACTAAACTAGTAGATGGTAGAACCAATGAAGTGTCAAAGAATCGTTAGATTATGGGCGCTCTCTAGAAAGCGCGGGAAAGTAGACAAAGTGGTTATAGGTTATTCTTGACGCAGAAATGCAGATTCATCTTGAATCTTGACCTCCTTTGTAGGCATTTTCGGTTTGATTTTATTTTGTGTTCTATTGACAGTAATTAACGGAAATTGATTGGGATGGATACCTAATTTATGAAGGGGTTTTTTTTAAAAAAATCTAGGTGTAGTCAAACGCCCACCAATGCACAAATGCCTAACAAGTTACGGTTTGCTTTGTAAGTGTTACCGCCCATGAGTGGGTATTAGAGATACTTTCCATAAATAATTGTGAGTAGGTACCTATACTTTTTTTAATGTGTAAATTATAGATAACCCAGTCAACGTTCTAGATTTAGCGTCTTAGAACAATAGTTATTCAACATTTAACCTTATGTAAATAATGAAAACAATTGCTAATTAATGTTAATTATTTGGCTGTCAAGGCCTTCTAAGTGTTGCATAATAATGAATTGTCAATAGGATCTATTGATCCTGTGACGTCACTCTATTAAGGGGGGACGTCATAGGCTTTTAAATGCAGGCAACATTAAAAAAAATATCTTACACAATTTCTTCTTTTTTTCCGAATGTAATTCTATAAAACTCGTTTCGGTCACGCTCTGTAGGCCTATCTTTTGTTGACAACTATTTTACATACTAGCAAGACTTGTCATTAACAAGATCACAACTACAAAAACCATAAGATTTTTTTTGTTCATCTTTCAAAAAATATTTTGCTCCTTGTTACTTTTATAAATGAAACAAGTTTTTGCGAAGCCATACTTCCTGCCATAGTTATAAATTATGTCTCCATATGACATGACATCAGTACATATAATACCTAACATAACGTTTAGGTTGGTATAGTCCTATAACAGTTATGTTACCTCTAACAACTGCAAGCCTGCGTGCAATAACAACCAGATTAAAATTTTGTGTGGTCTTGCCAAAAATGACGGTCTTCTTCCCCTAGAATCGAGAGTTTTTATGCCGCTCATGGGCCTCTGACCTGCCTGATATGCTTCCTTGTTCATCCTTGTTTCCTTACGATATTTTCCTTTACCGATGCAAGTGCTAATTATACAGGAATCGGAAAAATCAGAGGTGTGTCTGAGGGTCTTGTTTGGCCTGCGCGGCAGTCCGACGGTGCCACTGGGCTATCACTGCTTGCAGAACTGTCAGTATAAGCAACCTAACACCGACTTTTTTTTAACGAGAATATAGGACACTTTGCCACCCAAAATAAAGTTTATTCATTAATTCATTTGATTTTGACAGGGAATGGAGGTGCCAGAGGTAAAATAACTTTGAAAGGACTGTAGTAACTTACTATAAATAAGTACCGAGACAGACATCTTTCATCATCTTTTACCTTGGTACTGGCGGCCAATTGTTTGATGTGAACGTCAAAAATTTCATTGTTAAGAATATAGCAATAGTTAATAAGACAAAATTGTACTTACAAGTCAAATTACTTCGCAATCATTATTTGTGTTTCGTTACACGGTACTTACGTTGTTTTGTAGAAGTATAATATTATTTAGGGGACTAAATAATGTACTACTTCTACAAAACAACATCCATTAATTACGTATAATTTTATAGTTACATACACGGTTACGAGTCACGATATTTATGAGAGTTCGTGGCTAAATAAAAGCAGCCGGCCGCTCGAGTTTGATCATTAGGTTAAGCGGCATTTACCTAGGTTGGTCGGTGGATGGGTGACCACCCGTTTCTCACAATTTCGCTCCGTGCCTCGAAAAGCACATTAAACTGTGGGTCCCGGCTGACATTTCTAAATTTTTGACAGTTGTTACAGGTAGTCAGTGTCCCGAAAGTCTGACAACCAGTCTTACCAAAGGTTATCTTATTACCACTAGGTAGGACTGCCTATCTGACCTAAAAAACCCAGTGAGGTGCTAACCTCACTGGGTTTTTTAGGTCAGATAGGAAGTCGCTCCATGTAAAATGCTGGTATTCATATTCATTCGATTAGACTGGAAGCAGATCTAAAAATAGTTGGGAAAAGGCTATGCAAATCGGTAGATCACAATAATTGTAAATCAAAGAAGGGACGGCGGCGGAAGATAAAAAAAGCCTATTAATGAATAGTAACAGAATCTTATTTCCACTTGTTTTTGATGTTGACTGTACACCTAGCTTTACAAGCTTTTTTGTTTTGTATTACATACATAATTTAGCCAGGAATTTGTGATTTTCTTTTTTATTTGTATTCATTATTACTCGACTGTCGAAACCAGCAGAGTTAGGTTTTATATTTGTGGTTTATAGAAAACACCCACTCTTCGAATTCCAGATGTGTGCTGCCAACAGTCTAGGAGTTAAATGTCTGTAGGAAAAGGACGGAAAGACAGACAGACAAACTCTAAAAAAGAGACCTCCTCGTTTTATGAAGTCGGTTAAAAATTATCGGTTGCATGATCTGAAGCATCACATGACAGATCTTGTGATCATTATGTTACACGCTGGACTTTTAGCCTTCGATAAGGTCGCGCAAAAAGATACATCGCCACAATGTTTGACCGGTTGACCTTTATATGTAACTATCTTATGTAATAAATTAGCATTTCCGCTTCCGTTACGAATGATTTGATGGTTTTTGGAAATGAGTACCTTATGTAGGTCATACAAAGTAGAACAAGAACGAAATCTTTGGTTATGTAGAGGTTATAACTTGCCTGTTTCTAAGTGCCGATAAAAATAAATAGGTATAAAATAGTTTTTGCAATTAAATGTGTGTTATTATTATAGTTTTGGCATTCGTGAATCATTACAAAGATATCATCTTGAGATAACGAAAGCGACGACGACGACGATAGACGAAATAGTGATAAACTCTATCACAAAATGCCGGTACATATAAGTAGTACATACAATCACAGACCGATAAAATGAAAATAAATGTCTTGCCTTCAATAAATCTTTACTAAACACACAAACACATTATCAAGTTACACATTTCCTGTACAAATTGACCTCGTGTGGCAAGGAAAGAGTAAGTTACCGGTAACAAATGACTGATACCTTACCATTTGATTGTATGCATAACGATCAAATAAGTTACGAGTTGCCAGAATGATAGTTTTAACCGTGAAATAGTTACGTCCCTAAAGATATAACTCTCTAGACCCCGCCATCCCCTTCGGTCCTAACGTGGAGGTCTAAAATGACCACTAGCAGAATTATAGTATAATACCTAATCTATTCTGCTTAACACTTTCTCTGCCCAGAACTCTCCATAATTATGGTATAATTTGGACTGAACAGCGAAAGGGTACGGCTATTTTAAACCCCGTGGCCGGGTTGGGGTGCCCCAGATCCAAAGCTCGCTTCGCTCGCTCTTGCATCAAATATCATACTTACTAAATTAGTTTAGTCAGATTGTTGTAGATCGCCTTACTGTCTTAACTATGGTAACTTTACTTTCGGCATTCAGTGGCTTTAAAGTAAATTAAACGAACAAAGTCGCTTTTGAAAGAAAAGTTATTTTTCACTTTTGTAGTGTTTTTCTTGAAGTCGTTTATAGCTTTTTCTATTTTTTTTTGTTTTGTGGTGTGGTACGATGCGAGTAAAGCGTGCGAACAAAAACATGAGTATATACAAATAAAGAAAAAAAAAATGCCAATTAAGTACCTCAAACAAAAGTTACGAGTTCACATCATTATTGTTCTGCAAATATTCTAAAAGTGTAAGTGTTAATTTATGCAAAGTTACATAAAGATGGTTTTGCATAATATTTAATTATTTGCACTATTAAAGTGGCAAGTTTAGTTCAAGTAGTAACTGTGTCAAAGATTTTCGTTATGAATATGAAAATCGATGCTATACTATATATATATGATGATACTTTCCTATAGCAAATTTAACTCCGTCATTGGAAGTATGGAAGTATTTAGTAGATTAGCAATGAAACTTCTTGAGTTGGAGCGTGATTTGCGGGGCTTTTTTTTACAAAACATTCACTCAATAATACGGGTTTGGTCCCAACACGAAAAAAATATAGGCATGACCTACGGGTAGTTGGCCGGGTCTAGCTGTTTTTGTAAATGAGTTGAAATATATCGCACCCACGATGCAAGATGACTTCCTAGTGTGGGGGCAAAGTTTTTTTCCTAATAGAAAAAGAGAAGAACTGCTAAAAGAAATCGTACTTATCGTATTTATATAGTAAGTTTTGATTTTATGTAAAGTTGAATGTCTTTTTGCATATGATAGGTAATCCTGATGTATATCCTTCTTCAAGATACTCTGTCAGATTCTTAATAAACTAAAGCCAACGTGATTTTGTCATAAAAAACTAACTGCATGTGTCCAAGTAACTAACTTGTTATGTACATTCCAATTATAAAGCTTAGTAATTTGTCTCAAATAATTTTTTTCACGTCCACATCCATCCATCCTATGTTTTTAAATGAAGATAAATGAATAATCAACACTTTCTATTTTACTTGAGTGAGATCGTAACTTTCTCATACAAACTGATTGTGTTAGCGAGTACATTTTGTGTTTTTATTGTGATTTTTATCACAACAAAACGGATTATGCTTTGATTGCTGATTCATATGTCAGTTTGAGTACTATCTGGTAAAGAAATGATGGTTGCTTCTATCATTGCTTGCGTAGTAAGTTGAAGTGAGGTAGGTGGCCATGTTTGCCGAAGCTTCGGCGATGGGGCAAAACTATGTAAAAAAGTTTAGTCTACTGCAGGGGTGGCCGACTTGAATACACCCAAGATCTACCTTTTACGGACGAAATCCGGTACGATCTACTCCAATATGAATGCCAATATTTTTTTTTTTTTTTTTTTAAATCACACAATATATTACGCGCAGACTTTTGGTGATTACGTTGCGCATCTGTTAGAAGTATTTATGTTGTTTGCCTTGCCGCGATCGACTGGAGTAATAACCACGATCGACCGGTCGATGGCGATCGACTGGTTGGCCATCCTTGGTCTACTGGCCCCCTCAGCTGGATGGCCCGGACTAGTGGAGGTCCGGATGCTGTGCTGCAGCCTAGAAGAGGTCTTTGTCTAGCAGTGGATTGATATCCAGAGACATTGATGTATCTGCATGTCCCTTAATGACGCGCTGATATTAAAAAAATAATGCGACCTTTTAATTACTTCACAAAAACAGTTAGCAACTCTTTTAAATCTTAATAAATTGAAACAAAACGCAACATGTTGATTATTTTTCTGCTTATTTTTTTCTTATATTTTAATAGTGGGCAACATTTAATTAAATTATTCTATCTGTCTTTAATATATCGATGTAAAAATGCATGCTGTACTGGGGCAGTTGGGTAACTTTGACTCCTTTGCCATTAACAATTCCATATTTCCCTCTTCATAATAAAAAAGTTTATTCCACAGCAAACTTCGCTTCTCAATCTTGTCACTAATGCGGTTGGTGGTGGTCGCTGCTGGCTTCCATCGTGTGAAGGTGCTTGGGCGCCATCATCTGCCAACTAACCCTCGGGACGCGCCAGTGGTGGTTATGGCGCCACATTCGACCTTCTTCGACGCCATTGCGATCGTCTGCCTCGGCGCACCTAGCGTGGTCGCCAAAGCGGACACTGCGAGGTTGCCGTTCATAGGACGTAGGTCTATAGTCGCATGGTGGTTATTTGAATCGCTGGTTTCTGCTTGCAGTGTGTAGCATGCTTGACGCTAGCTTTTGTTTTCCTTCTTGATTTAAAAATGGAAATAGACGTTTGTTTTTTCTTGATATTTAATTTTGTAGCTATTTTTTCCTATTTTGAAATTCTTGCACCATTCTTTCAGCATAAGTGTTGCCCGTCGGAAATATTCAGAGCATGAATTAATATGCAGAATCATGTTACAGCCTTCACGGTGTTATTGAGCAACATGATCATAGTTATTTAGTGTACATTGTGTTTTTTCCTTACCAAGTATTTAGAGAGCTTGTTTGAATTCTAATGAAGTGAGATTGTATATATATAGATGTCATATTGTTAGATATCATTTCTATAAATTGTTTCCTTCATACTGACTTTACAAGGCGGAACAGATACCGACACTAAAATGCTTACATCGAATTCATTACATCATTCTAAGCCCTTTAAAACATAAATATTTCGTCGACAGTTAAAAAAAAAACACAGGCTGTATTTTAATACAGGTATTTAAATCGTGAAGCCGTGTGTCATGCGTCGTCTAAATTAGTTTGAACTAAAACAACCTACAATTGAAAATTTCACCATTTTCGACTGCAGTGTTTCATTACATAACATATGAAGGTATAAGGCACTGCCTACCTTCATATTACTGCAGTAAACTTGCTAAAGAAACGTTATCGTTGCATTTCTTTAGCAAATATGTGCAAATATTTTCTTTGGACTTTGAAAAGCGTTCCGTTTAATATTTTTATTTTGCTATGAGACGTTTTTTTATTTTGTGTTAATATCCATAAATTGGTTCAGAGAGGTTGATGAACCGTGTGAAGGATGATATGGCTAGTATAAAGAGCTGTCTGACGCTATGAAATCAAATTGGGATAATTGCAAGAGAGTGATGATGATCTTTAATAAATAAATCATAAGAAACATCTTATGATTTAGAAGCATCTTATGATTTATCTGTTATTTTAAACCTCCAGATCCCAAAACAAGTATGTTTCGGAATCTGGAGTCTAAAATGGCTGCTTAATATATTATCCTATTATGAGTCTGCTAAAGCGCGGCCGTTTTAGACCCCCTGTATTGGTAATGGTAGGCGTTATCCTATTTGGCTTTCGATCGCACGATGACACGATGCGTTCTCGTCGCACGATGAGTTCAAACAGATTTCTTCAGAGTGTCCCAATTGCAGCTCGCAAGCCGTCGCGCAAGCACACGAAACGTTTTATTGACCAGTTTCATTACACGACGAGAACGTCGCGACATCTCGTGCAATTCCTGCTAGATACTAGGGGCTGTCGTATTACCCAGTACTAACTGGCTTGTCAAGGTCAGATAGGTGATCTCTCCATGTAGAATTCTCTTATTTGGTTAGACTAGACGCCGATTCCAGCATTGGGTAGTGCAGGATACCAACGTCTGCGAACGACTTGCTTGAAATAAGCAGTTTGTATAGTTTTTTTTTTAATTTTATGGCAGTTTGTATACCAGATATTTACAGGGTATGACATAAGCGCAAAACCTTCCGGGTGGCCCATGGTTCTTAGACCATGAAACTAAACAACTTCTGTTCAATGACTTTTGTCATTATTTAGCTTTTTGTTTCCTCAACGGAGCAGCTAATTACGTCGATTCCTGTACAAACTATAGTTTATTTGCAAATTTCAAAAACTTTTGGAACAAAAGTTATTTAGTTGGGTCCGAGGGAACAAACGGGAGGTCATGCGTTTACACCTTGTATATCATAGAATTTCTGTTACGTCTAAACGGAAGTATCATATATAGACAGGTGGTTGCTAATTAAAGTTGTGATATCCGCAGCAATTTTGTCACATCCCATATACAACATGGTATTGCTAAGTGTTTAGATACACGTTTGAGTAAATTAAAAGGTAATGAATTAGAAAGAATGAATAAAATATTTGTTAGTCACAATTACGACGAGCACAAAAAAAAACAAAATGAAATCATTGAACATACACATCATCACAAACATTTGTATAAACAAAAAAGGCACAATCAAGAAAAAAGAAACACTAGCATTAATTCAATTATACCTATCTTTGTGCAATTTCTAAAATCAAAAGAGTAATAAAAAACAAATTTTACTGTTAAAAAAAACCAATAAATGCGTTTTCTAGTATTTTTCTTCAACGAACCAATTACATTTGCATTTGATACCCATTCCAACGGAATGCAGTAAACTTGCGATATAAACAAAACCATTTCTATTGACTTTTAAACAGCACTGAGGGACCACAAACAACACGAGTTAAAGTCCACAATCAGTGTGTCAACAGCTAACCATAGAGTTTGTAGAGCATTATGGAGATTCTATTATAATCGATATATAATTTTTACTCGACACCACGCGTTCGAGATAAACGGTCTTGACAGACAGACAACCGGACAACAAAGTGATCCTATAAGGGTTCCGGTTTTTGCTTTTGAGGTATGGAACTAAAAATTACCGTAGGCCGCCATATTGGGTTTTGAATGACGTCACAACAGTAACCATGCTTTGTCTTCCAAACTAAGCATGTGTGCAATGTTTCGGCTCAATTGGAAACCGTGAGGTGGGTTACATTAACGTCTAAGATGGCTTCGCTCGCGTTAAATTCGGGGTAACGCGATTCAGGAACGGGGTTCCTGATTTGCAGGTACCTGCCACCTGTAGTTTTGCCCTAGCGCCTGATTTATTGTAATGGCAAAGCAACTTTTATCCTTTTCTTCCCTCTTTCTCCCTCATTTATACTTTTTTTTTGAAAATAGCCTATGTCCGTCTCCAGGGTCCCAAATATCTCTGTACCAAAATTCATCAAAATCGGTTTAGCCATTTAGGCGTGATTTTATATTGATATTAGTAAGGAGGATAAGGATTAACAGGTAGAGCTAATAAACGCGTGATCAAATAAAAATTCCTAAACGAAAAAGTCAACATTTTATTTTAGACGTCACCAAATAGCCATAAAAAGTTGCTTGTATCAATCCTGTTGAAGTCATTCGAAATTTGAAAAGTATCGAAAACGAGTGTCTATGGAATCGTGTAGTTCACTATGCTTGCAAAGTTGTGATTAATGTGTCTAACCTTGACGAATATTGGATTATCATTTAACCTTGTTTAAGTAAATTGTTTTAATTATTTTCCTCGTCAAAATATTTTAAAATGACGGCATCAATCATCAATCGTCTTCCCGTTAAGTTTTTAGCTTAAACGTATCTTATTCAAATTTTTTCGTAAAGCTGAATTCTTTCGGTGCCCACAACTCATCGTATGAGTCCAAAATATAATGTAGACAGACGCCAGCAGGTCAAGCTACCCGAAACTGACAATTTTTCCCAATGAACCTTGAACCTAATACTTTAGAAATAAAGTCGAAAATCTATCAAAGAAATCTGACAGATTGTGGTAGCTTGATGTGCAGGCGTCTGTATACCTATAATTTGGGCTGGACAGCGAAAGGGTGAAGGAAAAACCCAAACCCATTGGTTTCTTATAACTACGATATTTTCCCTTTGTTAGTCGTTTTGAGTTTTCACTTTAATATACAAAGGCGAAATAATAATGTAAATTGTAAAAGGTGAAAGGCCCACCTTTTACACAATAATTTGACCTTACGCAAATCTGTGTTTATTTTTCTTCGGATTGGGTATCATCTAATAATTTCCCCGCTCTAGCGGAAAGGGACTGTCAGACTTTTATTGACTGAAACCCATTCATATTCATTCTTTTGACCTTTGTGTTCCCGGGCCGCGATATCGCTCTAGTGTTGATCGACTTCACAAATGCTTTCAATACCGTCAGTCATGATATCCTTTTATCCATCCTCTCCTATCTTATGGTCTCTAACGAGGTCCTGGATTGGTTTTCTTCCTATCCTCGGGGGCGTCAGCAGGCAGTTCTTGCTGGTGACTCTTCTTCCAGCTGGCGTGATCTTGAAACTGGCGTCCCTCAAGGCGGTATTTTATCTCCACTTTTGTTCTCTATTTTTATAGATCTCATAACTACCGAACTTCAGTGTGCGTATCATCTTTACGCTGACGACTTACAGCTGTATTGTCAGGCGGGTGTTGACAGCTTA
This sequence comes from Ochropleura leucogaster, assembly GCA_958449745.1. NCBI lineage: Eukaryota > Metazoa > Arthropoda > Insecta > Lepidoptera > Noctuidae > Ochropleura > Ochropleura leucogaster. Next base: position 16,197,358 of record OY288216.1, read on the forward strand.
TCTGGTGCGATCGAGGAGCTAAACCGGAATTTACGTGTGGTTAAGGACTGGTCTTATCGGTTCGGGGTGACGGTTAACCCGACCAAGTGTCAGGCTATTATTGTTGGGAGCCCCTATAGCTTGCGGAGGCTGAATAGTGTGCCACCGCTCACCTTTGACGGCGCAGTCATTCCGTTTAGTTCTGACGTCAAGGACCTCGGTTTGCATGTTGACACTTGCCTTGACTGGCGTAAGCAGGTCGCGATTGTGAGCAAGAAGGTCACCGGAACGTTGCGGTCGTTCTATCGTCTGAAAAATATTCTCCCATCACACATTAAAGCAACGCTTGTACAGTCCCTTATCTTCCCTATTATTGATTATGCTGATGTGTGTTACTATGACCTGAATGCAGATCTCCTCAATAAACTAGACCGACTTCTTAATAACTGCATTCGATTCGTTTTTAATTTACGCAAATATGACCATGTATCTGCACATCGTTCCCTCTTAAAATGGTTACCCATTCGTGAGCGCAGAGCATTGAGAGCTTTGACGACCTTATTTTCTTTGCTAAACAAACCCACTTCACCTTCTTATCTATCTTCTCATTGTCAATATTTATGCTCTGCGCACAGCAAGATTCTTCGTTCCGCCAATAATCGTCTTTTACGATGTCCTTCTCACCGTTCTGGTTTTATTAAATCTGCTTTCTTCGTCCAGGCAGTCTTCCTCTGGAATGAGCTCCCTCAGAACATTAGGATGGTAACCAGTCCGTTTACTTTTAAAAGGAAAGTTCGCGAATACATTTGCAAGAAGCTGGTAGATTCATCTCGCGATTAAGTTGTGGTTGTTGTCTTCCTACGGTCTCTTAACTTTATATAATTTTGTTGTATGTATGTATATAAGTATTTATAGTTATTCGTTTATGTATATATATATTTTTAGATATATTTAATAATTATTATCTAATATCCTTTACTTCTGTCTACTATCGCACCTACTGTGTTTTATCTCTGCATCACCCTAAGGTAGACTGGTAGAAAATGCCTAAGGCATTAAGTCCGCCTTTGTACAGTTTTTACTTGTGCATAAAGTTTTAATAAATAAATAAATAAATAAATAAATATCGCTTTCGAACAACCCGCAACTCCCCGGCAAGGTCAAGACCAAAATCTGTGGTCCCGTGGAGTTGTGCAAAAAAACATATAAAAAGACAATTAAAACCCATCCATGTTCCTTCTTTTGCCCTTTGTGTTCCGGGGCTGCGGCGCTTTTTAATTACTTTTCCATCTAAAAGCAACCTTATTGTAACGGCAATAAATTAAACAGTTATTCTGCTAGACTCGCTAGAGGAAAATTAATATAAACCTTATCTCAATCAAAATAAAGCTTACTGTTGAAAGTAATGTAAAGTCAAGCGTTGAAAAACCGTGAAAAAACTGAAAGTTTCGTCTCGGTATCTTACACTGAAAGACACCATCATGGCCTTTTGCGGGCAAGGTCATCAAGATGAAGGCCTAACAGCTTGTAGCGGGAGATGCATCAGACGAAAAACTAAAATAACCGACGCTGTAAAACAGGCTTTAAAATTAAAATGACAATGGGCCGGCTATGTCTCAAGGCTCAAAGATAAGAGATGGACCATTAATGTGCCACGTTTGAGAGAGCCACCAGGAAAAAGAAAGGTCGGCAGACCTAAACGGTGGACTGATGATATTGTCCAAATAGCAGGGCAAAACTGGATGACCATTGCTAAAGAATGAGATGTGTGGAGGAGAAAGAGGAGGCCTTTTCCCATATGGGATCCACATCCCAAGAGCAAAAATAACCCTACTAACACTAGAATATTAAGTTAAAAGTACTAACTCAACTAACAATCATTTGAAATGTATTAATAAGATGTGGAAATAAAAGGCTAAAATATAAATACATATAATAGACTGATGATGAAAACTGGGATACTTAGCGGTACACATTACAAGAGCATTAAAATATTACTTAACTAACATTAAGTTCTCATCATACTCTCTTGGCCTTAAATACATAGGCATTAGATGTACAATCGTCAACAACAGTACCTTTAGAACACTTAGGCGCGTCGCCCACACAACCAAGAGTCGAGGCGCGGGCGCGTTAGGCGCGTCGCCCACACGACATTTGTAAAAAAAATCTCACATCAGAGTCACGCCGCGCCGCAACGAGATTTTCTTTACAAATGTCGTGTGGGCGACGAGCCTAACGCGCCCGCGCCGCGACTTCGCCTCGACTCTTGGTCCTGTGGGCGATGCGCCTTAGGTAGGTATATTCCAAGAGTCAATGTTTTGTCAGATATTTAATTATATTGCAAATGGATCATGATATTTAGTGTAAAAGTATTTCATAAAACTTTTCAGTAACTGCCTTGAGAATGTATTAAAAATAAAGTTATTTTTCTTTCAACATACATTTTTTTTTTTATAAAAAATATTTAATTAAATCTGAGAATTTGGTTGCAACATTTCCTCTCCTCAGCTAAAACGCTCGGATGTGGCGAAATGTGTGTTTCGTTATAATATAGTACTTTTTAACACAATTATAATACAAAAAAAAATGACATTGAAGTATGAAAGCAATGAAGTTTGTGTAAATTTTTGACATACCAACTTAACCTCTGACAGATACAAACTATAGACAAACACTGCCATATATGCATTTACAAAAATATAGAACGGTCATTAATCACCTTGCAGGGTTCCTGGCCCACAAACACAGTAACATAGGCCCAAAAACGCAGCACACCCATACATAACCGATTTAACTTGTAATTAATAACGTTATTCTTTGGTTCGCTACAATTCATAGTTGTCGGTACATTAATCTCGTTGTTCGTCTGCTATCTATGGTTACGATCATCATTACTTTGTATCACTTAGCTAGTATTTTTTCGGCACTGTATTAATTGCAAGTTTTATTAACATAGTGTTTTACAAACTAAATTTTATATTAAAGTATTAATCGTTTTCCGCAAGAAAACTCGGTTTCAATGTACCTATGAGTCACTGTAAAATTCCAAACTGCGGCAAATTCTAAGATTTTGTAGTAAAACTCAAGGTTTACCAACTATTAGTGGTAAAAGTCCGAACCATTTTGTGATCACCATTCAACTTTAATGTAGATCACAGTTCTATTATAACTTAACTCATTTTGTCGGGTTATCCTAATTTTATTGTGACTATCTCGATTCACACATGATAGATCATAGTTCTAACCTACCAAACTAATTAGATCACTCTGTTTAGTAGGCCTTACAGTATGATGATTCTGAAAGACCTACAATAATAATCTAATAATCTTAAATAATCGATATTTTTAGATATCTGGCCAATAATGATTGGCCAGATATCTAAAAATATCGATTGTTTTATTCCCGAACCTAACATTTAGAACCGATTATTGGTAAAACCCAATATGTCCCAATATTCATTGGCAAAATTTACTTATAATTTATAAAATACTTAGATACATTTACCAACTCATCTCGGCACACCTTAAGATTTACTAGTAAAAGTAAAATTATTTTACCAATATGCGGGCTTTAACCACGAGGTCCTGCTTAAGGATATTTTAAAACGTTTAGTTGGCACACTTCCCGTGACTCAAAGGCTGGCTTTTACTTTGGCCAGAGGCTTAGGGACATGGCTCTTGGGGACATTACCAATTGACATTGTTGAAGACGAATTTTTTGACAGTAGTTTTTTTGTTCATTTATAAGTGAGTTTCTTTGAGTTATTTTGTTTAGTACTCGGTGTTAAATAAAAACAGTTTTTACACTTACATAATGGTGTTAGAGACTGTACTTACATTAATATTGTACGTCTTTTCTATTCTAACATCTTGACACCGTTAGTGTATGTCGAGTGAAGCCATAGAAAATTGTTTGACGAACTGGTTTCTCGATTACACTGTGTCGAATGTTTTTGTTTGATTTTTTGGTGTCTAGTGACGCAGATAGGTCAGTCTTTTTACTGTAAAGACTTGCTATTAGATTTGCATTCTTATATTTATCAAAACAGCGAAGTTTTTGCTATTACGACCTTGCCGACAGTCGAATGCAATGCTTAAAAAGTAGGTAACTCTGCAAGAATTTAGGTTCTAGCAGACTTACCTACTTATATATTAGTACTAGCTGTGCCCCGGCATGCGTTGCAATGCAGTTTTCTTCCTTTCTACCTACCCTACAGATCCTATCTTTCAAGTTGGATCAAACTGCACACGTTGTGCAAATTTAATTTTAAATCGGTTAAGTAGTTTAGGAGTCCATCACGGACAAAGAACGTGACACGTCATTTTTATATATTAAGATAAGGCGTTTTAGATACCACGGCCCCGGAACGTAAAGGGCAACAGAAGGAACGTAAGTGGGTTTTATTCAGTACAAGTCTGACACTCCCCGCCGCTCCGCCCAGAGCGGGGGAAGTTATTTGATGATTTCCCATTCGCAAAAATGGCGTTTGTTTCCAATGGAAGTCCATATTCGTTTTTTGAAATTTTGCGTGTTGCGCTCAAATGTTTTTCTTTTTTTACTTTATCTAAAGGTTGACAAACCAACCTCTAGTTTGTAAGATTCACTCATAAGTTACAATCGAACCAAATTTGGTCCCTCAGTCGTGACTGACAAGCATCTATATCATTACCTAGTTAAAACTTACAATTGCTTTAAATATTAGCGCTCTTAGTAAAAGATTTGTAAAATTATTTTATTAAACATCAACCTTTAAGCATGGAACTAGCATGTAGAAGGTGGTCTGTCAATTGATCACTATAAGGTTTCAAGTTCACCTTAAGGTTGTGTGGGAGATAACAATAGAATCGGAAAATTAATAGCATGATTGGCAGTATCGAAATAATCAAAAGAAATAAGAGATCAAATCAAATAAAAACATTTTGTTAAACATTATTTCAAATAGGCCTACATGGGCACTTTAAAATCGTCGAGAATCGAAAATAACTTCCCATTATCATTTTTCTGCCCTTGTCCCATCCTACTTGGGGCCGGCGCAACATGTTTTTATCTTCTACTAGCTTTTGCCCGCGGCTTCGCTGGCGTTAAATTTGGGGTAACACAGTTCCCCTTGCGCCTTATTGATTTGTAATAGCAACGCTAAGTTTTCCCATTTCTTCCCTCTTTCTCCCTCCTATCCCACTTTAAAAAATTAGCCTATGTCCGTCTCCTGGTTCCCAACTATCTCTGTACCAAAATTCATCAAAATCGGTTTAGCCATTAAAGCGTCAAGAGGTAACAAACAAACAAACAAACTCACTTTCGCTTTTATAATATTAGGTAAGGATTCTCTCCTGTTAGATGTCACGGCATCATTTACTCCTTTCTCCTTCATATCATACTTTATACAATCCATCCATCTTTTCTTTAGCCTTCCTCTCCCTGTCGATCCATCAACATTCATATCTATCACTCTTTTAGTCACATGTCACATGCGCTTCATCCCTCTTCATTACATGCGCATACTAAGACAAACGACTCCCTTTAAATGTTTTCTGTAACAGACACAACTTTCAAAGTTCCTCTAATATAGTTCTTCCTTAGCTATCCTTGTTTTAATAAATTAGGATGGAGGTTGTGGAGTAACCTCCACATATCCATCTCGATACCCTCATCTCCGAAATTAACCTCCCAAATTAGATACAAATAAACCGAATAGAAAGTCAAATTAATTTGATTTTTCTTAAAATAGATATCGGTCTTCACAACTTGTGCTACATTAGTCTAAAGCTCGTTATAATATATTCTTGTAACAAGTGAATTATGTAAAAAAAATGTTCATTTTTTGCTAACTCCAAACATAATTGCGCGTACCGTTATTAATGGTGATTCGGTGTAAAGCCTTAAAAGTAGGCGAAGATATAATATATAGGTAGCATATTTATATTCTTACTAATATAATAAAAGCGAAAGTGATTTTTTATGTTTGTTTGTTGAACTGATTTTGATGAATTTTAGTGCAAAGATAGTTGAGACCCTGGATACGGACAAAGTTCAAATATTTTTTTTTTAATTTGAAATGAGGGAGAACGAGGAAAGAAAAGGGAAAACAGCTTTGCCATTACAATCAATAAGGCGCCCCTTGCGCCTTATTGATTGTAATGTGGAAAAATGCAATAATGCGTGACGTTACACGTAACTTAATTTTTAAATAATCTAAAAGACGGACTAATATATATTTTGAAACTAGCCTATTATCCAAAGTTTTAATATTCATTCAAACTGTCTGCAATTTGGGTCTCCAAAGAGAAAACTTAAAAAATACCGCTTCTTTCGGCGTTGTTCTAGTCTCTCAGCTATTAGGTCATTGGCCGTAATGACTAGGTACCATAAATTTATTATCATTCTACTGCAATCTGTAGCTAATCTGTAAACGTATATTGGTGAACATTATTCTCATAGAGACCGTTAAAATTAACGTACGGACGATGAACCTCAAAACTTAGCTTTGCTATTACAATCATTGAGGCGCAAAGGCAAAAACTACAGGTAGCAGGTACCTGCAAATCAGGAAAGGGGAACTGTGTTATTCCGAATTAAGCGCGAGCGAGGCCGCTGGCAAAAGCTAGTCATATATAAAGTGCATTGCTAAATGTTATAAAAAAACCGGCCAAGTGCGTGTCGGACTTGCGCACCGAGGGTTCCGTACAAATTACAATCTTGCGGCTTGCGGATTTCCAAAAAAAAAGCCCAAACGCATATATACGTGCTACGCTTCGCTTTCGCCGTAAGTAAAAATAAGAGAATGTTAAAAATATAACATTGATTATTTAATGTACTCGTTCCTTGTTGTAATACCAAAGTATATGCGTGCGCATTGGACGTTAACTTTGCAAGCTTGAACGTGGCTGAATCCAATGAAGTGAATAAGTTAGAGCTTAGGGTAGGTCGCGCGGCGGAATTCACCATTTGCATATTTCAAATAAACTACCAACGAGTACCTATTTATTTTTATAACTGGCAAGAAAATTATTCAACGGTACCTTGCTTTTTGATTGGTTAACAAAAAACTTTTTTGTAAAAAAAATAAACTGACGTTACGTAGATTTTTTGCCATTATCTTACGTAAGCAAATTTATTTTTAACCGACTTCCCAAAAAGGAGGAGGTTCTCAATTCGGCCGGTATGTTTTTTTTCTATGTATGTACATCGATTACGCCTCGGTTAATGGACCGATTCGCGTGTTTCCTATTTTGTTCGACGCGAAATAGCTGCCAGGTGGTCCCATAAAAAATTATTTTAGTTTGGTCAAGTAGTTTTTATTTTATAAGCATTATTGTTATTTGGACGATGTTATTTGGACGATGTTCTTTTAACGACACTTTGTATATTAGTATGTCGATAACTTTAACATTTCTAAACCGATTTGCGTAATTCTTTTTTCATTCGTTAGGGTATATATTCAAGTTGGTACCCTGGTCATCTAGTCAGCATATGATGATGGGATCCCAAGGAAATCGAGAAGAACACTCAATTTATAAGCATATAACTGTTACGTTTCAGACAATATCATACAGTTTGTTTAACTATTTGCGTTTGATGATGATTTCCTATGGATGAGCTGATGATGGAAGGTACAACTCCTCAAAGATTAGGAGTTCAGAGAAAATTCTTTCAAAATTGTACGTACATATGAATAGAGAATAGTATTCCTTGAGGCTATTAGGTTGACCTTGAAGGTAAATCTCATTATTAACGTTTAGGTTTAATAGTGTTAAATGATTTTCTGTGATTGTTAAATAAATAATAAGCGAACATTCACATCATAGCCTACAGCCCTGTTGCCCAGAGTAACATGGGTGTGCGTTCTCCGCCTGGTGCACCTGAAACATCAGATATTTCGCGTCGAACAACAAAACATCACGTAAATCGGTACACACGTAATAAAATGAAAACCAACAAAAAGAAGAGAAAACATACCAACCGAATTGACAACCTCAACTTCAATGATGTCGGGGAGGAGAAATTTGAGCCTACACCTATTTGAAAGCTATGTAATAGGGATCTATATTTTTTGAGGCGCGCAGCAACTTCCGTGAGCCTACCCATAGTTAAATCACTAAAAAGTAAAAAATAAAAATAAAAAACTACGTTAAAAAAAACCGACTTCCAAAAATACAAAAAATTGCAAAAATAGTTAAATAAATAGAATATATAAAGCTAAAAACTATTAATTTAACAACTAAAAAGCAATAAATAACATACGCAATTTATAACACCATCCTCTACTTACCTACTAACTACTTATTCTTTCCGCTTACTGCTTGGTTTGAAGTCGGTGCCAAACCATTTAAATTAACTCTAAAATGTGCTAAATTGATGAACTAAATCGTAGCATAAACCAAGAGCATGCGTCTAAAATTTTGAATTATAAATGTTAATGGTGCCAAAAATTTTGTTGACCTTATTAAATCATGGAGAATCTTTAACACCGAGATTCAAATCTAGCGTTTAATAGCACAACACGTGATATCTCTTTTACATTATAGATGGCGCTAATTACTTTTTTGTATAATGTTTATTGTACATTTGCTAATTATGCTGTGGTTTGGCACCGACTTCAAACCAAGCAGTAAGCGGAAAGAATAAGTAGTTAGTAGGTAAGTAGAGGATGGTGTTATAAATTGCGTATGTTATTTATTGCTTTTTAGTTGTTAAATTAATAGTTTTTAGCTTTATATATTCTATTTATTTAACTATTTTTGCAATTTTTTGTATTTTTGGAAGTCGGTTTTTTTTATAGCGTGTTAGTTTGTTTGCAAATTGTTTTATATTTCAGTCTTTTTAATTTTGGTATGATGGTATCTCAAAAATTCTTAACGAGAATTCAATTTCTATTGCTATTAACAGATTTTAGCATATCATTCATATCCATTAGATGAAAATATGTATTTCTAGCTTTTGCCCGCGGCTTCGCTCGAGTTAAATTCGGGCTAACACAGTTCCCCATTTACAGTTACATGCTACCTGTAGTTTTTACCCTATTTTTTTGCGCCTTAATTTTCCATTTTTTAAGTTATTTCTCTTTTTCTCCCTCATATATCAATTTAAAAAAGAAATACTATGTCCGTTTCCAGGGTCCCAACTATCTCTGTACCAAAATCGGTGTAGCCATTTAGGCGTGAAGGCGTAACAAACAAACAAACTCACTTCGGTTTTTTAAGGATAAAAGATAACTCATAAACTACCGAAGCATTATAGATAAAATTAATATTGAAAATCGGCCCAGTATAAACGGAAAAGTCGCGGTAAAAATAATACAGTCGAATTGAGAACCTCTTCCTTTTTCAAAGTCAGTTAAAAAAAACTTTTGAAGCTTTATCTCGGAGTTACATCATTATCATTTCTCTGCCTTTATCTGAAATTATTAAGAGTCGAGGCAGCATGCCTTTTCTTCCAAACTCCTCAATTTCATCAGAGATCTCCTTTCTTGTCATACCGACCTTACATTATATGAATGTTTAAGGCACTCTACATAGCAATCACTTTGTAAAACGTCTAGATTTTCGTCGCAAAGTTAACCGTATCTGTACATACCACAAGCCAAAAAAAAATACAGTGTATAGTCAAATACATAAAGAAAAGACTTAAACAGAAACAGTTTACAAAAGTGGTTTAATACTACGAAATCTCTTTTATTCAGCGATAACCATCATATTTTTATATCTATAATAAAGGAAATGTCATAGACTAAAGAATATCTAAAACTTTCAAAATACGGAACTGTATTTATTTAAATATTTAATTAAAACTGCAAAATGACTTACATTTGCGCGGACATTATCTATACTAATATTATAAAGCTGAAGAGTTTGTTTGTTTGTTTGAACGCGCTAATCTCAGGGACTACTGGTTGGAATCGGAAAATTCTTTGTGTGTGGATAAGTGTTGGATAGTCCATTTCTTGAGGAAGGCTATAGGCTACATAACATCACGCTACGACCAACAGGTGCTGAGCTGCGTGGGTGAAACCGCGTGGAACAGCTAGTATTCAAATAAAATCAAACGACGAAATATTTTCGACCTTATTTCTATTCATTGATGCACTACCGTCGTATACTTGAATCAGTCCACGTTCAGTCTGCAGCTAGCCTCACCTCCGCGAATACCTAAAGATTGGCTTCTTACCGCGCCTTAATGATGTCAAGACCTTTTTCTATTTCGGCGAATATTTCAAGAGCAACAACCTCATTTTGGACTACTATATGCGCAACATAATACATGGAGAATATTTAATTAACGGCTTATAATTCTTTTTCTATCGAGTAGATTGTGACTAACCTAACCTGTTGTCGGAATTTTTATACCGCTTATGGGCCTCTGGCTTACCACGTTGTCAAGAAGTATTTCTCAGGCACACTGTCTCCTTTCACTGAAAATAAGTAATATTTATACAATAAGCACATGAACCCTAAAAATCAGAGGTACGTGGGTTCGAAGGTTTTGAACTCGTGTTAGCGAGCGAAGCCGCGGGCAAAAGCTAGTAATTCATAGGCGCATATGGCGCACTGGCTGATCGGCTGCTGCGCTGCGTGGCGCGAGTTGGATTCCCGCACGGAACAAATATTTGTATGGCCTACAAATAGTTGTTTCAGGTCTGGTTGTTTGTGTATGTGAGTTTAAATGTTTGTAAACGCACCCACGGTACAGGAGAAACTCCTAGTGTAGGGCAAGGATGTGGAAAAAAAGCCTGTTATGATTCTGCTCATTGTAAACCCCGTGATGTTAGTTCAAGAAGTTTGTACGTTTATACATGCCTTGTAGATTCCTAAACGCTTGTTAACTTTCTATCTTATTTTACGGTTTGTAAAATACTAGTTTTATGAGTTAATGTCGGGCCGACGCTCTCTCATACTTAAGTACTAACGTTGTAACAACAACATTGTAAAACCAAATGATTTTAAATGACTAACGATGCAGTTTCTTGCCAGTTCTTATCCATAAGAAAACGCTAAACCCGAAACGAGCACCGTTTTCAATTAAATTTTGAGTTTCGCGGGCTCCCTTGGCGTTTCAATAAGTCGATAATCTCAGACCTACCCGGCAATGTAGGTCGCGACAAGGCCATAAATGGTTAGACAAATGCGCTCCGAAATAGATGATAAAGTTTATTAATTTTACTTATTTCCTAAACCCAAATATATATTATGTGCTGCAGATTATAAACGACTAGCTGGCGCCCGCGGCTTCGCCCGCGTGATATCGAATAAAAATAAAAATCTACCTATGTGCCAAATTTCATCAAGATTCGTTCAGCCGTATTGACGTGAAAGAGTAACAAACATCCATACATCCTCACAAACATTCGCATTTATAATATTAAGTAGGATAAGAAGTAGGACTAGCTGGGCCCAGTAACGTCACCCACTGCTCAGCTCCTTAGTTGTAGCGTGATGTTGTATGGTTTATTAATTTCGTGAAAGAATGCCTATTGAAAATTTGAAGTCTATACGGGCAAAGCATCTCGTTCTCCATACTCGAATTTTGGAAAATCCCGTCTTATTGAGCACTTTCGTCCTAAATTTCTCAAGGGATGTCTTGAAAAATTTGAGAAGTCGTGATGCCTGAATCAGCGATTTTCTCTTTTATGTAAATAGACCGTAGAAGTCTGTTGTCAGTTCTTTAATAGCTATAGTTATTATTATCTCTTTAATCTACTTAAAAACATTCTAAACTAGTTATTTTATGCAGATTCTGCTACAGTAAAACTAGGTTATTTTAGAAAGAAATAGCCGTATAAATAGAATGGCCCCAAAATGTGAAGGATAAGAGGGGCCACTGCCTGCTGGGGTTTCGGGCTGTTCGAAAGAGATACTGCGGCCTCGGAACACAAAGGGCAAAAGAAGGAACATGGTTGGGTTTTTTACGGTAACAGCCTGACACGGAGAGTGTCACCTGCTCCGTCCAGAGCAGGCGATTATTTAAAAAAAAAGATATGAAGGATTATTATTTTTCTAAGTGCCTGTTCTGTCTCTTATTTTCTGTTCTTCTATGATCTTGTTTTATTTGAAATAACGATGGGTGGCTAGAAAGTAAAACAGTGGGTGCTATTGTAATAAATAGAGAGATATATTATTAAACAATATTTTTTACTAAGTACACTATGTAGATTAGAATTTATAAATAGGATGGTGCACCGGGCAGTCTTATCGCGTCTTTTGAAGACAATCTTTGTGTAATAATTAATTTCAAAAACTCTTCAAATCAATGAGGACATACTCAAGGTTGACCAGACAAAGTATAGCGCTCAAGTAACGCAACCTTTGTTCACGGGTATCCGTAATTCCAGGGGAATTTGGCTGTCTCAAGACTTGTAAAACCTCATTTGACCTACTCTTTTATTTTTATAGGGCCCTGAAGCCGTTAATATGTTTCATCGGGAAAATGTCATACTTGGCTGGCGGTATGGCAATCACCATTCGCGGAAAGCAGGCTAGCCGAAGCGAGGCGCCTATTCTAGTGGTCGCACCCCATTCATCATTTTTAGACAGCTGTATCGTGTATGCCACCAAGATGTCTTCTGTGATCGTCAGGAAGGAGAGCATGGACAATTACGTTGGAAGTAGGTGGTCATTTTATCCAGTGGTGGTGGGTTAAAATGGTCTGGCGATGGTTTCAAATATGGTGGTGGTTGTTTTAAAATTAAAGTTAATATTTTTAGGTTTTTAATAAATTTCTATAGTTTTGGAATAAAGCTGGGTCTATACCATACCGGTAAGGCGATCCCTTGTGAGTTTGTGACCTCAAATTCTACGGGTGTTGGGTTTGATTAAGGAAGCTTAGCCTTATGCGGATTGCAGACGAAGAGCTAAGCTAAGTTAGTTTAGCTTAGCTCGCATAGCTGACACAGTTTGTCATACTTGTTACATAGTTTGAGGTCTGCACACAAGTATGGAAAACTGCGTCAGCTATGCGAGCTAAGCTAAACTAACTTAGCTTAGCTCTTAGTCTGCAATCCGCATTACTGATGGCATAGCTCTGGCTTCTTTAGTGATGGTTTAACTGTTCCTTTTCTCTTAATTGTGTGCATGTTATATTTAAATGACGAGGTTGGGTTTTAAAGCAATTATATTTTTCTTTTGATTACGTTTAAGTAGGCTGCAGTATTTATCTATATAACTACTAGCTGACCCGGCGAACTCTGTTCCGCCTTAAAGGCAATAAATAATAAGCCGATTTTCGTATTTAGTAAGTTATTTTTTTCTGAGAAAGAATTCATGCAAGCCTAGTACTTTCGCTTGTATTAGTTAGGATTTTGACTCTCCATTTTATTTAGACAACGTTTGTATGGGAAATAGAAAAGACCCTACCTACCCTATCTCTCAAGTTGGATCGAACTGCACATAGTGTGCGAATTTTATTATAATCGGTTAAGTGGTTTAGGAGTCCATTGAGGACAAACATTGTGACACGAGATTTATATATATTAAGATTTATCTATATAACTATAGCATTTGTTGGTTAAAAACATTGTCTTCTTCTTACATTTCCAGTTAATCAGGTACTTCTGCATGTTGGTTAAATATTTATTTAATTAGAATAAGTGTGTCATATCTTTGGTAGGTACTATTGCTACTGAATCTAGAATCATACGACTAGAAAAATGAATAATTTTGACGGTGCATGTAGTTATAAAAAGTTCTTTATTTTATACAAAACGCAAGTGTATAAATAAAGCATACAACACTGCGAGTTCGTGTTAGGGTTCCAGGAGATACGTCGATTATAAATGTTATAATACTCGTTAATAATGCCATCAAAGCTTCCAAACTTGAGGAGTGGCTGGAGAGGCGTCATGGCGTCCTCACCTACCACCTGACGCAGGTCCCCACACGGAAGTTTCGGGAGGTTCCTGCACAGCACATAATCGGGCGGCAGGAAACGCCCGGGTGTCACCATTGTGACGATCGCCCGGAAGACACGGTGGAGCACACAGTGGCGTTCTGCCCAGCTTGGGCAGAGCACCGCCATGTCTTCGTAGACGCGATCGGCGGCGGCGATCTCTCGCGTCCGGCCCTGATTCAGTCTATGGTCCGGAGCGAGCCGGCTTACTAGGGTTGCGGGTTGTTCGAAAGACATACCGCGGCCCGGAACGTAAAAGGCAATAGAAGGAACATGGGTGGATTTAATCAGTACAAATCTGACACTCCCCCCCGCTCCGCCCAGATCAGGGGAAGTTAATTGATGATTACCAACCCAAAAAAATGCTTCCAAGCTCATCATGCTGTGCTGGCGCTGCCGCTGTGGCGAGAATTTAGTAACCTTTCGGAAACTATATTATCGAGTGGTTTGAACCGTTTTGAGTTAAAAATTCTGGACTCGAGTGCTCAAAGCCATTTTAAGATCTTATAAAATTTCTTAGTTGACGCTTCCCGTGACGCAAAGCAAGTGTCGCTACGAAACGTGGCATCGGTCTCTTTCTTGGGAATATTCCCAGCTGACAGTGCTTTGGACGAGATTGATGTCCTTATATAGTTCGTTATATATTTTTAACTGTAATGCATATAAAACATACTGTTTCACCTACAATATTTTCATGATTTTAAGAATTTATTGATCGTAATGTAAATCTAATTGTTTACTTTATACCCATACCTACGTTCGTGCTTAGACATCTAAACCGTTTGAAAATAGACTTTAGCTCGTTTGTCTCAGAGTCTCATAAAACCTATTCTCATGTAAATACTATGTCAAAACTATCCTTTGTAGTGTTTCAAAAGCACAACTGTTTTGGGAAAGCCTTTACCATCCATGACTAAAGTCGAACAAACAGCATATATTTCAAACTGTACAACTGTTTTGTCATCGCTGTTTATTTTCTCCAAAGCATTGTGTACTCTCACGTTTGGACCCACAATGGATGAAATAGATTTTTATTCTCTATTCATGCGTCCATCTTTTGTTCGAACTGACCCCTTTCGATATGTAATGATTTTGCATGCTGGCTTTTACATTTGAAATTGAGATTTAAGTGGCTGTTTTTAAAGATAGATTTGTTATTAGTCGTTAGTGGTTTTTTTAAGTTATTCTTCTGAAGCACTTAATAGTACTGCTGAGGTCTTTTATTTTTTTCCCTATTGCTCCGGACCATGGACTGAACCATGGCCGGCCGCGAGAGATCGCCGCCGCCGATCGCCTCTACGGGGGCACGGCGGTGCTCCGCCCAAACTGCTGAGGTCTTGACGATTTTCAGATCGAACAAGTCGTTATTCAGTTTACCATTAGAAACTAAAAAGTATCCTGGTGTTTGACGGCAATAGACCTAACTATTGCGTGGAACTTAGAAAGAGCTCGATAAATTTGGGTGTTTTTAGGTATAACTCTGCCTAATCCTTCGGGATAACAATCGTGATATATTTTATTATGTGTATTCTGTTGTACTTATAGAGATTTTTGAGAAGGAGCCTGTCAGAGATGTCATTGACTGTGCCTGATTCTTCCAAGCCTTTTTAATCCATTGGTGTGATCACAGGCATAATGGATAATCATCGATAGGATAATCTCTAGGATAGAAATCATTTCTGATGATCCTCTGGTATTAGGCGTTGTCCTACTTGGCTATCGATAACACGATGCATCCTCGTCCCAAAATGAGTTCAAACAAACATTTCTTCAGTGTCTTAATTGAAGCTTGCAAGCCATCACCCGAACACATGCATTCGAACGCATTTTGTCATCTTTACTAATACTATAAAAGCGAAAGTGAGTTTGTTTGTTACGTCTTCACGCCTAAATGGCTGAACTGATTTTGATCAATTTTGTTACAGAGATAGTTAGGACTCTGGAGACGGACATGGGCTAATTACTCACTTAAAATTGAAGTATGAGGAAGAAAGAGGGAAGAAAAGGGAAAAATTTGCTTTGCTATTACAATAAATAAGGCGCAAGGGCAAAATCTACTGGTAGCTGCAAATCAGGAAAGGGGAACTGTTTTTGCCCGTATTTAACGCGAAGTCGCAGGCAAAAGCTAGTTTAACAATAATTGCCAGTTAGGACGACGTCTTACAAATGTGGATCACAAGTGTGGTGGATTAAAAATCGGGGGCCTGCAAAATTATATAGGAGAACCTTTCACCTTGTCTAAAACAGTATGAAAATCTTTTAAATTTTATCATCGCCAACTGAATCAATTTGTTCTAAACGATAGGCTAATAAAGATATGGCCTTAAGAATTCGTTATCTTAGACAATATTTAAACAAACCTTATTCAATCAAGTCAGTAGAAATATTCCAGGCAAAATCAAAATTTCCATACAGTTCGATGTTGGTAATGTTGTCTATCTATCTTTTTGAAGTAACTCTACGTTCGAATTAGTGAAGTTTTAAGTTTTCGAGAAATCGCCAAGCGGTTGATCGACTCTTCTCGTGACCAGAGGGCTGGCCATTTTTACCATCCAAAATGGTAATGCTGCCAGCCTTCTGGGCACTTTACCTGTTGACATCAATGCGGACGAAGTTTTTGACGTCCTGTAATTATTATAAAATTATTTTACAATTTTTATACTTGTACAAATAGACATATAAACTTACACGACACTTGTTAATAACGATAAAAAAAAAACGAAACGATGATGAAATGAAACGATAGTTGCGAGAAAAGCAAATGAAGTTAAAACACTATTATTGAATGATGCTATATTCCATATTATTTAATCGTTTTATTCAATACTAGCTGTTCCACGTGGTTTCACCCACGCTACTCAGTACCTATTGGTCGTGGCGTGATGTTATATAGCCTATAGCCTTCCTCAAGAAATGGACTATCCAACACTAAAAGAATTTTCCAATTCCAACCAGTAGTCCTTGAGATTAGCGCTTTCAAACAAACAAACTCTTCAGCTTTATAATATTAGTACCTGTAGATGAAAAAAATAATATAACAAAAACTGTCTTGAGTAGTTTTGCATTTATTCTAAACTAGCTGCGCGCGAGAGAAACCTCACTCGCGTGGTTATAGAATATGCATATTATATCTTTACTAGCTTTTGCCCGCGGCTTCGTTCGCGTTAAATTCGGTAGCACCTTATTGATTTGTAATAGCAACGCTAAGTTTTCCCGTTTTTTCCCTCTTTCTCCCTCATATCCCATTCTCTTAAAAAAAAGTTAGCCTATGTCCGTCTCCTGGTTCCCCACTATCTCTGTACCAAAATTCATCAAAATCGGATTAGCCATTAAAGCGTGAAGAGGTAACAAACAAACAAACTCACTTTCGCTTTTATAATATTAGTAAGGATGAATGCCTATGTGTTATTCTGATGTATCAGCTATTATTGTTGTAAAGTTTCGTTAAAATCCATACCTACAAATCCAAGTAGTTTTTGCGTGAAAGATTTACAAACATCCATGGATCTATACAAACTTTTCGCTTTTATTTTTAAATAAGTAATATAAGTGTGTCAATGTTATATAATATAATATTATTTATAGTACGATCTTACAGACCCTTCACTAAACGACCTTAAGGACCATTTTCCAGTCCTTTTCATCGAAGCCCGTTCACCTGAAATAACCTTGTCTGGCTTAAAATATGTGCCTAGGTCAAAAATAAAAATACCTGCAATAGTCCTTGTTACTTTTTAAAAGGAGGTTAAGGCACGATTATTATTTTTAGATCTCTATTTCTTTTTATTCTCAATTTTGTTAATGAATTAGTTTAGATTTTTTTTCTTTAAAAATGTGCGCTCCTAATTTAATTCTAATAAAACTAGTCTGTTAGTTACGACTATGGCACCGAAAACCGGGCAAAACCGTGTTTTACGATAGGACCGAAATCGGTTTTCGACGCCCTAGTTTCGACCAGTCTGCGCCCAAACATAATTAAAAAAAATAACTTTTTCTGTCTACTGATTATCGAGTTCAAGATTAATGAATGAATGTTTATGAATTAACAAAACAATTAGCCATTAAACATTACCTATATTTTTTACTAGCTGTTCCACGCGGTTTCACCCACGCTGCTCAGCACCTGTTGGTCGTAGCGTGATGTTATATAACCTATATCCTTCCTCAAGAAATGGACTATCCAACACTTAAAGAATTTTCCAATTCCGACCAGCAGTCCCTGAGATTAGCGCGTTCAAACAAACAAACAAACTCTTCAGCTTTATAATATTAGTATAGATTTAGTAGATCATGTTATTCTTATTTACGACCGACCGATAATTTATAGAACTACCTACCTTCTATTATATTACTAGCTTTTGCCCGCGGCTTCGCTCGCATTAAATTCGTTATAACACAGTACATGCTACCTGCAGTTTTTGTCCTAGCGCCTTATTGATTTGTAATAGCAACGCTAAGTTTTCCCTTTTCTTCCCTCGTTCTCCCTCATATCTCACTTTTATTTAAAAAAAATGGATGTGTCCGTCTCCTGGTTCCCAACTATCTCTGTACCAAAATTCATCAAAATCAGTTTAGCCATTAAAGCGTGAAGAGGTAACAAACAAACAAACTCACTTTCGCTTTTATAATATTAGTAAGGATTAAAAACCGGCCAAGTTTGAGTCAGATTCGCTCACCGAGGGTTCCGAACAAACTTGCGACTTACAGCCATCTTTTGCTGCAAGGGACAACAGACTTAAGCATATGGTGTTAATTTCAACTCGATACCTTCACGCGTTCCCGAGATAAAGGATCGTGACAGAGAGACGGACAACAAAGTGATCTAATAAGGGTTCCGTTTCTTTCCTTTTGAGGTACGGAAACCAAATAACCAATAGTGTAGTTACTGAACTTTCACTAACAATTTGAAAGAAAGAAAAAATTATGATCAATGATCATATTGCCTGCAGTCTGGTGATTGCATTCTAGAGTGGTTTCTATTTGTATGTTAGTGTGTAAACATGTCTGGGTCACAGTCTGCCATCTTTATTTTTATTTTATTTTAATGGCTCGTAAGTCTAGGAGTCCAGTTTAAAAAAAGGAAACAAAATAGACTCAACGATTTTAATAACTACTGGCTGATGCATTTTATACTGGTTGGTGTTTGCATTTTAGAATTTAGTATGTCTGGGTCATCTTATACCTACTGCAAAAAAAAAAACAAAACTTGTTTGTGGCAGTGGTACAGTTTGAAAGAAAAGAAAAATAGACTCGATGACTAGTGGTCCAGTTTGCAAAAAAAAAACAAAATAGATTCAACGATTTTAATAACTACTGGCTGATGCATTATATAGGTACTGGTTGGTATTTGCATTTTAGAATTTAGCATGTCTGGGTCACATTCTACAAAATAAAAAAAAAAACAAAACTTGTTTGTGGTAGTACAGTTTGAAAGAAAAGAAAAAAGACTCGATGATTTTGATGACTGCAATCTGATGCATTATAATTAAACTGGTTGGTATTTTAGTGTTTAATATGTGTGGGTCACTTTCATCTTTTTTTTTATTACGTCTGGTTTGTGTTGTGGTCTAGATGGAAGAAAAAACAAGTGTCTGTGAGTCAGACTCGCGTACTGGGGGTTCCGTACAAACTTAGAGGGTTGATTGTTTTGACAGCTTCAAGGGACTACGGAATTGTGTATATGATTTTAATTTCAACTCGATACTACTAACAGTGCTCTTGACAGACAGACAGACAGACAGACAGACAGACAGACGGACAACAAAGTGATCCTATAAGGGTTCCGTTTTATTCTTTTGAGGTACGACGCTCTGAAAACGCATAATTTTCTTGCGTTACGTAGTATGTTTGTACTTACATAAAGATGATAATACAAGGTGTAAGATAATCCCCGGGCGGGCCTGTGGACACCGCAAATAGCACACCGTCCGTCCGTCTATTGACGACAGGCCGTGTCGACAGCAAAGCAGAGGAGCCTGCTAGGATCACTGCCTGTTGGGGTTGCGGGTTGTTTGAAAGAGATACCGCAGCCCCGGAACGTAAAGGGCAATAGAAAAAACATGGGTGGGTTTTAGTCAGTACAAGTCTGTCACTCTGAAATCATCAAATAACTTCCCCCGCTCTAAGTGGAGCGAAGGAAGTTATTTGATGATTTCCCATCCGCAAAAAAGGCAACACAATTAACGCACAACCTCTCGCGTAGTGTCTCAAACAATTAAACAAGATGACTTTTGTTCTACGAGTTCTTGAAATTTGCATAACATGGTCTATATTTAAGAGTCACGCACATATGTTGATCAGCTGATCAACATATTCGTGTAGGGTTAAACTAAAAACTGGCCACGAGCGAGTCTGATTTGCGCACCGACGGTTTCGAACAAAGTCGTTTTCATGTGCAAAAAACCTTTTTTTTTAACATTGTCCCACACTAGGATTTCTCCTGTATCGTGGGTGCGTTTACAAACATTTAAACTCACAGACACAAACAGCCACACCCGAAATAACTATCTGCAGGTCATACAAATATTTGTTCCGTGCGGGAATCGAACACGCGACACGTAGCGCAGCAGTCGATCGCTCAGTCACTATGCCAAACGTGCCGTGTTATAGTATGACTAGCTTTTGCCCGCGGCTTCGCTCGCGTTAAATTCGGGGTAACACGGTTCCACTTTCCAGATTTGCAGGTACCTGCTACCTGTAGTTTTGCCCTTACGCCTGATTTATTGTAATAGCAAAGCGAAGTTTTCCCTTTTCTTCCCTTTTTCTCCCTCATATCTCCCTTTTATTTAAAAAAGTCCGTCTCCAGGGTCCCAACTAACTCACTTTCGCTTTTATAATATTAGTAAGGATATTTGTTATAGTTGATAATAAGTGGCGATACTTTCATACAAACTTAAAAACTTGGCTTTCCCTTATGACCTAATACTCTTAATGATTAGGGTTTCTGTTCAGTCTGCTATCTTTGTGGGCAACCACAATGGGGCAACCATTGTTGGCCATTAGGCACGCCATTGATTATAATATCTCACACAATTTTTGACCGAGTATCGTTTTTCTGGTGTTACTAGAAAATATTAACAGTTCATACATAATATAAACATGGAAGAATAAATTTGTATTGTAGACGATAACTCAAAAACTACTCAAGTAACATAAAAAAAAAACTTATTTTTTTAAAACATTGTTGCACATTTAGTAAACCCGCCAAACTGCGTAACAGTTTGTCGGCGGGATTAGCGCTTGTTTGTTACATTGGTTCACAATTAAAACTAATTTAAAAAATAAAAATACAAAAACTAATAAACTAAGAAACATAAAAAATCATTAGTGGGTATTTCCCCACAAAAACGACTCGTTTTGCTTACGGATAGTTGAATTTTGACATAAGCCTCATAGAACTTATGTCTAAATACAACTATCCGTGATTTTGCTCACGGATATTTATTTTATTATTTATAGATAACTATTTGTTTATTGGAACGCACATTAAGGAGAACAGCTTTTAATTGATATGGGGCAACATCCTTTATCTAGGGAAAGTGTGGATGTATTGACTTATACTCAAGTTTATGGTCCCCTGAAACTGTGATATCAATCCTCGTAAGTCTACGCAGTCAAAAGATATGGCCGTTTTTGTCGCAAGCTTGTGTGGAAACCACGATGCGTGGGTCCGACTCGCGCTTGACCGTTTTTTTATTGTTACTGTTTCCTTATAGGTAATTTGCAATACGAAGATGACGTGAAATTTATACGTACTTTAAATTGTTACCGATGAATCCGAGAAATGTAATCATCTTTTCATTGGAAATCATTTCGGTAAATGCCAGTTATATTGTTACGTGATTTTTGGTAGATAATTATGGACATGTAATCATGACATAAATATTGGCGTTATGTAATTTTGTGACTAAATGGGTATGTATTTACCTATGTATTGAATTGTTAAACAAATGTTATTGGATAGATAGAACATTTTGTATTTCTTTTTAAATGATTGAAATTTAAATCCTTACAATTATTATAAAACCGAAAGTGAGTTTGTTTGTTACGTCTTCACGCCTAAATGGCTGAACCGATTTTGACTAATTTTTGCACGGAGATAATTGGGACCCTCGAGACGGACATCGGCTAATATTTTTTTAAAAGAGAGGTATGAGGGAGAAAGAGAGAAGAAAGGGGAAAACTTAGCTTTGCTATTACAATATAAATAAGGTGCAAGGGCAAAAACTACAGGTAGCAGGTACCTACAAATCAGGAAAGCGGAACTGTGTTACCTCGAATTTAACGACGAAGCCGCAGGCAAAAGCTAGTTTATTATAAACTAGCTGAACATTAATTGAAACAAAAATGATCTTTCACAATAGTGAAATTTGCCCTCAATCAAATAAGTAGAATTTCTAACCAAACGAACAGTTAAGTACTATTGTTTATGACAGTCAGACAGACAGATATTGAAGCAGTAACGCATTACATAACCTTGCGTGTACATACGTCTAGAAATGAGGTTAATAAACCTCTTTTGCTTAGGAAAGTAAAAAAAAAAACCTTATGTAACTGACGGTACTTTCACACACGGCTTCCGTCAAATGAAACTATGTTTAAACTTTATCATAATATGGTTTATATTTAGAAATTACGTGATGCATGCATGCCGTGCTAGGGTTTCCTAACGCCTTCTCCTAGGCTTAGGTATTGACTAAGTCGGGAACCCAAGGTTGATTTGACACGGCAGGGTCTTAGCTCTTAATACCTTTTGTTTCCAAAGTAGTTTTGTGATGTCGTTTTTGAGAACAAAACGTGTTTTAAAATCAGGTATTAGACAGGTTGCTAGCATTGAAGTTGCTGTTAAGTTCAAGATCAAAAAACTTCAAAGTTAATAATTGTTAAAGATATTTTTGTATCTGTGCCAAGATTGCTTACATAAAGACCTTTATGAAATTGCAAACGTTGAATTTCTTTAAAGGAGATTTAATTCAATTAACGGTCAGTCAATGCAAAAACAGTTTTCTTCTTACAAGTTGCTTGTCTAATTACTTGTATAGTACAATGCGTTTCAATTGAGAATGGGACTGGTTTAGCACCATCATTTGAAATTTAACCAGAGAGCCTAGAAAAAAAAAGGACAAAAAAAAGGGACATTCAAATCAGCGATAACGAAGAATGTAAATTCAAAAATGTTTTGTATTTAACCAAATCTACCTAACTATACTTAATGTTATTGTTGTGTTAAAATCGATTGTTCAAAAGCCTAGGTCCCAAGTTGTTTCTCAATGCGGTATATTTTGACCTTTTACCATTTCAGGGTTGTTGAACCTAGCTAACTTCGCGTGTTGTTAAGAACTTTTTCAGGAAAATAGGGGTTCATTGCCTATGCTAGACGTTCATGAAAATACTAATTAAATGTTTATTTAATGTGAAGAAGTATGGTTGCGTGTAACCTAACTATTGACAAATAAAAATATCTATTAAGGGCTGATTTTTCAATAGTTAGATAGCTTTTATCTGAGGAATAAAAATTTCGGGTTGACAGCTTATCTATAGAAAATATGTCAAACCACTATTTTTATTCCTCCGATAATAGTTATCTGACTATTGAAAAATCAGCCCTTAGTGAAATATTCTGGTTGGAAATTGAAATCGTTTCGAGATTATAACTGACTGACTAGCTGTGCCCAGCGGTTTTCTACTATAATTTTAGAAGATTTTGCCAAGAAATCAGTAGTTTTAAATCGAATTTTACGATTTTACTGAACAATAACCCCGTTATTTGCTGGGAAATCATCAAATAACTTATTTATTTAAACTTCATGTGAGTAGGTGCAATAGTGTTACATACTGAGGCGAATTTAATGCCATAAGGCATTCTTTACCAGATAACCTGTGGGAGCATTGTGATAGGGTACAAAAAATATTTAAATATTATATAAAACTATTTCAATGCACTTTATTTATTAATTTTATTTTAAACCTTTTCCGCTTTGGGTATCAGACTTTTACTGACTAACCCTACACCTAAAATTACATGACGCTTACTTTTCTGACATTGAAAAGGTTAAAATGACAGAGCGGACACGCCACAGACACCTTACTTCTTTTTTTTTTCGGATAGAATATCAACACCTTACTCTGATAAACAGACTGAACAGAATCCGGCCAACAGTCCGTCATTACCGGTCTGACTACATCTTCAGTGTGTTTAGGTTCCCGGGTAGGAATATAAGTAGGTATTGGGATGTCAGTAAATCTAACTTCAGAAATGTTTGTCCAAATGCGGAAATCTAACGAGGACCCAATGGCAGTTGCTCGATAACCGGAACTCCGTCAAGTCATGGATTATTTGATTAGTGCTGACCTTGATTTGTATGCTGTACATTAATTGAGAAGTCGATGTTTGGATTTCTGTATTCTAAAAAGGTGAAACTTTTAGAATACATAAGGGCTACTATGAAATCTTATAGCAATTCTTATTCCGCTGAGGGAAAGAGATGGTGCTAGACACCCTGTATAGCTCTGTCTCTTTCCCCCAGCGGAATAAGAATTGCTTTAAGACGTCATAGTAGGGTAGCAGAAATCCAAAAGGGTGAAATGGGACCCTTTTACTAAGAATCCGCTGAATATCCGTCTATCATTAGGCTATAGACTGGAGTACCTCAGGAACCGTGATAGTTAAACAGTTGAAATCTCAGATGGTTTATTTCTGTTGCTGGTATAACAAAAATACAAAAAAAGAATAAAATAAATACGTAAGGGAGCTCAATAAACACTCCCATACAATAAACATGTATTTTGTTTGCGGTTTTTATAGATAACTAGCTTTTGCCCGCGGCTTTGCTCGCGTTAAATTCGGGATGACACAGTTCCCCTTTCCTGATTTGCAGGTACTCGCTACCTGTAGTGTTTAATAAATAAATAAATAAATATCTTGGGACAACTCACACACGGCTATCTGATCCCAAGCTAAGCAGAGCTTGTGTTATGGTAACCAGACAACTGATATACATACTTATATAATTTATAAATACATACATATTATTATAGATAAATCACACCCAGACACTGAACAAACAATCATGCTCATCACACAAAGTTTGTCCTGGGTGGGAATCGAACCCACGACCTCCGGCTCAGCAGTCAGGGCCACTAACCACTAGACCAACAGGCCCGTCCGCCCTTGAACCTTATTTATTGTAAAAGCAAAGCTAAGTTTTTCATTTTCTTCCCTGTTTCTCCCTCATTTCTCACTTTTTTAAAATAAAAATTTGCCTATCTCTGTCTCCAGGGTCTCAGCTATCTCTGTACCAAAATTCATGAAAATCGGTTTACCCATTTAGGCGTGAAGACGTAACAAACAAACTCACTTTCTTTTTTTAATATTAGTAAGGATGGCACGGAACGGCATGCGCGAGTTGACTTGCACTTGGGCAGTTTTTAAATTAAAATAACCTAAAAAAAGAGAAATATTACATGATGACATACCATGTTTGGACAAAGACATGAATATGTCGTGGTCCAAACATAGCAGTCTTATATTCCCGTGAAATATACATTTTCATTCGCTTATCATCTTATATTTTCATTTTTAAATATTTCTTGAAAAAAAAATATAGTCTTCCGGTGCTTAGGGCTCCAGAGACAGGAACCTCATCATACTGCGGGCCGTATCGAGGATTGCTGCTTCTAAATATAAAAATACATAACTAGCTGCCTCCCGCGGCTTCACCGGCGTGAAATCGAAAAAAAAGTATCGTATGTGTTATTCCAGCCCGTTGTATAGGGGAGATCCTTGTACCATGGGACACTTTTCTTCAAATGTCCATAATTTAAGATCAGATTGATCAATGACCATGAATGTTGAAATTTTTATCAACTAGCCTATAAGATCACAATATTATGAAGCAACAAACGACTTACTACGCTTTATTTATAAAAAAATGGCATTTAATTATTTCAGAAAATTTGTCCCAAGGTACAATCATGGTTCGTACCTTGGGACACTAATATTTGTACCTTGGGACACATTTTGTTTCCATCATCTGACATAAATGTTATATATCTCGATAATTTAGGTATTAATGGGCAGCTGTTAAAGTCATTTAAAACACTGAAAATATAAGAAAAATTATCATATAATCACTTTTTATTAGATAATCAGTTAAACAACCATAATAACAAAAGTTGTTCCTAAACATTACTACTGCTTATTTTTAGACGTAAGGCCGCATTTTTGACAGTAATTATCAAAACAGGTGTAATCTTCGTGTACCCATAGTTGACAAGTGACGCACTGAATCCAGTCTTCTGTGCTCGAAGTAGTGAAATAATGTCCCAAGGTACAAAAAATTCACTGTCCCGAGGTACAAATTTCGATTGTTCAAAACAAAGTGTGGTTATAATTTATAAATCACAGAAATCTATTGTACTGAAATAAAATAAGTGATCGTAAATATAAATAACAACTAATTGTATCATAATGAAACGGCTTAGCTCTAAATATTTCGATTTTAACACAGATTCAAGTGGATTGTAAAAAAAAATCGGGCGAAAAAATCACACTGCATATCACAACTAAACAACGACGCAAGATGGCCGACTTTCCTTGTTGCATCCTGAATATTTATGTGAAATGGTTACTAGATGTCGCTAGTTACCCTTTCTAGATGCAATATTTCTGGTTCAATGAGCATGTCCCAAGGTACAAGGTGTCCCAAAGTACAAGGATGTCCCCTACCTCTGTGCCAAATTTCACCAAGATTTTCTTTTTTATTTTTTTTATTAGTGATAGGTTCGCGTTTGACCACTATCTCACCTGATGGTAAGTGATGATGTGGTCGACGATGAAGCACGCTTGCTTACCTAGAAATAACCTATTCACTCTTGACTTGAAGACCCCCAGGTTATAGCTGTCAGGAAATACAGACTCCGGCAGGGAATTCCACTCCTTAGCAGTACGCACAATGAAAGTATTCCCAAACCGTTTAGTGCGTGTGGGTGGGATGTCTACCATGTAACGGTGGCGCATCGCCGTACGTCTTGTAGTCCGATGATGGAACGGGCTTGGCGGAATTAGGCTGTGCAATTCCATCGCACACTCTCCGAAATGTAACCGATAGAAAACCGAAAGGCTGGCAACGCGCCGGCGATGCTCCAGGCTTTGGAGCTTTGACTCAACCAGCGCGTCGTTGCCGATGAGCCTCTTGGCTCGTTTCTCTATTGACTCTAGCGCTTCAAGCTGGTATTTGGCGGATCCGTCCCAGAGATGAGAACAGTACACCACACACGATCGAACTTGCGCTTGATATAAGTTCAAATAAAATTTTGAATTTTCGTGAAAGAGGATCAAACATACATCCATACCCACAAACTTTTTTTATTAGTAGGGTTATTATAATATGTATAAGTCGCTTCTAGACGAGCATGCACGTAAGGTAAGAAGGAGCTAATTTTCGCTTGTCTATTCATAATCATATAAAAACAGTCAAAAGTCGTGAAATATTTATAGACTGAAACAATGTCTAGACATAATATTTTAGCTGTAAATTGAGCTCAGCCTAACCACCGTGTCCATTAATTGAATCTAGTTCGTAATGAGCGCAATTTTCCCAAACTTTCTTTTACATCGCTTCTATTTTTTTCCTACTGCTACCCTACCATGACTTCTTAAAGCAGAACTTATTCCACTAAGGGAAAGAGACGGAGCTATACGGGGTGTCTAGCACCATCTCTTTCTAACACAGGAATAAGAACTGCTATAAGATGTCATGGTAACCCTACTGCGCTTTTGTCAAGTACGTACTAATACCTAATCTTTGCCTATTCTAAATGCTTCACTGGATTTAGTAAGTATTGAGAAAGCTGAAGTTTCCATATTCCGCTTTAGCATTTTTTTTTTTTTTTTTTTTTTTTTTCCGGGTGGGAAATCATCCAATGACTTCCCCCGCTCTGGGTGGAGCGGGGGGGCATGTCAGACTTGTACTGACTAAAACCCACCCATGTTTCTTCTATTGCCCTTTACGTTCCGAGGCCGCGGTATCTCTTTCGAACAACCCGCAACCCCGGCAGGCGGAGGCTCTGGCAAGCCCCTCTGCTTTGCTGACACTCTTTGAGGCGCGCGTGAAACACGAACGCGCCGTCGACACGGCCTGTCGTCAATCGACGGACGGACGGTGAACTACCCATTGCTCACCGCCCACAGGCCCGTTCCGCTTTAGCCTTGTTTTAGGATTCCGCACCCAAAGGGTAAAACGGGATCCTATTACTAAGACTCCGCTGTCCGTCTCTCACCAGGCTGTATCTCATGAACTGTGATAATTAGTTGTTTTTACAGATAATGTATTTCTGTTGATAACAAAAAAACTGTTGCCGCAATATCAAAAAAAAAAAATCGGGCTCCCAAAACAACAAAAAATTTTTTTTACCGTTTTATAAATAACTAGCTTTCGCCCGCGGCTTCGCCCGCGTTAAATTTGGGGTAACACAGTTCCCCTTGCGCCTCATTGATTTGTAATAGCAACGCTAAGTTTTTCCTTTTCTTCCCTCTTTCTCCCTCACATCCCACTTTTTTCAAAAAAATATTAGCCTATGTCCGTCTCCTGGTTCCCAACTATCTCTGTACCAAAATTCATCAAAATCGGTTTAGCCATTAAAGCGTGAAGAGGTAACAAACAAACAAACAAACAAATAAACAAACAAACAAACTCACTTTCGCTTTTATAATATTAGTAAGGATTAACTTTTGCTCGCGGCTTCGCTCGCGTTAAATTCGGTAGCGCCTTATTGATTTGTAATAGGAATGCTAGGTTTTCCCGTTTAAGTTTAATGATGAGGATATGAAGGAGAAGGAGGCGTCCCTCTTTCTCCCTCATATCCCACTCTTTGAAAAAAAATTGCCCATGTCCGTCTCCTGGTTCCTAACTATCTCTGTACCAAAAAACCATGACTTCTTAAATCAGAACTTATTCCACTGAGGGAAAGAGACAGAGCCATACAGGGTGTCTAGCACCATCTCTTTCTGACACAGGAATAAGAACTGCTATAAGATGTCATGGTGACCCTACTGTTTTCTTTCCTGCGTTCAGTCCCTGAACGCAAAAACAAAGAATACCTTGTGGCAGACCTAGCTGTTTGAAAAAAAAATCGAACCATATAATTGTGCCACTAAAACCGTCATAAATATTTTCAGAGCTGATCAACTACACGCAACCTGTCTACGTTTGGCGGGATGACCCTAACTCCAGGCAGAACACCATCAAGGAGATCATTGAAAGGGCTACTTCTAAAGAGGACTGGCCCCAGGTTAGTACTGCTCCAAATATGAAATTGTTCGTCTATAGATAGATAGCTATATAGTTTAATATGGGTTTTTGGCGGCTAGAATGACATTGTACGAGAAAGCAAGATGGTAGAGGTGCGCTAAGAACCTCGCGAAAATCAGTTACACTTACGTTTTTTTTTTATTTGAAATTTGTAGCGTAGTGTCAGGCTGTATATTGATTAAAATATGATTCGCCACCTTAACAAATCACGAGGAGCTCGTGGCTAAATAAATTGCAGCCGCTCGGGTCGATCTTTAGGTTAAGCCGCGCTTGCCTAGGTTGGTCTGTGGATGGGTGACCACCTACAATTCGACGTGTCAGCTCATGTCACACCAGAAGGGTTACCATGACATCTTATAGCAGTTCTTATTCCTGTGTGAGAAAGAGATGGTGCTAGACACCCTGTATAGCACTGTCACTTTCCCTCAGTGGAAAAAGTTCTGCTTTAAGACGTAATGATAGTGTAGCAGATTATTATTTCAAACAACTTTAGCAGAAGGTACTACTGGGTGATAACCAAGTGATAAGTACTTTTTGTTCCCTTCGAAATCTAATGCCAAAATTGAGTTTGATAGGCTTGAGAGCCTGTCAAACTCTATTTTGGCCTTAACTTCAAATTCGGAATTTAAAAACCAGGTTTTAGATCACTGAAAATGTATATAGCGGGTTTGTGACCGCGTGAGCTACAATCAACAAAATGAGCCATGAGCTTCTCTTTTTAAGAGAAGCTCATGGCTAAATAAAAACAACAGCACTTTTATCCGAGTCTAAAAGCAGTTTTGAAAAAGGCAGAGGATATCTTTAAAATAATGTTGATCGTTTCTACCTTCCAGGTTCTCATTTTTCCTGAAGGAACTTGCACGAACCGTTCGTGCCTGATCACGTTCAAGCCGGGAGGGTTCTATCCTGGGGTGCCGGTGCAGCCTGTCACCATACGGTACCCAAACGCGAGGGACACCGTCACTTGGACCTGGGAAGGACCTGGCGCGTGAGTGACACTTAACATTTGTTCTCTGTATAACTTATCAGTGTTGCCATACTCGGAGTCGTAGCTCTAATAGGTTTCGGAGTTCTGTCTCTCGAGTGTAGAAATTGGGACTACATTGTTGTAAAAAAGAAAAGAAATAAAGAAAACACGTTTATTTGGCACTTGCAACAAGTACACAAAACATTTAAAAAAAACTTAAATCTTAACACTACCTTAAAAAAACTTAGAACAGAAAGAAACATATAAAAAGCAAAGCTAGTATTGTGTGTCTCACGGCTGCGCCAAATAGGTCCAGTTTTTTTCTTTGACGTTAGCTGAATTTCTACAGAGAAAAAGACGAAAGACTTTTCTTAGAAATTCCTTGTCCATCCGATTTCTATTTTTTATGGTTCCAAAAAAATTTCTAGAGTGAGCCAAAATTAAAAACCTTGGCTCACTCTAGAAATTGCTCCTGTTTCGTGGGTGCCAACCGTGTCGTCGGACAAGTTAAGAAAGAAAAAAACATATACACAAAAGAAAAAAAACATATAGTGACGTATAAAAACGTACACAAAAAAAAATACCGCAAAGGTACTGCTTATTTCATAAAGAAATCTCTTCCAGCAGACCTGCGATAGGGCAGATGGAATAAAATAAACACGTAGACACAATATCAACCTTAGCACTTAGGGCCTATGCACACGACGTTATTCAAACGCGCCGTCGACGCGCGTTTTGGGAACGCGCGTCGCCGGCGCGTTTTTATCCTGCAGAGCAGTTTGTTGTCGTTTGTATCGATACAAACGCGCGGCACCGGCGCGTGTGTATCGATACAAACGCGCGGCACCGGCGCGTCTGTATCGATACAAACGCAACGAGGGAAAGGGAAGTGTGAATCTACGCTAGTAGCAATCGAGCGATTTGGTGCACCGCATGTCTTTGGAACAAAAAAATGGAGCCTTTCGACACAGAAAACTTCATAACTGAAATTCAAAACCAGCCAATATTGTGGAATTCACGATTGCCGGATTATTCGTCGTTTGCATCGCGTCTGTATCGCTACACACGCGCGTTTGCATCGCGTCTGTATCGCTTTACACGCGCGTCTGTATTTATACAGGTGTGCAAAGGTCTACAGGCTGCGTCTGACTTGCGTGCGTATCGCGTCTGTATCGCTACAAACGCGCGTCGACGGCGCGTTTAAAAAACGTGGTGTGCATAGGCTCTTACTCAAATAAACAAAACGTTACCAATATAGAAAAACTTACATAGTCCCTTTAGAACTGTGAAAAATGCAGCCCTATAAATCTACGCAGTCAAAAGATATGCTACCCTACCATGACGTGTTAAAGCAGAACTTATTCCGCTGAGGGAAAGGGACAGAGCTATACAGGGTGTCTAGCGCCATCTCTTTCACTCAGTGGAATAAGTTCTGTTTTAAGATGTCATAGTAGGCCTAATGGCCTTTTATGTCGTACGTTTGTACAGAATCTTCGATGCGCAAGTCCGACACACATTTCGTCGGTTTATTTTTTGTATATTTCCTTTAAACAATTTCAGTCTAAAGCTGCTGTGGCTGACACTGACTCAGGTGCACAGTTCGTGTGAGATTGAGTTTCTCCCAGTCTACTACCCAAGTGAGGAGGAGAAGAAGGACCCCAAGCTTTACGCCAGGAATGTGCGGGATGTCATGGCTAAGTAAGATCTGAATATAATCTTTTTCATCGACGTACAAGGAGGATCAGACAACCATAACGCTGTCAAACAAATATTATGTACTAAGTAACTATCCAAAAAATATTGCTGAGACTAGTAAACTTTTAGGTATCTCAACAACTATGATAATACTTTATTGTCCGTCTACCTGACAACAATAAACAACTCTTTTTCAATCACTAATTTCCTACGGAGTAAAAACTCTTAAGACTTTTCTTAGAAACTTCCTTGTCCATCCGATTTCGATCCGATCAGAAACGGTGTCCTTATTTGATCAGTCAGTCAAGACACTTTATACACGTATAGGTATCGAGTTGAAATTGGAACTTAAGTCTCTGACTTCTTGTAGCTGATAAAAAACCCCCTAAGACAAAAAGTATGCCCGCTTATGTGTCAAGTTTGTACGGAACCCTTGGTGCGTGAGTCCGACTCGCACTTTTATTGTAAAGTATTTTCAGAGTATTATGCTAATGGCAACTGTACGGTTCAAGTCCAGGCACTCTGCCTGGACGTTAACCGTACAGTTCGCTAACGCTGTGACCGACGTTTGAGTGACTTAAATTTATAACTAGCTTTTGCCCGCTGCTTCGCTCGCGTTTAATTCGGGGTAACACAGTTCCCCTTTTGCTGATTTGCAGGTACCTGCTACTTGTAGTTTTTGCCCTACGGCCTTATTTATTGTAATAGCAATGCTGTGTTTACCCTTTTCTTCCCTCTTTCTACCTCATATCTCAATTTTTTTTTTAAATAGTCCAGTCCGTCTCCAGGGTCCCAAATATCTCTGTACCAAAATTCATCAAAATCGGTTTAGCCATGTAGGTGTGAAGACGTAACAAACGAACAAACTCACTTTCGCTTTTATATTATTAGTAAGGAAGTAAGGATAAGGATTATTTAGTTGACCAATAGCTGCCCTAGCGCTATAAATATAAACGCGAATTGGCATTCAAGGGATGAAATATCGTGAAGTCTGTGGTTTGCGTCAATTCACATCCAACAACTCAACTAACCAGCTACCTCTAAACCATACATAAAAGTGGTCCTTCGAGCCGGATTGATTAGATAGATGAAGATATGAATTAGATACTACATATATCATGGATATTATAACTAGATGGTTCCCATCTGTGACAAAAAAAAATTGTGTTTTCAGAGCACTTGGCGTTCCTGTCCTCGACTATACTTATGACGACTGTCGGCTGATCGCTCGCGCTAAACAGCTGGGCATTCCTTGCGCAGCCTCCACTAGGGAAGTCAGCGAGATCCGAGCACAACTAGGGTAATTTTAAGCGGAAGTACTGTTGATGTTGAAAAAGTGCTGATTATCAGTTAACTTTGAACAAATGACTTTTGTTTTTGTTTTTTTTAAGTATTTTTCATAAAATTGTCAATAACTGACGAAATAATGCTCCTTTTTGGGTTATTCATTGTTCTGCAGCATCAATATATGAATTATTGCTCCTAAGTTGTACGAATAACCCGGAGGTTATATGCTCCCTACAGCCTGGAGCGTTCTCAGCTAGAACTGCACCTAGCAGCTGCAGGCCTGCAGGGGAGCGCGCGCTGGCTGAGCGGCGACGAGCTCGCGCGGCGCCTGGGCGTGCCTGCCGAGCCGCGCACGCAGAGGCTCGTCGATATATTCATGCAGGTCGGTAGCTCTCGTAACTAGCTGTGACGTCACGAGCCTGGGCGGCGACGAGCTCGCGCGGCGCCTGGGCGTGCCTGCCGAGCCGCGCACGCAGAGGCTCGTCGATATATTCATGCAGGTCGGTAGCTCTCGCAACTAGCTGTGACGTCACGAGCCTGGGCGGCGACGAGCTCGCGCGGCGCCTGGGCGTGCCTGCCGAGCCGCGCACGCAGAGGCTCGTCGATATATTCATGCAGGTCGGTAGCTCTCGCAACTAGCTGTGACGTCACGAGCCTGGGCGGCGACGAGCTCGCGCGGCGCCTGGGCGTGCCTGCCGAGCCGCGCACGCAGAGGCTCGT
This sequence comes from Ochropleura leucogaster, assembly GCA_958449745.1. Taxonomy (NCBI): domain Eukaryota; kingdom Metazoa; phylum Arthropoda; class Insecta; order Lepidoptera; family Noctuidae; genus Ochropleura; species Ochropleura leucogaster. Next base: position 16,231,199 of record OY288216.1, read on the forward strand.
CGATATATTCATGCAGGTCGGTAGCTCTCGTAGCTAGCTGTGACGTCACGAGCCTCCTGAGGTCTGAACCAGGGCCCTTTCAAGTATAAAAAGAAAAAAAAAATCAGTCCGTAATCAACAGAGAAATTGCGTAACAAAGAACAAAAAAATAATACAATCATTATGAGAATATCCTCCTTTTTTGAAGTTGGTTATAAAGATAGCTCAACAACTCTTTTATCTGCAATAAAAATTGTATTTTCAGCCATCGAGTGGTCTGGTGTACTTCCCCGATTACCTTCTGCATGCTGCGTTCCTGTCGCTGCAACACGCGCCCTTAACGCAGCTGTTATCCATCGCATTCAAGGTAGCTGTGATTTGACATTTATTTTAGTCAAACTAATAAAGTAATTTATTCGACTTTAGTAGGCGATTTTACTCGATAAGTTACGCATTAAAGTGAAAATTAAGTAAACAACGTTCAAAAGAGGACACCCGGGTTTGTAATAACGTTTACGCTGTACGTTTTAGCTATACGACAGCAGCCGCACTGGTCGGCTGAGCCTGGCCAACTTCGAGGAGTTGGCCACACGCTGTCTCGGGCTGTGCCAGGAGGATGCACACAACACCTTCCAACAAGCTGATCTGGATGAGAAGGGATACTTGACTTACGGTAAGCTGAGATGGCAGAGTTAATATTTTTAATTCCTTAAAATGAGGAGCACAACTATCCGTTGATCTCAGGCCACACATTGATCTTAAACATCTTTTTTGCATCCTGAATATTTCTTTCCTATTGGTTGACTGCCCCCAAATAACATCAATTATATTAAAACTGATGCGACAAGTCCACGATAGGCTGTTAACAGTGTCTCAGTATTCACTCTCTTTGATAGCTGGAATAGTAAATATGCAGATTTACTTAGACGTTTTCCAATTTCCACTGAGTGAGGTTTTCAGGGCAATTTATCATCGATATTTATTCCTAAGAATTTAACATTGGCAATTTCTCCTATTCTACAGTTATTATAGGTAATAGGTGGATTCTTACGTCGGTAGCAGATCAACATTTGTTTTATTTAAATTAATTACAAGATTTTATTTTCAAGCCAATTTATAACGTCATTCACAGTATTATTTATGTCAATTTGATAATTATTAAGATTAGTGCATTCTACAAATAGCCGTGCTGTCATCTGCAAACAGTACCATTTTATTATCTTTGGTTTTTGGGAGGTCATTCATATAAATTACGAAGAGTGGTGGCCCCAGTACACTGCCTTGAAGTACTCCGTATTAAAATGTTTGGAGATGTATTTAGTTTGGGACAAATTGGATTTCTGTAAACTAAGCTCTCTCACTCAAATATAATTCTAGGAGTTTTAGGATGTTTCCTCTAATGCCGTACCTATATATTTTTTGTATTAGAATCTTTTTATTCACAAAATCAAATGCTTTTGTCAAATCTGTCAGTAAAGCACACAGAGTTACCTTTATCTACAGATGCAATTATACTGGATAACAAATCATAAAGAGCCATATTAACATTAGTATTTTTTGTGGGAAGCAAAGTTTAGAATAACAAAATCCATTTTTTTTTAGATGAATTCATATCATACGCGCAGAAGAAGGCTGAGTTTGCGTTTGTATTCGCGTGTGACGCCACACATCAGAAGCCCAAGAGTCAGTGAGGGTCACCGGTTCACATCCCAACAGTCTGCAGTCAAGTGCCCTAGTGACAGGAACTAGCCTCGCCGGGGCAGGATGGAGAGAAACCGAAAATTGTCGAGAATGTGATTCTTTTACAATCAATTTTGTAGATTCCGTATGTCTCAGATACGCTATTATTAAGTATATGAAACTTCATCGAGTACTTGTAGGCAAAATTCATAAGATTACATTATGATTACGGAAATGGAAATCAAGCTTTGTAGTCTCATTTTTAGCTGGATATATTCCATAGAATCGCAAGAGTGTAGCGAAACCACAGCTAAGAGCCTTTAACTCTCGCCAAATTTTGCACACGCACGTAAAGTGATTGTGTGTGTTACAAGCAGGCGACATTCAAGTGTGGGAAAGGGAACGCTATCTAGCGCCATCTCTTTCCTACACACAGAATAGTTTTTAATTTTTGGACAATCTTTTTTTTTTTATTTATTTATTAAAAAGGTCACCAACAGCTTCTGTATAAAAATATCTTAAAAAATAAAAATTACGTAGTATTGGACTTATACAGTTGCCAATTACAGGTTAACCAACATTTTTACATAATAAGTAATAACAATAATATTTATGTATTTATAATAAAAAAAAAAACTACTACAAAAACAACAAAAAATACTATTTCTTTAGGGTATAACAGAAGACACTTAAACGAAAAAATACAAAACTTGTTACAAAAGGAAAAACAAATGAGATCAAAATTAAATTAAATTATAAATTAAAAACAATAGAAGCCAATTTGAGTAGGCAAGTTACCAGATGTAGGTGGCTTAATTCTAAAACTACAAGTCCTTAGGAGATTGATTTTGAGACATTAATATTTGGGTCTTAAAGGAATTTAATGAATCATGGTGTATATCGACATGTGATGCGGATTTTATAAAACAATTTATCTCTCGACTAAGTCTATTTAGAGGTGAGTTTACACCAATGTTTGTGTTGGATGCTCTAGTGTGGAATAAGTGAGTTAAAGGATATCTAGGAATTTTATAGGGTACTTTTAGTCCAATTTGTTCAACTAACGTATCGCTGTTCAATTTATTATTTACTAATTTGAAGAAAAATATGAGGTCCTGTGTCAGTCGTCGATTGCGCAGACTATTCATTTTATACGATTGAAGACGTTGTTCGTATGGACACCGGGCAGATAATCCACCGAAAGCATATGTTAGATGTCTTGTAAAGGCTCTCTGGATGCCTTCGACTCTCTGTGAGTGTACTGCATAGTGGGGGTTCCACACCACGCTGGCAAATTCTAGGTGACTGCGAACTAAAGCGTTATAAAGTACCATTTTAGTTCTTACCAGCTTGAACCCTTTAGTACTTCTCTTAAGAAAACCTAGCAATCGTGCCGCTTTCGTAACGATGTTATCGATATGGCTCCTGAAGTTAACTTTACTGTCCATGATGACGCCAAGATCGCGGACCTCATTTACGGTTTGTAAAAATGCTCCTTTTATATTGTAAAATACAGTATTGGACAGCTTTTTCCTAGAGAAACGTATATGACAACATTTTTGCACGTTAAGACTCATGTCATTCAGGTTGCACCATTGCTCAATTCTATCCAAGTCCTCCTGAATCAAGGAAGCATCTTCATTAGAAGTGATAGTTTTATAAATTTTGAGATCATCTGCAAACATTAAATATTTACAGTGATGGATTTGATCTGATATGTCGTTAATGAACAATAAAAACAGAACTGGTGCAAGGTGAGAACCCTGAGGAACTCCTGAGACAGCAAAGTACGGGTAAGATTCATAACCATTAACAACAAGAATTTGCGATCTACGGGATAAATAAGATGAAAACCAGTTTAGTAATGAGCCATGTATACCATTGTATTCTAACTTTGACAGTAGGAGAGAATGGTCAACTTTATCAAACGCACTGCTAAAATCTGTGTACACGGCATCTACTTCAAGTCTTTTGTCAAGAGCTAAGGTTACATCAGAAACAAACTCGACAAGGTTGGTTTCTACGCTGCGACCAGCTTTAAAACCATGTTGATTTTGCGAAATAATTTTATCAGTGTGATGTGTAATGATTGGACAAACAAGAGACTCAAAGATCTTAGAAAAACATGATAATATTGAGATAGGGCGGTAATTTTTTACATTAGCAGGATCCCCTTTCTTGAAAATCGGTATAATTCTTGCGCTTTTCCATACTTCAGGGAAGATTCCTTCAGAAAGAGAAGAATTAAAAATAAACCACAGCGGTAGGGCAAGTTCATGGCAGCAGCTGATGAGATGATTTGATTGTCTATTTATTTAATAAATAAATAAATAGACAATCAAATCATTTGACTTATGATTAATTTTGACGCATAGATACTAAATTATTGTTATTCGTAAAACTGGGTATACTAACATGTTAATTATCTATTAAAATGTATTTGCTCATAATGACGATTTACGTGACTTAGCTCATGTAGAGTAGACGTTTTTAAGTACTAGTAGATTGCCTTAAAATTTAAATAAAAACAAATCGTTTACAGCATAATGATCGAGAATATTAAATATCGATAATCGAATACGTTGAGTCGACGTATGAATAGGGGTCTTGAAACTGCAGATAACTGGCTTGTGAAATAAAATAAGAATACGTTGTGTAAGGGGTGAATAACTACAAAAAATGCTTAAAATAAACACTGCATTTTAAATGTATTTAATTAAGTTAGAAAGTATTTGAACACGTTGTTGATGCTTCTCAGTAAACTGTAGTTATTCATCCTTTACAACAGTACTATAGTGATAAAATAATTTATTTGTGAATAGCTTTAGTCTACGCCTTATTTAATAGTTATGTAGTGATTAAGTCAATTATTGGCCGCATGTGTTATTTTTAGAGAATATTTTTTAGCTTAGAGCAGATTTCACCAAAGGAACTAAACACGATGAGAATATTGTAATAATAGTGGTAAGTTTAATTGGTGAAATTCGCTTTTATTGCTGTCGTATGATATATTGTCGGGAACAAACAGTTTAGAGGCAATAAATTTGCAGCATCATTTTTGTTCAAAGATGTTTATTAACAAGGGAGTATTTTTTTATACGTAAGCTTTTGAAACGCAGTTCAACGTAAAACGTAATGGTTGTGAGCTTCACAGGCATTACGCGTATCATCACTATTTAATTTTAAGAGTGTCCATAGAGTTTCTTGTCCATTCTCCTCCATAGAGACCTACGCTTTGGAATGGGCAGTTACAGTACTTTCACAAGTTATTATGTCTTGTGAAAGGGACTGTAGCAGCATCTTCAAAAGTGCCTGTAGTGGTCTAATTGAAATACATGCTTTGAATTTTAATGTCAACAAAAAACTTGTAGTAGAGTGTGCGCAAGATAACTTTGCACGCGACTAGTAGCGTGTTCGAAAAATATCCTTCCTAGTTTATTTGATCACTTTCGGCATAATGTTGTTTTATTCGTTTTCAAAGCAATTAATCGTAATCATTATACTGAATATGATTAAAATTGCTAGCAAGGATATTTTCTTGAAACGCACGAATTCTCATGCGCGTATTCTCACAGGCAATGACGTATTATAAATAAACAGAAACATTGTAAGCCATAAATGTAGTTACATTTCCCTGCATACAATCATACAGTGCACGAATACAAGGGAATACTAATAATGACACCTAGGGGCCTAAAATGACTACGTTAGCAGAATAAGATAATAATATGAATTATTATGACAGCACGGTTGGTGCAGTGGCTGAGCGATTGACTGCTGCGCTGCGTATCGTGGGTTCGATCCCCGCATGGAACAAATATTTGTACGACCTACAGGTAGTTGTTCCGGGTCTGGCCGTTTGTATATGTAAGTTTATTTGTTTGTAAACGCACTCAGATACAGGAGAAATTCCTAAGCAATGGGCAAGGTTTTATTTTAAAGAAAAATTACGTTGTAAATACCATTTTAGGCCTCCTGTTGTTAGAAAAAGACGAACATACATTTAATTATGTCATTAGCTGCTCTATTATCAAAAGCAAGCGCGTGTGAATGCCCGTGGACAAAATAGTAGGCGCCTACGCATCGAATGAGACGTTTTTATGTTCTCTCACAGCAGTAATGTAATTTGAAAATCTTATAAAGATACATTTTCTTTATCAATAATAGCTGACAATTGCCACGTTACTGGATGGTCTGAGAATTATTATAAGTCGGGCAATTGCTTTTAGTTTGCCAGTTTTGAGCGCAGATAACTCATCTAAAGATAAGTGACAAAACAGATTATGAGGTTAACAGCGGTGTTTGTAAAGTACCGCTGGATAATTTAACCACATCTTATATGAAAGTATGTAGAAACGTGAGACAGAGAACATTGAGCACGGAAAAACGTGTGTGTGTCAGCTCCGACGCACGACTGGAGTTTACTCCTTAAGTACGAGTATCTAACCATACGCTAAAAGAGTTTATTCAACTGAAAAAAGATTAATATCATATGAAAGGGTAAATTCACAAATTAATGAAAAAATAGCAATATAAATACATCGACACTGATAGAAACAAACAAGCCCAATAACATATAGTATATAGGTATAGTCGCCTATACAGCATACCATATGTACGTCTTAATACACTCACAGCCAAATTAGAAAGTTGCGCACTAAAGGTGCGCACCAAAAACGTGACACATTTTCGTTACTTGTTAGTAGGTTTTACCCCTCGGATTTTTCTCATACCGGGCGTATACCTTATATATGAAAATCGATTCTTAAGGAGTAAATTCCAATATAATTTTGATTCAAATGCGGAAACTTTGTCATTGTAGTCGAGGCGGATTTAACGCACGAACCGCCAGGTGAGGGTTTTATAAAGCTGAGAACAGCTTCCTCACTTAAATCAAAATGTACTATTACGCGCTAAATGTTCGAAGAAATTAAATAACATTATGTTCTGTTGATAAAGCCAATTTGTTTGTTTTTTTAATAAATATGAAGGCCTTGGAAAGAAGCGCCTCTAACTCTCAAAAGCAGGAATTTGAGCAGTTGTTTATCTTGATGAAACAGAAAAAAATAAAGTCCTTGTTGCAATGAATGTGAAAAAAGCACGTTATGAAATACCTACTTTGTACGTTGGAAATAAGACCCAGTTTTCGAGGAAGTATATTGCTAAGTATTTTCTGTTTCTCTCGTTGTCTCGCTCCCATTTTTTATGACCGCGCTTGCACCAAGCAGGCGCGGTCTAGCGTTCATGAGAAATCGGCGTTTATCAGAAATGTGTGCATACATGTATGGGTGTGGTTAAGACTAATTTAAGGGTAAATTTGACCGGGATTTCGAGTAGTTCTGAAAAGATGCCGCGGCCTCGGAACATAAGGTTTTATGTTGAAGAACAAGGATATGTTTTAGTCAGTAAAAGTCTGACACTGGAACCGTGTCAGACTTTTACTGACTAAAACATATCCATCGCCCATAGAGGGAGAAGTAATTGGATGAACCGAAAGAAGATAGTTAAATAGTTCTGTAGTCTGTTTCACACTCATAAATACAGCCACATATTTCTGAAACACGCTGTATTAGCTACAAGAAAATCAAAATATTTGTATATAGCGTTATTCTGTTGCATTTTATTCTAAAAATATTGTACAGCCAGCAAAGAAGATAAGTTTTTCTTGATAGAAAACAAACAGTTAATTTAAAAAAAAATTGAGTTCAAGACGTCCGAGACGAAATTAATAGTCATTTTAAAATCAAAATTCATTTATTCAAAGTAGGCTGATAATCAGCACTTTTTGAACGTCACATTACAAGAGACAGTTCCATAAAAACGCCCTGCCCTTCGCTACTTCCTAGTGTTTTAGCTGGGAAGAAGAAGTGGCGGAACAAACTCCCCAGCAACACATCTCTCTGTCAGGTTAGAAGAACCAGATTTTATACAATTCCGTTTACCACAAGGTACATTTAATAAATTATTCATTCATTGTCACATGTCAGCTAGAAAACACCAATTATGTAAATAAAAATAAAAATATACCCAAGCCTAAATAATAAATTCTCCAGTCTAACGGGTGTGCCCGCTTACACGTGCAGTGAAGAAGTCACAGGTGATAAACTAAGACCATAGTGTAAAAGAAATAAGCTAAGCATAAAAAGATTTACTAATAACAGTAACAAAAAACCTGGTCACTGGTCACGCTACCGTTAGCAATGACATCTGACGGAGAATGACGAACTTGCTGCCGAAACGAGTTTTTAGAAAAATGCAACTAATATCAATCAACTATAAATATTTATTTTGCTGGCTGTACATTTAGGTACTCTTAAACTAGGCTACGAGTCGTGGGCTTTTTTTTACTCATCATTATGAATTAAGTTTATCGTCGCCTTAAGTAAAAGGGGCGTGTCTATAAGCAATGGTGCGGGGAAAATAAGATGGAACCTTATTTGTACCTGTTTTAGTTAGGCCAAATAATGTTACATTCCTGGCTTGCATTCTCTGACTCTAAATTTGCATATTTGGACTGTATTGCATCACCATGTTCTTGCTCTTTTCCGATTCTATTTGGGGTCGCCGCAACACATTTTTAACTTCCAGTCTCCCCTGTCAGACGTCACGGCATCATTTGCTCGTTTCTCTTTCGTTCGTATCGTTCCTTACACAATCCATCCATCTTTTCTTTGGTCTTCCTCTCCTTCTCCCGGTCATCCATCAAAATTTATATAAATAAGTCTCAGAACAAACCAATATTTCAAATGTATAGAATCAAAAATAACATTTTAATTTCTTTGAAAAATTTTATTGTTACATAATATTTTGGCATTATAAAACTTGAATCCGTAAATTATCTTAAACTAGCTGCACCCCGCAGTTCCATCGACACAGTTTGGGATATTAGACATCTAAACCTTCCTCCTGTATCACTCTATCTATTGCTGAAAACTGCATTAAAATTCGTTAAGCAGTTTAAAAGGTCTAAGCGAACTGCTAGCTGAAGCGACTTCATTAGTATGTAAAGAGCTCTCTCTTTAGGTTTCATTTTCTTTAAAAGTTGTTCCGTAGCGTCTCTTTGTCTTACTGCGCTGGAATTGGCCACATCAAGAAATAAAATTTAACAATGTGATAATTTTAAGAGCATAGTTATGTAAATAAGTAGTAAAAGCTTAAACGACGCTATTGTTATTGCAATTGAGATTATTTCCCAATATCCTTTGTGTAATTTGAATGTTTCCAGCCTTATCGATCTTCCTTTGGATAAGTTAATTATTCCATATTTGTAATGTATTGCGAGTTAAAGGAATTGTTTAATTACCTACTTATGAAGTCAAGGATTTTTGTCCTAATGTTTTTTTTTTGTTAATAAAACGATATTAGTTTAATAGTGAATACTTTTTTATTGACATTCTCAACTTCCCTGTGTTGGTTAGATAATGGTCGATAAGTAAAAATGAGTTTTAAAATACTTATAGAGCTGACATTGGAAATATTTGACATGCGGGATTACGGGCACTATACAGAATAATTTGTAACCATGTAGTCACAAGTATTGGATTACAATCTTCTTCATTTTCTCACGACTATCACTCGAATGCCTTTGACAAGTCAGCAACAATTACCAAGTTGCACTTTGCCCGATTATGTACCATCCTCAAAATCATGTTTTTGACAAATAAATTACTTTGACTTAATGTGCGACTCACTTACGAAGGAGACCTGTGTCCAGAAGCTTAAACTTAATAAGTTATTTATGTAAAATACAGTGTTTAGGTGTTACCCTCCATAAGCGGTCAAGCATGCATTCTATACATAAAACTGAAGATTTTTTTTTAAATGCGCGTTTTTTGGTAGAATTTAATGATGCATTGAATTGCACCTCAATATTTTAGTAACTATGGTTGGGAATGGTTGGGAACCTTACCGGTATGGTGTAGAAGTAACATGATCACAATGACGGGGAGAACAATGTCTTTCGGTTTCGTTGTAGACCCTCTATGTTTTAGCACGGAAATTATTAATTTTGTATGACTACCGAGGTAGTAACAAAGGCAAAGGAATTGCCCATTAATCTAGTGGAAGTAAGTTTGGCAGTAACACGAGCAAATCACGAAATCTACATCATCTGACATGACGTGGAGAAGGTCAATGGAAGAAAGTTCTGACCCAATGGTGACCAAGGTTGGCCCAAAGAAATCAAGGCTATCCAATAGTGTGTTGAATTGACAATTTCTACGGGAAACAGGTACATGAGGCACTAATAGAACCGATAAGTTTGGTGATTAAAACGATGGTCATTCACACAAACAATATTTGTAGCGGGTGTTCACCAAACTATGAATGTTAAAATTTCGATCAGCGAAATAAAACGTCAGTTGGGAACCAGTATGAATTACTTTCTTCCGCGGCGCCTGCCACTTCGTCTGCCAAGAGTTGACAAACCATGTTGTTTCATATAAACTTCCATGCGAACTGGATCGTGCATTAGTTCCTTGAGTTCGTCTGATGTTAGGTTTAGTCTCTTTTTCCCTTTCTTCTTTCCTCCGCTTGATCGCTCATCCACTTCTTGTATCATGAATAATTTCTCGATGGTATCACCAACATCAATACTGCTTGCCAATATCTTCTCATACAATATTAGAAAAAAAATAAAATGTGTTGAAGATGGCAAATTTTTTATTTGCGAAAAAAGATTTTCCATTTTGTTTAACATTGCTGCCGCCGCACCATACAGTAATGCAATTTGGTAAGCAACGTTATCCCTATATTTATGCCTGTACTTTCTAGTATAGTTAACCTTCTCTTGTGTCATGTAAATGGTTTGCTTCATTAAGTCGATTGATTTGTTGACGATGTACGGATGATGAAAGTCATACGCTTCGTTTTTTGGGTAATCAATATAGCGTCTGGAGGAGTCAGATGTGGCTCGTAAACTATTGTCGTACTTCATTTTTGCAAAGTTAATTATTTTCCTGAGGCTTTGAACATCAAGTATGTTGATGTCAAGGTTATCTCCTGCAGAGTCAGTGATGATTGTGTCTGAGGTTTTGTTGGCTTTTCCCAGGATGAAGTCGAAGAGGGCATTGTTGCTGTAGCTGTCACCGAGGAATTTGGATAGCAGATCGTCGAGAATTTCGGCGTGTGGGACCGGGGTCCCATGAGAATCTTTCACGCATAGTGATGTTCTTATGTCTGAAATGTCAAGAAGAACATAATTTTGGACAAAATCAATAAAAAAACAAAAATCCTTCATTCAAGCAAGGCTGATAATCAGCACTTTTTGTCCTTGCACAAGACAGTCCCCCAAAACGCCCACCCTTCGCCACTTCCTAGTGTTTTATTAGTTGGGAAGAAGAAGTGGTGGAACAAACTTGGGGAGTTTGTTCCACCACTTCTGCAACAGTGTGCGTTCGCGCAGCGGAATGTTGTTGAATTTAAAGATTTTAATTATGCAGATATTTAGTGTATGACGTCGTGTAATTGCGTATGGTAAAAAAAAAAAATTGTGCATGCAGCCATTGTGGAGAAATTCACCAAAAACTGATTCCGCTGCGCGGAACGCACTTTTTTTGAAATATAGACTTTAGAAGAAAACTGATGTGTCTAAAAATTAGTGTGTAATTGTGTATTTATAAATGAAATTTGTGCATGCATAAACTTCGGAGATATTCAAGTTTCCGCTGCGCGAACGTTTGGCCATTAGCTAGTTTTCATATAAAGCGCTTACATAAAGAGCTGTAGATTTTTACACATATTGTTTTGAATTTGTGTATATATGTGTAAAAAACAGATTTTGAAAAAATCGCAGGGTTTAAAAGATAAAAATATAAACGCCAAAAACGCTTATTAGGTCGTAGTTCTAAAAGTCTGCACTTTGGGGTCTAGATTTTCACGTTTATACAAACCTTGTAAGTGTCTGCAACATGTTGCCAAGTATCAATGATGTTCCGTTAGTAATTAAAGAGTTATAGGACAATTTACCGTGAATAGATCACTGTTTACAAAGCAGTCAAATATCACGACATTCTAAAGGTGTGTCCAAACATTGAGCAGCAAGAGCGCGGCAGCAACACGCGGTATTTGTAGGACACATTTCTGCCGCGCTCTAGTTTGGACAAAGCCAACTAATGTTTGCGCGGCAGTACTGCGCGGCACAACCAAGATATGCCGCGCGCTTCAGTTGGCATCAGAACTAAAATGAAAGCAGTCGCATGTGTCGTAGCTCTGCTTATTTTTAAAAATTGTGTAAAAGAGCTAAGAAGTCACATATTTTAACGAGGAAATGCTGAATGAAACCACTTTTCCAACGGAGGTTACAGAATACTGAGTCAATCAATTATGAAATTAATTACCGGACACCACAGTTTTTAAGACTAACCTTGGAAGAGTTTGAACATTTACATAGCCTGGTTGAGTCACATATTAAAGAAGAAGATTTTTAAGCTATTGCATAGCTTCTATCGCGGGCCTTGAGCGCGGGGACCGAATCCAGAAATTCCGTAACGAAAAAAAACCTGACGCTCACCACTCCGACGGGCACGGAGTAGTGGCTTGTCTAACGTCGCGGTCGTTTACACAATACGGTCAGTTATTTCAATCTCGATTCTAATGTTCTAATAGCGTGTTTGGTAGAGAATCGGATAGTCAATCGACAATGCGCTGGATCAATCCCAAGGTCATGTCTTTCTTTTTGCGAATTCTTTTCATTGGAAGTACTTTATAAATATTATATTTAGTTTTTTATACAGGGTCATTGAAAAAATACCCGAAACCTCTTAATCCTGCCTTCATATCATGACCCTGAACAACATTTGTTCTACGACTTTTAAAATTTCGAAGCATTTTTTTCCATACAAAAAAAATTAACTTAGTCAAAATTTTGCATATATCATTTATGCGGTGACCGACGAAAGGCAGCCGTCCGGCCGCGCCGGCGCGGCTAGATCAAACGGCGCGCCACGCTCAAGGAAGCGAGCGGGCGCACAGCGCGGGGTTCGGGGTGACAGTCGCATGAGTGCCTTACTCGTAACGCAACACGTGTGCTTATACCGCGCGTATTAGTAAATTAACTACATATTAGCATTATTAGCGGTTTCATATTTTGAATTCAATTTACTTCATCCATCTGTTGATATTGAAGAATGTGTTATGAAGGTACATACTTATTAGCGTAGAACAATGCGATGAAAAATTCAGGGGTCAATGTACTACTTGTATGTTGCCTACATTTATTATTTTACTCGATTTTGGTTGCTTGCACTTAATAATCGCCAATAATTGAGCAAATCGGCTGTAGGTACGGTACCTACCTTGTTAAACGCAAGTCGACAAGGTCCAATTTAACATGCGCGCGGCGCGGCTATCAAAATGGGTACGCGCGTAGTATACGCAAATTTTACAGACGTGAAATAAATGAAAACAAATTGTTTTTGGCTACGTTGTTTAGTTGAGGTCAAAGTCGTAGAACAAATGTTGTTCAGGGTCATGATATGAAGGCAGGATTAAGAGGTTTCGGGTATTTTTTCAATGACCCTGTATATTGTCTAAGTTGATAAAAAATGATTCTTTTTGCGACTTCTTTTCATTGGAAGTACTTTTTAAATATTTTATTTAGATTGTTTTTATTTATTGCATAAGTTGATAAAAAATGCTATGCAATAGCTTTACCGCGGGAGTCCCCGAGGACCACACGTATATTTTTTAGAAGATTGCTTGCTTTCTCTATTCCTTTCTCATCTATAGGAACTTAAAAGACTTTTCATTTTAGACTTTAATTCCTTCTTGGGAAGATTAAAATTGTTGGCTATTTCATTCCACAAGTCTTCACGTTTATTTTTATTATGGTATTCCTTTTGTCGAGGATCCCATAACTCTTTAAAAGATCCATACATTTCAATTAAACGAATCGATGTTTCGTTGTCCATGTTTGTGCGCAGTGCGGCGGGCCGCGCGCGGCAGCCGCGCTCGATTGCCGCTCGATATTTGGACACACCTTAAAGGAATTACATGGTAAAATGTATGACCAATAATTAGTGTATTCATTCAACTATTCACATGCAAAATTTCATGTCATTAAATACAGTAATTAAAGAAAAACAATTAAAATACTGACGAAGCATCGAAAACCTACATAACCCGACCAAGTTCGGATGGCCACAAAAACGCGGCCGTGCAATATATTTCAGTGATCTATTCATGGTAAATTGTCCTATAACTCTTTAGTTACTAACGGAACATCATTGATACTTGGCAACATGTTGCAGACACTTACAAGGTTTGTATAAACGTGAAAATCTAGACCCCAAAGTGCAGACTTTTAGAACGACCCAATAAGCGTTTTTGACGTTTATATTTTTATCTTTTAAGCCCTGCGATTTTTTCTAAATCTGTTTTTTACACAAATATACACAAATTCAAAATAACATGTGTAAAAATCTACAGCTCTTTATGTAAGCGCTTTATATGAAAACTAGCTAATGGCCAAACGTTCGCGCAGCGGAAACTTGAATATCTCCGAAGTTTATGCATGCACAAATTTTATTTATACATACACATTTATTATTTTATACACACAAAGGACCATGGGGGATTTTGTATGAACCCCGTCCCCACCCTTCAACAGACTTGGGATGCGTCTTGATTTGTTCACTGGGACCCAGAAAAGTCTAAAGTACCTGTGTTAGTTTCAAAATCAATTGGGTTTATTTTAAAAAAATATTTTACTTTAAAATAAAAATCATTATTTTCTACAAACAAAAAGCATGTTTTCACGTAAACAAATGACGATTCTATACAAAAAAAAACTTGGTTCTCAAACGGATAATCTTTGAAAAACATTAACAGTATTCAGTTGATTAATATACATTTTAACTTATTAGTAAGTACATGTAAAGCATGTCAAACGATACATTTCTAACTTTTTATTTGCGGATGGGAAATCATCAAATAACTTTCCCCGCTCTGGGCGGAGCGGGGGGAGTGTCAGACTTGTACTGACTAAAACCCACCCATGTTCCTTCTGGGCAATAGAAAGAACTTGGGTGGGTTTTAGTTTTACGTTCCGGGGCCGCGGTATCTCTTTCGAACAACCCGCAACCCCGGCAGGCGGTGGATCTGGCAGGCCCCTTTGTTTTGCTGACATTTCTTTGAGGCGCACGTGGAACACTAATGCGCTGTCAACACGGTTTGTCGTCAATAGACGGACGCACAGTGAGCTACTCATTGCTCACCGTCCACAGGCCCGCATCGACGGTGGCCAGGAGTCATCTCTCGTTTCCCACGGCGGCTGGGTTAGTTTGACATGACCGCTTCCCATTCCCGGCGCCCGACGTCCGTGGCGTCTCCCGCGGCAGCTGGGTTGGTTTGAGGTTCTCTCCCTCACACGCCCGGCCACCTCCTTCACTAGCATTACTGCTTAGCAGAAGGAGGACCGCTTCCCATTCCCTCTCGCTCTGGACCATGGACTGAACCGCTCCCCCCAAGCTGGGCAGACCGGCACTGTGTCCTCCGGGTGATCGTCACAATGGTGACACCCGGGCGTTTCCTTCCGCCCGATTATGTTCAGGAACCTCCTGAAACTTCCGTGTCCGGTGAGGACCGGCGTCAGGCGGTAGGTGAGGACGCCATTGCGCCTCTCCAGCCACTCCTCAAAGAGGGGACTTACCGCCACTATTGTGGCGTGCTCTGCACAGGGTTGCGACAGT
Organism: Ochropleura leucogaster; assembly: GCA_958449745.1. NCBI lineage: Eukaryota > Metazoa > Arthropoda > Insecta > Lepidoptera > Noctuidae > Ochropleura > Ochropleura leucogaster. Next base: position 16,246,546 of record OY288216.1, read on the forward strand.
CGCTCTCTCCATGCCACCATGAGATCGCACCGGAGGTCTATCCCCGGTGTAGTGCCACTTATACAGGCTTGCAAGGACTATCAACTCCAAATCCCACGGTGAATACGCCAAGGAGGCTCGCCGCCTCGCTGGAGATCGTGCAGCAGCGTCGAATTAGCCTGACGGCTACCACCTTTTGGGGCGCGTTCAGGTAGTGGGCGGCACGCCGCGCTAAAGAACGCGTCCATTCCGGGGCCTCGTAAAGGTCCATGGACCGCACGACTCAGGCAAAGAGCCTACGGCAGGAGGCTTTTGGCCCCCTCAGATTTAAAATACTATTATGCATTTGTGCTGTTGCGAAGTATTTATGTCGACCTAACCCCATATACCATACAATGGATATAATGTGCGATTGATCGTAGACAATCGTAAGCTTAATATGATAGCTCCCTTTTTTTGCTGTCGGGGGGAAACTTTCAAAAGGCGACCGATCTTTGGGGACCAGACCAGACAGTGTAGGAGTTTTACCGCACTAAAACCACCCCGGTGATCACCATCTGCACATGAGCGGAGGCCCTGTTTCCTCTTAATTGACCGATCCAGAGCCCCCTCTGTGCTACGCCTGTTAAGGCACATCAATGTAGCGACTACACATAGGTCACCCCTGAGCCTCGCTGTGCATGTATGCACGACAGCACGTGACCACGGTGCTGCCGGTCATCTGTGAGGTCTCTCACTGAACGCTCAGAGTCCCCACTCTGAACGGCCGTGACCCTAAAGTCCCACCTGCTTTAAGTGTTGCAGGTGGGGTTTCCGGCGTGTTAAGGGGCGAGACGGTTGCCTTCTCGACTTCTTCTCCTACTGCGATCTGCGCTCTCACGATCCCGTTCGGCAGCCTCCTTCTGGACTATCTCTGTCTCGCCGAATGAGGTTACGCCTCTCCAGTTGTCAGAGTTCGCCAGCATAGCCCCAACTACAACTGGCAGAGACAGATCTTGCCCGATTCTAGCGTCCAAGACCCTTCGTTCCAAGTCGAACGTATACTGCGCAGAGTCCAAACCGCCGCCACAATCATGACAGCTTGCCGTGGCCTCTCTTCAAATCCTATTCAGGTACTCACTGAAGCAACCGTGATACCCTGTGAATCCTTGCACATTATCACCACTATGGCGGATGACGCAAATTCGACTGAAAACCCTCGCGTCCATATCTGTCAAGATCTATCCAGCGGTGGGAAACGTGGCAGGAGAGTTGTTACCTCAAAGGACCCAATACGGTATCTTCGTGCCATGCGGAATGCTCTTTTCCGCTGCAGACTGTTAATTTTAGTCCTAGAGCGTCGGACGTCTGACAGCCTATTTAACCAAACAGGCGCCCTATAAAGGACCATCGATCGCACAACCCCAGCGTAAAGGCGGCAAACTTCTTCTCATTGCCCCCCAAGATTGGGAACCAGTCTGTGCAAAGCGCTTAGCAAGCTGAATAGTCTCTTCAGCAGTGTCCCCGTCAGCTAAACCCAGGGTGTTATCCGCGAAGCAATTAATATTAACGCCAACGGGGACATCAATACGCAGAACCACATCGTAAGCGAGGTTCCATAAGAGAAGTCCTAAAACAGATCCCTACGGAACTCCACACATAATCTTCTTGCGACGAACGCTACCGTCCCGATCCTCACAGCAAATATATCTGTCACGAAGTTTTAACCCTATATATCGCACACTAAGGAAATGTGTTAGTAAAAGAGAAATAAATATATAAAAAAACAATATATCATAAAACCTAAACCCCACGTATTTGACATTTGTCGCCATAGTAAAAAGTTCTCCATTCGAGTAGATCTTTCAAATGACACGTGTTTCTAATCTGTTGGTTGGTGGGGACGTTTCTTCCCATGGTCCTTTACACAAATTTTTAGACACATCAGTTTTCTTCTAAAGTCTATATTTCAAAAAGAGTTCCGCTGGGCGAACGTTTGCGCAGCGGAATCAGTTTTTGGTGAATTTCTCCACAATGGCTGCATGCACAATTTTTTTTTTACCATACACAATTACACGACGTCATACACTAAATATCTGCATAATTAAAATCTTTAAATTCAACAACATTCCGCTGCGCGAACGCACACACTATTTACAATTTTCGCGATGACATTTATAGCGGCAAATGGCATATCCTGAATGCGCATTCGGGCGCAATAATCAAACGTTGGTTCAAAATTGCCATTGACACTGAAAACAACTGCTTCCAAACATCACCCCTTTGCCTCTTGGCATTTAAAATTGCATCGCGAATTACGTCACCAGAATCATATGGTTCGCCCTTAGGCCACAGCGGTGACACTACCACATGGTTGCAAGTAAGTGTTTCCTTTCCACAGTTTTAAAATAACTGGATTGTAATCGTTAATCTTAATTTCATTTGCTCCTTTTAATACACAAAATCGTCCATTGTCTGCAAGTGCTTTATCCGGTCCTAGACACACGGTGTTAGCATATGCTTGCCTAGGAAAACCAAAGCGACAACCACCAGTTTGGCGGTTTTTATTGCAGGTAGCAGTGTGTTTATATAACTGCAAATCTTTCACTAATTTGCGCAACATAGGGTCATTTGGATATGTGCATGAAAACACTCTCTTAATAACGGCAATTCCTTCTGGAGTAGAGAAATCCCGAACTGATGACTACACCAATCTAACATATTATGCAGTTGTGGGCCGCGGTTTTAGAATTCCACTCAGTACAAAAATGTCTTCAACAGGACCACCCAAGCAATCTGGATTTCTTTTCAGGAATCGCATAAGAGCGCACTGTAAATTGTCGTGCTAAGACTACCGGATGTTTTTGCATAAGATTTAACCGTTCCGGGACGTTCGATGTCATCAATGTCAAGTCCATCAGCGGTTAACAAGGCTTTTAACATATCTGTCAGGTTTTTTTTCGTTACGAAATTTCTGGATTCGGTCCCCGCGTTCAAGGCCCGCGATAGAAGCTATGCAATAGCTTAAAACACATATTTTATTAAAAGACTTACGTGTTATTAAAATTAAAACAATAAACTGCATTCTCATCATCTGCCTAGCCTTTTCCCAACTATGTTGGGGTCGGCTTCCAGTCTAACCGGATGCAGCTGAATATCAGTATTTTACATGGAGCGACTGCCTATCTGACCTCCACAACCCAGTTAATACTGGGTAATACGATACCCCTTGGTAAGACTGGTTGTCAGACTTTCGGCACACTGACTACTTGTAACGACTGTCAAAGATCTACAAATGACAGCCGGGACCAACGGCTTAACGTGCTTTCCGAGGCACGGAGGAAACTCGGTATGAAACGGGTGGTCACCCATCCACAGACCAACCTAGGCAAGCGCGGCTTAACCTATAGATCGACCCGAGCGGCTGCTATTATTTAGCCACGAGCTCCTCGTAAAACAATAAACTGCATTCTAATAGTAAAAAAACATCGGAAAATGAAATGCTGCCGTGAAAATTAGTATAAATTCACCAGAACTTTTATAAACGATATTTTTAATAGGCGGTTCCAGGATATTAATTTTATATCTGTTCCGGCAGTATATTGTTAATTACTTTAAAATAAACTAGTAAAAAAACCAGTTGAAACTTGTTAATAATACTGTTTTTAACGATATTTTTAACTGTCTTCAAAAAAGAACGAGGTTCTCAATTCTATTTATTTGTTTGTTATTGTGGGGCAATTTTCTTTTTTTTTTTATCGAGAGTGTTTCCATTTCTTGTGTCTTCCGAGGTGGCCCTTTTTTTTTCGTGTGGAAGTCCTCAATGGATTACCTCCGCCATTGCGGAGAGATCTGTCAGACTCTTACTAACTAAAACCACACGGTGTTTTTTTTCGTCACTTCTGGCTTAGGTGCGGGGACACATTCGCATTCTACACAATCACCCCAGCAGTGACTTCCGAGGTGGCCCTACATTAAGTAACTAATAATACATTTAACAAATGTAAACTCTGCTATCATTTTGCCGATTGTCGTAACGGCCAATGGCTTGATTGCCAAGAGCCTCGACGAACATCTGTCGAAGCTCTCCTTAGGCGGTTGGATCAAGGACATGATTCACACTCCGATACCACTGGATGCCGACCTACCTTCGTCGTGTGGTCGGGGCATATCTGACGGACAGGGCCGTCATCTACCCCAGTCGTTCTGGAGAGTGGAACCGGCGAGAGATGTCGTGCGGTGTCCCACAGGGATCGGTCTTGGGGCCGCTCCTGTGCGACATCGGTTACGACTGGGTGCTGCGCCGACCTCCCCAGCGGCGTCAGCGTAGTTTGCCTCGCGCGCCTGTTTAAGTGGCGCTCGGAGGCCCTACACCGGGGGGAAAACCCGCTGCCGCGGCAAGTTGCCGCTCGGCGGGCAGACCTCCGGTGCGATCTCATGGTGGCATGGAGAGAGCGACTATCGCCACCCCGTGCAGGGCACGCCACAATAGTGGCGGTAAGTCCCCTCTTTGAGGAGTGGCTGGAGAGGCGTCAGGGCGTCCTCACCTACCGCCTGACGCAGGTCCTCACCGGACACGGAAGTTTCGGGAGGTTCCTGCACATCATCGGGCGGGAGGAAGCGCCCGGGTGTCACCATTGTGACGATCGCCCGGAGGACACGGTGGAGCACACAGTGGCGATCTGCCCAGCGTGGGCGGAGCACTCACACACGGCGGAACACACGGTGAGCAATGGGTAGTTCACCGTCCGTCCGTCGATAGAGGACAGGCCGTATCGACGGCTCGTTCGTGTTTCACGCGCGCCTCAAAGAGAGTCAGCAAAGCAGAGGGGCTTGCCAGAGCTTCCGCCTGCCGGGGTTGCAGGTTGTTCGAAAGAGATACCGCGGCCTCGGAACGTAAAGGGCAATAGAAGGAACATGGGTGGGTTTTAGTCAGTACAAGTCTGACATGCCCCCCCGCTCCGCCCAGAGCGGGGGAAGTCATTGGATGATTTCCCACCCGAAAAAAAAAAAAAAAAATGGTTTAATTGAAATAAATGCTGTAGTGTATCTATTTAATAGAAATGTAAACACTGTCTCACACACACAAGTGGTCAGGTAGCTGTCACGAATATCAACTGTCAGTCATCACGGATGGCGGGAAAGTGGCAAGGTCAAGCGGACCAGGAACGGGGACTTGGTTTTGCTGGTGAGTCAAATTACTACAAATGCTTTTTGTTTGAGTTTGGGTAGTTCGAAAGAGATACCGCGGCCCCGGAACTCGGTCAGTAAAATTCTGACTCTCCCTCCCCGGGGCGCAGTAAGTTATTTGATGTTTTCGTATCTCTAAAAAAATAAAAATATTGCAGGTAATTTTGTATCTGGTTAGGGCCCTTAAAGAGGGTACCCGGCGCCCCTAAGAACGCCGGGAACCCTCTCAAGCCTGTACCCGGCTGCGACGCCCCCAGCCATTGGTGGCCCGCGGCCCCAGCCATTGTCCCCCTCCTGGCCCCGGCCGTTGTCGGCCTCTTTGGCCCGGCTGTCGGCTAGCGGTTTGCTCCCACGTAATTCGGCGTCGATTATCACGGCGAGCAGCCGCGGTTGTAACGGGTTCAGAGGCACCAGGGGTAACAGGTTTATTGACTGGGGTTACTTTGCTATCTTCACTGGCTTGCTTTGCATCCGGTGGGCCTTCGGCTTTTTGTCCTGCCACCGACATTTTCTCTCTTTCTTTCTTTTTTCGCGCCTCCAGTTCGTCTTCTATAATTTTTTCCAGTCTTTTTTTCTCGTCCAAGTGGTTTGATGCCTTTTTGTGTGCACCGTCTACCTTTATTAGAACCCACCAAAGGTAACAAAAGTCTACGTGGAGTCTTGCCACTTTTCCGTGAATCCTTATTTGAATAGTTGGCCACTTTACTGTGTTTGTATCATGACGGACTGCGTGAGAATAGAATCGCATCATTCTTCTAAAGATTCTGACTATCAGTCGAAATGAGTATGCAATACGGAAGCCAGAATCCGTAGTGCTGTAGTATTTACCGTTAGTCAGCTTCCTTATTTTGTGTCTTGCCATATACAACACTTGAAGCATGAGGTCAAGAGCTTTTCGCCTCAGGTTTTGATGTAGCGCTCTCCAATAATACCAATTTCCAAGCGCATTGGAGATAACCGCTTGTCTTCTCGACGCGTTTACTTTTGGATTATCTTTTGCCATATTACCTACGATAGAATCCATTTTTTTTCGAAATTTGTTTATATTTAGTTTTTCTAAGTCAACTGATATATTAGTGACTATCGCGCCAGGTTCGTCATCATAATCCAGCGATGTTTTTTGAACAAGTGTCGGTAAAACCTCATTTAAGTTAGGGAATTCGTCAAAAGCAAAATCGATTCCATCTATCGAATCATTAAAGTGTGATTGAGAATGAGCTTGTATTGATTTGTTAAGGTTTCGACCAAAAGGTAAAAAGACTGAAAAAATACAATATTTTTATTAACGGATAGGATTCATGGAAAAATTTGGGAAGTGAAACTATAAAATAAACCGATTTACACTATTGCCGCACACCATTTAATAATCACTCTACTCCCCATGAAATAACTACCGCTCATATGGACAAATATAAAATACTAGCTGTTCCCCACGGTTTCACCCGCGCTGCTCAGCACCTGTTGGTCGTAGCGTGATGTTATATAGCCTATAGCCTTTCTCAAGAAATGGACTATCCAACACTAAAAGAATTTTTCAATTCCAACCAGTAGTTCCTGAGATTAGCGCGTTCAAACAAACAAACAAACTCTTCAGCTTTATAATATTAGTATAGACTAGCTGTTCTCCGCGGTTTCACCCACGCTGCTCAGCACCTGTTGGTCGTAGCGTGATGTTATATACCCTATAGCCTTCCTCAAGAAATGGACTATCCAACACTAAAAGAATTATCCAATACCAACCAGTAGTCCCTGAGATTAGCGCGTTCAAACAAACAAACAAACAAACGAACTCTTCAGCTTTATAATATTAGTATAGATTAAATACCAAGGAGAAATGAAAGTGTAATAAAAAACCTGAAAAACATCTTTTTACACTGGCTAAGCTTGACAATTGAATGTGGTCGTGGCTGCACAATCTGTGACTTAAAAATTCATAGCCTTTTCTCAACTATGCTGGGGTCGGCTTCAAGTCCAGTCGGATGATGCTGAATATTTACCAGTATTTTACATGGAGCGACTGTCTGTGGTGTTTAGTGGTAAATGTCGCAGAAGTTAGGTTAACATATATGTATATGATATACTAGCTGTTCCTCGCGGTTTCACCCACGCTGCTCAGCACCTGTTGGTCGTAGCGAACAAACAAACAAACTCTTCAGCTTTATAATATTAGTATAGAAAGTATAGATGACATAGATATATGACCGGTGTTAATGACTGTCAATCCGACCTCGTCAACCCATTGGCCTGTTAACACTGTCAGTCTTCTGAGTACCACGACTTTTACCTTTACTAAAATTATTTAACAAATAAAAACTACAACTTACAAAGCAACACAATAAGTTTCATAATTGATATTATTTAAATTTGTAATCTCTCATTTTTTAAACGAAAATAACTGTGTTATAATTTATGCAGAACGCTTTTGATTGGATAAGGTGGGGCCTAAGTTTTAAAAAACGATAAATAATAATAATTACTAAAAATGCAATTATTTTTTTAATTTGTTCAGCATTAATATTTACTGCAAATTAATACGTTATCGATGTCCGAGTGCAAATAACCAAGGCCTTGGATTCGTTTCGGTGAAGACAGCAGCGAAGCCATTCCTAAACCTAGTCTTTATCGTCCTAATCATCATCATCTTCAAAGATTTTCTTTTTTAACAATTTTCCTATTTCTTATATAGATAACTAGCTGTTCTCTGCGATTTCACCCACGCTGCTCAGCACCTGTTGGTCGTAGCGTGATGTTTTATAGCCTATAGCCTTCCTCAAGAAATGGACTATCCAACACTAAAATAATTATCCAATTCCAACCAGTAGTCCCTGAGATTAGCGCGTTCAAACAAACAAACAAACAAACTCTTCAGCTTTATAATATTAGTATAGATTTTTACCAATTATTTGTGAATGAATGGGCATTGTGGTCCTTGTAGTTTCGTAGACGCTTGTTAACTTCTTATTTTATGTTGTGTAAAGTAAGTAATGATTTACTGTCGGGCCTATGCTGTCCTCTCATACTTAAGTTGTAACGCTTAAACTAAATGCACAACTAACTACATTTTCCACAGAATACAAAAAAAATATATAAATCAGAACGACGTGCGCTTACAAATTAAAATAAAAAGAACAAAAACAAAAAATATAACAGAATGAATTAATATACAATGAATGTTTTTTTTTTAAGAATAATGATAATAGTAACATTTTGATAAATTTGATCAGGCTTTCAAGAATTAAAAATAAGAAACTAGTAAAATACTGAATATAGAAACTAAACAATTCATATATCAGAATTTTATTAGAGTTGGAATTATCAATAGTTTCACAAACAAGTCGTCTAAACTGTCCTGATAGTACAGCGAATATATCAATATCAATGAAAAGTTTATTATATTGATCAGCCAGGCGACGCAAGGTTGCTTGTAAACCTGCATTCGTACGTGTAGATAATACGGCAAACAAGGGCCGCATACGTACCCCACGGCATATGGTTGTTCTTGGTACACACGACGACATATCAACCTATACAAAACCAGTTTATGCTGCTCTCTCAACAACGGATCGTACACCATAGATTTCAAGTACAATGAGAGATCCGCATAAACTGGTTTTGTATAGGTTGATCTGGCGTCGTGTGTACTACGTAGCTGATCTTATTGATAATATCAGTACAATCAAGTGTGTTTTTGCATAATTGATATAGAAGCATTTTTGTTTGTGTCTGTTTGTTACCTCTTCACGCTTTAAATTCGTGATAACGCAGTTCCCCTTTCCTGATTTAAAGGTACCGGCTATATGTAGTTATTGCCCTTTTTTTTTTCTCGGTTGGGAAATTATCAAATAACTTCCCCCGTTCTGGGTGGAGCGGGAGCGCGTGTCAGACTGTTGCCCTTTACGTTCCGGGGGGTCTACTCTCTTTCTCCGAAACGTAACTTCGTTAACGAACGAAAGTAAAAAGTAGTTACGTTTGTAACCCTACTCTATATCATTTTGCGTGAATTAGAGTAGGTTTAGAAAATTTTAATGTCAAATAAACTTCGGACGTCCAAAAATTTCGAAATGAATGAAATGAAATGAAACCGTGGTAGAAAACGTTTGAAGTTTCGGCCGCAATTTCGTTTTACGTAGAATTAGAGTAGACCCCCGGGGCCGCGGAATCTCTTTTGAACAACTCGCAACCCCGATTGTTTTTGCCCTTGCGCCTTATATATTATTATTGTAATAGCAATGCTAAGTTTTCCCTTTTCTTCCCTCTTTCTCCCTTATATCTCAATTTTAAAAATAGCCTATGTCCGTCTCCAGGGTCTCAACTCTCTGTACCAAATCTCATCAAAATCGGTTTAGCCATTTAGGTGAAAAGACGTAACAAACAAACTCACTTTTGCCTTTATAATATTAGTAAGGACTAGTAAGTATATTAACATTAAAAGATATTAGTAGCCAACAACAGTTGGGGAAGACCATGGACAAGTTTACTGTATAATTAAATGCTTAAACAATAGTGGGTAAGGTTGGCCGATGTTTACAGTAGGTATGGCAGGTCGGGTGTTTTTACCATACTCGAAATCAGGTGAGTTTCTTAGGGGTCTGCCTACTATTATTATAATCATTATTATCTAAGAATATGTTAAGGCTAGAAATTGCACATGTAGTTTTTATATTCCTCAGGAAAATATTCCCGTTGTGCAAGACACGTCAAAATCTGTGTTGACGCAAACAACTCATTACGTGTGGGTGAGTTAGATACGGCATACAGGTGCTTTGGTATTGTGATTCATTAATCACAATACCAAAGCACCTGTATGCCGTATCTATACTAATATTATAAAGCTGAAGAGTTTGTTTGTTTGTTTGTTTGAACGCGCTAATCTCAGGGACTACTGGTTGGAATTGGAAAATTCTTTTAGTGTTAGATAGTCCATTTCTTGAGGAAGGCTATAGGCTATATAACATCACGCTACGACCAACAGGTGCTGAGCAGCGTGGGTAAAACCGCGGGGAACAGCTAGTACAGTTATAAGAAGAAAACCAACTGTCAAATATCATCCGTGTGCGGTTGTCACCGTCGGCGTTCCAGCTGTTGTAGAACCCAATGGCTTGGCACGCGACGATGGCAAAAGACCGGACGGTATGTCCTAGTTTCCGTGGAAGTTGGGTATGCCTTTAGTGTGGGACGCAACGTGCGTCAATACTCTTGCGCCATCCCATCTTCTTAGCTCTTCGTGCTGCGCTGGCGCTGCTGCTGCGGCTGCAGAGAACCTCAAGCGGCGTAAATATAGTAACCTTATTGGGAACTATATTTTCAAACCGTTTGGGATTGAAACTCTGGGATGCGGGGTCCTTGTGCTCACAGCATTTTTAAGGAAATTTTGAATGGTTGTCTATAAAAGTTTGGGATTCGAACTTTTACCATCATTCACTTGGTAAATCTTATGATTTGCATTCAAGGAACGGTAAATGTGGAAAAAAATCATCATCACTTTCTCTCACTCACGACTCAGAGTACCCCGACTCGGATAGATTAGGTTGGTTAGCCTTCGTGATTTTTTTTTAAACCACCCAGAAATAGGAGGCTCGCGTAGCGGGGCTCCGTCGACCTATCTTAGGGCAGGTGGTAATCAGTTGTAAATATTAGAGATGTATTAAACTAAAACCAACATTTACCAGTCCACATTGATAAAACCTAGAATGTACTGAATTGGAATGGCAAAAGTCCGAAAAAATCGTCCCTTTATAAATACTTACATTTACCAAGTCATGTCGGTAAATCTTAGGTTTTACTAGAAAATCTAAAGATTTTCCGTAGTTCGAGCTTTTACAGATATACAGTATGTTAATTAACAGAAGGCGTTTCTGTTAACCGAATAATTATCTTTAAAAAAAAAAACAATTTTTTTCTAATAAAATCAATTTCTAAACGAGTGGAAAATAACTTTACTTACGGAAGTCGGTGGCAAAAAAAATTACAAAACAAACAAGAGTAACGAACCAACTTCTAAAAGTAAAGTTATTTTGCACGTTTTAGTTCAGTTAGCAAAAAAGGTTTTTTTAATTAAAAAAAAAATTGTTATGCAATGGTGATATTATTTCACTAAATTTTGTATCGAGTACCTACTCATTTTCCGTTATTACTTAAAGATATTAGCAGATCATCCATAAAAAAAAACAAGAAAAAAATACAGGGTGCAATAATTGCACCCTGTATTTTTTTCTTGAATTTATTATATTGTATATTTTTTTTTAATAATGCCCATGACTTCAATTATTGAAGTTATGGGCATTATTTTAAACTAAGGCTCTACTCACGATACTAAGTGAAATAGGGATACTATAACGCAAATGAAAAATATTATTAATGCAAACTACACTCTTTTGCAAAAAAAACGGGCCCCTAAAGAAATTTACGTTCTAAGGTCGATTTGAGTTAATTAAATGAAATTTATTTCTTTGACGTAGTCTGTATACTTATAATCCTGTAAAATGTGTAAATAAATGCGCGTGAAGTGAATTCGGGCAATTAAAAAAAAAAACGATGGATTCTTTAAAACCGATGTACACGCCCAAACAATAAGAAGTGGTCGGCAATAAATACAAGTTTTTTTTTTACTTTTTTAATTAATTTAAGTTATAAATGTAAAAACCTAATAACGAGTGTGACCTCCTCTTGCCAAAATCACAGCTTGAATCCTTCTGGGCATGCTTTCCACGATGTTTTTAATAACGTTTTGAGGTGCTAAAAAGAGTCATTGCACTCTCATGCAATGACTTTTTAGCTCCCTGATGTTTTGTGGAGCAGGTTGCACTGATCTTACCCGTCTCTTTAGAACATGACATGTCCAGACATGCTCAATTGGATTGAGGTCAGGACTTCGAGCTGGCCAATCTAAACGACGGATCCCAACTTCTTGCATGTACGCTTCCACGTCGTCAGAACGGTACGGGCGATTATTGTCGTCCATAAAAATGGAATCTTCCCCAAGTGCAGTCAATGTGGGTTGTGGCAAAAGTTCTGCGATTAACGACAATTATTTTATGGGATGAGAGTAGAATGGCAAATAAAAAATCACTAGAAGCATTGAATCGGACAATGCAAGATTGCATTGTTTATGTGGTAGATAATCAACATCTTTTTGGTGGTGCTTTGATATAACTGTCAGGGGATTATCGTAAAATATTGCCTATCATTCCTGAATCAACTCCTGCTTATGACATAAATGCTTGTTTGAAGTCATCAGTGCTTTGGAGAACAAAAATGTCAGCGGCTCATGAGTCTTAAGATGAGGGAAGACAATTGTAAAAAATTGGTGATGGCAAAATACAAACTGTCAGTACCAACGGATTGATCGCTGTACCGAACAATTTTTGTACAATTGTGCAATCGATCGATGAATTGATTGAATGTGTTTTTCCAAATATTCTTTAGAATTACAGAAATCATGATTGGTTGAGAGAACGCGCCATTTTAGCACGGAAGAACATTCATATCAATGCCATTAATTTTAAAATTCAAGCGAAACTGCCAGGTGTGGTCACGATATATATGTAAATCAATTGATAGGGCTATGAATCAAGATGAATCAATGAATTATCCAATTGAATTTTTAAATTCATTGGAACCGGCTGGTATGCCACCGCATTCTTTGAATCTGAAAGTTGGTCCTTTAATTATATTATCGCGAAATATTAATGTACCAAAATTGTGTAATGGCACCAGATTGGCAGTTAAAAAGTTATTGCCAAATTTGATTGATGCTACGATGTTAACTGCTAAATCAAAAGCAGAAGTTTGTTTGATACCTCGTATCCCTGTGATACCAACTGATATGCCATTTGAGTTCAAACGATAATAATTTCCGGTGTATCATTTGCGATGTCCATCAATAAAGCCCAGGGGCAAACGTTTGTGGTGTGAATTTGGAAAAATCATGTTTTTAACAAGGCCAACTTTATGTTGCCTGATCCAGAGCCCTTAGCCGTTGGTCTTTTCATGCTCAAAATGGACAAACAAAAAAATATTGTTTATCCAAATGTCTTGGATTAAGATAGCTATAAAAAAATATTTTTTTGATTAAATAATAAAATTTGATGTTCATTTTTTTTATTATATCAATTTATACGTAGCGAAGCACTTACCGGGCTTCTAGATACCTAAGAATATATAGATAAGTAGAACAGGTTCAATCTTGTACCCTAGACTAGGCTAGTTTTTCTTTTTTTTTTTGAGTTCAATTTTGTCGTATGGCTCACTGATTGCAAAGATCTTGCGGATCAGCGCGGCGGTGTCGCGCATGTCTACGTCAAAGTGCACGACGCGCTCATACAACCGCATCAGAGTGTACATATGCCGTTTTTCATTGGTTAACAAGTCATGCGCTATTCCCACCATCTTCAACTGCTCAGTTTTCAACCTTCGCATTCTATTAAACAAGTATCCTAGCTTGTATCTCTTATCATTTCTAACAAAATTCCGTTGTAACAGAGCTTTCCCCACTTCGTAACGACAGTGCATTGCAAATTGGACCAAAATCATTTTCAATTGGTTTCTTTTTCGTTCCTCTAAATTTTCATTGTCCTCGGGGTCCTTATATTTAACAGTAGAAAAAATATCAAATATTCCTCTCCGGCTTTTCGGCATATTTTTTATTTTTTCTTTATATTCTTTGGTAGAGTTCGAATACTTTTCATTGATATCTATGAAATCATGGAGGTCGAAGCTGTGGTCCGATATGTTGGTTCGGTTGAATTTAAATACATCGTGCAACTCCATATCAAGACCATCGAGGTCGTGGTCCGGAGGTGTAGTGTTGCTGGGCGTTGGCGGCAGCTCATCGGTATTGCCATCCTCTGGTTCTTTAAGGAACAAATCCTCCATGGACGCTAAGTTTCCGAATAGTGTATGATAGACGTCACCATCTCCGAATTGATCCCCATTGCAGTTCGAAAGATCTGATGAAATATTTTTTCTTGTTAGACACGTCAAACGGTTTAACCGTTATAATAAATGGGGCAATATTTTCTACTAGGTAAAATTTTTAATAAAAATGTATTTCACCAGATACAAATACATAATTTTGTTAGTAATTACTAATACAAATATTTACTTGTCATATAATTACAAAGGTTTGGTGTATTATTAACCCGTGAGAAGGCGCGCTATGAGCAAATTGCTCACACAAAAATTTAACTGAACCATTTATGATCTTACCCTCGCACTACCGTTTTAAGAACCTAGGTACCTTCCTAACTATTCATCCCCTCTTCCTTGACGCAACTTTCGTGGCGGTCGGTACCGTTGCGGCTGCGCAGCGAAGCGTTTGTGGAGGCCGTGTACCATCGTGCGGCAATTTGCTCATCACGCGCTTAGGCGCGGATGAGCAAATTGCCGCACGCGGCAGAAGGCGCGCTATGAGCAAATTGCTCACACAAAAATTTAACTGAACCATTTATGATCTTACCCTCGCACTACCGTTTTAAGAACCTAGGTACCTTCCTAACTATTCATCCCCTCTTCCTTGACGCAACTTTCGTGGCGGTCGGTTCCGTTGCGACTGCGCAGCGAAGCGTTTGTGGAGGCCGTGTACCATGGTGCGGCAATTTGCTCATCACGCGCCTAAGCAATTACTTTCCACCGAACATGCAAGATACATGTGTTCAGCGTGTTTTGAGAAGCACATCAGTGATAACCAAATTAATGAGTATAATTTTGAGTTTTTGTAATTTATAAAGTTTTTATTGTGATTTTTATGAAATTGCCAATTTTTTTTAAATTATAATGAGTTATTTTGTTATTTGCTATAGAAGTTGCATTTACGTTCAATAGTTTTAATTACAATACTCATTTTCTTATTAACTAAACCTTGTTTTATTCATTTACATACATTATAAGCCAATAAATATAAACTCTATAAAAATATGAACATTTACGATAGTGTGAGCAATTTGCTCACGCGCGCCTCCTCGTGTAAGAAAATTAGGCGCGCCTTCTGACGGGTTAAACATCCTACTTATTGAATAAATAATTAAAATACTTACAAAACAATGTATAATAAAATGAAAACGCTAACATCTCCTGTAGCAGTTTTTGTAATAAACAGACCTGTTGAACAAGCTCATTAAATCGAATTATTTGGATTTCCCATTAAAATAAATTGGTAAAGTTTACGATGCATCGGTATATAAAAAAAACCTTTATTGATGACACATTTTTTTACAGTATACCCAGAATGCTACTTAACTATGTATACTATACAATATCGTGTTACATAATATGAGGTCCTATGTCCTGTTAATATCCGATCCGTGAGGGTATATAAATCATCGACACTAGATTCTATTGATGTTATCCTTTATGAATAACAAGTAATCCTTATTAATATTATATATAAAATTCTCGTGTCACAGTTTTCGTTCCCATACTCCTCCGAAACGGCTGGACCGATTTAAACGAAAATTTGTGTACATATCGGGTAGGTCTGAGAATCGGCCAACATCTATTTTTCATATCCCTAAGTGGGCAGCGGGTGAAACCGCTGGGCACAGCTAGTTAATATTATAAAAGCGGAAGTGAATTTGTTTGTTGGTTACGTCTTCACGCCCAAATGGCTAAACCGATTTTGGTACAGAGATAGTTGAGACTTAATAATAAATAATAAATATCTTGGGACAACTCACACACGGCTATCTGATCCCAAGCTAAGCAGAGCTTGTGTTATGGTAACCAGACAACTGATATACATAAGGCTAAACTGGCTGCTAAGAAGTTGGGTATCCTAGCAAAGGTGAGACAGTATTTCACACCGGAACAGTTGCTGAACTTATATCAAGCGCAAGTTCGATCGTGTGTGGAATACTGTTCTCATCTCTGGGACGGATCCGCCAAATACCAGCTTGAAGCGCTAGAGTCTATAGAGAAACGAGCCAAGAGGCTCATCGGCAACGACGCGCTGGTTGAGTCAAAGCTCCAGAGCCTGGAACATCGCCGGCGCGTTGCCAGCCTTTCGGTTTTCTATCGGTTACATTTCGGAGAGTGTGCGATGGAATTGCACAGCCTAATTCCGCCAAGCCCGTTCCATCATAGGACTACAAGACGTACGGCGATGCGCCACCGTTATATGGTAGACATTCCACCCACACGCACTAAACGGTTTGGGAATACCTTCATTGTGCGTACTGCTAAGGAGTGGAATTCCCTGCCGGAGTCTGTATTTCCTGACAGCTATAACCTGGGGGTCTTCAAGTCAAGAGTGAATAGGTTATTTCTAGGTAAGCGTGCTTCATCGTCGACCACATCATCACTTACCATCAGGTGAGATAGTGGTCAAACGCGAGCCTATCAATAATAAAAAAAAAAAAAAAAACATACTTATATAATTTATAGATACATACATATTATAGATAAATCACACCCAGACACAGAACAAACAATCATGCTCATCACACAAAGTTTGTCCTGGGTGGGAATCGAACCCACGACCTCCGGCTCAGCAGTCAGGGCCACTAACCACTAGACCAACAGGCCCGTCAAACTTGATAGTTGATAGTTGGAGACGGACATAGGCTATTTTTTTTAAGTGAGAATTGAGGGACAAGTAGAGAAGAAAAGGGAAAACTTAGCTTTGCAATTACACAAAACAAAGCGCAAGGGCAAAAACTACAGGTAGCAGGTAGGTACCTGCAACTCAGCAAAGGGGAACCGCGAGCGAAGTCGCGGGCAAAAGTTAGTACAAATTAAAATATTCTTGTGAAATATACATACTTGATTTTTTTGTCTTTTTCGGCTTTCACAAGATAAGATTCTTGTGAAAGCCGAAAAAGACAAAAAAATCAAGTATATTGACTTGGCTTGCGAGTTTGTCGACATTTGGGATGTGGACACAGCGATTATTGAGCCGATAGTCGTTACAGCCAATGGCTTAATTGCTAAGAGTCTCGACACCTGAGAAGGCTCTCGTTAGACGGCTGGATCAAGGGTTTGATGCAGAAAGCGGTACTCCTAGACACGTTTTGTTTCTTTAGGAGGTTCATCTCTCTGGAGCCCTGACCGCCAGTAGCTTAGACCCTGTTTCCCAAATCGGGTGGGCTACTTTATTTTGTATTTTTGTTTACTTTGCATTATAATAAAATATGTGTAAAAAAAAAATTAACGAAAAAATAAAATATAAACAGGTTTCGTTTAGCTCAACCAAATAACGTTTAAATCAGTTTAAATCAATTTGTTTAAATACACTGATGTGTATAGATTTATACCTTTTAAAGTTGGTTAATATTGGACTGAAAACCCCACTCACCTGAGACCAGACCGTCTAAAACTTAATAGCTTTTATATAAAATCTTAGTAAAATCATCGTCGGACTCGTCGCTCAGCTTCGCCTTGCCGCCGTCTGATGGACTTGGATCACCTGATCATCTGTGCAACCAATTGCGGTTGTTGCGTCTAGCTCGAGCGATGAATATTTCCCTTCGCCGACGGCACCAACACCTGTACGTCGGTAGGGGCGAGGCCGAAGCCTGGGACCAACCGCCCAACCGGCCTCGAGCTCGACCTCGGGCCAACCGGCTTCAAGCTGGGCCCCCATATTACGGGTCTACAGAAGGGAGAACTAACTTCACTGAGTACCATGTTACAATGCTGTCTTCCTGAAGAAAAAAAACATGGGATAATCGTATACGGGTATGCAGTGAGATGTGGTGGCAGTGGACAAGTGACTGACCCCGGTTTCCATGGCTAAAGAGGACTGTCGCAAACCTGTGGTGCTTACTACTGATGACCACAAGGAAGTATGGCAAGGCATTGAGTTTCACGGGCGCTTTTACCGAGCTCTTCATGGGCCCGATTTAGACTTTCTAGCGTCCGTATCCTGGCTACGATTCGGTGACCATTTTGGGTAAACCTTAGAAAAAGAAACAACTAAAATATCTCGACTTGCCATCAGAGTCATCTACCGTCCGTAGATGGCTCTGTTTCGCTTGAGACCTCGATAAATAAGTTCCAACATTGGATTCAAAAATATTTTAAATCATTATTTTATACCAAACATCAGTAAGATATATGTAAAGATTTACCTTTACATATATCTTACTGATTTAACAAACACTCACACAGCCTTTTTAAGGCAATTTTAAAACGTTTGGTTGACACTTCCCGTGACCCAAGGGCTGGCTTTTACTTTGGCCAGAGGCTTAGCGTTGCCATACAACGTGGCAACGCGGCCAGTCTCTTGGGGATTTTGCCAACTGACAGCGTTGAGGACGAATTTGTTGACGTTTTTTTTTAATTTATTTATAAGTTTAGTTTAGTTTAATAATTTTAGTTTAATTTAGTAATTGTTTGTTAAGTTTATGTAAAATAATGGAAATAAAGAATAATCGCCATCAACAAACATGGTTACAGAAACATCTTCAACCAAATCAGATCCAATATGTTAATTAACTACGTTCAAGATTATAATACCTTCTTGTAGATCATACTGAAACATCCCAACCTTCGGGTAAATACAATAGACATCAAGTTGGTGAACTGTGCTTTTCTCCAATAAATTCAAAACCATTCATCAAAATATTGCGGGTTTCATAGCAAAATCTAACTTTCTCACTGTACGTTTAGATGAACTCACTGAAATAAACATAAATGTTCACGTCGTGTGAATAACAGAACACTTTATTAGGGAAGGATAACAAAATCAGTTGCATGTCCAAATTGTTGTTTAGCTGCCAATTTTTGTACAGGAGAAAAATGGGGACAGGCTTGCATCAAAGCTAGTAACGGTATACAATGGAAAGAACTACCTAAAATTTCAAATATGCCTTGTTCGGGCATAAGTTTTTTTGATTTGAGTGCTGTGGTATTGAGATTACGCAATGTAAGATAATTGTAATCTATATTTTTTTATAAAGCACAAAATGTCAATAATCTTAATTAATGCTTGGACAAACTTGAGATTGTATTGTAGAAATATCACGAGTACATTAAAAAACATTGTTATTGTTGGAGATTTTAAGGCGCGTAGGTCATAGCAAACACTTTGTAAAACGTCTAGATTTTCATCGCAAAACTAGTCGTATCTGCACATACAGAAGCCAAAGAAAAATACGGTGTATAGTCATATACATAAAGAAAAGACTTAAACAAAAACAATTTACAAAAGTGGTCTAGTGCTGCGAAAAAAACAAATGTTTAACATACCAAGAAAAAAATGTTTCGTCTCGAAATTCTCTATTTTTTCAGCAACAACCATCTTGTCATATTTTTTATATATCTACTAGCTGTGCCCAGCGGTTTCACCCGCTGCTCACTTAGGGGTATGAAAAATAGATGTTAGCCGATTCTCAGATCTACCATATATACAGATATATACACAAAATTTCGTTTAAATCGGTCCAGCCATTTCGGAGGAGTATGGGAACGAAAACTGTGACACGAGAATTTTATATATTAGAAAATAAGAAATTATTAAAATATTAACATCATGACAGTACCTTGTCAATTTATTTATGAAAACATCATGTATGTCAGGAAAAACTTGCATCTTTTCAGTAAAAGAGGTGACAGACACAATTATAATACTAGAAATAGGGACTAATTAGTTCAACCAGGTTTCAGGTTAGCTAAAGTAGACTCATCTTTCATGGGGTACTGTTTGAAATGCTACAATAAAATACCTCCCGACATTCTTCAACTGAATGAAACGAAATTTAAATCTTGTATTAAACGCACACTATGTAAGCAAGCATATTATAAGTTGGGGGATTATATTGATGATAAAAATGCTTGGCTCTATGCTAGTCCTGCTCCACAAGCTTCGGATACTAACCAATGAGTTTATCCCTATGATAAACTCATTGGTTAGTATCCGAAGCTATAGTGGAAGCTGCAGAAGATTGTAAGACTATCTTTGCAATGTATAGAATCAAATTCTCTAGTATTGTATAATTATAAAGCCCATATGTGAGTGCTATGTATTATCATTGACTTGACGAAGCCCTGGTGGTTGATAGTGTCATGCTCGTGTCGGGTCATTTAGCTTTCTTCAAAATGGTCGAGCTGAATGGGGCTGATCCATACGTCATGTTCGTGAACGGGCGCTGTCAGTTGGGACTGGTCATTTTTTAGCTACCAGGGTTCATTTATAACTTATTTAGATTTAAAATTAAATTTTGCTTTTTATTTACTCTGGACGCTCTTACTGTGCACGTCTTTCTACATCGTTCTCACATATTTGTATAATCTCAACGCGAATGATGTAAATACGATTTTGTAAAAATATTATAATTTAAAAGAGTGTCCATGGAGTTTCTTGCCCATTCTTCTCCATAGAGATCAACGCTTTGGAATGGGCAACTACAGTACTTTCACGTGTTATTATGCCTTGTGACCGGGACTGTAGATTCATTTTGTTTCTTGACATTCAAAAGTGCCTGTAATGGTCTAATTGAAATAAATGGTTTGATTTGATTTGATTTGACTAAACCTTGGGCATTCGAAGAGTAGGTGCCAGACTGTTTCATCGCAGCTGAGGTCACAAACGCACGAGGGACTGTCTTTGGGGTGAAATCGGTGGAGATACGCTGAGAATCCTCCATGTCCTGTTAGAACTTGTACATGGACCGATGTGAGAACTGTGTCTTTGAGTGTCTTTTTCGCCGCTAAGACGTCGGGGAAGATCACTTTTGTTACCGTTCCCGTAATAGAGGAATCGTATCGCGCTTGCCATTTCTATATGTGTATTAGTATTAGTAAGGATTAGTGAAGACCTAAGCATCTTAGATTTGCGGTTAAAGGAACTGCCTAGACTGTAATTTTTAAAGTGAATTAACATTCCATAGTCTTTTAGCCAATGTTCGGTGAAACATACAATATCAAACTTGGTTTTTTCTTAAAACAATTCAATCTCTAGTTGTTTTGAAAAGAAGACCTTGAATATTTTGATGAAATAATTTCAAGGAATTCTGCTTAGCCCCTTTTTAAATTTAACTATTTGAGAGCAAGAAGGGACCTTGGTGTTAGTGAGTGTAACGCTAATGTTATTTATTTCTTCTGTTGTCTTACTAGTTAGTTTAAATGAGCTGGATTGAGCGACAATACTTCCCTGCCTTCCTTGTAAAAAGGTATATTAGTATTAGTACTAATAGTCGCAGTGTGTGAATGTGTTAATAATAGAACAAAACAAAGACATAATATTTCATTCGAAATACATTTTTATTATTTTTAATCAATAAACTTAGCGTCGAAAATCGCCGATCGATTTTTAGTATAGTTTTTGAATATTTCTTTTGCTAGGGCATCCCTTTCTACAATTAGATCGGCCAAAATTTCGACGTTAAACCAAAGATGCATTTGCCTCTCATTTGTAGCCATGACGTCGTGAATGTTGTGTCTGTACATAGTACTTTCTCTTGCCAATAAGCAGCCTCTATAAGCTCTAAAAGAGAATGTGCCGAATGTTTTGGCTGCATTGTCTGCTTTATTAAATAGGAAGCCCATTTTGTAAAGAGCAAACTTTTTGTATTTGTTCCTATATATTTGCATGATAACCATTTTGTTTCGGGTCGTATAAATTGCTTGCTTCATAAGCTCGTGCAGCCGATATCGAAGATCGAACCGATCTACTTGTACACCGTGGTAGAGTTTCGAAGGTCTCCAACCAAGGTTGTGTCTGTGGTCATCTACCCGGCGTCCATTTTGATCTAACACTACTTTGGGGTCTCCGTTCTCAATATTAAGTGCCATGAGTTCATCAGTGGGATCCATAGCCCGGAGCATAATTTCTGATTGTTCCTCGTTAGATACAATGAGGCCGTTGTACTTCCTTTGTTTGTCAATTTGTTCCCAGATAGTACCGGGTTCAAATTTTTTCAAATAGTCTTCGAATTTCCATTTCTTTTTAGTGCCATTGCCGCTACTTTCTTGTTTTATATTTATTGTGATATTACTACGGCCATCAGGGTTTTGTTTCGTTTTGAGTTTTTGCTTCTCAACTGTTTGCGTGTCACAAATAATTGTTACAACTAGTAGGAGTCCTGTAAAGGGAAGAGATGGATGACAGATGATTACATAGGTACCAAATATAACTGGCGAAGGAGGGCGGGGCTTGTTATGTACGGAAGCAGGTTGGTTAGATTAGGTATGATGCCTGCTGAAAATTAAATTTAATGTTCATCACCATCGAGGCTGGAATCCAGTATTTTACATGGAACGAATGCCTATCTGAACATGAAAAGACTTACCCCCGATTTGATTAAACATGACTGTGTGCTAAAATGTTCATCTTTGGAATACAAAGCATAAATTCACGATCGCAAGGAAAGTTTCATATGGTTATTTAGTCTTAATTACCGTTGCGTTTAATGCGCACATAAATAATCAAATACACTTAAAACAACGCGATTCCCTAAACATTCGTAAAAAAAAAATTGCTGTTGTAGGCATAAAATAACCGGCAAAGCATAAAATACAGTTATTCTAAACAAAACCGAGCTGGTTAATGTATAATAATATTTTTATCTATCGTTTAGCTTTAAACAAGGTGTAAACAAAACCATCACAAACCTAAGGGTTTCATGTAACTCTACGCAAAAAATATTGCTGGCAAATATCTTTTTTTAAGGTAAACGATCAAGTTGAGAGAGGAGGCGATTAGGAGACGCTCCGAGCGTCGGGAACCCGGAAACTCGGGACTCCCGGCTACCGTAGATAGACAAGTCTGTTTACGGTGAGCAATGGGTAGCTCACCGTGCGTCTGTCTACTAACGACAGGTCGTGTTCAAAGCGCGTTCATGATACACGCGCGCCTCAAATAGAAGTCCAGGGCCATTGCATGCCATGGGTTGCCGGTTGTTCGAAAGCGATACCGCGGCCCCGGAACATAAAGGGCAAAAGAAAGAACGTGGATGGATTTTGGTGAATAAAAGTCTGAAACTACTTTCCGGTTCACTAGAGTGGGAGGAGTCATTTGAAAAAAAAGGTAAGCTTTGGAGCAATGTGAGGGAGAAGTGCGTTTGGCCTCGTTATGCAGTTTTTAGGTTCGATTTTCCTAGTCAATGTAATGGATGGCCGAAGCAGAGGTCTTTGAGGCCTTAAGGGTCTTTCAATGAAAGGATGCAGACCTTACTGGTTGATGATTTTATCCAGCGTATCCTTTCATGCCTGGTGGTCTGCCATGATACTTTTTTGCCAAGTCAATCCTCCACATTATGTGTACTATTATAAGCTGAATAGCTATTTTACAAGCCATAAGTAGCTTATAATAATTCAATTCAATTTTTACGGACATCTTGATCCAACAGTTAGTAAACATACTGACTTAAAAACTATTGTTAGTAACACAAATACAAAAGGAACTGATTTTTATATTTCGCTTCAGGGCAGAAAAAACAGACACTCACAAAGACCCCTGCGCTGAGACAACCCGCCCCATCCAGATAACCGATAGAGAGATAATGTACCTCTCTAATCGATCATCAGACGAACGAAATGCCTCAACACAGGAGCACGCACATCTACAGCTATAGTCTTCAGGATACTGTTGTGATCCCCCACACCCATGAAGCACCTAATCACAGCATGAAAACCGTCAGTAAGAGCATGCGTAAACATCTTGGACGCACTGCAGAAACGAGGAAATCCCAACATCATCCTGAAGATGTTATTATAATGGACACGCAAAGTGTCCAAGGACTTTGTGTTATGGTTAACCCATAGTCCACCCGTGTACAGTCCCCGAGAGTAAGCTTTAAAAAGCGTGACCTTGACTTGGTCCGTACAGCGGGCGAATCTACGAGTCATCATATTGCCACGGACTGAGAGAGCCCTACGTTCCCTTTCTTTATCGACATTGTCTTTAAAGTCGTCGGAAAGATAATGTCCAAGGTATTTAAATTACGATACCCTTCGTACGCTAACACCATTAAAAGTAATGGGTGGAACAGATTCAGCATACCAGCGGCCTTAAAATCCATGTAGTGACTCTTGCTCACTTTGTAAACAAGACCGTGTGACCTGGTGTAGGCTTCGCAAACTTTCAACATATACCCGACAGCCCCTGCAATCGGCCTCAGCAGCACTATGTCGTCCACGTAGCTAATCCTTACTTCCTTACTAATATTATAAAAGCGAAAGTGAGGTTGTTTGTTTGTTACCTCTTCACACCTTAATGGCTATACCGATCTTGATGAATTTTGGCACAGAGATAGTTGGGACCCAGGGTTTTTTTTTTAAAAAAAAAGGGAAGTTAAAAGAAAACGTAGCCGTGCTATTATAAATAAATAAGGCGCAATGGCAAAAACTGCATGTAGCAGGAACCTGCAAATCAGGAAAGGGGAACTGTGTTACCCCGAATTTTGCTGAAAGCTGGTAATAATATAATAATGCAAGCATCGACACTTTAAAAAAATATTGTTTTAAAATGACTTGCGTCCACATAAACGGAACTAACACTAGCGGAACCACATGAATTATTTGAACAGAAGAAAACTTGGTCAAACATGGTATAAGCCCGTCGATATGTCCCGTCTCTATCGAAACAACAGGCTTTTTAGTATGCGCCGTCTCAGTCTGGCACGCCCGGAAAATGCCAAAGATTATTTATGGCAGCACGTTATGTGCCTACACTACGCTTGAATCTGAAATGAGCTTTGGACTGAACCGAACCTTTGAGCTCGATGATAAAAAGACATATTGAGCCCATTGAAATGTTACATATTTAAGGCCTTACCCTGCGTTTTTTAGAGGACGCAATTTTATTTGTTTTATGTGTAGGGGAGGTTAATATATAGCTTGGTTTTACAAGTTTGTGGGGTCGCCACCCCTGTTCCACGGCCGCCATCTTGAAAATAGGTGTTGAAATGGGTTTTACGATATATTTGTTAGAATATACGTCTGATAAAAAAAAAATTGCTAACGATTTTTTGTTGCAAATTAAATGTTCTACAACTTTGGTCTAAATGGACCACAGTTTCACACGAAATGAAAATTTTGGCCCATCTTCAGAATAACTTTACTCAGAAGCTCTTGTCTCTTAACCCTTAATCAGGCAACAGGAACATTGTTCCCACATTGAATTTCACATTTTAAATGGTCAATTGGATATAATTTTTCATGAGCTGTCACTGTCATTAATTAGTAATCTTTAATGCTGTGCCTTGTTTCGATCTCGTTCATCTAAGTCTGACTAACAGTTCTTAATGAATTACGTTTGTATGAAATATATTTCCCGCTAGGTGGGAAATAATTTCCCAGGAATCGCCAAAGGTTACAATGTAATCGGCTAACAGGAATAATTTTGCCACACGGTTTCCTGAAAAACTGAATACACATAAAAATATACAAATATGAAATCTAAGATCTGTATGTACCACTTATTACATCTACGGTTTAGCCATGCACTATTAAGGGTTAAAATACTTATTTGTATTGATGCCAGCTAGTTTTCTTAGTGTCTATTGGTATTTACGACGCCTAATGAATATGAATATTAAAAACAACGATAAAGTGTAAAATAACTTTACTTCCGAAGTCGACAATTTTTGTCTGTTTTGTTGACTTTTTTGCCAGCGACTTCCGGAAATAAAGTTATTTTCCACTTAATTTTTTTTTCAAGTTTCAAAATAAAATCAACTTAAATCCCTTTTGACACTCCACCTAGTATAAGTTCGATTTCCTTCAAAATACGGACCAACAAAATAAAGAAAACAAGTCTGTGATATTATTTTTTCGTTTTTCTTCAAGAAAATGGTGCTTCTGCAAAAATAACGTTCATAATCTGTGGCCCGTAGTATCGGAGCGTAGGGGTTTCCTACCCCTCTAGCCAGTGTAACAAAGCGCGATCGAGTGACGCAACGTGTCGCTTCGTCCACAAAAATAAACACGAAAAAAATGTAGACGAAATATATTAAAGTATCAAATTAAAACGACGCGGTCACAAGCACGCGACGAACGGATTCAAACGACACTAAGTGTTTTTATTTCTTTCTGACAACATTAATAAAAGTTTTTTTTTTGTGTGTGGCCATGTTGTGTAAATATATGTAATTGTATAAAATAACTCGGCGTAACTTGGAAAAGGTTTTGAAACTGTTGATAAGGTACGTGAGCATGTCTTTATGATTTTGTTGCGTTCCTGTAACGCTTTATTAATAATTAGACCGTTGGGACAATAATATTTGTTATTCAATGTAAGTTTGTCAATATAATAATATTATGTTTTATTTGGACCTCTGGATCTCTTTTAGAAAAACGTTTTCATTAACAATCGTATGGATACATTATTTAGGTTTAGAGAAAAATAAAATGTATAAAATATTTTGTTCGCCCTAGCTGATTTTTTTTATTAATTAATTCATTACAGGTATATAAAGAATTACACCTACAAAAAAGGTGATTTTTACTAATATCATTACTAACATTTTATTGCTGTAAAAAGAAATAAGTTTTATAAATAATACATGACAATTGTTATCTAGAACAGAAAATAATTAAAGTATGAAATCACCAATCGGCAAGGGTTGTGGAATGGTTATCAATGCTAGAGCTTCCTCTGTATGATACCAAATAAAAACATTATTCATCATTTTTATACACATAGCTAGACCTCGTAAACCCACCGATAAATGTTTTTAAGAAAACACTATTTAGGTAGAGCCTTTATTTAGTTTTCCTTTCACTTTAATATTTTTAAATATTTATGAAAACATTTTTCTTTCATTTATTGATTTCTTTACTTATAAGTTATATTTTTAAATATTTGGTAAAAAAAAATATTTATAAAAATAGTAGGCCACCGGTATCGGGAACAGGGTCCAAGCTACTGGCGGCCAGGGCTCCAGAGAAATGAATCTCCTAACAATACGAGCCGTGTCCAGGAGTACCGCTTTCTGTATCAAGTCCTTGATCCAGCTGCCCAACGAGAGCCTCCTCATAGTATTGATCGAAGCTCTTGGCAATTAAGCCATTGGCAGATATGACTATCGGTACATTGATCGCTGAGTCCACATCCCACACGTCGACAACCTCGCGAGCCAAGTCAATATACTTGATTTGCTTATCTTTAAGAAAACATAATTATGACTTTGATTAATTCAGAATTAATTAATATAAGGTGAAATTTTTAGTAGAGGGCGAAAAATAATAACTAACAACATAATAAGCAACTATTTCCAATATTGACGACATGGTTGGCGAAGTGGCTGAGCTATCGACTGCTTCAATACGTGTTGCGGGTTCGATCCCCGCACGGAACAAATATTTGTATGGCCTACAAATAGTTGTTCCGGATCTGGCTGTTTCTGTGTATGAGTTTGAATGTTTGTAAACGCACCCACGATACAGGAGAAATTCCGAGAATGGGGGAAGGTTTTATTAATAAAAAAAACTAACCGTAGAAACGATGACCGCAACAACGACATTATCATACTCAACAGGATGTGAATTTTAATTTATTTAAGTTATGAAACATGTATTTCTGAAACATGGTTTCTAACTATACTTATAGTTATGACAAACCAAACTCAAAAAAGGGTGGGTGGTATAAGGTATGACACCACAAAAATATCCGTGAACCGTTTCATATGCAGCTTAATGATATGTTAGGCTATCAAATCAAGTAATAAACTCGTCAAGTATATTTATGGAAGATTAGCTTTTGCCCGCGACTTCGTACGCCTTAATAGTTCCTGTTCCCGGGGGATTTCCGGGATGAAAACTATCCTATGTCCTTTCTCAGGTCCCAGACTATATCATGTACCAAATTTCATTAAAATCGATTCAGTGGTTTAGGCGTGAAGAAGAGACAGACAGACAGACAGAGTTACTTTCGCATTTATAATATTAGTTTAGATAGTTTAGATTATATTTATTCGCGACTTCGTCCGCGTGGCCCAGTTACTTTGGCCTAACGCTAACTTTAACCCGCATCATCGAAAAAAAACCACCTTTTCTATCTCCTTTTCTCCCTTTAAAAAAATATCGTATGTCCGTCTCCAGGGTCCCAACTATCTCTGTACCAAAATTCATCAAAATCGGTATGACCATTTGTCGGCATGCACTATACATACACATATAACTAGGTGTAAACACAGAAATATTTATAAAAATCAAAATTGTAAACTATTTTAAATTCTAACATAGCGGGGAAAGAAAACATAATGGCATTAAAAACCAACATATATTTGATTGATTCACATAAAAAAAACATAATCGTTGTTGTACAATTGTTGTAGTGGTCAAATTCTTTTTGTATTTCTTAAGGGGGTTATGTCTAAGCAAAATGTTTGTTTCACCAATTCATTGTAATGCCTACAGAGTCTGGGCTCACCCAAGACTACGGCGAAATGCCCCAGATTAGGTTTGGAACCTGAGAACGTATCAGGGAGTTCCTAGAGCAAAAAATCGGATGATGAAAGTTGTATACTGTAAAATAAATGAATTTGTATTTGAATTTTGACAGTTGTATACTCTAAAGAGGTACGTGTATGGTTCATAACGTGTTAAATATGGTTGCACCGTCAAAATTGAAGCATTGCCATTGTGAGTGTGTGTTACTCTGCCAGATCAAGTGCCCAAAAATTATTCACTAGTTTTATTAGTTTCACAAAAAAAAAAAATTTTAAAACAACAGATCCGAATTCCAAGAAACAAAAACATCAAAAATCTCAAAAATGTCTAAATGCTTGTAATGAAAAAAAATATTGCATCTTTTTTAGTTTTATGATATAATACATTTCGCATTGTTACTAAAAGTAATATCTTTTAGTAACAGATCATCCACAGGGACATCGTAGAAAAACCGGTCAATACCGAGTCAGACTCGCGTACCGAAAGTTCCGTACAACTTGCCACAAAGATAACCATATCTTTTGACTACGTAGACTTAAAGGGTTGATTTTTCGCAGCACAAAGGAGTCACAGAGTTTAGTAAATGGTTTTAATTACATCTCGTTACCCCCATAACGATTTAAAGGGTCTTGACTCACGTTGCGGGTTGTTCGAAAGAGATACCTCGGAACGTAAAGGGCAATAGAAGGAACATGGGTGGGTTTTAGTCAGTACAAGTCTGACATGCCCCCCCGCTTTCCCACCCGAAAAAAAAAGGGTCTTGACTGACAGACAGACAGGAAAACAAAGTGATCCGATTATTATTTACTATTTTCTATTTCGGAGCCCTAAAAATATGTTTTAGGGAAGAAAAAAACTATATAATATAATAAATAAAGTGAATATGGGACCACCTGTTGAAAATGTATGTTATAGTTATAATTGAATTTAAGTTATATGCTTATATTTGTTCACCAGAAATGGTAGATACAGGTTTGAGGACGGTGAGCAATGGGTGCTCACCGTTCGTCCATCTAGTGACGACAGGTGCGTTAGTGTTCCACGCGCGCCTCAAAGAGATGTCAACAAAGCTGAGGGGCCTGCCAGGGCCACCGCCTGTTGTTCGAAAGAGATACCGCGTCCCCGGAACATAAAGCAAAAAAGAAGGAACATGGTTGGGCTTTAGTCAGTACAAGTATGAAACTCTCCTCCGCTCCAGCCAGAGCAGGGGAAGTTATTTGATGACTTCCCATCCGCAAAAAAAAGGTCTTCCAACGTGCAATGGAGCGCAGCATTCTAGATCTAGATTCTAGAACCAACTGACTATATACCCAACACCATATTGCGTTCCAAAAGACGAATTACTTGGGAGCTGTGCAGGCAGCTCAATAACGCCGATTGCACATTCTTCCAGCCGCCTGCAGCTACCGTTCCACTAAACTTTGCTATTTCTATTCTATTCATCCTATAGAAGAAACCAATAAACAAAGAAATGTGGGTATCTAAGAAAGAAATACACACGCATTGAATACCCTGTCTGTAAAATTTCTGCCATTTACTTTAAAAGGCAAAGCTAACATCATGTCAATCATCGTAACAGTATCGGAGGGTAAATCTGCAACAATAATCTCGATCTCGAAATGTACATATGTTAATTCCACCTACTTAATAAGATACTTAAACAAAATTCAAAGCCATTTTACTTTTTTTTTTCGTAAGAATCTACGCACAAGAAAAATCTACTCAGTACTATACACTTCGTTTTGATCACGGAACTCTAAAAAGAAAATGCGTAAACGTAACAGCCGAAATATGCCGATTCATGCCGAATTGCCCCGAACTCAAATACAGGCTGGTGAAAGCGTCCATTAACTTTTTGCGGCAACCATTATACTGGCGAATGTTTTCCGGCCCCTGTATAAGTATTAATGTTAACACCACCCTGTATAATGGGTAATCTTTTTTGAATACTTATTTTTAAGAGCCGGAACACCATGGCTAAGTATATTTTGGTTCAAAATATGTTTATTTCGGATAATTTGTAAGGAAGTCTCCTTTATTATTTTTTATTCTTTTTCTGATATTGGGCTAAAAGATGCTACAATGGAAGTGTTGTTGAGGAACTTTATCTAAATCTAAACTAATATTATAAATGCGAAAGTAACTCTGTCTGTCTGTCTGTCTGTCTGTTCTTCACGCTTAAACCACTGAACCGATTTTAATGAAATTTTGTACAGATATAGTCTGGGACCCAAGAAAGGACATAGGATAGTTTTCATCCCGGAAATCCCCCGGGAACGGGAACTATTAATCCTCGCGTACGAAGTCGCGGGCAAAAGCTATACGTTATAAATTGTATAATAAAACGTTTCAAATCAAATCAATCAAATCAAATAATTTATTTCAATTAGACCATTACAGGCACTTTTGAATGTCAAGAAAAAAATGAATCTACAGTCTCGGTCACAAGGCATAATAACTTGTGAAAGTACTGTAGTTGCCCATTCCAAAGATTTTTAACAGTTTCGATTTTTATTGATACTAAGGATTCCGTAGTTCAAAGTTGTCCGTCTGTCTGTCTGACAAGACAGTTTATCTTGAGAATGTGTGGATGAAGTAAGGGAGAAAGAGGAAAGAAAAGCGAAAACTTGGCTTTGCTATTACAATAAATAAGGGGCAAGGGCAAAAACTACAAGTAACAGGTACCTGCAAATCAGAAAAGGGGAACTGTGTTACTCCAAATTAAACGCCAGCGAAGCCGCGGGCAAAAGCTAGTAATAAATAAAAGAAATACTTTATCTAAATAATTTCGAACACGCGACATTGCTAATCTTTTTAACCGACTCAAAAAAAGGAGGAGGTTCTCCATTTATCGGAATCTTTTTTTTTAATTTATGTACCTATGTTCACCGATTACTCAAAGACGCCTGGACCCATTTGCATTTTATTGTTTGATATATAATTAAAAATAAAATTTATAATGTATTGATAGGACCACCTGGGAAAAATACCCTATCAAACAAAAAAATATGTTTTTGCAAATCGATCCAGCTTTCTTTGAGTAATCGGTGAACACATATAAAAAAATCCAACGAATTGAGAATATCCTCCTTTTTTTGAAGTCGGTTAAAAATGAATGTGGGTCTTTATCGGGAGGATACCCTTTCGGTTATAAAAATAAATCTGAAAATTGGCCCACAAACAACGGAGAAATAAACAAAACGAAACAAACATTTAAAAAATGCAGACGAATTGAGAAAGTCTTCGTTTTTTGAAGTCGTTAAAAATGCAGCATTATCTTCCAGCAGAATAAGGTCACATTAATTGTCGGCTTTGTTTAAAACTAAACAAAGTAAAAAAATATATAATCTCGGGATAATTTCATAATTCTTTTGTGCGAAATAGAGTGTTCCCTAAATGATTATAATAAAAAAATATTATAACCGTCTAGTCTTCACAATAAGTGAAGAGAATATGATAAATCGCGCGTCATTGCTTCAGAAAAAGCGCCCAATATGTTTGAAATCCAAATAAAATTCGTGGTGCCATTACTTTTGCTTGCTATTTATAATAAAGTTTTTACTGCGTTGCTTCGGTCTGCAAGAACGGCTCCTGATTCTGAAGTCTAGGGTTCGATGCTCTCCGGGTGTCATCATAGTAATGATCGCCCGGAGGACACGGTGGAGCACACTGTGGCGGTCTGCCCAGCGAGGGGGAGCGCTACCGTGCCCTCATAGAGGCGATCGGCGGCGGCGATTTTTCGCGTCCGGCCCTTGCTTAGTCCATAGTCTGGGGTGAGAGGGAATGGGAAGTGGTCACTTCCTTCTGCTAAGCAGTCATGCTAGCGAAGGAGGTGGTCGGGCGTTTGACGGAGAGAACCTCAAACCACGAGCCACCGCAGGCACCGGGAGACGATCCCGGCCACCATTAATGTGGATCTGTGGACGATGGGCAATGGGTAGCTCACCGTCCGTCCGTTCAGTGACGACACGCCGTACGCCAAACCCACCCATATTCCTTCTTTTGCCCATTACGTTCCGAGGCCGAGGGATCTAGTTCCAACAACCCGCAACCGTGGCAGGAAGACTTGGTACTTCAGTCAGTTTATTTGATAAAACAACATGTGCACTCTACCTTAGCCAAGAATGATTGCGGTATATTAACAGACAAATAGGCCAACATATACCATTCTGTCAAATTGGGTAATTATACTGATGTGTTTGTTGGCGATACGGGCCAATGTTGGTCGCCAACGCCAAGTTTTAAGTGATGAATGTGTGGTTAATGTGTGTTCATTGGTTTTGGAATATTGTCCTGAATTTGTTCCGATACTGAAGGGGTTTGGATTGGATTAATTTAGAAACACACTAATATTATAAAAGCGAAAGTGACTTTGTTTGTTACGTTTTTACTCCTAAATGGCCAAACCGATTTTTTAAAAATCGGTTCAAAAATGTTAAAATAAGGATACAGAAAGTTGACATTTTCAACTATTTTTTTCAGTTTTTGTTTGGCCACGGTAACAAGAAATACGAAAATACTGAAATATTTGACGGGGCTCCCACTAGCATCCGCCCGCGACTTCATCCGCGTGGCATAGTTACTTTGGGCTTTTTTTTGGTTGGGAAATCATCCAATGACTTCCCCCGCTCTGGGCGGAGCGGGTGGGCATGTCAGACTTGTACTGACCCATGTTCCTTCTATTGCCTTTTACGTTCCAGGGCCGCGGTAACGGTAACTTTAAACCGCGTGATGATCGTAAAAAAAAATATCTTTCTCTCCCCTTTTCTTCCTTCGTTCTCCCCCTTTTCTCACTTTTTTAGCCTATGACCGTCTCCAGGGTCCTCACTATCTCTGTACCAATTTTCATCAAAATCAGTTTGGCCATACTCACATTCGCTTTTATAATATTAGTAAGAATGTAAGATAACTACATGAAAATAAAACAACATAACATAAACTTCCAAAGCAACATGGATAAAATTGATATAAAACCCTTTTGGGAGTTAGATAGTAAAAAAAATATTTAAAATCGACCCACAGTTGACGAAGAAATTGCGTAACAAACACAAACCAAAAAAAATACATTCCAATTAAGAATCTCCTCCTTTTTTGAAGTCGGTTAAAAATAACGAAACAACCCGAACGTTCCCGAGCCGTTCGTACGTACTTACAAAAGCACCTTTTAACATATTGAACAAGGAGAGAACCACATTACGAAAGGGCTCAAGGTCAACTAGCTGATACGTGCGAAAAATATGCAATGCGTTTAGTTCCGCTGGTACCTACATAGATATACCAGTAATGGATGTGCCAGAACTATGGTTCTCTTGTTCTTGGACATAGACAAATTGACAATGGTTTCTGCAGCGTTTTGGACTTAAGACCTCAAGAATGATTTATCATTTTTTATATTTTTAAACATGCTTTGTTAGTTCGTTTGTCTAAGGTTATTTGTTAAATCTTTTTACTGAAGTTCAAACCAGTTCCTTCTGACCCATTGAACTGATAATTTACCCACAACTTTGGCTCTGCTTGCAATACATTTTTAAGACGGAAATGACTTGATCCTGCTGCCAGGATCGCTTGGCTGGTACCTACAAATCAGGAAAGAAAAACCGTGTTACCGCGAAATTAACGCGAGCGAAGCCGCGAGCAAAAGCTTAACTTATAAATGTATTTTATTTAAAAACTGTGAGGTAAATAACTAAACTGGAACTAAACATTGAGGTGGCAAAACAATGACATTAGAGATCAACGCTTTGGAATGAGCTACTACGGTACTTTTACTAGTTATTATGCCTTGTGACTGGGACTGTAGCTTTATACTTTAGTTCTTTTGTCATTCGAATTGCCTGTAAAGGTTTAATTATTTGACATTGACATATTACTGTTAGTATAAATGGTAATAAAACGTTTAACAGGTTATAAAATAAACTTGTTTTTTCTTACTAATAGCTGCTTTCTTCAAGACTTTCAACCATCGTTACTCTACCGAAGATAATTTACCATAACAAACAACATATTTAACACTAGCTGTTCCACGCGGTTTCACCCACGCTGCTCAGCACCTGTTGGTCGTAGCGTGATGTTATATAGCCTATAGCCTTCCTCAAGAAATGGACTATCCAACACTAAAAGAATTTTCCAATTCCAACCAGTAGTCCCTGAGATTAGCGCGTTCAAACAAACAAACAAACTCTTCAGCTTAATAATATTAGTATAGTATAGATAAGAAACTTAAAAAAATAGTTGCATTTCAAAACACCAAAACAACGTCTTGAAATCTGACAGAACTATCTACACTCAAACCACATCCAGGTTAACAACATCTAGAACAAAAAGCATGGCATCAAAAGACAGTCACGGAAATCCATTAACTCCATCAGTGGAGTGGCACTCTACTCCGGTCCGTTATCGTGCCGGATACATGTTGTGACGTGCCCGTGCCGGCCCCGTGGCGGGTAAACGGTTTCGTCCCAATTATGAATGATTCGTTTTTAATTCATTTCAATCGGAGGAGAGAGTTGTGAAGTAGCTTTGTGGTTGGGCTGTGGGCAGGATTTTGATAGTGCCTTTGTTGATAAATATGAAACTGCCTAAATTATTCACTAAATATCGTCTTTACATGGTAAACTTACTGATTTGAATGACTGTGTTGATGGTATTTTCGATTTAGATACTATAAATTAAATTAAAATTCATTCATTTCAGATGACTCGTTTCATACAGTCCCAATTGAAAACAAAACAAATTAAATCAAAAATAAAATAAAAATAAACAAAAAGGAAACCTATATAAATTTTATCGAATTAAAATCAAAATAAAAAAATAAATCACAATTAAACCAAATGAAAAAAAAAATCTAATCAAAATTAAACCAAATAACAATTAAAATACATTAAATTAAACGTTTGATAAGAGATCTCCAAAATTTTTAATAAATTAAAAATTAACCGCGGTAGCTAAAATACGACCAGTCCCAACTGACAGCGCCCGTTCACGAACATGACGTATGGATCAGCCCCATTCAGCTCGACCATTTTGAAGGAAACTAAATGACCCGACACACCCATCAGCGAGACATTTAGCATAAAGGGCAATAGAAAGAACATGGGTGGTTTTTAATGAGTACAAGTCTGAAACTCCCCCCCGTTCCGCCCAGAGCGGGAAAGGTTACTTAATGATTCTCCATCTGCAAAAAAAACCCATACTTATCACCATCTGTCTAGCCTTTTCCAAACTACGTTAGGCTTTCCAGCCTAGCTGGATGTAGTTGAGTTCTAGTATTTTACATGGACCGACTGCCTCTCGTCGACGGTCAAATCTAGGCAGTATGACTTGAAGATTAACCAGAGCAGCTATTATTATTTAGCAACGAGGAATTATAGAAAACGGTTTTGAATTTTCGCGTTTTAAAGAACGCAACGTAAATTAAACTTTAGACGATACGGTTGGCGCAGTGGCTGCGCGATCGACTGCTGCGCTGTGTGTTGCGGATTCGATCCCCGCAGGAAACAAATGTTTGTATGGTCTACAAATGGTTGTTCCGGTGTGGCTGTTTGTGTATGTGAGTTTAAATGTTTGTAAACGCGCTCACAATACAGGAGAAATTACTAGTATTGGGTCACGTTTAAAAAAAAAATGGTATTTGGACATATGCTACTTATGTGTACTGTTTAATACAACAGCCACAGTATTTATGTAAATCCTATTGTCAATGAGAAACAGCGTTAAAAACAATACTGATAACGTTTCTATTTAACTGCCCCGCAAAACAATACAAAATTGATAAACAACGCAGAAAATCCAATTGATAACTCTAATCCAATACAAAATGTATTATTTCTATTTGACGATCGTATATCATCGACCGCTGTCGGCTTCATTCGGAAAGCACAAAAAATAATGGAAGACAAACATCCCGGTGTTTGCGGGAGAGGATGACAGTGATCCCGTTGTGCGGGAAATCGAATCCCGGGCTTAATGTAAGCGGGATGCCGCGTTAGTTGACGCCGGTGCTTAAATGGTTTAGTACCTGTGACTGAGGTAGGTGGTAATTGGAAATCGAAAAGTGTCATTCGGATTATTATAGTACTAGCTTTTGCCTGTGGCTCGCGTTAAATTCGGGTTTACACGGGGTTCCCTTTTCCTGATTTGCAGGTATTTTTCGTTGGTAGCAAGAGTGTGTTGAAAACTGCAAAAAGTCCCATTTAAAATTCCTCCCATTTTATAACTAAAAAAATTGCCAATGAACGTCTCCAGGGTCCCAAATATCCCTGTACCAAATTTCATCAAAATTGGTTTTGCCATTTAGGCGTAAATACGTAACAAACAAACCCACTTTCGCTTTTGTAATATTAAGTAAGGATTTTAAGAGATTATTATAATACAATACTTACTACTTAATACAGGTGTAAAAACATGTACAGTGGTCTTGCATCAATTGGGTTCCCCAGTTGTTTCAAGGGGTGGGGGGTTTACCTACGGGGTTTCGGGTCCTGCTAGGGTTGCGGGTTGTTCGAAAGAGATACTACGGCCTCGGACCATAAATAGAAGAAGGAACATGGGTGGATTTTAGGCAGTAAGTCTGTTACTCCCCCAGCTCAGCCCATAGCGGGGGTTATTTTAATGATTCGCAGAAAAAGGTGTACCCATTTTCACATAATTAGTAAATCCAAGCTGGCGGCCGCGGTAAAAAAAAAACTTCTTTGTGTTATTTCAGACTATAATCTACCTCTGGGCCAAATTTCATCAAGATCCGTTCAGCCGTTTTGACGTGAAAGAGTAACAAACATCCATACATCCATCCTCACAAACATTCGCATTTATATTATAATATTTGCATGATTATAAAAAAGAATAAGAACAAGATATTTAAGATTAAATTTATTATTATTAAAAATACAGCATTTATTAATCAAATTTTCAAACCACAAACACATTACAGTGATAGTATCGTTGAATACGATAATTGCAACCACATTTAGTATAATTAGTGGAGCCATTACAACTAATTACAATATTGGATTGATTTCGACATTTCATGCAATTATAGGCTTATGGTGTATTAATGGTTGTTCACTACAGCCTCTAATTGTACGCAATATTAATTTAGAGAGGTGATGTTAACCTCTCAAAGACCGCCATTATTTACGTCAACTATCCGTCAAGCACCGCCGGACGGGCTCTTATCGTAAGCGTAATCTGATTTTAAGACTTATCTTTACTACAAATACAGTTTTAAATCGGTCGGGGTTTGGTGGCACAAACTTGTGCCAGCGGGGCTAAACGGTTATACTTGTTTACTGGCACGTTTTTGTGCCGCTGAGGCTCTAGAAGTTAATATAGGTAATTCATTTAAATCGGTTTAGCCATTTAGGCGTGAAGACGTAACAAACAAACAAACTCACTTTCGCTTTTATAATATTAGTAAGGAAGTAAGGCTTTATGTACACACAGTAGACAAGAGCGGTACACAAATCTTTAAAAAAAATTGAGTAAAAAGATACTGCTTATTTTTTAGGAAAAATCTGGCAGCAGCTACCCTACCATGACGTGTTAAAGCAGAACTTATTCCGCTGAGGGAAAGGGACAGAGCTATACAGGGTGTCTAGCACCATCTCTTTCACTCAGTGGAATAAGTTCTGCTTTAAGATGTCATAGTAGGCCTACAGGAAAGGAAATATATGAACATGTAGAGTGTAAACGATAGTGTATGAGAGGGTATGAGAAAAATATGTGTGTGTGCCTTAACCTATTATACACTTACACATATAATATTTATAAATACATAAGGCTTAAACATATCATCATCATCTGCCTAGCCTTTTCCCAACTATGTTGGGGTCAGCTTCCAGTCTAACCGGATGCAGCTGAATATCAGTATTTTACATGGAGCGACTGCCTATCTGACCTCTACAACCCAGTTAGTACTAGGTAATGCGATACCCCTTGGTAAGACTGGTTTTCTGACTTTCGGAACACTGACTACCTGCAACGACTGTCAAAGATCTACAAGGCTTAAACATTATATGCATAAATAAATACACAAATAAGGATTGAGAGAGCTTTTATATTAAATCGTTTTGGAATATGCTACTATTGATATTACCGATTGTAGCTCTATCTACCTTTAAATATGCCTCTAATTAAGCCCAATTATCTAGATTACAGACTTTTAATCTAAGTAAAGGCTTTTCTATTAAAATGTCCGGCTACGGTCCGTAGCGCTCTCGTAGCAGCTCGTAGCCATTCGTAGACCCGCTACGTGAATCGAAGTTAATCGAGGTCGGGTTACAAAGTAAATGCCGATTTAATTATTTTTTAATGGCATTTACTTGTTTCCTTTTTTTATCAGAATTTCGCTTCTCAGGTGGTTCGAAAGGTGTACTTTATCCTTAGTAAAAACTCTTGAAAAATGTTCTAATTTTCGATTTCTTATAATATTTGCTTGTAAATGATAAAGAATTAAAAGAAAATGATAAAGTGATGATAGACAGGGGAGAGTGGAAGGAAGAAAACAATATGCGTCAAGCGCCCCCTTGTAATTTGCATGAAGATGTTTTTTTTTTAATAAGAGTGCTATAGCACCATATGGACCAATTGTAAAATATATGTAACACCAAGGTTATGTTGGATTAAACAGAAAAGGTGGTAAATCTCCCATTCAAACTTTGACACCATTTTTCAACCCATTTTTTGGTTTGGGCAATCATCAAATAACTTCCCCCGCTCTGTGCGGAGCGGTGGGGAGTGTCAGACTTATACTGACTAAACCCACCCATGCTCCCTCTACCACCCTTCATGCTCCGGGGCTTTTCAACCCCTTAGGGGTTCTAAGTGTAAGTGTGCACCAATTTCTTAGATGAAAACCCCATGCAAATTTTGAGGCTCCTACTATAGGAGACAGTGTTTTTTTCTTTTGTTTATATAAAAAGAAAAAAACACCGTCTCTACTCATCACTATATATATATATATATATATAGCATTCCAAGATAAATGGGCTATCCAACACTACAATACTTTTTAATGCGAACCAGAATTTCTTGGGATTGGCTCATTCAAACAAATGAACTCTTCCGTTTTATAATATGAGTACCCATTATATTTTAGATTATGTACCATAAATTTTCATTTAAATTTTAAACGCATAGAATGCCGAAATACTGAGAACCTTCTTTCATACACATAAAAATTTGTTATTAATCACAAAACATTATTAAGATTTCGTTCTGTGTTATCTATTGATTTATATCCTTCTTTGCACCGTTTCCCCTCTAAAGAAAGATATAAAAGATACCTATTTTTATTTGTTTTAATAATGAAGAACACATAAAATAAAAAATAAATGACTAAAATGAATATAGTAGTCATCACAAATATTAAACTAGCCGTTCGGAGCGGTCAACCTATTAACGAAAAAATGGTAAAAATAGGTCCAGTAGTTTTGGAGCCTATTTGATACAAACAAACAAAGAAATCTTTCTTCTTTCTAATATTGGTTTAAATAAAAAAAAAAACAAACTCCAAATGAACTTTACCATTCGAAACAAGTTCTCCCAGATTTTTATATAAAAAAACTAGCTGTTCCCCACGGTTACACCCGCGCTGCTCAGCACCTGTTGGTCGTAGCGTGATGTTATATTGCCTATAGCCTTCCTCAAGAAATGGACTATCCAACACTAAAAGAATTTTTCCATTCCAACCAGTAGTCCCTGAGATTAGCGCGTTCAAACAAACAAACAAACTCTTCAGCTTTATAATATTAGTATAGATGTTCATTTTTAATATCGATGCAATATAGTTCATATCTTTATAAAGTGGTCTGAGACTTCAAATCACTGTTTTGCATGTAAAAGACGATGTCATGCAATGCGCTCGTGAAAATGCAATCTTGGACAGAGCTCGGGAAATATAGATTTTTAGGGTTCGTTCCTTGAAATTTTTAGGATATTAAAACCTTCTGCCGCTTAATAATAACTGCTGCTTGGTTCAATCTTGAGGTCAAGCCACGCTTGCCTAAGTTGGTTCGTGGATGGGTGACAGCTAGTATAAAATACTGGTATTCAGCGGAATCCGGTAAGACTGACTGAAGCCGAACGCTAGGCTGAGGAATAGCTTCTGCTAAGCATGCTAAACATGGATGAGGAGACATGAAGCAATTAAATCCACTTGAAACGAAAAACAAATATATTGGAACACATAACACAACTACTTATGAAATTGCCCCAACAAGCAATTCAAAGTACAAAGGGGGTACGCCGCTCTCTCTCTACGGAACCCCTATCGTTGACTCTTCAAAATTTGCACTATCCGTTCTTTCTCATTCATTCATTCATTCATTCTTTAGTGAACACCGTCCGTTGTCGTTCACATCGCAACTTCGTGGGAATAAAACCTTTTGACTGTTTTGTTATCGCAAAAAAAAGCTTTTGTCCGTAATTTTTCTCTCTTGAAAAGAAATATTCAAAAAGAATTTTCTGGAATTCGCAAAAGGGTCAAAATACTTTTCTTAATGTTTTTGTTGTTCGTGTTAAGGAATGTTCTGCTTTGTGGCTTCTTCGTTTTACATTTATTTTTAAAAGCATTTTTTATCATGTAATAATAATAATTAAAAGGGGTTCATTGGTTTCGCTTATCGATATATAAAGCGATAAGTTGACGTTGACGACACGGTTGGCTCAGTGGCTGAACGTTCGACTGCTGCGCTGCGTGTCGCAGGTTCCATTCCTGCACGGAACAAATATTTGTATGACCTGCAGATAGTTGTTTCGGGTCTGGTTGTTTGTGTATGTGAGTTTTAATGTTTGTAAACGCATCCACGATACAGGAGAAAATCCTAGTGTGGGGCAAAGTTTTTTAATAAAAAAAAAGTATCAAGGTAGGGTGTACAATGTTCTGCTAGGGGTTCGGGTTGAGAGAAATACCGTGACCCCGGAACACAAAGAAGGAACATGGATGGGTTTTAGCCAGTAAAAGTCTGACACAGCCATCCTTCGGCTCTGCCCAGGGGCTCTGGACGTTGCCAATTTAGCCCTTTCGGGGCTAGATCTAGCCCTTTTTTAGCTTTGTTAGCCCTTAAAATAATTATTTAGCACCTAGCCCTATTTCTAGCCCCAAATGAAAACCCTAAATTCAAACAAATCTTGGCATAAACTAAACGCACTCACAGTCTCACACACACACTATTACTCAAATTCATCAAATGTGAGAGCGTAATCTTGTGTGGCGAAGAATCCTCTGATGAGGACTTGGACATTTAAGTTGTTTTTTTTTAATTAAGTTAGATTGTTTTTAAATTTTTGATTGTGTGTTCCAAAAAATATATGTAATAAGTAAACAATAGTTAACAAAACTCAATTCATTTATTTGTTTTTATTAAAAAAGCAATTTAGCCCCCATCTAGCCCTTTTTTGACTCTGTTTAGCCCCGAATCTTAAAACCCAGTTGGCAACACCCAGAGCGGGATAAGTTTGTCGATGATTTCCTTTCCAAAAAAATATAAATACTAAGCTTTGCCTGCGGCTTCGCTCGAATTAAATTTGGGCCTGCTACCTGTAGTTTTTGCCGTTGCACCTTATTTATTGTAATAGCAATGCTGAGTTTTCGTTTTTCTTCCTTCTCTCTCCCTCATATCTCAGTCTTTGCTTAAAAAGAATAGCCTATTTCCGTCTTCAGGGTCCCAACTATCTCTGTACCAAATAGTCAGGAAAGTATAAGGATTATGGCTATGTCGACGGCCAGTTCGAATTCTACGCGCACTTTGAAATGATGTCAGCAAAGCTATTGCCCCCTAGGGCCACAGCCTGCCGGTCTGTCAAAAGTCTGACACTCCCTTCCGCCCAGAGCGGGTGAAGTTATTTGTCGATTGATAAACCAAAAAAAAATAAAGGGTACGGATTGTTATTAACCTTATGAACCTTACCTTGGAGAAAACTTAGTAGTAATAACAGTAATTTAAGAAATATAGCAACAATAAAAGTATTTATTTGCAGATTTAGATTATCAATTTATGACAGAATTAAAATAAAAAAAAGACGATCCAAAAAGTTACAACTTAATTTATTCATTTCGATGAATTTACATAATTTTAAAACACAACATAGACAATGTCAATTTTATTTACAAAAATGTATTACGTATGTCTTGTAATTTGAATGTGTATTGATTTGTGTCAGGCGTTATGTGTACGCAAAGAGATCATATTATACCACTTTTTAAAATTAGAACATGGGAATGATGAATGAATGGAATGATGATAGACTACGTATTGTCATCCACAGTAATCATGTTTGCGAAGTTCCAGCTTAATCCAAAATTGTTGTTCAACTTTAAATGTTTATTTGTAAGAATATGGTACAGATTCACGTAATTTACTACTTTCCCCTTCACATAATTTCTAAGACAATCCATCCATCTTTTCTTCTCTCCATTCCTAACATTCAAATCGATCACTCTTTTAGCCACATGCGATTCTATATTAGACTAAACAATCTTACTTAAAATAGACGCCATGACAACGATTATTCCCTTTTTAATCGTTTGCAGCTAAAAGTTAATTAAACTACCCATTTTTCTATACAGTAGCCTAGAAACTTCTTTAATCTGGATCAAGTAAACAAGATATACATAACTATGTTTAATCTGTCAAGTCGAATTCTGGAAATTTGAAAGGGCATTTAGGTAACATTTTCATTTGCTATCGACCTTTTTGAAAAATATGTGGATTGGATTCTAATCAAATATCACTGAATAGGTATAATGTTTTGAAATATAATAATATTTGATAATGTAACTGAAATACGGTTTCTTTTTCTGAGAATAGAAGCTTGGATCAATGTTGTGACCGGGACTTATTTCTGTAATCCGGCTCGAAGGATATAAATTCCTAACATCTCGTTACGTACCGGACGTAACGAGATGTTAGGAATTTATATAGTATTTTACGGTAATTAATTATCATGTTAATGTGGAGAATGAATCAGGACAGTCGTTCAAAATATAGATAATTATTTTATTTTACATTTCTAATTATTTTACAGTGCCGAAACTTACAAAGGATGCATATAAGAGACGAAATAGGACTACGAAACCCGATTACAGTATCCCAGAAAGCGGGTTTTGCATGCCTTATGATGAAAAACACGATATGTCTATGTATTGTAGATATAAGTACTATACGTATAAACTTATTATAGAAAAAAATATGACTTTTTTTTATTCCACTATTGCAGGAAATTAAAAAAAAAAACCACCAATGTCGCTCCGTGCCAAGCAGTACTTTATTGATGAGCGGGTTGGTACGAACGGCACTCTTTATTGGTTTATAGTGGCCATTATCTTTTGTTGCTCAGTAGGCCTACCGTGACGTCTTAAAGCAGAACTTATTCCACTGAGGGAAAAAGACAGAGCTATACAAGGTGTCTAGCACCATCTCTTTCCCTCAGCGGAATAAGTAAGGGTAAGGTAGCAGGACATGGTTTTGGTTTAGTGTTGCTTGTAAAATAATAATTACTGAATAAATAAGTAGCTGGTGTTTTTTTATAGAATGAAGTAGAACTGAGACGATTTTAAATGATAGGTTGATAAAGCAACAGAATACACAATACAGGAATTAACACAAAAATATCAAATTGAAAAAAAATAAAAATAAAATAAGGTAGAAATTAGATTGACCCATAGGCATATAGATACATCACATACATCTAATATAAAAAATTCTCGTGTCACAGTTTTCGTTCCCATACTCCTCCGAAGCGGATGGACCGATTTAAACGAAATTTTGTGTACATATCGGGTAGGTCTGAGAATCGGCCAACATCTATTTTTCATACCCCTAAGTGAGCAGCGGGTGAAACCGCTGGGCACAGCTAGTTATATTATAACTGTCGGTCACTACTAGACGGTGTGTGTCTCAAAGTTACAGCAAAAAGCTCCAGCTCAGCATAATGCCAGGTTTCTACCCTTACGCTGGTATTCTGCTGAATTCCGCTAGTGGTGACACACGGATGTCGAGAAAACGCATCATCATTTTCCTGCCCTTGTCCAATTCTATTTGGGGTCGGCGCAACACGTTTTCATCTTCTATTCTCCCCTATCAGACGTCACGGCATCATTTACTCCTTTCGCCTTCATATTGTAAATGTTACTCACTACGAATGATTTTGTTTGTATTTAGTTGGTTTGTCTAAATAAATAAATAAAAAATATCATTCCTTATACAATCCATCCATCTTTTCTTTGGCCTTCCTCTCGCTATTGCAATAATAATAATAATAATAATAAATTCTTTATTCGAGTAACCATGACTCAATAATGTTAGTAATACTTAAAACTATGTTAGTGACATTTCACAATTATTTAATTTACCTAAAAATAATCAATCAACTCACACGAGT
The DNA here is from genome assembly GCA_958449745.1 of Ochropleura leucogaster. Lineage (NCBI taxonomy): Eukaryota > Metazoa > Arthropoda > Insecta > Lepidoptera > Noctuidae > Ochropleura > Ochropleura leucogaster. The sequence continues at coordinate 16,291,402 of OY288216.1, forward strand.
CACCGCTGCTTCACCCCATGCGAGACGGCACAACAATGGTTTATGTATGAGCAATCCAGACGCTCAGCAATCATACTCAGGACACTGTTGGAGCTGGCCCGCACCCTGCGCACCAGAGAAGCACATCTCTTTCGCATGGTCGCATAAAAGCAATCTACGTGTGCGTCAGCAAACATCCCCGATGCGCTACAGAAGCGAGGCAGCCCCACCAGTACCCTAAACGCATTATTGTATTGAACGCGGAGAGCGCTGTACGACTTTTGAGTATATCTGGCCCAAAGACTACACGTGTAGAAAGAAGTACAGTAAGCTCGGAAGAGTGTGATCTTCACCTGAAGGGAACAACGTGCAAACCTACGAGCCAGCATGTTCGCTCGAATCGATAGCGCTCTCCGCTCCCGTTCAATGTCGTCATCATCGTGGAGGTTGGGGGTCAATAAGTGGCCCAGATATTTAAACTTATACACTCTCTTTAATGGCATTCCATTGAGTGCAACAGGTGGTACAGCACTAGTGTTTTTTTCCCCAACCTCGAAAACCATGATTTCCGACTTTTTAGTATTATATGTCAGGCCATGTTGTTCTGCGTATCTTTCACAATGGGCCACAAGTTTTCTCAACCCACAGACCGACGCACTTAACAGCACCATATCATCTGCGTAACTAATATTATTGACGCAGACACCATCTACATGGCAACCGACTCTGGTGCTGCCAAGTTCCTCAATCAGCTCATTCACATAAAGGTTAAAGAGCGTAGGTGAACTTAACCCCCCCCTGCCTCACCCCGCACTCCAACCTATATGATTCAGACAGCTCTCCATTCCATCGCACATTGTTGATCTGGCTTCCATACCAATATTTAAAGATGTTAATGAGTTCTTTTGGCAAGTTAGTGTTTTCCAATTTTTGCCACAACTTATTGTAGGAAACCAGATCAAATGCCCTAGAAAGGTCCAAAAAGCAGGCATAAACGGGCGTTCCTCTCTGAGTGTAATACGTGACAGTATGCTTAAGACCCAGCACTGCAGCCTCCGTTGACAACCCAGAACGAAATCCGAACTGGTTGTCGTTAAGGCTGACAACAGAGTTCAACTGAGCATTAAGCACACTGTCAAACACCTTTGACATTACCGTGGCGAGTGAAATCGGTCTATAATTGCTACTGTCTGCGAGGTCTCCAGTTTTGTTTTTAACAATGGGCACCACAACTGTACGCGTCATCTCATCTGGCATGTAACTATGATTCACACAAAAGCTGTACAACATAGCAAGGACCCTCGACAGATGTGGACCCGCATATTGAAGGTGTTCAATGCTTAACCCATCGTGGCCAGGGGACTTACCTCGCGTCATAGATTTTATAATTTTAGCTATCTCAGTAGCGCGAAATTTAACCTGTAATTTCACTCCAGGTTGAACATCCAACCCCATACGTGACGGCCCTAGTGGCGACTTTACAAAAAACCGTTTTTTAAAAAGGTTGGCAATTTCTTTTGAATCACTCACGCCGTCTACGCTCACAGGCAATGATCTAAAAAGAACAAAATACGACATTGTGCGGCGAATATTATGGAGGTGGGTAAGTACCTACATCTAAACAAACATGTTTAGAAGTATAAACATGTTTAGTTCTATGGCCTTCTGATAATTGTTCCGGGTTTCGCTGTTTGTGTATATGAGATTACATGTTTGTTAACGCACCCACGATACAGCAGAAATTCCTAGTGTTGGGCAAAGCTTTTCTGAAAAAAAAAACATGCATTTAAAATTGACAGAAGAAAAGATTTCGAATTTAAAAATTTGCAGCGCCTATTAGATTACTTGATTGTCACAATATAGGTAATAATATAAGATATGAACTAAATAGTAATCCACTTTCTGATGCCTCAAAACAGACAGATAGCGAATGACAATAGCCCTTATTATCATCTGCCTAGCTTTTTCCCAACTATTTTGAATTAGTTGGTTGAGGAATCCGTCGGGAATTTATCCACTGTACCTACGGTATTCCTGGTGCGTCTGCTACGGAATGGGCAAGAACTCCTCATCTCTCTCTCTCTCTCTTTCTTTTGTGACATTAGTTTCGCGAAAAGACATCAAAGCATGTGACTCTGTGCTGCCAACCATCAACGGTTGGCAGCGACTGATCTCCGTTTCTCTTCCTTTAAATCTATCCAAAGGCTGTCTTGAAAAGATCGCTTCTAGCGATAAGACCGCCCATTGTGTCACCCTATTTGTAAGCTGTTGAGTGTTATTCTTGTTACTTGCATGGTGTACATGACAAAGAATATTCTATCTATCTATCCTACCTCTGTCACGAGGGCATTGGCGTGGCTCAAACCACGTTGCACGCTCGGCCAGCCTATGGTGCACCGTATCTTCCAGACAGTAGACGCCATGTTCAAAATTTGGTGCCAAAATTCTGGTCCAAATTCACTTAATTTAAAAGTAATCATCGACAAGACAAAGTCGAAGATCTCAAGAACTTAAACAATTGAAGACTTTCTATTCGCCAAGAATATATGGAGTATTATCACTCGAAGTTTATTTTTAAACTTAAACATCTCAATTATTACATCAAACTTAAGTAATAAGGATACGCCTACGCGAAAGATACATATTGTCTTAAAAGATTGAAATATTAACCGCACAAAAGTTGGGGAATTCTTCCAGCCTATGCTTGGGGCAGGTTCAATTAAATTTCGAATTGGTTTTTGTTTGGAGTCGCCGTGAGTTCAGCAATTTTATCAGAACTGCTTTATAAGGTTTTTTTGTTGAATTGGGAACTCAAGGGCATACAGTATTAGTACGTTTTTTATTTTAATTGATTACTCTCCAACGGTAAGACAAAATTGAAAGTAGAATGATTCCAAATTCTTTTTTATCCTGACAGTATACTACAAAATCAGCGGAATGCCTATAAAATGCATTTTTGTATTTCTCCATCATTCTAAACGCTGCACTGATAAAATTCTCCTTTGCATAGATGCTCGGGAGTGATAGGTGCCATAGCGACTGGGCTTACACTGCCGTATCGCTATTCAAATACCGATTTTACCACATTCCTAAAAGCAGTCTTTTTTAGTGGTGACAATCATCAAATAACTTCCCTCATTCTGGCGGTATGGAGTGTCAGACTTTTTTGACTAAAACCATCTATAGTACGGCCAACGAGAAGCGATACGAAAGGTCATTAACCTAAAGAACAACTGTGGCGTTGACAATCTAATATTTAGCTCTTTCCATCTTGTGCCTTTGTCGTAATCTCTCGTTCTCCCGGCAAAAACATGACAACGTTAAGACGGGTTCGCCAACATTCGGGCGGCCATTTTAGATGGAGTTTTAGCATGGGTTTTGTTTACATTTGGTATCGCTTCTCGTTGGCCGTACTATATGTTCTTTTATTTGCCCTTTATGTTGCGGCATTCAGTGGCCCTGGTGACCCCACCCCCTTTCCCTTTGCTGACATCACTTTGACTTTTCACCACTAGACGGACTGACTTGCTCAGCGTCATTAGACTCGCATCGGTGACCAGGAGTCGTCTCACAACAGCAAACTACTTAAAACCTTACTTTTTTCTTAACCAACCTCTTCGGACAGAGTCATGTAGGTACATAAACCCACATAGATTTCCCTTGGCGCCTTGTAAAATAAAATAGTCAAGCAAATATCTTAGAGAACCTCTAAAGCTCGATTTACTTTAGTATTTATTGAATTAGTCACCTTTCAGACATAACTATAGGGTTACCCTTATAAATTCGGGCCTAAATAGAACACATTGGTGGACCGACGTCCTTGCACAAAGGTTAAGGTGTTGAAAGCAGTTTTTATTGAAGTTTCAAAAAAACAAAAGATTTTTATTTTTTTGTGAAAAAGCGGGAATTGGCAGCGCATAACTGTAATTGCATTGTTGTGTTGTTTTTTTGTATTGTTTGTTTAATTTATGTTAAAACAATATCAATGGACATTAATGTTTCAATTAAAAGATAAAATTGGATATTTTATAGCAATCATATGGTAACTGATGTAATATAACGAAATTCTTAATTATTTAATGTAATATGAAATAATATCAGACATTTAAAACAATCATTATAGATGTAACATTATGAAACTTTTAATAGTTTTATCTATTGTGACATTATACATTTGCACACCACATTTAGTGGTAGAGTACAAATGGGCCACATTCATCTTAATCATACGCAATCCTTACTAATATTATAAAAGCAAAAGTGAGTTTGTTTGTTTGTTACGTCTTTACGTCTACATGGCTAAACCGATTTTGATGAACTTTGTTACAGAGATAGTTGGGACCTTGGAAACGAACTAGGTCATTAAAAAAAGTGAAAAATAGGGATGAAAGGGCAGAGAAAAATATTTTCGAGAAGAAGTCGAGGACGGAAGCTAGTGAAATACATTTACGGCTCCCCTGCTGCTAGTTTGTCACCTGTCGACTTCTACGATCCTTTTAGGTTTGCCCTAAAATATATAAACTACTAACATGGTCGACTTTTTATAACTTTTTCCAACACCAATGTTTAAACTTGGATATATATTTTGTTTGTCCGAGTTGGTGGCTCACAGTTCTGAACAAACCTAGTAAATTAGTTAAGGATGTCGTTGCTTTCTTCTTGAAGCTAACTTCCACGGTGGGTACGGAGAGTTTGATAAAAAAAAAATACGTGTGGCACTCGGGGACTGCCGCGGTAAAGCTATTGCATAGCATTTTTTTATCAATTTATGCATAAATAAAAAAAAAACTTATGCAATAAATAAAATAAAATAAAAAATATTATATTTAAAAAGTACTTACAAAGAAAAGAAGTCGCAAAAAGAAGAACAAGACCTTGGGTTTGATCCATAGTAATGTCAATTGACTATCCGATTCTCTACCAAACACGCAAATAGAACATTGGAATCATGATTAAAACAACTGACCGTATTCGTAATGAAAGTGTTAGGTTTTTTCGTTACGAAATTTCTGGATTCGATCTCCATGATCAAGGCCCGCGATAAAAGCTATGCAATAGCTTAACTGGCAAAAAGACAACGTAAGAACACACTAAACTATCATCACTTAAAAAAAAATTGATTAAAAATGGCAATCATCATTAAAAGACTACTTATAACGTAATAAAATTGAACCAACAAAAATCTTCCAAGTGTACTCACGCGTTTATCACCCGCGAAAAAGTAGGTATAAAATCTCTTTGCCTACACAAAAAGTTTTGAAATGACTGGCACAAAACAAAACGCGTTCAAATTATAAAAACATATTTCGTATTATTATCTATCGAATTGACATTGCCTATGAAATAAGGTTACAGGCTAAATAAAATCTATATCCTTTTTTTTCGGATGGGATATTATCCAGTAACTTCCCCCGCTTTGGGCGGAGCGGGGTGTGTGTCTGATTTTTATTGACTAACACCCATGCTCCTTTATTTGCCCTATGTGTTTCGAAGCCGCGGTATCTCTTTCAACCAACCCGCAGGCAGAGGCCCTGGTAGTCCCCTCTGCTTTGCTGACATCTCTTTGAGGCGCGCGTGCAATACGAATGCGACGTCGACACGGTATGATCTCACGATTTCCCAAACCATAGTTTACTAGCTTTCGCTCGCGGCTTATAAAAACGTTGATCAAATCAAATAATCAAATCAAATCATTTATTTCAATTAGACCATTACAGGCACTTTTGAATGTCAAGAAACAAAATGAATCTACAGTCCCGGTCACAAGGCATAATAACTTGTGAAAGTACTGCAGTTGCCCATTCCAAAGCGTTGATCTCTATGGAGAAGAATGGGCAAGAAACTCCATGGACACTCTTTTAAATTCTAATATTTTTACAAAATAGTATTTACATCATTCGTGTTGAGATTATACAAATATGTGAGAACGATGTAGAAAGACGTGCACAGTAAGAGCGTCCAGAGTAAATAGAAAAAAAATTCAATTTAAATCTAAATAAAATAAAAATGACCGTGGTAGTTAAAAAATGACCAGTCCCAACTGACAGCGCCCGTTCACGAACAAGACGTATGGATCAGCCCCATTCAGCTCGACCATTTTGAAGGGAGCTAAATGACCCGACTTACCCGCCACCATCAGCGAGACATTTAAGTGAGCACGACACTATTAACCACCAGGGCTTCGTCAAGTCAATGATAATACATAGCACTCACATATGGGCTTAATAATTATACAATACTAGAGAATTGATTCTATACATTGCAAAGATAGTCTTACAATCTTCTGCAGCTTCCATTATAGCTTCGGATACTTAGTAATGAGTTTACCCCTATGCTTGAGGAGCAGGACCAGCATTGAGCCAAGCATTTTTATCGGTTTAATATGCTTGCCTACATAGTGTGCGTTTAATACAAGATTTAAATTTCGTTTCATTCAGTTGAAGAATGTGGGGAGGTATTTTATTGTAGCATTTCAAACAGTACCCCATGAAAGATGAGTCTACTTTAGATAACCTGAAACCTGGTTGAACTAATTGGTCCCTATTTCTAGTATTATAATTGTGTCTGTCACCTCTTTTACTAAAAAGATGCGAGTTTTTCCTGACATACATGATGTTTTCATAAATATATTGACAAGGTACTGTCATGATGTTAATATCCTTAAACTGTTCCCTTAAAGAATCTCGCCTACGTAGGTTATATATGGCTCTAATGGCTCTTTTCTGCAGAATAAATATAGACTCGATGTCTGCAGCCCGTCCCCAAAGTAAAATACCGTATGACATTATACTATGAAAATAACTAAAATAGACTAGTCTCGCGGTATCAACATCAGTAAACTGACGGATTTTTCTAACAGCATATGCTGCTGAACTAAGGCGTCCTGCAAGAGATGTTATATGCGGACCCCATTGTAGCTTTGAATCGAGTGTTATTCCCAAGAAAACAGTTTTTTCGACGAATTCTAGTTTCTCTTGATTCAATACTATGTCACACTCACTGTTTTTGACATTTGGTAGAGCAAATCTTATACACTTCGTTTTTTTCCCATTTAATACTAAATTATTAGCGGTAAACCAATTATGTACCTGCATTAGGGCATTATTTACGTCGTCAGGATTTGTGGCACGTCTGTTTATCTTAAATATTAAAGAGGTATCGTCAGCAAACAACACCATTTGTGGTTGGTTTTTAAATAGTTGGTGTTAGAAAATCGAATATATGACAGACTGCACTCATACCAATAAAACGTGTATCTAATTGAGATACTACTGTGTCTAGTACATTATTGAAAATTTCAATTTTAAATATTTTTTCATAGAAGAAATTTCTATAAGTTCAGTTTGATCGAGATTTTTGGTAAGGATTCGAGGGCCCCCTGAGCTTGAGGGCCCCGGGGCACTGCCCCGCCTAGCCCCTTAGTAGCTACGCCGCTGCTTAAACGCGTTTTTTTATAAACTTTAATAATTACTAGAGAATAAATTATCAAAGTCAGGGTCAAGGACTGCTCAGGTTCATATCCATCGCCTAATTTATTAATTAACATAATTCAGGGGAACGAAAGTGACACAAATTAGCTCCCTCGACACCTTACGGACGTAATTTAAGCAAATATACAGCTCCACTGGGACAACCGCTGAAGAAAGTTCCACATAATTTCGTCTTTTGATAATGACAGGTTTAGTATATAGGTACCCGAAATAAATAATGTTAAAAGAGAAATAGCAAAATGCTACAAATAAAAACTTTTTAGTAAAAAAATAAAACCGACTTCTAAAAAAAACTAAAAACTGGAAAATAACTTTATTTCCGGAAGTCGGTGGCTTTTGTTGGTTTCGGTTTGACTTTATTGGCCACCGACTTCCGGAAATAAAGTTATTTTCCAGTTTTTAGTTTTTTTTAGAAGTCGGTTTTATTTTTTTACTAAAAAGTTTTTATTTCAACATTTTTAGTTAGAGTATTATGATATAATACGCAAACACGGTTAAAAAGTTTTTCTTTTTAGCTTTAGTCCCGTCTTAAATACAATTTTTAGTTCCACATCAAGCTATAGATTAAATACTAAGTATCTATATTATGCTTTAGTATTAAACCAATTCAGAAATCATATGCATCATCCTCTAAGGGATACAGCTGATACTTGATCTGATGTTTATGTTTCTTAATGACTAGGTGAGGGGCGGGGAGGGGATACGGTCACCCTGCTCCCACTCGCCTGCCTACCCTGGCGAAACCCATACTTATACATGTGATTGCAGCAATCACGGCAGATTTGCTGTCATTTATTAAAGAGTGCCGTTGTATATCACTGAAGATCTATCACCAAATTACTGCGATGACCTTCCAAACCATAGTAGTACCTACATACCATTTTTTGATCATTTGTCTTCGACAACTTCTAAAATATAATCGACGAATGAGTATATCATCAACGTACACGAAGTCAATCTAATACGTATTATTAAAGATAACTCAAAAACTACTTGTCGGATCTTGATATTTTTTTTATGGGACCAAACGACAACCACCAGCTTTCGAATAAAAAAAGAATCATCAAAATCGGTTCCCTCAGACCTGAGTTATGAGGTAACAAACACAAAAAAAAAAAAACATACAGACGAATTGAGAACCCCCTCCTTTTTTTGAAGTCGGTTAAAAAGTAAGCTCCGTTTGACGGGCCGGTTGGTCTAGTGGTTAGTGGCCCTGACTGCTGAGCCGGAGGTCGTGGGTTCGATTCCCACCCAGGACAAACTTTGTGTGATGAGCATGATTGTTTGTTCTGTGTCTGGGTGTGATTTATCATAAATGATAAATGATAATGCTGGGCAAGGAGAATTTCGTGACAATAGTGGATGAGTGAATAAGTTAAGTGACAATAGTGGATAAGTGAATAAGTGGATAGGCATCCACGATAGCTCGGCAGTCATAATGGACCCGGAGAGATCAGATAATGACCATGTGACTTTATACTTTTTATTTGGCTAACATATAGCTTATAATCTTAATTCATGAATAGGTTTTTTGCGAATACGATATAGTAGAACAATTACCAAATTCATATTAAACAACTTATAAATAAGGCGACAAAAGACACAATGGGCGGTCTTATCGCCAAAATCGATCTTTTCAAGGCAACCTTTGGATGGATTTAAAGGATGTTCAGGAAGGAGGTTCAGTCGTTTTCACATACCCCCACGAGTATAACGCGTGAGTTTATTTACTCCTATGTAAGTTAGTAGGTATTAGAGTCGGCAAACCCCACACCACATAAAGCATTGCATATTTGATCAGGCAAGTATCCCTAATGATATACCTCAGGTGGCTATATGCTACCTGTAGGAACCTATCCCTCGTTCGCAGGTACTCTCAGGAGACCAACTCTTCGGAACTACAGTTTACAGAAACGTGTATGGATAATTAAAACAATTTCATTTCACATGTTCACAGACGTTCTCCCTATGGATATTTGGCGGAGCTTGTATTTTTACTTTTAATTAATTTTTCACAAAACGAAGTGTTTTTTTGTTTACTTTTTTTGCTGTTACTCAATTTTTTTTATTTCTACGTATATGAGAAAAAAACACTAGAAATAAACGTACGCACGACAGAACATCAACCTATACATAACCTTTTTAATAGTTTAGTATAGGTTGCCGTCGTATGTACATACATATCTGGGTATAAAACTCTGACACGCGAAAAATCTTTACTTAATATTATAAAAAGCGAAAGTGAGTTTGTTTGTTTGTTACGTCTTCACACCTAAACAGCTAAACCGATTTTAATGAATTTTGGTACAGACATATTTGGGACCCTGGAGACCGACATAGACTAGGCATACTAGGCTTTTTTTAAGATTGAGATATGAGGGAGAAAGGGAAAAAAAGGGAAAAATTAACATTGCTATTACAATAAATAAGGCGCTGTTTTACCGCGAATTTAACGCGAGCGAAGCCTATAGATTAAAGCAAAAGCTGGTAATATAATAAAAAGTAAAAAAACAACTATATATATATATATATATATAATAGTGTTTGTGTGTGTGTGTAGATTTTTGAAATCGTGAACTGAATTCGTGGTAACGGTTTACAGCTTGTTGGTGCTACGCCTACTGCTCGGTTCTTAAACCACAAGGGTTACCATGACATTTTATAGCAGTTCTTATTCCTGTGTGAGAAAAAGATGGTGCTAGACACCCTGTATAGCTCTGTCTCTTTCCCTCAGTGGAATAAGTTCTGCTTTAACACGTCATGGTAGGGTAGCTATTCTGTAGTAGGTACCAATGGAAATAGGTAATCCAATTTTCCCTTCGCTCCCCGTAACATGTTGAATTGTTGACCCAATAAAGGTTCTTTTCAAATGTCAACTAGATAAAGTCCAGTGAAGGAGGTTTGTATAAATTACTAGCTGTTCCCCACGGTTTCACCCGCGCTGCTCAGCACATGTTGGTCGTAGCGCGATGTTATATAGCCTATAGCCTTCCTCAAGAAATGGACTATCCAACTCTAAAAGAATTTTCCAATTCCAACCAGTAGTCCCTGAGATTAGCGCGTTCCAACAAACAAACAAACTCTTCAGCTTTATAATATTAGTATATAGATTCACTATGAAGTCTATGGTAGAACATCCCACTGAATTGGCTCATGTAGATTATGAAGGGTGAAAAAAAAACATACATAAACAACATCCATAGCAACGCCGGAATAACTACAGACGCTTGCACGTCAAGCTACTACAATCTGTCAGATTTCTTTGATAGATTTTCGACTTTATTTCTAAAACATTAAGGTTCAAGGTTCATTGGGAAAAATTGTCAGTTTCGGGTAGCTTGACCTGCTGGCGTCTGTACATTGTTATTTTCGTCATGGTAGTTTTATACCGACTTCAATAAAAGCTTTTTCAATTGTGGGCCGATTATCAAAATTCTGTTTTCTATCGATTTGACAAAAAAAAAATATGAATCAAACAAAAATCTTCAAATTCCGGAAGTCAATTTATTTTCAGTATTTTTAGTGTTTTTTTTTGGTAGACGATTTTATTTGGGAAAAAAGTGTTTTTTGGTCTTAAACATTTCCAATTTTGTTCGCTCATGTTCGAAAGAGAAATGAATATTATTCAATTTATATTATTATTTATTTCAATTAATTCCTTAAACGCTTTCCATCAATGGTTGTAATAATCGGCACACAAACCTATTATACAGAATTAAGCGTCACAATGTCCGTGAGCCCATCCCTTTGACACCTACCGATCAGCTAGCCTTGGGACAATCGACCTGGCACGCAACGCACCTGTGAAGTACAGTCAGCACCAAAAGTCGATGAACAGAATCAACATAAAAAAATAGCCTGTACACCAGAAATTTACAAAAGTCGTTAAACACGAGTATTTCAAAAGTACATGTGCACTAGTATTCCTAAAGTCGCTGTACACCGTCAATCCAAATTTCGCTGAACATCATTGTATCAAAAGATGATTTTTGATTGTGCTATTAATAAATAAATGATTACGTTTTTAATTATACTTTCATTTAGTACCAAACACTTTGTTCTATAATGACAATATCAGCAGTTTCTATATTTAGTAGTAGGTAGTTAGTTTAGTCAGGTGAAATTAGCTGTTTAGTGACTTTTGATACAATGATGTTCAGCGACATTTGGATTGACGGTGTACAGCGAATTTAGGAATACTAGTGCAGATGTACTTTTGAAATACTCGTGTTTAACGACTTTTGTAAATTTCTGGTATACAGGCTATTTTGTTTCCTAGTTGCGACTATAACTTATGGCATTTTATTGTGAACGTTTTATGGTGTTTTGTTATGTTGATTCTGTTCATCGAGTTTTGGTGCTGACTGTACTTATCTACCTACCTACATACCTACTTACCTGTTGGCTCTGTGTGGGGTTGTAGATTTTTTGAGCGAAGTCAAGAACCGTTTGGTGGTTACCGTATTTGTCAAGGCAGAGGCAGGTTGTCACGCGGCTCGGTTTCAATTCAAACTTAGGGCAATGTATGATAGCGTTTACGGAGTAGCGATTTTATGTGTATTTATTTGAAATAAGGCCTTGTTCAGAGAGACGCAGACGGCGCGTGTGAAACGTAAGGATACTCGCGACAAAACTCGCAGCGCTTCACCCCCCGCGTCCCCGTTAACAATATTGTACATTATCATTATGTTTATTTTATCGGTTTTTTAGTTTTCGTGAGATAAAGCGGGGGTTGGTTTGTGTTGTCTATCCGTAAACGGAAAAAATCGGCGTGCCGCACGCGACGATTGACGCATGACGTACTCCAGGCTCAATAAAGGTGTGTCAAAAATGCGGGGTGTATCTCTGCCTCACCTTTATTGAGCCTGGGTTGTGGGTTGTTCGAAATACACACCGCGGTCCTGAAACATAAAGGGCAATGGAAAGAACTTGGGTGGGTTTTAGCCAGTACAAGTCTGACACTCTCCCCCGCTCCGCCCAGCGGGGGGGAGTAAATTTATTTGATGATTTCCCATCCCGTAAAAAGACGTATTTTTATCATACAAGTTTTGGACAATTGATTTAAAATTGTTTTCAAATATTTCAGATTCTACGTTACAACGTTACTGTTATTTTTAGATATCCAATATATTTTTAACTATTTCGCCATGATTATTATTGAATGAGAAAATTAAATACGTGATTTGTGAGAAACTTATTTTGAACTTCAAGCTAGTTACCAGTTTTATATATTTTGGAAAAGATATAAGAGGATATTTGATTTTTTACCATAACAAATTACTTAATAACAATTTAGCTCCTATTCCATTGAAATATAGAGACACTAAACTATAGTGATCACCAAACTCACAAACTTATTTTATATAACCAAGCCTTTGGTGTAGAAACACGAACTACACTCATCTCCTGGGTCTTGGGCAAGTCATCCCTTTTAATATTTCACCTCCCTCAGCCAGTAGTGACATAATTTAGGTGTGGAACCATGTGCTGTGACCTTGTACCGGCGGTCGATCGAGACGCACCTACAAACTCACTACATGTACAAAACGTTTACAATCGTCGTGGTTCAGTTTTTGCGACGTTACAAACATTTGTCGTGTGGTTTTTGGTGTGAATAGTTCGCTATGATACACGTAAATTATGTATTACTGTTTAATTACACACATCCACGAAACAAATATGGCGGTCTATTAGAGTACTTACAATTTCTGTAAATGCTTGGATATAGAAATTGTAAGTACTGTAATACATTTAACTTAAATTTGATAAGTTTTATAGCTAAAAAAAAACAACTTAATAAATAATTAATTACAACCTTAATCACAATAATCATCATGTCAGTTTTAATCAGTATTTGTAAAGTCTGGCCCAGTTATATATATAGTTGCTTATGGTTTTCATTTTAAAGAAATCCTACTATAATTATAAATGCGAGTATGTGTGAGGATAGATGGATGCATGGATGTTTGTTACTCTTTGATGTCAAAATGGCTAAACGAACCTTGATGAAATTTGACACAGAGGAAGATTATGGTCTAGAGTAACACATAATATACTTTCTTTTTCGATATCACGCCGGTGAAGCCGCGGGGAAAGCTATCTTACTAATATTATGTTACTCTTTCACGTCAAAACAGCTGAAGGGATCTTGATGGAATTTGGCACACAGATAGATTATAGTCTGGAATAACACATAGGATTAAAGATTTTTAGTTTCGATTTCACGCGGGCGAAGTCTGGGGCGCCAGCTAGTATATAATAACTTACTTAAGACTTATGCCAACTTGGAGAAATAAGTTTCTGACAATGTATGAAGAGTTCGTGGTTAATTAAAAACAGTTAGTCGTGTCTATCAAATCTAATCAAATCATTTATTTCAATTAGACCATTACACGCACTTTTGAATGTCAAGAAACAAAATGAATCTTCAGGTTAATGCCTAGGTTGGCCTGTGGATGGTTGATGACCCCCATGACATACCGAGGTTTCATGACGTACAGACGCCAGCAGGTCAAGCTACCCGAAACTGTCAATTTTTCCCAAGGAACCTTGAACCTAATACTTTAGAAATAAAGTCGAAAACCTATCAAAGAAATCTGACAAATTGTAATAGCTTGATGTGCAGGCGTCTGTACATTGGAAAGCACGTTACACCGTTCGTCCCGACTGTCATTTGGAAATCTTTGAGAGTCATCAGTCATAACAGTTACTAGTCTTACCAAGGGTAGAGTATTAGCTAGTACGACAGTCGCTCCCTGTAAAATACTGATATTTCGTAGCATCTGGTTTGACTGGAAGCCTCACCGTAGTTGGAAAATGGCAGGTAGATGGTGACCCATACATGAGAAACTCCAGCTGCCGTAAAACTCGGACATATTAATTACCGATGGTAAGACCATATGCTGCTTTTCACATAACATTTACAATCTACATAGAAATAAAAGAAAAAGTATTTATTTGAATCGGAGAGAACAAAACAGTAAAATCCTTACTAATATTATAAAAGCGAAAGTGAGTTTGTATGTTTGTCTTCACGGCTAAATGGCTAAACCGATTTTGATGAATTATGGTATAGATATAGTTGGGCCTAGCTATTTAAAAAAAAAATTGAGATGTGAGGGAGAAGGAGGGAAGTAAAGGGAAAACTCAGCATTGCTATTACAATAAAGAATGCGCAAGGGGGAACTGTGTTAAGATAGTTGTAAATAAAATTTAAAAAAACCGGCCAAGAGCGTGTCGGGCCACGCTCAGTGTAGGGTTCCGTAGTTTCCCGTCCGTCACAATAAGTGTTCCCAGTTATGAGGCCAACCGAACAATTTGGTAATACCCGATCCAATGTAATAAGTACCTACAGCGCCATCTCTCGGGGAATTGGGTTACTAATTAATACAAAGACGTGTAATTTCGGTGGTAATTTTGGATTGCGAGAACCGATTTCAATCATTCTTTTTTTGTTTGAAAAAAGATACGTTCAGGATAATAAAATATGTAAACAAAGTTACAAAAAATGCTTGCATATACGATTATACTACAAACTTAGTCCAGAAATTATTTTGTACAACTTTTTGTCTTTTTTGTGCAAAAATTGTTGTGTCAATCAAGTTCAAAATGATTTTCATAGAAAGTCCTTATAAAGTTATACTTTTCAGATTTTTTTCATATTTTCTAAACTTATGGTTCAAAAGTTAGAGGGGGGGGACACACATTGTTTTTACTTTTGGAGCGATTATTTCCGAAATTATTGACATTATCAAAAAATGATCTTAGTAAACCCCTATTCATTTTTAAATACCTTTCCAACAATATATCACACGTTAGGGTTGAAATTAAAAAAAAATCACTTCCCACTTTACATATAAGATGGCTACCCTAATAAAACATTTTTTTCAAATTTTTACCACTTTGTCGGCGTGATTGATATACATATTGGTACCAAATTTCAGCTTTCTAGTGCTAACGGTCACAGAGATTAAGCGAGGACGGACGGACAGACGGACGGACGGACAGACAGACATGGCGAAACTATAAGGGTTCCTAGTTGACTACGGAACCCTAAAAATGAATATTGGGAATCTTGTTATCGTTGTGGGTTTAAACCCGGGCAATACCAATGCGACTTTTTTAATAAATTTGTACTTTCTAAAGTTAATATAAAACATTGTGATGAAACCTGGACTCATAATTAGTATAAGTCTGAAATCACCAACCCGTCTTGAGCAAGCGTGGTGATCAATGATCGTGCCTTCTCTGTATGAGAAAAGGCCTTTGTCCAACAGTGGGACAGACTTTGAGAGTTGATTTTCACAGCACAAAGAAATCATAGAACTGAACATAAGGTTTTAAATTCAACTCGATATCTTTACGCCTTCCCGAGAGTGGTCTTATTATAGACAGATAGACTGAGGCTTCCGTTTTTCTTTTTGAAGTACGGAATCCTAAAAAAAACGTCGTTTTCATACGTATATTTAAATTAATAATGACACGTAAAGTGTTGGTCTTAGATATTACTGGAAATACTCAACAATAGGTACACCTGATCATTATAGTAGCTATGAAAAAATGTTGCCAACTCCGTCATTATAATTTTAAGGTTATTTCAATGTGACGAGTATAAAAAGTTCTCGATCGATATACAGTTCCGTAGCTCAAAAGGATAAACAGAACCCTAATGAAATATATTATCCTAAGTTTTCTTCGCATATAATTATTTATTTAAATATTTCTTAAAACCAAAACAAAAAACATTTAAAAATATAAAAATAGTAGCCTACCGGTATCGGGAACAGGTTCCAAGCTACCGGCGGTCAGGGTTCCAGAGAAAGGAACCTCCTAACAATACGAGCTGTGTCCAGGAGTACCGCGCACTGTATCAAGCCCTTGATCCAGCTGCCTAACGAGAGCCTCCTCAGGTATTGGTCGAGGGTCTTGGCAATTAAGTCATTGGCAGATACGACTATCATATTTAAGTATTACTAGCTTTCGCCCGCGGCTTCGCCCGCGTTGAATTTGGGCTAACACAGTTCCCCTTGCGCCTTATTGATTTGTAATAGCAACGCTAAGTTTTCCCTTTTCTTCCCTCTTTCTCCCTCACATCCCACTTTTTTCAAAAAAATATTAGCCTACGTCCGTCTCCTGGTTCCCAACTATGTCTGTACCAAAATTCATCAAAATCGGTTTAGCCATTAAAGCGTGAAGAGGTAACAAACAAAACAAACAAACTCACTATCGCTTTTGTAATATTAGTAAGGATTATAAGTATAAGTATATACGGTTTTGAAAACAAATACTTTTATACATACTAGCTTCCGCCCGCGACTTCATTCTCGTGGCATAGTTACCTTGGGCTAACGCTAACTATAATCAGCGTGATGATAGAAAAAAAAATATCTTTCTCTCCCCTTTTATTGCCGCTTACGCCCCCTTTTCTCACGTTTTTTTAGCTTATGTCCGTCTCCAGGGTCCAAACTATCTCTGTTCCAAAATTCATTGAAATCGGTTTGGCCATTTAGGCGTGAAGAAGTAACAAACCCACTTTCGCTTTTCTTAGTTTAAGTTATACATTTGTATTTGTTCATCAATATTCGAATAGAGTCAACTCTTTTTTGGTGACAAATGAGGGAGAAAGAGGGAAAAAAAGGAAAAACTTAGCTTTGCTATTACAATAAATTAGGCTCAAGGGCAAAAACTACAGGTAGCAGGTACCTGTAAATCAGGAAAGGGGAACTGTGTTACCTCGAATTTAACGCGAGTGAAGCCGCGGGCAAAAGGTAGTCGTTAAATAAAAATAAATTAATAAAAAAAAACTCTAGAATAATATAGAACATTGCAAAGTGCCCTCTAAATATATATTAGCCTAGCCACGTAGGTGTACAATTATTTATCATTTTAATGTTATACAAATAAGACACTGTTGTTCAGATAGAATTAACTAAATTACATAAATATTCATTTATGTAATTTAGTTAATACAATGTTATTGATTGACGCACAATGCATCCAATGATTATGTTATCATCGTATGTTCGCGGGACATAATAGTTAATTCCTTGTTGGGGAAACCGTTTTGAGAGTCATCGTAAGGTGCAATTTACAGTAACGTTTCAGTCAAATAGGTAACTAAACAACGACCATATTCTATACTGAAATGTTTGTCAGTGCGATTCATCAGCAAATTGTTTGTTTGACTTATTTTCATAGAGAAGCTCGTAGCTAAATAATAGCAGCCGCTCGGGTTGATCTTTAGGTTAAGCCGCGCTTGCCTAGGTTAGTCTGGGATGGGTGACCATCCGTTACATACCGAGTTTCCTCCGTGCCTCGGAAAGCACGTTAAGCCGTTGGTTTCGGCTGTCATTTGTAGATCTTTGACAGTCGTTACAGGTAGTCAGTGTTCCGAAAGTATGAAAGAAAGAAGAAAGAAAAAACATTTATTAGTCGCAAATTACGACGAGCAACAAAATAACAAAGAAAAATAAACATTCAACATGCAAAGTTTTACACAAACATTTACAAATACATATAGGTATGACAACCAGTCTTACCAAAAGGTATCGCATTACCCAGTACTAATTGGGTTGTGGAGGTGGTATGCATCCGGTTAAGCTGGAAGCCGACCCCAACATAGTTGGGAAAAGGCTAGGCAGATGATAATGTCTTATTTTCGTTACACTGATGATGAGGTTGCGTGGCATGACAACCATTGAAACAAAAAAACTTGACGTGCGAAACGTGTATCAAGGAACACCCGGATGGAACGAAGTTATTATATACGAGAACCCTGTATACAGTCAACAAAAATAATCGTCGCGACACCACACTTTTCAATGCAAAATAGAAAGACGAAACGAAAACTAGCTTGCTTTCTATGAGACAGAGAGTGAGAGACAGACAGAGAAACACGCGCACGTCGCACGGCTCACAACTATAGCAAAAAGTGTCGTTACAACTTATGTCCTAATTTTTTCCGTCTAGCCACCTTTCACAACGCTCGATAAGGAACTTCGTTCCACCGTTAACAAATACCATAAAAAGATTTCTTCAATACAATTCCTTGAAAACTTAGTTCAGTACGATTAGGTTCTATATGTAGAGGACTTTCATTTTCTGCCTTCATCGTGGACAATAAACAATTGTTCAAATACCTATAACCAGCGGTGATTTTTTTATTTAGAGCAATGGAGTCGCATATTTTTAAGGCCTCTTATATTTAAAAAATAAAAAAACAGTTTTTCGACAGAATATCACATATAAACATTTTGATTATAACAACAAATTGACATTAATTTGAGTTCGAAATTCAAAAATAATTTGGAATTTTTATTTTTTATATTAGGCTATTTAGCGGTGGCATATCTTTGTTTCTCCTTTAGTCTGAAAAGACGAAGCGCGGGGAAAAATCTTATGAAATCATATTTTCAAATTGGTTAACGACAAAAGTACTATTCGTTCTGCTATTTAATATCTCCGTAAATGTATTGAAAAATGTCGTTTAGTTCACATGAGAAATTGTCCTTGCTGTTCTCGGCTACAGAACCATAAATCCGCCACAGCCGCAATAAATATAATAGGTGGAAGGTAAAAAATGCAATAAAGAAAAAAATATCAAAATGTCATTTATTCAGACAAGAGAGTCCTCCA
Organism: Ochropleura leucogaster; assembly: GCA_958449745.1. Taxonomy (NCBI): domain Eukaryota; kingdom Metazoa; phylum Arthropoda; class Insecta; order Lepidoptera; family Noctuidae; genus Ochropleura; species Ochropleura leucogaster. The sequence goes on from OY288216.1 coordinate 16,310,505, forward strand.
AAAGACCCACCCAAAACAATGACACTTGGTGTTTGTAGAATAGAGATAGAAGAAATTGGAAAAGATATTCTAGGTTTGCAGGATCCTAGAATGAGAATTGTTTCTTGGTTCTAAAGTTGGGTTTCAAGCTATATAATAGTCATCAGCATTTTTAGTTCTAACCTCATGAATACAAAATGGCAATAAAAAAACAGGCCATAGAGACAGAAAAAAGAAGACATGCTCTGGAAACTGGAAACCAAGCCATCAAGGGATATTATGGTACCAAAAACTTTATTATGAAATCTCTTTGAAAATTTTCAGTGACTTTGTAAAAAAAAAAAACTAATATCAATGTAAAAAGACCCTAACGTTCATTATATTGTTATAAATGTGGGATTGTGCTACTGAAATGAGATATTACTTTACTTGAGTCCATTCGTTTGCATCCGGTCAAAATGTCAGAGGAAATAGGTCTCGAAAACGGTCAGTTTAATAACAAATACATTTGTTCAAAGGAAATATCAAACAAACTAGATCAGTCAATCGACAAAATTATTGAAAAAGCTGGATTTACAAAATGCAACGTTGAAAAGAAATCTGTTTGCACAAACGGTGGTAATTATCTGGGATTATTGTACGAAATTGATATAAAAGGGAAAACAGAAGAAGGCGATGCAGAACTAAACCTTTTCGTCAAAAGTGTCATCCCAGGTGAAAGCAATTTGCAAATATTATCCATAAACGACATTTATAAAACTGAGCTGTTTACTTACAAAGAACTTTTCAAGATATTCGAAGAACTGCAGGAAGAAGCAAAAGTGCCCAACGATGAAAGATTCAAAATGGTCAAAAGTTATGAGGAAAGTGTTGCAGAAGTGATTATCATGGAAAACGTATCGAAACAAGGATTCACGACAGGCCACAGAATGGACGTACCGTCTTTGAAATTCGCTGAAATGGCTATTCAACAGCTGGCTAAATTTCATGCTTTTACGTTTGTGGTTAAAGAAAAACGTCCTGTTTTTTTTGAGGAGCGGGTTGAAACTAGAAAACCTGCCTACAATATTGGTAAACAGTGGCATGAATTTGTTCACAGTGTTACTAAAATAGCGATTAATAATATTGATGAAGATGTCAAGGCGAAAGTTGAAAAATTTACTGAAGGCATTGCAGAAAGATTTGGAAGTTATTATGGTAAAGAGATGACAAAGCGGTGCTTGTGTCATGGCGACTATAGGCCTAACAATATACTGATGAAGACAATCGTAAGTACTTCATTATATTACAGTCGTGCTTTACCGACCTTAAATAACTAAGAAAATTGTCGTATTTTACAGTTTGTTCATAATTCTAAATCTTTAATTTTAAGCGCATTCTTATTTTAGCACAATACAATATGACATTACGATAGACTTACTTTTTTGTACTTTGACGATTCTAATTATATTTTTTTTATTGCACCTTAGGATGGAGAAGTATCAGAAATATTACCAGTGGACTATCAACTGGTGTACTATGGATGTCCAGTCCTAGACTTCATGTATTTCATCTTCAGCTGTACTGATCGGAAATTTCGAAGAGCACATTTAGAGCATCTCAAAGATTTGTACCACGAGACGATGACGAAATTCTTGAAATATTTCGACATTGACGTGAATTCCTTTTATTCCAAAAATCAATTTGAAATGGAATACAAGAACAAGTTGGATTATGGTTTAATGTTTTCACTAATATTTCTTGGGTTCATGTTCGTTACCGACGATGATGTTCCTGATTTGACAAAGAACGACATGAGCAGCTTAAGCTTTAAAGTTGATGACAAATTTAAGGATAGAATCCAAGGGATTGTCGATGATTATATCGAGTGGGGTGTTATTTAAATTATTTTTGATGTTTTACTTTGTTATAATACTTAGTGGTTAAGATGAGTTAATAAAAATAGTTCTATATTAACCTTTTTTTATTAAAAAAACGTTGCCCTACACTTTTCCTCTATCGTAAGAGCATAAATAAACATTTAAACTCACATACAAGTACCAGTAGGTCATACAAACATTTGATACGTGCGGGAATCGAACCCGCTACACGCAGTAATCGAGTCGAGTCGATCGCTCAGTCACTGTGCCAATCGCGCGGTTTTATTTCATTAGCAATACAGGATAATATATCTTTATAACGGTTTTTGATGGCGCCTACAGCAACACGACTAGCAATCAATGCCGCGCAGACGCATGGTGTCTATTATGTTAAATATTTTTTATAATTATGTGGGTGCTTTTTTTTCCCGGGTGGGAAATCATCCTATGACTTCCCCCGCTCTGGGCGGAGCGGGGGGGTATGTCAGACTTGTACTGACTAAAACCCACCCATGTTTCTTCTTTTGCCCTTTACGTTCCGAGGCCGCGGTATCTCTTTCGAACAACCCGCAACAATTATGTGGGTGCTTATACCCTAATTTACTGAAAATTAAATAATTCTTTAAAATACGCTTAAAATACGTCGAGGGTTTTGATTAGGTATGTCCTGATGGCGACCAAGAGCATCGACGACTGTCTCTCGAAGCTCTCCTGGGGCGTTTGGATTAAGGACCTAATTCAGAAGGCAGTACTCCTCGATACGGCCCGCATTGTGAGGAGGTTCTTGTCTCTGGAACCCTAACCACCGGTAGCTTGGGCCCTGCTCCCGATACCGGTAGAAACCTATTTTAATATGTTTTTTTTTATTATTTAGTTTCTAAGAAATATTTAAATATGTAATCTATACTTCTATACTAATATTATAAAGCTGAAGAGTTTGTTTGTTTTAACGCGCTAATCTCAGGGACTACTGGTTGGAATTGGAAAATTCTTTTAGTTTTAGATAGTCCATTTCTTGAGGAAGGCTATATAACATCACGCTACGACCAACAGGTGCTGAGCAGCGTGGGTGAAACCGCGTGGAACAGCTAGTTTTAAGATAAAACTCAAATTCAAAGCATTTATTTCAATTAGACCATTACAGACACTTTTGAATGTCAAAATGAAAAGTGAATAAAGAAAGTAAATATAAATTCTAAAATAACGTCGCTAAGTACTCGCTAAATATTGACCCGTGTTTTTATTATCTTTTTATTACGAGGATGTCATTGTTCAAATAGATTATGTGCATCGTTTGTTTGCAGGATATAGTAGTTAATTCTTTGTTGGTAAATCGTACTAAAAGTCATCGTTAGGTGCAATTACAGTAAAGGGTTGGTCAAACTGTTACGGACAAAACTGCCGATTTGTCTCACAACACTAATTACTGAGAGATACATTAGTGGTGTGTCCGTCAGTGCAATAGAATATAACGAGTGGAAAAGTACCCTTAACGGAGCCGAGAGCCACATATTTATTCCCATTTTTGTTTTTTTTTTTGTTAATTGGACCTTGAGCCATACCACATACAGGGACCATATAGTTATGGAGATATTGAAAATCCAAGTTACGTCTTTATCAGAAGTTTTTTATCATTTAAATATCCTCCATGGTATAAATATCCGTATATTTTTATCAATAACTTTGTTTTTTATATGTCTTTATTAATATTTTCGTTTTTCAGTAATAATTTTTGAGCAGTGTCGTTTTATGTACAGTCAGCGACACAATGTGCTTACCTACTTGAAAGTTAATTTTAATGCAATTCGGGTGAACAATTGATGCAGCCCGCCGTACGTAACGATTATTTGACGAGTCGTTTAACACCCTCTTTGTATATCGATGGTCCCTATTAACAATGTCGGAAATACATTTTTACCAATTTTCACTTTTTTACATAAATAGAATCACAATAAAAAGATCTATCTTACGTAATATTTTATTTTATTGAAAATCATTATATTTAGTAAATTTCTTGGTTAATATTGTCGGTTGCAATAACTTTGTCCGCGAAACAGTGTTGGTAGTGACGGAACCGGCGTTGTCCGCGGGGTGGAGAGAGCGCGGGTGCGCGCGGTTCTGCCACTACGCACTTTGTTACCGGGAGGAGCGCTCGCGCTCGCGCGGATGAATTTGCACTATTAAATTATTGTTTTATACGTAAACACACATATATACAGTAACATAGTACGTAATACACAGTAAAGGCTATAATAACATCACGCTACGACTGACGGGAAGAGAGCAGTAACCAATGACGCAGATGTAACCGCTGGAAACAGCTAGTATAGGTATATTCCCTTTAATAAAGCAGGTTCTGGTAGATACATCTATTTTCAATGGTATTCAAACAGACAATTTTGTCGGATATACCACTTCTGACATTATTACATGTACGTATAGTAGATCTTTTTGTTGGTTGTGTCACTTTCGACATTGTTACATGTAACTAAAAGCATGCGTTTTGTTGGATGTGTCACTTCCGACATTGTTACATGTAACTTAAAAGCAGACGTTTTGTCGGATGTGTCACTTTCGACATTATTTCACGTTACCTAAACTTAGTCAGTCGGTTGGATATGTCACTTTCTACACTAATAACTGCATTATCTATATAATATTTAGTCGGATGTATGAGTTGCAAAAACTTCATATTGAATAAAACAAAAATCTTGAATCTTTGGTAGGAAAATTAAGTGCGACGTAACCTATTCTCTATAAACGGATAGTTTGATACTTATCTGACTCCTATAGGTAGGTATGGTTTGACCTACTTTTATTTTAGGAATTATTATTCATCAGAGAGCAAGACTACTTGCTCTCTGATGTGTTGACAGTACGCCAACTGTATATATTGTGCACAGTTCTCAAACAACACTCACTAATAGGGTATGATCCCGCAATGAATATCAACAAGCGAGTCAAACACAGGGTTTGCCAAACGCTTACCAAGCGAAACACTGCTTTCTCACGCAATTTTTTTGAATTTTTAGCTGGATACCTATACAATAAAATAAATAAGAAACTTGCAATTTACCCACTTACAAAAAACAATTGTAAAAGGGCTTTAACCACTTGGTTAAAGACCCTCAGCTTCGATGAAACAGAAAACTTACTTAAAGTCCCATCCTAGTCTTACTTACTACTCGACAACACCCACACTCTCATCCACATCCACACACACTCATACACCCGCACCCACACATACACACATTTACACCCACACAACACACACATCTACACAACACACACACCCACACAACACACACAGCCTCATATACACATTCGGACACCCGATTCTCACTCCCTCATAAACTTAATACTCACAACAGACACACTTCACCCAGTTTTACCTAATTTTAATTTAAATTCTCTTTAAATTCTCTTTACTGGAATGATGTACACCTACTACCTGTTACCCACTTCCGGAGTCTGGAGAGGCTGGTAATCTGTCATACAGGTCTCCTAGTACAGAAACCAGTCTCTCACATAGATTATAATCCACCGATGTACACTTTGAATTATGTAAATTATTCCTTGTATATTTCTATGTGAGAGAGAAAATAAACTTTTTTGTATTGTATTTTTTTTTTGTATATGTGCGAATCTGGTGTCATCCCTGAAAAATATCATGGTTTTATAGAGACTTGCCACATGTTTCTAATGGAGTAGTCCAAGAAACTGACTCTGAATCTGACGAATAAAATCTGAAAGGCTGTGATTTTTTAATTTTTTTATTGATACTATTGTAATTTTGAAGGTCCTGATTTATTACACAATTTTATTGTTTTTAAATATTATAATAAAGTAAGGTTTTAAAGTACAACAGTAAGACTGATAATGGTTGTAGTAATTAATTATATTTAGCCACAAAAAGTTCTTAAAGGTACCTAGATATAATATTTGTAAACTTTGTTTATTTTGATAATTTTAAACTTTAACCTGTTATAAAACTTTGTGATACTTAATGCTATAGGTATTTTGCTGCTATATTGTTTATTATGTGTTGAATTCGACACATTATCTCCGGTTGTTCTCGTCTAGCTAACGGAGAGTACTTGCATAGACACAACCTTGTAGCCAGGATTATCCATCAGCAACTTGCTCTAAAATACAATCTTGTGGAATCGGAAGTGCCGTACTACTGGTATGAGTGTATGAGCCCGACCCAGTTCTTGAACATGGCAATATCACATTGTACTGGGATCGATCCATCATCACTGACAGGACTATTGTTGCCAACAAGCCTGATATAGTGGTGGTGGATCGATCAGAGCGGCGCGCAATGATTGTTGACATAACAGTCCCGCATGATGAGAACCTCGTGAAAGCCGAGAAAGATAAACAAATGAAGTATATTGACTTGGCTCGCGAGGTTGTCGACATGTGGGATGTGGACTCAGCGATCATTGTGCCGATAGTCGTATCTGCCAATGGCTTAATTGCCAAGAGCCTCGACCAATACCTAAGAAGGCTCTCGTTAGGCAGCTGGATCAAGGGCTTGATACAGAAAGCGGTACTCCTGAACACGGCTCGTATTGTTAGGAGGTTCCTTTCTCTGGAGCCCTGACCGCCGGTAGCTTGGACCCTGTTCCCGATACCGGTGGGCTACTATTTTTATATTTTTAAATATTTTTTTTTATGATTTTAAGAAATATTTAAAAATGTAATTTTATGTTAAAAAATAAATAAATGTACGAAAAAACAGCAAACCTTACACATACGACAAATTTATTTCTAAATCTCCATTTAAAAATGTTGAATATACCACTACCTACTTAAATGACTGTTAAATTATCCGAACAAAACTGTCGTTTGTGTCACAACCGACAATACACTTTGCAAATTGTCCATATTAAAATGTCGGTGGTACATTATTTCCTTAACCATAAATAATTGCTTAGTTTTGTCCATGTCAGTACTTAGTTAACAATACATAAAATAATCAGTGCAAATTTGAATATCCTCAGTTATGTAATTCTTTTTTTATCGTCAAAACAAACTTTGAACTGCTCTACTGAACAGTACTCTTTTTGCAGAACTGACATTGTTAATAGGGACCATCGATATTTGCGTGTTAGTTGTGAGAACAGCTACCCTACCATGCCGTCTTAAAGCAGAACTTATTCTACTGAGGAAAAGAGACAGAGCTATAGAGGGTGCCTAGCACCTATCTCGTTCTCTCAGTGGAATAAGTTCTGCTTTAGGACGTCATGGTAGGCCTACAGCGAAGATCATCACGTTATCTAAGACACAGAAGAAATCTATGACAGAAAAGGACAGAAATATAGTGAGAAGTATGTTTTTTTATGACACTTTGTGTTCGTAAATTAAAAATAGAAAAAAACAGTCATGCTAGGTATGTAAAAATACAAACTTAAACCCATGCCTTTTTTTGAAACTACAGAACACACCTCGCTTCCTTCACGTTCGTACACCTAGACCATACATGGAAATATATTACTTTTTGGGTGGGAAATCATCAAATAACTTTCCCCGCTCTGGGCGGAGCAGAGGGGAGTGTCAGACTTGTACTGACTAAAACCCACCCATGTTCTTTCTATTGCCCTTTACGTTCCGGGGGCCGCGGTATCTTTTTCGAAGAACTCGCAACCCCGGCAGTACATAGAAATAATAGACTCTGTACTCATCAGCTCGTTTCTAGACTTATAAATACAAATTTCAAAATCTGGGTTTAGATAAAAACATACCGGATATTCGGAAACGATTTTAAAGAATTAAATGTGTATTTGAGTTGGATTGGATGAGGCATCCATCTTATGGCCAAAGATGCGGTTGAATCCCAAAACAGTGTTACGAATATGCGTTTATATTTTATGGTTTAAAATAAGGTATAATAACTAACTAACAGCAGGTCTGCTGGCAGAAATTTCTTAAGAAATAAGCAGTACCTTTGTACTCAAATCTTAAATGACTTTTATCCTGTCTGGTATACTGTGTGTACATAAATAGTTAAATAAATAAATAACTAACAATCATCATTATCTATTTTCAACGTTATCATGTTTAAAACATTTGTTTTATTCTTTCCGTTACATCATAATAAAACATAACAAAAAAAACACCGTAAACAAATTGTCTGGGAAATTTTATAATCACACAGAATTCTTCAGATTACTGGTGAAATGAAAATAAGCTCTACAGATGTAATAAAAGAGAATATTCATTGAAACCCTTTGGAAACTCGTTACTGACGTTCCAAAAAAGTGACAAACCCAACACCAGTGTAAAAATACCTTAACGTAATAAGTTGGCAGTTATAAATGAACGATTTTGTTTTAAGCCGGCATTTTATGTTAGTTGCATCCATTCCATTGCGTCCGGTCAAAATGCAAGTGGAAAAATGTACAAAAAACCTTCAGTTCGAAAGCAAAATCGCTTTTTCAAAAGAAATTTCAAACAAACTAGATCTATCTATCGACAAAATTATTGAAAACACTGGATTAACTAAATGTAACGTTGAAAAGAAATCTTACTGTACAAACGGTGGTAACTATGTTGGACTATTGTACGAAATTGACATAAAAGGTACAACAGAAGAAGGCGATGAAGAATTAAACCTTTTCGTCAAATGTATCATCCCTGGTGACAGCAATTTGCAAGTATTATCCATATACGACGTTTTTAAAACTGAGCTGTTTACTTATAAAGAACTTCTCAAGATATTCGAAGAACTGCAGGAAGAAGCAAAAGTACCCATCGATGAAAGATTCAAAGGGGTTAAAAGCTACGATGAAAGTGTTGCAGAAGTGATTATCATGGAAAACGTATCGAAAAAAGGATTCACGACAGGCCACAGAATGGACGTGATGTCGTTGAAGTTTGCTGAAATGGCCATTCAAGAGCTTGCCAAATTCCACTCGTTTACATTTGTTATGCAAGTGAAACGTCCTGATTTTTTTGAGAAACAAGTTAAAGCTATGAAATTTCCATTCAATTTTGGTGAGCAATGGCGTGAATTTGCTCAGAACATGACGAAAATACCAATGAATTATATTGATGAAGATGTCAAAGAAATTGTTGAGAAGTTTTCTAAAGGTATTGGGGAAAGATTTGGGAAATTTTATGATGACGATGAAATAACTACGAGAGGCTTATGTTATGGTGATTACAAGCCTAACAATATACTGATGAAGATGATCGTAAGTGCTTTTTATTATTTACATGTTCATATTTCTTATTAAATGCTTATAAAGTTCCTATTGTGGCATAAGGCTCTTAAAGTTTAAGTGGAATCGTGGAATTCACGTTTCAAGCCAAGTTTTGGTGGATGATATATTTTTGCGATTACATATTTATTTATTTATATATTCTCTCAATAGATCATTAGTAATTCGTAGATCGACGAAAACGAAATGCGTTAAATTTGTATTAATGTCATCGCCTTCATAAGTTTGCATGTTATAATTATTACTCTTAATATTTATTGAAACGCCATATTATCTTTGGTTCTTGGTCATTTATACTTTTTTTCGTTTCTTAGGATGGAGAAGTCTCGGAAATATTACCAGTGGACTATCAAATGGTGCACTACGGATATCCGATCCTAGATTTCATTCATTTCATCGTCACTTCTACTGATCAGGAATTCAGAAAATCACATCTGTCCTATCTCAAAGAGATGTACTATAAGACGATGATGCAGTTCTTGAAATATTTTGACATTGATCTGAACTCCATCTACTCAAGAAACCAGTTTGAAACAGAGTTCAAAAATAAGTTGGATTATGGTTTAACTTTTTCTCTTGTATTTCTTGCTTTATTGTTCGTTACGGAAGACGATGTTCCTGATTTGACAAAATATGTCAGTAATTTAAGTTTTAAAGTTGATGACAAGTTTAAGGATAGAATTCAAGGGATTGTCGACGATTATATTGAGTGGGGTGTTATTTAAATTATAGTGTATGTACGTATAAAGCTTTCTTTGAAATGTTTATTGTTGGTATGGATTAATAAAAAATGTATATTCTGCTTTACTGTTTTTTTATAATTTTATGTATAATATTGTACTTACATACAAATTACACATTATTTGTTATAATATTTACAAGACATGAACAAAGGCGAGCTCATCTTGACTGTGTCATAAATAAGAAATAACAGAATCAGGTTCCCTAAAAGATCGCCCGCAACGGTTGAACCAAAAAGCGTTGACCTCTGGCGCTGATTCATCACACCATGGTGACACATACAGAGTTGCGTTTATTTCCGAAGCCGAGAGTTGCCGGAGATAACCGAGCGATTCCGAAATGCTATACTCGCTTCGCAGGCGTCCATTTTGCTCATTACGGTTTCATTGCTACGTGAGTCACGTTGTGAGTTCAGTCATATTTATTTCTTAAAACTCATCTCATTTCATGTGTGTGTGTGTTTGTATTGTGATAAGAGTGTTTTTTAAGGAAATTGCTATATATTATTAATTTTATCAATAGTAAATCTCGTGTCTTCATCTGATAGTGATTTGATAAAAGTAATTCTATAGATTGTAAAACGTTGGTATCTTCGCTTATCTGTTTCATAATAACATGGAGGTAACGGAAAATCCAAGTGAGAAGAATATGTCTGATATTATTTTACCACAAAAGTTGAAAGAATGGATAGAGAGTATAGCCAAGAGAGAAGGATTTATAACCTATGAAATTATAAGTAAAAAACTTACGCCGTCTGGTGGTGGCTTTATGGGTATTCTATACGAAATAGATGTTAAAGAAAAAAGTACTGACAATTCAAAAGAAATAAACATATTTGTGAAGAATATACCCGAAACTGAGCAGATGAAAATTTATTCAGTATCAGGAGTTTTTGAAAGAGAGGCATTTATTTACACAGAAGTTTTTAAAATCTTTGAAGAATTACAAGATGAAGCTAACATTCCACTTAATGAAAGGTTTCAAATAGTCAAGACTTATGAAGAATGCAATCCAAAGTCCATAATTCTTGAACACTTAGGAAAGAGAGGATTTACTGTGTACAACAGAATGGAGACGGTTACATTAGATTATGCCAAATCGTGTGTACAACAGTTAGGCAAGTTTCATGCTCTCTCGATGGTCCTATATGAGAAAAAACCGGAATATTTTAAGGAAAATATTGCAACGATGAAACAACCTTTTAATTTTGAAGAAGACTGGTACGCTTTTGTTAAAAACATGTATGATTATTCCATTAACTGTTTGGAACCTGATGTTAAAGAGAAAGTAGGACAGAAGATATTGGAGAAAGTAGACGATTATCCGAAGTATATGAATGATACATCTGGGTTCTGTACCCTCAGTCATGGCGATTATAAACTTAATAATGTCATGGCTAAAGAAGTAGTAAGTTTAAACTTTATCAATTATATTAAATAATAAGTTTTTATTTAAATTGTCTACATTTTTGAACAATACGACACGGCTGGCGCTGTAGTTGAGCAATCGTCTGCTGCGCTGCGTGTCGTGGGTTCGATTCCAACAAACTTTTTTATGACCTACAAATGGTTGTTTCGGGTCTGGCTGTTTGTGTATGTGAATTTGGGTGTTTGTAAACGCACCCACGATACAGGAGAGATTCCTAGTGTGGAGCAACGTTTTTTTTCTCCTCCATGTCCTTATCCCGTGTAACACGGAGTAGACACATGCGTTTGATTCTTTCTCATCACATGCCCAAACAAACCCAAACGATGGATTAACAATTAATTAACCCCGCTCTTATTTGCAAGGTGTATAATTCGCTTTTCATTTATTTAGGTACCTACTAATTTCCTAATATTCCTGATATTATATTTTCTAATTTCGTTATAATTTATTTATCATCAATCTTCAAGAGTTCAATGCTAGACATAAATAATGATTGATGATGATGGTTTTTTGTTTCTATTTCACGACACTTGACTCGATTTTCTGCAACTCCAGTCACTCCAGCAACTCTGAGAAGCTTGTTATTCTACAAAGTTCTTTGTTATATAATCTGTTTCAAATGACTATTTCTTTCAGGATGGAGAATTAGCAGAAGTAATAACAATAGATTTCCAAATAAGTCATTACGGATGCCCGGTTTTGGACTTCCTTTACTTCATTTTCAATGGAACTGACCAAGAATTTAGAAAGAAGCATTTGTCAAACCTTAAAGATATATACTATGAAGCTATGGAATCGTTCCTGGAACATTTTCGTTTAGATATTAAGAAGATTTTTCCTCGAGAAGATTTTGAGAGGGTTTTTAAGAAGAAGTTGGATTTTGGTTTAATGATAAACGTATTTTATGTTCCCTTTTTATTTGTGGCTGCAGATGACGCGCCTGATGTAGCGAATGAAGAGCTGTCCACATTATCATTTAACGTTGATAACAGATTCACCGATAGATTTCGCGGTATTGTCGACGATTTTATTCAGTGGGGTTACCTTTGATGGATTGGTAATCATTTTGATAAATAAACAAGTTGTTTCATAAATTTGTTTTTTTATTGCATCCTTACTAATATTATAAAAGCGAAAGTGAGTTTGTTACGTCTTCTCGCCTAAATGGCCAAACCGATTTTGATGAATTTTGGTTCAGAGATCGTTGGGACCCTGGAGACGCACATAGGCAATTTTTTTTTAAAAGAGTGAGTAATGATGAAAAAGAGGGAAGAAAAGGGAAAACTTATCTGTTACAATAAATAAGGCGCTAGGGCAAAAGGTAAGGTACCTGCAAATCAGGAAAGGGGAACTGTCTTACCCCAAATTAAACGCGAGTTAAGTCGCGGGCAAAAGCTAGTATACTATAACGTAAAGAGTTTAATCTAACATAACTGAAAGCATTTATTTTAATTAACAAAACCGCTGCTGTTGTGGGTGTCTGTGGGTAGTGACCGTTTGCACGTTTGCCTTCTGTCACATAAAAAAAGACTGTTACAAGAAAATATCGTTGCCCTCTGAATAAACCTCTTTTCGCCTCAGTAAGACCAAAACTTTGAGAGATATAATTATTTTTTGTAAACGCATAGAGAATATCTCAAAATGGCTGCCAAAAAGCGGAGAAGTGCGAATATCAAAACACTCGTTATAATATCGTATAACTATCTAGAATATCGCTAGTCCATGACCGGGCATATTGTATTGAGAAAAATGGCATAGAAACTCCATGGACGCTCTTTTAAATTATTTACAAGATCTATCTATTAGCCTACCATAACGTCTTAAAACAGAACTTATTCCACTGATGGAAAGAGACAGAGCTATGCAGGGTGTCTAGTACCATCTCTGTCTCACACAGGAATAAGAACTGCTATAAGATGTCATGGTAACCCTTCAGCCCTTGAACTTCCGAAGGTTAAGCAAAGGTGTCCCTAATAGTTATCTATAAAACGTAAAGAATTTGCCATGAAATCTACTTTTTTTACTAGAAAGAAAACAACAAACACATGTACACCTTTTTTATTTCTATATCGTGCAATCAGTTCTTAGACTATGAGCAAATGTGTTGTCACAGACTAAGTGGCATATAGAGTCCGTTCCCCAATGGGATTGATTATTTGTAATTGGTAGCTCATTGTAGGCAGTCCAGGTTCAAGACATTTTTTTCATACTTCTTTTCGTTTATGAACAAGGAGTAAAATAAATTAAATGATCTAAGCTTTCTTGATTTTCTAGACATAATTAATTGAATTAGTGACAGACGGTCTCTTTTAGAAAATGAGAACAGACCGTTCGTTAAAAAAAATTATTAAGGAATAAATATAGGTACGTCTTTTAAAAAGGTTATCTACTTTACGTTTTTTTTTTCAAAAACGTTATTTTGTAGGCAACAGGATAATGTAAACTGAATTATTTTAATGAACTTATGTTCATTGCGATATTTCCTATTACGCTTCGTCCCCTTAGTTAGGGGTTTTGTAGGGTTCAAAGAATTCGTTCTTCGTGTTCCCCTTACGATCCAATGGGAGCAAATTTGCGAGCGATCTGATTGCTATTTGTTTTATAATATTGGTTGATATTATTACTTTACTGAACCGAGAGATTCCTTTTACGAATACCTACTGCAGTTTTTTTTAATCTTTTTTTTATTTAGAGGCTTTTACCTTACAAAGGCATGTCAGCCTCATCATACCGTAATTTAACTAACTCTACCCTATTAAAAACCTTAATCAATAAAGTTAAGTAAAACTTAAGTATAATATTATTGAAACAGCAACCATTTTATAGATCAGTATGGCCTCTTCCGCACTAGGTAGGTAAAGATACTAAATAATAATGCAGTTCAAAAAACGATACTTAAAAAAATATTTATCTGTCGAAAATTCCGACGAGCATACAAAATAACAAAAACGAATACAGGACAAAATAAAAATAGCTTCTCCGTCGTGACTGCGACAGCTAGGTCGCCCAGCATGATGCTGTGCTATGGGAGCCCACAGCAAAGCGCTGGTTTTCAGTGGTCAACCCGTGAGTAAAACATAAGGAAGTCAAACACAGGCCATGGCATGTTTTTTTGTCTCGTCCGCCCCTCCCCTTGCATCGCCTGCGCGCGCGTCATTTTTGGGGAAAAATCGTTAATTAATATGCGCTAGGCCTTAATATGGTAGGTTACTTATATTTAAGAGGATAATTTTTGAGTGTCAAATACAACGCTCTGCAAGACTACTACTATTTTTTTAACTACTTTTTAGGGTTCCGTAGTCAACTAGGAACCCTTATAGTTTCGCCATGTCTGTCTGTCCGTCCGTCCGTCCGTCCATCCGTCCGTCCTCGCTTAACCTCTGTGACCGTTAGCACTAGAAAGCTGAAATTTGGTACCAATATGTATATCAATCACGCCGACAAAGTGGTAAAATAAAAATTTGAAAAAAAATGTTTTATTAGGGTAGCCACCCTATATGTAAAGTGGGAAGTGATTTTTTTTTTAATTTCAACCCTAACGTGTGATATATTGTTGGAAAGGTATTTAAAAATGAATAGGGGTTTACGAAGATCATTTTTTGATAATGTCATTAATTTCGGAAATAATCGCTCCAAAAGTAAAAAACAATGTGTCCCCCTCTAACTTTTGAACCATAAGTTTAGGAAATATGAAAAAAATCTGAAAAGTAGAACTTTATAAGGACTTTCTATGAAAATTATTTTGAACTTGATTGACACAACAGTTTTTGTACAAAAAAGACAAAAAGTTGTACAAAATAATTTCTGGACTAAGTTTGTAGTATAATCGTATATGCAAGCATTTTTTGTAACTTTGTTTACATATTTTATTATCCTGAACGTATCTTTTTTCAAACAAAAGAAGAATTATTGAAATCGGTTCTCGCAATCCAAAATTACCACCGAAATTGCACGTCTTTGTATTAATTAGTAACCCAATTCCCCGAGAGATGGCGCTGTAGGTACTTATTACATTGGATCGGGTATTACCGAATTCGGTTGGCCTCATAACTGGGAACACTTATTGTGACGGACGGGAAACTACGGAACCCTACACTGAGCGTGGCCCGACACGCTCTTGGCCGGTTTTTTTGTAATGATATATTCGATTTTATATAGCACAAAAAAAAAACAAGATGGCATTGTTCTCTGATTTTATCAGACAAGTGGCATAATATTATGTACGTACTTACAACAACATTATATTTAAACCATGGAAAGACTTACCAGTATTTTACATCTAGCAACTGTGTGTCTGACATCTGTAATACGATACCCCTTGGTAAGACTGGTTGTCAGACAAAGATCTAAACATGACAGCCGGGAACGGGAACGAACCTAGACATACAAAATTTCTAGGTTAGTTGGAAACACGGAATTTATAGACGGTCATAGCCACTGATTAACCTTGTCTAGTTTAACTTTGAGGATCGTCCCGTGCGGCTGTTATTATTTAACTTGAATATCTTTATTAGGAATTTGCATGAAAACATTCCTTGATAATTAAAAATACTCATTTAGTTTTAAATGATAATTTTAATTGCATTGTTTCATTAACAAATTTAAATATTTAACTAGCGTTAAAAACTATTATGTAAGGCTAAACGTTAGCTTAAAAAAATAATATAAATAATTCTCTTTACGAGGTTTATTAAACAGAATTTAGATTTCTAGCAATTGCATGAAATAACTGAAATGATGCAAATATTTACTAAAGTAGTTTTTTTTAATGCTCTCCCCTAGACTAGGAATTTCTCTTGTATCGTGGGTGCTTTTACAAACATTGAAAATCACATAACACAACAACTATTGCAGGTTATACAAATATTTGTTCCGTGCTGGAATCGAACCCGCGGCACGCATTTACATTTGTGTGGTGGCTTCGTTCAACTGAATAATATTGTTAATAATTTACCTTATTATTCCGGACATTATAATCCTTTCATTCTTATCTTCTAATACATAAAATTCTCGTGTCGCAGTTTTAGTTACTATACTCCTCTGAAACGGCTAGACCGATTTTTTAATGTTTTTTTTTAATGCATATTCAGTAACTCTGAGAATCGGTTATTATCTATCTTTTAAACCCCTGAGTGATAAGGGAGTTAAGCAGCGCGGGTAAAACCGCTGAGCACAGCTAGTTACAGTATTTTTTATTCTATAACAATGTATTATCATAAACATTACATCAGAAATCGTTACTTCCTTACTAATATTATAAAAGCGAAAGTAAGTTTGTTTGTTTGTTACCTCTTCACGCTTTAATGGCTAAACCGATTTTGATGATTTTTGTTAAAAAGATAGTTGGGAACCAGGAGACGGACATAGGCTATTTTTTTAAAAAGAGTGGGATATGAGGGAGAAAGAGGGACGAAACGGGAAAAAAATGCGTTGCTATTACAAATCAATAAGGCGCTACCGAATTTAACGCGAACGAAGCCGCGGGCAAAAGCTAGTATTTTATACATTTTAATGAAAGGCTGTCATTTGTACAATTGATATTATACATTTGTACAATGACAGCCGTTACAAGTAGTAAATGGCGCCAAAGTTTGACAACCAGTCTTACCAAAGAATATTGGAATACCCAGTTGTTAAATAAGTTGCGGAGCTCAAATAAGCAGTCGCTAAATGTAAAATACTGGTAGTCAGCTGAATCCGATTAGACTAAAAGCCGACCCCAACATCTAATAAATAAAAATAAAATAAAAAATAAGTGTGTGTGTCAGCTCCGACGCAGGACTGGAGTTTACTCCTTAAGTACGAGTATCTAACCATACGCAAAAAGAGTTTATTCAACTGAAAAAAGATTAATATCATATGAAAGGGTAAATTCACAAATTAATGAAAAAAACAAGCCCAATAACATATAGTATATAGGTATAGTCGCCTATACAGCATACTATATGTACGTCTTAATACACTCACAGCCAAATTAGAAAGTTGCGCACTAAAGGTGCGCACCAAAAACGTGACACATTTTCGTTACTTTAGTAGGTTTTACCCCTCGGATTTTTCTCATACCGGGCGCCTTATATATGAAAATCAATTCTTAAGGAGTAAACTCCAATAAAAAGGAAAGATTTGTTTGTCTCGAATAGGCTCCAAAACGGTCCGATTTTAACCATTTTTTCACTAATAGGAAGCTACATTATCAGGAAGTAACATAGGCTTCACAACATCACGCTACTACCCACGGGAGCGGGGTAACAACTGAAGACGCGGATGAAGCCACGCAGGACAGTTAGTAGTTGATAAAAGGCTAGGCAGATGATGAATCAAATCAAATCTTTTTATTGGAGAACATAGGTAAACATAAGTACAGATGTCAATAATCATAAATAGAACGCTATGTCTTGCCATCAATGGCGTACAAATCTAATATATAAAATTCTCGTGTCACAGTTTTCGTTCCCATACTCCTCCGAAACGGCTGGACCGATTTAAACGAAATTTTGTGTACATATCGGGTAGGTCTGAGAAGCCGGCCAATATCTATTTTTCATACCCCTAAGTGAGCAGCGGGTGAAACCGCTGGGTACAGCTAGTATTGTATAAACTTTAATTACGATAAAGAGACATTCAAATTTTATTATTAAAACTCCAGTAAAACAAATAAAAATGCATAAGTCCCACATTTAACTAAATAAATTAAATTAAAATAAAACTATAGGATTAATAACGAATACAAAATATAATTGTCAATGAGTCTTGCCCATTCTTCATAGAGAACTACGCTTTGGAATGGGCAACTACAGTACTTTCACAAGTTATTATGTCTTGTGACTGGGACTGTAGCAGCATCATTTTTTTGTTCTTGTTTTTATGACATTCAAAAGTGCCTGTAATGGTCTAATTGACATAAATGATTTCAGTTTGAGTTTGAATGTGTACAACTTATCAATAAACTACTCACAAATATCCCCAGTCAATAAAATCATCGACAATCCCTAACAATCTCTCTTGGCACTGATCAACTACATTGATACAGAGCCCAGCCATCGGCTCTCTAGTCACATCAACATAACTGCCACAAGACATCAACAGAGGTATCAATAGCATCGAAATCATCAGACCATAGCCCAGCATATCTTCATAATCTCTTTCAAAGTAATTTCTCTCGTAAACACTGCTAACATCCAAGGAAAAATTGTCTAAGAATCCTCTAAGATTGTCGTAGTACAAATCCTTAAGGTATGGTAGATGGGAGCGTCTAAATTCCTGGTCTGTTGATGAAAAGATGAAGTAGATGAAGTCTAGAATTGGACATCCGTAGCAAATGAGCTGGTAGTCAATCGGGATCATTTCGGAGACGACGCCGTTCTGGAAGAAAACGAGAAATTAGAACATATATATTATGAAAGAACACTTATAAAAGTGACGAATGGTTTACAGTGTATGTAAATAATGGGATAGCAATGAGAAGATTTGGATATAGAAAGGTAGAATTTGATTGCTGCACGAGGTTAGAATGTTTGTTATCACTGAGCATTAATTCACTGCTTCTCTGTGCCCTGATCATAATAATCTGTCTCTTCAATGTTTGAGTGAATCGACCAAACACAAACCCATATAGGAAAAAAAAAAAACTAAACGGCCAAGACATCATTAAATAATGTACTTTCATAAAAATGTACATAGAACAGATTGGACCAATTTTTTTTGTTCAAAACATAATAAGAGAATAAATAAGAAAAAAAAATGTTTTCTGCATTAACAAGGCATAAATAACTTGTGAAAGTTCATGGAGTTTCTTAAGGTTCTTCTCCATAGGAAACGACCAAAGTACTGTAGTTGCCCATTCCAAAGCGTTGTTCTTTATGGAGAAGAATGGGCAAGAAACTCCATAAAGTATGGAGATACTTTATAGGCAACATGAGTTCACAAAAAACTGAAGTTATCAACACTATAACCTACATAATGTTAGATATCTGAACCTCTTTGGTTATATGTTGTTGATAGTTCATAAACAAAACAATTATTCTAGTTGTCATTGACCTTCAACTAGATAATGCATCAACAATAGTTGACCTATAACTACTGAAGATAGCGTATCAACAAAAACAATTAACTTCATTTTATTTGGCGTTGATTATTAAATACCGTTAAAAAGAAAAAAAATTATACTCTTTGAGGCACGCGTGGAACACTAACGTGCCATCGACGCGGCCTGTCATCACTAGACGAACGGACGGTGAGCTACCCATTGCTCACCGCCCGCAGACCCATATCTACGGTGTCTGGGCGTCGTCTCGCGGCGCCTAACGCCCGGAACGCCACCCGCGGCTGCTGGGTTGGTTTGAGGTTCTCCCCATCAAACGCACGGTCACCTCCTTCGCTAGCATAATTGCTTCGCAGAAGGAAGTGACCGCTTCTCATTCCCTCTCGCTCCGGACCATGGACTGCACTAGGTCCGGACGCGATATCCGTATTAAGGATAAGGTAGGGCAATTGTATGTGATTTAAAAAACAGAGCATTATGTTTAAGGATTCAGATTATATGTCAAATTTTGTAGCGAAAATACAATTTATTCTACAAGATTTTAGTTACCTTGTTTGCAACAAGCACGATCCATATTTATAAATAAATTATATAAATATTATTCGTGAAACAATTATTTTTTATATTGATAATCGACGTTAGTTTGCGTTGACAAAGCACTTAAAATAAGACTGTATTTCTATACAGATTAAATAACTCATGGATACTAAGGAATCAAGCATAAAACTTTCTGTATATATTTTTAGGGCTGTCAAAACAAGTCTAATAAAGCATTAAATAAAACACTTTGCAGAAACTAAAAATACTTACAGTTTCTTTCACCAAAATATTGTTTGGCCGGTAATCACCGTGACGCAAGCAAAGTCTAGCATTTCTAGCCTCTAAACATTTGCGATATTTTTCATTGAAAGTGGGAATAAAATCTTCCAACTTTCTCCGACTATCATTGTCCAAATAATTCAATGTAATTTGGCACATATTTTGTACAAAGCCGTCCCAATCATCGTCGAAGCTAAATGTAGCTTCGATCGTTTTTATTTTTCTTTCATAATACTCCGGTCGCCTTGACTCCAGTACGAAGGACAATGCGTGGAATTTCGCCAATTCTGCTACAGCCATTTTGGCATACTGTAATGTGATTACGTTCATACGAAAATTAGTTTTGAAATCTCTTTTGTTCATATTTTCAAGAATAATCACATTTGGATTGCTTTCGACGTAGCTTTTGACGAACTGGTATCTTTTTGCCATAGGCAGGTTTATTTCATTTTGTAGTTCTGTGTATATTTCAGCCAGTTCGTGATAAACAAAAAGTTCATTTTTATAGGCTTCAGGTAGAGATATTATAGTCATTTGTACGTCAGGAGTAATGATCTTCATGAATATGTTGGTTTGTTTTCGTTCTTCAGTTGTTTCACCTTCGATGTCCACCTCCCATAGAACTCCAAGGAAACTTCCACCGTCTGGAGTGAACACGTTTTTCTTTACATTGTAAGACACGTATCTTTCTTTTTTTATTATATCTTTTACACATTGTTGGAGTTCTAAATAGTTGTTATCAGTGTTTGTCTCAAAAGTTTCGAATCGAGAGTCTGTTTGGACTTCCATGACGCTCGTTTGTTTTCGAGTGTGTTTGTTGAATGGACGTGAACGGACGCGGCGGGCTTTTATGTCGTGTACGAGAAATAGAGATTGCGTTGTGTACCTACCTCTAAATATCTGTAGTTTTGATTAAGAACCTCTTAAGGGAGAGACTACAAAATAAATTGTTAAAATATGGAGTGTAAAATGTATATTTTTTTTATAATATCAATCCTACTTATATTATAAATGTGAATGTTTGTGTGGATGGATGGATGTTTGTTACTCTTTCACGTCAAAACGGCTCAACGGATCTTGATGAAATTTGGTACAGTGGTAGATTATAGTCTGTAATAACATATAGGATATATATTTTTTTTATCACGCAGGCGAAACCGCGGGTGCCATCTAGTATACTATAACATCACGCCTGGAATGTAGTCTCACCAAAAGGATTGGCAGAGATGTTAATAGTACACCCACATTTCGCTAGTTATGTTTAAGTCCCATGTATGAAGAAGTGAACATATTCCCACCAAACGGTTTATCATTATAATATTCTGTAGGTAGAAAATGTAGGTAGAAAATATAAAACAGATAACAAAACAACAACAACTTTCTTCATTTATGTTTTTTTTTACTAATTGTACTTATATATTAAACTATTCGTTAACAATAACTCGTACAGATTGATAATAAACTGGAAATAAAAAAAATATGGCCAAGAGCGAATCAGACTCTCGCACCAAGGGTTCCGTACAAACTTGTAACATAAACGGCCATATCTTTTGACTGCGCAGACTTAGTGTTGACTTTTTCACAGCACAAAAGAACCACATACTTGAATATATGGTTTTAACTACAACTTAATACTTCCACGCGTTCCTGAGATCAAGGGTTTTGACAGACAGATAGACAGACGGAATACAAAGTGATGCAATAAGGATTCCTAATGTTTTATTTGACGGTATCAATGTTTATTATGGGGGTTTATTATGGTGAGGATTTTGTTTGTTCTGTTTTTGCATTTTTTTTATCTTAATCAAGTAATATTGTTTTGTTTTGGAGGAGCTCGTGGCAAAATAACAGCAGTCGCTCAGGTCGATCTTTAGGTTAAGCCGCTAAATTGGTGTGTGGATGGGTAACCACCCGTTACTGACCGAGTTTCCTCCGTGCCTCAGAAACCACGTTAAGCCGTTGGTCCCGGCTGTCATTTGTAGATCTTTGACAGTCGTTACTGGTAGTCAGTGTTCCGAAAGTCTGAGAACCAGTCTTAACAAGGGGTATCGTATTACTCAGTACTAACTGGGTTGTGGAGGTCAGATAGGCAGTCGCTCCATGTAAAATACTGATATTCAGCTGCATCCGGTTAGACTGGAAGCCGACCCCAACATAGTTGGGAAAAGGCTAGGCAGATGATGAATTGTAATATTAGTAACCATGTCAGTTTAAAGACTTATATACTTACACTATTGTTTCTCCTCCTCTCTTAAACTAGATATAAAACTAGATCTAACTGAGTACCAAAGAATTAAGTAGGTACGTGACCGCTGGCAGCTATCACGATGGGCTATAATTATCACAAGTCTATTATTGTCATAGGGAGCAACATACGTAAACACAGCACACAAACATACACAAATATATCTGACACTCCATCACACCTTCCACTTTGCTTAGGGCGGGAGGTGTACCTGAGCTGGCGTGCGTGGTGTCGCTGCTGGGGTGATTGTGTAGAATGCGATTGTGTCCTCACCGTGTGGTTTTAGTCAGTAGGACTCTGACAGACCCCTCCGCCATGGCGGAGGACATACATCGAGGATTTCCACACGTAACAAAAAGAAAAAGGGTGGGAGGAGTGATTTGATGAATTCCCATTTGAAAAAAAAATATTTTGTATGCTCGCCGTAATTTGCAACAAATACATGTAGGTGCAGAAAGTATCACTTTTTTCTTTACATGGATGGTAAGCCACCCATTGCTCACCGTCCACAGACCGAATCGTCAGACAGTTTAAAGTTTGGATTAACACAAATGCTGCTTTGTCTTTATAGTACAATCCCGTAGCACAATAAATAATTAAACTTCACACGGGTGAAGCTACGGGAATAGGTAAGCTAGTTATGAATAAATCGATTCTAGACCATTTAATGCATTAGGTACCTACGTGACGACAGTCAGCTCCGTGTAGTACGCGGACATAACTGTATAACTGTCCTGTTTTATGTGCTAAAAGGTCAATGATTGCATCGCGCATTTGACCTGTTTCTTGAATCTAGATTATCACGATATTTTTTTTACTTTATTAGAATAAGTATAATTTAATAGTTTTCTTGATTTCAATATAAATAATTTATTTATAATTTGGTTAATTAATATTAAGAATTATTTGGTTAATGGATTAATTTTATTTCAAAATTATATTATACTTTATTCTGGACCGTCACGTATTTCATTCTAGAATATGTAGTTCTCTACTTCTTCTAAACTTCTAATTCCCGTAGGTATTAATGTTCTAATATTTCTTAAACTATTTTTGCTCATGCTAAAAAACTGCGAGTCGAACCAATTTGCGAAATAAACGGCCATATATTTTGACTGCGTACAGTTAGATTAGTTGAATTTTTACAGCCCTAAGGTACCACTAAACTAAGTTTATGGTTTTAATTTCAAAACTCTCGATACATCCACACGTTCCCGAGATAAACTGTCTTGACAGACAGACGGACAACAAAGTGATCCTATAAGGGTTCCGATTTTTCCTTTTGAGGTACTGAACCCTACAAATGTGGAAACTATTATAACCTGATTTCTCTACTACGAATCGTACACCATATTAGAGAGATCAGGTTAAAATGGATTTTTGTAGGTTTTTTTTTTGTTTGGGGTGGGAAATCATCAAATAACTTTCCCCGCTCTGGGCGGAGCGGGGGGAGTGTCAGGCTTGTACTGACTAAAACCCACCCATGTTCCTTCTATTGCCCTTTAAGTTCCGGGGCCGCGGTATCTCTTTGAAACAACCCGCAACCCCGGATTCTATGTAGGTTGATATGCCATCGTGTGTACACAAACCTTATAACAAAGCCTAATATTTCGGATCCATTAGGTACCTACTCTAGGACCATCATGGCGGCTAGCTAATTACTTAAGTGTGCAACTTTACACTTAGTTTTATTGGTGTGTGGTTCTGTTAAGGGCCACCAGAGGGCGTTGTTGGCCGAGTTCTTTGTTTGATGACCCCTCAGTGGCTTGGTGGAGGTGATGGTGAGGATCATGTTAGTGGTTACGTACATTCAAACAATACTAACTAACTATACTTTGACGACACGCTTGGCACAGTTGATGAGCGATCTACTGCGGCGCTGTGTGTCGCGGGTTCGATCCCCGCACGGAACAAATATTTGTATGACCTGCAGATATTTGTTTCGGGTCTGGGTGTTTGTGTGTGTGTGTATAAATGTTTGTAAACGCACCCACGATACAGGGGAAATTCCTAGTGTGGGGCAACGTATTTTATAAAAAAAAAATAAACGTTTTTAGGTTCCGTACCTTGAAAGGATAAAATGGAACCCTTATTGGATCACTTTATAGTCCGTATGCCTGTCCGTCTATACCCTTTAACGCGCGCTGGTATCGAGAATATTGAAATCTACACTTACTAATATTATAAAGCTGAAGAGTTTGTTTGTTTGTTTGAACGTGCTAATCTCAGGGACTACTGGTTGGAATTGGAAAATTGTTTTATTGTTGGATAGTCCATTTCTTGAGGAAGGCTATAGGCTATATAACATCACGCTACGACCAACAGGTGCTGAGCAGCGTGGGTGAAACCACGTGGATCAGCTAGTTAAAATCATAAACTTTATTTTGTGTGTTGCCGCTGAGACGTGGTAAGGGGACGAGCACTTTATATACTACTAGCGTACCTTAACACGCGTGATGATCGAAAAAAAATGTCTTTCTCTCCCCTTTTCTTCCTTCTTTCTCCCCCTTTTCTCACTTTTTTTGAGCCCATGTCCGTCTCCAGGGTCCCAACTAACAAACAAACGACAAACTCACTTTCGCTTTAATAATATTAAGGATGTTTGGCTTCTTTATGCATTATTTTACAAAGGTCAAATTATATTTGAATGCCTTAAACAGACTAACTATGGTTTGTACTTAAACCACCAATATTAACACCTGGTTACACCCATATTTAAGCTAACATATTATGATTCTGATTCAAAAAAAAGGGGTGTGTGTACTTATGTACACGCGTTAGAAGTTATAGGTACTTCTTTGGTGTAAAGAAAAAAAACTTTGGTAACCCATCCATTTCCAAACCTTGGTGAGAGTTGCTTAACCAGGCTCCGTGTGGTAACCCATCCATTTCCAAACCTTGGCAAAGGTTGCTTAACCTGGCTCCGTGTGGTAACCTATCCATTTCCAAACCTCGGCAAGGGTAGCTTGGAATGTGAAATTGATTTAAAAGCTATGCAATAGCTTAATAAAAACACCATAAGAATATTTATTTATTATGAAACACGTGTTCTAAATATAAAAATACTAGAATATACAACATGAACATAGTTACTAGAACACCTATAACTAACTTCACGATGTCGCTGTGCGCGCGCAAATCACTCTCATCATTTTTCTTCATTTTGGTAACCCATCCATTTCCAAACCTTGGTGAGAGTTGCTTAACCAGGCTCCGTGTGCTAACCCATCCATTTCCAAACCTCGGCAAGGGTTGCTTAACTTGGCCCACTGTGGTAACCCATCCATTTCCAAACCTTGGCAAGGGTCGCTTAACCTGGCCCCCTGTGGTAACCCATCCATTTCCAAACCTTGGTGAGGGTTGCTTAACCTGGCCCACTGTGGTAACCCATCCATTTCCAAACCTCGGCAAGGGTTGCTTAACCTGTCCCCGTGTGGTAACCCATCCATTTCCAAACCTTGGCAAAGGTTGCTTAACCTGGCTCCGTGTGGTAACCTATCCATTTCCAAACCTCGGCAAGGGTAGCTTGGAATGTGAAATTGATTTAAAAGCTATGCAATAGCTTAATAAAAACACCATAAGAATATTTATTTATTATGAAACACGTGTTCTAAATATAAAAATACTAGAATATACAACATGAACATAGTTACTAGAACACCTATAACTAACTTCACGATGTCGCTGTGCGCGCGCAAATCACTCTCATCATTTTTCTCCATTTTGGTAACCCATCCATTTCCAAACCTTGGTGAGAGTTGCTTAACCAGGCTCCGTGTGCTAACCCATCCATTTCCAAACCTCGGCAAGGGTTGCTTAACTTGGCCCACTGTGGTAACCCATCCATTTCCAAACCTTGGCAAGGGTCGCTTAACCTGGCCCCCTGTGGTAACCCATCCATTTCCAAACCTTGGTGAGGGTTGCTTAACCTGGCCCACTGTGGTAACCCATCCATTTCCAAACCTCGGCAAGGGTTGCTTAACCTGTCCCCGTGTGGTAACCCATCCATTTCCAAACCTTGGCACAGGTTGCTTAACCTGGCTCCGTGTGGTAACCTATCCATTTCCAAACCTCGGCAAGGGTAGCTTGGAATGTGAAATTGATTTAAAAGCTATGCAATAGCTTAATAAAAACACCAAAAGAATATTTATTTATTATGAAACACGTGTTCTAAATATAAAAATATTAGAATATACAACATGAACATAGTTACTAGAACACCTATAACTAACTTCACGATGTCGCTGTGCGCGCGCAAATCACTCTCATCATTTTTCTCCATCGCGCCAAAAGAAGTATAACTTCAAAAGCTCTGAGACACCACTGTCCCTTTGTATCTAGTGATTAAGAAAAGGTTAATCCTTAAAATTGCTACAATACAAAATTACCTCCATAATAATATTTCAAGCTACACAAAAAGTAACATTGAAAAAGAATACCCTAATCAAAGTCAACGAAAAATATTTCCCTATTATCCCCTCAATAGCTTTCATTGTCCCGTAGCCTTTATAATACCTGATAAATAGGTTTCTAGGGCGAATCCGGCTTGGCACAAAGCATGCCAAGAGTAATCTATTAGTCTCTTTATTTTCGCAAAATATTTTTTCGGAGTCTTCCCTCAAAAACATGTTATTAGATATAATATTGATTAAGGCTATTGTTATTCGAAAATATGAAGATTAGAGAAGACTGAGTGGAATTATTAATGAATAATGTTTGATCGAAATATAAGTACCTATCTACTATGTTTTTGGCAGAGCATGTAATCAGAGGTACTTAATCAATTAGCCTGTCGGCGAGTGAGACCTGTCAAAAATTTTGCTAATTTAAATACATTTTCTCAAACATGCTTGGAAAATTTAACATTATTAAGGCAATTTTCTTTGAGAAAAATCGAAATTGCTGTATGTGGCCAGTAAATTACTATGGCAACTAATTTCTCTCGTGTAATTTAAAAATGGAACTATTTTTACTACAATTTTTGCAACCAAGGAGATAACTTTTTAAAGGTTTTATTTAAATTTCGAACTGTTTTGCAAATAGAAAGCTTAATAATGAAAAAAAAAACAAATGAACACTTTGACACAGGCAAAATAATTGTCGTTCGATAAAGCACATTTCAAACAAAAAGTTCTGTCCAAGTGCTACTTAGTTTTAGTTGCTACTATTTGAAAAAAGTACTATACAAGCCTAGGCAACAACTAGACATTCATTGACTTTCGTATCTACGTATGTGTGCGTTGGTTCCGCCTATTTTACTGACCGCTGCAGTAATGTTCTATTATTTCAGACAAAGTAATTATTTATGCTTAACGTGAGTTACAAAGGTCTTAAAAACTATGTCAGCGTTAAAACTAGCTTTGGATCGTGGCTTTACTTAAGTTATTGTCGAAAATTATGCAACGGAAACTTTTTCAATATACCGTTTTTTATGGGAAATCCTCAAATGACTTATATCACTCTGGGCAGAGTGGAAGTGAATGTCAGATTTGTACTGACTAAAACCCGTCAATATTCTTTCTTTTGCTCTGTGTGTTCCGCGGTACCTTTTTCAAACAACACGCAACCACACGCCACGTGGGGATAATGTTGCTTCTACTATAGCAAAATATTTTTTCGAAACAGATCAATAGTTCCAAAAAAAATCCCCTACATCTAATCTTATAAACAAACACATTTGACGTCTTTATTATGTGGGTAGTAGATTTAAATTGGTCAGAATTTTGTAAGGAACAAAACTGTCATGTGAAATGCTCTAAGTCGTCTAATAAAAATATTTCTTTCACAGGTAATCTACAAAAGAAACCATGATCAAGACAGATCCAAGACCAGGACTTCAGAAAACAAGACATAGATTTAACTCCACATAGAAATGTCATCGAGAAACCTCATGACCAGCTACCGAAAACCAATGCAATGTCAGACGTTGAAGAGCAATATAATAAAACCGACCAAATTCAAAATGAACAGGATTTCAATACATTTCCTAATGACGATCGTCATCTTAACTTCGTTGCCTTATAGCTCATCATTGAGTCTGCCTAACGGTGACCCAGCCCCGGGCAGGTCACCTGGGCCACCTCAACTTGATGAAAAAGAAGCACCAACAGATGACAAAGTACTAGAAATACCAGAGGTTTACGATGAGACAACAACTAGTGAGGAAGTGGTAGAGGTGACGACTGTGAGTGAGGTAGTTAGTGAAAGGACAGTGGATATCAGTGATGCTTGTGCCTTCGCGAGGATCCCGAGTGACAGTGACGATATTGTCACGCTCAGTGACGAGGATAGTGACGTGAACTTGACGCTAAGCCATCCGGTGTTTGAAGCTGACGATTTGGTCCGAGGAGTCGTGTATGATGGTAAGTGGATTAAAAACCTTAATAAGTCTTTTTGCGCTTGTTTCCCAGCTAAGACAAATGCTGTCAATATTTCTGAACAATCTGGTTTTCAGAAGATTATGTTGCCGTCTAACAGTTTACGTCTATTTAATGCTGAAATAGTCCGGCAGTTTATATATGAAACAGATTTCTAGCTGAATATGTATACGAATATTCGATAGAAATAACATGTTGCAGCGAACTGAACACTATTCAATTCTCTATGTGCATGAAATTGGAGTTAGCTTTGAATTCCATTTCAAAATTTAACAATATTCTGGCTAAATGTGAGTATACACTTCTGCCAAAGTCGTCGTTGATTTTGGCGTGATGGTATATAACATCTTTGTTGTCAAGTCTGGCGCCGAGAGTTTTCGAAAACAAAAGAAAAACTTACAATACTGGAGTAGGTACCGACAATGACGTCATTTCATGAATCTAGGCCCGTTTCAGGGATAGCGATTAGTGACATGAAATAATCCTTACTTAATATTATAAAAGCGAAAGTGAGTTTGTTTGTTACGATTTCACGCCTAAATGACTAAACCGATTTTGATGACATACCAAACTATAAAGATAATTGGAACCCCGGACATCTTAGGCAAAGTTTTTTCAAGAAAAGAAAAACTTAGCGTTGCTATGGCAATATATACGGCGCAAGGGTAAAAAGTACCTGCCGGGGTTGCGGGTTGTCTGAAAGAGACACCGCGGCCCCGGAACGTAAAGGGCAATAGAACAAACATGGGTGGGTATTAGTCAGTAAAAGTCTGACACGCCTCCCGCTTCGCCCAGAGCGGGGAAGTTATTTGATGGTTTCCCACCCCAAAATAAGGGGTAAAAACTACAGGTAGCAGGTACCTGCAAATCCGAAAAGGGGAACTGTGTTACCCCGAATTTAACGCGAGTGAAGCCGCGGGCAAAAGGTAGTCAGGGAATAAATGGCTGCCTCTGCCTACGCAATATTAATGAATTAGGCTCACTTTTGTGCCTCCCACGTAAAGGAATGGCGAACAACTATTCTTGGTTGTGAAAGTCGTGAATAGGGGCAATCAAGATGCCCAGTGTCTTTCCTGTTAAATGCCCTAAATGTTTAGAGATATATCTTAACTGGCTTTCGCCCGCGGCTTCGCTTGCGTAAAATTCGGTATAACACAGTACCGTCAGTTTTTGATCTTGCGCCTTATTGATTTGTAATATCAACACTAAGTTTTCCCTTTTCTTCCCTCGTTCTCTCTTCTATCCAATTTTTTAATTAGCCTAGGACCGTCTCCTGGTTCCTAACTATCGGTTTAGCCATTAAAGCCTTAACTGGCTTTTGCCCGCGGCTTCACTTGCGTAAAATTCGGTATAACACAGTACCGGCCGTTTTTGATCTTGCGCCTGATTGATTTGTAATAGCAACACTAAGTTTTCCCTTTTCTTCCCTCGTTCTCTCTCCTATCCAATTTTTTAATTAGCCTAGGTCCGTCTCCTGGTTCCCAACTATCTCTGTACCAAAATTCATCAAAATCGGTTTAGCCATTAAAGCGTGAAGAGGTAACAAACTCACTTTCGCTTTTATAATATTAGTAAGGATAATTAATCAAAACATAGATACACTATTCCCGATACCAGTTTCTCAATTTATTTAAAAACGCAAATCGCGAGCTACAAATTTTCATGCAAGCGGGTTATTGAAAATTATTACAGTGCTATTTACAGTAACTGTCTGAAAACACACATAAAAGCTACCGAAACGTACTTACGTAAGTAGTTTTCCAATATTCTGGTCACACGAGACCTTTTCGTATAGCGAAATATTCTGTTCAAAATGCCAGTACATGCAATTTAAAAAAAACAATGAAATATTTTTATATGGCCCTAGATAGCTTTGGCATAAATTTAGAAAACATTTAAAAGCAAAGTTAAGTTAGTATTTTCAGTACAATTCGTGCGTTGTATAGAAAATTATTGGTCCCTGAAGGCTTAAATGTGATGACCCGATACCGAATTGCGATTCAAATTATAATTTGCCCGAATAAAATTCGTACATTTGTTAAAATAAGCATCAGTTTAATTGACTTTTCTGTTTTGTTTTACATTTTGCAATGTTGTTGTGTGTTTCTCGAGGGCCAAATTACAAATATGTATCTACATATAAAAGAAAAAAAAAAGACTCATTTAACACAAAATCTCAGCAACGATCTCAGGAGTGTTAGAACTTTCAAATATAGCATGGAGATACTTTTAGGACGTACCTAGGTGCTAAAATAAAACAACATTCACGATGAAACAAAATCGGTTTAGCCATTTAGGCGTGAAGACATAACAAACAAACTCACTTTCGCTTTTATAATATGATTAACGATTATGATTCTGCTAAAATATATCTCTTAAAATATCATCTTGCATAGTGACAAAGTAAATTTCCAATTAAAGATTAATAAACGAAGGGCAGGGAGTTTTTGTAGGACTGTCTCTTGTAATGTGACGTTCAAAAAGTGCTGATTATCAGCCTAATTTGAATAAATTACTTTTGATTTTTATGTTGATTATTTGTTTGTTATTTTATTATTTCTAGTCTGTAGCCCTGAGCCTAGATACTCTATTTACATATCTGCCTATCCCGTCATTAATATACAAGCGAGATGTAGTAATACAATTACCCTAAAATGATGTCAAAAGTTAATGAGAACTTTCCACGTTCCAAGGTTACCGGTATACAAGCAACCTCATTGTTTGTAACAGAAGACCCAGTTGAAAGTTGGTTTCAGACGGCAAATCATTAATTTATGACTCCAAGCCTGTTATTATCCGTCAGACATGTTAAGACTTGTTTGAGAACCCGATATAAACGGTTTTTCATTAAACTTTCATAAAGTTTGGGAGTTTTTTTAAGGTGAACTTTTAGTTTTTGTAAGCTTTTATTTCAGTGATATAATATGTGGTTTACCTGGAGGTATTGGCTAGATAAAAGTAGCCACTTGGGGCGATCTTCAGGTTAAATCGCGCTTGCCTAGGTTGGCCTGTAGATGGGTGACCACCTTTTACATACTAAGTTTCATTCGTGACTCGGAAAGCACGTTAAGCTTGTTGGGTTTTTTTTAAAAAAAAAACGTAACCCCACACTAGGAATTTCTCCTGTATCGTTGGTGCTTTTACAAACATTTAAAGACACACACATAAACAGCCAGAGCCGGTACAACTACCTGTAGGTCATACAAATATTTGTTCCGTGCGCGGATTGAACCCGCGACACGCAGCGCAGCAGTCGATCGCTCAGCCACTGCGCTAACCGTGCCGTCAACACGTTATTTCTTTGATTCTGATGTTGTGTGCACTTGTGGAATGGTGTCAAATAAAAGTATTTTCTTCCTTTCTATCTTTCTTTCACAGACCATAACATCATGCTTTTAACACACGAAGGATTAAGCAGAGGTGCACCTAATAGTACTCCCACATTTCAAAAGTTATGTTAAAGTCCCATGTACACACGACAGCACACCAAACAGCACAAAACCATTTTAACCTGATCTCTCTACTACTGTGTGCGATCCATAGTAGAGAGATCAGGTTATAATAGTTTCAATAGGTTGACCTGCTGACGTGTGTACTTCTAAATTAATATTATACGTTTTCATCTATTTCAAAGGAACCAACAATTATGAGCAGTATGCATTAAATATAAACTACACAAAGCAAGCTGAATTGGACTTTATTAATATTCACATAAGGTGTAATAGGGTGTATCAGAGCTTTAATAATTAATTGTTACCTCTGTCAAAGTAAATTCTTGCAAATGACTAGAGGATCAGAAGGATGAAACAGTTGTCGGTAACGCTTTGGAACCATCACTCCATGATTGTGGTTTTCAGTTAATACCGAATTACAAACAATTCAAGTATTGTTTGTTCAATTAATGTTCAACTACAAATAAATATAAGTAAAATAACGTTTTGTAAAAAAGGTGCAGATTTTTAACGGATTTAAAAAAAAAAAAACAAACAAATTGAGAATGTCTTCAAGTTCTCAATTTGAATGTATTCATTTTTTTAACTGACTTTCAAAAAAAGGAGAAGTGTTTGTTACAATGAAACTAAGTACTGATTTTATCTATATTATTATATATTTTCTTCTAAAATATATGGACCAATGCTGCTAATGTCTCGTAGTAGCAATAGATTTTTTTTTGTAAGATACCACCATGCAAGGCAGAAATAAAAACATTTTTGCTAAATAAAACAACGATTTCCAAAAAAAATAAATTAAAAGACGGAAAATAAATTCAATTTAATAAACTCCGGAAGTTTGTATCTTATGTTTGATTCATCAATTTTTTGGCCCTCCCTGAAAACACTTTCTTTAGACTTAGGTGTTTTTTTATGATGGTAATAGATGTTAAACTACGAAATATCAATTCAATTGACATAAATGAATGTTCTTAAAATTTGAATGTGTTTTGTTTTCTGCCATCAATTATTGTTTTCCCAACCTACCATATTTACCCAATCTACTTTGTGTACCCTACCTATTAATAATGGGAAAGTTAGAATGACGTGACCAAATTTTAGTTAGTAGTTAGTCATCCAAACATAACATTGTAGGTATGCAAAATTTCAGTCGGACACCGAAGAGTGGGTCAAATTTAACTTGTAAGATGCTTTCACATGTCATCATTATTTACTCTTTATTATGAAGTTATGAAAAGTTCGTCCAGGGCATGCTTTTGCTTGTCAAATTTATGTGACAATTCAAAGAGTTAAGCCTTGCTATCAAGCAAAATCAAATTCAGACTCTGTCACTGTTACTGAGAAACTCATAATGGAAAAACCTAATATTACTTTACCTAGGAATGGAACCCAACAATACCCAGTTGCTGTAAACTAATAAAGGAGTCCAACGATCAACAACAACGGACAACGAACAGCGAACGAGGTGGTCGGGCGTTTGAGGGAGAGAACCTCAAACTAACACAGCCGCCGACTCCCGGCCACCGTAGATGCGGCCTGTGAACGGTGAGCAATGGGACACCGTCCGTCCGTCTATTGACGACAGGCCGTGTCGACGGCGCGTTTAGAGTTCCACGCGTGCCTTAAAGAGATATCAGCAAAGCAGAGGGGCCTCCCAGGGCCACCGCCTGCCGGGGTTGCGGGTTGTTCGAAAGAGATACCGCGGCCCCAGAACGTAAACGGCAATCAAAGGAACATGGGTGGGTTTTACTCAGTACAAGTCTGATACTCCCGCCCCGCTCTGCCAATAGCGGGAGAAGTTATTTGATGGTTTCCTATCCACAAAAAAAGAAGTGCAACTATTTAAAAGAACTTAGTTCCTATAGATAAACAATAATCAACTTGTATAAAAACAAATGAATTTAACACCAATATTACAGACATAAAACATAATAAATTTTCCCGCTCACTTGCAACCGTCGAAATGCTAATCGCAAACAAGTCCAAACATGTTCAACAAAGCATTGCAGGCGTGTCTAACATGTCGCGACATGCCTGTCCATCAAAGGACATGTTTCTATGAATAAACATGGACTATTTATCATAATGTCATCCCTGCTAGCTACCTTTTGTTTCATAATATGTTATGGGGAGGGATCAAGTTATCTTGTAAAGCTGGGTATGCTTGTAGAACTGTATCTAGCTATGGGCTCATTTTAACATTGACGTACTTTCTTTTTCCTGGATTTTTTTTTTATTTTTTTCGTATCTATACTAATATTATAAAGCTGAAGAGTTTGTTTGTTTGTACCTATGTTTGTTTGTTTGAACGCGCTAATCTCAGGGACTACTGGTTGGAATTGGAAAATTCTTTTAGTGTTGGATTGTCCATTTCTTGAGGAAGGCTATAGGCTATATAACATCACGCTACAACCAACAGGTGCTAAGCAGCGTGGGTGAAACCGTGGGGAACAGCTAGTATATAATAACTTCTACCCGTTCTGAACGGAGTAAGAAGAAGTGTCAGATTATTTCTGAAAACTCAAACTCAAAGCATTTGTTTCAATTAGACCATTACACTTTTGTATTTCATTAAAAAAGATGCTGCTACAGTCCCAGTCACAAAACATAATAACTTGTGAAAATACTGTTGTTACCCATTCCAAAGCGTAGATCTCTATGGAGAAGAATGGGCAAGAAACTCCATGGACACACTTTTAAATCATAATAAAAGCTAAAGTGAGTTTGTTTGTTACCTCTTCACGCCTAAATGGCTAAACCAATTGAGGGAGAAAGAGGGAAAAGAAGGGAATACTTAGCGTTGCTATTACAATAAGTAAGGTGCTAGGGCAAAAACTACAGGTGGCAGGTACCTGCAAATCAGGATAGGGGAACTGTCTGATCCCAAATTTAACGCGGGCGAAGCCGCAGGCGAAAGCTACTATTCTGTATTTACTATGAATCATAAGGTGATATCATTCTAATACAATGGTGATCACGTACAAAATGGAACATGGCTGTTTCCATAACGTACTCAATTGAACAGTAAAGGCTCGCTAGTAAACTCATCTTTACATTAGGCAATATCGTACTTCCGCATACAAATGGCTAAATTGCACCCTTATCATAAAACATCACTATGATAAAATGGGTTTGGAATTTTAGGTGAGAGTGCTCTAACGATACTTATAGATGAAAAGGGTGTACGTGCATGTCTCTTTTTTTGTTTTTTGGGATGGGAATTCATCAATTAACTTCCTCCACTCTGGGCGAAGCGGGAGGGGCGTATCAGATTTTCACTGACTAAAACCCACCCATGTTCCGTCTATTGCCCTTTACGTTTCGGGGCCGCGGTATCTCTTTCGAAAAACCCGAAACCCCGGCAGGCGGAGGCCCTGTCAAGCCCCTCTGCTTTGCTGACATCTCTTTGAGGCGCGTGTGAATCACGAACGCGCCGTCGATACGGCCTGTCGTCAATTCACGTGCATGTCTTCAATGCTAGTTCCGGACATATTTAAACTCAGAGAACTCAAAACTCTGATTTTTTAGTTATTCTAGCATTCGAATGTTTGGTGATCATATACAACTGTCTAGCATAACATAGATTATATACGTTGTCATTTTATATTATTTAAAAAGATATACGCGATAACTGACAAATGCTTGCACTGACTGGACAGATCCACTTAATCTGTGTGGTGCTTTCTTAAAAAGACCATTTCAGACACTAATCTGCATAATTCTCATGTAAGTTGACCAAGATTTTTGTCTGGACTTTAAAAGGGACTATGTCCTCCTCCTAAATGGCTAAACCGATTTTGATGAAATTTGGTACAGAGCTAGTTGGGACCCTGGAGACGGATCTAGGCAATTTTTTTTAAAGTGGGAAATAAGGGAGAAAAAGTGAAGAAAAAGGAAAACGTAGCTTTGCTATTACAATAAATAAGGCGCAAGTTAACTGCAAATCACGAAAGGGGAACTGTGTTACCCCGAATTTAAGGCAAGCGAAGCCGCGGGCAAAAACTAGTTAGTTATAATCGTAAGCTAAATTTTTGGTGTGCAATAAAGTATATTCCATAATATTCTATAGTAGATAGAACAATGCCACTTTTATAATCAGTTTTGACTGCTGTCACTGGCCCTTTAGTAGAAATACATTTAGAATTTCCACTAAAATTCTCAATACAAACCAAAAATTGATAAACCGTTTAATATCAATAGAAATTGATAATTGAATAATACTACCACTGCGTTCAATTGTAGGATTACATTCTCAAGTTAAACTATTTGAATAGCTTTCGTAAACCAATTTCAAGCTGAACTGAAATTGAAATCTCTCCAGAATTGGCATTTGCAGGAGATCTAATTTAACTATTGTGAGCACAATGAAAGTGATTGTCTATTGTATTGACAGGACCAAATCTCCCTGAGATTAATTTTGAGGTCTGATGGTCCATCGATATACTACACGTAAGTTGGTTGATTCACTTGATATTTTTTGTTTGTCCCGACACTAGAAGTTGGAAAGATCTGTAGGCCTACTATGACATCTTAAAGCAGAACTTATTCCACTGAGTGAAAGAGATAAATAAATATCTTGGGACAACTCACACACGGCTATCTGATCCCAAGCTAAGCAGAGCTTGTGTTGTGGTAACCAGACAACTGATATACATATCTACTTATATAATTTATAAATACATACATATTATAGATAAATTACACCCAGACACAGAACAAACAATCATGCTTATCACACAAAGTTTGTCCTGGGTGGGAATCAAGCTGAGCCGGAGGTCGTGGGTTCGATACCCACGACCTCCGGCTCAGCAGTCAGGGCCACTAACCACTAGACCAACAGGCCCGTTGCAGATAGTGCTAGACACCCTGTATAGCTCTGTCCCTTTCCCTCAGCGGAATAAGTTCTGCTTTAACACGTCATGGTAGGGTAGCTGAGTAGGTAAAGATTTTAATGGCAATAATTAAAAAAACAATACATGTTTTTTTCTATGGCTATTCGTTGAGAGACATGGCTGAGAAAATGTCATAAAGGTTGCACTTATATTCCTATCCTACCTATCATGTATATTTATATGTATATGATGGGCTCACAGATATTAAATTAAACAGACCATGGTATGGGTGTGCCTTAACAAATTATTTTATATATATGATATACTAGCTTTTGCCCGCGGCTTCGCTTGAGTTGAATTCGGTATAACACCTATAGTACCTGCTACCTGCAGTTGCACATCTTCAACGCCTAAATGACCAGACCGATTTTGATGAATTTTGGTACAGAGATAGTTGGGATTCTGAAGACAGACATAGGCAATTTAAATGAGAAATGAGGGAGAAAGAGGGAAGAAAAGGGAAAACTTAGCATAGCTATTACAATAAATAAGGCCTAAGGTCAAAAACTACAGGTAGCAGGTACCTGCAAATCGAGAAAGGGGAACTGTGTCGAATTTAACGCGAGCGAAGTCACGTGCAAAAGCTAGTAAATAAATAGTTGTAAAAAAGACTAGCAGATGATGGTAGCTACAAAATTCATGAACATAACTAGCGAGGTGTTCTATTTACCTCTCCCAAGTCTTTGGGGAAAATACCGGCGCCATCTTTTGTTATATATCCGAACCTTGACATTAATAAAACTCCGGAATTTCCTTATTGCGGAATCACCCCAGGTACACGAATCATTACCCTTATAAATCAGGCCCGATTCATCATATTGTAGTGCACAATATGATTCGCTGGGGCGAAGGAGCGTTGTAACAACAATGGCGTCCATTGATTCCTTTGTGCTGCTCCCAATCGATTTCAGACGCTTTTAATATTAATCGTGTTTCCAGTATTTGTCGTCATCGATAATATCTGAATTTTTTAGAAGTTTTCGTCGTAAAAATGGCTTCTGAACGATTTCTTTTTCTATTGTTATTTCTAGAAGGTTGGTTTTGTATCATACAGTGAACAGTACCTACCTACTGAGGTACACTGTTTTTGACAGACTAGTTTTGTATATTCTAGATCCTTCGATTTTTATCATTTTAGTAGCTCATTAATGTAGAACACGAATAGTGGACATAGAACAGACCCTTGAAGAACACCGGCGTCAATTGCCAAGTTAAAGTCAATCCGTACTTTAATATTATAAAAACAAAAGTAAGTTTGTTTGTTTGTTACGTCTTCACGCCTAAATGGCTTAACCGATTTTGATGAATTTCGGTACAGCGATAGTTGGGATCCTGTAGACGGACATAGGCTATTTTTTTTAAATACTTAAAAGTGAAAAATGAGGGAGAAAGAGGTAAGAAATGGGAATATTTTGCATTGTTATTACAAAAAAACCGGCCAAGAGCGTGTCGGGCCACGCTCAGTGTAGGGTTCCGTAGTTTCCCGTCCGTCACAATAACTGTTCCCAGTTATGAGACCAACCGAACAATTCGGTAATACCCGATCCAATGTAATAAGTACCTACAGCGCCATCTCTCGGGGAATTGGGTTACTAATTAATACAAACACGTGCAATTTCGGTGGTAATTTTGGATTGCAAGAGCCGATTTCAATAATTCTTTTTTTGTTTGAAAAAGATACGTTCAGGATAATAAAATATGTAAACGAAGTTAAAAAAAATGCTTGCATATACGATTATACTACAAACTTAGTCCAGAAATTATTTTGTACAACTTTTTTTTTTTGTACAAAAACTGTTATGTCAATCAAGTTCAAAATAATTTTCATAGAAAGTCCTTATAAAGTTCTACTTTTCAGATTTTTTTCATATTTTCTAAACTTATGGTTCAAAAGTTAGAGGGGGGGGGACACATTGTTTTTTACTTTTGGAGCGATTATTTCCGAAATTATTGACATTATCAAAAAATAATCTTAGTAAACCCCTATTCATTTTTAAATACCTTTCCAACAATATATCACACATTAGGGTTGAAATTAAAAAAAAAACACTTCCCACTTCACATATAGGGTGGCTACCCTAATAAAACATATTTTCCCAATTTTTATTTTACCACTTTGTCGGCGTAATTGATATACATATTGGTACCAAATTTCAGCTTTCTAGTGCTAACGGTTACAGAGATTAAGCGAGGACGGACGGACGGACGGACGGACGGACGGACGGACGGACAGACAGACATGGCGAAACTATAAGGGTTCCTAGTTGACTACGGAACCCTAAAAAGCGCATTGGCAAAAACTATAGGTATCAGGAAAGGGCAACTGTGTTACCCTGAGTTTAACGCAAGCGAAGCTGCGGGCAAAGTTAAAACATATATTAAAGTAATTAGTATCGCTCCGGTGGTGGCTACTATCTCATTCAATGCAAACAGAGAACTGACAAGTGCACAAGGTACAGAGTAAGATAATCGGCTAATCCCTTATCACCACACCCGGTTAAGTACATAATCTATATCAGTATTTACTTGTGTCGTGGGTAGCTTGAAATGAAACACGTACTTCTTAAGGAAACATCGTGAGTTCTTGACCCCAAACGAATAGGTTCACGATTCAAAAACTCATTTGACGCAAACATTTACATTGCTCAGAAGAGAGATCTCCTGTCAGAAGTAAGTTTTTATTTATTTATTTATGCAAACACAAATACATGACATGTCATTAAGACAGAAGACCACTAAGGTAGAGCACATTTTATTAGAAATTTCTTCCAGCAGAGGAAAGTCGGATGAGATATGTGGACACAGTGTGTGGAAAAGACATAACAGGAAAATTTAAAATTATCAATCATAAAGTAAACATACGTACAAAAACTTTTTACTAATATTATAAAAGCGAATGTGAGTTTGTTTGTTTGAAACGTCTTCACGCCTAAGTAGCTGAACCGATTTTGGTACAGAGATAGTTGGGACCCTGGAGACGGATATAGACCAACTTTTTTTTAAAAAAATAGGGAGAAGTGAAGGAGAAACACTCAAGAAAAGAGAAAACTTTGCTTTGCTATTACAGTAAATAAGGAGCAAGGGGAAAAACTATAGCTAACTGCAGGTAGTACACATATAAAAATAAATATATAATCAAATAACTTCCCCTGCTCTAGGCCTAGGCGGAGTGGGGGGTAGTGTCAGACCGCGGTATCTCTTACGAACAACCCGCAACTCTCTTAGCAGTTCTGTAAGAACACATGGTTATCCTTACTATCTATACTAATATTATAAAGCTGAAGAGTTTGTTTGTTTGTTTGTTTGAACGCGCTAATCTCAGGGACTACTGGTTGGAATTGGAAAATTCTTTTAGTGTTGTATAGGCATTTCTTGAGGAAGGCTATAGGCTATATAACATCACGCTACGACCAACAGGTGCTGAGCAGCGTGGGTGAAACCGCGGAGAACAGCTATAATTAATAAACAAGGAGTAAAACTAAATACTTTAAATACAGCTAGTTGGTAGTTAGTACCTACTCGTAGCTAGCTTGTTGATCCCTATTGTTCAGAAATAACTTATTAACCTAGTTCTGAGAGTAAATAGCCCACAGTATTCTCACAATAACTCATGATTGTTCTTTAAATAGCACTTGACAGCCATCGTTGTTGTATTCGTAAAGGTCCATTTACACGAGGGTGAGTTTTTTGCAAAAGGTCCGCTACGTTACGGCCTGTAACATTTAAAACGAGAAATTTACCTAATTTACTATTTATTTTGAGTTTCTGATATTTCGGCGCATTTTTTTAAAATATATTATTTGTTATTGCGGGTGGACATGTATAAGCATACAAACAGCATTACCCTTTTCCTGATTGCAATAACTTCAGTTTGTCTGGGTTTATAGCGTGTGCAATTACGCTGAAATATAAAAATTCTATAAAATAAAATGTTATAAATCATAATTAAATTAAAACTTATATGGTTTGAATCCTTTCGATCCCCGCACGGAACAAATATTTCGAATCAAATCAAATCAAAATATTTTTATTTCACATAGGCCTACATGGGCACTTATAAAACGTCGAGAAAAGATGCACGGTTCGGGCTGGTCGTTTTCTATGGAGAAGAACCGGCAAGAAACTCCATAGTTACTCTTTTAAAATCATTTGGTTTTACAATATCGTTGTTACAGCGTTAGCATTTAAGGATGAGAGGACAGCGTATGCCCGTTTTGTACGACCTACAGGTAGTTGGTTTCGGGTCTGGCTGTTTGTGTATGTGAGTTTAAATGTTTGTAAACTCACCCACGGTACAGGAGAAATTCCTATCATGGGGCAAGGTTTTTCAAAGAAAAAACTTCCTCCACCTTTTCTCACTTTTTTTAGCCTATGTCCGTTTCCAGGGTCCCAACTATCTCTGTACCAAAATTCATCAAAACCGGTTTAGCCATTTAGGCGTCAAGACGTAACAAACAAACAAACTCACTTTCGCTTTTATAATAATAAGTAAGAATGTAGACAATGACGCCTCTAGCAGTAGCCACCAAGGCGTCTCCAAGCTCTGTATCACAGACGGTTTTACTGAGCATACAAAGAAGCCGTGTCACTACAAGCGATATATTGAAGGAGCTATTAAATTAGGTATACATGGAATGAT
The DNA here is from genome assembly GCA_958449745.1 of Ochropleura leucogaster. NCBI lineage: Eukaryota > Metazoa > Arthropoda > Insecta > Lepidoptera > Noctuidae > Ochropleura > Ochropleura leucogaster. Next base: position 16,352,206 of record OY288216.1, read on the forward strand.
CGATTGGAGCGATGAAATTGAATTGAGCAAAAATAATAAGATTTCAGGGATAGGGGAGAGTCGGGATAGGTGCCTCTGGAGAACAGAGGCTCCGATTGTAATTACATGATTCATCGCTTGCTATTTTATTTATTTATCGATTAGATATTCCGACTACTACTAAGTGGTGTTTGTGTTTTGGCTCTGTGTAAATGTATAGGAAGGGAAAGTGTGATCAAAGTTTTGTGGGCCTTACATTTCAGTGGGTCGTCTATAAATAAATAAAATTTCTTTATTTCAGACCCAGTATAATCCATAATTTTATTTGTTAGTGAATTAGTAACAGAATATGCTTATATACTATGTTAGTGTTATTAGTACGACGAAATTACATGAACCTATTGTTAATTTTACCCAGTGCCCTTGAATGGGGCAGTCGGGCCTACCAGCAATGATTTTCAGGATACTGTTATGAGTGTTTTTTTCCCTTTTCTTCCCCATTTCTTCCTCGTTTCTCACTTTAAAAAAAAATAGCCTATGTCCGTCTCCAGGGTTTCAACTATCTCTACCAAAATTCATCAAAATCAGTTTGGCCATTTAGGCGTGAAGACGTAACAAACAGAGAAACTCACTTACGCTTTTATAATAGTGGTAAGGATTATTTAAAAATACCCAAACAATATAGATGAAATTCATATTTATGGGACTGCTTTGGGAGTATACCCTTTCGATCATAAAAAGAATTTTGAAAATCAGCCCACAATCGACAAAGAGCGATACTAAAGTTCCGTTTATGTGAAGTAGGTTAAAAGGAATGCGGAATTTAGCCTTCTAATGACTTCTAGGCCTAACTTTGCCTTCCCAATCACATACATAATGAACATGTCTTTATACGAAAGCTAAATAAAAACATCCCCGAACTACCCGTAAGCCAGCAAGCCATTTACCCCAATTACTCTTACACCCCCACAACACACACAAGAAGGTTGAAACACTGTTTTCGTTTAATTTCAAGATCTTTAAGGAAAGATTCTGGGAAGGTAAAACCCTCACCATTAATATTATAATAATACCCTTAGGTTCCTTTTGAATTAAATGTGGTATCTATGGCTTTCTTATTAGGGTTTGTTTTCGTAGAACAGGCTGGAAAACTTTTGCGTGGGTATTACGGTAAGAAGACTAAAAGGCAAATGCTTTGAATATCGATTTGATAATAATGATTAGAATCACGAACATATAACAAAACATCGCGCCTGTAAACTTCAAAGGGTTACGACAGATGAATAGGTATCTAATAGTATACCCACATTTCATCATTTATTAAATAACTAGCTTTTGCCCGCGGCTTCGCTCGCGTTAAATTCGGGGTAACACAGTTCCCCTTGCGCCTTATTGATTTGTAATAGCAACGCTAAGTTTTCCATTTTCTTCCCTGTTTCTCCCTCACATCCCACATTTTTTAAATAAAAATTAGCCTATGTCCTATGTAAAGTGTTAGTATATTTCTGTCTCCTGGTTCCCAAATATCTCTGTACCAAAATTTATCAAAATCGGTTTAGCCAATAAAACGTGAAGAGGTAACAAACAAACAAACTCACTTTCGCTTTTATAATATAAAAGTAAGGATTTACATACTAGCTTTTGCCCGCAAAAGGTCATTTTTGTAGGTCGCGGGTTCGATTCCCGCACGGAACAAATATTTGTATGACCTACAGATAGTTGTTCCGGGTCTGGCTGTTTGTATATGCGAGTTTAAATGTTTGTAAACGAACCCACGATACAGGAGAAATTCCTAGTGACGGGCAACGTTTTTTTCTAAACAAAAACAAACAATAAACATATCCGTAAAAAAGGCGAAAGACCTCTGTGCACTCATCTGTAATATTCTGTACTAAAGATTTATATATTGTAATTCTCGTGGTTTGTTGATTTTAATATAGTTAATGGATTAGTTAAACAACTGTTGTTGATTTTCTAAACTTAGATTGGATTCTGTTGTCTGTTGTAAACTTAAGGCTGATAGAAAGTTACGAGAAAATTGTTTGTTACTCAGTAATGGTTTAAGTAACTTGTGTTTTGTTGATTCAGAAAATACGATTTTATTGTCGTGTCGGAGTGTACAGTCATGAGCAATATCTATTTCACTTCAAGCACAAAGTACAGAGGCGCACTTAATGCCATAAGCAATTTCTACCAGTCAACCTTGGGGTGATGCAGAAACAAATAGTGGTAGGTGTCAAACAGAAAAAAAATAACTAATCAACATCATGTCTACTCTTACCAAAGTTCGTTTGGTGCAGTGGTTAAACAACTGGCTGCTTCGACACGTGTCGCGGGTTCGATCCCCGCACAGAACAATTATGTGACCGACAGGTAGTTGTTTCAGAAGGGCTACTATGACATCTTATAGCAATTCTTATTCCACTGAGTGAAAGAGATGGTGCTAGACACCCTGTATAGCTCTGTCTCTTTCCCTCAGCGGAATAAGAATTGCTTTAAGAGGTCATAGTAGGGCTACTGGTCTGGCTATTTGTGCATGTGAGTTTAAATGTTTGTAAATGCAACCACGATACATGAGAAATACAGTATTTTAGAAAGAATACTATTTCAATATAAGTCTTATCTCTAGGTAAGCCTTATGATCTTGTTGTGTCCGAAATAAAATGAATTCTATTTTATTCAAAGTTCCGAGTTTTCACGAGAAAATCACTTTTGAATTTAGGTAAGTGTACACATGTAATGGATTGTGACTGTACTGTCTTCTAAATTAAGCTGGACCTAATGAAAGAATGTAACGTCTAATAAAATCTCAAATTAGACTCTGAAACGGATTTATAGTTTAGAAAATTCTTTTTATATCGGGGTATTCATTAAATGTTTGTGGAAGATAAAGAAGTTTGGCTTAAGTTTTTTCTGCGCATGTGGCTTCGATGACAACTTATATACATTTGCTATGAAGAAAGGCATAGGGACCGGCTTTTTTAAAAAAAAATTAGGTACTAGCTTTTGTCCGCGGCTTTGCTCGCGTTAAATTCAGGAACACAGTTCCCCTTTCCAGATTTGCAGGTACCTTCTACTTGTAGTTTTTGCCCATGCGCCTTATTTATTGTAATATCAAAGCTAAGGTTTCACCTTTCTTCCCCCTTTCTACCTCACATCTGACTTAAAAAAAGTGTGTGTGTCAGCTTCGACGCACGACTAGAGTTTCGTTGAAGTTTTGAGTGCCCTCAGCGTTGCCCATGCCTCTCGAGTATCTAACCATATGCAAAATGAGTTTATTCAACTGAAAAAAGATTAATATCATATGAAAGGGTAAATTCACAAATTAATGAAAACAAATACTTAGCAATATAGATACATCGACACTGATAGAAACAAACAAGCCCAATAACATATAGTATATAGGTATAGTCGCCTATACAGCATACCATATGTACGTCTTAATACACTCACAGCCAAATTAGAAAGTTGCGCACTAAAGGTGCGCACCAAAAACGTGACACATTTTCGTTACTTTAGTAGGTTTTACCCCTCGGATTTTTCTCATACCGGGCGCCTTATATATGAAAATCGATTCTTAAAGACTAAACTCCAAAAAAATATTATGTCCGTCTCTAGGGTTCCAACTATCTCTGTACCAAAATTCATCAAAATCGGTTTAACCATCTACGCGTGAATGAACAAACAAACAAATAAAATCACTTTCGATTTTATAGTATTTATTTGTAATCCACCCAGTTACATAGTCTTCATATCAAAAAGGAAGTTTCATTTAGTCGAGATCACCAGCATCACAACAGGAGATTGACAATCAAAACGTTAGGCGCGTCGCCCACACGACATTTATTTTGTAAAGAAAATCTCGCTAGGGCGTGCCTCTTGTGTGAATGCGCCTCAACTGCACCTCGACTGTTGATCTTGTGGGAGACGCGCCTCGACTGCGCCTGGACTGTTGGTCGTGTGGACGACGCGCCTCGACTGCGCCTGGACTGTTGGTCGTGTGGGCGACGCGCCTCGACTGCGCCTGGACTGTTGGTCGTGTGGGCGACGCGCCTTACACTCGTATTCCTTAATTATGAACACTAGAAAATAAGTGAAGAAAGTTAGAATTATTTGGCAATGAATAATGTCCTCGCGCTATGGCATCGGAGGTACGGATTATGACCTAAAACCACGTACATCCTTTTTTAAATAGTAAAACCGACAGAGAAGGATGTTTGCTTGAAACCACACAAGTTAGCTTTTAACTGCACTTTATATAAACTTCACACGCGACTGCTTATCGTCTTGGAAAACAGTAACTTGGCTGAAGTTCAGTTTTAAACTTTATCGTTTAGCACCTAACTTATGTAGGATCTAAGTATTTCGTGAAAGTGTCTTTTCAAAGAAATGGCTTAGACTTTTAGTGACCAGTATTTTTCTCACAATATTACTTCATCTATCTAGCCTTTTCCCAACTATGTTGGGGTCGGCTTCCAGTCTTACCGGATGCAGCTGAATACCAGTATTTTACTTGGAGCCTATGTGACCTCCATAACCCAGTTAATACTGGGTAATACGATACCCCTTGGTAAGACTGGTTGTCAGACTTTCGGGACACTAACTACCTGTAACGACTGTCAAAGATCTACAAATGACATCAGGGATCAGGCTTAGCATGTCTTTTGATAATTTACGATCCGGAAAATAGAAAAGTCTATATGTTATTACGAACTGAAATACAACGTTAACGTAATGCTACATTTTTATATTTATAGAACAACATCAAAACGGCTGAACGGATCTTGATGAAATTTGGCACAGAAGTAGATTATAGTCTAGAATAACACATAGGATACTTCGTTTCGATATCACGCGGTTGAAGCCACGGGTGCCAGCTAGTATAAAATATCTCGCAAGCAATCTGGCTGGTTGAAAAGCGTTACATTTCGTGCCTCAGAATAACCTTCTGAGAAATTTTAAATGAAACTGTTTTGTGGAAACCTTAGTTCGTAGAAGGTGTTTTATATTCACATCTCGGTTTTAATTAGTGTTCAAATTTTACCAAACCTCCAAGAACGTATTATAATATGTACGCCCTTTGTGAATGATCTTACTAATATTATAAATGCGCATGTTTGTGAGGATGGATGGATGGTTGTATGTTTCTCTTTCATGTCAAAACGGCTGAACGGATCTTGATGAAATTTGGCACAGAGGTAGATTATAGTCTGGGATAACACATAGGATATTGTTTTTTCAATATCTTGCGGGCGAAGCCATGGGCGCAAGCTAGTACGTTTATATACGAGTACGTTTGACGGCAGCGATGTCACGGTTTCTGGTGAGATTGTGTGTTTCGATTCCCAAGTCGAGCAAAGTGTTATTGGGTGTTTTTCTTCAGATATCTCTCAGTACGAGGCCACAAGGTCTTATTTTTTTGATCAAATAATTTCTCCAGCTCTAAGCAGATCGGTGGGAGTGTCACGATTGTACTGACTAAAACCTGTTCCTTCCTTTGTCCCTCATGGGGGACAAAGGAAGGAACGGGACCGCGGTGTCTATTTCGAACAACCCGCAACCCCGGCAGGAGCTACGGAGTCTTAATTTAAGTGCCGGTTGATGGAAAAGGCTTGCTCCCTATGAAATGACTTAAAATATCGTCTTAAACTTTGGGAATTACAGGCTTTTTTTTGGGGTATTTAATCATCAAATAATTTCCCCCTTCCGGAGAGAAGGGGAGTGTCAGGCTTGTACTGACTAAAACCCACCCATTTTCCTTCTATTGCCCTTTACGTTCTAGGGCCGCGGTATCTCTTTCGAACAACCCGCAACCCCGGCATGTAGTTATACCACTTCCGAACACTTCAGGATAACGGGCTTCATGTGTTCTGTTTTTAGGGCTCTGTACCTTCAAGGATACAACTAAACCCTTATAGGATCACTTTGTTGTCTTTCTGTCTGTCAAGATCTTATATCTTGAGAACGCGTAGAGGTATCGAGTTCAAATTATAATCATGTACTCAAGACTGACCTTCCGGGGTTGCGGGTTTTTGGAAAGAGATACCGTGGCCCCGTGGGCACATAAAGTGCAACAGAAGGAACATGGTTGGGTTTTAGTCAGTAAAAATCTCGGTCCGGACAGGAGGAGGGCACGGCGGTGCTGCCCAGACCGCCACTGTGTGCTCCACCGTGTCCTCCGGGCTATCGTCACAATGGTGACAACCGGGCGTTGTCTCCCGTCCGATTATGTGCAGGAACCTCCCGGAATTTCCGTGTGCGGTGAGGACCTGCGTCAGGCGGTAAGTGAAGACGCCATGACGCCTCTCCAGCCAATCCTCAAAGAGGGGACTTACCGCCACTATTGTGGCGTGCCCAAAGTTACGGTACCCTCAGTGCGCAAGTCCAATTCACACTTGGCCGATTTTTCCTTATTGGAATGCTAAAATAATCATTGTTTTTAAGCGTTAATAATGATTATCCACAACAAATACATTTAATAATTTGAAACAACAATTTTTCAAAAACGGTAATACTATCCATTAGATTAACAATCATGGCGGCCATACGTGGGATTTATTTGTTGAAAGCTGAACCTCTCTGTTTCGTGTCGAAATACAAAACAATTGAACTCCGACCGCTTTTGTTATAATATTGTTATTGTAGCTTCTTAAATGAATCTTAGATATGTTTTTAAAACACTATAGTCTCGAAATTGTTTTTATTTGTAGCCACCGTTTAATTTTTTTTAGGATTACGTACCTCAAAAGGAAAAAATACGGTACCCTCTTTTTTTTTCGGGTGGGAAATCATCCAATGACTTCCCCCGCTGTGGGCGGAGTGGGGGGGGGGCATGTCAGACTTGTACTGACTAAAACCCATGTTCCTTCTGTTGCCCTTTACGTTCCGGGGCCGCGGTATCTCTTTCGAACAACCCGCAACCCCGGCAGGCAGAGGCTCTGGCAAGCCGCTCTGCTTTGCTAACATCTCTTTGAGGCGCGCGTGGAACACTAACGCGCCTGTCGTCCCTGTCGACCTCTATAGCCCTTTGTTGGCCGTCCGTCGAGATACTTTTTCTCGTTAACGCCTGAGTTGAAATTCACAGACTATTTGGTTGGAATTGGAGTCCCTAGGTTTCAAATTCATAGACCGTAAGTTATTCAGCAAGAATTTCTTCTATACCATTTACCAAAAGAAAGAAAGAAAACATGTTTACTATACACTTGCCAAAAGTACACACAACATTTAAAAAAAAAAAAACTAAAATCTTAACACTACAAAATATAAAATTTTAATCTTATCACTTTGTGGAGAAATAAGGTTAAACAACTTTTGATTTAAAAACAAGGACCAATCTCGTAGCGGGTACACTAAGTTACAGTTTTTTAATAGTTCCAGAAATTTCTGTGACGTAATGACCTTGAGCCGTCCAATCGTGAGGAATCTTTCCCCGTGACTAAGTTTTGTTGCAAATACCTTTAGAATTGGTTGATGTCGTGAGCCCATCGCGTGACGGCGTGACCAAGACTGTAGGTATATTGAAAAGTTCTATAAAGGTGATTTTTGACGCGATATGGACAAACAGAAGGTCTATTTAGAAGGAGAATGTGCAATAGAGAGGTTAGAATTAGGCCTTTTTGTTTGGACCTTAAAAGAAACCATGACTTTTGAGTTCTTTACAGCACTTTTTTTTCAGAGTAGTTTGTTACGAAAAACCGGCCTCATCAAGTTATAAAATAATCAACATTTATAGTTTGCCAGCTTTTGCCCGCAGCATCGCTCGCGTCAAATTCGGGGTAACACAATTCCCCTTTTCTGATTTGGAGGTACCTGCTTACCTGTAGTTTTTGCCCTTGCGCCTTATTTATTGTAATAGGAAAACATAGCCTATGTCCGTCTCCAGGGTCCCAACTAACTCTGTACCAAAAGTCATCAAAATTGGTTTAGCCATTTAGGCGTGAAGACGTAACTAACAAGCAAACAAACTCACTTTCGCTTTTATAATATTAGTAAGGAAGTAGAAGACATTTTGTCCATAGATATCAGAAAGGAATATTTCTTTGCTTTTGTCAATGTAGACTCGACCTTTTGTCTACCTTATGCAATGTTCATTTCCGAATAGCAGTTTTAGGCTTTGATTTTGTCACGCTATACTTTACAACAAATGTTCGCTCCAATGTCACCAAGTTGACGGTAATCACTTTAATGAGTTTACAATTAAGGGAAGTTTTGTTTTCATTTCTTTTGGCTAATGTTTTGAGAGGGTCACGAAATAATGAGTCACTGTTTAGTTTTTGTTTTAAAAAAAACGCAGCCGTTTTTCGTTTCGTTGTCCGCCTGTCTGTCTATCTGTCAAGAGCATTTATCTTGGGAATGCAAGTTATCGAATTAAAATTAAATCCATATACTGAAATCTGTTGTCCTTTGGATCTGTAAAAAAATTAACCCTTTAAGACTATGCAGTCAAAATAAATATCGCCGTTTATGACGCAAGTTTGTAACCCTCTCGCAGCGAGACTCCGACTCACACTTGGCTCATGTTTTTACTCTGTGTGTAGGTACTAACTCAGCACGTCGGTAACCTCACTGCATTTTGATTGGGTTACTTTGTGGACTGCACGAAGTTCGTAATAATTCGACAACACGAAGATTTCCGAAGCCAATACTTTCTTTTTTAAAAAAAAAAAAACGTTGCCCCACACTAGAATTTCTCCTCGTGCTCGTGGGTGAGGTTACAAACACTTAAACTCACATACACAAACAGCCAGACCCAGGAACTAGGCCATACAAATATTTGTTCCGTTCGGGAATCGAACTCGCGACACCCAGCGCAGCAGTCGATGTCTCAGCCACTGCGCCAATCGTGCTGTCAAAAGTCAGAGTCCGGTTGTCAGACTTTCGAGCTACTGCCCACCTGTAACGACTTACCTCTGCTTAGCTGATGTCTGGATTTTTTTCACATGGGGTAAGCAGAAACTTCATCTCCTGCGGTCCTTATCCTTATCCTTACCACATAGTAGATAAACGGAACAGAGACAAAGCTTCATACAACCGCACGAATCGGTTGCACTACTACAAGCACGCGGAGCATGTGTGCGTGACCACTGGCCGCCTGTCGCGTACGCGGCGAGACTGGATAAAACCGGTTTACGCAGGCACAACCAGTTGACAAACTCAGGGTTCGTGCGACGCACGTTTTTTGTTCTGTTATTTACATTTTAGATTTATTTTAATATAAAACGTGGTATTTTATTAATAATAACGTTTGTTTATTGTACTGTGTGTATGAATAATACTTTAAAAAATAAAAATATATCATACTTTAACTATCCCAAGGAGTATAATAGGTAATTAAATATTTGATTATTACTTTTTCAAGTAAATACCTTTATTGTATTACATCATACATGATCCTTTTTTTAATAAGAAGAGGATACTATACGGTGTGTTTTTACCTTTTTATTATTATCACAAGCTTTTACTAATTATTTGTAGGTAGGCAAATTATAAAAAAGAAAATTATTAGATTAAGTAATTTCTAAAGTATTATATCATACTGAATAATAAAACTATTCAACAAATATTTTTTTCTTTATTTGTATTAACCTATTGTGACAACCCTACGAAAATAGGTAACAATTTTGGACGTTCTTAGGAAGCTTTGTCTCTGTTCCGTTTATCTACTCATGTGTCCTTACTAATGTTATAAAAGCGTAAAAGTGAGTTTATTTGTTTGTTTGTTACCTCTTCACGCTTTAATGGCTAAACCGATTTTGATGAATTTTGGTACAGAGATAGTTGGGAACCAAGAGATGGACATAGGCTAATTTAAAAAACCGGCCAAGAGCGTGTCGGGCCACGCTCAGTGTAGGGTTCCGTAGTTTCCCGTCCGTTACAATAAGTGTTCCCAGTTATGAGGCCAACCGAACAATTCGGTAATACCCGATCCAATGTAATAAGTACCTACAGCGCCATCTCTCGGGGAATTGGGTTACTAATTAATACAAAGACGTGCAATTTCGGTGGTAATTTTGGATTGCGAGAACCGATTTCAATAATTCTTTTTTTGTTTGAAAAAAGATACGTTCAGGATAATAAAATATGTAAACAAAGTTACAAAAAATGCTTGCATATACGATTATACTACAAACTTAGTTCAGAAATTATTTTGTACAACTTTTTGTCTTTTTTGTACAAAAACTGTTGTGTCAATCAAGTTCAAAATAATTTTCATAGAAAGTCTTTATAAAGTTCTACTTTTCAGATTTTTTTCATATTTTCTAAACTTATGGTTCAAAAGTTAGAGGGGGGGGACACATTGTTTTTAACTTTTTTAGCGATTATTTCCGAAATTAATGACATTATCAAAAAATGATCTTAGTAAACCCCTATTCATTTTTAAATACCTTTCCAACAGTATGTCACACGTTGGGTTTGAAATTAAAAAAAAAATCACTTTCCACTTTACATATAGGGTGGCTACCCTAATAAAACATTTTTTTCAAATTTTTATTTTACCACTTTGTCGGCGTGATTGATATACATATTGGTACCAAATTTCAGCTTTCTAGTGCTAACGGTCACAGAGATTAAGCGAGGACGGACGGACGGACGGACGGACAGACAGACATGGCGAAACTATAAGGGTTCCTAGTTGACTACGGAACCCTAAAAAAGAGTGGGATGTGAGGGAGGAAGAGGGAAGAAAAGGGAAAACACAATATACAAATCAATAAGGCGCTAGGGGAACTGTGTTACCCCGAATTTAACGCGAGCGAAGCCGCGGGGAAAAGTCAGTAAGTTCATACATCTGGCGTCGTTATTACCCGCTTTTAAAACAAATCCAAACCTTGTGATTTTTATTAAATAAAATCAGTATCGTTTTCTTTTCATTTCTCGCATCAAAGCCCAAACTCCTTTGTGACCTACCTCCATATTGAAAATAGACAAACATCAAAGGTATCAAAGTATAATTACAGCGGTTACAAGTCCCTTATTATTCAAACATGAGATCTAAGCAACGACCATACAGCCCGTAGACGCCTAATGTTTGATAATTTGTTCCAAACCAATTCTGTCAACTAGCCGAGGTATGAGGAAGCGGGGTGCTGCATTCTGATTGGCCCTACCAAGGTCATAGGAAAGAGTTAGGGATGGGACAAGTTACAAATAAAACACGAAGATATCGATACTTTCCATACTTGTAATCAAAATGTTTATAATTATTATTATTTTTCATTCCGATTTAAAAACCGAAACAAAACCGAATCAAATCGAAAAAATACATATATGAACAATTTTTTTCTTTTAAATTTTTAATATGCTTATTCTTTTGCATAATCATGTCTGATAATTCGATAACTCTTCTGCAAAAGCGTTTTTTAATGGGTGTCGCATAGTCTGAAGGACTTCCAGGAAATCGTTTCTTTCTTCTCGGTGTTGAACTATATGATGGCGATATAAAGGAGTTATCGTTTTGCACTTGATCTGTGTCTTTTTTTAAATTCTGAGGGGTTGACGTAGATTCTAAGTTAACCAACACTTCGAGCTTTGACGTGCTGGGCTTTGAGACATCGGAGTCATCCAAGTTACTCTGAAAATAAAATTGAACATTGCATTTTTTTTGGTTTGAAGTGTTTGCGTTACGCTGAAGTAACGCACTATATAGACAGGCCATAAACCGTACACCGCACGTTGACTGGCTGTGACTTCTGGAACACTATAAGCAACTTTTTACATGTTTGTGCTTGAGCGATCGGGTCGTAGGGAGTTAATAAATGGAATACTTACCAAAAGAGGCAAATGCAGTGTAGGTACTGCCGAACTTAGTAACCGGCGACGGTTTTTCATAGGCATAAAACAATCTTCAGTAAAATGCAATGAACATATAGTACTATGTGTTGAAGGAAACCAATTCTCTCGTTTGGTTGCAATAATCCATTTATTTTTAAATTCAGGATTTTGAGGGTATCTAGAACCAATCATCATTACACAATCATTTAAACGTAAAAAAAATATACACACGTATTATTTTAATCGTCTTACGTGGGCAGTCTACTTCATCTATTCAATTACTAAACATTCCTTTTTTACTGTTTGAAAAGTTAGTAACGATTTTTCAAATAACATAATGTAGGATTTATGATTTATCGATAGCGAATTTCGATAATAGTTTTGGTACATCTTTAACTTTTTGCCTAAGTACCCTCCCACTATTGCTGTCACTTTCTAAGTACTTTCAAAAGAAAGAGACCTGTCTCTGTCACCTGTAGCTATGACCAGTTTATGATGAACTCCGATAAATAATATCAAAAAATTAGTTTAATTATGATTAAGCAATTATTAACTTACCGATGAAATGTTATACCATTTTTTCGGAAACTCGAATTTTGACTGTTTTTAACACACCAACGTATTGTACAAGGGGCCATTATAATATTTTGTTCTTGACTTATTTTATACGGTAACGCGGAAGTGTTTACGGATCACAGAAGTGGTCGAAACTAATTCGAAATTGTTGAGTGGCGACTTGTATATGATTTATTAGCCAGATGTGTTGACAGACATCGGTCGCCTGTTATTAGGTGTCTACGGGCTGTATGGTCGTTGGATCTAAGCAATGGAAAATTGCGTACAACGCAACAACCAGTAGACATGACCTCTAGGATATAGCACAAGTCACTTGTTAGAGATCTGGGTAAAATGGTCACGTTTGCACAAGCTTATAGCGTTTTGTCAAGAAGATTAAATCGTTATCACAATGTTTTGAGATTTTCTTCTGTAGTGATTACCTCATGGCTTGTGATATAGGTAAGTCGTAAACAGGTCGATTTTTTATTTAATTCTGGGCGAAGCAAGGAGCCGTGTCAGATTTTTACTGACTATGTATCCATGTTCATTCTTTTCAAACACAAATTTAAAAATCTTATTAAAAAAAAACATATTACAAAATCAAGGACTACGTTGAAGATAAATAAGTTTGGCTATAGTTCCTTCTGTGCATGCGGCTTAACTGGTAGCTCATAAACGGCAAAAAATTGTGGATGTCTCTATTCTTAGTCTTATTTTATTTGTGATCTTTTCGAACAGATTTTTTTGCAATAGTTGTCAAATCACATCTAATATATAAAATTCTCTTGTCACAGTTTTTGTTCCCATACTCCTCCAAAACGACTGGACCGATTTAAACAAAATTTTGTGTACATATCGGGTAGGTCTGAGAATCGGCAAACATCTATTTTTCAAACCCCTAAGAGGGCAGCGGGTGAAACCGCTGGGCACAGCTACTATTTATATAACCCTTCTTGTGAATAGTTACAGTACTGATAGCAACATCTGTGTGATTTGTCTCATATAGTAATTTTTTTGCAACGTTTTTCTTAATTTTTATAGATTTTTTTTACCAATTCGTTGTGAATGAGTGGACATGGTTGGCCTTGTAGATTCTTAGACGTTTCTTAACCTTTTTTAGCGTATGATTTTATTTTACGTTTTGTAAAGTAGGCAATGACTAATTGTCGGGCCTACTCTGTCGTCTCATACTCGTACTTACGCTGTAACAACAACATTTTAAAACAAAATGATTTTAAAAGAGTAACCTAGAGTAAAATGGAGTTTCTTTCCGGTTCTTCTCCATAGAAAATGACCAACCCGAACCGTGCACCTTTTCTCGACGTTTTTTAAGTGCCCATGTAGGCCTATGTGAAATAAAAATATTTTTATTTTAAATCCAGACTCTGTGGATTCAGAAATTCCTGAAAAATAAAACCTAGAAATACTTTAAGAGGACCCTTACACTAACAAAATTTCAGTTTTTAAAATACTAACCAAAGACCGTGTCCCTGTCCGGAAAATTCTTTCCAAAAGTTGTCCTATTGACTTCAGACGAACAAAAAGGCGTGTAAACAAGACCAAGTTCGCGCGAAAACAGATCGTTATAATTAGATTTACTTATCAAAAAAAACTTTGAGAAAGTGAGACGAAGTTTGAAGATCGATGGCGGAGGCAACCTGATTTAGGAGCCAACTAACAAGTAACAACGCAATTTAAAGTATTGTTTGTTCTCGATTCTCGATCATTGCAAAGTGAACTTAATTAGTGAATGAATTTGTATTGTTTTCGATTGTTTCTAGACTTCGTACTTCAAAAGGAACCCTAATTGTGTCACTTTGTTTTCTGTCCGTCTGTCTGTCTTTCAAGACCCTTTATCTCGGGAACACGTGGAGGTATTGAGTTGAAATTAAAACTGTTAATAGTAGTAAACAGTAGTCTTCAGCATCTTTATCCAGTATCCAGCTTCTAATAAAAATCTGCACTTTTTGAACGTCATTACACAAGACAGTGCCCCAAAACACCCACCCTTCGCCACTTCCTAGTGCTTTAGCTGGGAAGAAGAAGTGGAGGAACAAACTCCCCAGTAACACAACTGTCTGATAGGTTTTATGTTAGACTAGCTTTCGCCCGCGGCTCCGCCCGCTTTATATTTGGGGTAACACAGTTCCCCTTGCGCCTTACTGATTTGTAATAGCAACGCTAAGTTTTCCCTTTTCTTCACTCTTTCTCCCTCACATACCACTTTTTTCAAAAAACTATTAGCCTATTTCCGTCTCCTGGTTCCCAACTATCTCTGTACCAAAATTCATCAAAATCGGTTTAGCCATTAAAGCGTGAAGAGGTAACAAACAAACAAACAAACTCACTTTCGCTTTTATAATATTAGTAAGGATTTTTAACCGACTTCAAAAAAAGGAGGAGGTTCTCAATTCGTCTGTATGTTTTTTTTTTTTTTTTGTGTTTGTTACCTCATAACTCAGGTCTGAGTGAACCGATTTTGATGATTCTTTCTTTATTCGAAAGTTGGTGGTTGTCGTTTGGTCCCATAAAAAAAATATCAAGATCCGACAAGTAGTTTTTGAGTTATCTTTAATAATACGTATTAGATTGACTTCGTGTACGTTGATGATATACTCATTCGTCGATTATATTTTAGAAGTTGTCGAAGACAAATGATCAAAAAATGGTATGTAGGTACTACTATGGTTTGGAAGGTCATCGCAGTAATTTGGTGATAGATCTTCAGTGATATACAACGGCACTCTTTAATAAATGACAGCAAATCTGCCGTGATTGCTGCAATCACATGTATAAGTATGGGTTTCACCAGGGTAGGCAGGCAAGTGGGAGCAGGGTGACCGTATTCCCTCCCCACCCCTCACCTAGTCATTAAGAAACATAAACATCAGATCAAGTATCAGCTGTATCCCCTAGGGGATGATGCATATGATTTCTGAATTGGTTTAATACTAAATCATAATATAGATACTTAGTATTTAATCTATAGCTTGATGTGGAACTAAAAATTGTATCTAAGACGGGACTAAAGCTAAAAAGAAAAACTTTTTAACCGTGTTTGCGTATTATATCAAAATACTATAACTAAAAATGTTGAAATAAAAACTTTTTAGTAAAAAAATAAAACCGACTTCAAAAAAAACTAAAAACTGGAAAATAACTTTATTTTCGGAAGTCGGTGGCCAATAAAGTCAACGAAACCAACAAAAGCCACCGACTTCCGAAAATAAAGTTATTTTCCAGTTTTTAGTTTTTTTTAGAAGTCGGTTTTATTTTTTTACTAAAAAGTTTTTATACACAGTAATATCCAAATTGTTAAAGAACTACACATCAGTGAGTTAACATTGGCCACAAACACAAAAATTTGTACAAAAAAATAATACGTGTGGCACTCGGGGACTGCCGCGGTAAAGGCATTTTTTATCAACTTAGGAAATAAATAAAAAAAAAACGAAATTTAAAATATAAAAAGTTCTTCCAATGTAAAGAAGTCGTAAAAAGAAAAACAAGACCTTAGGTTCGATCCAGCGTAATTTCGATAGACTATCCGATTCTCTACCAAACACGCTAATAGAACATTGAAATCGTGATTGAAATAACTGACCGTATTCGTAATGGAAGTGTCAGGTTTTTTCGTTACGAAATTTCTGGATTCGGTCTCCACGCTCAAGGCCCGCGATAGAAGTTATGCAATAGCTTAAAAAAACTAAATCCAAGGGCACGCGATAAAAGCCCAATAAATTATAACTTTCAATACGCACTTGAACTCTTAACAAGAAAAACAAAGGAATGTGAAAGGGTCCATAAGTCAAGGAGCCTGGTGTAAATAAAGTTTCATCGTAACCATCGAGTTCGGTTACAACTGACGGCGATGAGCTCTTAACCTAATTGCGTGCCAAGTTTCCAGTTTGTAGAAATAATATATTGAAAGAGATTTGTTTGTGTCATATTAATGTTTTTATAGTACCGTAGCTTAAAAGGAAAAATTATAGAACCCTTATAAATACAGTTACCTACATATCTATACTAATATTATAAAAGCGAAAGTGAGTTTGTTTGTTTGTATGTTTGTTACCTCTTCACGCTTTAATGGCTAAACCGATTTTGATGAATTTTACAGATACAGATTTTACGGTACAGAGATAGTTGGGAACCAGGAGACGGACATGGGATGTGAGGGAGAAAGAGGGAAGCAAAGGGAAAACTTAGCGTTGCTATTACAAATCAATAAGGCGCAAGGGGAACTGTGTTACCCCTAATTTAACGCGAGCGAAACCGCGGGCAAAAGCTAGTATATTATAAATGCAAATGTTTGTGAGGATGGATGGATGAATGGATGGATGGATGGATGGATGTTTGTTACTCTTTCACGTCAAAACGGCTGAACGGATCTTGATTAAAGGCACAAAGGTAGATCCATACATCAGAGAGATATATAAATGTACTAGCTGACCTGGCGAACTCTGTTCCGCCTTAAAGGCAATAAATAATAAGCCGATTTTCGTATTTAGTAAGACATTTTTTTCTGAGAAAGAATTCATGCAAGCCTAGTACTTTCGCTTTTATTAGTAAGGATTAACCTACCTTACCTACCTACTAACCTACCCACCCTACCTACCCTACTTCTCTTACCGGGATGAAAAGTATGTAGATAAGTATCCTATGTCCGTCTCCTGGGAAGCTGCGTCCTCACCAATTTTCAGCCATATCGGTAAAGCTGTTCTTGATTTATAAATAGTGTTACTAACACGACTTTCTTTTATATTTTCAGCCATATCGGTAAAGCTGTTCTTGATTTATAAATAGTGTTACTAACACGACTTTCTTTTATATTTCCAGCCATATCGGTAAAGCTAAGTTGGTTCTATCAAGAACTTGAATCCACAGATCAAACTGCTGGAATTAATTTCACCGTGAATTCATGCAAGCCTAGTACTTTCGCTTGTATTAGTTAGGATTTTGACTCTCCATTTTATTTAGACAACGTTTGTATGGGAAATAGAAAAGACCCTGCCTACCCTACATTACCTACCCTATCTCTCAAGTTGGATCGAACTCCACATTGTGTGCGAATTTTATTATAATCGGTTAAGTGGTTTAGGAGTCCATTGAGGACAAACATTGTGACACGAGATTTATATATATATAAATGTATAGATTCTGTTCATCCATTCATAATTCCTCACAAAAATTCGCATTAATAATATTAATAAAATATAAGATTAGTATGAAGTAAGAATAATAAGTAGGATTTATAACCAAAACCTTGAAATGTTACAAAATATTTATTCCAGGAAATATTATGAAAATATGTATGTAAAAATAATCACTATATCTTTGCCATTATCATTAGGAAAATCCTGAAATAATATGACTAAGATGTTTTCAAGTCTATAATAGCCAGCCAATTTGGTCACAACAGCAGAAAGTCCATAAAAGCACATTAGCGACTTATACATTGCTGGGGGCATAGATATTAATTTAAGATCCCGCTCAAGCTACAAATTGAATTATTATCTTATCTTACACTTTTTATCTCAGATTATTGAACTGTTTTCTTGAGCAGTTAGTTTCTCAGCTACCCTACCATGACGTCTTAAAGCAGAACTTATTCCACTGAGGGAAAGAGACAGAGCTATACAGGGTGTCTAGCACCATCTCTTTCACTCAGTGGAATAAGAACTGCTATAAGATGTCATGGTAACCCTTCAGTAATGCGTTCTCTTATTTCATTTATATTAATTACCGTTCTCCAGCGACCGAGGAGGGACTAACTTTTTGTCAAACTCAAACCGTTTATTTCAGTTAGACCATTTTTTTCTTATGGGTAATCACCAAATGCGAGGGAGGGTTTAACTTGTACTGACTTAAACCCACCCATATTCTCTTCTTTTGCTTTTTATATTTCGAGGCCGCGGTATCTCTTTCAAACAATCCGCAACCCCAACAGGCGGTGGCCCTGCCAGGCCCCTCTGCTTTGCTGACATCTCAGCTTCGAAGACATTTAAAGATTTCCCATCCGCAAAAAAAAATATACGTTTTGATTACGAATGTATGCAAGAGTAGCAGAAGACCAAAGAAATTATGCATGGTCTTTGTGAAAGATGTCATGTCTAGAAAGGCAGATGTGACTCCGTGAGATGACAACAAATTATGCAATTTATACTCTAATATTACAAACATGAAAGTTTGTTTTGTTGAATGCGGTAATCTCAGGAACTATTGGTCAAATATTTTAGTGTGGGATGGCCCATGTATTGAAGAAGGCTACAGGTCATACAATACCACATCATCAGAGAAAGTAAAACCAGGGGGATTGGGAAGTATCTTCTATGGTAGAACAAGACTTCTTGCACCGATCAAGGAAAAGGAGAATACAATTAAATTCCAAGTTTTAAAAAAGTACCAGCAATTATTTCAAAATACGCACTTATTATATACTACTAGCTGTGCCCCGGCATGCGTTGCAATGCAATTTTCTACCTTTCTACCAACCTGCCTACCCTACATACCCTACCTACCCTACATACCTTACCTACCCTACATGCCCTACCTACCCTACCTACCCTACATACCCTACCTACCCTACATACCCTACCTACCCTACATACCTTACCTACCCTACCTACCCTACATACCCTACCTACCCTACCTACCCTACATACCCTACCTACCCTACATACCCTACCTACCCTACATACCCTACCTACCCTATCTCTCAAGTTGAATCGAACTGCACATGGTGTGCGAATTTTATTATAATCGGTTAAGTGGTTTAGGAGTCCATTGAGGACAAACATTGTGACACGAGATTTATATATATTAGATAGATTAGGATGTATGTTTTTCTATATTAAATAGTTATGTATATTTAAGTTACTGCTTATTTAATATTTTACACACTATGTGTCCATGGAGTACATGACCTATCGCAGGTCTGCTGGAAGAGATTTATAAATGAAATAAGCAGTACGTTTGTCCGTATGTTTTTTTCCATCATATGTGTTTTGTGTGAACATAAATAAATAACTATTTATCGTGTCACAGATAAAAGATATTCCCAACACGACCATAATTATACCACTATTTGCATTAAAAATCTTTCAACCAATATTATGAACATTTTATGAAGATCTTATCTCACCATCAGAGCCGATTTAAATAATTGATGTCATTTCGTTTGACAACAGCTTAATACAAATCGTATACTGAAATGGTGCGCGATAAATTCAGTAACTCTGTGAGTGCAAATAAGGTTAACATTTTTGTTTAAACCTACTGATAAAAGTTATTGACGTGCCATAAAATGAGAGTTAAGCAACATGTTTTGTGTGTTTTCGGCTTTATTTTATTTGGAAAGGTTATTTTTATTGTTACGCACATAACAGACTTTACTTAGTATCAAATGATTTGAAAAATATATTGTTACGAACGTAGTAAATCATCTTTTTTTGCTTACTGTAAATACATGAAGAAATTTTTATGTGTGGCTTTATAAGTATTTTTTATCTTTGTTGTGTGTCTGGCTGATTTTTAAAAAGAAATAAAACAGTTTCAGAATGCAAATTTGAATTTAAAAAAGGAATTCGACAGATATTAGACGAGCAAGTTAACTAAGTAGTGTGTTTTCTGGGATCCGTGTCTCAAAAAGAATACACGAAACTATTTTAGGATCGCTTTATTGTCTGTATGTATGTCTATCTGTTAAGATCTTTTAGCCCTCCGATCTCGTGAATGTCGCGTGAAAGTAGCGATTTAAAACTAAATCTTCCAAGTACTCTGTAATCTGTATTCACTTGCAGCTGTGAAACGAATCAACCCTCTTAGTAAAAAATATGGCATTTTGGTTCGCAAGTTTGTACGGAACCCTCGGTGAGCAAGATTGACTCTCACTTGGCTGTTTTTTAGTAATTTACAAGTTTTATTTTGGTCAGCATTCCCTACACAAATGAAAAAATTTAAATGCGCTACTCAATACTTACATAACCTCCTCATTATAAAAAATTTAGAGGTGTCAAGGGACACCCGGATGGAACGAAGTTCCTATAAAAATTAAAATATCTGGCTTGCTTTCTATAAGAGAGAGAGAGACAGACAGACAGACAGACAGAGAAACATGCGACGCCGCACAGCTTACAATATACTACAGCAAAAGTGTCGTGACAACTTTTCGTAAGATTTTTTTCCGTCTAGCTCCCTTTCACAACGTGCGATAAGGATACTACATTCATTGATCAACAGAATACCTTATTCGAATCAACATCACTTAAGTAAGTAGGTCACAAAATAAACCAAATGAAATATATCAATGCTAATAAAATTAAAAGCGAATCTCCTTTTACGCAGTAAAGCATAAGATGTCTGTTTCTGAAGGCTAAGAGATGTGGGCCAGACGTGTTTCTTTATAAAAAATAAAATAGAATTAAGTTAAATCTCGTCCTGAGTGACGGACAAAATGGACGACCCTATATATATTTTTACGTTGGCTTACAAATTCGCGGAGTAAATTATCTTTTGTTCTTTTATTTATAACTAGCTTTTGCCCGCGGCTTCACTAACGTTAAATTCGGTATAACACACTTAGCAGACCTGCAGTTTTTGCTCTTGCGCCTGATTGATTTGTAATAGCAACGCTAAGTTTTCCCTTTTCTTCCCTCGTTCTCACTCATATCCCACTTTTTTTTAATAAAAATATATCCGTCTCCTGGTTCCCAACTATCTCTGTACCAAATTCATCAAAATCGGTTTAGCCATTAAAGCTTGAAGAGGTAACAAACAAAGAAACAAACTCACTTTCGCTTTTATAATATTAGTAAGGATTTACGAGCTTTTGCCCACGGTTTTGTTCACGTTAAATTCGGGGTAACACAGTTCCTCTTGCCTGATTTGCAGGTACCTGCTACCTGTAGTTTTTGCCCTTGAGCCTTATTGATTTTAATAGCAATTCTAAGTTTTCCCTTTTCTTCCCTGTTTCCCCCTTATTTCTCACTTTAAAAAAAAAATATTGCCTATGTCCGTGTCCTGGGTCCCTGTCTACCAAAAGTCATAAAAAAATATTTAGCCATTAAGGCGTGAAGACGTAACAAACAAACTTACTTTTGCTTTTATAATATTAGTAAGGATGTGCTTTAAAGTTAAATATAAATTAAGTTTCGGGTCTGGCTGTTTGTGTATTTGAGTTTAAATGTTTGTAAACGCTCCCACGACACAGGACAAATCCTTGTGTGGGCAACATTAAAAAAGTCTGACACTCCCCCCCCCCCTGCTCCACCCAGAGCGGGGGCAGTTATTTGATAATTACCTATCCGCAATTATCCCCAAAAAGTGTAAGTACCTAATAGTAGCCGGGGTTGCGGGTTGTTCGAAAGAGATACCGCGGCTCCGGAACGTAAAGGGCAATAGAAGGAAAATGGGTGAGTTTTAGTCAGTAAAAGTCTGACACGCCCCCCCGGTCCGCCCAGAGCGAGAGAAGTTATTTGATGACTGCCCACCTCAAAAAAAAAGTACCTAATAGTACACCCACATGCTGCGGATCACAGATGCTGTCCATGCCAGAAAACACTGGCATTTACTACTTTTATACAGTCTAAAAGCTTCCAAATTCGATGTGATTACAAAACCACTAAGCTCTTCAAAATCCGATCACAAATCAGTAGGAGTTTTTCATAAATCACGTGCAACCTGTTCTTGAGTTAATGAGTCATTAACCTGAGAGGCTCTCCGTAAAGGCCCTTGGCAAAAGCTCTAGATAATTATACTTGAATTAACTGAATGATCATAAACGTTTAATGAACTGTATGGCTCTTTGGGTGCGAAGAGGAATGTTCCAAGTTTTTTTTGCTAGTACATTTTTCTGTTGAATGAATTTCCGTTTTAAGATCAAATTAGGTATGCCATTTATTCATTTCAATTCAATTTATTTATTTTACGGACATCTTGATCCAATGGTTAGTATACATACTGACTTAAAAACTATTGTTAGTAACACAAATATAAAAAGCACTGATTCTTATATTTCGCCTTATGGCAGGAAAACAAAAACTCATAAAAAAATTGAGGTGGCTCGAGTTTTAAGAGAGATTACCTCGAACCATCCCAAATGAGGGAGACTGCCGATCGACGAAAATGCGGGTCTGTCGACGAGCAATGGGTAGCTCACCATGCATTAGTGACGACAGGCCGTATGACGGTTCGTTCGTGTTCCACGCGCGTCTCAAAAAGATTTTTGCAAAGCAGGGTCCTACCGGGGTTGCGAGTTGTTCGAAAGATACCGCGATCCCGGAACATACAGAGCAAAAGGGAAAAAAAGGGAATTTGGGGGATTATAACTCACCCATATTCCTTATATGGGTGAGTTTTAATCCCCCAAAAGCGGAGAAAGTTATTTGATGATTTCCCATCTACAAAAAAGGCATGGAATTTGCTAGAGGTTTGGCCAAACCGGTTAAGACAAATTGCAGACGCGGCCACCGGCAACAATCTTGACAAAGACAAATGATACACTTATGTACTTAGCCGCCAGTATTGGGTGTCCCAAGCCAGTCCGCAATCTGTCTGAATTCTAAGGGATAGGTAGAACTGGAACGTTATAGTAGCTGTTGTCATGAAGTAAAACTTGTTGTCCTAATTTATTTGATAGTCAAATCCGAATCCGGCTTAAAGGACCATGTACCACTTTACGGTGGTAATGGGCAGCTCATTGTCCGTCCATCTATTGACGACAGGCCCTGTCGACGGCGCGTTGGTGTTCCACGTGAGCCTCAAAGAGATGCCAGCAAAGCAGGGCTACTACCTGCTCGGGTTGCGGGTTGTTCGAAAGAGAAACCGCGGTCCCGGATCATAAAGGGCTATAGATGGACCATGTACCACCGAATCCGGCTCTAAGGACCATGTACGATATTGTGCAGCTGTAAGGCGTTTTCCTTTAAGACAGTATATTAAAGATATACTGTCTTAAAGGAAAACGCGTAGTTAATTACCAGAAGCCCTTTCCCTTAATTCACTAGCTCATAGTTGCATACAAACTTATACAGTAGGCCACACAATTAATTTTCATATGTTTTAAAAAGCAAGCAACTGCTGTTGAGAATTTTCAAATAAAAACAAATAACAAAATTCGGTTTTCTCACACAGAAACTAACTCAATGGTCAACTTTGCAAGACGGACGGCCTGCCTGTCGTCGTTTCCGTGAAAGGTGGGTAGGCCTTTAGTGTCGGAAGCAACATGTGTCGATACTCTTTACGCTATCCCATATTCCTAGCTCATCGTGCTGCAGAGAACCTGAAAAGGCATTAATTCGTCTCCAAATGAAATGGTAGTTAGTTTTTCCCCATGTATTTATGTATCTTTATAACTCTCTTGACTTTATTTTGTTTGTATGTATGTATTTAAGTATTTATCGTTATATTATATTTGTTAATGTTTTCTTGAAACACTTTCTGTTATGCAGCCTGCACCTACTATGTTTTCTCTCTGCATCACCCTAAGGTAGACTGGTAGAAAATGCCTAAGGCATTAAGTCCGCCTTTGTACAGTGTTTACACATGTGCATAAAGTTTAATAAATAAATAAATAAAATAAATAATATAGTAACCTTATTGGTACCTATATTTTTGAGTCGTTTGGGGTAGAAAGCACCTTTTTCAATCCTTGTGTTCAAAGCTTTTTTAAGGATATTTCAAAACTTTTTGATGGATGGCTTTTACTTTGGCCAGGCGTTACCATACAACGAATTGGCCAGTGTCTTGGAGACATTATCAATTGACAGCGTTGAGGAAATATTTGTTGACGCTATTAGTCCTACTAATATTATATCATATCCTACTAATATTATAAATGCGAATGTTAGTGAGGCTGAATGGATGGATGAATGGATGTTTGTTACTCTTTCACAATATATTATAGTCAAGATTATAGTCTAGAATAACATAGAATAGATTTCTTTTTAAATCATCGCGCGGGGGTGTTTGCCAGCTAGTTTATTTATAAGTTAGTTTCATAAACTTTTCGCGATTGATCACCATTTCAAAAAGACAGTAAATTTTCTGCACATTGCCGTCGATGTCCGTCAATTTTCCACCATCTACACCCCCCCCCCCTTCAACCCCTACTTGCAAACATTATCAGTGCGCATAAACTCAACTAAGCCTATATACGAGTATGTAGCAAAATTGTGTCTCAAACTAATTTCCTGGAGCTGCAACTTTGTCTGGATAGCACTAAGCTTATTGACGTCTAGAACAGCTTAGGAAGACTTGCTGGTGAGGCCGAGTCTTCGGTAATATAGTTTAGTTAAGGGTCTATCTTAGAAGTTCTGAAAACATGATTCGTGATAGCGGGTATAGTAAGTAGACTTCACACAATGAAAACATAAAATGAAAGACATTTTTCATTTATCATATTACTAGCTTTTGCTCGCTTCGCTCGCGTTAAATTCGGGGTAACACAGTTCTCCATGCGCCTTATTGATTTGTAATAGCAACGCTAAGTTTTCCCTTTTCTTCCCTCTTTCTTCCTCACACCCCACTTTTTTTTCAAAAAAGTTAGCCTATGTCCGTCTCCTGGTTCCCAACTATCTCTGTACCAGAATTCACCAAAATCGGTTTAGCCACTAAAACGTGAAGAGGTAACAAACAAACAAACTCACTTTCGCTTTTATAATATTAAGTAGGTAAGGATAAGGATATTCAACAAGTTCTCTTACTAGTGTCTAAGTAGTGATTGGAGCCTACTTTGAAGCTGAAAAAGCCTGTTTTAGTAGACTCCGCTCTTCCATACATTGTCGGTATTAACTTAAAACTTGTTTATCAATAAAACAATAATAAAAAAAAGTGTGTGTGTCAGCTCCTACGCACGACTGGAGGTTTACTCCTTAAGTACGAGTATCTAACCATACGCAAAAAGAGTTTATTCAACTGAAAAAAGATTAATATCATATGAAAGGGTAATTTCACAAATTAATGAAAAAAAATAGCAATATAAATACATCGACACTGATAGAAATAAACAAGCCCAATAACATATAGTATATAGGTATAGTCGCCTATACAGCATACCATATGTACGTCTAATACACTCACAGCCAAATTAGAAAGTTGCGCAATAAAGGTGCGCACCAAAAACGTGACACATTTTCGTTACTTTAGTAGGTTTTACCCCTCGGATATTTCTCATACCGGGCGCCTTATATATTCTTAAGGAGTAAACTCCAAAAAAACTAATCTACGAAAACTAAATGATGGTAGTGAAAGTGTGAACATGATGTATTCAGAGTGTTTTTTGTAAGTGTGTGTTATGTGCGTAGGTAAGAGTATGTAATGAACGAATGAGTTTGACCCTAAGGGTATTGCTAGAGTATATTTATGACAATAACGCCTCTGTTTCTTCATAATTAAGTAGTTTAATCCATTCACATGGTAGTTTTTCATGGGTACTAATAAGACACCAAGGACAATTTGCTGCAACTCTTAATCCTTACTAATATTATAAAAGCGAATGTGAGATTGTTTGTTTGCGAAGCCTTCTTAGGCTCAAACTCATTCGCTAAAAGGCGTTATTTTTATAAATATACTCATATACTAGCTGTGCCCAGCGGTTTCACCCGCTGCTCATTTAGGGTTATGAAAAATAGATGTTGACCGATTCTCAGACCTACCCGATATGTACACAAAATTTCGTTTAAATCGGTACAGCCGTTTCGGAGGAGTATGGAAACGAAAACTGTGACACGAGAATTTTATATATTAGACTAGCTTAGCCCAGCGGTTTTACCCGTTGCTCAGTTAGGGGCATGAAAAATAGATGTTAGCCGATTCTCAGACCTACCCGATATGCACACAAATATTCGTTCAAATCGGTCCAGCTGTTTTGGAGGAGTATGGCAACGAAAACTGATTTATGGACTGATTTTTTACCTTGATTAATGAACTGTTTGGTTTCTATCAAATAAATTAACTGTGTTATAAAACGTTCACGATTTTTCATGAAAATCTATTTTTTTTCTAACGAGCTTGGTTACTAATCGACTTTGCTGACTGTACGTTAGACGATAAAAGGCCGCGCCAAAGTTGGCCGCACTTTTTATTGCGGCGAGGCCGTAAACCGCACTCCACTGTCTTGTTTGTACCTCGTGCGGTTCGCTTTATGTTTCATTTTTAATTTTGTGCGGAAAATGCGGTTTTTTTTCTATAATTAGATTTGGGTGATGTATTATGTGGTAAGGGTTTCTTTTGGTATGTTTCTAAATGGTGACATCTGTCTGATTAGTTTTTTTTTTTTAAGAAATGCTGCGTTCCCTTTGTTTAGCCGTCGGCTTCATAATGTGAATGTATATTAGAACTTAACAGTGTCACGTGTTATCCATATAGTTTAACAAAATTATGCAAATAAAAGGTACACCATTTAACACGCTCGCTTGTTGCTTCACCTGTTAATTTTTTCCCACACTCCGGTTTCCGAATGAGCTGAATTAGTTTAGTTTGGAAAACAATACACGGTTAGGCTAGGTTACGTCATTACCTGCTGTGGTTGCGGATTGTTCGAAAGCGATACCGAGGCCCCGGAACATAAACGGCAAAAGATGGGTTTTAGTCAGTACAAGTCTGACTCTCCCCATTGCTCCGCTCAGCTGGAGAAGTATTTGATGATTTCCCTTCCCCAAAAAAGTCACATCATTATCTTCGAATTATTAAAAAAAACGTAGGTCCAAAATCTCTTTGTGCCCACAAAAAGTACTGGTACAAAACAAAAACATGTTCAAATTAAAACAACATTCATTTATGCCCATAAAAATGACATTTACTGCGAAATAAGTGCTACCAGCATAGTATAAACTTATGCACTTATTAAAGTATGTTTTTTAGTCAGTTTATAAACTACATTTTTTTTTTGTGAATAAGTTTCCAAGTGACTTAACAGTAAATCATTACTAACATACCCAACCTAAAAATACTATTCAATTAAATAAGTCACATAAACAAACAAGCCGAAACGACAATTAAATATACATTACTAAAACGTAATCAACAACTACCAATACAATTCCAAGAAATCGATCAAATAAGCTCAGACATTGACCTCGGTAAGAGAAAACCACTTGAATCCATCATGGCTGCCCAAATGATAGACGCACAGCCATTCTTCAGTCACTTCATGAATAAGAGATGGCCATTTCACGAACCATTGGTTGAGACAAGTACTTGAGGTAGTTGATGCGCAAAAAACTTCCATCGTAAGAAGCTAAATAACTTATTTCTTGAAAGAATAAATCAAGAGGATTAAGGATTTCTGTTTGACATTTTTTTTGTATTTTTTTAATTCTTGGAAGTAAAGTTTTACAGATTTTGGATTTAGTATTGTTTAGATTAGTATTTTACGTTGATTTTTAGGGTTTCGCACCTCAAAGGGAAAAACCAAACCTTTATAGGGTATCTTCGTTGTCCGTCTGTATCTCTGTCATGACCTTTTATCTCAAAAACACGAGGAAGTATCGAGTTGAAATTAAAACCATAAACTCAAGTCTGTAGTCCCTTGGAGCTGTGAAAACATCAACCCTTTAAGTCTACGTAGTTAGAAGGAACATGGGTGGGTTTTAGTTAGTAAAAGTCTGACACTCCCCTCCGCTCCGCTCACAGCGGGGGAAGTTATTTGATGATTTCCCACCCCAAAAAAAAGCCACCATATTTTGTCAAAAGACAAAAGCAATTGAGCTGTCAGATTAAAGTTAAAATATAATACGAAAACTTATGCACAATCTTCAAACCACAAGCTCATAAACTTTGTTCTAAGTTTAAAACTAAATTAAATGTATCATTCTAAGTTCCATATAAAACGTTTACACGTGTAACGTGATTCAGATTTGAGATAAGCAGTAACCTTGCAAATGTTGATTTTCTGGCGATCATTCCTTAATGACTTTTTAATGTTCGGCTCTATAGGCACGGCAGAAAGATATTTTGCAGACGGTTCTAAGTCTTTAGTAAGTTGTTTACTTACTGATATCTTCTGAGACTTATTTATTTTAATACTAGCTTTTGCCCTCGGCTTCGCTAGTGTTAAATTCGGGGTAATACAGTTCCCCTTTCCTGATTTGCAAGTATCTGCTACCTGTAGTTTTAGCCCTTGGGCCTTATTTATTGTAAGAGCAAAGCCATGTTTTCCCTTTTATTCCCTCTTTCTACCTCTCATTTCGAAAAAAAACGTTATCCCACTTTAAAAAAATATAGCCTAGCCTAGCGTATGTCCGTTTCCAGGGTCCCAACTATCTCCTTACCAAAATTTATCAAAATCGGCGTGAAGACGAAACAAACAAACTCACTTTCACTTTTAAAATATTAGTAAGGATATTTACGTAAATCTGCTTACCCTGGTACTAGTCTATCTGGATTCAGGAAAATGCTTGTTTTTTAAATGAAACGTTTGCCTGTCGTAACTTAATGTAGATCAAAATTATATACATTTAAAAGACCATATATTTCCTAGCTCTTCGTGCTGCACTGGCGCTGATGCTGCGGCTGCAGAGAACCTCAAGCGGCGTAAATATTGGTAACCTTAAACCTAACCTAACCAACCTTATTGGTAACTATATTTTCGAGCCGTTTGGGGTTGAAACTCTAGCACCATGGGGTCCTTCTTAGCGTTGCCATAGAACGTGGCAACAAGGCCAGTCTCTTGGAGACATTCACAACTGACAGCGTTGAGGACGATTTTTTTTACGCTATTATTTTTTTTTATATTATGTTTAATCCGTTTATTCATTTAAATACAATAAGGATAGATACTTGCTTTTAAAAGTGAATATATTGTTCAAGTTTATTTAATCTTAAATTTTTCTGTCCGTGTCTGTTTACCGGAGCCGCGTCTTTACCGAACATTTACATCAAATCGCTTGCGAACGAATGTTCGTTTCAACTTCGTTTGTCGCGCAACAAAATTTCAACTAAACGAATTCCTTGTCCTCAACAAAACATGACTAATTTAAAAGTTAACAATTAAAATATCTCAGAAACTTGTGAAACTTACCACTAAAACAGAATACTTAATAAAATATCTCACTCAAACATTGAGTCAATTTACTTTAAAATATACTATGCTGAAATTTAAATATTTTCTCACAATTCTTGGCAGGGGCTTCGGGTTTCATTGCCGAATACTTCCGAAGTGGACCATTGGTAGCCAGATCACGTAGACTTTGGATTTTAAATATAAATTGTCTTAAATTCAGCTGAGAATAACGAGGAAAGTTTCAGTTGTTCAGAGGACTATTCAAACGAGGTGTCACCGATCTTTTATTATGTGAAGTGGATTTGACGACACGATTGGCGCAGTGGCTGAGGAATCGACTGCTACGCTGCTTGTCGCGGGTTTGATCCCCGCACGGAACAAATATTTGTATGGTAGTTGTTTCGGGTCTGGCTGTTTGTGTACAAATTTAAGTACAAAGGTACTGCTTATTTCTTAAGATTTTTTTGTCAGCAGACCTGCGAAAGGAGATCTGAGAACGATATGTAGACGATATAAGTGTATGTAAGTTTAAATGTTTGTAAACGCACCCACGATACTGGAGAAATTCCTAGTGTGGGGCAACGTTTACAAAAAAAACTTATTATTTAACTTTATAGTTTTAGGAAGTCTTTAAAGTCTGGTATTAAATTATAAAAGCCTTGGGCACTCCAAGCTCTCCATGGAAGTATGGATCAAATCTAATAGGGGCGTGGGAATAGTACATATTGATTCAAGTGCGGAAACTTTGTCGTGGCCCTTATGCAAGGGTGTTATAGAGCCGAGAATGACAGTGACGACGTTTTGTAATACACATGGAGAAATTAAAAACTGAACTACAAAAAAAAGCGTACGTATGAAATACATTCACTGAATGTTGAACCTAATCGTAATGCTATAAGAGCCAGTTTTAAAGGAACTAACATGCATTTAAAATTGTCAAAAATAAATATCCCCAATGTCCGCTTTGTATGTCTTTTAAATCTCTTTGTTTTAAAACAAACACCAGTTATTGGGAAATTATTAAATAACTTCCCCCGTTATTGGAGAAGCGGGGGAATTGTAAAACTTGTACTGACTAAAACCCACCTATGTTCCTTCTATTGCCCTTTATGTTCCGAGGCCGAGGTATCACTTAAGAACAACCCGCAACTCCGACAGAAACAGACACAATTATACAATTTTTTTTTAAATAAATTTTTCCTCATGCATTTAACATTACTTGAAATACCAGTAACATGTTTTAGATTTGCAACGTTTTCAAGTTGAAAGCCTTTTAGAGCCGCTCAGATTACCCTATGCAGATATGCGTGACCCGGATAGCCGGGTGGCCGGGTATAGCCTGGGAGCCGGGTGTAGCCGGGGAACCGGGCATTCAGCGAGTGCGGCTACGGAATCACTTTACGATTTATTCAGACGAATGACATTTTCCATTTTCATGCTTTTATTTCACAAAAGAGATAGGCAATACTCTTACTGGATATTTTCATAAATGAAAACTAGCTGTGCCCAGCAGTTTTGCCCGCTGCTCAACTCCTCAATGTTGATGTAGTTAATTCGCATAAAAATAATCCATGCTACCTGATATCCTTACTAATATTCCTTATTCCTTACAAATATTATAAAAGTGAAAGTGAGTTTGTTTGTTTGTTACGTCTCTACGCTTTAATGGCTAAATCGGTGTTGATGGTTTTTTGTACAGAGATAGTTGGGACACTGGAAACGGACATATTAGGCTAAAAAAAGTGAGAAAAAGGGCAGAAAATGGGAGAGAAATATATTTTTTTCGATCATCACGCGGGTTTCGTTAGCGTTAGCCCAAAGTAACTATTCCACGCTGATAAAGTCGCGGGTAGAAGCTGATCTATAATAATGTTGAGTAAAACGGAAAACAGTTATAGATCTTTAAATAATGATCTTTTTTGACGGGCCTGTTGCTCCAGTGGTCCTGATTGCTGAGCCGGAGGTCGTGGGTTCGATTCCCACCCAGGACAAACTTTGTGTGATGAGCATGATTGTTTGTTCTGTGTCTGGGTGTGAATTACTTATATGTATGTATTTATAAATTATATAAGTATGTATATCAGTTGTCTGGTTACCATAACACAAGGTCTGCTTAGCTTGGGATCAGATAGCCGTGTGTGAGTTGTCCCAAGATATTATTAAGATATTAGATATTAAATTCATCAATAATAAAAGTGCCCAATACATAAAGTAAATTTTCTTTCTCAAAACAAAAATCTTAAGAAGCAACACTACGAGATATGGCTGTTAAGAATCAGTGTTGCCCTCTTTGTCTGCTTCGCTGGCAATACTGGCATACTTCCAAACTTTATTGATTGCTCACATAACATGCCAACTTATGTAACATTTTATTTCGACCATCGTGTCTGTGGGCGTACTCCATGGGATAATGGAACGCTATCACTTACTATAACTACTTAAAACCATTCAACTTAAAACTATGTCCTAGCCTCTCTCTTTTATTTTACACTAGCTTTTGCCCGCGGCTTCGCCCACGTTAAATTTGGGGTAACACAGTTCCCCTTGCGCCTGATTGATTTGTAATAGCAACGCTAAGTTTTTCCTTTTCTTCCCTCTTTCTCCCTCACATCCCACTTTTTTTAAATAGCCTATGTCCGTTTCCATGGTCTGAACTATCTCTGTACCAAAAATCATCAAAATCGGTTTAGCCATTAAGGCGTAAAGACGTAACAAGCAAACAAACAAACTCACTTTCGCTTTTATAATATTAGTAAGGATAGTTTTTTGTGGGTTTGACACCGGGGATTTGTAGACATTTCTATCATCTGTAGAAATACTTACGACATTTACCAGTGAACGCCATCAGCTATGATCCTCTTTTTGTACTAATGGGAAGTCATTAAATAAATTCCCTCGCTCTGGGTGGAGCGAGAGGAAGTGTAGTTTACTGACTAAAACCCACCCATGTTGTTTTTGTTGCCCTCTATGTTCCGGGGCCGCGGTATCTCTTTCGAATAACCCGCAACCGCGGTGGGTTCTACTATGATACTTACGGCCTCAATTTGCTTCATCTATCTATATCATATCATATCACATACATGCACATATGCACACACACACATGCATACACACACACCCTAAAGCATGCTTTATATCTAAGTTACTATATAATTTTGTATTGCTATGGAAGACCGGGGTCTCCAGTCACCTACTTATGTAAAACTATTCGGTTCAAAAATAAAGATTTTGTATTTTGTATCTATGTTTTTATTCAATGCACTCCGATTGTCAATACTGCACACAAGATTTCTCGAAACAACACCATCTTAGACTTTTAAGGAGGTTTCATTCAAGGACATTTCTGTCAATCCGTATTATTATTGACTGTACAGTTGGCGCCGTTGTTAAGTGATTGGCTTAACTTGGACGCGCGTCGCGAGTTCAATCTCCGCACGGAACAAATATTTGAGTGACCGACAGGTAGTTGTTCTGGGTCTGGCTGTTTGTGTATGTGAGTTTAAATGTCGTTATGCTGACACAGGAACCTTTTTGGCTTCGTACAGACAATAACCTACTCTGTAATATTTTATTTAATTTTGTTACTGTTTTATTTGTTTTTTGCGAGTCCCAAATAAACGTATCTCTTTCTTTTTTTGTTGTTAAACGCACCTACGATACAGGAGGATTCCTAGTGTGGGGCAGGCGACGTTTTTTTTTTAATCCGTGATAGTGAGGGTCGTACTTGCGCACCGAGGGTTCTGTACAAACTTGTGACATAAACGGCCATATCTTTTGATTATGTAGACTTTTTCCACTACAGATTTGAGTATATGGTTTTTAATTTCAAGTTAATACCTCCAAGCGTTCCCAACAGGGTCTTGACAGACAGACAGAAAGACAACATGATCATTATAAGGATTCCATGTTTTTCCTTTTGAGGTACGAAACCCAAAAAAAGTATAAAGAAGACTGAAATATTTTTTTTTGCCAAAACACTGACTTCCAAAAAAACCTACCTCATACAAAATCTTTTCGAGTATTTATTGTTCATTAACTGGCGCCCGTGGCTCCACCCGTATGATATCAAAAATCCTATGTGTTATTCTAGACTATAATCTACCTCTGTGCCAAATTTCATTAAGATCCGTTCAGCCGTTTTGACCTGTAAGAGTAACAATCATCCATACATCCTCACAAACATTCGCATTTATAATATTAATAGTAGGATTGCTACTAAGATACTAAATAGAAATCTCTCAATAGAAATAGAAGGCTCTGACATTATCGAATTATCATGAATATTTGAAGCCACAGCGGTGGATTTACGGTAGTTAAGTAATGAGGTTGCTGCTAACTATACAAGTCTAGACAATTACAAAATAGGGGTGAACGACCAGTAAGAAGTCAGCGACCTAATTGACCATGTTGGCTTTTATTATAACGCTCACAATTTTGTGGGAGGCCGAGCAATTGGTGTGTAGCCTCCTTGGGGGCGCTATGGAATGAGAGCTAGTTTTTTTACTTCATCTCATAGTTTTTGACTAGAACAAGAATTTCTTCCCAGAAAAGATTGTCTCCCTAGTTATCATTTTGGAAATACAGATCGTTTACTTATTTAAACTTAGTGTACAATAGTGGTACATAGGCGGACTTAATGCCATAAGACATAAATAAAAAAATGACTATTTGTTTTCAAAAATTTACTTACAAAATATATAATATGCATAAAAAAGGAGGCTCATATCTTGGAACCGTTGCGTCGGATGGCCATTGTTTAATATCCTAAATTGTACGGCTATCTGTCTATCCCTATGTATGCTTTGATCTTTAGAACCACGCAACGGATTTTGATGCGGTATTTATTAGATAAGTGATTCGAGAGGAAGGTTTATGCGTATGATTTTGCGGCAGGCAAATTATCCAATAACTTATCTCGCGTAGCAGTGGGGATTGTCAGACTTGTACTGACTAAACCCACCCATGTTTCTTCTTTTGTCCATTATGTTCCGAGTCGTGGTATCGCTTTTGAACAACCCGCAACCCCAGGGAAAACTCTCTTCTCTCAATCATACGGTCTTGTTGCTAACCCGCTTTCGTAAAATATGTCATTGATGTAAATGACATGTATGTTTTTCGATATCCTTACTTAATATTATTAAAGCGAGAGTGAGTTTGTTTGTTTGTTACCTCTTCACGCTTTAATGGCTGAACCGATTTTGATGAATTTTGGTACAGATATAGTTGGGAAACAGGAGACGGACATAGGCTATTTTTTTAAAAAAGAGGGATGTGAGGGAGAAATAATGAAGAAAAGGTAAAACTTAGCGTTGCTATTACAAATAAAAAAGGCGCCAGGGGAACTGTGTTACCCCGAATTCAACGCGAGCGAAGCCGCGGGCAAAGCTAGTTTCACATAAAAAGAGATATTTTCCTACTTAAGGAAACTAAGATTTCCATCGCCTTCCAATTGCATTTCCGTTTCACCCATTCAGAATTTACGAAGCAAGAAATCACTTACAATCTACATAGCACAACTTTTTTACTCCCCTCCAATAACAAACAAAGAAAACAGGAAAAAACACTCCATCACAGAATTTCTGCGAACAAATCAGAATTGAGTAAAAAACTGCTATTTTATTCGAACCCAGACAAAACAACTAGTTACCTTGTTTAAATGGGTACTAAAAAGTTGAAAGCGGAGTTTGCGGAAAACAGAACTATCTAGGTTTTACGTCACAGGTGAGGTTAATGACCTGAGCGGCCATCGATACGGGGTCAGCGACCTGGCTAGCGTTACTAGGTGAATAGGACTGTCGCAGTGCAAGACTTGGTTCACGCTGCGTTTAGGACTAGGTTAGCTAGTTATGTTTGTAAGTCGTTCGGTTACGTAAGTCTTTAGAATATTTATTAGAATCCTTACTTCCTTGCTAATAATATAAAAGCGAAAGTGAGTTTGTTTGTTTGTTACCTCTTCACGCTTTAATGGCTAAACCGATTGTGATGAATTTTGGTACATAGATAGTTGGGAACCAGGAGACGAACATAGGCTAATTTTTATTTAAAAGTGGGATGTGAGGGAGAAAGAGGGAAGAAAAGGGAAAACTTAGCGTTGCTATTACAAATCAATAAGGCGCAAGGAAAACTGTGTTACCCCAAATTTAACGCGGGCGAAGCCGCGGGCGAAAGCTAGTAGAATATATTTATTCAAAGATCAAACAATTGGCACTATAAATACAAGTTAAATCCAGGACGTAATGTTGGGGTTGCGGGTTGTTCGAAAGAGATACCGGGGCCCTGGAACGTAAAGGGCAATAAATAATAAATAATAATAAATATCTTGGGACAACTCACACACGGTCATCTGATCCCAAGCTAAGCAGAGCTTGTGTTATGGTAACCAGACAACTGATATACATACATATATAATTTATAAATACATACATATTATAGATAAATCACACCCAGACACAGAACAAACAATCATGCTCATCACACAAAGTTTGTCCTGGGTGGGAAACGAACCCACGACCTCCGGCTTAGCAGTCAGGGCCACTAACCACTAGACCAACAGGCCCGTCAAATAGACGGCAATAGAAGGAACATGGGTGGGTTTTAGTCAGTACTAGTCTGACACTCCCCCCCTGCTCCGCCCAGAGCGGGGGAAGTTATTTGATGATTTCCCACCCCATAAAAAAAACATAATGTTGGTATAACGAATTTCGATGCCTGTACTAGGTTAAATTAAACTTGTATCACAGGCACGAACTGACATGATCACTAAAATTATTATGAACACTTGAAACGGGATATTTACCATGTTTGGTCATGGCCATGGCAATAAGGTAAAATTCCCAATTCTTATCTAATTCTTACTAATATTTTAAAAGCAAAAGTGACTTTGTTTGTTACGTCTTTACGCCTTAATGGCCAAATCGATTTTCATGAATTTTGGTACAAAGATAGTTGCGACCCTGGAGACGGACAATGACTAAGTTTTAAAACATTTCCAAAGACTCATGATACTCATGCCTACTAAGAAGTAGCGATGGAGGGGCGTTTTGGGTAACTGTCTTATGGAAAGAAGTGACGACCATCAGTCTATTTAAAAGAAATGACTTTTAATTTAATAAAAATTTCAATAATTAAAAAAAACAATATTCAATTAAATGTTTGATTGTTTACAGCAATTACACTCCAATTTCGTACAGCAAAACGTCTAAAATGTGTCTGCACCACCACCGTGGGAATATCGACAGTATTCGCCACCTGTCGGGCTGAATGCGAACTATCTTTGAATATCTGAAACGTACAATGTCAAGTATTTACCACAGTCACCGACGGTCTATTAAACCTTTTCTCGCCTCGGTTTTAGTAAAATATGAGAAATACTTTTAACTATATTAGACTGCTTCTAGTGTTGGTTTTTGTAATGGACGAAGAACTGGTTAAGTTATATAAGCTGAAATAGCAATACGTACCTCTATGTAGGCTTCCGTACCTTAAAAGATCGCCGACGCGTTGCCAGCCTGTCGGTTTTCTATCGGTTACATTTCGGAGAGTGTGGAATGGAATTGCACAGCCTAATTCCGCCAAGCCCGTTCCATCATAGGACTACAAGACGTACGGCGATGCGCCACCGTTATATGGTAGACATCCCACCCACACGCACTAAACGGTTCGGGAATACCTTCATTGTGCGTACTGCTAAGGAGTGGAATTCCCTGCCGGAGTCTGTATTTCCTGACAGCTATAACCTGGGGGTCTTCAAGTCAAGAGTGAATAGGTTATTTCTAGGTAAGCGTGCTTCATCGTCGACCACATCATCACTTACCATCAGGTGAGATAGTGGTCAAACGCGAGCCTATCAATAATAAAAAAAAAAGAAAAACAACCCTTATAGGATTACTTTGTTGTCCATCTGTCCTCCTGCCTGTCTGTTTGTCCTGCAAGACCTTTGGGGAGACGTGGAGTTATCAAGTTGAAATACTACTACTACTAATACTCAAATCTTTTTTCCTTTGAAGCTGTGAAAAAATGAACCCTCTGAGTCTGCGCAGTCAAAATATATGGCCGTTTACGTCACAAGATTGAGCAGAACCCATGGTGTGCGAGTCCGAATGGACTTGGCCGGTATTTTGCTATTCGATAGAAAATCAAATCAAATGGTTTACCCCACTCTGAGCGGAGCGAATGGGAGTGTCAGACTTGTACTGGCTAAAACCCATCCATGTTCCATTTTGCGCTTTGTGTACCAGAATCGCGGTATGTTTTTTCGAACGACACGCAACCCTGGCAAGGACCAATACGTACCTGGTAATTGAAAAGAATATCAATAGAGCTCGTGGCTAAATAATAGCAACCGCTCGGTCGATCTTTAGGTTAAGCCGCGCTTGCCTAGGTTAGTCTGTGGATGGGTGACCACCCGTTACATACCGAGTTTCCTCCGTGCCTCGGAAAGCACGTTAAGCCGTTAGTCCCGGCAGTCATTTGTAGATCTTTGACAGTCGTTACAGTTAGTCAGTGTTCCGAAAGTCTGACAACCAGTCTTGCCTAAGGGTATCGTATTACCCAGTACTAACTGGGTAATACGCTGCATCCGGTTAGACTGGAAGCCGATCCCAACTTAGTTGGGAAAAGGCAGATGAAAAACCATAGAGAACCCTTTCGATGCTTCCCAATTGTCCCCCACTCAATCCGTCCACCGTTTATGTAGTCTTCCTATAACCAAAACCGGCTCTTATAACCAAAGACAAAATAAACCCAATGCACATTTCTACTCAAAACTTTCCTCACAGCATTACCCTTAAGCCAAAATTAGTAACCTCAAAAAAACAAACTCCTGAAACATTACAAATTACTGTGTTGCACTGCTAAAATTAGAAATAGCTCACCGGTTCAGTTAAATTGACGTCCATTACCTGGCTGAGGCTATTTTCGCCCGGGGTCATTGCACTGGTGGGTTGTCGCGGGAAATGCGGTAAAAGCGTACTGTCTCACGCGATGGCTAGCGCTATAGGCTTGCTATGCAGGTAGCTCGAGGTTTTTTAGGAGAGTACATAATGTTAAGTCAAAAACTGAGGTTTACAGGAGAGCGTAATTTGTGTTCAACACGCTTTAGGAATAATTCTATGAGCATAATAAATATTTTCTTTTTATAATATTTTGATACCATTTACACATAAATATTTTATTTTTACACGTTTTCTTAGAAAAACTGAGAGATAACCGTTGTATTTATAAGACTTGTTCTCTTATACGAT
Organism: Ochropleura leucogaster; assembly: GCA_958449745.1. Lineage (NCBI taxonomy): Eukaryota > Metazoa > Arthropoda > Insecta > Lepidoptera > Noctuidae > Ochropleura > Ochropleura leucogaster. Next base: position 16,390,759 of record OY288216.1, read on the forward strand.
TTCCAAAACAAGGTAAATAAATTAAATAAAAATCGTACGTCTGCATGTGCGCATATATAATCTAAAGTCAGTGAGACAATCAAAAAAGCCATTTTCGACATGCCTTTATGTACGTAGGGACCGTCGAATTGCTTGTTGTTCCTTATGTAAATTACAGTTAATGGAACTTATGAGAAACTAGCTGTTCCCCACGGTTTCACCCGCGCTGCTCAGCACCTGTTGGTCGTAGCGTGATGTTATTTAGCCTATAGCCTTCCTCAAGAAATGGACTATCTAACACTAAAAGAATTTTCCAATTCCAACCAGTAGTCCCTGAGATTAGCGCGTTCAAACAAACAAACTCTTCAGATTTATAATATTAGTATAGATTTATAAATGATAAATGATGTTTATTTTGCAAGTAGGTTTTCACAAACACTTTTACACGTCTTTTTTTTAAAACTAGATGAGGCCGGTGTTTCGTACCCGACTACTCTGAGAAGAAACAGCCGAAACAAACTCAGAGGTCATAGTCTCTTTTAAAGTCCAGACAAAAAAAATCTTGGTCAACTTACATGAGGACTATGCAGATTAGTGTCTGAAGTGATCTTTTTAAGAAAGCACCACACAGATTGAGTGGACCTGTCCAGTTAGTGCAAGCATTTGTCAGTTATCGTGTAGCTCGACTCATAACCCAAGGAGCTCAACGAAATGACGAACAATACCAAAAAAAGGACATTAGCGTAGGTCCCTAAATACTCAACTGCCAGAATCGTCAAAAGCAAAAAAAAAGTAAATAAAAGTTATGATCCACATGGTCCTCACATTCACAATAAACAACTACCTACAGACTAGAAAATATTTACAAAATTAAATTAATGAGATCATAATGAAATCATAAAATGTCACAATAAAAAAAAAAGTAAAATCAAATAAAAAATAATAATAAAATAGGTATAAAACAAAGTAAATATTAATGTCAAATCATTAAATGTCAGTGTTTAAAATAAAGGAATGAACAATAAATAAATGAAACAAAGAAAAATTTTGACACTCACTGAGTAAATTAAATTGGAGCAGCTTAATCCCAACCCTTTTTATCTTCAAGGTAAAAATTAATATTATAGTAAGCTTTAAGAGTTAACTTACGTTTTACAAAAACTTTAAACTTATTGAGGCTTAGTGTTTGAACGTCGTTTGGGAGTTTGTTATAAAAACGTATACATTGACATGTGAACGTGCCCCCTATTTTTTTTAGCCTCGTTGACGGAACGACAAATTTGTGTTTGTTCCTCGTATTTATGTTGTGGATATCACTGTATTTTTTAAACAATTTTATATTTTTATGCGCGTACAAAAGGTTTTCGTAAATAAACTGAGAGGGCACAGTAAGTATATTAATTTCTTTAAATTTTTCTCTGAGGGAGTGTCTGGGACTTAATTTATACATTGAACGAATATAATATAATATAATATTAGTTTAGTAATCTAAACTAATATTATATTATATAACAGTGTGTTTTTTGAGTTTGAATTATTATAAGAAAATGCGCGTGTTTTTTTATTTTTTATAACAAACAGCTACAACATAAAACAGGAATAAGAAATACACAAAACTTATAGACAATGTTGCAGACCACAGCGTTGTGCTGTACACAAATTAACTAAAGGATACATTATAATAAAAAAGGAAATTAATTATTTTATAGCCAGGGGATATGTGTGTGCCTGCCGGGGTTGCGGGTTGTTCGAAAGAGATACCGCGGCCTCAGAACGTAAAGGGCAACAGAAGGAACATGGGTGGGTTTTATTCAGTACAAGTCTGACATGCCCCCCCGCTCCGCCCAGAGCGGGGGAAGTCACAGGATGATTTCCCACCCCGAAAAAAAAAAAAGGGGATATGTGTTTATACTTACTAATAAATTAACTTTAGTATATTAAGTTTATGAACCTATAAATTCTCAAAAAGATATTGGAATGAAAAGGTAAAATTGTTTTCCTTATTCACAACCAAACTTAAGTCAATGTTTTGAAAAATGCTGTACATAATGAAGGTGAAAAGTGGGCGCAAACAAATAATTTCAGCTCCATTGACGGGCCTGTTGGTCTAGTGGTTAGTGGCCCTGACTGCTGAGCCGGAGGTCGTGGGTTCGATTCCCACCCTGGACAAACTTTGTGTGATGAGCATGATTGTTTGTTCTGTGTCTGGGTGTGATTTATCTATAATATGTATGTATTTATAAATTAAATAAGTATGTATATCAGTTGTCTGATTACCATAACAAAAGCTCTGCTTAGCTTGGGATCAGATAGCCGTGTGTGAGTTGTCCCAAGATATTAAAAATATATATATATATATTGTAATGTATCATTAATCCTGCCGGGGTTGCGGTTGTTCGAAAGAGATACCGCGGCCCCAGAACATAAAGGGCAATAGAAGGAACATGGGTGGGTTTAGTCAGTACAAATCTGATACACCCCAGCTCCGCCCAGAGCGGGGGAAGGTATTTGATGGCTACCCATCCTAAAAAGAAAATGTATCATTAATACCTACCTCTATTTTGTGAAAAACACCGAACTGTAATACAGAGTACACGAAATCTCTTTAGAGATAACACATCGCCCCTGCTTCCTGTCTAGAATCTAATAGCTCTAGAGCTAAGAAGCTTAAAAATATTCCCTTCCTCTATATTTTGCATTTACGTGCAAATCCTTGGCAGTGTTACAGTTTCGTATTAAGATTAGTTTTACGTTGAAGTTTTAAGACGAAACGTTCCGTGTGGTCCTTCGTTAGAAATTCCGTAATGGGTTTTTGAATTTTTTTTTGTTTATCTATTCTTCGAAACTATCGATAAGAAGAAATTTGAAAATTCTTCACGTTAAGCCATTGGTCCCAGGTATTATTTGAAGATCCCTGACAGTCGTTACAAATTAGTGGCCCGAAAGTGTTACCAATAGGTATCGTATGTTGTGGGTTGTTCGAATGAGGCCCCGGAAAATAAAAGGTAACAGAAGGTACATGGGTGGGTTTTAGCTAGTAAAAGTCTGACACTCTCACTGCTCCGCCCAGAGTGGGGGAAGTTATTTAATGATTTCCCGTCCGCTAAAAAAAGAGATCGTATGACCCAGTGCTAACTGAATTAATGGAGGTTAGATAGACAGTCGCTACATGTAAAATACTTATCTTCAGCACTAAAATCGTAGGAAAAATGCTAAGCAGAGCAGCTTCTTGAGAATAAAGATGAAGACGTTACAAACAAACAGACAAACTCACTTTCGCTCATGCTCACTTTTATAATATTAGTAAGGATGAATGGAAATCCTTACTAATATTATAAAAGCGAAAGTGAGTTTGTTTGTTTGTTAAGTTTTCACGCTTAAATGGCTAAATCGATTTTGATAATTTTTGGTACATAAATAGTAGGGACCCTAGAGACGGACTTATTTAAAAAAAACCGGCCAAGAGCGTGTCGGGACACGCTCAGTGTAGGGTTCCGTAGTTTCCCGTCCGTCACAATAAGTGTTCCCAGTTATGAGGCCAACCGAACAATTCGGTAATACCCGATCCAATGTAATAAGTACCTACAGCGCCATCTCTCGAGGAATTGGGTTACTAATTAATACAATTTTGGTGGTAATTTTGGATTGCGAGAACCGATTTCAATAATTCTTTTTTTGTTTGAAAAAAGATACGTTCAGGATAATAAAATATGTAAACAAAGTTACAAAAAAAGCTTGCATATACGATTATACTACAAACTTAGTCTAGAAATTATTTTGTCTTTTTTGTACAAAAACTGTTGTGTCAATCAAGTTCAAAATAATTTTCATAGAAAGTCCTTATAAAGTTCTAATTTTCAGATTTTTTTCATATTTTTTAGACTTATGGTTCAAAAGTTAGAAGGGGGGGGACACATTGTTTTTTACTTTTGGAGCGATTATTTCCGAAATTATTGACATTATCAAAAAATGATCTCAGTAAACCCCTATTCATTTTTAAATACCTTTCCAACAATATATCACACGTTAGGGTTGAAATTAAAAAAAAAACACTTCCCACTTTACATATAGGGTGGCTACCCTAATAAAACATTTTTTTCAAATTTTTATTTTACCACTTTGTCGGCGTGATTGATATACATATTGGTACCAAATTTCAGAGATTAAGCGAGGACGGACGGACGGACGGACAGACAGACATGGCGAAACTATAAGGGCTCCTAGTTGACTACGGAACCCTAAAAAGTGAGATATGTGGGACAAAGACGGAAGAAAAGTGAAAACTTAGCTTTAACAAATAAGGCGCAAGGGCAAAAACTACAGGTTTGAAGCGAAACCGTGGGCGCCAGCTTGTATCTCTATATACACCTGAGAAGAATAGGTATTTTTGGAGAACACTGCATCGATAAAAAAACTTAATACCGACCTGATACGAAAGGTGCGACTTTTTCTTTTTCGTATGGTTAGTGCCTAACCAGGAGATTATAATGCTTCATGGATTAGGCTTAAAGGCTGTCGAGAAATATCTCTCAAGCATGCTGATTTCATCACAACCCGATTTTTTGAGTAAACCAGAGCTAAAAATAAAAAAAATAAAACTTATAATATCTCAGAACTTTTACAAATTTATATACTTAATATGATAAAATAATTTTAGACAGAAATATGCCATAAAAATAATATATATCCATACTTACAATAGGGTTGTCACCCGTTTCATAAAGTTTTCTATTTTATCGTTAAATTAAAATCTTGACATTTTGCAAAGTTTCAGGAGACGAGGTCGTCGCCTGCTCAATGTCTGTTTTCAAGCGTTTCTTGAATAAATGACGGACTGGATGACATTTTATTTGTTTCGTCTTTCCATTTTAGTCTGAAAATAATAGGATCATTTTATTTATTGCACACTGCTTATTTTTTATTGAACATTACTTCCAGCAGGTCTGTGAAAATAAAAATAAATATTGGACTTTAAGTAAATTTTGGATTTGTGATTTATAAATTTAATTATAACACAAGATTCGTTTGGTCACCAATAATAAGCCAAAAGCTACGCGGTAGTACAGGGCGCAGTAATTTCCTACGCAATCTGCTACGCCGTAGCCAGACTCGGGCTACGGCGTAGCAAACACCGTTCAGACGTCACAAAGTCTGTTTCAAAAATTTTGAATGGTATATTATTGTTTTACTTTTCTTTTACTCTGTACTACTTCTGGGCAATCTCTCCCTCTACTCTTTCCACCTCTTCCTCCTTCCAATTTTGATCCAGTCCGATGTATTGCCATCTCCTTCGTGGCTTGCAGCGTAGCGGGCCAGTTTTTTGCTATTTCCCAGCAGTTTGTCTGGCATGAGTCATGTGCAGTCCCATTTAAGTTTAATCTCAAATCGAAATATAAAAGCGGGTCCTCTTTTTATTTATATTTTATACTTCGAAGACAGTCCCATACTATAAATTAGACATATATATAATTATACTCCCTTCAAGTAAATACTTTCGTTAAACAAGAAGTCAAAATTGTTAATGTAAGTTATTAAGGAAAGTCATTAAGACTTTCCCTCGTGCATAATTTCTCTAAATGTGTCCGGCTGCAGTGTCCACGGAGTATAAATCATTTATTCCTCTTAAACTCAGATAAATGTCTCCCTTGACTATTGCATGAGTTCAAAATGGCCGCATTTCAATACTTCACTTTGAAACGCGCTATCGCTGTGGAAATTATCATTATTTTTAAACTTTTCTTTGTTTACACATTTTAATTTTTGGCGGGACGGTTGGCATAGTGGGTGAGCGATCGACTGCTGTGCTGCGTGTCGCGGGTTCGATTCCCGAACGGAACAAATAATTTTATGACGTGCAGATAGTTGTTTCGGGTCTGGCTGTTTGTGTATGTGACTTTAAATGTTTGTAAACGCACCTACAATACAGGAAAAAATCTTAGTGTGGGGCAACGTTTAAAAAAAATACTTAAGCAATAAAATATTAGCTAGAATTATGTTAAAACAACTTTGATTGTTATTAGGGTATTAGTATAAGCGTGTTCAAACTTTTAAAAGGTTTAATGCATAAGCTTTGTTTAACTATAGAGGAAAATAATGTTTCAAACTAAAATACATAAAACTTAAACAGGGATGTCTTTGTATGTAAGGATCGAATTGAAAAGGGGCATGGACATTCCCAAACTTTTTTTTAACCCTGAGAATGTCGGTCCAGTTATTTACGGGTTTGTTTGTTCAATCACTTTGCATAATGCTGAAAATTGTACCTGATTGGGAGCAGTTTTCTATTGGTTCTATAATTTACAAGCCATTGATTGTCTATTTTGAACTCTATTGTGAAGTGCTTTAAGATTTTAGTTTAAAAAAAAATGGTAGTCTTTTTGTAATTTCATTTGTTTTTTTTTTTCGAATGGAATATCATCGGGAGGGAGTCTCAGGCTTATACTGACAAAAAGAAATCCATGTTTTTTTTTGGCCTTTTGTGTTTCAGGTCCGCGATATCTCTTTCAAACAACTCGCACCTTGGCAGAATGTTATTTACCATAGCTAGGAATGTGAAGGGGAAGTTAAAGAAAGGAACCAATTGGGAAAGAGTATGTGAAAGCTTAACTTCATGATTTGACTTGATTACGTCGCACCTAGTTCCCTACCGAATAACATCAGTTAATTGGCCTGAAAGGCGTGTAACAATTCAACTTGCGGTTGTACTCACAAGTACAAGCGTTTAGGCCTGATATAGTTGACCAAATGTCAACATGCTGTATATTGGATTCGAAGATCGAATCTCATACACACACACACACACGCACACCACTAAACCAGCCTCATAGTGTTTATTTACAACCTGACCTAGTTTTACAAGAATCTTGATGTAGTAACTTGCTTAAACTTCATCTTAAATGATTTATTTGTATAACTTAGGTTTATGATTTTTTACAAAAAAGGTTTTATAAAGTATTTAATATAATTGATTACAGCATATATCTGTGTGCAAATATATTTTTGCTTACTCGTATTAGTTGTTTTATTTTTAATCAATTACATGTCGTTGAAAATAATATACAATACCTAGTCAATTTCATTACAAATTTGAATGAATGAATTAAAATAATTTTGTCGTTCAAATTAGTGTATTTTTTTTGTCATCGTTATTATATTTTTTTTATTTTTTTTTTATTTTGCTTTATTGGGACATTCAACAGTTACACATTACAATAAAGTATGACAAATTAAATTATTAAAAACTAAGTAAATGTGAAACCCACACCAATGTCCGCAACATAATGGTAAAAGAAAAAAAGAAGAGTAATTAAATGCGCGCGTTCAGTCCTACAGAAAACAAAGCTGGCAAATACATTACCAACTCTATCCTCAGCAACGCTAAATGAACAAAGCAGCCATCCAACACTGCCCATTCCCAAACTACAGATGAATGCAATTTAGGGACGACCAGCATTAGATAGCCGATTCAAGGATTCAATAGCCATCTTTTTGAACGTAAAGTTTGAAAGTGCGAAAATATCAAGTTCGATGAAATGTGTGTTATACGTCTCAACGATGCGTCGGAGAGGCGCCCGTGCGCCAGCATGAGTTCTGCACCTAGCAGTATGAAAGAGTCTGGGCACGCGCGCCTCTCGGCGCATCACAGTTCTTGGTACAATGTAACATAAGTTGTTAGTGATATCAACACAATCGAATCTGTTATTACATAGACCATGAAGCGTCATGACCATAAGTAGACTGCGTCTAGACTCCAGACTTTGAATATTGTAACGCTTTAATAATAGAGTGTATGGTAATTTAGACTTGGTGCATCTGAAGTGCATACTACGTAGAAATTTTTTTTGAACCATTTCAATTTTTTTTATATAAACATCAAAAATGGGACTCCAAATGGGTACTGCAAATTCCAATTGAGAGCGGACCAAAGCTTTGTATAGAAATAGAAAAGTCGAAGGTCTTTTAAAGTCGTTTGAGGAACGCCTGATAAAACCAAACATACGATATGCTTTATTAACAATATTTTCAATATGAAGATCAAAGTGCAATTTCGAGTCCATTAAAACCCCAAGATCACGAATGTGGTCGACTCTTTTTAGCAAGATACCTTGTAGACTATAATCAAATAATATGATGTTTTTATTTTTTGTGTAAGTGATTGCATTGCACTTAGGTAGGCTGAGCTGAAGTTTGTTGGACGAACAGTATCTCGAAAGTCTATCAAGGTCCTCTTGTAAAAGTAGACAGTCATGTGTGCTTTTGCAGGACTTATAAATTTTGATATCATCGGCATACATTAGAAATTGGGAATTAATGAAGCATTCCTTAATGTCGTTGATAAACAGAATAAAGAGTAGGGGCCCCAAAATTGAGCCCTGGGGCACCCCAGAAGTGACTATTATTGAAGTTGATTGGAAACCGTTGATTACTATCTTTTGGGACCTGTTAAATATATAAGCCATGAACCATCTCAGCAAGTTGCCACGGATGCCGTTGTAGGCAATTTTATCTAAAAGCAGTTTGTGGTCCACCTTATCAAAAGCCTTTCGAAAATCTGTGTACACAGCGTCAACCTGAACTTGATCATCCATGTTTTTGAATAGAAAGTCTGTAAATAACATGAGATTGGTATTTGTAGATCGACGTTTGACAAATCCATGCTGCTCACCAATAATGTGGTTGTGAATGCGAGAGTACACTTCACTGTGTACAAGACTCTCAAAAATCTTCGACAAAGCGGACAGTAAAGAGATAGGGCGATAATTTTGAATATTGTTTTTGTCACCACTCTTAAAAACTGGCGTAATATGTGCCCTTTTCCAAATATCAGGAAAGGTGCCTTCTCGTAAACATTTATTAAATACAATGTGAAGTGGCAGTACAATACTTTCTCCGGTTTTCTTTATGAAGACGGGTGGCAAGCCATCAGGACCAGCACCTTTATTTAAGTCTAATTGCTTTATTGCTTTATGTACAGCATTTATTGGTAAATTTAAATCAGAGATATAATGCGAATGATTTGCATATGTGCTAGGTGGCTGCCATGTCGTAGGGTTTAAATTCGTAGGTTCATAAATAGAGGTGAAAAACGCGGAGAACATGTTACATATTTCAGTGGGATTATTTGAGTTAGTATTTTCAAGAAACATATTTGCAGGAATCTCTGCCTTGCCCTTCTTGCATGAAACGTATGTCCAGAAATGTTTAATGCTAAGCGGAATGCTGTCTTCGACAGATTTCATGTATCTATCAAAGCATTTGTCACATTCAGTTTTAAAACGTTTACGATGAGTAGAAAAACTTTCATAGTCCGATGTATTACCGTAGGTTTTCCATTTTAGCCAAGCTTTTTCTTTGGTTTTAAAAATACGAATAAGAGAAGGTGAGAACCACAAAGGAAAATAAGAGTTTCTAAGACGAGACAACGGAATATGCTTTTTGATTATGCTATAAATTTGATCGTAAAATTCATTAACCGATTGTTCAGCAGAAAGCCTGTTAAGCAGTTGATTCCAGTCTAAAGTGCTTAACTCATTATTAATTAAATCATAATTAGCTTTAAAAAAGTTATGTCGCATAGATAAGTGACGTTTCATTGGTATAGATTTTGAGACTAATTCTGTTAATATCGCGAAAGGCGGGTGGTGAACATCGGGCGGTAGCAATGGTGTACAAGTTTTGGACTCACAGATAACATTCGACATAAACAAATCAAGTATACGCCCTAAATTATTTTTCAAAGTATTATATTGAAAAATATTAGATGAAGACATAAAATTGCATAAATGGCTGCCTAAATTATCAGTCGATTGTGGAACAACATAGCTGCATCCACTACGATCCAGGCAGTTCGTGCCTGATAAATTATAATCACCAGTTACATAGAAAGTGTCAGTACTAGTGTCATTGATAATTTCAAGCAGCCCATCAAAGTGTGATGTATACAAATCGTCTGGAGAACGTGGCGGTATATAAGCTGCACTTATGATATTGCGCTTTGATGGGTGCGAACTAGGCAGCTGCACTATAACGTGTTCAAAATTAGCGTAAGAGGGGCTCATCAAAATGCTAGTAGGTCGTAATGGACGTAGGACTGCTATCAATACCCCGCCACCATCACGCTTCCCCGTAGTGCAGCGGTCACGGTCGCATCTAAAGACCAAATAACGGTCGTCAATAAACTCAGTGTTAGATATGCTTGGAATTAACCAGGTTTCCGTAAGAATTATTACGTCATAGGAAAAAGACAGGATATTCATAAATAGTGTGTGAAGCTTGGTACGCAACCCTCGACAGTTTTGGTAATATACCGTTAAATTGTATTTATCCATCGAAATAAAAAAATAGTATAAAAAACGTTACTAAACAAAGCCTGGAGTCAAGTTCAAAAACAGAAAATAATACAGTTTCTGGCTTAAGTATATTGGAAAATGTATCATGATAATGGTAAACACTCAATATTATTAATCCAACTGTTAACAACATTAACAAAAGCAATTGAGAAAAATTTAGGTAAGTTGATAATATTGCGATTCCATCCACTTTGTAGTAACTATGTCTGAGAATGCTTAGTTGAAATAATATGAATGTTAAATTACTACGGTAATTAGAACGGCAATAGTATACACAAAATTTTATAATATGAGAAAAATGTAGGTAAGATAACAATATTAAGATTCTAGATGCTTCGTAGTATCTGTGTAAGTGAAAGCGAAAGTTAAATATGGGTGTTAAATATATAACTATTACATTGTTTAGGATTAGCATAAGGGTTAGAAACACAAAACAATTCAGATATATATTAAAATTTAAGTTGATTGTACTTAGAATATAAATGCGATATGTGACGGTCATCGCAGAATATTCTGCGCCCACATTATTTGTAGGAACTACGAAAACAACGCAGAGTATTATATGAATCGGAGAGCACAGACAATAAGGTAAACAAACTAACAAGTTAAAAAATGATAAAACTAAATGAAACCGCACTTTTAAGCAATGATACCTATTTAACAAATTATCCAGATACTTTATTGAAGGGTTTGATTTTAGATAAGTCTTTTTCGGAACGAATAGTAAAGGCCGCTTCGGGGATGTCAGCGCGAACGAGTATAACGCCATGTTTGATCCAAACAAAACGATGCCCATTTTGTTTAGCAATCTCTTTTGTTTGACGAAACAACTTTTTATTTTGAAGCGTAAGATGCTCATTTATGTAAACATTCTGCTGTGGGTTGCTTCCCAAATTCAGTTCTTCGGATGTGATTCCCTTTTTGAGACGCGCAGCTGCAATAAAGTTGTCACGTAATATTTGGCCGGAAAGTTTTACAACTATGTTTTTTGGCTTTGGTGATTTAGGATTCATGAGAGGGACGCGATGAATAGCAATGACGTCACGAGGCGACAACGGTTGCTTGATTAAGATAGCTATGTTTTCAAGGATCGCCATAAGATTTTCACCACGCTTTTCAGGCAGGTTGCTAATCTCAACATTACAGTTCCTGGATTTCTGTTCAGCAGTTTCCAATTTCGCTTCTAGTATTGCGATACGTTGTTGCACTGCATCGGGAGAGGAAACTTTAACCTCGAGCTGCTTCACACGAGAACCAAAATCTTTCAACTTCTCGTCTAAACAATCATATTTCTCGCTGATAAACTTTATGGATGACTGAACGTCTTCAAATTTGGATAGGAGTAATGCACATTTTTCATCCTGTTTCATTAGGCAAGTTTCGAGCATAGATTTAATATTTGCCTGGAAATCTTTGAGTTCATCACGCCAATCGGGGTCATTGTTGCACGCTATGCCTTTGCGAAATGTGACGTAAGGAGGAGGAGACACCTTTTCAATTAAAGACCCGTCGATACTCATTTCACCAGATAGCGGTGAGTTGTCGACGTCACAAATTTGATCGTAGGTGCTGTTTACAGTATTCATTGCAGGTTTGAAGATTACTAAAAGTCTCTGTTTGCGACACTACTCTGTGCCAACGCACGTAAACGGGTACACACACAAGCACAAAAACTGCCGATAACACAGATGTGCTAATAAGTCACAGACACACTGTTAAGCACACAAAGTTATTATTGATTTACGCACACAAAGTTATTACTCTTTTAAGTTCACTGAGTGAGAACGAGACTACCGGTTTGCTCCGGAGCGCACGTCGGAATGAAAATTCTAATTTTCTACTGTTATTAAATGCAATGTCTTAACCTTTCTTTTTATCTTATTTATAAAATCTCGTGTCACAGTTTACGTTGCCATTCTCATCCAAAACGGCTTGACCTAGTTATATAAATTTTATATGTAGGTATATTTAGTAGGTCTGAGTATCGATAGTAATCTATTTTATTTTTGTTGAGCATTTAATAAAAACTTCCAAAATAACCTATTTTTTTAATTTATATAATGAAAATAAATAATATCTTACGTATTTATCCAAGTTACACGACTATCTCTGTGCCAAATTTCATGCCATTCCATTAAGTAGAGTTTCCGAATTCCACGCGGACAAAGCCGCAGGCATTCACTAGTTAATTGTAATTTTTTCCATCCACCTATTTGCAGACAAAGGTACCAGTTTGTAACAAACGGTAAATATATGTTATATTTTCCTTTAGCAAAGGTTTTGTTCCAAAAGTTGGGATTATTTGACGCACTGCCCGCGGCCAGTTGGCGATCCTTCATATATTTTCAAACAACATAACAACAGTTGTACACAATACATACACGTTTATTAATTGCGTGTGTGTATTCTTTTATTATGATCGTTTATATATTTTTATATTTGTCCACTCAAAAATAAATAGTACAATAAACAATTATCCTACCGCTATAGGGAAAAGGGTCCAAGCTATCGGCGGTCAGGGCTCCAGAGAAAGGAACCTCCTAACAATAAGAGCCGTATCCAAGAGTACCGCTTTCTGTATCAAGCCCTTGATCCAGCTGCCTAACGAGAGCCTATTGGTCGAGGCTCTTGGCAATTAAGCCATTGGCAGATACGACTATCGGCATAAAGATCGTTGAGTCCACATCCCACCCGTCAACATTTTCGCCAGCGAAGTCAATATACTTGATTTGCAATATCTTTTCCCGTTATTCATGTTTTATATATGACTAGCTTTTGCCCGCGTCTAATTCGGGGTAACACAATTCCCCTTTCCTGAATTGCAGGTACCTGTTACCTGTAGGTACTGTTTGCTCTTGCACCTTATTGATTGCAATAGAAAAGCTAAGCTTTCCCTTTTCTTCCCTCTTTCTCCCTCATTTCTCATGTTTTTTTTTTAAATTAGCTATATCCGTCTCTCAGGGTCTCAACTATCTTTGTACCAAAATACATTAAAACCGGTTTAGCTATTTAGGCGTAAAGACGTAACAAACAAACAAACTCACTTTCGCTTTTGTAATATGCGTAAGAATTTTTATTCATTACTTAATAACCTGTGTCTTACTAACACCACCGTCCACTGTGTATACTAACTGGCTTGTAAAAGGCAGATAGGCAGTCGATCCATGTAACATACCTACTGGTATTCGGCTGCATTCTGTTTTTATCTCTGTTTTTATCACAATACACACTCACATTTAAGTACATACTACATTTAAAACTGTTTTACGTCCGTCACATCACCATATAAGGGCCAGTTGAAAACCAGCGTCGGTCACTAGCTGCTCGGCAGTTTGCTGAACTGGGCCTATTTGGCGCAGCCGTGAGACTCACATTGTTTTTATTTTATTTGTGTTTAGGATTAAGTTTTATATTTTTTTATTAGTGTGTGCATTTATGGCTTGTGCCAAATAAACTTGTTTTCTTTCTTTCTGTTTGACTGGGAGCCGACCCCAACATATTTAGGAAAAACCTAGAACAATGGTATTTACCTACAATAAAGTTTCCTTATCTTTGAACACGGTTTAGTCCCTCTACGTGTAAAATTCTTTTGTAATTGACATAACACACACACAGAAAATAATGCCCACAGTACATTTCCACGTAAACACTCCAGCTGCCTTACCATGACGTCTTAAAACAGAACTTATTCCACTGAGGGAAAGAGACACAGCTATACAGGGTGTCTAGCACCATCTCTTTCTCACACAGGAATAAGTACTGCTATAAGATGTCATGGTAACCCTTCTCTCGTCCCCTGTTTCGCTCGAGGCGGACCAGCGATGACATGTTATATGTCTACGTCAAAACTTTCCTTTGTTTGTGTTCCCTTCCTTGTTGGCAGTTTTATTGATTTCGATAATTGGCTTATACTGTTTTTCGTCAGTGTCCGTTTTTCTTTTGCAGTAACCGGACAGTAACATAGGCTGATTATTATTGTAATAGATTGTTTTGAATTAAGAATGGATATTTTTGGTACTAAGATGTGTGGAATATTTTTTAACACCTCCCACTTCATTTTTAATCATCAATCATTATTAATGGAGCGGGGGGAGTGTCAGGCCTTTACTAAATAAAACCCACCCATGTTCCTTTTGGCCATTTATATTCCCCGGCAATGGTTACTTTTCTAAATTATCGCTTGAAATCGTTGTCATTTATAATAAAAAATATCGTTTCTATAAATTTAACCCCAAATATATACCCACCCCGACCACATTTTTCAAATTAAATTACTCCAAAAGACATCCTATAAAAATAGTTTCAAGTTAACAGTCACTATAAAAATATGCGTACGAAAATATTCCAATTGTCCAATATATTCGCTTCGTGTGCACGAAACTTTTTCAATTAATTGCGAACGATTACAAATTCCTTTAGAGAAGCATTCTGTTAATAAACTCGTATTGTTTTGCTGTTTTTTAATTATGCTTTCGGTGATTGGTAGCTAGGTCGTTTTGCACGGTTCGATTTTAATCCAACAGCGTGTAGGGTTTTATTTTAATTTGCAGGATTGTGTTAATCGTAGCTTTTGTTTGAAGTTATTATAGCCTACAAATTTTTAAGTATAAATGATTTGTATTAAAATTAATAAACAAAATATTAAATATGATAAAAAATAAATGACCAGATGAATAAGTAATATTTCCATTTTTTTTCTAATTTTAAATTTACTGCCTCCTTAAAGTGGTCGCAAGCGCAACAACTAAGCACCAAGCGGAAAAGAGTGTCAGACTTTTACTGACTTAAACTCTTTCATGGTCCTTCTTGCCCTTTGTTTTCTGGGGCCGATATTTTTTTCGAAAAACCTGCAACCCCGGCAGACAGTGGCCCTAGCAGGCCCCACGGGCCCTATGCAGAAATTTAATATAATCCACAACTTACAAACACACAAAATTATTAAGGAAGACACTTGATGATTTCCTATCCGAAAAAAAAAAATACCTCAAATAGGTAGTCACTTACTTAGTTTTCAAAAAGCTCCAAAGGACTTTCAAAGTAAGAAACTAAACTTTGTGCCTGAGGGATCTAGTTGTTAGTAGTTGTTGTAGTAGTTGAAAAATTTAGCACCTCCCTCTAAGTAGGGGCACACTGGCTACATAAGCCAAGGTATCTGGAGAATTACTTTTACACCCAACTTATCCACATACAGTATACATTTTCAAGGAACCTGCGATGAGCATTTGTCCCACTGTTGATGAGGAAGTGGGTAGCTATATATATAGGATATTTTCTCGCTCATGACTCCGTCAAGAGATTAGGGATGTAGGAAGATGGAAGGCTAAGGAAAATCTTAAATTAAAGTTAAATACTGACTGCACTGGGTCACTTCAAAGTTGGGTTTTTTTTGGGTGGGAAATCATCAAATAACTGACACGCCCCCCGGCTCTGGGCGGACCGGGAGGGCTGTATCCAATACATGTATTCGATATTTATTATGCAAATATTTGTACACCAGAAATGGTAGAGTATATGACTATAACAATGACAATGGAAGGAATATGAGTGGGTTTTAGTCAGTAGAAGTCTGACACTCCCCCCTGCTTTGCCCAGAACGGGGTAAGTTATTTGATGAAAGTTTAAGTTTGAAAAGACAATAGTAAGAAAGAAAAGAAATAATATAAAGTAAAAGTATGATGTCACTTTTTAATGTAATTGTACTTCTCGCGTATCGCTAAACGTTAGCGAGGAAACAGGTACCTACGTTTATAAGTTACTAGCTTTCGCTCGCGTTAAATTCGGGGTAACACAGTTCCCCTTGCGCCTTATTGATTTGTAATAGCAACGCTAAGTTTTCCCTTTTCTTCCCTCTTTCTCCCTCACATCTCATCTTTTTCAAAAAAATATTAGCCTATGTCCGTCTCCTGGTTCCCAACTATATCTGTACCAAAAATCATTAAAATCGGTTTAGCCATTAAAGCGTGAAGAGTGAACAAACAAACAAACAAAGTCACTTTCGCTTTTATACTATTAGTAAGGACTCGTGAAACGGGAGCATGTCTGTGAAAATTATGATGTCACTTTTTAATGTTATTGTACTTCTCGCGTATCGCTAAACGTTAGCGAGGGGACAGGTACCTAACGTTTACAAGTTACTCGTGAAACGGGAGCATGTCTGTGTAACCGCTCTCTCTTTTCAGCATTTAAAACCCAGCCGCTCGAACTTTTCGGGAGCGTTCGGTACGTAATCGATAAAGCGCTTTAAAAATGCAAGTCCCGTATTTTTATATCCCGGTTCTGTTAAATATTAAACTGGCTAGTACTACTGGAGTGGTATCGCTGTGTGAACCAATTTTGAGAATATAATACAGTGTATTTAATCTATTGTTTTCGTGAACATTTTTTATTGTGATTGTTTGATTATTTGACTTTAAAACAAAAGAAGTGACGACTTGTTTTGTTTTTAGGTAGGTGTTTGTTATTTGTTTGGTGTTTTGATTTCATTTATTTGACGTTTTATTGTGTTTTTCGGGTTTCGTATTTAAAGGTCAAAAGGAGGCCCTAAATACCTAGCAAAGCAACATGGAACGACTACCTATCTGACCTCTACAACTCAGTGGGTAATAGGACAGCTCTTGGTAAGACTGACTGTCAGATTTTTGATCCTCGGACTACCAGTAAAGACTGTCAAAAATCTACAAATGACAACAGGGACCAACAGTTAACGTGCTCTTCGAGATACGAAGGCATAGATTGGAATGACCGTTTATGTCGCGACTCACTTTTGGCCAGTTGTTTTAACAGAACAATGATAATGCTTTCATAAATGGAAAAAGCTTTCTTAAAAAAACACTCCTGAAATTATGCTTAGAATAGGCTAAATTTCCAAAAAAACAAATATGTCCGTCTTTTAGATTACCTATTCAAAACTAGGGACATGTATTTTTTTATTTGTAGATTAGACCAAAAATTACAAAGATATAGCCCATTAAAGTTACGTGTGACGTCACTAGTTGCGAAAAAATGCAGCAACACACAGTTACACGTAACTTAATGGAATGCAATTACTTTGAGCCTGGTAATTACCCTATACCCTGCACCAAAACTTCCAAAATGGCCGTAATTCGAACATGACGTCACTACCGCAGGTGTAGTCGCCGAACTCAGGATAACATTTATTTTGTATGTAAATTGGCTAGCTCCCCTCATTAAATATCTACGTCTTTTCAGCCTTATAGTGTAAATAAAACAAAGAGATTGGCTGCGCTGTGTTGCTCACTGTTAAAAGATAAAAGATAGTGTGTTTTTTGATGGAGCAGAATTGAAGTTTTCAAGGCTTTTTGTTAAAGTTTGAGAAAAAAAAGCTACTACCTACGTCTGACTTTCCGAAAAGTTAGGTATTGCTAAATGTTGAATAGGGCTACCCCTATTCCATCAACATTTAGCCAGGGGTGAGTCTATCACCATTATGGATCGAATGGAGAGATTTAATGGTTTTCTATACTACCTGCACAGTTTATATTTAACTGCACTAATATTATAAAAAGGAAAGCTTTGTATTTTTATATATAACATAATATAAACTCAAAAACTACTGCATCAATTTCAAAAAGTATTTTATCAAAAGAAAACTATATAGTTACTTTGGGATAACGCTAACTAACCTGCGTGATAATCGAAAAAAAAATCCTTCTCTTCCCTTTTCTTACCTCATTCTACCCCTTTTCTCACTTTTTTTGCCTATGTCCGTCTCCAGGGTCACAACTATCAGTTCCCCCATTTAGGCGTGAAGACGTAACAAACGAACAAACTCTCTTACGCTTTTATAATATTAGTAAGGTTTATATTGTAGTAAAATACTAGACACATTTCGTTGAAGGAACAAAGTAACAATATTTACTTCAAATAAAATGTTGTT
Source organism: Ochropleura leucogaster (assembly GCA_958449745.1). Classification (NCBI taxonomy): domain Eukaryota; kingdom Metazoa; phylum Arthropoda; class Insecta; order Lepidoptera; family Noctuidae; genus Ochropleura; species Ochropleura leucogaster. The sequence goes on from OY288216.1 coordinate 16,408,984, forward strand.
GTTCAATAAAACGTCAAACACTTTCAGACTGAATTCATGACAGGCCTTTCAAAAAGAGACATCTGAGATATCCTTACTATAATATTATAAAAGCGAAAGTGAGTTTGTTTGTTTGTTTGTTACCTCTTCACGCTTTAATGGTACAGAGATAGTTGGGAACCAGGAGACGGACATAGGCTAATTTTTATTTAAAAAAAGTGGGATGTGAGGGAGAAAGAGGGAAGAAAAGGGAAAACTTAGCGTTGCTATTTCAAATCGATAAGGCGCAACGAGAACTGTGTTACCCCGAATTAAACGCGAGCGAAGCCGCGGGCAAAAGCTAGTAATACAAATAAAACTAAAACAAGTAAATACATTTGATACAGCTGCTAGTTTAAATCCTTGACATTTAAATTTATCTTCAATCTCTTAAACTGATTGAAAACTAATTTTAATTTATTCTGTGAGGTACTTAAATGAAAACTAATTTCAGAATAACTTAAATTTTCCGAAGGTAAATAAGCTTTTGATATGATTTTTTAAAGTAACTTAAAAATAAAGGTATCCTTTCCTTATCCTTATCCTTACTAATATTATAAAAGCGAAAGTGAGTTTGTTTGTTTGTTTGTTTGTTTGTTACCTCTTCACGCTTTAATGGTACAGAGATAGTAGGGAACAAGGAGACGGACATAGGCTCATATTTTTTTGAAAAAAGTGGGATGTGAGGGAGAAAGAGGGAAGAGAAGGGAAAACTTAGCGTTGCTATTACAAATCAATAAGGCGCAAGGGGAACTGTGTTACCCCAAATTTAACGCGGGCGAAGCCGCGGGCGAAAGCTAGTTTAATTATAATTTCGAGCTTTTTATATTGGAGTTTACTCCTTAAGAATCGATTTTCATATATAAGGCGCCCGGTATGAGAAAAATGTGAGGTGTAAAATCTACTGATGAATGACCTTGAATGACCTCATTACGTTTTTGGTGCACACGCACCTATGGTGTTTTTGAATACCACTAGATGGCGCTTTATGCAATTTGTCGTCCGTCAGTGATATTTTTGTACTTAAGGAGTAAACTCCAGTCGTGCGTCGGAACTGACACACACCTTTTTTGTTTCAATACCCAATTAGGTGTTTAATTGTAATGATTGATGATAAATTTATCGTTGCTTTTGTTTCAACTCGTTGAATACTATGACTGTATCGCTATCTTTATTTTCGTAAAAAAATAATAGTTATATTTTCTTGATGAAGTAACTAAATTATTATTACATCAAACTGTCCCACTTATAAATTAAATGCGAATGTTTGGGAGGATGGATGTATGGATGTTTGTTACTCTTTCACGTTAAAACGGTAGAACGGATCTTGATGAAATTTTGCACAAAGATAGATTGACTCCGTACACATTTACACTACTACATTTTACAGAGTTGTGTAGTTTACAGTGTTGTTGAATAGTCTGAAATAATACAAAGGATACTTTTTTTTCGATATCACGCGGGCGAAGCCCCGGGTGGCAGCTAGTGTCATAATAATGTACAAAATACAAACAATAGTATAATTCTTTCATAACGTATACAGAGTTCATTAAAAAATGAAAGGTAAATAAAATATTTATAAACTATGAAAAACATATTAATTATACAACTAGATGTGCCATGCGGTTTCACTCGCTGCTCAGACCACCCGTACCAGTTAAGGGTATGAAAAATAGATGTTGGCTTCCCCGATATGCACACAAAATCCTCACTAATATTATAAAAGCGAAAGTGAGTTTGTTTGTTTGTTACGTCTTCACGCCTAAATGGCTAAAATGATTTTGATGAATTTTGGTACAAAGATAGTTGGGACCCTGTAGACGGACATAGGCTTTTTTTGAAAGTGAAATATGAGGAAGAAAGAGGTAAGAAAAGGGAAAACTTAGCTTTGCTATTACAATAAATAAGGCGCAAGGACAAAAACTACAGATAGCAACTACCTGTAATTCAGGAAAGGGGAGCTGTGTGACCCCGAATTTAACGCGAGCGGAGCTGAGTGCAAAAGCTAGTTTCATAAAAATAGCTCCACCTGTTTCGTAGTAGTTGGTAACAAACACCACGACAGATTTTTTAGATTAGATTTTTTTAAAATAAGAACGTTTTCTTTCATGCAAGACTGTGTTTTTATAAAATTAAGTTTTCTTTCTCCAAAAGAAAAAAAAGACCATAAAAATCTGTATGCTACAACTAACTTCACAAATTAAATAAACAGCATCCTACCTATTTAACTTGTTTTAATACCTTAACACAGAAACATAAAACAGGCGGGAAACACAAACAGAAGGGCTACTATGACATCTTATAGCAATTCTTATTCCACTAAGTGAAAGAGATGGTGCTAGACACCCTGTATAGCTCTGTCTCTTTCCCTCAGCGGAATAAGAATTGCTTTAAGAGGTCATAGTAGGGCTACAGGGCGGAAACTGAACAGCGGCTAATTAAAAACAAACAGAACACTGATAATACTAACCTGATACAAACTTGGACCTCTTTGCATTTGTAAAGTAGGCTAACTCCTTTCTATTAAGAAACAAGAACATTTGAAACTAGCTTGCATTACGCTTTTAATCTCATTGGAGAGTCGTGCTCTCAAATCCCAGGGTGGGTAAAATGTGATTGGACTTCTTCATCAGTATTTCTTAGTAGCTGTCAAGAAGCACATGTGACTAAAAGAGTGATTTTTTATTTTTTGTTTTTATATACAACTAGCTTTTGCCCGCGGCTTCGCTCGCGTTAAATTCGGGGTAACAGTTTCCCTTGCGCCTTATTGATTTATAATAGCAACGCTAAGTTTTCCCTTTTTTTGCCTATGTCCGTCTCCTGGTTCCCAACTATCTCTGTACCAAAATTCATCAAAATCGGTTTAGCCATTGAAGCGTGAAGAGGTAACAAACAAATAAACAATTAAACAAAGAAACAAACACACTTTCGCTTTTATAATATTAGTAAGGAAGTAAGGATTGGTGTGTGCTAGCTGACAAGTGACAATGAATGAATAATTTCTTAATTTCTTGTGATCAACGGAATTGTATAAAATCTGGTTCTTCTAACCTGACAGACAGATGTGTTGCTGGGGAGTTTGTTCCGCCACTTCTTCTTCCCAGCTAAAACACTAGGAAGTGGCGAAGGGCAGGGCGTTTTTGTGGGACTGTCTCTTGTAATCTGAAGTTCAAAAAGTGCTGATTATCAGACTAATTGGAATAAATGACTTTTGATTTTGATGGATCTGAATGTTGATGGACGGAGAGCGAGAGAAAGGCCAAAGAAAAAATTAATGGATTGTGTAAGGAATGATATGAAGGAGAAAGTAGTAAATGATGCTGTAACGTCTGATAGGGGAGAATGGAAAAAGAAAACGTGTTGCACCGACCCCAAATAGAATGAATCAAGGGCAAGAAAATGATGATGGAGCCTAAAGAGAATGGAAGCCTATCAATGCTTAGTTGGGAATTAATTGGACAAGAAACATAATGGTTGTTTTGTATGTTAGATAAGTAAAACTCAACAAAGGTTAATTTATGAAGAATGAGAGAAGAAAACGTGTTGCGCCGACCCCAAATAGAATGGGACAATGGCAGGAAAATGATGATTTTTTAGTAGCTGTCACGGAATTTTAATTTATGCACGTTGAAAACAAAAGGGTCCCCAACTAAATCTGGAGTCTATTAAATACATTTCACATTTTGCGGATGAGAATTCATCAAATAACTTTCTCCGCTCTGGGTGGAGCGGGGGGAGTGTCAGACTTGTACTGACTAAAGCCCACCCATGTTCCGGGGCTGCGGTATTTCTTTTGAAAAACTTGCAACCCCTCTAGGCGGTGGTCCTCTGTTTTGCTGACATCTCTTTGAGGCGCAAGTGAAACACAAACGCGCCGTCGAAACGGCCTGTTGTCAGTCGACGGACGGACGGTGAGCTACCCTTTGCTCATCATCCACAGACTCGCATCTACAGTGGCCGGGAGTCGTCTCGCGGTAGCCGGGTCGGTTTGAGGTTCTCTCCTTCAAACACCCGGCCACCTCCTTTGCTAGCATAACATCTTCGCAGAAGGAAGTGACCGCTTACCATTCCCTCTCGCTCCGGACCGTGAATTGAACCAGGGCGCGGACGCGTGAGATCGCCGTCGCTACAACTCTGCCCCGGTATTATGTTATGTTAGATATGTATTTACACATATGTATGTGAGCGCTAAACCAGCGGACGGGCTGCGACCCGCCCCGCCCCGCGCCGGTTACTTACCTCTTTAGCCAGCCATTAAACAATGTGCAAATAAACCTAGCGAGTTTGATTGACGTGTTCCACTACCCCCTCCACCTAAGTACCATGTTTTGTATATAACTTGTTATGACAAAAAAACACACGCCCACCCGTCCCTTGCAAGAGCCAGCCCGCGCTGCTGAGCCAGTAAGTTAAAATAGTCCATAAATAATATCACTCAGATCCAGCCGGTCCCTTGCTGTCCCTCAGCGACGCCCTAAGCCGAGGCTCGTACCCCACAGGGGGTGCCTTTAGCGTGTAGTCGCTCAGTTTGTATATACCCTGGCTGGAGGTCTTAATTTTTAAGGCACCCACAGGCTTCGCCCGGTTAAGCAGACGACAACCTCCTTGGTTGAACTGCGAGATGCCATTCATAAAAAACAACACACGTAAGAAACGCACCAGTCAATCCCAAAATCACAATGACAGTTGGAGTTATAATACAGAGTATTGTAGCTCAATTATTCTCAACCAAAAAAGAGTGTCAAATCCGAAATAAACCGAAAATCAAATCCGAAAATTAAACAACAGTCCCAACACTATAAACCAACGCTAATTGGAACACGACAAATACATAACTTAAATGGCTGTCGTATTTCCAAACCATGTTTCATGACGAACCAATCAACTACACGTTCTAGTTAGCATTAGTTCCGTGGGAATATTTGGTAATCAGCGCAGAGTAAATCCTTTAACGAGACCTCTAGGGTTGGACTCATTTGTTACGTTCCTATACAACGAAAAGCCGATGTGAGTGTAAAGGATGGCCCTGCCGGGGTTGTGGGTTTTTCGAAAGAGATACCGCGGCCCCGGAACGTAAAGGGTAATAGAAGGAACGAGGGTAGGTTTTGGTCAGTAAAAGTCTGACATACCCGCCCGCTCTGCCTAGAGCGGGGTAAGTTATTTGATAATTTCGCACCCGGAAAAAAAGTGTAAAGGACGGTTTTTTGGGATTCTCAAACAGGAAAGCTTTTAATTTCTCAAATAGATTTTTGGTATGTAATTAATTTATATCTTAGAATAATAATACCACCCTATAACTGTCCCACTGCTGGGCAAACGCCTCTTCTCATATAGATAAAGCTCGAGCTTTAATCACCACGCTTGCTCAAGACGGGTTGGCGATTTCAGACTTATATTAAAGTTATGAGTCCAGTTTTCATCCCAATGTTTTTCTTCACCCACGCGATATTGAAAAAAAGTATCCTATGTGTTATTCCAAACTATTATCTACCTCTGTGCCAAATTTCATCAAGATCCGTTAAGCCGTTTTGACGTGAAAGGGTAAGAAACATCCATCTATCTTCACAAACATTCGCATTTATAATATTAAGTAGGCTATGCATCACATATAATAATATATACATTTTATAATGATGTTCGGAAGATACGAGTGCACTGCGCGAGGTCGACAAATAGAAACGCGTAATACGCTTGTGCGACTCTGAAGCTCGTTACCACGTTTATATGAAGACGGAGTTCATTCTCATCCTGAATGATTTTCTTCATGTATTTGTGAAGCGGCTTTGCTCGCCTTAACTTCGGGGTAACACAGCTCCCCTTGCGCCTTATTGATTTGTAATAGTAACGCCAAGTTTTCCCTTTTCTTCCCTCTTTCTCCCTCACATCCCATTTTTTTTTAAATTAAAATTAGCCTATGTCTGTCTCCTGGTTCCCAACTATCTCTGTAGCAAAATTCATCAAAATCGGTTTAGCCATTAAAGCGTGAAGAGGTAACAAACAAACAAACAAACTCACTTTCGCTTTTATAATATTAAATAATTTATAATATTAAATAATAATAATAATTACTAGCTTTCGCCCGCGGCTTCGCCCGCGTTAAATTTGGGGTAACACAGTTCCCCTTGCGCCTTATTGATTTGTAATAGCAACGCTAAGTTTTCCCTTTTCTTCCCTCTTCCTCCCTCACATCCCACTTTTTTTATAAAAATATTAGCCTTTGTCCTTCTCCTGTTCCCAACTATCTCTGTACCAAAATTCATCACAATCGGTTAAGCCATTAAAGCGTGAAGAGGTAACAAACAAACAAACTCACTTTCGCTTTTATAATATTAAGTAAGGATACCAAGTGTATGTAACAAAAAACAGCCTAGTGCGAGTCGGATTCGCGCACCTTAGGTTCCTTACACTTAAGGTTTTATACGGCTATATCTTTTGACTACGGAGACTTAGAGGGTTGAGTTTTTCACAGCATAAGAGGAATACAGATTTGAGTACACAGTTTTATTTTCAACTTGATATTTCCATGCGTTTTGGAAATAAACGGTCTTAACAGACAGGCAGGCGGGCAACAAAATGATCCAATAAGGGTTCCGATTTTTCCTTTTGAGGTATGGTACTCTGTCATGGTGGCATGGAGAGAGCGGCTGACGCAACCCCGTGCAGGACACGCCACAATAGTGGCGGTAAGTCCCCTCTTTGAGGAGTGGCTGGAGAGGCGTCATGGCGTCCTCACCTACCGCCTGGCGCAGATCCTCACCGAACACGGAAGTTTCGGGAGGTTCCTGCACATAATCGGGCGGGAGGAAACGCCCGGGTGTCACCATAGTGACGATCGAACGGAGGACACGGTGGAGCACGAGCACACAGTGGCGGTCTGCCCAGCTTGGGCGGAGCACCACCGTGCCCTTGTAGAGGTGATCGTTCTAAGTAGGAAATGTTAATCATACTTAAAAAAAATCTTATCAATTTGTGAATGTTTCTAAATTAATGTCAGGCGTTAGTATATCGAAAGTTGCGGGTTGTTCGAAAGAGACACCGCGGCCTCGGAACATAAAGGGAATAGAAGGAACATGTGCGGGTTTTAATCAGTACAAGTCTGACACTCCGCCCAGAGGGAAGTTATTTGAGAATTTTCATTAAAAATGGGTTAGTATATGTCTCAGATATACTCACTAATCACCGCAGAGCAAGCTCAATGTTTAGTTTCCTGTAGACTCATTAGTCAGATTCTCAGTTTGTATCAAGCCTTCTTTGGTCGTACTGCGTTGAGTTAGTCCCAAGAGTTGTGTGCTAGTTTTAGATTTCTTGTTCGTTTGTATATGCCAGGATAGTGTGTTGTTTTGTTGGTGGACTAGCTACCCGGTATAAAATGTTATAAGATTTGAAGGTTGAAACACGTAGAATGGATTTCGAATGTAGCTGGTGATTAGTTTTCTGACGTTTTACTTCGACCCGTCCCACCAAGCTCTCATTGGTTCTGGTGAAGCCAATCAAGCACTTCGACACGATTATGAGGACATAATGGTGCTGGTAGAGCCAATAAAGCGCATGAAGGTGTATCAGATTAAAACAGGATCGGATAGGATTGATCTCGTTTTTATTGAATTGGTGAAATCGGCCCTCAGTTAGGTAATATGGATGTTTTATATTTGCAAAAAAAAAAACCACATAAAAGTGAAAAATAAGCTTACTACCGGAAATCTGTGACTTTTATTTGAGTAATATTTTTTTTTGCCACGGAAAAGACATTTTTTTTTTACTTTTGAGTGTTTTTTTCAGTTAACGGTGACGGTACGTCACACAAATAGTTTTCGAGTATTCAATTTCTATTGCTAGTTAAGAGATAAGCATTACAAAAGATAACTCATTAACCACTGAAGCAATTTATTTATAAAATGTTGCTACAGTGCCCTTTTGGGAGTATACCCTTGTGATTATAAAAATAATTTTGGAATATCAGCCGACAATTTTGATGACGGAGAAATAGCTTAACAAAAAGTAGTGTTTTCTTTTTTTTTAAAAACGTTGCCCCACACTAGGAATTTCTCCTGTATCGTGGGTGCATTACAAACATTTAAACTCACATACACAAAACAGCCAGACCCGGAAGAAATATCTGTACTGTAAGCATACAAATATTTGTTTCGAGCTGGGATCGAACCCGTGACATGCAGCGCAACAGTCGATTACTCAGCCACTGGGGCAACTGTGTCGTCAATTTAACTTAGGGTGCCTCGCACGATGTTAAAATATTGAGTGGCTGTCCTTCACCAACGTCTTGGATAAAATTTCAGAAAATTCATAAGAATTAAAAAAAGACACATTAGGAACTAGCACGGATTTGAACTCACAACCTCATGCATAAGAGGTGAGTCCCTTAACCTTTAGGCCATCACGAATTTAAACCAACGTCTGTGAAAATATATCTAAAGAACAACATATTATTAAAATCCTTTATTAATTAGGCACTTTAATTAATATGATACAACGTTATTATTTTAACAGGAGTGGATTACCTCTCCCGGCATTTTAGGTACCTAGTTATCAAGTTACATGCGCAGATGTTTTCCGAAACGGAAAATAAAACCGACTTCTAAAAAAAACTAAAAACTGGAAAATAACTTTATTTCCGGAAGTCGGTGGCTTTTGTTGGTTTCGTTGACTTTATTTGCCACCGACTTCCGGAAATAAAGTTATTTTCCAGTTTTTAGTTTTTTTTAGAAGTCGGTTTTATTTTTTTACTAAAAAGTTTTTATTTCAACATTTTTAGTTATAGTATTATGATATAATACGCAAACACGGTTAAAAAGTTTTTCTTTTTAGCTTTAGTCCCGTCTTAGATACAATTTTTAGTTCCACATCAAGCTATAGATTAAATACTAAGTATCTATATTATGCTTTAGTATTAAACCAATTCAGAAATCATATGCATCATCCCCTAGGAGATACAGCTGATACTTGATCTGATGTTTATGTTTCTTAATGACTAGGTGAGGGGTGGGGAGGGGATACGGTCACCCTGCTCCCACTCGCCTGCCTACCTTGGCGAAACCCATACTTATACATGTGATTGCAGCAAACACGGCAGATTTGCTGTCATTTATTAAAGAGTGCCGTTGTATATCACTGAAGATCTATCACCAAATTACTGCGATGACCTTCCAAACCATAGTAGTACCTACATACCATTTTTTGATCATTTGTATTCGACAACTTCTAAAATATAATCGACGAATGAGTATATCATCAACGTACACGAAGTCAATCTAATACGTATTATTAAAGACTAGCGGCCCGTCCCGGCTTCGCACGGGGGGACTTAAGATTTTTTACATAGTTTTACGTTTTATTTATATTTATTCTCAGTTTTTTTTTTATTTAGGAAGTTTTTATCTTTTGAAAACATTTTTCCGGACTTCATTTACTTATTTCATTTATTTAATTAATTATTTTCTTCTTAAATAGGAACCTACCTATTTTGTTGTTGTTTGTTTTGGTTGAGGTAAAAGTTTGTTTTTAAATTGTTATTTTACATTTATTGAAAAATATTTACATCTTTTCATTTTTTTTTGTTTTTCTTTATTGTTTTAAGGTTTTTTTTTTGTTTTTTTTTGTTGTTTTAAGGTTTTTTTTGTTAAAGTTTTTTGTTTTTTTTTGTTGTTTTAAGGTTTTTTTTGTTAAAGATTTTTGTTTTTTTTTTTGTTAAAGTTCTTTGTTTTATGTGTTTGATCAAATTATCGTAATATTTACATTTTACTTTAAGGCTTCACTGTAAACTATGTTTGCAGTGGTATTTGTAGGTGCTAACAAAACATATTGATTTTTAGGAGATCCTACTCGAGAAAGGGCTACATATAACTGCCCATGAGAAAAGCACTCTTTTCTTAGGTCGACGCCAACAATCGAAAAAGTTTGCCCCTGTGATTTATTTATCGTAAGGGCAAACGATGTCTTCACAGGAAACTGTAACCTTTTAAAGGATATAGGTAAATCCGTCGGAATCATCAGGATTCGCGGTATGTGAGCGAGCTGTCCGGCCGCGGGCCCAGTGATGATTGTTGCTACAATCACATTGTCTCGTAATTCCCTTATCAAAAGTCTTGTGCCATTGCACATATTGGGAGGGCTTAAATTTCTCAAAAGCATGATAGGAGTACCTCCTTTTAATTTTAGTTCGTGGGGTGGCAAGCCGGCAGGGTTGAGGGAATTTAAAAATTCTTGTGGGTAGTGTACTGCATCTTCGATGTTGCACACAGTGTCAATAGATTTGTAACATTTGAAATCACCTGGTACTTTTTCCATAATCATTCTGTTTATATCATTTACGGAATCGTTTCTTGGCGACACTATCGCCCTCGAACAGAGCCAATTGAAATTTCGTTCTGTGAGATTTTCAATGTCGGGATAGATTGTGTCTATAAGAACATCTAGACTGTTAACAGTTTGAGCCAATTCTTTGTCCAACGATACTTGGGAGCTATTTGCAACTGGCGATGGTAGTTTTCCATCTCCAAGTTGAAGTATTTTTTGTGATAAATTTCCATTGTTGTCGTTACTTAAATGTGCTCTCATATTTGTGCGCAAATTTAGAGTTTTAATTGATTGCCACAAAGGTGATGATTTGAGGCACGCTTTAATAACGTCGGCGCGTGTACCTTTAGTTATAACCGGTAGTGTTTGGCGAAAGTCTCCAGCCAACACAAAGGTTACGCCTCCCATCACATTGCCTGAGTTCCTGAGGTCTTTTAATGTGCGGTTCACAGCTTCCACGTGAGCTCTATGGCTCATGGTACACTCATCCCAAATAATCAGTGAAGTGTCCTGTAAGAGCTTCCCAAGTGGACCATTTTTGCGGATTGAGCATACCGATTGTTGTTCTAATGACACAGACAACGGTAATTTAAAGGTCGAGTGAGCAGTCTTCCCACCATTTAATAGAGTTGCAGCAATGCCAGAAGACGCGACCGCCAGTGCTTTTCTTCCAGATTGTCGTACTTTGGCTAATATTAAATTGGCAAGAAATGTTTTACCTGTTCCGCCAGGAGCGTCCAAAAAAAATAGTCTACCTTTGTTGTTGATCACACTTTCAATTATAGCATCGAACGCAATTTTTTGATCTGCCACCAACTTGGGTACATTTGAGTTGACATATACTGATAACTCGTTAACATCGTATGTAGCCGGGCCTTTTTATGTATTTTTGAAATAGCAGGTAAGTACTTACCTAATAGGTATCTTTTGGATGAATTAATAGTCATAAGGTAACCGATTGAACAATTCAAAAGTTATCTAGAGCAAACTTTTATAAGGATTGAACCATTCATTAAAACGATTGTTATGGGTAAACTATAAAAGGTAGACATATGCTCTCACAGACTTTTTTAAAAAGAATGTTAAGATGAACAATTCATCCATAGAGCATTTTTGTATAACTTTAACTATATGCCCAGCGCACGCCACGGAAGGCCTCAGAAACGACACTTTTCCTCCGTTTTTAAAACATTTTTGATTACTGCTCCACAACTATAGGACCTAGCGTGATATTATATAGCCTATGTTACTTCTGAATAATGCAGCTTTCTAATGGTGAAAAAATTATTGGAATCGGTCCAGTAGTTTTTGAGTTTATTCATTACAAACATACAAAAATACAAATCTTTCCTCTTTATAATATTAGTATAGATAACTCAAAAACTACTTGTCGGATCTTGATATTTTTTTTATGGGACCAAACGACAACCACCAGCTTTCGAATAAAAAAAGAATCATCAAAATCGGTTCACTCAGACCTGAGTTATGAGGTAACAAACACAAAAAAAAAAATAAAAAAAAAAAAAAAAAACATACAGACGAATTGAGAACCTCCTCCTTTTTTTGAAGTCGGTTAAAAAGAGAAAGTCAGTTTGTTTGCTTGTTTGTTACTTCTTCACGCTAGAATGGCTAACCCGATTTTGCTGAATTTTGCTACAGACATAATTGAGACCCTGGAGACGGACACAGGCAAATTTTTTTTTAAGAGTAAGAAATGACGGAAGAATAGGGAAAACTTAGCTTTGCTTTACAATAAATAAGGGCAAAAACCACAGGTAGCATATACCTGCAAATCAGGAAAAGAGAACTGTGTTACCCCGAATTTAACGCGAGTAAAGCCGCCGGAAAAAGCTAGTACAATACAAAAATAAATAATACCTTTGCAACTATACTTTGTATTGTCGACCAAATGAGAAACGGGCAATGTTTGTTTACTCAGAGAATTCTCTTAATAATTCATATCCTTCATCCCAAGGTTCGCAGATGATGAACGATTTGAGAAGGACGCAACATGATGGATGGCAACAACGGCATAAATAGAAGCCTACCCAAATAATAATAAATTATTATGAAGCCTCGTCCGAACATGTTAATATTTTATTGCTAACAAAGCGAATTTTTCAGTCTTGGGGACACACTTGATGACGTAGATGAGGGACAGTTTTTTTTTTGGAGTGGGTAATCATCAAATAACTTCCCCCGCTCTGGGCAGAGCGGGAGGGAGTGTCAGACTTGTACTGACTTAAACCCACTCATGTTTCTTCCATTGCCCTTTACGTTCCGGGGCCACAGTATCTCCTTTGAACAACCCGCAACCCCGGGTCTTTGATTGATGTCTTAGATAAACATTTAGAGAGTACATTACAACCCCCCCCCCCCAATCCGTCTACAGCGGGGGAAGTTATTTGATGATTTCCCAAATCAAAAAAAGACATCACAGACATCGGTGAAGGAAATCATTGCGAGGAAACCTATACTTACAATTAACGAATCTTATAAGTTATTCCAGACCAGAATCTACCTCTGTGCCAAGTTGCCTATCTTTCAAGTTGGATCAAACTGCACACGGTGTGCATATTTAATTTAAAATCGGTTAAGTTGTTTAGGAGTCCATCGCGGACAAACAACGTGACACGTGATTTATATATATTATAACACTAATACATTTAATCTCGGTAAAACGCACGCAAACTCTTTCTTACTCGCCCTGTCGTAGTATGAGGTTCTCGCTGTAAGATTTTTTAATGAAAGTAATAAATTTATAAAAGAAAGACAATCTCTTCTTAAAAATCATTCACTTAATAATTTTCAAGCGGCTTGTTTCTTGTGAAGTTATGCAATGAGTCGGCGAGTAATCAACAATAGCGATGACAGCTGTCTACTAAGAAATGTTACTGTTTTCTAGTTAAATTAAATTATTTTATTATAACAGATGTTTTCGTTTTACCGTTTCTGTTGAGTGTCTGATATATATGAACTAATATTACAACCAAGAAAGTTGTTTTTTAATGTTTGTACCAAATAGGCTCTGAAATTACTGGACCGATTTTTAATATTTTTTTTTGTCAATATAAAGCTAAATTATTGGAAAGCAACACCGCTAGGCACAGATAGTACCACAAAACAAAGTCCTCATTTAAAAAAATACTTCATTTATTACTTTTGCGGGTGAGAAATACCATCGAAGCACTCAGATTAAATTATTATAAACCATAGGTATTTCGGTTAGCACGCGATGCGTAACATTTAAGCAAAGAGTGTGGATTCAAACATTTTTTTTTAATTTAACCGATTCGGTTTTGAAATTGGAACGAATGCATGTGAAAGAGCGTGAAATGCAAGCAATCATCGCCATCTTTGTTTGCGATTTGCCACAGAATCACGCATTCTACAACAATGTGTACACCACACAAAATGTACCGTTTATACGTCGTTACTTTTACTCTTATTATAAAAAATTGTGACACGGCAGTCATTCATTCAGACAACGTGAAGTTAAACAAGAACAGTTCTCCTAGTGTGACGCAAAGAAACTATAATTTCAGTGAAACTTCTCCTGGAATGATTAAAGTATATATTTTGGAGGATAAACAAAATAATACAAACGCTAAAGAAACGAAATCTAGCAAAAACTTTAGTACTGCTACTAACAGTCCTATGATAATTGCTATACCGAAATCTGTCTTAAACGCAAAAAAGCCAGAAGATGTTGAAACCAAAAAAGAACATGAAAATTTGACAAAAAAAGTACAAAACAAAGATGTCAAATCCTTGGATCCACAATTGGTAGATATCACGAATAATAAAGAACTGTCTTCGAAGAATGAGGAACTTGCATCAAATGCAATAAATACGAGAAGAATATCGAAATTCAATGTCTATGTGCCCATAAGTGAAGATATACACCCGAAATTTGATGAAGATCTTATGGGAAAGGGAGTAGGCAGACGAGGATTGTCAGTAGTGGACTTACAAGGAAATGTTTTACGTATTCATTTGTAGTAAAATATTGTATTTAAGTGATATATTTATTGTTTTACTAACTATTCCCTGCGGTTTCACCCTCGCTGCTCAACACCTGTTGATCGTAGCGTGATTTTATATAGCCTATAGCCTTCCTCAAGAAATGGACTATCCAACACTAAAAGAATTTTCCAACCAGCAGTCCCTGAGATTAGCGCATTCAAACAAACAAACAATCAGCTTTATAATATTATATATATATAGTATAGATTAAAGAAGTTATCTGATTTGCTGAATTGAATTTATTATGATAAAATAAAGAGTCGGTGACTTTTGTTTTATTCCTCGATATTTTTTTTTTGGTGTTTTTTTTTGGATGTCGCTTTTTTTGCAAAAGGAATTATACAACTGTGGATTGTACCAACCTATGGTTTATATCATCAACGAAATTTACTTTTATAGATTTTAACAAAATACTACTTCTAATATATAAAATTCTCGTGTCACAGTTTTCGTTTCCATACTTCTCCGAAACGTCTGGACCGATTTAAACGAAATTTTGTGTACATATCGGGTAGGTCTGAGAATCGGCCAACATCTATTTTTCATGCCCCTAACCGAGCAGCGGGTGAAACCGCTGGGTACAGCTAGTAATTTTATAAAAGCGAAAGTGAGTTTGTTTGTTTGTTACCTCTCTCACGCCTAAATGGCTAAACCGATTTTGATGAATTTTGGTACAGAGATAGTTGGGACCCTGGAGACGGACATAGGCTATTTTTTTTAATATTGAAAAATGAGGGAGAAAGAGGGAAAAAACATTGAAAACAGCATTGCTATTACAATAAATAAGGTGCTACGGCAAAAACTACAGGTGGCAGGTACCGATTTGGATGAATTTTGGTAGAGAGATAGTTGGAAACCAGGAGACGGACATAGGCATATTTTTTTAAAAAAAAGACTGGGATATGAGGGAGAAACAGGGACGAAACGGGAAAACTTAGCGTTGCTATTACAAATCAATCAAATCAAAATCATAAATTCACTTTTAATCATCTCAAACGCGAAATTAAATATAGCCAATGCACTAGTTACAACTTCACATCAAGTGATCGTGATTGGCTTAAACTGTGTCGATTAGGATAATATTACACTGTGATTGGTCATTGTTGTGGTTTGTTCGATTTAGCTTTGAATTTACCGCTTATTGTCGTACTCATAGATTATCTTGAGTTATGACGCAATGTAAATATTAATAAATAGATCCTTTTGAGATGCCCGCGGCTTCACTCGCGTTAAATTCGGGGTAACTCAGTTCCCCTTTCCTGACTGACAGGTATCTACTACCGATAGCTTTTGCCCCAGCGCCTTTTTTATTGTAATAGCAATGCTAAGGTTTCCCTTTTCTTCCCTCTTTCTCCCGATTTCCCACTTTAAAAAATTATGGCGTGACGTCCGATAGGAGAGAATGGAAGAAGAAAACGTGTGGCACCGACCCCAAATAGAATGGGACAAGGACAGGAAAATAATGATGATGGGGAGGAATAAAGAAAATTTCGTGAGAAAAGTTTTCAGCATGAATATGGATGGGTACAATAGAAGAGGAAGGCCAAAGAAATAATGAATAGACTGTGTGAAGTATGATATGGTAAGAGAGAGGGTGTCCGATGAAATGTTAATGTTGGAGGAGTAGTAATTTTTTACGTTAATATGTCCCACGGTTATTGTCCTTCTATTGACATCTACATTCCGAGGCCGCGGTATCTCTTTCGAACAACCCACAACCCCGGCAGGCGGAGGCTCTGGCAAGCCCCTTTGCTTTGCTGACATCTCTTTGAGGCGCGCGTGAAACACAAACGACCCCAAATAACTTACGATAAGGCCAGCCTTATCGTAAGTTATTTGGGGTCGTTTGTGTTTTTTATTATTTAACACTAGCTGTTCCACGCGGTTTCACCCACGCTGCTCAACACCTGTTGGTCGTAGCGTGATGTTATATAGCCTATAGCCTTCCTCAAGAAATGTACTATCCAAAACTAAAAGAATTTTCCAACCAGTAGTCCCTGAGATTAGCGCATTCAAACAAACAAACAATCAGCTTTATAATATTAGTATAGATGTTAAATACTTTAAAACCTAGCTCCAGTAACCATTATGCATCAGCCTTTAAATAAATCGCAAAACAATACTGTAACTCGAGCATATCGAATGCTAGCATCAACCACAACTTTCCATCCCAAACAGTAGTAACAAAACGAGCGTTTTGGACATATTCCAATATCGAAATGTATCTCCCGGCTTTGTTTTGTTTAACTCGAGCCAATTTGGAAGAGGCATAGAGCATGCAATCGCAGAGAGACAATTGAGGCAGTAAAAGTAGAAAATAAGGCTGTCACGGACCACCAGTTTTTATGCGCACGTTGTGTAGTTAAAAATGTAACAAAAAAAAATCTTAGAAGCATATTTTGTATGGTATTGTGGTGTAATATTATTAAATGTCCGATAAGTTGGATTGAATTGTAAGGCACGTCGCCCACACGACCAACAGTCGAGGCGCAGATAAGAGGCACGCCGTAACGAGATTTTCTTTACAAATGTCGTGTGGGCGACGCGCCTAAGTCTCCAATTATTGAGAGTGAGCCCATTGCCCTAAATAAGAACAAATAAGAGTTCTTTTTTTAACTCGACAAATACCTTTCTCCGTCTGGGCGAAGTGACTTAACCACATCAATGTTACTGTTCTTTGTTATTGTTCTTTTACCTTTTGTTTTCCGGGGCTCCTGGAGAACTGGAAACTGGCTGCTGAACTTGAGACAGTTGCTCTCTCCATGCCACCATTAGATCGCACAGGAAGTCTGTCCGTTGAGCGGCGATTTGCCGCGGCAACAGAGTTTACCCCAGTGTAGTACCTTTGTATGCCTCAAGTACAGGCGCGCGAGGACTATTGCCTCCAGATCCCACGGAGGCAAACTCCAGGCTTTCAATGGTAATCTTGAGGTGGATAACCCACATAACTCTTTGTCGTATATGCAGATATACTTATCATTTCAGGAGTAAGTTATTTAAACAGTAACACCCAACGACAAGTTTAATATGTATGTTCCATCTCTAGCAGCGACTGTCGTGGCGTCCTTATGCTCTGTGGTATCATTGCTCAAGTGAACCACTAAACGAAATTCGGCTGCCTTGCCACAGACGTGAAATAAATGTTTGAAGATTTTACGTCGAGTTGCCAGTGTGAAAAATACGGTAAATATGTGTTGTTTTAGATTCTGCTGGAGTACGGTTTTGGATGAGGTCCAAAATGTGTGATTTTCTGGTTTGTCCGCCACTTTTAGATTGTGAGTGAGTGGTATTTTTTCTCTTATTTGCTGACCTCTTTGAGTTAATGGTGACATGGAATGAGCCGTATATGTAGGTACCGCGGTTCCTGAAATAAATGGCAAAGGAAAGAACATGGATGAGTTTTAGCCAGTACAAGTCTGACACTCTCTTTTGCTCCTCCTAGAGTGGGGGAGTTACTAGACGATTTTCCATTCCGAAAAATACACTTAAAATCCAATAATACACTCGTTTTCAAGCATTGACTTAGTTCTTCACTTGTTTTAGTTAAAACATACTGATACAACACAGTTTTAGTTAAATTACACACTCTTATGCCCATAAGAGTGTGTAATTTACACATAGTGTAAGTACTTCTTAATATTCTGTTAGGTCAAACTTAGTAGTTTTGTATGACTTAAACGATTTAAGTAAAAACGTTCAGCATTTTAATAGCCATAAACGTAAGAACAGACCGTTAAGTGAATTAGTTTCATTCTAACGGAAAAATAATTGCTTAATGCCTGAGTCTAGCGATTATTCTGCATGAGTAGAATCGACGACGACTCCGACGGAATACTTCGGGGAACACGATTGGGATTTTTCTCTGTTTGTGCCAATTCACCTTTGCAAAACTCATTAGATCCGTCTTGGTCGTTTATTCCATGAAATTAAGCAAACAGCCAACCTGACATTGACAGCCGCCAACAGTCGTTTATCGTCCTTTTAACCTAAATGGTATTGTAAGATGAATGACAAAATGCTATTTCTCACGATGAGCAGGACTGTCTTCTATCAGAGAGACTCTCATAGATGCACTGACTACCTGTAACGTCTGTCAAAGATCTACAAATGACAGCCGGGACTAACGGCTTAACGTGCTTTCTGAGGCACGAAGGAAACTCGGTAAATAACGGGTTGTCACCCATCCACAGACCAACCTAGGCAAGCGCGGCTTGGCCTAAAGATCGACCCGAGCGGCTGCTATTATTTAGCCACGAGCGCTTCAAAGGCTAAAGAATTTAATTTAATGATGAATCTATTAAATGACATACAAAAGCGTAAATAAACAACTAATTTTGCGTTCTAAATAGAAATTATTCCACATATTATGAAGACAATCTAAGCTTAAACACAACAAATTTTATTACAACCCTAAATATCATTATGACAAGACACAAGTCGACCCATTTAGAGCGTTTAGGGAATTAGAGCTTTCAGCTCCAAGTCCCCTGGGGACCAAAGTCTCAAAGAAAAGTAAAAGTCGTAAATCGCAAAGTTATTTTTTTATCCTTTCGCGACGCGACGGTGGGGAAGTAAATGGCTTGTATTGTTAACTTGTTATTTCATAAATGCTGGACGTATTTAAGTCTTTGTAGACTGTAGGTAAAAGGAAATTAATAAGCAATAATATAACATTATGCTATTCCACGAGGGGTGCTTATAAAACTCTCTGTGTACTGTACAATCACGCCTTTTTATTTTTTTGGGGCGGGAAATCATCAAATAACTTTCCCCGCTCTGGGTGGAACGGGGAGGAGGGTCAGACTTTTACTGTGACCCACCCGTGTTCCTTCTATTGCCTTTTGCATTCCAGGGCCGCGGTATCTCTTTCAAACAACCCGCAACCCCGGCAGGCAGAGGCCCTGGCATCACCCTCTGATTTGCTGACATCTCTTTGAGGCGCGCGTGAAACACTAACGCGCTGTCGACACGGCCTGTCGTCAATAGACGGATGGACGGTGAGCTACCCATTGCTCACCGTCCACAGGCCCGCATCTACGGTGGCCGGGAGTTGTGTTGCGGCGCCCGACGCACACAATAATGCCTTTAGAGCTGTTTTAAAAGCTACCCTTGCGGTGTAGTGCGACTAGCATGTTCGCTGAGAACAGAGTTACTGATTTTGACGGGCTTTTGAGGAGACTCAAAGAATCGTTCCATGTGTATAATTCTACTATGTTGTTATTTCTCTTTCTAT
Organism: Ochropleura leucogaster; assembly: GCA_958449745.1. Classification (NCBI taxonomy): domain Eukaryota; kingdom Metazoa; phylum Arthropoda; class Insecta; order Lepidoptera; family Noctuidae; genus Ochropleura; species Ochropleura leucogaster. Next base: position 16,428,572 of record OY288216.1, read on the forward strand.
GTTGTTTCTTTCTATGTTGTTAATGTGCTCGCCATCCAACCAAGAAAAGTGACCACACGGTTGGGCGCAGTGACTGAGCGATTGACTGCTCTGTTTGTTGCGCGTTCGAGCACCACACTGAACAAATATTTGTATGACGTCGAAGTAGTTATTCCGGGTCTAACTGTTTGTGTATGTGAGTTTGAGTGATAATAAACGCACCCATAATTCAGGAGAGATTTATAATAGGGGCAATATTAAAAAAAAAAACTGACCTGTTTATGAAGTTCGTTAAGTTAGTCACCTCAATTATGAGTTACCTGAATGACCACGAACACTGTCAAGAGTGAATGACTCTTCTTAGTGTTCCACGAAAAAACTACCGAACGGACTTGGATAATATTTGGCACACAGATAGTTTATAGCCAGGATTATACTTTATCCCGACATCAAAATCCTCTAGAACAGTTACCGAAATCCACGCGGGCGTAACCGCGGGTAAACCTAGTCGTTAATATAACTGAAATTTCAGATTCCAGACATATATAGTAACTGGTAAAGACCGAGCAATTTTTCCAGAACTTTTCCGACCACCAGGTAAAGTTGGACCAATCATTAGGTACTGAAGTTAATAAAGTTGGTTCAAATATGTGCCAAGAACTACTCATAGTGCAAACTAGCAAAGTTCAAAGCGATTCTCATTGAACTTATTGGAATATGCTAATTCAGCTCAGACGAGGTCGGCTGGCCAACTTTCCCTATGCCACGCTGCGTTGGCCGAGATTGGCGATATTGGCCCGATGGTCTCTCACCTTTACATTGATGGCTTTGATCATTGAGTTTAAAGAGTAGTTCGGTACAGCTATAGTTGTAGGTTTAGAGAGGAAATCGCTTTTGCAGTAAGTCATCATCTGCCTAGCCTTTTACCAACTATATTGGGGTCGGCTTCCAGTCTAACCGGATGCAGCTGAATATCAGTATTTTACATGGAGCGACTACCTATCTGACCTCCACAATACAGTTGGTACTGGGTAATGCGATACCCTTTGGTAAGACTGGTTCTCAGACTTTCGGAACACAGACTACCTGTAACGGCTGTCAAAGGTCTACAAATGACAGCCGGGACCAACGGCTTAAAGTGCTTTCCGAGGCACGGAGAAAACTCGGTATGTAACGGGTGGTCATCCGTCCACATACCAACCTAGGCAAGCGTGGCTTAACCTAAAGATCGACCCGAGCAGCTGCTATTATTTAGCCACGACCTTTTGCAGTAAGTAATGCTAGTAATCCAATCCTTGAAATAATACCTACAAAATACCGTGTCATGTGTGATGTCAGCAAAGCAGAGAGGCTAGCCACTGCCTGCCGGGTTGCCGGGTTGTTTGAAAGAGATACCGTTGCAAAATCAACTTAAATGCTGCATTAAATTATTATATTAAATTTTAATGTAAAAATTTATAATTAATAAAAAAAAAAAAAATTTTGCTTGGCGCAGTGGCAGAGCGCTCGACTGCTGCGCTGTGTGTCGTGGGTTCTATTTGTATGACCTGCAGATAGTTGCCCCACACTAGGAATTGCTCCTGTATCGTGGGTGCATTTACAAACATACAAGCTCACATACACAAACAGCCAGACCCGAAACAACTATCTGTAGGTCATACAAATATTTGTTCCGTGCAGGGATCGAACCCGCGACACGCAGCGCAGCAGTCGATCGCTCAACTACTGCGCCAACCGTGTCGTCTAATTTAAATCGTTCCTGATATTTCGGCGCTGTTAAAAACGTCGAGATCGGTGATGGTATTTTAAAATCATAACGTTTATACTGAGCGCACGTGTTAGGTCCTCCGGTTGCGTTCGAAATACGTTTCGATAGAAATACTAAAGGCATTCCTAATTGAAAACGCCCACTAGTTGTTTTTAGGGTTCCGTAGTCAACTAGGAACCCTTATAGTTTCGCCATGTCTGTCTGTCCGTCCGTCCGTCCGTCCGTCCGTCCGTCCTCGCTTAATCTCTGTGACCGTTAGCACTAGAAAGCTGAAATTTGGTACCAATATGTATATCAATCACGCCGACAAAGTGGTAAAATAAAAATTGGAAAAAAATGTTTTATTAGGGTAGCCACCCTATATGTAAAGTGGGAAGTGATTTTTTTTTTAATTTCAACCCTAACGTGTGATATATTGTTGGAAAGGTATTTAAAAATGAATAGGGGTTTACTAAGATCATTTTTTGATAATGTCAATAATTTCGGAAATAATCGCTCCAAAAGTAAAAAACAATGTGTCCCCCCCCCTCTAACTTTTGAACCATAAGTCTAAAAAATATGAAAAAAATCTGAAAAGTAGAACTTTATAAGGACTTTCTATGAAAATTATTTTGAACTTGATTGACACAACAGTTTTTGTACAAAAAAGACAAAAAGTTGTACAAAATAATTTCTGGACTAAGTTTGTAGTTTAATCGTATATGCAAGCTTTTTTTGTAACTTTGTTTACATATTTTATTATCCTGAACGTATCTTTTTTCAAACAAAAAAAGAATTATTGAAATCGGTTCACGCAATCCAAAATTACCACCGAAATTGCACGTCTTTGTATTAATTAGTAACCCAATTCCTCGAGAGATGGCGCTGTAGGTACTTATTACATTGGATCGGGTATTACCGAATTGTTCGGTTGGCCTCATAACTGGGAACACTTATTGTGACGGACGGGAAACTACGGAACCCTACACTGAGCGTGGCCCGACACGCTCTTGGCCGGTTTTTATTGTTCCAAACCTCAAAAGAAAAAAAAACTAAAACCTAATAGTATCACTTTATTGTCCATGTGTCTGTTTGTCAGTTAATACCCTTATTTTGAGAACCCTGAAGACGGACATAGCCTAACTTTTTTTTTAAATTAGAAATGTGGTAGAAATAAGGAAGAAAAGGGAAAACTTAACTTTGCTATTACAATAAATAAAAACCTTAGCCTCTTTCTTTAAAACAAATTATAACAACTTTCAACACATTAATTATGTTAGCAAATTTAATTAACAGAAAGTCTTGAGAAGACTCTTAGCATAAAATATCAAATAATTCCTACATCTACCATTCATATTAAATTAAGAAACGTATCTCGTGTCAGTACGATCTAACTCCTAGTAATTTAACCTTTTGACCGCCAATGGCATGTATAGATGCCATGCGCAAGCGTGCCCTGTGCGCCACCGACATCTATAGATGCCAAGAAACAGATCATAGAAAAATACAAAATAAACATATTAAATCATTACTTTAACGTGTTTTATTGATACATTTGATTTCATTGAATTTGTGGCTTGGCGTGGAGGGCACGGCGAAGCGTTATTACTCTGGCGGTCAAAAGGTTAATTAACTAAGTACGGAGACACGGAATAGATAATGCACAGAAGAACATCTTTATGAAGTGAGTGAATTCTCACGCACACATAGACATCTAGAATCATTCATTTTGCGTGCGTTCATTCCTTGCATCCCTGGCGGGGGCAGTAATGCATAACCTCCTTCGTTGATTTTTATATATGACTAGCTTCTGCCCGCAACTTCGTCCGCGTGGCATAGTTACTTTGGGCTAACGCTAACTTTAACACGCCTGATGAATCGATCGATCTTTCTCTTCCGTTATTCTCCCCTTATCCCACTTTAAAGGAAAAATATAGCCCAGCCTAGCCTCTATCCGTCTCCAAGGTCCCAACTATCTCTGTACCAAAATTCACCAAAATCGGTTGGGCCATTTAAGCGTGAATATGTAACAAATAAACAAACTCACTTTCGCTTTGATAATATTATTATAGTACACGTATGGAATTTGCATCAGATATCAATTTTCAACTTAAAAAATGAATGAATTAAACAAAAGTCACCGACTTCTGAAAGTAAATAAATTTTTCAGTTATTAGTATTTTTTATTTCAAAATTGTTATTTGTTGTATAAGATTTTGTGTAATATACTACACAAAGTCTTAAGAAATAAAATTATCAAGTGAAAAAGATAGATAGATAAGTCCATAATCAAGTACCACTTGATTTAATTTGATTTTTCCTCGCGCTTTTCCTTCTCAGGCCGAAAGAGAAACAACGATATGATGCCGCTAAATAAAACTATTAAAAATAAGAAATTTAAATCAGAAGAACGAAAAATCACTCATGTGAAATGTATTGCATGTTGAACCTTATCGTAATGCAATACGGGCCAGTTTTAGGCCCAATTATTCCAAAAGAGTTCCCAAACCCGAATACACAGCCATAGTAACGTTTTCTTAAACCAAAGTGCTAGTAATATTATCATCGTTTTACATAACTTTACATTCATAAAAAACTGTCCCACAGAGGAAGGGGAATAAGTGAACCGAATGAATTTCGATTATTACATATACATATGATATACACACGATTTTAGTTTTTAAATGTGTAACAGTACACATTTAAAAACTTCTTCAAGAACTCCTTTTGAAATTGTACTTTAAAAAAAAATAAGAGTTTGCTAAAAATAATAATAATTTACTGCAGTGCCAAACAGAGATAAGATAGAGCGGGCGTCGGGAGACGACTCCCGGCCACCGTAGATGCGGGTCTGTGGACTTTGAGCAATGGGTAGCTCACCGTCTGTCCGTCTTTTGACGACAGGCCGTGTGAACGGCGCGTTAGTGTTTCACGCGCCCCAAAGATATGTCAGCAAAGCAGAGGGGCCAGCCAGGAATACCGCCTGCCGGGGTTGCGGATTGTTCGACAGAAATACCGCGGCCCCGGAACGTAAAAGGCAATAGAAGGACAATAACTGTAGGACATATTAGTCAGTACAAGTCTGGGACTCCCCCCCGCTACGCCCAGAGTGGGGGAAGTTATTTGATGGTTTCCCATCCGCAAAAAAGCCTTCTCCGTACAAAGAGAGATATAGTCTTAGAGTAGAGCATTTTAAGGCTGACATTGATATTAGTTTCTGGCCTTGACGACACCCATAATTTTGTATCTTCTCTCTCTTTTTTAAGTACCGATAAAACGGTCCATTAAATCATCAAAATTGGTTCAGTAGGTCTAATTACCGGAACTAGGCGACTGATAACGTACTTAACGTCTGCGAGACGTAGCTGGGGCATCATTACGCAAAGCATTTGGGAGTCTGCCAGACGTACTCGCGGCTATTGCCAAATGGGACGATACGTATGGTTATGGGATGTTGTTTTGCTCTGAGCCTTTATCTTTGTAATTGATGTGGTTGGTTTGTGCCTCTTCGTTTTGTGCCATTGCTGTTGTTATTACTATTTTTTGTATGTTAGTTATTGTCGGATTTATCGTGCCTCGGAAAGCACGTTAAGTTGTTGGTCCCGGCTGTCATTTGTAGATCTTTGACAGTCGTTAGAGATAGTCAGTGTCCTCAAAGTCTGACAACCAGTCTTACCGAGAGAGGTCAGATAGCAGTAGCTCCATGTAAAATACTGGCATTCAGCTGCATCCAGTAAGACTGGAAGCCGACACCGTAGTAGAGAGATCAGATTAAAATGGTTTTGTACCTGTACCTATAACATGTAATACAGGGCGGGGCTATTGCTTTTAATAATGTATTCATTTTGTGACCACAGGGTATTATGATGCCGTATAAAAAAATTGATCCATACAATGTCCCGCGGAAAGACATACAAAATAGCGGTGTTCGTTCAAGTATTTTTTTTCGTAAAAACATTGCCCTTCAAACGCACCCACGATACAGGAGAAATACCTAGATATTTTTCCTGTATCGTGGGTGCGTTTACAAACATTTAAACTCACATAAACATACAGCCAGACACTTAACAATAAATTACTATTACTTACATTTAACTACTTTTACTTACATTTAAGTTCTACATTTTTAAAACGGAAAAATACTACATATTATACTTACTCTTAAGAAAACATATGTCAGCTAAATTAAACAGTCAATTAATAGTGTCAGAGTCAGTTTCCTGAGGCAACCGGGTACAAATCTGAGAATTTTCTTGATCAGATAATATGAGAAAATAAGATGGGAAAATATATGTATTTGTGTACGACTTATAGATTAGACTAGCTTTCGCCCGCGGCTGCGCCCGCGTTAAATTTGGGGTAACACAGTTCCCCTTGCGCCTTATTGATTTGTAATAGCAACGCGAAGTTTTCCCTTCTCTTCCCTCTTTCTCCCTCACATCCCACTTTTTTCAAAAAAATATTAGCCTATGTCCGTCTCCTGGTTCCCAACTATCTCTGTACCAAAATTCATCCAAATCGGTTCAGCCATTAAAGCGTGAAGAGGTAACAAACAAACAAACAAACAAACTCACTTTCGCTTTTATAATATTAGTAAGGATTTGTTTCTTATTACTCGTTGATTTCGTATTCAAAGGAAATTAGATTGTGTTATAATATATTGTTGGTTCTCAAAACGACTGTATGTTGTTTTGTTTGTTTAAAAAAGATATGTTATACTCAAGAAGGGGACCCGTATAAATGTAGCAATGAACAATTCAATTATTGAGGTTCTCTCCCTCAAACGCCCGGCCACCTTCGCTAGCATGACTGCTTCGCAGAAGGAGGTGACCGCTTCCCATTCCCTCTCGCTCCGGAGCATGGACTGAACCAGGGCCGGACGCGAGAGATCGCCGACCTATAAAACGCTTTATAAAAAAAAAAAACGCTGCCCGATCCAGTAGCATAGACATCTACTGACAAAACCGCGGACAAAACCTAGTCTCGTCTAAAGCTAAAGTTTCGAAATAAAGATAATAGATAAGATGTGTATTCATTCGAGAATATTCTCTTTTAGACATGAAATATTCATAATGGCGCCGAATAACGGATTAGTCCTAAATAAACTGAACCCGATCTGAACGAATAACTTTATTTTTTTCTGATATCTTGAAAGGTTAACTTAGATAAGTTTAAGTGAGAAATAGTGTACGAAGTAAGAATAAAGCTTAGTTTGAATTTTAATATTATCGCGAAGTGTTTTTGGTATTCCGTACCTAAATAGGAAAAACGAATTATCTATTATATATATTACTAGCTGTGCCCAGCGGTTTCACCCGCTGCTCACTTAGGGGTATGAAAAATAGATGTTGGTCGATTCTCAGACCTACCCGATATGTACAAAAAATTTCGTTTAAATCGGTCCAGCCGTTTCGATGGAGTATGCCAACGAAAACTGTGACACGAGAATATTATATATTAGATTATAGGATCACTTTTCTGTCTGTCTGTCTGTCAAGACGATTTATCTTGAAAAAGCGTGGAAAATCGAATTGCAATTAAAATCATATACATACTCAAGAATGTGATGTTTTGGAACTGTGAAAAACCTCAGGCTTATAATTCTACGGAGTCAAAACATATGGTCGTTTAAGTGCGCTAGTCCGACTGACACTTAACCGGTTTTTTGAACTAGACATATTATTTCTGTGGATGATACAGATTTATGTGAGAATCGTAGTGTTTCCAAATTAAAGCCACTTAGTGCAGTTTTAGACTAATGTATTTTTTATGCGCTTCGATAAATCGAACGCGTGTACATGCGCCAAAACCCACATTAATAACCTATTATGTTTCTGCTTAAGCAGCCATTTAATTCGCCAATTAAATTTAGTAAGACTTGTACTGACTAAAACCCACCTATGTTCTTTCTATTGCCCTTTACGTTCCGAGGCCGCGGTATCTCTTTCGAACAACCCGCAACCCCGGCAGGCGGAGGCTCTGGCAAACTCCTCTGCTTTGCTGACTCTCTTTGAGGCGCAAGTGAAACACGAATGCGCCCTCGACACGGCCTGTCGTCAATCGACGGACGGACGGTGAGCTGCCCATTGCTCACCGTCCACAGGCCCGCATCTACGGTGGCCGGGAGTCGTCTTGCGGCGCCCAGCGCCCTGGGCGTCTCCCGTGGTGACTGGGTTGGCCTGATGTTCTCTCCCTCAAACGCCCGGCCTCCTCTTTTGCTAGCATTACTGCTTCGCAGAAGGAGGTGACCGCTTCCCATTCTCTCTCGCTCCGGACCAGGGCCGGACGCGAGAGATCGCCGCCGCCGATCGCCTCCACGAGGGCACGGCGGGCTCCGCCCAATCTGGGCAGATCGCCACTGTGTGCTCCACCATGTATTTAAGACGCCTTGAGCTTGCAATTCGAACTTGTGCATGCTCACACTCGCGCCAACACTAACACGAATTCCGCGTGCATCAAAAGGCGCGCATATACGCCACACGAAGAAGGATTACTGGGTCATTACTCAGTTCCCCATCTCATAATAGGCATAATCGTATAATATATTACGATGAAGCAGCTTTGGTTTAATAAAAGTTACCCATCACAGTCAAATTCGAAACTCATGAAAAGTTATGACAAGCTTATTACAAAATGTATGTTTAAACTGACGTTTCCTGACATAACTTTATTCAGAGTTTACTAATAAGAAAACCATGTGTATTTAATAGATTTTGACGGTACGGTTGACCTGGTTGTTAAGCGATTGGCTGCTGAATCGCGTGTTTAGGGTTCGATACCCGCACGGAACAAATATTTGTGAGTCTGGCGGTTTGTGTATGTTCAAAAATCAAAATCAAAAGTCATTTATTCAAATTAGGCTGATAATCAGCACTTTTTGAACGTCAGATTACAAGAGACAGTCCCACAAAAACGCCCTGCCCTTCGATTCCGGCACTGTACAATTATTTGTGTAAGTGAGAAGATCTGGTGGTTTGTGTATATGCATAAATAAGTAAACGGAACCACGATACAAGAAACCTCTTGCTGAAAATATTTATAAAAAAAAAATACAGGCCAAGAGCGAGTCACACTTGTGCACAATTTTTTTTCCTTTTGTGGTTTGGAACCCTAAAAATTAAGCCCTTATGTCACCTTTCATTAAACAAGTAAGACAAATTTTAATTTGGTTAGAAGCATAACATTCCACACCAAAATAAATAATATTCATGGCTTAAATAAGACAGATTAAAAACAAACACAAACTGTGGTACAAACACACAGTGACATTATGGAAAAGACGTTAAGCCACGTCAAGTGTTCCCTTTGGAATAGACCCAAATAATTTACCCTCTAATGGACAAATTGAATTAAAAGGGGCTCCGACCTACACTCATTAATACAGGCATTGTGGAAGTTATCTTGCCATCCTTCCTTTATTTTTATTTTTTGGGAAATCAACAAATAACTTCCCCTGCTCTGGGCGGAGCGGGGAGACTAAGACCCACCCATGTTCTTTCTATTGCCCTTTATGTTCCGGGGCCGCGGTATCTCTTTCGAACAACACGCAACCCCGGCAGGCGGTAGCCCTGGCGGGGCGTCCCAAAACCAATTCGAGAACAGCTAAGCTATAATGAAAGTTTCACAAACTCTATAAAATAAAGAAAAACTTACATTCTCTATTAGAAAAAATCCCCAAAGGGAATAAGCATGTTTTTTTTTCTTTATTTTATTTAATGAAAAACAGTTACACGAAATCAAGAAATTTCAACTACTACTTGTCACAAAAAAATAAAATTAAAGTTTCACAAATTTTCTACTGCAATTCAATGGTCTACAAATATCGCGGCCATGATGTGACGTCATTTACTTCAATTTCCTTTTTTAGAACCTAATTTTAGCTTTTAATAAAATTATATAAAAATTGAAAGTTTTATTCTAGCAGTTTTCAAGCTAATGTCTTTGACACATGGACTTTGACGTCACTACCGGCATTATGTCAAACGATGCGTTTTCCATTGCATTTTTACGTCTTCACGCATAAATCGCAAAACCGATATTGATGAATTTTGGTACAGAGATAGTTGGAACTCTGGAGACGGACACAGACTATATTTATTTTTTAAAGAGAGAAATGAGGGAGAAAGAGGGAAGAAACGGGAAAACTTAGCTTTGCTATTACAATAAATAAGGCGCGAGGACAAAAACTATAGGTAGCAGGTACCTGCAAATCAGGAAAGGGGAACTGTGTTACACCAAATTTAACGAGAGCGAAGCCAGGGGCAAAAGCTAGTAGTATTATAAATGTGAATGTTTATGAGGATGGATGGATGTATTCATGTTTGTTACTCTTTCACGCACAAAATTACTGAACGGATCTTGATGAAATTTGGCACAGAGGTAGATTAATATCACATGCGATACATTTTTTTTCGCCTACGGTCCCGTCCACCCCCCATTTTAGGGACTTGTCTCCAACTCTTCAACAATTTGCACAAAAAAAATCATGTCAAATCGTCGCTCCATTATGCCGTAAAAGATTAACAAACAAACAGACACACACATACACTTTTCTATTCATAATAATAGTACGGATATATAGATTAGGTACACCTCTGCCTAACCCCTTCGGAAATACCAATATGCAACTCACTGTAGTTACTTAACGTCAACATCAATGAAATCCAGACTATAACACTCCCCGCAAGAAAATTCCAACCACAAAAATGACCTTCGCGACAACACTATCCAAAAATCAACACGAGAACCGTCCACTGAACAAACAGAAACCGTAGCTTGACAAACACCGCCTTTTTACCGGCCCCTAAAACGCGCCGCTCGTGCAAAGGGCACCTAACTAGCTGAAATGCCAAGGTGAGTCGTGGGCGGGCTTAAGGCTTGTACGCAAAAACTGCGATGTGACGTCGCATCTTAAAAATCATTGCAAGAACTTTATTTATTTATTGTTATTTCACTTACATCGTTTTTATAGGTGAAAAACCCAATACTAAATCCAATATTTACTTTAAAATCATTAGTTACTAAAAGCACTAAGTAATTGAATTCTCTTCTCTAGAGGCATACTGTTACTCTTTACTACAGGCTACGTGTAGCCTATCTAAGAGGACGGTAACCCCGACCTTTTTATCAAACCAGTGTTTATTTGTTAAGTGCAACTGTTATATTGTATTTACTGCAATACCATTTATGAAATAAAGTTTTTTATTTACAACAATTTAGTCCCAACTTCCACATTCAGAGACGACAAAACCAATCAGAGCACGAATCCGAGTATGTCAACACTTACAAGTAAAACAGATGACAATATGTTAACTTGATTCTAATTCTTTTTCTCTTAAAACTTGTTAACAATAACAGAAATGCGAACTTTTTTTTACGATCCACTTGACCTAGTTTACAAAATACGTTCCGTACGGTTGACGGTCGTCGAAGGAATGGTCAACCGAATCGTGGAAGAGTCTTGCCGCTCGGAATCGCATCACGCCTAATCGCAAGTTTTGTGTACAAGCCCTTACTTACGTTCCGTCGGAATTGTATAACGGCTCTGTTGTTACAGGTGTAGGCAGGTGACGGTGACAGTTGTGTGTGGATGTAGAAACGAGTATTGGTTGTTTTGAGAATTAAGAAAATTGAAGGAATAGCTAGTCTCAATGTTAAATCATTGTGACACGAGAATTTGATATCTAATACATAAAATTCTTATGTCACAATGTTTGTTCGGATACCTTACTCCTCCAAAATGGCTCGACCGCTTCTTATGATTTTTATGCATATTCAGTAAGTCTGAGAATCGGCTACCATCTATATTTTAAACCCCTAAGTGATAAGGGGGACATGAGCAGCGAGTGAAACTCCTGGGCACAGCTAGTCTTAATATAGAAGTACGTGTTCGTCCAAACTCCTAAAAGTCTGGACTGTAGAGACTAAAAAATATTTAATTAAAGGTCTCTTTAATCAATTGGTTCTAGTCAAATGAGACTCACGGGATGAGTTTACTAATTATTTTATTGTATTTGCTGTTAAGGTGAAGTGTTTTTGAATTTCGCATTTGAGTACATACGTGTAGAAAACTGTTGGGGGAATTGACTGGTGCAGTGGTCATTAAGCAACTACTACCATACCATGACGTCTTAAAGCAGAACTTATTCCGCTGAGGGAAAGGGACAGAGCTATACAGGGTGTCTAGCACCATCTCTTTCACTTACGCAACGGCCTACTGTAGACCAAATTGTTCCATACAGGATTTTGGAGTAACAGCAACGGAGTCTTGATATACTATCTCACCAGCCAATGGTTTTTTTTAAACACTTGATTTTTGATATGTTGATGATTTTTGTTATGATAACAAAATGTCAAAAACATTCAATAAAAAACGAAACCAATATTTGCATACCAGTAACTAAAATTAACAACGGCCGGTATCAACATTTGTGGCAAAAACCACTTTCATGATGGCCGTTGAGCAAAAATATGTACGCGGTACGCTCAAACAAAACTAAAAATACATATAAAAATGAAAATATGGAGTGCTTGCATAAAAACTAAAAGGCACTTGAACAGGTGTCCGTGAAATGGGTTCAATTGAAACGTTTCCAAATAAATTCGGTGAGTAGACTGTGGCCGTACTCAGTTCAACACTTTGGAGGGTGGAGCGCACTGTTGTCGGAAACTATGGTTTCATTTAAAATAGTATTGGAATTTTTTGGCTTGTTTTTTAGTTATAGGTAGGTATAGAGTATCTTCTTAGTTTGCTCTTGACGCGTTGATAATTAAAATGTGTCTGTTACTGGTTTATAGCGCATTGTGTTTGATTATAAGGACTTGTACTCAGACAATGAAAAATCTTTAAACAGTCTGTGGAAATGTCTGAATTTCCTTTCTTGAGAAATTGATGTGCTATTTGTACCAAAGGATACCGTATTTTCCAGTAGTAGTAGTAGTAACTTGTGGTTGTGAAGTTTCGATAAGCAGTGGCTTCATTTAATATACTGGTTAATAAAGTGCATTTTGTTAAGACGGCAAGTCGACTCTAATGATGTTAGAATAAAGCTTGGCAGATGCTCATACCTACATTCATTCGAAACCTCAAAAAAAGGTCCAGTGCGCACAACAGAGCCATATCTGGTTTACCATTACTTTTTTACCTAATCTCTTATCAGATTAAAACCATTTCAATGTGAAACAGAATCACATTCGCCATAGTACATGCAGATTATTCAAACATGGTTAAAAAGTAATGGAACAAGTCAATATTTTTACGCATAATATGGTATTACGATAACAATATTTATGCTTGTGTAATTTAGTTTATACATACAAGATAACCATGCTAAAGAATTTATTTCGAAGTGGTTTTCTGTATGTGATACCTCTTATGAAACCTAAAAAGAGGCTATATCTAAAATCACTACACGGCTATATCAAATTGGTTTATAAGAAAATGGTAATAACCCAAACATTCAATTTTTCATTCACCGCTCTTGAAACAAAGACTGAAGAAACATCGACGCAACGCTAAGTACAAAATAATTACAGCAATCAGTATGTGGAGAGGCGGATAACTGGTGCTTCCACCCTTCAGTATACAATTAAAATGCGATACGTTAACACATAAAACGTAGATTGGATTTTCATTGAGAGTTTTTCAACCCGGTTTTTATTTTTATTCATGTGCCATATTAAGTAACTACCTACGTACATACTCGTATGTATAAATGTTACGGGCAACGTGATTAACTGGGCATTATTAATAAGGACCGGCCATTATTAATAATGCCCAAGAACGATGGGCAAAGTGATTAATTTATCACTTTGACCGGCCATTATTAATAATGCCCGACCTACCCGTGATCCATGTATCAGTCAGTTTTTGAGATGACTTGAATTTATCACTTGGACCGATATTTTATTATAAATAATCCCTACTTGTAACCGGGCAATGTGGAAACTTGGACCGCGGCCGTGCTTTGCAACATGCAAGAGGCTCGTACAAGCGGGGGGGGGGAGAGCCGCGCGAGCCCGCAGCGACGTATAAGGCGCGTCGCCCACACGACCAAGAGTCGAGGCGCAGTCGTGGCGCGGGCGCGTTAGGCGCGTCGCCCACACGACATTTGTAAAGAAAATTTCACATCAGAGTCACGCCACAACGAGATTTTTTTACGCGCCTCGACTCTTGGTCGTGTGGGCGACGCGCCTTAGTTCGCAATAATATTTTTTAACGATAGGCTAGGTTAGGTTATTACATTTTTAACTACTGTGTTCAATAGTTTATTTTTGTTAATTTTCATAAAAATATTGTAAGTTTAATTTCATTTAATAAACAAAAACACTATAGTTTACCAATTTTATTACTTTGCCCAAGACAGGGTTTGTATTATTCTTAATGGCCGGGAAAAGACTAATCATGCTGTTTTAATCACATTGCCCAATTGAGTCGGGCATTATTAATACAGACCGACAGTTTAACTGAAATAAAGATTTATGTTTATGTTATTGGGTGATTTTTTGTTTTTTCTTGGGTATTGTTTGCAAAAAGCCTGCCACACTATTCCCAAACCACCTTCAAAATAGATGAACTGTAATGGGGCTGATCCATGCATTATGTTCTGTGAAATGGTGCTGTCAGTCGTTACTAGTCAGCTCTAAGCTGCCACGGATTATATTAATTCATCTATTAATTAATTCCTGATTTTAGTAATTGTACAATTGAAATAAATACTTTGAGTTTAAGTTTTACCACTTCTGAAAGGCAAAAATCAAAATCTCTATCAATTCTTATTTATTTCAATTAGACCATTACAGGCACTTTTGAATGTCAAAAAAAAAACAAAATGTTAAAGCTACAGTCCCGGTCACAAGACATAATAACTTGTGAAAGTACTGTAGTTGCCCATTCCAAAGCATTGATCTCTATGGAGAAGAATGGGCAAGAAACTCCATGGACACTCCTTTAAAATGGCAGGCAGAATCAACAATGGCAACCACTAAAAAAGTCACCATCTATAAAGTAATGAAAAGTCACTTATTGACATGACCTGTAATAGTAAATTTTGATTCAAATGAAGGAATGTTCTCGGATTTACACACGAGCCGTTAGAAGCCGAGAACAGGAGTGGTAATTTTTCACGTAAATCAAATGACGTGTTTCAATACAAAAATGGAAAATTAAATCACAAAACAAAAGCATTTCTGTAATTGATCACAACTATTATTCTTATTTTGTTTTTTTCACCACGTTTTCTCTTCTCAGGCTGAATGAGAAAAATAAATACATTCCTGCAATAAAATTAACTTTGACATTCCTGTAATTTTAATTAAATTTGTCATTTTTGTAATTTATCCATTTTGGCATGCTTGTATTCTTATTTTGATTATTTACATTTTCTAACAATTTTGAACAAATCAATATGCCAATCAAACAATAAGAAAGATGGCATATCAAAAAATTTGCATGCTGAATTATGTAAAGTATTGTAATTTAAAATCTGTAAACACCATATTTCATGAAAATAGATGATTTATTTAGTACTAGCTGTTCCTCGCGGTTTCACCCACGCTGCTCAGCACCTGTTGGTCTTAGCGTGATGTTATATAGCCTATAGCCTTCCTCAAGAAATGGACTATCCAACACTAAAAGAATTATCCAATTCCAACCAGTAGTCCCTGAGATTAGCGCGTTCAAACAAACAAACAAACAAACTCTTCAGCTTTATAATATTAGTATAGATTTCACGAATACTTTTCAAATACAATTTTTAAAATAATACCTTCAACAAAAAACAGACATGGTCGGTAGCATCCTTACTAATATTATAAAAGCTAAAGTCAGTTTGTTTGTTAAGTCTTCACGCCCAAAAGGTTAAACCGATTTTGAAGAATTATGGTACAAAGATAGTTGGGACCCTGGAGACGGGCATAGGCTAAGTTTTTTTTTTAATACTGAGAAACGAGGGAGAAATAGGGAAGAATAGGAGAAACTTAGCATTGCTATTACAATAAGTACAGGCAAAAAATACAGGTAGCAGGTACATGCAAAACAGGAAAGGGGAACTGTGTTACCACGAATTTAACGCGAGCGAAGCCGTGGCCAAAGGTCTATAAAAGGACTATATTATTATACATCAGTGGCGGTCGGCATTGAGGAGGCCTCCCCGCGGCAATACGGGGATGGAAAGGCCATCAAGAAAATGGTCAACGTAATTTCCAAGTATTTTTTTTATATAACTTGCAGGGTTATTTAGGACATCGCAATCTTTTTGGGTTTATTTATATCTAATAAAGATCCCTTTTGTCGTTCCGATTTTTAAACCAATTTAAAATAATAAATAAATATCTTGGGACAACTCACACACGGCTATCTGATCCCAAGCTAAGCAGAGCTTGTGTTATGGTAACCAGACAACTGATCTACATACTTATATAATTTATAAATACATACATATTATAGATAAATCACACCCAGACACAGAACAAACAATCATGTTCATCACACAAAGTTTGCCCTGGGTGGGAATCGAACCCACGACCTCCGGCTCAGCAGTCAGGGTCACTAACCACTAGACCAAGAGGCCCGTCAAATTATCCACTTAGATTATTCTTTTGAACTGTGTGTTAATAAATGTCTTATAACTGTATTTTTTTTGTTGTAGGTAGTTTATTCTGACAAAAAACTGTTCTTTTTTATTTATTATATTTAAGTATTTACTTACTTTTCTTGACATTAAAAAGTGCCTGTAATGGTCTAATTGAAATATGCTTTGATTTGATTTGACTCAGTAGTTTTTAGGATTATTCACTATCTATTAAGTATTGAACAATTACAATGTAAACATAATATATTTAATAACATTAGGCTCTGCCTTTTTTTTCGCATGAGAAATAATCAAATAACTTCTCCCGCTCTGGGCGGAGCGGGGGGTAGTTTCAGACTTACAGACTAAAGCCTACCCATGTTCCTTCTTTTGCCCTTTATATTCCGGGGCCACAGCATCTCTTTCGGCAACCCGCAACCCTGGCAAGCAGTGGCCTTGGCAGGCCCCTCTGTAAAGATTTGCTATGCGAATAAATTAGAAACACAGAAATTATTATTACTAACATCTTACAAGATATTTTTTTGTTTTCTTATGGGATATTTAGTTGCTGCGAGGAGCTTGATGTACTGGAATTTGAGGCTTCATTATATGTTACTTCAAGTTTAAGTTATTTCTGTAATTTGTACTTTATTGCTTATATAAATCAGAGGACGATTCACGTTCATTCATCCTTACTTATATTATATACAGGGTCATTGAAAAAATACCCGAAACCTCTTAATCCTGCCTTCATATCATGACCCTGAACAACATTTGTTCTACGACTTTTCAAATTTCGAAGCATTTTTTTTCCATACAAAAAAATAACCTTAGTCAAAATTTTGCATATATCATTGTGACCGACGACGAAAGGGAGCCGCCCGGCCGCGCCGCGCGGCTAGATCAAACGCGGCGCCACGCTCAAGGAAGCGAGCGGGCGCACAGCGCGGGGTTCGGGGTGACAGTCGCATGAGTGCCTTACTCGTAAGAACACGCGTGCGCGTATACCGCTATCGAAATTCGCGCGTATTAGTAAATTAACTACATATTAGCGGTTTCATATTTTGAATTCAATTTACTTCATCCATCTGTTGATATTGAAGAATGTGTTATGTAGATACATACTTGTAATGCGATGAAATATTCAGGGGTCAATGTACTACTTGTATGTTGCCTACATTTATTTATTTTACTTGATTTTGGTTGCTTGCACTTAATAATCGCCAATAATTGAGCAAATCTTCTGTAGGTACGGTACCTACCTTGTTAAACGCAAGTCGACAAGGTCCAATTCAACATGAGCGCGGCGCGGCTATCAAAGTGGGTACGCGTGTAGTATACGCAAATTTTACAGACGTCAAATAAATGAAAACAAATTGTTTTTGGCTACGTTGTTTAGTTGAGGTCAAAGTCGTAGAACAAATGTTGTTCAGGGTCATGATATGAAGGCAGGATTAAGAGGTTTCGGGTATTTTTTCAATGACCCTGTATAAAAGCAAATTGGAGTTTGTTTGTTAAGACTTCACGCCTAAATGGCTAAACCGATTTGATGAATTTTGGAACAGACAGATAGTTGGGAGACGGACATAGGTTAAAAAAAATGAGAAAAGGAGGAGAAAAAGAGAAGAAAGGGGGAGAGAAAGATATTTTTTTTCGATTATCACACGGATTAAAGTTAGCCCAAAGTAACTATGCCACGCGGATGAAGTCGCGGAAGCTTGTACATAATAATTCAATGATTAAAATAAATCTTCTTAGCGTGTCAATTACGATATAAGTAAATTAAAAAATTGTCACTAAGAATTTCAACATAATTCATTCGTACATTTATTTATTTTTTAACATAAAATTACATTTTTAAATATTTCTTAAAATCATACAAAAAAAAAACATTTAAAAATATAAAAATAGTAGCCCACCGGTATCGGGAACAGGGTCCAAGCTACCGGCGGTCAGGGCTCCAGAGAAAGGAACCTCCTAACAATACGAGCCGTGTCCAGGAGTACCGCTTTCTGTATCAAGCCCTTGATCCAGCTGCCTAACGAGAGCCTTCTTAGGTATTGGTCGAGGCTCTTGGCAATTAAGCCATTGGCAGATACGACTATCGGCACAATGATCGCTGAGTCCACATCCCACATGTCGACAACCTCGCGAGCCAAGTCAATATACTTCATTTGTTTATCTTTCTCGGCTTTCACGAGGTTCTCATCATGCGGGACTGTTATGTCAACAATCATTGCGCGCCGCTCTGATCGATCCACCACCACTATATCAGGCTTGTTGGCAACAATAGTCCTGTCAGTGATGATGGATCGATCCCAGTACAATGTGATATTGCCATGTTCAAGAACTGGGTCGGGCTCATACCTGTAGTACGGCACTTCCGATTCCACAAGATTGTATTTTAGAGCAAGTTGCTGATGGATAATCCTGGCTACAAGGTTGTGTCTATGCAAGTACTCTCCGTTAGCTAGACGAGAACAACCGGAGATAATGTGTCGAATTGATTCACCCGGACGGTGGCATGCCCGACATATGTCAACCGTGCCGTCCTTCACAATAAATCTCCGGTAGTTATTTGTCATCATAACTTCATCCATAATTGCACAGACAAAACCTTCAGTTTCTCCAAAGAGATCCCCGGAACGTAGCCAGGCTACGGACGCTGAATGATCTACATCGGGTCCATGTAGGGCCCGGAAAAAGCGTCCGTGAAGCTCCTTACTCTGCCATACCTCCCTGCGGTCGTTAGTGTCAAGCACTACAGGTTTGCACCAGTTCTCTTTAGCCAAGGAGAGCGGGGTGAGGCCTTTGTCCACTGCAACCACATCCCGATGCATTCCCACGTCGGTTTCTAGGAAATATTCCCTGAGGCTGCATATCTCGCGATTGTGGAGAGTCTTGGCGTTTAAAAAACCTCGACCACCACAACTCCGCGGGATATACAGTCTCATAACCGAAGAACGTGGGTGATGCATACGAAATGCCGTTAACAATGTACGGACCTTCCTATCTAGGGCGTCCAGTTCTGTTTGAGTCCATTTGAGTATGCCGAAAGAGTACATCAAAACCGGCATGACCCAACCGTTAAAAGCACGCACCTTGTTTCCGCCTGATAAAAGACTATTAAATACTTTTCTCAGGCGGCCAAAGAAGCGTTCCTTCAACGATTGCTTCATGTCAGCAACATTGATGCCCAGCGCTTCCGACATCCCCAAATACTTGTAGGTTTCGGTTGCTGAGAGGGATCTAAGGTGTATGGAATCTGAGAGCTGGGTTCCCACAGATTCCACAATTTCCCCTCGCTTTACATGCATGACCGCACATTTGTCCACACCAAATTCCATCCTGATGGCGCTACTGAAAGTTTCAGTTACCTTCAGTAGCTCCATCAGCTGCAAATCGTTGGGGGCAAAGAGTTTCAGGTCATCCATGTAAAGGAGGTGAGATATAACCTGACCACCTCTCCTCAATCGATAGCCGAGACCTGAATTCTCCAGCAACGTGCTTAGAGGATTCAAGGCTAAGCAGAACCAAAGTGGACTCAAACTATCGCCCTGGAATATTCCTCGCTCTATCCTTATCGGTTCACTATTCCTCCGAATCTGCCGGCATCCTGGATAGCGAAGGACCGTACTCCATTGCCTCATACACGAGATCAGGAAGGTGCGCAGAGTTGCATCAACTTTATACAATTCTAGCACCCTCATGAGCCATGTATGTGGCACGGAGTCATAGGCCTTCTTATAGTCTATCCAGCATGTCGACAGATGCCTTCGGGAACGGCGAACCTGTTGACTAATGGCCATATCAATGAGGAGCAGCTCCTTAGTACCGCGGGACCCGTTCTTACATCCATTTTGAGAAGCAGACATGATAGAATTGTCATCAATGTGTTTAGTGATTTTAGCTCTCAAAATGGATGTAAGAACTTTATAAAGTGTCGGAAGACACGTAATTGGTCTATAATTTTTGGGTTCCGCCGTACTACCCGATTTATGGAGCAGGTGGGTTATACCAGTTGTCAGAAACTTGGGTAGCGACCCTGACTCTAAGGCTGTCTGGAATAGGGTTGCCAAACAAGCGTGCGACCTCTGAATACTCTTTATCCAGAAGTTGTGCAGTCCGTCCGGCCCTGGAGATTTCCAATTAGGCAACGGACGGACAGCACAAGCTACATCTTGGGGGCTGATTGTTAAGGCCCCCATTTCTGGTATGGGGTCACACTCTCGTTCGACTTCCCGAGTCCATTCACCTTCGGTATGACTGACAGGCACCGACCAAATGTTACGCCAAAACAAACACATGGCGTCATCATCCGGTAGGTGCGTGTCAGACACACCTTGGTCCGGTCGCTCCCATGCTCTATACACCCACCTTTCATCACTTTGGAATGTGCGATTCAAAGTGTATCGTTCCACCCGCCGCTTATACCTACGAATACGGTTTGCCCATGCATATACTTTCTGTTTCAGGAAGTGCGATGCGCTCTGTGATGTGGGACATATAGTCTGGAGGACTTATGTCAGTCCCTGCAAATGCCCGCCTCACAAAGCGCATCACTCGAGGTCGAGTGTTGCCCTCCCTGAAACTGATTAGTTTGCCGATGAGTGCTCTGGCGACACCAATACGCCGCTCAATCCTGCACTGCCAGAATGGAACAGCTGGTTTCGGTCGTGTAGCTCTGTCATCAGGAAATTTAACGTGAGCTACACGACACGCTGCTACAGCCGCACAATACAAGATTGAGTGAGCATCAGTGAGGTTTTCGCAGTTGTCAAAATAGGTTGACAACTGCGAATCCAGAACAGCCACCAGCACTCTATTTTTATTATGCATGGGCAAACGAGGTAAGCGTGGTCTAAGTTCGGGCGATATGTACCGATATTCTCGAATCGCACCCTCCAAAGCACTCCTCATTTCCTCATTACACTGGGTACTTACAATAGTAGCCATGTCATTACTTACCTCGTCAGCGTGACTAACTAGTTGATAGGACTGTGGTGGAACCACAGCCTGCGACGAAGAGGTAATGACCTGGCTACTCTGCATTTCCCCCCCCCCGGTATGACAAAGTTCTTATCCAACATTGTGCATTCCATGGAATCACGTAACATATTGAACAGCTCCATTCGCGTCACCTCGTTGTTGGATGAGGTATCGTTGTGTAGGAGTACTACGTAATAGTTTGTACTTACCACTGAATGGATGACAAAGACCTGTTCCATTATTTATCGGATCCTTTTAAAAGAGAAAGAATTACTGGATTCTGTCAAATGTGTGGTTTTTTGCCAACAATACTTTTTGTTTGACAAAACATATGGTTACCTTGATGACACCGAAAGTACGTTAAACCGTCTTTCAGATCTGCAAGAGCGTCAGTGGACGAAAAGTCTTACCAAAGGGTATCGTTATAGCTCACCGTCCCTCCGTCTATTGACGACAGGCCGTGTCGACGGCGTGTTAGTTTTTCACACGTGCCTTAAAGAGATATCAGTAAAGCAGTGGGGCCTGCCAGAGCCATCGCCTGCTGGGGTTGCGGGTTGTTCAAAAGAGATACCGCGACCTCGGAACAGAAGAAACGTGGGGTGTTTTATTCAGTACCAGTTATTTGATGATTTCCCATCCACAAAAAGGGGTTTCGGTATCCGTATATAGTACTAACTGGATTGTGGACTAGAATAAATAGAGTGTTTGAACTCTAAAGATTTCATGTTGCAAAAAAAAAGTGATCAGCTGTTTCATATAAAATTGATTTTAACCTACCCAAAAAGCTGTTTTTTTTCATTTCTTTGGTACACGTTGTAATGCAATGATTTACTGTGAATAATAAGCATAAAAAGATGCAGTTTTTTGAATAGCAATTTGAAGCACTTTTCCTGTTGACAGGAATGCGGACGAATTTTTGACTCCCTGTTATTATTTTTATTATATAAGTTTAATTATTAAAAATATATTTTTTATTTTTAGTTTGTAATATAACATGTACAAAAAAATAAACAAATACTTGAAATAGAGTATGATTGTATTCTCGTTATTATTCACTACGATTTATTTTGAAAAAATCATTTTTAAACCAAATTTGATATTTTGCAAACAATGTTTTGATGTATCGAAACTATTATTCCGCAAAACATTAACAATATTTTACTAAGACTATAGAACACAGGATACTCCTAATAAATTCAGCACTCAAAACTGGAGCACCATTTCTATTCCAGTGTTGTTCATTCCACGAGTACACGTAACGTATTGTACGAATCGATTTCACGTCGCGCGGCGTTCACGGTGAGATATTGTGCAGACTTGTCATGAAATAGCCTGAAGTTGCCATTAAATAACCTGGACTGTTGGTACACTCGCTCAATAATATGGATAAACCATGTTAACAGTCGCTTTTGCTGGGTACATGTATTTTTATGATTCCGTTCCTCAAATGGAAAAATAAAAACCCTTATTGGATTATTTTGTTGTCCGTCTATCTGTCTGTTTGCAAAGGCCATTTATCTCGGAAACGTGTGAATGTATCGACTTGAATTTAAAACCAGATACTCAATTCTATAGTGAATGAGTCCTACTCGCCTTTGGCCTTTTTTTGTACTTTAATCTTATTCGGTGTTTAGTCAACTTTACCTAACCTAAAGACATTCAAATAATTACGAATTGACGGGACATGACGAATAAAATCGTAATACAATATTTGTTACTAGTGTCACACGCCAGCATTTCAGGTAGCATTTGTGTGTCAAAGTCGAAAATGTTCGGAATCAAAAGTTTTGTATGAAAATATGTCCGCTTTGTTTTGTTAGTCTCGTAAATCTCTTTGACCTAACTTAAAATAGCCACGGTTTTTATAGTTGAAGAACTAGCTTTGTATACGACTTTTGCTGCGATATTAATCTTACAGATTTTAAGCAGTGTCGCCCGCCCAAAGACAATTAGAAATTGTCTTTTCTTTTTCATACAAATAATATGATACGTGCAACCTCATTTCTTCCTAATCTTAACATATAGTTCTTCTGTACGTGTTTGTCACCTAACTCCTCCTAAAAGTCCGGACCGATTTTGGAGAATTGTTGTAGGTTATATTAATAGATTCTTGAATGGGTTAGAAGCAAAATTGAGCCCAGTAGATGGCGTTGCTTTTAGTATGTCACCAAAGGACAAGACAAAGTCTGTCGGTTCCGCTAGTACTGTAATAAGAATAAAGAAAGTTTGTTTTTTTTTTAAAAAAGGGAAAAAAATCCGATATCGACGCCTTAGAGTGAAAACCTCGTAAGTGTAAAAGAGGTAACTTTTCAGGAGGAAGAAATTGCGTTCTGTAAAATTTTTGTACGGCGTCTTTTATGTTTTTTTTATTAATTAATATCGAGATTCAACCCGCTTTTATATCCAGAACGGTTCGATACTATAAGATTGTCCCAAATGCATAAAATTCTACTTACGAGTATTCACGCCAAACTGACAGATGCGAGTATTTACGAGGTTCTCATTTACAGTCATAGATGGCGCTATGAATATCGAATGAACAAATGAGTCAAATCAGGATATGCGTTGCAAGGTTTTCTTCCTAGAAACGCAATAAAATAAATTTGAGCAAAAATGCATTCCCGAGGTTTTCACTCTAAGGCGACGATATCGTCAAAGCTTCTGTCTGTCCACCGCTTGAGTGAAGTCCTTTATTGAAACGCTTCAATTGTTATTTCACGTTGACCACTTTCAAGTGTCTACGATTCTTTTATACCAGGTTGAGTTATTTCAAGCGTTTTGTTATTTTTACCCATGAGAGTGTTTGATACTCAAGATCTTTGCGGTACTTTCTTTTCTGTGACGGCTATATACTATCGTATTACTAGTATTATAAATGCGAATGTTTTGTGAGGATGGATGGATGTATGGTTTATGTTACTCTTTCACGTTAAAACTGCTGAGAGGATTTTGATGAAATTTGGCACAGAAGTAAATTGTAGTCTGGAATAACACAAAGGATACTTTTTTTCGATATCACGCCGGCGAAGCCGCGGGCGCCAGCCAGTGTAAAATATTTAAACACATGTATACTTAACCCGGTGAAGGTTAATATTTAACTAACCATTTTGCCCTAAAAACGAAAACTTAGTTAGTTAGTCCGCACTGTTGCAAATACTATGAGTGTTTTGCATAGTGCCGTAGTATCGGGAACTCAGTCCCGCTGACCGAGGGTTTCGTACAAACTTGCGTCATAAACGGCCATATCTTTTGACCGCGTAAACTTAGAGGGTGGATTTTTCATAGCTTTAAGTGACCACAGTCTTTGGTTTTAACTTCAGATTAGAGATTCTCGATACCTCCACGCGTATCTGACACAAAGGCTCTTGACTGACAGACATGCGGACAACAAATCCCATAAATGTTATGTTTTTTTCTTTCGAGGTAGGGCAACCTAAAAATAAAACATATTTATCAGTTTGTAAGTATTTGCTATAATTTTGCTACAAATAATATCAATACATATTTCAATACTTAAAAACTAGAAATACGACAATAGGACACCTACGTGGCAAAGCACTTCTTCGCATCGATAGAGAACTTAAATGGTAGATAAAGTTTTAAAGTCTGCACAAATCACGTAAAAAACTTCAGTCATTACACGAAGAACATTTTTATTAATTTCTATTTAAGAAAGTTTCGAAACATTAATCACAAAATTAGCCAAGTGTAAGTCGCTCTCGTGCACGATGGGCTCCTTACCATCTTTACTAAAATTATAAAAGCGAAAGTGAGTTTGTTTATTACGTCTTCACGCCTAAATGGCTAACCCGATTTTGATGAATTTTGGTACAGAGTTACTTGGGACCCTGGACATGGACATAAGCTATTTTCTGTGATATGAGGGAGAAATAGGGAAGAAAAGGGAAAACTTAGCATTGCTATTGCAATAAATAAGGCGCAAGGGCAAAAACTACTGGCAGCAGGTATCTGTAAATCAGGAAAGAAGAGCTGTGTTACCCCGAGTTAAACGCGAGCGAAGCCGCGGGCAGCAGCTACTTATAAAATCGGCAAAAACTACATGTTTTTTATCGGGTACCTTAATTTGTTTTTTTTTTTTTTGAAACTGTCTAACTTAATAACTGAGATACAACCTGGTGATAAGAAAAAACCTATTGTCATGGATTCTATAAAAAAAACAGTTTTTAGGGTTCCGTCCCCAAAGTGTAAAACGGGACCCATTTATTAAGACTCCGCGTCTTAGTAAAAGGGTCCTGTTTTCTTTTATAGAATCCATGACTATAGGTTTTTTTCTACTTCAACGTATCATCACAATAACTGAGGCTTATGTTGTTAGTAGTTACACTTAAATGTATAGACGCCAGCAGGTCAACCTACCCGAAACTGACAATTTTTCTCAATGAACCTTGAACCTAATACTCTAGAAATAAAGTCGAAAATCTATCAAAGAAATCTGACACATTGTAGTAGCTTGATGTGCTGGCGTCTGTACATCAACTTTATATGCATGTACCGCCAGAAATAATAAATCAGTTGCTAACTCAGACTACGGTGTTTCATTACGTTACAGCTTATCCACATGCTTAATTATCATTCACAGCCCTAGTCCATCCACTGATGGGTGTAGGTCTTGTCCACGTTCTTGTGCTAGCCTCATCCAGGGTCCTGCGACAGCAGACTCGCCACCAGACTTCCAACACTTCTCTTACCACTCCAAGAACGCCTACCAGTCACATACATTCAGTCAAAAAAGTATCGGGAATGGATAATTTGTTTATGGTTCCAAATTAAAATTTTTGTTTTTTTTTTGTAGTTGTTAGATTGGCACAACTATTTTCCATTTTGGCGCGGAGTTTGAGTTGCATCTGTTATTTATATTAAATACAGTGCTGGTTTTAGTAATATCATATATAGTGTGTCTTGCGAATTTCATAAAAAATATCGAACAAAGAGTTTGTCTTAAATTTTGCATCGCCAATGGAATTTCGTGTTCGGAGTCACTGAAAATGTTACAGAAGGCTTACGGTGAATCGACTTTATCAAAAACTCGTGCTTATGAGTGGTTCAAAGCGGTCGAGATGTGATGGAAGATTTGCCTCGCTCTGGTAGGCCGTCAACGTCTGCAACTGAAGTTAACATCGCAAAAGTGAAGAAAATAGTGACTAAAAATCCCCATTCAACTCTGAGAGAGATAGCCGCCGAACTTTCTGTATCTCACGAGTCGATCCGTACCATTGTAACTAATCATTTGGGTATGAAACATGTTGCTGCTCGGCTAGTCCCAAAAGATCTGAATTTTCTCCAAAAACTCAATCGCATGAAAGTCGCTGAGGACATGCTAGAACGAGCCAGTTCGGACCCAACATTCATGAAACGCATTGTTACTGGTGACGAGACGTGGGTTTACGAGTTTGACATGCAAACTAGTCAACAGCTTCGGAGTGGCACCCGTTTTCAATTGATAGAAGACATAAAGGAGAATTCGCGGCGAGAACTGAACTCAATTCCGGAAGCAGCGTTTAAAAAATGTTTTGATGAATGGATTATTCGTTGGCGCAAGTGTATCGTTTCTAAAGGAGCATACTTTGAAGGTGATAAAATAAATTTGGATGAATAACAGACATTTTGTGTATTATTGATCTTTTCCCGGTACTTTCTTGACAGAGTAGTATTAACTGCACCAAACATCACCTACCCTTGTGACGTGTCCTGCCCAAATCCATTCCGCATTCATTACCATAAACAGAAGCTGAACTGAACAGAAGCTGAACTAGCTTTTGCCCGCGGCTTCGCTTGCGTTAAATTCGGTATAACATAGTACCCGCTACCTGCAGGTTTTGTTCTTGCGCCTTATTGATTTGTAATAGAAACGCTAAGGTTTCTATTTTCTTTCGTCGTTCTCCCTCATATCCCACTTTAAAAAAAAGCCTATGTCCGTCTCCTAGTTTCCAACTATCTCTATACCAAAATTCATCAAAATCGGTTTAGCCAGTGAAGAGGTAACAAACAAACTCATTTTCGCTTTTATAATATTAGTAAGGAAGTAAGGATTAGTCGAAGGCACTCCTTTACGTGCAAAGTGGTAATATCCTGGTGGTGTGACCGTCTAGCTCCTAGCTAAGTCATTTGTCCTGAATTAAATTCTAGATACGCACCTCTGACACGTCGGATTTACGTGCGTATTGTATATTTTTTAAATGCTCCGGTCAAGAAAAACATAATAAAGAAAACAGTTTGTGTGAGAGATATTTTTTGACGGCGTCTTTGGCCAAATGCCCCCGCGGGTGAATCAGGTTGGCAAGTTTCGTATGAGAACGCATTCCTTATCCGGCATGGCAATAAAATACATAAGACCAAGTTTAATAAAAACCGCCAAAGTCGACCCTCAAAAACATAGGCAGGTATTTTAAAGTAAAATACCATATTTCAATTCAGAATAAACAATATTATCTCCAAACATAGAAACAAGAGAAAGTTTCAAACGACACCCCTGCCTCCTCCCAAGACCCCTTTCTCCCCTTTTTCATCCGCTTCTACCTATCAATAAATATCGTTTTCATTTCAAGTTGTTCCGTATCGGTGTATCGACGTTGCCTACTCCACTCAATTTCCTCTAAGCCATTAAATTGAAAGGGGAGGTTCGGCGAGTATACCCGGGGATATTGAAACACTTATCGCTGGTAATGACTGGTGTTGCAATTTTAAAGCTATGCAGCGGTTATTGCTGTACACGATATGGCTATTTGCAAGGTATTCAATAACGCATTTTTGTTGAGTTAATAAAGTAGTTTATTTAAACCTTTTTTTTGTTGATTGATTTCCGCAGTCAGTTGTTTGGTCATTGGCCAGGTCATTTCTTGACATAATATTGATGTATGACACACTAAACAGTTTTTTACATTGATTTTTCTTTCAGCCTCAGTAACACGTATATAGGCCAGTTGACAGTCTGCAAAATTAAAATTAAAATACACGCACGCACGGGAGTAAAATGACTGTGACGCACGGGTAGACGGACAATGCGAATCTATAAGTTTCCCGATTTATCCATTTGGTTAAATTCTAAATAACGAAATGCGCTTTACCCTCAACGTTCAGAATCTAGAAAACAAAAGAGACTTAATAGCCAACATAATTTATATTCTACCCAAGTTTAAGCTCCGATTCACAAAACTCCAGACATAAAACGTTTAAAAAAAGAATGACAGTTTATGTCATAGACAGCATAATGCAAACTTTTTAAAGTCAACTGCATAAATTGACCAACGTTCTCTCGCAGGTATATCTCCTGAGACATGTACTCTAGGGTTAAAGAAAAATGAGTAAATGCAAAACAGGTGCCGCTTATTTTAAACTTTGTTTGTTTTCGTTAAGAAAGTTCAGCAATATTTGGTTGTTGTTATGACTCGGATTTTCTTTGGGGAAATTGTGTAATAACGAAAATGATAATGGCTTTTCTTGGCGAAGGTGCTATAAAGTTTTCTGTTGATTTATGCAACCTGGAGTAGGTTTTTGTAGTTCGATACCGGTATTATTATTTCTATTGTAAAATATTAAAAAAATACAGCCACTGCGTTTACAAACATTTAAACTCACATACACAAACAGCCAGAACAACTATCTGCAGGGCGTACAAATATTTGTTCCGTGCGGTAATCGAATTCGCGCCACGTAGCGCAGCAGTCGATCGCTCAGACACTGCGCCAACCGTGCCGTTAAGTTTGGTCTGTAGATGGATGCCCACACACACCAAATTTTCTTTGTGCCTTGGAAAACACGTTAAGTCGTTGATCCCAATGGTCATTTGTAGACCTTTGGTTATATTTAGCCAGTGGCCTGAAACTCTGCCAGCCAGTCTTACGAGGGGTTATGGTTTTCCCCGCGGTTTCACCCACGCTGCTCAGCACCTGTTGGTCGTAGCGTGATGTTATATAGCCTATAGCCTTCCTCAAGAAATGGACTATCCAACACTAAAAGAATTTTCCAATTCCAACCAGTAGTCCCTGAGAATAGCGCGTTCAAACAAACAAACAAACTCTTCAGCTTTATAATATTAGTATAGATTAACTGGGTTTTGAAAGTGAGATAGGCAGTCGCTCCATGTAAAATACTGCCAATTCAGCTGCATCCGGTCAGATAGGAAGCTGACCTTCTTGCCGGTTCTTCTCCATAGGAAACGACCAACCCGAACCGTGCATTTTTTCTCGACGTTTTATAAATGCCCATGTAGGCCTATGTGAAATAAAAATGTTTTGATTTTATTTTTTATTATTTTGACCCCATCGTAGTTGGCAAAATGGCAGTTGAGAAAGGCTACTGAAAATCAGAAGATGTGGTACTGCGGATACAAGTCCATCTGCGTTTTATAACTTACCGGTAGGCTAGCTTTTTTGGATGGTTATTTATCAAATAACTTACCTTGCTCTTGGCGGAGTGTAGTATCCGACTTTTAGTGTCTTGAACCCACTACGGTATCTCTTTTGAACAGCCCCCTACCCACCGATAAGGTTCCTTTACCAACACTTTTATTCGTTTATCATTTCTTTACAATCCGTACCTATTCAGACAGAACTCCTTTTCTGGTCGCGTCGTGTTTTTCGTTACTGAGGCTGGTGATGACCCCGATATGAAACCATCTTCTTTTGCTCCATCTGGCCAGAAATCTTTGTTATTTTTGTCTCCAGTGTTTTTAAACGTTGCCCCACACTAGTAATTTCTCTGCATCGTGGGTGCGTTTACAATTCTAACTCACGTACACAAACAACCAGGCCCGAAACAATAACCTATAGGCCATGCAAATATGGGAATCGAACCCGCCACAAGCGGCGCAGCAGCCAATCGCTCAGCCACTGCGCCAACCATGCCGTCGTCTTTTAACAAAATTGATGTGTTTATTTATATGAGCTACGGCCGTATGGATCCTTCAACTGACATACAAAACAGCTGTTCAACGTCTTGTCCGATTTTATCGCTACAGCCAAAAACAACCCCATTCCCCGACACTCCCCAGAATTAGCTCAACATGACTCCAAACATCTCAAAAACATCTGGACATGTTCCAACATGAATAAATCAT
Source organism: Ochropleura leucogaster (assembly GCA_958449745.1). Classification (NCBI taxonomy): domain Eukaryota; kingdom Metazoa; phylum Arthropoda; class Insecta; order Lepidoptera; family Noctuidae; genus Ochropleura; species Ochropleura leucogaster. The sequence goes on from OY288216.1 coordinate 16,458,933, forward strand.
AGCACAACATGCCTGCAATAAAGCGGAATACGCTTCCGATAAAGACTGAGTGACGTTGGCTTATTGGCCCCAATGTTTGTCTTAGCTGGAACAAGCTCGTTGTTCCATTTAGTTATGGTCGTAATATAAACCAGTATTGGTGACATTGGGTGTGTGGGACATCACCGTTTTCCGATATTGTTGGGCTGATGTTTGTCGACGTTGTATCGATATCGATGTCTTGTACTGAAGCGTGCATTAGCAGATTGAATGTCTCTTGCATTTCCTTTTATCTTGCTGCTTTGATATTTAGTCTGTCTTTCGTAAGGAAAAATGATATCCAGAAATACTTGAAAAGAATGAGGAAAAGGGTAGGGTAAAAACGAAGGCTTTGCTTCAGTTTTTTGGAGTTTACTCCTTAAGAATCGATTTTCATATATAAGGCGCCCGGTATGAGAAAAATCCGAGGGGTAAAACCTACTAACTAGTAACGAAAATGTGTCACGTTTTTGGTGCGCACCTTTAGTGCGCAACTTTCTAATTTGGCTGTGAGTGTATTAAGACGTACATATGGTATGCTGTATAGGCGACTATACGTATATACTATATGTTATTGGGCTTGTTTATTTCTATCAGTGTCGATGTATTTACATTGCTATTTTTTTCATTAATTTGTGAATTTACCCTTTCATAATGACATTAATCTTTTTTCAGTTGAATAAACTTTTTTTGCGTATGGTTAGATACTCGTACTTAAGGAGTAAACTCCAGTCGTGCGTCGGAGCTGTTTTTTTTAAATTGCAATCCGGCCAATTATCGTCTTCTGGAATTGGTGACTGAAATTTTGTCTGACAAGGACGTAGCAATCTGAAGCCCTAACTTGAGACTGAAGTGTAAACGTAAAGTAAATACATCGTATTTTGCATCGAAAATACAACTATCCTGTAGCCTTTTTGTAAAGACGAGGATGTAATAAAGTGTGTAAGTGTATCTTATAGGAATTGGTGTAAAAGAAAAGGCTACTATAACTTTAAACTTATTAGATTACAGTTACAGTACCTTTTTCAAATAACTTCAAAGAGTGCCAGACTAGTACTGACTAAAAACCCATTCATTTAGACGGGCCTGTTGGTCTATTGGTTAGTGGCCCTGACTGCTGAGCCGGAAGTCGTGGGTTCGATTCTCACCCAGGACAAACTTTGTGTGATGAGCATGATTGTTTGTTGTGTGTCTGGGTGTGATTTATCTATAATATGTATGTATTTATAAATTATATAAGTATGTATATCAGTTGTCTGGTTACCATAACACAAGCTCTGCTTAGCTTGGGATCAGATAGCCGTGTGTGAGTTGTCCCAAGATATTTATTTATTTATTATTCACGTTCCTTCTTTTACCCTCTATGTTCCAGGGCCGCGGTATCGCTTGTGAACAACCCGCAATCTTGGTTTGTGTCTAATCTTGACAAACCCGTAACAACGACGTTATAATAAGAAATAGTTAATTTAAGAACAAAATAAGAGACTAGAATAGGCTATCGCCAAATACCTAAAAGAAACTATATCAAAATTAGCTTTATACCAACTTTCTTGCTATTCAATCTGTAAAACACATTTTTCAAAAAGAATCTTTGTTCGAAAACAACCAATATCAAAGCAAAACAGGTTGATAGCAAATACCTTTAGTTCTTACAAATATTTGACTCTGTGTTGGGACGGAACGACTCGTTTGACATGTAGAATAGACATGTTGACTTGTCTCATGAGGATGCACACAACTATATATGATCGGCACTGGAGCGTTTTGTCATTTATCTTTTTACTTTGTCGTTCTCTTTAAAGGGAATTTTTACTTTTTTATTCATTACATACTTATTTAATACTAGCTGTTCCACGCGGTTTCACCCACGCTGCTCAGCACCTGATGGTCGTAGCGTGATGTTATATAGCCTATAGCCTTCCTCAAAAAATGGACTATCCAACACTAAAAGAATTTTCCAATTCCAACCAGTAGTCCCTGAGATTAGCGCGTTCAAACAAACAAACTCTTCAGCTTTATAATATTAGTATAGATAAAAGTAAATATAAAAGGAAAAACATTACATAAAAAAGCCTATTAACAAAATTATGAAAGCGAATTAAAACTAATGAATGCACTTGCACGCGATTCCACACCTAAACAGTTAAAAATAAAGCGTAAATTCCCATAATACCGCCACATCCGGGTCAAACGATAGTGGCGCTCTACAATGGTGTTACTTATCATGCGATTATACTTTTTTATTGATACTTAGCTTTTAACAAGTTTGTGTTTTGAGAGGAAGCGATTAAGTTAAATATGAACCGAAGCGAGACTAGATTAAGCATTTATTTTTTACTAGCTTTAAAACTTTTGCAAAAAATATCTAAAAGTAAGATCATAATTGTCCTGCCCTTGTCCCATTCTATTTGGGGTCGGCGCAACACGTTTTCTTCTTCCATTCTCCCCTATCAGACGTCGCGGCATCATTTACTCCTTTCACAATCATTCACAGTAAAAGAAAAATATAATTATCTAAATATTGTCCCTTTACGTTTTGGATAAGTAGACAAATTTAAACCGCGCGGGTTTCTGGACAGTGGTGCAATAAGAATGTGAGGAGGGTTGTATGTTTGTCTGTGAGAATTAGTACTTTATTGCACACCAAAATTAAAACATAACTGTTTTACAGAAATTGCCAATTCTACGGTTTTATCGCTGATAGCGATATCTTCCAGACAACCTTTTAATGAAGTCAATGGTGTATCTACAGCTGAAGGGCTACTATGACATCTTATAGCAATTCTTATTCCACTGAGTGAAAGAGATGGTGCTAGACACCCTGTATAGCTCTGTCTCTTTCCCTCAGCGGAATAAGAATTGCTTTAAGAGGTCATAGTAGGGTAGCTAATCCTCCACAAACAGTTTCAATAAAGACAAAAAATGTTCAAATATATCTGCAATTTATTTATCTATGGACTTAAATCGACTGAAAATAAATGAATGTTGTTGTTGCGGTTTGTTCTGTCACCAACAAAGCTATGGAAGTAGTAATTCCGTATTTATAATATAACTAGCTTTTGCCTGCGGCTTTGCTCGCGTTAAATTCGGGGTAACACAGTTCCCCTTTCTTGATTTACAGGTACCTGCTACCTGTAGTTTTTGCCTTTGCGCCTTATTGATTGTAATAGCAGTTTTTCCTTTACTTCCCTCATTTCTCAGTTTAATAATAAAAGTTAGCCAATGTCCATCTCCAGGGTCCCAACTATCTTTTTACCAAAATTCATCAAAATCGGTTTAGCCATTAAGACGTGAAGACGTAACAAACAAACTCACTTTTACTTTTATAATCCCTACTAATATTAAAAAAGCGAAAGTGAGTTTGTTTATTTGGTACAAATCCATAAGGCGCTACGAAATTTAGCGCGAGCGGAGCCGCTAGTATTAAATGGGAAAAAATTTTGTGTTCACCAAAAATACTGATCGTGCACCAAATATTCTTTCCTGAATGCTAAAAAAATGCGTAGGTTAGGTTAGGTTAAAACTGCGACCCCCTACGACAGTAACGACTTGCATTAATAGAAAATGGATAAAGATATAACACTTTTTTATTGTAGTGCTGTCTTCTAACAGTATAGTATAATTGATTTATTTGATGAGCAAATTTAGTGTGCAATTCAGTATTTTTGGTGATAATTTCGAATATTTTGATTGAAAAAAGGGGATTTACAGTTAAAGTATTAAATACCATCCGTATTAAATAAGGAAATAAAGATGTCGAAACGAAGACCAGCTCGTCTCTTTTTACTTACACCAACAGTCCTGTGCCAGTGCCCTATTTTGCCCCGGGAGCAACTCTAAAATGCGTGCAGGAAAGTATTAACGAGCCGGCAAAATATCGTGAATTCGTGACAACCGGCACGATTACTTGAAGAATCCCATTTGGAAGTATTTGGTTTCACCACGCGATGTTTAGCCTGATACAATCACTATTTTAAATAATTAAACTTACAGTACGGCCAACGAGAAGCGATACCAAATGTAAACAAAACCCATGCTAAAACCCCATCTAAAATGGCCGCCCGAATGTTGGCGAACCCGTCTTAACGTTGTCATGTTTTTGCCGGGAGAACGAGGCATTACGACAAAGGCACAAGATGGAAAGAGCTAAATATTAGATTGTCAACGCCACAGTTGTTCTTTAGGTTAATGACCTTTAGTATCGCTTCTCGTTGGCCGTACTGTAGACAATCAATAGTTAGTTCTCAGTAATTTTGAATTGCAACATCAATGTTGCCACAAAATAATTATGAAAATTATCGAAGGAGATTGCTCTCGTGGACAAGGTTAAAAGTCTAAATCCAGGCTAGTACCAATGTGACCAGGCTAGTACCATTCAATTCTTATTATTGTGTACTCTCTAAAAAGTTTATCTAAGACAACGGTGAAAGAAAAATATAGTGAGGAAACCTTTACTTATAATGAACTAGCTTCTGCCCGCGGCTTCTTTAAATTCGGGGTAAAACAGTTCCCCTTTCCTGATTTGCAGGTACCCGCTACCTGTACTTTTTACCCTTGCGCCTTATTTATTTTAAGAGCAATGCTAAGTTTTGCTTTTTCTTCCCTCTTTCTCACTCATTTTTCTACAGGGTCTCAACTATCTCTGTACTAAAATTCATCAAAATCGGTTTAGACATTTAGGCGTGAAGCCGTAACAAACAAACAAACTCACTTTCGCTTTTATAATATTAGGAAGGATATAGATCTTATATCGCCACTCTGTCTTGAGCAAGCGTGGTGATCAATGCTCTTGCCTTCTCTGTCTGAGAAGAGGCGTTTGCCCAGCAGTGGGACCGTTAAAGACTGGTTTTGTATCAAACTAAAAGATAGCCGAGTTTTAGCTTTGAATATTACACGTGTTGGTGTTGCCAGTCCGTTTGGCGGGCTGCCAGACAGCCACCTCTCTAAATAAATGAACGTGAATGAAAACATAGTTTTTTGCTCTTAAGGTATTTTCAGGTTTGTTTTTTCCGGTAGCTTTTTATTTTTGTAAACGATAGAATATAAATAGTAATATTTTTCTTCAATTTGTTTAAAAAACAAAGTTTACTTAGTCCTATATATTTTATAATATAATGATAAACATATTGATTTTTTTGTAATTTATATATCTTTTTTATTTACTAAATAGGTTTCGTAACAGGTTTTAACGAACAATTGTACTATTTTTTGTGCAAATATTTAATGATCAATAAATAAGCAGTACACAGATTAACTACATGTAAACCTGCGTTATTTATATTAGGGGGGAAATTTATATGATAATTTCAAATGCGCGAATAAAAATGTTTATCCTACTGTTATAAAATTACTGTAATAGTGTGTTTATTACTCTTTAAAACAAACTACTGAATGTATTTTAATGAAATTTTATAATAATATACCTTATACATCAGAATAATACAAAGGCATAAAGATATATTGAATATTCTATCACCACACGAGGGAAACCGCGGGGGCGCAGCTAATGATTACTATAATTGTAACAACACGACGATAGACTCAGAAATACCTTTCCATGCTGTAGTCATAATACTTGGGATTGGATTCCATGTTTCCTTTATACTCTGACTTCTGTATCAAAAGGACCACATCTTTAACATCAACATCTAGTCTTTGTAATTTTTCGATAATTTTCAAATCGTGGAACAATGTACCAATTATTTGGTCGCCATCATAACCATTTGTTTCGAGCGGCCAGTACAACCATTTTTGCATATCCTTGAGATGTCGCGCTAAAGCAAATAAGAATCCAATTTTGTAAACAGGACTACTCAAAAACTTTTGTCTTAAAACTTGTACGAACGAGAGCTTATAACGCGTCACGTACACAAAGTGCGTCATCAGATCCCTTAAACGCCTCTTGGTGTCATATTTTATGTAAGTCAATGCCTCGTTGTGATAATACACCTCTCTGCGGGTCTTAGTATGAACTTTGTTTTTTTCAATTATTTGGTCAACTCTTCGAGTGAGCGTGTCAAGATTTGAATCTTCTATGTAATCTGAAACCGTTCTGTGAGAATTAAGCACATGATCGAGTTGCATATGCAGACGCTTCAACTTTATCTGTCTTATTGAAATATTCAATTTGTTTACTGATAATTCTGGTGGTATTGTAGCAACATGTATTGTTTCTGTTGTTGGTTTGTTTGTGGTATTAAAATTTAGATTTGTTTCATTAAACTGCTCTAGATCAGTTTTCAAGTCTTTAGAACGACTTTGAAACTTTTTTCGAAATTCGTAAAAATCTTCTCCAATCTCTGCAGCAAAAGTGTCATCGGCATCTAAATTGAAGACATCTTCGAAACGTTTTTTAACGATGAAACTTGAAGATAGCGCTGAAAATGTAACTAACTTATTAAAACCTCTTTAAAGGAATTTGACTTAAGATCGAGCTGTTGTTGAGGGGTTGTTATTATTTGGCCACGAGTTTTTTAAATAATCCTACGTTATAACCGACTTCAAAAAAACGAAGAGGTTCTTAATTTGTCTGAACCTTTTTTGTATGTTCAGCAATTCAAAGACCTGCCTGGACCGATTTGATTTGATTTAGGGAATCTTCCCAGGTGGTCCCATATCAATTTTACTTATATTGCTTAGGTAGTTTATGAGTTATCGATATATTTTTTTCTGTCTGCCTATGTGGATAATCTGCTAATCTTTTAGTAACAATGGAAAATATATAGTCGATAAAAAAAAATGTGATATATACCATAACTAAAAATGCTGAAATAAAAAAGTCAACGAAACCAACAAAAGTCACCGACTTCCGGAAGTTAAGCACAATTTTCCACATTTTAGTTTTTTTTTTTGGAAGTTGGTTGGTTGGTTTTGCAAAAAATGTTTTTTCCTTTTTAACTACCTATTATGTGCTTTGTTACTCTTTCATACAAAAACTACTTAACGATTTGAATGAAATTCGGCAAACAAATAATATAAATCCCGGAATACGAAATACTTTATATCGATGTAGAACGATTCCGAGGAAGAATAAACGAACTCCAAGCGGGCAAAACCGCAGGTGGAGGCATAAGCAAGTTTTTATAAATATAGGTTACTAGCTTTTACCCGCGGCTTCGCTCGCGTTAAATCCGGGGTAACGCAGTTAGTAGTTGTTTCGGGTCTGCCTGTTTGTGTATGTGAATTTAAATGTTTGTAAACGCACCCACGATTCAGGAGAAATTCCTAGTGTGGGTTAACGTTTCTTTAAAAAAAAATGTTGTTGGTGCGGTTTGTTCTGTCAGCAACAAAGCTATGGAAGTAGTAATTCCGTATTTATAATATAACTAGCTTTTGCCTGCAGCTTCGCTCGCGTTATTTTCGGGATAACACAGTTCCCTTTTCTTGATTTACAGGTACCTGCTACCTGTAGTTTTTGCCCTTGTGCCTTATTTATTGTAATATCAATACTAAGTTTTCCCTTTTCTTTCCTCTTTGTCCCTCGTACCTAAATCTTTTTAAATACAATAGCCTATGCCCGTCTCCAGGGTCCCAACTATCTCAGAATTCATATCAAAATCGGGCCATTTAGACGTGAAGATGTAACAAACAAATAAACAAACTCACTTTCGCTTTTATAATATTATATATAATTTATAGTAAGGATCAAGAGATAACTTACTCAACATAAACAAAAATATCCACTCTTTAACCATTTTTTCCGTATTTTGTAGAGAACCAAGATTGTTTCTACATTAATATCAGTTTACTTATTACACGCATAATGATTTTTAATTATGTATAATGAGTAATTTTATGACAATTACTTAAGTAGTAATTTGATTATTATTGTTGTTTTTACTGTTGTGATTAGTAAATTAATCTAATGAAAAAAAGTTTGTCTTGAAAAGATCGCTTTTAGCGATAAGACCGCCCATTGTGTCACCTTATTTATAAGTTTGTCTAGTGTTATACTTGTTACTTGTATGGTGTACATAATAAAGAATATTCTATTTATCTATCTATCTAATGTAGAAATTGTTTTTGGTTATAAAACGTGACGCAAACACAAATTGCTGAGGGTAACTATCACGCCAAATAACTTGAGTGGAACTGCAGTAGGACCAACTGGCGATCCCAGCAAATCTGTGGGGCCACATACAGCAAAATTGGAGCCCTGGAACAGCTAGACAGGGTCGTGGCAATTGGTGGAAGCCTTTCCCGAGGAGTGGTCAGATCGACTAATAAAACAATGTAACAGTCCTTTCACCAATCCTTACTATAATATTAATATTTAATATTATAAAAGCGAAAGTGAGTTTGTTTGTTTGTGTGTTACCTCTTCACGCTTTAATGGCTAAACCGATTGTGATGAATTTTGGTACATAGATAGTTGGGAACCAGGAGACGGACATAGGCTAATTTTTATTTAAAAAAGTGGGATGTGAGGGAGAAAGAGGGAAGAAAAGGGAAAACTTAGCGTTGCTATTACAAATCTATAAGGCGCAAGGGGAACTGTGTTAAACCGATTTAACGCGAGCGAAGCCGCAGGCAAAAGCTAGTTAGCTATAAAGATGGGTAACCTGAAGATTGAATGTTCCTCGTAAAATCTACTAGCTGGTGACCAAGGCTTCGCCCGCGTGATATCGGAGAAAAGTATCCTAGACCTACAAGTCTGCTCCACCTAGAGCGGGGGAAGTTATTTGATGATTTCCCACCCTAAAAAAAACAAAAAAGACAAGATTATTAAGTAAAAATACGACATTTAACAATTACGACGCTCTGAATGACGAAGATAAAATAATAAGACCCGCCACCCTGTGCTACTTTCAGCTAAGATACACAAAACTAATAAATTGAGTTACAAAAAAGGGAAGCGAGTTGTTTGGTGATTAAATTAAATTACTCTTCAGATAGCTTCTTTAGGCGTTTATTCCAAAATTTAGAAGATTCACAATTTAGGCGTGTGATTAGGATGCGTATATATATCCGACATATTGATTGTGCGATAGTGGCGGCTCCACGCGGTTGAGTTTTGCACTAATGTTGTAATGTCACGACCGATGATATTGTGTTGACGACAATACGTAGACAAGAGTTGTTACAAACAAAAAAGGATTTTATAGATACTGTTTTTAGAGCTTGTATCTAAATAATTTTAGCTGCTCTGGTCGATCTGTAGATTAAGTCCCGCTTGAATAGATTGGTTTGTGGAGTTTCCTTGGTGCCTCGGAAAGCACGTTAAGCTCTTGGTCCCGGTTGTCATTTCTAGATCTTTTAAAGGTCTTGGTAAGTCTGATTCTCAGACTTTTAGGACACTGACTAGATAGTCATAGAGGGATCATGGGTGGGTTTTGGACAGTACAAGTCTGACACTCCCCCCGATACGCCCAGAGCGGAGGAAGGTATTTGATTATTTCCCATCCACAAAAAAAAGGAGGTAAAACAGGGTGGCAAAGTTTGTATAAAAGAGTGTGATTCCTGGACCGGATTAACTTGAAGGTTTGCTAGAATGCCTTTTCTCACAAAACTAATAGACTACTAGCTTTTGCCCGCGGCTTCTCTCGCATCCACCCGCCATAAAATTCTCGTGTCACAGTGTTAGTTACCATACTCCTCCGAAACGGCTGGACCGATTTGAACGAAATTTTGTGTGTATATCGGGTAGGTCTGAGAATCGGCCAACATCTATTTTTCATAGCCTTCTCTAGAAAAGGAGATGAGCGGGGCACAGCTAGTAATATTATAAATGCGAATGTTTGTGAGAATGTATGAATGATTGTTATCCTTTCACGTCAAAACGGCTGACTATAATCTACCTCTATGCCAAATTTCATCAAGATCCGTTATCTTGATGAAATTTGGCATAGAGGTAGATTATAGTCTGAAATAACATATAGAATACTTTTTTTTTCGATATAATGCGGGCGAAGCTGCGGGTGCCTGCTAGTTAAAATATTAGTATGGTTTACATACGACACTATACAGGTAGTAGAATAATAATTCCATAGAAACCTCATCTGAAAAGAAATTAAAAATATAAATCTATAATAAAACTCTTAGTACGTTTTAAAATATTCCGTGCACAGTCTCACATACTTTTCAAAACAAAAAAAAAACAAGCTCGAAAAATAAAATGCTGCCAACACATAAACGCAAAAAGAGTTTTCATCAAAGTTGATGCACCATTCCATTCGTGAAATGTTTTCGCAGAACGCGGCAGTCCCAAGAGTGTTTCGGGAAATATCATAAAAATTATTAACACACATGTTTGTACAAATGTTCGGCCAAGGGCGTTGGACAGATTTTCAGTAGTTTGGGAGTAAGTTTAAAATTGTGTTCTTTTTATAGGTACCGCACCCAAAGGGTATCGGACCCTTTTACTATTTTTGCGTTGTCCGTCCGTGTGTCACTAGGCTGTACCTCATGAACCGCGATAGTTAGACAGTTGGAATTTTCACAGAATCATAGACGATGTATTGCTGCTACCGCTATAACTCCAAATACTATCATAGAATAAACGTATATTTTTTTTGCGTTTTATTGATAACTAGCTTTTGCCCATGGCTTCGCTCACGTTAAATTCAGGGTAACGCAGTGCCGTTTCTTGATTTGCTGGTACCTGCTACCTGTAGTTTTTGCCCTTGCTCCCTATCAATTGTAATAGCAATGCTAAGTTTTCTCTTTTCTTCCCTCATTCTCCCTAATTTCTCACTTAAAAAAAAAGTTAGCCTTTGTCCGTCTCCAGGGCCCCAACTTTCTCTATATCAAAATTCATCTAAATCGGTTTAGGCGTGAAGACGTAACAAACACTCACTTTTGCTTTTATAATACTAGTAAGGGAGTAAAGATTCTGATGGAAAAAAATAAAGGAGGATTTTCAGTTCCAATATCTGGCACATTACTCTGCGTTCTAGTTTCAAATGTGTTCTTAATAATGTATGATGATACCCCATTTACTCAACACACTCATAAAGCAAAGGTAACATGCAAAGTGCCAGGTGTGCCTTTTTTGAGACCAAAAAAAAAAGTAGGGGTAATGCTGCCTTACATTTTGAACGCGATGACTCCGTGTGAGGTGAAAAATGGATGCTTGTGATCCTGGCAGCAAATATATTGCATGGTTGTAACCTTCTTTTTTTTCTTTTCATTTCTGTTAGCTATATAAACTGTATATATTTTTAAATTCTTTGAAAAAAGACTTGTTGGTTATGTAACGTTTTTAATGGCAAACAAGTTCAATTAAGACACGGATCTCTTCAGAGTTCTAGTAAATCGTTTCTTCTAGGCAAGCGTACACCATCTAAGGCCGCATCGACGCTTCACATTAGGTGGATTGCTGCTTGTTTTTTCCACCAGAATAACTTATATTTTTCTATCCACAACCATATAATGACATAACACCTACTGAAGCCAACATTGGTCACAAACTTTGGTGACTGCCGAAATCGTAAATGTAAAGAAAAACTATTACTTTTTTATTTTACTACAGCTTGCGATTGGCTGCAATGTGAAGCGATGCGTTTTCGCTGAACATACATAACTAGTAGTGCCTAAGTAGCTAGGTTGTTAGTTTAAATTAGTAAATGAAAATTATATAACGCGTCACTGAAGTTCCTTTACTAAACACTAGCCGGCGCCCAGGGCTTCACCCGCGTGATATCGAAAAAAAGTATCATACGTGTTATTTCAAATAATCACAATACATCTGTGCCAAATTCCATCAAGACCCGTTCAGCCGTTTTGACGTGAGAAAGTAACAAACATCCATACATCCATCCTCACAAACATTCGCATTTATAACATAACTAGCTTTTGCCCGCGGCTTCGCTCGCATCAAATTCGGGGTAACACAGTTCCTCTTTCCTGATTTGCAGGTGCTTTTCTTTCCTCTTTCTCAGTCACTTCTCTCTTTTAAAAAAAATGTTAGCCATGTCCATCTTCAGGGTTTGAACTATCTATAATTCCTACTAATATATACAATATTTTGATTTGCATCCTCGCCAAAATTTAGGAGGTGCTAATAAAAGTCATAAATAATCAATGAAAATTTACAGTACCTGATCAATAATAATATACGGCGCCTTTATGATATGTCTCCGTCTGTGTTAATTTAACAGTATTAGAGAATATCTCCACTTCAAAGTACAGAATCACCTACAGAACAAACAGAACAGTGTGCGTGAGCGTCGGCGCATTCGTATCATACAGCGGCATGCACGCACACAGTTACCTACTAAACACACGCAGCGTGCGGCGTGCGTTGACCCGCGCATCAGCTGATTAAAAAAATGTTAGTTTTGCCTAAAATTACGTTTTATTGCAATCCTGCTATAAACGGACAATCCTAAAATCGGTAAACTTAGATCTCTAATAAAAACCAGGTTCACTCACTGTAGGCTTTTTATTATAATGGAGCGCGTGCGCGCTCGCCCGTAATAATAATAGTGCATTGGAGGTAAATTCGGTCCAACGCGCATCGTTTTATTTAACATAAATGATTTTGTTTTGTTTTTTAGTTTTGGTATTAATATATTTTTATTTATCATATTATAATTAAATTAATTACTAAATATATACAACCTATAAATACAAACTAATAATAAAAAAAAATATATACAGAAAATTACAGGGCGACAAAAAATTCGTCCGTATCGCCGTCAACAGGTAAAGTGCCCAGAAGGCTGGCAGCATTACCGCGTTGGATGGCAATGCTTATTTTTTGTGCAAAAAACAGGCCAGCCCTCTGGTCACGAGAAGAATCGACCAACCGCTTGGCGATTTCTCGAAATACTACATGGGCACTCGGACCCCATGGCCCTAGTGTTTCAACCCCAAACGGCTCAAAAACATAATTACCAATCAAATTGTGATATTTGCGCCGTTTGAGGTTTTCAGTTCCTGCCGCAGCAGCTCCAGCGCAACCCACCGTACTAGGAAGATGGGATGGTGCAAGGGTGTCGACACAAGTTGCATCCCACACCAAAGATCTACCCAACTTCCATGGCATTATGGTCATACCATCTGGTCTCTTTCCATCGACGCGTACCAAGCCAGTTGGTTCTAAAACAGCTGGCACCCCGGCGGTGGCAAGAGCACGACGGATGAGATCATTAATGCAAGCGTGCCGAGCAATACGACCTGCGCTTTTACTGCAGGAAAGGCCATGGTGTCCGAGGCAGTCGACTGCTTCCCCACATTGACAGCGATGCGCAGCCCCACAGGGTGCACCCAATCGCAAACACGTAGCGAGCCGGAAGGTTGTGTCACCCAACAAAGTACCTATGTTAGGTGACGGTAACGCCTGTAGCCAGAGGCCCGATTCCCACTCACCCACAGCCAGCAAGCGGGCACGCTCAGCAGAATTGGTGGACGTATTAATAAGGTTATTCCGTACCAACCTACAGAGCGGCTCATCCCACTGTCTCCGGGAAAACGGGTTCACGGGCCGATCCGAGTCCGGGCAAGCCATTTTCCAGGCATCCTCTGCGTCGGTCAAGCACGGCACTTCCGAGTCAACCAGGGAGAGAGCTAAAATTTTCCTGGTCAGCTTTTCAGTGCTGTGGACGGAAGACAGGAATGCCGGTAAGCTTACACTGGAAATTTTGCGGACGCCGAGGCCACCAAAACGAATTGGCAGGGTGGCTTGTAGCCACGCTCGGTCATCCAAGGCCATATTAAAAATGGAAGATACAGTATTGTGAATAATTTGATCAATTTTGTCCAAATGTTGTGGTTGCTTCCAAAGTGGAGAACAACGCAGAAAATACATAAAATTTGGACCAAAACAGCAATATCTTAAAAGGGTGAACGCCGAATGCAAATTAATTTGAGATAGTCTGTCCGAAATATCAATAAAATGATTGATTTTGTTCTCGATGAAAGATGAAAAACTTTCTTCTAAAATAGGAGAACCTAGGAGGTGAAGGGAACTTTTTTCTAAAATTTTGATGTTTGGGGCTATTGCATTAAATTTATCTATAGTCAATTGTCTGTCGGTAATGTCAGAAAGGTAAATTTCGCACTTTGAGGGATTAAGGTCAAGGCCAATAGATTTAAATTGCTGTTTTAGTAGTTTCAGATCATTCAAAACAGTGTCAACATGTGTGTTTTGGTTGATTTTAAATTGTCCTTCCTACTTAACGGGCTTAGGGACCGTCAAAAATATATCATTTGGTGTACCGATCTGAAAATGTTTTCTACTTATTGGAGAAATGATCATGAAAATGTTGTCTAGGTATTAGGTATTATTGGCGTACCTAGTTAAACATTTGACATCAACTTATTTACACTGGTAATTGATTACGCTAATAACGTATTTACAAATGATTGTTTATTTAGAAATAAATAAAATTGGTTGGACGCCGTTAGGCACTAGAAATACGTGCAATAGTTTGTGTTTGTGTGCATTCGCTTTTTTGTAGTGTGCGTAATTTTATTGTAAAGGTAGGAGCAGATCGTCCGAGTGTAGTGTACACTTACCGATTTCTGAAAATACGAACAAAGTAATTAATAATTAAAAGAATAATAATTTATTTTATTATCGATTCGGGTCAAGAATCATCAGCATAGTTACGTCCTTGAATTTGGCGAGGATGCAAATCAACATCCTGTTTATATATATAACTCTGTACCAAAATTCATCAAAATCGGTGTAGCCATTAAGGCGTGAAGACGTAACAAAAAAACTCACTTTCATAACACTAAGTAAGGATAGGCTTTCTATAAGGGAGCAACCCAAACAAAGGTACACCGGTACTCATCGATCGGTTGACCTACAAACCGAACAGTCGATGCTGAACTAACAGACTGTCCGCCATAAAACTTTGATTTATGGCCAAGGACCATGACGGTGTAAGTACCTAATGGGGTTTCAGATCAGCTGTTTGACATTCAGGGGCTTGTTGTGACTGTGAAGGTTTTTATACACCTTATAACCAACCTACACACAAGGTAACAAAAGATACTTTAACGACCTGAATATTGCTGAAAAATAACTCAATTTTCACTGTTATTTCATCAATCATCATCATGTCATCTGCTTAGCTTAGCCTATGTTGAGGTCGGCTTTCAGTCTGAAAGAATTGTGTGTGTCAAGTGAAAACTAGTATTTTAAATGCAATGCCTATCTGGCCCCCACAACGCAGTTCTAATGCCCCTTTCTTATTTTTTTGCGGATAGAAAAGCATCAAATAACTGAAATCATCAACTAACTAACGGAGCTGATTTTCAGACTTGTACTGTCTAAAACCCACCCTTATTCCTTCTATTGCCCTTTACGTTTCGGGGTCGCTGTATCTCTTTCGAACAACCCGTAACCCCGGCAGGCGAAAGCCCTAGCTAGCAGGCTCCTCTGCATGCGGTACCCTTTGGTAAGACAGACTCTTAGAGCTTTGAGTGCTTATTGGAGCACTCGTACTTTACCGGTTTTTTTTAAACGAAGTATCATCTTTTCACCAAACAAAGGCCACCATGCTAGTATAGCCATATTGAACAAAGTCGAGTAAAGTTTCACAAGAAAAGGTCCGATATTAATTAATTAGAGACCTCTTCTGTGACCCTTTATTAGTTCAATTTAACGCAACGTTTCGTGTAGAATCTCTGTGTACTTTTCAGTAATTACGTAGTTTCAGTATCCTTGAACGAGTTAATGATTTTCCGTTTAGTTAATAAAGTAGGGACTGTTCATTAGGGAATTCGTGTACTTGATAAATTATAGGGGTATGTAGAACGTGAAATGGGTGTGTGTTAAACCCACAGAGCCCTAAAAAGCCGAGCCATACAAGCAAGGTAAAAACTTTTCACAATACAGTCAACCAAGCAGATCTGACTCTATTTTTTACCAAAAAAAAACATTGCCAAATACTAGGAATATCTCCTGTATAGTGGGGGCGTTTACAAATATTTAAACTCATGCACACAAACAGCCAGACCCGAAAAAACTATCTGTAGGTCATGCAAATATTTGTGCGGGGATCGAACCCGCAAAACGCAGCACAGAAGTCGATCGCTCAGCCGCTGCACCAACTGTGATGTCAATTTTTTTTAATGTGATGGGTTTTGGTAAAATAAAATAGAGGTGTCTAGGGACACCCGGATGGAACGAAGTTCCTTTTTATTATTATTTTTTATTATTTATTAACACCACACTGTTCAATGCGAAATAGAAATGAAAAAATCTGGCTTGCTTTCTATAAGAAAGAGAGAGAGAGAGAGAGACAGACAGAGAAACATGCGACGCCGCACAGCTTACAATAGCTTACTATAGCAAAAAGTGTCGTGACAACTTTTCGTAAGAATTTTTTCCGTCTAGCCCCCTTTCACAACGCGCGATAAGGAACTTCGTTCCAAAAAAATCTGTACATCGAACTAAGTAACTCAAAAGAAATATTGCTGCAAAACGACTATATTTTTGGGGTGATTAAGACATTAGAATTCAATGTAACGCACAACACACCATTGTGCAATGATAAGTGCAAGAATCTAAAGAAAACTTATAACATTGTATTAAAAAAAAACTCTTTGAAAAGTTTGAACTTTGACCTCCAAAATCCCCGTAACTAGAAAATATTCAGTAGTACCAAAGTCCAACCTACACGTTTGGAATCGATTCCTACGTTTTTAATATCTCAAATATATTGTCAGTGGCAATAAGCACTAATAGTGCAATGTCAAAAACAAAAAAAACTTACACGTTCTAAATGGAAGAGCTGCTTTTTTTTAATTATCGGTTTAAAATTCGTATTTAGAATGGGGAGCTGAGTACATGGTAAGCAATTATTATATTTTTTTCTCGGTGCCCCTTTCCATCATGTATATTCTAGGCGCAATTCCTTTTTTAAATTGTTTTTTTTTTTAAATATCGAACCGATGCTAAATCAATTGGCACACATTCTGTTTAACTGACGAATTAAGACTGGAGTTATTTTTATGATTAAGTATGTATAATTTTTTCACGTAATGGGTACTTGGGTTTCTTAGTAGGTAAACATCGATAAAGTCTCATAGTATTTTTTTACTGATGTTACTGGTCGTTAATAAGGATATTGCAATAAATTAAAGGGGTACACAACATTCGACGAAGCGCGCAAACCAATTTGTTGCGAAGCGGATAACTTTTTCACCGTTTGTTCGCGTTCAGATTCTGAACAAAAAGTAAAATTATACAAAACAAGAATTGCGTGAACTTTTTTTAGGTTTTAAAGAAAGAAAAAGGAGTTATTTGCCTGTTTCGGGTTACTACTGTTGCTGTACTCTGGGACCACGGGGTTCTTGTGCTAACAGTCTTTTTTTAAAAAGCTATTGCATAGGATTTTTATCCGCTTATGCAATAAGCTCCAATTTAGTTTACTCAGTGAGTGTCAAAATTTGCCTTTGTTTCATTTATTTATTGTCTATTCCTTTATTCTATACACTTTGACATTAATGTTTACTTTATTTTTACATTCTTTCTTAATTTAAAAAAAAAACTAAATATAATACATATTTTAAAAGTAGTTTTATTGAAGCTTTTAATAAAAAGAAGTCGCAAAAAAAAAACAAGACCTTGGTTTTGATCCAGCGGACTGTAAAATCACATACCGATTCCCTACCAAACACGCTGATCGAACATTGGAATCGTACATTGAAATAACTGAGCTTATAGCGTAACGAAAAAAACCTAACAGTCATTGTGTTAGGTTTTTTTCGTTACGAAATTTCTTGATTCGGTCATCGCGCTCAAAGCCCGCGATGAAAGCTAAGTAATAGCTTAAAAATATCGAAACGTCTAGTTAACCCAAGGTCTGGCTTTTATTTTTAGGTCAAGCGTTGCCATGCAACGTGGAAACGCTGCCAGTCTCTTGGGGACATTACCAGTTGACAACGTTGAGGACGTGTTTTGGACGATATTTTTTGTTAATTTCTATAGGTTATTTAATAATTTTTTTTGGTGTTTTGTTAAGAAATCAATTTTATTTGACTCGCACAAGACAATACAATTTAACAAAAATAATTCAATTAATCGTCGTAGAGTATTATTATAATCTCGTTTTCCGGTAATTTAAAGACTTAATTTTGAGCAAATAATACTTATTATAGCAATCAGACTGCACATCTTTAAGACCTACCCTTTTTAAAAAAAATTATTAACCTCTCAAGGACCGCCATTATTTACGTCAACTATCCGTCAAGCACCGCCGGGCGGGCTCTTATAGTAAGCGTAATCTGATTTTGAGACCTATCTTTACTACAAATACAGTTTTTAAATCTGTCGGGGTTTGGTGGCACAAATTTGTGTCAGCGGGGTTTAACGGTAATACTTGTTTACTGGCACGTTTTTGTGCCGCTGGGGCTCTAGAGGTTGATACCAAACTGCAAAACAATTTAAAACTTTCGCAGTACTTATGAACTTTGCATTTGAGAATAACGTTTTACTGCAAATAAGATGCTACAAGTTCTTTCAAACAAAATTACTATGCATTTCATAGAAGTATTCCTAAGTACTCGTCATAAAAGTTTTAGTTTAACGTTCGTGAATGTGAATAACAATGTCAAAAACAAATTATTGAGATCATAAGTTTAAAAAAAAATGATTGGAATACATAAAAATCTGTTAAAAATAATTGAATGTGTTCTGACTACTAAAATTGTGTTTTTTTTTTTCATGAAAATAACTACATATTTGTTTTGTTTGACTTTGTAAGTCTCCGGAGAGACAAGGTTAAACAGTCAAGACATATATCAAGACAACTTGAGAAATGATATAATACATAATATACATAATACTTACAAAATGATATACTATGTGTAGTGTATAGTATGTGTAGTGTGCAAAAAGTGTGATACATTAGTACTCAGTTAAAATGCAACGTAGTCAACATTTGAAATTAATTTTTATTCAGAACTAGCTTTCGCCCGCGGATTCGCCCGCGTTAATTTGGGGTAACACAGTTCCTCTTGCGCCTTATTGATTTGTAATAGCAACGCTAAGTTTTCCCTTTTCATCCCTCTTTCTCCCTCACATCCCACTTTTTTTAAATAAAATTTTTTAATTTAAAAAAAATGGGATGATAAAATTAGCCTATGTCCGTCTCCTGGTTCCCAACTATCTCTGTACCAAAATTCATCAAAATCGGTTTAGCCATTACAGCGTGAAGAGGTAACAAACAAACAAACAAACTCACTTTCGCTTTTATAATATTAGTAAGGATACCACGAAATGTGCTAAAATTTTAATTTTTATTTACTTTTTGTTTTTTTTTTATAAATGTTTAATTTGTTAGTTTATCGTAATTTATGCTTATTGTTTATACTGTGGTGTGTAAATAAAGGAGTGCACTTACGTGATACCCCTACCAAAGAGTATCTTATAGCAGAGGGGCCTGTAAGGGCCACCGCCTGCTGGGGTTGCAGGTTGTTTCGAAAGAAATACCTTGACCCCGGAACACAAAGGACCAAAGAAGGAACATGATGGGTTTTAGTCGGTAAAGTCTTCCCCGCTCCGCCCAGAGCGGGGTAAGTTAATGATGATTTCCCATCCTTACTAATATTATAAAAGCGAAGTGAGTTTGTTTGTTACGTCTTTACGCCCAAATGGCTTATCAGATTTTAATAAATTTTGGTACAGAGATAGTTGGGACCTTGGAGACAGACATAGGCTATTTAAAAAAAAAGAGTGATAAATGAGGGAGAAAGAGAGAAGAAAATGGAAAGCTTGGCATTGCTATTACAATAAATAAGGCGTAAAGGCAAAAACTACAGGTAAGAGGTACCTGCAAATCACAAAAGGGGAACTGTGTTATCCCGAATTTAAAGCGAGCGAAGCCGCGGGCAAAAGCTGGTCAATAATAATTATGATATTTATCAATGTTAATTTCTTTTTGAGCCATGGAACCCTAAAAGCACTCAAACAAAAATAAACCCTCCAGACATAAAGGACACCATCATCTGCCTAGCCTTTTCCCAACTATGTTGGGGTCGGCTTCCAGTCTTACCGGATGCAGCTGAATATCAGTATTTTACATGGAGCGACTGCCTATCTGACCTCCACAACCCAGTTAGTTCTAGGTAATACGATACACCTTGGTAAGACTGGTTGTCAGACTTTCGAAATACTGACTACCTGTAACGAATTGTCAAAGATCTACAAATGACAGCCAAGACCAACAGCTTAACGTGCTTTCCGAGGCACGGAGGAAACTCGGTATGTAACGGGTGGTCACCCATCCACAGATCAACCTAGGCAAGCGAGGCTTAGCCTAAAGATCGACCAGAGGGGCTGCTATTATTTAGCCACGAGCTCCTCAAAACTCCACTTCAAAAGAACTTCAGACATAAAGGACACCGCGATTACAATTTTTTTTTTTCAAATAATATTCTTGAGTTACCAGTGCCTCGTTCCGCAAACAAAAGCAACTTCCTTACAATAACTGCTTCTACTCTCAGTTCAAAGGCCTAACATCATACAAAATTAATATAAACGACAGTACAAACGTAACATATTGCTCAGTGTTGCTACATGTAAATATTTCGCCGGCGCCAATAATGTTACCATAAATCAAAATTGTATTACGAGGATATCTTGTGAAAGCGAAAGGTCACAAGTGAATTGTTAGGTTATGGTTCAATTTAGAGGCGGAATCGTTCGATTGAGCGGGAAAGATGTTACCACGTTTGTTTGTTTGGCTGTCTGTCAAGACCGTTTATCTCGGGAACTCGTAAAGATATCGAGTTGAGATTAAAACTATTTACTCAAATCTATGAATCCTTGGTGCTGTAAAAAAAATCAATTTTATAAATTTCCGAATTCAAAAGATATGGCTGTTTATGTCGCTAATTTCTGCGTAAACTTCGGTGCGCGTCCGTCTCCCGCTTAGCCGTTTTTTTTGTAAAGCCTTACCAAAGAATCGATAGTCCAACTTTCGAGCCACTGACCACCTTTAATTACTGACAAGGAGCTACAAATGAGGATACATGTATGGTTGTATATTTCTCTGTCACGCTACATCTACAAAACAGACTTGGATGTGTTGACACACAAACAGTTTCTGTCTTGACAGATCGACGATTCGTACTTAAATTTATTTTAAAATAATTTTATTATTATATTATTCATTTCAGATGATTAACTGACAAATGCTTGCACTGACGGGACAGGTCCACTCAATCTGTGTGGTGATTTCTTAAAAAGACCACTTCAGACACTAATCTGCATTGTCCTCATGTAAGTTGACCAAGATTTTTTTGTCTGGACTTTAAAAGAGACTGTGACCTCTGAGTTTGTTTCGGCTGTTTCTTCTCAGAGTAGTCGGGTATGAAACACCGGCCTCATCTAGTTTTAAAAAAAGACGTGTAAAAGTGTTTGTGAAAACCTACTTGCAAAATAAACATCATTTAATAATCATTCATTCATTTAATAATCATTTAAAGATATGAAAAAATCCATAAATTGTTAAAAATTAAATTAAAAAATAAAATTCTAAAGCATTATGTATTTGGGCATAAAGAAAGATCTGCAGAACCAAAGTCAACCGAAATCTAGATATCCCACAAGAAACAGACAAATATCAACTTCCGTCACAATGCCTTTGCAAATATCAGACGAATAACAAATTCCCACGGATCCCTAAAGATAACAGGTCGGCTATCCATCTCACCCAGCCGCCCGGAAATTGAGCCCTTCGCTGGCCGGGTTTGGGGCCGACCCGTTCCGGCGTCAATGGACGGCCCCGAATAGTCACGAGCAATTCCCGAGCTCAGACGAAAGGTGACACACTTTTTTGATTGGTTGGCTACGCTGAGTCATTGGAAAGATTGGTTCCTTTTTGGATTATGACATTATGGGTGTATTAGACTATTTATTATATTGATGCCTTTGCGGGTAAAATCTAGATGAAAGAGATTAGCACTAAGAAATACGCAAGTACAATGTTAATGACACAGTTTTAAATTATCATGGTAATCTTCGGATAATTGGGTAGTTGACACCATTAACCAATAATTTAAAAACACATTTTTTCTGAAAAAAACACCTTATTCTAGACCTGAGAACTCCATTCATTTCAAAGTAACTTTAAATTACATTTTTAGTTGCTTTTAAATCAATAAATAGTTGCATCATTGACTTGTCAACTTAGTGACGTCATCGTTGCGAGTCTCATACAAAATCTATGGGGGAAGCGCGTTTTGACAGCTCATAAAAAGTATATCAGATACATTATCTATGATGAATCATAATTTAAACTTTCGACTTAACTGTTTTTTTTTTAAATTTTTATTTTAATAATTATAATAACAAGTAACATTTCAAATTGTTACTTTTTACTATAACTACAATGAAATACAAACAAAATGTACTAAAAACAATGTGAGTTGGATAGGCAATGTTTGTGAACAGTTTTTTTTAAGTTGGCACTTAGCGCGTAGAATCTGATGCACCTATCATCGACTGCCTAGCCTTTTCCCAACTATGTTGGGGTCGGCTTCCAGTCCTAACGGATGCAGCTGAATATCAGTATTATACATGGAGCGACTGCCTATCTGACCTCCACAACTCAGTTAGATCTGGGTAATGCGAAACCCCTTAGTAAGACTGGTTGTCAGACTTTCGGAACACTGAATACCTGTAACGACTGTCAAAGATATACAAATGACAACTTGGACCAACGGCTTAACGTGCTTTCCGAGGTATGGAGGAAACTTGATATGTAACGTGTGGTCACCCATCCACAGGCCTACCTAGCCAAGCGCGGCTTAAACTAAAGCTCGACCCGAGCGGCTGCTATTATTTAGCCACGAGCTCCTCCATTATTTTATTTTTTATTATCATTATTAGTTTGAGCCCTGATAAATGATGATGTACTAGGTATTATGTTTTACTTATCTACTAGCTTTTGCCCGCGGCTTTGCTCTTGTTAAATTCGGTATAACACAGTACCCACTACCTGCAGTTTTTGCCCTTGCACCTTATTGATTTCTAATAGCAACGCTAAGTTTTCCCTTTTCTTCCCTCTTTCACCCAGATTCTTTTTTTTTAAATAGCCAATGTCCAGGGTCGCAACTACCTCTGTACCAAAATTCATAAAAATCAGTTTAGCCATTTAGGCGTGAAGACGTAACGAACAAACAAACTCACTTTCGCCTTTATAATATTAATAAGGATAGTAAGGGTACTTATAAGATACGATCTAGCAGATTTCGGCCACAAATAATTGTCTAGGGTGGGTGTTGAGAGTTTTGGTCTGGTGTTCTTTTATTTGCTCTCAAATACATAGTATAACTTCATTAGAGAAAAACTTCTGAACAGAAAGCGGACATGTTAGAACACCATTGACGACATTGTAGGCTGCATGTGGTCTAGTTTTAAAGTCATTACCCTTTAAACCCAATTGCTAGCTGCATCTCTCTTCAAAGGCGTAATACTTACATTCTTATAGATATTCTAAATATTTTTAATATTTTAATAAATATTTTATTATAATATAACAAATAATAATTAATGTTTGCATGCCTACTATAAGGTAGATAGTACAAGGCTCAACCAATCATTGTTACACTTTATTTTATGTACCTACAATCTATGCAAATAAATTTTTACTTACTTACTTACTATAGAAATACTGACCGAAGTTTACACAATCTAATAAACACCACGAGTGACGAAATGAAATGAAGAATTTATTTGTTTATAAATCCTGAAAGCGTAAAACTTGCAATTTTATTCACGAGCAGATTAAGACGTTCTAAAGCAGCTACTATTACTGCGTTCTAAAATGTCAAGGTTTATGACTTACTAGCCGCACCCCGCGGTTTCATCCACGTATATTGGGATATTATACAAACCTTCTTCGTGAATCACTCTATCTATTGCTAAAAACTGCATTACAATCCGATGAGTAGTTTATTACGTTTAAGCGAAGAGACAGCGCTTTTTTTTCAGGTGGGAAATTACCAAATAACTTTCCCCGCTCTGGGTGGAGCGCGGGGGGGGGGTATGTCAGACTTTTACTGACTAAATCCCACCCATGTTCTTTCTACTGCCTTTTACGTTCCGGGGCCGCAGTATCTATAGGTATAGGGCAGGGCGGGTTTTTGTGGGACTGTCTCTTGTAATCTGACGTTCAAAAAGTGCTGATATCAGCCTAATTTGAATAAATAATTTTTGATTTTGAAATCTCTTTCGAACAACCCGCAAAAGAGACAGCGCTAGCGACTACATTTTATACTATGCAAAGATACCTTGTACCATAGACTGTTTAATTTTCTTCACAGAACTAACTAAAACCTCTCTTTCTTTCCAGTTCACCTCCAGTTCGAGGACTTGACCCTCCGCGACTACGTCCTCCACTCGATCGTAGACAACATCATCAGAGGGAACTTCACTCCGACCTCATTCACAGAAAGGCCTTGCAGAGATGAATCCCTCCCGTACTTCCTCCCAAAACACGTGCGTTCCGAGCGTTCGAAACACATGAAAAAAACAAAAAGATACGGTGACACCTACAGGACATTCGAAGACTATAGTTTAAAAAGTGTAGATAGTGCAAGTGATGGGTATTACTTCAGACCAAAGTACCGTAGTTTTAGAGACGAGAGGTCGGTGTACAGGAGGATCGCGAAGAGTTTGCGGATGAGGAGGAGGTACTTACCGGCTAGGATCGTGAGTGGACCGCTTGGGGGAAGGATGGCTGTACTGCTGCAGTGGTCGCTGAATGATGCCGTGCATCTAGATAGTGAGGGGACTAGTGTTGTTTTTAGGTAAGTGGCTTTTTATTTTTTTTGAGTATTAATTAATGGAGTGCTAAGGAAATGTGTTCACGTTTTGAGTAAGAATATTAAACTGTTTCTTTCATTTTTTTTAATGGCATCTCGCAGTTCAACCTAGGAGGTTGTCTTCTGCTTAACCGGGCGAATCCTGTGGTTGCCTTCAAAATTAAGACCTCCAGCCAAGGCAAAAAACTTACGAACTAAGCGACTACACGCTAATGGCACCTCCTTTGGGGTACGAGCCTCGGCTTAGGGCGTCGCTGAATGAGGACAGCAAAAGGACACGCTGGATTTGAGTGATATTATTTATGGACTGATTTAAACTTACTGGCTCAGCAGGGCGGGCTGGCTCTAGCAAGGGACGGGTAGGTGTTTCTTACTGCAAAATTGGTCATACTTATAGCAAATATCTAGTACATTCTGGGGATAAATTAATATTATTCGTTTTGCATAGCTATGTACGCGTTGGCATTCCATTTGTTTATTACTCCATTTTTTTTATTGTATCAAGACTACAGTCATATTATTGTGAAAACTATAATTACTTGCATGTAAAGACCATCTACTAATGAATTGAACTCATATGATGTCATTTACAATGACTAGTATTAACATTTCTGTGAAGTATCACACCTGTAGCGTGTGTTTTGATGACATCATACGTATCCCGCGTAAGCTTGACATTTGACATGTATGTCACAGCCCACGCACCCAGGGCGAGGAGTTACGTCACGTTTTAGATTTAGGTCTGAGGCCGGGGTTGCGGGTTGTTCGAAAGAAATACCACGGCCCCGGAACGCAAAGGGCAATAGAAGGAACATGGGTGGGTTTTAGTCAGCACAAGTTTGGCACCTAAAGTCACCTATTTGATGAATTCCCAAAAAAAGGCCCTAGCACGAATGTTCGGTGTAAATGTTAAGTAGATATCCGCGGGAGACTGTTCTGGCATCATGCGCCGCGGATCCCGACTTCCATAAATATGTCTGTAGACGGCGAGCAATGGGTAGCACTGTCTGTCCGTCTAGTGACGATGGGTCGTGTCAACTGTGCGTTTGTGTTCCACGCGAGCCTCAATGATGTCAGCAAATCCGAGGGGCCTGCCAGGGCCGGGGTTACGGGTTCTTCGAAAAAGCGGCTCTGGAACAGAAGGCAAAAGAAGGAACATGGATAGGATTTAGTCAGTAAAAGTCTTATCCAACCAGAGCGACCAAAAAAAAAGTCGATTTTGAATTCTTGTCCTACAGAATTTCCAACCCAATGCACGACGATCATACCGTCGCCGCGTCGGTGACTTGTGGCATGTTCGAACGGTCCTGCTTTCATTTGTTTGGCAGCAGTCGCTGTCGCAAGACGCATATTGTTTATGCGTTTGTCTAGTGGCAAAGAGGTTGCACAGAACACAAGTTACAAAGCCCTTGAACTTGAAGCTCATCTAGGAACACGGAATCGCATTTATTTATGCTTCTATTCTGTTCTGTAGCTCAGAACTGGTGTGGAACGAAGTAGTTTTAAGCCGTGCGGCGTGCGCATGTTTCTCTGTCTGTCTGTCTCTCTCTCTCTCCCTCTCTCTCTCTCTCTCTCTCTCTCTCATAGAGAGCAAGCTAGTTATTTTCGTTTCGTCTTTCTATTTCACATTGAACAGTGTGGTGTCGCGACGATTGTTTTTGTTGAGTGTATACAGGTTTTTTGTACATAATAAATAATAACTTCGTTCCAACCGACTGTCCTTTGACACTTCTCAAGTTTTTTTTATTCCAATTCTCTCCCAAATGCGATCCCAAGAGTACACAGGGCAAACGCCACATTTTCTTACTAACCCAATTTTCTTAATACTTTGTACCCTTACGCGTGATAAGACTGACCGCACCCCTATCGGGCCGTAATCCGAAGCCCCGGAGCCCTATCATCATAATTTACAAGGATTCATCGCCCGTTACGACCCACCCTCTACCGAGCCTTATTTCTACAAATCTTCATTCTATGAACATTTTTGTTGTTACGGGTTACGTTTTTTGTTGACAATCATTATTATATTATTTTTCTACTGTTTTAAAAATGATGTTAGCTTTTGGCCCAGATTTTTTTCGTTGGCTTGCCAGAGACAAGTCTTCTTTCATCAGCAAAACCGACAGTCGATGTCTCGCCGCGCGGCAAGATGCGCCGCGACATACCCCGCTTCACACAAAAATATGTTCTAGGCGTCTTTTGTTTTCTGTCAATGGAAAAATCCAAGATGACTTTTCGCGTAATACCTAACCTTCCATTTTTTTAGGTCAGTCAAAGTGTAGGTAGGTAGATTGGTTTGACATAATTATTATTTTCTTCTGAAAAGCTTCAATTCTGTTGTTTGCTCGTGGCTAAGCGCTTGCCTGCTACGCTGCGTGACGCGGGTTCGATTCCCACACGGAACAAATATTTGTAAAGCTTACATGTCATGGATGTTTGTGTGTGAGTTTAAATAATTTTAAATGCCATCACGACACAAAAGAAATTCCTTCAAAGGACTGGTTATTTAAAAAAGAATTTTATATAAACGCTTTGATAACGTCCCCACTGGTCTGGGGCTTTAGCAGTGTCTTAGTTCATCACAAACACTGTCTTCGTCTATTATCCACAACCTTTATACACCTTTTAATCAATATGTACTAACTGTTAAACAGTGTTTTAACGACCATGTACTCACAAAGAAGTTTCTCGAAACATTATTCTGACAAAATGTTCCCTAATAACTGTCAGAGGTTGACATGCAAAATTACAAAAAGACGCAAAGAACAAAACCATACCGCATTTTATAAAATTATCGTATCAAAAGGCTATAAGTGTCCCAGCCGAGTCCAACAATCTCAGACCGACTTTAGAACAGAAACGTTTAAAATATCAGCAAATAAAATAAAAATGTCAACTAACACTCAAAACTAAACTTTATTTCTTAAAGTTAAGATTTGTTTTAGTATAACAAATTGTATTAGTACTTTTTAAACGCTGCACCCGTACATTAAGAGCAGTTTCAAAACATTTTATTTGAATTGCGAACGCGAACGGTTTAAGCCTTTTGTGGCATTACATTCATTGTTCCTTGGCCTGTATATGATGTCGAATTAAAAAAATAACGGTCGACGAACTTTCCCGCTTACTGTCCTCCATATTTGATGACTTCATTCGAACAAATGAAATTAGACATTGTTTTCATTTGGTATTTGAAATTGGAACGTAATAGTTCTTTGGTTAAAATTTGAAAATTGGAACATAATAATCAAATGGTAATTTCGTTTATTAAAATTTACATAATATTGTACTGACTGACGGCATAAAAGTTTTATTAGACGTAAATTGTTTTAACTAAAAGCACATCTAATAATTGTGTGAAAACAATGGTAATTTTAATAAAAATTCGTCGCGTGAAAATTACGAAGAAACAAAATATTCTTTCAATAATAAACATTAAGTTTACTGTTCATTTTTTCGTCGTTAAATAACGCTTCCATTTTTCTTTTTGATATTAATGTGGAAAAGAATAATTAATAGGCTTTTTCTATTAACAAAAGTATGTACATTATTCGTCGCAACATTCCAAACAAAAGCTGTGTTGAAGTTAGTAACAGAAATAACATAAATACAATTTCAATATATCAATAGTAAATTATCATAAAAACTACCTTGTGCCTGCGGCTTCGCTCGCGTTTAATTCGGTATAACACAATACCTGCTACCTGCAGTTTTTGCCTTAGCGCCTTATGGATTAGTAATAGCAACGCTAAGTTTTCCACTTTCTTCCCTCTTTCTCCCTCATATTCCACTTAAAAAAATAGCCTATGTCCGTCTCCTGGTTTCCAACTATCTCTGCACCAAAATTTATCAAAATCAGTAGCCATTAAAGCGTGAAGACGTAACAGACAAACAAATAAACTCACTTTCGCTTTTATTATTATTATTATTCATTTATTTACAGACTACAAGGTGGTCCAGTGTGTTAGTAACAATATGACTTAGCCTATGTTAGTACTTAATAACTAGAAGAGATCGAGTGCGATAAGTTAGCGCCCACATTAGAGGACTGTCTGCCCGGTCAACTATCGATTGCAGGATAGTGTTGGGACTGCCACGCAGCCTGTGGAGTAGTGAGGCAGATTTTTTTCGCCACAATGCAACAAAACTGTCAGTGCGTGCGTCAGCAAACATTGCTGAGGCACTACAGGAGCGTGGCAGTCGCAGTAATACCCTAAACGCATTATTATATTGGATACGCAGAGCATTATAAGCCTTTTGGGTATATGTGAACCATAGGGCTCCCGAGTACAGTGAGGTGCAGTATGCCTTGAAGAGGACTATTTTAATTGCGGCTGTACATCGAGAGAACCTGCGGGCCAGCATATTCGCCCTAACTGATAATGCTCTGCGCTCCCTCTCTAGATCAAGGTCATCTTTCAGATCATCAGTAACCAGATGGCCCAGGTATTTAAATTTGAAAACTCTTTTTATAGAGTGACCTCTCAATAAAAGAGGAGGGATTGAAGTGGGACACCTGGTACCAGATCTGAAGACCATGAGCTCTGTTTTACTGCTATTATACACCAATCCATGAGTGTCAGCGTACGACTCGCACACATTGAGTAGTTTTCGGAGAGCACCGACTGAGGGAGCCAGCAACACCATGTCGTCTGCATAGCTTATGTTGTTGAAACAAACCCCATCCACGTAGCAGCCGACCCGCGTGCTGCTGAGTCGCTCAATCAGTGCATTAACATACAGACCGAAGAGCAGAGGTGAGGACAGGCCCCCCTGCCTCACCCCCACTCCGGCCTGCATGTCTCCGACAACTCACCCGCCCATCGCACCTGTGTCTCCTGGTTTAGATACCAGTGCTTGAGGAGTAATATAAACTCTGGCGGGAGCGGCGTCTCTGCAAGCTTTTTCCAAAGGAGATCGTATGGGACAAGATCAAACGCCCTAGACAGGTCAAGAAAAACCGCATATACAGGTGTTTTTCTAGCCGTATAATACCTGACAGCGTGCTTCAAGCTAATAATGGCTGTCTCGGTTGACAGCCCAGGCTGGAAACCAAACTGGGCGTCACAAAGCTGCACATGTTTATTTAGATTAAAGTTGAGCACGCTGTCAAGAACCTTGGCTATGACGGTGGCAAGTGAAATAGGCCTATAATTAGACTTGTCCGATACGTCTCCAGTCCTGCTTTTAACTACCGGCACCACCAGAGTCCGCACCAAATCAGGTGGAAGATGTGAATGACTCAGGCACAAATTAAACAAAAGTGCTAGCACTCGACATAAGTGGGGGCCCGCATGCTGCAGGTGCTCGATGCTGAGCCCGTCATGACCAGGTGATTTGCCTCTTGTCATCTTCTGGATTATGTGCCTGATCTCCTTAGCAAGAATGATAGTGGTCACCTCCATATGCTCGGGCCCAGCATCAAACAC
This sequence comes from Ochropleura leucogaster, assembly GCA_958449745.1. NCBI lineage: Eukaryota > Metazoa > Arthropoda > Insecta > Lepidoptera > Noctuidae > Ochropleura > Ochropleura leucogaster. The sequence continues at coordinate 16,489,109 of OY288216.1, forward strand.
CCCGCACGGCGGACCCAGCGGGGATTTAATGGCAAATTGTTTTTTAAACATTTCAGCTATATCCTTAGGGTTGGCAAGCCCGTCGATGCTCACAGGAACGTCAGGCTTAGGGTTCAATCTGTTAGTAGCTTTCCAAAACCCTTTAAAATCTGACTTAGCATGGCATTTAGCTATATAATATTAAGTAAGATAGTAAGGATTTCAAAGTTTTTTTTAATGTTTTATATGACCGATTCCCAGGTCGGGCAAAGGGTAGTTGGGTTTATCCATTGGGCATTTCTCAATAGTAGCCACAGAGTCTGCAATTGTGCGAATGCAGCTAAATAACAGTATTTTACATACAGCGACTGTTTTTCTGACCTCCACAACCCCGTTAACTAGGTAATACGAAACTCCTTGATAAGATTGGTTGTCAGACTTTCGGAATACTGACTACCTGCAATGACTGTCACTGTAAATGACAGCCGGGATCAACAGCTTAATGTTCTTTCCGAGAACTTAGCCATAGGCTAACCTAGGCTAGCTAAAAATCGACCAAAGCGACTGCAATTTTTTTTTATGAATGGCATCTCGCAGTTCAACCAAGGAGGTTGTTGTCTGCTTAACCGGGCGAATCCTGTGGATGCCTTAAAAATTAAGACCTCCAGCCAGGGTGAATATGCTATTATTTAGTCGCTGCACGGACTTTATATGTGGATACTACTGCCCTACCATGACGTCTTAAAACAGAACTTAATCCACTGCGGGAAAGAGACAGAGCTATACAGGGTCTAGCACCATCTCTTTCTGGCACAGGAATAAGAACTGCTTTAAAATGTCATGGTAACCCTTCTGGTCGTGGTAGCGAGCACACCCGTTAGACAGGAGGATTTATTTATGCTTGCATATATTTTATATAATTGGTGTTTGCTAGCTGATATGTGACAAAAAATAATTATTTCTTAAGTTTACTTCTAACCTGACAGACAGATGTGTTGCTGGGGAGTTTTCCGCCACTTCTTCTTCCCAGCTAAAACCCTAGGAAGTGGCGAAGGGCGGACGTTTTGTGAGACTGTCTCTTGTAATGTTGACGTTCAAAAAGTGCTGATTATCAGTCTAATTTGGATAAATGACTTTTGATTTGGACAGAAAATAAATTGTTTTTGTTCCCAGCGTCAGTGTCATATTGTTTACATTTGTGTAACGCGTCCTAATCCATAGCATTATCTTCGTCCATAACGGGCCTGTTTGCTCGCAGCCGCGGTATTATTTCCCCAGAGACAAACACACAGTTTATGGTCGCGTCACACGATCGTAAACCCTCGGCCTATGGCCTGGTATTATAATCTGCAAGTTTACATGTTTTAACAGCTGCTTTGCTTGTAATATACTAATATTATAAAAGCGAAAGTGAGTTTTTTTTTTGTTACCTCTTCACGCCTAAATGGCTAAACCGATTTTAATGAATTTTGGTAGTTACATAGATAGTTGGGAGCCATGAGACGGACGTTGGCTATTTGCGGCTATTACTGTGAACAAACAAAAACAACACAAGCCAAAATTAAAAAAATCGTGTTGTCGTAAAGTTTGAAGGTTGATCCATGTTGTACCCACATAGCAGAGTTCTATATCCACCTGGTTGTAGTACAATTCATCTAATATATAAAATTCTCGTGTCACAGTTTTCCTTCCCATACTCCTCCGAAACGGCTCGACCGATTCTTATGAAAATTTGTGTACATATCGGGTAGGTCTGAGAATCGGCCAACATCTATTTTTCATACCCCTAAGTAAGCAGCGGGTGAAACCGCTGGGCACAGCTAGTGATTATATAATAATTGAATAAATTGCTTAAGGAAATAGCGAAAAAAAAAACATTAAACGACAAATGAAACAAAACACTCCTCCTTGCTCAAAATATCCGTCATTGTAGCATACCCGAGCCGGAAAAAAAAATATCATCCTGAAGAGAAAATGTAATATTATTTTTAATTTTTGTCTGTTACCTAAGCTTACAAATACGGAAAAGTATTTATTCATTAGTTGAATACTCATAATCATTTTAATCCCAAAATGATAGAAAAATATTTCAAAAACACACACGAATTCATCATCTGCCTAGCATTTTCCCAACTATTTTGTGGTCGGCTTCCAGTCTAACCAGATGCAGATTTATACCAGTATTTTACATGAACCGACTGCCTATCTGACCTCTAAAGTCCATATAATACTGGGTAATTCGATAACTCTTGGTAAGATAAGACTGGTAATTTGTAACGATTGTCAAAGATTGTCAAAAGACAGCCGGGTGGGACTAATAATAACAACACATACGATTAAAGTTTTTTTTTTAATTATTTCCAACCAGACTAATCATTTGTGTTACGTATTGGTTTGAACTTTTTAATGTTACTTTCCACCATCTCTGCTTAGCATAGTGAACTTATGAATTACCAGATTTTGCCTTAGGCTTTGCTCGCGTTAAATTCGGGGCAACACAGTTCCTTTTCCTGATCCAGGTACCTGCTACTTGTAGTTTTTGCTCTTGCACCTCATTAATTTGTAATAGCAAAGCTAAGTTTTCCCTTTTCTTCCCACTTTATCTCTCATATCCCACTTTTACTATATATTAAACAAATTAGCCTATGTCCGTCTCCAGGGTCCCAACTACCTCTGTACCAAAATTCATCAAAATCGGTTTACCCGTTAAGGCGTGAAGAGGTAACAAACAAACAAACGCACTTTCGTTTTTAGAATATTAGTAAGGATGTGACAAACAGCCTGTTAGACAGTCCTCTGAACACAAACCCTTGAAGAGTAACAGATGTAATAGTTAATGGTATTCCATACAGACGCCATGTTTATGACCGTGTAGAAATCACTAGTGATGTCGTAAATATCGGACCAATCTGTTGAGCGGTACCCTGAAACATTTTATGATGTCCTGGTGTTAGTTAGTGGTTTCTTTACCTTTAATTGCAGTTGTAATGTTTTATTGTTATCGTTTGATGTATATTTCGATTGTTTGCTTGTCAATTATGACGAAATTCATTTACAACATATTTTCTGAATCGACAGTTCCTACGTACTGGTTAAGTAAAAAACAGATTTACAGGAGAGCGTAATTTGTGTTCAACAAGCCCTTCAAATAATTCTATGAGCAATAATAAATCTTTTCTTTCTACAATATTTTAACAGTTTTTAGAGCTTTATTTATTACATTTACACATAAATATTTTGTTTTTTTCACGTTTTCTTGGAAAAATCTGATAGATGACCGTTTTTACGACACTTATTCGTTGTTATAATACTTTTTTTCTTATATGATTTCTAAAACGACGTAAATAAATTAAATAAAAATCGTATGTCAGCATGTGAACATAGATAATCTAAAGCCAATGATACAATAAAAAAAAACCCATTTTCGACATGACTTTATATACGTAGGGACCGTCAAAAATAGTTTTCCCATGTCATGGACTAAGTTCAAAAATCATCCGTAATTATTGATGTCTCAAGCTCGATAAAATAGCCGCTGTTTTAAAAAATCTGTTTTTTTTTAAACCGACTAAATGCGAGTCGGATCGTGGACATCATTGACTTGGATTGCGATATATCACAGCTAAATATAAACTTGAGCAACTCAATTCAACTCGATACCTCCACGTACCCAAAAAGGGTCCTGACAGACAGACAGAAAACAAATAGATCCTAATAGCTGGCGCCCGCGGCTTCACAAAAAACTACCGTATGTGTTATTCCAGACTATAATCTACCTCTGTGTCAAAATTTCATCAAGATCCGTTTTGACGTGGAAGAGTAACAAACATCTATACATCCTTCCATCCTCACAACAATTCGCATTTATAATATTACTAGCTGGCGCCCGAGGCTGCGCACGCGTGATATTAAAAAAAAAGTATCCTATGTGTTAATTCCAGACCATAATCTACCTCTGTGCCAAATTTCACCAAGATCCGTTTAACCATTTTTTCGTGAAAGAGGATCAAAAATACATCCATAGTCACAAACTTTCAGATTTATAATATTAGTAAGATTAGTAGCATAAGAATTCCATTTCTCCCTTTTGAGATACGGAAATCTAATCTAAACTATATATTTATAATTATATAATATTATATAAAATAATAATATTTATAATATATACTTTCGCATTTATAATATTAATATTATAAATGCGAAAGTAACTCTGTCTGTCTGTCTCTTCTTCACGCCTAAACCACTGAACCGATTTTAATGAAATTTGGTACATATATAATCTGGGACCCGAGAAAGGACATAGGATAGCTTTCATCCCGGAAATCCCCCGGGAACGGGAACTATTAATCCACGCGTACGAAGTCGCAGGCAAAAGCTAGTCTAAAATAAACAAGACAAAAACAAACTACAATAAGATCATTTGGCTGATCAGCTTTAACGTCTTCCATCGAAAGTCCTTGGACCTTCCTTGTAACAAGATAAGATGGAATCAAATCACTGAAATCTACCTAAGGGTATGGCCTTAAGGCCCTCGTACGAGCCAGCAGGGCCACGTGTAGAAGCAAATGTGCATAATTGATGACAATTTCCGAATTTACAGGCGCTCTAATAACCTAGTTTATTTAGTTCATTCTCGGGACTAGTGGCTAGGAGGGTCAATGCTTCATCTAAGACATAAGAATGCTACTCCTAGTATATTCATTGTTTGTTTTTCAGCTGTTGAATCAACATTTTTGCTTCGTTTAAGAAGAAAATATTTATGTAGATTTTTTTTTATAAACTACTAGCTTTCGCCCGCGGCTTCGCCTGCGTTAAATTTGGGGTAACACAGTTTCTTTTGCGCCTTATTGATTTGTAATAGCAACGCTAAGTTTTCCCTTTTCTTCCCTCTTTCTCCCTCACATCCCACTTTGTAAAAATTGGCCTATATCCGTCTCCTGGTTCCCAACTATGTCTGTACCAAAATTCATCAAAATCGGTTTAGCCATTAAAGCGTGAAGAGGTAACAAACAAACAAACAAACAAACCCACTTTCGCTTTTATAATATTATATAGTAAGGATAAGGTATTAGGTATTTATTTAACTAACAAAAAGTATGACAATCACACAATGAAGTCCTGAATTTTAATACATGAACAGATTGACAAGTTGCAATGTGTAAAAATAAATGCACTAATTCCAACACAAAATGCATTACTTATCAATATTTCGACCTATGACCGAATGAGCGAATATACTAAATTCATTGTATACAAGCTTACGCCCAGGACTTCGTCCGCGTGGCATAGTTACTTTGAGCTAACGCTTACTTTAACCTGCGTAATATTCGAAAAAGAATATCTTTCGCTCCCCTTTTCTTCCCACTTTCTCACTTTTCTAGCCTATGTCCGTCTCCAAGGTCCCACCTATCTCTGTACCAAAATTCAACGAAATTGGTTTAGCCAGTTAGGCGTGACGACGTATCAAACAAACAAAAATACAAAAAAGCTCACTTTCGCTTTTATAATATTAGTAAGAATGTAACAAAATCAGTAACTCAAAAATCAGAAAAAACAACTCCCAACAGAAAGTGAACATCAATTGAGCCAAAAGCCTTCCTTCAACAATGTAGCTGACTGTAACCAGTACATCAATAACAGGCCCCAATGCGTCATTTACCATTCAAAGTACACCAGACATAGTTTAAAACGGGCTGACGAAGATAAATGATCGTTTTTCCGGAGCTGACGTGACACACGACCGCTGCGGTCGACAGACTGGGTTGGAATGAAGGTTTATTTGTCATAGCAGGCTGAATGGTCCGTACTTGTGCCTATATTGTATTGTTTAATAAAAGGTTGAAAGGTATGACTACAATACTAAATGTTGTAGGTTTTAGGGTCTTTTGTGGTTGAAATATTTATAATGTGCTGGGTTTTAGACTAATTAGGATAACAAATTGGAAAAAAATAATGACCCTTTTTTTCCGAGTAGTAAATTATCAAAAAACTTCCCCCGCTCTGGGCGGAGCGGGGCGGCATGTCAGGCTTTTACTGACTTAAACCCACCCATGTTCCTTCTATTGCCCTTTTTCCGGGGCCGCGGTATCTCTTTCGAACAACCCGCAACCCCGGCAGGCAGAGGCTCTGGCAAGCCCCTCTGCTTTGCTGACTCTCTTTGAGGCGCGCGTGAAATACGAACGCTCCGTCGACACGCCCTTTCGTCAATAGACGGACGGACGGTGAGCTACCCATTGCTCACCGTCCACAGGCCCGCATCTACGGTGGCCGGGAGTCGTCTCGCGGCCACCGTTCAAATTTGTTAAACAATCTGTATATAAATGTAATTTAAAAAAAAGAAAGGGACTAATGAGTCCCTTTCATTTTTCTTTCAAATTACTTTACAGATATAATGTGTAAATTTAATTTATGAAATTCTCTTGTTACCAAACTCCTCCGAATCAGCTGGACCGATTTGTATAAAATTTCGTGTGTTTATCGGGTAGGTCTGAAAATCGGTCTATTATATCGGTTTTTCATACTCCTAAGTGAGAAGGAGACCTGAACAGCGGGTGAAACCACTGGGCACAGCTAGTATTATGTATAGTTTTCACACTTCTAAGTAATCATACATAACGTATACATTACAACTGCCGCCTTTAAAAACAAGTAATCCAAAAAACTAATAACAAAAAACTAAAAGCGTTGATAATTAATTTCGTTTCGCTAAGTTTTAAAAACAACAATTTCGCACAATCCAGTAACAAACAAGATTACGCCAGACTATTTAACATAACATTTTTGTACACGCTCTCAGGATTCTCTCCGGCTAATCCGATTTAGTTTCGTCGCTACACCACTCGCTGTGGCTGCGGGTCTCCGGCGCTTTTTACTAGAAATCTGCAACAAAAATCCACTTATCTAACGTTTGAGGTTGGGGGAAGTAAATGAGAAATGGATTTATTGGTAAACATAAGTATGTCCATAGAGTTATCTCTATTGTGGTGCTGTAATTACAGTTGCTTTAACAAAACATAACTATGAAAATTTAGTAATCTTTACCTACACATACTCATTTTTTACAAAATAAAAATATCTTTATCTTAAAAATAAAAACACAACATAACGTTAATTTATTGTCAGTCGCCTTTGGCCATTAGTTATGTATCGTGTACGATACATCTATTAAATCGTTACTATTATTAGAAAAGCGAAAGTGAGTTTGTTTTTTTTTGTTACCTCTTCACGCCTAAATGACTGAACCGATTTTGATGAATTTTGGTACAGAGAGAGTTAGGACCCAGGAGACGGACATAGGCTAAAAATATGATGGAGAAAAATGGAAAAAAAGGGAAAACTTAGTATTGATATTACAGTACAGTTTGATGTTACAGTATAAGGCGCTAGAGCAAAAACTACAGGCTGTGTTACCCCGAATTTAACGCAAACGAAGCCGCGGGCAAATGCTAGTCTAATTTATAACATTCTCGTGTCACAATGTTCGTCTCCATACACCTCCGAAACGGCTCGACCGATTCTTATATTTTTGTTATGCATATTCAGTAAGTCTGAGAAACGGCTACTATCTATTTTTCATACCCCTAAGTGAAACCATTGGGCACAGCTAGTATATGTAAAAATTTTCGTGTCGCGGTATTTGTCGATTTATATGAAATTTTGTGGGCACATTGGGTAGGTCTTAAAATCGGCCAACATCATTTTTTGACACCCTTTAGTGAATAAATAGATAGTGTAGTACTTTGCCTACTTTAATAACTAGGTTTTTATTGCTGGGTAATACATACGATATCCCTTGTCAAGACTGACTCACTGCTTTTTACGAATATCACAATCTACAAAATGACAACCGAAACCAACTCGATATATATGGTTGGTTACCCATCCAGAGACCGACCTTTTCTAACACGGCTTGACCTGCAACTCTTATTATTTTTCTTACAACAATATTTTTAGAGTTATGTACCTCAAAAATAAAAAAAGTAACGCTTATAGGATCACTTTGTTGTTCCTCTGTCTGCCTGTTTGTCAAGACTTATCTCGGAAACCATATACTCAAGTCTGTGGTCCCTTAAAGCTGTGAAAAAACCCTCTTAGTGCAAAGATATGGCTGTTTATTTCGCAAATTTGGACGGAATCCTCAGCGCCCCCCTTTACCTTATTTATGATTAAAACGTGCTTATAAACGCTACAGCAGTGTGTCACGTTACCATAGATTAATGCCGACGTAATTACTGACGACCAACCGCAAGCAAACAATATTGAATAGTGAACAGCTAACCTACCATGACATCTTAAAGCAGAACTTATTCCACTGAGGGAAAGAGACACAGCTATACTGGGTGTCTAGCACCATCTCTTTTCCTCAGTGGAATAAGTTCTGCTTTAAGATGTCATGGTAGGGTAACAGATCGCCAATCACCGTGATCGGTAATCGCTTACTCAACGCGCTCAACCCACGCGTTATGATCCGATATGTATATGTTGCAGTCAAAACTCTTATAGTCAAAAGTACTATTGACTAGCAAAATCAGTCAAAAACACTTTTCACTGAACAGGTTGGTCAAAAGTGGTTTTGACTAAAAATTATTGGTTTTTAGTACTTTTGACTGCAAATTTGTGGTTAGTGCCAGTTAGTGTTTCGAGACAACATATTTTTTGTAGAGTTAGGGTAAGGGTAAAGTAGAGGTATTCATCGAAACCAATTTTATACGTTGATTCTACAACTATTTACTTTATATCGATCATTACGAAGGCGAAGCCAGCTAGTTCATATTGTTAGGTAGTAGCTAGTATTTTATAAATAAATATCCATACATAAACGCACATCTAATTCAAATTGAGGAAAACGAAAACGTCAGATTCACAAGCATTACGATACTTTTGCTAAAATACCGGAAATGTTAAAATTAATTAAATCCTTCGCAGCGACGCGACGTTCCGATTTCCTTGAATTAATTTTAAGGATACTTCAGACAACCTACTTCGAAGTATGAACCAACTAGCTTTTGCCCGCGGCTTCGCTCGCGTTAAATTCGGGGTAACACAGTTCCCCTTGCGCCTTATTGATTTGTAATAGCAACGCTAAGTTTTTCCTATTGTTCCCTCTTTCTACCTGACATCCCACTTTTACAAAAAAAAAACTGTCTTCTTTTTTCCGTCTCCTGGTTCCCAACTATCTCCGTACCAAAATTCATCAAAATCGGTGTAGCCATTAAAGCGTGAAGAGGTAACAAACAAACAAACTCACTTTCGCTTTTATAATATTAAGTAAGGATAAGGAAGTAAGGATTCTTGGAAGCCATCGATTCGGGACAAAACAAACATATAACAGCGAACTGCTTGTGATGCGGCCATCAATAACTTGGACTAAAACACATTAATCATCAAGTTTTCAAGAGTATTCGACAGTTTGTTGAACAAGCCGTTAATCTGTATCGTAACCATATTTATGTACAGACAACTTCGTAATTGCTTTACTACCGGTTTAGTGCCTTGATCGCCAGCGCCGGTAGCTTGGACCCGGTACCGGTGGGCTACTATTTTTAAATGTGTTTTTATTAAGAAATGTAAAATTATATGTATATACATCAATAAACGAAAACGTGACACTAGAAGCCTGGCATAAATTAATTAAAAATGAAAAGATACCAACTTTCACATAGGTGACTTTTCTTCACATACTGACCTTCTACAAATCTACATGGCTAAACCTTTTTGCGTTGATGTGCACTGTCGTTATGATAGTGCTAGCTATAGATATCCTTTAAAGATTACAACTAAATCACTGTGTCACATAACTCGTGTAGTCGTTCTATTTTTAAATTAAAAACACTCGTTTCACATTTTTATATAATACTAGCTTTTGCCCGCGGCTTTGCACGCGTTAAATTCGGGGTAAAACTGTTCCCCTTTCCTGATTTGCAGGTACCTGCTACCTATAGTTTTTGCCCTTGAGCCTTATTTATTGTGATAGCAAAGCTAAGTTTTCCATTTTCTTCCCACATGCTCCCTCATTACCGACTTAAAAAAAAATTGCCTATGTCCGTCTCCAGGGTCCCAACTATCTCTGTACTAAAATTCATGAAAATCAGTTAAGCCATTTAGGCGTGAAGAGGTAACAAACAAACACACTTTCGCTTTTATAATATTAAGTTTATTATTTATAATTTCAAGAATTTATTCATATGCATGGATGTGTGCTTCTTGCAAACAATTTTGCTAGAGTGCAGGAGCTAATTGTATTTTCAATTAAAAATTCAACGTGTTCACATTACATTTACACCACGATCTCGTGCAAGCGTTAGAATCTGCAAATGCTTTTCTATTAAGATACTAAATTTATATTGCTTGTAAGTTTTTATAAACACTTTAACACTTAGTTTTTTTTCTAAACTAGATGATGCTGGTGTTTCCTAACCTAAACTACTCTGAGTAAGAACAGCTGAAACAAACTCAGAAGTCTCTTTTAAAGGTCCAGACAAAAATCTTGGTCAACTTACATATAGGACTTGACTTTGCAGATTAATATTTCAAATGGCCCTTTTAAGAACGACTATTTGAAACTACTCTTACAAATAAAACATTTTTCCTAACTAAAGAATCGAACCTCAAACGTACAAGACATTTTCACGGCAGCTAAACCGATAAAAAGCTCACCAGAACCGCACATTAATCACTAACTGTACAAGAAACTGGCAACTAATACCGTGTACCATTGGAAAGTTAAAACGTATTTCTTCTCGTTCCTACTAATATTTTTAAAGTTTTGATAAAGTAAATCGAACCGATATTGGTTTAAGAACGGTGAAATCTATATTATAAAGCTGAAGAGTTTGTTTGTTTGTTTGAACGCGCTAATCTCCGAGACTACTGGTTAGAATTGGAAAATTCTTTCAGTGTTGGATAGTCCATTTCTTGAGGAAGGCTATAGGCTATATAACATCACGCTACGACCAACAGGTGCTGAGCAGCGTGGGTGAAACCGCGTGGAACAGCTAGTGCTTTATAATCCTTTTAAGCTTAGAAATAAGGAACGAAATATTTGATCGTGTTTTGTTGCAAAATATAATAGATGCCGTGTTTTCCAGAAACAACCAATTAACCTTTTGTTGTTTTGTTTGTGTAACTTTTTTATGAGTGGGTTTATCCTTACTATTATATTAATACTAGCTGTGTCCCGCGGTTTCACCCGCTGAGGTTTAGGGGTATAAAAAATAGTGTTAGAATAATGAAGAAAATAAGTTAATTTATTAATTTGTATTTTTTATTAGTCATTATGGTCAATAGTATAAGTAGTTGCGATGATGCCTTTTAAGTTGGTACGACTGTCATCTGATACCAACCAAAGTGGCGCGCTACATTCCAGTTTTGCCAGTTGACGGTGTGGCGCGTTAGTTTTAAATTTAGTCGGTTATGACCGTAAAGTAAGTAAGGACAATTGTCGGACCTACGCTGTCCTGATATACTTAAGTATTAACGCTGTAACAACAACATTGTAAAACCAAATGATTTAAAAGAGTAACCATGGAGTTTCTTGCCGGTTCTTCTCCATGGAAACAACCAACCCGAACCGTGCACTAGCAAGTCAGTGGAATAAAGTATTTAGTTGAATTTAAAAGTAAGTTTTACTGTACGAGTCCAACAATAGATGTTAGCCGATTCTCAGACCTACCCAATATGTACCTAAAATTTCATATGACTATAACTAACATTGTGACACGGAAATTTTATATATTAGACTAGTTGTGCCCAGTGGTTTCACCCGCTGCTCACTTAGGGGTATCAAAAATAGATGTTGGCCGATTCTTAGACCTACCCGATATGTACACAAAATTTCGTTTTAATCGGTCCAGCCGTTTCGGAGGAGTATGGGAACGAAAACTGTGACACGAGAATTTTATATATTAGAAGATTACAAAAGCGAGTGTGAGTTTGCGTCAGGGGCGTCTCCAGGGTCCCATCTATCTCTGTACCCAAAATTCATCAAAATCGGTTTAGCCATTAAGGTGAAGACGTAACAAACAAACAAACTAACTTTCGTTTTTATAATATTAGTAAGGATAGACATGCATTTGGCATGCTTGACTAGAAGAAACCTATTACACTCGAAATTGGAAGTCATCTAGATTATGATTATTAGGTAACAGAGAAATCGTAACCTTAGTCATTATTACTCACACTCTAAACCGCTGGGGTAATTAAAACCCAGTTGAAAACTGTCCACTCATACAAAAATATCATGCTAATGTCGGAAAACGACAGCAAATTAAACATTTTATGGAATCAACGCTAAAAATGTGAATAAACTCCGGTTTTAATGCAATTAAGCTAATTGAATCTCTGGTCCGTCTGCGTTCCTCAGTAATGCTGTTTGGAGCTAATGACAAAATTTACATTAGGGTTTTAACTTTTAGTTTAAACATCCAATTTTTCATTTAGCCGTATGCACGTTACTGTCGTGTCGAGATATTTGCTTTCTGATGATGTCATCTATGCCAACCCGTTGCGATGCTATAATCGTGTGGGTTCTACTGTGAAATTCCTGATGGTTAATAAGGTTTTGCTTGACTTTAGAATCGAACCCAAACCTCACGTTCAGCAGTTGCGACTACCATAGCAACAAAGCAGCCAACACTGGTTATACTTACAAAATTTTCTGTCAATTAATTTATTATTTACTAGCTGGCGCCCATGGCTTCGCCCGCGTGATGATAAATAAAATTATCCTATGTGTTATTCCAGACTATAATCTACCTCTGTGCCAAATTTCATCAAGATCCGTTCAGCCATTTTGACGTAAAGGGGAACAAACATCCATAAATCCAGCCTCACAAACATTCGCATTTATAATATTAGTAGGAATTAGGATAAGAATTAAGACAAACACACACGCCATGGCGTGTCTTTAATTTCGCTCGAACCTCCCATAGTAATGTCATAAGCATAGGTAGTTACATAACTCGTAACATTTCCCGTCCTCACTCGCCCTCCCCACTAATTGCGCCTCCAGACGGAATCGGTATCATTCGACATTTCTCCCTCTAGCAGGCTAGCGGCAGCGATAGACGGCCATATCGACGTGATTAATAGCTTAGTTAATTCCCAGGGTGTTATCATTACTCCCTTCTCATTTAAAAATGGATTTCTTGGTTTAATTAACGGGAAATATTTATGCTCCTTAATCCTTACTAATATTATAAAAGAGAAAGTGAGTTTCTTTGTTACGTCTTCACGCCTACATAGCTAAACTGATTTTGATGAATTTTGGTACATAGATTCATAGTCGGGACCCTGGAGACGGACATAGGCTATTTTTTTATTTAAAAAAATGAGAAATGAGGGAGAAAGAGGGAAGAAAAGGGAAAACTTAGCATTGCTATTACAATAAATAAGGCGCTAGGGCAAAAACTACAAGTAGCAGGTACCTGCAAATCAGGAAAGGGGGGAACTTTAACTGTAATTAATTCTGTTTATTGTTTGGTCCTAGAGACTAATAAATACTGTTTCATTCTTTAGATGTTTAAGACCTTTCGAAAAACCTACAAGAAAATATTTCCCTTAGAATTTATTAATCATATTATTTGAAATACAATACAACAGGTAAGTCTTTGAGAACCCACAAAAATAACTAACAGCAAACATGGATCATTTCATTCACTATGATACGATATTAAATTATAAGTTATATATTATATCTTGAGGTTTCTGCGTCAGTATTATGGGATTCCTGATTTATTATATTATGGGTGAATTAATATTGGCTTCATGTCAGTTTGGGGTATTTTTGCTTTGTTAAGAAAGGAAGATGGATGAAGGAATATGATCCATTATTGTACAACTAATAATAGTGGCTTATCTAGTGGAAGTATTCGGTACCGTCCAAGTACTTGGTGCTAAATCTATGCAAGATTAACGACAACTCTTTATGCATAGCTTCTATCGCGGGCCTTGAGCGTGGAGACCAAATCCAGAAATATTGTAACGAAAACACCTAACATTACGAATATGCTCAGTTATTTCAATCGCAAATTCAATTTTCAATTAGCGTGTTTGGTAGAGAATCGGGTCGTCAATCAATATTACGCTGGTTCAAACCCAAGGTCTAATTTTTCTCTTTGCGACTTCTTTTCATTGGAAGTACTTTTTAAATATTATATTTAATTTTTTTTTATATATTGCATAAGATTTTTTTTATTTATTGCATAAGTTGATAAAAGATGCTTTACCGCGGCAGTCCCCGAGTGCCACACGTATTTTTTGTTTATGTTACTCAGTGATAATGTCGCCTAAATCTGTATACTTAAAAGATTTTGAGTTATTCGTTATATACAAAAATACAAATCTTTCCTCTTGAAGAACATGAAAACAGAGCAGCGATTCGTTTTCTCGAGACATTATGATTTGATTTACATTATATTGAACATTTTCGTAATAATTCTAACGGCCAAGCCCCGTTACCCTTAAAAAGTCCCAATTTCTAAATGTGTTTGGCTCCACCTGCCCCATCGCATTATGTCAATGGAAATTCAAACTTATGTTCTTTGAAATAAAAAGCATTTTTAATGGATTCAGATCTGAGTCCCCGTTGAAAAAGGTTACCCGTTCAAGGTGTTATTTCTACGGGAAAATGGCTTCCAATTTTTTTTTTTTTTTTTATATTTGAAATAAATGTTATCGAGGAAAGGAAAGAGTGATCAGATACGATCGGAAATTGTACTCAATGATGAAAAAAAAAGTATAAAATTATTCAGTTTAGTAAATACTAATTAATACCTATTAGAAAGTAATACCTACTAGTGTATCTATTATTTGATATATATTTTTAGTATTTTGTTTTATATATATAGTATTTTATAAATCTATATAGGATTTAATTTTTATTTTATTTTTTGTTTACATCTACCACTGTTTGTCTCTGCATCACCCAAAGGTTGACTGGTAGAAAATGCCTATGGCATTAAGTCCGCCTCTGTACTTTGTACTTGAAGTGTTAAATAAACGGCGTCGGGTCGACGATGAAGTACCTGGGAATCGTCCTCGACAGCCGGTGGAACTTCGTCGAACACTTCCGACGTTTGGCTCCCAAGCTCGAGCGGACGGGGGCTGCTTTCAAGCGGCTCCTGCCCAATCTCAAGGGGCCAAACGCCTCCTGCCGTAGGCTCTATGCCGGAGCCGTGCGGTCCATGGCCCTTTACGGGGCCCCAGTATGGGCGCGTTCTTTAGGGCGGCGCGCCGCCCACTATCTGAACGCGCCCCAAAGGGTGGTGGCCATACGGCTTGTCCGGGGCTACCGCACGATCTCCGGCGAGGCAGCAAGCCTCCTTGCCGGACTGCCACCGTGGGATCTGGAGGCGATAGTCCTCGCGCGCCTGTTTGAGTGGCGCGCGGAGGCACTACACCGGGGGGAAAACCCACTGCCGCGGCAAGTTGCCGCTCGGCGGGCAGACCTCCGGTGCGATCTCATGGTGGCATGGAGAGAGCGACTGTCGCAACCCCGTGCAGGGCACGCTACAATAGTGGCGGTAAGTCCCCTCTTTGAGGAGTGGCTGGAGAGGCGTCATGGCGTCCTCACCTACCGCCTGACGCAGGTCCTCACCGGACACGGAAGTTTCGGGAGGTTCCTGCACATCATCGGGCGGGAGGAAGCGCCCGGGTGTCACCATTGTGACGATCGCCCGGAGGACACGGTGGAGCACACAGTGGCGATCTGCCCGGCTTGGGCGGAGCACCGCCGTGCCCTCGTAGAGGCGATCGGCGGCGGCGATCTCTCGCGTCCGGCCCTGGTTCAGGCCATGGTCCGGAGCGAGAGGGAATGGGAAGCGGTCACCACCTTCTGCGAAGCAGTAATGCTAGCGAAGGAGGTGGCCGGGCGTTTGCGGGAGAGAACATCTGCCCAACCCAGCCGCCGCGGGAGACGCCCATGGCGCCGGGCGCCGCGAGACGACTTCCGGCCACCGTAGATGCGGGCCTGTGGGCGGTGAGCAATGGGTAGTTCACCGTCCGTCCGTCGATTGACGACAGGCCGTGTCGACGGCGCGTTCGTGTTTCACGCGCGCCTCAAAGAGAGTCAGCAAAGCAGAGGGGCTTGCCAGAGCCTCTGCCTGCCGGGGTTGCGGGTTGTTCGAAAGAGATACCGCGGCCTCGGAACGTAAAGGGCAATAGAAGAAACATGGGTGGGTTTTAGTCAGTACAAGTCTAACATGCCCCCCGCTCCACCCAGAGCGGGGGAAGTCATTGGATGATTTCCCACCCGAAAAAAAAAAAAAAAAAAAAAAAAAGTGTTAAATAAATAAGTAAGCGTTTGATACATTAATGCTTCAAGAAAAAATAAATGTTTAGAGGATAGATGAAATGGGGACATCCCCAGGCAGAAAATCATAAGACATCCCCAGGCAGAATAACTAGCTTGCCGATTCATTGATCACGCATCATATCGATACATACCACCAGAAAGTCAGTAAGCTGTTGAAAATGTTATAAAATAAAACATAAATTATGTTACGTTGGGATTCCAACAATAGGGACAACAGGAATAAAAAGTAATTATTTTCATTTGAGTTCCAGTGTCCCCATTGAATGGGGTCAGTGTCAAAGGGGACAACGGGAAAAATCCTGTTTGAAAATTCCAACAAATTCACAAAAACTTCATGCAAGTTGAGTGTTGCTAACATGGTTTTATTTTTTATAAACTAACGCTAATTTATGTATTTGTTAATTTTTTTTTGGGTTGGGGAATCATCAAATAACTTCCCCCGCTCTGGGTGGAGCGCCTTACATAGGGTATGCACATATGGATGGAAATAGGTTAAAACTGCTGGTTCCATATTTTCGGTCATGCTAAACATATTTATAAAAAATGCATCTTTATCTTTAATCATCCTTACTATCCTTACTTACTAATATTATAAAAGCGAAAGTGAGTTTGTTTGTTTATTTGTTTGTTTGTTTGTTACTTCTTCACGCTTTAATGGCTAAACCGATTATGATGAATTTTGGTACATAGATAGTTGGGAACCAGGAAACGGACATAGGCTAATTTTTATATTAAAAAAGTGGGATGTGAGAAAGAAAGAGGGAAGGAAAGGGAAAACTTAGCGTTGCTATTACAAATCAATAAGATGCAAGGGGAACTGTGTTGCCCCAAATTTAACGCGGGCGGAGCCGCGGGCGAAAGCTAGTTTTATTATAATCTCAAAATCTACGTACCTACCCATTGTTAGTAGGTCCAAAAACAATACCACAACACAGAGCTCCCTAAAAATTTTCATGACACCCTCACTATACCGAAGAAGAAAAAAAACATCATTTATTCTGTATCCATATACTTCAAGAGCAGATACTACTACAGCTTTTGTCAAAGAAGAGGCGTCACCTCTTTGGGCAAGCGTTGTCTAATTGCGATGGCAGCGCCACCTCGCTGCTCTCAGCGGCAAACGAAGCCCTTTGTGTCAAAGACAAAAGGCTACCAGGATTGTAATGATTATAATGCTGTGTGAAAGAATGCTTACAGCGGCTTTAAGGTATAAAGTATGTTATTATGTAGGTCGATGTTCTGGAAAATTCTGGAAGGAAATCAAATCGGTTGCGGTTATTCAAAAACTTCAAGCTTATAACCACCGAGAGGTGGAGTGTTGTGTGGTATTAGCCTGAAGTATCCCACTGCTGGGCTTTTTAGGGTTCCGTATGTCAAAAGGAAAACAACTGCACCCTTGTAGAGATCACTTTTTTTTGTTCTGTTAATAATGTTGAAACCAACAACAACTTCTTACTATGTAAACTTTTCTCAAGTTGTATGTTAAAATCAGCTTCCAGTCTAATTGATGTTACTGAACACCTGGATCCTCTACAGTTATTTGCTCCAGCCGCATGGATATGAAATCCTAAACGGAATCGTTTATCTAGCAGTGAAATGTTGTCTCAGTTCGACAAACAGCATTTATGAGATATATTGTAGACTAGCTTCCACCCGCGACTTCGACCGCGTGGCATAGTTACTTTGGGCTAACGCTAATTTTAGCCCGCGTGATGATTGAAAAAAACATCTTTCGCTCTCCTTTTCTTTCCTCTTTTTCTCACTTTTTTAGCCTTTGTCCGTCTCCAGGGTCCCAACTATCTCTCTACCAAAATTCATCAAAATCTGTTTGGCCATTTAGGCGTGACGACGTAACAAACAAACAAATACTCACTTTCACTTTTGTAATATTAGTAAGAATATACTCTACTCATATCAAACGCTAATCACTCACAAAAACATTCCAAGTATCACAAACAATTTCCCATGAAATTGAAAGCGCGCTATGTCATGAGAGACTAATGTCAAGCGGCGTATAATTTGAAAGCCACTTTAGTAGAAAAATAGAACAGGCCAAGAGTGAATCGAACTGGGGAATCGGATTCCGCACCACCTATTCCGTATTTAATTGTATACCTTTTACATTTTGTTTTTTTAATGTTATACGAATGTACAAGTTTTAATTGAAGACATTCCTTTTTGCATTTTTTATATAATTTTGAGAGGTTTTTTTTGGGTAGGAAATCATCAAATAACTTCTCCCGCTCACTAAAGTAAAATTAAATAAAAAGTTTGCAAGAGTTTAGGAATTTACAAGGCCCACAATGTCCACTCATTCACAAAGAATTGGCAAAATATAATCTAGCAATTATAAGAGAAAAAGTGTTTTTTAGAAAACAAAAGTATCCATGTTTAATTAAAAAACATAGATAACCTATCGGCATCAGGTACAAGGTCAAGATTGGCCGTGGTCAGGGTTCCAGAGAGAGAAAACTCCTCACTATGCATGCTGTGTCTAAACCCTTGATCCAACCGCGCAATGAAAGCCTCCTGTTGTTTCAAAATAAAGTTTGCGCTGATCAATGTTTGAATACATTTTATTTGCCATAACTGTTGACAGGAAAGTTATAAAGTTTTGGAATAATAAAGAAAAAAGAAAGAAAACAAGTTTATTTGGCACAAGCCATAAATGCACACAGTTATAAAAATAATAGAACTTAATTCTGAACACAAATAAAAATAATGCATATATTATTGTGTGTCTCACGGCTGCGCCAAATAGGCCCAGCTCTACCCTACCATGACGTCTTACAGCAGAACTTATTCTACTGAGGGAAAGAGACAGAGCTTTACAGGGTGGCTAGCACCATCTCTTTCCCTCAATCGAATAAGTTCTGCTTTAAGACGTCATAGTAGGCCTACTGTTGTTGTTGTATAATGAATGCTCTTGGATAATCACATTATGGTTTTTAAAATTTGCTTGTATTTTAATTATTAATTTCTCTAAGCTCTAAGCTAAGTTGACCGAAAATCTATGGCAGGTTTTCGGTAAACATTTCAAATAGCTGGACATTTACAGTTTTGTAGATACAACCCTGTGACCAACAAGTACAAGTACAGGCGTCGTTGACACATATGCATAACCTCTCTTTCAACAGATCTGGTACCGAACCCTAACAAGGAAATTGCTATAATGACATGTTATTTGAAAAACATCGGTTAGCGAAGCGGCCTTTGATGTGAACATCGATTTTCTTTTGTTTTCTAGATTGTAGATTTATAAGTAGGCATCCATTACCTTTCAACTGTCATTATAGCCATTAGAGACAGGGTTTGGTCACAGATATTCTTTCTGATGCTTTTATAACCGACCAAGTAAATAAGTACTGTAGAGGTTTGATAACATTGATAAAACCTAGTGCTGACTGGTTTGCAAAGACGTTCGATTACTCAGGTTATTAAAAAGAGAATTAACAAGAATAGAATGGTGTAGGAATTATGTGACATTTAGTGCTAACATTATGAATAACAAAAATATAGTTTTACTATTTTATGTTCTTTTGAAATACTTATTTCCTCTTATTCCCCACAGGGTGTCTAAAATAGCCGTTGGAGCAGAATGATAATGGATAATAATAAAAATTACGTTACATTCGTAAAAAGGTCACAAAATAACAATTCTCAACACAAACTGGGTCAGCGACCATTAAAAAAAAATACGTGATTTTTATGTTTATCCTATTATTATTCTGCTAAAGGCCATTTTAGACCCCCTGTATGTTAGTAAGAAAATCTAGCGATAAGTTAATATCAAGTATTTTTTTTCCTTCTTTTTTATTATAGTGGGTGCGTTCACAAACATTTTAAACTTACAAACACAAACAGCTAGACCTGGAGCTACTGTAGGCTTTACAAATATTTGTTCCGAGCTGCAGCCAATCGCTTAGTCACTACGCTAGTTGTGTTATCTAAATAGATGGCTAGATTATTATTTATAACATTTGAAACGGGTTTAGTACTAGAGTAAACTGTGCTGAAATATCGGAATATTTCAGCACAGTTTAAACTGAATTGCGGGTAGATGTTCATAAGCAAACAAAACAGCCTATCTTCTTCCTGATTCGTTTTATTTTTTAAAACTTATGACATATAGTAAACATGGTAAATAACCCGTTTTAAATGTTAGAAGCAATCTCAATAACCATGTCAGTTTAAAACTTGGTTAGATTCTATTCTATTTAATATTGTTATTTTTTTGCAAGGGTTGTTGTTTATGCAAGGGTTGTAGTTTAGGTTAGTAAAAATTTATCATTATATTTATTATTAGTGGCCATTTTAGACCCCGCTATATGCAAGGGTTTCTGAATGTTTGGTTTACACCCTATATGTACAGACGCCTGCAGGTCAAGCTACCCGAAACTGACAATTTTTCCCAAAGAACCTTGAACCTTAAACTTCAGAAATAAAGTCGAAAATCTATCAAAGAAATCTGACAGATTGTAGTAGCTTCATGTGCAGGCGTCTGTATATAGATTTAAACATGTCAAAAGGGCACAAGTCAAGTAAAAATCTAATTTCAAAACCTTATAACCCACATCTGACATAAACCTTTAAAAATAAAATATAAACCCAAAGCACCTTAGTTTAAAACCTGTTTTATTTCATACCTCTCACCTTTTCAGCGGGAGCTTACAGTCGTAATAAAAATATCCATTATAAACCGCGAGACGGCGCGTCCCAGCGAGTTTCAACTCTTTATTAAAGAATATTAAGTTCATTCTCTCTTACAATGTTAATTTCTTAACTTTTAGAATTAAAACAACAAAGATGAAGGAGACTGGAAGCTACTTCTCTTAGTCAGCTGGTTATTAGTCTGTTTGGGCAATTTTTTAGTCAACTAAATAGTCTTCTATGATGAAAAAAGAATAGAAAAAAATGTTCTAGAAGTTGAGTTTTGATGCCTGTTAAGTCCATTATGGAGATCGATACTTCAATAAACGACTATTAGAGTTTTATCTTCGATCTATAAACTAAGTGCTACTAATATTATAAAATGCGAATGTTTGTGAGTATGGATGTATGGATGTTTGTTACTCTTTCAAGTCAAAACGTCTGAACGGATCTTGATAAAATTTGGCACAGAGGTGGATTATAGTTTGGATTAACATATAGAATACTTCTTTTTCGATATCACGTGGGTGAAGCCGCGGGCACCAGCTAGTAAATATATAAATAAGCGATAATCACTGACTCACTCATCACAAAATCTCAGTACTCACAAGTGTTATGACTTTATGAGAATTTTGCATCCTTTTAGAACCTAAGTGCTTACTCTACCGCGGTGAAACAGGGTGGCAAAGTTTGTATGGAGAAAGGCGATTCCTTAGCCAGATTAACCTGAATTCGCATAGTCATTCTTCAACAAAATTAATAGACTAAACAACACGCTACATCACTAAGGAGCTAAGCAGTGGATAAAACAGCTAGACACAGAAAATAACCAATATGACATGGATATAAAAGAACTAGATAAAAAATAGTTATAAAAACGAGATACTATATCGAATGTAAAGCTAAAACTTACCTTTTTACATTGTAACTTCTCAAGTTCTATATGTATAACGAAATCATAATTATTTACCTGAATATTTTCGGTCAAACTTTATGTCAATTACCCAGACTAATACTCAACGCCATCATTACAACATTATAGAAAACTTTGAAGGTAATATACCAAGGTTATAACCACACTGATGACGATAATATACAGCCACATTAGTAACGAAAAAGTTTCCAAATTATACCAATATCATTATAACCAGAGGACCACGTACTCGACTAACCTTACCTCAATGACAACAAGGAAAAATATTCGTCTTTATTCAGGGACTAGCTTTTGTCCGCGACTTCGCTCGCGATAAATTCCGGGTAACACATTTGCAGGTACCTGCTATCTGTAATTTTTGCCCTGGCTCTTTATTTATTGTAACAGCAAAGCTATGTTTTCCCTTTCTTCCCTCGTTCTCTCTCATTTATCACTTTTTAAAAGCCAGCCTATGTTCGTTTCCAGGGCCCTAACTATCTCTATACCAAAATTCATCAAAATCGTTTAGCCATTTAGGCGTGAAGACGTAACAAAGTAACAAACTCACTTTCGCTTTTATATTATTAGTCAGGATTCCACGACCTCAGATGATGCAACTTGCAATGCGACTTGATCAAGATAGAATTAGTTTTATTAACATACGTACAAGCCTGACTATGTCCACGTCAGGCTTATTTTACCTCAATTTTATCCTATAAAATCGTCACACATAGATGTGTGCCGATGGCGTTTAAAAGTTTAATTTCCTGATATGTTTGTTGATGTATTCAACCAAACGATATTTTATATTCGAGACACAATAAACATGAGCAAGTCCTGCTGTGATAGAGGAAGTTTGGTGGTTACCACTGTGAACTCTGGGTTTCACCATTTGCTAGGAAGGTGGGTTTGTTCCAAAAAAAAATGAGTGAAGGTCGGTCTTAGAACGGCCGTACATGGACAACTTCAATCAGCCAGTATCAACTGCTTCAAGCTGCGATAGATTAGCAAACTACAGTCGCACTAGGAAATTTCATCGCACTGAAGAAAGCCCGAGACCGGTTCCATGCATTTATGTATGTAGAAGACTGAAGTGTGCTTTGCAGTCTCAGTTTGCAGCCGTCAATGGCTGCTTGACGCTGCCCTTGCATAGCCGGCCTTACACTAAGCGTAACTTCATTTTTTGTTTTTCACACATGTCGCTTGATCGTGTAACCTGTAGCCCTACAGTTTTTCTTGAAAAAAAAAACCTTCGACCTACTTAACGAATGAATAATGTATTATTTGTGCTGTTAGGAGTCACGATGACCACGCAATCTTTACCACAGAAATCAATATGCAATGGCAGCTACTGGGCTATTTGTGCCGCGTTCACTTTGGACAAGTTACTTGATTGTTGAACTTGAATGTTTAATTAGGCACTAAAAGACATATTGTTGGCAAGCAGAGTTGCTATTTTTACACCTTTTTTATCCAATTTTATTTTTTAAGAATTCTTGTCAACAGAATGAGATTTAGGTGCGTTTTGAATCAGTAAAACATTTTATTCACTTCTTTTTTGCGGATGAGAAATCATCAAATATATTCCCCTGCTCTGAGCAGGGGGCAGTATCAGACTTTTACTGAATAAAACCCATCCATGTTCCTTCTATTGCCCTTTTTGTTCCGGGGCCGCGGTACTTCACCCGCAACCCCGGACAACCCCGAATAACGCACAACCCCGATTTATCCAATCCTAGACCTTAATCTAAAAGTTTTACTGTTAATATTCAATTGCTTACCTATATTATTCAACTTTCTAAGAAAACCAGCGTGACATCTAATATTTTTCGTCAGAATGTCAGCTTTCTCAACAATTTAATAAATCCTCAAGCAAATCCCGGATCTACTCAAACATTATTAAGTCAACAAATATTCCTATTAAAAATCAACAGAGAAATCCCTTGTATATACAAATTAAGGAAATGATAAACAACTGGCACCTGAGACATAAGGATCAAAGATTTAGGAAAATATTTCTTCTTTTTCTTACAGACTTAAAACCTCTTTAGCATATTTAAATATTTATTTTTCGATTCAACGATGTTTGAGATCAAGCAAGATTTTAATCATATTTGAAATCTTCTTTTAATGTATAAGATGCGAGGGGAAATTGCGCATAACGTTATATTTTTTGTCATCTGTAAGGATGGTAAAAGAAAATTCTGAATGGTTTTAATTTTAATATCATTCTCTGTTTATGTCGGTTTTTGTTCGAAAATACATTTTATGAATTCCGCTGAACAATGTTATGTTCTGCGAAATTTAATTGTATTCATAAAGTAGTTTAACAAAGACAATCCAGATTAAGACTTTCACTATAATCAAATATTTTCTTTCCTATTGTTAAGTAATAATTCAGTTATCCCGTGTCTCATACAATCTCACATACCTACTATTAATAATCTATTTTATTAGCAGGCTTTGATAGATTATATAATATATATTTTATCTATGAAAATATTAAAAAACGTATATAATATAGGATTACCACTTTGGCCTAGACCTCCATTTCATCATTAGCATTAAGAATGCCTAAATGAAGGTCTATTTGATAAACTTTTGTTTAGTAGATAACACCAAGCATATGGTCTATGGTCTGTACACGGTTAATTGGCTTTCGGCAGCAGTAAATAAAGCTTACTGTAATTTTCACAATAATTCCAAATCAAGGGTAATATGTGTTTGTGTTTTTTTCGAAAGAGATACGCGGCCCCAGAACACAAAAGGCAAAGTTAGGAACATGGAAAGGTTTTAGTCAGTAAAAGTTTGACACTTCCTCCCGCTCCACACAGAGCGGGAAAAGTTATTTGATGATCTTCAATCCGAAAAAAAAAAAGTATAACATATATGAAAGGACAGTAAGTGAGGCAAGTAGTTGTAAACGCAGCACGATGGTCAAGGTCTGTGGTTGGTTGTGTATCGGTGCGTAATTCACAGCCACTGTCAGACAGTCAATACTTTTACTTAGGTATATATGGATAGAGTATACTTTATTGTAACACAACATTGTAACACAGTTGTATCAAATATTACTTACTTTAATAACACGTTACTTTCACTTGGAGAAATGAATGTTGTTTTTTTTTTAAGACATGTATTGTTAACGCTTACGAAATCAAAGTTTTCCGCTTATGACTTAAGCTTTAAGACAGATTACAGCAAGAATTTTAAAGTGCCATAGACAATCAAATATAGATTCGCGAACCTCTCTGACTTATGTGCACAAGAATAAATAAATCGCAGTCATTTCGATTTCAGTTTAAATCCCATTCTTTATTTAAAAAAAAAACAGCCTATGTCCGTCCCTAGGGTCCTAACTATCTCTGTACCAAAATTCATCAAAATCAGTTTGACCATTTAGGCGGGAAGACGTAAGGCGCGTCGCCCACACGACCAAGAGTCGAGGCGCAGTCGCGGCGCGGGCGCGTTAGGCGCGTCGCCCACACGACATTTGTAAAGAAATTCTCGTTGCGACGTGACTCTGATGTGAGATTTTCTTTACAAATGTCGTGTAACTGCGCCTCGACTCTTGGTCGTGTGGGCGACGCGCCAAACAAACAAACTAACTTTCGCTTTTATAATATTAGTAAGGATTTACAAAAATATCCAAAGACGAAGTGTGTTGAATTTTACCAAACATACCTGATCGATAGTGTACACATCCACACTATTCTCTCCAGCGTTAGCAATCCTGCATATCACTCTATCATTCGAGTAAATCACTTGGTACTGGGTGGTGCGAGCCGGGCTCTAGCTAATCAAGGTAGAAGCTGATGGATCGCTGTGACCTTCAGTGACGTCACGGTGTAAAGGGCAATGGTTGTTTATAGGACGTTGTTCTTTATGTGTGTCATGTAGTATATACGCTATTACTACTTCAATAAAGGCGCATATAATACTTTAAGATTATAATCTACTAGCGGCCCGTCCCGGCTTCGCACGGGGGGACTTAAGATTTTTTACATAGTTTTACGTTTTATTTATATTTTATTCTCAGTTTTTTTTTTATTTAGGAAGTATTTACCTTTTGAAAACATTTTTCCGGACTTCATTTACTTATTTCATTTATTTAATTAATTATTTTCTTCTTAAACAGGAACCTACCTATTTTGTTGTTGTTTGTTTTGGTTGCGGTAAAAGTTTGTTTTTAAATTGTTATTTTACATTTATTGAAAAATATTTACATCTTTTCATTTTTTTTTTGTTTTTCTTTATTGTTTTAAGGTTTTTTTTTTTTTTTGTTTTAAGGTTTTTTTTGTTAAAGTTTTTTGTTTTTTTTAAGGTTTTTTTTGTTGTTTTAAGGTTTTTTTTGGTAAAGATTTTTGTTTTTTTTTTTGTTAAAGTTCTTTGTTTTATGTGTTTGATCAAATTATCGTAATATTTACATTTTACTTTAAGGCTTCACTGTAAACTATGTTTGCAGTGGTATTTGTAGGTGCTAACAAAACATATTGATTTTTAGGAGATCCTACTCGAGAAAGGGCTACATATAACTGCCCATGAGAAAAGCACTCTTTTCTTAGGTCGACGCCAACAATCGAAAAAGTTTGCCCCTGTGATTTATTTATCGTAAGGGCAAACGATGTCTTCACAGGAAACTGTAACCTTTTAAAGGATATAGGTAAATCCGTCGGAATCATCGGGATTCGCGGTATGTGAGCGAGCTGTCCGGCCGCGGGCCCAGTGATGATTGTTGCTACAATCACATTGTCTCGTAATTCCCTTATCAAAAGTCTTGTGCCATTGCACATATTGGGAGGGCTTAAATTTCTCAAAAGCATGATAGGAGTACCTTCTTTTAATTTTAGTTCGTGGGGTGGCAAGCCGGCAGGGTTGAGGGAATTTAAAAATTCTTGTGGGTAGTGTACTGCATCTTCGATGTTGCACACAGTGTCAATAGATTTGTAACATTTGAAATCACCTGGTACTTTTTCCATAATCATTCTGTTTATATAATTTACGGAATCGTTTCTTGGCGACACTATCGCCCTCGAACAGAGCCAATTGAAATTTCGTTCTGTGACATTTTCAATGTCGGGATAGATTGTGTCTATAAGAACATCTAGACTGTTAACAGTTTGAGCCAATTCATTGTCCAACGATACTTGGGAGCTATTTGCAACTGGCGATGGTAGTTTTCCATCTCCAAGTTGAAGTATTTTTTGTGAGAAATTTCCATTGTTGTCGTTACTTAAATGTGCTCTCATATTTGTGCGCAAATTTAGAGTTTTAATTGATTGCCACAAAGGTGATGATTTGAGGCACGCTTTAATAACGTCGGCGCGTGTACCTTTAGTTATAACCGGTAGTGTTTGGCGAAAGTCTCCAGCCAACACAAAGGTTACGCCTCCCATCACATTGCCTGAGTTCCTGAGGTCTTTTAATGTGCGGTTCACAGCTTCCACGTGAGCTCTATGGCTCATGGTACACTCATCCCAAATAATCAGTGAAGTGTCCTGTAAGAGCTTCCCAAGTGGACCATTTTTGCGGATTGAGCATACCGATTGTTGTTCTAATGACACAGACAACGGTAATTTAAAGGTCGAGTGAGCAGTCTTCCTACCATTTAATAGAGTTGCAGCAATGCCAGAAGACGCGACCGCCAGTGCTTTTCTTCCAGATTGTCGTACTTTGGCTAATATTAAATTGGCAAGAAATGTTTTACCTGTTCCGCCAGGCGCGTCCAAAAAAAATAGTCTACCTTTGTTGTTGATCACACTTTCAATTATAGCATCGAACGCAATTTTTTGATCTGCCACCAACTTGGGTACATTTGAGTTGACATATACTGATAACTCGTTAACATCGTATGTAGAGCTCGGTATGGCATTAACTACATTTTGTAGGGGGCGATTCGGAGAGGGTAACCCAAAGTCTACCAAATTTTTATCGTTCAGTTCTAAAAGTTTATTTTCGATCTGTATCAAACCTTCATTATAAACATTAAAATCTTGTTGACCTCTTTCTTGTGCTATGTGTCTGATATCTTGACACAAATCGTTTTTAAAAGTGTTCCATAATTTGAGAGGTTCCGAGGGGAAACAAAATAATAGAATCACCACAAACCCGCACCGCTGCGTTGCCCGGCTGGCTAGTCACTTCACGCCGCGCGCCGCCCCGGGCCTTTTTTTATGTATTTTTGAAATAGCAGGTAAGTACTTACCTAATAGGTATCTTTTGGATGAATTAATAGTCATAAGGTAACCGATTGAACAATTCAAAAGTTATCTAGAGCAAACTTTTATAAGGATTGAACCATTCATTAAAACGATTGTTATGGGTAAACTATAAAAGGTAGACATATGCTCTCGCAGACTTTTTTAAAAAGAATGTTAAGATGAACAATTCATCCATAGAGCATTTTTGTATAACTTTAACTATATGCCCAGCGCACGCCACGGAAGGCCTCAGAAACGACACTTTTCCTCCGTTTTTAAAACATTTTTGGTTACTGCTCCACAACTATAGGACCTAGCGTGATAGTATATAGCCTATGTTACTTCTGAATAATGCAGCTTTCTAATGGTGAAAAAATTATTGGAATCGGTCCAGTAGTTTTTGAGTTTATTCATTACAAACATACAAAAATACAAATCTTTCCTCTTTATAATATTAGTATAGATAGATACTATAATCGTCTGATTAGTATTAGTTAAAATAAAGCGCATATAATATTTTAAGAAATATAATTTAAATCATTTTAATTTACATGTCACACTTCCTATAGCAAAGCCATCATTTTTTTCTATCCTATTCTATATTTAAAACGACCTGAGTATTTAAACGTTGTGGTTTAACAGCCAGCATTGCTTATGTTATAAAACCTCTTACAACACCTAAATCTCACACTTCTTATTTTATTATTTTTATTCTCTGTTTTTCTATTTCTTTTTTAAAACCGAGTACTAGAACGTCAGTCATTGCAAACCAGCCAGCATTGGTTAAGGTATAAAACCTCTTACTATTAAAATCCTCTATCTACAATAATAATTGTACAGTTCCAGAGTTCATGAAAAATCTAGATAACTATTTAGTTAGACTTTATTGGCGGTTAAATTGAATCTTGTGGTTATAATAAAATTAGGGGCGTACATACTAAGTAAAATCTTAAAAAAAATCAGATTCAAATTGTGAATAACGGTGTTAGTGATACCGAACGCAAAAAAAACGAATAATGAAAAGGGTACATCGTTTTGTCTGGTCATAAACATCCACCCGCAATAACTTCTTTTTTTTTCCTATAGTGGCATTCACGTCTCTTGTGTGTGAGACGTATTTGGCCAATTACAACGTTGTATGAGAGTGACACGTAGGGCAAATGTACGGTGTTTAATTTGAGGGTGATAGGAGTTTGGTTCAGGAAACCTAAAAAGTTTGCAACATCGCCGAAATATCGGAATCTCGAAACAAATAATCAACTTGGTAAATATCTCGTTTCAAGTTTGAATAATAATAAAATCTTAAAAAGTCAATAAAAGTTTAGAGTCGATTTTGGAAAAAAAAACAACTTATGTACCTAAATCGAATTACAAAACACAATGAAATTTGAAAACGTCTCCTGCCTTCCCAAAATCCTTGCACAATATCTACCTATCTTATTTAAGTGACTATTTTTGTGTCTTACAAAAGTGAGGTCCATGTTTCGGTGTAAGAAAGAAACACATCACGGCTTATCTTGTGGGGCAGTCGTAAAAAGTTTCAAGATGGGCCATATTATGACTTTGTCAAGCTAGTATTCACATAGGACACGTGAAAAATCCTAACTAATATAAAAGCGAAAGTGAGTTTGTTTGTTACGTCTTCACGCCTAAAAGGCTAAACCGATTTTGATGAATTTTGGTACAGAGATAATTGGGACTCAGGAGACGGACACAGACTATTTTTTTTTAAAGATTTAGATATAAGGGAGAAAGAGGGAAGAAAAGGGAAAACTTAGCATTGCTATTACAATAAATAAGGCGCAAAAGAAAAAAACTACAGGTAGCAGGTACCTGTAAATCAGGAAAGGAGAACTGTGATACCCCGAATTTAACACGAGTAAAATTGCGGGCAAAAGCTAGTATAATATAACATCTCGCTTGTAATCAAGGCTCAATAAAGGTGATGCAGAGGTGTAGAGGTGTCCCCACCCGGGGTTGTTGATAGTAAAGTTTGCGGCCATGAGATCCAAAAGGCAGTGGCAAATATTCCAAATTTAAATTAAACAAAACTGATGCCAGAACTCTGTCTTTTTTGCACATGCTTAAATAGGAGCCTTTTTGGCCTCGTACAGGATTTATTTAATTCAATTATATTTTTTATTTTTTTGTGTCTTTGCTTTCTTTTGTTTAATTTTGTTTTACTGTTTTGCGAGTGAAATAATTTGTTTGTTTTCTTTCTAAAACGGGTATCCACTGTTAAATTTGTATCGCAAATATGAGTTTGTTTGATGTAAGTACATTCAACTGCGGACGTTTTGTGAAAAAAATGTTGACGAGAGTGCACAGAATTGAATTTAATTTTCCATCAATCTATTTTGTTTTGGTACGTGATCAGAGCAGAAGTTAATCCATAACTTGGTAAAATATAAAAATTTTTTGGTACAGACGCCAGCATGTCATATTAAAGGTCTGCCATTTTTAATTTCAATTAACTGTCATTGTACGCAATGGCATTTTTTTTTATTTACTGGCGGCCAGTATTTTCGGATGCAGTCAAGTTGTCAAGTGGTCAAATATGACTGGGATGTGTTTTGGTACTTTAATTGATTGTTAATTGTATTTCTTCTTTGTTTCAGGTTACGATATAGGAAGACGACGAGTGCCACCATATACCAAGTGTTCTTTACTAAAAAATTAAGATTAGGTAAGTACAACACACGTTTATTATACCTATTAGTAAATAGTTATTCGACCCAGGTTTCGTTGAAGCTGAATGATGACTGCTTATTAAGATATTATTTCCTTAATTTGTTCTCCATGTAAAATCTTCAACGGATGCTCTCCACTCTGGGTATGGGCTTAACACTTTTGTTGCATTACGAAACCTATCAGATCTCTTGCAGGACTTTCGTATTGCGCATTGAATATAATCGTATTGTTTCAGTCCTTGCGGGATTATCTAAGGTGTAGTTCTTTAGAAGACTCATTAGGTCTCAAACGCACCAAAGGGTAGGTGAGTTTTGAGATCTTTTAGGCCTCCAAAGCTCTGAAAGTTCTTTGAAAATTATGGCGCAGGGAACGTGTAAGTTGCGGGTTGTTTGAAAGAGATACCGCGGCTTCGGAACATAAAGGGCAATAGAAGGAACGTGGGTGGGTTTTTATCAGTACAAGTCTGGCACTCTCCCCACTCCGCCCAGAGCGGGGGAAATTGTTTGATGATTTCCCTTTCATCTGTAAAAAGGGAACGTGTTAAAACCACACCGGTGTTCTCTCGCACACTTGCGTCAGGAAGCGGCAGAGCGTTGGGAGACACCGGGTATCCTTATACCTTCCTTTATCATCAACCTTTTGGCTGGTATGATGTGTGGTACATCAATACAAACAAAATGATAATTCTGTATTGATGATAGCTTCACTGTCGCATTAGGTTAAGGCCTGTAAGGATAGTTGTAAAGAGAATAAATAAATAAATGACGGAATGGAACCAACAAACAAAGAATGAATTATTCGCACATTTGCGCAATAGGCCGTGAAAAATTTTTCCTGTTTTCCTAATTCAAATCTGTTGAGCGGTTTATTCGTTATTAAACAACAAACATTTTCTATAAAAATAATTGTATCGAAGATCTTTTCTAATTAGTCCAATCCACTAATAGCCCCAAGGCGTGTTGTTGTGGGAATTTAGAACAAAAAACAACCCTTTTAAAAGAAAGGCGATAAGACAAAACAAGGGTTTAGTTAAATGAGTTAAATCATTCACGAGGAATCCGAGAAAAGTCTAAAGTAATTTCTTGAAAGCTAAAACGTTATTTACAGCTTTAGGTATTTTATTTAAAACCAAAAGGTTTATAACTTTTTTTTTCATGGACGACTTTGTTCAAAACTTTTAGACTAGCCTTTAAAAGTCTTGTTTTCTACTTTTGGTAAAAAAAATAAACTTAAGTATGTACTGTGAAGGCTTTAAGCAAACCTTTAATAGTGCTGGCTGGTTTGCAAAGACGTTCGAATACTCAGGTTTTTAAATTTAGAATTAATTAAAAGAGAATAGAATGGTTTTGGAAGTGTGTCACATGTATTGCTGAATTGATAAACTAAAATATAGTCTAAAAATGTGTTATGCTTCTTTTAATTACATCAGCTAAGTAACACACTGCATACCATAACATCACGCCAGTAACATCTGAAGGGATATGTAGAGATGTATTCCAATTTTAATTTAATATTTCAAGTAATAGGAGCGAGCCTTTTGCCGCCAACAACAGGACAGTATTCCAAATTACAAGCAACAACTAATCTTTTATCTACCTGGGAATCAAACTCTTGACTTCATAGCAATAAGAACTATTAAATGCTTCTTTTTACAAAAATGCTAAGAGCAACGACTAAATAATGATATTTTCCTACCAAATCCTTCATTTTATTTTTATCCCCTTCGTATTTTCGTAACTGGGTCAATGTCTAGATCCTGAGCGATCAAAACGTCTCATAAAGATAAACTCATACACATCGCCGATATCCCTACAAACCAACGGATCTATCGTCTGACTCTCGCCAATTTATCACCTAAATCTACCAAATCAACTGAGAAAAATAGACCTTAAAACCATGTAATAAAATGCTTTTCGTATTGCTGAATTGAGAGGAGATAGGTAGCCATGTTTTAAGATAGTGTTCGGGATTTAGGGATGAAATAATGATGTAAGGGATAAAATTGCTTAACCATTTATTATAGAAAAAACAGTACGGTATCACTTTTGTATATAGATAATAACAGTTTGACATTGAACCGGCCTAGCGTAGTACGGAGTTTCGATACTTTAAAAGGCCTGCATAAACTGGTTATCCCAAAACCCAATTTAATCACCGTGCAATTAAACGTAAAAACGTTTCAACTACAGAAAACTCCCGGAATGTTCCTTACATCTGGAGCCCCTACTGAAGGGCAGAAATGACACACATTACGAGGGCAACAAACATTAATAAATTCCCGCCGGAATCACCGTTATCTGTATTTGTGGCGGTTTTATATCAAACGTTTGGAATTAGGCCCTTTTTTGCTTACCACTTATACTTTTTATGACAAGACTCTCCAAGTTTTTTAAGTAAATAACTAAAGATCAACGATTTAAGTCAATAGATTCGTCGTATACCGCGAATGATCTTGTTTTGGTTTCATTGAAAATTGAATTTTGATTGCTCACTCGTAAAGTCGTATTTATTATTTCATGCAAGATGTGGGAGCTTTTTGCAGGTGGGGGGAATCATCAAATATATTCCTATGGGCGGAACGGGGGGGAGTGTCAAAACGTTTACTGTCTAAAACCGCCCCATGCTCCCTCTTGCAAAGAACCCGCAACCTCACCACAGGCGATGGCCCTGGCAGACCCCTCTGCAGTTGTGAGAGCTTGATTTACTTATTGCGCTGCTTTCTCAATACACCATCTACCGAGCCATTTCGGAACTATCTTGGGGTTGGCTGCCATTCTCCCCCCGGAACGAGGCTCACTAGGTCAAGCGGGCCAGCACTAGTCCGGGGTAGCTGAAGTCACATTCCTCCCTACTGCCCCCCGACGCAAGTGTGCGAGGGAACACCGGTGTGGTTTTAGTCAGTTGGAGTCTCACAGACCCTTCCGCCGAACCCAGGGCGGAGGACATGCGTGCGCATTACCAAATCGCGAAAAAAAAATGGCTGCCATTCTAACCGAATGCAACTGATTATCAGAATTTTACCTGGAACGAATGCCTATGAGACCTCCACAGCCACCTTCATAGACAATTGGGTAAGATACCTCTTGGTAAGACTGGTTGAAAGACTTTTTTGTAAAGGCTTAACGTGCTAGCCGAGAAACATTAGCAAAACGACATAGGTTTTTTTTGGTTTAAATAAAAATATTTTT
This sequence comes from Ochropleura leucogaster, assembly GCA_958449745.1. Taxonomy (NCBI): domain Eukaryota; kingdom Metazoa; phylum Arthropoda; class Insecta; order Lepidoptera; family Noctuidae; genus Ochropleura; species Ochropleura leucogaster. Next base: position 16,523,042 of record OY288216.1, read on the forward strand.
TAATGCCAGTATTTCCCACTATAATATCTGTCTAGACAGTTAAAATAAATCGCAAGCAATCAAGTATCGAAAGATAAAGAGTGCTTGAAAAAAAATACAACAATCATTGAAACTAAAATAAATTTCAGAAAAACAAATGAATAGCTAAACAAAACATTTTATCAGTGAGGTCTGCTACCCTACTATGACCTCTTAAAGCAATTCTTATTCCGCTGAGGGAAAGAGACAGAGCTATACAGGGTGTCTAGCACCATCTCTTTCACTCAGTGGAATAAGAATTGCTATAAGATGTCATAGTAGCCCTTCAGGTTAGGTTAAAGATTTTAAAGAAAGAACGAAAACCTTCTGACGCTTGAATGGTTTTGTAAATATTTGTGTACGTGTATAAGAAAATAACTGGCTGTTTAAATACCGACTTTTTGAACCTTATTCAACTGTAAATATATAATAACCCTCTTTAAAAACATTTCTATCAAATCGAACAAACTTTATTATTGATTTACTAGCTTCCGCCCGCGACTCCGCCCGGGTTAAACCCACGTGATGATCGAAAAAAAATATCCTTCTCATCAGAAAAGTTTATTTATTTAAATAAGCTTTTCAAACGAACAAACTCACTTTCGCTTTTATAATATTAGTAAGGATTTTTGGATTTTGACGGGCCTGTTGGTCTAGTGGTTAGTGGCCCTGACTGCTGAGCAGGAGGTCGTGGGTTCGATTCCCACCCAGGACAAACTTTGTGTGATGAGCATGATTGTTTGTTCTGTGTCTGGGTGTGATTTATCTATAATATGTATGTATTTATAAATTATATAAGTATGATATCAGTTGTCTGGTTACCATAACACAAGCTCTGCTTAGCTTGGGATCAGATAGCCATGTGTGAGTTGTCCCAAGACATTTATTTATTTTAATGATTTGACGACACGATTTTTGCAGTGGCTGAGCGATCGACTGCTGCGCTACGTGTGTCGCGGGTTCGATCCCCGCCCGAAACAAATATTTGTATGACCTACAGTTGTTTCGGGTCTGGCTGTTTGTTTATGTGTGCTTAAATATTTCTAAACGCACCCACGATACATGAGAAATTCCTAGTGTGTGGCAACGATTTTATGTAAAAAAAATGATCATGACCCGAAGAGATCCTTCCTTCCAATTTTTCTGCCGTTTGCTATTTGAGGACAAACCTTTTTGTACAAGTTCAGCTCGTCACACCATCTCCTTCTGGGCTTACCGCGTCGTCGGGTCCTGTTGTTCGGAACACCATCAGTTGGTAATTTGGTCCAAAAAGTTTTTCACAATGACCACCCACACACATAATATACCTAACTAGGTATTTATCAATATGAAATCACCACAAAAGTGGGATTATTATATATAGATCCGAGTTTTCTGTCGTGAATCCTTCACGCGTGACTCAGGGACTCAATGAAAGGCTCACAAAACAAGAGGAAATGACCAGAAAGTTTATCCGAAGCTGAAGATTCGACGAAAGACGAAACTAATAAAGTTAGAGTTGGTTTATCGCGAAAACTTTTAAGGGCTGATACATCCCTGATTCGGACAAACATGGTTTACAAATGTGCGGAAGCAACTAACCAACTCAATTTTATATTTGCGTGTCGAGAACACGTTATTTTTTATTAAAGAATCAAATAAATGTATTTCAGACCAAGTCATTGTCCATTGTTTAAGCTTTGGCTCATACCAGTTATTTTTTTTTATACACGTTATTTTTCCTGTTACGTGAGTGTATTAACAACCATTGAAACTAACATCCACAAACAGTCAGACCCGAAACCACTACCTTATGGGTCATATAAATATTTATTTCGTACGGGGATCGAACACGCGACACCCAGCGCAGCTGCCAGTCGCTCAGCCACTGCGCTAACTGTGCCGTCGCTAATTGTTAGTTACAAAGTATGGAATTATTAAATAAAATCGATTTCAGTAATAATGCATGAGTTTGAAAGTTTGCGTTTACCACACACGTTCTGGAATAAATTTATTGTGAAAATTCTATCAATTCCGTTGAGTGGTTTACAAGAACAACAGCCTAATATTTATTTTTATTTAACCCATATCCCACTCTTAGGAAAATACCATTTCTTCCACTACTTTCGGAGGTATGTTTCTCCTCACCAATTTGTGCTGGCACCATCCAGCATACGGGCCTTTTATTGAGTCCTTCAGTCAATTAACGACAGGCCCGGCGTGTCGATAGCGCGTTCGTGTTCCACGCGCGCTTCAAAGAGACATCAGCAAAGCGAAGGGGCCTCACCGCATGCCGGGGTTGCGGGTTGTTCGAAAGAGATACCGCGGGCCCGGATCATAAAGGGTACTTAAACGAAAGTTTTAGTCAGTAAATCTGACTCTTCCCCCCTTCCCCTAATGCGAGGGAAGTTATTTGATTAAGTCTAAGTCACGCGTGAAGTATTCATGACACTTTATTGTATAGATTTAGATAAACAAAATAAACGTTCTTGTTTTCTGAACGTTAAGTTTAAGTTGAAAAGCCCTACCCTATCCCATACCATCGGATACAGCTTAATTGATACCTCGGGGAGCTTTATTTTGTAACATACGTTCTTACTTGGAAAGTAAACGCCGGATACAACGGTGAAGGGAAGATGTGTCGATGGGAATAAGGTTTCCGACATCTTGGATTCAGGATGTTCCAAGAATGTTCCTTTCGATCAATCCATCAACTTGACCTAGAATGGTTTAGACAATAGTTCTTTCTGATCAATTTGGCGCAACAAGATTTATTACGAGGCTGTTATTTATCTCTTTCAAATCAAATCAAAAGCATTTATTTTAAACTAGCTTTTGACCGCGGCTTCGCTTGCGTTAAATTCGGGGTAACACAGTTCCCCTCGCGCCTTATTGATTTGTAATAGCAACGCTAAGTTTTCCCTTTTTCTCCCTCACAACCCATTTTTATAAATAGCCTATGTACGTCTCCTGGTTCCCAACTATCTCTGTACCAAAATTCATCAAAATCGGTTTAGCCATTAAAGTGTGAAGAGGTAACAAACAAACAAACTCACTTTCGCTTTTATAATATTAGTAAGGATAAGGATAGGCAAGTTACGGGAAGTTTTGAACTGTTGATACAATGATAACAATAATAATAAATTAAGCTACAGTCCCAGTCACAAGGCATAATAACTGTGAAAGTACTATAGTTGCCGATTCCAAAGCGTATATCTCCACGGAGAAGAAGTGGCAAGAGACTCCATGGACACTCTTTTAAATCATTTCAGTAACTACCTAAGTATGTTATTTCACATTATTTTCTTTACTGTGATAGCTATGTTGGTTGCAAGAGCTACTCTTGAGCATGAAGGTTCGAATCTCGGGTTGTTCATAGTGTTATTGGGTTATTCATTCAAGTTTTCTCAGTTCATTTGTGCCAGGTTGATGGTAATAGGTTCATCCCCTATTATAAGTAACTTAAAAAAAACATTACTGTCAAAACGTAGGCGGGCTATTAGGTACAGCTTTACCTTACCCGTTTAGAATCTCAGGCATAAAGTTATCGTGATGTTTTTTTCAGTAATAAATAAGGGCTGCCAAGAATTCCATAAAATCATAAAATAATAGAAAGTTGAGCAAAATAACTAAAACTTGTAAACGTGGCATGTCCATTTTATTTTAATCTAAGAAATGCTAATCTTGACTCATAATTTATTACAACATTTTCTTTGAATTTATAGCCCCAAAAGCTAATAAAAACAAAACAATAGCTATTCCAAAGAAAAAAACAAACCATAAATAACAAAGTCGTTGCACAAAACGAAATGTCAAAGTATTTTGCATACTAGTGTTGCCAATGACAAAGACAATATGTCGGGATGAAATGCGGGATATGAATTTTGCTCGGGACAGTTTTATTATAAAACCTTTTATTACTCTTTCATGCTGATTTGGTTGCTAAAATATGTTATTTGGTATGCATCGTGCAGAACTGTAGCCATTTGAGAAATTGGAGCCATTTTAATAAATTGAGTAGTAGTTTAGGATGATACATTTGCTAGTGCAAAACAGAATACAAATGTAGCTTTCTGCTTCGGAATTTCAAAAAACAAATGTTGCCACTCTAATTCCGTACAAACAATTCGCCAGCAATGACAGTTGACTAGTGAAAACTTCCAAAATATTAAAATGGCGGGTCTATTATTAGCACAGTCCTAAAAATTGGGACATTTTGTGTCCCGGTTTCACGTTGACAACTAGAGCGTAACCGCCCTCAAATATTAACACTGGCAGTAATTGAGTCGTGCACACCAAATAATATGGCGGCGTTTTCTTTTTTTTAGGTAGGAATATTCTCTTTTCAAAAAGCCTTCTGTCTTAATGGTTGCATGACTGGCTTTCATGCCATGTCTAATTTTATTTTGTTATGACTAGAGGTTTGATAAGACCTTTTGTTGAGAAAGTAAATATTTCAGAAATTCTGAGCGTAATGAAATAATCAGCAAGTAATTTTAAACATATTTTAAACCTAATATGTTGTGAATTAATTTTAATTTTGTTTTATACTCGAAATTGATGATTGATCCAAGATTAGGGAGGGAGAGCTCCTAAAGTGTGGTGGAATTGATCGTCTCATTGTAATAAACGTATTTTTATCCCTTTATTTATTTTATAAAATCGTAGCATGTAGAGATTTCGTCGTTTATTACTTTTAAGACAGACTTTACTCTCAAATATTTATTCAAAAAATAATATTTCAAGAAACAAAATTACGAATAACCTCTATAAAAAAAATGAAAAATTGCAAAAAGGAATGTCTTCAGTTAAAACTTGTACATTCGTCTTTAAAGACCAGATAATTCAGAAATTTTCTCAGGTCATTAAATAAAAATAATATAAATTTGGGCATAGAGAAAGTACGAATTTTCTTTCAACCTCTTTCATTCAGCCCTTCACAATATTAAAATCTCTTGGTTCACTGAAAAGTAATGTTGTCTTTTATAAAACTTGCATAATTTGTCTTTTAAAGGATGTGTTTGTGTATAGTGCTCGTACCTTGTTATTGCTATATCGTATATAATTGTATTAGCTTTTTTTGTGAGCGAAGCAGGGACGGATCTGCAGTTTTGTATCCCCGCTTCACTTAAATGAAATCTAAATAAATTTTAATTAATTTTCTTTGAAGGAGTTTGTGGCTAAATTATAACGTCAGGTCAGTCTTCGGGTAAATCTTCGTAACTCAAATCGATCAACTGAAAATATTTTAAAATCACTTATACGTTGTGAAAAAGTGCACCGTTCAGACATAGAGAAGAACCGGCAAAAACTTCACGGTTATTCTTTTAAACTCATTTGGATTTACAATGTTGTTGCTGTAGCGTTGGACTCTGGAGACGGACATGGGCTAATTATTATTTCTTTAAATGATTAATGAGGGAGAAAGTGGGAAGAAAAGGGAAAACTTAGCTTTGCTATTACAATAAGTAAGGTGCAAAAACTATAGGTAGCAGGTACCTGAAAATCAGGAAAGGGGGTACTGTGTTACCCCGAATTTAACGCGAGCGAAGCCGCGGGCAAAAGCTAGTATAATATTATAAAAGCGAAAGTGAGTTTTGTTTGTTTGTTACGTCTTCACGCCTTATTGGCTAAACCGATTTTGATGAATTTTGGTACATAGATTGTTGGGACCCTGAAGACGGACATAGGCTAAGCATCACGCGGGTAAAAGATAGCGTTAGCCTAAAGTAACTATGCCAAGCGGATGAAATCGCGGGTGGAAACTAGTTAATCAATAATTTGACAGTACTGATAAATATTTTTTTGTTTTTAAAGTTTGTGATACAATAAGGTTTCTTTTCTTAGAACCAATAAGGTTTTTTTACGGCACGATTGGCTCAGTGCTTGATCGATCGACTGCTGCGCTGCGTGTCGCGGTTTGATCCCCGCACGGAACAAATATTTGTAGGACTTAGAGGTAGTTGTTTCGAGTCTGGCTGTTTATAAACGTACCCACGATAGAGGAGAAATACCTAGAGTGGGGCAATGATTAATAAAAAAAACCGGCCAAGAGCGTGTCGGGCCACGCTCAGTGTAGGGTTCCGTAGTTTCCCGTCCGTCACAATAAGTGTTCCCACTTATGAGTTTATTGTTTGTTTGACGTTGAACACTAGGGAATTGTATTTTATTATTATCCAAGAATAGTGCGTTAACGTAAACGTGGTGCGAATGACTTAAACTATTATTATATAAACTATCATAGACCCGTAATACCCATTGATACCATTGATGATACCCATTGATGTAATGATTGCAGATCCAATGCCCCACAAACCCGACTTCTCCGCCATATATAATTTCTAAATGAGACTTGTTTTGAAGCACAGGCTCTATTAGTTCTGGGTAAAGAAAAAGAGACACTTCTCTAGGCCGAAACGATGTGTGTTGGGAGGGCTAGCAAAAAGGCGCGCACAGCGTCGTCCTCAACATGATTGATTATCACTGTTCCAAATATACGATTATACGAGAACATTTTAATACCGGACAAATCAAAATCAAACCTCGACGATTAATTAGATTATGCACTCATAAATAAAGGCACGATTATTTGTAAGTGCAACTTAGTTTACCACTGTAGGTCATGAAAGCACGGAAAATCTTAACATCGACTTTTAAAAAAAATGACGTCATTACACAACGCCATCTATCGAACCATTTATGAACTGGTTTTTACCTTAACATTTTGATGGTGTTAAAAAAATGAATTTTAGTTTTGTTCTAAATTGCCTTCGCATGTTCTTAATAGAAGTTTAATGTAGTTATAAGATACCGCTAACGCCAAGGAGAGACCAACCGAACAATTCGGTAATACCCGATCCAATGTAATAAGTACCTACAGCGCCATCTCTCGGGGAATTGGGTTTCTAATTAATACAAACACGTGCCAGAAGTTTTCGGTGGTAATTTTGTATTGCGAGAACCGATTTCAATAATTCTTTTTTTGTTTGAAAAAAGATACGTTCAGGATAATAAAATATGTAAACGAAACTAAAAAAAAATGCTTGCATAAACGATTATACTACAAACTTAGTCCAGAAATTATTTTGTACAACTTTTTGTCTTTTTTGTACAAAAACTGTTGTGTCAATCAAGTTCAAAATAATTTTCATAGAAAGTCCTTATAAAGTTCTACTTTTCAGATTTTTTTCATATTTTCTAAACTTATGGTTCAAAAGTTAGAGGGGGGGGGGCACATTGTTTTTTACTTTTGGAGCGATTATTTCCGAAATTATTGACATTATCAAAAAAATATTTTGGTAAACCCCTATTCATTTTTAAATACCTTTCCAACAATATATCACACGTTAGGGTTGAAATAAAAAAAAAACATCACTTCCCACTTTACATATAGGGTGGCTACCCTAATAAAACATTTTTTTTCCAATTTTTATTTAACCACTTTGTCAGCGTGATTGATATACCTACATATGAGTACCAAATTTCAGCTTTCTAGTGCAAACGGTCACAGACGGACGGACGGACGGACGGACGGACGGACAGACAGACATGGCGAAACTATAAGGGTTCCTAGTTGACTACGGAACCCTAAAAACAGCACGTTTCAACATGAGTAATAGAAAACAATCTACCTACCTACTCCCTAATATTCTAACGTTCAAGTAGAATACCAGAATATATACAATATTTATCACATCTAATAACAATCAGCTCCACATTACATAAAGCAATAAATTGTATTTACTGAAACTTTCTGCTCAAAAAACATTGTTAGGAACGTATAAATAATGGCTCTTTTTCTCGTTGAAATAAGTCTTTATGTTACATTTATCTGTTATGTAAGTTAATTTTTATGTAATCTGAAGGTCTACTACGAGTGCGCGTTGTCATCTTTACGTGAATACGTCAATTTTAAAATTAAAATCACTGATTTCACATGTAATCAGTTAAATTAAATAGAAATGAATAATTCATAATTTACTGATTATTAATTGTTCATATCTATTTTATAAAATAATTTCACGTCTTTAAAACTAGCAAATTTAATATGCCAATCTTCTTTTTTCTTGTCGATGGCTACAGAATATTTTAAATTTATTGACCTAAACCTAAGCCGCTTTTTTTTTCGGCTGGGAAATCATCAAATGACTTTCCCCGCTCTAGGCGGAGCGGGGGGGCATGTCAGACTTGTACTGACTAAAACCTACCCATGTTCCTTCCATTGCCCTTTACGTTCCGGGGCCGCGGTATCTCTTTCGAACAACTCGCAACAACCTTAGCCGCTTTGGCTATAACTTTTCGCGTTCTAGGTGGAAGTAGTGTTAGACTTTTACTTACTAAAACCCTCCTTTGTTCCTTCTTTTTTCTTTTATGTTACGGAGCCGCAGGGTCTTTTTCTAATAACTTCAGCAGGTGGTGGCCCTGGTAGGCCCCTCTGCTAAGTGACTCCTGTGACCTATCTTAGCTAGAACGTAGTTTGGGACACAGCACCACATTCATAGTTTGCTGCCACGTTCCGACAACGTTCCTAACCCCTCAATTACTGCCATTTTTTACGTTAACTATCCGTCAAGCACCGCCGGGCGTACTCTTATCGTAAGCGTAATCTGATTTTAAGACTTATCTTTACTACAAATACAGTTTTAAATCAGTCGGGGTTTGGTGGCACAAATTTGTGCCGCTTGGTCTCTAGAGGTTAACACCACAAAGCTATAAAAACGTGGAACCAGTTTAAAACAAATAAATACATTTAACACGCAAAGTAAGTAAACACAATGTCCGGCAAAACAAATCCTATTTTTTACAAACAGAACAATTTACCGTGTAATTCCTGTCTATTTATTTAGCAAATTATGTAAACATTTACCGAGGCATTATCTACTTGGCCGAATTACGGGTATGTCACGTATATGTTACGTTATGTATACATTTATGTACATTTAATCTTGTATTGTGTATCAAATATTTACCATCAAGTCTTCACACTTGGGAATAGTTGTGTCAATGTTTTCTTTGAGGGCTCAATGTGAGATGAGATCAAAGGAAAAGAGACAAAGTCGGGACTCGAAAATACGCCGAAGTGTAGCTTAATTTTTTGTAAGTTCTTCTGTGTGCACAGTTATGAGATTGATGATCGGGACGAACAAAAAAAGGAACGTTCCTTTTTTTAAAAAGTCAAGAGAAGAGGTCAGCTTGATGTATGAAGTCCCATTAACAATAGTACTTTTCGTTTGACGAACTCTTGGTAAACTTTTACTCATTCATAGACAATAGACTTTTGACGAGTTTTTGAAACGTTCGCTCTTATCCAGAAATTTCGCTTGATCAAAATGACAGCTGTCAAAAAAAGACAACTCATGTAGCGACTTGCTTGTCTATGTGCATGTCAATACTCCTACGAGTGTGGCAAAGGGCGTGCGTTCAGAAACGATCTGAAACGCTTCCAAAATACGCTAGTCTGCAACACGGTATGATGGCCGGTTAATCATCAATGACAAGTTTTTGTTATGCGGTACTATAGTCACAAACTTGATCAAATATTTGTATGACTTATAAACCTCCCTACATATAGTACTTACGATCAGATATGACATAAATGTGACGAACTGATCAAATATTTGTGTAACCTATAATAATATGTACCTGCGCACCTACATACGACACGTTTGTTTAAGTTATGAGTGTGTTTCTAAGCGAAAGTCGTGTTTGTAAAGGCACTAATATTTTCAAAAAACCGTGTGAAAAAAGTGTTAGTCAGACTCGCGCACCAAGGGTGCCACTTGCGATATAACCGGCCTTATCTTCTGACTGCGTAGACTTAGAGGGTTGATTCAATTTTAATTCCAACTTGATAACTCCACGTCTTCCCATGATAATGGGCCTTGACAGACTGACGGACAGAAAGACAGACAGACAACAAAGTGATACTATAAGGGTTCCTTCTAAGAGTTTCACACCTCAAAAGGAAAAATATACTGAACACATCATAGCATCATTTTCTCTGTGATTCAGTCCATCTGCCGTCAACATGGGTGGGTTTGAGTCAGTAAAAATCTGATCCCCCCGGTCCACCCAGAGCAAGAAAAGTTATTTGATGAGTTACCATACCCAAAAACAAAACTATAGGAAAGCCCAGCATTGTGAACATATAGGCTAAGAATCCTATGGAGCTATACCTATGGGTAAAACTCATTAGTTTTTCCTACAATACCATAGGACAAACTTCATAATGTCAGAGAAACTATTCATTTCTTGTATAAAATCCGAAAACCGGCCAACAATCACACAAGTACGTAACCACTCGATACATGGCCACCGTCTGCATACTCCCACTGCAACTGAATCACAGATTGGCGCTCTCATACGTGTCGTATGAATAATTCAAAACTCTACACAATCTGTGAATCTGTTCTTTTGTAATGAAAACAGCTAACAGACAGCCAGGCTAGTTAGCTAGCTAGTAGTAGCAGTATCTATGCATGGTATAGCAGTTAAGCCCAGAGGTGCCGCCATTGGACTGCCAAGTTTTAGGTCTCCAGACACGCATCTCTATCCTGGTTGCCGGTTGCTTGAAATAGATACCGCGGCCCCGGAACAAAACGGGTAAAGGAAGGAACAGGGGTTTTAGTCAGTAAAATTCTGACTCCTTCTTACTCAGCCCAGAGCGAAGGAAGTTATTTGAGGATTCACAATCAGAAAAAAAGACACCTACTTCTGATTTTTTGGTTACATGTGCGTATTGTATAATTGGGTAGTTGACACCATTAACCAATAATTAAAAAACACAATTTTTCTGAAAGAACACCTTTTTCTAGACCTGAGAACTCCATTCATTTCAAAATAACTTTAAGATTCGATTTTTAGTTGCTTTTAAATCAATAAATAGTTGCATCATTGACTTGACAACTTAGTGACGTCATCGTTGCGAGTCTCACACAAAATCTATGGGGGAAGCGCGTTATGACAGCTCATAAAAAGTATATCAATTGATTGGTGGTGTCATCTACCCTATTATTACATGTTTCGGTGAAGGAAAACATTGTGAGAAAACCAGCATACCAGAGGGGCCCTCGGGTGGCTTAAAAGCTCTGACAACATGTTAAGCAATAACCACACGAATTAGAAAGAATAGTTTTCCTCACCCATAGCCAAAGTGTTTTGTCCCCAAACTTGCGGCACACAATGGAACATTTATGAGTCAAGGACACTTAAACAAACAAAAATGTCCAGAGATATGCGTTATTTAGAGGTAATAACGTTTTATTGAGCTACTAGCTTTCGCCCGCGGCTTCGCCCGCATTAAATTTGGGGTAACACAGTTCTCATTTGTAATAGCAACGCTAAGTTTTCCCTTTTCTTCCATCTTTCTCTCTCACATCCCACTTTTATAAAATAAAAATTAGCCTATGTCCGTCTCCTGGTTCCCAACTATCTATGTACCAAAATTCATCACAATCGGTTTAGCCATTAAAGCGTGAAGAGGTAACAAACAAATAAATAAACAAACAAACTCACTTTCGCTTTTATAATATTAGTAAGGATTAGGAGGAAAAATGCTCAAAGCACCAGCTTCCATAGAAAGTTCAAACTAAAATTCTAGATACAAACTTTTGGCAATTAGTTGATTTGCATTATTTCTCAAATCTATGTACTATTTTGCATCTGCCACTATATTTCTGTGCTTTTTTAATGCAAACATGGTGAGAAAAACTTGAGAGACTTGAGAAAAACTTCACTATCGTAAGAAAAACTGAAGAAAGACTAAACTTATCTAGGTTATAAATTTTTCGGACCTCTAGCTGCTTCTTTGGACTATAATAAACTGCGATGCACAATGCTCTTAATCATTTCTAAAAGCTAACAGTATTCATAAAAACAATGACAATACCAAACGACCAACCACACAATAAAATCCCTAAAGAAAACCAAAAACACCGTTATCCTTTGATTTATATCAAGCGACGTCACAAAACAAAGATGGCGGAGCTAAAAGCGCGGGAACGTACGCTTATTACATTCATTGTGTGCACAATGAATGTTTTCTTATTTTACGTCAAAATTGCTTTATGTAACACTCGGAAATTATGTTGAAGATTATGTGCGTTGTGTTTTATTTTATGTTATTAAATCATCTTGTCTTTTAGCATTACAATTTATGAATGCTTATGAAAATTACTACGGATCTTCAGATTTAAGTTTGGTATAAACTGTATTTTGTATAATGGGAGTCATTTATGTCACTATTGCTCACCTTGTACTGACTTAAACCCACCCATGTTCTTTCTATTGCCCTTTATGTTCCGAGGCCTTACAAATAACCCGAAACTCCTGCAGGCCGTGGCCCTGGCAGGCCCCTCTACTTTTACACCTTTGATAGACTTTGAACCTCTGATAGTCCTCTGATCATCAGGATTAAGCATAGGTGTTCCCAACAGTATAGCCACATTTTGCCAGGTATATTTCAGTCCTAAGTAATAGGTGGCGAGCTTACTGTCATTAACTAATTACAAATCCAGACTAGTTCGAATATTGAATCTAGTTTGAATAAATGACTTTTGATTTTGATTTTAATCGAACCTAAACAATTGTTTTATTTTTCTCAGCATTTAAGTAACTAATACCACTTTCACAGATTACATTTTATTAATCAATTTCAGTCAAAATACTTCTCTACTACTGTATAGGCATTACCAATGAGAGTACGTAGGTAAATTGTATTTTGAAAATGGAAAGATAGGCCAAAGAAAAGATGGATGGATTGTGTTAGGAATGATATGAAGGAGAAAGCAGTAAACTATGCCGTAGCGTCCGACAGGAAAGGATGGAAAAAAACGTGTTGCGCCGACCCCAAATAGAATGGGATAAGGACAGAAAAATGATGAATGTTAATGTATTTTAAGAAAATAACCAAATTTTGTTCTCTTCAAATCTTTTACTCAGTTTTGCTATTATATATTTTCACAGTAATAAAAATGTTGAAAACATTTTGTTAATTTGTGTTTAATGTGTGTATGGATGTTTAATGTGTTTCAAACAAATGTGTGCACACAAATTCTATGTTCACAACTGCACTGCAGTTCATACAAATAAAAGGCACAGTAAACACTTAACTCAGTGTTAGTCACTATCACATTGTGGCGATAAACAGTGTTAATATACAATACTAGCTTTTGCCCGCGGCTTCTTTCGCGTTAAATTCAGGGTAACACAGTTCCCCTTTCCTGATATACAGGTACCTGCTACCTGCAGTTTTTGCCCTTGCTCCTTATAGATTTGTAATAGCAAAGCTAAGTTTTCCCTTTACTTCCCTTTTCCTACCGCATATCCCACTTTAAAAAAAAAGCAGAGAAGGTAACAAACAATCAAACAAACAAACTTACTTTAGCTTTTATAATATTAGTAAGGATTTAACTAAGAACACACACATGCAAACTCTTTTCACGAATTGGCTAATTTACTCTATTAACCAATCTTTGCCAGCCAAATCTTCTACAAAAACACTTAATTTATTCATCATTGAACAATGAGCAAATCAGTGACGTCACAAATTTGACAGCTAATAAAAAGTATTGTGATTGGTTGGTGGTTTCAATTACCGTATTCTTAGCGTGCTGCAGAGGGCTCTCTCATCATGCCTAACAGTTATTTTGACGGCACGGTTGGCACATGAGTAGATAAACGGAACAGAGACAAAGCTTCCTAAGAACGTCCAAAATTTTTACCTATTTTGGTAGGGCTGTCACAATAGGTTAAGACAAATAAAAAAAAACATTTTTTAAATAGTTTTATCATTCAGTATGATATAATACTTTAGAAATTACTTACTCTAATAATTTTCTTTTTATAATTTACCCACCCATTTATGTATGTACCTACAAATAATTAGTAAAAGCTTGAAATAATAATAAAAGGGTAAAAACACACCGTATAGTATCCTCTTCTTATTAAAAAAGGATCATGCAATACAATAAAGATATTTACTTGAAAAAGTAATAATCAAATATTTAATTACCTATTGTACTCCTTGGGATAGTTAAAGTATGATATATTTTTATTTTTAAAGTATTATTCATACACACAGTACAATAAACAACCATTATTTTTAATAAAATACCACGTTTTATATTAAAATATTCAAACTTGCAAATAACAAAACAAAAAACGTGCGTCGCACGAACCCTGAGATTGTCAACTGGCTGTGCCTGCGTAAACCGGTTTTTTCCAGTCTCGCCGCGTACGCGACAAGCGGCCAGTGGTCACGCACACATGCTCCGCGTGCTTCTGTAGTGCAACCGATTCGCGCGGTTGTATGAAGCTTTGTCTCTGTTCCGTTTATCTACTCATGTGCGGTTGGCGCAGAGCCTGAGCGATTGACTGCTGCGCTGCGTGTCGCGAACAAATATTTGTATGACCTGCAGATAGTTGTTTCGGGTCGGTCTGTTGTTCGCCCCAGGGTACAGGAGAAATTCCTAGTGTGGGGCAAGGTTTTATAAAAAAACTAGCTGTTCCACACGGTTTCACCCGCGCTGCTCAGCACCTGTTGGTCGTAGCGTGATGTTATATAGCCTACAGCCTTCCTCGAGAAATGGACTATCCAACACTAAAAGAATTTTCCAATTCCAACTAGTAGTCCCTGAGATTAGCGCGTTCAAACAAACAAACAAACAAACTCTTCCGCTTTATAATATTAGTATTAGTATAGAAAAGTGTGGTGCCTAACTAAAAATCTTGAGCCAATCAAAAGTTGCTTTACTGGTTAACTAAATAATGTGATAGTATTAGTGCCGATCCAACGAATTAAACTAGACTCAAATTAAAATGATATACCCAATCTATATCTAATTTTATTCTACACCATTTTAGTCGCGATTAAAGATCATCAATTAAGTTTGTCAATCACAAGTTTTTGGTGAAAAACGTTAATTTCAGATGAATGAGATAGCGATTATCTCAAAATTGATTAACTAGCTAGACGATCATAAATGTTGTCTAACTATAATATAGTTAAGTTGTGGCATTTCAATCAATATATTAATTATGGATAGGAAACATCGTCTGACAGGAATAAACTAAATATCGATTAATTTTAGTTTGTTTTCTGACAACAGAATCATCACCATTGTATTAGTTTCGAGAACAATCCAACTAATTAGATTCCGTGGTCGAGGCTCGGACTGCATAATAAACAAACAAGCATAATGACGTGACACTACATCGATATATAATTAATTTAGACTGACAATGAATCTATTGGCAATGAATCCACATTGTGTCCGAAATAACTTCACTACGATTCTAGATCATTGATCCTGTTTTAGATTAATTGTCTTTTGTTTCGCCTCGACATGGCTGTCAACAACGCTTTTTTATAAATAAAGTAATTTCAGTCATCCATTAAAATTGAATCCTACTTCCTACTTATCTAATATATAAAATTTCCGTGTCACAATGATAGTTACCGTACTCCTCCGAAACGGCTCGACCGATTCTTATGAAATTTTGGGTACATATTGGGTAGGTCTGAGAATCGGCTGATATCTATTTTTCATACAAAAAACCTACACCTCAGCGGGTAAACCGCTAGGCACAGCTAGTTAATTTTATAAATGCGAATGTTTGCGAGGATGAATGGATGATTGTTATTATGTCACGTCTAAACGGCTGAACGGATCTTGATGAAATTTGGCACAGAGGTAGATTATAGTTTAGAATAATACAAAGGATACTTTTTTTGGAAATCACTCCGGCGAAGCTGCAGGCGCCAGCTATCCTACTTCCTACTAATATCCTAATCCTTCCTAATATTATTCTAAATGCGAATGTTTGTGAGGATGGATGGATGTATGGAAGTTTGTTACTCTTTCACGTCAAAACGGTTGAACAGATCTTGATTAAAATTTGGCACAAAGGTAGATTATGGTCTGGAATAACACATAAGACTATTTTTTCGATATCACGCGGCCGAAGCCACGAGCGCCAGCTAGTTGATAATAATAGATGACCCAAAAAAAATAGGTTAGCATAAATTCAAGTTGTTGTTTTAAATTAAACGGTTTATAAATTCTGAGTGTTTTAGTAAGTTGCTACTGTTTAATAATATTACACAAAGAGCTTATGACTATGATTTATTCATGTAAATTTGGTTATTTAATCTTCTTTAAACGACTTTTGTTGGGGTAACCGTGCAAAACCTAAGCACAACGTGATACGAACAGAAAACCACTTTCAGGAATACAAAAAACCCCATTAAAGTATTTTATTATACACAAATGAATTATGAATATGAATGACTTAAGATTAATGGCGGCACGATTGGCGCAGCGGCTGAGCGATCGACTACTGCGCTGCGTTTCGCGGGTTCAATCCCTTCACGAACAAATATTTTTATGACCAACGGGTAGATTTTTCGGGTCTGGCTATTTTTGTATATGAGCTTAAATGTTTGTAAACGCACCATACAAGAGAAATTCCTAGTGTGGTTGCCCCACACTAGGAATTTCTCCTGTATCGTGGTCGTTTTTAAAAAACAAACACCTAATAATATTTTTACATAATTAAATAATAACATTTTTAATATTAATGTCATCCAAAGACTTTCGTTAGACGTGTGTTTGATTGTATGACGTGGATATAGGATGGGTTCTGTTGTTACTGCCTAACCCCGTGATAAACTCCTTCTCCGTTCTATCACATTAGTAGGAGTTTACACACCAAACCCGCCGACACGCCGACACAGCCCGGCGGCTTGGTGTCGGCGACTTTGCTTCAAGAATCATGTCGGCGACTCGTACCCGCGCGTACAAGTCGGCGGCATGGCCGGCGACTTGCGTACGCGCACGCTGAGTTGCCCGCCGACACTCCAGCGATAGTGACGTGCTTGTGTTTTCGTTTTCTCTTCAGGGACCCAGCTAAAATTATTCCACATGCTGCTATTATTAGATCAGCATCAGTATCCATGTTTATTGTAGGCTGCAATATTCGAGAAAAACAACACGTCACGTTCTGTGTGTGATTGTAGTGATTGCCGCCGACTAACTCACCAACACAGCCCCATGACACATGTTGGCGGGTTGGCGGGTTTGGGTCGCCGACACCAAGCCGCCGGGCTGTGTCGGCGGGTCGGCGGGTTTGGTGTGTAGACTCCTTAACGATAAATATAATTAAGATAATAACTGTTTATAAATCTACAAACTTTTAACAAGGCAGACTAATGATATCTTAGCCTTAGCTTACCCCAGCATGACTAACTGGGAAAAAGAATATAATATGTGAAGATGCAGAATTCTATACTTAACAACCAAAAATTAAAAAAAAAACTAAGTAACCGCTGGTGTGACGCGCCCTACCGGCATCGCTCAGAACTCCACTGGTTATTTTTCTTCTTAAATCATCACATAACTTCCCCCACTCTGGGCGCGGGGGAGCGGGGTAGGGGTGTCAGACTTGTACTGATTAAACCCACCCATGTTCTTTTTATTGCCCTTTATGTTCTGGGGCCGCGGTATCTCTTTAGAACAACCCGCAAGTCTACGCTTACTGTTTCATAATTTATTTGCATCCTTTAATAAAGTTTTTATCTGTTAGTAAAGTAATTCTTTTAAGAAAATAAATTATTTCAACCGTTAATAACGGGGCACAAAATCCTAGTATGTAGCACATTTTAAAACGTAAAAATACCGCATACATTATTTCAGATTTCCGCACTGTTACGTAAATATAGTGGAAACAAAATTAAAAACAAAGTTGCGCAGTGCGAGACGTACTTCGTACAAAGCTCTACTTTATTCAGCATCGCCCGAATACGTACAAGTGCTGTACATTGTTGGGAACCCATATGTTAGACGCGCGGCTAAGGACAATGTAGCCAGGCTAAGTAGATAATACCCAGGGGGTAGCTGTGCTAATGAATTACTGGATACGTGGACTTATTAGGTAATATAAAAGCTTTTTAGGGCTTCCCATATACATAAGCATATAGGGACCCAACGCGCAAACTTTTACCATAAACGACGTACAAGCGTTGTAATAATTCGTCGGTACATTTTGGCTGCAGACTTTTTCGAATTTGTTGCGCTTCAATCATCTTTAGGTTAAACCTCGCTTGCCTAGACTAGTCTGTGGATGGGTGCCCAGCCGTTACATACCGAGTTTCTTCCGTGCCTCGGAAAGACCGTTAAGCTGTTAGTCCTGGTTGTCATTATTGTTGATCTTTGTTAGTCGTAACAGGTAGTATGTGTCCCGAAAATCTGACAACAAATCTTACGAAGGGGTATAGTCAGTAGTAATTATTGTGTTATGTAGGTAAAATATTGGTATTCAGCTGAATCCGGTAAGACTGGAATCTGACCCAACATAGTTGAGAAAATGCTAGGCATGATGATTGCGCGTCGATGGTCAAAGAACTAACGAATGACGTCGGGCGTATTTACTGTCTGCTTTATCAGAGTAGAAAGGAGGTATCTCCTCTTTACTTTGATAAAACAGACAGTATATGAAATGTCAGTCAGTAGATGACAGTCTTCCATACGGAAGACGCGACCAATTGCAGGATAAGGAGAGAAATTGGTTAGATTTGTATCAACACGAAAGCCCGATTCCCAGAAATTTCTTCTCCAATCCGCTCGTTTCCGCCTTAGTGAAATCTGAGCCTTGCGCAGTTGTCTCCCAGGACGTGTAAAAAATAAAACACAATAGGATTCCACCATGTTCGCGGGGCAAACTCTCTCAGAAGCTGCGACACCTTTGCGTAGAAGTTAGACAAAACGTAGGCTACAAAAAAAAGGTCAAAAATCTGAACTGTTGTTACGGATTTTTGGTTAATAGCTTAACAGAATGGATTTATTTATTGCAGAGCCATTGAAAACACCAAAAACAGGTTACAATAAACATAGTTGATGACGGGTGTTTTTTTCCTAACGGTACAAAACCACATCTCCTATTGAGCACCAAATATATTCCAGTTTTGGCACCAATCAACACTTTGAACGAGGTTCTGGGAAACTAACTGCAGTGTGAAATACAGATTCGTACTAATGCGATCAGTGTGGAGTGACACGTAGAAACGGGTACAATATTGTGTACGGATCCCGTCTGTTGTGTGCGGTTTTGTCGCCTCTCGAGTAGGAGTGAAGAGAGGTGCGGGCTATCAATATAACAGGTTAGATAGAGGACATGGTGTTGGACGAGAAGTAATCTAATATATAAAATTTTCGTGTCACAGTTTTCGTTGCCATACTCCTCCAAAGCGGCTGGACTGATTTAAACGAAATTTTGTGTACATATCGGGTAGGTCTGAGAATCGGCCAACATCTATTTTTTAGACCCCTAAATGAGCAGCGGGTGAAACCGCTGGGCACAGCTAGTTTAAATATAGAAATACTGATAAATCGAATTCTAGTGGTCAGATTCACGTGGTACATGATCAAACAATGACAACACGGTTAGTGCAGTGGCTGAGCGAACGCCTGCTGCGCTGCGTGTCTTCGGGTTCGATCCCCGCACGGATCAAATATTTGTATGGCCTATAGATAGGTGTTCCGGGTCTGGATGTTTGTGTATGTGAGTTTATATGTTTGTAAACGCACCCACAATACAAGAGAAATTCTTAGTGTGATTTAGTATAGTGATTAAAAAACCTCTTTTACACGTTTGCTCTAAAAAGAGAAGTTTTATGTTTTCAGGGTTCATGTTTTGATAAATTCCTATATAAGTATGTTCTAGTAATTGATTACGTTTATTTATTTCGGTGCTAACTTTCTTTGCGATTAACTTGAAGAATTGTTATGTGGTGAACGAAACTCGAAAAGGAAAATATAAATATATACACTTTTATTCTAAATTTTGTTCACTAAGTTCTCAAAAACGATTTTAACGCTTACAAAGAAAGATCTATTTAGGTCTCATATTCAAATATTCATTTCTTATATTTTGCACGGATATATCGCACAGGTTCCCAAACTTCTACTTAATCTTTGTTCTTTTATAGAATACTGCAGTTTTTTTACGCCAGAGCATCAACGCACGCTCAGTGCCCTGCACGAAAAGAAACTCATTTTTGGCACATATTTTTGTCGTTAGCGTCCAAGACACGCTCTTGCTTCAGACGTTCAGCTGCCCTACCATAACGTCTTAAAACAGAACTCTATTTCACTGAGGGAAAGAGACAGAGCTATACAGGGTGTCTAGCACCACCTCTTTCTCACACAGGAATAAGAACTGCTATAAGATGTCATGATAACCCTAAAGAAGGTTTAATTCCGCGTCTGCCGTTACCATGCCACCTACCTAAGGGTGATTGCACATAAACAAACATTGTTAGAAGCAGTACACGTGCAAGCTGCCAGCCATTCGCTACACTGTCGGCTTTACGGGCACTACCCTCCAAGATAACAATTTACTATTTAAACTGAATTGCTCGTTATTGCTCGCATTTGCATTATATTGCCTTTGGCGTGCGGTCCTTGGCAATAATTATACTGAATGAATTTTTTGATGACTGATATAGATCTGTGGTAATTAGTTTGGGGGCGTGCTTTAGTTATAAAATAAGTATAAAACACATAAAAACTATATTTAAGTTCATCGTTGTACCTTTTTTTGCGGATGGGAAATTATCTCATAGCTTCCTCTTCTCAGGGAAGAGCAGGGGTGAGTGTCAAACTTTTAGCAAGGGAAGTTTTTCCCCTTATCTTCTTAGGCCGCGGTATTTCTTTCGAAAAACCCGAAACCCTGTCAGACGGTGGCCCTAGCAGGCCACGGACACGGACGCGACATCATTGTCCATAATTTGCATTGCTAAATTAGTAATATTAACCATCGTGAACCCTATAATGAATGCATGACATAACCTAATCTTATGACCTGTGACGGCCGGCCAATGCCCAATAAACATATAATTACACGCGTCACTGTGTCCTATCAAATCCAATTAAACCGGTAACACATACTTGAGTACACACGGCATTGTAAACTATACGCACGTGATCGAATAAGGATATAATAGCAGTATAATCAAGATACACATTTGCTTAACCTTATCTTCATAATGATAAGGTCGGCTTTCAAATCTAATACTAACTTTTACACGATTTTACTTTTAAAAATAACTAGCGGTTTCACCCGCTCAGCACCATAGTGTCATAGCATAATATTCATTTCGTGAAAGAATGTTTGTGTAAAATTTCAACAATCGTGTTCTCCCATGCAAATGTTGACACTCCATGGGGTCGTCAACATTTGCATGGGACCCCATCCCTTTAGGGGTTGAATTTTGCAAAATCCCGTCATAATGAACACTCACGCCCTAAAAGATAATGAACATAAATGAATATAAAGGGCAATAGAAGGAACATGGGTGGGTTTTAGTCGGTCCAAGTTAAGACACTCCCCCCGGCTCCAGATCGGGGGAAGTTATTTGAGGATTTCCCATCCGCAAAAAAAAGGACCTTCATGATGTAATAAATAAATGAAAACCTAATTCAGTGACCATAGGATTTAGCAGTAAATCCTAGATCTTATTTTACGTTTTGTAAAGTAAGCAATGACTTATTGTCGGACCTACGCTGTCCTCTCATATTTAAGTACTAACGCTGTAACATCAACATTGTAAAACCAAATGATTTTAAAAGAGAAAAGAGTTTTTTTTTAGGGAAAAGGTTGTTTGTGTATGTGAGTTTAAATGTTAATAAACGCACCCACGATACAGGAGAAATTCCTAGTGTGGGGCAACGTTTTAAAAAAAATGAAGATTAACCATGGAGTTTTTTGCCGGTTCTTCTCCATAGAAAACGATCAACCCAAACCGTGTTCTTAATCTCGACGTTTCGTAAGTGCCTGTGCAGGCCTATGTGAAATTTTGTTCTGTAAATCGCGCAACATATGTATCTGTTTAGCAACATATGTATCTGTTTAATAAATTGTTATGCAAATAACGCTCTCGATATATTTCAGTTACAAGGCACCTTTGTCTGAAACCCTACCATGCGGTTGGACGTAAAGGACATTGTTCCAAGCAAGTATTCCAAAGGCGTTAGTTTGTAGTTAGCGGGAGTCGCAGAACAACACATAACTATAATTAATACGAAACTAGCGCCGCAACCCGGCTTCATACAGGTGCAATGAACTAATGTGCAACGGTAACAAACATTAAGATTTCTGTTAGTAGGTATTTGTAGGGTATTTCTAGAGTATTCCTAGGGTATTTCTAATATTGGTATAGGGTATTTATGGGGTATTTGTATAGTATTCGTAGGGTATCTGTAGGGTGTTATAGTCTAGTGGAAAAGGCATTAATTAAGTCATCCTTTGTACAGGTTAACTTGTGGATAAAGTTTTAACACATAAAGAATGGCAATAACTTTTAGATAAAAGTAGAATCTGTATCGTTTGGCAGATAGAAGGTGTCGATACATTTATTTAAACTATACCTTCTTGCTGGTTCTGCTCCAAAGGAATCCACCACTCTTCTGAATGGAATTCTTTTACCAAAATATAAGTGCATGGTTTTCCGTGTACCTATTTTGACAGTTTTATGCTCATGCAGGTTTATATAAAATAAAACGTTTTGATTGGAACTGAATTTAAAGTAGGTATAGAAGATTTCATTATAAACAAGAGCCATGTATATTTTATTGTATCAACTTGATGAAAATATCATCCAATATCAAGATCGTCCCAAATCTCTTGAATTCAAATCTCCACTCGGAATAATGTTCGACTTAGATCACGCTATTTACAGCTGGAACAGGGACAGTATTGATCGTTTCCTAAATAGAAGTCACTTTGTCGTTCACATTTTATTTATAACCCAGCTAATTCTCCTGACTCCGTCCGACTGAAATATTTTAACATTTTATCAACTTAGCAACAAAGGTTGAAAGCCTATTGTATGTCAAACAAAGAAACAATCACACTAATAATAATAACAGCAACCATTTATACTCGTTTGTTGGACAAAGGCGCTTTCAACTCCATACACCATTTTGTTTTAATTTTATATTTAACCCAGTTATAAAATGTGTCTTTATCTTTGTTTCAGATTGTGCAATACGCCTAAGAAGTTTGCGCGTGGGGCGCGTGCACTCCGGGCACGTGCCGCGCACGCACGGGTGCCGCGTGCTGGTGCCGCCCCCCGCCCCGCGCCGCGCGCTGCTTGTCGAGCTACACAAGCTCAACGTACCTTGCTCCGCCGGCTTCATCCGCTTCGCCCCCAACACCCCTACCCTCTGCGGCAAACTGGACCAAATACCCCTCCCGAACAGAAAGTTCCTCTACACCGCATCATACAAAAACCCCGCCATAGAACTCCACGGTCGACCCACGTTCGCCGCGATATACCGCGTAGTAGACCATTGCCATGATGTTCTGCTCACGGGAAGAAACGGCTCGTTCGAAGTCGGCCCGACCGTCAAGCTCTCATGCTCCTATGAGATCCACCTGCCGTACGGCAACCGCGTCGCCTTGCGGCTACAAATGGGCACCGGACCAATGGACGCGAAAGAAAACGATGTGTCCAATATTATACATGAAGATGTGCAAGCTTTGTGTAGGGGAATGGAGTTAAGTTTAGAAGATGGAGAATCAAAATGGAGGCATTGTTCTCAACCGGGAGATCCCTTGAGAAGTGTTCAGATAGTATCGGAAGGGAACTCTGTTAGGTTGAATATAAGTATAACTGCGAAAAAAAATACTTCAGCAATGTGGTTGAAAGTGTGGTGGATGGATAAGGCAGTGGAGGAGATCGTGGGCCACTGTGACTATGGGTGGGTGCTCTCGGGGGACTTTTGCATATCAGCGGTGCGGGAGGCGAAGAAGGCGTGGAGGCAAGCAGAGGCTGAGTGCGTGCGCCTGGGGGGGCATCTCGCCAGTGTGCTGAACGAAAGGCAGCAGCAGACTATGGACCAACTACTTATACATGCGTGAGTATACAGTTATAAACATTTGTTGAACATATTTATAATTCTTAATTCTTCAATCATAATATTTGGGAAAATACACTTTTGTTGAACGAATCTTTGTTTCGTATTTAGGTGTCGTAGAAAAGCTGGTTGCAGTGGTCCAATTTAACTATTTGGTATATTGAGAGAGTGGTGTATCAAAAAGTCTTTGAAAACATCTTAAAAGAGTTCTCTAAGTATTTTTCCCTTCTAAAATATTGTCACAGAGGCAGGTTAGGGCAATATATTCCAGAATCTAGACATACGCGAGTTTAATAGCACCTTCTTACTCCGTCGACACATTAAAACCGTCCAACACGTTTTCCTACTTATATTTACTTGAAAAACATTACCGTTGAGGATTCAAATGAGATTCTGGGAATGGTTATTTCTTTTTCATAAAGACAAATGTACTACTTCGGAAAAGATTTGTTAAGCTTAGTGTATAAAAAGTAGACTAGAATATATATCAAAGTTACAGATACTTGCAAAAAACCTTCTGGGATTCTACCAAAAATGCTAATAAAAACTGGAGAATTTTCAACAAACAACTTTTCCAAGATAACTGGTAAAAATATTCCGTAGCTGACGCAAACGGTATTCAGTAAATATAAATAAGTTTCCAAACTACCCACAACCACAATGGCTGCCATAAACTTCGTAGTGTGACCTAAAACGCATCCATATTTACTGCGCCGAACTACTTACATAACGTACTGGTTGCTATAGTAACCGTTCCAAATAAAAAAGTTGTTGTTGAAATGCTGAGAGATGATTGGACGAGTGTTGGCATACCAGAAAGGTTACCGTGACATATTATAGCAGTTCTTATTTCTGTGTGAGAAAGAGATGGTGCTAGACACCCTGTATAGCTCTGTCTCTTTCCCTCAGCGAAATAAGTTTTGCTTTAAGAGGTCACGGTAGGGCAGCAGATCTATCTGGTAGATATCCTAAAGACACGCGAAGACCAGTGTAGCCTAGACAGAGTGACTTTCTATCAACGATGTCATCATCTGCCTAGACTTTTCCATCTTTGGGTCGGCTTTCAGTCTAACCGGATACAGCTGACAAGTATTTTGCTTGAGGCCACTGCCTATCTGGCCTTCACGACCAAGAAAAAATTATTGCATAATGTATTACAGAATGTTAGGATAACAATCTACCTGAAGTTTTTGTGTATATATAAAATGCTATGCTCACTCGCAGTCACACAAGTAAAGACCTATTAATACTTTGATAGTTCTTTCTAGAGGCTTTTGCGACTCATCTTCTTAACCCGTCGCGCGACAAAGTGTGCAGACGGGTGCAAAGTTTCATACATTGTTACCCTACATTTATGTAAACAATCGTGCGTTGCATTGTCAACGAGACACACCAAGGCAGGGCGACAACTAGAGTATATGGTGGATCTTCCAACTTCGATGTTTCTCGCTTGGCTGTACAATCTTGCACTTACTTGCCACTTTCACCAACACTAGGAGATACATAACTCAATGCTTGGTGCCCCTTTTCACCAAAACTAGGAGGTACCTAACGCCACACTTAGTCCCCTTTTAACCAACACTAGGAGATACCTAACACAACGCTTAGTCCCCTTTTAACCAACACTAGGAGATTCCTAACTCAATACCCAGTGTCCGTTTTCACCGATACTAAGCGATACCTAAAACCGTGCTTAGAGCCCGTTTTCACAAGAACAAGCGACACCAAAAAAATAACATTATTTTGACGTTTAAATCATAAATGACCCTTGATTTTATAAAGACACAATGATTTTTTTTTCTGGCAGTCCTGGAGCTGGTGTGGATGACGTGTACTGGATCGGAGCGACTGATGCCGTCCACGAAGGCGAGTTCCGCTGGTCGGATGGACTGCCCTTCTCTTATGCACGTGAGTATATTGTATGCAATATCTTGGGAGAAATGGCAATAAACATGCCTAAATATAGGCAATAAGCATTTGGTTTAAATTTGCTTGACTTTTTTCCGTCGATTTATATTTATCCTGACATTCTTACTAATGTTATAAAAGGGAAAGTGACTTTGTTCGTTTGTGTGTTACGTCTTCACGCCTAAATGGCTACACCGATTTTGATGAAAATTGGTACAGAGATAGTTTGAACCCTGGAGACGGAAATAGACTATTTTTTTTAATTGAGTTATGAGGGAGAAAGAGGAAAGAAAAGGGAAAACATAGCATTGCTATTACAATAAATAAGGCACTAAGGCAAAAACTACAGGTAGCAGGTACCTGTAAATCAGGAAAGGGGAACTGTGTTACCCCGAATTTAACGCGAGCGAAGCCGCGGGCAAAGGCTAGTATAACATAATTATAGATACGTGGGAACACTGACCCATCATAAAGTGTGGTCGACAGTGAGTGAGTATTGAGTAGTACGAGGTAGTGCGAGAGCTCTCAGTGCGAGGGTTGTCGTGACTCGAGTGGCTCACGTGGGTGTGGCTTGCTGAAGTGAATGTGGCGTCGTGTATGGTCATTGTGTTTTTTATTTGATTGGAACAACTCTGGCTTTGTTAACCTATTACTGTTGCTTAGAAATCCTTACTAATATTATAAAAGCGAAAGTGAGTTTGTTTGTTACCTCAAAACCGATTTTTATGACTTTTGGTACAGATATATGTAGTTGGGAACCAGGAGACGGACATAGGCAATTTTTTTTAAAGTGGGGTGTGAGGGAGAGAAAGGAAGAAAAAGGGAAAACTTAGCGTTGCTATTGCAAATCAATAAGGCGCAAGGGGAACTGTGTTACCCTGAATTTAATGCGAGCGAAGCCGTGGGCAACAGCTAGTATAAATATAATGGAATTTCATTGCAAAACAGCCTGCAGTGAATTTGGTTATCAAATGAACCTTTCCAATTACAACTTTAAAATGGCCACAAAGCGTACCTTGGCTTATTCTAATCGACTAAACTAATAACTAGGTTAATCCTTTTCATACTTAGATACCCTTAACTTTCGAAAGTGAGATTGAAACAACAAAGTTTATAAAATGTGTAAACTTTATTAGTATCTATTTATGAAATCTTCTTTTAGATAGTAGTCATAATAGAATCTAGTTTCATGCCCATAAAAATGTCTTCATTTCTTTCTTTACAAATCACAAGAAAAAACATAAAACTATCAGTGCCATAACTTCAAGAACCTCAATTCAATGGGTCTCAAGGAAAAGTAGAAAAAAAAGCAGTCAGTGCATTTTATAGGTTAAAAGCGTCATTGGCTGCCTTCGATCGGTTGCCAAGAAATATTAACGATTCAGAACACCTGGACGGTAAAATTGAATATGTAATATACATGGAAAGAAAGAAAGAAAGGCACTTGGCACAAGTGCATACTGCAAAAAAAACATAAAGAATTCATTTTTATTGCAGATAAGTATTGTTTGTTTGTTTAATGTCGTATCAAATTTGATAATATGTATTCAGAATGGTGATATTTTTAAAATTTTATATTTAAGTATTTTAAAATTATTTTTATTTGTGTTTTTTTTACTGGTTTTTAACTTTTGATACCTTTAGAATCCCTACTAATATAATATTATAAAAGCGAAAGTGAGTTTGTCTGTTACGTCTTCACGCCCAAATGGCTACACCGATTTTGATGAATTTTGGTACAGAGATAGTTGGGACCCTTGAGACGGACATAAGATATTATATAAAAAAAGATTGAGATATGAGGGAGAGAGAGGGAAGAAAACTTAGCATTGCTATTACAATAAATATGGCGCTAGGGCAAAAACTACAGGTATCAGGTACCTGTATATCAGGAAAGGGGATTTGTGTAAACCCAAATCAAACGCGAGTGAAGCTGCGGGCAAAAGCTATAAAATAAATAAATTAAAATCTAAACAATAAAATGACAATGTTGTATGTCTCACGGCTGCAACAATTAGACGCAGTCCAGCAAACTTCCGAGCAGATAGTGCCCGGCGCTGGTTTTTAACTGGAAATAGAAAAAGGCGTTAAACCCGTGGCTGGGTCAGATTCGATAAAGGTGGGACAGGATATTATGGCATAACTAGGCAAATTTCAACAGAGAACTGAATTGAATGATATAGATATTATTTTTCGACCCTGTCTTACCTCAAATTGTGCTCAGCCAATCCCAACATTGTTCAATAATAGAAGAAACACAATGACGAATATGTGTGTTTGTGTTCTAGCCAGCTACTTGCAGCCAATATTTTTGTTCAAAAATACACTTGCGAATCGAAAATGCCAAACCGAAGAAGTGTATAATATGTGTGTATGTATTCTAGCCAGCAGCTTGCAGCCAATATTTTTGTTCAAAAATACACTTGCGAATCGAAAGTGTATAGCAGCTCTAAGTCTAGACGGCGGGGCGGCAGAGACATGCGATTGTAGCTTTATTTAGTTCACTCATTGAATTATTGACCCCTTTCTATTTATACAAGGGCAATGTAATGTGAGCTAGTTTGTGAGTCAGATGCTGTGACATAGAAATTACTTTAAAACATGCAACATGCATGAAAAGTAAATGGAGCGAGTTTGTTCGATCAACTGATTTAGTTCGACGTGACGTGCCTGTATTTCTTCGTTTAAAGTGTTGTAATTGTGTGTTAAAATACTTTTAAAGAAACTGAAAGATTGCTAATATATTTTGTTGTAAACCATACCCGAGATCTCTTTAGTTCTAATTGTTGGAGATTAAATTTCCAACTTTTTTGGCAATTTTTTTAAAGGCAAACTTTTTTCTTTAAATACCTTTCTAGATCTTGTATTTTTCATTGAGTCCTATCATAAACTACCTACTAATCCTACTTTATTATTATAAACGCGAAAATGTTGTATGGATGTTTGTAACTCTTTCACGCAAAAACTACTGAAGGATTTTAATGAAACTTTACAATAATATAGCATTAGCTAAAATAACACATAAGCTACAATTCATAAAGAATATGGTATATTCTATGATCACGCGAGTGAAATCGCGGGCCGCATCTAGTGCAAAATATATTAGAAACTGGATAGATAGGATATTGAATAAGCTTTTTTATACTAACATGTACTAGATGAGCCTGTTTGTTTATTTATCATAACACAAAATGAAATCGAAAAATATAATCAATAAATAATTGAAACATACTTCATATATACAGTTCCCAAAACGAATGATGAATAAATGACTGAACGATGTGAATGAGGCGGAAATTGCAATGAAAAGCATATTTTAATAATATACATACTTTATACATACTTTTACTTTTACATACTTTCAAATTAACATTTTGAAGTTTGTTGACATAACAGCTTGACCGGAAAATCCTTTACCAGCCGCAAAAATTAAAAAAAGTTTAGTGACATAATTGCTTTTTTTATTATTGCATTTTTTTTTTGAGCACTGAGCCACTGAGCGACTGAGCGACGAAGTGAATAATATTTGCCTAACACTTTTTTAAGTAAGTAGTTTATTTTTTGTTTGATTTTACACAAATTTATGCTATATACGTACCTTTTTATATACAGAAACACAAATAAATATGTATAAAACTGTTTTACGTCCGTCACATCAGGTCTAAGGTCCAGTTGAAAACCAGCTTCGGGCACTAGCTGCTCGGCAGTTTGCTGAACTGGGCCTATTTGGCGCAGCCGTGAGACACACAATTACGTTTTTGTTATTATTGTTTAGTTTTAAGTTTATCTCATTTTGTGTGCACTTGTGGCATGGGCCAAATAAATGTTTTTTCTTTCTTTCTTTAGGTCTTATAGTTTACTGGTTTAAATAAAACGGGAAATTATTATTAGTTTCTTTGCATTTGACAGTACTTTGCATCTGTAACAGTTATGACGTTGTACTCTAGCTTACTATTTTTCCTACTTACCGCTGGCAACCTCAATTGTTTTGGCTTAGAACTCAACCAGAATTTTAGCGCCCTCAATGTCATCGAACAGTATTTCTGATATAACGTAAAATAAAAGTAATCAGCTATGAATTTCATGGAATATCCCATCCGCAACGACGAGCTAATTTATAAATATAAATCAGCTCGTCATTTATGCATCCTTTGTTTAACAACCCTTTTAGATAATTAGTTTTCAGTATATTCTGAACAAATGACCTAAAAATAAACGTAGATGGCCAAATATGATACCCGTTATATATTATATTTTGTGGAGCAATTACATGACTGCAGCAAGGAGTCTTTCAAACTTTTACACTTTCATTTCCTTCTGAAAAAAAAATCGTTTCGTAAATATAATAAATTTAAAAATAACCACACATTTTCTTACATTTTTCTCAGCAAGCCCTTTTATAAGTCAGCCATATTTGATTTACAATGACGTCATTTAGCTAGCCATGTATTGTCTTCTAAAGTTAATTTTATGCGCAATTTCTACTCAATAAAAATCAGAATGAGGACCAAAATTAACTTTAAGCTAGTTACAGGTAAAACTAAAAACGAGAGTATGTGAAAAAACTGGTCAATATTTACAGTCTTTTTACAATGGAAAATTCATACACTCTTACATTTTTACAATTAAACGTAACGCGAGCGAGCCATACGTTTTGTTTTTCCTTTGTGCCTGCATCTGCATAGAAATCGAATTTTAAACTTTCGTTATTTTATCCAATGGCCGCGGATACTGCAGGCCGTATGATGGCGTAAATTTTACAATTCAGTTATACATTTTGAGGAAATATTGTAAAAGAGAAAATGATAGTGGGGTTGCATGTTTATATGTGCGTGAAAAATCCTTCAGTTTGTTTATTGCAATTATATGAGTGGACTAAATATGATTTAATATTTTTATCGTATTATCGGTGCTATGTTTTATAAAATACAATATGTCTGTAGCTGTTAAGTAACAAACTGAAAAACAAATTTATTATTAACTAGCTTTTGCCCGCGGCTTCGCTCGAATTAAATTCGGTATAACACAGTACCTGCTACCTGCAGTTTTTGCCCTTGCGCCTTATTGATTTGTAATAGCAACGCTAAGTTTTCCCCTTTCTTCCCTCTTTTTTCCTCATATCCCACTATTTTTTTTTATTAAATTAAAATTAGATTAGCCTATGTCCGTCTCCTGGTTCCCAACTATCTCTGTACCAAAATTCATCAAAATCGGTTATGGCATTATGGCTTTCATTTTTGATAAACAATCAAAAACAAAATCGTTTTGTTTTGACGCCATGTTCAGATCTACTTTTCAGCTCCATGTTAAATGTAACAAATGAATACGATTACTTGGACACTAATAAATACAAATAAATGCTAACGATTCCTTTTAACCTCAACTACTAATTTAAATACGTTTGATCTTACAGCGGGTTGTCTTGACCACCGTCGTTTGAATCCAATCGCCTTTGCTCTGTACTACAGACGCAAAGAAAGGCTACTTTGCTGAACATTGGGATCACTAATTTGTCGTTTGATTCGCTTTGTAAGCCCTATTTTTGTGGATGGGAAATCATCAAATAACTTCCCTCGCTCTGGGCGGAGAACGGAGGAGTGTAAGACTTGTACTGACTAAAACCCACCCATGTATCTCTTTCGAACAACCCGCAACCCCGGTATGGGTAGCCCTTGACATCGTATTTTTGGGTTTTGACCCATTATAATCGAGTTCTCGAGAAAGAGTATCATAGTAATTGTGGAATAATGTTCAAACTCGATAGTTTTTAAGCAGTCTAGCGTTTTTCGACTATGCTAATGTAGATTGATCTTCTTTTTTTGGGGCACAAATCAAGTTAAGACTTAATTTGGGTCCCGAAAAACCCGTTACTTAGACTGCTACCGTAAGTGGTAGCGGTTTAAGCAACGTGTTCAAAACAATGCATTAAATGATCCTGATCGATGACCTCTCGGCTTCGTCAAGGGTAGACACCCTTTTATTTTTTGGGTGGGATGTCATCAAATAACTTCCCCCGCTCTGGGCGGACCGAGGGGAGTGTCAGACTTGTACTGACCAAAACCCACCCATGTTCCTTCTATTGCCCTTTACTTTCCGGGGCCGCGGTATCTCTTTCGAACAACCCGCAACCCCGGCGGTGGGTAGACACCCTTGACATAACAAAAATAAACAAAAATTACATAAAAAAATGGCAGAATCAAAAACTGTTCTTTTATTTTGAAGAGTTCAAGTGTGTGGGCAATATTTAAGTTTGCATGCGTTTACTGCTTTAGATTATAATGTAGAATAGAATATTTACATAAATGTTTTACAGAAATTGCTAATTCTATAGCTAAAAGGGCGCTCTTGTCGCTGATAGAGATATCTTCCAGACAACCTTTGAATGGACTGAGCAAACTTTCAATATACAAATATACAAACAAAATTTGGAAAGCATACAAAACAATTTTTGTTGGCACTATTGAAACCAACTGTAATGTATATTTGAAAATGTTAACTGAATCCGGGAATTCTTTGTCTTTTTAATATTTAAGAAGTTTACCAAAAGTTACGACTTTTGGTAAACTTCTTAAATATTAACAAATCGTACTACGGCTTTCTAGCATAGATAACGAGATTGTTAGTTGTTGGTTGTTGTTAAGCAAGGAACTAGGAGCACGTAAGACTACCAACTTAGTTAACTAAGACAGAGGCACAAAGATGTCTGGGGTTGTTGGTTATTTTACTTTGGACACTTTTAATGTGCACGTCTTGCTACATCGGTCTCACATAGTTTACCATATTAACAGGAAAGGTGTAACCAAGTTTTTGTAACAATATTCTGATTTAAAAGAGTGTCCATGGAGTTTCTTGCCCATTCTTCTCCATAGAGTTCAACGCTTTGGAATGGGCAACTACAGTACTTTCACAGTCACAAGGCATAATAACTGCGTCTAATTTTAATAAGGGTCTGTTGGTCTAGTGGTTAGTGGCCCTGACTGCTGAGCCGGAGGTCGTGGGTTCGATTCCCACCCAGGACAAACTTTGTGTGATGAGCATGATTGTTTGTTCTGTGTCTGGGTGTGATTTATCTATAATACGTATGTATTTATAAATTATATAAGTATGTATATCAGTTGTCTGGTTACCATAACACAAGCTCTGCTTAGCTTGGGATCAGATAGGCGTGTGTGAGTTGTCCCAAGATATTTATTTATATTATAAACTTTTTGGCACTTTTGGGCCTTTTTATTTTATTTTATTACTTTTAGGCTTACAGACTAATTACACAACAAAAATAAAAACAGTAAATTATAAAATTGCTAATAACAAGCCCCCACAGATATATAACATTAACGACTATAGCTGAAAGTTAAAGTTACGTATGGTTTTTATTTGTAATTATACATTAATACTTAATACCTACATGCGAGTCTGAGAACCACCAGCCGGTGCTTCATTCACAAAAAACGATTTGGCTATAAGTTTTCTTACTGTGCTTGTTTTAGTGCAAAATAAGTCAATATCATGTTCTTGAGATATTTCATTACAGATGTTATCGGATGGGAAATCATGAAATAACTACCCATCCATGTTCCTTCTATTGCCCTTTATGTTCCGGGGCCGCGGTATCTCTTTCGAACAACCCGCAACACATTCGTACCCTTATCTAACATAACCTAACTAAATAAATCATAAACCAAACGAGAGTAACATTAGGTTTACCATCACAAAATTGAATAGCCCAATCGTATTGAGCTCGTCAAGAGGAGAGACTGACCGTAATGAATAGAATTGAAGTAACTTGTAATAACAGCTGACCGGAACGACGGTCGGGGTCCAAATGACGGTTGAATCTGACCGAATCGTATAATCTACCACATGGTAAGTACCTTTCAGTTCATCGTTATTGAAAGGAGGAAAGCGGTGGGCCTCGTACAAACGTTAAATTAAATTAAAAATACTCGTGTAACGTGCAACATTCTGGCCATTTTTAAGGCTTTAAAAAAACTAAATTATTACTAACCGGGTAATGGAAGTCAGATATACCGTAGTTACATATAAAACACTGGTATGTGGTGGTCTAATCGTATGCATTTATATCCGGTTAGACTGCGAAGGGCGGACGTTTTGGGGGCTGTCTCTTGTAATGTTGACGTCCAAATAGTGCCGACTATCAACATAACTTGAATAAATGACTTTTGATGTTAATTTTTTTAGTGTCAGACTGAACCAACATAGTTCTCGTTACAAATGTTAACTCATCTCATGTGAAAACGCAGCCTCACGTCGCGCGTTTGTGTGAGGGCCACGGGGCCTTCTAAAATGACGGTTGGGTCTGACTTAATCGTGTTATCTACGGCATGGTAAGTATCTTTAAGTTCATCGTAATTGGAATAGAGAATATGGACTCGTTATTAATGTGTTATGACTACTTAAGTTTATGTTTCAGTTAAATAGGGTTGACACTTATCGTTAAGATATTAGTTAACGCAGTTGCTCGATTTTCAGATACAGATGCTTAATGTGCCTTGTGCTTTTAGACGGGCCTGTTGGTCTAGTGGTTAGTGGCCCTGACCGCTGAGCCGGAGGTCGTGGGTTCGATTAACACCCAGGATAAACTTTGTGTGATGAGCATGATTGTTTGTTCTGTGTTTGGGTGTGATTTATCTATAATATGTATGTATTTATAAATTATATAAGTATGTATGTCAGTTGTCTGGTTACCATAACACAAGTTCTGCTTAGCTTGGGATCAGATAGCCGTGTGTGAGTTGTCCCAAGATATTTATTAAGCATGATGCAGTGGCTGAGTGATTGACTGTGTAGCGCTGCGTGTCGCGGGTTCGATTCCTGCCAGACCGAATCTGAGTCGGACTGGCGCACGAAGGAGGCTGTATAAGAGAAAGAAACATTATCTAAATCATGTTTGTTCTATGGGAGTCTTCCTAGATATTTATTTTAACTGTTTTTCTAGTATTTGTTGTTAAGACGGCAACAGAAATACATCATCTGTGAAAGTTTCTGCTGTCTAACTATCTGTTCATGAGATCCAGCCTGGTGACAGACGGATAGACAGCGGTGTCTTAGTAATAAGGTCCTTATGACACTTTGGTTATGGAACCCTAAAAATGGATAATATATTTATTTTTCCATTGAGTTAGTATCCAAAAGATTAGTCGAGAATCTGGGTATTTTTAGTATTTTGTCTTTGAATAATTAAAAAAAAGCAAAGCATTTATTTGAATGCAATCATTTACAATGCTACTACTGACTGTAATTCCATTGTGTTCGGATAATCGGAATTAATCACATTAAGAAAGCATTTTTTTTATAGAACTTTACCCTACACTACACACTCACCCACGATACAGGACAAATTCCTAATTTCTCCTGTATCGCGGGTGCGTTTACAAACATTTAAACTCACATACACAAACAGTCAGACCCGAAACAACTACCTGTAGGTCATACAAATATTTTTTGGGTGCAGGGATTGAACCCGCGACACGTGACGCAGCTGGCGATCGCTCAGCTATTGCGCTAACCGTGCCGTCATTAGACATTATCATGATCATCATTCTCCTGCCCTTGTCCCAAGTCATTAGGAATCGGCGCACCATGACTTCTTCCATACTCCTGTATTAATCGTTATTTTACAGGACACCTTCTTTCTTATCATACAGTCCCTTCATTATTTCTTTGGCCTTATTCTTCTACTATCCACATTCGCACTCAAAACTTTCCTCACAACATTTTCCTGATTAAGAAAGCAACATGAGAATTAATTCTCAAACCCTGTTATAGGGTGATAGTCTGTCGGAATAAAGTTAGCGTTAGCCTAAAGTAACTATGCCACGCCGACAAATTCGCGGGCGAACGCTAGTTTAAATATATGGCGCAGGTGACAAGACCTATGTTTCACCTATTGCCACCAAGCGGGCACAAAACCAGACTCCGTAATTGTCTACTGAGAAATTAGTTATGAAAAGCCCAATAAAACTATGGTCTACATGGAAATGGAAACCAGGACCGCAATGATAACCGGTGTTTAATGAAAGTTAATTTTAATAAATAACTTACTAATTATACAAAGAAAACAAACAAATTCATTTTTTAAAAAAACTTTCGTCAAGGGACTCTCACACAACCCTAAGAAAGGGT
The DNA here is from genome assembly GCA_958449745.1 of Ochropleura leucogaster. Lineage (NCBI taxonomy): Eukaryota > Metazoa > Arthropoda > Insecta > Lepidoptera > Noctuidae > Ochropleura > Ochropleura leucogaster. The sequence continues at coordinate 16,559,005 of OY288216.1, forward strand.
CGGCCTGTTTACAATGCCGACGTCTGCATTCAACAAGTTCGGAACCGCAGCGATCCGCAACGGTCCGCAACGATCCGCAGCGTACCTCCACCCCACCGCACCCTACCCGCCCTGCGATGTCGTCCGGAATGTGACGTCACAAAATGTTCATAATGTTGGTAGTCCTACGTTAACGAAGTTATGATGCTGGTTAATATTGATAGATTAATGGAGGGGAATAAATTCGTTTGAGATGAACAATGGAGGTTTAAAATAAATGGATTTAATTTTCCTCGCTGTAATAATGTTTTGTCTCTTAATATTATTTTTGTTGCTAAAACTGTAGTCTCACAGTATCAGGGCACTATTAAAATAATTCTACTAATATTATAAATGCGAAAGTTTGTGAGTATGGATGTATGTTTGATTCTCTTTCACGTCAAAACGGCTGAACGGATCTTGATGAATTTTGGCACAGAGGTAGACTAAAGTCTGGAATAACACATAGCATAGCCGCGAGCGCCAGCTAGTAAGTTTATGTTTGTCCCATAATTAGGGTTATATTAATTAAAACAAGCCAAATCTTCATTCATTACAAAACAAATAAATTCAGAAGGAAACACGAATTTTTAGACTTCGCTCATTATTCTCCGTAGCGCTCGTAGCAAAAGCGTAGCACCGTAGCACTGTCGTAGCATCGAGTATTTTTAGAATTTATAACAAACTAATGTCTTTGTATATCAATATTTCGGTGGAATTTTAATATCCAATATTCTTACTTTATTTTAATGTAAATGGGTGGTACTGGTATCAATTAATTTACCCCAGGCAATATAATGTCTTGGTTTACAATACATGTAAGAAGCAATATATTCACCGAAGTTTAGAGTGATTTACTCGCCTTTATAGTCTCTGTTATTATAGTAAATCAAATATCGTCTCTAAAGCGATATTTGACGAATATATTTGCCAATGAAACGCTACAATGCAATCTTTGGCAGAACAATAGTTCCTTTATTAAATACTACTAGTACAATATCTAGCTTTCTCATTATTGATCATGACTTGAGAACTCACTCTCATCACAATAGGCGGTAATAAATCAGTGGCGGCCATCTTGATAAGATGGCGTCCACAAAAGCGCGGGAATTCATCCGCGGTTCACTTCGACGCAAGCCCCTGTTATTAATCGCGGACTTATAATTAAAATAAAGGTGCACGCAAATTGACGTCGTACTATTGCGCATGCTGGACATTTATTTCTTAAAAGATATCAAACTTTTTGAACAAACAATTATTTAAATACTTACTAATATTATAAAAGCGAAAGTGAGTTTGTTTGTTTGTCACGTCTTCACGTCTAAATAGCTAAACCGATTTTGATTAATTTGGTACAGAGATAGTTGGGACTCTGGAGACGGATATAGGCTATTTAAAAAAAGCGAGATATGAAGAAGAAAGAGGGAAGTAAAGGGAAAACTTAGCTTTGCTATAACAATAAATATGGCGCAAGGAAAAAACTACAGGTAACAGGTACCTTAAAATCATGAAAGGAGAACTGTGTTACCCCGAATTTAACGCGAGTGAAGACGCGGGCAAAAGCTAGTATAACGATGGGATTTGTCATCGGTAAAATGATGATCTGCAATTTGTTTTTTTGGTGAGCTACAATAAACATTTTTTAGAAAAGGAACTTATTCAAACCACCTCGTATTCTTGTTTGAAAGGGTCACAAACAATAGATTGGTGCGTTACGAGGCCAAAATGCATATCAACTCTGCTGCCTGCCGGGATTTCCGGTTGTCTGATAGAGATACTGCGGCCCTGGAACACAAAAGGCAAAAGAAGAAAGATGGATGGGTTTCTAGTTCTATAAAGCAAACACTTCCTCCAACTCCGAAAAAACAGTCTTTTGTAACATTAAATAAATATTGAGAACGCTGGTCTAGTATTCTGTTTATGTATAAGATGTATAACAAAATCATTACTTTTTAAAACCGTAGATATTCAGAGGGACATCATTACTTATGTATCTATGATTTTGGAATGGACGGCGCAAACTGAACATTGTATCATCATCTGTCTAGCCTTTTCCCAACTATGTTGGGGTCGGCTTCCAGTCTAACCGGATGCAGCTGAATATCAGTATTTTACATGGAGCGACTGCCTATCTGACCTCCACAACCTAGTTCATACTGGGTAATACGATACCCCTTGGTAAGACTGGTTGTCAGACTTTCGGAACACTGACTACCTGTAACGACTGTCAAAGATCTAAAAATACTCACAACATACTTTCCGAGGCACGGAGGAAACTCGGTATGTAACGGGTGGTCACCCATCCACAGACCAACCTAGGCAAGCGCGGCTCAACCTAAAGATCGACCCGAGCGGCTACTATTTATTTAGCCACGAGCTCCTCCAAACTGAACATTGTGTACGAGGCTTTATTAACGCTTGCTTTCAGAGCCAGTCAGTAGAAAACTAATTAAATCTTAATCACGTATAGTACTAACTATTGGCAAAATGGAATTGAGTAACGAAAGAGATTGCAATTATTACTTTGAAAGAAATTACATTTGATGGAATTTGATTACGTACGAGAAATTCAAGACAACTAAGTATCATTTAGAACTGAACAACATGATTAAGTTATGAAAACGTTCAAACGGGGGATAAGAATTGCAAGAAATTGTTTTGATTGAATATTTTGGTCTTCTCTTTCTCCTCACGTCACACTTTAAAAAAAATAGTCTATGTCCGTCTCCAGGGTCCCAGGGTAACTATCTCTGCACCAAAATTTATCAAAATCGGTTTGGCCATTTGGGCTTGAAGACGTAACAAACAAACAAACTCACCTTCGCTTTTATATTATTAGTAAGGATAAGTATTAGTCTCATCATACTTTATCTAATCCAGTTCACAACACTGTATTCAGCTAGCATCACGTAGCTGTATGAACCTCGCGTACTTGTGTGCTAATTGGTGGCGAGAACCACTAACTCCAGTTAACATGCGCCAGTCCGTCTAAGCACTCGACTCTGACGTGAAGTGAGCTAAGTGAGCATACGAGCAATCTTCTCTTGAGTAGAAGGAGCTGGGAAGATTTAGTTTGTTATTTAATATACATGTGTTTACAATTGCAAGATAAATAAAGATTTTTGAATGTCAATTTGAGTAAGTACCGACATTTTTATGATTGGCGCACTGGGTGAGCGATCGACTGCTGCGCTGCGTATCGCGGGTCGAATCCCGCACGGAACAGATATTTGTATGGCCTACAGAGAGTTGTTCCGGGTCTGGCTGTGTGTTTATGTGAGTTTAAATGTTTGTAAATGCACCCACGATACAGGAAAAATACCTAGTGTAGGGCAACGTTTTTACACGCCCATTGGCTTAAAAATAACGCACTTTCCCCCCGCTTTTATAATTAGCGAACCTAATTCTATTTCCTAGGGCAGCCTTCTTGTAACCGCCGATCTGTACAGTTTAAAACAAAGTGTTACTCAGTGATATTGTGAAGTAACAAAAGTATATATCAAGGTGAACTTTCTTTCACATGTATACTATATATATATTTAAATATAATATTATAAAGCTGAAGAGTTTGTTTGTTTGTTTGTTTGTTTGAACGCGCTAATCTCAGGGTCTACTGGTTGGAATGGGAAAATTCTTTTAGTGTTGGATAGTCCATTACTTGAGAAAGGCTATCTAACATCACGTTACGACCAACAGGTGCTGAGCAGCGTGGGTGAAACCACGTGGAACAGCTAGTGTTTGTATAAAACTCTTGTAGGTACGCAGAATAAGCGCCTTGGACGTGGAGTTGAGGACTCCAGATAACTAACCAATACAGGATAATTGAATTTGACTTTTAATTAAATTGACTAGATATTTTAATATCCGAAAAGATATGGGGGGACGCTTTGCCCGACAGAGTAATATTATTTGATAGGGTTTTTATAATTTTATTTATTTCAGGAAATTTTCCCATACAAATTTGAGCAATAACTTATACAATCTATTACACAATTATACACATACATAAGATTACAAATGTCATTTTAAAATTTTGCTTTAAAATAGGTATAAATGTAAGTTAAATAAAATAAAATTATTGATATAAGCTTAAACATTGAATTATTACAATATGAATATATTAATAACATTTCACTGTTCAAAATTGCATTAAAATTAAAAAAATAAAGAAAAAAATTAGATTAGATTATTTTTATAAAGAACTAGCTTTCGCCCGCGGCTTCGCTCGCGTTAAATTCGGGGTAACACAGTTCCCCTTGCGCCTTATTGATTTGTAATAGCAACGCTAAGTTTTCCCTTTTCTTCATTGTTTCTCCCTCACATCCCAATTTTTCAAAAAAATATTAGCCTTTGTCCGTCTCCTGGTTCTATTCTATTCAATTCATCACAATCGGTTTAGCCATTAAAGCGTGAAGAGGTAACAAACAAACAAACAAACAAACAAACTCACTTTCGCTTTTATAATATTAGTAAGGAACTAAGGATTTCACAGTAATAGCCTGGAGTTTGGAAGTAGGCGGTAAGACATCTCCGTGCCTCGGTGCGCACGTTAAGCCGTTGGTTATGCACCTGATCTCTCTCCAGTGGTGGCGGAATGCTGTCCCATTGGACTATGAGAATAAAGGAACAGAGAGTGCATTTGTGCCTGCGCACACACTTGTGCACTATTATAATGTCTACCGCGCATCTGCGTGGCAATGGGCCACGATTGGCCGAAAACGGTCAAGAGAACTATTTAATGTATGTCTACTCTTCTTTCTACGACTTTTGGAAAATTTCAGCTATCCTTACTTCCTTACTAATATTATAAAAGTGAAAGTGAGTTTGTTTGTTTGTTACCTCTTCACGCTTTAATGGCTAAACCGATTTTGATGAATTTTGGTACAGAGATAGCTGGGAACCAGGAGACGGACATAGGCAAATTTTTATTTTAAAAAGAAGGATGTGAGGGAGAAAGAGGGAAGAAAAGGGAAAACTTAGCGTTGCTATTACAAATCAGTAAGGCGCAAGGGGAACTGTTTTACCCCGAATTTAACGCGAGCGAAGCCGCGGGCGAAAGCTAGTAAATAATATATCAGACACATGCAGAAATACCAATAGATAAACACCCACAATATTAATTTATACCAACAACGTATTCCAAAGTTCGTGTCCCCCATGTCAAAACATCGCATGTCAAACGATGATTTGTGTTTATCCACGTCAAAACACTGCGAACCGATTCGCGGAACACAATTACTTACTAAATTATTCCACAAAATTGCTGTGACCCGCCTTCCAGTTACTAAATACTTCACTATAGTACGAGGTTCGAAGTCAGTTTTAAACAAATAAAATAAATATCTTGGGACAACTCACACACGGCTATCTGATCCCAAGCTAAGCAGAGCTTGTGTTATGGTAACCAGACAACTGTTATACATACTTATATAATTTATTAATACATACATATATAGATAAATCACACCCAGACACAGAACAAACAATCATGCTCATCACACAAAGTTTGTCCTGGGTGGGAATCGAAACCACGACCTCCGGCTCAGCAGTCAGGGCCACTAACCACTAGACCAACAGGCCCGTCTTTTATGTGCAGTATGATTTGCGAACGTTTTATTTTAGTTTTTATAGCTATGAGAGTTCTGTTTAGGAAAGTAGCTCGCCTCACATTTAAGAGAAATTGAGGAATTAGTAATAATACCAGCCTACAACTGTTTAACTACATGATAAAGACTTCTTCTTGTACAGAGAAGGCAGCATTGACCACCACGCTTGCTCAAAACGGTTTGGTGATTTCGAACTTATATCTTTACCTATGTTTATATATAATAATTCTTCTGTGAGTGTGTATGTCACTGAACTTCTCTCAAACGACTAGACCGATTTTGATGATTTTTTTTGTGTGTGTTCAAGGGGATCTGGGAATGGTTTAGATTCACAATTTTGTCCGGCAGATGACGCTGCATCACATTTTTTTTGTAAATACGTAGCGAAGCACGTACCGGGCCGCTAGTAATATTATAAAAGCGAAAGTGAGATTGTTTGTTTGTTCCCTCTTCACGCCTAAATGGCCGATTTAGATGAATTTTGGTACAGAGATAGTAAGGACCCTGGAGACGGACAAATGTTATTTTTTTAAAAGTGCAAAATGAGGGAGAAAAAGGGAAGATAGGGGTAAACTTAGATTTGTTATGACAATAAATAAGGCACAAGGGCAAAAACTACAGGTAGCAGGTACCTGCAAATCAGGAAAGGGGAACTGTGTTACCCCAAATTTAACGCAAGCGAAGCTGCGGGCAAAAGCTAGTTTATTATTAAGTCAAGATTTTCACGATGTTTTCCCTCACCGATGTATGTGCTGACTTTTTTAGTGGATAGAAAGTCATCAATTAACTTCCCCCGCTCTAGGTAGAGCGGGGAGGAGTATCAGACTCGCACTGACTAAAACCCACCCATGTTCCTTCTTTTACCCCTCATGTTCCGAAACCGCGGTATCTCTTTCAAACAATCCGCGGCAAGTGTAAAATGTACTTTTGAATAAATTCGGATGAAATCCGATTTCTCTTTTATTTAAATAAGTCGACACAATGAATTTACAGCAGCTAATTTAAAATGAATGCACAAACGAAACAAGCGAATTAATAATTTACCGTAATTTAATGAATATTCATCGCGACATGTGTTTCGCAATGATAGCTGTTTTTCGTAAACATTTTCAATTTGTTAACAAGTTTTCATATTGTTTTAATTTGTATAATTTGATGAACGATTTGTTGAAGTAGTGTCGACCACAACTCAGTGATTATTGCACAAAGGGAACAGTACTCGTGGTTGCAGTGCTTATGTAGAACGTGGTTTGCATTCATCATCTGCCTAGCCTTTTCTCAACTATGTTGGGGTCGGCTTCCAGTCTAACCGGATGCAGCTGAATATCAGTATTTTACATGGAGCGACTGCCTATCTGACCTCCACAACCCAGTTAATATACAATACCCCTTAGTAAGACTGGTTGTCAGACTTTCGGAACACTGACTACCTGTAACGACTGTCAAAGATCTACAAATGACAGCCGGGACCAACGGCTTAACGTGCTTTCCGAGGCACGGAGGTAACTCGGTATGTAACGAGTGGTCACCCATCCACAGACCAACCTAGGCAAGCGCGGCTTAACCATAAGATCGACCCGAGCGGCTGTTATTATTTAGCCACGAGTTCCTGGTGGTTTGCACTATTAACTTAAAATCTCATATAATCAGAGATGCTTTGACATAAAATATTTCAAATTTTTGGGTCATTTTCATTTTCCATTCCATTATTCTATAGAGAAACGAGCTGTTCTGCACCATATGTAATTACGCGCAGAGCGAAAGAGAGCCATTCCTTGGCTGCGGCTGTGGTACTGAGTTTATACAACCCGGATCTGTTAAAACCACGACGTATTAGGCTTCTTTTCTCTATCTAATCTTGTCCGAGGACAGAGATGAGAAAACCTTACCCGGTTTTCTCATCTCTGTCCTCGGACAAGATTGAGATCAAAACACCATTAAATGTAAAAAAAACTTGAGAGGTATCGAGGCACACTTGAATGGAACGAAGATTTTATTTTTTATCTACAAAAAAACCTGTATACACGCTACAAAAATAATCGTCGCGATACCACACTGTTCAATGCGAAATAGAAAGACGAAACGAAAATAACTGGCTTGCTTTCTATGAGAGAGAGATAGACAGACAGAGAAACACGCGCACGCCGCTCGGCTTACAACTATAGCAAAAAGTGTCGTTACAACTTTTGGTTTTATTTTTTCCGTCTAGCCGTCTTTCGCAACGCGCAAGAAGGAACTTCGTTCCAAAAAAAACACACAAATCGTGTTACAAAATAGAACCTCAACAACTAACACTTTAGTACATTAAGACACTGCGTTTATGTGGCCCTTGCCTATGAAGGCGTCGGAACACCACACCCTGCGGCTATGGAGAGCACGTTAAACCATTAATTACTCTTAGGTAGATGCTGCATAAAGCACCGTCTAATTAATGGTGATGTTTAGTTAACGTACAGAGCTAACTACATAATTTTGTAAAACACTTTAGTATTTATCAAAAAACAGGAAAAGTGCCCAAAAGGCTGGCAGCGTCACCGCATTGGATGGCAAAAGATCGTTTTGGGTTTTAAATAACTTGTTAGGCAGAATGCGACGAGTTTATTGTTTTAACAGTTAAACATACATAGTTTAGACTGACTTTAGAAGTTCCTTTGAAACCCAATTCTGTTGTATGCCAGTAAAATTACCAGCTATATCGTGTCTTTAACAAAAATATTAACAACTTAAATACTCGCTTTGTATTGCTTTTTGCTTGTTTTGATACCGGCCCCAATATAAAAGGTGTAACCGGGGTTGCGGGTTGTACGAAAAGGATTCACCGTAACGTAAAGGGCAATAGAAGAAACATGGGTGTTTTTAGTCAGTACAAGTAAATTACCCATCCGCACAAAAAAAAACACACTCCTCCCCGCTCCACCCAGGGCGGGGGAAATTACTTCAGGATTACCAACCGCTAAAAAAAGTTGTAAAAGTACCCATAACTAAACCAAAAGGGCCATGGTCTCTTTATCATAGCATATTTTTTTTGTTCTAGACCATACCTGGAAACTTATAAATAAAAAAATAAAGTTGGAATTTTGACCCCCAATATCTCTGTAAATAGAGATATTGGGGGTCAAAGTTCCAACTTTATCACATTTTATTATCCAAGGTTTAACTATGTTACTATACTTTGAATGCTCTCTCCCGTACTATACAATGCACATGGATGCACACTTAAAATATTGCGCTCATGGCAGCACAATGTTTTGAGTGAGTAAGATGAAATTCTAACATAAAACGTGTTTTTTCACCCCAAAAAAGTCGATTCACAGACTTACGGAATGCTTAGATGGCTTTGTGATAACTTGGGTTACACCCTGTAAAACACAATGAAAGATTAAAGTTTTAAATTCAATACTACTCTGAAACCCACAAAGAAAGTAAAAAAATCTATGGCCACGTTAAATCTCTATGTCGCCATATATTTTTCTTTTCGATCACCCATACTCAAAATTAAAATAGTTTACGTATTACTTATTGTTCCCAGACTGGTTCCCCGGGTGGCGCAAGCACAGCGGCCAACCAAACGACGACGGCACCTCGGGGCAGGACTGCGTGGAGGCTCGATCGGAATTCCCTCCTCGCCCTCCGCCAGGGACCGTCACCTTCATGTGGAACGACAGGGGCTGCAGAGAACACAACTACTTCGTCTGCGAGAAGCCTAGTGTTGAAGGTAGGTGCTTCTTCTACAGGTGTTGGACGGAGAAGGTTCTGGGAGTTTCCGGTCTTTTAGGATGTTATTATACATATAACTCTCTTTGTTATGTTATTTTTTTCTTTTTAAAGTCTTTCAGACTATTTCTTAAAAAGAGATCTTGAGCCATTGCCTACTATACCTCTCACAAAGTCGAAGTCAAAGTCAACCCTTTCTTGCTGAACATAATACTATATATAAAATAAATTTCTGGATGTAATATATTAATATGAATGTGTGACCAAATCAGACACGCAAAATTAAAATTGAAAAAACCACCATTCATTTAATAATTTACAAATTAAAATATACACACTCACACTTATAGTTTAATTTAAACACACAAATTACATTAATGCACAAACTAAACCGAATATTTCAATAAACTAAGCACATTATTCAATAACTTCCTCCTAAAAACATCTCGGAACTGCACCAACCTTGTAACTGAAGCCAGTTATTGCTAACGATCGGTGGAGTCTGAAGTACAGTCACAGACACAAATATGGGCACTTAGTTCGATAATATCCATTTCAAGTTTGAGAGTCATTTCAACACTAGCCTTTGCCCGCGGCTTCGGTCGCATTAAATTCGAGGTAACACAGTTTCTCTTCCCTGATTTACAGGTACCTGCTGCAGTTTTTGCCCTTGCGCCTTACTTATTGTAATAGCAATGCTACGTTTTCCCTTTTCTTCCCTCTTTCTCCCTCATTTCTCAATATTTAAAAAAAAAATAGCCTATGTCCGTCTCCAGGGTCCCAACGATCTCTGTACCAAAATTCATCAAAATCGGTTTGGCCATTTAGGCGTGAAGACGTAACAAACAAAGAAACCCACTTTTGCTTTTATAATATTACTAGCTTTCGCCCGCGGCTTCGCCCGCGTTAAATTTGGGGTAACACAGTTCTCCTTGCGCCTTATTGATTTGTAATAGCAACGCTAAGTTTTCCCTTTTCTTCCCTCTTTCTCCCTCACATACCACTTTTTTCAAAAAAATATTAGCCTATGTCCGTCTCCTGGTTCCCAACTATCTCTGTACTAAAATTCATCAAAATCGGTTTAGCCATTAAAGCGTGAAGAGGTAACAAACAAACAAACAAAGTAGTAAGGATTAGTAAGGATACAAGTTACGCAGAAGTCTACTTCAAGAATCCACATTTCGCCATAAACGTTTAAGTCAAATATAATATGATTCATCTTTCAACAAGGTCTGTACATGTCAGTTTGAAATAGTTACAGTACTGATGACAACATTTGTGTCACTTGTATCATATATGTTAGTAGTTGTGTTTTGCAAATATTTTTTTCTATTTCTTGTATAGATTCTTTTTACCAATTCTTTGTGAATGAGTGAATATTCTGGCCTTTTACATTCTTATACGCTTGTTAACTTTTGTTAACATTTTATGTTTTGTAAAGTAAGCAATGACTTGGGTCGACGCTGTCTTCTCATACTTATGTCCTAACGCTGTTACAGCAACATTGTAAAACCAAATGATTTTAAAAGAGTAATCATGGAGTTTCTTATCGGATCTTTTACATGGAAAATGACCATACCGAACCGTGCACTGTTTCTTGATGTTTTATAAGTGGCCCTGTGAATAAAAATATTTTAAACATGTAAATGAGACACCTCTGCGTCACGTAATACAACACGGTTGGCGCAGTGGCTGAGCAATCGACTGCCGCGCTGCGTGTCGCGGGTTCGATTCCCGCACGGAACAAATCTATACTAATATTATAAAGCTGAAGAGTTTGTTTGTTTTTTTGAACGCGCTAATCTCAGGGACTACTGGTTGGAATTGAAATTTTTTTTAGTGTTGGATAGTCCATTTCTTGAGGAAGGCTATAGGCTATATAACATCACGCTACGACCAACAGGTACTGAGCAGCGCGGGTGAAACCGTGGGAACAGCTAGTATAAAGATATTTGTATGGCCTACAGATATCGGTTCCGGGTCTGGCTGTTTGTGTATATGACTTTAAATGTTTGTAAACGCACCCACGATACAGGAGAAATTCCTAGTGTAAAAAAAAGTGAAGTTATTCTTATCAAAATACCAAGTAATTTAATTTTCCTCACCACCTCCTATTCGTCGACCGTTTTAAGCGTGAATAATAGCGAAATTTGACTTTGTCTGAAGAAGCACTGTTTGTTGTGTTCACTACAGCTGTGCCCGCGTCTCCGACCATGTGCACAGATTAAATTTTCCGGAATAAATAGAATCCTTATGTCACTTTTCTATCTCGCACACTGGAAATGATAAAGCTACGTTAAATGGTACAAGTATCTTACTTTATAATATGTACTAGTTGTTCCTCGCGGTTTCCCCCACGCTGCTCAGCACCTGTTGGTCGTAGCGTGATGTTATATAGCCTATAGCCTTCCTCAAGAAATGGACTATCCAACACTAAAAGAATTTTTCAATTCGAACCAGTACTTCCTGAGATTAGCGCGTTCAAACAAACAAACAAACTCTTCAGCTTTATAATATTAGTATAGAAGTATAGATTAGCGTTGGGATTCAAGTCCTAAATTAAACATTACATAATTTAACACTTGTAATTCTGTTAGAGTTGGGTATAGGTGTACCTAATTAATAGAAAAATATACTTTGGCTACTTCTTAAAATCATGATGTTTATTTGTGACTAGCTTCCGCCCGCGACTTCGTCCGCGTTACATAGTTACTTTGGGCTAACACTAACTTTAACTCGCGTGATGATCGAAAAAAAATATATTTTTCTCTCCCCTTTTCTTCCCTCTTACTCCCTTTTTTTTCACTTTTTTTGCCTATATCCGTCTCCAGGGTCTCAACTATATCAGTACCAATTCATCAAAATCGGTTTGGTCATGTAGAAGTAACAAACAAAGAAACTCACTTTCGCTTTTATAATATTAGTAAGGATGAGCCCTTTTACTCGAACAAATTGCCACAAGGATTTGAATAGTTGTTTATTGTTATCTGTTACAAAATCAGAAAAATATAAAGACTTGCGTGTGAAATACATTACATGTTGAACATAATTGTTGAGAACCTAATAAAAGCCAGTTTCCTGGTGGATTAAAAAATAAATAACACAAATTGACGTTTACTGGAGTTTTAAATTTAAAAAAAAACTTTTAAGCTATTGCTTAGCTTAGAGACCGAATCCAGAAATTTCGTAACGAAAAAACCTAACACTTTCATTACGAATACGGTCAGTTATTTCAATTACGATTCCAATGTGCTAAGCGTGTTTGGTAGAGAATCGCATAGTCAATCGACATTACGCTGGATCAAACCCAAGGTATTGTTTTTCTTTTTGGGACTTCTTTTCATTGGAAGTACTTTTTAAATATTCTATTTAGATTATTTATTTAATTATTGCATAAGTTGATAAAAAATTATATGCGATAGCTTTACCGCGGTAGTCCCCGAGTGCCACACGTATTTTTTCTAATTATTCGGATGTTTAGCGGTGTCAGGCTAAGACAAAGCGTAGGTAAAAAAACAAATTAAATCATAGTTCGATAGATAGATAGAATATTCTTTATTATGTACACCATACAAATGACAAGAATAACAGTAAACAACTTATAAATAGAGTGACACAATGGGCGGTCTTATCGCTAAAAGCGATCTTTTCAAGACAACCTTTGGATGGATTTAAAGGTGGAGAGACAGTATAATTGTAGGTAGTTTGTGGTGTTTCATTTTATGAACGAATAGCTACATTTATAAAAACAAATACTTATCAATTACTTATATATAAATACATATAAAATAATAATCATGAATAGCAAAGAAATCTTTGAGCATTTATAGTTTCATAGCCATTAATGACTACAATACTTTTCGTTCTGGTATTTATTACCCCGTAAGTGTAAAAACGTGGTTCGTTTCATGTAGAATTCTCAGCTGTTCTCGGCTTTATAACACCCTCGCCTTACAGCTCGTATGTGAATTCCGCGTCGCACGCAATGACAAAGTTTTCTCACTGGATTCAAAATATAAATTTATTGTGATAGATAAAGTTGTAAAAAAATAACAAATTACATTTTATTCGACCAGTTCAAAATTGAATTCTTTTTTCGCTTACGTACATTTGACAGGTAATTTTTCTTTTGGCTGAGACCAATTTCGTTCACCTATGTCATGTTAACTATTTTTATTTATTGACAGTTTCGTATTATATGTGATTTGTTCTTATTTTTATTAAATCTTCTCCTTTATGATGGTTTAAAGGTCTAACTGCCGTGATTTATAAATGACTAGCTTTTGCCCGCGGCTTCGCTCGCGTTAAATTCGGGGTAACATAGTTCCCCTTGCGCCTTATTGATTTGTAATAGCAACGCTAAGTTTTCCCTTTTCTTCCCTCTTTCTCCCTCACATCCCACTTTTTTCAAAAAAAATATTAGCCTATGTCCGTCTCCTGGTTCCCAACTATCTCTGTACCAAAATTCATCAAAATCAGTTTAGCCATTAAAGCGTGAAGAGGTAGCAAACAAACAAACAAACAAACCAACAAACAAACAAACTCACTTTCGCTTTTATAATATTAGTAAGGATGTCAAAGATTTTCGTTTATATATTGGAGTTCTTAGGACGTTCACGAACAGATACATCGCAAGACGAATTTTTGTTTGGAAATAAATTAATGCCTATTCCAGCTAGTAAAAATACCAGTACCAAATACTAAACCAATAATTTCAGAGTGAAACCTAAACTAGAACAATCCTACTAATATTATAAATGAGAATGTTTGTGAATGGATGTAATTTATGTATAGATGTTTGTTACTCTTTCACGTCAAAACCGCTGAACGGATCTTGATGAATTTTGGCACAGAAGTAGATTACAGTCGTCTGAAATAACACATTTTTTTTTCGATTTTTCGATATATCGCGGGCGAAGCAGCAAGCGCCAGCTAGTATTTGTGAGAATGGATGTTTGTTGGCGACGGCTGAACGGATCCTGATGAAATTTTGCACAGATATAGATTATAGTTTGGAATAACAAAACATGATGCTAGTTTTTTCAATCACCACGCCGGCAAAGCCGCAGGACCGGGCCTTTTAAAACAACGTAGTACCTGCATAGCTTCCCCACATAATAAGGTATATAGCATTTAACACTTTCTGAGCACGTTGCAGCACCAGTACGGTAATTGCATCGAGAATCGTGCGATAACCGTCCCATACGATGCGAACTTGACTCTGTAACTGTTGCTGGCGCGTGTTACAGCGTTGCAACTTATAGACACTTCACTAATGCATTTGCACGTATGTACTTGGTTTTTCATTGTGGCAGTAACTGATTGTAGAGCCTTCCTCGTAATGGCTGTGAGAGAATGGTGGTTGTAATTTATTTTAGTTGACATGTTTTAACGTTTATTTTCTTATAATGCTTTTTCTACTATGAGTGGCTACCCGTTACATACACCAAGTTTCGTCCGTGCCTCGGAAAGCACGTTTAGTTGTTGGTTCTGGTTTTTGTCAGCATTGGCAGTTACAGGTAGTTTCCCGAAAGTCTGACAACTAATCTTACCAAGGGGTATCATACTAACTGAGTTGTAGAGGTCGCTCTATGTAAAATACTGGTGAATACCAGTACCAGCCGCATCCAGTAAGACTGGAAGCCGACCCCAACATACTAAAAAAGTGACTTTTCTACAATCACATTGATTCTTTTCTAGAAATTTATTTTATAACTAGCTTATGCCCGCGGCTTCGCTCGCATTAAATTCGGGGTAACACAGTTCCCCTTTCCTAATTTGCAGGAACATGTACCTGTAGTTTTTGCTCTTGCGCCTCATTTATAGTAATAGTGAAGCTAAGTTTTCCCTTTTCTTACCTCTTCCTCCCTTAAAACAGCTTATGTTCGTCTCCAGGGTCCCAACTATCTCTGTACCAAAATTCATCAAAATCGGTTTAACCATTTAGGCGTGAAGACGTAACAAACAAACAAACTCACTTTCACTTTTATAATATTATAGTAAGGATACTACATTAAGGCCATCACAGTAATAATTTAAACATTAATGAGCTTATAAAGTGTCACACAGACATTTTCCCCTTCAAATCGATAGCGGACACACATCAAATACCAATTAAAACAGATACCATAATACCAGTTCATCAATCAGAGTGGAAACACTAATACTATTTTCGTGGAACTTGTAACAACTGCTACCCTACCATGACGTCTTAAAGCAAAACTTATTCCGCTGAGGGAAAGAGACAGAGCTATACAGGGTGTCTAGCACCATATCTTTCTCACACAGGAATAAGAACTGCTATAAGATATCATGGTAACCCTGCTGATCATTTCAGGGAATGTCTAGTAATTTGTGAAACGACTGCGATTTGCGACAGATTACCCGCTGCGACACGTTAGTGTGTTTACGAGCTTGCGTCACTATGTGACTAGTGGTATGATTAAGCACTCGTGCTTAATGTTGGGACCTTGTTTGTTGACGGGTGGTTAAGGATTGAACCTCGTTTAGCAGCACGGAATCGCTAAGGGGATCTAAAATGCCACTTTAGCAGAATTATAATATTAATTACGTTTTTAATTTTTAAAATGGCTACAGACGCAGAAATTATTGTGAATTGTGACTTAGTGACTATTTTACGAATTGTAACTCATATTATATATTTTATACCGATACACACAAAAATATCTAATATATCATATTAGATATTTTGCGACAGAAATAATAGGAGACGCAAAGATAATCGCGATTGCGTTAAACCACATATAGGAATATACATAATTATGTGGTTTAACAGGCTAAGGATACTTAAAAATTATAAGATCATTTTTCTTGGTTTTTTGCGCAGGCGTGAGACACAACATTTTTATTTTTTGTTATTTTTACTGTTTGGATTTAAAATCTAATATATAAAATTCTCGTGTCACAGTTTTCGTTCCCATACTCCTCCGAAACGGCTGGACCGATTAAAACGAATTTTGTGTACATATCGGGTAGGTCTGAGAATCGGCCAACATCTATTTTTTATACCCCTAAGTGAGCAGCGGGTGAGACCGCTAAGCACAGCTAGTATATTTATATACTTCCTATCTTTATTTAAAATCAAATAGAAACTCTTATATGTTTACCTTTAGTGTCTCAGCTATTCAGATCCCTGAGCCAAAAACTTTTGTGGACCGTTTAATATCTGACAAGCTTTTGTTGAAAGTAATTCCTATAAAAAAGCTTTGTTCCAATGAACAAGGATTAACATAATTAATGCTATAGATTTTTTTTTACATATACCTATATTAATTCTGAATCCCGAGCAACATATTAATAAATAATTACCATCGCTCCATACAATGACGTGCTCATTTCTCTGGTAATGAATATTAATGTTTATTTGTACATCGAGCTTATAGATTTTACCTACCCTCAGTTGCCTTAATATATCTTCGAATGTTATATACCTACGTCACACCTAATACTTATTAATTATTCAGACGACATCTTATTTGAGACAACCAACAATAACTTTAAGGTATCTGCTACCCTACCATGAGGTCTGAAAGCAGAACTTATTCCACTGAGGGAAAGAGACAGAGCTATACAGGGTGTCTAGCACCATCTCTTTCTCACACAGGAATAAGAACTGCTATAAGATGTCCTGGAAACCCTACCGTTTTGTATCGTCATTTTAGTGTCTAATTTGATAGAGTTTTATTCGAGAAATATCTCTCGTGTATGCTGTTATTTCCTCACGAAGTTTTTCTTCCTAAGCAAGTGACAATTTTACAAAGAATCCGATAAATCAGACGTGAGTGACTATTTATTGTTTTGTACCTTAAATAAAACTGAACAGTTTTAGGACCCTTTGTTGTCCGTATGTTTGCCAAGACCCTCTATCTCGGGAAGACGTGGAAGTATAGCTGAAATTAACAGTAAACAATCAAGCCTTTGGTCAAGGATTGATGAATATCAACATTCATCAATCCTTGACCAAAGGCTTGATGGACGGAGATCGAGAGAAAGACCAAAGAAAAGATGGATGGATTGTTGTATATATCATATAGGAATGATATGAAGGAGAGGGGAGTGAATGATGCCGTGACGTCTGATAGGGGAACAGAATGGAACAAGAAAACGTGTTGCGTCGACTCCAAATATATACAACATATTAAATGATGATGACTCAAGCCTATGGTTCGTTGCTGATAAAATCAAGTCTCTAAGACTACGCAATCAAAAGATACAGCAATATTTGTCGCAAGTTTGAACGGAATCATCAGTGCATGTATCCGACTTGCACTTGGCTCATTTTTTGTTTCGAGTGGGATATCTGCAAATGGCTTTCTCCGCTCTTGGGGGAGCAGAAGAGTGTTAAACTTGTAATGACTAAAACCCCTCTATGTTCATTATTTTGTCTTTTTGTATCTCTTTTGAACAACCTGCAACAACGACAGGAGAGATACGTAAGATCTGTAGTAAGTAAGTATCTCTCCTGTCGGGGTTGCGGGTTGTTGGGGGTGTGGTTTCAAATTTTAAGATATTAAACTAGTGTTTGATTCGCGTCCCAGTTATTTCATAATATCATTGCACGATTCGCGAAATCACTTGAAACTTACAAAGCTGAAACAGATAAGATATTTAATGCCGTCATAAATTTTAATAACCCAGACTTAACGAATAGATTTTCAAAGGGCTCAATTTGAATTAGAACACCGTTTTGACCTTCAGAACCTTCAGATCCGATTACGTAAGCTGACCTATTAAATTATATAAAAGGTATAGAAAGAAATTCCTCAAAGAACTAGGTATTTGCCTTGAGCCTCCAAAAAAATCTACTACCTACCTATCCAATTAATCTCTTTTTTGCCTACCAAAAAGTCTAGCATAAAAGAAGACGAAATTATACCTAGAGGAAGTAGAAAAAACCGGTCAAGTGCGAGTCTGACTGGCGGCCATATCTTTTAACTGCACAAACTTACACAAAAGTAAGCTCCAAGTAATCATAAAATTGAGTATATGCCTTTAATTTTAACTCAATTCCTCAACGCGTTCCTGAGATAACGGGTCTTTACAGACAGACAGACGTACAGCAGAGTAATCCCATAAGCTTATAAGAGTTCTTATTTTCTTTTGAGACACGGAACCCTAAAACACAAAGCTGCTACTATAGATAAGGAAAAACCCGACTATGAATAGATCACCCACTTATTTTAAGCACACATAAGCTGTGGTGGTAATTTTTCTAAGGGATAAAAACACTGGTTTAGTACGAGACATTTATTACGTTTATCTTGGATATAACAGTGATGTGTGAAAGAGCATTATTTTAAGAAGTACTTATATAACGTTTTGAAAATTATAGCGGTGTATCACACGTCTAGGATTCAGTGCAGGTGACATGTTGAAAATATTTTGTACAAGCTCATGCCTTCGGCTTTCCTTGCGTTTATTTTGGTTATTGTGCCTGTGTGTGAAACCAGATTATAAGCTAGTCGTTTTTGGAAAGTGTGACAAACATCAATACATCCATCTTGACACACACTAATATAATAGTGAGGTTACAGTCACCTTTTCTCGACGTTTTATAAGAGTCCATGAAGGCCTATGTCAAATAAAAATATTTTTATTTAATTTGATGGTTTCGATTAAGTGGAACATAAAGGGCAAAAGAAGGAACATAGGTGGGGTTTACTTAGTAAAAGTCTGACACTCGCGCTCAACCTAGAGCGGGATAAGTAATTTGAAGATATCCCATAAGCAAACAAAATTAAAACTATTAATATCTGCTGAAAGGCGTGATGTTATGTTTAGGTTCACTGCAATCGAATGCCTTTTATAGCGCACCGCACCACCGAGATATACCATACCACATCAACTCAAATGCACTAAGTATTCATCTGCCATAAATTTACTGAACCATGAGATAAGACCGTTTGTTCTACATTCATACATATACTCGTATTTATGTATTCACGTATGTTTTGTTCTTTGACAAGCACTAGCAAGTTTACGATGAAATGCTAAAGGAATCGAATGACTTTGGTCCGTGTTTCTGTATATTTTCTTGACTTTTCTTGCATTGGCAACTCCTTTAAATAAAGAAAAGACTTGCAGTCTTGAATTTGAAATCTAAATCTACCTTTTATATTTTATAAAAATCAGAATTTATTTATTTGTAAGAATATAGTTTGGTTGCAACCAGTTTGATGTTTTCAAAACTTCAATCGTCTGGAACTGAAATTTACTTGTGAATACGTAACATATGTTTAATTATGGATTATGCATAACGATCTTAAAACAAATGTCTATCTGATAAAGTATAAAAATACAGTCAAATAAACCTGGAACCTAATAATCTTAATACATTCATTCACCACATCTATCCGTAAAACTATTTAATCTTCAGCATTCAAATATAGAAACACGATTCTAAATTCAAACTTCAAAAATACACCCGTGCCGCCCAATACACCTAGACCTCTGCCACACTATTGCAGACTCTTTACACATCGACCCCTTTTACTGAAAGCAGGGAAGCAGGGTGGGTCAAATGAAACTGGCTTGTAAATCCGTAAGCTACACGGTATGACCCAGTTGAAGGTAAAACGGAACGCACCCGACGTTAACGTGACGTCATTGTGAGCCAAATGACGGTGATGCAAAGCTTCGTCACAAACGTCCATTTAAAAAAAAAAAGAATTCGAATCGGCATAGTGTCATGTTCGGCTGTTAAACGGTACACAGGCCGTACGTGTCAGCTTTATTCGATTTTAGAATTTCACTGTGGTAGGCTTTCGGTATTCAAACATTGAGTATAAACAACTACGAACGAATGGTTCGAACGAATGTGTCGAAAAGTTCTCCTATTCATTCTTTGTTCGGATTTAATGGAATGTTTTATAGGCTCTTTTTTATTGTAACGTTATTCTTAAGTGAGTTAGATGAGTTCATCCATAACACTGCATGGGTTTTCTATGTATAGTACGGCCAACGAGAAGCGATACCAAATGTAAACAAAACCCATGCTAAAACCCCATCTAAAATGGCCGCCCGAATGTTGGCGAACCCGTCTTAACGTTGTCATGTTTTTGCCGGGAGAACGAGACATTACGACAAAGGCACAAGATGGAAAGAGCTAAATATTAGATTGTCAACGCCACAGTTGTTCTTTAGGTTAATGACCTTTCGTATCGCTTCTCGTTGGCCGTATTATAGTTGATTTAATTTATTTCATAACTAGCTTTTGCCCGTGGCTTCGATCACGTTAAATTCGGTATAACACAGTACCTGCTACCTGCAGTTTTTGCTTTAGCGCCTTATTGATTTGTAAGTAATAGCAACGCTCCCTTTTCTTCCCTCGTTCTCCCTCATATCTCACTTTAAAAAAAACATTGCCTATGTCCGTCTCCTGGTTCCCAACTATCTCTGTACCAAAATTCATCAAAATCAGTTAAGCCATTAAAGCGTAAAAAGGTAACAAACAAACTCACTTTCGCTTTTATAATATTAGTAGGGATAAGGATTAGTAAGGATGTCTCAATGTCTCAAAATGATATAGAAAAATGTCGTAAAGAATCTTTTTAATGTAGAGACTTACACGATAGAAGATATATTTTTGATATTCTCCAACGTGCACTGAGTCCACGACTATGGGCCTCATCGAGACAACACCTACGTCATAGTAACAGAAACATTACACAACAGACTTATGTCGGTATTCATACCGGATACCCAAAGAGCCACGTCCGGATGGCCGGGGTTTATTGCTATCGTTCTTGTAGTTTTTTAGCACGTCTTTTGAATCCTTTTTTTTTTGGGGATGGAAAATCATCAAATAACTTCCTCCACTCTGGGTGGAGCGGGGAGGAGTGTCAGACTTGTACTGACTAAAACCGACCCATGTTCCTTCTATTACCCTTTTTGTTCCGGGGCAGGGTATATCTTTCGAACAACCAGCAACCCCGGGAGGCGGTGGCTCTGGCAGGCCCCTATGCTTTGTTGACATCTCTTTGAGGCATGCGTGGAACACTAACGCGCCGTCGACACGGCTTGTCGTCAATAGACGAACGGACGGTGAGCTACCCTTTGCTCACCTTCCACGGCCCGGGGCGTCCCCCGCGGCGGCTGGGTTCGTTTGAGGACTGTTAAATACTTGGGTGTAACTTCCAGCTCGGGCAGACAGTTATGATTTTACAACAGCTACCCTACCATGAAATGTTAAAGCAGAATTTATTCCAGTGAGTGAAAGAGATGGTGCTAGATACCCTGTATAGCTCTGTCCCTTTCCCTCAAGATGTCAGATGTCTCAAGATGTCATAGTAGGCCTACAGATAACTTAGTAGCAATAAAAAAATGGACCGTCGAAATTTAGACACTGTGGGTCAAAATTTCGACGGTCCATTTTTTTTGACATTCGGTTTTTGTTTTAATTTAATTTATTTACCTTGTTTTAGAAATTGTATAAGAGAACAAGTATTATAAATACAACGAATAAGTGGCGTAGAAACGGTCATCTATCATTTTTTCCAAGAAAACGTGAAAAAAAAATTGTTATGTGTAAATAGCATTATAAAGCTCTCAAATGTGTTAAAATATTATAGAAAGAAAATATTTATTATTGCTCATTACAAAATTATTTCTAAGGCGTGTTGAGCACAAATTACGCTCTCCTGTAAATCTCGGTTTTTGACTTAACCTTATGTACAGACGCTTGCAGGTCAAGCTACCCGAAACTGTCAATTTTTCCCAATGAACCTTGAACCTAATACTTTAGAAATAAAGTCGAAAATCTATCAAAGAAATCTGACAGATTGTAGTAGCTTGATGTGCAGGCGTCTGTACGTATCTAAAACGTAACCGTTACGTAACGTAACCTTCTGCCTAGTTGGTGGCAATAAGCACTTGTGATAATTACAATAATTACTTGTGACTTAAAACTCCACCTCTATCTTCTCCTTCGGATTACAGGCGTTATGTTTCGTTCCAACTTTTACGTGATGATTTTGTTTTCGTCAACTTTGTTATACTAACAAATCTCAATACGGAAAACGCGTTAACCTCAAAGTTGTGCGCACGCGACATTTTGTCGCTCCAAGGACGCTCTGTTGCGTGCCAGCGTTGATTTAACGCGATACTACTGAGCAGTTATGTCTAATGCTTTTTGACACATAAAGAGTAAGTGCAGAAGGTTTAGTCCTAGGAATCCTTTAGTCAGTCAGTCCCGCTTCCTACCAAATACCTCTACAACACTAGTATTATTCAATGCATCCATCAGAAATATGTTCTGAGTGCGTTACATTGAGTTCTACAGCGTGATTATTCACTCCAAAAAATAAAGTTGTTTCCCAACAATTTCAATGCTTAACCTCTAGAGCCCCTGCGGCACAAAAACGTGCCACCAAACCCCGACCGATTTAAAACCGTATTTGTAGTATAGATAAGTCTTAAAATCAGATTACGCTGACGATAAGAGCGCGCCCGGCGGTGCTTGACGTAAATAATAGCGGTCCTTGAGAGGTTAACGTTTACTTAGTTTGATGTAGTCGACTCCTACGCACCCTCAGCCAGAAGGCGCACACGGGCAGTAGTAGCAGAGAGGGCTACCAGGAGTTGTTTGAAAGCGAACCCGCGACTTATACACAAAGAGCAAAAGAGAAAACATGGGCGGGTTTTTAGTCAGTAAAAACTTGAAACTCCCCCCGTTCCACCCAGAGCGGAGGAGTACTTTTTGTGTTTTAAAGTTTAAGAAATTCTTCTGTATTGTGGGTGCGTTTACAAACATTTAAACTCACAGTACACAAAAAGCCAGATCCAAAACAACTTTGTGTAGATCATACAAATATTTGTTCCGTGCGGAGATCGACCTGCAGCACGTAGAGCAGCAGTCATACGTTTAGCCACTGCGCCGACCGTGTCATCAAAAGTCTTCGTTAACATAATATGTATGGCTCCTGTAACACAGGTGTTGTATCTAGCACAGAAGTCAGGGACTTCACAAAAATGTACCTAACCACTTCTTGTGTAATAAAGATTATACTATTGTGCAGGTATTTATTCAGTAAATCGTTGGACCTTCTGTTTTTCCATTTTCTAGGAAACAAAAGCTATGCATAATCTATGCAAAGCTAACTCAATTGTTAACTTGTATCGTGATTTGGCGCAATTTACATAAAAAATGTGCTTAGATAACTTTGAAATGTATCTATATTGTGATTAGATGGTTAAACAAATGAACATTTCGGATTTACTGGAGTTAGGTATCATTGTAATGTTCTGTTTGCTTAAAACGTTATTTAATATCTAAGAAAAACTTTAATATCTTACAGAGATGTCAGCAAATCAGAGGGTACCCTTAATGCCTTGTGGTGCCTTTCCCAGTTGGTTTGAAAGAGATACCGTAGCCCCGGAACAAAAAGGGCAAAAGAAAGAACATGCATGGGTTTTAAGTCAGTACAAGTCTGACATTCAATTGCGTTCCGCTCACAGCTGAAGGAGATATTAGTCAATTTCCGAAAAAAGGTTAGCTTCACTCAATGAAGTTGGACACAGTCAGCATAATCGACTTAAGTCCTGTACTGTGTGTACCCTGCGTATATCAGAGTAAAATGCCTTTGTATTAATCCAGGGTATAAGCTAGCTACCCATAAATTTTATCCAAATCCGTTAAGCATTTTGAACGTAAAGGAGTAACAAACATACACATAATACAAACTTACAGAATTAAAATATTTGTATGTACAAAACCACCACTGACACATCTTCGGTTTAGATTTGCTAATCGTTTTCAGATTTATTAAGAAACTAGCTGTTCCCCACGGTTTCACCCGCGCTGCTCAGCACCTGTTGGTCGTAGCGTGATGTTATATAGCCTATAGCCTTCCTCAAGAAATGGACTATCCAACACTAAAAAAAATTCAATTCCAACCAGTAGTCCCTGAGATTAGCGCGTTCAAACAAACAAACAAACAAACTCTTCAGCTTTATAATATTAGTATAGATTTGGTAAGTTAGTACAAAAAAAAATAAGACTGAGCGCTTGTAAAAGTTCTAAGCCTCAGTTTTACTTTGCAATTAATTAAGAACTTCTAAGAAAGTAATTGACAAGAACAGATCACTAAGTGTCAAGAATAAAAAAGTAAGTGATCCCTCCATTTTTATGAATGACGTCATCAATCAAACAAGCCCTCTTCAGCGCTTCTATAATTAAAAATAATGACAACTCGAGAAGTTTCCTTCTTAATGTTTAATAACTGAATTAATTCTTCATTTTATTGTCAAAGTTCGGTCTTTGATGATGCGTATTCAACTACGACAAAGAGTTTTATTGGTAACTAAAGTGGCCGGGTGAGAGATATTATATTATTTGAGAATGTAATAAAGTTATATTACGCTATTACTAACTTACGCTTGAAAAGGTTGAACGTAGTTGTAGTTTACTTTAAAAAAAAATGACGATGAATTACTTTTCTCAACAAGGAATAAAGATTGTAAGATTTTTTTAAATAATATACAAACCACAAAACATTACATAAACTATAATTACTAAAAGAATAAAAGAAAATATTTTTATATTATCCTTACTATATATATTTTGATGAATTTTGGTACAGAGATAGTTTTTTATTAAAAAAGAAAAGAAAAGGGATATGAGGGAGAAAGAAAAAAAACGGGAAAACTTAGCGTCGCTATTACAAATCAATAAGGCGCTACCGAATTTACCGCGAGCGAAGCCGCGGGCAAAAACCAGTAAACGATAAAATTAAACTGCAAGCGCCATTAACAACCAATTAAAAAAATAAAACGAAGAAGAAAATCAAAAATGAATTTTCGAAACTCGTTCTAATCGCGTTCCGAATTTAAAATAGGGGAATTAGTTACGGCGACCCGCGCCGACCTATATAACGGTCGAACAGTGCACTCGCGTTTCCACTGGGTTGCCAGACTTCCGCATCGCCTGACTTTCGGGGATTAACTTACGTGGTCAGAATAAAAATACGATTAACATGCCACAGATAAGATGAAAATATGAGGTAGTTAAGTTGGAGACGAATGTTGCAGAATGGTACTACTTTAAAAAGGTAAAAGAGTCTTCTAAAAAGAAATTTACAGAAGACCAATGGGTTACTGACAGTATTTTTATATTCAGTGGGGGTATTTTTTCTCAACCATTGCATTAAAAGCCAGTCATTTTTTTTTATACAGAAATCGATATTAAATAGTGTACTTAAATCCCACAGCGCTGGCAATACAACTAGTGCTGTGCGGAATTACCTGCCGACGCTACAGCGCTGTGATCACGAGAGAAGTTCATTACGTCACTTCGGGGCGATCGTGCCTTGTGCAAGTTGTACAGAACTGAAAAGAAAAATATAAAATGAAAATTCTTGCTTGTTTTTGAAAAATGATATTTATTTTTGTGGGCTGCCTATATTTTCTCAGTATTATATTAAGTGTTAGAGCAGTACTCGCCGAAGTATGAACAGTCAGCGATCAATAGTTTATCTCTCGGATAGGGTACCAATGCCGCGGTCCCGGAATATAATGGGTAAACGAATTAACATGGATTTTATTATAATTAACACTTGAAACGGGATATTTACCATCTTTATTATTTATATTGAGTTTCCGATATTTCGGCGATGTTGCAAACGCCATGATCACGGATGAACTGAAGTTGAAGATCTACCCTCTTTCTTATTCACATGGTAAATATCCCGTTTCAAGTGTTAATTATAATATTAGTAACCATGTCAGTTTAAAGACTTACATGTATTTTAGTCCGTAAATTTCTGCCCCCTTCCCACTCTTCAGCGGGAGGTATTATTTAATGATTTCCTATCCGAAAAAAAGCACAGAATAAAAAGATAATAATAAAATGGTATCAACAAATCCGCCTCTGTGCTCGAAGTGTTAAATAAATAATAACTTAAAGTTGGTCCGCGCTTCTTCGCTACTTGAAGCACTTAAATAGAAAAGATACCCCACTACTAACATTGCAGGTCAATAAACTCTAAAGCAGCTTACTAAGTTACTAATAAGACTGCAACTTGTAATATTTTCTCATTGTTGCACAAGAAGGGTTGCGCTCGTTACATTAGCTGTTTTAACTCAATTCCGTAGAGTGCACTTCAGTTTACGGGAGCGGGAAACGTAGTATTTGTTGGTTAGGTAACAGTACTTAAAGGCTTTGCACTGTAATTACATTTTGCAGACATTTCTAATGTTTAGGATCGATTTCATTGGGTTTTCGACACTAGGCCAAGCATTTAAGGTTGAATGTCGATCAGTGTGCTTTGTTGGATCATTTGACTAATAGGTTGAATTTGCTCGTAGTTCTACTAAAAGCAATATTGGATCCTGGTAAAGCAGAGCTTGTCTAGGTTGCTCTGTGGATGGGTGACCATCCATTAACAATCAAGTTTCCTCCATGCGTGCGGTGGTCTCGGGTACTATTTCTACCCAGGGGTGACGTATTACCCAGATACTGGGTTGTGAAGATCATAGAGGTGGTTGCTTTAAGTCAAAAACTGGTATTCAGCTCAATCCGGTTAGACTGGAAGACGGCCCTAACCTTATCATAGTTAGATTAACACTGAAGTGCTGCGCCTGCCATCTGAAATGTTGTGCATCAAAATGATTAAAATAAACTTTTTTTGCAGATGGGTAATCAAATAACTTCCCCCAGACTGAGCGGAGCGTGGGTAGTGTCAGACTTACTGACTAAAACCAACCCATATTCCTTCTTTTGCCCTTTATGTGCCGGGGTTGTGGTTTTGCTATCGAACAACCCACAACCCGAGAAAATGATATTATTACGACAACATTGTGATTATTACAAAATATATATAAAATATATATCTAAAACTATTTGTTAACGAAAACGTATATATGTATATACGGATACTAATACACACACACACATATATATATATATATATATATATATATATATATCAAATAAACTAATAAATAAAAACGAGAACTTTAACAGTAATTACTATGACTTTTAATTGGTAGACGGACATAAATAGTGGTTACGAACTTTTCTTTTATTATTTACTAGCTTTCGCCCGCGGCTTCGCCCGCGTTAAATTTGGGGTAACACAGTTCTCCTTGCGCCTTATTGATTTGTAATAGCAACGCTAAGTTTTCCCTTTTCTTCCCTCTTTCTCCCTCACATCCCACATTTTTAAAATAAAAATTTAGCCTATGTCCGTCTCCAGGTTCCTAACTATCTATGTACCAAAATTCATTACAATCGGTTTAGCCATTAAAGCGTGAAGAGGTAACAAACAAACTCACTTTCGCTTTTATAATATTAGTAAGGATTATTATTAAAAACAAAAACCAGTCAATGGCGTGAACTACAACAAATTAAATTCCAATATTCTATAACAAAACAGCCATGCCCAATAAAAAAAAACATTAGAAATAACACGACGATTTCAAAGAAAAGCAGTTTCATTCCATTTGGCACAATCTTTCCTTCTTGCCAGTGTTCCGCGTTCATTTTATCTTGGGTCGGTCACAAAGAGGTTCATTATGTCTTCGGTATGGTTCTATCCTGGCTGAATGGACAGAGGAATAGATTAAAAAGATTTTTTGATATAAGGAGGTTTTAGTTCTAAATTCTAGGCATTTATAATGGCTAGATAATCGTGTGCATTTTTAACAAGAGAAGGTTATTAGTGAGTCTGTTTTAAGTAAAAAATACAGTTTTTTTTTTATTAAAAACAAAGTTTCCGTAATCGTGAAAAATTAAAAACTTAAAATTACAAACATATGTAGCCCGTTGGGGTTAATAAAGGAAATGAAAGACAGAAACAATTTTATTTTAGTTTTGAATGATTTGATTTATTTATTTTGACTTGATTCTCTGACGGCCACAGAGAATCAAGTCAAAATAAGTCAATCTATCTTTTCACTACCAGTGATTTTGTTGCTAATATCTCCTACTGGTGTTAACCTCTCTTTCTGGCACAGTCGAGTAAAAAGTCGGTAGTGTTTTGTTTTATGAATATTTTCTCTGAAGGATTGTTTTCGATTACTCACTATTGTTATATTTATATTGTTATACTATTGTCAAATGGTTGGCGCAGTGGCTGTGCAATAGACCGCTGCCCTGCGTGTCGCGGTTTCGATCCGTGTACGGAACAAATATTTGTATGACTTACAGATAGATGTTACGGGTTTGGCTGTTTGTGTATGTGAGTTTAAATGTTTGTAATCGCACTTACGATACAAAAGAAAAAGTTAAATCATTAACTCAACTCATGCTGTTGCAAAACAACAATAAACAAACCTCAACGACTTAAGTACCAAAACACTGAAAACGCAGTGAAAGTTTTAGTTACGAAAAATAAAATAAACTTTATATCTCAATTTACGAAGAAAACACCCATTCGGCATGACATAAACATACGAATTTAACACTTAACCCGCCAATCTGAAGGATACATAAAAGCGAACGATCCAATAAAAATGCAATATTTTTTAAACTATCAAAAAGTTTAATGGCGTTGCAGAGAACCCAATCCGGTGTGAAACTCCTTTTTTATAATCACAACAACAGGTATGGACAGAAGGTTATCCCACACATTTATTTGGTACTCAATAATTAGATGAGGACTCGTGGCTAAATAATAGCAGCCGCTCAGGTCAATCTTTAGGTTAAGCCGCGCTTGCCTAGGTTGGTTTGCCTAGATTTCCTCCGTGCCTCGGAAAACACGTTAAGCTATTGGTCTCGGGTGTCATTTGTAGATCTTTGACAGTCATTACAGCTAGGCAGTGTCCCGAAAGTCAGACAACCAGTCTTACCAAGGGATATCGTATTACCACGCACTAACTGGGTTATAGAGGTCAGATAGGCAGTCGCTTCATGTAAAATACTGGTATTCAGCTGCAACCGGTAAGACTGGAAACCGACCCCAACATAGTTGGGAAAAGGCTAGGCAGATGATGACTCGATAATTCACCCTAGTGTGTAAAACTTGGTTTTGTCCAAGTACCCGCGTTGTGATTGGAAATCATTCCAAGAACGGTCTTATTCCTTCCTGACATTGTTCCATGTCATTTAGGGTTGGCGCAATACGTTCTTTTTCTAATTGTTTGCAACAAGCGTATCAATATCATTCATATCATATGCCTCTCTTTTTCTCATTCTCTTTGGGGTTGAAATAACACATTTTCTTTTTCTTCCGTTCTACCCTTTTAATCGTCAAGGTAACATTAAGTCCTTATCTTTCACGTCATTTGTCAAACAATCCTTATATGTTTCTTTTGTCTTTTTTTCTTCTTCTCCATGTTTTACATCCTATCCTACTAATATTATTAATGAGAATGTTTGTGAGGATGGATGTATGGATGTGTGTTACTCTTTCACGTCTAAACGGAACTTAATAAAATTTGGCACAGAGGTACATTATAGTCTATAATAACACATAGGATACTTTTTTTTTCGATCATCACACGGTCGGAGCCGTGGTTGCCAGCAACATTATACCGACATAAAAACGGATCATGATTAATTAATCCTTATGCTAAACATCCAAATTCGTAAAACCGTAAAGACTGGAACGCAGAGACACAATTGATTGGATACTCGACAAAGTAAACCCTGTAGAAATATGGAATCCCAGAGTATTTGTTTAAGTGATCCTTCTCCAGTTTCTCATTACCAGTATCTTGGTTTCGGGGCCGTCAGCCGCAGCAGGGTGAGGGCCGGGGGAGGCGTTAATAGCTGTGTAAAACTGCTGTAAAGATCAAAGTTCGGTGCTCCGGATGCAAATAACTGTAAATGTATGAGTTGGCAAAGCTGCAGTTCTCTCTCTTTTGCATATTTTAAATTGTGTTAAGTTTATACTAAAGGTACTAAAAAGATTGTAAAAATGAAATTTATCATGGAAATATTTTCGGAAGAATGAGGCCATGGCTTTTTTACTTGCTTCCAGAACCACACCACGTTTATCGTCAACATCTACAATCCAATTTTACCCTCCACCACTGCTAGTATAGGCTTCGCTATGCTTGTGCCAAGTGTTCCTATGCCAATCTTTCTTGAAACACATATTTCTTTTTGGTGTGATAAATTACTGTTCAGGGTAAGACTCAATGCAACGCACTCAATAATGAACTGTTGGTTGGTCCAGAGGAGATCGACAATGAAGATCGAAAAAGTGAGTTTGTTTGTTTGTTACGTCTTCAAGCCTACATGGCTTAACCGATTTTGATTAATTTTGGCACAGAGATGGTTGTGACCCTGGAGACGGATATAGGCTAAAAAATTAGAAATGAGGAAGAAAGAGGGAAATCTTATTACAATACATAAGGCACTAGGGCAAAAACTACAAGTAGCAGGTACGTGCAAATCAGGAAAGGGGAACTGTGTTATCCCGAATTAAACGCGAGCGAAGCCGCAAGCAAAAGGTAATTTAAAATAAAGTGATAACAATAAAAACTCAAAAGTTATAAGTTTGACATCAAATATTTCCGCAACTAGAAGGTTTTCTAGGTTAGAACAAAATAAAGTTTACATTGACGGAAAAAAACAAGCTAAGATTACACACGTTTACAAGTAAACACAGATCTTTCGATTCTCGTCATCTCCAGGATAAAGATCACAGCCTCTCGATCGAGTCCCCCATTTCACACAATTACGTATTCTTAAGACGTCCTCCTCTTTATTGACTTGTAACAGGGCATTCAGTATTTATCTTCTATCTCTTTCTTTTACAAACGTGTGAGTGAGAGGGGAGACGGGATTATGTAAAGGAAGCTGGCAAGTTGAAGTACGGAAGGATTTAGATGTATTTCAATTGTTTAGTACATAGAAAGTGAAGGTTTATGTGCAGAGTGGTGTTTTATTGGAATTATGATTGTTTTTGGTGTACGCGCGTGCGTGTCTTGGATTTTTCCTTCTGACTTATGGCGTATTTCAAAATCAGGGGCAGCAATCTAGCCGGTATTGCGGGTTGTTCGAAAGAGATACCGCGGCCCCGGAACATAAAGAGCAAAAAACAGGAACATGGCGGGTTTTAGTCAGTAAAAGTCAGACACTCCCCCCTCCGCTCCTAAAATCCTTCCAAAATTGCAAAAGCTGCAGACAAAAACTGCAGGTAGCAGGTACCTGCAAATCAGGAAAGGAGAACTGTGTTACCCCATATTAAACGCGAGCAAAGCCGCGGCCAAAAGCTAGTTTTGCAATAAAACTAAGTTACGTCCACAACACAGCTATAAATCTAAAACGTTGCACAATAAAAACATCAAAGTAATACCACAGCTGTACATTGTACAATGACAGATAAAGGTACATTGTAGTGGCCGCCATTCTTGAGTACAGTCGAGACAAACAGCGGGAAGCGTGCGTATGAAACAATGGCTGTGTTCGACTGTACGTCGGACAATGCGCTATCGAGGACAGTGATGTCGTATAGTTTTAAAAAATGAGGACAGGGCGGGAAATAAAAAATAAAAGAAGTTTGAATAAAGAATTTCTCGCAAGTCTCTGTAAAGTTTTCATGCTAGGATTAAAACCTCCTTCCTTAATAAGAGTATTTATATTGCAAAATTCAACTCTATTTTCGCTGTAGCATCGTGATGGTGATATTAAATGACAAGACATTTTTAGCGATGTATTGATAAGTTGGATAGTCAACATAATTATTTAGAAAAATAATACATTCTGCAATTAAATGTATCCTTAACGATTTTCACGGCAAAAATTTCGTTCTGTTTACTTCATTATAATTTTAAAATATATAACTTAAAAAAAAAATTACTAACCGAAGTTTTAAAAAAAAATCTGATGGTTCTGATTCTGATAAGGCACATTCAATTAAAATTGAATAGTTATAAATGTTCTGTTGTTTCATTTGAGGCTATTTATGACTGTTAAATACAAAAAACTTAACGTGAACGTATTTTTCAATGAAAAATATCGACTATCCATCACTGCAGAACATCCCATCACTAAACATTTCTATGGCGCCATGTTACACGCATTATGCGTAATTTCCCATTTAATTTAATTTTATATGTGGATAAAAACATTTGTTTGATTAAATTAATTGCAGTTATTATCGATTTCATATTTTACGACCACGATATTTATAGGGCAGTTAAAATATTTGGTCATGATTGTAAATCCTAGTAACGATCAAGATTGAAAAAGAACCGTTTATCTAATGGCACCTGTACGATGCTCAGCGAAAACAGTATGAAAATAATTTTTAATAATTTTTATAACGTTGCTTAAAAATAAGTGCTGTGTTGCCTTGTAGGAACTGAATTACTAATTGGAGGTCTTTGATCAAACCCAAACAGGTTTTGCTTGTAACTTTTGAAACGGTTAAGTAAAACAATATAAGTAAACTAGCATATCATGGAGACAAAATATCAAATCAGTAGCTCTGAGCAATCAACACTGGGTCCATGGCTGACATAGAGATATGAAATCGTCAAATAACTTGCCCCCCTCTGGGCGGAGCGGGGGGGACTGTCAGACTTACTGACTAAAACCAACCCATATTCCTTCTTTCGCCCTTTACGTTCCGGAACCGTGGTATCTCTTTCGAACAACCTCCAACCCCGGAGAGATGTGAGCCTTATGCCAACACTGAGAACACATATGAGCTGATTATGCAAGGCTCAACCAAATTGATTGAAAGGCACAAAAATGGGGTACTCGTATGCCTACATTGAATGATTCACTTTTATGTTAACACGATTCAATTTAGTTGCTTTATTCGAATCGAAAGGCTAAAGTGAATCGGTTAATTTCGGCGTTATAAAGCATTTTAAATTGGTACTGGATTTGCAATCACAGTAATGTTATAAAAGCGAAAGATTCTGAGGATCGATGCATGGATGTATGGTTCTTCTCTTTGAGGCAAAAACTATTGAACGGAGTTAGATAAAAATTTACACACAGTTAATAACCAAAGTCTGGCTTTTACTTTGACCAGAGGCTTAGCGTTGCATTACATCGCGGCAACGCGGCCTGTCTCTTGGGGACATTGCCTACTGACAGCGTTGAGGACGAATTTTTGACGCTTTTTATTAATTTATTTATAAGTTACATAGTTATTTCTTTTAATGTTTATTATCATGTCGAAATAAAATAAATTTAATCTGGTTAATAACCATTTTTTTTTTAAATCGACTTATCAGCCATATTTGTTGACTGCGTAGACTTAGAGGGTTGATTTATTTTTTGACACCTCTAAGGGACCATAGATGTTTTCCCTTTTGATGTACGGAACCCTAAAAATATCTCGTATGAGAATAGGTTTCAGGGGGAACGTAAAAATAATAGTCTTGAGTTAAGTTAATCAATGGAAAAAACAGTATATTCCCCTTTTACACATTCACGAAAACATTAAGTTCGGATTGATAATTCGCGCGCGAGTAGTAGGCGCGTAAGCAACGGACTAGAGTGGCGCAGACGCCCGGCGGTTGGAACCCCGTGCGTGAACGCGGGAAAGGAGCGCGCGAACACCTCTTATAGTATCGTACCGGAACGCAACCGCGGGACGCTTTTATTGGTCGCGACGTACCTCGTGGGGTTGCTATACTCGGTAAATAGTTATCGCGGTCTACGAAGGTGATACGCGCGTAGATCGTCCGTAACTAAGTCTTTTGCAATTAACGCAATAAACGCTTGAGAGGCCATTTAACACCTACAGAGACTGTTCTATCAGAGGTTTTCGAATAAATAATAATAAACAACTCGCATCTCTG
Source organism: Ochropleura leucogaster (assembly GCA_958449745.1). Taxonomy (NCBI): domain Eukaryota; kingdom Metazoa; phylum Arthropoda; class Insecta; order Lepidoptera; family Noctuidae; genus Ochropleura; species Ochropleura leucogaster. Next base: position 16,593,069 of record OY288216.1, read on the forward strand.
CTATAAATCACCATCTGTTAGGAGCACTTAAGACAATAATTACTGTGGCGCTCGTAAACGGTACCAGTTTGATTTATTTCGGATCCTTCGATTATAATGTTTATTGTAGTCCTGCTAACTAATATAACGTGTTCTTTAATAGACTTCTTTTGCCCTTTTATGTTCTGAGGCCACGGTATCTCTTTCGAACAACGGAACAGGTGGTGGCCCTGGCAGGCCCCCTGCTTTGCTGACATCTCTTTAAGGCGCGCGTGGAACATTAACGCGCCGTGTCGACACGGCTTTTTGGTAGGCTTACCAAAACAATTATCAGTAAAACGCTGTCAATATCTTATTGCGAATACTTAATATAGGTGTATACACCTTTACTACATTAAGTATAGGCGTCTTTGTAAAAGGGCCTATAATTAACAATGTACTAAGCTTTGCCAAAGCCTTATTTTAATTGCTTCTATTTACTCCTAAGGAACTCCTTACAAAATACCAACTCTGGCTTTGAGAGTAGGTAACAACTTACTCGCATGATGAGAGTCGGTATTTTGTCATTAAGAAATATTATATAACTTGCTCAAACATATGTTTACATGCTTAAAAAAACCAGGCAAGTGCCAGTCGGACTTGCGTAATAAATATCCTGATCTTTTGACTACATATCTATCTATACATAAAGGATTGGATTATTTTTTTTACAACTAAAATGGACCACAGACTTGAGCCTACAGTATAACTAGCTGTTGCCCGCGGCTTCGCACGCGTTAAATTAGGTAGCGCCCTTCCCTCTTTCTCCCTATGTCCGTCTCCAGGTTCCCAACTATCTCTGTACCAAAATTCATCAAAATCGGTTTAGCCATTACAGCGTGAAGAGGTAACAAACAAACTCACTTTCGATTTTATAATATTAAGTAAGGATTAAAACCATATTCTCAAGTCCATGTTCCGTTGGAAATACTCGATACCTTTAGGCATTCCCGAGACACAGGGTCTTGACAGACAGACATACAGAGAGCAAAGTGTTCCTATAAGGGTTTCCTTTTTTTTCTTTTCAGGAGCGGAACTGTAAAACTTCATCAAAGTAAACTTTATTTCAGACTACAGTCCATATTTTTGTTAGTATACATTAATACAATAAAAATGAAAAAGCCTTTATTTGACCTCGCTTACAAAGTTTTTTTTTCTGAGATACTATGTTATTTACATTAATGTTTTTTTTATATCAATTATATCTATAATAAAATGTTTAAATTTATAACTACTATTTAACTTTTCTTAGATACTAAATATTAATTTCTTAAAACGAGCTAGTAATAAAATGTTTATGTTTTCAAATCTACTATTTTACTTAGTACTTTTGTTAGTATATTAGTGTTAATAACAATGGTGTTTAATTAATTAGGTAGGTATTGTTATGTTAGTGTGTGGAATCCAGTGTTTCTGGAAAGAGCAGTCCTGTCTAGCATTAATAATCTTCAAGGCAGTTGCGGGTTGTTCGAAAGAGATACCGCGACCCTGGAACATAGAGGGCAAAAGAAGGAACAATTATGGGTTTTAATCAGTAAAAGTCTGACACTCCCTTCCGCTCCACGCAAAGCAGGAAAAGTTAGGATTACCCAACTGACACAAAAAAAAACTGCCATGTTAGCACTATAGTAAGGAGGTCGTTTATGTACACCATTAGTTCTGTACATTCATGAAAGATATAATACCAAGTTAGGCACCAACCAAACGGAAAAGAAAGCAAAAAAAATATTTATAAACGCGGCATAATGCGTATTAATGTGGAAAATCTAATAATGACGACTTCCTAACTACAATTCAGTACGTTCAAACTAACTCATCGATAACAAAGAAAGCTATAAAACAGGACTTAACAAAGAATACGTATTCTTCTTTCAAAAAATGCATACGTTGGACTTACAAAAACAAACAAAGGCATAACAAAGAATACATTCTTCTTTCAAAAAATGCTCACGTTGGACTTACAAAAACAAACAAAGATATAACAAAGAACACATTCTTCTTTCAAAAAATACTCACGTTGGACTTACAAAAACAAACAAAGATATAACAAAGAACACATTCTTCTTTCAAAAAATGCTCACGTAGGACTTACAAAAACAAACAAAGATATAACAAAGAACACATTCTTCTTTCAAAAAATACTCACGTTGGACTTACAAAAACAAACAAAGATATAACAAAGAACACATTCTTCTTTCAAAAAATGCTCACGTAGGACTTACAAAAACAAACAAAGATATAACAAAGAACACATTCTTCTTTCAAAAAATACTCACGTTGGACTTACAAAAACAAACAAAGATATAACAAAGAACACATTCTTCTTTCAAAAAATGCTCACGTAGGACTTACAAAAACAAACAAAGATATAACAAAGAACACATTCTTCTTTCAAAAAATACTCACGTTGGACTTACAAAAACAAACAAAGATATAACAAAGAACACATTCTTCTTTCAAAAAATACTCACGTTGGACTTACAAAAACAAACAAAGATATAACAAAGAACACATTCTTCTTTCAAAAAATGCTCACGTAGGACTTACAAAAACAAACAAAGATATAACAAAGAACACATTCTTCTTTCAAAAAATACTCACGTTGGACTTACAAAAACAAACAAAGATATAACAAAGAACACATTCTTCTTTCAAAAAATGCTCACATAGGACTTACAAAAACAAACAAAGATATAACAAAGAACACATTCTTCTTTCAAAAAATGCTCACGTAGGACTTACAAAAACAAACAAAGATATAACAAAGAACACATTCTTCTTTCAAAAAATACTCACGTTGGACTTACAAAAACAAACAAAGATATAACAAAGAACACATTCTTCTTTCAAAAAATGCTCACATAGGACTTACAAAAACAAACAAAGATATAACAAAGAACACATTCTTCTTTCAAAAAATGCTCACGTAGGACTTACAAAAACAAACAAAGAACACATTCTTCTTTCAAAAAATGCTCACGTTAGACTTACAAAAACAAACAAAAGTATAAATAACAAAGAACACATTCTTCTTTCAAAAAATGCTCACGTTGGTCTTTAACAAAAACAAACATTTAAAATCCAACTCACCGTGCAAGCAAATACAATCATACATCACAAAACATGTATTCTGAACTTTGTCCAGACAAAGTGAAGTTCTCAACTTGATACCGCTACGAACATGGTATCGGCTTCGGTATCCGTTTACTGTCCGCAACAGTTTTCTACAACCCTATTTAGACATACAATGCAGCTACGTTATTGATTGTGACTGTTAGTTTTAATTAGTTTGTTTTTGTATATGTATACATAACAACTACGCATTATTTTGATGACTTCTCTTTTCTTCACTTATCATCTTACATTTTTAAATGTCATTATAAACATCTAATATAAATTTATTTAACATCACAAATAGGAAAGATTTGTTTGTTCGTTTGTCTCGAATAGGCTCCAAAACTAATGGACCGATTTTAACATTTTTTCACGAATAGGAAGCTACATTATTAGGAAGGAATATGGTCTATACAACATCACGCTAATATCCACGGGAGCGGGCAACAGCTAAAGACGCGACTGGAACCTCGCAAAGCAGCTAGTTTCTTATAAAATACATATAAATAAATAAATATCTTGGGACAACTCACACACGGCTTTATGATCCCAAGCTAAGCAGAGCTTGTGTTATGGTAACCAGACAACTGATATACATACTTATATAATTTATAAATACATACATATTATAAATAAATTACACCCAGACACAGAACAAACAATCATGCTCATCACACAAAGTTTGTCCTGGGTGGGAATCGAACCCACGACCTACGGCTCAGCAGTCAGGGTCACTAACCACTAGACCAACAGGCCCGCCCTAAATTAACAAAAACATTAAATAAAAAAATAGTGGTCCGCCGGTATCGGGAGCAGGGCTCAAGCTACCGGTGGTTATGGCTCCAGAGACAGAAACCTCCTCACAATGCGGGCCGCATCGAGGAGTACTGCCTTCTGGATCAGTATTTCACTTGTTATTTTCTTACTAATTTGACATATTTATATTCTACTAGCTACTAAATTATGGGTAACACAATTCCCCTTGCGCCTTATTGATTTGTAATAGCAACGCTAAGTTTTCCCTTTTCTTCCCTCTTTCTCCCTCACATCCCACTTTTTTCAAATAAAAATTAGCCTATGTCCGTCTCCTGGTTCTTAAGTACCAAAATTCATCACAATCGGTTTAGCCATTAAAGCGTGAAGAGGTAACAAACAAACTCACTTTCGCTTTTATAATATTAGGAAGTAAGGATTTGACAATGCAATTTTTGACTTGTAGAAATTCCTAACCAATAAATTACTATGACTAAGACCATTTTTTTTCCTAATACTGCAGTACGTAGGATTTCGTTCTTCTGTTCTTGAATTTCGTTTCTGCTCGGAATAATTTAAAAGCCAATTTATATCTCTACATTTCATCTGTTTCTTTGAATTGAATTATGTTATTCTGTGTTGGTGTATGTGTGTGTAAACAGTTTGGATTGGAAAGAAATTGTTAAGGACTTAGTACGAATATAGTAAGCTGTGAACTAACAATATTTACCAATATTAAGTTATTTCTGAATTTTTACTGTTCTGAGCGTAAACTATATTTTTACTAACTATTTCTAAGTATATCCAGATATATAACAAGATTCTTAAGAAATTTAAAGAACTTCTAATAGTCCTATTTAGGCAAGTGATTCAATAATTATTTTTTCTATACCATCAAAGAATTCCTTCAATTTAATATCAATTTGCATGTCACTATGTTATGATCAAATATATTAAGCTACTATTATAATAATACTAGCGGTAACCAGCGGTTTTACCCGCTGCTCAGGACACTCTTGTCACTTGCGGTAAGAAAAATAAATGTTGACCGGTTCTCAGACCTTCCCGATATGCATACAAAATTTCATACAAATTGGTCCTACCGTTTCGGAGGCGAAAAATCGCGACACGAGAATTTTATATATTAGACTAGCTTACGCCCGCAACTTCGTCCGCGTGGCACAGCTACTTCGGGGTAACGCTACTTTAAACCATGTGATGATCGAAAAACAATTAATATTTCTCTCCCCTTTTCTTCCCTCTTTCTCCCCCTTTACAATTTTATTATAAAAATTGTCTATATCCGTCTCCAGGGTCCTATATCCCCATCTCTGTACCAAAATTCATCAAAATCAGATCGGCCATTTAGGCGTGAAGACGTAACAAACAAACAAACTTACTTTCGCTTTTATAATATTATTAAGTATTGTATGAACTTTTGTGATCATATTTATTTGTACACTAGCAGCTGCTGTACCCTGCTCAGCTCCTTAGTGTCGAAGCGTGAATGCCTATGAAAAGTGTCAAGTTAACCCGGCCCAAGGAATCACGTTTTCGAATAGAAACTTTGCCACCCTGTTTCAACCCTTTAGGGTTTGAATTTAGCAAAATCCCGTCTTAATGAGCACCTGCGTTCTAAAAGAATCCTTCATGCAGAATGTGAGACCCCTGACACTTGTAGTTTCTGAGATTTCATGATGAGTGTGTCAGAAATTTTCGCTTTTAAATATTGGGATAAATCTTCAATTTTGACTTTAAAATAGAATACTAGTGACGCGCTCTGCACGGTGCTACATATATAATACATAACTAGATTATCTTGCAAGTTGTGACCAACCATACATATTCCATACAATTTTCATTGACATCGCTTAGATAGCTTCAAAGGTTCGCGTATACGAAGGTGATATGCGATTTTATACATTAAGAATAATATGTAAGGGGTAGTTTTTACCTAATCTTATGGGGAAAAGGCATACATTTATTTATGTTTGAATGTTACCTCCATACTACATAACACACACTACATAACTTCATACCCAGTTAACAGGTGATATCCTAAGAATGACAATTGACAACACGGTTAGCGCAGTGGCTGAGCGATCGATTGCTGCGCTGCGTGTCGCGGGTTCGATCCCCATACGTAACAAATATTTGTAAGGCCTACAGATAGTTGTTTCGGGTCTGGCTCTTTGTGTTTGTGAATTTAAATGATTTTAAACGCACCCACGGTACAGGAGCAATTCCTAGTGTTCCAACGTTTAATTGAAAAAAAAATGACGTAGTTTCGGAATTATAGAGCTGTAAAATATCTGCGAATGACAGCCGGCACTGACAACTAAATACTAATCTGATACACCTTGTTGCAGATCCCTACGAAGCTTCAAAAATCCTGTGCAACGAGACGATAGTGCTGTCCCACTCGCACCCACACGCGATCGTGTCGAGCCCCGGCTTCCCTCGGCCGTATCCGGATGATGTCGATTGCGTGAGCGAGATTCGAGCGCCGCCTGCGCACACGCTGAGACTGCATTTTGAAGAACTGCTCACTGAACATGAGCCACAGTAAGTGAAGCTCAACTATCTTATGAGGAGGAGTTGTTATTCTAATGATAGGACCACTACGGCACTTCGTCAGGCAGCCCTGTTATGGATTGTTTTTTTTTATGTTTATGTCAGTTTTCAGAGTTAAGAGCCACATTGTTAATATCTGAAAGAGGGCCTATTTTTTTAAAATTCAACTGTCTAACTACTAAGGTTCATGAGGTACAGCCTGATGAAGACAAACACAAGGACAAAGCAAAGTCTCGTTAGGGTCCCGTTTTACACTTTGGATACAGAACAATAAAAACTATTAACCACAACCCAATTTTCTTTCAAATATAAAACCTGACTAACCATTTCAATAAAATAAATAACTAATTTCTAGTCAAAATACTCACTAAAGCAGACTTGTCACACGTGATACTAGGAGGAGAACACATCAGCCATTCAATAAGCTTAGTGTCCAAGTGCCGACTAAGCTACATGTAAAGCTTGTTCTACACAGACATGATACTAAAACGAGGTAGAAAGCTCTTTGTACTCGCAGCTGCCACCAGTAGGGAAGGTAACAATAAGTATCAGAATTTGTTACTTTTAACCGACTTTAAATATAGGAGGAGGTTCTCAATTTGACTGAATTTTTTTAAGTCGATTATGTGCTGACTTTTAAAACAGTTTTTTTAACCTATTTTTTTTAAATAATATAATGTGAACGATTTTTGTTTTAAAATCATAATAAACTCATTACTCGTATCAAATTGGCTTGATTTTTTTTATTTTGGTTTTGTATAGTATAAGTACTTTTTCTTTATTAGTATGGTTTTAAAAAGTTTGAAGTAATTTTTGACCCAGTCTTAAAACACATAACATCTTTGTTTCAATATCCCCAATATTGAAACAAAAACAACATGTATTTAAGTTAAACCAATCTGAAACACATTGTCAAAAACGGAAAATTATCGTCTGTACTACTAATACATTAATAAAGCTAAAGGTGTAGACTTAAATACATTTTTATGTATTGTATTTATGTCCAATATTTGACGGCACAGTTGGCGCAGTGGTTAAACAATTGACTGACAAAAAGAATAAGTCGCAAATTACGACGAACACACAAAATATAAAAAAAAAACAAAATATCGTTCATAAATTCATGTGGAGCAAAAATGAAAAATAACTTAAACAAACATTTCTGTACTAACCATGGCTTTTTGCAGCCCTGAGTAGGTTCCATTCATTGTAAATATTTTTGAATACTGTACTGTACGAACTGTCTGAACGATCGACTACTGCGCTGAGTGTCGCAGGTTTCAGCAAATATTTGTATGACCTACAGGTAGTTGTTTCGGGTCTGGCTAATTGTGTATGTGTCCAACGTTTGTAGTCAACTCACGATAAAGAAAAAATCCCTAGTGAGGGGCAACATTAAAAAAAACTTTCATATCATCATTATCACAAAACCAGTCGATAAAACTCTACAGACAGAACATAAGCCACTCAGACACACAACTCCATCAAGACGGGCGCTCCCTCGCATTTCTTGTAAAATATATCTAGTCCAAGTATTCAATATATTTGCGGGGCACATTCCGCAAAATACTGCACTCACATATCATCGACCTTACTCGTTTTATTTACTGTTATTACTGGGAAACTTACATCCCTACCTTTTAGATAAATGGAATGTAAGTAAAGATTTTTGGGAACATATTTTAGTTTTGTTTATGTTACCCTTTATTTTCGGGTGGGAAATCATCCAATGACTTCCCCCGCTCTAGGCGGAGCGTGGGGGCATGTCAGACTTGTACTGACTAAAACCCACCCATGTTCCTTCTATTGCCCTTTACGTTCCGGGGCCGCGGTATCTCTTTCGAACAACCCGCAACCCGACAGGCGGAGGCTCTGGCAAGCCCCTCTGCTTTGCTGACATCTCTTTAAGGCGCGCGTGAAACACGAACACGCCGTCGATACGGCCTGTCGTCAATCGACGGACGGACGGTGAGCTACCCATTGCTCACCGTCCTTTATGTTACCCTTGAGATGGGAGCTGTGATTTGTTAATGATAATAGAGACTGGCAGAGCTCTGTTACAAAGGACTTATAACTTACCTGGGAAATATTCTGGCCATAGTATCTCTCTCTTTGCCGAATATTTCGTGTGAAAATTTATGCTGTTCCAAGTTCCTAAATGTAGTTGATACTGTCTTTATATTTATAATCATTAGTTAACAAAATTCTGTACTAAAACAAATTCAGACATTTAAAGAATCTAACTTTTAAAACAAAATAAAAAAAAAACGTTCCATTTTCACAGCTCTAAGGGACCACAGAATTGAGTACATGGTTTTATTTTGAACTCGATATACCTGCATGTGTTCCTGAGATAAAAGATCTTGACGGACAACCAATCAACCAACAATAAGGGATCCGTTTTCTCCTTTTTGTGTAAGGGATCCTTAAAAAAAAATTCTTAGGGTACCTTTATCATGATGAGTTAAGAGTTTAACTGTGGACACATTCGATTGTTAATCGAAGCGAAACAACCTATATTTTTTGCAGTCCCAGGGCCACGCTCGGACACAAGACTTTTAAAATTAACACTTGAAACGGGATATTTACCATGTTTATTATTTATATTGAGTTTTCGATATTTCGGCGATGTTGCAAACGCCACCCACAAAACGATCTACCCTTGACTGCTCGTAAACATCCACCCGCAATAACTTCAGTTCATCTGTGATCATGGCGTTTGCAACATCGCCGAAATATCGGAAACTCAATATAAATAATAAACATGGTAAATATCCCGTTTCAAGTGTTAACTAAAATATTAGTAACCATGTCAATTTAAAGACTTATATCACAAGACTTTTTTCTATGAAGGAGACAGGGTTTCGTAATTTCAGTCAAACATCCTTACTAATATTACAAAAGCGAAAGTTATTTAGTTTGTTACGTCTTAACGCCTAAATGGTCAAAACGGTTTTGATGAATTTTGGTACAGAGATAATTGGGACACTGCAGACATAGACATAGGCAAAAAAAATTGAAAAAGGGGAGAAAGAAAAAAGAAAAGGAGAGAGAAATATATTTTTTTTCGAACTTGGACCAGGTTAAAGTTAGCGTTACCCCAAGGTAACTATGCCACGCGGACGAAGGACGCAGGCAGATCATAGTCTACAATTATTTACTAAAATATATTGAACTTTTCTTCAATAAAACCACAGTTAAGGTATTCAAACAACCTGCGTCTGGGGTTATTTGAAAGAAATACCGCGGCCGCGGAACATAAAGGGCAAAAGAAGGAACATAGGTGAGTTTTCGTCAGTAAAAGTCTGACACTCCCTTCCACAACGCCCGGTGCGGGGGAAGTTGTTTGATGATTTCTCATAAAAAACGGTAAACAGAGACATATTTTTTTATTATATTTTCTTACCTAAAACATTTTTTCACAAAGAAACGGACAGAAACGATAGTCGGCCGTGAATGGAAATAAAATATTAGTTTAGGTAAATGTTGGTATGATAGATAGTTGGGTCGCGGCACTGTCACGTCGACGATAACAAACTGTGCTGAATTGTATTTTTTGTTGTTTTTTATGTATTTCGCGCGTTTATCATGTCACACCCACATTTATCAACATTCCCAGAGATAGAATTAATTTATAACATAACATGACACGCCTTGCAATTCCCAAAGGACGACTCGATTGGCGCAGTGGCTGAGAGATCGACTGCTGCGCTGCGTGTCGCGGGTTCGGAGCAAATATTTGTATAGAATATAAAAATATGGTTCTGTGAGTATGTGCGTTTGAATGTTTGTAAACGCATCCACGATACCAGAAGAAACTAATAGTGAAGGGCAACGTTTTTTTTTTAAACAAAAAAAAAAGGTTTAGGCAAACGTGTACATAATACTACATCCACATTTCGCCAGTTATCTTTAAGACTCTCATTATTGGTCCCACTGTGGGTTGATTAGCGCCTCACGTCGTCGAGGTTTTGGTTCTAGAGTACCAAGAGTTTCCTCACGTTTAAGGTTTTCCTTCGCCATTTTGAAAGAAATTGTGATGAAATTACACAAGTTTAAACCCCCTCGTGATTTGTAGTCATTAAGCCATTACTACTAATTTCTATTATATAATGTTAAGGTGAAGATTTCTTGAGAACGGCCAAAAATCAGGTTTTTTAACGCAGTGTATCTCTTAAACCATACATAATTTTAATCACTGAAAAAAATATGATATTTTTAAGGCTTTTTTGCATACATTGATGGAATTCAAATTATAATTAAATATACTTAAATGTGTAAAAAAAATATTCAAACACACCTCTAAATTCTCTTTTAAAGCAGTTTATCTCTTCAATATTAATCGTAATTATAATCAAAAGTATACAATGAAATTTCTAATGCCAAACTGCGTCCAATGATGGATTGTTTTTGATTGAATAGTTAATATTTAATTTTATACAAATTTATTTGTATTTTTACGATAGACGTATGCAGTAAAGTCCAACGTCAAAATGTATGAACAAGGTCAACGACATAATACTGCGCCTTAACATCATTTATCCGTCGCATTACGATTAGACAAATAAACTTACTACCCGTAGACGATCGATCAAGCGCTACGCTGCGTAGCAACCGTAGCTACTTGCTACGCCGTAGACACTGCGTAGTAACCCGACACCATACTGTAAGTACTAGCACTTTCTATAGCCACTCTCTATTTGTAACTTTGTAAACAATATTGTTTCTAAGAGGTGCGAAATTGAAGTTCGTATTACGTAGTTCTAGAATATTCAACAAAATCTACTAAGTCTGCAAGCTTAGTGAAATAAACTTGAATATTTATCATCACACATTTAGATTAAAGCAATAATAACTGAACCATACAGTGACCTTTAAAAACTTTTAAACACCAAAAATGTTTCATTCAAGCAATTTACCCAGCGTTAATTATTATTAAACTTTTATCTTTTTAATCGCAAAACAGAAGGCTATAAAATTTAAATAAAAAACGACATAAAAGCTCTTAGTGGTTATTATTCCGACGGCGCGAGGTCAACGTACACTTGTGAGCACTGCTCAGGATCAGCAATACCTTGGAATATCGGCTCGTTGTCAACCAGGGGTACAATCTATATAAACATGTAACCGGATTGGTTCGGAAGGACACAAGCAGAGCGATGTCTCTGCTTGTGTCGAGCCTTCGCCCCTACCAATCCTTACTTCCTTACTAATATTATAAAAGCGAAAGTGAGTTTGTTTGTTACCTATTCACGCTTTAATGGCTAAAGCGATTTTGATGAATTTTGGTATAGAGATAGTTGGGAACCAGGAGACGGACATAGGCTAATATTTTTTTAAACAAAAGTGGAATGTGAGGGAGAAAGAGGGAAGAAAAGGGAAAACTTAGCGTTGCTATTACAAATTAATAAGGCGCAAGGGGAACTTTGTTACCCCGAATTTAACGCGAGCGAAGCCGCGGGCAAGAATAGTTACCCATATTTGGCTACACGGTTGGCGCAGTGGCTGAGCAATCGACTGCTGCGCTGCGTATTGCGGGTTCGATCCCCGCACGGAACAAATATTTGTATGAACTACAGGTAGTTGTTTCGGGTCTGGCTGTTTGTGTATGTGAATTTAAATGTTGTAAACCCAGTCACCCACGTAACAGGAGAAATTCCTAGTGTGGGGCAACGTATTTAAAAAAAGAAAAGAAAGAAAAAAAAATTGAGGTGTCAAGGGACACCCGGATGGAACGAAGTTCCTATAGAAATGAAAATATCTGGCTTGCTTTCTATAAGAGAGAGAGAGACAGACAGAGAAACATGCGACGCCGCACAGCTTACAATTGCTTACTATAGCAAAAAGTGTCGTGACAACTTTTCGTAAGATTTTTTTTTGTCTAGCCCCCTTTCACAACGCGCGACAAGGAACTTCGTTCCAATATGTGGAAGCCTCGAACTAACATTGATAAAGAACTGTAAGTCGCTGGCTTGCCTTAATGGACTCCAGACCGTAAGCTAGGTGTTTCCTGACGACGCTATACGGCGGTGTGCGTTCCTTCTTCATCTTGTCGATAATGGCTTTATTTGTGTAAAATCATTGACCAGTTTCTATCACATCAACAGCAAACACATCAACAGAAAAAAAAAACATTTTTCGTTATCAACTGCTTCGGGCAGATGCCTCAAAATACAGCAGTTAAATGTAGGTTGGAGACTTTGTATGTGAGATTCCGCAGTCACAACATTATGTCAATTAAGGTAATAATAGGTAATATTGTTAAGAAGTATGAACGCCTACGCTTATATTATTAGCAATGTTGCACTAATGTCGCTATAGTGCCTATAGATATAGGCGCATCTCTCTCGCGTCCATACTGTCATACTGTGCACGGTTACTATGTCTTTGCTAAATATTATTCTCATAAATATATAGTTTTCAATCACATTGCTTTTGCTTTTATTTCATCAAATATCGAAAGAATGGGTTGTCACAATGGCTTAGTAAGTTTTTAATATCATGCGGATTTCATTACGCATTTGGGATTGCCCGCAAATGTCATTCTCATACAAAAACAAATAAATACTAGCTTCCGCCCGCGACTTCGTTCGCGTGGCATAGTTACTTTGAGCTAACGCTAACTTAAACTCGTGTGATGATCGAAAAAAAATATCTTTCTCTCCCCTTTTCTTTACTCTTTCTCCCCGATTTATTACTTTTTTTTTTAGAAAATATTCTATTGCCGTCTCCAGGGTCCCAACTATCTCTGTACCAAAATTCATCAAAATCGGTTTAGCCTGTTAGGCGTTAAGACGTAACAAACAAACAAACCCACTATTGCTTTTATAATATTATAGGAAGGATTTTAATGCGAGGAATAGGCACTCGGAATGCGTCAACGGTACCATGGGGATATTTTACACGAAATTAAAATCACCCTTAGGTGAGACTTACTTTTGTTTTCGTTTTATTTCCTTTTTTAAATAGTTTATTTGTCCGTTTACTTACGCTGCATAATTGGCCCAGTCATATTTTATTTTTATTTTTTTGTCATGGTATGTAATTAAATACAATTAAGAAACATCTACTAAAGGGTTGGGCCCAGCACCTTCAACACAAGTTGTCTTGACAATTTAGCAAGGGTACTGGTGTCGCCACATTATTGTTTAATTGTCTTTAAATTGTTTGTACTATCATGTATTTAATGTAAAATGCTAAACTAGATGCAAATAAATTATTATTATTATGACCTTATGACTTAGGTGGGGTCTGATCTACCTGGTCTCGTTCAGTGCGTATAACTGTGCGTTGACCTTTAACTCCGCAGTTGACGCGCGGTAACCACTTTATATTGCCGTCTGTTTACCAACTTATATCCAATTAGTTGGATGTCGGTCTGGCAGTTAACATAATGTATTACATCAACAGTTGCTACGATGTTTGGTGGAACTGTTGTTAATTTGATTTTGTGATAAGTTTTGAGTTGTATAATACAACATTATTTTTAGTATATGCGAAACCTGAATATAGTTTGTTCAGAATAAGTAACTGAATCGATTCCAATCATTTTTACACCATGTTATATTTTTCCCCAAAAATATTTAAAAAGTTTATAATATGGACACCATGCGACACTAAGTACCTATTCGCTAGCGCACAAAACACCCGGCCGGACCTCGGCAAAAAAAATGCGCGCGAGTCACAGTCGCGGCCCAGGGACGCCGCCGTGCGCCGTTGGTAACAGTGTATTTGTAAGGATATCCAGGTAACATTACAAGCTTATAACTTTGTAGTTTTTCATGATACAGTTTTGGAATGTTGTACATACATTCTTTATATAAAAATACTGGACAGGTGTTTCGGCTTTCGCATAAAAAAGAAAAAAAAAGATTTTTTAAGGTTCTTAAGAACCTAACCTTGTTTAATAATTATTTTATTTCTTCGTATTTTTAACATTTGGTAGTTTACAAAAACTGAATAAAATCGTTCTTTGTCACTAAGAACATAGTATCTTGAAATCCAAGTCTAATTTCGAAGTTATTATCGTGATTCCACATAAATATGGAGTATTTGTAGAAGTTATTTTCTTAGATATTATTTTCGTACCCTATCACAATGTTATCGTATTTATCCTAAAGGTTGACTGGTAGAGAAAGGCTTCTGGCATTGAGTATATACATTGTATATGAAGGTTAAATTCATCTGCCTAGCCTTTTCCCAACTATGTTGGGGTCAGCTTCCAGTCTTACCGGATGCAGCTGAATAGCAGTATTTTACATGGAGCGACCGCCTATCTGACCTCCACAACCCAGTTAGTACTGGATAATACGATACCCCTTGGTTAGACTTTCAGGACACTGACTATCTGTAACGACTGTGAAAGATCTACAAATGACAGCCCGGACCAAGAGCTTAACGTGCTTTGCGAGGCACGGAGGAAACTCGGTATGTAACGACTGGTCACCCATCCACAGACCAACCTATGCAAGCGCGGCTTAACCTAAAGATCGACCTGAGCGGCTGCTATTATTTAGCCACGAGCTCCTCATATATGAAGGTTAAATAAATAACTAAATATCGAGGGTTGAAATGTGCAATATGCTGGTACAATAAAGGATTACACAATTTATTGAAACACAGTACATAACCAACAATTTACTGAACACTTTTTAAAATATTCGTTTGATCGACTCACAAGTGAACGGGTATTGAGTTCTGTATCCACTATCGACAACGTACGATAAATATTTGTTTTCACAACACAAGCTCGTGTAGTGTGCCGATGCAACAAAATACACGTTCATTAAAATATTGAGTGGCACAGACACGTGTACGTACGTTTGGCGACACGGTTCGTGCAGCGACTAAGCGTTTGACTGCTGCTCTACGTGTCGCGGGTTTGATACCCGCACGGAACAAATATTTGTATGACCTACAGATAGGGGGTCTGGCTGTTTGTGTATGTGAGTTTAAATGCACGTACGATACAAGATAAATTGCTAAGATTAAAAAAAAAAACTCTACCACGCTAACATAAGCACCATTTTACCTTCAACGCATTCCTTTTTGCAGTCGTTCGTCAATCCACTTAACATATTGTTTCTTATTAGAATTTAACTGGGATATCCCAGTTAAATCTTATTAAAAAAAATCCTCTCTCAAAATTATCATCGAACTTTGCAATGTATTACTTACTTGTTACCTTCGTGGTAACTATCAAAAGTCACAAACGTGTTTTATTTCTTTAAAAGAACTAATAAAATTTCTAAGTTTAAAAAAAACGGAGTCTGACTAACGCACAGAAGGGTCCGTACAAACTCGCGACATAAACAGTCATGTCTTGTGACTGCGTAGACTTAGATTATTTTCAAAGCTTCAAGAGACTACAGACTGAGTATATGGTTTTAATTACAACTTGATACGCACTCATTGGCTACGGGTACCTAAGAGTCTTGATAAACAGACAGACAGACATACAACAAAGTGAGAGATAAGAGTGAGGCATGAGGTTCGGAACTTTAAAAACAACGTAACCTCTGTAAGATAAATTTAAAAAAAAATATGATACTAGTATTAACCTCTCAAGGACCGCCATTATGTACGTCACCTATCCGTCAAGCACCGCAGGGCGGGCTCTTATCGTAAGCGTAATGTGATTTTAAGACTTATCCTCACTACAAATACAGTTTTAAATCGGTCGGGGTTTGGTGGCACGTTTTTGTGCCGCTGGGGCTCTAAAGGTTAAAGTGTATCCAGTTATAATAGAAACCAACCCCAAAAGCAACCGTAAGTTAACAGTATGAAATACAAACACAATCAAGAAATAAGTACGTGGAGCAATATCAACTGTCGATCCTTGACTATCTTAATGAACTCCCGTATACAGAAACCTTTGACCTACTTTAACCTGACAAATAATTTGTATTTCCACGAAGCAAAAGGCTCGTGTCCACAGTATGGTTTTATACAGTCTAATAAATTCCGATGTGACACGGAATATTGTATTAAATTATGTTAATCTGTGGAGCGACGTTCCAGCGACGTAAATATTAGAACTTTGAACAAAGACAGGGTATTTTGCTTGTGAAATTTAGCTTGACTTGTTACTAGGGTTGGCAGGTTTGGTCGACGATTTAGCTTCTGTCCGTTTGAAATTGTAATAAAACAAAGGATAGAAATCAAAATCATTTATTTCAATTAGAACATTGCAGGCACTTTTGAATGTCAAAAAAAAAACAAAATGTTAAGCTACAGTCCCGGTCACAAGACATAATAACTTGTGAAAGTAATGTAGTTACTCATTCCAAAGCGTTGATCTCTATGGAGAAGAATGGGCAAGAAACTCCATGCACACTCTTTTAATTTATTTTTGTATGAAATTAATTTTATCTGACATAGTCTTAGTACAGTGTGTCTGTGTTTTGTTGACTCCTATTTGTACGCTACAGCAGTAAAATGGTTGTCAGTTTCAGAACAGAAACTCTGTTTTAACCTAGTTTCTACTAAAGACTGTATAACCGGTCAACCTCAGAAAATACACTTTGTTTCCTTCAACCTTGACATTGGCAGAATCATCGATAAAACGATGGAGCCATTACTATAAAATTGGATTGGATTGGAACCTAGTTTCGTATTAAAATATAAGTTAGTCAATACTTAATACTTTAACTTACTATTGTGAATCGTGATCGCGTACAAACATTTAAACTGACACACACAAACAGCCAGACCCGAAACAACTATTTGTAGGACATACAATTATTTGTTCCGTACGAGAATCGAACCCGCGACACGCAGCGCAGCAGTCAATCCTTCAGCCACTGCGCTAACCGTGCCGTCAACATTATTTAGTTTAGACAAGCTCCATCGTTTGATGTCTCTATCTCGCACTGTAGTAATTGAACAGTTGTGCAAGAGTGGCAGTTTGAATTCTTTTGTCCGTGATAACTAACGTTTATAAATTTCGGCCTCAGAGTCTGACAGCCCTAACTGTTGAGACTAAGCCTTTCAAGGCATTACTCGCAGACAATGGAAGTGCTGAACCGGTGAAAACCGGTTAGCAGAAGATTACGGAGGAGCCTGGACCGTGGGGAGAAGTGAAGCGGTCTATTGCCGTGATGGAGAATTTGTAAGACTGGCAAGGTTGATGGGATAGTTTAGAAAAGAGTTTTAAATTATAAAATATACTAGCTGGCACCCGTAGCTATGCCCACGTGATATCGAAAAAAAATATATGATATATCCTATGTGTTATTCCAGATTATAATCTACCTCTGTGCCAAATTTTATCAAGATCCGTTCAGCCGTTTTGACGTGAAAGAGTAACAAACATCCATGCATCCATCCTCACAAACATTCGCATTTAAAATATTAGTAGGATATCATCATATCACAACTAAAAATCCTTACTAATAATATATAATATTATAAAAGCGAAAGGGAGTCTGCTTGTTTGTTACGTTTTCACGCCTAATATATAAACAGTTTTTGATTATTTTTGGTACAAAGATAGTTGGACAAGGGTTCATTTCTTAATTTTTAAAAGTGACAAATAAGGGAGAAAGAGGGAAGAAAAGGGAAAACTTAGCTTTGCTAATACAATAAATAAGGCGCAAGGGCATAAATTACAGGTGGCAAGTACCTGCAAATCAGGGAAGGGGAACTGTGTTACCCTGAATTTAAAGCGAGCTAAACCGCGGGCAAAAACTAGTTCTGCAATAAAAAATAAATAGGTAATTGTAATAGTAAAAATAATGTGATAAATTGTAAGTTTAATCAGTAAGGCTTGTTTAATTACCATCAATTGGTGACTGTACATATCTGTATAGACCTCATTTCACACTGAAATTCAGAGTAGGTATACATTAATACATAAACATTAATAACCTTAACTGGAAATGTATGTATGTTGATGTCAGGAAGACAACATTAAATACAACGTGGAATTAATCTAAGACAGACGAGATTGATAACTAGAATTGTTAATTACATGTTCCATGATGGAGATAGTTGTCTAAATAATTACTAGTTTGTAAATCACAGGTTCACAGCTTCACTTGTGTATAATATCCACACCCGGGGGTCTAAAATGGCAGCCTAAACAGAATTATAATAGGCTAGTAATATGATTTACGTTATCATTCGTAAAATGGTCACAAAGTAACAATTCACAATGTTCACAGCGTCTGTGACTATTTTAAGATTATTAGCGTATTATTTTATTAAAAAAAACTTTGCTCATACTAGGAATTTCTCTTGTATCGTGGGTGCGTTTACAAACATTTAAACTCACATACACAAACACCCAGACCCGAAACAACTAACTGTAGGTTATACAAATATTTGCTGTGTGCGGAAATCGAACCCGCGTCACGCTGCGCAGCAGTCGATCGCTCAGCCACTGCGCCAACCGTGCCATCGTTCATTTCATTATCTTATTATTTTTCTGCAAAGTGAATCAACTTACTTATTGACAATGTGCTAACTATGCGATAGGAGTAGTTAGTATCGCATACACATAAAATAAAAGTATTTAGTTGTATATGGGTACACTGTAAGCCAACCTCAACATAGCTATTATAATAGGATTACACTCTATTGAAAGAAATAAAGACACAAATGCGTTTTCTATAACGACAAAATTAATTTATTAAAAAGACGTTTTGTAAAAAAGGGGTTCACCTTTTATAGCAGAACTTTTTATGTCATAATTTTATTTTGCATAACAACGGATGGCATAAACTTCACTTCGCAGACACTTATTTATCATACATTCTAAACTCATAATTTTGTAAGTCAGAATCTATCTAATCTATTTAAAAAGTAGAAACATCATATCGCAGAAAGTTCACTGTCAGAATCGTCTTTTGGCATAATATATTTTATATCGATGATCATTAAACGGCAGAATTGTCATATCGTAGAAAGTTTATAGTTAGGGTCATCTTTGTCACTATAAGTTGTCATTTATTTTGATTTTTTTTTTTTAAATAATGTCATTTATTTTAGTTATTGTTTAATTGAATTTGAAATAATGTCATTGAATTCAGAAAGTAATTAGGTATCCTAATCTAAATAGTTCAGTTCCGGGTAACCTACTTAAAATAAATCCTTTTTTTTATATTAATGCAAGTCGTTAATAGCTGTACCCGGAGAACATAAATCCAGAATAGACAGGCAAAGGTGCTTCAAAATTAGTAAACCGAACACGAAGCGACGAATTTAGCCAAACTTTATATAATCTGGATTGAGTGTATTAGCCAAGAATCAGGCCACTGAGACAGGGGCTGTTGATGTAAACTTTACTCGTATCGATATAAAGGCCTATTTCGCTTGAATCGTTGTATTAACAAAGTTGCTCATGCAATATGTGATACATATTCATAGGGTTTGTGGTTTGGTATCATTTGCGAGAATAAGCGGTTACAAATTATAATGTAACAGGTTGATAAAAGCTTGCTATAAACTCTTAGAGTATAGTTGCTACGAAATGACTACACGAACGCTGCTTCTACGCAGTCGTAGCACTGTTTCTTTTAATGATAATTATGGGGTATCATCAACTATTTCCCCCGGTCTGGGTGGACCGTTGTAGCACAACTTGCACTATGTTTTTGTAAACTCGTCCATTTGGCTACATGCGTTTTTAAATGGTTTGTAAAATTCTCATAAGAATGTAGCATTTCTTTGATCTTTCACTATTGTTTTTCTCATCGGACAAAGTGACGAAAATCCATATAACCGTAAGGCGAGATTCATATATGCTTAGTACTGTATTTATTAAAAGAAGCATAAAACACTTTAAGACTATATTTTAGTTTATCGTTTCAGCAATACATGTCACATACTGATGCCAAGGCTCTTCTATTCTTGTCAATTCTCTATTTAAAAACCTTAGTATTCGAACGTATCTGCAAACCAGCCAGCACTTTTAAAGGTTTCATCAATGTTATCAAACCTCTGCAGTACCCATCCTCCTTGCATAAGGAACTCTTTTCAAAACGACATGCTTCTATGCCTAGTGCTTTTATACTCCACGCTGTCTATCCGTGAATGAATTAATGCTTTTTTCAACCAGATAATCACGGTACAGCGCCGTCGCCTCAGCTTTTAACTCACACAAATCAAACCCCAACAGATAAAGCAAGTCAGTAATGAGTGCGGCGCTCAAGTTTGCGCTTACTTTTAAAGTTAAGCGCTCTTGCAACACTTCACACATCCGACAAGCGACATCGTCACATTACTCGTTATCACTCGGTCATAAGCTGCGCGTCTTGCGACTGCAAGAAATAAAAGATTTTTCTCAAAGTATCCCACAAAACGAGGCCTTGCCGTTGCCTTATTTAATTGCATTGCTTGCCTTTTTTTTATTAGCATAACCTGTGTACGGGAAAAATGAATGAATGAATGAATGAATAACTTTATTTCGGGTGGCATAGACCCATAGAAAATTAATATCTTAATATTGTTAAAAAAGTCTTATAAGATAATTTGACAAGGTTTCCGATTTCTTACTGTGTTGAAATTGTGAATACATAATGTTTAGTTGGGTTGACAATATTATGGTGAAGTGACGTCATACTAAATCCTATAAATCAGTGATTTTTAATGCATTCGAGAATACAATAAATAAAATGACGTCACTGAGCGTTTAATTACTTTTTTATTATTTTTAATCTTTAATTTCTAAAAACTAATGATTATTTAAGCCATTGTCCATAAAGTTACTGGCCATGTCTTATCAAAAGAGATCTGTGATCGTTATTAAACGTAAAAATTCTTTGGTTATAAATAAATGCTTTAAGTTTCAGTCACTATGTTGCGATTCATGCGACTTGTAATGCGATTTAAGCAGCTTGGGACGCGACTGTACTACTATAACTCTAAACCAAACAAATGAAACACGCGTCTTGCTTCAAGCGAGTCTCATCACCCGAGGTCATGGACGAGGCATTAAGGACTTGACTAATATGCTTACATACATTAACTTATTTAACTTAAACTTGTAATGCGTACATGAGAGTGCTATTAGGGAAATGGAGTCGAGTTTGTATTGCGTGCGGTCTCAATATTGATTACGTCTCGAGTTATTAGGCGCTTACCTAATTGATTAGCAGAAGGGTGTTTGTAATTAAACAAGAATGTTAGTGTAGGACGCATATATTGATGGTATACAGGCGGGTAAATAAAGATGTGAAGGAAAATAATTATTAGATCGTTACGCGCGAATATATAACGGGTATTTTGACAATGGTCCTAGAAAAAGAAAACGTGTTGCGCCGATCCCAAATACAATGGGACAAGGGCAGGAAAATCAATGATGATTTTGAGAACGGTCCTGAATTATTAAATCCAAGACAGGCATGTCATCATCATTTTTTTGCCCTTGTTCCATTACATATGGGGTCAGGGCTGCACGTTTTCATCTTTCATTCTCTCCTGTCAGGCGTCACAGCATTATTTACTCTTTTCTCCTTGTCGCACAATCCATCCATCTTTTAATTTAGCCTTCCTATCCCTCTCCATCCATCAACATTCTTATCCATCACTCTTTAAGTCACACCCAATTCGTTCCTCCTCATATTTATTTTTCCTTAAGACAAACGACTCTCTTTCAATTTTTTGTAACAGGCACAACTTTCAAACTTCCTCTAATATACTCATTCCTTACTTTATCACTCCATTCATCCATCTCAACATTCTCATCTCCGCTACATGCAAACATTTTTATCTATATTTTTAATGCCCAAGATAGGCATGTGTTTTAGTGTCCTGGCTTTGTCGGAGTTGAGCACAATCAGACGTTGGGAAACAACTCATTCAGCTAGTTTTGTGTGTGTGTGTGTTGTGGATTTTACGTCAAGCTTTGCAGTTTCTCTCTTCTCCTTTTAGCTCGTGTATGTTGTTTTTCTGTATGGTTATTTTTCGTACAAGCGTCTATTCTAAATATAGTATAATAGCGCTTTCGTTTGTTGATCTCGAGCAGTGCACTTGGTTAATAGACCTTTTATTTTTATGTTTTGTGGATGGGAAATAATCAAATAACTTCTTCCGCCCGCAAGATGCAGGAAGGAGTATCAGGCGTGTACTGACTAAAACCCACCCATGTTCCTTCTTTCGCCCTTTATGTTCATGTTGAACAACCCGCAACCCCGGCAGGCGGTGGCCCTGACAGGCCCCTCTGCGGTTAATACGCTTTACAGCACTATCACCACACCAAAACATAACTTAGGATCACAAAAGCAGGCTATCATCAAACCACGCTATTATTTAGAACACCATTTCCTCAGTTCTATAGCAACTGAATAATACATTGCCTAGTCTAGATACACGTCGTATCGTCGTAAATCGCTTTTTGATGTTCCTGTCGAAGCGACGGCGCATTATAGTTTTATCTATGAAACGTTTTAGTTCTATAGTAGTAGGTTTTTAGTAAGTAGGTGACAAATGGCTTCACACTATTAGAGAAGTTCCGAAGTGCGGCTAGTCGTCTACGATGCTCGACTGTTTATACTTCATTTGTTTTCAACTGGCTTTGAAAAAAGAAGAGGTTCTCAATTCGAATGTATTTTTTTGTATGTTTGTGACGCGATTTATTCTTTTTGTAGTACCCAAGGAGTCTCGTATGAATTTAATCTACATACATATTTTTTCTTCTAATGTATGTGGCCGATATGCTAATATCTCTTAGTAGGAATGAAAAATGAATACTCAATAACAATTTGTGTTATGATACCACCATTCCACAACTAAAAAGCTGAAAAAAAAGCTCTTTTTCCAAAAAAAAACGACTTATTGCTTTCCTTCTTTTTAGTGATTTTTTTTTGGGAAGTCGGCTTTTTGCCAAAAAGTTTTTGAACACGTCTATGATAGAATGTGCACTCGCTTGTTTGGTATGAACCAAAGAGATTCAAAAGACTTATAGAGCGGACATTATCATAAAAAATTGATCCCGAACATTTTTGATTTTGACATACAAATGCCGCTTGTCCTGATACGTCGGCATGTGACAGTTAGACAAAAATAATTGTTACCAAATACTAACAAGTATTGAATTACGATTTTCTTCGTCTTTTCCCGTCTATCACCCACAAATATTTGAATGTCTTTAGAATGTATGTAGACGCCTGCACATCAAGCTACTACAATCTGTCAGATTTCTTTGATAGATTTTCGACTTTATTTCTTAAGTATTAGGTTCAAAGTTCATTGGGAAAAATTTACAGTTTCGGGTAGCTTGACCTGCAGGCGTCTGTACCAATCTTGGGTTTAGACTAAACGCATATTCTATTTTTACTAAACAGAAAAAGTGCATTATATAAGTCTATCCATTCTAATCGCTCTTTAAATAATAATAACAAGATAATCGAATAAAGAATACTGACAACTTTTTTCTGGTCTGTCCAAATTAGTGGAACAATCATAAATATTGTTTTTCATAGAAATTAATTGTTGAGTGACTTGTATGTCAGAAACATTTACATGCACCGTAATAAAACTAGTCAGTGACAAATAATGTTATTTAAAGGTATTGAAAAGGCTTTATTTTCATTACATTAAATTCCAAGATAAAAAAACCAAGGTAATTTGCGCGAATCTTGAATCCAATGTAATAAGTCTAGTCCAATAAATCGTTTGTCGTCCGTGATAATTTCGAGATCGAAATAAGCACTTACATAAAGATAAGAAAAATGAAAGGCTTTCAAAAACCCGAGGGGTCAGTTCGGGCCGTTCTAGAGTGACTGCTAACAGGTTACTTAAATGAAGTACCATTTCAGTGAGTGACGGACTCTTGATACGATTGGTGCTTGAGCATCAAATGGTTCTTAATAGCTGCACTTTTGAAACTTCGATCGCCGCATTATGTTGACTAAGATTCTTTTACTTCTTTGGTAAAGCTCATCTTTAGAAACAACAAACACTATTGCAGGAATTGAAGACATTGCCTGTAAAAACTATATACACAAACAGTCAGACCTGAAATAACTACTTGTAGGTCATAGATTTGTTCCGTGCGGGGATCAAACCTGCGACAAGCAGCGCAGCAGTCGATCGCTCAGTTTCTACGCCAACCATGTCGACAAATACTTTTAAATGTACTCGACTACGTACTTTTTAATACATTAAAAATATATTGTCATCAACCGAGCACATTGTCTGGACTCCGTGGCCACTAATTCAATTCGATGAAACCTTGTAAGTAGGTTTTATTTTTTTTAATAGAATTAGGATTCGTATAATAATTATATTGTTTTTATCTAATTTTAATAAAACTAATGTTATCGTTTGGTTAATAATATAAAAGACATGTTTAAACATGTTAATGGAATTTGTATTTATTTTATTACACAGTTACTTTTTGGTTAAAACACATTGTAAGTACTGTGTCTCCTCCTTTAAATCCATCCAAAGGTTGCCTTGAAAAGATCGCTTTTAGCGATAAGACCGCCCATTGTGTCACCCTATTTATTAGTTGTTGAATGTTATTCTTGTAATGTATGGTGAACATACTAAAGAATATTCTATCTATTTCTATCTAAGATCTAACACATTATGGAATGCTAATAAAGATAATATGAACATTGAAACTGTAATACCATTACAGTGACTAAAATTCGTACCAACATAATAAGTACATAGAACAGTTATACCGCACAAGACATTCGTCACACATGCATACGTCAAATCCTTACAAATGTACAAGAAAAAGGTGTGTTCTCATTTTGTCCGTCCGTCACCGCACGACATCGCGTCGACTCGCGCTAATTTGGGACCCGATAGAACACCCGATACCGAAGTGATGGATTTATTACGTTCAAGTTTCTTTTAACGTTGATGGAGAGAAGATTTTATCAAGCCTTGTTAAAAACTCGATAGGGAGGAATTGAGGAATTTAACGGACGGTTTGACTCGTAGAGGACTGAAAAAAAGTTTAAATAAGTACCTTTAGACACTTATTTATTGTTAACACTCGCATTTGCCCGCGGCTTTGCGTTTGCGTTAAATTCGGGGTAACGCAGTTCCCCTTTTCTGATTTGCAGGTACCTGCTACCTGTATTTTTTTCCGTTGCGCTTTATTTATTGTAAAATAGCAATGCTAAGTTTTCCCTTTTCTTCCCTCTTTCTCCCTCATATCTCAATCTTTTTAAAATAAAATAGCCTATGTCCGTCTTCCAACTATCTCTGTACCAAAATTCATCAAAATTGGCTTAGCCATTTAGGCGTGAAGACGTAACAAACAAACTCACTTGCGCTTTTATAATATTAGTAAGGATTCGTTTGAAATGCATAGATACCGTTTTTTGCGGATGAGAAATTATCAAATAACTTCTCCGCTCTGGGTGAAGCGGGGAGGACTGTCAGACTTGTACTGACTAAAACCCACACACTTTCCTTCTATTGCCCTTTATGTTCCGGGGCCGTGGTATCTCTTCCGAACAACCCGCAACCCCGGCAGGCTGTGGCTTAGAGTACCTTAGTGTGTATTTTCCTATGAACGTAAGAGTTCGTTTCTCGGTTCACTCGATTTTATTTCTTAACAGCCTTGAAATTTCCAACCTATTGATAATTTGAGTAGGCATTAACTATGTGTATTTTGAAACTATGTATTTTACTACATGGGGGTAGAGTCACACTAGTTTTAAGTAGGTATTTTAGATATTAGGTGACCCTGTCTGACAGCCTTATTGCGTAGGGCAATTTCAGACTATCTTTGAATAGATTGTAGAAATGAAAATACATTTTAGGCTGCCACGTATAAAAATAGCACACAAATCATTATCATCTGCTTAACCTATTTCCAACTATGTTGGGGTCGGCTTCCAGTCTAACCGGACCTCAATACAATACCAGTATTTTACATGGAGATACTACCCATTTAGTGTTTATAATATGCAACTGTACACTATCCTTACTAATATTGTAAAAGCGAAAATGAGTTTGTTTGTTTCATCTTCATGCCTAAATGGCTGAACCGATTTTGATGAATGTTGGTTCAGAGATAGTTGGGACCCTGAAGACGGAGATAGACTATTTTTTAAGTGAGAAAAGGGGGAGAAATAGGAAATAAAAGGGGAGAGAAAGATTTTTTTATTCGATCATCACGCAGGTTAAAGTTAGCGTTAGCCCAAAGTAACTATGCCACGCGGACGAAGTCGCGCGCGGAAGCTAGTAATTTATAACTTAATTAAAACGTCATTTTAGCTGCTGAAAAACTAAAACGAAATGGTAACAATTATATTGTTGGAAAAGTTAAGAATTGTTGACTTACCAAAGACAATCTAGACAAAAAGTGATATATTTTATAGAAGATCGTATGATATCGCACACTCGTTTGTCCGTCCGTCATCGCGTCGGTTCGCACTCTCCCGAGACCAGATAGTAGCTCTCGATAGCAAGTGATGGATTTATTACTAGTTCTAAATAAACTTTATTTTATCGCTGAGCTAGTAGAAATAATATTAAGACTTTTTTGAACATCTAGCGTTGTTGTCTTAATTCTAACTGGATATTCTCATATTGTCTACTTTTTTATATTTTGATCTTCACTTTCAAACATTTTACACACAAATTATTATTTTATATTTATATATTTTTTTAAACATTGCTCCACACAGGAAATTTCTCCTGTATCATGGGTGCGTTTTAGAAACATTAAAACTCACATATGAACATAAACAGCCAGACCCGGACTAACTACCTGTAGATCATACAAATATTTATCCGTGCGGGAATCAAACCTGCGACGGATAGCAGTAGTCAGCCACACGCCAGCCGTGCCATCACAATTGGTATTTAGTTCTCTTTATTAGTGTAAGTTATTAGTTGTAATCTTTAACAATTTTCCCATATAAAAACAATAGAAAAAAAAATAGAAAAAAGAGATTTTTTTTTTATAACAGATCTTTTTTCCGCCGTCTCCTTGTGTAAATATTCTGGCGGAGTAAGACAAGGCCAAACACTTCTTAAGAAGATTAGAGATGGTCCTTGTGTGAGTATAGTTAGCTTACGATCCGACAAACTGAGACATCGGCATCTGGCACTAAAATAAATCTTTGTTTCAAGACTTCCAGAGCTCAAGCAGGCTGCTGTCTTGCTCATATCTTATCTTAAATGGCCATTCATCTTCATACGCATGTTTTCTCCAAAGTATTCTACCACACAAATACTGGTTATAATATTCTATCTGTAATCCATACTAATATTATAAAAGCGAAAGTGTGTTTGTTTGTTATATCTTCACGCCTAAATGGCCCAACCGATTGATGATGATGAATTTTGGTACAGCGATAGTTGGGAACCTGGAGACGCTGCTATTATTTAGCCACGAGCTCCTTATTACATCGCCCCTTATTACATGGCACTTAAACAAAACTGGCAAAGCGTGAGTGTATTTACCTCTGCCTATCCCTTTGAGAATTACAGGCCGTTACACCGCTCTCTTTACAGTATAATTTTTACCGAGAACTGAGTCAAGAACATTTTTAATTTAGTTCATCGGTACCCGAGAGATAGACGCCGATGTAGGTTACTGAACGCAAATACTTGAGTTGGAAAATAACAAGTATTGCACTGTCATCGACACTCTCTTTGCCCTACTAAGGATACTCTATTTGTTTTTTCTACGTAAAACGAGTCTCTTTAGAAAAACTGTCAATTTTAATTAAATTGCTTCATTGGTCTGGTTGTCTCAGCGCTAGCAAGATCCCAGGTTGGTCTCAGGTAAACGGATATTAGATATCACCCTTTTTTTCGGGTGGGAAGTCATCCAATGACTTCCCCCGCTCTGGGCGGAGCGGGGGGCCATGTCAGACTTGTACTGACTAAAACCCACCCATGTTCCTTCTATTGCCTTTTACGTTCCGAGGCCGCGGTATCTCTTTCGAACAACCCGCAACCCCGGCTTAGATATCGCCCTTAGGACTTGACTTGGCAGTAACTGTAGTCTTTTTTAAGGATAGCAAATCAACAAATAACTTGCCCCGCTCGGAGTGTGAAGGCGTGTCAGACTTGTACTGACTAAAACCCACTCATTTTCCGTCTCTTGCCCCTTAAGTTCTGGGGTCGCGGTATCTCTATCGATAAACCCAGCAGGCGGTGGCCCTGACAGGCCCCTCTATTCAGCAGTAGCCAGGAATTTGGGTTCATTTTAGTACAGACGCCTGCACATCAAGCTACTACAATCTGTCAGATTTCTTTGATAGATTTTCGACTTTATTTCTAAAGTATAAGGTTCAAGGTTCATTGGGAAAAATTTACAGTTTCGGGTAGCTTGACCTGCAGGCGTCTGTACAAATATTTCCGAATAAATCGTTGGCAGAAGTTAGGATAAAAGCTTAACTACCATAACACAAGGAACTATTTATTTTAATCCGACATCAGCAACAGTGGCAACAGCCTATAAGCTTGTGATATACGACGCTAAACGATTACAAATTGGCTGTTACAAACGTATGAATGTATTCGTAAAGAACTCGTGGAATTGAACTTGTTTTGCGAGATCACATATCTCTCCGCTGTCTTCGAGTGCGTGTGACGTCACCGTTTTGCTGAAGCTTAGGTCTGTTCCACACTTTTTAACAGGGTCGACAGCAGTGGCAGTTTATTATTAATGATGCTTTAGTAATGAATTGAATCGAGATTGCCATTTTTGCGGATGGGAAATTATCAAATAACTTCCCTGGTCTGGGAGGAGCGGGAGTTTCAGATATTTACTAACTAAAACCCACCCATATTCCTTCTTTTGCCCTTTACGTTCCGGGGCCGCGGTATCTCTTTCGAACAATCCACAACTCCGTTAGGCCCTGACAGGCCACTCTACTTTGCTGATATATCTTTGAAGCGCGCGTGGAAAACTAACGCGCTGTCGACACGGCCTGTTGTCAATAGACGGACGGATGGTGAGCTACCCATTGCTCACCGTCCACAGGCCTGCATCTACGGTGGCCGGGAGTCGTCTCGCGGCGCCCGGCGCATCTGTGATGTCTTAGATAAACATTAAAAATACATATGAGTTGAAAAAATCACATTAGTACTAGATAGATACTTATATAGAATATTCTTTATCATGTACACCATACAAATGACAAGAATAACACTAAACAACTTAAAAATAGGGTGACACAATGGGCAGTCCTATCGCTAAAAGCGATATTTTCAAGACAATCTTTAAATGCCCGGATTTGAACCCACAACTTTATGCATGAGAGGAGAGGCACTTATCCTCTAAACCATTCACATTAAACATTGTATTATTATTCGAGAAAATTATTCCATTCGATAGTGATCTTGCTTTCATTGCCAAATGGTGTATGCAGATGCCATCTTTTCGTTCCATTTGAAATGTTAGGGTTGATTAAACTTCAGGGGATCACTAGTGCGATCAGCTGGACATATCGGACCCCTTCACTTGTGCTCTGGGTCACCGTGTCTTCAGAAAATCGACATGGGTAACTCTTTTTAGGGATCCGTATCTCAACAAGAAAATGGGAAGCCTTATCTGACTCAATCATCAAGTGGGTTCTGCCACTCTGGGCGGAGTGGAAGGGAAAATCCCGACTTATACCTACTGTCTAAAACCTATCCATGTGTATTCTTTTGCCTATTGTGTTCTGAAGCCGCGGTAGGTATTTCTTTCGGACAACCTGTAACCGCGGCAGGCAATGGCCCTTTTTTTTGGGGTGGGAAATGATCAAATAACTTCCCCCGCTCTGGACGGGGCGGGGGGAGTGTCAAACATTTACTGACTAAAACCCACCCATGTTCCTTCTATTGCCCTTTACGTTCCGGGGCTGCGGTATCTCTTTCGAACAACGTTTAGTAAAGCCGATGTGGTTGCTGGTTTCGTTAACCAGACCCTCATCTACACCTTATTTATTTTGTAAGGTGAAGAAAACTTAATTGAAAATCACACTGAGTTTTTTTGCTATAGTTATCTTACTAATATAATAAATGCAAATGTTTGCGAGGATGTATTGATGTATGGATGTTTGTTACTCTTTCACGTCAAAACGGCTTAACGGATCTTAATGAAATTTGGTACAGAGGTAGATTATGGTCTGGAATAACACATAGAATACTTATTGTCTGACGCGGGCGAAACCGCGGTCGCCAGCTATCTTACTAATATTATGTTATTCTTTCATGTCAAAACGGCAGAACGGATCTTGATGAAATTTGGCACAGAGGTAGATTATGATCTGGAATAACACTTAAGAAACTTTTTGTTTCGATATCACGCGGGCAAAGCCGCAGTCGCCAGATAGTCCTCAATATATTAATGCAACACAGAACGATGTCTCCTATCTGGAACATACCAACCTTCAGCATTTGCAAACTTAAACCTGCGCTGATAACACGAAAGCAATTATAGTGAAGTCCACAACTACACAAGTCTACATTGTTCGTCTAAAAGCCAAACAAGGTATGTATGTACTTAATCAAGTGCCATCGGCGAGAGCGATCGGGTCCCGATAAAATTAGTGCCCCGACGTGAATCGGGACTCAATGACAGAAGTTTTAACTAGCGGTCGACCCACCGAACTGTAGGGGCTGTGGTTAGCCTCGGATTATCGAAACGATACAATGGCTCGTACCTGAACTTAGTTTATTGAATCGTTTATATGTTGGTAAACTATTGGAATAGATTGGTTTATAGCTCAATTTTATGATAGGACCTTTGAGGAGTTAATGAACGCCTGTGTCGCTGCTTTGGCTCCTTTTTGTATTTTGATACCTATGTTTTTTTATATTTAAGAAATATGTTAAAATATAAATAACATGTTGAAAAATGAATAAACAGAAAATATAATAATATAAATGCGAATGTTTGTGAGGATGGATGGATGTATTTATTTATGGATGTTGGTTACTCGTTGCCGTCAAAACGGCCGAACGGAACTTTGAAGAAATTTGGCACAGAGATAGATTATAGTCTTAAGGCTTCTGCACACACGCGCGGCGCGGCAAGTGGCGACAAAATCTCCGTAGAACAATTACTATGAAAACGCATGCTACCGTTCACACAGGCGCGGCGCGACACGTTGCGTTTTAGATTTTAGATTTTCCTTTCGATAAGCAAGTTGAAGCTGCGACACGCCGCGACAACTCTGCGGCAGAAAAACAAAAGACGCCTAGAACATTTTGTATGAAGCGAGCTCTGTCGCAACGCCTGTGTGAACGGCGGTGCGGTGCGGCAAGCCTGCGGCATCGACTCGGTGATCGACTACTCGATCCTCTTTCTCTCGAAAAGGGGTAGGTTAGGGTCCCAACCTATCCATTTTCTTGCAATAAAAGCCCTTAATAGGTGTTCGCCACCCTGGGGACCGCTTGGGGAGAGCGGAGGGGTCTAATTAACTCGTACTGACTAAGGTGCCGTCCTAACGGTTTATCGATCGTACGATGACACGATGCGTTCTCGTCGCATGATGAGTTCTGTCTGCGACGAGACTGTAGAAGACTATTTAACCTTTATACAAGTATAGCAAAATTTGGGACGAAAAATTTTCACTTCGATAATCTCGTAATTTAAAACTGTCCTTTTTTATTTGTTAAGATATTTTCACAAACTTGATTTCACTTTGCAGGTGTAGGTATAAAACGTATATTTCAGTTTATTTCAATTTCCTAAAACTAAGAGTTTTCTAGAAATAGCGATAAATTGTTGTTTGTTTAAGTATTTTTAGTAAATTATTATCTTTGTTAGTTTTTGGTCTAGGATTTTTTATTGTTTAGGTTATCTATAATATTATTAAATGTGTCGTATAGAGTAAAGAATGATTAATGCAGAAATGTTTACTTTATTTTTCGTTTCGCACACCTATCATCAATAAAGTTGTTATAAAAGGGTAACTTTTTGTTTCTATGATTTACTTCCTGAACCCGATGAAAGACAAATGTTGCCATCACTGAACACAAATATGTTGTGACACACGTTTATTATTGTGTAATACATATTTACGTATCCACGTAAAACCCACGGCCGTGTCCACGACACAGCGACACACCGTTTTTTTTTGTGGATAGTAAAATCATTAAATAATCTCTCCCGCTCTGGGCGGAGCGATGGGGAGTATCTTACTGAATAAAACCCATCCATGTTCATTTTCCTTTTTTGCCCTTTGTATGCCGGGGAAAGGTATTTTTTCGAATAACTTGGCAGGCCCCTCTACTTTGCTGACATCTCTTTGAGGTGCGTGGTTCACGCGCCGTTGACACGGCCTGTCGCGATGTCAGGACAGTGAATCTCCCTACCTATCTATAGACATGTTTCTCTATACCAGATACCATATTTGTATATGTTTCATAAAAATATGGCATCTGATAGCCTTATAATTTAAATACTCATAAGTGATTACTAATAAGTGCTTTTAATTTCGTTTTTGTCGGATTTCTGTTTATCCTATTGACTAAAATTTGGTACATAACCAGTAAGAGTGACGGATAGTTATACGTACACCGGTCTCATAGTATTTTTTTTTGTAAACAACGTTTACATATTATATATATTTTGTCTAATAGACCGATTAGATCTAAGAATGAGTATGGAAATGGAATAATTGGTACTTATTATCGATTAAAAAACCGGCCAAGAGCGTGTCGGGCCACGCTCAGTGTAGGGTTCCGTAGTTTCCCGTCCGTCACAATAAGTGTTCCCAGTTATGAGGCCAACCGAACAATTCGGTAATACCCGATCCAATGTAATAAATACCTACAGCGCCATCTCTCGGGGAATTGGGTTACTAATTAATACTAATACGAAGACGTGCAATTTGGGTGGTAATTTTGGATTGCGAGGACCGATTTCAATAATTCTTTTTTTGTTTGAAAAAAGATACGTTCAGGATAATAAAATATGTAAACAAAGTTACAAAAAATGCTTGCATATACGATTATACTACAAACTTAGTCCAGAAATTATGTTGTACAACTTTTTGTCTTTTTTGTACAAAAACTGTTGTGTCAATCAAGTTCAAAATAATTTTCATAGAAAGTCCTTATAAAGTTCTACTTTTCAGATTTTTTTCATATTTTCTAAACTTATGGTTCAAAAGTTAGAGGGGGGGGGACACATTGTTTTTTACTTTTCGAGCGATTATTTCCGAAATTATTGACATTATCAAAAAATTATTTCAGTAAACCCCTATTCATTTTTAAATACCTTTCTAACAATATATGGTTGAAATTAAAAAAAAAAACACTTTCCACTTTACATATAGGGTGGATACCCTAATAAAACATATTTTTCCAATTTTTATTTTACCACTTTGTCGGCGTGATTGATATACATATTGGTACCAAATTTCAGCTTTCTAGTGCTAACGGTCACAGAGATTAAGCGAGGACGGAGGGACGGACGGACGGACGGACGGACGGACGGACAGACAGACATGGCGAAACTATAAGGGTTCCTAGTTGACTACGGAACCCTAAAAAAGCAGAACAAGTTATTTAGTGCTTATTATTTACGCGATTATTTTACATTTGACAAGTTTGGTCATCGAATGACAAATGGTTGACAGGTAATTAGCACGGAGCTTTTAAACAAACTGCAGTGATGACATGTGACTCAAAGAGTGTTCCGAGCGAGATAGCTTTTAGTATGCACACACTGTCTTTGTTTTACAATTACTAGAAATAAAAAACAATAAAATAGGATTCCGCATCCAGGAAAATCTTCACTATTACACCTCTATAATTAACGCATTTTTTCAATTTTGAAAGTGGATGTTTTCACTAGAACCAGAAAATACGAAAATATATTTTAAAAAGATGTTTAAATGTTATGATCATACTGTTTCTAAACATAAATAAAAAGTTTCTGTATATAAATTCAACATTTTTAAAAGTTGCAACTAAGGAATACTATTTTCTGAGAAATTATTATTTTATTATAACCCGTTTTTAATTCTGTGCCAGTTATCTAAGTGATTAACAACTAATGTTTTTTAATCATTTTTTACTGACAACGCGCCTGCCAACCTTGACTCTTTATCAGTTGGTATTAGTATATTTTCCCTTTGAATTAATTAAAATAATATAAACTTTGTGCCTTTGAGATAAAGTTCATTTTTTGAGATAAAATTAACATAACAACTGGAATTCCAGTTATCTCATAAGTTCCTTGGTAATAAATCAAATATCAGTCAGGTGCGTTGCAAATACAGTGAAGGGTTCTGTAGACGGACGAATTTGTTACGAACTCATAGAAATATTAAGCTTTTTTGCAAAAATACAACCGACTTCTAATACATGGTACAGAAAATCGACTTCAAAATAAAGGTTATATTTCAAAATCAAAATCAAAAAATCAAAAGTCATTTATTCAAATTAGGCTGATAATCAGCACTTTTTGAACGTCAGATTACAAGAGACAGTCCCACAAAAACGCCCTGCCCTTCGCCACTTCCTAGTGTTTTAGCTGGGAAGAAGAAGTGGCGGAACAAACTCCCCAGCAACACATCTGTCTGTCAGGTTAGAAGAACCAGATTTTATACAATTCCGTTTATCACAAGAAATTATAAAAAAATAAAAATAAGAAATTATTCATTCATTGTCACTTGTCAGCTAGCAAACACCCATTATATATAAAAATAAAAATTACCCAAGTCTAAATAATAAATTCACCAGTCTAATGGGTGTGCCCGCTTACATGTGCAGTGAAGAAGTGTCAGGTGATAAACTAGGACTAGTGCAAAAGAAATAAGCTAAGCATAAAAAAGATTTACCAATAACAGTATCAAAAAAATATATATATTCAGTCAATGCTCGAGGTCACTAGTTAACCACATGTCAATAAATAAAAACACACAAAATGAAACAAGTATATAAAGAAAAAAAAAGTAAAAATATAAAATTACATGACGAAGACATGTAACGTATCAATAAGCTAATTTGGTGAAAGAACATGAAGAGAAAAAAATAATAATCGTCTTGAGTTCAACACAGTGACCAACTATGCTTATCGTCTAAATAGTCGTTAATAGAATAGTATGCTTTTAAACAAAGGTTAGATTTTACTTTAGCTTTAAATGCATTAAATGGCAAATCTAGCAAAGAAGAAGGTAGCTTGTTATAAAAAGTTATACCAAGCCCTACAAATGAATTATGAACCTTATGAAGCCGGTGGAAGGGAGCACGTAGTTTATGCTTATTTCTAGTGTTAATGTTGTGAATATTACTGTTTTTACTATATAGATGGATATTTTGCCTAATATATAAAATGTTGGCCAAGATGAATTGAGAAGCCACAGTGAGAATACCAATCTCTTTAAAAAAATCTCTCAGAGAATCCCGGGCACCTAGCTGGTAAATTGCACGAACCGCTCGCTTCTGCAGAACAAATACATTCTGGATATCAGCGGCTTTGCCCCACAGCAGAATACCGTAGGACATGACGCTATGGAAATAACTAAAATTTGTGTTTTTTTTTAACAAATCTCGTCGTCGAAAAGATTAATGAAAGAACTGATTTTTGTACACGTTATGCGACTATGTCAATCCTATCATACTTTAAAAAATATCAACTTACTTACTTCCTAAACCAATTTTAGTTAATCGTAAAAACAAAATCGAATTAACCACCTAAATCTTATCTAATCTAATTTTATTATTTCGTACAAATAGTTTCCACTAACGATTTAGTTGATTTTGTAATAATTGAATACTTTTTTAGTTAAAAGGGTTCTGCTTTTGCCAATTTGCTATGGAACCCTAAAAAGCATCTCTCGTCCGTTTTCTTTCGTACTGTTATTTTTTTTCTAATCACAGGTTTCAAGATAGTAGTACAAAGTTATTTTCTGGATTATCAAAATCAAAAGTCATTTATCAAATCAAACTGATAATCAGCGAGTTTTGAACGTCAAAGTAAACAATAAATAGACCTCCATAAAGACTGCATTACGGCATTTTCTATTGTATTAGCTGGTAAAAAGAAGTAGCGGAATAAGCAAACACATCTGTCTGTCAAGTTTAAAGGAGTAGAGTAATAAATTTATTTATTGCAAATGGATAACGGCTTCCCCGCTAGGCCTGAGCAAAGCTGCGTCCTCGTAGACTCGGTCGGCGGCGGTCTTTCACGTCCTGCTCTGAGAGGGAATAGGAAGCAATCACCTACTTCTGTCAAGCAGTCATGCTTGAGGAAAAGAAACTCAAATCAACACAGCTGCCCCGGAAGACGCGCCGCTCGTGTTCCACGCGCGCCTCAAATAGATATCAGCAAAGCAGAGGGGTCTGCCAGGGCCACTTTCTGCCGGAGTTGCGAGTTGTTAATTATGTTCTACTTGCAACAATGGCTACTGCTAACAACAAAAGGTCGTAGGTATCTAATACAGAAACCATCATTAGGACCTTGCACCTCAGACACAGATAAATACATGGGTACAACCATGTTTTCATTTTCACGTCATTAATACAGGATTGCTAAACCGAGTGTCTCGATTTTGTAATTTTTGTAGAAAGGGAGCCATCGGTACAGCATACTGATTTGTAGGGCTGCTCGGTGTACGAACCTAAAGAATTGGGTTAATTAGACCAAAAAGTTACCAGATTTCTGGCGCGTCCTGCATAGTAATCCGTTCAAGATGGTGTCAACTATCGAAGATGTTTACGCAAACACGTACCGACGGGTATCACGGGATTGTTCGCAAAAATAGTGCTCCGCTAATCAGGAGAGTGGTAGATATGCAAGTGCACGCATGCGAGGTGCGGGCTTGTTACCTGTCTCAAATACTAAGATCGGGATGGATCACGCCGTTAGATTACGTTGAGATAACGAGCGCCTACCCATTCCGCAGCAGACGTCTGCTGGTCAAAACACCAGAGCAGCGGAGGGTACAGCATAATACTGCTGACCCCCGACGTAAGTGCACGAGGAAACACTCAACCACGCAAGCTCTCCCCAGGGTGGAGGACATCTAGTGCAGATTTCCATTACGAGGAAAAGAATAGACCACGATCCTAACCTAACCTAACCTACCCCTTTTCGATAGGCTAAGATCATGTATTCGATCATCGAGTGGATGCCGCAGCGCGCGGCGTCGCGCGGCCGTTCACACAGAGATCCGCGACAGAGTAAGTTTCATACAAAATGTTCTAGGCGTCTTTTGTTTTTCTGCCGCAGAGTTGTCGCGGCGTGTCGCAGCCCGTCGCGCGGATCGAGTTTGCCGCTCGATAGCGAGAGTTTGCCGCAAGGCGCGGCGCGCGACAGAAAAACAAAAGACGCCTAGAACATTTTGTATGAAGTGGGCTCTGTCGCAGCTTGCCGCAACTTGCCGCAGCTGCGACAGAGCCGCGGCGTCGCCGCGGCGATCGAGTACTCGATACTATATATCTCGAAAAGGGGTAGGTTAGGATCCCAACCTAGCCATATTCTCGCTAGAAAAACCCCTAATAGGTGTCCGCCACCCTGGGGAGCGCCTGGGCAGAGCAGAGAGGTCTAATAGAATCGTAATAAGGTGTCGTCCTAACTGACTATCGATCGTACGATGACACGATGCGTTCTTGTCGCATGATGAGACTGTATAATCTGTTTACAATACAAACCAGAAGACTGTTCAACCTGTTCACAAGTATGGCAAGATTTAGGGCAAAAAAATCACTTAGATAATCTCGTAATTTTAAAATGCACTTTTTTATTTCTTGACATATTTTCACAAAATTGATTTCAAATTGCAGGTATAGGTATAAAACGTATATTTAAGTTTGTTTCAATTACCTGAGACTAAGCGTTTTCTAGTTATAATGAAAATTTGTTCTGTGTTTTAGTAGTCTTCAGTAAATGATTAAATTTGTTAGTATTTGTTCTAGAATATCTAGAATATTCTGATTGTTTAAGTAAGTTATAATATTATCAAATGTGTCGTATAGAGTAAAAATGACAATGCAGAAATGTTTATTTTGTGTTTTCATAGTTTAAATAAAACAAACACCGCTGCAAAATTCTCAGTCGTAATAAAGTTTGCGACGAAAAACGATTTAACGAATACGCGATAGAACAGGCGGGCCCTAGAACGTCTTTTTAAACGTTTCGTCGACTATGCCCACAAACACCACAACGTTTTTCTAGAAACGTTTTGAATTTCAGCAATTCTCAGTAGGGGCAGTGATTTGAATTACGTATCAATCCAAGATACGCATTATTTAATTCTTAGGCAACGATGTATGAAACACGAACAATGTCCTTTCGCCTTTCATTTGACAACCTTTTTACAAGTGCCTGTCACTCCGCGGTGTCCTCATCGAAGCTCGCAAGTCATCGCGCGGGCATAGGCAATGCTTCATGGACCATTTCCATCGTACGGTGAGAACGCATTGCGTATTTGTACGATCACTGCATGTTAGGACAACGCCTAAAGCCGCCTAAAACACTGCCGTGCAGGCCCTAAAGTGCAGTACGAGGAAAAAAGCAGTTTCGGGAAAACCTTTAAAAACTTTTTAACACTGTTTTTCTTGGATTATTTATGTGTATGGTGCATATTTTTGTTGTTACGAGGACTAAGTGCCAACAAAGATAGTATTTCCATATATGATAAACAAATGTTAGTTTTGTTTATCAGATTTTAATTAAAATCGGGTTTTCTGAAATCTTAGCTTTTACTGCACGCAAAAAGTTACACATATACAGATTAAAATGCGGTAAAAATACTTGATACTACAAAATTAAGATAAGATAAGTATTAAGATAGTTCTTTGCTACTTTGCAGACTAACTTGCAGCATAAGACTTTCTTTACTGCATTTTAATTTGTATCTTGGACAATTGCACATGTAGTATATAACAATTGCTTCCAACTAACGGGTATGTTTTAGGTAGGAATTTACAGAAAAAAGTGCATTATGTTTAGAATTTGTCTTTTATTTTATAATATTGTAAGGTAATTGTTTTAAGGTGCTTTAAACACAGGTGGTTATTAAGGCATTTCGATAAAAATAAATGGTATAAACCTTTTCGGTTTCGCAAGACACACGAGATCTTTCCTTTAAATAGCACATTTATTAGTTTTATATAAATGTGTCATTTAATTGAATGATTTTGATTTGTAATTTTGATCTTGATCTTTGATTTTGTTTAAAAATTGTGCCAAGTTGTGTTGAAATACTTCAATATAATTTTGAAGTAGCTATGTAACTCACTTTTAAAAACTCCGATCAAATAAGTTTTCCGTGGGATCTGGAGGCGATAGTGCTCGCGCGCCTGTTTGAGTGGCGCGCGTAGGCACTACACCGGGGGGAAACTCCGCTGCCGCGGCAAATTTCCGCTCAGCGGACAGACCTCCAGTGCGACCTCGTGGTGGCATGGAGAGAGCGACTGTCGCGATCCCGTGCAGGGCACGCCACAATAGTGGCGGTAAAGAGGGGACCCTCTTTCACCGGACACGGAAGTTTCGGGAGGTTCCTGCACATAATCGGGCGGGAGGAAACGCCCGGGTGTCACCATTATGACGATCGCCCGGAGGACACGGTGGAGCACACAGTGGCGGTCTGCCCAGCGCGGGGCGGAGCACCGCCGTGCCCTTGTAGAGGCGATCGGCGGCGGCGATCTCTCGCGTTCGGCCCTGGTTCAGTCCATGGTCCGGAGCGAGAGGGATTGGGAAGCGGTCACCTCCTTCTGCCAAGGAGTAATGCTAGCAAAGGAGGTGGCCGGGCGTTTGAGGAAGAGAACATCAAGCCAACCCAGCTGCCGCAGGACACGCCTCGGGTGCCGCGAACGACTCCCGGCCACCGTAGATGCGGGCCTGGGGACGGTGAGCAATGGGTAGCTCACCGTCCGTCCGACTATTGACGACTGGCCGTGTCGACGGCGCGTTCGTGTTTCACGCGCGCCTCAATGTGATGTCAGCAAAGCAGAGGGGCTTGTCAGAGTCTCCGCCTGGGTTGCGGGTTGTTCGAAAGAGATACCGCGGCCCCGGAACGTAAAGGGCAATAGAAGGAACATGGATGGGTTTTAGTCAGTACAAGTCTGACACTCTCCCCCGCTCCGCCCAGAAATCA
Source organism: Ochropleura leucogaster (assembly GCA_958449745.1). NCBI lineage: Eukaryota > Metazoa > Arthropoda > Insecta > Lepidoptera > Noctuidae > Ochropleura > Ochropleura leucogaster. Next base: position 16,633,496 of record OY288216.1, read on the forward strand.
AATCATCAAATAACTTCCCCCGCGCAAGTTATTTGAGATTGTGACACGGTGGTCTAATAAAATATTTGTCTAAGTTCTTTTTTTAACTTTTTGCTAGGTATATTTTGTATGTTTCTGGTTTTTCTTTTTTTACTTTTTCGTTTATTAGTATTTCTTTTTCGACTGCTTGCATATGATCTGATGAACTACTTTCTAATAAAGGCACAGAAATATATTTTTTATCTGCTACCGAGTCGTCTGAATGTTGAAAAACTGGTGTTTTAGCTAATAGTGTCGCGTTTTGAAAAATATGTGTTGATGTTGGCAAAACCTCAGAACATTATAAATCTTCTTATGTCACAAGATCATTGAATGAATGTTCAGAAGCTATTTCAGTCGTAGCTAAATCCGTTAGATCAGACTGGGGGAGAGCCTCAACGAGCCTTCGCTGCCTACACTGGCGTGGCGCAGACGTCTTCCTTCCTGGGCAGTAATCGACAAACAAGCACGACTGATTGAACGAGAGAGATAGCGACAAGTTCTGACTAGAACACAGTAAAATATGACCTTTACTGCAGTGAAATTAGTAAAATCGTTCAAGTTACCAATTATAATGCAGTAACAGAGTGTCATACTGCGTTTTAATTAGCATATATCTTATTTTCATCTTTTGAAAAATATCGACTAGGTATACTGCATTAAATAATGAGCATACTGCAGTTTAAATGGTTAGTTCATAATATGAAATAAACTAGTGATCAACCATGCAGTTTTAACACTGTTGGTACAAAAACTACTTACTGCGTTTTAATTTTTACCCCTCAATATTTTTTTGGGTGTAGAATACAGTTTTTTTGTGGTAATTTAGATATTTACTGCGTTTGACTTGGTAAAGTGACGGATCGTGGTAGACGTAACTGCTATTACTGTATTTTAGTTGCTATTGTAATATATTTAGACATGCAAAGTTAAGTTACTGCTTTCACAAATTTGATTTTTAAACCGTTTAAAGCATCCCAACAAAAATCTGATATGGGTTCAATATTCAACGAAAAAATTACAAAAAGGCTGTTACTGCGTTTTAGGGTCTGCAGAACAGAAGTCACAGCGGTATCTCGATGTGACTTCTGTTATTCGGACTGGTTTTGGCCCACTTCACCGGCTGAGTGAGAAGTTAAGGCGCAGTATTATGTCGTTGACCTTGTTCATACATTTTGACGTTGGACTTTACTGCATACGTTTGTCGTAAAAATACAAATAAATTTGTATAAAATTAAATATTAACTATTAAATCAAAAACAATCCATCATGAAACGCAGTTTGGCATTGGAAATTTCATTGTATACTTTTGATTATAATTACGATTAATATTGAAGAGATAAACTGCTTTAAAAGAGAATTTAGAGGTGTGTTTGAATATTTTTTTAACACATTTCAGTATATTTAATTATAATTTAAATTCCATCAATGTATGCAAAAAAGCCTTAAAAATATCATATTTTTTTCAGTGATTAAAATTATGTATGGTTTAAGAGATACACTGCGTTAAAAAACCTGATTTTTGGCCGTTCTCAAGAAATCTTCACCTTAAATGGGGAGACAATATTCTGCATAACATCTACGGAACCATCCACTGGACGTGGAACGCACTTGGACAATTTTTTGACTCATGCTGCCATTTTTTGTTTAATGACCAGACTTGTCAACTGTAAATAATCGTGGAACTAATAAGTACTAAATATTTTTTTCTAAATGTTTCACGGTTGTCTGTGATACCTATGGCAAAAAGGTGTCTACATATATTTTATAGCTATCCAGGAACTACGAATGTGGTGTTGCTCTGGTGCATTTCCTTACCAGTTTAATTAGTTGCCAGAATAGTAATGGCACGATAGGTGCGGGTCCGACCGGTACCATGTTCAATCCGCTTCTAGCAAGCTCTTCCACAGCGTCGTCGTTGCCTCGGGTATCGCTGTGTCCTTTAATCCATTGGATAGTTATGTTATTGAGGTTACCAACTATGACTTATGTAGATACGTATTTATTTTTTGTATTGCTTTTTGTACTGTTCCGTATTAAAATCATTTCTCTTTTGGAAAATAATGGGACATAGCAGCCGCGTATGATTCTTTTGAAATCATTTGGTTTTATAATGCAGTTGTTACAGCGTTAGTAGGTACCTAAGTATGGAGGAGAGCGTTAGCCTGACAATAAGTCATTGCTTACTTTACAAAACGTAAAATAGTATAAGAAGTTAACAAGCGTCTAGGAATCTATACGGTCAACAATGTCGACTCATTCACAAATAATTCTTTAAAATATTTTTTTCATGAAATAAAACACTATATGAAACAAGTGACGCAGATGTTGCCATCTGTACAAAGGTTGTATAAATTTGTGATTTGATAGATAATGTTAAAAAAAAAACTGATTATATAGATTTGAAAAAATAAGATTGAGTAAACGTAGAGACATCCACTTTGTGCCGTTTATGAGCTCAATTTTGAATATGCTTTTTTAAATAAAGACACTTAGCGTGTCTTTATTAAAAAAGCATATTCAATGTAGTTACTAACTTTCCATCGGTCAGTTCTGAAACTGGGATTGGTAACTTGTTGTGAAAGCGTTTACTGTTTATTAGAAATGACTTGCTAGTTTTTGTCAAACTGAATTTAAGAATTGCAATTTTTCGGACATATAACGTACATTCGAAGATTTAAAGTGAGTTTTTCATCGCAAATTTGATTACGATTGAAAATTTTGAAGCCGTGTATCTCTTATTAAAACTATGAAAACACTTACTAAAAAAACATTTCTGCATTGTAATTTTTTACTCTATACGACACACTATAATATTATACTACTAATAATATTATACCTAACCTAAACAATATGAATATTCTACAACAAATTTAATCATTTACTGAAGTGACTACTAAAACACAGAACAATTTATCATTATAACTAGAAAACGCTTAGTCTCAGGTAATTGAAACAAACTTAAATATACGTTTTATACCTATACCTGCAATTTGAAATCAATTTTGTGAAAATATGTCAAGAAATAAAAAAGTGCATTTTAAAATTACGAGATTATCTAAGTGATTTTTTTTGCCCTAAATCTTGCCATACTTGTGAACAGGATAAACAGTCTTCTGGTTTAACGCATCGTGTCATCGTACGATCGATAGTCAGTTAGGACGACACCTTATTACGATTCTATTAGACCTCTCTGCTCTGCCCAGGCGCTCCCCAGGGTGGCGGACACCTATTAAGGGTTTTTATAGCGAGAATATGGCTAGGTAGGGATCCTAACCTACCCCTTTTCGATATATAGAGGATCGAGTACTCGATCGCCGCGGCGGCGCCGCGGCTCTGTCGCGGCTGCGGCAAGTTGCGGCAAGCTGCGACAGAGCCCACTTCATACAAAATGTTCTAGGCGTCTTTTGTTTTTCTGTCGCGCGCCGCGCCTTGCGGCAACTCTCGCTATCGAGCGGCAAACTCGATCCGCGCGACGGGCTGCGACACGCCGCGACAACTCTGCGGCAGAAAAACAAAAGACGCCTAGAACATTTTGTATGAAACTTACTCTGTCGCGCCGCTCTGTGTGAACGGCCGCGCGACGCCGCGCGCTGCGGCATCCACTCGAGGATAGGTTAGAATTTTTCGATAGCTTAAGATCGAGTAAATAACGCCTGCCGCGCCGCGCCAGTGTGTGAGGCTCTGCGGCACAGCTTTGTCGCCGCTTGCCGCGCCGCGCGTGTGTGCAGAAGCCTTTAAATAACACGTAGAATACTTTATTTCGCGGGTGTCAGCTAGTATGGAATAAATAAATTGTACCACAGGTGAAAAATACCTCCCCTTCCTCCTTCAAATCTCTATTCTGTACGATAGCTGGTCATGTTTGCCCCACATATAAGACCGACAATGAAGATTAATAACAAAAATAAAAAAATTAAATTTCCTTCTACTGATCCTAATTTTACAAGTTATAATTAAATGCACTTTTAATTAATTAACATGTCAGAATATGAATAAACAGAAACGGACACGAAACAAAAATGCAAATTATATTCTGAGAATTTGCAAACATATTTTAAATATGAATAAACTGAGATGTAAAAACATATTTTAAAGCTACAACATTTTTATTTCACGGTTCATTTAATCCGCCGTGCAAACATTTCTGTCCAACGTATTAATTATTATATGAAATATTAATAAGCGTGGATTCGGATATGCAATACGTCTGATTACGCGATTTTTCACTATGTAAATTGAGAACCTACAATTATAAGGAACTTTATAAATGTAAGACTTTGGTTTCCTTCGTTCAGTAATGATAGATAGTGTCCCGAAAGTCTAACAACCAGTCTTACCAAGGGGTATCGTATTACCCAGTACTAACTCGGTTGCTAGGCACAGGCAGTCACCCCATATAAAATTTTGACGGCACGGTTGGCGCTGTGGCTGAACGATTGCCTGCTGCGCTGCGTGTCACGGGTTCGATTCTCGAACGGTGAATATTTGTATGGCCTACAAATACTTGTTTCGAGTCTGGCTGTTTGTGTATGTGAGTTTAAATATTTGTAAATCCACCCACGATACAGGAGAAATTCCTAGTGTGGGGCAATGTTTAAAAAAAACTGGTATTCAGCTGCACCCGGTAAGACTGGAAGCTGACCCCAACATTGGGAAACGGTCAGGCAGATGATGATGATTAAACTCGTAAACAATCTTGGAAAAGCTGTTGCCGACCCATCAGTATGTAGGTTTATATTCAATTACCAAATGTAAGTTTCTATCACATTTGCATGTCATTGTTCAGTTCCAAAAATAATATTAATGAATGCGAAACAGAGGTAAAGCCGCGCATTGTATGATTAACCTACTTATGTTTAACATCTGGGTTAAACTAAAATAAGGCAACATATGTATGTTTTGTGTTCCCAAACTAACAGAAACTGAGGTGCGCTGCTGTTGTGGAATTTGTTTTACTTTTGTGAATAAGCAACATGGCCGGCTTAGAATTTTATGAAACAGTGCTTTGCTTATTTATGACATAGTTGAGTCATCATCTGCTTACTATTTTTGTAAGTTTGGCGCGTACATCCGCAAAATTCACTCAATCTTCAAAATTAATCATTTTCGACGAACAATAATATGCTTAAATTTTATATTGAAAACTGGCATATGATTGGAAATTTCATAATCTAGTGCTTGGTTTTAAAATATTTTTGTGGTTGGCCCATAAGAACAGTTTTTATTCAACCAAGCAAAATACTAGTAAAACCGTAAATTAAAAACTATTAAAAAAATCACTTTTATGTAAACAATAACATTTATTATTAATAATTATTTTCATATTAGTTTTCGTTCAAGAAAAATATATTGAAAACTGTAATTTTTAGCCATTTTTTGAGATATTAATCGTGTTGGTTAAGGGTTAAAACTGAAGCAATACTACTTGACCTATTTAGTATATTGCTTAGCTGACCTCCACAACCCAATTAGTACCGGGTCATACTAGAACCAACCAAAACTCTTACACCCAGTCTTACCAAGAAGACTGGGTGTAATAGTTTTGGTCATAAAGTAAGAAATATTTATAAGACAAGGTACCTATTAATTTTTATCAGTCCCTAATATTATTATTACTGAAACATACGGTACTGTGGTGACTTGTGGATTTGGAAGGAGATCATTCGCAATAACCGCGGCCCCGGAACATAAATAATAGGCATAGGCAATCGAAGGGACATGTGTGTGTGATTTCCAAAAAGGCGGACGACATCTTCCTAGGTTTAACTGTGACATGGAGTTTTTTGCCCATTCTTCTCCATTGAGATCAACGCTTTGGAATGGGCAACTACAGTACTTTCACAAGTTATTATGTCTTGTGACCGGGACTGTAGCTTTAAAATTTTGTTTTTTTTGTCATTCAAAAGTGCCTGTCATGGTCTAATTGAAATAAAAGATTTTGATTTGATTTGGTATGCCATTAAAAAAAACATCTTTAGTTTATCATTTTACTAATATAAGTTACATCATTGCAACACTATTCTATTCTTTATTTAAACAACCTGAGTAATCCAATATCATTGCAAACCAGGTTTAAATAAAACCTTCACAGTACACTGGTAGAACGATACAATCTAGTTTGTTCTCTACATTTTTACTGTGAAGTTAATATAATAAACTCATACGTATATATGTTTTTACGCAAAAATTATTATCCGCCTTTTTTTCTTCATTCCCTGAACGTGAAACGTTCATTCTGTAATTGACGTAGATAAAAACAAAACTAGCTTTATAGACCACAGACAAAACCCAATCATTGATAAGATAAGATAAGATAAGATTTTTATTTCGCAAATATGGGTAAAAGTACAGGTGTTACAATAAAAAAAGAACAGCCATATTTTGCCAATAACAAGGCATGCAAAAGTACAGAGATTTAACCATTATTACAATACAAGAAAAAAAAAATACAATTTAAATCAATACATGTCATAAGCATTTACATAAATTAATAATACATGTCTTTAATGTCAATTCATTCAAAAGTAAAATAATTCCAATTCATCAGTCACTCACATAATTAATATCTCTTTTTTAATAATTAAAATACATTCTACATTCAAATAATGTCCTTATCCAACAGAAAATCTGCAACCCCGTAATATACTCTGTCTACTAGAAAGTTCCGAAGTTTTTTTTTGAAAAGTGTCAAGTTGTTGTCTTTCCAACTACTTGGTATTTTATTATAAATCACCGGTGCCATGCAACAGACACTTTTGCGCATCAGTGTTGTTTTAGCACTGTGGATACACAGCCTACTCTTGTCGCGCCTATTCCGTGGAAATACGTCAGCCATTCGTGCGAAGCGATCCGGGTTTGACTTTACAAACACTGCCATTTCTAAAATGTACAAACATGGTAGGGTTAATATTTTATATTGTTTAAAATATGGGACGCAGCTATCTGTACTTTGCAATTTAAAAAATAGACCGTATGCATCTTTTTTGTGCCTTAAATACGGTTTCTTTTTCAGTTGAGTTGCCCCAAAAAATAACTCCGTATCGCAGATGGCATTCGACTATACCATAGTACGCAATGAGGAGTGCGTCTCGGTTTACAATAGCCGCTAAAGTATGGAGAGCGTAGGCAGATGTACTTAGTTTTTTGCAAAGTAACTCAATGTGTTGTTTCCAGCTAAGTTTTTTGTCTATTTCCAGCCCTAGAAATTTTGTACTAACTACCTCATTAATTTTATTATTATTATATTGCACATTGAGATTGTCGATGTCTGGTGTGCGTTGGTTAAATTGAATTATTTTTGTTTTATTTAAATTAATTCTTAAGTTATTATCCTCTAACCATTTTATAATATTTTTTAAAGCATTATTAATGTCACTTTGGTATGTATCCACACTTTTCGAGGGTATTGTCACGGTACTGTCATCGGCATACGTTCACTAACTAGTGGAAGGCACGCAGATGTCGAATATCCGCATATCCGATCAGTTACACCGGCCGATCAGTTAATCACATCATCTCCGTTTTCTGATATTCGTTGTGAATGCTACTCGTAAGATAATGATGTGAATTGATGTTGACATAAAGAGTTATTTTTGGTATAAAATAACGTCGTATTTTAGTAAACTTTAATCCTTATTAATATTATGAAAGGGAAAGTGAGTTTGTTTATTACCTCTTCACGCTTTAATGGCTAAACCAATTTTGATGAATTTTGGTACAGAGATAGTTGAGAACCAGGAAACGGATATAGGTTTATTTTTTTTGTAAAAATGGCGCCAAAGTCGTAAACATTGCCTATAGTACAGACAGCGGCGAATGCGGCAAGATTGCAGCAAAAAGTGATTGTGTCGTGCCATTATTGTGTTTTGATGTGATATGAGTAATATTGTTTTTGCGAAAATGTATGGACTATCGTATTTAAGTGTTTTTTTTTGAGAATAAGTGTGTGGTTTTGGTGTAATATGAGAAAGTTAAAGGATATGTGTAAGAAAATTTGCAAAATGCCAATTTATCTCATCGCTACGAAGTCAGGTCAGTTTCATTTATTTATAATCTTACACAGTTCGATAGGAAAACTAATGGGCTTTCCGGGACGGTATAATTTATTGCATATAATTATCAATATAACCACGAAATTGCGTTTTTCTCAAGGTCAAACCAAAAAAAAAAATTAAAAAAGAAATCTTCGACGCGTGAGGCATCTTGGGTGAATGTTCGCGAACCTTCGAGAGGTTAATTACCTACAATACAAACTGAAACATTGCGCTGCGCCGTGCCGCCTTGCATCGCGCCGTGCGCCGTTGGTGACAGTGTATTTGTACGGATATCCAGGTAACTTAACAAGCTTATAACTTTGTGGTTTGTCATGATACAGTTCTGAAATTTTGTACATAGATTCTTTATATAAAAATACTGGACAGGTGTTTCGGCTTTCGCATAAACTCAAAATAATGTTGTATTGACAAGGTACTGTACTGATGTTAATTTCCTTAAACTGTTCTCTTAGAGAATCTCGCCTACGTAGATTATAAATGGCTCTAATGGCTCTTTTCTGCAGAATAAATACAGACTCGATGTCTGCAGCCCGTCCCCAAAGTAAAATACCGTATGATATTATACTATGAAAATAACTTAAATAGACTAGCCTCGCGGTATCTACATCAGTAAACTGACGGATTTTTCTGACAGCATATGCTGCTGAACTAAGCCGTCCTGCAAGAGATGTTATATGCGCACCCCATTGTAGCCTTATCGTTATCCCCAGGAAAACAGTTTTATCGATGAATTCTAGTTTCTCTTTCTTACATTACAAATCATTACAATTCTAGTTATATTACAAGTATTGTCTTCCAATAAAATGGATACGATTTACCAAAACCTAGTTCCCAGATCGACACATTCATCTATTCGAGACTTAACATGCAGACGGCAACTGTCGACAGTCGACCGTCGATCTCACGACGGAGATACGACCGACGTAATTAAGAACGTTAATCTACCCTATTGGGAACGACTTGTATTTATCACAAATGTTTATGTTTTGTTTTAAGAAGAACTTGCCGTTTCAACCCAAATAATATGACGGGCCTGTTGATCTAGTGGTTAGTGGCCCTGACTGGTGGTCGTGGGTTCGATTCCCACCCAGGACAAACTTTGTGTGATGAGCATGATTGTTTGTTCTGTGTCTGGGTGTGATTTTATCTATAATATGTATGTATTTATAAATTATATAAGTATGTATATCAGTTGTCTGGTTACCATAACACAAGCTCTGCTTAGCTTGAGATCAGATAGCCGTGTGTGAGTTGTCCCAAGATATTTATAAATTGATTAAAACGATTTTAGTACTTAAAGAAGAGGTATCATTATTTCAATAACATTGGCCACTGGCTTAGTTGCCAAGAACCTCGGCCAATACCTGAGGAGGCTCTCGTTGGGCAGCTTGGTCTTGATCTACCCTAAGCCTTTGGGTTTGATACAGAAAGCGGTACTCTTGGACACGGCTCGTATTGTTAGGAGGTTCGAAAGGAACCTAGAGCCTGGACCCTGCTAGCTTGGACCTTGTTTGGTGGGCTATTATATTAGTATTTTTAAATGTTTTGTGTTTCATTTATATTTAAACTAGCTTTCGCCCGCGGCTTCGCCCGCGTTAAATTTGGGGTAACACATTTCCCCTTGCGCCTTATTAATTTGTATAAGCAACGCTAACTTTTCCCTTTTGTTCCCTCTTTCTCCCTCACATCCCACTTTTTAAAAAAAATTATTAATCTATGTCCGTCTCCAGGTTCCCAGCTATCGATGTACCAAAATCCATCACTATCGGTTTAGCCATTAAAGCGTGAAGAGGTAACAAACAAACAAACTCACTTTCGCTTTTATAATATTATATACTAAGGATAAGAAATATGTAGAAATTAATTTACGAGAATAACTTCTTCACATTTATTCTCATGTAATTTATTATCAAACTTCACAAGACAAAACTCGCTTTCTCACAATATTATCAAAAAGAAATAGACAAATGTCCGCGAACAAAAGGAAAATAAAAGCTTATCATCCATTCTTTATCTCCATGTCCTACAGACATTGGTAATGTGGACATGGACATATCAGAGGCAAAGATACGAGCGAATAATAAATCACATCCGGACCGCATCCGGGCGCATCCCTATTCGGATACGACTCGATTATGAATAGTGATTGGACCGTCGGATATCGATTATGGAGATTCGTTATGATGAAAATTGAAGCGCGTTTTTATGCTGATTCGATTTTTACACTTTTTTCCCTTTGTTCTAGTAGATATATTGAGTAGGAGTATTGAAGGAATCAATCGTTAATATTTTTAAGGAGTAATTGGCAATAATACAGAATCCTTACTAATATTATAAAAGCGAAAGCGTTTTTGTTTGTTACGTCTTCCCGCCTAAATGGCAAAACCGATTTTGATGAATTTTGGTACATAGATAGTTGGGAACCAGGAGACGGACACAGGCTTCTTTTATTTAAAAAAAGTGGGATGTGAGGGAGAAATTGGGAAAATTTAGCGTTGCTATTACAAATCAATAAGGCGCAAGGGGTACTGTATTACCCCAAATTTAACGCGGGCGAAAGCTAGTAATATAATAATTCCTCCATTCTCCCCGGTCAATTGTCACGCTATCAGTAACTCTTTTTTAGAGTTCCATACGTGTAAAGGAAAACACAGAACTCTTATAAGTTCAGTTTGCAATCCGTCAGTCAAGGCACTTTATCTCGAAAACACGAAGAAGTAACGAGTTGAAATTATAACCTCAAATCTGTGGTTCCTTAGACCTATAAAAAAATCAACTCAGTATGTCTACGCAATAAAAAATAAAGCCGTTTAAGTCGCAAGTTTGTGCGGAACCTTTGGTGAGCGAGTTCGACTCGGTCAGTCAGTCACACAGTCCATCCATCTTTTTTAGTCTTTCTCTCCTTCTCCATCCATCAACATTTACATCCATTACTCTTTTCCTCACGGAATAACCTCAATAACACTAATAAATACATAATAATAAATATCTTGGGACAACTCACACGCGGCTATCTGATCCCAAGCTAAGCAAAGCTTGTGTTATGGTGACCAGACAACTGATATACATACTTATATAATTTATAAATACATACATATTATAGATAAATCACACCCAGACACAGAACAAACAATCATGCTCATCACATAAAGTTTGTCCTGGGTGGGAATCGAACCCACGACCTCCGGCTCAGCAGTCAGGGCCACTAACCACTAGACCAACAGGCCTATCAAACTTACTTACACTTACTGAAAAACAAACCTGTTTCATGAACCTTCGATCTATTTCTCGAACTCCTATGCCCGGTCGCCATGTCGTGTGGAAATGTCGAACGACCTCGGCTCGAGATACGGCAGTTGTAAATCACACCCGCACCGCCTCACATCCGTATTCAAGAACCGTATTGACTTAGCGAGTACGTATTCTGATTGTCAATTATCCAGAATAGGCTCTTTGGTCTTGTAATAAAGCAGAATGGATTACTTGTACGAGCGCTGTGTTCGAATGTTGGTAGACGAGAAGTTATGATAGAAGCAAAGAGTGTTTATTGTTGTCTGATTGTTTATGCTACGCGGGTACATCGCTATCGTTTTCAGGGATCCGTACCTGAAGATAAAAAAATGGAAACCGTTTAGAATCACTTTGTTATCTGTCCGTATGTCTGTCTGTCTGTGTGTCAAATAAAACCATGTACTGACTAAAACCCACCCATGTTCTTTCTATTGCCCTTTACGTTCCGGGGCCACGGTATCTCTTTCAAACAACCCGTAACCCCGGCAGGCGGAGGCTCTGGCAGGCCCGCCGTCTAACGCGCCATCGACACGGCCTGTCGTCAATAAACGAACGGACGGTGAGCTACCTATTGCTCACCGTCCACAGACCCGCATCTACGGTGGCTGGGAGTCATCTCGCGGCCACCGACGCCCGGGGCGTCTCCCGCGGCGGCTGGGTTGGTTTGAGGTTCTTGAGGTACTCATACAGGCGAGCGAGGACTATCGCCTCCAGATCCCACGTTGCAAGTCTAAGACGCCTGGAATTGTGAAAAAATAAATCTTGTAAGCAGTCAAAAGATATGGCTGTTTATGTCGCTAGTTTATACGAAAACCTCGGTACGCGAGTCCCAATCAAACTTTTCTAAACTTGTCCTAAGATGCTTCGGGTTGATGCAACACGTTCTTTTTTTGAATAACAGAAAGAAAAAGAGAAATTCCATATATATAATATATAATGACAGATATAATGACGATTGGAAGAAGAATTATTGTCAGCTGACGGTCATCATCCACCTAGCCTTTTACCAACTATGTTGAGGTCGGCTTCCAGCTGAATACCAGTATTTTACATGGAGCGACTGCCTATCTGACCCCCACAACCCGATTAGTACTGGGTAATGCGATACCCCTTGGTAAGACTGGTTGTCAGACTTTCGGTACACTGAGTACCTGTAACGACAGTCAAAGATCTACAAATTACAGCCGGGACCGACGCCTCCGAGGCACAGAAGAAACTTGGTATGTAACGGGTGGTCACCCACCCACAGACCAATCTAGGCAAGCGCGGCTTAACCCAAAGATCCCGAGTGTTTTTATTTATCCTCGCACTCTCTACACTCCTGAAACCGTTTCACATTGATCCTATACTCTATCATTCAAAAACAGCCAATCATTAACACGAAGTCGCGAAGATTTACGAACTTACCCGAATACGTTCCCCGATCACACGATAACAAGCTAGGGCCTTGTGGACGTATCAACGAGCGCTTGATAAATCTATCTGATGGCATTCTTTGCCGCCTCGACCCGCCTCTGTGCCCAGCGCATTACTTTGAAAACATTCTTATAATGAAGAAAGCTGTTTATATGGATGAATGGAAATGTAGAACAGTATGATTTTCTTTATCTACTAGGACAGTTCTTGAAATTAGGTAATTGTCTAAAAAATATTTCTTGGAAACTTTTTTTATATTCACGTCCCGTTTACACTGCAAGCAACCTCGGCTTGTAGTGTAAATAGAACGTGAATATTTATTAAAATAAAAACTCTTAGTACATAATATATTTGTTAAATTAAAAAAAAAAAAAAACATATCTATGGATGATAGTGATTGCATGTGGCTCAGATAAAAATGTTGAGATGAATTTGTGGAAAGACAAGAATGGACAAAGTTAGGAATCAGTATATTAGAGAAAGTTAGTAGGAAGAAAATTTGTAAGGAAGTTGATTGTTTTGGTGCTACAACTTTGTGGCTACATAATATGAATGTTGATGGCTAGAGAGAGAGAAGAAGGGTAAAGAATATATGGATGGGGTAAACGCTGCCGGACGTCTGACAAGAGAGAATGGAAGAAAAAATGTGTTGTGCCAATCCCAAATAGAAAGAGACAAGGGTAGGAAGATAAAATGAATGATACTGATAACGTTTATTGCAGACAAGTTTACTGACTATTGGATAATTATTGTATTTTCAGATCAAAATTAGACGTTAGAATTAATTTACGTTTATACCGCGCACTCGTATTTAAATACCTGACACTTTACCTATTTGAAAGAAAGAAAAAACATTTATTAGTCGCAAATTACGACGAGCAACAAAATAACAAAGAAAAATAAAATAAACATTCAACATGCAAAGTATCACAAACATTTACAAATACATATAGGTATGGGACAAAATAAAAATAGCTTGCACGTCGTGACTGCGACAGATCGGTCACCACTCAGCATGATGCTGTGCCATGGGAGCCCACAGCACAGCGCTGGTTTTCACGTCAACCAATTTTACAATAACCAAACCAAACCAAATCATTTATTTCAATTAGACCAATACGTGCACTTTTGAATGTCAAGAAACAAAATGAATCTACAGTCCCGGTCACAAGGCATAATAACTTGTGAAAGTACTGTAGTTGCCCATTCCTAAGCGTTGATCTATATTAAGAAGAATGGCCAAGAAACTCCATGGACAAAAGGTTCGTCTCACAAACGTTTCAAATACTCTAATCTCCACCATAATAAATAAATAAATATCTTGGGACAACTCACACACGGCTATCTGATCCCAAGCTAAGCAGAGCTTGTGTTATGGTAACCAGACAACTGATATACATACTTATATAATTTATAAATACATACATATTATAAATAAATCACACCCAGACACAGAACAAACAATCATGCTCATCACACAAAGTTTGTCCTGGGTGGGAATCGAACCCACGACCTCCGGCTCAGCAGTCAGGGCCACTAACCACTAGACCAACAGGCCCGTCAACTATCTCATTGACTCACATGACTATGCAACATTCTCTCAATTCAATACTCCGCAAGTACCAGGTGACTGACCTCACTTAAGTATTTACTTTACGCCCAGTTACGTCCGCAAAGGACCTGAAACGATGACGTCATCGCAGTTAAGGGTTCGCACACGTAGCCACTAATCTGTTGCCGTGTTAAAGGGTAGACCCATTTATTGGCCTGTCAATCTCAAGTACCAGGCAATCAGGAGTTTGTAACAGTCTTGATAAAACTTTGTTGTACTCACCACGCTTTAGTACCCAATGAATCGATGGTAGGATAGGTTATGTTAGGTTTTGCCCACAGCGTCTCTCGCGTTACCGTCTGACATTATCCCACGAAGATTTATTGAAAAATGTATTTAAAAAATAATAAAATAATACATTATTTGTACTAAAATAACTATAATCAAAACAACACGGTTGGCGCAGTGGCTGAGCGATCGACTGCTGTGTTGCGTGTCGCGGGTTCGATCCCCGCACCTAACAAATATTTGTACGGCCTACAGGACACATATAGTTGTTTCGGGTCTGGCTGTTTGTGTACCTATGTGAATTTATTTTTTTATAAACGCACCCACGATACAGGAGATTTTCCCAGTGTTGGGCAATGTTTAAAAAAAACTGTTCGTGCTCCAACCCTATCTAATGAATCGTTATGAAATTCATCGGATTGGTTTGTATCCTTTAACAATAGAAACCAATCCCATTCATTTTACTCAAATTGAACTAACACAGAGCACATAGCGGCCAGCATAATTGAATATGAATTTATCACAGTATCGCTGGAGCAAATATAAATATGATATTTAAAGCTAGCGTTTGTTTCAATTCATTTAACGAATAGAGCTTTAGTCGCCATATTTATTTATCATTTCATTTCACACAGAACTTTATTACACTTTGCATCCTCAAATGGATACGTCACCGGTTTTAGGTTAAGTGCTTGACCACAATCTACACGCTCAAAGGATTCGCATGTTGCCACAATTTGTGGAAAACTCATTATATTCTGATAGATAGATAGATAAATCATTTATTTGATGCAAGAAAAGACACAATACAAGAAGGAATATAAAAATTATCACCCAGAAAAAAAGTAAGGTAGACTAAGTTAGATCGACCCATAGGCATTTAGATACATCACATATATTTATTAAGGATTGATCTTCGAATCTGGTTCTTATCGCACTACTGTTGAGTATATTATACAGTGTATTTCACAATCGCGGTATTTTTCATTTATTTCTTCGTTTTTCAATTCCATAAATGCCCATAAACGAAATCCAACGGGATTCAATTTCCCCACTTGTATCAAAATGAATGTACTACCTGCGGACACCTGTTTTTTTTTTAAAAAAAAACGTTGCCCCACACTAGGATTTCTCCTGTGTCCTGGGTGCGTTTACAAACATTTAAACTCACATACACAAACAGCCAGACCCGGAACAACTATCTATAGGAGATACAAATATTTGTTCCGTGCGGAAATCGAACAAATCAAATCGTTTCAATACATTATCTTTTAAAGTTAGCTGTATGTTGTGGTTTGACAGAACCTTCAAATCGACGCAACGGAACTGACGTGCGTGACGTTTTAAACAGACGTTGCATCGCAAGACGCGTCGCAATTCGTATTTAAAGTCTTATCGCCTCAGGTTGTGGATCAGGCATCAAGCGTCATTTTGCGACGCAGCCTTCTCGTATAAAAACATTTTGCAATAAATGTCCATTTTACGTTGCGAAATAAAGTACATGTCATGAATATTGCGCTGAATTATGATGGCGGGGATTTAACCCTTTTGTGGAGGTGACTCCGCAGAGTTTGTAGCTGACACGGGGATAAAACGGCGTTGTTTTCTTTTTAATGAAACCGTCATAGAGTAAGGTTGACTTAAAAAAAAGGAGGAGGTTCTCAATTCGATTGTATTTTTTTTTTATTTTGTATGTTTGTTACGCGATTTCTTCGTCGTTTGTAATAAAAGTCACCGACTTCTGTTTTTGAAAAAAATCAATTTTTATAATTCTATACTGAAAATACTGCTTGTTGAAACAGTTGAACATGGGTGGGTTTAGTCAGTAAAAGTCTGACACTCCACCCCGCTCCGCCTAGAGCGGGGGAAGTTATTTGATAATATCCCACCCAAAAAAAGGTAGACTCGGCCTGTGCTTTCATTAATAACAATCATTCCTTATTCCACTGGTTTTCCAATTATGACCAATTCACACATAAGTAAAGAAACTCTCTCTCGTTGTCAAATATTAAGCAAAGTCGGATGTTGCTGACATATCTACAAATAAGATTTGTTCCATTAACATCAAAATTAATTTCGATGCTGGTTCTCGATGAGAATACTCACCAAGTCTGTAAGCTCCAAAAGTTATGTATGTCGCAGAATAGTTGAGAAAATCTCACTTTTTCTAAAATTACAGTAATTTAGTCTGTTATTAACAATAGAACAGTTGAAAGTAACTTTTGTTGTTTTAGGTTAGCGGTTGCACTCCACTATTTTGTTTTTTGGCGTATGGGAAATCATCAAATAACTTCCCCCACTCTGGGCAGAACGGGGGGGAATGTCAGACTTGTACTGACTAAAACCCATCCATGTTCCTTCTACTGCCCTTTATGTTCCGGGGCCGCAGTATCTCTTTCGAACAACCCGCGATATCTTGCACACCCTCCAGTCTTTGTTTTTCATCATGAGACTAACCTGTTGTCAGAGTTTCATGAAGGCCATGGGCGTCTTGACTTGGCTTAATATACCGTCGAGAACTATTTCTCAGCTATACTGATTTCTAAACGATGCTCCCCTTCACCGAAACAAGTGATAATTATTCAATACGCATGTGAGTCCGAAAAATCACATGCCTGGGGTTCAAACCCAAGACCTATGACTTGGTAGACGCACAGCGCCAGGCTATCACTGGTAACCTTTTATGTTAGCCTAGCAGGCGCAGCGTCCTTGTATACTCATATGGGCATTGTTTACAATTAACCAAACAATTTCGAATAAGAAATAAATCCTTATTAATACTTATTATAAAAGCGAAAGTGATTTTGTTACGTCTTCACGCCTAAATGGCCAAACATATTTTGATGAATTTTGGAGATGGACATAGACTAATGCTAAGCTAAGGCTCATTAAAAAAAAAAGTGATAAAGGGGGAGAAAAAAGGAAGAAATGGGGAGAGAAATATATTTATTTTTCGATCATCGCGCAATTTAAGTTATCGGTAGAACTAAGTAACTATGCCACGCCTACGAAGTCGCGGGCGGAAGCTAGTGTAAACATAACTGGTGAAATATGGGTCTACTAGTAAGTAAACCTCTGCCCACCCTTCGGGGATGTTATGCTTAATGTTATGTTATGTTAGAATATTTGCAAAAATACAATTTTTCCGGCAACCCTGCGACATTACCCACATTTGTACCCGCACCACCCAATACAAAGTGAAGCGCCCAATTCCCCGCAAAGTGAAACCGAGTCAATATTCTAATCGAGCCAAACACAGGTGCGCCGTCGAGCGCTCTCTATTTATCGAGCCAACTCAAGCCTCAGTGGGGATTCGACAGCGACCCGAGTGTTGGTAGCTCTGGTTTATAGGGATTTAGGCAATATGTTGAATAGAGAATAAATTATTCGCAGTTCAAATATTGTAATAGCACTGGGAAGGATTTAAAATTACTGAACAGTATTTTATCCTTATCGCTCAGTACAAAAATGAAGGGTTTTTTTTCATAATCATCTCGTAATTGGTGTTAATTACCTGACATATTCCATTTTTTTTTAATTAGATTACAGCGCAACAAAATATAAATACAAAAACTTACAGATTATTAAGCGCCAATATTAAATTTTATTAAATTAGAAATAATAATAATAAAAAATACAGCAAATTAGTTTTTTTTGGTAGCTCCCTCCCACTCAAAAAAAAACTTTTTTTTTGTGTTTTTGTCAGACTTTTACTGACTGAAACCCATCCATATTCCTTATTTTGCCCCTTATGTTTCGGGCCCTCGTATCTTCTTCAAACAACCCGCAACCTAGGAGCAGAAGACTCGTTGGAAAATCGTTTATAAAAAAAATGGCCTTTAGTGCAACCCCTGGGGTACGACCGGAAGAAACGCATTGCAGGCTTGACTGATAACCGTACGCGACAACAAAGAATATTTGATCCGTTAAATACCAATCCAACAAGGATCTGGAGCCGCCGTAATTTGCGGAATTTAGTCACTAAGACTTTGTGGTCTACTTTGTCAAACGCCTTGCTAAAATCCAGCTAATGAAAAATGATATCTAATAATGTTTTGAAAAGGAAGCCTATTGAAACTTAATTTATCCACTTTAAGAAAGAAATTAATTTTCATTAAAAGAGATCACTCAATATGATTTTCATCCTCATCTCCCACCAATAATAATATGTTCAGCAATCCGCTGCTGCGCTACGTGTCGCGGGTTTGATCCCCGCACGAAACATCTATACTAATATTATAAAGCTGAAGAGTTTGTTTGTTTGAACGCGCTAATCTCAGGGACTGCTGGTTGGAATTGGAAAATTCTTTTAGTGTTGGATAGTCCATTTCTTGAGGAAGGCTATAGGCTATATAACATCACGCTACGACCAACAGGTGCTGAGCAGCGCGGGTGAAACCGTGGGGAACAGCTAGTAGATTTATATGGCCTACATGTAGTCATTCCAGGTCTATTTGTGTGTGTAAGTTCACAGCAGAAAATCCTAGTTTGGGGCAACTTAAAAAGAAACGAAAAAAAGTACCTAAATCTTATGAAATCCTACCTGAACTGAACCTTTATAGTTATTTAATTATTCAAGTCGTAATCAAATAACTGATCACAAATGCACGTATTGCTAATTTGTTTGACCTTCCCAATATCGCGGTAAACAATGTAAATAGAGAGAGGTTTATTAATAAAGAAACCAACTAGCTTTTTCCCTTGGCTTTTCCAAAATAAAAGTCGATTGTTATGCTACAGTAACGTACTACCTTGATAAAAAGTATTCTAAGTTCTATGTCCATTTTTACTTATTTGTAAGCTTCAATTAAAATCGTCTGACTTGGGAAGTGTTAGGTTCGTGATGCTGACTGTCCACTTGAATCGGAAGGCGTCCGCGAGGAACAATACGTGCCATGGTCTGCGTCCTAACTTAAACCAAGTCACGATCTACCCTTTTTCATTGGACATTATCAAATAATTTCCCCCACTTGTCCTAACTGACACCCATCCATGTTCTTTCTTTTACCCTTTGTGTTCCGGGGCCGCGGTGTCTCTTTCGAACAACCCGCAATCCAGGCAGGCAGTGCCTCTGGCGGGCCCCTCTGCTTTGCTCACATCTCTTTGAGGAGCGCGTGGAGTAAAAACGCGCCGTCGACAAGGTATGTCGTCTTACAAAACGGATGGACGGTAAGCTACCCATTGATCACTGTCAGCAGACAGACCTTGGTCTACGGTGGCCGGTCGTCTCGAGGCTTCCGACACCCAGAGCGTCTCCTTCGGCGGCTGGGTTGGTTTGAGGTTCGCCACCTCAAACATCCAGTCACCTTCTTTGCTTTGTTCATCAGCTAATGCGTGGCAAGAAAAGACAGACAGTATATATATATATATATATCCAATATTCATGGATTTTAACATAAAGTTTGTTTTACTTATTAACGAAGTGTTGTCGGATTAGCTTACAGATTAACATAAGCCTCTGGTAATTAAATTTTCGAACGTAATGAAAACTAGTTGCTACATATTTTCAGTGAAAATGGATTGGTTTATAATATCTCTACGAATAATTTAAATGGTAATTTCATGCGTATTAAGTTTGGGTTACTTTGTACGGTATTCATTAGTTTTTAAGGATTTTAAGTCAGATCAGTTAAGATAGATAGAAGATAGAATATTCTTTATTATGTACACCATACAAGTAACAAGAAAAACACTAGACAAACTTAAAAATAGGGTGACACGATGGGCGGTCTTATCTTTAAAAACAATCTTTTCAAAACAACCTTTGGATGGATTAAAAAAAAAGGAGAAACAGTACTGTAGGTAGTCTGTGGCGTAAAATTTTATTAATAAGTTAATTACTATTTATAAAATGAATTTCTATTCTTTTTTTATAAATTGCGTTCTTGACTCATTCAATATACTTAATTCTTTTCAAAACCCGTGGCATATAGCTAAATGATAACAACCGCTCGAGTCGATTTTTAGGTTAAACCGAGCTTGCTTAAGTTGATCTGTGACTGGGGTCCCATGCAATACTGAGTTTCTTCCGTGTCTCTGAAAGCCCGTAAGGCCGTAGCTCCTAGCTGCATTTTGGTAGATCTTCGACAGTCGGTAGGTACTAAACGGGTTGTGGACATCAGATAGTCAGTCGCTCCACATGAGATACTGGTAGTCAGCTAAATCAGGTTAGACTAGAAGCCAACCCTAACATAATTGGGAATGAGCTAGGTATACCGTGGTATATATGATATACGTGGGTATGCCGTATCGACGGCGCGTTAGTGTTCCACGCGCGCTTCAAAGAGATGTCAGCAAAGCAGAGGGGCCTCCTAGGGCCACCGCTTGCCGGGGCTTTTGGAAAGAGATACCGCAGCTCCGGAACATAAAGGGCAAAAGAAGGAATATGCGTAGGTTTTAGTCAGTACAAGTCTGACACTTCCCCCCACTCCGCCCAGAGCGGAGAAAGTTATTTGATAATTTCCCATCCGCAAAAAAAGGCTAGTTTAGATCGATGGTTGGAATAAGGTTGCTTTAGATCGCATCACATGAATCATTATGAAATTCACAAAGCACTATAACCACAAACTAAACTGTCAACGCGGTGACAACTTGTCAAGTTACTGTTTATATTTGAGGTTTTACTCAACAATACATATTTGTAAGCTGAAATATATCATCACGGCACTAATACACAAACGGTTAGATAGAAGTGGACTCGACGCCTTAGAGTGAAAACCTCGTAAGTGTAAAAGAGGTAACTTTTCAGGAGGAAGAACAAATTGTAAATGCAATTGCGTTTTGTAAAATTTTTGTACGGCGTCTTTTATGATTTTTTTATTAATTAATATCGAGATTCAACCCACTTTTATATCCAGAACGGTTTGATAGTATAAGATTGTCCCAAATGCATAAAATTCTACCTACGAGTATTCACGCCAAACTGACAGATGCGAGTATTTACGAGGTTCTCATTTACAGTCATAAATGGCGCTATGAGTATCGAATGAACAAATGAGTCAAATCAGGATATGCGTTGCAAGATTTTCTTCCTAGAAACGCAATAAAATAAATTTGAGCAAAAATGCATTCCCGAGGTTTTCACTCTAAGGCGACGCTTTATGGTACTGGTACACTTCGCCAGTTATGTTTGAGCTTCATGTAATAGGCGAGCATTTGGGGACAAACCTTGACTCACCGGGGTTGCGGGTTGTTCGAAAGAGATACCGCGGCCCCGGAACGCAAAGCGCAATAGAAGGAACATGGGTGGGTTTTAGTCAGTAAAAGTCTGACACTTCCCCCCGCTCCGCCCAGAGCGGGGGAATTTAATTGATGATTTCTCACCGCCAAAAACAAAAAATTCTGGCTCAGCGCTGCCATTGGGAAGTTCCCAACAGAAACCTCCAATAACACTCCCCAACCCCGGAATCGAACGTAAGATGTAAGCAGAAGCGCTTTTGCCTACAAAACTATTGAGGTTTTGAGCTGAAATGTTGATAGAGACAACACGGTTACGCAGTGGCTGTGCGATCAACTGCGTGTCGCGGGTTCGATTCCCGTACGGAACAGATATTGTTATAGCCTACAGATAGTTGGGCCAGGTCTGGCTGTTTGTGTATGTGAGTTTAAATGTTTTTAAACGCACCCACGATACAGGATAAATTCCTAGTGTGAGGCAACGTTTAAAAAAAACGAAGAAGAATAGATAATGCAACATAGTAGGTACATGAGTATACTCTAAACTTATCAATGGGCTTTTCAATTCGAATAATGAAACCGTGAGCCGAAATATTCAATGTTCGGATGATTTCGGCCAAAATCGGCTCAGTTCCGAACGATATTTTCACCTAAATGAACACATACGTGCCGCACTGAATGATCACGTTAAAGTTATTATAAATGTTACTATTTCAGTACCAAAATACAGTCATTTGTTGATAGAGAAATTAAAATAAATAAATATAAATATCTTGGGACAACTCACACACGGCTATCTGATCCCAAGCTAAGCAGAGCTTGTGTTATGGTAACCAGACAACTGATATACATACTTATATAATTTATAAATACATATATATTATAGATAAATCACACCCAGACACAGAACAAACAATCATGCTCATCACACAAAGTTTGTCCTGGGTGGGAATCGAACCCACGACCTCCGGCTCAGCAGTCAGGGCCACTAACCACTAGACCAACACGTCTACATGGCTAATTCCGCGTCTAATTCTGCGGACATGGTACAATTTCTTGTGCAAACATTGCAGAAGGAAATATTGCAGGTAGTTATAACTTTCAGGATTTTAACAAATTAAATATTAGGGCCGTGCAGGTGGGTACATACTGGTGTAAAACAATATGGATTACTAGCTTTTGCCCACGGCTTCGCTCGCGTTTAATTCGGGGTAATACAGTTCCCCTTGCCTGATTTACAGGTACCTGATACCTGTAGTTTTTGCCCTTGCGCATTATTTATTGTAATAGCAATGCTAAGTTTTCCCTTTTCTTCACTCTTTCTCCCCCATATTTCAATCTTTAAAAAAAAATACACTATTTCCGTCTCCAGAGCCCAACTATCTCTGTACAAAAATCAAAATCGGTTTAGCCATTTAGGCGTAACAAACAAACAAACTTCGCTTTTATAATATTAGTATAGAAGTAAGGACTCGAAATGAAGAAGGAGATAGCCAACTTCAAATCATGTCACTATTTATTCATTTAGTGGTTTTTGTTACTGGACCATTCCCTACATTAATGTTTTAATTTGTTATTAATTAGGGGCATTCACAAAAAACTCTCAAGACTAATATTCACTGTATCTCTAGTCTAGTCTCCAAAATAAGAAACATTATACTAATGTCTTGTGTTATGTGTTATTCCAGACTATAATCTATCTCTGTGCCAAATATCATCAAGATCCGTTCAGCCGTTTTGACGTGAAAGAGTAAGAAACATCACATTCGCATTTATAATATAAGTAGGATTGATAATTATATAATAGGTATGGCTTTGTGTAATTATGCAGTTGGTGTGCTTATTCCTATTAATATATTAAAAGCGAAAGTTTGTGAGTGTATGTTTGTCAGTGTATGTTTGTCGACCTTTCACGCAAAAACTACTTAATGGATTTTGATGGTTTTCACAATAATATAGCTTATATATCAGAAATATGATCACCACGCGAGTGAAACTACGCGGTGCAGCTAGTTGTTAAGTAAAAAAACTTGCTTAGAAACACTAGTATAGCACAAAATGCAGCTGTAATACATATTTTACAAGCATTTTATAGCACAATAACTTCCAAACATATCCCAGAAATGTCGAGACTAATTCTAGCTAATGCGTTTCCGTGAACACAGCACAGCATTTTAAGATTATTTACTTCAATTTACTGCATTCTAAGACAATTCTACGAATCACTGTTGTAACACAAGAATTTCTAAGCAGAAATAACTTGCTCTTGGAATTTGGTTTCAAGCATTGAATTACAGAAAATACTTGGATTTTTTTGTGACTATAAAAAGCGCTTGAAGGCTTTTTTAAGGTTAGCGCAATGCGGGGACGGAAGCGCAGAGCATCATCATCTGCCTAGCCTTTTCCCAACTATTTTTTTATATATTTCCCGACCTTGGGGTCGAAGCCGACCCCAAGGTCGGCTTCCAGTCTAACCGGATGCAGCTGAATATCAGTATTTTACATGGAGCGACTGCCGATCTGATCTTCACAATCCGGTTGTAGTGGTGGTGGGACTTTCGGAACACTGACTATCTGTAACGAATGTCAAAGATCTACAAATGACAGCCTAGACCAACAATTTAACGTGCTTTCCGAGGCACGGAGAAACTCGGTATGTAACGAGTGGTCACCCATCCACAGACCAACCTAGGCAAGCGCGGCTTAACCTAAAGATCGACCTGAGCGGCTGTTATTATTAAGCCAGGAGCTCCTGACGAACGGTAGTGCATTGTATCTTATCCCAACGCAAATTCATACATAACAAGTTGTAGCAAGAGATTCGAAATGCACATGTAAGCGAACGCGCCAGTTTGCGGGTTGTTCAAAGAGATACCGCAGCCCCGGAACATAAAGGGCAATAGAAGGAACATGGGTGGGTTTTAGTCAGTAAAAGTCTGACACGCCCCCCGCTCCGCCCAGAGCGGGGGAAGTAATTCGATGATTTCCAACGCCAAAAAATAAACTAAAGTGAACGCGTTATTTAGACTGCAGGCTTTATTTATGCTTGGGTATATTAATTATAGCTGACATGTGACAATTAAATAATGAATTCTTTAATTACATTGTGAGTAATTAAATTGTATAAAATCTGGTTCTTGTAACCTGACAGATGTGTTGCTGGGGAGTTTGTTCCGCCATTTCTTCTTCCCAGCTAAAATACTAGAAAGTGGCGAAGGGTGGGCATTTTTGTGGGACTGCCTCTTGTAATGTTGTTAAGCCATTGCACGTCAAAGGTTTCTGATCATTTCAGAGGGACACTAGCAGGGCAGGAGTGTGGTTTTAGCCGGTTCGAGTCTGGCACTACCTCGACTGTCTCACCACCCTTGAGATAGTCGAGGTGTCCGCGGGGATTTCCTACTCCTTTCAAAACAAAAAAAAAAACATTGCACATCAGGTAACAAACTTGCAAGTCGAGACACCCTACATCCATGCCGGCAATGTTTTGTGATAGCATTTTATATTTGAAAATACGTAGATTATCTTTAGAAGGAACTTTATTAATGCAAAAAAGGTTTGTTTATTTAATAATTTATGTACGCTCAGTTGAAAACACAAGGAAATATCATAACAAAACATAGAGTAGAGTACAAAGGCACAGCTGTTTCAAAAGAAATTTCTACCAGCAGGCCTGCGAGAGGAAATATGAAAAAAAGAAACGTAGACAGTAATGTGTGCGAACAGGAAGAGAAAGGCTTCTAAAATATTGATGTCTTAACTTAAATATAAGTACACATAAGTATAATGATATATATATATACCTGTATGTATTTTAAAAATACGGTTGGCGCAGTGGCTGAGCGATCGACTGGTGCGCTGCGAGTCGCGTGTTCGATCCCCCACGGAACAAATATTTGTATGGCCTACAGGCTACAGATAGTTGTTTCGGGGGTTGCTATACACAACAAGACTCTATTGATTTTAAATGACAAGACGTATGTGATTTTAAATGTTTGTAAACGCACCCACGGTACAGGAGAAATTCCTAGTGAGGGACAACGTTTCAACAAATCTATATTGTAAATATTCACAATTGATAGTAAAGCTAATGCTTTTTTAAATCTAATCTTGACAATGTGTTCTACCAACATACAATTATACACAAATACTCGCGAGTAAAACAGAATGACAAGCAACAGTTTGCTTGGAGCTCCATAAGACTAGTCCTTAAGTACCTACCGCGGCCGAAATTACTCCTAAACACGTTGTAGTGTAGTGCCCAAGTAGGTATCTAATTTCCAGCAGCTTCTTAGACACACGTGTCATAAAGTCGGGTCCTCGCCAAAATGTCACTTTGTAAATGCGTTCTTGATGTGGGTAGTCTCCATTTTATCATAACATCTGCATGCAACGACACGTTCCGTGATGTTGGCAGAATTGTAAGTTATTGTATTTTATGCTGTTATGTTGGGAGACTGTATGCTAAGATCGTAAAGGTAATAAGTTCTGCACGAGATCATCGCTTCTACTCGAGATGGTCGGGATTATTTCTATGATATTTATACGTATCAACGGCATCTTCAGACTGGAAGCCACGGTAGTCATATTGATGATTTTTCTTATTTTTCTGGTGTCAGATGGTCTGACTGACTTTTTTTTTGGGGTGGGAAATCATCTAATGACTTTCACCCCTGTTCCTTCTTTTGCCCTTTACGTTCCGGGGCCGCGGTATCTCTTTCGAACAACCCGCAACCCCGGCAGGCGGAGGCTCTGGGAAGCCCCTCTGCTTTGCTGACATCTCTTTGAGGCGCGCGTGAAACACGAACGCGCCGTCGACACGGCCTGTCGTCAATCGACGGACGGACGGTGAGCTACCCATTGCTCACCGTCCACAGGCCCGCATCTACGGTGGCCGGGAGCGTCTCCCGCGGCGGCTGGGTAGGTTTGAGGTTCTCGCCCTCAAACTCCCGGCCTCCTCCTTCACTAGCATTACTGCTTCGCAGAAGGAGGTGACCGCTTCCCATTCCCTCTCGCTCCGGAACATAGCCTGAACCAGGGCCGGACGCGAGACGTCGCCGCCGCCGATCGCCTCTAGCTCGGGCACGGCGGTGCTCCGCCCAAGCTGGGCAGATCGCCACTGTGTGCTCCACCGTGTCCTCCGGGCGATTGTCACAATGGTGACACCCGGGCGTTTCTTCCCGCCCGATTATGTGCAAGAACCTTCCGAAACTTCCGTGTCCGGTGAGGACCTGCGTCAGGCGGTAGGTGAGGACGCCACGACGCCTCTCCAGCCACTCCTCAAAGAAGGGACTTACCGCCTATATCCGTCTCCAGGGTCCCAACTATCTTTGTACCAAAATTTATCAAAATCGGTTTTGCCATTTAGGCGTAAAGACGTAACAAACAAACTCACTTTCACTTTTATATTAGTAAGGATTGTAACGGCTTCGCCCGGATAGGAATCCGAGTAAAAATGAGGTAAAATGATTCCAATCTGTCAGAGTCCTTCGTCAAAATCCTAGTTGTGGTCGGGTAGGCTCAACCAACGATATGAGTATGCAAAAAGGTCTAATTTGCAAAAATCCAACCTATGTTTTTGTTAACTTTATTTTTATGCTGATGGTACTAGTGTTTATAAACAGACAAATAATGTTCTTCAAGGACAACAGATACATGTGTATCCGTTTATAGGACTACTTTTCTTCCTAGAAAATAAAATAACGCTCGTCTTGGCGAACCTTGTTAACAGACACAACTTATCCGAAAATTGAGCCATTCTTAAAACACGAACCAAAAAAATTACAAAAGAAGAAATAAAAGATTTATGGTCACACAAAGTTGCACAACGCATATGTCGCCACCCGCCAACCCTATTCTGCTGACAGCGAGCTTACTTTAAGGCCACAAGCTATGCGTTTAAGCGACACGCGTCTTGCGACAATAACCTTTATTTTCGGGATCACCAAATAACTTCGTCCGCTCTGGGCGGAGCGGAAGGGAGTGTGAAACTTTTACTGACCCATCCATTCTTTTATCCTTTGTGTTCCGGGGCCTCGGCAACTTCGGCAGGCAGTGGCCCTCTGTGCAACAACGTCTGAGGGAAGAACAAATAAATAAGTCTAAAGGTGTGTACGGAATATCGCGTACATTGGTAGTCATAGTCGGTTACGTGTCCTAGAACGTCGCCTGACTACGCGACTTCAGAACGCACCTTTAGAACACGTCAATAGTTAGCGTGACACTACAAGCAACAGTACTCACACGAAAGAAAAGAGTGACGCGTACGCGTGTCGTTTGACACAAATTGCTTCGCCCGAGGTCATGAACGAGGGTTTAGACTCGGTACGGCCACGCTTGCAATAATTCATTGAGTCAGCACTTCCCTCCCAATAGACGCCATGATGTACTGGTTGAGCCAAACTGTTTATTTTACGTCGACTTCGGCTCATTTCGGGTCACGTCGGCTTTATTCGTCGATCGGGTTTCTTGGATGGTAGATAAAGTGAACGGTTATAGGTTTGGGCTTCTTTTGTTTTTATTTTCGAAGGTTTTGAATAAAGAATTTGGTTTTCGTCAGCATCGTAAAGTTGAATATGTTTCATGAAGAACACTTTTATGCATGCTATTGATTGTTTTTATTTTTAGGGTTCCGTACCTCAAAAAGTAAAAACGGAACCCTTATTGGAACACTTTGTTATAAAATAAATAAATATCTTGGGACAACTCACACACGGCTATCTGATCCCAAGCTAAGCAGAGCTTGTGTTATGGTAACCAGACAACTGATATATACATACTTATATATTTTATAAATACATACATATTATAGATAAATCACACCCAGACACAGAACAAACAATCGTGCTCATCACACAAAGTTTGTCCTGGGTGGGAATCGAACCCACGACCTCTGGCTTAGCAGTTAGGGCCACTAACCACTAGACCAACAGGCCCGTCGTCTGTCAAGACCCTTTATCTCTGGTTCTCGTGGAGGTATCGAACTGAAATTAAAACCGTATACATAACACTGTGGTCTCTTAATGCTGTGAGAAAAAAAAACCTAAGTCTACGCAGTCAAAAGATATGGCTGTTTAGGTTGCAGGTTTGTACGGAACCCTCGGCGACTGACTCGCACTTGGCTAGTTTTATTCTTTCGGACTGTCTCGTAGGTCTTTGAGGACAGGACTTTTGAGGATTAGGGTGTTTTGGATTCTGTTCCTAAGTCATTGTGTTGTTGGATTTTTCCATCGGAGTATTTCTCTGTTCTATTCTGTAGCCTGAATTGGTGCTTCAGTTGATGGCAATAGGTTCGATGTTAGATTGGACTCGGACATGACTGGCGAAATGGAGGTGTAGATACTAACCTAGGTAAACCTCTGATTAATGCTTCAGGCGTAAATCCTTACTAATATTATAAAAGCGAAAGTGAGTTTGTTTGTTTGTTACCTCTTCACGCCTAAATGGCTAAACCGGTTTTGATGAATTTTGGTACAGATATAGTTGGAACCCTGGAGACGGGCAAAGGTTTTATTTTTTTTTTTAAATAAAAAGGAGAAATGAGGGAGAAAGAGGGAAGAAAAGGGAAAACTTAGCATTGCTATTACAATAAATAAGGCGCAAGGGTAAAATCTAGCCAGGTTTGCGGGTTATTCGAAAGAGATAAAGCGGCCCGGAACGTAAAGGGCAACAGAAGGAACGTAGGTGGATTTTAGTCAGTAAAAGTCTAACATGCCTCCCCGCTCCGCCCAGAGTGGGGAAGTCATTTGATGATTTCCCACACAAAAAAAGGGCAACTACAGGTAGCAGGTACCGGTAAATCAGGAAAGAGGAACTGTGTTACCCCGAATTTAACGCGAGCGAAGCCGTGGGCAAAATCTAGTGGCTATACCTATATATTATTATAATTATCAAGTAAAGTATAAGTATAAGAGCCTACAGTTAGTTGGTCCTCCGCACCTAATTTTGTCTTGACAAAGGTGACATTTAAGTGACTACGCAATCCTATTGTCTGCTGTTCTCCACGTTTAATTACGCTTCAAAACATTAACATGACTTTTTGAATTAAATAAAAGGGCCTATAATTAAAAGAGGATAAAGTTAGAAGGCCAAGGAGTGAGTGATGCCGTGACGTCTGATAGGGGAGAATGGAAGAAGAAAACGTGTTGCGCCGACCCCAAATAGAATGGGACAAGGGCAGGAAAATGATGATGATGAAAGTTAGAAGGCCAAGGCTGGGAATAAAATTAGGTATGACCGGTATTTTTATTTAGAACGTACGTCAATCACCTTTGTAATTTCATATTAACGTATAATTAATAATTGAATCATATTGTGGTCACGATTTGATTAATTATTTACATTACACGGTCTTGGTTAAGGTTTTCATATTTATTTGTGGTTGACCATTAAATCAGATATTCCTATATTTTCTGGTTAATTTCATAATACATTCACCACAGCTTGTTCATTGTGAATGCGTTGGTAAATTGATCAATGATGATTTTAGTTACCTAGGTCAAAAATATTTCGACAAAAAGGCAATACGATAAACGAAATGTCAAATCAAATCAATCAAATCAAATCATTTATTTCAATTAGACCATTACAGGCACTTTTGAATGTCATGAAAACAAAAAAAAAATGATGCTGCTACCGTCCCAGTCACAAGACATAATAACTTGTGAAAGTACTGTAGTTGCCCAGAAATTAAGATGTATTTTAAAACAGCTAATAGTTACGTCTGCAGAGATGTAACCTCCACGGGCATATAATATATACGAAGTAACTGGCCACAATATTACAAACAGATACACATAAACACTTAATTAATTATTACAGAACAGTCTCAATGACACTATAAAGCTACCTCTTTGTTTTCCTCTAAATATAAAGCTAACACTTAATAAATCAAATAAAAAAACATTTTATTCCATGCAACACACCTTATAGTATTTACCTAATTTGAAATAAAAATGCAACAAATTAAACTTTCCAGGTTAAATGTATTTAATTAATTAACATTCTAACAAACATACATACTTCACTTTTTATTTAAAAAGATTTTTTTTATTTTAAAAATAATATACACCTTTAATACAATTCAATTTATTTATATTACAAACATAATATTACTGTTCTCATTTACCACCCTTCTTAGGTCAAAGCCTCCTCTAAGGATTTCCACCTTTCTCTATTTTTACCTGTCACCGCTATTCCCGGCTACATGAGTTGAGAACCAATCTATTAAACTATTTGCCAAACACTTAGCTTGCAGTAACTTTCGCACAATAATAGCAAAAACCTTTACATAAACCCACCCATTAAGTTGTTATGTCTAAAAGTAACTACTCACAATAGCCGGCCTCTAATTCCTCGTAAAAGCTTGCTAATTGATATTTCCATGGCAACAACATTCGCGAAACTAAAATTGCGTAAGAGCCCATTATCGTCCGCCATCTGTAAATGTTGCCATTACGTTCCCATAATACATGAGTTATGGGCAAAATTTTACATTTATGGCTTTCTGAGAGGAAACTTGTGTCTGACATTTGTCTTTGACAGCGGAGCTATGTTGTTTTTGGATTTTGGGTGTAGATTACACAACTATCTTATTAGGCCTCGGATTGTGTTCAATATTAGGAATTTATATGATGATAGATGAAAAATGACATTCTAACTTAAGATAATGTAAATTTGTGATTGATTTTATCGACATATTTTATCATTTATAATTTACTAACTTTTTCCCGCGGCTTGGCTCGCCTTAAATTCGGGGTAACAGTTCCCCTTTCCTAGTTTGCAGGTACCTGCTATTTGTAGTTTTTGCCCTAGCGCATTACCTATTTATTGTAATAGGAAAGCTAAGTTTTTCCCTTTTCTTCCTCATTTCTCACTTTTGAAAAAAAGTGAGAAAGGCGATTTATTCATGAAAGATATATTTTGAAATTTTGCTATCGACCTTTACTTGACATAGGAACTACAGCAATGATTCTGAATGACATCATGAACGAAAATCCATGTCAATCACTTCGGAAGTATAAAAAGTACTGCTGTCAGAAAAATTCAAATGTAGAAACACATCTATGTTCATCAAAGTTATCATCAATGTTTGTGAACGGATGGTAGTTAGGAATCTATATAATATTTAGAAAAAAACGGTCAAGTGCGAATCAGACTCGCGAACCAAGCGGAACCCTTGGTTCGCGAGTCTACAAACTTAGGACATAAACGCCCATATATTTTAACTGCGTTGACTTTGAGGGTTGATTTTTTCACATAATCGATATCTTCAAGCGTTCCCATGATAAAGACCCTTGACACACAGACATGCGGACAGCAAAGTGATCCTATCAGGGTTTAGTTTTTTTATCTTGAGGTACGGAACCCTAAAACTCACCTAGACATTTTTTTGGGGTGGGAAATGATCAAATAACTTCCCCCGCTCTGGGCGGAGCGGGGGGGAGGGTCAGACTTGTACTGACTAAAACCCACTAATGTTCCTTCTATTGCCCTTTACGTTCCGGGGCCGCGGTATCTCTTTCGAACAACCCGCAACCCCGGCAGGACCTAGACAACCTCGTCTAACCTTATACTATTTTCTTAAAGGTTAAATTGTTTGTTGATCTTCAATGTACCTAAGATATATTTAATTTACAAAAAGCAATGTTTTACCAAATTCTCTTGAAAGCTATTTATGCCCATTTCAAGCACTGAAGTAGCATTTATTGAGTGAAGGTAACATCATTTATTAAGTGCAATGTTCTACAAATAGAAAAACCAGTCTTCGAAAATGTTTGTTTAAAAGCTTTTAAAGATGAGATTTCAATACTATTTCACTTAAGCTAACTCTTGGTTTCTATACAAGAGTTTGTCCTACTCTAAACTTAAATTAAACTTTATTTACTTCGAACCCCAAAGAGATCTCTGGACCTCTAAATAATGTGAGACCTAGGCACACGATAAGTTTAAGTTTTCAGTAAATCTAACTTGACTGTATCAAATAGGAGGTATCTACTTATTTAAACTTCAGAATCAGACATAACTTTTACATTATATATACAATGTGTCCGATCACTGACTAGCGATATTCTTTGTACTTATATAACAAACATTGTACTAATCAAATTTGTTTTTCACAAAAAGTTGACAAAACTTTCGTCGATTTGCATATTTTTTTGGACTTTAATTTTGTTTTCCCAAGTTAAGTTATTTAAACGATGGACAATATTGTTGCCCTCTGAATAAACCTATTTTCATCTCAGTAAGACCAAAACATTGAGAGATATGATTATTTTATTTTTTGTACACGCATAGAGAATATCTCAAAATGGCTGCCAAAAAGCGGGAAAGCGAATTAGACCCAAGTGTGTATCGTAATAGTATATTAAAACACTCGTTACATAAGTATCTAGAATATTGCTAGTCCATGACCGGACACATTGTATATGTTGATGAGAAAAACGCAAAAACTGTGTTTCGTATACGCCCGAAGCTTCACTATGGAACAACGATAACGATTTTTTAACCTAATGATAGTGATGTTAAAGTTTACTTTTGTTTGCAGCTGCAGCTACGACTACCTGGAAATCACAGAAGTGGGCGTGGACAACAGTAGCGGTGCGCAGGAGTGGCAGCTACACGACCATCATGAAGCGTTCAATTCGGACACTGAGGTAAACACATGTCACTACAGTACATAAGTACAATGCCAAAAAAGTTATACATTCAAACTAAGCAGAACGTCAAAACGCCCACCATTTTTTTCGTTTTTACTCTGAAGTAATGTCAAATTTGTCTAAAAATGGCAACGTATAATACCTACTATTAACCAGGTCCTATACAGTTTATAAAAAAACGTCGCCACTTGGAATTTCTCCTGTATCGATGAATATTCGTAAGCGCATTCAGCGTTTACAAGCATTTAAACTCACATACACAATCACAAACAACGAGACCCGAAACAACTATCAGCAGGTCATACAAATATTTGTTCAATGCGGGAATTGAACCTACGACACGCAACGCGGCAGGCAATAGATCAGCCACAGTACCAAACACGTTGTCAGGTGACTTTTTGACTAACAATATTTTCTGAATTTTGTTTGGTTCGGTTGGTTTTAGTTAGGCTCTATCTTTGAATACCACCCTGTATAGTAATAAGAAACACTGGTACTGCTTTTGTCGAAGTCAGCCGAGTCGAAGTCGAACAAAAATATTTGTATGGCCTACAGAGAGTCGTTCCGGATCTGGCTGTTTGTGTACGTGAGCTTAAATGTGTGCGCGAACGATAAAAATGTTTAAAAACTGACACTCGTTAACTATATTATTGTTGATGCTTTAATACCACCACCGATATTTTTATACAATGAACATCAATATGTTTTCCTAAACAGATTTGGGAAGAAACAGAGACCCAGCTTCCAGAATCGGACGCTATCAGCGCGGGGTGGATGCGGGATGCGCATGCGACGCGCGCTCGACGGCTGTGCGGCGACTGGAGCGGGAAACTGAAACTGTTGCGGTACCAGTCGCGGGGCAACGTTCTGCGCCTGCGCTTCAGAGCAGACCATTCACGGCACTACGCGGGATTCAGAGCGAAGATCACTGTTACTGACTGTAAGTAGATTAATCTAAACTATTGTATTTCACATAAGCCTACATGGATACTTTTAAAACGTCTAGAAAAGTTGCAGTTGGTCGTTTCCTATGGAGCAAAACCGGCTATAAACTCCATGGTTACTCTTTTAAAATCATTTGGATTTTTTATTTTTTCTTCTAAAAAAAAAGTACGTGATTTAAATGACACTGAACCCCACAATACGAGACCCAGTGTCGTGGGGTTCAGTCTCTTTCGTCTAAAGTGGAACAATATACAATCGTTGTTTTAAAATAACAACTTCTTTTACAATATTGTTGTAACTGCGTTAGTACCTATTTAAGTATGAGAGGATAGCGTAAGCTCGACAATAAGATAAGAAGGTAACAAAAGTTGACGAATGTCTAGGAATCTACAGAGTCTATCTCTAAGATCTCTAAGTCTACGCAGTCAAAAGATATAGCTATTTATGTCGCAAGTTTGTACGGAACCCACGGTGGGCAACTCTGACTCGCTCTTGGCCGGTTTTTCAACTTTTCGCTCTGTTCCGTGCGGACGGTGGCTGAACGGAACGGACCGCCTATACGACAAATACAGTTGCTAACTTACACCCATTGTGCACACCTACCTCCTTTAACACCTGAACATAAAGTTCATATTCCTCTAACACCAACAACAAAAGCGACAAAGTTGGCTATGCAGTTAACGTAACCTTGTTAATGAGAACATAGAGTTTATTATTGAATGAAGGAGCGGTAGTGTAAGTTTGTCAAGTAGAATGAGGCAAGTTGAATAAAGCACAGTCTAGTTTTAATTAACCACGACTATGTAAGACTGTTCGTTTCTGTTTCGACGTTTTTTGTTCCGACTTCTCTGGTAGTTTCTTAAGGATCGACGTTGCAAGGCAGTCGCGTGCGCCACGCTTGCAGCAAACTTGTTTCTTGCTCACTGGGTCAAACAGGCAAAAAAACTAAAAGATCGGAAATTCGCCAAGGAATCGCCAAGTCACTGTCTCTGTTAAATCTTTGCACAGCATAGCATTCTTTCAGCTATTAATCAATTTCATCAGTCCAGCTTTAGATGTTTCACTTAATTAATACATTTACTTGAGTTTCTAACAACTAACCTTGTCATTCTAAGAACTAGCCTTATTCAAGCCTACTTTGTCACAATTGAAACGAAAATCCTTACTAATATTATAAAAGCGAAAGTGAGTTTGTTTGTTTGTTACCTTTTCACGCTTTAATGTCTAAATCGATTTTGATGAATTTTGGTACGGAGATAGTTGGGAACCAGGAGACGGACCTAGACATAGGTTTTTTTTTTAAAAGAGTGGATTATGAGAGAGAAAGAGGGACGAAACGGAAAAACTAAATTGCTATTACAATTCAATAAGGCGCTACCAAATTTAACGCGAGCGAAGACGCGGGCAAATGCTAGTTTTAAATAAATAACAACAAAAATCGGCCAAGAGCGATTCAGACAAGCGTACCAAGGGTTCCGTACAAACAGTCATATCTTTTGACTGCGTAAACTAGAGGGTTGATTTTTTCACAGCACAAAGGGACCACAGAGTTGAGTATGTGGTTGTAATCTCTGTCCTCCACACGTTCCCGAAATAAAGTGTCTTAACAGACAGACAGACAGACAACAAAGTGATCCAATAAGGGTTCTGTGTTTTCCTTTTGAGATACGAAACCCTAAAATTACTGTATTGTAGAACAGATATCAGAACCTAAAACAAAAAAAAAAAACCTAATAAAAAAGTCACCCTTTATTTATGCAACTTTATCAAAACTTAATACTTAATCTATCTGTATTGGAACAAAAACATTATATTTCGTACGTAAATAGCTACATTAGTTGCAAAAGGGAGACAACAGAGCGTTCCAGATCTATAGGTAAACTTAAACAAAAAAAACTGTAGAGTGGGTACGTCTTGAAACATATCAAGCACAACCATCTATACGATTTTGTGAAGGTACGTCTACCTATTTGCGCTTCCGACGTTGCATGAGACGCACATGTCTCATCTAACTTCATTTTCACGTTCTAGTACAAATTGACAAGTGACAGACATGAGATAGCTATCCTAATGTAATTTTAAACTATATAACTCCAGATTTGACGTCTACCCCGATCTTTTTTTGATACGATCTCTTTGGAACAAAAAAAACATTTTGATTCCCCTGTCTATCATTGTGACGATTGTCAAAACGGCAAATGTCGTGATAGCTAATAGCTTCGAAGACCATGTGTCGAAGCTCTCCTAAGGCGCGTCGCCCACACGACCAAGAGTCGAGAAATAGATAGAAAATCTTACATCAGAGTCACGCCGCCACGAGATTTTCTTTACAAATGTCGTGTGGGCGACGCGCCTAACGCGCCCGCGCCGCGACTGCGCCTCGACTCTTGGTCGTGTGGGCGACGCGCCTAACGCGCCCGCGCCGCGACTGCGCCTCGACTCTTGGTCGTGTGGGCGACGCGCCTAACGCGCCCGCGCCGCGACTGCGCCTCGACTCTTGGTCGTGTGGGCGACGCGCCTAAGACGTTTGGAACAAAGGCCTGATTCAGAAGGGTCTTCGATACGGCCCGCATTGTGAGGAGGTTCTTGTCTCTAGAACTCTAACCACTGGTAACTTGGACCCTGCTTCTAATCCCGGCTACTAACTACTATTTTATCACATTTTTAATGTTATTTTTTTTTTAAATGTTATTATTCATCATTTGACAAAATATATTCATAGACACAAATACAGATGATAAGTAATTCAAAGAATCAATAACTCATTCTAAATAATTATACTGACATAAGTAGTCACATTCAATATACATAATTACAATTAATGCTCATTACAATCAAATCTAAGGTTATTCAATTAAATAGAATTTCTCTTGATTGTTCCACGACAAGAGCATTAAAAGCGCTTTTTAAGTGTAATATATTAAATTCTGCTACTTACATTATCCAAGAACACCGTTTCGTGAAGGAGGTTAATTCTGCAAATCCATTTCATACGCAACTTACATAATTTATTATACCAAGCAAAATAACATAGGTACCCCTTATTGTTAACCAAACCGAATATGATACGACAATACAAAGCATTGCACGATCCACTGCCTCTTCAAACTAACTGGTAACATCATTTTAATGAACTAACTGTTCAATGTATACCGCGCGTTATGTTTTGGCAAATTATGTGGGTTTAATCAGTAGCGGTAACGGGACCGCGTAATAAGCTCGGTTTGAAGCCAAAATCCTCAACAATAATGGTATTAACTGCAAGCAAAGCCGTATAATATGTACAAAGATAATATCTAGCGTTAGAGCAAGCCTGCGTAACATTGGAAATTTAATAGGCGCCGAATTTTATGATAATTTACTGTCTGGCCTCCAGACTCTAGGGGCTAACGTTGGCCGTGATTTTAGTCAAATATTAAGTTTATTTCTGAACGATTTTTTATGAGGATTTAAATAGAGTAATAGAATCTGTATCCACTCATTTGCACCTACTATGTCATTTATCCTCTTCTGATGACTCTCTCTTGATCTGAATGATTCTGCAGATGAGAAAAATACTACATAACTTTACAAGATTGTATTTGTAGATTTTGACCCGTACAGTATTAGATTATATATTATACATTTATAAGCCAGTACATGATTTATTAATTTATTTAGCTAAAAAATTAAAACAATTTAACATAAAATCTTTTCCTCCACGGATCTTCAAAACTCATCCCACTTGATACAATCCCTCGAAGGTCATTCCGAAATTCGAACCCCATACAACCCTGTATCTACAAAAGCCTATATATCTTCGATTTAGTATCACAACATCATCCAACTTGTCACGGGGAATATATTGCTTTCGCTGACAATGCGAAAATTTACGTCATGTCGAAACGTGTCGTTAGCAATACAGCCTGTTCGATGACAGGGCATCTGACAAGTTTGTCGCTGTCAATGGATCTGAATGAGGTTAAATATGACTTGTTGCTAACTAATCTGTTTAGGAATTACTTAGAAGTATGACCAGTAGGCCTACCATGACGTCTTAAAGCAGAACTTATTCCACTGAGGGAAAGAGATGGTGCTTGACAGGGTAAGGTAACAGGTTTCAGTAATGGCAAAGATTTTACTAGGGTTTTTGAATTGAGACCATTGGTTGGAAAATCTAAGGATTTTTTTTCTGTGGTTGGAGCTATCTAAAAGCTTCTGTTTTTGCTGTAGTAAGGTTTGTTATAGAAGATATTTGTATCAAAACGTTCACCATACTCACCATATTTATTACCTGATGATCTATTATATTTTGTCTGACAACACTGTAGGTACGTAATGAAATTGATGACAAAAGTAGATAACGAGATGGAAAACGAATCGGAAGCAGCAGTATAATTGCCATTTTAATCGAAACCACTAACCAGTAGGTATACCTTTTTTATCCATTGTCTACCATTCTCTCGCTTCTCCGCTCATTACCGCGTCTTCGTTCAGTACCCATTGTACTGAACGAACATCAGTACTGGCACGTAACAAAATCAATAAGCAGCTCTCGAAATTCAAAAGTCCATCATCCAACTCTATGATTCTCTACTGAGTGAGCTAAATTCATAACATTTCCGAACTAAAATTTGAATAACGCTGCTGGCATTCCTTTCGTTAGCGAACGAGTGAATGGATGAATGAAACTAGTTAACGAGGAAGCGCATTTTTACCGACTTTTTTTCCTGAGAGCTGAACTGTTGAACGTAATTTGATCTAACGAGCACCTTTGAAACGTCAGGTTGGTAAAAGCATGTTTAAGTACATGTGACGTTTTTGAGAGCTTACTGCATTATAACTGTCTTTGTAAGGCTTCCAACTAGGGCTGCCATAACGCCGGAATTATTCGGATAGCTCCAGAATTTTTGCTCATTCACGTCCGGATTTCGGGGGTATGCTGCATGGAGTGACTGCATATCTGACCTTCACATCCAAGTTACTTCTGGGTAATATGATACCCTTTCGTTAGACTGGTTGTTAGACATAAAATGACACTGACTATCTATAAAGACTGCCAAAGAGCTATATTTGACAGCTAGGACCAACAGTTGTACACACGGCGACAGATCAACCTATACAAAACCAGTTTATGCGGATCTCTCATTGTACTTGAAATTTATGGTGTACGATCCGTTGTTGAGAGAGCAGCATAAACTGGTTTTGTATAGGTTGATCTGTCGCCGTGTGTACGTGCTTTTCAAGTCACGAAGGAAACTTTGCACGTAGGTAACAGGTGGTCAGTTGGTACCTTAACCTTAAGATCGACCCGAGCAACTGTTACTATTTAGACACTAGCTCTTTTTGTGTTACTTTACTGCATTTTTATCTCACCTGGAGTAAACGAATCATATCTAGAGTAAAAGAATATCCGTTACCTACACAATCGAGGTTTTCACAACATCCATCATAATTCCTAAAACCAACACGCCCAAGATACTAGCGATACGAAAATTAATCAGCGGTGTCCTCCCAGGACTTCGCAATTAAGTATTCAAACATCAGGAAACTTAAACATAACAAAGCCCGCCCGAGATTAGGCGTCCCTCCCCCCACCCCCTTCCATTTTACCGGCCATCTAATATTTATAGGGGGCGCGTCCCAATTAAAACTCAAAAGTGTATACACCAGCACAGAATCAGAGTAACCAGTATTCTAGTATCAATATTTTTTTTTGTTACTGTTATTAGTGAATCTTTTTATGCTTAGCTTATTTCTTTTGCACTATGGTCCTAGTTTATCACCTGTGACTTCTTCACTGCAACTGTAAGCGGGCACACCCGTTAGACTAGACAATTTCTTATTTAGGCTTGGATATATTTTTATTTTTATATACATAATTGGTGTTTGCTAGCTGACATGTGACAATGAATGAATAATTCTTTGGAATGAATAATTTCAACGTCTGTCAGGTTGTTCCGCCACTTCTTCTTCCCAGCTAAAACACTAGGAAGTGGCGAAGGGCAGGGCGTTTTTGTGGGACTGTCTTTTGTAATGCGCATTCAAAAAGGGCTGATCATCAGCCTAATTTTAATAAGTGACTTTTGATTTTGAAATATGTTTGGTCTCTATTTGTGGTAAAAGGCATTCAGAAGTTCATTTCGTTTGTTAAGTTTGTCTACTATCTAAGCCTTAGATAGTAAGGAGTATTGTCAGGTTTTAGCAACCAATATGTTTATTTCACGGTTGGACAAAGATCTACCCCACGCTTTACCAGTTTTGTTTGTTTCAACTTTATTATCGCCCAAAACAAATAATTGAACGCAACTTTTTCGTAAGATTCCCTTATTTTAGTTGGTACGACATTTTGTAGTATTTTTTTTGTAAATAATTCTTTGTTTTATTTGTTTATTGGGAATGTAAGGACCATGTGGGTCATTTGTTTTTTTCCTTTTGTTTGTAATTGAAGATAGCCTGCAGTATAAGTATTATACACAATGTCTTATTTTTTATTGTTTGACGTGTCGTTGAGCTCATTGAGTTATTTTTGAGTCGAGCTACACGATATTGTATTGTATAACGGGCTGGTGTCCGCAACTCCACGGTCTCCACGTCTGAAGCGAGTATTTTGCATATGGGAGCTCCAAGATAACGCTTGCACTAACTGGACAGGTCCACTCAAATCTGTGTGGTTCTTTCTTAAGAAGACTATTTTAAACACTAATCTACATAGTCCTCATGTAAGCTAACAAAGATTTTTGGTTGTACCTTAGAAGAGACCTCTGAGTTTGTTTCGGCTCTCTTCGCAGAGTAATCGGGAACGTAACACCGGCTGGTGTTGCGTACCCGA
The DNA here is from genome assembly GCA_958449745.1 of Ochropleura leucogaster. NCBI lineage: Eukaryota > Metazoa > Arthropoda > Insecta > Lepidoptera > Noctuidae > Ochropleura > Ochropleura leucogaster. The sequence continues at coordinate 16,674,704 of OY288216.1, forward strand.
TTACTCTCTCTAATCTAGTTTTAAAAATATTGACACATAAAAGTGGTCCTAAAAACCTACTTGCAAAATAAACATAGTTTATTATTGATGCAAGCATGGGAATACCCTGGGTCAGGCTAGCACAAGAACATGGAATTTGTAACAAGCGAAAAGAAGCGTTTAGCCAGCGGTGAGTGAAGTCGGGCTGTGAATTATATTGATGATGCTGTGCTCCCTAATCTTGTTAAACAATGCCACAATAATAAAAAAACAACACAGTTCCCAAGCAAACACAATACCTAACCATTTTGCGGATAAGAAGAAATATAACTCCAATAATATAAGTACATTAATAAAGCTTTAATGCGGTTATAAAAGTCAAATGAACGACTATTAATTGGGCACTTACGTGGAGGTCGTGGACGTTGGTAGGCCGGGGATGTCGGTAATTACAGATATTTTTAAATACATTAATTTACCTATTGATTTTATCTCCTTTTGTGTTGGGAACAAACGTTTCGTTTTTCTTATGTTGTTCTTAATTTTGACATTGTATTCGATTAACATTATAGATTTTAACATTAAATTAACAAATTTTAATGTTAAAGTGCATATTGGGGGACATTTTTGTAGTACCTTTCTGTGTAATGGAAATATTTGTCCACATATCGGCTAAACAGACTCGAATGACTTAATATTTTGCATGCTTTTGTATGTATACAATGTTTAAACAAATAAAGGAATCTTAACCTATCATATCTAACAAGACATTAATCATATAATTTCAGCAGCTTAAAAAGCTGATAGAATTTCATGTTCTCTAGACCCAAGAGAGTAAAATAAACATCCTGTGTTAATGGAGGAATTCACCAACAATCAAAAATACTTAAGGCGCAGTATTATGTCGTTGACCTTGTTCATACATTTTGACGTTGGAATTTACTGCATACGTTTGTCGTAAAAATACAAATAAATTTGTATAAAATTAAATATTAACTATTCAATCAAAAACAATCCATCATTGAACGCAGTATGGCATTGGAAATTTCATTGTATACTTTTGATTATAATTACGATTAATATTGAAGAGATAAACTGCTTTAAAAGAGAATTTAGAGGTGTGTTTGAATATTTTTTTTACACATTTTAGTATATTTAATTATAATTTGAATTCCATCAATGTATGCAAAAAAACCTTAAAAATATCATATTTTTTTCAGTGATTAAAATTATGTATGGTTTAAGAGATACACTGCGTTAAAAAACCTGATTTTTGGCCGTTCTCAAGAAATCTTCACCTTAAGACAAATTAAAGCTACTTACTACATTTACAAACATCATTTTTTTTTTAATCACGCTTAAACTGTTTTTTTTTATAGTGATCCTAGGTAAAACCGATATAAGAATCTACAGACTTGTCTAGATAGGACGGCAGCACCGTGGTCTCGTGCTGTCATGAATGTATGCACAGCGAGGCTCAGGGGTGTCCTATGTGTAGTCGCCCCAGGGATGTGCCTTAACAGGCGTTGCACAGAGGGGGCTCCGGGCAGGTCTATTAAGAGGAAACGGGGCCTCCTCTCCTGTGCAGATGGTGATCACCGGGGTGGTTTTAGTCCGGTAAAACTCCCAGACTGTCCGGTCTTCTCCCCAAAGACCGGTCGCCTTTTGAAGGTTTCCCCCGACAACAAAACAAAAAAAGGTAACGTGAACTACGAATGGTATAAACAGAATATTACAGAATATTAGTCAACTCGACTACTGCGCGCCCTTACACAGCGCGGAGTTTATTAAAATTTGTCGTTGACAACGTGTCGTGATGTCGCACCCTGTGTTTCGGCCTTTGTGACCACTTCGCCATTCAGCTAATGAATATATCCGAACGGCCTTATTCCCACGTGGCGGACAATTGCGCGCGCATGTTTTAATTAAAACACTTTTTAACGCTCGCTTAGAGTACTAATTAAGTGCCGCCAGTTTATACTAGATCTTGCTTCTTTTATGTAATAAGATAGAATACCATCGTTTCGCGCTAGTGTTGTTTAAACGGCGGAGAATACATACTTCATAAGAACGTGTTTTCTTCTCTTGAGAGCGGAATATTAAAAAATCTGCTCTTCATTTTGTTTGGAAGTTTTAAACAAGCTTGTTTATATAACTACTCAACTTCTTCGACACGTCCGCTGCTCGTACGTGTGTATATTTTGTCGATTTTCTGGGTTTTACCGTACCACTGACGTGTACGTGTTAAGAGAAATGAAATCGTTGCACACACGGGAAATCACCTGCTTTATACCCTTCAGTTTTGCTGCCTGAAGCGGACGTGTCCCGGTTCGTTTTGCCACACAATATTCGACTCTTATCCCTCATATTACAGTAACGAATGTCCCCAAAATTGGGTACATTACACCTGCCAACAAGATTACCCGGTCCATTGCGCAGCAACTGCCGGTGAGCCCCGATCACTGAACTTATAAATATTTCATGCTCCGCTGGTACAGGTAGCGGCTCGACACGACAACATTCCAGTAGGTAATGCCGTCATTCTTCGTGTCATTTAGGTTTTATGACATTATTAGAGGTTTAGTTATACGAGAAACTATGATAAATAAAGAGCAACAACTTAGGAACACATTGGTGTTGCCAAAATGAGCGGGATCAGTATTAAATGCATTCAGTCGCAGCTATTCTGAGTTGTGGAGGTCGGATAGGCAGTCACTGTAAGTAAAATACTGATATTTCAAGCGCATGGCACTCTTGGGCTGCAGGTGAAAATCAGCGTCAGGTGGTGGGCCTTTGTTGCCATCTGGCATTATGCTGAAGATGTCATGGTAACCCTTTTGGGTTGCCATGACATCTGATAGCAGTTCTTATTCCTGTGTGAGAAAGAGATGGTGCTAAACACACTGTATAGCTCTGTCTCTTTCCCTCAATGGAAAAGTTCTGCTTTACGACGTCATGGTAGGGTAGCTGAGACCCTTTCGGCATTGTTTACTTTATTTAGTTTAATTTTAAAGTTTTTTTTTTGTTAATAATGCTGATTTAACTTTTTTTCTTTCTTTTTTTCTATTTAACTATATTCGGTAAGGCTGGAATACGACCCCAACGCATTTGGGAAAAGGCTAGGCTGATAATGATTAGTCGCAGTCATTATACAGATCGGAATGAACCGTAGTAAAGCACTAATAGCCATAACAAAGAGCACAGCATCATTTATTAATTACTTAAATGCACGAACAATGGAAAACAAAGAAGAAAATACACGAGAGTTGTAATGAATTTATTAAATTCAGAGTGAAACTTACTCGCGAAAGTAAGCTACATCTTGTTCTGTTAATTAACATGGAGAATGTTCCTGAATAAAGGTAAATGAATGAATGAATTTACAGCGAATTCTTTTTGTTCACAGCTCAATCGTGTATGGATTCGAAGCAAGTGTTATTCAACGGGCACTGCTACCTCTTCTCTGGTTACCCGAAAGCATCTTGGGCTACCTCCAAACAGGTATGTTTATGACACACAAGACAAAATATCATAGACAAAGGCTTAACCAAAATTGGAGATCAATTTTTATAATGCATCCTGTATAGTAAGGGACCTTGATGCATAAACGATAACTACTTACATCATTCTGAACCCAGTAAAAAACTGCCGTTGCATTTTGACAGTGTTAGTATTTCACTTTTGTATGAAACAGCAGGTTTTTTCCCAAGACGAATTACTAGAAAATTCCACACAAAATTTAATTGCCGATCACGTACCAACAGCACTATAACACCAATATTATATTTCGTGACTATTCTTGTATCAAGAGGCATTCCCAAGATTGTAAGTACTCGAATAACACTGGAGATAAAAACAACTGGACCCTCAGTGGTAATCTTCAATGATTTATATGCTTAATCCCTTGTCAAGTACTCCAGACGGAGTTGCTGCAAAGGAAAAAAAACGAATGCCGCAGTACGTCTGTTACTTTTTTTTGTATTTTGTTGATCAGTTTTAAAAGTTACTCTTGTAAAAAGTTTTATAGATTTCAACCATAATTATATATCGGTTATAGATCGGTTCACAGTCTATGGTCGTCTGCTCGAAAGTTTTTAATGGAACGTTGCCCCACACTAGGAATTTCTCCTGTACCGTGGGTGCGTTTACAAACATTGAAACTCACATACAGAAACAGCCATACCCGAAACAATCTGCAGGTCATACAAATATTTGTTTCGTTCGGGAATTGAACCTGCGACACGCAGCGCAACAATCGATCTCTCAGCCACTGCGCCAACCGTGCCGGCAAACCGTCGACCGTTGGCTGCGAGTGACGGTCTGTGCAGAGACAGTCAGACGAGATAGTTAAGATCTAGTCTTCTACACCCCGCTGAATTGTGTAGCGAAAATTATGTTCGACGCAGCTTTACGTTAGATGTTTCAAGCCACCATTAAGTTTAAACTGCCTAATATTATTTAGAACTGACTATCTAGAAGCTAAAATAATAAGAATAGGGAACGAAATGTTGAGATTAAAGACATGAAATACATTAATTATCCTGATTTTAAAGCTAACCCAAGTAATTAATGAGCCATATCTCATGACACAATTTTCTCGCAAGCCTCTGAAAGTAACAATAATTAAATTCAGTAAACATCAACAACATCCACGACGCTTCACTAGTCTCACAAAGATTGATTACACTTTACAAGTAATCAGAACAACAAAGTTGTGAAAACTTTTGTTTCAGTTCTGTTGCTTGTTAAATTATAATTTTCAGAGAAATAATGGAAGGGTTTAGCCGTAATCCTTTTTGCTGAATTCGTTTCGACCTCGACGCTTTACTACGCCATTACGTCTGTTGTGCTTAGCGACAGGTCCCTGATCGCCTTATTTATCATCGTGACAGCCCTATCTTTTCTCTAGGTCAACATCAAGAGACGGACTGTGTCTCGTTTTTAACGTGGAAATTTTCATATAAAAATCCTTTAACGATCCATATCATTATTTAGAGTCTACATAATGATATAGATCTTTACAGTTTACTACTACTACAACTAGTCTGCCTAATGCAACGTAACGTAAACAAACAAAAAAAAATTGTTTGTAGAAATACGTGTATTTTATTTTTTTGTTATCATCTCCAAAAAATCAAATAAATCCCAGTTTATCAGTGATAGAGGGTTAAATATATCTTCAGAAAACATGAACGGTGTAAATTACTTATCGAAACATCTAGTAACATTTGAGTTACTGTTTTTCTTTCACAGGTATGTGAAGGCTTAAACATGCATCTATCATCAGTGCACACAGCGGACGAAGAGCGCTTCATAGTCTCAGGTATCCGACAAGGCAGCGATTACAGCGCTGGCTCAATTTACTGGCTCGGAGCCCGCCAAGGGGGAGAAGAAGGGGACAGCTTGAGTTGGATCGATGGAAGCGCTGTAGGGTATCAAGGATGGCCGCCGTATAATGACACTGAGGAAATCGAAGATGCCTGTTTAGGTATTCAGGTAAGTTCCCGTTGTCGTAAAGTTTGCAACTAACAGAGATGTGACTTCTAAAGTCTGACCGTTACATCAGCCGTGTTGGTTTTTCTAAAACTTTTTTAATTTTCTTTATGAACTACTTGCTTTTGCCCACGGCTTCGCTCGCGTTAAATTCGGGGTAACACAGTCGCTCTTGATTTTCAGGTATGTTTCGTTGGTGTGTACTGACTTTCCTATCTTGAAAACTGCGAAAAGACCCATATAAAATTTCATTCCCTCAATTCCAAAAAAGATATGTTTTTGTTAGTGACAAATAGTCCGCATATCAATTTTTAGCTTACTACCTTAAAAATTGCGGAATGCTCCATACAAACTTCTACCCCATATTTTATTTTATCTTCATACCCAATTTCGTTTCGCAGTTTAAGCGTGAAGGAGTAACAAACAGGCCCATACAAACTTTCTCAATAAGTATGATATCTTGTCTAAAAATGTTGAACCATCTAGTTCACGGGCAATAACAAATCTCATTATTACGAAATCTTTTTAGTCCATGTTTATATCTAACTAGCTGTTCCTCGCGGTTTCACCCACGCTGCTTAGCACCTGTTGGTCGCAGCGTGATGTTATATAGCCTATAGCCTTCCTCAAGAAATGGGCTATCCAACACTAAAAGAATTTTCCAATTCCAACCAGTAGTCCCTGAGATTAGCGCGTTCAAACAAACAAACAAACAAACAAACAAACTCTTCAGCTTTATAATATTAGTATAGATAACAAGTTAACCCCGATTTAATAAATCTGCACGTTTCCAGTGGAAGTCATCACCGGTGCCGTCACTACCAAGCGGGTTGTTCTGGACGTTACACAAATGTGGGATGACGGGCGGGTATGTGTGTAAGCGACGACTGAATCCAGAACATATCGTGAAGAACAGAACCGTTGAAGGCATTTCAGGTAAGCAAACGCCAAAGGAGAATGACCACGACAATATGGACCACGGTTCAGAGTTGCATCAATTCCAAAGTTGTTTTAGATGGTTTATAAATTAACGAAATAACCATCTACAATTGCTTTTTTGGAATCAAAACCCGCATTTCCAAGTTTTTTTAGAAAACGTAACTTAACCTCAAAATAGAAATATCCGTCGTGTATAGAGGTAAGTTTATAGGTCGTAGTTTGGAGAGCAGATTAATTAGCATATCTGATGGGATAGAGACTTAAATAAATCAGTACTTTACCTCGATCAAAACAAAAAAAAAATATTTAAATCGCAATGAACAAACTTAGCATGCAACACGCACAATTATCATTGGACTTTTTGACAATGACAAATTCAATTTAAGACACCAACACTAATGTTGCCACTTTAGATTTTAAATAAAAATCGATTACTCGAATAAATACACCCGACACATAATTATTTCAAATGACTGAGTTAGTTCTATAATCATTAATTTATTAAAAAGTTTCGATTTATATCAAACCGAAGCAAGATAATTTAAAAAAATCTATGCAATCATTCATTTGTATCGTTAGCCAACAAAGTGAAATTGGTTTTGAAAGCAAAATATTAATACGACTACTGTGTGTGTGAAATACTAATTATTTCACACCACAGTAGTATCATCTCGCTTTATTATTTATAAAAACCTCGCGATTTACCTTTCCAATGACTTTACATTTATATTAATTTGTAATCGTATGCAAAAAAATCGATTACAGTTCTCAATATATTTACTTATTTTAACTATGACAACACTTTAACGTCAGAATAGCCGGCAGTAGGTAATTCAATCATTATCAAAACAATTTCAAAACTTATTAAGTTTACAAAATAAACCCCTATACAAAATTGGCATTCTAATTGCAGAATGTCTTCAAAAATAAAGAAAATAATTGTGATATAATTTTTATCTTGATGCATGAGAAAAACTAGTACCGTTGATGGTCATGATCCTTTAAAATTTCTGAGACTGCTCGCAACCGTATCAAACGTAGGCGAAGCAAAAAAGTATGTAAGGATTGTAGAACGTAGCGTTCTGCAGTTACTGCCTCACCCCATGTATGTATGTTTTGCAGTCACTTGATGTACACCTGCAAACATTATTATACCTATATAGTTCTAAATCAAACTGTATTATAAACCCCTAATAAAACAACATAAGAATACACTTGTGTGGTCTCAGATGGGCGCTTTAGAGGTATGAAGAACAGGGTGTAAAGTTCTCCACCCTCTAAGGAAAAGGGAGGATCCTCCGACCAGACGGGTGTTGTGTCTGGCGGGCCACTGCCCGACAGTTGTTTGTCGGGCGCTCGTATATATGCTAACTGCGCGTACAACTTTGCTTGCGCGATGTAGGAATCTTGCCGTTAGTTCTTCCGTGGCTGGATAGATGGCGCTGTAGGTCACTTGCATCTTTGTGTCGCTACATCACTCCCCCCCAAATACCCAAGGTCGATTGGGTTCGGGGCCGGCGCTGTAGGTCCATTGCGTGCGTCGGACGTAGTACAGCCCGGCGTCGTGGCTGACTGCCGGCGTCGACCAGGAGAGGATCTGCGTCGACTCTTCAACCGTCGGGAGTGCAGTGTGCTGGCGCCATGGTCGCTGATGAGGCTTCGGGGGCTGGAGGGAGTGATATGACGATGGTGACGTCATGATGTTCGAAGGCTGCGTTGACGTCCAGTCGGGATCACGTCGGGGTCACCAATTTAGAGGAATGAAGAACAGGGTGTAAAGTTCTCCACCCTCTAAGGAAAAGGGAGGATCCTCCGACCAGACGGGTGTTGTGTCTGGCGGGCCACTGCCCGACAGTTGTTTGTCGGGCGCTCGTATATATGCTAACTGCGCGTACAACTTTGCTTGCGCGATGTAGGAATCTTGCCGTTAGTTCTTCCGTGGCTGGATAGATGGCGCTGTAGGTCACTTGCATCTTTGTGTCGCTACAGCGCCATTGCAATCCAAGTGGCGCCCAGCATGGGACAAATAGACGAACATACTAAACTTGTAATTTATTTATTTAGTATCTCATCGTGCAGCTTCGACTGCTTTGAGTTCGATAATTATCACAGAGAATCTTACTACCGGAGAAAACGTTATATCTGTGGGCCAAAATTCATCACAATCCGTCCAGGCGCGAAAAAACATCCATGAATCCATCCACCCTTTACATCCTTCATCGATGTTTTTGCGTACGGTGGACAATTTGAATGAATGTGAAGGGCGGGGCGTTTTTGTGGGACTGTCTTCTGTAATGTGACGTTCAAAAAGTGCTGATTATCAGCCTAATTAGTTTTGATTTTGCAAAAGCAAAATACAATTATATTTGAATGATATCATCATATCACCAGACAAACTACCCAAGTGTTGAATATTAAAATGCATGTGTTTGATTTTTCAGGAGTACTTACTAGTCCCAATCACCCTGGCATCTATGACAACGACCTGGATTTCTGGGTGCACGTAGTTGGGCCTGCAGATACAAGACTGGTATTTGTTTTCGATAACGTGGACCTAGAATACCAAAAGGACTGCCTTTACGATTTTGTTGAGGTAAGCTCACCGATTTATTATTTTCCTTCAACTGAATATAGAACATAGGTAATTCGAAAAATTAACGAATTCTCCGTCTACGCATTTGTCATTGATCCGTAATTAGCATAGAAATTAAAATTACAATACGCGCCATTGGAATAAGCATGATAAGTATTCAAATCACCGAATTACCAAAACGTTCCTGAACGTCGTCGTAACATATTTTATGTAATTTAAATAATCAGAATACAGGTAATCGACCTATAAAAAAAGCATTAGGAATTGCTATTCGGAGTCTTTTGCCGTAAGCTGTAGCATTTTAAGAAATTAATAATTTGCGAAACATCGTACAAATTGTAATTTAAATTCTGTCTGATTGTTCACATTGAAGATTTTCGGGATGTAACAGTAATCGTTTACATACTTTTAATAAAAGATATTTAAAAATTACCTGCAAAATTTTAAAACAAAGTTTTATTTACAAATTACGTTTTAGCTTTAACCTAAAAATGGTGTCGATTCTGTTATCAATAACTAAACTAAAAGTGCTCTAAGAATCACAAAAAAAATGTTTGTTAATGTCAAACGACGTGTCCCCTTCTGAAATGAATTAAAGTGACACAACTATTACCTACTTATAGTTTGACAGTGCCTATACCTATGATAGTTTAGTTATCCTTATCCTTACTAATATTATAAAAGCGAAAGTGAGTTTGCTTGTTTGTTTGTTACCGCTTCAAGCTTTAATAGCTAAACCGATTTTGATGAATTTTGGTACAGAGATAGTTGGGAACCAGGAGACGGACATAGGCTTTTTTTCTAAAAAGAGTGGGATATGAGGGAGAAAGAGGGAAGAAACGGGAAAATAAGGCGAAATCAATAAGGCGCTACCGAATTTAACGCGAGCGAAGCCGCGGACAAAAGTTAGTTTGTTATATTTAGAGAAAATGGCAATCTAGCTATTCTGAAATCGACATTTTTCACCAAACATAGTAGTTGTCAAGCAAAATCAGACTATATTTAATCGTTACTAAAATGGTATGGAATAAATTTAGATGTGATTAAGTATGTCATTTGAATATTAGTCTAGTTTAATCCGGTGGTTGATCAGGATTGGTACCAGTTATTAATATAGTTTTGCTTACTTGATGGTGGATTTTATTGGAGTTTTTCTTTTGAATTATTCAACCACTACTAATACTAGTTTCTAAGTTTGTGTATAAAATGGACTTAATGTTTTTTTTTTGGCAAAACGTACTGTTTGTAATTTTTTTCTTTAAAAGTAATAATATAGTAATTATTCATTTACGAAAATTAACTCTATGTACATGTGTGTTTAGTAACAAGTATTGTATTCTATTTTATTTAATCTAATATATTATTCTTTTTTTTTTATTTCACACATCCGAAAAATGAATTATATAACATAACATTACGTCCCCGTAGGTTTAGGTTAGGTTACCTCTGCCATATTTTTCCACATTTCGCCAGTTATGTTTAAACCCCATGTTATAGAGGTCGAGCCTATTACCATCAACCATTCACAAAGCCAGACTCTGTGGCTGCTACTTAGAAATTCTTGATTTATAAACCTAATAACACTTTGCGCGACCCGGGATTTAAAACCAGGACATCATGCACAGCAGTCGCTCATGCAACCACTAGAACAACGAAGCAACAACTCTAAATAAATAATAAATAAATAAATATCTTGGGACAACTCACACACGGCTATCTGATCCCAAGCTAAGCAGAGCTTGTATTATGGTAACCAGACAACTGATATACATACTTATATAATTTATAAATACATACATATTATAGATAAATCACACCCAGACTCAGAACAAATAATCATGCTCATCACACAAAGTTTGTTCTGGGTGGGAATCGAGCCCACAACCTCCGGCTCAGCAGTCAGGGCCACTAACCACTGGACCAACAGGCCCGTCAAATACTTGTTCAATAATAATTACAATGTTACAGCTGCGTGATTCATGGAGTATGAAGTCTTCAAGATATTGCGGCTCGGTCGGTGAGGCGCGATGGGTTGCTGCTACCAATAAGGCTGTGCTATACTTCCACTCCGACTACAAGTGAGACATATATTATTATGATATTAACACTCTTTCTTACGATATCTTTACGATTAACAAGATGTGCATAGGCGAGTCAATCACTTCCCCCGCTCTGGGCGGAACGGGGGGAGTGTCAGTCTTTTACTGTCGAAAACCCACCCATGTTCCTTCTTTTGCCCTTTTTGTTCAGGGGCCGCGGTATCTCTTTCGAACAACCCGCAATCCCGGAATTAGTACCCCTGAGTCTTGTCTTTTGACCTAAGGCATACACGCATAGGCCGTGTCGACGGCGCGTTCGTGTTTCACGCGCGCCTCAAAGAGAGTCAGCAAAGCAGAGGGGCTTGCCAGAGCCTCCGCCTGCCGGGGTTGCGAAAGAGATACCGCGGCCCCGGAACGTAAGAGCAATAGAAGGAACATGGGTGGGTTTTAGTCAGTACAAGTCTGACATGCCCCCCGCTCCACCCAGAGCGGGGGAAGTCATTGGATGATTTCCCACCCGAAAAAAAAAAAACAAAGGTATACAGGCATTTAGCATGCAAGCAAATGTAAAAAATTAAAGAACAATTTACATCTGTGTCAAAAAAAAACTAAAATAATAATTTACATGTACCCTAAACTCCTTTAACTTCAAAAGAAGCTCACCACAAATAAAATTAAGCACACCCTTATACGCTTCACAGCACCCAAGGTTCCGGATTCTCAGTTAAATGGAGAGCAGTTGAGCTGACCGGGTGCCCATCTCAAACGATGACATCAAAGGAAGGCGTCTTACGAAGTCCGAACTACCCTCACTTTTTACTGCCAAACTTGGATTGCACTATCGACATTCTGGCACCTACCGGTAAGTTTTGGGCCAAACTGAAATTCAAAAAGTAACTGACTCAAATACGTTTCGAATTAGATTACATTTAGTGTAAACTTTTGCGCTTCTACTGATACATATGCAAAGCAGCGCTTACGCATATTCTACGTGACGTCACAAGTACAAATGCAGGATTCCTTACATTTTTAGAAACATCACCGTTAAAAGTATAAGTCCACTTCTAAATGAATCCAAATCCTTACTAATATTTTAAAAGCGAAAGTGAGTTTGTTTGTTTGTAACTTCTTCACGCTTTAATGGCTTAACCGATTTTGATGAATTTTGGTACAGACATAGTTGGGACCCTGTAGACGGACATAAGCTAGACATTTTTTTTAAAGTGAGGAAGAAAGGAAAAAGAGGGAAGAAAAAGGAAAACTTAGCTTTGCTATTACAAATAAATAAGGCGCAAGGGCAAAAACTACATGTAGGTAGTAAATAAAAATCCACCTTTCAACTTATGATGGATACGAAGGCAAACGTGGCACAGCGTAGTCATGCAAGCTCTAGCAATAACCCCGCTATCTTTCAAATTCCAGGCAAACGCGTGTTCCTAAACATCAGCCACTTCGACTTTGGATACGGAGTGTTTGCCAAAGGCGTCCCCATCAACGTAACGGACTCCATACCTGAGGACTCCTACATTGACGTACAAATAGACTTGCAGAACCCATCCATCAGGCCGTTTCTGAACCCCAACATACTGACCAACGGCCTGTTTGTATCACAATCTGAAATACTCCGACTTAGGATCAAGACTGGCGAGAATGTTACCGGACAAGGGTTTTTGGCGTACTTTAAAACTAGTAAGTATTCCTCTCTTTGTTGTGCAGTGGTTGTGACATCGTCCCTTTTTCCCAACGTGTGCTAAGAAAATTCAATTCAATTTTTATTTACCTACATCTTGATCCAACATTGTTAGTAGAAATACAGTCTTAAAAACTATGGCTAGCAACACAAATAAACTTACACGAATTCAAAAGACACTGGTTCTAATATTTCGCCTCAGGGCAGGGTAACAGAACTTCCCCTTACACTCATAAAGACCCCTGCGCTAAGACAACCCACATCCAGATAACCAATAGAGAGATAGGTACCTCTCTAATCGATCATCAGACGAACGAAATGTCTCAAAAAAAGTCATGCTACAGGTGTCCTTACAGTCTTCCCATGTGTAGGAAGACTATCTTAAATGTTCGTGATGTTTCAGTAAGCTACCTGAATGCTTCCCACGTAGTGGAAGTAGCGTCAGGAGTGGGAGGTCGGCTCGCGGCTCCGAACTGGCCGCAGTCGGCGCCGGCGCGCGCTGCGCTGCGCACGCGTGTGGTGGCTCCGCACCAGCACACGCTGACGCTGGCTTTTACTGCTACTACGCTGGTCGCGTCTGGAGATGCACCCTGGCCTTGTGGAGTAGGCAGTGGGTGGATACAGGTCCGTGCTAGATCGAATTGAACCCTAAAATCGTATAGTGTAGAAATAGTCTTTTTATTTTTGTCACATGTGAATTTGTAGATCTTTGGCAGTCGTTACAGGTAGTCAATGCTCCGAAAGTCTGACAACCAGTCTTACCAAGGGGTATCTTATTACCCAGTACTAACTGGATTGTGGAGGTCAGATAGGCAGTCACTCCATGAAAGATATTCAGCTGCATCCGGTTAGACTGGAAATGATGATGATGATGTGAATTTGGAGATTTAATCAAGATTTTTGTTTCAAATATGCCCAAAAAATGTTAATGAAATACATTGATATGCAGGTAAAAGACAGCTACACAGACAACAACGGTACTGAATGGACACTGTGCGAGGTAGACAGGAGCAAGAGGAAGTTGGAACCGCGTGCGCCTCTCGTCATCAACTCGTACTTACACTCGCTCACTGTGACGCAGCACGCAGGGGAACGCGGAGTTAATATGGATGTCTCACTTATGGTCAACAAAGGTGAGAAGAAATCAGATGAAAAGGATACAGCTTCTAGAAATTTCCGTTTGCATTCGATTCCTTGCTGTAAGCTATAAATCAGATTAGTAAGATAAATATAAAACTGGGTAAATGCAAGTCAGCCTCGAACGCCGAGGGTTCCGTACAAACTTCCGAAGTAAACGGCCATATCTTTTCACTGCATGTCTATACAGTCAAAAGATATGGTCGTTAAATATTAACCCTCTAAGTCTTTAGAGGGTTAATTTTTCCACAACTGCAAGGGACAATAGACTTGAGTATGCGGTTTTAATTTCAACTGCATGCCTCACGCGTTACCGTGATAGAAGGTCTCGTCAGAAATAAAAAAGAAAAAAAAAACAGACAGTCAAAAAAGTAAGGGTTCCATTTTTTTCCTTTTGAGTAGTCTTCATAATTTATTATCAAGATTTTTGAGGTTAAAAAATATTGTCTTTAAAGTAGTTATAAAATAGCCTCTTTTCTATTTCTTTCAGATCCGGAGTACCACAGTAAGGTACTGCTAATATCTGAAGACACCAGTTTAGAAGCCTGCTACCCTAACCCTTGTCTTCACGATGGAAGATGTGCTACGGACGAGTCGAGAAACTTCTGCCAATGCGCAGGATATTACGCTGGTAAGGCACTGATTAAAACAACAGAAAAAAAATACGTGTGGCACTCGGGGACTGCCGCGGTAAAGCTATTGCATAGCATTTTTTATCAACTTATGCAATAAATAAAAACAATCTAAATAAAATATTTAAAAAGTACTTCCAATGAAAAGGAGTCGCATAAAGAAAAACAAGACCTTGGGTTTGATCCAGCGTAATGTCGATTGACTATCCGATTCTCTACCAAACACGCTATTAGAACATTAGAATGGGGATTGAAATAACTGACCGTATTGTGTAAACGACGTTAGACAAGCCACACCTCCGTGCCCGTCGGAGTAGGGAGCGTGAGGTTTTTTCGTTACGGAATTTCTGGATTCGGTCCCCGCGCTCAAGGCCCGCGATAGAAGCTATGCAATAGCTTAAAAAACCACGCGATGGCATGTGTAAATAACTGGCTGGTTATAAACGAAGACATTAGAATATTTACGAATGATAAGTGATGTTACGTAATACTTGTTATAACTTGGTAACAAATCGTTGTCTAGTATACGCTCGCTTGCCAGGTCATCATTCGTGCGCCAAAATCGAAAATGTGCTATACATTTTCGATTTTGGCGCATCGAAAATGTGCTATACATTTTCGATTTTGGCGCATCAATACTTTTGAATCGTTGGTTAAAACTTTACATTTAGCCTAATAAATCATGACAAAAATAGATCACGCCTGTTACCCTTGAAAGGTCCTACATTCTCCAGTTATGTTAAGGCCATGTTAAAGGAGTCAACCTATTGCCAGACAGCTATAAACAAATAAAAACCCAAAAACACTTTACCCGCTGCTCTTGGCTGATAAACGCACCTCGTGCTCAGCAGGATCGCGATACGACCAAGGACACACTTAGGTCCATCAGACAGAATCTTATCAGAATCGTAAAAAACAACTAACGTTATCTTTCCGACACTTCCCAGGACTCTTCTGTCTGGTGACAGCGTGCGAGAAGACACCCTGCATGTACGGGAACTGTTCCCTCGTGGTTGGCGGCGCCAATGAAGCGGGGGAAGCGTTCACGTGCGCATGCGCGCGCGGCTGGCGGGGGCGGCGCTGCGCCGAGCGCGTGCGGCCCTGCGCCTCCAAGCCCTGCAACAACCGCGGAGCCTGCACTGAGCGGGATGGTGGCTTTTTGTGCCAGTGTAACCCTTCGTGGAAGGGCAAAAGGTACGATATCAGACTTTGAAGGTCATCACTCAATGCCAAATAAACAGCAACCACCATAAACCAACCCAGACGCCACGGGAGACGTTCAGGACGTCGGGTGTCGCGAGATGACTCCTGACTACCGCAGGACGGTGAGCAATGGATAGCTCGCCGTCCGTCCGTCTAGAAACGATAGGCCGTGTCGACGGCGCGTTGGTGTTCCACGCACTCCTCAAAGAGATGCCATCAAAGTAGAGGGGCCTGGCAGGACCACTGCCTGTTGGGGTTGCGGGTTGTTCGAAAGAATCACCGCGGCCCCGGAACACTAAGGGTAAAAGAATGAACATGGATGGGTTTTAGTCAGTAAAAGTCGTACACTCCCTCCCACTCCGCGCACAGCGGAAAAAGTTATTCAATGATTTCACATCCGGAAAAAAGTACTGGGTAAACGGTTAGTACTTATGATGATAAACGCGTAGAAGACAAATATAAAACAACTCTATATTTCGCAGATGTGAAACTCCAAACCCAACCCCTAACATCATCAGTTTAGGCCAGCGCATGCTCCAAGAGCCGTTCTGGCTCGGCCTAATCACCGTGTTCGTGGTGCTCGGCATGATCGGACTCATCTGGTGCGCCAAGAGGCACTTCCCCGAGAAGATCGAGAAACTCCTCGCCGAGGAGGCCGACAGATGCGCTAGACGTAAGTACCCCCCTCAATCATCATGGAGGACAAATCTTTAGGCCCAATTTTCGACCCAAAAAATAACCCTTACAAGATTTTTTCTCTCATAAGCACACTTTCAATATACGTTCAGTTCGGCTTGCCACTCTCACTTTGAATAATACACGGTAACCTAGTTTGACCGTCCAATGAGAGATATATTTGTGACTCACAGTACAATAATGCTTTGTTTCAACATTTTGTCAAATTGTTTCCGCTATACTCATGTATTTTCTCAATAAACGCACTGTCTCTGGGATGGTAAGGACACGTTTTGCGTAATTTTTACTTTTCTTTCTTCTTTGACCTTCTTCTTTTCTATGTTTTACTGTTGCGGGTCCAGAAACTGAATGTGATATAGTTTGTACATATTGCTGTATTGATGCATGTATTGACTTAGATGACTGTCGATTCATAGATGCATTCCTCAGGTTTCTGGAGACCGTTGAATCACGGTTCTTTTAACTTGATCCACGCACTGCAAACAGTAAGTAGCATCTGTCTGTTTAGCCTTTTTATGTGTATTTGTCCCGGAAACGCCACACCTCGGATCGGCAAGTTAAAATAATCGTGCGAATAGTTATGTCGAAAAGGATTGCCAGAAATTATAATCTAAACGGAAATAATTGGCTCAACATCAGAAAATTAAAATTAATCCAATATTAAATCCCAGCGAGACAATGTGATTGTGAATGATCGTAAAGACCATCATTTGTAACAAACTAGACCGACAGGACCAACTAGGACTTCAAGTTTCACGCTCATCAAAATTAAATGTTTACCCGTGTGTGCGTATCTGGCAATCCTGTGTGTGTGGGGCTAGCGCGGGCGTCGTTGGGCGGCGGGCGGGGCCGGCGCTACGCGGCCGTGCCCACGCAGGAGCCCCAGTGACGTCACGGCGCCGGCTGACGCGGAGCTTGTCCACAGCGGGCGTGCTGCTGGACGCGGCGCCGCACCGCACGCTGCTGACGCGGCTGGGTATCCGCAAGCCGTCGGTGTCGGGGCTCGCGCCTCACCCGCGAGCCGCGCGCACCTTTAGCTTGGACGATCTGTTAAAGCCGCCGCCCGGACGTAAGGACTGGAGCGATGTGTTCCTACGATCCGCGACCCGCGCGCTCCGCACCATCGCGAATACATACTCTACTCATAGATCATGTAGACTGCGACTGCATTCAAATTTCAACAATTTGTCATCTTTATGTTAGTCGAGAACTTCTTAGAGATTATTTATTTGTTTTTGAAACTGGTTCGTTTGATATAAAAACTAGATGTTTTGTCCGGATAGAATGCAACCAACTAAAATGTCTGTTAGCTGTGATGTACTAGAGATTCAAATTGTATGCATCCTGCATCAATGAATCGCAATTTCACAAAGAATCAAACATTTATGCTTAAAGCCTTTTGTCTCAATCTGTGACAGTCCGACTTGCTTCATCATACTTCATACTGCCTTAACTGAAAGTCATAATTTGTAAAATCTACAAGAATAGGTATCGTTAAACTTCTTTGCTATCAGACACAGGGCTTTATTGGCACTTTTTGTTTGAGTATCATTTGCAAATCATGTGTAATCGCAAACATTTTCAAACATTCGGCGGAGCGCGCGGCGGCCGGTAAGGTTAGCACTGGATGTGTCCCTGCTGTGAATGAAATTTATATGTGGAATGCAAAGACCAATAACATGGCCCGCTACCCTCGTTCTTACTTCTTTCGATGTCGATGTGTGCACCCCTGACAGCACAAACACAGCATCTCTAATGTAGCCGCTCCTTCCTTCGTTGACACCTTTCTAGATCGTCCAACTAACTCGGCCTCTACTTTGTCAATAGTATTGATTGCTTTGTCTTCACTTTCGTCCTTTTCTGATTTAGTATGTTTCTCTTTTTCAACTCAAACTATATCAATATTATTGACAATTCAAAGGCCTCTTTCTGTATGTGAATGTTGCTAGCATGCTCTTTTACTCGGACACTGTTTTGTCTCACTACAAATATAAAACTAAAAATTAACAGATGCAGGCAGATTGGTGCTGACTGCAAATACAAAGTAACATAACGACATAGATGATACAAATACGAAACACTGTCTCAGTCGTATTGTCTAGCTATTGAAACGAATGTTGTATTACTATTTCTGTCGTGGCTTTAAATGTCGTGGCTTGAACCGTTTCAATAACTATATAATATGACAGATCAACATCGCCATTACCCATTCTGATGTCATAAACACAACACAAAACACTTCTCTTGAAAATACAATTGGCACTTTCTAAATTATTTTGATTATTGGCACCTACCCTAAAGAATTGGCTTCCTTAGTGTGCACAGAGATCGAAGGCATGACGATGATCTCTTCGACAATAACTGTTGTTGTTCAGTCCCCTGTTTTAAATTTCTGAATATTGTGTTGCTTTTGTCATAAACATTCAATGTCGTCGCTTCTCATGAAACCTTGTAAACTCAATAATTTAGTATATGTGAGTCTTTTGATACAGGAACACCATCACCGCGCAAAAAACGTAACAATTCCACCCCGACTAAGAAAAATGCGGCAGAGAAAAAGCAAATTTTGCAACAACTTATAAGTCCTGCGACAGCTAACGATCATTCGAAGAAAATTACAATGGGAGACTTGATACAGATGTCTGAGAAGAGAACGTTGAGCACGGTAGAGAGTGCGCCCGCGTTCATGGACTATGGGAATGAAAATAAGGAGACTTCGTTTGCAAGTGAAGCGTCTACGCCGTCGACATCGCCGTCTATGCGGCACATATCAGATCCTAAACTAGAAAAGAAAGTCACATTTGCAAGACTGCTGAACAAAGTGTCAGCTGAAATGAGTTCGAGTTCTGATGTGGATATGGTGAACACTATTACGATCCCGATGGCGGTCATAGCGGATAGAGGGATGAGAGCAAAGGCGTCGAGCACCCCGCCCTCACCGGGGGTGGAAGTGAGGTCTCCTCATAGCACCTCTAGTAATCAGGGAAGTGATTCAATGTCGAGCCTCGACTTGACGTTGACTCATGCTGCGTTGAAGAAATATTCCAGGTGAGGAATAATTTAAAAGCTGGAATCTTTAAAAAAATAACTTATATTAAGTCATTCATATTTCCTTTCAGACAACCGAAAATCTCAAGCGCCGATTCAATCCTCGCAATGTTTCGAAACTTCTCGTCATCATCAGCAGCGATAGTGTCCCGAGCATCATCAGGGGGAGTCTCTGTATCCAGTACACCTTCAGCTTCATCACCTCAAGACGATACGGTGGATGCTGATGACTTGTCTATTGCTTCCTCGCATATACCCTCGTTGGCACCAGACTCGCCAGTTACTAGACCGCACAACACCATTGAGATTCAGGTAATTCTTTTATGGGATATTTATTGTCATCTTGCGACCATTCTTTGTAATGTATCATTACCCATGTAAGGTGTAAAACATCCCGAGCATGATGCACCTCTTCTTTGCATTTTCAGGTCCTGGATCCTTTAAGCGCTCACAAGTCTTCATCTTCAGGTAGTAACCTTCTCCATCCACCGTCCATACTTCTAGAAGTACCAAGCGGGATAAACAAGTGCTTGTCTCCAATACGAGAGCTTCCGACCCCGTTGCCTACACCCCTTCCAACTCCCCTACCCACTCCTCTGCCATCCCCCAGACTACCGAGAGCTAGTATGGAGATGGATGCTAAGAGCGAGTCCACGGCGACCGTTATATCACCCAGTGAAGATGAACTTGATGAAATTAAATGCGAAACGAAGATGGAAAGGCCTTCTGGTTTGCTGTTGAAGGTACGTTTGGTTTATTCATACCGCTATGATGTATAAATATATATATCTGAGTATTTTAAAAATATTGACGTTATTGACTTCCAGCTGCGCCAGCCCCAGCTGAGCACGGATACGGCGACGACGACTCCGACGGCGTCGACACACGTAACCTCGTCCCCCAGCCCCAGCCTGTCGCACAGCCAGCCCCCCTCCCCGCTGTCCCCGCCCCCGCGCGTGCCCGGCCTGCTGGTGCAGCGCGCCTCGCCCGGCTCCCCGCCCCCGCGCCGCACGCCGCCGCACCTAGAGTTCCAGCCACCCCCCCTCATCACCGTCACGTACAACGCTAGCGAAGAGTCCGACGAGCCCATGTCCCCTAGACCGCCCCCGCCTTCCGGCAACATGTGCTATCTCAGCCCATTCTCGATGTCCGCGCGGGGAGAGCGGGCACCCTCAGAATCCAACCTATCCTCGTCAGGGTACAGCTCTATGGCGAGTCCAGGACCTTCGCGCTGCGGTTCGAGCAATCCTCTGTGCCCCTCGGAGATGGAGGATCCTGGATCCGGCGGCGGACCGTCGTGCTTTCAGTCGCGGAGGCGGCCGCTCATGAAAACCAACTCCAGCCCGGCGGCCTCCAACGACGACAGTAAGGAACGTAGGCGAGGACGATCCGACTCCGAAACGCTCTCCGACGACCCCCTGTTAGAATCCAACGACGAAGGCATAGGGACAGACGAAAGAGTAGATGACGTTCCGACGAGCGCAAAAGAGATGGAGCTAGTCGCGTTGAAAGAGACTTTAGAGGTTCCGCAAGCGACGATGTGTTCCCCTAGCGGAGTGACCAAGTGTTCTATAGTTAAGTGTGTTAGTGTCGAGAGAGGACTAGACGAGAAGGCTAGTTTAAGGCCGCCCACTTTGATAACAGAAGGTAGTAGACCTCTGAGCCCGGTCAGTTCAAGGAGCGAGAGTCCGTTAAGCGACAAGACTGGTTTGGGGAGATTTTCACCACAGTTTTACGGTAGACAGCTGCCGTTTACAGATTCTGACGGGTTGTACGACTTTCCGAGTTCGGAATGCGTGAAGGGTGCAAACAACAAGTTGGGCAGTAACTGTGCGAAGAAGAGCGGGAGGAAGCGCGACCGCAGGAACACGCGCACCAGCTCGCACGAGGTCACCGGGACCACCAAGTCCACGCTCCCGCACATGCCGCATTCTATGCACAACTTGCTGGAGGTGAGACCGCTGTTCCTTACAAATAACTCATTTGGTATTGCGAAAAGTTTAAAATAGAAACAAGTATGTAGGGTGGCTGGTGGC
This sequence comes from Ochropleura leucogaster, assembly GCA_958449745.1. Classification (NCBI taxonomy): domain Eukaryota; kingdom Metazoa; phylum Arthropoda; class Insecta; order Lepidoptera; family Noctuidae; genus Ochropleura; species Ochropleura leucogaster. The sequence continues at coordinate 16,696,189 of OY288216.1, forward strand.
AGCTGGATGACAATAGCCCAGAACCGAATTACATGGCGTTGGAAATGTCGAGGTTTATCTGTGAACTGTACAGTCCACCATAATGAACCCATTCCATTTTTAAAATAATTAGCTTCAATAACCCGACCTCTCCTATATCTATATTAAAGATGCAGTTCAATTTCCTGCAGGTTCCTGGCTGTCGGGGTGACGGCACAACCCGTGGAGGACGTAAGGGCGGTCGGCGCCGATCTCGGTCCCAGGCGCCGGCCCCAGCATCATCGTCTTCATCAGAAGACTCAGTCTCTAACGCCAGTGTTGCATCCGTCGCCTCAGCCAGGGAACTGAGGCTGCCAGATATAGAAATGCAGGTATGAAAAAGTTTTTGCAATTTTCTTACTATGTTTTTTGCAAACCAAATGTTTTGCTTGGATGTCCCGGTTAGTTTTTTTCTGTATATAAAAATCTACTTTGTTTGAATTATTAATAAAACAATTAAAAAAAATGTAAATAAAAAAATCTTTACGACGCAGTCACTTTGCGAAACCAGGAATGATTGAAATGTCTAGTTGTCGTCATATTTAGAATGTGTAAATTATTTTTTATGTTCTTTTGTTTTTTTTTTCAAAACTAACTTATCTGTCATTCCTCGTTATAAAAGGAATTCATCGGATAAAATTTGGTAATTTATTTTCCAACATTTATTCACATCTAAAGTTCAATTAGAAGTTGTAATATACAATAAATTGTACAAAGTTATAAAAAAAAACAATAAAAACGTAATCATAACTAAATATAATATCTAGATTTAATGGGTGTTTTTAATGTCGTTTTTTTGTATATATCCTCTTTCTCAAATACTGCACTAAAAACCTAATTAAGCACTAAATCCAATTATAATTATTGTGTATTAACATATTTTCTCTACTATGCACTTTCTTGTATAAATCACGCTGTTATTTTCAACAAGATATAATTTCTCAATGTTTTGATAATTTTAGCTTTTTATGATTATTTGACGGTAGGTTGTAGCTGTGTGTTGGAATATTTTCAGCCTTGTGAGCCGATGCGCTTGAGGAAACCGCTCAGGAGACAAAAGTGCCGTAGTTCTGAGGTGATTTTATGACGGAAGCAATGACCTTACTTCGTTAATTTTGTAGTACAAGGCTGCAGTCGCCATATATATTCATTATTTTTTAAGATTTCATCCTATCGAAATGTTATTCGCGGATCTTCTTCGAGTTGTTTATGATTTTCTATGTGTGTTTATTTCATTTTTTTTCGGTTGACAGTTAATAGTGTAATCTTGTACAAATATCTACTTTAAAAAGATTGATAATGTTATTTTGAATGTTTTATTTTCAAATGTATCAAGTAGACTAGTTCGATCATTTAAGAATGTGTAGAGAAACTCATGCAACCTCTTCATTGTTACAAAATAACATAGAGGCATGGTATTCAAAATAGCAAGTTTCGAGTGTAGCGGCTTTAGTGCATGTGCATTTTTTTTACATTATTTTAAACTTACAGGATACGTCGTCTAAAATATCCTCGAGTTTGGATCTAACGGAGGACTCCAGAAAACCGCCAAAAGTCAACAAGTTGCGGACAATAAGCAATCAGATAAGGTATGTATCAATACTGGTCAAAGGAGAAAGCCCACTCTTTATCTTTATTGCCCATTTTATTTTAAAAATCTATCCTTTCCAATTTCTTAAGTACACTGAGTACTATAATGCCAGTATAAGATATGTTTCTGTTTTTGTTAATCAAATAGGTCATTCCAGATTTCTCCGACGGCTAGAGCGCAGCTTGAAAATGAAAGAAAGCTACCCAGCTCTTTCCGACGACGAAGGAGACGAGTCCTCGAGCGTCACTTCACCTCTACTCCAAGGACGGAAGGACCTAAACCGACTTCCCAGTCACGCGATATCAGCTCCTCTACTTAGTGCAGTTAGGCCCAAAATTACTAGACAAAGACGTTATGATAGATCGTTAATAAGTGAAGACACAAGGACTTTAAACACTGCCGCAGGACAAGACAACTCTGACTGAAATTAATCAATTCGTGTAAAAAATCACATTGCCACTCCATTAACACATTATAATGCAAATCTTCATAGATCGTATTAAGAAATTAATATTTCCGAACGAGCATTAGTCGCTGAGTAAGTAATTAAAGTAACATTGAAGAAAATGATACCGTTTTGGACATAACAAATAATCTCCATGTTCAACAACTATGAAATCGACATGAGTATACAAGATTCTAATGTAATGTGATATATAAACTAAGCGACACGAATACTAGGAATGTAATTGATTTTGAATTAGGTATAATGTTTAAGAAATCGAACGTTTTAATTTCCTTTTGTTCACTTTTGATGTCTCAAACTACGCGTAACTTAGCTTCATGTTGTAAATAATTTCTATAGCAATAACTTATTTGTAGAAGATTTTGTAGAAAGAAATATTTTACTGTAAGTAATCCCCTAGTGATGTACTGTAACGTAGGACACAGCAAGTCATCGCTATAATTTTTAATACCCTAAACTAAATAGGATTCTAGAATGTTTCTTAAATTCATAATTTCGCTTATTTTGTAGTTTTTTTGTTAAATATACTATGTATAAAATGCTTTTTGTAAATATATTAAACGTATTGCTCAAATGCATATTTTGTGAAATCGTTTTTTGCGCACTTTTTGCTGTTTTGTAAATATAATATGTAACTTATTAATTATTGTAAATATCGGATTCGAGAGAAATCTTTTCATTTTTCTTGACAAGAAATTACATGTATAATGTTCTAGATTGTAAGAATAAAACAAAATGAAAGGCCCAAAAAAATCTGTATACCAATTGCACAATTACTACGTATATACAACTATATATATGAATATAAGCACTCATAATATGTTAAGATATATATTGATATCTTGAAGTAAGGATGTACTTGACGCACCAATAGAATAGTTCACTGCATCGTTGTCTAAATAAACAAACACTAATACGAGTCGGTAGAGACTCCCTTCATAGATATCCTATTGAATAGCCCCCTATTCTGTTATTACTTCTTAATGCATATTTATTTAAAGCCAGAATAGAAAATTTACCTGTAATCAATAGAAACCTAGTTTAGTTAGACATAATATAATATATAAAAAACTTTAAAAAAACGTTCCATATAAGATAGATCTCTAGTTTCTCTTTTGTTTTTCCTAGTATTAATCCAAGTATTCGTCCTCACCCCCTTGTCCGTTAGATAGATTCAACGTTTCTCTGTTAAGTCCTTATAATTTAACTCTAGATTAGTACGAACAAACTTTAGACGCCTAGATACCTACAGTTTCAGCAATAATTTTATGTGATTCGACTGTACAAAGACTGACATTGTTTGTGCACTAACAAAACTTAGTCATCTGTGTTATGTTTCAATGTGTATCGTAATAAACGCGTATTTAATGTATACAGTTATCTTTTATACCTAATTAAGTCACTGTCTATGTGTTCGATGTTTATATTTTTTATTTAAATGTTATTTCGTAAGAAAAACTAGAAGCGAGACATTTGTCTAAATGTCTGATTTCGTATTACTAACTGCAACATCAGTTTCATAAGTTAAGTGGCCACGAATAGAAACTAATTTGAACAGTCATGAAATCAATAGTTAACTAGAAAAGCATGTATGCGTCCTTTGTACAACATTTCTAATATAAACCTTTGGACGAAAGCCATAAATAAATGGATGTCATCAGTTAAATTTACTTTTGACTTGGAGTCATTTCAAGTGTGTTTTATTACACACAATGAACTTTTTTGACAGTAGATATGAAAACTTAGACATGTTTAAAGGTTTAGGTAAAGAACAATACCTAGATCATCTTCCTGTCCAAGTCTAACTAATATCTATTCAATGCCTAGAACGCGTAATGTAAAATAGTATAACTAAAAATTATGAAAAATAATGGCCTGTTCATTGAGACTGATTTTCTAAAACTTAACTCTTAAAATGTCGCTTATTCGTTTCTCGCTCGATCGATGTGTGGATGTGTTTTGTTTACTCTGTCTATAGTTTACTTGAGATCCTGAGATCTTTATTAGATCTACGTTTCCGTGCCTTCGAGTCTGTGGGAATTATGTAGAAATGAACATTAGGCCATGTTAATTAGTACTTGTTAGTCTATACGTTCACAGATCATCTATTTGTTAAGAAAAATCATTGCGACCACTTGGTCTTAAGAGTGATTTTGAAAACCAAACAAACATGAAAAATTTCCTTTCGTGTTTTTTTTTTTTCATAATTTCATTACTTTGTCATAAAATAGGTATTTCACAACAACTGATCAACAGGCAAAAGCATTTCATTGAGTAAATAAAATATTAAAAGCAATTGTAAAAAAATTACATTATTAAGATTGTTTATTTGCCTGTTGTTTATTTGAGCTGCATAATAGTGAATATTATTAATATTTAATCAACATAGAAAAATCAAAATTAGTATCATCGTGAGAGCACCCAATTATTGTAAGCAATACGTTATTATAAAATTAGTATATAAAATTATTGTATGATAAAATAAATAAATTCTGTGATTGAAAGCGTGAAGCTCAAGTGCGGTTTAGATGTCGTCTTAAACTTGTTTTTAATGTTTATTATATATTTTAATCAAATAAGTCATTTAAACATAACTGTTAAATTATAATCTAACTAGCGACCTGCCCCTGCTTCGCACAGCGCCACCTGTCGGGTTCAAAGCTATCCTATCTTACAAGCTGTAGCCAACCATATACATTCATAAATTTTCAATTAAATCTGTTGGTTGAGTTCAGAAATTACACGTGATTTTTTTATATCTTAAGATTAATAGTTAAAAAAATATCGTTTGACTACTAACTTAGCAGACACCAGGTCAACAAACAAATACTTACTTGAGACTTGACCTGCAATTTATCTGCAAAGCAAATAAATACAAAACAATGTTTTGCAAAAATCCCAGACATTTCAAATACTGTCAGTATTCCCATCTTTACTGCAACATAATTTCAGAATGTAGACAACAAATATTCCAAAATAAGGTGTTCATTTCGTGTATTTCAAAATTATATACTGTTTGAAGTGGTATAGATAGGCTTTAACGCACTCAAACTTATTGATTTCAAAAAGGAGTCGGTATGTTCTCATTTTGTTTGTATTTTTTTTTACTAATAATTTCACAAAATAAAGGCGGCAACCGCTAGGTTTACCTAAAAACCAATGTTTTGATGTGTCTTGTTTATATAAAAAATATAATTCTTTCATGTTATAATAAATATATCGTTCATATTGATTGAAGGTGTTTAGCACTAAGCGAGTACTTAATGTAAATATGTTTTACACCATACGCATAATAATTTAAGGTGTATATTCAATATATTAACGTCTTATTCACAATGTAAAATATAAAGGTAAATAAAATTTTGCTTGTTAAATGTTGGCATTTTTATTTTTATCTGCATAAGAATTGATACATACATATTACACAAACATATACGACATGGTTGGCGCAGTGGCTGAGCGATTGACTGCTGCGCTGCGTGTTACGGGTTCGATCCCCGCATGGAACAAATATTTGTATGGCCTACAGTTAGATGTTTCAGGGTGTTTTTCTACTCTAATTCTACGTAAAACTAAATTGCGGCCGAAACTTCGAACGTTTTCTACCACGGTTTCATTTCATTTCATTCATTTCGAAATTTCGGACGTCCGAAGTTTATTTGACATTAAAATTTTCTAAACCTACACTAATTCACGCAAAATGATATAGAGTAGGGTTACAAACGTAACTACTTTTCACTTTCGTTCGTTAACGAAGTTACGTTTCGGAGAAAGAAAGTAGACCCCCTGGTCTGTCTGTTCGTGTATGTGAATTAAAATGGTTGTAAACGCACCCACGATACAGGAGAAAGTCCTAGTGTGGAGCAACGTATTATTAAGAAAAAAAAAATAGGCATAATCACATCACAAGTGAGAAATTCGAAATGGCAGTGTGGTCGATATGGAATCGGCTTCAACAGGTCAGAATAAGCTTTGTATTGATAGCATACAAGCTAAAGATGCGTCCTTTATCTCGTTTTGTTTTGTAGTCGTGTCTCGATGCCACTCTAATTAATGCAATGTAGTGATAATATCTGTTCGGCTCAAGTCAAAAAGTCAGACAACCAGTTTTACCTATCATAATACCCAATACTAACTGGATTGTGTAGGTCAGATAGGCAGTCGCTCGATGTCAAATCCTGGTATACAGCTGCGTCTGATGTGACTGGAAGCCAACCCCCACAAAGTTTGGAAAAGGCTAGGCAGATGATGACATGTTCGGCTTAAGTTGATCCGCGTGTGGTCACTCACTAAGCCCAGTTACAAAGGTAAATAAAAGAAGGTATTAGCAATCATAATAATTTATTTATCATACAAGTATTTATAGAAAAATGTACATTTTATGGTAGAAGTGACTCAGTTATAACCTTAGGCCTGTTGATTACCTCATGATGATCCAATTAACCAAAGACTTTCAAATATTAACGAGTGTTAGTCGGGACAAGGTGAGAAAGACAATCGTAATCCAATACTTGTTATTACTTGGTAACAAACCGTTCTGTTTCTGTCAGATCAAAAAAAAATATTATTCTCTCATCAAAAATCTTTGCACTACTAAAACCCTTTTTCGTTACCTCTGGAAGTTTTAATAAATCAATCGCGAGTCAAGAAGATTAAGAGGAGCTCGTGCCTAAATAATAGCAGCCGCTCGGGTCGATCTTTAGCTTAAGCCGCGCTTGCCTAGGTTGGTCTGTGGATGGGTGACCACCCGTTACATACCGAGTTTCCTCCGTGCCTCGGAAAGCACGTTAAGGCGTTGGTCCCGGCTGTCATTTGTAGATCTTTGACAGTCGTTACAGGTAGTCAGTGTTTCGAAAGTGTGACAACCAGTCTTACCAAGGGGTATCGTATTACCCAGTACTAACTGGGTTGTGGAGGTCAGATAGGCAGTCGCTTCATGTAAAATACTGATATTCAGCTGCATCCGGTTAGACTGGAAGCCGACCCCAACATAGTCGGGAAAAGGCTAGGCAGATGATGAATCGCGAGTCAAGAAGATTCTATACAAATTTACTTAATTGACGTGTTTCTAATATAAGTAGTGCAACGATTTATGATGAATGTTTTTTCCTTTTAAACCGTAAATACACACAGCCAATAAAAAATACATAAGTCGGATAAAAGTATGAAAGCTATAAATTGAACGGCTTCCATTCATAGTAACTCTTACAACCATTTAGTGTATTAACTGTTTGTGCAACCTTTTCAAGTCTAAATTGATAATCGAATTGGATGGTAACGGAATGATCAATCACCGGATAAACTGTTTAATCAAACACCATGTATTTTTGAGTGTCATATAAATTATTCCATGAATAAAAAAAACATTTAGTATGTACCCATGGTATAATATCTCAACAAATACACGCGGGCCTTGCAAAAAGACTTGCGTTCCTGTATGTAAGTTAGTGGATTTGAGTATTTATGACTATAAAGGAGTCTACCCACTACATCGTACCATATCATGACTGCACTATGAACGTATCGAAAACAGAAATAATCATGACAGTGACTACTATAATGTATCAAAAGCATATCTAACGTGATGATATCATACCGAGACGACTGAGTGACGCTTTCCGTAATGAATGAATGAATAAATTTTATTTCGGGTGGCATATACCCATAGAAGCTGGCATAAAACTAGTACAATTATTAATTAATATTTTGGTACCCATAACACAAGTTTATTCTTATTCATGTGTTTATTATACTACCTACCACCCAGTTATGATAGTTCCAAGTTTTTTTTCTGGCGTTTTTTATAATATTGTTTTGTTAGACATACGTAACATACCAAATGTAAACAAAATGTAAACAAAACCTATGCTAAAACCCCATCTAAAATGGCCGCCCGAATGTTGGCGAACCCGTCTTAACGTTGTCATTTTTTTTGCCGGGAGAACGAGACATTACGACAAAGGCACAAGATGGAAAGAGCTAAATATTAGATTGTCAACGCCACAGTTGTTCTTTAGGTTAATGACCTTTCGTATCGCTTCTCGTTGGCCGTACTATAGTTTAGTATAGTATATAGGTCTTTAAACTGACATGGTTACTAATATTATAATTAACACTTGAAAAAACATTTACCATGTTTATTATTTTTATTGAATTTCCGATATTTCAATTGTGTAAAAACCCAAAAAGTAGGGATTAAAGATTTACTTGATACAGTGAGTTTTGTGTGTCGAGAGCAAAATCGTAGATCGTTTTGTCTGCTCGTAAACATCCACCCGCAATAACTTCAGTTCATCCTCATGGATGTACGCCATGATCATTCATGGCGTTTGCAACATCGCCGAAATATCGGAAACTCAATAAAAATAACAAACATGGTAAATATCGTTTCAAGTGTTAATTATAATAGCATAGTATAGTTTTATATAGTGTAGTGACGGAACGGTCTGACTAGGATCATATCAGGAAACAAAGTATTCTTTGTATTGAAAAGCATGAGTATAATATGCTTTTTCTTCTTTTTCAAAACATAGAATATTTTGTTCTCTGACACGATCCTAGCACGGTCATGTTATGATACGGTGCAGTGAGCAAACTCCTTAATAGTAACCTGCATTCTGCCTGTCTTTTTAATATCAGCCATCTTTTGATTTTACATATATTATGATCTAAATATGTGTACTGTACAGACTAGATTTTAATACATAATTTATAAATTTATATTTACATCATATTTATAACTTATATTTAAATTGTACAAAATCTGTCTAAGGAACTTACAGACTTGATCTATTTTTTGTAAGAAACTCGATAATTACTAACGAGATTTAATTATTGATTTATTTAGTATATTCGGATTGATGGACACAAATTTATCAATTCTGTAAGCTCTCTATAAATAAACACATTTCAATGTATTTTATGATTTACCTAAATTAATTATTATTACGTGCAAGTGCGAGGAATTAAATAATTTAGATCGGATTTCACCAATGAGACGGCGTTCTCATGTTCTCTGTAGCAATAGGGTAGTGTCCAGGTTCAAAGTATTTCATTCTATTTAGTCCGACTTTTAGATTATTCAAAAATAAGGGACACGTTGCTGCAACGAGTGACGTCACACGTAACTCTAATGGGCTATATCTTTGTAATTTTTGGTCTAATTTACAAATAAAAAAATACGTGTCCCCTTATTTTTGAGTAAGTAATCTAAAAGACGGAGTAATTCATTTTCCGGAAACTAGCCTATTATGACATAGATGTTAGTTGTACTCAGTATAAATTATGCTAATCGCATTTAGTTCACTGGCGAATTTCGCTCTTAGGATGAGAAAATACAAAAATATTTATTCATTTTATCTTGCAAAAAGTCATTCGTGTCCATTTAAAAGCACTGAATTTCACTTTAAAAGCACTTATTGATAACATTACAACACAGTAAAAAAAAAACACTATTTCTCACTCTTAAAAAACACAGCCAAAATGTCCAGTCCATGATTTACCACTAGAACATTCCATCATGTATACCAATCGGTACCAAAATGGCCAGAAAAATACCAAAATTCCTGAGCACCAACTTCCAATCATCAGGTACTGCATACGGTAAAATAATCCCAGTCAACTTGTGTATCTCATGGGTCGTACATACAAAAATATACGACGTTAGTATTAGATTCAGTATGGGCGCACTTGGTATTAGTACTAAGACACCATGAGTATCAGCGGCTAACCAAATATGGGACTGAGAGGCGAATAATTCTAAGGTAATCGTCCCAAACCAGGCGAACATAGAGCTATGTCTCATCCTCAAGGCGCCAGACACATTTCTCAATATAATATAACTTACTATAGGTAGGAACGCGACGTAAGAATGTATTTCGTTGCAATCAAAGGTGTTTGTACAGAAGAATGTGAAGGTGACGTAGCTACCGAGGCCTATGAAGGCGAGGAGGGTGGCGCTTAAGGAGATTCCAGGAGTGAAGAGGTTGCTGTGGTTGTTGTCGTCTAGCAAGTTGTATCGTTGCGCGAGTAGGTAGGCCAGCGCGAAGATAATGCCGTACGCCATTGAGTAGCTGCGGGGGAATAGTGTCGGTGTATTTTTGCTATTTATCTTTTAAATAAATATCTTGGGACAACTCACACACGGCTATCTGATCCCAAGCTAAGCAGAGCTTGTGTTATGGTAACCAGACAACTGATATACATACTTATATAATTTATTAATACATACATATTATAGATAAATCACACCCAGACACAGAACAAACAATCATGCTCATCACACAAAGTTTGTTCTGGGTGGGAATCGAACCCACGACCTCCGGCTCAGCAGTCAGGGCCACTAACCACTAGACCAACAGGTACAGGTATTGTTTTATATGGTTAATGGGTTTTATTTCTCAATAAGAAAATTACAAGGATTTCATTTCCTTGAAAACGTTTATGGAACTTAAATTATAGTATGACATGAACTTTGACAAACAAAGTAGGTATTGTTTTTCTTAAAAGCAAAATGTTAAATGAATAAGTAAACTCATCTCGTACACAAACAGCATTTACGAATTATGAAATTAAAGTCAAACCATTTATTTCAGTTGGGTCAGTAAACGGCAATATTGAACTTAAAAATGCACAGAGTATTATAAATTTTACCCCAGTTTTTTTACCCCAATAATTTTAAGTACCCCATAGCAAAGGATTTTTTTATGGGAAATATTGACCAATAATGATAACCAGTTAGTAAACCGCGTCTACAACTTCAATCAATATTTTATAATTTAATTAAGTTAATCTGAAATATACTTTTATTTGCAAGTTGGTAAGGTTTACATTTATATAAAATGTTAGCAAGCAGTTTTAAAGACTTGACGAGGAAATTCGCTGTTTTTTTTTTGTAGCGTGCCGTGGTTTGGTCCCGGGAGTAAGTCATTAAGCTCGGTCTCATAACGTACAAGTTGCAAAATAACATATGGTAGCAAAAAGTATCTCATAAGACCCAAGTCTCGAAACCTCCAAGTTGCAAATATCTCAAAATGTTCAAGTTGCAAAATAGTCAAGTCTAAACAACCATGTCTCATAATATACACTTTTTATTTAAGTGGATTTGTAATTTTATATTTTTGACATTGATGATGAAATAAAAATTAAATTGGTCTTAACTGAAACGCGACTGAACCAGTCATTAGAAGTTATTAAACCAGTGTATAATTGACTAGCATGTTTGATGGTTATCCACCCCATACCTATAGTACGGCCAACGAGAAGCGATACCAAATGTAAACAAAACCCATGCTAAAACCCCATCTAAAATGGCCGCCCGAATGTTGGCGAACCCGTCTTAACGTTGTCATGTTTTTGCCGGGAGAACGAGACATTACGACAAAGGCACAAGATGGAAAGAGCTAAATATTAGATTGTCAACGCCACAGTTGTTCTTTAGGTTGATGACCTTTCGTATCGCTTCTCGTTGGCCGTACTATACATATCTAACATTCTGAAAACAGTTCATATCGCTTACCGATCTTGCTTCCACTGCAGCCACCACTGATGGATATCATCATCGGAGTTCACGAACAACGCCTTCCAAGGTCTTGTCACGAAGATCTTTTGGAAGAACACCTCACTCATGTACAACACTGTCACTATGACCAGTAGACCGATCACCTGGAAATATAGAAAACATTTTTATTTAAGACTATATAGGTCTACAAGGTCCTGCCGGGGTTGCGGTTTGTTCGAAAGAGATACCGCGGCCCCGGAACATAAAGGGCAAAAGAAGGAACATTGATGAGTTTCATAGTCAGTATAAATCTGGCACTCCCCACGGTTATTTAATGATTTGATAATCGGCCATATCATATAGTTTTAGCAAATATAGGGAAAAAGATTGGCTAGCAAATTGGCCATCATCTGGAATTAAATTGTACGTCAATATCATCCAAATCAGTATCATCAAAACTCATTTGAATAAATAAGTTTTGATTTTAGCTAACCAGTGTTACGAAGGGGTATCGTATTACCCAGTACTAACTGGATTTTGAAGGTCAGATAGGTAGTCGCTGCATATAAATACTGGTATCCAATTGCATCCGGTTACACTGGAAGCCGACCCCAACATGGTAGAGAAAAGGCTAGGCAGATGATGATCGTTGCAAATTCTTTAGCATGGTTTTAACATTAGCAGCTGATCTCGGCCTTATGACAATCGCTCTAACTAAAGAATGAGTGCGTAACGCTTACCACCTGCGCACGCGCACGGACCGTGCACGCTACGTGTTTACAATGGACGCGACAAATTTCACGAGCGCGCAACTGTTCGCGAGCGATGATACACATTCTCCGATATTGAAGCGGTAATCAGGTCGCAGCACAGCTGTACAGCTATACACGTCAACACAATGACGTGCAAAAGCGTGACATACCTTCAAAGCGATGTAGAGGTACTGGTACGGCTTCGACTCCACCGTGTGGCTCGATGACGGCGCTATATGAGGCGGGAGAGCGAAGATTGCAAACACCTGGAGCAAATAACATGTAGCTTGTAGAATACTAGCTCTTGGCCGCGGCTTCGCTCGAGTTAAATTCGGGGTAACACAGTTCCCCTTTCCTGATTTGCAGGTACCTGCTACCTGTAGTTTTTGCCCTTGCGCCTTATTTATGGTAATAGCAATGCTAAGTTTTCCCTCTCATTTCCCACTTTGCCGACGTCTGTCTTCAGGGTCCCAACTATCTCTGTACCAAAATTCACCAAAATCAGCTTCGGCATTAAGGCGTGAAAACGTAACAAACAAACTCACTTTCGCTTTTATAATATTAGTAAGGATACTTTATCGTACACAAAAAAATAAACACAACTGTTTTTAATACTACTTATTCAATGGTTACAATGGCGGTTTTATCGCTGACAGCGATTTCTTCCGGACAACCTTGGGGTAGACCTTTGTTTTGTTACAAAAAGATCTCGTAAGAAAGCCTTGTTCGGCCCGGTAGGTTCCTTGGTCTCGGGCTTAGACTACGAGGGCTGCCCAAGCACGGACCCACGATGCGATTTGTGCAGCCAGGAAGATGTCGTCAGACCTTGTCTAACTCGCCTTATTCTTGTCGAATCAGTTGAATACGCATAATGTTTTTTTTTATTATTATTTCACAGAGAGTTAATTATGCAATCAAAAATGTGCCAGTAAACAAGTATTACCGTTGAGCCCCACTGCCGCAAATTTGTGCCACTAAACCCCGACCGATTTAAAACTGTATTTGTAGTAAAAATAAGTCTTAAAATCAGATTACGCTTACGATATGAGCCCGCCCGGCGATGCTTGACGGATAGTTGACGTAAATAATGGACGTCCTTGAGAGGTTAAATAATAAATATCTAGACATTTATTGAATGGCATTCAGTTTTGAGAGTAAGAGATATTAATGGGAGAGGCATAATATACGAAGAAACTCACCAAAGTATACCAAAACGAGACCAACGGGATAAAACTATAGAATTGATACGGCCTATTCATAGTCAGACACAGGACAACCGTCAGGAAATTCAGCCTGAATATCACCCTGAAGTATCTGACAAGGCCTGTGTCTCCCGTCTTCCAGGTGTAGTAGAAGTGGCCATATCCAGTAAGGAACAGGTATGCAGAGACCAGAGCGCGCACCAGCATGTAGATGGGGAGGATCTTGCTGGCCCCGGTGACTTGGTAGACCAGGATCACCAGCTGCATCCAGCCTTTCCATTCGTCTGTTTGTTCGCGGTGGAGGACTCTAGAATTGGAAAATATTGGAATGATTGTTACTGTCATGTGTGAAAGTTATTAGAGAAAGGAAAAAGTATTATAGGCCGACCGTTTAACTGTGACCGTGCCTGAGGTAGCTGTGCGGGGCGGGAGAGAGGGGAGGAGTTGACGCACGACAGTCGGTCAACAACTGAGGCTTGGTGACCACAACTTTCCTGCACGGCGAAGTTACCTCAGACACGGTCTCAGTTAAGCGATCAGCCTACAGATAGTCGTTTGATTATTAACACGATCGCCTTTGAATTTAGTATTTTGAGTTTCCGTCTTGTAGGATGTGATTGAATATTTTTTTTTTATAAAACCAGAATGCATTCTGGTTTTGTATAAGCTCTGTGGTTTTCCTTTTGGAAGTATTTTTGTGTCTATTATTTAAAAATAAACTAAGTTTACATAGCATACAAAATTAATGAGTTTTATCATATATAAATACAAAAACTCACGTATTAGACCTGGATTCATCCGTGAAGAACAGTCCAAGCGCGAACACATATCCGACTGGCAACCAGAAGCTCCACTCCGAATAATACTTATTCTCCTTCATGAAGAAGTTGGTCCTGTCGCACAGGTAGAAGTACGCCATGATGAGCCCCAGCCGCGCCAGCGCCCCGAGGGCGGAGGCCTGCGGGGACACCTGCAGGCCGGCGCGGACCCCGCCCCGCGCCCCCGCCCGCGCCCCCGCCGCCCCCGCCGCGCCCACGGCCGCGTACCCGCGCATGCGCGTGCGCGCCACGTCGTACCACGCCCACAGCACCAGCACTAGCCACACCACTGCGCTACACGTAACAGAAAGAGGCTTATATATATCTGCGCCCGCGACACTTGTCAGTGTTGCCATCGACACTTATGGCGTAGACAAGCACTGATATTGTCATATCTGGGAATCCAACCCAGGACCCCCGTGCTTAGCAGTCGCACGGCAGTAGCAAGAAAATTGAAACTAGAGAACAGCACTTGCAACGTTATTTATCAGACTCCTTTCCAACATTTTTAATTAAAACATTGTCAGATAAACCATGAATTTTGTTCATGTCTTCTTGTAAGATAAAGAGATACTATGCAGCAGGGCCAACCGGTCGATCGCGCCAAGGCAAACAAAATAAATACTTTTAACACCAACAGTATCATATTCTGTGATTTTTTTATAAAAAATATAGGTATAAATACTGAACTACATTGTTTCATAAATATTATTCTTAAAAAATTTCGATTTGTACGTAAAAAGTAGATCTTGGATTTATTCAAGTTGGTCATCCCTGCTATACAGGGTGTAAACGATTCTTTCACACCACGCATTATATCAAACTAAGTATATCTATGCTTTTATTTATTTTTTGGGGTGAAAATCACTTTTTACTGTAGAGCTCAATGTTATTCAATATATTGTTGACGAGACTTGAGTACTGGGGTCGGAGAATTACAACATCAAAAACATAGATGAAAAAAAAATCGTTACTGTCGAACATGGTGCTTTTGCACCCTTTATAACATAAATATAAACCTTACTGACTTGTAAATATTGTATACTAGCTTTCGCCAGCGGCTTCGCCCGCGTTAAATTTGGGGTAACACAGTTCCCCTTGCGCCTTATTGATTTGTAATAGCAACGCTAAGTTTTCCCTTTTCTTCCCTCTTTCTCCCTCACATCCCACTTTTTATAAAAAAAATATAGCCTATGTCCGTCTCCTGGTTTCCAACTATCTCTGTACCAAAATTCATCACAATCGGTTTAGCCATTAAAGCGTGAAGAGGTAACAAACAAACAAACTCACTTTCGCTTTTACAATATTAGTAAGGATTTTAAAATGATTAAATATAAGCAAAATCAATCAGATAAGATATCTGCCGCTATACGTGTATGCATGTATAGTCTCACCATAGCAGGAAAAGCGCGAAGGTGAGTATCTGCAGCTGCGTGTAGGGCTCGGGCTGCGCGCAGCACGAGCCGTCGTTGAAGTTCATGTGGTCGTTACAGAACATGTTCAGCAACAGTTGCGTCGCGTGACGCAGCGCGCGCGCCGACAGCGACACGTCGCCCTCTGACGACACCAGACGCAGAGAGTTCCACATTTTGGCCGCACTGTGCGTTAGGATCTGGAAATGAGAACTGTATTTGCAAAAATGTGATTTACTCAATTGAATACAAAGTACACATTTATAAAAAAAAAAACTAGCTTTTGCCCGCGGCTTCGCTCGTGTGAAGTTCGAGGTAACACAGTTCGCCTTTCCTGATTTGCAGGTACCCGCTACCTGTAGTTTTTGTCCTTACGCCTTATTTATTGTAATAGCAAAGCTAAGTTTTTCTTTTCTTCCTTCTTTCTCACTTTTTTTTTCAATAAAAATTAGCATATGCCCGTCTCCAAGGTCTCAACTATCTCTGTACCAAAATTTAGGGGTGAAGACGTAACAAACAAACGAACTCACTTTCGCTTTTATTAATGAGGATAAAAAGTCTGACACTCCCCCCCCGGAAGTTATTTGAGGATTTCCCACCCAAAAAAAAGATTTCGTTTTTTCCTTTTGAAGTACAGAACTCTAAAAAGGGACTTACCTCTACAGCAGCTTTATTATATGAATCAATATCAGTATTGGTAATCCTTTTATTTTCATTCTTCAACTTCGTAGCATCAACCGATTCAATGAGCTTCCACAGCACTTGAGTGTTCCTCGCTGCAAGCGAATCTATGGCTTGTACCAAGTGCGTAAGGTTCCTTTTGTATTCTTCGAGCAATAAGTCTGTTGTATTTCTAGTTTTGAGCAGCTGTAGGCCGGTGGATGCTACGATTACTGAGGGAGGCTGGTCTGAACGCTGCCTGTTTTAAATTGAGCTTTAAGTTTAGGGCGATAAAGGTTATAATGTTATGTTTACATAGAGTGATACACTGATTAGAATGCATCATGTCACTTTTAAGCCACCTGCATAAGGTTTAAATTGCATTGACTGACGGATTTCGGAGTTTCGATAGCTTGGCTATGAAATTTACAAAATTAAAGACTAGATCATGTCTTGATAATAGGGTAGTTGACACCACCAATCAATTGATATACTTTTTATGAGCTGTCAAAACGCGCTTCCCCCATAGATTCTGTATGAGACTCGCAACCGATGACGTCACTAAGTTGTCAAGTCAATGATACAACTATTTATTGATGTAAAAGCAACTAAAAATCGAATTTTAAAGTTATTTTGAAAGGAATGGAGTTCTCAGGTCTAGAATAAGGTGTTCTTTCAGAAAAATTGTGTTTTTAAATTATTGGTTAATGGTGTCAACTACCCAATTTAGATACTGATCAGATTTAACTACATAGGTATACATACTTTTTTTCCTAAGAGGGTAAGCATATACGTAGTTTATACAATCATATGCATAGCTATCTACAACCACTCAATTGCAATCGAACCGTGAGTATAATCGAAAAACGTTACAAAGATATAGCTCATTAAAGTGACGTGTGACGTCAGTCGTTCCGGAAAAATGCATAATGATATGCATGCTATATCTTTGTCATTTTTATTCTAATTTACAAATAAAATAATCACCAATTCGTTTTCTTAAAGGTGTTAATATCCCTGCATTATAAGATTTTAAATTTTGATAGTAATTACTAAACAATAAGAAACTAACCCTAAACACGTGTCTCTTATTTTAGAATAATCTAAAAGACGGGCTAATATTTAAAAAAAAACGTTGCCCCACACTAGGAATTTCTCCTGTATCGTGGGTGCGTTTACAAACATTTAAACTCACATACACAAACAGCCAGACCCGAAACAACTATCTGCAGGTCATACATATTTATTCCGTGCGGGAATCGAACCCGCGACACGCAGCGCAGCAGTCGGTCGCTCAGCCACTGCGTCAACCGCGCCGTTCTTTTTTGTAAACTTTCTTATTATTTATTCTAAACAAAAAAAGAAACTTGTATGTCACTCACCACGTCCTAAACTGGTCAACCATAGTCTTGGACACATCATCACTGTATATAAACGTGACGGACAAGCGGAGTTTATTGTCCACATATGTGTAGTTGGGCATGTGGTGGTCCACTGTGGAATATGACGCGTCCATGTCCAGCCGGGTCCGGACCACACCTGGGTAAAGAACGATTGTTACTTGTAAGTATAAATGATGTTTATTTTGCAAGTAGGTTTTCATTTCACACACACGTCTTTTTTTAAACTAGATGAAGCGATGTTTCGTCCGCGACTACTCTGAGAAGAAACAGCCGCAACAAACTCAGAGGTCATAGTCTCTTTTAAGATCCAGACAAAAATCTTGGTCAACCTACATGGGGACTATGCAGATTAGTGTCTGAAATGGTCTTTTTAAGAAAGCACCACACAGATTGAGTGGACCTGTCTAGTCAGTGCAAGCATATGTCCCCGACCAACAACGACGCGACGAAAAATACCAAAAAAAGGACATTTGTGTAGATCGCTTATAGTACTCAAACTGCCAGACAATCGTCAAAAACAAACAAAGTAATGATCCACTACTAACTCCTATACCAAATGTTTAAGCTGCAGAGAACTTCAAACGGCGTAAATATTAGTATACCATATTTTCGAGCCGTTTGGAGTTGAAACTCCGAGTCTTTGTACTCTAAGCCTTTTTAATTAAATTTCTAAACGCTTATTTGGTCCTAACCGGTAAATAACGCTTTTTAATTCAACGATTGCCATGGCGACATTTTATTATTTTACATTAACCGCTGTTTTTAGGAAAACCGCAGTCTTTAAAACTAAAGTATTCCATTCCTAAAATCCTATTACAGCGAATAGTTCAATTTCACAGCAAAGGTTTTATGCGGTCGCCTAAAACGGCAATAGTCATTAACCTAAAGAACAACTGTGGCGTTGACAATCTAATATTTAGCTCTTTCCATCTTGTGCCTTTGTCGTAATGTCTCGTTCTCCCGGCAAAAACATGACAACGTTAAGACGGGTTCGCCAACATTCGGGCGGCCATTTTAGATGGGGTTTTAGCATGGGTTTTGTTTACATTTGGTATCGCTTCTCGTTGGCCGTACTGTAGCTATCAGGTGTGTCTTGAAGTGTTAAAACGAGTTTTTTTGGGGTGGACGGCACTCGCGTGCGTATACGTTCCAGCGTTCAGACGGTTAAAGCAGGTTTTTTTGTCTTTACTGGCTGTCTAGTGCCACCTCTTTCTCACATTGAAATAATTGCTACTTTAAGACGTTACGGTAACCCCATTGATTTTTTTCAACTATCCTTACTAATATTATAAAAGAGAAAGTGAGTTTGTTTGTTACCTCTTCACGCTTTAATGGCTAAACCGATTTTGTTGAATTTTGGTACAGAGAGTTGGTAACCAGGAGACGGACATAGGCAAACTTTTAAAAAACAAAAATTGGGATGTGAGGGAGAAAGAGGGAAGAAAAGGGAAAACTTAGCGTTGCTATTACAAATCAATAAGGCGCAAGGGGAACTGTGTTACACCGAATTTAACGCGAGCGAAGCCGCGGGCAAAAGCTAGTAATATATAAATATAGTTAAATTCCTTGTCGACACTCGTGCGACTCGAGAGAAGATGGAGATTTCAAACTTATATTTAACACTCACCTATGAAATATTCATACAACTGTTCAAGTCTGGAGTCGCCTATGAAGGCGAAACTGTTGTATTTGCCCCAGAAGGCAAGGTACCGGAGGCATCGTCGCGCGTCTCTGAAAGATGGGAAATATTATGTAGATAGTGTGCTGCGCTAGCGCTGCTGCAAGCGGCATATTTTACATGTAACGAACTAACGACTGCCCGTCTGACTTCCAGAACCTAGTTAGTACTAGGTAATATAATACCTCTCGGTAAAACCGGTTATTAGATTTTGTCACTGAAGAAACTCGGTATGTAATAGATCACCCACCTAGGCAAGCCCGGCGTTATTATTTATTATTTAGCTACGAACTCTTCTCGTTACAACGCAAGTATCAGCACTTCTCAAAATAGTGTCAATTACAAAATCAAAATCATTTTTTTTTCGCATAGGCCCACTTGGGCACTTATAAATGAGAAAAGGTCGAGAAAAGGTGCACGGTTCGGGATGTTCATTTCCTAAAAAGAAGAACCGCCACGTAACTCCATGGTTACTCTTTTAAAATCATTTAGTTTTACAATGTTGTTGTCACAGCGTTAGTACTTAAGTGTGACAGGACAGCAGAGGCCCGACCATAAGTCATTGCTTACTTTACAAAACGTAAAATAAGATAAGAAGTTAACAAGCTTCTAGGAATCTACAAGGCACAAAATGTCCACTCATTCACAAGAAATTAGTAACGTGGATATCTTGAGCAGACCACTCAATCATTATTAAATTAGTTGTCATACTTATTTCTAACAATCTTAACTAACTGACTTTGGAGTCCCTAATTAAGGTCATTAATTAAATCTAGTTAAAGAGTTAACTCCAGTCCAGTGCAGTTGTCGTGCTTGTTTTCACGCTTGACCTCAATCTTGTCTAATGACAAAGAAGAAAAGAAGAGACAATTATAAGTTCTACTTTTCAAGCTTCCATTATTTCGAATTATTAAAAAGCACTGCCTAGTTGGTCTATGGTCGCAAGCGCTATTGCTGAGAGTAAGGTCCTAGGTTCAGTTCGCAGGTTTAGGCAAAACGATATTGGGTTCTTCCATCACGAATTTCCCAGATATTCGTGCCTAGTTGATAGCAATAGATTCTTACCCTTTTGAATGTAGCTTAAACATTACTGGCGAAATGTGGGTGTACTATAAGGTACACCTTTCTTTTTGTCGTTGCCCGTGTGTTAATTCCGCCTCGGTCACAAAAACAGTTTAAATCAAAATGTACTATTGTTAGACTACTTTCAGGAATAAATAAAAGTTTATTAATTAAAAAGATATAAGTATACTGAACAGTAAATGATGGTGATGATTAAATCCTTTATTCCACTAATTTTACTACATTTTTAAACATGTTTAAAACAAAACTATAAAAAAATCTGACCCACTAGCATCAGAAGCTTTCAGTGGTACCCATTGAAGCCACGGGTGGTTGTGGTTCCAGAGGCAAGAATATTCATGTACATAGAGGCTCTTGGGCATAAGGCCATTGGACATTACAACAATATATAAATAGTGGCTGAATCTTCCATAACATGGTAATGTAGACAGCCTTCCTGTACATGTTCTATTTTTATTTTAAATCTATTTATTCTTTTTCTTAACATTTTATTAAGGCAAAGCATGTATTGTATTGTATAATAGGCTGGTGTCCACAACTCCACATCTGAGGTGCGTGTTTTGCGTATGCTTGTCGCAACAACTTGATTAAAGTAATTACTTACGTTTTTGAGTATCTATGTAACATACAGCCATATGGTTGCCACTCATGGTCACCTTTATACCGGCCAGACGTGAGGAGCCATGTGCATGAGTCAGACCCTGTAGATACAAGGACCAAATTAAAGTAATTAATAACTACACATACATTCAGTCAAACACAATATTTGAGGTCATGAAATGAAATAAGAAAAGTACCATTACAAAAAACTGTTTTTGTCTCTCTTCTGACACTCGGAATTAGTGTATTCTCTTACTTTAATATGTGTCGTTCAGACTGCCTAGATGCATAGAATAACATAAAATGCGAGGATATTGTTATAAATTAAGAGAAGTAAGGTAAGGTATATTTACCATATCTAAGGTGTAAGACTCCATGGTAGCCAATAAACCCTATGACCAATACAAATGCAACTAATTTTGCATTCTCCACGTTAAGCTGGTCAATAATCCATTCTGCTGAAGATTTTTTGCCGTGAGAAACCATAGCGCCCGCTTAAATTCAACGAAAATTTCGCAAAAAGTTGAATAACAATATTAAAATAAATACAATCACATAACAAGATTATAACAGTTGCAATTTACGTATTTAACTAACGAAAAAAATTAAAACAATTTTTATTTATCGATAGCAAATTAATATAAAAAAATATTTTTATTTCCATTTCACAGGTGCAATTAGCAAACAAACTATTACACACTGGCACAGATAACATAAACTTAAACTATTTGACACTTGTCTTGGAGACCAGCAAAACAAATAGTTAATTAGAGGTGTGATCACATTTTATTGTTTAGTCGATGTTTCTGAAACTCATCATACTCTTGAGTACGTATCCGAACTAAAAATGTGACGTTTATTCCTGTGTTGCAATAAAAACGAAGATGGAAATTAGTTCTAGGGGACAGTTAATATTTAATACAACATTGAATCCCTCTCCTTTTCAATGAAATAAGAAAATGTACGGTAGGTAATTGGTTAAGATAATGCAATTCAAGAGGATGAAAAATGGAAAGTAAAAGATTCAACCGAATTGTAGGAAGACAAAAACTCAACAAGAGAACAATATTTTTAAACTAGTAACATCAAACGTCTAATTGGATTACAATGGCGGCTATGTCCCCGTCTGAGGTAAGTAAAAAATAATTAAAATATTATACCTTAGAAACCACATTAATCGTTAATGTTCCATGTTTAGAAAGTCTTTCCTACAACAATATCGAATCGGTTACATGAGTAGCTTTAAAATCGTAATTCTAATGGGAACCGTATTGTGACAGTTTTACTATTAGATTTTTTTGTCAGATTTTTATTTTATAGATCAAAAATAAGCTCTATCGTTATTATGGGAGTATAATGAGTTTACAAGTTTTCCTAGCGTTTGGAAGTAGAAGTTCTGTCCATTAAACAAATAGCATAACGATTTGTGGTGTAAATATGGTACGATGTCTGTTTTAGCGGAGATTACAGAAAGAACTCATGTCCCTGATGAAGGAACCGCCACCAGGAGTCACCGTAGACGGAGATCAGGCCAGCCAAAATCTAACACTGTAAGTGAATAACTAGATTTCGAGTACAAATAGTAGAAACGCTTTTTTTTTTAAGAACCCATAGTGTGTGTAACAATAGGTATGTAAACACCAATCGATTTAGTTGCCTCATGCTGCATTATAAATAATGTTCTAATAATATAGCATAATAAATTTAGTTGTTTTGAACTAGCCATTGTCTTTACTGGGTGATGCCAAAACAACAGTGCAGAGATGTAAACATTGTTAAAAATAGTTATAATTATATCATAAATATTTATTTAGTCAATAGAAGTTTTATACAAAAAGTTATACTTCTATGAATAAATTTGGGAAAATAAACATACAAAGAATTATATGTAAATAGGAACATTGTTTTTTCTAGTAAACTGGCAAAAGTATTTTTAAAAATCTTCTATTGGAATACAAAGAAAATGCTCAGCAATAAGTATAAGAATGGAATATTTTAACATCATACTTTCTCATTGTTTGCCATTGTTCAGTATGTACTGCTGTACAATGATATAATACAGTTTTCAATCACTCTGTAAAATTAACTTTGAACAGAAACAAATTGAACAAACCAATATAGCTGTGGCAGGTCTATGTCAATAATAATTGGGACTCAAACATTAGTTACCTTCTTTTTTTATGAAATAGTACCTGCACATACAAAAACTTGATTTTTAACTTGTGCTCTTTTGCATTTATTCTGTGAAAGCTATGTGTTGTAAACAATTTAACATTTTAAATGGATTTGTCATCACTCATCAAGTTTTGTAAACAGAGTTCTAAAGCAAAGATCAAAACATCTTTTGCCAATATTCATGTTTGCAAAGAAATAAATGAACTTTGGACTTAATTAATAAAGTAGTATTAACCAAGTTTTTTTATGAGTTGAGTAGCAAACATTATTTATAATGTTTGCATCCATGTCAGTTAAGAAGTAAAATTTTGGATGTTAAGTTACCACACAATTTTATTGAAAAGAAGAATGTAGTGTTATAAAAAAAAGTTTGGCTAAATAATTAGAACTGTTCTCTAACACTTTCTGTGCACTAACTATGGCTTGTTTTTACTTAATAGCATCATTACAAATTACAACAGCCTTGTCAACTTATTTATAATATTAGAGTTTTAAAAAATCACTTTTACTTCAAGAAGAATACCTTAGCATGTATTATTTTAAGAGATCCAGAATTAGCAACTAAATAAGATCAATTAATTCTATCCTATCAATTGTCATAGAGAAACTGTGAGAAGAACTACACTGATAGTTCTTAGATTGTTATACAAACATTAGTTTTATTTCCACTTATAAGCCGCGCAGATAGAGAATAGATCTGAAAATGGCGGCGGGTACGCATGCTACGGTTGGCAAAATCACTTCTCAAACATTTTTTTTGTTATATATTATTCTTTTTTAATATTATTAATTAATAATAGTAGAAATAATGACAAAAATATTAATTAAATAAATAGGGAGCAAGGGTACATTAATATCACTGGATTTTAAAATTTGTCTTTATTAATTGTGACATATCAGAATCATATTACAAAAATACCACCTCACATACATACATAAAGTCACGTTCTTATCCCTTAGGCCAGTTAAGTAAAGGCTATATTAGACCGACGCACACGTCTGAGACAATAGGCGAAAATAAATAACAATCAAACGTAACGCAAACAAATAACAATCAAACTCAACAAAAACAACAATGAATATCAACGAAAACAACAAAATATCGGACGGAATTTAACGATAACTCGGAGTGCGTCAAGTAGCGTGGAAAGCGAATCCTGACTGACTATTTTTTGTAGCGCGTACTTCACTGTGTGAGTATAGACAGCGATAGAGAGTGAGCGAGAACGCATGCGAGCGGACGCCATTTTCAGATCTATTCTCTATCTGCACGGCTTATAGCTGTTACCTAACTTGTAATTTGAAAGTGGGTAGTCATAACAAAGACTATAATCTTTACATAGTATAAAATGTACTCAATGGATTGTAATGCAGTTTTCAGCAATAAATAGTGATTCAAAAGGAATGTTTATATGTATAGTAACCCAGTCTATGTGGGTACCACAGGGTGCGGATAGTTTCTTTCATATGTCAAACATTTTACCCTCAAATGACAAGCAACAGAATGAAAAGCATCTATTAGTTATCCCACTAACTATGTTATCTACATACCATTTTTTTTTTTCAAAACTCAACTTTCTTTTGCTTATACCCTCTATAAAGACTGGCTACTTGTTGTCCTAGTCAGACCTAGTCTATGCTGGTAAAAACCGCAGGGCGCAGCTGGTTTCTAATAAGAATATTATGTTTCTTTTCACAACAGGTGGACAGTACACATGGAAGGCGTTCCCGGCACACTATATGAAGGCGAAAAATTTGTATTGCAGTTTAAATTCACAAACAAGTACCCATTTGACTCTCCAGAAGTAAGTGCGCATCTTCCTTTTGTTTATTACTAAGAATAACCAAATAATAATACTAAATGTATGACCTACGATTCTTGTACAGACAGCCACCGGTACTGTGCCTTGTGGATTGGCAAATATTTATGATCTGCTATGGTAGGTTAAACAGAATACAAAAAATATAAATTATAAGGAAACCAAATGAAATCAAAAATTAATTTTAAATATAAAAAAAAAAACGTTTTTATTTAAAATTAATTTTTATATAAAAATTTCGTTAGGAATTACGCTAAAAGAGGAAAAGAGGTTTTGCAAGTGGCCAGATGTCGGCGCTGATTACTAATGCTACTAATATTAAGGTGTTGACTTTTTTTTGTGCAAAATGTGTGATACTAGAGAATGCGACTACGCGAAATTATGATGAGCACGCGAGGAAGGACTTAATGACAGCATTCGCTACTCACTCCCGTAATTATGTTGACTCATTTAGTCCCAATAAAATTTCTAGAAGCTTGTGTTCTGTAACTAGTATGACTATTACAGTTCAACCTAAACTAAGGTTTAAAATGGTGTCACTGTAGAATATTTCTAAATTATTCATAGGAAATTCCAAATTTTTTTTTCTAGTTTTTTTTTTTATGAATCCGTACCTAAAGGCTGAAACGGGAGCCGTGTCGACGGCGCGTTCGTGTTTCACGCGCGCCTCAAAGAGAGTCAGCAAAGCAGAGGGGCTTGCCAGAGCCTCCGCCTGCCGGGGTTGCGGGTTGTTCGAAAGAGATACCGCGGCCTCGAGACGTAAAGGGCAATAGAAGGAACATGGGTGGGTTTTAGTCAGTACAAGTCTGACATGCCCCCCCGCTCCGGGGGAAGTCATTGGATGATTTCCCACCCGAAAAAAAAGAGGCTAAAACGGGACACTATTACTAAGCATTGCTGCCCGTCACCAGGCGGGCACATTATCATGAACCGTGATAGTTTGGCAGTTGAAATGTTCACAGAAGATGTATTTCTGTTGCCGCTATAATAACAAATATAAAAAAAAAAAACAATAAAATGAATATATGAAGCGGGCTCCCAACCTGCCGGGGTTGCGGGTTGTTCGAAAGAGATACTGCGGCCCCGGAACATAAAGGGCAATAGAAGGAACATAGGTGGGTTTTAGTCAGTACAAGTCTGACACTCCCCCCGCTCCGCCTAGGGCGGGGAAAGTTATTTAATGATTTCCAATTCTCAAAATAGAGGGGGCTCGAAGGGCAGGGCGTTTTTATGGGACTGTCTCTTGTAATCTGACGTTCAAAAAGTGCTGATTAACAGCCTAATTTGAATAAATGACATTTGATTTTGCTCCCATATAAGAAATTTTTTTTGCCGTTTTTGTACTGAACCCTTCGTGCGCGAATCGGACTCTTACTTGGCTAGTGTTTAGCCAATTCAAGATAATATAGCTCAGTGAGGATAAAGTCGGATGATTATGCCAATGACGGGGAAAATAAGACATTCTTCCTTCCTATTAAGACAATGATTTTTCAATGAATTTAATAAAATTTGATTGACCATGATGGCTACTAGCTAATTCGCATCTGTACTTTGATCATTAAGAGAATCACAAATATTGAGCCCACTGGCTGTGAGATAGTATAAAAATAATCCTAATATTAACACTTTTCTATCGTCAAAATTTACAAAAGACACTCCTCCAAAAGCCCGACCTTTGCCCATTCTTTCGATCATCTTTATATCAGCCGGAACAAGCCATAGATGTCCCTCAAACTTCGCTCCGTGAACCGATCCTTTGTTCTCGCATCCAGCGGATTTTTTCAACCTTCCGGCACTTGGTTGCCTTTTCAGAACCTTTCGGCCTTCTTGTCCATCCGTTCTGAAATTCTGATAATTGGTTGACGGTTTCGGGTCTGGTTGTTTGTGTATGTCAGTTTAAATGTTTGTAAACGCACCCACGATACAGGAGAAATTCCTAGTGTGGGACAACGTTTTTGTTTTTTTTTTTTTTTTTTTAAAGAGAGGCACAAGGCATAGTAACTTGTGAAAGTACTGTAGTTGCCCATTCCAAAGCGTTGGTTCTCTTGCGAATCTTTTAATTTTTCGATACCCGTTTTTCGATGCTCTTTGCTAGTAAATGATTTCCGCATAAAAAAACCGTGATGTTATCATGTATCTAGAATAACAAGTACCTATTGAGTTTCTACTTACCAATATGTTAAGTTTTCCTTAACAGGACTTGGCTCTGAGTTCTTTGTGTAATTAAGTGAAGAGTAAATAGACGAACAGATTTACACACGTACATTGCACACACACGTGTAATACCTGCATAGGTATCTAAAAGTTAACAGTTGTATGTTAACAGTTTCAAGATTTATCTGGTTATGTACGAAGGTATTTACAGAGCTCGTATCTAAATAATAGCAGCCGCTCGGGTCGATCTTTAAGTTAAGCTGCGCTTACCTAGGTTGGTCTCTGAATGGGTGACCACCCGTTACCTACCGAGTTTCCTCCGTGCCTCGGAAAGCACGTCAAGCCGTTGGTCCGGCTGCTGAGCTAATCTTTAACAGTCGTTACAGGTAGTCAGTGTTCCGAAGGTCTGACAACCAGTCTTACCAAGGGGTATCGCATTATCCAGTACTAAATGGGTTGTGGAGGTCAGATAGGCAGTCGCTCTATGTAAAATACTAATATTGAAAGGCTAGGCAGATGGTATACGAAGGTATTTATGGCATTACTCTGGCCCTATTTGACGTAGAACCGATTTCTTGAACAAGTGAACGTAAGGTAGGATGCCCTCTGTCTAAATCTACGATCTTTGCATGCTGGTAAGAACTAGATGAAAGAGGTCAAGAATCGATTAGAATGACATGCTCTAGAAGAGACATATCCAAGAGAATGGTGTAGGCTCATGATTATGATGACATACATATCATAGCTTTTTTTCACTCCCAATTTATACCGAATAAAATGTAAAAAACAATTTCACGAAATAAAAAACCGGGTAAGTGCGAATCGGACTCGCTTACCGAGGGTTCCTCACAAACTTGCGACATAAACGGCCATAACCTTCGACTGCGTAGACTTAGAGATAATATGATTTTTCCACAACCCCAAGGAACCACATACTTGATTATATGGTTTTAATTTCAACTCGATACCTTCACGCGTTCCCGAGGTCTTGACAGACAGACAGATAGGGACATCAGAGTGATCTAATAAGAGTTCCGTTTCCCTGCCGGGGTTGCGGGTTGTTCGAAAGAGATACCGCGGCCCCGGAAAGGGCAATAGAAGGAACATGGGTGGGTTTTAGTCGGTACAAGTCTGACACTCCCCCCCGCTCCGTCCAGAGTGGGAGAAGTTATTTGATGATTCCCACCCCAAAAAACGAAAAAAGGGTTCCGTGTTTTTCTTTCCCTTTGAATTACAGAACCCTAAAAGCAACTAAGCCGAACTGTCACGCTTAACGCGTTTTAACCTCAGTGTCGGCGTGCATAATGAATTTAATAGGATTTAGTTAATTAAAATTCTTTACAAAAACATCTGTTATTAAAAATTTACTGCACCGTTTGATTCCGATCGTTTTGCATCAAAGCCTTGGTGCAACAATACAACGGAATTAAACTGTCCTACTAATGTCATTACTAATTGCTTTTAATTTGTAGACAACACGCTTTTGCGACACGGTTGGCGCAGTGCCTGAGCGATCGACTGCTGCGCTGCGTGCCGCGGGTTCGATTCCCGCACGGATCAAATATTTGTATGGCCTACAGATAGTTGTTTCGGGTCTGGCTGTTTGTGTATGTGAGTTTATATGTTTGTAAACGCACCCACGATACAGGAAAAATTCCTTGTGTAAAAAAAGGTATTATAAAATGTAAAAATAAATTTAATTTTGTTAGTTAAACCCACTAAGGGCTGGTTTTTCAATAGTCAGATAACTTTTATCGGAGGAATAAAAATAACGGTTTGACATATTTTCTATAGATAAGCTGTCAAACCGCCATTTTTATTCCTCAGATAAAAGTTATCTGACTATTGAAAAATCAGCCCTAAAGGAAGTTGAACCTGAACAACTATATTCATAATTAATTTGTCGCTTCAACCTTAATAGTCCTTGTGATGGACGCCATGACACCATGACACACATACTAACTTAAGTAAGTACTACAAATGCACAAACTTGACTAGCATACTAAAAACCATACTAATGAGTAATGACTCAAGAAAAATATTTTGTGAATTGTAGTTATGGATGTAGGGGTCTAAAAGTACTGCCTTAGCAGAATCATAATAGGTTAAATAATAATTCGAATTATGTTAACATTTTTAAAATTGACATAAAACTGTCTATGCCAATTTTAAAAATGTTAATATTGTGAATTATCAGATTGTGACCATTTTAGGAATAGTAACGTAATTCATATTATTAACCTGATATGTCTCTGCTTAAGCAGCCATTTTCACCCTCTGAAAACGTCTAAACCTGTCCGAATATGATATAGTCTCGAGTAACCCCGATCCCGCCCGTATTAAGTTTTGAGCCTGTACCGAATGGTACTAAATAGCACAGAAATTGGTTAAAATAAGGAAACATGATTTTTTTAAATTGTGATATGCTTACATTTCTGTCATGTATATGTTGTAGTAACTAAAATTTACAATGAGATCAAGAAAGAAAAGAGAATACGTTTATTAGTAACATGCCACAAGTGCACACTACATCAAACAAAGAAATAAATCAAAATGATGACATAAATAAAAAAAACTAAACACAAAAATGAGATAATTACTGTGTCTCACGACTGCGCCAAATAGGCCCAGTTTAGCAATCTGAGATTATCAGGTCATCAACATAGACCTCTAAGAAAAATACGTATTATCTAATTCTTGAACTGCTCAAGTAAAATTGATAACATTTAGGTATAATTATGTTTAAATAATACCACTGTCACTACTAACATACCGGAATTGCGGGTTGTTCGAAAGAGATACCGCGGCCCCGGAACGTAAAGGGCAATAGAAGGAACATGGGTGGGTTTTAGTCAAGAAAAGTATGACATTCCCTCCCACTCCGCCCAGAGCGAGGGAAGTTATTTGATGATTTCCCACCCCAACAAAAAAATCTTCTAACTTACAAATTATTTATAGATTTATTCGTTTTGTATTTATAACCGTAGTCCAATCAGCATCAATCGATACTTTGAAGCCATACGCTACATATTGTGGCGTTCTGAGTTGACAGTGATGCATCGCATACTAATCCCATTAATAAATTAATCCTGTTAAAATAAATAAATGTTATGACTCACCACCCTCTATCGATCTATGCTATCGAGAAATACATTGTCATTTGATCTGAGTATGTGATAGCATTTTCATTAGTCGATCAGAAGCTTATAAGTAGTGAACCATCATTATTGTTCTACCCTCACCCCAGGTTCGGTGCAGCATGTAATCTTCTCCCAAACTTATTTTACTTGGTATCTCAACAGAATCCTCCTTTATTGTCATATTTATGTACTATCAGTATGTATGTGTTATACCAGACTATAACCTACCTCTGCCAAATTTCATCAAGATCCGTTCAGTAGGTTTTCGTAAAAGAGGATCAAATATACATCCATACTCACAAACTTTCGCATCCTTACTTAATATTATAAAAGCGAAAGTGAGTTTGTTTGTTTGTTTCCTCTTCACGCATTAATGGCTAAACCGATTTTGATGAATTTTGGTACAGAGCACATAGTTGGGAACCAGGAGACGGACATATAGGCTATTTATTATTTAAAAAAAGTTAGATGTGAGAGGGAAAGAGGGAAGAAAAGGGAAAACTTAGCTTTGCTATTAAAAATCAACAAGGCGCAAGAGGAACTGTGTTACCTCCAATTTAACGCGGGCGAAAGCTAGTTTATAATATTAGTAGGATATCTACTTTGCGTATACCGTGTGGACTGAAGACCTTGAAAAGGTGGTTGAACAAGACGCAGTTTGGGTGTTCTGCAGTAGTTTTCTATAGGCCGATTTTTTACCCTAAATGTCAAAATGCAAGTCTTACTGAGTGTTTTGGTATGCATATGAACAAATGATGACTACGGTTTGACTGAAGTTTGACAGAAACCTCGTAGATTTGCTAAATTGTTTCGTGGGCTGTCAACGACATAATAAATCGTTATCGCTGCAATTATTTAATTATGAATAATTTAACTAGACGCAGCGCCATTCTCGGGAGTCGCAGCAATAAACAATTTCTAGACTATTAAATAAGTCATGTAGGTTGTACATTCTTGCTAAGTCGACTGTTTTACGAGCCCGGGCTTGTTTACTAATAAATAAGCGATTCAAAGCATTTCCACTCGGTATTTTGGACATGTCCCTCGATGAAAGAATTGAGGATTAAACTTATTCACATCGTTTCTTTCTAGCATCTTTTTAGCCTTACTAGATCGATTGTAAGTATAATATTTTTAAATATGCTTAAAAACCAGAAATACTACATCAACTATAGGCATTCTAAAGTTATGCAAGAATTTTCTGTAAGCTAATTGAAGTGACATAACGTTACGCCAAACTTTCTCTCGTGGCACCAATCTTTAGCTCGGGTGTCGTTAAAATTAACATCTCTGTCCGATAGAGGAAGTACACACGCACCTAATGTCCTTATCTACAAACGTAATACTCATTTACATAAGGACCGGTAGAACCAGTGTATTTTAAGAGGACATTAAAGTCAGTGGCCATACATTACATTTTGTTAATCATCAAGTTCGCAAAACTCGTTGCAATCTTTGCAGCTTTAGTATACTAAGATTTGATAAATGACCAGGTACTTAATAGTTTCTAAGTTAATTGATTCATTGTCGCCAGATTAATGAAAGCAAACCGTCTTCGTGGTTCTGGCACGACATTATATTTGACAGTTCGAAAACTTCCAAGCCATTTCCAAGATTTCGTTGGTGTCTTTGGCTACATATTTAATTACTTAGCGGGTAGGATAGGAGGTGGAGCATTGTATGCGACTCGGCTCCAACACATCCACACTCTGACGCTTATCCGTGGAGCCAAAAACGACTTGGTTGTTACTTTGTTACTAACAACTAATTCTGCAAATAAGCGTCATTTCATTGTATGTAAATGCAATTTCCACAACAATGTGGTTGTCTTATCTAAGCTTATCATTTTAATCCTAACAACAGTTGAGTCAATGTAGTAGCATGGTATATCTGTTATCAGTAGGGTGGGCAATGAGCCTATGACTCGCTGAAAAGGAGTACATTTTAAATTTATAAAAGAAATGTTCATGATTAATATCTTTATTTTCATTCTTTATTGTTTCGTGGACCGGATAATGTGTTGTCTGTCAAGATAAAAGATGTTGGACCATCCACCAAAGCCATTCATGGGTTTTTGTCATTGGCATAAAAAGCTAGCGAGATAGACAAAATTTCCGATTTAAAATCTCTCAAACCAAAATTTAAACTGGGAAAGTATGTCCATCTCGTTAGGAGAGCAAATACTGAATTCTGGGAGTATTCGGAATTCGAAAGCAAGCATAAAATTGCTGTTGTCGGGGTTGCTGGTTGTTCAAAAAAGACACCGTGGCCCCGGAACATAAAGAGCAAAAGAAGGAACATGGATGGCTTTTAGTCAATATGCAGGGAGTCTGACACTCCCTGCCGCTCTGCCCAGAGCGGAAGACGTTATTTGATGGTTAACCATCCGAAATAAAGCCAAAAATTTCTCCCAATAAACATTGATACCGTTTCTTACAAGAGACGTGTCGAACAGGAAAGGGATACCATAATTTGATCGGTCTTTCATTGACCATTCATAAAATATATCGTGAGAAAAAACAAACCTGCCATTGCTATTAGCTCTATATCCCGAACTAAGACAATGTCGAACAGTGATTACCGGTTCAATTGGGTCATTGTGCTATAGTTCACCGGTTCACACCAAATGAACTGGCTGGCGGAGTATCTTTAGAACGTGGGCGGCTAATCCTTCTCACTAAGTGAGTTTAAATCGCTTATTAATTGTGCTCTGGATTCTCGAGGTATAGACGGAATTGTGTGCGAGATAATGGTTTTGTGTCCCTTGCCTTTTGAGTTGGAAAGCTTTGGGAAATTACATTCTTAGGGATGCTAAAGAGCGTGTAAAATACTGGTATTCGGGTGCATCTGACTAGATTAATGAACGATACAAATACGAAATGGAAAAAGAACCGGCCAAGATGCAGTCGGACTCGGCTTCTATATAAACTTCATAAATGGCTATATCTTTTGACTGCGTCGTCTTAGAGATATATTTTGTCCACTACTCAAAGGGACCACAAACTTGAGTATATGGTTGAAATTTCGATACCTTTACGCGTTCCCGATATAAAGGGTCTTGACAGACAGGGATATCAGAGTGATCCAATAAAGGTTCCCGTTTTTTTCCCTTTGAGTTACGGAACTCTAAAAATACAAATGATTAATTTTAAGATGGTATATGTATTTTAGACTAATTGTTCTGCCACTTAATATCAGCTAGCACTAGAAAAGCGGTAAGGGACGGGTGTTTTCGGGTACTGTTTACGTAATATTGACGTTTAAATTGTGCTTATACTCTGACTGAATTGAATAAATAAATTTTGTTTTTGATCTGATTGAGTTTCAAAAAAAGGGAATAAATTGAACACTAGTAACTGAACCTCATCGATGTATTTTATTGTTGTTAACGTCGAAGATTTTTGTTTTGATTTACATTCCTAATGTGTTTTATTCTTTGTTTCAAGGTGACGTTCATAGGCAACAACATACCGATACATCCGCACGTATACTCCAACGGTCACATCTGCCTGTCCATACTAACAGACGACTGGTCGCCCGCGCTGTCCGTGCAGTCTGTCTGCCTGTCCATCGTGTCCATGCTCAGTAGCTGTAAGGAGAAGGTACGATGGCATAATATTTGCAGCTGAATTATATTTTTGACCGGTCCCAAGTCTCCCAACATAGACTCAGTAAAAAATACCCAACTTTTATATTTTCCCTGTTATTATATTCCAAAAATGAACGTTTCAATTTTGTGTTCCAGAAACGGCCACCAGATAACTCATTTTACGTTAAGACCTGCAACAAAAATCCTAAGAAAACGAAATGGTGGTACCACGGTGAGTGCAATCATTGTTTACTACATTCTGAAATAACCCAACGCCGCAGCTTACCAAGTAGTTCGGTTCTACGACATTTGGAAAAGAATATAGTCCATCTGACCGTTTACGGCCATGGCAGGCAAAAATTGTAAGTACAGGCGTGTGTGTGCAGGCGCACTCGCAGATGTACTCTTACCTCACTCTCATATCCTCTGGGACGACAATCCGACACGGAGAGAAATCACGCGCATGACCAACGGCTTAACGTGCGCACCGAGGCACGGGGGTATCATACCGAAAACTTTCAAACTCCAGGCTGTTGCTGAGAAAGGAGATGTTCGATTTTGGGCTAGGAATGTGTACACCGCATAGATAAAAAGGAAAAAAAATATAGATTCTCATAAAAATACAATTAAATTAGTTAGAATAAAAGTACAGGTGTACTTAATCAATTATTTGAAAAGTATTTTAGTGAGATAACCCTTTTTTTAAGGTAGCCATGACAGTAGTTATGACGTTTGATTGACGACTTTGACAGTTCTAAGCAAAGAGTATAAAATTATAGAGGGTACTTCTAAGTTTCGTTTACGTTTACTTGGAATCATCGTGTTCGTGAATGTTGAGTTAGTTGTGTTTCGGAGTTTTTAACGATTGTTTTTGTTTTGTGAAGCAGTTTACTATTACGGGGGTCCACCCTTTATAGCAGAACTTTTTATGTCATAATTTTATTTTGCATAACAACGGATGGCATAAACTTCACTTCGCAGAAAATAGTTTAGCAGACACTCATTTATCATACATTCTAAACTCATAATTTTGTAAGTCAGAATCATCTCTAGGCATAAACTTCATATGCATAATATTTAAAAAGTAGAAACATCATATCGCAGAAAGTTAACAGTCAGAATCGTCTTTTGGCATAATATATTTTATATCGATGATTATTAAACGGCAGAATTGTCATATCGTAAAAAGTTTATAGTTAGGGTCATCTTTGTCATTATAAGTTGTCATTTATTTTGATTAATTATTTCTTTAAAATAATGTCATTTATTTTAGTTGTTTAATTGAATTTGAGATTATGTCATCTAATTCAATAACTAATTAGGTATCCTAATCTAAATAGTTCAGTTTCGGGTAACCTACTTAAAACAATCTCTTTTTTCTATTAACGCAAGTCGTTTATGGCACTCGCCGGCCGCTGCCGCGGCACCGCTCGCTTCGCTCGCTCGGCTCGTGCGTAGGAGGTCACAGTTTTAACCTAACCTAACCTAGCCATTACTGCCGTCTGCATAGTATGCCAAGTGAAATTATACCAAATAATATATCGACGGTTGAAAGGCTAATTGATCTAAACGACATTTTGTAAAACTTGCAGGAGGGCGGATCAAAGTTATTATTTTGTTTAAAAAATTCATAAAAAAATAAGTATTTCGTAGACTTTTATTTATTTAATACAGTATATTTCTGAGTAAGTAAGGATTTTTTTTAAGTTATTACTATTGAAAATTGTGTATTATTTTAGAAAATTTATGTTGGTTAGCCCAAAATGCATCCAATTTAGTTATTTTTAATAAAAGGGAAAATGGTTCAAATGCCTACCGAAAATAAAATAGCTAAAATTATACTGGCTCAAGCAGCGCCCTAGAATAAAATAACACGAGAGAAAATGAATTTAGCGCCTAGTCAACTGACAGTTGAAAAAACATAATGAGCATAAGCAACAAGATGGTGTAGCACCAGAGTGAAGTAGTTTGATGCAGATGCGCGTAAGACGGACTGCAGGATGAAACAAAATGAACCCTTACTAGATTAAAGTAGATTTGATGCTTAGGCCATCATAATTCAGCAACGTCCATAAGATATTTTTAAGGTTGGTACGCTATTTTATATCATTTTAGACAATGTCTTGTATATTTTAAAAAAATCTGTAGAGTAATCATTCAAGACATCATTTTCCTGCCCTTGTCCCATTTTATTTAGGGTCGGCGCAACACGTTTTCTTCTTCCATTCTCCCCTATCCGACGTCATTGATTCAATATGTCTTGGAACAAGGTAGACAAGGTAGTATATCACCCTAAGCCTAACACCACGGAATAAATTATACTTTAGTTTCACTCTATGAATAAAACAACAAATAAATTTTATTATTTTAGAAAATAAATTTAACAAAAAAAAAACATTTAAAAATATAAAAATAGGTTTCCGCCGGTAACAGGAGCAGGGTTCAATCTACCGGGGTGGTTAGGGCTCCAGAGACAGGAACCTCGTGAGGAGTACTGCCTTCTGAATCAGGCCCTTGATCTAACCACCTAAGGAGAGCTTCGACAGATGTTCGTCGAGGCTCTTGGCAATTAAGCCATTGGCCGTTACAACAATCGGCACAATGATAGCCGAGATCACATTCCACATGTCAACAACCTCGTGTGCCAAGTCAAGGTATTTTAGTTGATTTTCTTTCTCCGCTTTCACGAGGTTCTCGTCATGTGGGATGGTAACATCGATTATCATTACGCGGCGCGCTGATCGGTCTTTCACCACTATGTCGGGTTTATTGGCGACAATAGTCCTGCCAGTAATGATAGACCGATCCCAGTACAGCGTGACATGGTCTTTCTCGAAAACTGGGTCGGGCACATACTTGTAGTACGGTACCTCAGATTCAACAAGATTATATTTCAAGGATGATTCTGATGGACTCACCAGGACGGTGGCATGCCCGACACACGTCAACCGTCCCATCCCTCATAATATATTTCCGGTAGTTGTTCGTCAACATAACTTCGTCCATAATCGCACAGGCAAAACCTTCAGTTTCCCGAAATAGGTCACCGAATCGTAGCCAGGACACGGACGCCAGAAAATCTACATCGGGCCCATGAAGAGCCTTGTAGAAGCGCCCATGAAGCTCCTTACCTCCTTACCTTGCCATACTACCTTGCGGTCATCGGTAGTAAGTACTACAGGTTTGCGCCAATTCTCTTTAGCCATGGACAGCGGGGTGAGTCCCTTGTCCACTGCGACTACATCACGGTGCATACCCTCGTCAGCTTTTAAGAAATATTCCCTGAGACTGCACACCTCTCGGTTGTAGAGGGTCTTAGCGTTTAGAAAGCCTCGATCCTCACACTTCCGCGGGATTTACAGTCTCATCACCGATTATCGTGGGTGAGATTTGCAGTCAGCAATATACGGACTCTCCTATCCAGGGCATCGAGTTCAGTCTGCGTCCATTTGAGTATGCCGACAGAGTACATTAAAACCTTGTTCCCGCCCGAAAGAAGGCTTTTAATACCTTCTTCAGGCGACCAAAGAAACGCTCCCTCAACAATTGCTTCATGTCAGCTTCGTTAAGCTTTTGGATGAGGAAAGGGATCTAAGGTGTATGGAATCCGAGAGTTGAATTATCTCGGAATCCATAATCTCCCCTCGTTTCACATACATGACTGCACATTTGTCCACACCAAATTCCATCCTGATGGCGTTACTAAAAGTTTCAGTTACTTTCAGTAGCTCCATCAGTCGCAAATTGTTGGGGGCAAAGAGTTTCAGATCATCCATGTAAAGGAGGTGAGATATGACCTGACCACCTCTTCTCAACCGTTAGCCTAGACCTGAATTCTCCAGCAATGCGCTTAGAGGATTCAGGGCTAGACAGAACCAAAGTGGAATCAATCAGTTTCATTATTTTTACTGTTTTCAATCATTTGTAGGTACTTCAGTCTTCTGTTCAGACAACTCTTTCGCTATTTGTTTCTTAAAATACAAGCGGCGCTGTGATTCCATAGTTGCTGAAAAAAAAACAAAACCGATTATGTCCATTTTATATTGATATTTAAGTAATTCAAATGTACGATATCTCATTAATTTAAAAAGAGACTTAGAAACATCTAGGAGACCTCACAAGTAATTATCAACTAACGACATTGAATTAGGAATACAAAGACGTAAGTAGTATCTTTGTATTCCTAATTTATTGTTGTTAGCTTATAGGTACTTCAGGACTCTGAACCTGTACCTAAATTTAAAAACACTTTGGCAAATTACTTACTTACCTCGCTTCAATTTAATGTACCTAAGTACCTATTGTAAAGCAAAACGATGTATGCCTTATTATATTCCTAGCGTAATTACAGATCTTTTCATTGATTATCACTTAGATAAAACAAAATTATTTGTACTCACCAGAAAAATCAACCGTCTGTCTTCACAGCTCGCCCGCACGCAAGTTCACATAACGCACTTTCTCAAGTGTTGGCGGCTGTGTGATGTGTGAGGCACTCGTAACGGACACTTCACAAAGCGCGCAATATATTGAACTTAGTTCCAAGCGACTAAAGAGTAGCTAATCTCTTTAATTTATTGGACGGCCTATGTGTTAAAATGGATTTCAAAAAATGATACAAATGCCAATTTTACAAATATTGAATTTAATCAAAATGTTTCAACGGCCATAACACTAATGAGATAGTTAGGTCAAAATAGCTGAAGTGACATTACTCATTACGCTTAGGTTGAGGTTAGATGGGCTAAAAGACATCGTTAGTAAATATAATTTAATGCGAAATGGTTCAAGCGACACGGTTTTATTATTATAGCTGAATGCAAAATGGCCCAAACGACATAACTTATTGTTTTCGTTTAATGCAAAATTGGCCAAACGACAAAACCACAAACATGGCGAAAAAGCCAAATGCCTTAATCGACACTCGTTATAAAAGTAAGAAAAATCAAAATAGCCTATGACATCGAGTCCTGGAATTTGTCTTATTTTGTGTCGTATAGATCAATGAGCTTAGAAATGAAGTCTGTTTTGCAGTGGGTGCTAAGCGCCAAAAAAGTAGTTAAAAAAAATTGAAACCTGACTCAAACGATGGAGAAAAATTTGCTGATTCCGAATATGTATATAACTCAATATTGCAAAAAATGTCGTTTAGATCAATTAGCCTTTCAACCGTCGATATTATGCGAAATTTGAACTCTGCGAATCGTAATTATACTAAATGTAATTCTGCCATCTTAATAGTATGCCATTGTTAATTCGAAGTTTTAAACATTATGCCGAATGATAATTATACCAAATAATTTTTATGCCTTTAAAATGTTCGTTTAAAGAAAATTATACTAAGTGTGTTATGCCAAATAAATTTCGGAGTATCAACATTCTGCCAGATAGAGGGAACCCCTATTACGGACCTTGATTGATTGCTTCTCTGTTGACCCTGGTTTTGTTATATGATAGTTTCTGATTCGTCAGTGATTTGGATCCCGTCGTATGTAGTGTTTTTTTTACAATAAAAAGTTCAGTTTCAGGTATGTATCCTCTTTTCTTTGTACAAATGTTATTTCTTTGCGATGTTTTCTTACCTTGTTCATTATTGTAACATTTTATCTCAAATTGTTCCAGTTTATTGACAATGGCGTGCGTAAGGCGCACCTCGGTTATACATGAGAATGAACAATATTGCGCTAAACCATGTAACTAATCTAGCTGCAATAATAGGTATTACAAGATAAGCAGACGCAAACAAGTAGTATGCTCGGAATTCGTGTTTTGTTTTTCTCGCAGTTATAAATAAGGTGACACACAACACATCAATCAAATGTCACTGTCAAAATCACATTTAGCTTATTGCTGACCACCATTTTTATTAGTAGTTGTGTTGCTCTCCTTGACCGAGTTAAATTGGATTTACATAAAAACGACAGCAAAATATAGGAAATTAACACAAAAAAACGTTAACTATACTGTATAGTGATATTTACATTAGGTGTACATAGAGCTGGCCCAAGCTCCATACATTTCTGGAACATCTCCTTTCTTGTTAAAATAACACTTTATTTTTTGCTTGTCCCGGGAAAAAGAAGAAAAGAATTGGTAATAACAAAATCCTACGACATGCAGTTTAGTCCACCCAGCCTTTGAATTTAAACTTTAAATTTATTCGTCCATCCACTAAAAGAGTGGGTCTATCAGGAATATGTCAGTAACATCAACTGATACTAGATTTATATCCGATTGATGTTAATATGCTCGCGTCCGAATATTGTATTATTATTATGAGTCTAATGAGTCTATAGTCTTATGAGTCTACTGCACGACCGCAGGGCTAAGGTCTCCCTTCCCTCCTTCCACTTTTCGCAAGTCCCTTGAGAAAGCGTCCAGCTCTAACCGCGATCTTCTTTTGGGTCTGCCGCGTTGTAATTTTTTTCATCTTGGTGTCCACTGAGTGGTTATTTTTGCCGGACGAACCGCATCAGAACCCAAATAGCTGATGCCTTACAGCTGCTAGGTTGAAGTGGAAATGGGCTGGTCACGTCTGCCGCATGTTGCAGTAATACATGGGACTAAAAATAACAGGCGAAATGTGGCTGCAATATTAAGTAGACATCTACTTAACCCTTCAGAAATTATAGGCGTTATATTATAAGAAATTAACACCTATTACATGGCAATTTCGCCAGAGACAGTGATGACAATCACCTATTATGTGTGCGTTATCTACTGCAAGATAGCGTATCAGGGATCGTCAAATCTTATTCAATACACATCACAGTGTCAACGATTAGATATGGAAATCAATATTTGAGTGCACCGGGGAGTAATTGAAGTAAGAGTGGTGTGATGGTTTTTTTCCATCAGGGATTTTGCAGTAGCAGCCATGGTGTCTAAATTACCCGGTTGATAGTTATAGGGTCAGTCCCTATGACATAGGGCTTAATACATAATTGGCGGAATGTGGGTGTGTTGTTAACCTCTGCTTAACCCGTTGGGGATTATTTAAGTTACTCTGGAAATCTTTTTTTTTTTTCTTCCGAACACTGGGTCTTAGGGGCCATCTTTTAATCACGTGAGGTTTTTTGAGCTCCCCTCCATCTTGGTTACACGTCGTGGGGTTTTATGCTACCCCTCATCCTCCTTCCAAACATCACTTGCTTTTTTTTGTTATTGAAAAAAGCGGATAGTTATAAAAGAGCCGAAAATAAATATTCATATTGTCCAGTGTTGTGGTTTTATCTAATGAATTTGATTTATTTGTGATCAAACATGCATACTTATGCCTTATGACTCCTAACGGGGTTGCGGGTTGTTCGAGAGAGATACCGCAGTCCCGGACACAAAGGGCAAAAGAAGGAATAGTAGCCAGGGTATTTGTCCCCAAAGCGGAAGAAGTTATTTGACGGTTTCCCATCCGAAAAAAAAAAATGCCTTGTGACTCGACACTTTTTTGAAGCTATATTCACATGATTTTAACTATTCCAGATGACTCCGTCTAACAAAACACCGCGTCGCTATATCGAGCATGGACGATAAATCTCAGTATGTGTTAAGTGTTATAACTAAACGGTATGTTATTGTAAAATGTTATGTACATACGAGGCGCATGCGCGAGGCGACGCGCGGCTGCACAGGCACTGTGCGACACGACACGACACAGTGCGGCACGACACGACACAGTGCGACACGCTGAGACACGGTGCGACACCGTGCGCACATCGGGGCACCCGGCGGACTTGGCGACGTAAATTAACGAGTAAGGGAAGCTGGGATGTATTGAAGATTTGGGTAAATTGTGCAACGGTTCGGTAGCTGGCTACTCACTGGTGTTTTGTGTAACATACTGTCTGTAATACCACTTTGTTTTGTATACAATTAAATATGGTGTACGACCGTGAATATGGCAGGACAAGTCGTAGAAAAGCGTGGGCCATACCTGTGTGAGGAGCGCCACATTCGGTACAAGCCAGGCGGCAAAATCGTCTGTATATTTTGCCGCTTGACGGTGCCCAATTAGGCTCAACCCCGTATAGTACGTCATACAGGCTGTAACTCAAGGTGTCATGAACGCCCGGATGCCGTTCCAAGTTTAATCGATCTCTCAGAATAAGAACACCTGTATTTTGTGTCAAACTGACGAATATTGTATATCGTATCGTCACTAATATTTGTTGGTGTTGACATAAAACTCAATATTCAGTAATGAATTTACCCAGATTGTTCAGTAATGCAGCTGTGTTCTAAAGTTTGTGGCGTGCGACTACCCGCGTGCACTACCCTACGTGCTTATTGAGGTAATTCGTTGTCTAAATTAAGCACACTTGTCGACGTGGAATTAGCTTGAGAAAAGTGCCACATACGTGGCCGGCTCAAGCTAATTGCACGTCATATCTCACCAAATCCTTCAGATTACATGGACGCATTAAATCTTATGAAATAGGGCGAATTGAATACATCAATGAGTGGTTAACTGTAGGGTAGGCAGCGTTAGAAGCTCGGCTTGTTCATACCAACAGACGGGATTTTGTCAGTGCTAAATTAAAGATATACTGTAAGTAGAGTAATAGGGTATGAAATAATGTACCGCATATTGGAGTCTTTGTTCACACATCAGTCATCCTTTGTTTAGTTGTATATAATTTTTACTATTATTGTGATTTTACCAAGCTGCTTGCAGGTCAATCTATCACGCTGTGCCAATGTGGTACTGGATTCTATCAATCACGCTAAGAGCCTGTTTATTCGGCTTCGAAGGTTCCTTCATTTACAAAAAACAAGTTAAAATGAGGCTTGAAAAGCATTTAATTTGAATAATAAACTGAAATCAATTTATTAAAATGTTGAATTAAAGTTACCTAGATTTCTGCATCAACGCTTTGGGAATTTCAGTCAATAACACTTAATATCTGTTCATATATATTAGTTGATTACTCAGCCAGTCTAATTTTCATAGGATATTTTGCGAGCATAATGGAATGCAATAAACTTCAATAATTTCTCTGTTTTTATATTTGTAGATAAATATTCTACATGATGATGAATGTAATTTTGTATGAAATTTTATTTACGTATGTCAATAAGGGATTCGTTGAATCATAGACTAAATATATTATATATGCAAGCTAGTTATACTCGCTGTGAATATCAGTTAATACCCTGATGTTCGATTGGACTGCACTAACGTATCTATTCACAGACTGCTATGCATA
The DNA here is from genome assembly GCA_958449745.1 of Ochropleura leucogaster. Taxonomy (NCBI): domain Eukaryota; kingdom Metazoa; phylum Arthropoda; class Insecta; order Lepidoptera; family Noctuidae; genus Ochropleura; species Ochropleura leucogaster. The sequence continues at coordinate 16,739,452 of OY288216.1, forward strand.
CAACTAGTCTACTTGTAAGTATTGTCCAGGGATTTAGCAATAAATAAATTACCCAAACAAATGGTCTCCTGTGACACAATTCAATTCCCTATTTGTTTTGCAATATTAACCGGTGCTATGTTGAGATCTTCATAAATTCACATTTGATTGTTATTTTCATTTTTGTGAATGGTAACTTTCACATTAGGCTAGCAACACATTCCTGTATTATTAGATGAAAAATTGCTGGGTGAAATTTTACCTTTATGATTTACGAAAATGCATTATAATTGTGTATTATTGAAACAACCTGCTTAATTTATTGAAATAAAAATATAGTTAAACATGTGCGCATTGTTTTATTCCACTTATCTACCTAATTATTACGTACGTTACGCACGTAAATGAATATGTCTGCAACAAAATATCAGGTTCTACATCTAAAACAGGCAATACTGAATAGTGAGTGCATATAACTTTATTATTTTCATATGCTAACATTATTTATAGAAAAAATAAATAATATGCCTACTATAATAATATGTGGTAAGTAATAACAATAATTGTAAACATCTATGAAATTTCAGATTACTAGCAGTTCTGAGATGGAGATTCGGGTAACTTATTGTAGCTGCAAGGCACAAATAAGTTTGGACTTGTACAGTAACTTTGCCAAAAAAAACCTTATGAAACCAAAGAAAATAGGGATTACTTACTGTGATTTTGACAGTAGCAGGAACCTTATTGCAACGGAAATCAAGATAAAAAAATATAAAGAGGTTTAACCTTTTGGAGGCCATTTTCATTTGTAATAAAATGTTAAAATGAGTTTCTCCGCACGGACGGCAGGCGCGTACGTTAATCCTCTGGCGTTCAACCTTCGCCTAGACAGCCCAACACAGCGTTTTAGATTGTCACTATCTTACGCACACGTTAAATACTTTAAACAACAAACTCTTTGGGTTAAAGTAACATATAATGACATAAATTGTATAATTATCTCTCCTCTACGGAATAATTTGATTTTGACATGATTCGAGCGACGAGACCTACCTACTTATTTTACAATAATTATACTTTATAAACAAACTTATTTACATAAATAAATATTTAAGTTTTCGCTAAAATTATTACAGTATTTTATTACATAACGATTAATATTTCTAAAATCTGGTTTTACATTAAAAAATAAAATAAAAAAAGATATCATATGATTGATAAATATATCATTAGCAATTCGTAACACTTCACTATAAGCAGACCACTTCACTGAATGCAGTGCGGGATAGGAGGGTAACACGTTACTACACCGCGCTGCTACCTAAGGCGCGTCGCCCACACGACCAACAGTCGAGGCACTGTCGGGGCGCGGGCGCGTCGCCCACACGACATTTGTAAAGAAAATCTCGTTGCGGCGTGCCTCTTATGTGCCTGCGCCTCAACTGCACCTCGACTGTTGATCTAGTGGCCTTATTCGCCAGCGCCTCGACTATTGGTCGTTTGGGCGACGCGCTTCGGCTCGGTATAAATTAAGTGGCCAGCCTATAAATGTAATGGCTGAATATAATAATTATACTGGAATTCTAACCGAGGCGAGCGTAAAAATATAACAATACAGTTTTATTAGAAACACTACCTACTTAGGTTAGATTATGGATTCAAGAAAATTAATAAAAAATAAATAATGTTTGAGGATAATTAAGAAATTTTGTTACTTTTAGCTTATCTTAATTTAGATTTCACAGCCCACACATGTCCAAAAATGTCGATATTAGCTCGAATCATTAATTATTCTCTCATTATTAATTTGATAAAACATTAGTTTTAATCACATTCAGCAGTATTAACTCAATCATTATAGAAATGAGGTGAAATATGATATCTAAAAATTCGTGCCAATAATTTAAAAGACTAGACTTATTTAAATACTTAAATAAAAATAAGTACTTTTCACGAATGCCAGCATCTCATAGGTGACACTAGAAATTACCTTCTAATATGACAGATCGAGCCTAAGGCACGTCGCCCACACGTCATTTGTAAAGAAAATCTCGTTGCGGCGTGCTTCTTATGTGCCTGTGCCTCAACTGCACCTCGACTTGATCTTGTGGGCGACGCGCCGAATGTGCCCGCGCCTCGACCGTTGGTCGTGTGGGCGATGCGCCTTAGGCCCGGACCACACTGAAAAAGGGATTTGCAAAGCAGACAGGAGAGGAGAGAACATGCTTCAGAGCTTGAGTGTATCCACCGAAGCTTTGAGGAGTTGCGTAGTGGCTAGACCAGAGAGAATTTTGGACAGGTTACTCACGCCCAGTTTTGAGACCCCCACAGACGGCTTGCCGCACATAGATCACGTTTCTCCTCTCCGCTGTGAGCCGCCGACGAATGTGGAGGCTGCCCTAAACGAATATGAGGCATCTCTTCTCTCTGCACAACCGTTTTGTAACTGAACAGTGGAGACTAGCAAGTTGCAACACATCTCTCATCTCATCATCTCTTCGGTGTACTCCGGGCAAGACTGTTCTGCAGATATTGTTTGACGGTTGCCGCAGTAGCTGAGCGATTGGCTGCTGCGCTGCGTGTCGCTTCGCACGGTAAAAATATTTGTATGGCCTACAGATAGTTGTTTCGGGTCTGCTTGTTTATGTATCCCAGATTAAATGTTTGTAAACACAGGAGACACAGGAGTGTAAATTCCTAGTGTGGGGCAACGGTCAAAAAACAAATACGATATGAGCGACAAACACGAACAAACTCGATATGCCTTATTGACGGCCAGGTACAGTAATACTAACTTCATTCAACTTGCGACTTAGCATACATAACAACATTAGTATAGGTAGTGCTGTATGGTTCTGTTGACGTCGGAACTAAAGCCACCATATCATTTTTCCTATGCTATCCCAGAAATGCTTATCAACAACGCACTTTGGCAAGGTCATTGAAGCGCCAAATGAACCATGCAACATTGTAATGTCAGTCCAACACAGCACTTCACTAGTGTACTCCATCTAGCACTACAGGCAACTTGTCCAGGTAGAAGTCATGGTCGAACCTAGTCACCAGGATGCCTCCAGTGACCTTCACATCACTATCCGCTGAATAGTCTATGGATTCACCTTTGACAGTCGTCATTTTACCTCGAACTGTTTTTATGACCGCGTCTCCTGCACAAAGGTCCCATTTCTTGATCGTGGTGGCGTGAAGGTACAGATCGTAGGTACCGTTCACGACCTCCATGACCTTGTAGCCGGCGCCTGCTGCCGAGGAGACGGTGGTCTTCGGGCCAAAAGCTGCGGTTGCTATTGCTGTCACCTTGCCGGGATGAGAGCGGGAGACTACCACTCTGGGGTGCTCCTTGTTCTCCTTATTCTGTAAAGAATTTGAGGAGTGGGAATTCTCGTTAATTGTATAAATAAATAAATAAATAAAATTCATTTATTTCGGATAACTCGATCCATATTAAAGACACATTAGATTATACAAAATAAATTAGATTAGTTTAAAATAAATAAATTGAATTAAATTAAATTTGATCAATATAAATTAGATGAAATTAAATTATCTTGAATCGTGTTATGTAAATGTTTTAGGACTAAATTCCTGATTGAGAGATTCTATGGATCTATTAGGGTAGACTCTGAATATTTATGGCTAAACATCGGATTAGGTGCACTATCAAAATATGCAGAAACAAAAATATTCGAATTTACGTTTGTTTTGGCAGTAAATGCATACTTAAATTACATTAATAACCAGTTTCACTTCTTGCTACAGCAGTATTGCAAGAATATTTTTCAAATATTTTTATAAAAACAGCGTAGCAACTACTAAGTATCGCGCTATCGATGGAAAAGTACCTACTAAAATATGCAATAACGGTATAAAAATAGCGTTTAAATCATTTGCATATTAGCGGCCAACCGCCAAGACCTTACTGACATATTTTGACAAAATGCTTTTAATTATTTAAAAAATCAAAGTCTATCCCACACAACACGAAAACCTAAAGAGGATTTTCAATATTTAAGGTATCTTTTCAATATTAAGTTCTGTCGTCCCAATGCTGGTGCAAATTTTGATGACAATTAGGTAGGTAGGTACTGATAAAATGCGCCTCCTGTAAAATATTGACATTTTGAACGAGGTCTTTTTTTTGTTTTATTTTTCTCGTCATAAGTGATTTTGTTCCAGTTTGAAAGGCGTTGCGGTGGAGCAGCCACTGCTGCGCCTCCCACTTATATAAAGTGGTTTTTACCACCGCTGTCGCGTTTAACAGTTTAGTAAATAGTGGCTTTGGGTATCGCTCAATTTTTGAAGGTAGTCGTGAATTTCGTCGTTTCTAGCAAACCATGGTGCATTTATTATTGCTCTTAACCGCTTGAATTACAGACAACAATTAAAACCGCAATGTGTCTCGCGTAGATCTACGTTCCGGCATACAAGGGGTTAATATACCCTTCTGAACCCTTTGCAGTTAAAAATGTTAGATTTGCTGGCTCCGCCCAGCAGTTGACTTCCATACGTCCACATTGGTTTAAGTACCGAGTTGTAGAAAAAAAAGTACAAAAAAATTGTGCTTGAATTATACAGAACATAATTCAGCAAGGTTAGATGCCAAATATAGCCAATTAATTGAGAATGTGTGGTAACGCCTTTTATAATATATGTAGGTATATCACATTTGGATAAATTAAAAATAGTATAGTATAATAAAAATCCTCCAAACTTACATGGCTTGCTGTGGGCATATTGCTTGAAGGCTTCTTGGTGTACCAGCCCCAGTACGTCCTCGGTGGGAAAGGGTAGTGTATAACTCCTATGATGGGAACACCTTTAATAGCTACACACACCATGGTTGTTACATACTCGTAGAGACCCTCTGGAATTAATACAAAACCAAGTCAGTCAAGATTAAATCTAGACTCCATTGCTAGGCTATTTTATGATAATTAAGTCTAGCAAAAGAGAACAAAAAAGAAATGAAATTATTTATAATTATTGTTCTGACCTACTAATGAATGTTATCAAATTTTGTATAGCTAATCTAATCACAGTAATTTTATGTGAGAGAATGTAGGTATATGTATGTTTAAAATCACTCTAGTTTATTTTTTATTTACATTTTCAGTATTTTGTCAAAAGAAACATGATGTGATTAATGCTACGTTTTTATTGTTTCTGTAAGACCAGCTGTCAGACTTTCAGGCCACTGAATATTAACAAATGACAACCGCAACCAACAGCTTAATGTGCTTTCCAAGTTTCCAATGTAATGGATGGCCAACCATCCTTGGACCTAGCTAGGCAAGCCTAAAATTGACGGGGGTGGCTGTTTTATTTAGCTCAATACAACGATGCAAAATTGATTCCATGAAGAAATATTTTAAACATTAATTTCATTAAATGATCTGATTGGAGTTCTTGGTTTTTGCAGTCATCATACCTTTGGACCATCTCCCTTCATCATTAATTTTATTGTTCTTTTTTGTTTATATTTGTAGTTCTTTTATTATTCTATTTCATTTACACTTCTTATTGTTTTGTTGAGTAAATGCTTTCTTTGCTTTTTATTTTATAAAATCAGTATTATGTAAACCTTTTTTATATAGATCTTCTTTACCTGTCCAACAATTACGTGTTGAGATGATAGGTACAGTAATTGTTTTATTATTTATGAAAAAACATATTTTAGTACATTTGAGTCTGTAAATGGCTAATGATTTTGATGAATTTTGGTACAGAGATAGTTGGTACCGTGGACACAGACATAGGCAATTTAAAAAAAAAAGTGAGATAAAGGGGAGAAAGAGGGAAGAAAAGAGCAGGGAAAGAAATTGTTTTTTCGATCATCACAAAGGTTAAAGTAGATTTAGCCCAAAGTAACTATGCCATGCAGAGGAAGTTACAGGCGGAAGCTAGTAATTTTAGTAGACTCATTTACTTATTTATATTACAGGTAATATGAATCAGATTTGTCAAAAGAATTGACAAAATCCCATAACCATCTGTGTCTGGTTCTGGTTCTGAGAAGTGTTTTTTAAAGTAAATAGATTTTTTACCTGTGTATTCTTTAGTTGCATCCAGTGGGTCGATCCACACCGTCACATCCTTCACATACACTAGTTCATCATTCATATAGTCCACTATGTTGTTCCCTGGGAGAACTTTCTCTAAATCTATCACTGGCTGCTTCTCACAAATTGAATCACTCTTTGAATGTTCTTCAGACACTACAGTCAACTTCTCAAACGTGTTTTTCAACCCGTAGTACATTGCGCAATGGGAAGCATAATCTGCATCTGTAACCGGGTCATTTACCCCTTCTAGCGTTTTACCTTTACTCTTAATATTTAATTCGTGATTCTTCCCTTCCATTACCTTCTGCCCACCCCGCTCTGCAGCCTGAATAGACGCTTTTAACAAATTCTTCAAGTTTATCAGATCACTCTTCTCCATGGGAAAACTAGCGCTCCCAGTTCGCCAATAAATTATTAAAAATAATATAAAAACTAACGTGAAACATGCGAATTTATTCAATCTTAAAGTTCCACCGAAATTCATTGTGATATTCTTAATTTTCTCAAAAGTTGCCTGAATTTTGATATTTTTGTTTTGAGTGGAGGTGAGGTGTGAGTACCACAGTCAAAACATGACAATGACAGTCTTGACAGATCGCACAGTACAGCACAACCTGGCAATCATATGGCAAATTTGACATATTAAATGTTTTTGATTGGAAATGAAGTTCGTTCGGATAGTAGAAAAAATTAATGAACCATTGGAAATCTACTAAACGAAACTATTTAGTAAGTTTGCACACCTCTACAACTGTCAGAAAGTATGTCATAGACAGCAACCATTCAACTATTTTTCAGTCTGTGACCGGCTTTGAACACGAGAGAGTTGCTGAACCTCTCAAGTCCGCTTTTTATAATTTTAAGGAACACTCTAATTAGTACTTAGTAACTGACGCTTATTACTCAGTATCAAAATATTTATAGACTTACATAATGATATTAGTTGACATCTACGACATGGTAAGTTTACTCCCATCATTTTAATTACTCATCGTTGTAAAATGGTTTTAGTAACTACTTCTTATATTTCAGGCGAGCTGGTGGACTCTGATTATTGCTGTACAAGTGGTAGTAATTTCAACTTACTTCTTTTGGTCCAAAAAGAAATCTAAAACCTACGATCCTCTGTGCAATGGGAAGGCAATAGATTGGAAGCCCGTTCCTATCGTGGAACACGATGTTACGATAGAGGAACCTCCTGTAATGGGTAGAATTGATGAAAACGAGTTGAATGTGGGCTCGTCAAGTTTCCTTTGCCTTGATAAGGAGGAATATATCATGGATAATGCCTTGAAAGCTCTTGCAAAGTATGGCGTAGGGTCTTGTGGGCCCCGTGGTTTCTATGGTACCATTGACGTACATTTGGAGCTGGAGGAACGTTTGGCTAAGTTCCTGGAGGTTGAGGAGACTTGTGTGTACTCCTATGGCTTCTCAACGATTGCCAGTGCAATACCTTCCTATGCTAAGAAGAAGGATATTATTTTTGCGTGAGTACAACTGTATTTCTTTTTAAACTGGTTGTATTTGTTAACTAAAAGTTTAATTAGACTGAAGAAGTTCGTAGTAGTACCTAATGAGGGAAATTTTGACTACTAACAGTAAAGATTTTACAAAATTTTCTTTGGACATGTTACCTTAAATGCTTCTGTTTAAGTGTTAAATTATGACTGTAATCAATGTCAAGTGCAGCCAAGTAAATCATGACTCAAATACTTCAATGTCAAACCATTATAGATTGGCAATCTTGTATGTAGATTGGAAGAAATTTATATTCATTCAATTCATACATTGATTCTATTATTGTAACACCTTAACAAAATAAAATTCACGACTTTTTTTTTGCATTTAGACAAAAGTTGAGATAAGGATATATCATCATTTTCCTGCCCTTATCCCATTCTACTTGGGGTCAGCGCAACACATGTTCTTTTTCCATTTTCCCCTTTTAGACGTCACAGCATCTACTTTCTCCTTCATATCATTCCTCACACAATCCGTCCATCTTTTCTTTGGCCTTCCTCTCATGGTCTGTCAACAATATTCAGAGAAAAGATTCATATATTAATAGAAAATGAATAATTTTCAACAAATAAATAATAGTAAATTGGTATACATTTACATCATTTTTAGTTCATTATCTGCCTAGCCTTTTCCTAACTATGTTGGAGTCAGCTTCCAGTCTTACTGGATTCAGCTGAATACCATTATTTAAATAGAGCGACTACCTTTCTGACGTCCTGGGCAAGTTTTAAATATAAAACACCTAGGGAAATAGTTAAATGTGGATTTTCCCACATGAAGTTTTCTTTAATCAGAGACTATATTTACGTTGTTTTTGCATTGCATGGTATCTTTTTTCTAAGTAACTTTTTTCCTGCCCTTAGGCCTTTCGGGTGCCTACCGGAATTGCGGGTTGTTCGAAAGAGATACCGTGGGCCCGGAACATAAAGGGCAATAGAATGAACATGGGTGGGTTTTATTCAGTACAAGTCTGACAATCCGCCCAGAGCCGGGGAAGTTATTTGATGAATTATCATCCACAAAAAAGGCCCTTTTAGGTTATTTATTAAGTGAATCCTTCCCATTGGTTGTGATGGACCACAATGTTGTTTTGATTGCTCATCATTGTTGTGATTGCTCAACAGTGGGTCAGTAATAAGCTGGTATTAATTGATATTATACTAGCTGGAGCCCGCGGTTTCGCCCGTGTGATGATCGAAAAAAAAGTATCTTATGTGTTATTCCACACTATAATCTAACTCTGTGCCAAATTTTATCAAGATCCGTTCAGCCGTTTTGACGTGAAAGATTAACGAACTTCACATCTATCCATCCATCCTCTCAAATATTTTAAATATTAGTAGGATCTTTCCTATTTTGACCGGAACGTAATTAAAAAAATATTTAAATATGATTACTAACAGTTTGCTTTTGTATCGTAAACATTTACGACAAAAAACTGGCATGTGACTGGAAACCCATCATTCTCCTGCACCTAAAAATGTACGACGAAAAGATAATCAACGAATTATTAAAATTTACATTGCCGTTTTTTTTATTACCATTTAAATTCATAATTAGTTTTTACTTAATTGGATACACTATTCATTTGTAATCATTTAATGGATCTCAAAATATTCATAAGGCTCATTTAAATTCAATCATCAAATACTATTCAAGGGCGGGCCATGCATGGTTGCGGGTTGTTCGAAAGAGATACCGCGGCCCCGGAACATAAAGGGCCATAGAAGGAACATGTGTGGGTTTTAGGCAGTACAATTTGAAAAAAATATTCGTGCTACCTATATCGGCTACTACGCTCGCGTTAAATTCGGAGTAACACAGTTCCCCTTGCGCCTTATTGATTTGTAATAGCAACGCTAAGTTTTCCCTTTTCTTCCCTATTCCTCCCTCACACCCCACTTTTAAAAAAAAATAGCCTATGTCCGTCTCCTGGTTCCCAACTATCTCTATACCAAAATTCATCGAAATCGGTTTAGCCATTAAAGCGTGAAGAGTTAACAAACAAACAAACTCACAACTCACTTCCGCTTTTATAATATTAGTAAGGATTTCTGTGTACTTCGTAATTGGCGTAATGTTTTATATAATAACTAGCGGCCCGGTACGTGCTTCGCTACGTATTTACAAAAAAATGTGATGCAGTGCCATCTGCCGGACAAAATTGTGAATCTGAACCATTCCCAGATCCCCTTGAACACACACAAAAAATTTCATCAAAATCGGTCCAGTCGTTTGAGAGAAGTTAAGTGACATTAACACACTCACAGAAGAATTATGTATATAATAATTTTAATGTTTATGTACTGTCAGCTGTGAAGTTACCTCTCATAAAAAAAAAAAAACAAGTATTACACTGCGCCCCCCGCTCCAGCCAGAGCAATGAAATTTATTTTTTGATTTCCCACCTGCATAAAAAGGGTGTCATGCATGGATGCTGTCAATGGTTAATGAGCTACATGGGTGGACAGTTATCATAAGATTTATTGAAGATTTTCATTTGACAATAAATTAAGTAATGATGCTACAAGTTTGGTATTTTATTGTGAAACCATCATTATGAAACTGGTGAGAACTGGTTAAGCATCATAAGACGATGTTATTTATGACCTAGTGTTGTTGCCTAAGTATAATTTGATGTACTGCTCAAAAATAATAAATAACGAGACGATGCATATTATTGATCACTGTTTCTCATTTCTGAGGTTTTTTTTGTAAGGAGATTTTATAAAAAGTTATAAAAAAAGAAATACAATAATGGAATCAAGGTTGTATAGAAATTTAATGCATTTTTTGTTATAGCACGGCCAACGAGAAGCGATACGAAAGGTCATTAACCTAAAGAACAGCTGTGGCCTTGACAATCTAATATTTAGTTCTTTCCATCTTGTGCCTTTGTCGTAATGTCTCGTTCTCCTGGCAAAAACATGACAACGTTAAGACGGGTTCGCCAACATTCGGGCCATTTTAGATGGGGTTTTAGCATGGGTTTTGTTTACATTTGGTATCGCTTCTCGTTGGCCGTCCTATAGTTGATATTCTAAATAACCAGTAGAAAGCTCCAAAAAACTGCACGAAAACGGTTTGCGTTGCGTTTTGGTCGGAGGGCCGCCTCACAAGAGGGTTTGACAAAGAGTATTACTCTCTTTTTCGTAACCACCCACTCATAAACCATACTTAAAAACAACACCATTGTTCTCTGAAGTGGCTAAGTGGCTGAGCGATTGGCCGCTGCGTTGCGTGTCGCAGGTTCGATTAGATATTTGTAAGACCAGCTACCCTACCATGACGTCTTAAAGCAGAACTTATTCCACTGAGGGAAAGAGACAGAGCTGTACAGGGTGTCTAGCACCATCTCTTTCTCTCAATAATCAAAATGGAATAAGTTCTGCTTTAAGGCGTCATGGTTGGTAGGCCTACTGGTCTACAGGTAGTTTCTGGTCTGGCTGTTTATGTATACAGTAGAAATATATCCTAAGCTAACCGATTAAAAAAAAAAACAAAAGCGAGTCAGACTCGCGCACTGAGAGTTCTGTTATGTTTCTACCTCGGTAGAATTATAGGGTTGTTTTTTTTCATAGCTCTAGGGAGAACAGACGTAGACATGGTTTTGATTTCAACTTCCTACCTCAATGGACAACATAGTGATCTTATAAGGATTATAATAGAATAGAATATACTTTATTGCACACCAAAATCTAAAAAGAAAACTGTTTTACAAAAAGATCCTAAATCTATGGTTACAATGGCAGTGTTATCGCTAATAGCGATATCTTCCAGACAACCTTTGGATAGACTGTCGGAATATAAAAATACCAAAAGGGTTCCAATTTTCTATTTAATAAAAATAATAAAACACCTAACAGACAATCATAATTATATATCGCTAGTACAATTCATGTTAGGTTAGTAAATAAATCCTTAACAACTATATTATGTTAGTAGCACTTCACTGCACTATGTCACGGCGCGTTCATGTGGCACTTGTCCGTGGAAGCGCCGAAACACCACTCCCTGCGGCCAAAAGTCCTCTTCCAAGACGAGGTGCAGATAACACGTCGGTACTCGCAGCACAAACGCCTTAAAGTTTTTGACTTACGAAACCCAAAATCACAGAATAAATGTGATTCACGTTTATAGTGTGTGTTTATTCTATTCCGTTAAACCATGTATACCATCCCCAATACTAATTTTCCCGACCATTTCAGAGACGAATGCGTCTGGTTCGCGATCCAGAAAGGCATAGATGCATCGCGCAGCACCGTCCGATACTTCAAGCACAATAACATGGACCACCTAGAGGAAATGCTGGCCGAAGCTCAGAAGAAGAAAGAGCTCAACCCTAGGAGAAGAGCCTTCCTGATTGCTGAAGCTATTTACTTTAATACTGGGGAGATGTGTCCTTTGAAAAGACTGGTGCAGTTAGCGAGGAAGTATAAATTGAGGATCATTTTGGATGAGAGTTTGACTATTGGGGTGAGTTTTAGTTACTTGTCTATGGTGTTAGAGTTCTCAGCCTTACTAATATTATAAAAGCGAAAATGAGTTTGTTTGTTTGTTACGTCTTCACGCCTAAATGGCCAAACCGATTTTGATGAATTTTGGTACAGAGATAGTTGGGACCCTGAAGACGGACATAGGCTATTTTTTTAAAAAGATTGAGATATGTATAATCATATATTTTTTTAAATATTTTTTATTATCGTTGCCCCACACTTGGAATTCCTCCTGTATCGTGGGTGCGTTTACCAACATTTAAACTCACAACACAAACAGCCGGACCAGGAACAACTACATATTTATAGGCCATACAAATATTTGTTCCGTGCGGGGATCGAACCCGCTTCACGCAGCGCAACAGTCAATCGTTCAGCCACTGCGCAACTGTATCGTCAAAATTTGTATTTATATATTTAACAAACAAACTGAATCAATTAAATAGACACGCTAGTACGTCACACTGTATTATTATGATAAGCACTGCAATAACAAAAAAATATATGTTAATTTTATTTTAACATAGTTGTTGTTAATTTACATAATATGTATTTAAAACATTTCCATAAACATACTTAATAATAATTCTAATTTAGGTAACTTTTTTATAGATTCTTCAACCATCCATTAATTATACATTCAATGGTAGTCAACTGCATTGCCATAAATCCAATGAATGCATGCATGGCTGCCTTAATTACCCTATCAAGATATAATTGGTAATGGATTTAATACAATGGCATACAATGTAATCGAACACATGCAATTGGGTAGTTGACACCATTAACCAATAATTAAAAAACACATTTTTTCTGAAAGAACACCTTATTCTAGACCTGAGAACTCCATTCATTTCAAAATAACTTTAAAATTCGATTATTAGTTGCTTTTAAATCAATAAATAGTTGCATCATTGACTTGACAACTTAGTGACGTCATCGTTGCGAGTCTCATACAAAATCTATGGGGGAAGCGCGTTTTGACAGCTCATAAAAAGTATATCAATTGATTGGTGGTGTCATCTACCCTATTCTTAATACACAGTCAGTTAGTGACTCGAAAGTCTGACAACCAGTGTATCCTAGGGGTTACTTGCTATCCAGTACTACTACTAACTGGGTTGTCAGATAGCGGACTTCAATGTAGTTGAGAAAATGCTAGGTAGATGATGAGAGTTGCAGATCATGTAATGGTTGCTTGTTTTCCCCTTTATTGCAATACTAGCTGGCGCCTGCGGCTCTACCCGCTTGATGATTGAAACAAAAAGTATACTATGTGTTATTACAGACTATAATCCACCTCTGTGCCAAATTTCTTCAAGATCTGTTTAGCCGTTTTGACGTGAAAGAGACAAACATCCATACATCCATCATTACAATTATCGCATTTATAAAATTTAAAGTGCACATTTGAAACGATATGGACATCTTGTTGTTGCAGTGACTTATGCATTGGTTTGTGTATGATATTATTATAGCTATAAATGAAAAATAATTGCTAAAAGAATTTACTCAGACTTAAAAACCAGAAGTGTGAGTCGGGCTCGTGCACCGAGGGTTCCGTACTAACTTACACAAAAAGTGTCGTGACAACTTTTCGTAAGAATTTTTTTCGTCTAGCAAAAGTTACATTCGAAGGCGTGAATCGATGTAAATTAAATTGAAATGGAGCTCCATTGATGCCCGCATTCCGTGTGCATTGTTCGATACGAACTATTTATAGTCGGCCTTAATAATAAACTCTTGGTTACACATCGGATTCAGACTATTACACACTTAAGTGTTTTTAGGGCTCCGGATCACAAAAGGAGAAAACGGAACCCTTATAAGATCACTAGCTTTCAGAGTAATACAGTTACTCTAGCGCCTTATCGAATTTTAATAGCAACGCTATGTTTTCCATTTTCTTCCCTCTTTTTCCCTCACACCCCACTTTTTTAAAATAAAAATTATATGTCCGTCTCCTGGTTCCCAACTATCTCTGTACCAAAATTCATCAAAATCGGTTTAGCCATTAAAACGTGAAGAGGTAACAAACAAACTCACTTTCGCTTTTATAATATTAGTAAGGATTTTGATGTTCGGCTGTCTGTCTGTTTTTCAAGACCCAATATCTCGGGAACGCATAGAGGTATCGAGTTAAAACCATATACCGTGGCCTCTTGGAGCTGTTAAAAAAACAATCCTCTAACTTAGAGTGCTTAGAGAGAGTTGATTTTTTCACAGCTCGTTCCTCTCTCCGGCTTAAACATGACTTTGACTACGTAAAACTTAGAGCGTCTAGTCTAAGTTTACGCAGTCAAATAATATGGAACCTATAAATATACACAAACTAATAATAAAAAAATATATACAGAAAATTACAGGGCGTCAAAAAATTCGTCCGCATCGCCGTCAACAGGTAAAGTGCCCAGAAGGCTGGCAGCATTACCGCGTTGGATGGCAATGCTTATTTTTTGTGCAAAAAACAGGCCAGCCCTCTGTTGTATATATTTAGTAATTAATTTAATTATAATATGAAAAATAAATAATGCAATTCAAATTAAAAAAAAAAAATGGCCATTTATGTCGCAAGTTTGTACAGAACCCTCGGTGCGCTAGCCCGCAGTTTTCCGGCTTTTTAATTGTTTAAATATAATTTTAAAGATTATTTGTAATCTTGGGAATCTATGTAAGCATTTGACTTAGCATGAAGGAACTGCTTTTCCTAAATTTTATAAATTTAGGCTTTCTTATTATTATCCGTAAGCTTGTATACGGGTTTGCAAGTTGATCGAAAGAGATACCGCGGCCCCGGAACATAAAGGGTTAAAGAAGGAACATGGGCGGGTCAGCACAAGTCTGACACTACTCTCTTACCCGGGGGCCCAGAAGCGGGAAGTTATTTGATAATGGGAAAAAAAATTGTGTTCACCAAAAATACTGATCGTTCACCAATTATTCTTTCCTGGATGCAAAAAAAAATTGCGTAGGTTAGGTTAAAATTGCGACCCCCAGTAACGACTTGCATTAATAGAAAATGGATAAAGATATAACACTTTTTTATTGTAGTGCTGTCTTTTTCCTGATGCTCGTTATGACATATTTTAATTAACATATTTTGGTGCACATTCAGTAGTGCAACACAGGCAAAATTAGGTAAACAAAATGGGAATAAATTGAAGTACTTTTAAATACCATCCTTTGATAATTACCCATCAGCAAAAAAAATAGTTGAATTTTTATTAACTCCTTTCACTTTCCTCACACAGGTAGTAGGTAAGCATGGACGCGGCCTAACAGAACTCCTGAACGTGCCTCGCGACGAGATCGACCTGATCGTGGGTTCTCTAGAACATTCCTTCGCTACTGTAGGTGGCTTCTGTGCCGGCACGCACTTCATTGTGGAGCACCAGAGGCTCTCGGGCCTGGGTATGTGTTGCATTTTATAATTCGTTTATTAATATTCCGTCGTCGCCAACGAGGCCCGTTGCAACGTCCCGGTAACTGCCCCACCCGTCCCTTGCAAGAGCCAGCCCGCGCTGCTGAGCCAGTAAGTTCAAATCAGTCCCCAAATAATATCACTCAGATCCAGCCTGTCCCTTGAGCTGTCCTCCCTCAGCGACGCCCTAAGCCCAGGCTCGGACCCCACAAGGGGTGCCCTTAGCGTGTAGTCGCTTAGTTGTTAGTTTTTTTGCCCTGGCTGAAGGTCTTAATTTTTAAGGCATCCACAGGAATCGCCCGGTTAAGCAGACGACAACCTCCTAGGTTGAACTGCGAGATGCCATTCATAAAAAACCGGCCAAGAGCGTGTCGGGCCACGCTCAGTGTAGGGTTCCATAGTTTCCCGTCCGTCACAATAAGTGTTCCCACTTATGAGTTTATTATTTGTTTGACGTTGAACACTAGGGAATTGTATTTTATTATATTAAGTATGGGAATAGTGCGTTAACGTAAACGTGGTACGAATGACTTAAACTATTATATAAACTATCATAGACCCGTAATATTCCATTGATGTAATGAATGCAAATCCAATGCCCCACAAACCCGACTTCTCCGCCATATATAATTTGTTTTTTTTTGTTCAAAAACTGTTATTTCAATCAAGTTCAAAATAATTTTCATAGAAAGTCCTTATAAAGTTCTACTTTTCAGATTTTTTTCATATTTTCTAAACTTATGGTTCAAAAGTTAGAGGGGGGGGGGACACATTGTTTTTTACTTTTGGAGCGATTATTTCCGAAATTATTGACATCATCAAAAAATGATTTTAGTAAACCCCTATTCATTTTAAATACCTTTCCAACAATATATCACACGTTAGGGTTGAAATTAAAAAAAATATCAACTTCCACTTTACATATAGGGTGGCTACCCTAATAAAACATTTTTTTCCAATTTTTATTTTACCACTTTGTCGGCGTGATTGATATACATATTGGTACCAAATTTCAGCTTTCTAGTGCAAACGGTCACAGAGATTAAGCGAGGACGGACGGACGGACAGACAGACATGGCGAAACTATAAGGGTTCCTAGTTGACTACGGAACCCTAAAAAGGTTTATTAATTCTTAAAAAAAACTAGCCCACCGGTATCGGGAACAAAGTCCAAATTACTGGCGGTCAGACTCCAGAAACAGGAACCTCCTGACTGAATACCGCTTTCTGAATCAAACCTAATCCAGCTATCTAACCTTTACCGTTAGCTGCCTTTTTTGTAGTATAGGAATTTTCCATAATTTTATTGTAATATGTACCTTAGATATTACTGTATAAAGTCTGGTTCACCAAACCTATGAGATAGTTGTGTTGCAGGAGAGTTTGTTCCGCCACTTCTTTTTCCCAGCTAAAACACTAGGAAGTGACGAAGGGCAGGGCGTTTTGGTCGACTGTCTTGTGTAATGACGTTCAAAAACTGCTGATCATCAGCAAAGTAAAACTCCACACCATTTTAATCAATCTGCGGCTGCTTTCATCTTGATGTTATCAGGTACTTCGCGGAGGCCGTACCTCCTCCTAGCCTAAGGACATCCTCAACTTATTGGTCTGATTCACAGTCTCCACTCAAGTAAATCATTTCAGAATATAAGGGCGTGTTGATAAAACAATCAGTTGAGTGCTTTCTATAAGTGTAGATTATTACATTGCTGAAAATATTGCGTTTCTTAAAGACACCGTAGGTGCAGTGACAAAGCGATTGGGTGTTTTTTTTTTGCATTTTGCAGGTCAATGTCAAATAGTATGTTGTCTGAAATAATAATTGCGACCGTTTTTTTTTTTAATATAAACGTTGGCGCGCTCTAGAATTTTCTCCTGTATCGTGGGTGCGTTTACAAACATTTAAACTCACATACACAAACAACCAGACCTGATTTATCTGCAGTCCATACAAATATTTGTTCCGTGCGGGAATCGAGCCCGAGACACACAGCACAGCAGTCGATCGCTCAGCCACTGCACCGTGCCGTCAAAAAATATGGGTTTACTGAATCATAATCATGTCAATTTAATTTTTTTTGACCCCATTAGTGAGATTACTATGAAATTGACATTCATTGAGGTGCAGTGAACGAATAGGGTTATATTGACGGTTTTAATTATTATTACTGTGTAAAGCCATATTTTAAACAGTCGCTATTGTTATTTATACGTAAGGTAGTTTAAGGATCATTGTTAAACTTAACAACTGTTACCTGTACCAACTTTCTATCCAAATAAAGAACTTATCCTTACTAATATTATAAAAGCGAAAGTGAGTTTGTTTGTTTGTTACGTCTTCACGCTTAAATGGCCAAACCGATTTTGATAAATTTTGGTACAGAGATAGTTAGGACCCTGGAGACGGACATAGGCTAATTTAAAAAAAAAAGTGAGGAAGATAAAAGAAAAGGAGAGAGAAACATACAGTTTTTTCGACCATCAAGCGGGTTAAAGTTAGCGTTAGCCCAAAGTAACTATGCCACGCGGACGAAGTCGCGGGTGGAAGCTAATTTATTATACTTATTTTGATAAATATTCCAGGTTACTGCTTCAGTGCATCATCGCCGCCGATGTTGACACAAGCGGCCATCTCGGCGCTCGACATCATTGAATCTAAGCCCGTCATCCTGGAAGAACTCAACGAGAATTCTAAGAAACTTAACAGGTAAATATCAGAGGCTTTTTCCCAACTATGTTGGGGTCGGCTACCAGACTTACTGCATCTGACTGCCTATCTGACCAGCTAATACCGAGAAAATCCTGATGGTAATATCCAATATCACTGCTCGTCCCGGGAACAAATCTAGGACCTCATAATCAGCCTTTGCACTTGCGACCACCACACCTACGAGGTAGTTATGGTATACACGGCGCCAGGTCAACCTATTCTAAACTATTATAACCGGATCTATAGGTATCTACTGCGGATCGCACACCAAATCGAAATCAGAAGTCATTTATTCAAATTAGGCTGATAATCAGCACTTTTTGAACGTCACATTACAAGAGACAGTCACATAAAAACGCCCTGCCCTTCGCCAATTTCTAGTGTTTTAGCTGGGAAAAAGAAGTGGCGGAACAAACTCCCCAGCAACACATCTGTCTGTCAGGTTAGAAGAACCAGATTTATATAAAACCATAGTAGAGAGATCCGGTTAAAATGGTTTTGTGTAACTTCTTGTGCCGTGATGTACATATCTATTAATCTATCTATATAAATAAAAGAAAGTCGTATGTATAACTAAAAAACGGCTGAACAGATTTGGCTGAAAATTAGTGGGGATGTAGCATACAACCAGGAGACGGACATGAGATACTGACTTCACAGTTGGTGCAGTGGCTGAGCGATCGACTGCTGCGCTGCGTGTTGCGGGTTCGTTTCCTGCACGGGACAAATATTTGTATGACCTGCAGATAGTAGTTTCTGTCTAGCCAAAAACTCTTTTCCTGTTAAGTAGGGTAGGCATAATTACTTGTGAAAGTACTGTAGTTGCCCATTCCAAAGCGTTGATCTCTATGGAGAAGAATGGGCGAAAAACTCCATGGACACTCTTTTAAATTAGAATATATTTACAAAATCTCAATCGTATTTACATCATTCATGTTGAGATTATAGAAATATGTGAGAACGATGTAGATAGACGTGTACAGTAAGAGCGTCCAGAGTAAATAAAAAGCATTAATTCGAAGATGATTCAATGTAAGAAGTGCGTGACATGATTCATAATAGGATATTATCTACTGCAACCGTCATTATATCCTCGTTCTTGGGGAAAACACGACAGTTTATTTATTCTTCCTTAATCTTTCCTCTAGAGCCCCAGCGGCACAAAAACGTGCCAGTAAACAAGTATTACCGTTGAGCCCCGCTGACACAAATCTGTGCCACCAAACCTCGACCGATTTAAAACTGTATTTGTAGTAAAGATGTCTTAAAATCAGATTACGCTTACGATAAAAGCTCGCCCGGCGGTGCTTGACGGATTGTTGACGTAAATAATGGCGGTCCTTGAGAGGTTAAGGTCCGCGCTACGGGACCAATTTTTACCCGACTGTTGAAGAGTTATGTGTTTATTAGTCCGTTCTGTTAAAATAAAACCGTTCACTTGTTTTAAGTGTAAGTCAAACGTATACTTTTTAAATAGATGTCATTTAACAACTGGACTTATCTTCAACATGAATCTGGAATCCCCAACCCGCCTTCAATAAGCCTGATAATCAAAGCTTATCTTGTGCCTTCTATATATGAGAGAGAGCCCAGCAGTGGGACTGGTAATATTATTATTTCCTTTATATATATTTCACATCTTAAAATTACGTTTTTAAATATTTCTTAGAAAAAATAGTGTTCCGCCTGTTAGGCTGGTTTTACAGTCACGCCGCTAGACGCGCCGTTGGGCAGCGCGCTGTTGGATAGCACGAGGACACGTTCAAAGAACGGCGCTGCTCAAGCGCGCGAATTTAAAACGCTACTACTACCCTAATACATAACCGAGCGCGCGTGCTGCCCAACGGCGCGTTTAGCGGCGTGACTATAAAATCAGCCTAACGGGAGCAAGGTTCAAGCTACCGGTGGTTAGGGCTCCAGAGACAGGAACCTCCTCACAATGCGGGCCGTAACGAGGAGTATTTTTATTCTTAATACACACAAATCAATAACAATACACCCAATAACAAACTAATGTTGATTTACCTATAACTGCAACTTTATTGGCATGCCGATAACATTAGTACATGAACGTTGATAAGAGACCGCGTTCTCAATGCGTAATATATATTTCTAGCGATAATCTCAAGGGAACATGACTCAACCAGCCAACAGATAGGGAAAGAACAGAGTCCTAACCTCACATAACACGATGGCGCGATTGAAATACCTATTTTAGTTTTACTAGCTTCCGCCCGTGACTTCGTCCGCGTGGCATAGTTACTTTGGGCTAACGCTAAATTTAACCCGCGTGATAACCGAAAAATAAATATTTTTCTCTCCCCTTTTCTTGCCTCTTTCTCCCCCATTTCTCACTTTTTTTTAGTCTATGTCCGTTTCCAGGGTTCCGACTATCTGTGTACCAAAATTCATAAAAATCGGTTTGGCCATTTAGGCGTGGAGACGTAACAAACAAACTCACTTTCGCTTTTATAATATTATTAGTAAGGATGCACGCACACATACAACAAATAGTGTTTAACATCGCCGATCGTACGCGTTTATGTGTGCGGGCGCTGGTTTTAGTTCGTAGTGTGGAGAAGAAACGAAGCTCATGTGGTAGTCTGTGACTCGAACGTCAAAATGTTGGTCGAACTATTATTGAGCTGAAAATGTATGCATAGATAAGTTGAGAGAAAATTAACATTGATAAGGATAAGACCAAATAAAGAACTGCGTTTGGGATTACTCAGTGAGATAATGCTTTTATAGCATTTGGCAGGCTTGTAAATGTTGTACTTTTCTATCTATTTAACCTCAATTTTAGAGCGGATTTTGTGAAGGTGACATTACTGACAATTCTTTACAAATGATCTAGAAGTCTATGGCAAAGATTAATTAAACATTGCCCAGAATTCTGAAGTTAGATTTGTCCATTGTATGCCCGGAAAATTAGACCTTATTTGTTCTACGAGACAGCTGTTCCACGCGGTTTCACCCGCGCTGCTCAGCACCTGTTGGTCGTAACGTGATGTTATATAGCCTATAGCCTTCCTCAAGAAATGGACTATCCAACACTAAAAGAATTTTCCAGTTCCAACCAGTAGTCCCTGAGATTGGCGCGTTCAAACAAACAAACAAACTCTTCAGCTTTATAATATTATAGTATAGATTAAATCTAGGCCACTAATTAACATTTTTTTTCTTGATAATCAAAATAGGTATACACTCGTAAAGTACTTACAATTAAATTGAAGAAACATACAATTTTAAATAAAGAAATATAAAAAAATCTCATGTCCCAGTATTCGTTCCCATACTCCTCCCAAACGTCTAGCTAGACCGATTCTTATGAAATTTTTCATGCAAATATAGTAAGTCTGAGAATCGACCAACATCTATTTTTCATACCTCTAAATGAGCTGCGTGTGAAATCGCTGGGCACAGCTAGTATAGTTATAAAAATCAAAGATTAATTCCAGAAACTTAACGTTATAACCTCGGCCTGAGCGCACATAATATTGTTTTTTTTTATTCCAGTGCTCTATCCAGACTGAAGCATTTCACGTTCCGAGGCAACGATATCTCACCAATCAAACACATCTACCTCAAAAAGGACGACTTAACCGACAGACTGAAGCACTCCTACCTACGGAACATCACCAACTATTGCATGGAGAAAGGCGTCGCCATGACAGTTGCCGCGTACTTACGAGATGTCGAAGTTAATTGTCCAGAACCTTCCATTCGTTTAACGAGTAGTAGAAAATTGACAGATGATACTATAAGCTTAATTTGCTCGCTACTAGATGAGGCCTACGAGAAAGTAGGTCCGAAACCTGAACTGCAGCCTGTTTAGACAATACCTTTGCTTTAAAACTTTCAAGTATTGTCTATGGGATATGGCGGGAAGTACAATTTCTGTTGTTTTTTTTCTGACTTGTTTTTTTAAGGGATATTATATTTTTTTTGTTTTATTTACTGTCTCGGCGATTGTAGAATTTATTTGCACTGAGCAATACACATATGTATAAAATATTATTGCACTGCCTCTAAGCCGAAGAAATGCATGGTTATTATTTTAAGATACATTTGCCTTTTTGCAATACGGATAGCAATAAAAATAATTTATTGAATGCAAAATCGTTGTAGGTTATAGTGCTGTTCAAAGATTTAAATCGTTAGAAATGCGTTTCTAAAGCACGTTTTGATTGAACTAAGAACGGTCCTGATACTGTATCATGATGGCATAAAGTTCAAATACCTATGTATGTGCTATGTCACATTTAGCGATTTGAATCTTTGGCAAAGTTACGATTTTTCAAGTTATTGATTTTATTAATGGAACGATTGTCTCTAGGATACTAATTAGGAAATGGTTACTTACTTGTTAAGGCATAGACAATATTATTATTACTTAAGATTTGTTAGTTATCTAAATCATGGAATTAGAAATAGCCGCCTTAATATTATACAATTTGGTACATGCAACGAGATTTTTTTAATGCAAGTTATTTAATGTTACAATTTATTAGTATCAAGTGCACAATAAATGCTTGTTACCGTTATAAAATGGACCTTATCATGCCTTGAATTCCGAATATTACCTCGGTAAGTTTGTTATTAGATATTATAAAAATCTTGATGTAGCATTCTTTAACGAGCCAAGAGGCTCATCGGCAACGACGCGCTGGTTGAGTCAAAGCTCCAGAGCCTGGAGCATCGCCGGCGCGTTGCCAGCCTTTCGGTTTTCTATCGGTTACATTTCGGAGAGTGTGCGATGGAAATGCACAGCCTAATTCCGCCAAGCCCGTTCCATCACAGGACTACAAGACGTACGGCGATGCGCCACCGTTACATGGTAGACATCCCACCCACACGCACTAAACGGTTTGGGAATACCTTCATTGTGCGTACTGCTAAGGAGTGGAATTCCCTGCCGGAGTCTGTACTTCCTGACAGCTATAACCTGGGGGTCTTCAAGTCAAGAGTGAATAGGTTATTTCTAGGTAAGCGTGCTTCATCGTCGACCACATCATCACTTACCATCAGGTGAGATAGTGGTCAAACGCGAGCCTATCAATAATAAAAAAAAAAAAATTAAACAGAATGATGGAGGGAAAATAGGGTCAGGGGAGGAAACTAGAGAGAGCTCTGCGTGTTTATCGCTTATGTCTCATCTCAGGTGGAAACGCCAGAGTAATCCACAAAATCCGTATTTTCTATATTTTTTTTACAATGAACAGGTCAGTGTCAACTGTGTCAAGACTATGTTTAAAATAATTCACGACCATAACACCGTATTTACAGAGTAATACAACCCCCAATGTCATTCAATCAATTCCATCTTGAAAGCAAACAATCAGCAAGAAAAGCAATCAATCAGCGTCAAGAAACCCCCCTCCCCCCCCCCCGCCCACTTTGTTGACTTTGACATGTTCTTCCCCGAAAGATTTTTCGACATCGGTCCAGTAGTTTTTGAGTTTATTCATTACATATAAATATACAAATCTATCCTCTTCATAATTTTGGTGGAAAAAGTAAAAAAAAACTGATTATTCCTAAACTGTTAAAATTGAGCAGCGAACCGACAATAAAATATATGGCATTAATTGACAAGGTTAAAGATGAGGACCAAATAGGTCTTGTTCGCTTTTATAACTAAGTATTACGAATAAAACCTCATATTTCATCATAGTTTTAATATATTTTGCTAAATGCTGTGGTTACAAGTACATTAAGTTGCATATACTGCTTAAAAATCTACTAAAGTAATATTTATTTATGTATAAATAGTATTATAATGTAAGACCAATATCATGTGTTGTCAAAACGTGTATTTGAAAGGAATTGTCGAAATAACTCTATATTTGGACGTCTCTTTTTATAGTACGGCCAATGAGAAGCGATACCAAATGTAAACAAAACATATGCTAAAACCCCATCTAAAATGGCCGCCCGAATGTTAGCGAACACGTCGTAACGTTTTTATTCATGTTTTTACCGGGAGAACGAGACATTACGGCAAAGGCACAAGATGGAAAGAGCTAAATATTAGATTGTCAACGCCACAGTTGTTCTTTAGGTTAATGACCTTTCGTATCGCTTCTCGTTGGCCGTGCTGTAGCTCAAATTACTATAGCCATAAGTAACATATCAAGCCTTTTTCAACTATATTGAGGTCTTCAGTCAGTAATACTAGACGCAGCTGCAAACCAATAGTTAACATGACATGGCTGCCTATCTGACTCTAAAACCCAGTTACTGTGTAATACGATACCACTTTGTAAGTCTGGTAGTCAGATTTTCGGGTCACTGACTACCCGTAACAGCTGACAAAGACATTCATTTGACAGCTGGAATCTACTGCTTAAAATATTACCGCCACGTCAATATTTGTGCCGTCAATAACATCCATTGCTTATAGTCGATAAATCACTATGGCTTGTAAAATGAGACATCACGTCAAATATTAATTCATTATAAATATTATAACTGACGAATCTTAAAAACATATTATTTCACAGTTAATAAATAAGCCTTATCATGAATTGTGCATAATGAGGAACATTGAGTTGTTCATAATTATTTTACTAACAATAGTAATACTACTTGTGCTTGCGGCAATCTGCGGATATTTGGCGATTCGGACGATGGTTCGACACCCACCACTCATAATAATTCATTAAATGCTTACTTCTATAGTAAAAACGTGAGTTTATGTAAATCTGTTTGAGTTTTTATCTCTGCAGAATTAACTCAGTAACATTGACATCCAAACTAGATTGTTTTTTTAGCAGTGCAAAAATGAAAAACATTGTGCCCAAAACAATAAAATATAAATTAAAAAAAAATGTTTCGTCGTCAGGTTATATTTTTCCTTTTCGACATATCTTCGGTTTTTAATAGTGTATTCAGTTCAGAAGGGCTACTATGACATCTTATAGCAATTCTTATTCCACTGAGGGAAAGAGATGGTGCTAGACACCCTGTATAGCTCTGTCTCTTTCCCTCAGTGGAATAAGAATTTCTTTATGAGGTCATAGTAGGGAAGCTGTTGTCTGTTTTAAACAAACTGCTGCCAGGGCTTGCATTTGTTATCTTATATGCACAGTTAGTGCGTTAGTGCGTTTACAATGAGAAAGTGACTGGCCTCACGCCATTTTGATGACATCATAGCCGTTTTGTCGGAGAAGCTGATTGTTTTTTTAACGCCATAAAACATTAATTTGATTTGAAACTTATTATTGATTTGTTCGTCTTTGAAAACATTTCTTGAATTTTTACTGTCCAAAATCGCTCCTTACAGGTAATATGTATTCGCCTGTATTGTAATAATCCGAGACTCAATTTGGTACAGAAATAAATGATTGTTATAAATTAAATCGTAACATGTTGCTCACTGTAATACTCGGTTCCGCCACTCACTGAAGTAATGTTAAAAGGGTGCGGCTAAAAGTAACTATATTATCACACTGCGAAATAGTGCCTTGAACCTCATTAATTAATGTAAAAATATTTAATTTCAGTTAAGGACACATTCCAATGAACGCCAAGTATTATATAATACGAGTATATATATTAATATAGTCTATTTAATTTTAAAATGTGTGTTTTTACATCAAATGCTTTTATTTTTAACAAGGTGTATTGCCACAATAATCATGACTATGATTATATTATACATAATATGTTAATATTAATAGTTGTATGCACAGTGCTTGTTATGTTATTACATGAATAAATATGAGTATTTTTAAATTATTTTTGTTTTATTCTTATTCATTAGCTACTTTGAACACGACCGCTGATGGTGACAGTCTTATACATACGCAAGTAAGACATGTTTTATTTTTACTTATAGAAATAAATGTATTAAAGCCTATCCATATTTAATGGCAATATAGTGAGCGAGTGCTTAAGGAGTGTACACACCAAACCCGCCGACACAGCCCGGCGGCTTGGTGTCGGCGACTTTGCTTCAAGTATCATGTCGGCGACTCGTACCCGCGCTTGCAAGTCGGCGGCATGGCCGGCGACTTGCGTACGCGCACGCTCTGTTGCCCGCCGACACTCCAGCGATAGTGACGTGCACAGTACTATAATATAAAAGGAACGTGCTTGTGTTTTTCGTTCTCTCTTCAGGGACCCAGCTAAAATTATTCCACATGCTGCTATTATTAGATCAGCATCAGTATCCATGTTTATTGTAGGCTGAAATATTCGAGAAAAACAACACGTCACGTTCGTGCACATTGCAATCACTAACTAAAAAAGTTGTACTGATTTCTTGCCGCCGACTAACTCACCGACACAGCCCCATGACACATGTTGGCGGTTTGGCGGGTTTGGTTCGCCGACACCAAGCCGCCGGGCTGTGTCGGCGGGTCGGCGGGTTTGGTGTGTAGACTCCTGTACACCTTTTTTTTTATCTGAATGGAAGTTCGCTGTCGACAACCTAGGAGGTTGTCGTCTGCTTAACCGGGCGATTCCTGATGCCTTAAAAAATTAAGACACCTAGGGCAAAAACTTACAAACTAAGCGACTACTCGCTAAGGGCATCACTGAGGGAGGACAACAAAGGGACAGGCTGGATCTGAGTGATATTAATTGGGGACTGATTTGAACTTACTGGTTCAGCAGCGTGGGCTGGCAAGGGATGAGTGGGTGCTTACATATATTCGTGCTATGCCCTAATTTACTTCAAAATCGATGTGCTAACTACCGTCACATTTTCTAAATTCATAACTCGAGAACTGGCAATACTATCGCTAATGTTGCCTTTTGTAAATAAATTATAATTATTAATGAGGAAATTACGAAGTTTACACTTGATGATCGAAAACGGCATCCAAGGTGTCATTTAATATTTTAAAAAGCTTGAGCTCATTGGTACGATTGTTACCTAGCTATGGATGGGCCATCTACAATCAGCGTTTTCCGACCTTTACCTTACCCATCATAACAAAATCATAAAAAAAAAACTACACTAGTATTAGTGTAGCCAGCCTCGAAATTTCAAGGGATGCTCTCAATCGCCGACCAATTCATCGCTCATGCGGCAATACCCGACGTTTCTCTTGAACTCCGTTTCGCCTGGCGCGTGGATCGGTTTCCTAATCTCTATCAGCCGGCGATCAGTCTCCAATGCTTGATTCTTGTACTGCAGGTCCTTGGTTACCCGCTCATGGTGGTTGTACATGCCGTGGTATGTGGTCCTGAGTATTTAAAGAAAAAAATAATTGTATAATATCGAGCCTGTTACTCCCAAAGTGAAGATCACCTTATAGTGATGTAGGTAGGTATGGTAAAATATGTTATGGTTCCCTGTAGAAGATTTATTGTGAATTGGAACAACCGCAGATGTACCTAATTATTATCACTTTATCGTCTGGGTTAGTAACGCACATAGAATGCTTTAGTATCGCTGGAAATGTTCAGAAAATGGCTTTTTTTGCGGATGGGAAAGCATCAAATAACTTCCACCGCTCGGGGGGAGAACAGCAACCACCGATGTTCCTTCTATTGCCTTTTATGTTCTGGGGCCGCGGCATCTCTTTCGAACAATCCGCAACCGCGGCAGGCTCAGGAAATGGCTGACTTATTATCTGATGCAGTCAGCCGGACCAACGAAGCTAATATTTAGGTAGGTACATGGTACAAAAATACTTACAGTGCTTCTTCCAATTTCTTCTCCAGCATATTGTGACTCAGGTGGACCCTTTCAAACTCTTCTATCAGCCCTCGCATCGGTTTGTCTTGCACTCTTTCAAGGACTGGTCTTCTGGTTCTAGTTTCCAATCTGGTCTCTACAAGCTTGGTTGGGTTTATTTTGTCAGCTACCGCTGCACGCAGCGTTTCAATTTCCCGGTCTACCTTCTGAAGATTCTGTTCCAGCTAAAATATAAAATATCTTGTAAGTAGGTACCTAAAATTCCGACTTTGAATAAGAATTTGTATCAGATACCATCATACTACAACAATAAAGGCTGAAATACAAATAAAAAAAAAAAAAGACTTCCAAAAACGGCTCACAATCGACGGAGAAATCTTGAAAAAAACATGAAAAAAAATACAGAAGAACTGAGAACCTCCTCCTTTTCTGGAAGTTAGTTTAAAAGAAAGTTGGAAATCCTGGCTGACGTCGGTCCATGAAAGTCTCGTTATTTTTAATTCTTCATCATCATCATCATGTCAGCCAAAAGACCACCACACACAACACCCACAACCAGGCATAACTTTGTGGTCATGTCAGTGTCAACATAAATCAAACAAACGATAACCAGGCGTTCGATATCTGGAAACTCCCACGTGACGGTGTGAATAACGTTCCTTTGTGTCTGATACTTACCTTATATTTCTGCCACTCCATTTCATTCCTGGCCTTTTGTATATCATACACCCTCCTCCTCATGATCAGTTCTACATGCTGGCTCTGCGCATGCATCTGATTTCTAGCCTGTTCGCGGCTCTTAAACATTGTCTCCCGAAGAGTCTTAGATTCTGACATCAGCTGCTCAGCTATCTTTATTGTGTTCTCAATGCAGTTGACGTAACTCTCTTCGGTCATTGATCTGAGAATTAAATGAAAGTGTAAAACAACGGATCAAGACAGGTAGTATGGCCTTACTGCATTTTGAAGTTTTCGTTGATCCGTTGTTTTACACTTATAAACTATCAGTCATAGAAGTATTAAAAGCAGCAGAAGTGATAATTATTATATACTCTCAGTTATGCCAAAAGTGGATCGTACGCACTCGTTTACCCGTATTTTCTCGTCTCGTCTATGGGATTCGTAAAGGTATCGACAGAATAAAGAAACTCATTTTTTTCTCGGGCTTTGCGAAAGTAACTTCTCTAAACTTACTCGGTAGGAACTCTGGTGGGATCCAGTTTAAAGCATATATCCGCACTATCCCTAGTCAGGTCTTTGACGTGGTACTCCAAGTCGATGGTCTCGTCCTTGTTCTTGATCTCGCGCTCCAGGCGACAAAGCACGTTAGTCAACTCCTTTATTTTCTCCCAACCCATGTGGCAAACGTCCATGAGGACTCGCTTACTGTTCTCCGTAATATGCAGTTCCTAAAGTAAAAACAACGACCAATAATAATTATTTTCAGTGCGTATCATCATAGGGACCATGGGAATGAGGAAATCAAGTATAGGTACGTGAGCCATAATAACCATCGTTTATGGAACCACTCGACTAAATGGGTCAACAATATCTGAAGACAAGTATACCCCCAGAAATCTTCTGCATTGACTATCTAAGCGTTTGTAAGGTCGCATGTCAGATTTGTCTTAGTGAGTAATCACGTAATATACCTTATTTAATTCTTCCCCAAGTTGGTCTCTGGTCAATTCTGGAGGCACTCTCTGGTCTCTGTTCGAGAGACACTGGGATATCACCATGAGTGGTACTTGTAGAGATTCCAAGTGTAGTTCGGTCGCATGCTTCTCCTCTTTTAGAGCCCTGATCTCGTCTTTGACAGAGTCCCTTGTGAACCTTTGCTTTTCCCTCCATGCTTGGACTTCGAATATTCTGGAAAATACACCTTGAATTATATTATTTCTGAAGACACTTTTAGAACAGATACCTACAGTTTTAAATCATGAAATGTCATGGCGAGGGATCGGTAGTATTAAATATAGCACTAATTACTCCAGTTAGACACTGTGATTCGAAACGAAGTAAGCTAAAAACTAACGGAACTATACCTATCTCTCAACAACTCATTGTTAACATAGTTATCCCATCTCGTGGTGACTGCAGTTTCATTCCTCAGTTGATTCGCTCTTTGCCTCAATTCGTAAGACTCAAAACGACGGAGCCTGGCCTCATTTTGTAGCCTCTGAATATTTCTTGTCCAGTCTAACACAGTTAAACGGCGATGGGGTTTTTCAAAAACTGGTATAGAAGCGTCCATTTTTCTAAAGTAAATATAACTACACTATAACCCCAAACGGGCTGCTAACAGAATGTGAAAATGTCGAATTGTTTGATCAATAAAATAAAGGATGTGGTTCTCTAGAATAGTCAGCAAACTACAGTCTCTATTGAACCTAAATAATGTAACAGTTTATTCACTATCTGAACAACTATATTTTAATAACACATACACTGTTACTCTAATTAACTAATAATAACCTTCGTTCTGTAGCACTCTAAATAAAGAGGATTATTTGATGTGGGTCAAAGAATCCTCTACATTTGAAATTCGTGCCAGCACTGAAAGCGGAAGAGTGTTATTTTTTAACATTTCGGGTGATTAGTACTGTACACAAATATTTTTATTCATTTAAAAGTAGTAAATGTTTACTAAATTTAAAATGAATTATTACATTGAAAATATGAATTAATTAATAGTATTTTATTAAAAGTTCCTCAACATGCAAAAATACAACGGAAGCGCTAGTTGGTTGTCAGAACATCACGAATATTAATTAAAAATGGCCGACTGATGGCATTTGTAGCAATAAAAGTCAAGCCAACCAATGTTTGTTACGCCAGAAATACAGTAGAAAATCTACCGTTTTCTTATATAAAAAAGCGTAACGGATTATTAGCCTGAGTTGCTCAGAAATTCTATATTTATTATCGTTTGTGTTGATCCATCGTTGAAAAAAAGCCAAGCCAAAGATGTAAGTTGGCATATTTTGTTAGAATTTATTTCGCTTCGTTTAGATTGTTTATTGAAGGTTTTTGTTTTAGGTACGACGATAGACGCGGAGGACGTGGCGGCGGTCGTGGTGGTAGCCGTGGAAGCCGCGGTGGCAGTAGAGGTGGTTCTCGAGGAGGACGGTCAAGTGATCGCTCCCAGGAGAGAGGAAGCAGCCGCTTCGGAAGCAGTCGGGGAGGCCGGGACTCAGGCGGACGAGGAGGACGTGATGGCGGCCGGGGCTTCGGAGGCCGTGGTGGCGGTAGGGATGACTTCCGAGGAGGGAGTTTCAACAAGAATGACCAACCGGGCGGCAACCTTCGGAAAATCCGCTGGGACACAATCACTCTCACTCCGTTCCAGAAAAACTTCTATGTACCGCACCAGAACGTCTCGTCACGCAGTCAAGCCGAGATAGAAGCCTATCGCAGCCAAAACCAGATAACAGTAAAAGGACGCGAAGTTCCGGCCCCAAGCATGTACTTTGAAGAAGGTGGATTTCCAGATTATGCCATGAAAGAAATTCTGAAACAAGGTTTCCCACACCCAACTCCTATTCAAGCCCAGGGTTGGCCTATTGCTCTCTCTGGACGGGATTTAGTGGGAATTGCTCAAACTGGGTCTGGGAAAACCCTGGCATACATATTGCCAGCTATAGTACACATAATTAATCAGCCTCGCTTACTGAGAGATGAGGGACCCATTGTACTGGTTTTGGCTCCAACTAGGGAGCTTGCTCAACAGATACAACAGGTAAGTCTTCATCTTACTATATTAGTAATATTAGCTCTTAAATTAATTTCAAAGTAACAAAAGGCCTGCAATTGGACTGACCCAAGGTTGCCTGAAGTTTACTCATGGAAACACTAGAATTAAATTGTCTCTAATATAATATAAATACTTTTAACAACAAAAATATAATAAGATGAGTATTTGTTTTCCATTGTGCTACTCCAGGCGTTGATCTCAATGAATGGAATCGCTGCGGAGATGACGGACAATCCGAGCGAACTGGAAATAGTAAATTTATCCAATTACATTTAATTAGTAGAACTAGCTTATTGCAGGCAGGCTATGTTCGAAAACCTGATGAAACATTGACATGATCTTTCGACATCTCTTTTAAAATTATTATCCCAAATTCAAAATTTTCTCTTTTACTAGGTGAGGTTTCTGAACGTAACCTTATTTCTTTTTTTAGTTTTGGGCACAAGTGTTTTTTGTTTTTTTCTTTTAGACTTTGCAGTTTATCTGTGGAATGCTTTATTTATTGTGTAGTTACATTATTTTGTAAAAGCAATTTGCTGAATAACCTCACAATTTATACATGAAATAATATGATGTATTATTAAATAATTTATCACAAAAGCAATCAGGATACTATATAAGGAAGGCCTGTATTCTGTGGGTGGTGTTCCTGTAGAAAATTGCACACTGACATTTAACATGTTTTTGTAGTTGGGTCAGCTAGTTGGGGAGAACACTTTTGGGTAATCTATTATTTCAATTTTTCTGGGACTTATTTCATGAATAACCTGACTGTACTATGATCAACTCAGATATATCCAGTAGTATAATATTTTAGTTTTTGTTGATTTTGTTTTTTTTATTTATCTTTCACTTTATATGTCATGCTTTCATTATTATTTCGTTTTTACCTTTAAAAAATGTAAGAGCAGATTAGGATGGGTCAGGTTGACTAATTTTAGTTACGATGTAATCAATCTTTCAAGGTCGCTCACACAAGCACAGTTTATTCCGTCAATGTTGACCTTTAATTCATTCTGAGATAGTAAGATATAATTTAATTTATTTGTGCATAGATGTGAAATAGCTTTTTAATTTATGTTCTTACAAATACAACACAACAATATGCTAGTTCTAGCTTATTATGGACTTGTCGGATTGCCGTCCCATCGGACTATGAGAGTGAGGGAGCAGAGAGTGCACCTTTGCCTGAACTCACACTTGTTCACTCTATTATCTCACGCGTCGATGGCTAATCTCCGCTGAGATTGGTCACCGTGGCCGAAAGCCATCAGGAGAATACATATATTTTGGACATGTCAACAAAGTTTTTATTTAGAGAATGCCTGGAAATAGTCATCAGCGCTCCATTTTTACAGCCCTTATATTAATCTGCTCTTACACACATTCTATTTGTTTATTTTAATTTTGTTACTTCAGATAGTTGAAAGTGATTTTTATACAGAAATTAAAGATTTTGTTCCTGTTTGCAGGTAGCCAATGATTTTGGTCAGAGTGTGCAAGTGCGCAACACTTGTATTTTCGGTGGGGCGCCCAAAGGGCCACAGGGCAGGTGTTTGGAGCGGGGAGTAGAGATTGTTATCGCGACGCCGGGAAGGCTGATTGATTTCTTAGAGAAAGGTGAGTTTTTAAGAAAACATTACTAGAAATACTAAGTTTTAGAATAATTGTTTTGCATAGCATAAAAAAGATAGACCATTGTGTTGAATTGGTATGTTAAACAGGGCCTTTCATAGACATATTTGTCAAACAATGATAAAGAATTGAAATATGTATTTCCACAAACAAACCATTCCTACACAGTCTTACAATATTATGCTGGTTCCACCAGCAAAAATTGGTCTTTACATGCATAAGTTTTTATTAAATGGGCCTTTCTTTTGTCAACAGATACTACAAACCTCCGTCGTTGCACATACTTGGTTCTTGATGAAGCTGATAGGATGTTGGACATGGGTTTCGAGCCACAGATTCGTAAGATCATCGAGCAGATTAGACCAGACAGGCAGGTGAGTGAAAATAACATTTTAATATCATGATTATAACCAATAATCTTAACAATAAGTCACAAGCCCGAATGTATGCCAATCAGGCTTGTGGAGATATTGCTGAAGTAACCGGGTTGAGCTGTGGAGGTCAGATAAGCATTTGGTCCATGTAATATACAATCCTTACTTAATATTATAATACAAGCGAAAGTGAGTGTTACGTTTTCACTCCTAAATGGCCAAATCGATTTTGATGAATTTTGGTAGAGATAGTTGGGACCCTGGAGAAAATAGGCAATATTTTTTTAAAAAGAGGTGAGGTAAGAGCAAAAAGACGGAAGAAAAGGGGATACAATAAGAAATATACATACTTTAAATACATTTTTCATGATTGGTCTATTGTCGATAACAGTTTAGTTTACGACAGAACCTATTTATGTCATATCTGCGTTTAAAAATCGATTAACTGATAAGTAGGTACTGTATAGTAGATGATAATACTAACTACAATTTATTGTTGTGTGCATGTTCATACATTTTTCTTGCAAATTCAACATAGCGAAAGATTCCAAAGTCAAGTGAATTGACAGCGAATTTAATTTCGTCTATTTACACTAGTGAAACACAGTTAAAAGTTAAAAGGTTGAATAAAAAAAAGCTAAAGCCACAGTACTTAGGTACAGTTGATGTCAGAGCTGTTGCTCACGACCGGGTTAAGCCAGAGGATTCGGGGACACATTTAAGTGAGCGCGACTCTTAGCCACGAGCACACACACACACACACCCATATACACACACCCACACACATACTCATGCACACACATAATCAAAACACACGCCAGCACATCGCGGGGATGAGCGCGAGCGCCGATGTCGTCACCAATGGTGGTTCATATTTCGTTCGGACAACTGTCGACCGGGCTGGTGCGACTTTGTGCCCTTAGGCTTCTATATCTCGTAAACAGAATGATAAGCTGTCTTTTTATTTTAGGTTCTCATGTGGTCGGCAACCTGGCCCAAAGAAGTCCAGAATCTTGCTGAGGAGTTCCTTCATGACTACATCCAGATCAACATCGGTTCCCTAAGTCTGTCTGCCAACCACAACATCCTGCAAATTGTAGACGTGTGCGAAGAATGGGAGAAGAATGATAAGCTCATTACACTGCTAACTGAGATATCCTCTGAGGAGGAAACCAAGACCATCATATTCGCTGAAACTAAAAGACGGGTGAGTTTTGTGAATAAGGTTTTTATGATGTTTTCGAAGATTAGTCAAATTAAATTCATCGATTCTCTTATTCATCAAATGCAAAGCAACTACGTTTGTAAGATTTTGCAATTTAAATTAGTTTTGATTTGTATAATTCAGTAAAAATAATACTTACACTGGTTCAAATCGGCATTTTGTCTTCGAATTCATTTCAGTATTTTTATAGTTTCTTTCACTAGAAAACATCGAATCATTTTGATCATTATTTGGTTTAATTGTCCAAATTGCTCACGCAAACTTATATCAAGGTCGATGAAATAACAAAAACGATCAATCGCGCTGGGTGGCGCGCGCTGGCCATCCACGGAGACAAGAACCAACAGGACAGGGACTATGTCCTCAACCAGTTCCGCATGTCCACGGGAGGCATTCTCGTCGCCACCGACGTCGCCGCCAGAGGCCTCGGTGAGTACCTGCTCCCATAGGACCTGCGACCTGGCCACTGGTAGGGTATCATAAGAAACACGAGAAATAGTCTAGGGCTTTTAAATGTCTGAATAAATCATACAATTGCAGTTCAGTATATTACGAGCACTATTCGCTTTCTGAAAACAGTATCGAACGAAATAGTCACTGTAAGTTGCCCAGAAGTTACTATCTTATGTTTGTGCCACCGATCAAGTTATATACCGATTAGTTTCTTTCTATGGTGGTGATAATTCCCGCCGAATGATGAGGGCATCAAACAAAAGATGAAATGACACAGTTGCGAGTACTAAGATATTATAATGAAATCAAAGATGGCGGTGTCTCGCACTGTACCACCGGGGTGTTGTAATGGTCTAAGAGATGTCAGGGGCGTAGAGGAGGTATATTGATGCCATTGCTTAGTGATAAATGTGAACAGTTGTAACGAGACACAACTGTCGATATAGGTTCCAGTATTCACGTTTTTTGCACAAGTAACACTGAAACAGAAAATAAGATACGCATAGTATTTATTTAAAATTCAGACTTCTCGTTAGAAGAGTAACATAATTAATAATTACACTTGATAAACGAAACGTATGGTGGTTAAAAGTGAATATTGGAACATGGCCTCCAAATACTTATAAACACAGCAATGGTACGGTGATACTGCTATATTCTCGGGCCACGATAACTATTCTATTCTGGTGGTAGATATTTATACAATACAAAGTCAAACGTTTGTTTCTTCTCACACTTTCTATCGGACATGGAATATCTGTAACAGCCTTGCATAATTATTGTAAAAATCTACCACAGACGCAAACATCTTAGCCCGATAATAATAAAATAAATTTCCATGACTGACTTGGCATTATTCTCGATTGTTTTTCATTTCAGAGGCGCATGCGTGCAGTGTTAACGGCTAGACTATCGGTGTGTTGCTGACCTTACCGAAACATTGTTACAGAGTTGTAACGATAACATTCATATGACAGTACACTGTCAGCGCACACTGTTTCAATATGAGCATGCTGCCTCTAATATTTATGTGGGAATTGAGGATTAACATTACCATGGCCTTATCTTAAAGAGGTTTTGATTCAAAATTAAGGGGAGATAAGTTTCAAGTCTTACTCTGACGAAACATACCATTGGTTTCAAAATTAAAGGTAAAATGAAGTAAGGCCATTATTAGAGCAATACATGCTTGGTTATTTGTCATGAGAGATTTAATCGTTGCCCTTTGGCCTGCCCTACGCAACTGACAGTCGAGCGGTTAAAGGGCGCTCACGTAAGTCAGCACACCACCACACCGACTCTTGGCCTGCACACTCCGGACTGACGGGCATAATACAGTTATTTCCAGTTTAGCCGTGACTGACGTGCCGACGACACACGATAAGGTAAATATTATGTGTCTTTAACGTTTGAGATGAGCGTTCTTTGCGACACTTCAAGAAGGTTTCATGAACATTCAATATGATTTTTCTAGCTAGATAAATCAAATTTACTTATCCAATTTGAAAATCGAATATTTATCCATCCATTCTATGTAGTATTCGCATTTTAATTATTCAAAATGTTAAATTATAAACGAAAAATCATTGGTCGTTATAACACACAACTCTCATCTCAAACACGGTTACTTCAATAGTCCAATACATTGATATTATTGTGTAATCACCTACAATTCGTGCCTGCTAACATACCCGCTTGGACACAGATGTGGAAGACGTGAAGTTTGTGATAAACTATGACTATCCGAACAACTCGGAGGACTATGTGCATCGTATCGGACGTACGGGACGGTCGCACAACACCGGGACTGCTTACACGCTTTTCACACCGAACAACTCGGCTAAGGTAAGTTATTTTACATGTCTGCCGGCATTCTACCGGCAAAAGTTGAATGCGCTCAATTTTTGTTACGCGATTTTTGGGTCAATTGTAGGCTGATTTTCAAAATTCTTATATTTTTAGTTTATATCTTTTAGTAGCGATGGAAACTCAATACTTTATAAGGCTGTTGTGATTAAACTAAGTCGTTTTTTTTTGCGTATTTAGCCTCTTTTATCCAACTCTTGGCCCAAGGATTTCCCCCATTCCTTTCCAACTCTAGATGTTTTGTTTCGCCATCTCTGGCTTATCCGGCAGGACAAACTTAAAACGCCAGCGTTTGTCGGGCCTTCGTTGGTGATGACGTGCGTCTTCAGGCACTTACTGTGTGACGATTCTAGCCCATTTGTCCTGAAAATCCTATGACCCGACCAGTCCTAAATATTTTATTTATTTATAATAAAAATATTGTAACAAACGAAAATAAAACTCCTCTTATTTATGACAGGCTAAGGATCTGATGTGCGTGCTACAAGAGGCTAACCAGGTGGTGAACCCCAAGCTGATGGAGCTAGCGCAGTGTGGCATGGGATTCAAGGGCAAATTTGGTGAGTATCAAGTAATAATATACAAGGAGACAAGTCTCAATAAACATAACCGGGGAAATGAATTTTATATTGTCAGAAATTACATGTTATGAGTCTTGTTCCAGGTCGCAATCGCTACCGCGACCGTGACGAAGGTTCGGGCGGTCGCTTCGACCGCGGCGGGCGTGGACGCGGCGGGCGGGACGGAGGGCGTGGACGCGGCGGACGGGACTCCGGCGGACGCGGCCGCTTTGGCGAGAGGAGTCAGTACTAAATAGTGTGTTAATGTAGTTCTTACGACTGGTGTGTATGTCTGCTGTCAATTGGCCTCGCTGTGTCCTGGGATAATTTTGTTTAAATCTTTGATAAATGCGAAATTATTCTGTAACTAAATGATTGGCCGAAGGAAGACTCGCGATTTTTAAAAGTAACAAAATATACTAAACTGGTTTTCTTTTCAATCCAGCAATTTGTTTTAGCTGAAAATATTTTTCAAATCATCGGCATCGGCTGTATGTTAAGCCTGATTGGTTATCCTCCAAAATGTCCTTAGTGGTTTGCTTCTTATATCAAAAAGTAACCATGGAGTTTCTTGTCGGTTTTTCTCTTCAGGAAACCACTAATCCGAATCGTGCACCTTTTCTCGATGTTTTACAAGTGCCCAAGGCCTATGTGAAATAAAATATTTTGATTTTAATTGTACATATTGAAAACAATTAAGACGTCATACGTAATAGCTGTAGTAGCGGCAAACGAACTTTAACTCACAGAAAATGATGTCAGTTTCTATTTTCACAGGTTCCAGATGGGACGACTCAAACAATGATTACGAGAACCACCAAAACCCATACAATACTCGTTCGAGTTACAACCGTGACAGCAGCAGAGACGGCTTCCGGCCGGACAACGGGTTCCGCGGGCGAGGGCGCGGGCGCGGCGCCAGCGACGGCCCCGCCGCCCCCGCCGCCTTCCCCGCCGCCCACGCCGCGCCGCCGTCCTTCGGCTTCGCGCCGGCGCAGGCCTTCAACGTCCCTCCGCCCACCAGTTACTACAACATGTATGCCCAGCCTCCACCGCCGCCCGCAGCCAATAAGTTCCCCGCTAAATAGAGTTTTTATTTAGATTAAGATCGACTGGATGTGATGTGAAATTAATGTGAAAATAGAATTAATTGTGGGACGTTGCAAATTCTAGTGATTTTCGCAGTTCATAGACTATTGTAGGGTACTTGCTTCCAGACTTTAAAGACTTTCGACTGGCAGGCTACGTCGAAAAGTTAACAAAGAAATCTATTGATTTGTAGTTTTAATAAATACTTCCTCACCCTCGCATATAAGTCGCACTGTTAAAACCACTAAAATGAATAACGCCATTAGCTTGTAATGTAGCTAGGAAATGATAACACCAAAAGGTCCCTCCTGTGAGTAACTTATCAGAAACGATTAGCATTGTTTCACTCGCGTCTAGTTGTAAAAGATAATAGATTTAATTTTTATCACTAAGTTTCTGAGAATCGGACCTATGAGGTTATAGACTCGATCATATCGTATATTATAGTAATATGCCAACAGATTTGTATACGTTTAGTCTCAGAAACCATGCTTCAGTGAAAAGAAAAATAACGGTATTTACGTGTTTTAATTTTAATTTTGAAATGTGAAGATATAAAATAATAATAATAATTAGGGTATAATTATTTTAATTGAGCATTTTAAATTCAGAAAATGTCTTTTCCTGCTTTCGTGTTTTCAATTGCTTTTTGAAGTAAATCTGTGTTTATGCATGCAGGTAAAACAGTAGCAGTTTTTCCTATGAACTAGAGTTCTCCACTTCAACTGCACTATAGCAGAATTACAATTTGGTGTACCACTTATCATGAAGTGTCTTATATAGCATAATATTTTAGTAAAACCAATTATTTCCACAGCACTTTGAACCCATAGCTCATTGCACTAAATATATTGTTTCTAATTAAGTAACATTCCTATGTCGTGTAACTCTGACAGCATAACTTGTGATGTATGAATTGTACAACTCAAGGAAAAATAAAGTTTAATCGAATTATATATCTTGTTTAATTCAATAATTCCCTAAAGATATCCTAACTGGACTCCAATTTGGTCTCCTAATTAAGTACACAAATTGTAATAAATAGTACCTAGTAGTCTTATAGGGTTTGTTTTTGGGGGTGGGAAATCATCAAATAACTTCCCCCGCTCTGGGCGGAGCGGGGGGGGGAGTGTCAGACTTTTACTGATTAAACCCACCCATGTTCCTTCTATTGCCCTTTACGTTCCGGGGCCGCGGTATCTCTTTCGAACAACCCGTAACCCCGGCAGGGTCTTATAGGGGGTTAGAGATAGTTAACGCTCTCATCGTGGGTGCAGGGTGCATAACAAAGTGTTTCGAGAAAACATTAACAAATATAATATGATGATAAATACTTATATACATACATACAAACAAAATAATGTAAAGAGAGTATAAATGCATGGAGAAAAACTAACAACCATTTAATTTGGAGACGAATCTGCAGCTTTTAAGTAAATGTTCCCGAGCTCTTACTTTAAAAGTGAACCGATTGGTGGCCATCCTGGTATTTAGAGGGAGCACATTCAAGAGGAAGACCACCTGGACAGGGAAAGAAGCTTTAAGAAAACCAGTGCGATGAGGACATCGCAGAAGACGGTTATTGGAGGAGCAAAGATTCTTGCTGTGTGCAGAGCATAAATATTGAAAATGTGAAGTTAGATAATAATGGGAAGTGGATTTCTAGAGTAGAGAAAAGACCGTAGTCAAGGCCCTCAACGCTCTGCGATAATGGGTAAGGTAAGGGACTAAACAAGCGTTGCCAATGGGAGAATATTTTAA
Source organism: Ochropleura leucogaster (assembly GCA_958449745.1). Lineage (NCBI taxonomy): Eukaryota > Metazoa > Arthropoda > Insecta > Lepidoptera > Noctuidae > Ochropleura > Ochropleura leucogaster. Next base: position 16,780,028 of record OY288216.1, read on the forward strand.
GATGACCAAAATGGTGTGTACGGGTTTCCAGTTATCACATACCGAGGTTACCCCTTTTTCTTGCATAAGTGACTGCAATATACAACAAAGTAATAGCAACTGGGTCTTGAAAAAGGTTTATTGTAGCTCGTATCTCTATAATGTTGCTGGTTGGTATTTCAAGTGCATAACTTGAATTAACTTTTTTGCAATATAATTAAGAAGGAATCAGGGGTATTTTGCGGAAATTCGTGAGATTCAATGTAATGTAAAAAATGGTTTTAATTCCGCCCGCAAAAAATATGCACATGCGCGAAACTCCCGAAACGCGAAATTTAGAATTCGCAAAAGCGAGCAAGGTAGACCCGTAGACATTTGGCTTTCAGAATCGAAACTAGTTGATGATAACTTTTCTTTACTTTTATTGCAGAGGTAAAGTATGTTGCCCAGTAAAACAACAATAATCGTTAACCACATCGATTTATTCTTATATTCCACACTATGCCACTCAATCTTATATTTGTAGTATAACCATCTATAAAATGCAGGGTAAATACTTATGTTTACCTTATTTCACCAAGAAGGTACAAAATACTAACATACATGCATTAGATAGGGTATTCATACCATCATAGCTTTTGTTGTAAGTAAATGTGCTAGAAATTAAAAGAAAACAACTATTATTGGTAAAGATTTTATTTATTCCTACATAAATAGAACAAGATGATTGCAACTTCCTATAGAACCTTGACAACACTTCACAAAACTGTCAACTATCACTTTGAACTGATATATGATGACTGGCTGAACTGAAGCAGTGTAAAGGCATTTTATTATCTTAGTGACCGGAATGTGCTGGCTTGTCAGGGTCGACGTAGCCGAGCTGCTCGTCGGGAGTATGGGGCCAGAAGGTAGGCTTGTTGATGGGGTCGAGGGCTTCCTCTGGGTAGGCATCACGGAAGTCTTCCATAGTCATCTGGTCATATGGCAGGAGGGCCTTGATATCAGCAATCTGTTTCTGGTACCTGGAATGACATAATTGATGGTTACAGAGTTTATAATTTAATTTAATTCATAGAAGTTTTTTTAACCTTTTGAATGCCAGAATGTTAACGTGCACAGGCACATGCCCTCCATGCCAAGAACTTATTTCTCCTAAATTTTTATCACATATTTGTGTTGTTGGCATCAAGAGCATGCATTTGCTTTACACATATGTGAAAATGGTATTCAAAAAGTTAAAAATTAAGAGACAGGCCTAAAAAATATTGCCCATTGTCAATTACAATGAAATCTTACAATCATATTAGGTATGTCTAAAATATTTGTACATTATGTAAATAAAATGAAGACACATTACATTTCTGTGTAAGTATTACGATAAAACTTCTTTTCTTAGTGATGAGTGAAAGAAAATCTACAATTACGGGTTTCTGAAAGATCTGGCTATGCTAGCCTAGAAGTTTTACAGGTTTGCAGGACACGGACATTAAAACATGATTTAAACTTACTCAGCAATGTTAGTATTAGATGATTGAATGAAGGCATCGATGGCTTTCTTGACCTCAGCCCATTGAGCTTCAACCTGAGCAGTCTGTGTGTCGGCGGGATAGGGCACCTTCAATGCCTCATACTGCTTCTGGAAGGTATCAACCATACCAGGCACAGGCACGGCATTCTTGTACACAGACCAGTTGATCTTCGGTGGTTCAGGTGGGTTAGCCAAAACCCTGAAACAAGCAAATTAAATAACCAAAAATGTTCTGGCGAAAATTATGTAATCCATCGATCAAAACTAACCTTCGGAGGTAAGTGTCCGACTTTATTTTGAAAGCCGCAAGGTGTACCTTCTGCTCGGCCGGGACCCTTTCAGCTAGGGCGGCCCAGTTTACGGAGCTCTGCGCAATCCTTTTCGCCATTTTTCGGCGATTTTAACTTCTATAAAATTACAGGGCTGTCAGGGAAATGGTCAAACGAACATAGACAACGCAGATTTGGATTTTTCTTTTAAATTATTTTTTATACGGGATATGAGGTTTTTTATCCAATGAATGATGGAGCTTGTCTATGAAATGAAAATAAATAATACGAATAGCGAATAGGTATGTACACTAGTGAGGGTAAGTTATATATTTATTTGCGTTGCTGTTGATGAGCCCCATTGATCTTGTTGAAATTTTTATTTGACATTTGCTTTTAAATCATCTGACAACTGGTATGAATCAGACCATGGTCTACCTTTAAGATCTTCAGCCCAGCTCACAGCTGACTAGTTCTTGAAGACTGCTAGGCTGTCGAAGCAGGTTTCTCATAGGCTTAATATAAAATGCGGATACCCCGCGCAGAATCTCTAGCTAGTAAATAGCAATTTGTTCGAAGATAGCTATTCTCATAAAAATTTAAATTGTATACCATGAGTGGCATGAGTATTACAGGTACTCTTTGTAGTGTACACAATAATATCGTTATTATGTCGTGTCTGTAGTAGCGCTAGTTTTAATTATTAAATTGTTACCCACGAAGAATGTTGGCAAGTGTTAGTGTTTCTAATAAGTACACTAGAGAGCGCTAAATGCTTGTTATGGTTTTAATATATGAAAGCGCCATCTATCGATGTACTTTACAAATATCTTTTCTTTCAAATACCGAGATGGCGCACAGTGTATCACAAAGTTAACAAAAAGCAATGAGTCAAATGCGCGTGTTGCGGGTTCAGTACATTCGTTTTTTGCATTATTTTCTAATAGTATTTAATCAAATATATTCAAGATTTATAGTGTCATATTTTCTAGTAGTGACAAGATTCTTTAAGAATTTCACTGTCATGTCTAAAATATGTACGAAAAACCCTTGGTTAATTATACGCATAATTAAGATAAAAGTTCTGTAAGTAAAATTTTTATAGCGTTTTGTGTGTTTCCCATTTTTAGATTTTATTATGGTTCAAGAAGAATGTACGGAAAGTGCTTGTTCAATTTTTGTCATTTGGGTCTATCTATACTCCATACTCGTAGGTACCTATACCTATTCATTTGTAAATAAAACATTCGATCTAAAATAATTATTATAGTTACTTTTCTGCTACTGGTTCTGTTCTAACGCTACAGATTACACAAAGCATGGAGAGTTGGTGAAGTGGCGCGTAGGGTAAAATAAAACATTTTTATATAAATACATTTATTTTACCTTTGGTTCACTTATTATTTAACAAAACTAAGCTAATTACATAATACAATAAATTATTTTAAGCATAAAAAATTTCTATTTCTTTGATAAAATGATGTTATCTATCCGGATTAAATAAATACATATGTATAAGTAAACATAAATGTATCTTTAACATTAATTATGATTGAGGGGAGGGGGCTATTTATCCTAATTGACTTTTACATATCAGTCTTCACAAGAACTATTATAATATAATATTTTGCTACTACAAAAACATGACAATTATTTACTGAAATCAACAAAATAGTTGTATCGCATGTTGCATTAGTGCGATGTGAATTGTAAAGAATATTTTCACTCTCAAAGAAAGTGTTGATATAATTTATGGATCAAACAAACTAATTAAAATTATAATCAAATAACGCCTGTTATCCTTGCAGGATTAGACAAAGGTGAATCTTTTGTACATGCTTATTTTGCAAGTTAAGTTATAGGTATGACATGTACAACGTGTAAAAAAGAAGCAGTATCAATTAAGGGGCATACAGTTAAGGTATAGCAGTCTATGCATGTTCTTATAAAATACTATACTTTTAGAGAAAAATACATTTTACTTATTTTTGCACGAACTCCGTGCGACAATCTCACTCCTGAGACAGAGCTATTATTTTATTTCCAAGTTTGTTTAAATAGGTAGGTATCTCTACATCCAGTAAGTAGTAGGTAAGTTATTCCAGTAGGTAAGAACTTTAGGAAAAAGTATTTCATGTAACCAGCGCATTCGTACTTAATATCTTTAGTACCTACTATCGACGGCCATAGACCTGAACGACTGGGACAGAAAAATAAAATGTATGGAAAGTTGAATCATTGCTTTTTATTATGATTCTTTCACAGTGTATTCTTTACATGATATATGTGGCCACCTATAAGTATTAGTGCACCTTTTTTACACGTTGTATAACGAGGCGTATCTATTTTCAAATCATAATCATACCACACAATTAAAAACAAACGCCTGATCAACTCATAATTTTCCTAAGATACTTAATTACATACCGATATGACTGGGATTGAGTAAAACATAAAGCTTGAGTACCCTACTCAAAGCATCGAGCAGACAGTTTAAACAAACATTGATCTCATCAAGTAATTGTCAGGACACATTGAGGCGGACGCCGACAAACCAAATAACAATCAATAGCAATACCTACATTTAGTGCCTGGACCCAAACTTACAGAACTGAACGTATCAAAACTAAACATAATTAAAACCTAAAGGAATGCATTCTTACGATTAAATAATATTATTTATATTTTTTCTTAGTGACTTAAGATTATTAAATATAAAAAATAAAGGTAATATTTTACTTTGGTTAAGTTAAATGGTAAGCATCATTATAAGGTATTATAAAGTAGTTGCCATTGATTTTATATACAGTTGTATAGTTAATATTTACAGAAAGATTTCTATGCACTCACATACTAAAAATCGTAACACAATTTTGTGATCGCTTGACGATCGTAACCACTGTTCTTTAGATGAAAGAAAAAATATCGTTTGATCAGACAACGTTACAGTTTTTTTTTCGTATTAATAACAATGAGTGTAGTGAGCACATAATTTGTAGAACACATATTCATTTATTAGTTCGTGTAAAAATAAAGTTCGTGTAAAACTTTTTATGTCGGCGCAGTTATAATGAGATTCATAAATTGTAAATGCAGAATTGGGTTAACAATAGTCAATCTAGCAGATACAGTATGCTAAACAAGAAATTTCGGGAAACAGTATAGTTTAGAAATACGGAACCCTAAAATTCATCCTCTTCGCAAGAGAGTGTCTATTATCGGTGAGTTCGGTGAACAGACAAAGCACGTAGCGCCATCTTTTGGCAGTTTTTCACCAAATGAAAAAAACAAATCCATAACGCCATCTGCATGGAACTAATTTGACAGCTTTTTCATGGAACTAATTTGACAGCTTTTTCTTGTCCCCGTGGCTACAGAAATAGACACCTTGGACTCATAATTCTTCCAAAGTATTACAAAACGGAAACTTTACTAATCATCAAATAAGTATTTTGGACGTACGATTACTCACAACGACTTTAATAATTTACCGATCAACTCTCAAATCTGGAACATAGTTCTCACTAATCGCCTGTAGATGTCACTGGTCAATTCATAAATTTGCTGGCTTATTATCCTTATTGTGATTTCTTTTGTCTGCATAGTGAGGGGAATTAGAGGAATGGCCCATAGTTCTGCTGCCCCAAGTAGTTCTTCGGCCAACGGTGCTATTCTTGCAGAACTTGAGAAGGTTGGCGTATGCTGCTCGATACTGTCTGTTAGTTGCTGCGTAGATCAGAGGATTGATGACGCTGGATGCCCAGGCTAGGATCGAGGCGATGATGTGTAGCCATGGGTACGTGATGCCGTCGTCCGCCACGTTCATGATCATGAGCGGTAAGAAGCAGGCAAGGAAACAGAGGAAGATCGTCAACATGAGCGTCGTCAACCGAGAGTCTTCTTCTTTCTCTTTGGCTGTTTGCCCGGAGAGTTTGCTGTAAATGAGGAGAAAATGGTTATGAATTATTGCTTTAATTACTCGAAAAACATGAAGCACATTAAGGAGAGATTGACATGTGTGTATAACAATACACCTACACGACGCCAGAGTTTATTTAAGTACGATGGAGTCATACGGTACGGACAAGTTGCGGACGCCGCCCCGGACACGGACATCTCGATACAAATAATACATCAACGGCAGCTAGTCACTGCAGTCGTGCTAGTACAAGAATACAGCGTCGAGCTTAACGGTGCCGCGGCGTCAAGTTTTGTTCGTCTGCGGCGCTGCGCTGAAGGCTGTATTCTTAGAGAATAGCACTACAGGTCCGTAATTCATCCGTAACTAGCTGATACCTGGATGATTCATTGTTTTTTGAGCTATACTGGCACACACAAGTACAGACTCTGGTGGGCTACTAAATTTTTTGAGGCACGGGAAATTTAGTTATGTCCTGGGACAATGTCCAGTAGCAAATAGTAATTGTTTGTTTTATTTTTAGGAAAAATCTTAGTGGCCTAATGTTCAACAAAAAAAAAACTTAAAATTAAACACAAATTACGACATCCCACCACCACTTAGAGCTAAACCAGTCCATCACCAGTTAGTCACAACTAGTGACATAACGATCCTCACCCACATACACACCTTCGTCCCTCCAGCTTCCGTTTGCTCTGACGTACGCGCCAGTAGATGCAGGAGTACGACACGATGATGACCACGCACGGCAGCGCGAACCCGAACACGAACAGGTATTTCTTGGGTGACTTGCCGTCTTTGGGGAGGATCGTACACGAGAACGTACTAGGGTCGAGACCCAGTTGGCCCCAGACGCCGAGGAGAGGTGGTACCTGCAGGAGAAGAATTAGATTAATAATTTATTCTATAATATCTATTCTTTCTCAATTCTTGATACTACAAACGTATATATATACGATTTTGTAAAAATATTATAATTTAAAAGAGTGTCCATGGAGTTTCTTGCCCATTCTTCTCCATAGAGATCAACGCTTTGGAATGGGCAACTACAGTACTTTCACAAGTTATTATGCCTTGTGACCGGGACTGTCGATTCATTTTGTTTCTTGACATCTGAGTAGGAGCGTCGCCCACAAGATCAACAGTCGAGGTGCAGTTGGGGCGCAGGCACGCCCAACGAGATTTTCTTTACAAATGTCGTGTGTGCGACGCGCCTAACGCGCCCGCGCTCCGAGTGCTCCTCGACTCTTGATCGTGTGGGCGACGCGCCTTAGAGTTGTGGAAAAATCAACCCTCTAAGTCTACGCAGTGAAAAGATATGGCAAAAAAAAGAAAATAACGAATAACAATTCACAGTCATAAACGGTTATCCTAAGTAAGGTAGTGAACATACGACAGTTTTAGGAAATACCGATAATGGATGGGCATCCCCACATGGCCTTATATCGAAACAAACAATCTTTCACAGTACTAAAAACCCCAACAAAATAATCAACAACTAACATTTTATTGGATGCGGGTTCTCAGCTTCTCATAAAGCTGTTGAATAACTCAAGAGGGTGTTAACCTACAAAATATAAAATGCAACACATTTGGGCTCATCAACGTTTGTCCACGATTGAACTGAATTGCTGTTTCATAACTCGTGCAGTATAATTGAGATAGCTCTTTTTATGAAGAGGGTTAAGAAAGAAAAATAGGTTTAATACTGTCGATAGTTTTGTTGACTTTTGGTTGTATGGTCCAAGTTAACAGCGAGTTAACTATAATCATTTCAATGAAAACTTAATGAGTAAATTTTTTTACACTGATTTACTATACATCTAATATATATAAAATTCTTGTGTCACAGTTTTCGTTCCCATACTCCTCCGAAACGGCTGGGCCGATTTAAACGAAATTTTGTGTACATATCGGGTAGGTCTGAGAATCGGCCAACATCTATTTTTCATAACCCTTACTCAGCAGCAGCGGGTGAAACCGCTGGGCACAGCTAGTATCATATATTTATATTATTTACATTGTCATTTACGCGGCCTGCGGGATGCTTTCTGTGGTTGAAACAATGTTTAACGAAAAAAAAACAATAATTTTATTTGTGGTCAAAATAACCGTTTGGTGTGTAGCTTACGTCAGTAATAATAAGTGTAGTTGTTTTTCCAAACTACTTGTATTAACAGCATAACTTATTTAAATGGGTTTATTAACTTTTACTTGATTTTGAATGAATTATATAATAAAATGGTTTGCTTAATAATAACCCATTTGACTTTATTTTCCACAAACGCGTTCCTTGGTTATAGCACAGGCTCAATAAAATTAATTAGCCGTACCCAGTTCATAGTAAAGAGGATGTAAGCTAATTCAGGACAATCAGCAGCGTGGAAGTGCAACGAACTAATTCTAGCTTCCTTCATTACCAAAAGTTTATTTATTTCACTGGCAACACTGGGGAACATTGGTACTGCTACGTAACTCAATGGTAGCGTTGTGTGTGTTCTATGAAACGGATGAATTATTATCTTTTTGATTCCGGTAATAATTTCATTTTGTTATTGTTTTTGTAGTTATGTAATAAAGTTGTGTGTGGTTTTTTTCCGGGTCCCTTTAATTTTTATTGCTGACTTTAAACAGATGGCTCGTGGGTTTATTTTATTTTACTGCCTTTTAATTTATCTTTGTTACGGAGGTGGTTTCGCCGGGATGCGAAGGATAGGGTACCGTGGCGCAGCCTGGGTGAGGACTAGTTCCGGCACTGGGCTTGCAATAAGCTGAGGTCATCGACTAAAATATGATTGATGCAGACCTATTTTAATATAGACATCCATAAGCTCACAAAAATCAGTCGTGATTTCGCTAACGTTCGACTTACGTTTAATTTTCCGAGTGGCATTAATTTTGCTAAGTATAATGACAAGAATATGTTACAGTTTTACAACATGTACAATTTAACAAATCTCAAGCGAAAAGTTGATGAAAGCTTACGTTGACTGATAGACTGATTTCTGTTTTGATTCCGATGTGATGCAATTGTTTTTGTTGTAAAAATACCAAGAAATTCTGTTTAAACGCTCGCTAATGATTGATAGGAACCATTTGTTACAATATTCTTGTATATTTTTTCGTTTGAGAGCGTAATGAGAGTAAAAATGCTTGTAATTTTAAGATAAAACCTCATTACATGTATTCAACGACGTAATGAGGATGTTTTTTTTTATTGTAATACATTACGTAATGTTCGTTTATGGGTGGCAATGATCGCTCATTATCAATGATGGCTAGAGGTTTTCTATTGAGATCATTGATTGAATGTAATTTAAGTGACAAAGACCCATTTGTTCTAAACCTTTTGTAAAAGAACACAACACGTTCCTCAAATTTTATTTCCTAATACATGCCTTCATGAAAATCATGACATAGTTAATATAGATATAAATACATCGTGGTGCTCCGCACGCATCGCAGAGACACCTACGGTAGTTAGTAGGTAGAAGTGAATTGACAAGAAACTTTGAATCAAAGCCCTTCTACCTCTAGATGAGATAAAGAATTTTTAGCATTTTTTTCTTGGTTTGGATATCATTAAAATAACTTCCCCCGCTTTGGACGCAGCGAACCCGACCCCGTTCTGGGGGAGTATCAGACTAAAACCCATCCATGTTCCTTCTTTCACCCTTTGTGCTCCGTGGCCGCAGAATCTCTGTCGAACAACTCGCAACCTCGGTAAGGGGAAGGACTGACGAACGGAGTATTTTACTCACCATCAATCCAAACGACACTAGCCATATAAGTATGAGTTGCACCCAGATCTTGGTACTGGTGTAGATCTGCGAGTACATGTCGTAGTACGCGATCAGCGTGTATCTGAAACAAAACGCAAAGAGATCAGCATCAAACGGCTCATCCGCCATTACAGTACGCACCGTATGGGTGGGCAAGAGGTGCGATGAAGTAATTAAGTACTAGTATTACTACACATACTCGGCTGTTGTCGATCGGCATGGTTCAATTCGAGCCAAGCCGATTTTCCCGAACGCACTTTTCCGTCACGACCCAATCTGATATTTCCGAACGCATTTTTTTTGTAATAATTTATCACGTGTCGTGAGTGCGTTTACAAACATTTAAACTCACATACAATTATATATAGATATAAACAATTACATCTAGGTACATAGTTATGTTCAATTTGGAGTAATCCCCGACCCAAAACTGCGTGAATTACTCCTTACCACATTGCATTCCGGCACAGCAATCTAGGTTATATTTACGTATATGGTTCAACTATTTTTAGACTAAAACAGGTAAATAATTTACGAGAGGAAATAACAGAACCTCTACACGTAGTTCTTAAGATATTTGGAGCGTTTTAGTGTTACAATTTTAGTCTATTTCGGAAGTAATTCTGAAAATAGAAAACGTGTTATAACATATATGAAAAGTTGTGATAACAATAGAAGATGGAAAAACTACCAGCGTTTATTCGTTCTCCAGAATGTAGAAATATGTTTTTATATTTACAAATCTTATGCTATGCTAAGTACTTCTTTCTCTATCAGATTAGACGCGAATGGTTCCTCCAATGCTGAACGAAGCATCACTATCATGATGTTCCTGCTCCCATTCCAATTTATTTGTGGATGGCGCAAAGTATCTCGTCTTGTCATTTGATTTTTTAGAGGATAAAAACGTATACTTACAGTATTAAAAAAATATTACTAATGTTAGTGACATAATCTTGAACATTATATGCTATTTTTAGTGAATTAATATAATTTGTGCGCCTATTATGGCATGTTGATACTTTATATTCAAATGTAACAACATATTTTACACTTATTTCATACAGATACTACACGGTTGGCGCAGTGGCTGAGCGATCGACTGCCGCGCTGCGTGTCGCGGGTTCGATTCCCGCACAGAACAAATATTTGTATGGCCATCAGATACTTGTTCCAGGTCTGGCTGTTTGTGTATGTGAGTTTAAATGTTTGTAAACGCACCCCCAATACAAGAGTAATTCCTAGTGTGGGGCAACATTTAAAACAAAAAGCTCTATCTTTCTTTCTGATATTCATATCTCTATTGAAGTCGCCATCTTGTTTACAAGCACATATAAGATTACTCACACATTGTTGGCAACACTTAATTTCGAAAGACAACACTGCTCTTTTTGTCCACACATCAGCTGATTAAAAACAGACACACATTGCTCTTTGGCTTTAAGCCCAACACTGTTATTGCACCCATCATCCATCTCCAGCCTCCATACCCACGATCTCCGACGAAAAAAAAAAAACAAAGTGTGCCCACTTAAGCTGATAACATTTACTTTTCGCTTTCAAAATGTAATCAACACTCTAGCACTCTGGTTATCAGGCGTGGGAAAGCAGCGTGTTTGCCAGCCCAGCTGATAAGATAATAATTTGAGGCTTAGCTTGTTGTTATAGTGTTTATGGTGTATTGATAGAGTTTAACGTGGTGGATGGTGATACGGAAGCTGGCGGGTGCGTTTGAAGTTATTTGATAGCTGTGATTTAATTTAAACGCTTTGATTGAAGATTGAAAAGTATTAGGTAATCTATATACGACGGTTTAACTATGTATTTGGTGACCCTAGGTTCAAAAATATAACCTCTGGGAACATAATTATACGCAATAGTAACCTCTTTATTTACTTTTCTACTTAGCTTTATATTAAAAAAAAAACATTTAAAAATAGTGGTCCGCCGATATCTGGAGCCGGTAGTTAAGGCTCCAGAGACAGGGACCTCTGAACAATGCCGGCCGTATCGAGGAGTACTGCCTTCTGAATCAGGCCCTTGATCGAACCGCCTAAGGAGAGTTTCGACAGATGTTCGTCGAGGCTCTTGATTCAAGCCATTGGTCGTTACGACAATCGGCACAATGACAGCCTAGCTCACATTCTACTGTCATGTCGACAACGAGAATTATTTAATGGCGTTTGTGGAAGGAGACACCACAACAAGAATAAAGGTCTGTATTTTTGACATTGACAGTGATGTAAAATTATGAGGGAATCAACTGTGAAAATACTCCTATGTACCTATCGTTGATCCGAGACTGCGCTGAGCACAGTTTTACTTTTATGTGATCCGTTTGAAGTTTTGACAACAAAGGTCGTTTACATGTTTGATTAGTTCCCTACAATAAATCGCTCATTGTGGATTTGTAGTTGTTTGCTAAATGGTTTTGTTGCCATCAATAATTCAACCAACCGCGACAACTGCGAAGCCAACAAAATTATCCAAATTACACATCAAATTTTGCGTCAAATTAGCAACTTACAACAAAATGAGCGCATTTTGTGCCAAGGTAACAAGCTGCCAAGCAAGTGTAGGCTTCATTTAATAAAAAAAAAAACATATAATAATCATCCTTTGGCTTTGCAGTAGTCGCGAAAAAATATATGCATAGGCTGAAATGCGCACAGATATCACATAACCAACAATTAGTTAAACAAATTAGAGTGCACCCATCAATAGGCTGTTTACAAAGCCTTTAACTGAAACAAAACAAAAAGTTGAAGCACAGACACAAGCGCTCATTGTACACAGTGGGCCCTTTGTGTGCCGGCTACTGACCCATCCTCAATGGGTTTATTTTTGTTTGACTCGGGCCCTTTGCCACTGTCCATATACATTTTAGTAATATCATACAGTCTAAACTGCCGCATGTCGCAATAGAATTGGGCCGAAGTTTCAGTTGCTACTTCGCAAAGTAAAGATTGGGTTCCCAACAACAAGACCTGGTGATACGGTAGGCCCAGAAGGAGATCACGCGTGACATTTGTACAAAAAAGAATTGAGCCCAAATAGCAAACGACTGGAAAATATGGAAGGAAGGAAGGGACGCTTTTGGCCCTGCAGTAGGACACATCTGGCTCATTATAATAGTTTCAACCAGAAGCCATATGGCCTGAAACTCAGAACTCACAACACAAGCTAAGGATTCTAAGCTTCCGGGGCTGCGGGTTGTTCGAAAGAGATACCGTGGCCCATGAATTTAAAGGGCAATGGAAGGAACATGGGTGTGTTTTAGTCAGTACAAGTCTGACACTCCCCCCCGCTCCGTCCAGAGCGGGGGCAGTAATTAGATGATTTCCCATCCGCAAAAAAAGGATTCTAAGCATACTTCAGCTACGTATCAGATTATGCGAGAGGAAATCAAGGCTGTTGCATTAAAACAAGTGATTGACATTAAGTTGGCAACCCTAACACGTTTGCTTTAAAAAAGGGCTTAGTTGGCATACTGGTTATGTTTATACTGTACCATTGCCCACTGGGCGGGACAGATGCGCTCACAAATGGAATACAGAGCTACAGTCGATGTATTAAATCTGTGATGCCAGATGCAAGTGATCCGTGACGTTTGGCAAATATTGATGTTTTGTTTAGATAGAAAAGTTTAATGGTTTCGGTAACATAGGGGTCACAGGTATACAAGGGGCAGGGTGACGAGAAATGGGATTAGAAGCACTTCGTACATTTCAAAATGAAAAGTCATAATATTAAAATTAGGCTGATAATCAGAACTTTTGACATTATTACAAGAGACAAAAAGTCCGCCTTTTGCCACTTCCTACTGTTTTAGCTGAGGTGCGTCCCCGCTTACACGTGCAAGCATTACCTGCCTAGTATTTTCCCAACTACGCTAGGCTAGCTTCCAGTCTTACCGGATGCACACAAATAGAGCATGGATAAAAGACGATCGTTAAGTGGTGTTACTAAACTTAGTATATTTATGTAAAATTATTAGTATTTTCGCTTATCTTTTCTTTTATCAATTTCATTTTGGGGCTGCTGGAAACTAAAAACTAATTGAAGCCAAGTTTCATTATATTTTACCAAATAGGAACAACAAACAGCTATATTATTATAAACTAACAAAAAACATAAATAACATACCTAATAATAATGTAACCCACAGCGCTGTTCATAGATTACCATTCACGAGTACACGTTAAATTGCTAGGATATAGCTGTTCATGCATGACAGTTGACCGCTGCCCGCTGCCGCTTATAACTTGAACCGCCGCCTAAGGTTTTGGCATTTCATTTGAACTCTTACATGTGGTCATATAATAAATGGAAGATTAAATCGGTGTACGCAAGTGTTACGAATAAAATGTAGGTCAGCTGATGCATGAACGTACTTCCACGTAAGTGATAATGGATGTGGAAGTTCGGGAATGGATCAGGGAGACCTTGCCTATATGGGCTACCTACAGCTCCGGTGTGGGGCGGGCGGTGTGTGGTGCGAGATGCAAGGCACCGTGTCTGATGCTATTTGAAATACAAAGTAGTGAATGATTTAATTTAATTGAATTGAAAGGAACAAACTTTGGCGAATTTAATTTAAATTTGGTTTTTTCAATAGTAATTTTAGAAAAAAGTTTAGTTTTAAATTCACGCTGACCAATTTATTTTTTGTGATTATTTTGGTTTGATTGATTAGGTTATGAAGTAATGTGGGTTTTAGGTAAGCACCTTTCGTTTGGTTTCAAACTACTGACCGTAGCCAGAAATTAAAGAGGAACTTTCCGGCAATTTTCTGAAGTAACAAATACAAAAAAACAATACCAAAATTATCAATGAAAGACCACACCCCCGATAGACCATAAATATGTACAATAAAGTATATAACAATTTACATAAGACTCTATTAATAACTTCAGCTACATTGTATAAGAGCAGGTAAAGCAATTGTATATGATTTACAACTCCACTGCTTACCATAGAATTGGCTAGCGATGTGTTATGATGTTATTCTATTCATGAGCACAGGAAATTGCGATAGATAAGCTCGATTTTGTGCCAGAAACTACCGATTAGTACTTGAAATACAACACATTAGCCTCTCGATGTTTGCAGATGAAATTGGGATCATGCGAAACTGGGTGCAAAGTTGTGAGACATGAAATAACACCGTATTACTTGAAACGGGTTGGGCAAGATCTGAGAAGGGGTTTGCCACAAGCAATCCGTCACTTTTGGGGTGATTGTGTCCAGCCAGAAGTGACGACAAGGAACACCGTGTGGTTTTAGTCAGTAGGAGTCTGACAGACCCCTCCACCGGAGGACATCCGTCGAGGATTAGTACACGTAAAAAGAGTTGGGCAAGATGTTAGTATAGTCGTGGATAGCATTTGGATGATGGATGCAAGGCAAGAGAGGAGAGGACTATATCCATCAGTGTATTTGTCGCAGGGAAATGAGGATATCTGGGATTTCACGTCGAATATTCTTGTTTATTACGTCTTCTTACTAAAAGTATCTAGTGATATGACAAAGCACCAATTTATTATCTCTGTGATATGTCGTTTATCTGCCACATATGACTTTTGACTGAAATGATCGCCCAGATTTCACAGTAACAAAGGGCGGTTTAAAAATTCTTTGATCCTTTTAGATACTGTCTATTCTACATTATAGTATAGTATGTTGCTTTATGTACAATAGTGATTACCTCACGAATTAACTTACTACCATTTTTTTTTGCGAATGGCAAGTCATCAAATAACTTCCGCCGCTCTGGGCGGATAGGAGAGTAGTGTCAGACTTTAACTGACTAAAACCTACATTTGTTCTTGCTTTTGCCTTTTATGTTACGGGGCTGCGATATCTCTTTCGAACAACCCGCAACCCCGGCTGGCGGTGGCCCTGGCAGGCGCCTCTGCTTTTCTGACATCTCTTTGAGGCCCACGTGGAAAACGAACGAGCAGTCGACACGGCCTGTCGTCACTAACTTACAACTACTTAAAAATTCAAATTACAGCATTTCTCGAGAGTGCTAAAAATATGGCAACATGTTAATTTTAGAGGATCCTCGCTAAATGAAACATCTAAATAAGATTGTTTATTATTACAAATTAAATATTTGTTCGTTTATGGCCCGTTTACTAATAATTTACGTGTGTACGTAAGCAGCTGCTCCTTAAATATTTGGAAGTCTGTTTGTCTGAAATCATTTCTGAAACTGAAAGGTTGGCGGGTGCTGGCGACCAATAGTGAGCGCTTGCGCACTTGTGATCACTGACGACCATATCAACAGAATTTAGGGATACCTTTTTATTTGAGGATGGGAAATCAGCAAATAATTTCCCCCGCTCTGGGCAGTGGAGCGGGGTTGACTGTCAGGTTTATACTGTCTAAAACCCACCCATGTTCATTCTTTTTTTGCCCTTAATGTTCCAGTAAAACAATCCGCAACCCTGGACCCAAGGTATCCCACCTTAAACCTTTATTATTTGCGACTTTATAGTTAAACATTTTTTTCTTATATATAAAATTCTCGTGTCACAGTTTTCGTTGCCATACTCCTCCAAAACGGCTGGACCGATTTGAACGAAATTTTGAGTGCATATCGGGTAGGTCTGAGAATCGGCTAACATCTATTTTTCATGCCACTAACTGAGCAGCGGGTGAAACTGCTGGGCACAGCTAGTAATTCTAAATAAATTTTCGGCGATGTGATTAAAAAAAAGAAATAACTACTAAACACTTTGAAATAAATTATCATTCTTCTATTTACTATATCATTTCTCTCGATTCTGTTGATGTGTGTTTATCTATCGTTTAGATAAATCTTAGAAAAAGCGTGAATAGTTTTTGAAGTAAATGAATAATGACTGACTTTGACCATCGTCGACCATATCGAGTTATAGTCAGTCTTCCAAATAAGAATTAATTGCTTAGAATTGATTTCAGTGCTTTGTCTATTTGAAACTAAATAAATAAATATCTTAGGACAACTCACACACGGCTATCTGATCCCAAGCTAAGTAGAGCTTGTATTATGGTAACCAGACAACTGATATACATACTTAGATATAATTTATAAATACATACATATTATAGATAAATCACACCCAGACACAGGACAAACAATCATGCTCATCACACAAAGTTTGCCCTGGGTGGGAATCGAACCCACGACCTCCGGCTCAGCAGTCAGGGCCACTGACCACTAGACCAACAGGCCCGTCAAAGTCATCAAACTAGTGAATAGTCATTAATAGTTTTTTTTTTTTAATCGTTGCCCCTCACTAGGAATTTCTTCTGTATCGTGGGTGCGTTTACAAACATTTAAACTCAATACACAAACAGCCAGACCTGAAACAACTATCTGCAGGTCATACAAATATTTGTTCCGTGCGGGATTCAAACCCGTAGTTACTCGCAGCGCAGCAGTCAATCGCTCAACCACTGCGCCAACCAGTCAGTCGTCATAGTCAGGATAGTTATTTAGCCTGAAGTTAATGGGCAATAACAACAACTGTGCAAACAACATTATATCAATCAATTAATCAGTTAAATGTACCGCTTGACTGCCGCATCGATGTGTTGTCCGTGAATCTTAAACCGCCATATGTCATCAACATACTCTTGCCCTTGTCCCAATTCATTTGTTGTCGGCGCAGCATATCTTCTTCTTCCATACTTCTATATTACTAGTCATCCCATAAGACACCTTCTTTTATGCCATAAGTACTAGCTTCCGCGCGCGACTTCTTACGCGTGGCAAAATTACTTCGAGCTAACGCAAACTTTAACCCGCGTGATGATCGAAAAAAAATAACTTTCTCTCTCCTTTTCTACCCTTACTGTCCCTTTTCTCACTATTTTAAGCCTATGTGCGTCTCAAGGGTCCTAACTATATCTGTACCAAAAATTCATCAAAATCGGTTTGACCATTTATTTATGCGTGAAGACGTTACAAGCAAACAAACTCATTTTCACTTTTACAATATTAGTAAGGATTGTGCTTTACACAGTTCATGCATCATTTCTTTGGGCTTTCTCTTTTAATATACCCATCCACGTTTATACTCAAAAGTTTCCTCAGAACATTTTCCTCATTCCTCCGCATCATATGTCCATGCCAATACCTCCTCATATATTCCTATGAATGATGTATCAGTATAGCTAATCACATAGTTTTACAAAATGTCCGCAGAACGCGCGTCTAACATAATTATAAGTTATCTCAAAGTTTCTATTACATTCCACTTCAACTATTTTAATTTCAACGCATCGATGGCTGGAAATCTTGTGGTTAAATATTTTCTCTATGCGTTTAATAATGTGTAGAGATGTCCCGACTAGTCGGCGACTAGTCGGTAAAGCCGACTATCCGGCCACTATTGTAGTCGTCGATTAGTCAGCGACTAATCGGCAAAGAGCGCCGACTATCCGGCTTCTTACGTTGTATGTATTTCTCAATAATATGCATGCGGGAGAACTACATGAAATAAAAACCTTGATTATATATTAATTCTTCAGTCTTATACATTAAAAAATGTTAAGCAATCTTTCCTTTGGAAATCAGTTTTTAAACTTGCTTGCTTTTAAAAAAAACATAATTATGACAAATATTGAACAAAATTAGTACTTACCTATCCTAATTAACATAAAAAACAACATAATATAAAACGATTGCGCGCGAATCAGCCGTAAACGAAGCGTTACGGAAATCCCCGAAACCGTGATCGGCTTAGCCGACTAGTCGGCCTTATTACAACCGACTAATCGGCTAGTCGGCGAAAGTCATAATCGGCACATCTCTAATAATGTTCATTATAGTTGTTATTGCTAAAAAAAATGAGAAACTAGGCTTTACCCGTGGCGCATGGCGGAGTCCGCGTTATACCACGCGGACGGGAAGCAAATCCTCTCTGGGGACCTATGTCCAACTATTACAAAAATACGTTCATGCGTTAATGGGTAACCATTACCATTAAAATTCAATAGATAGACTGACCGTCGGAGTTACTTTCGCATCGCCGATTACATCAACTTGAGTAAATTGAATCGGCAAATACAAAGATTGACCTCACGCTAGCTGGAGCGACGATCTTTGCAGGGTGGCGATATAATGTTCTGTGGTCGCAATCAGCCGGATGAGTCATAAAATATGGCGAGCAAATAGAGTC
Organism: Ochropleura leucogaster; assembly: GCA_958449745.1. Classification (NCBI taxonomy): domain Eukaryota; kingdom Metazoa; phylum Arthropoda; class Insecta; order Lepidoptera; family Noctuidae; genus Ochropleura; species Ochropleura leucogaster. The sequence goes on from OY288216.1 coordinate 16,798,681, forward strand.
GCAGCAGGAGTATTGAGAAAACCTTTTTAAAATCGTTCAAGATGGGTTTATAAACGAAGAAAGATTTTATAACATGAGCTGTTGTAAAAAATTCTGCTTGGAAATCGCTAAAACAATTTTCATCAGACTCGCGACACAAACAAGCATAACGCTCGTTGTCCAAAGTATCTGACGACAAAATTATTTTTAAAGACTAGAAGTGAAATTCTTTAGGCACTAAATGGTGGTGTTTATGTTTCTAGAGATATTGATGAGGAACGAACATTTTCAAAGCAACGAAAAGAAAAAGCCGAACGTTAGGAAAATTAGCCGAAACTCGGTGGGAGATCTATAAAAGCACATAAATAATAGATTTGATTATCTGTTTATTGCATGCCGTCCTCGTAAAAATGAGGAAGCAATACTAGCCGATATTGCTAATGGATTATTCCATTATCTCTGGTTCACAAAAATAAAACGAAGTAGAAATTAAAAGGATTCTGGGTGAGCTAGTCTTAATGGATTCCTTGGTGGGTATAGTGCTGTATGATTAATTTGGCGCATAGCATTAGTAGGAATTAACGACGCCATCTTTATTTTCAATATAGTTTCCACAGACAATTTTACCTTTCGAGTGCACTGTACAGTATGACTATTTTAAGTGGGCTATCCAAGATGGTGATGTAGATTGTTCAAACTTGGTAATTTTATTTTAGACTAGCTGTTCCACGCGGTTTCACCCATGCTGCTCAGCACCTGTTGGTCGTAGCGTGATGTTATATAGCCTATAGCCTTTCTCAAGAAATGGACTGTCCAACACTAAAAGAATTTTCCAATTCCAACCAGTAGTCCCTGAGATTAGCGCGTTCAAACAAACAAACAAACAAACTCTTCAGCTTTATAATATTAGTATAGATAAGTTGGTTGTAATGTCATTGTCTTTGTTTTTATTTTTGACATAGACAAAACTAAAAATGCTAGTGTCAGTTTTCAAATCAATCAAATCGATCTATTACTAACGATGACTCTATTATTTACGAAGTATTTACTTGCAGCTGATTCATTCGGCACCTTTGTGGTATCGTATAATTTTTATAGATCATAAAAATGTTTATTACAATTTACAAGGAAAGCACATCAAACATATTTTTAGGAATGGCCTCCGTAATCATCGAACCACTTCAAATACTGACGGTCGATACGATCTATTTTGTGTTGCAAGAAATATTAAAGACAGATGCAACATATTTCAGAAAAAAAAACCTGTGAAAACTATTTACGTTCTGAAACAAAAAACTAATAAATGCAATACATACCTCGAAATTATAAAAAAAAGTACGAATAAACTTAAGGTGTGACCGACTTATGAAACTGAAAACGATCAGAAGTCAGGATTTATAAACCGCGTTTAAGAACTGTTACTGAAAATATTCAATAGCAATAATGACACTGACACGCCCTCGAACGCAGTGTAGATGTGCCGAACGCACGTAACGTAAGTTGCAAAGGTGAAACTGGCCCTAAGCGATGCATTCTAAACCCAAACAAAAATATTGTGTGGTTTTATGAAACCAAGGTAAAAATGAAACTTTTTTTCATATTATAAACATTTAGAAGTCCCTACTCCGGGGCCGACCGTCACGCGACATGCAACACACAGACGAAAAAGTTTGAGACGACGATGTAACAAAAGTTTCACTTAAAATATATATTGAACGATAAATATTTTATCCACAGATATGTCACACATTGTCTAAAATAGGGTCGCCATAAAATAAAAATTGTAATTGGTATTTCTATTGACTTTAAAACCCCTGTTTAATGCCTTGCATTTAATTGTCCCCCATATTATCCTAAATTGTTAACACCCGTGCTTTATTGCGGGGATTATTAGTTGGTGCAATTGAGTGTTAAATAGTAGGGGATTTTCTGAACTTTTGTTTGATATCTAAACGCCGAAAGCTGATCACAAAACTCCCCATTTTAAAGTTTATGAAAAAAAGTTTGTCAACATGCTTTTTTTCAGAAGAAATAGCTTAAGCTGAGACTACGTGGGTACAAATGTTGCAGAAAAACGACCTACTTATTGTGTAGATTTATTAAACGAAAGCTTACTCGTGCGCTGTCTGTACGTCAACGTCGGTTAACAGAAAATATTGGATTATTAACGCAAATAATAATCTAACACTTAATATAACTACGTTTATATTCCTAGTAGACCGATGTCAAATCGTGTAGTTTAGACATTTTAGTCTGAACCTACGTACATAAAAAGAGGAAACTGGTGTTTATCTTTTTCGCAAAAACCCAAAATGTATCACGGTTCGGGATATTATGGATTAATACTTATCGTACCACTTCTGACTGACGATTAAGTATCTATCAACTCGACGTGCTGAGCATTTGTGAGTTTTATGGTAGGTAACTGAATACTCTCAAAAGTTATCGTCGTAGAAAACCATGAGAAAGTTGTATATTCAAAGTAACCCCAATGTTACGTGACTTTAATGAAAAAACATAAAAGGAACACCATTTGAACTAATTTATTCTTAGTAACTCGTTCACCAAAGCTTACTTAACAACATAGAAACTAATAAAAATAATTTAAGTAATGTTCTGTGCAGTGTGCAGCGAAGGTGAACGCAGCCGCTGCGCCTATGCATCGCGCACGTACACACGAGGACACTTTAAATTGGTTACCACGCATTAATATTAATGCTCCAGTATTATGGTAATGGTTTAATCTGAGGGCGGGTCGACGAACCGAATATATTGGTTTCGAAATGACTACAATGGGATTGTATGTGCCCGGCTGTGTAAAATTGTCTTATTGTTTAAGTTTCTTGGGAAGTAATTGCATAAACAACAACTTTATCGAAACGAAAGTGACGTTTTGAGTCCAATGCTGATTGCCTGTACCTACCAAATTTATATTTGTATGCGGCACCGACGTCATACATTTTCTCTAAACATTCGCAAGCGTAGTTTGCAAATTGGCAAAGGCTGATATAAAAACATAAAATTGATGGATTGTGAGAAAAAAAATACTCAAAACCACTTTCGTATTTTAGATATATCTCCTCTAGGATAGTTAAAAACAATAAATAAAAGTAGAATTTGAGAACAATTTTATTGGTTCGCGTGAATTCTGCAGTAGGTCAATATCGAGCAAGCTATCACTTGTGTTTCTGCCGGCTCCTCTATAAATAGCGTCTTGAATGAGGAGTATTTTTTCGTGGCGTCAGTAAAGAGGTTTGTTTTACAACTGTACACGGCTGAGTGGTGGGATGGCGTGATAAATAACCCGTCGACATTTATAATCTGTTTCACGCCACCACTAAATGTATTTTTTACGATGCCCACGTAGAAATTCTATTCGGGAAATATCAGTGGCATCTACTAAAGTACATATTCTAGTGAAACAATAAAAAGTTAGATGCTAGCTGTTATTTTCCATTGAAGACATACAAACAGACATTTGTTCAGGCTGTACCGTGTGTGTGTCCGCACGTTGTAAACCATCCACAGCTCAGTGGAGGCCTTTCGTAAAGAGATCGTTGGATGTGGTACACCACTTATTTATAGAGCGAAATACAGATTATATTTGTCAGCGTATGTTTTTCATCATGATATACGTGGGAGTGGTAGATAACAGAAGCACATAACTTCTAGTTCCTGTTTACGTATGAGATGCGTATCTATAACCATAATTTTCAATTACTAGGTATTTATGCCTATAAAGTACGCTGGAAATACCTAAGTACTTATAACAAAACAATCAGAGCATATATTTGAACGTAGTAATTAAAAACAATGTTAGTTCAAAAACTTCGACTGGGGTAACCCCAAGAAGCATCCAAACAAACTAAAGTACGCAGAGGAAACTCCTTGAACATCTTCCTTGAAAAGTTCATACAATCATACTTATAAACAAAAACAACTCAGTTTACAAACAAGTGCAGAAAAACTCACCTATTAATAGTAATAGCGACCATAGACAGTAGCGAGACTGCCTCATTCCCGTAGAAGACGAAGGCGAACATCTGACAGAGGCTGGGGCCCAAGCCCCAGTGCTGCTGGATGTACCGGTTGGCCGTGAGAGGTAGGTTGATGGAGCAAAAGAGGAGGTCCGACACGCAGAGGGAGAGGACGAACATGGTGGTCACGTGGCCTCGCAGCTTCGGGTGCATCAGCAGCGCCACTGTCGTTACTAGGTTACCTGGAATGTGGAGAAAAGCAGTGAATGTACCTAGTGAAAAATTCAACTCTATTTTTTACATAATAGATCTACAAAATTATAATAGATTCGGTGGTATTTTTCGGTAATTTTCTTAACAAAAATCACACAGTCTAATACAAAAATATGATTTATTTATGTCTTTAGATCAAAATAAAATGGCAGCGAACATTTTTCAATCTGCATTGCTTTTCTTGCACTCGCGTGTAAAATCTACGTTACAGGTTACATTGACTTGTTGATTGTTAAATCAATCACTATACTCATCAATTGAACACAAAATGCACTGTAAAAACATGCAGATTTTTCATGTTGTATTACAAACACGAAATAAATGAGATTCTTGGCTAAATACACAAGAATTGTTTGAGGCGGTTCTCCCGGTCACGTAGGCATCCCCGAATTTCGGATGGCAGCTGATCGAATTAATAATTCAGTCTAAAACTATGCTATTTTATATGTAGAATTTTACAGAATTTCAGAAACAAAAAAGTTTGTTTTCTAAGGCAGATAAATACTTTTTACAGGCTTATTTAATGCAATGATATCGAACGCTGGCTGTTTGAAGCGTTTCGGACGATATTTTTTGCATTTTCACTCCAGAAGTCCAAACACATCCATATAATTTAACATCTTAGGATACGTCATTTAAGAGGTAGTGTAGTTTACCTTTATATTTTTAGTTCAAACTCAAGTGTCAATTGTGGAGTAGTCGTTAAGATTTGACTCTAAAATTTACTTTTTAGGTGGAGTTTTAAAGGAGTTATAATATTTTGAAACAAGGCTTAATTGAGTGGCTCAAGTCCTCATGAAGTGGGTTAGTCAAGAAATTATATATTATTTATAAATTGCTGTGTGAAATTTGTCATTTTAATTGCTACTGCTAAACACGTAGAAACGAACCTGAGTTGTTATTGTATGGATACAGATTGTATATAATTATATAGAACATAATGTACTTTATTGCATACCAAACATGAAAAAAACTGTTTTACAAAAAAGTGCTAAATCTATGGTTACAATGGCGGTCTTATCGCTAATAGCTATATCTTCCAGACAATCTTTGTTTTTTTTTGTTTTTGTTGTTATATACAGAGACAGAGCTCTTTTTTTTTTAGCAACTGAAAAATAAGGTTATTTAATATTTCTGATAATTTTCGTAGTTATTGAATTAGCTAGAGCTTGTACGCGGACTCGAACATAAACAAAACAGTTCGATTGATTGGCATTTCTCTTAACCGCAGCGCGCGCGAGTGGCCAAGTGGCCCTATTTATCCGATTTAAATCGATTCACAATTATTTTAGACTCGATGTTTATGAAGGACTGTTTACACTTTAACGAGCTGTTGGCCGAGACATAACATAACCAAGAACCCTTTTTAGCGCCGCTCTATTTGTGATTCTCACACGCGTATTTACTTTGCGAACTAAAATAAATGCCGAATCTATTTGTATTAACGGAATGAAACTTATAATTTTTGCGGTGTCATTTTAGATTTTTTTGCCACAATTTTCCTGAAAGATTTTTGAAGTGGAATCGCAGTGATCGTAATAAGACGAATATATTGATGTCTGGATGGTCAGTCCTTTAGATATCGTGCACAGCCATAAAGAAAGCATTAATGCAACTCTAATAGTAAATACCTAAATATTGACTTAGATACATATACTTAATACATAATTATGTTTGCATAATCCTTATCTAAAATCAACACAATTGATTTAATTATACTGATAAGGGCCTCCTCTATATTTGGCTTTACAATGCGAGGGAGACCCAGGAAAAAAAATATCGATGACAATTGTTACATAAATATCTATATTATGCTATATTTATAAATAAACTTTTGATATCATTGCAATAAGTACCTACTTGACGGATATGACGTACGTATGTGTGTTATTATTGATTAGTTAAACAAATATGATTGAATCACGGTTACTCATATTTTTATTGTCATGACCTCAACAAATAAAAACCAAACAAACTTTTTTATTTATACCACGATCATTATTTAACAGAAATCTAACTACTATGATTAAATACTTCAATTTGTTAACGAAGACCGAATTGTAGGTACAAATAGAACTGAACGCGATCTTAAACCACGTTTAACCCGTCGCACGTCCGCAAACATTGCTTAAAAAAACCGGCCAAGAGCGTGTCGGGCCACGCTCAGTGTAGGGTTCCGTAGTTTCCCGTCCGTCACACTAAGTGTTCCCAGTTATGAGGCCAACCGAACAATTCGGTAATACCCGTCCAATGTAATAAGTACCTACAGCGCCATCTCTCGGGGAATTGGGTTACTAATTAATACAAAGACGTGCAATTTCGGTGGTAATTTTGGATTGCGAGAACCGATTTCAATAATTCTTTTTTTGTTTGAAAAAAGCTACGTTCAGGATAATAAAATATGTAAACAAAGTTACAAAAAATGCTTGCATATACGATTATACTACAAACTTAATCCATAAATTATTTTGTACAACTTTTTGTCTTTTTTGTACAAAAACTGTTGTGTCAATCAAGTTCAAAATAATTTTCATAGAAAGTCCTTATAAAGTTCTACTTTTCAGATTTTTTTCATATTTTCTAAACTTATGGTTCAAAAGTTAGAGGGGGGGGGACACATTGTTTTTTACTTTTGGAGCGATTATTTCCGAAATTAATGACATTATCAAAAAATGACCTTAGTAAACCCCTATTCATTTTTAAATACCTTTCCAACAATATATCACACGTTAGGGTTGAAATTATAAAAAAAATCACTTCCCACTTTACATATAGGGTGGCTACCCTAATAAAACATTATTTTCAAATTTTTATTTTACCACTTTGTCGGCGTAATTGATATACATATTGGTACCAAATTTCAGCTTTCTAGTGCTAACGGTCACAGAGATTAAGCGAGGACGGACGGACGGACGGACGGACGGACGGACAGACAGACATGGCGAAACTATAAGGGTTCCTAGTTGACTACGGAACCCTAAAAATGCCTCAAATGTCGAAGCAGTTAGTAGGTATAAAATTATTTTGGGTAGAACTTCACAAAAATTAAGATTTCGTCATTATACAGATAATAACACAATACAAATTATACCTTCTTGGATTCGTTATGAGTTTACCTGTTTATTGGTATATATATCTAATAAATTAAAACTAACCTGACTTCACAGCGACGTGAAATGTTTTTATTTTGATATTTTTTTCACATAACCTTTAAACTTGATCACAATACACCGAATTCACACGCATATTCACCTAAATAACACTATATTACGATAACACATATATTTAGGCATTCATATTACACCGTATTTTACTTCCAAACATATTATTTGCAAACAAAAAAAAATAATTCCGAACAGAGCGGCACACGCACGACTTTGCGGTATTTATGGTATTTATGGTACCAAATTAGATTGTGATCAAATAAATGTTACTCAAGGACTGTATTACTTACTAAAAACCATATTGTGTTGCTAAATGCGAAAAAACGCCAAAAAATTACATCCAATCGCAACCGATTCCTTATGAGCCAACGGGTGCACACGCGACATTTGAAGCATTTTTCCTTATGAGCACCCGGGTGCTCATAAGGACGCTCGAGGGGTTAATATCTGTAAATGTCAAATTTGACATTGACAGTTCTTTAACGTGGATTAGATTCAGTTCCATTGGTGTAACTGGCCTTATTTTTTTTGTTTTTATTCAAAACTGGATCGAAGATCGACCATCATCCTCCACATTCCTCAACCTAATTGGGGTCAGCTTCCAGTCTAAACAGTAAATGGTTTATTAAACCACCAGCTTTTGCCCGCGGCATCGCTCGCGTTAAATTCGGGGTAACACAGTTCCCCTTGCCTGATTTGCAGGTACCTGCTACCTGTAGTTTTTGGCCTTGCGCCATTACATATTGATTGTAATAGCAAAGCTAAGGTTTCCATTTTCTTCCCTCTTTCTCCCTCATTTCTCACATTTATTTGAAAACAAATAGCCCATGACTGTCTCCATGGTTCCAACTATCTCTGTACCAAAATTCATCAAAATCGGTTTAGCCATTTAGGCGTGAAGAGGTAACAAACAAACAAACTCACGAGACTGAGAAAATTTCGTATCAAAGAGACACAAAAAGTGGTAACATGACTAGTTGATTATATAAATCACGCCTTCACTTCATTGTAGTTAATTAAACTGTGATCAATTGCTTTGTGCACGGATGGTCGAATATCAAATTAATAAAGACGCTTTCGATTTCATACTTCGCCATACTTTGAAATGCACTGAACTAAGTTTAACTTGGTCGTTGTCGTCGTTGTTTATGCGCCCGATCTCTAATTGCCGTCCCATCGGACTATGAGAGTGAGGGGTTAGAGAGTGCACCTGCGCCTGCGCAACACGCCTGCACTATAATAATTATAGTATCTCCCGTGTAGACGACTAATCTTTGTTGAGAACTTGAGATTGGCCGCCACCGTGCACCGTGGCGAAAACAGCTAAAATGACTATAAATGCACTACAATAAATATTATTTTTTCTTAAAAGTGTATATCGCTCACTAATTAACGTGTAAGACACATTTATTTCCTGCCGGGGTTGCGGGTTGTTCGAAAGAGATACCGCGGCCTCGGAACGTAAAGGGCAATAGAAGGAACATGGGTGGGTTTTAGTCAGTACAAGTTTGACATGCCCCCCGCTCCGCCCAGAGCGGGGAATGCATCATTTGATGATTTCCCACCCGAAAAAAAGACACATTTACTTATTGCGATTTGTGATGTATTATATGTAATACATACACACTATTTGTGTGAGAAATTTTAGTAGTTTTTGCGTGAAAGAGCACCAAACATCCGTATATCATCATCACAAAGTTTCGAAGTTTAAATATTAAGGATGGTATTTAAAAGAACTTCAATTTATTCCCATTTCGTTTACCTAATTTTGCCTGTGTTGCACCAAATTTACTGAATGAGCACCAAAATATGTTAATTAAAATATGTCATAACGAGCATCAGGAAAAAGACAGCACTACAATAAAAAAGTGTTATATCTTTATCCATTTTCTATTAATGCAAGTCGTTACTGGCACTCGCCGGCCGCTGCGGCGGCACCGCTCGCTCCGCTCGCTCGGCTCGTGCGTAGGGGGTCGCAGTTTTAACCTAACCTAACCTACGCATTTTTTTAGCATTCAGGAAAGAATATTTGGTGCTCGATCAGTATTTTTGGTGAACACAATTTTTTTTCCCAAATATTAATAGGAAGTCGGATTGTAGCAGTTTTAGTTATTATCGTAAGATAATTACTTTTTAAAATAAACAGAGACTTATTGGCACGGAATAAATAATTGCTTATGGGTAAGCAGGTACCTCCCTAATATCCATATATTCGTTAACAGATTGAAAAAGTTCAACAACCCAAAAACAAAGACTAGGTCGAAAATATACATATGAAACTACATGAAACTATTATTTTATGCAAATTCTTTAGTTGTTAATTTTTACAAGTCGTTAATTTTTAGTTTCTCTTTCTTTGTAGCATTGTTACGGTGACCACCTATTTTGTTACTTTCACAAATTAAGTGGTTCTTAGGATTTTTAGGGCAGAAACTTTTTTTTTTATATGAATGTAGCTTCGGTTATTTAACATCTGGGTGCTATCCATGCCCTTTGAAAATAAATATCACTTTATGCATATTTAATTTATTATTTATTTATACACTAGCTTTCGCCCGCGGCTTCTCCCGCGTTAAATTTGGGGTAACACAGTTCCCCTTGCGCCTTATTGATTTGTAATAGCAACGCTAAGTTTTCCCCTTTCTTCCCTCTTTGTCCCTCACATCTCACTTTTTTTAAAATAAAAATTAGCCTATGTCCGTCTCCTGGTTCCCAACTATCTTTGTACCAAAATTCATCACAATCGGTTTAGCCATTAAAGCGTGAAGAGGTAACAAACAAACAAACTCACTTTCGCTTTTATAATATTAGTAACGATTAAGGATATAATCCCCCAACTTAAAATATGTTTGTCTACATAGTGTGCGTTTAATACAATATTTAAATTTCGTTTAATTCAGCTGAAGAATGTGGGGAGGTATTTTATTGTAGCATTAGCTGTTCCACGCGGTTTCACGCACGCTGCTCAGCACCTGTTGGTCGTAGCGTGATGTTATATAGCCTATAGCCTTCCTCAAGAAATGGACTATCCAACACTAAAAGAATTCCAATGATTTCCAATTCCAACCAGTAGTCCCAGAGATTAGCGCGTTCAAACAAACAAACAAACTCTTCAGCTTTATAATATTAGTATAGATGTAAATATTTAAAAAAAAATCGGCCTACAATCGACGGAGAAATCGCAAAAAAGAACATAAAAAAATGCAGTCGGAAATGAGAACCTCCTCCTTTTTTTAAAGTCGGTTAAAAGGTTCTGGTATGTGTGCCTATTACAGGTAGGTCATATGTAACGGGTAAATAAATATAATAAATAAATTGTACCTACTTGTTATTTTGAGCGCTTTTGGTATTAACCATCTACATACATAACCGCAATATTTTATCAAAATAAATGTTCAATTTACAACATGTTTTTCATAATCATGCAACTAGGTATAATATTGTTTTCTAAAAATAATTAACTATACGTATTAATTTATTAAAATACAAATAATATTTTTATTCTAGTATCGTGTGGCTTCATAATCATTGCGGTTCCTCAACCGCAACTCGGAAACTTTGTATGTAATGAGTGGTCACCCATCCACTGACAAACCTAGGCAAACGCGGTCTACCCTAATAATCGACTCGAGCGGCTGTAATGTATGGCATTATTTAGCCACGAGCTTCTCCCACGCTATTTGCTAGCACCATTTACAAGTGACCAGTAAGCAACATGACGTTTAAAAGCGTTAATTATAAATCCTCGATATAAAAGGATTATCGATGACGTGTTAGTAATGTGTTTGTGTAGATAACTCGAGTCCGTCAAACACATGTGACCAATCGGTCAATGGGCCACTTATTAAACACTCTACGCGGTAGATGGACCAGCTGATATTGAGTCAACATATTTATAAAAGCTATAGTATGGTTCTCATCTTCCTAATATTCGCCGCACATTTTCTTGACATCCGTGCGTCACTAGCAGGATTCAGTAGAATACCAGCGTCAGGTAGTTTACCTGGCATTATACTGAGCTAGACTACTATTTGGTGCAATTTTGAGACACACACCGCCCAGTAGTGGGCGACCTTTATAAATCTATGTGATGTGTCTAAATGCCTATGGGTCAATATATAACTTAGTCTACCTTACTTTTTTTTCTGTGTGATGTTTTTTTTTGTTTTAATTCTTGTGTTGTGTCTTTTGTTGCATCAAATAAATGATTTATCTCTCTATCTATCTTCCTTTACACCAAATTCATTAGGGTCAGCAACTTTATGCCATATTCTGTTCATCTAGCCGACACTATCTCTATCAAAGGTCATCGCCGTAGCCAGTTTCTGAGCTTTACAAAATTTTGGTAGATTTATCGTGTCTATGGCATTCTGCCAGTTTTTACTTTTTTGTATTCTATACGTATGATGCTCTCCTATAGTCCCAGTGGCATTGTATCGAGAACAGCTTGCTGTAAGCTGTTCAGATTGTTTATCTGCATCGTAAGTTACTTGTGTTTCTCTGCATGGGATCTGCCTATCGTACAACCAGATCATCAGTTTACAAACAATGTCAATCCATATGGATTATTTCAATAACTGCTGGTTCGAAAGCCAATACATTAATTTTCAGTAATTTTATTCTTTCTCCATAAATCTAGATTCCCGTTACAATCCCATATGCGTGTCCACCTACTATGAAATATGTGCCGACCCATCACAAGATAACTAGTGCATCACAACTAGCTCCAATAACGGACAGAAATGATTAACACTATAGGATGAAGTTATCGCGTGCTGGGACAGACAGACATGCAGACAGAATCATAGATCAGAGAGGATCACATTTACCGTTCGTTAGTTCCGGTTTAGAGAAAGCAGACGAGCGGAGCGGAGAGGAGATGTGTGGAAATCCGCATCGCGCCCGTCGTCTTCGTCTCCGTACCGCTCCGCTGGTAGCATTCACTTACGATGTGTTATTATTTGTAAGCTACCGCGTGTTTTATTCTCAAAGGTAATGATTGTTGATAGATCTCTGGCGTTTGTATTCATTCTTGAATGAGTCGCGTCATCTATAGACTCGGGCTGATGAATGAATTCTGTGATCTTATCAAAATTCTGCACGTTGATTCAAAAGTTTACAATAACGATTCTTATCGATTAGGTACTATTGGGAATAACAACAAATAACTACAAGTAATATAAACCACTATTGAGGTTTAATCACATTTTGGACATCCCTTGCTGGCTGTTAAATGCGTCAAAAACACTTGTACCAGTGCCAGCTCTAATAGCCAGTTAAATTCATTAGAGATAATGCTCACGCGATACAATTTCATTGAAGACAGAATTCCATTTTATATCAATAAACACAACACGCCACCCGGCTGCAAGACACGCATGTTTATTTTCCAACGCTTCGTCCCCTAGGTGGCTGGGTCGTCGGTCAACTGTCGAGCGATACCCCAAGTGATTGATCTGCCTACCCTCTGGACGCTGTCCACATAAATCATCGCAATTAATCAGCTTACGGGTGGCTGTTTATTTAAACGTGTCAGTATCTGTCACTTGGTGATAAGGGTGAAAAAATTGTAAAGGCGACTCTGATAATAGAAGTTTACTGATTAGCGCAAGTTCCAGGCATTTCTCGGTTTAATCGAAATCGCTGGTTTGCAGAAATAATGAGTTAAATAAAAGTTACTAGTTGTGTCTCAGCTCTGAACCAGAGCTCGTTTTAATTTTTTCTGACCTAAATGAAAGTCATTCATTTCTGATGTGAGGCTTTCTTCTGCTAAACAGTCTGTGGAATTCACTGCCGGGCTAAATGTTCCCTGATCATTATAATTTGGAACTCTTCAAAATTTGAGTGAATCGGTTTCTTGTATCATCGTAGGCCGCATCATCGCTTCACATCAAGGAAGTTGCGGCCAAACGCAAACCTAATTAGCATTAAAAAAAAGAATTTGGGATAAATTTACTTCCGACAGATTTACAAACATGGCTGCAGCAGTTTCATCCATAAGTTTTCAAGGCCGCAAATGTGGCTTCTAATTCACCTTTTTGTTTGTCCCCACCTTGCTCTTCAAAATAATCTTACAATGTCGCTGTGACCCATTATTAATGCTCAGTTACATAATGGTAGTGGTTATCTCATCCTTCTGCGGTTTGCGGATCGTTTCTTGCGGTCTTGCATTAGAAATACGCGTCGATCTCTAGTAATATTAGAAGCAAAGCATTGATCATGATCCTTGAACCGGTGGCTTATTGTTATTGCAGCTATTTACTTAATGGGCGATCTTAGGCAATGCAATAATTAAGCAACAAAATTCGGGACAGGCATATAAGGTTGCACACAAAAAATATCATGCGGCGGATATTTTTTTCTCCTCTTTATTTATTTTAAGACTAAGAAAGAGTTTCACCCTAAACAACACGAAACTACCACGGTTTCACGTAAAGTAACATCTAAATGGCGTTCGAGAACTGTTAGTGCCAATATTTCGCAGCCGTTAAGAAACTGACAGTCCTTGAACACGGTTGAGACATGCTGCTCGCGTTCAGTTTTATTGGTGAAATTCGTCCTGATTAAATTTACTGAAAATTGTTCTTTTGTAATCAATGCGACGTTCGCCAACATACAAAATTAATCGCTCCTAATCCAACTACATAATAACTAAAGGTTAGTTATTTATTGCATTCTATTTATAGCCTGATACATAGGGGGTGTTGTTGTGTGCGGATGTCCCTCGGCGAGGCTAATTGTTTCGATAATAAAGTCGTTGACAAATAGCGGCCATACTGACAGAGATCGTTAGACACGTTTGTTGGCGCGCGAATGTTTGCTTTGATATAATGGCGAGGGAATTGCAACAGGTTTGCTTTGCTGATAAATTGTTTGTGGAAAAAGATAGCTATTCTTAATTGATTAGTTTTTAGTCTATAGTCGTTGATTTTTTCTAGTAATGCATAGTTTTGCCGCGTGGCCGTAGTTGGAAATAACACTGCTATTTTGTTTTTTCAACACGTTATGTACAGAAGTGAATATTCTTTTTTATACCAGTATAATTTGTCATCCATAACTTTTAAATGACTTTATTAGTCAAATACAGGGTCATAAACCTTTTTGAATAAGACCCTTTCAGCACTCAATATGAGTCCTTCTAACAAAAAACTAATTCTAATTAATGTTTTCAAACTTGTCATCCGCGGTGGATGCATCCGAATTACTTGACAAACGATACATTCAAACTGCGAGTTATAATAAAACGTATTAAATTAATTAATTCCTGTTAAACATTCAGTGGTGCGTTTCAGGGCTTAGTCACGTCCCGTCAATAGACCCATTCATTCACTCGTTCACTCTCGAAGGGCAACAGCCCTCGCTTCAGGTTTTATTACCATTTTATGTCATGAGATGAGAAATGAGACGGCAAACTTCATTCAGTTATGTCTCATGATTTCAAAGGAGGTTGGTCTATGTTCAAAATGATATAAATTAAACAACGCAGACAAAACTGGCAGAGAGCTAAAACATAAGCCAACTGTGTGTTTAAGCGCGGAATAAAATGTAAATGATACTTCTTAAAAGTAGTCATAACAGTGTAATAAAATTGTAAATGTACGCTCTATCATTGGCCACTCGCCTTTCAGCAAGAACTGTGAAAGTTCCTTGTTGCGAAATTGCTGAAATAACGTAGCATTGGCTATTTTGCGATCATGAAAAAATATTAATAGTTTAAATTCGGATGCTGTACATTATAAAAACATATTCCCATCTATATTTAAAAAAATAATAATTCAAACATCGAACGCAACTGGCTAGTGATGTGCAACGTATGTTTGTTTACGCAGCTGGGCGTCCGAGAGCGCGTTGTACCCGGGTAGGTATCGAGTCATGTAACAAACCGTTTGATGTCCGATTACGACCGACACTTAGCGTTTTATGTTGCGTTCGTGTTAAGTGACCGATTATTGAACGCTTTCTAGTGATAGGAAGTACATTGAGCAGTAAAGAAACGCATACCTACCTAAAAAAATCAACACCCGAATTTATACTCAAACCTTAGCTAGTAAAGTTTAAATTCCGATCTGTAAAAGCTCTTCGTGCTCTGATGTTCTAATTTACGATTTGAACTTAAAAGGGTTCAATTTCTAATACGGAAATTGTTTACCTTTCTTTTATCTATTGCTTACAAGAGCTTTTTTGGAGATCTCGCAGCGCAAAGCACTTTAAAATAATGCAATAATCCATATGTAAACTAGTAATAACAAATAAAAGTTTTGTTTCAAACAAGTCATCAGAATAAGCATCATAATTCTTTATGTATTTTTGGAAATCTGTTGAAAACTAACACTACTTCGAGTGTTTTCAAAACAAGTTGATGAAATATCAATGACGGATGATACAGAACTTTGAAATGTAGTTTATTAGTATATGACACATTGTTTGTACAGTGGCACGTCTCTATAAACAAACAATGTTTCAACGCTTTCCCCGAATACTTGCATAAGGCATCGAGCATGCAGTTAGTAGAACGGCCTATTAAATCGATCCTGTAAACACAGGTACTGTAAACAAAGCAGGGAAGGTAACTTACCAACGACTCCTACGACACTGAAGATGCAGGCACACACTGCTGCCAGGATCGTAGCCTCAGCTGGGTAATGCGTAATGTTTTGTTCCATATTTGTAATGTTCTCGTAAATATCAAACGACATATCGATATCGGCCATAGTTAAGCACTTCACTGTTACACAATCACTTCACAATATTTAAAACTTTAATTTAGAATTCTTTTTTGACATTTTATGCTTTTTAATTTTGACATGGTCTCGTCAAAAGTTTCTTACAGCCATGGCGCAGCTTTATGGATACCACCATACAGTCTGTAACAAAAAAGACAGGGATTGTGTTACACGGTTTTTATGAGTTAAGCACGTGTTGTTATTAGTCATCTTATCATATTACATACTAATACAAAGTTCATACAAACATTATGAACACCTACTTCTTAGAGCTTTTTAAGGAAATGTCAAGGATATCAGTGTCATTTAGGCTACGTAAATTGATTAAGTGGTTTTTGCCGTCTTATTCAGCTTCATAACTGGGCAATTTCGCAAGATATACGACTCGCCAAGTGGTCATATTTAGTCTTATTTGTCATATTCTACAAATCTACATATTTTTCTTCCGAGCTTGGACTCAAGCCACTCTTCCCATTCGTTTGGGAGGACTCGGCGTCCGCAAAATTTCTAGTATTAGTCTACCAGCTTTCTTATCCTCGGTCCACGGTACTGAGAAATTAATCAGGAATATCCTGGCTTCCACACTGATTGATTTTGATGTGCCATGCTTCTCCGAGGCTAAGGATGCTTGGAAAGTCGCTTGCCCGAACACTGAACAACCCGACAAACCATTTTCCCAGAGACAGTGGGACGAGCCGCTCTGCAGAGTAGTTCAGAATAATCAACTGAACACGTCTGCTACTACTGCTGAGCGTGCGCGCCTTTTGGCTGTGGGCAAGTGGGAGTCGGGTCTTTGGCTTTACGCACTACCGTCGTCGAGCATAGGCACTTTGTTCGACGACACTACTTTCCGCCTCGCTGCTTCCTTACGTTTAGGTGCTCCTTGTTGTTCTCCTCATCGCTGTCATTGTGGTGAAGTAGTCAACAGCCTTGGACACCACGGCCTATCATGCAGCCGAAGTGCGGGCCGTTTTGCGCGGCACGCGAATATTAACGACATCATCCGAGCTCTTGTCACCGTCGGCGTTCCAGCTGTTTTAGAACCCAATGGCTTGGCACGCGACGATGGCAAAAGACCGGACGGTATGTCTTTGTTTCCTTGGAAGTTGGGTAGGCCTTTAGTGTGGGACGCAACGTGCGTCGATACTCTTGCGCCATCCCATCTTCCTAGCTCTTCGTGCTGCGCTGGCGCTGCTGCTGCGGCTGCAGAGAACCTCAAGCGGCGTAAATATAGTAACCTTATTGGGAACTATATTTTCGAGCCGTTTGGGGTTGAAACTCTGGGACCGTGGGGTCCTTGTGCTCACAGCCTTTTTAAGGCAATATCAAAACGTTTTGTTGACACTTCCCGTGACCCAAGGGCTGGCTTTTACTTTGGCCAGAGGCTTAGCGTTGCCATACAACGTGGCAACGCGGCCAGTCTCTTGGGAACATTGCCAATTGACAGCGTTGAGGACGAATTTTTTGACGCTATTTTTTAATTTCTTTATAAGTTTAGTTTAATAATTTTAGTTTAATTTTTGTTGAAAAATTATGGTTATTAGGTACTGTAAGGAATTGATTGGATATTCAATAAAATGCGTATATCTTTCTTATATTGACAAAAAAATAAGAGCACCTACTAAGCAACCACAAAATCTGGTGCGAGCAAGATTTTATTCGCCCTCATTACGTGATCGTAAATATAATAAAATATTGTTATGCCAATCACTCTTTGTGGGAGGTCCGTTATTTATACATTTAGGCAACCATATTGAATGACGGAATCATTTGCAAAAAGCTTTTATGGCCCTTTCTTGCGTAAACATTTTTTTTGCCATCAATAGATTATCAAGTCTTATTAAATGTGGACAGGCCAATAATATGGATTAATTATTAGATATTAGAGCAGGGGCCTGAACTAGATTATTATACAGACGCATTCTTGCTGGAGTTGCTATGAGCCTCACAATAAAGTTTGTAAGTATTCTTGATACTTCTCACCGAGTTCCATTTTTTATTTCCGATCTATTTGTAAATTACGTGACATCGACTTCCTCCTTTCCGAACCTTCTAAGTAACCTGTAAATGAGAAGATTAAATTCTGGACCTTAAAAATAGAGTCGATCAATAGAACATATCGATATCTTACTCCCTGCACTAGCGACGTTGCGGATACAGATAGGATACAAATTGAAATATAATTTTTTTACAGAGTAATAGAGTATGCAACAATCACGATATTTCCACGTATTATTCTTTTCCTACTAAAAAACAAGGCGCTGCAAGTCACGCGGGGCCCAGTGAAGACATTAGCATGGATTTACATGACGTTACGAATCGCGCGGCTGTATGGAAAGCATATTCTCATAACTCGCCACACTAACACACACTGGTGTCCACTGACACGATTATGTATCATTATCACTCGAATGTAGTTCCGTTAGACTGACACATAATTTTCTTATGCCGTTTGAGAAAAACGAAAAAAAAACCGGCCAAGTGCGAGTCGAACTCGCGCACCGACAGTTCGGTACAAACTTGCGACAATAACGGCCATATCTTTTGACTACGTAGACTGAGAAGGTTGTTGACTGATTTTTTTACAGCTCCAAGGGATTCCGTTTTTATCTTTTGAGGTACGGAACTCTGAAAAACGTTTTACTTTGGAAACAGGAACTTCGTAACTTTTCAGGAGGTGATACTACAGCCGTTATAGCACTTAATCGAAAACAATTCTATAATATTTCGGGAAGCCTATGAGTAATTTTCACTTTCGTATTGGGAAAGTCTCTTTTTCTAGTCAAATTCGTATTACTAATTTCGAAAACGCCATAATTTAAGGCGGTAAATTTGCTGTCAGTTGTGACAGTTATTTTTTTTCTGAATGACATAAGAGTACACGAAGACATTTCGCAATTCTAATCAGTAATGCCAAGGACTCTTTTGTTTACGTTGCAATGGTCACCCATCGTCCCTCCTCATTATCGGCTGTGAATACAAACAGCTATTAATATGGCCGGTAATGACCGCTGCCCTGTTAAGTGGCCAGTCGCGAGCTGATGACTTCTCATCCTTATTAAGAAAATGTTCTGAGAAAGAGTCGATCATAGGGGTATGGTTAATCTAAACTCATTAGTGCGTATATTGAAATTAAGAGTAACGGCATTTAAAATAGTTCTTGAGTGGAATTAAAGTTTAAAGTTGGTGATGAAAGTTTCTTTAAAGTGCTGAGGGATTGAAAACTTTTCGTTGAAATCAATAGAATGATAAAATTATGTATTTTTTCTCATAGAAGATGAACTTATGATGCTGCGTAGAGTGCTGAACAAGATAACAGTGAAGTTGAAGATTTTAATGTACCTACCTATTTACAGCCAGATAAATTGTAATGTTCTTCATTAGACTAAGGAAGTTACGCAACCAATATAAAACCGAGCTTGTTTAAAATCAAACCGCTCGACAGTCGACAGGGCGAATATTTTCCTAAAAACCTGCGTTAGCGCCAACATTTTTAATCATTTAAAAAAATCTTTTGTTTGGCAGCTCTTTTATGAAACAGTAGAAAAATGAGAAATATTCATAATTATTGAAACAACATCGCATCGGTATCGGACTATTGGTAAAGACAACCGAAAGCGAGGCTAGAACAGATCCGGCTGGTAATGATCACATTCTTATTTTAGTCTACAGCAGTAGGTACAGCTACACAGTACAGACATAATATCGTTTGCAACCATTTACGTGCGTGGCTGGCGCCGACTAACCACTTGTGTGGGAAAGTATTTGGATTTCATAACAACACTAGGTTATCCCGAAAACCCAGCATATTATAGACGACGGCGGGACAAGGAACTAGTTTTTAATGCACTGGAACTGACAGATGTGGCGTTGTAAGTGGCGCCACCATTAAATCCTAAGATATACTGGTTATTTCTACGTTAATTTGAAGTGTCTCACTTTGTGCGTGGTGCCGGCTGAAAGTTTTATTGCTCTTCAGAATAGTTATTGTCTTCCGTGGTTCGTAAATGTCGTATTAAAGTTCTGCGGCTATTTTCTGTCTTGTTGAAGTGAAGCGTGATGGCGTTAGATTTATTGAGTGCTAGCTATTTAGCAATTACCCTGATGATTTGTCTTACGTTTAAGACATTTAATGCCCCAACAGACTCGATTAATATCTACACAATCATATATCTTCAAGATCAATGGTATATTCCATTAACAAGAAAAGAAAAACCTAATTTTAAAATCGGAAACACGCGTCTTATCCACGCAAATAAAGATTTTTCATATTCAATTCTTCATTTTACCGGGAAGCTGTTGTTTATTGACGTACAACATGCGTATGATCAGTACAATGCCGCGTAAATCTAAACGTCTTCTGACGCCATTTTGAAATTTTAACGACGCATTAATTAAATCGATTATAGTGTGATTTGCCGTATCATTTGTTGCTATTATTAAATACTAGATAATTATTTATGGTTGCGGGTGCGTCTCGTAAAGCAGTTTTATGAGTTTGTTGCACATATATGGCGTCGGTATGCGATTACGTTCGCAGTTTTGCTCATCATCATCAATAAACTGCGCCAATTGTTCTGGCTAACGCTGAACTAATGTGATATAATTATCAGTTTTGCTGAAAGCAGATGAGGCGTATAATACATCATTAAATAAAAAGATTTCTAAGATAGTAGCAGTGACCAATGTTAAGAATAAGATGATTAAAAACTAGGTAGTCAATTTATAAAAGATAACACCATATCATAATAACAAATACTGGAAATAACACGGTTAATGACAGATGTCAATCCAATTTCATCGAGTGCTCGATGTTTGCACACATCACTAATTTACTAAGAGCTTCAATCGATACGGGGGCGTCACTGGCCGCGGTAACTGCGCGCCAAAAATGGCTGATGATGACGTCACTAATTTGATAAAATGTCGATTGTTTGACGAGTTAATTAGTTAATCTTCCTGCCAGTGGCGCTTCTCGGCTTACGCTGATAACGTAACAGGCCACCGCTAGTAAACGCACTTTCGGAGATAAGTATAGTTTGTGGAAACCGGATAAAACTGGGAAAAGCAAGACCATATAAACAATGAGTGGACAGT
Organism: Ochropleura leucogaster; assembly: GCA_958449745.1. NCBI lineage: Eukaryota > Metazoa > Arthropoda > Insecta > Lepidoptera > Noctuidae > Ochropleura > Ochropleura leucogaster. The sequence goes on from OY288216.1 coordinate 16,819,894, forward strand.
GTCACTAAAGGAGGCTCCTTCGTTTTTGGTGGAACAAACAGATATGTAGTGCTGTTCTCAAAACAATAAAAGATGACAACGACAAATAACTAACGAAACTTTTTTCAACATGGCCAAAGTGACAGATGTCTAACAAAAGGTGGTTCCAAATTCGAAATAGTTCGTACGTAGTAAGGAAGTATCATTAACCTGCCAAGTACTTTATGACAGTTTCCCTATTCCTGATAACAAAACTGACGTGTGTCAATGTTCCGCTCGTTTCTTTTCAATTAATGAGTAAGCAGAAACAGGGCTTTACCGGACTGATGTACGGAAAACTACGAATGCCGCAAAATTATGCCAATGACCTCGTGTCAGCCACCGACTAATGCTCGGTTCCTATAGATAGCCTACATCTATCCGAAACCAATCATTCTGTTTACAAGTGCTGCTATTGGGTACTGCCTACTCGTACTGAGCTTTTAAAACGAACCAGCTGATTCTAGGAAAGTTTTGAAGCTAGATGAGCTAAACTTTTACATACATACATAAACGAACGCTTTTTTGCATAAGGGCCACCGCTACGATCTTAACATGCTTTAGTCTCGTCCTTAACATTAAACAAAGTAACATCTCTAGCAGTTGTACGGTCAAATTGCCGGCGCAGTTCGGTCTTCATAAAATCTTGATCTGAAGGGCTACCATGACATCTTATAGCAGTTCTTATTCCACTGAGTGAAAGAGATGGTGCTAGACACTCTGTATAGCTCTGTCTCTTCCCCTCAGCGGAATAAGAACTGCTTTAAGACGTCATAGTAGGGTAGCTGATCCTGTACAATAATTGTTAACCTTATAACAATTAGTAATGTACAAAAAACAATCTGATCTTTCCATTAATTTCAGTATGTAGTACTTAGTCCTGAAAGTCCTGTGATGTATAATTTTAATTTAGACATAACATTTTTCATAAGGAGTATTTTTATAGCTATTGTAACTGAATGAATAATCAAATTAATTAGCTATTTTGTATGACTTTCGGCGGGAAATTGTATGGATCAATTTTTTTTATACCCTGTTTTCACAAAATGAAGAAATAAATTTGAATTTATAATATACTAAGCCTTCGGGGGAAACCCGCCCGGCAGACAGACACATCACATAGAATATGTCGTCATAGCAGCAACACTTGTGTTGTTCACAAACCGAAGCTATCGCAAATGCGTTGTACTGCGTACATAGCTTTTAATGTAAAATCTAGATGACGTAGCTTTAGTCTTCAATTTGATTTTCCATTAGCCAGAGTCGTTTAAACGCAAGTTTAGACGAGCAAGTTTAAAAGTGAAATTCGAAATCAGCTGCATAAAATTCTACTCATTTTTGTCTTCATGTTTCGCTCGAATCGAAACAATTCAATTTATTTATTTTACGGACATCTTGATCCAATGGTTAGTATACATACTGACTTAAAAACTATTGTTAGTAACACAAATATAAAAGGCACTAATTCTTATATTTCGCTTCAGGGCAGGAAAACAAACACTCATAAAGACCTCTGCGCTGAGACAACCCGCCCCATCCAGATAACCGAGAGAGAGAGGTACGTACCTCTCTAATCGATCATCAGACGAACGAAATGCCTCAACACAGAACCACGCACATCTTCAGCTATAGTCTTTAACACAAAATATAAAAAAAACGAATAATTGCTCGAGGTTAGTAAACATTCTACTAGGCTCACTTTTCCAAAACCAGAAGCTATAACAGACCACAGAAAGACTAGTATAACTTACTGGCTAAGTTTGTGGGTAAACTGTAAATCTACTGAACAAATGACCGACCTTCTGCGATATTTGTTCGGCCATCAACTTTGACGAAGATATGGGGGCAGTAAGCCTTGGAGTTTTTGAGTAGAAGAAACTACCTACATTCATACCGAAATAGGCGCTCCAACAAAGGTGGGTTTACGGCAAAATTATTAGGGGACGAGAATTATTATGATAGTAGATTATTTTATAACCGTAGCTTGGAAAGTGATTTCCGGGAGAGCGTTAACGAGTGATGGTAACCGTTCTTTGGGTCTATCTCAATGCATTTAATTACAGAATAAATGCTTCTAGGTTTCCTAAACCTGATTTTGCTAACAACTTCGTAAACGGGGAAATAGTAGCTGGTAAGGATAGCTTTTATTTTAATTAATTGCAGTAATAGCAATATTATGGTTTTCCTTAAAATGACTTCATAATAAGATCGACAAACGCGTAATTTCATTCTCCGTTACGCATTTTGGTGGTTTTGACCACAGACATGAAAAGCTATGAACGTTTATTAGGGACCGTGGTTATGTTTCAAGTAAACTTAACTAAATGTAAGTATGTCCTTTATTTAGAAACCAACAATCTACAAAAGAACATTATAAAATCCTCTCTCAACGCTGTCAGCTAATGTGCCCAAGAGACTGGCCGCGTTGCCACATTGTATGGCAATACTAAGCCTATGGCCAAGGTAAAAGCACTGTGGTAAAAGCCAGCTCTTGGGTCACGGAAAGTGTCAACGGACTGATTTAAAAAAAGCTCTGAGGACACGGACCATGGTCCCATAGTTTAATATTTTTTACATAGTAATTAAATATACAAGTCCGTTATTAGACCTGTAGCCCTACTATGACCTCTTAAAGCAATTCTTATTCCGCTGAGGGAAAGAGACAGAGCTATACAGGGTGTCTAGCACCATCTCTTTCACTCAGTGGAATAAGAATTGCTATAAGATGTCATAGTAGCCCTTCTGTTGTACTGTATGGGTCAGAATGCTGGGCTGTAAAAAGGTGGATGAAAAACGATTGCATCTAGAGGAGATAGGAATGTTGAGATGGATGTGTGGAGTGACAAGAATGGATAAAGTAAGGAATGAGTATATTAGAGGAAGTTTTAAAGTTGCGCCTGTTACAGAAAAATTTAAAGGGAATCGTTTGTCTTGGTATGGACATGTAATGAGGAGGGATGAAGGACATGTGACTAAAAGAATTATGGATCTGAATGTTGATGGAGGGAGAGCGAGAGGAAGGCCAAAAAAAAATGGATGGATTTTGTAAGGAATGATATGAAGGAGAAAGGAGTAAATGATGCAGTTACGTCTGATAGGAGAGAAATATTGGAAGAAGAAAACATGTTGCGCCGACCTAAATAGAATGGGACAAGGGTTGGAAAATATAAAACATAGTAATTAAACAATTCAAGTAATTAAACGTTTACTACGAAAATTATGATGAGGTTTATTAAAGAGAAATCCACACAGTTCGTTTACAAGAAACATTTTCCACGACACAATATTTTGAATGGCTGTCCGCCGCTAATCTTATCCGGTGAATCAACTTATAAAGTTACAAATAACAAGTTCTTGATACTTTGCCATTATTCATCGATAAAACTAAAGTGACGGAATTATTTTCATTCATTGTTATGAGTTTTTTCCCGGATGTTGTGGCTTTTAGTAGGCGTAAGAGTAGGCGATCAATCGATTGAAGTTCGCCTCGATTAGGCACTTTAAAGAGATCTATCTCATTGAATTTATAAAGAACAGAAACAACTTAGACCGAATTTTAAAACAGTTTTCGTCATCATTATTTCATTTTGCATTGTCATCATTTGCATCATCATTGCCCTTTTCATAATTTTTTTTTCTCGTCGTTGGCAATCTTCTCCATTTTAACCATATCATCTTTCTCACAGACTTAGGTCTCGTATTGACACCAGCTTTTCAGCGGCTTTATACAACACATACAAGACATTTCCAAATGTTACTTTAGCTAGCCTCTAAGGATACCTTCGTGTAGTGGTGTAACGATTGAGAACGGTGTATAACTCCATAAAGCGGTGAGTGAATCTCAGGCAAAGTTGAAATTATATGTAAAGTTATAAGAGTTTTCAGGGAAAAAAGGAGTCTTGCGTATACCACTAAAGGTAGCAATGCCATTAAAAACATAATTGTTGCTAAGACAGAAAAGAAAAATAGTTGAAGACAAAACAAATAAACTTGAACTAAACAAAGTGTAAATTAATAAAGGAAACATAATGAATCCCTGTTAAATAAAGAAACAAAAAGGGTTTCGCTCAGTCCCGCTTAAATACTGTACACTAAACAAGCAGTGCAGTGAATGAAACTGTAGGCTTTCACAACGAATCTTATATTATAATGATTCACTTCCTGACTGAATCATGTCAGTCAACTCACTAAGTTGACTCATTCCGGTAGGCTGGGCTAACTGCGATTTTGAAAAAAAAAGATGAAAACAATTGACAGTGAGTCAATGCAGTCTAGACTTTTGGGTTAGAGTTATTTATTCTTGTCGCAAAATGGAGTCGAATTTACATATTGTGTTGCATTTCTGTCTCTTTGGCTGTTCTGACTCTTTGGTCGTTACTGACTTACAAGATGTTCCATAAACATTGGGACACTTTATATAGTGTCTTATGCGTTCTGATGTCTGTACGTTACAAGAACTGATGAATAATAAACTCGTAGATAGCTGAATTCTGGGCCGACATAATTTAGATTGCCATCTAACGCTAAGAACAAAATTGCAATGATGAGCCAGGCTGAACATTGCAATGATAGAACACGCCTGTTATCGAATATAGATAGCATCAATGTTATTGACAGAGCTTTAGCTTTATCGCAGCGAACACAATTACTGGCGAGCACTTATCGTTAGCATTCATAAATTCTAAAAGCACCAACTAGAGCTTTCCTCCCGTTTTTATTTAGATCGAAGGTTCACATAACATTTCTGGAAAATCTCATTTAGAAGGAGGAAAACAGAAAAGATTCTCAAGAATCTACAAAACAAACAAATCCAACAAAGAATCGGACAAGCAGGAATGGCAAACATTTAATATTAATATAGAGTAACAACACACATTTGGGTTCCCTGAATATTATTTAAAGCGGGATTGTGAAATTGTATGACGTAGACACGTAGACAGCTGGACGCTCGTGGTTCCGTGAACAAGTGGAAGGTATTTTGAGCTGCAAACAGTTCAAACATCGATTGGTTACGAGACGTGGTTCTTAGGTACATGTACGTGTTCGTTCAGTTACATTAAGACGGAATTAGACCAGTATGAAGAAATGTTCGCCAGACCTTTATCACAGAAGGTTTTGCTAATAGTGGAAAGATGATTCAAGACGGCAGTGATTAAACAATGTGAGATAGATAAGTAAAGCCTGCAGACCTAATACTAACGTATTTAAAAAATTAGGGGACTTTAAAAAACTTGGGAGTTTTTTAGGGTAGGTCAGGTCGGTAATGAAGTGACGAGCTTGTAGCTAAATTATAACAGCCGTTTGGGGTCAATCTTTAGGTTAAGCCGCGCATGCCTAGGTTGGAACGTAGATGCGAAACCACCGTCATTCCAACTTTCCTCCTTGTTCGGAAAGCACGTTAAACAATTGGTCCCAGCTGTCATTTGTGGTCTGAAAGTCTGAAAACCGTATTACTCAGTAACTGAGTTTTGTAGGTAGATAAGTATTCATGTAAAATACAGGATTCAGCAGCATCCGATTAGAATGGGAGCCGACACCACAGGGCCTAGGCAGATGATGAGGTAGGTAATGAAATGAACTCTCCGTCTTTGGCCAAAATGTATGTAGCAATGTTTATCGATCAAGGTTATCTAACATAAACTTGGGTTAGTTCGGTGATAGCTGTGAGTACCTAATACTTGTTAACCTGCCAATATTTACTTTACCTAGGTATGTCATTATTTTGTGAGTAGAATAGAATAAAATATGAGAATTTCAATATGTTGTAAGTAGGGTTTGCGGTAACTAAGATGTCTGTGAGTCCTAATGATGAATTTAAAACTAAGGAGGGCTCAAATGAGTAGTCGGCCCTGTCGGGGCCACTGCCTGCGGGTTGTTCGACAGAGATACCGCAACCTCGGAACACAAAAGAAGGAACAGGTGGGTAATACCCAGTCACTAAAAGTCTGACATTTCCTCCCCAAGAAATTTGATGATTTTGAAGTTAGTCTACAATGTTTCTGAGTAAGTTTTGTGACGCACTTAAAACAACAGAAATTCATCAATTTTCATGGATAACAAAAGCAAGTAATCCAAAATGATGGACGCGACTCCGCTCAAAGAGAATTTGTTTATTTTCAGAAATAAAGCCGTGATGAATGTACCTCGAGGAGCCAGTCGCAATGGATTGCATGAAACATTACTAAAATATAGTTTATCCATTGCTTATGAAGTAGTGATATACGGCGATATCCTAATAAATCGACACCAAAATGTACTGTTTGTTTCAGTCCCAAGAAAAACTAACATAAGTTACAATAAACTTGAACAATTGAAGTTTCAACAAACGGCTGAAGAATTTGTTGTGGAACATAAGACCAGTATGGGTAGTTGTAGCGAATACGTAAGAAATATTTGAAAGTAAATAAACTACATTTAGATCTACCTACGTAGCATAATGTTTGCAGATATAAAGAGGCATCTGATGCGCGCCGAACCGATGAACAGATGAACGCAGCTTTAAGTGCGTTGTAAACGAAGAATTCTTTGGTTCCGGATTATTTTTTGCCTTACTGGTACATCATAAATTTAAAGAGAGAAATGTGTTCCAGACTAAGGATACCATTATTAAAAGATTAACTGCAGTAGTGTCTACAAAGCTTGAAATTGAATGAAGTTGGTGGTGTTGGCTTCCCAAATTTATCGTAAAGAATACAGCTGCCAACAATTGATGGAAGCCAATATTTGGGTACTATGAAATCCTTTGGAAAGACCCAAAAACCTGAAGCAATCGAAGAAATTATTACCCATACTAGTGAAATGAAAATGAGGAATTGAATTCACAACAAGCTTAAGAATTTTGATCGATAATAAAGCCTTACAATCACAGAAATGAAGCCACGCCACAAGCTAGAACGAGCTGAATTAAAACCATGATCACTAATGAAATTGCGGCATTTTCTAAGAACTGCCGAATTAACCTTAGTTTGAATGAGCGCCTCCTATTTGTAGATCTGTTAATGGCTTATAGTAGAGTAGGTAGCTATAGACAATAACTGGAGAAAGTTCACCTAGAGAAATTAGTTTCCGGTGTAATAACTATAACAAACTGGGCGTGACTGCGTTCGCTATATTGTGACTGACTAGAACTGTTTGTGTTATACCATTGAAATAGCTGATTCTATACAATTAAGGATTAACCCAAACTTAAGTATCCCAAGAAACTTCAAAATCACTGCAAATAGATATTGGACTGTAATCAAGGAATAATATCTAAAAAAAAACTGCTTTTCACGAGATAAATTAAGCTAGCGACATCACACAAAATCGAAAATCCAAAATGGAGTGTATTTCTTCTATTAACACGTTGGCATCCTAATCATTACTAGTCACACATCCGCTGGCTGTCAAAGGTCATAATTATCACGTCACGTAACTGTATTTAACACTAAAAACTTGCGGTACTGTCAACATAAGAGGTTACTGATGTCGCTGAGACGTAAAGGCAATGTGTTGAGTACTCAAGTCTTTTCGACGTCTTTGTCATCGTCTTCCTCCTGTCCTTGTACCAAATTATTTTCAACGAAGTGCTGTTTTTACTTTGCACTCTTCTAGCCGTCATCTCAAACCAGATAATCTTTAACTCAATCTATTCCTTTATAGAGCTTTGATACATTTGTATGTCTCTCGTTTATCAACCGAAAACATTTTCGTCTTTGAAATAAGAATAAGAGAAAAGATTCCTGCCTCTCCATCATGTTCTTTTGCTGACAGTAAATATATAACTGGCACTTAGGAAGACGCCACTAGCTGCACTAATTATAACGTTCGGATAACTGGCCTAGATGTAGCGCACAAGACACAATGGACTCTATACCCGCCATGCCATACAGAAGTCTAGCTCCACGCGAAACGAGGTGCGGGAGTGATGCATCATCGCAAAGATAATAATTGTTTGTACTGCCGCTTACAGTAACCTATTTTGTGGTATTAACTCTTTTGCTTTGTCTTCTGGGGTTAATGAAAATATTTATTTTAGGCATGTGAAAATATTTTGTGTATCTGACTTAAAATCAATCAACTAACAAAGATCAGAATTGGATACCTGTATAAAAGTCTGACTTAAATGTTTTGTCTGCTGCATTCCCAGGTCCGCGAAAATACATATATAAAATTATAGCCACTTTCAGCTTTTTATTTTACGGTCACGCCTGTCAATGTTACTTTTTCACGCGAACAGTGGGTCGAAAACAATATGAACTGTCACTTTGTGACCATCCTACTAATAATAGAAATGCGAAAGTTTGTGAGCATGGATGTATGTTTGATCCTCTTTCACAAAAAAATCTACTGAACGGATCTTGATGGAATTTGGCACAGAGGTATAGATTATAGTAATATAACACATAGGGTACTTTTATCATCACGCGGGAGAAGCTAGTTTTGCATAATTCATATTATTAACCTATTATGATTCTGCTTATAGCTGCCATATTAGGCCCCCAGAGCAGTGTGGACCTTCGGCGTTTTATCGCATTGTTGAGAATCATTTCGAGTAATTGTATCCGGATATTGCATTGAACAAACAAATAACGCCGTTAGTTAGTGTCGATGGGCTATATATTTATACTGCAATATACTTAAAACAAAAGATTCGATTGCACGAAACGTTCAAGTATTGGCAGAACGACTCCAAATTAAATGGTTGCTATCTTTACTTTATTTTGTTTGTAAATGTTTTCTTTAAAAGGCCCACTGTTTTCTCTCAGCACCACCCTAATGTAGACTGATAGAAAATGCCCAAGCCATTAAGTCCGTTGTACAATGTTTTTTTAAACACGTGCATAAAGTTTTAAATATTAAATAAAAATTGGTAACACTTCTGATTCAACGGCATAGTATAGTTAATTAGTGATATAGTACAATACTATCAATATTAGGTGCATCGTTTAATTTATATCAATAATATCGTATCAGCGGTCAAGTCGGTGACCTGCCTCTTAGAAGCTTGTTTGAGAATAAATAGCACCCTGTAAACTATTGCAAACTGATAATATTGTGTTCCCACTCCTTGCCCAAACAAAGTTGAAGGGGAATATAAAAAACGTGTCTGCGATTTAGCTAATAGTTGCATTGGATCAGGTCAATAAAAGAGAAGAAAAGTTACGCATTGACGGCGTTTTTAATGTTTTAAGAAAAACAACTTGACGAAAGACAATTAATTATTTTCTGTTTTATATTTTCCACACACTGTACGTGTCTACAAATCTCATCTAACTTTCTTCTCGCAGGTCTGCTGGAAGAAATTTCGAATGAAATAAGCTGTAGGTACCTTTATGCTCTTCTGTCTTATATTATATCCTGTCATGTATTTTGTGTGTGCATGAGTAAATAAATATAGACTAGGTTGTGTTTGCGGAACAACAAAGGCAACAGAGAGGACAGAGCAAAAGAAATCTAGTTACGAGTAATCTTGCTGGAATGATGATTTTTATGATGATGATGGAAAAATGGAATATAGCTGACCAAGCTTTTGATGGGTTTCTTATACTTTCAAAGGACAATTTTTGTATTAGATTTGATTTTATAACCGACTATCGATTATCCTACTAAGCTCAACGAATGTAAAATATACAGGCTGTCCGGTAATTAATGGATAACCTTAAATGGCTCTGGGTAGAAGTAAAGCCCATTCAGAAAAAAAGCAAATTAAAAAAAGACATGTAGTAGGTATGTTTTTTAATCTGTAGATACCATGGATTCAAATAGAAGCAGACAACGTTAGTTTGACAGCTAAACCATAACAATTTGCGAAAAGGTCAATCCCATTTTATTTTGGTCGCAAGTACACCCACACGGAAATGGTCGCGTGCCTTTTAATTTACTCGCTAAAATAGCACTGTAGTCATTTTATGTGTTAGATATAACAAGTCTATGATGATTGGGTTATGTAGCTCTAGTTTTTGTACCTCATAGCCAAATGATACCATTTAAGTAAGGCCAATTAATCAAGAAATAATTGATCTATTGGCCTTCTACATAACAAGTTTGTTGCAACTTGCTGGATATGAATCACCCAATTAAATGTTTGTTTGGCAGGGAAATAGTAAAAGTATATCATTTATTATTTAAAGACTACCTTTTGCCCGCGGCTTCACTCGCGTTAAATTCGGTATAACACAGTACCTGCTACCTGCAGTTTTTGCCTTAGCGCCTTATTGATTTATAATAGCAACGCTAAGTTTTCCCGTTTCTCTCCTCTTTCTCCCTCATATACCACTCTTTTTTTAAAAAAAAATAGCCTATGTTCGTCTCCTGGTTCCCAACTATCTCTGTACCAAAATTCATCCCAATCGGTTTGGACATTAAAGCGTGAAGAGGTAACAAACAAACACACTTTCGCTTTTATAATATTAGTAAGGAAGTAAGGATAAGGATTGTTTTGTTTTTGGTATTTGTGACCGTATATATAAATCAAAGTAGGTATTTCTTGTAAGTTGGTTTGGAGATTAAACAAGTTATGAAAATGTGTTTTTTTTGCGAAATTTTGCACTTTCCCAGAAAACCAGCCTTCATGGTATCTGTAAACGTAGTGGATTTATGTCATGACATTCTACACGACACAGGCTCTGTACCACCTTGGAGAATCAATGGGAAGGCTATTGTTAGCAAGACCACACGTAACCTAATGAATAGCCCCATGGTAATTCATCACGTGCATGCAAAACAGCTTGTTTTCCTCAGTTCTATAGTCTTTCAAATCAGAATTGCATTGCATCTGATGCTGTAGAACATGATGAAACGCACCGTTTTCTGTTTATTGGTATATTACGAATGCTATATTTATTGGTTCACTGCGTATTCAGTCATGGTATGAAGAAACGTCTATTGCTGTGACTGATTGATTGTGTTTGTTTGACACTGTTTTTAGAATTATCCACGCTTACAAAATTATTTAAGGTCAACGCAGAAAGTCATATTCTTCCATGCATCTCTTTCTGCTGTAACTCACCAGTACATGACCACAGTGTTAATTTCCTTCCTCTTCTTGTCATATCATCTTTCGCCCTTTGACACAATTCATTGTTTATTTCATTTGTGTTATAAAATCACCCACTTGTTCCACATTTACATTTCAGAACGACATTTCTGATTAAGAACTGCAATACCACTAATCCTGAATGCATCATTCATGGCGTGCCTGAATGTAATTTCGTCATGTTTGAATAAATTCTGAATCAATACACGGAAGTCACTTAGTCCAGCAGTGGGCAGACTATTAATAAATAAAATTTCATAACAGCATGTAGGAGATTGTTATCTGTTGGCTTATTGTATGGTAATGGCGGTTATGTTTCGAATATCTGGGGAATTCAAATGAGCATCGCGTCGCAGAGAGTGTTTCTGAGTTCGGACTTCGGATATCCGATCCGCCTTACAGCTATATCATAAATATGTAAAGTATGGAAGTGTACTGAGAAAAGTAAGTAGGTACCAAGACAAGTTAATGAGAAAGAGAAATCTGCTTTATGCGTTCTATAGGGAAGTAGAGCGTATGGTCTTGGATGTTGTGCATGCTAGAATTTGAAACGGGAATCTTCAGCATTTTGCATGTAATTAACATAATTATTGAACACTATCAATTAATTTGCTACTACTTACTTGGTAACTTATCTTAAGTACCATAGAGCCGAGACGGACTCATATCAAGCGACCCGTTACCTACTATTTTCAAAAAACTTCGGACGTTTTACTTTTCATTTTACAGTTGGTAGTTCATTTATGTTTTCATTCGGAAACTACATACAAATGACAAGACCAGACAAATCTCGGACGAGGAACAATCCTTTCCGGACGAATCTGGTAGAATAATAACTCTCAAACGCATTACAAAGTTATAGACATTCGATTATTCCACATAAATCTGCCGATAAAAGTGTCCCGGTGCACGATGACTTAGCTTACCATAACGAGTGAGAAGTGACATCTACGTGCGCTGACGATGACGTCACAACTGTCAACTACCACTACTCCAGTTTACTATTAATAGAAATTGATTGTCTTTGCCCCACTTTGTTTTGTTTCTAAATATGTGTGTTCTATGGCGTAAGAATTGAAGAAAAGGAGTTACCTATTTTTCTTTTAGCAGAATTGTGTAATGAGATGGACTTGGGCAGTGGTATCCTCTTCTCATAACTTATGTCATCAGATTGTCTCCAAGAGGACAACTCCTCTTGGAGACAATCTGATGACATAATTGCTTTCAGAGCATTATTCTCAGCTTCTCTATTGAATTAGTAATTTTCATTGGTACGGGAAACATGATATTTGAATCGGAATATTTACCATATTCATTTCTTTTTTTTAAACGTTGCCCCACACTGGGAATTTCTCCTGTATCGTGGGTGCGTTTACAAACATTTAAACTGACATACACAAACAGCCAGACCCAGAAAGAACTATCTGTAGGCCCATAAAAATATTTGTTCTGTGCGGGAATCGAACTCAGCGCAGCAGTTGATCGCTCAGCCACTGCGCCAATCGTGTTGTCATTATTTATTATAATTTCTCGAAATTTCGGCGTTGTTGCAAACGCAATAAGCTTGTCACTTTTCTTGTCTAGGAAGCAACGGTCTATGGCTTTAAGGTAATCAATTAGGCAACTCGTGGAGGAGCTAGTGGCTAAATAACAACGGCGCTTGCCTAGGTTGGTCTGTGGATGGGTGACCACCCGTTATATACCGAGTTACCTCAGTGCCTCGGAAAACACGTTTTAGCCGTTGGTCCCGGCTGTCATTTGTAGATCTTTGACAGTCGTTACAGGAAGTCAGCATTCCGAAAGTCTGACAACCAGTCTTACCAAGGGATATCGCTTTACCCAGTACTAGCTAGGTTGTGGAGGTCAGGTAGGCAGTCGCTCCATGTAAAATACTGATATTCAGCTGTATCCGCTTAGACTGGAAGCCGACCCTAACATCGTTGGGGAAAAGGCTAGGCAGATGATGAATTAGGCAACTAAAGGTTGTGCGTTGAGGTTTTCTTTGATATTTCTTAGAGGAGAGACTACAGTTTATACAAAAGAAACTAATTTCTCGAACTTTCCGAACGTTTTGTGATGCAGAGTTTAGTGTTCACAAAAGTGCGTGCCTGTTACGCAATGCTTGATATTATAATAATTTACGTACATTTTCATTCACTTTCCACACTACAGATTAGGTATCAGTGTGTGAGATAATGCTTTAATTATTAACTAGCAAAATAAATGCGAGGGATAGAATATTTGGTATGTCATCATAATTTTTTATTGCCTGCTTCATTGGTCAAGTGGCCAAGCTTGTCTGCTGAAAATTCGAACTCGGGTGAGATTCCAGGGACTCGCACTGACAACGGGTTTTTTTAATGAAGTAGGTGCGATGTAAACTTGTTTACCTAGGTATTCAAAAATACCGAGTTTACGAGCCCTTATTAAGTGATTTTATTTCGTCAGGGGATTTTTTGTTAAGTAATTGTGGTTAAATATTTACCTGGTTTAGAAAATTAAGTCACAGAGAGCTTGACATCGATGAGGAATATAAAATTTAAGGTAAAGTGGTAAAAACCTCCAGTCATTCGGTAATTTATTTGGCTCACAAAGTAGCGTTCACTACTCTAAAGGAAAAAAGCATCATTTGTTTCTGCTGACCATAAATTTTAAACCTATTTATTAGGTATACCTACGTAGGTATGTATTGTCAGACTTAGAATCATTTTGATACAACCAGCTAGTAATGAAATAAATATTTCATACTATTTTATTCAGTTTCATGAAGTTTTTTCACAAGGAACACTTCCTTTTAGTGATGATTTTTTTGCCTCCATTTTATTTCTGTTTTCTTTTTTTCAGTATTTGTATACAGAAAGGTACCCGTCGCGTCGGTGGAAAACGGACGTAGAACCAAATAATTAAGGAATAGTAACTAGTAAGTAATTAAACGATCTATCGATCGCTTTACTTGTTTGTATTTTACTCTTTTTTTTCATAAACGTTTTTTTACGTCAGAAACGTGGTGTTGTGGCAACACCGAACGACAGGTGGACACAGCACGTGCTAGACACGCGCTACTGTCCCAAGCCATACCATAGTAGGGGCGCACGCGCATCCTTACCGAACCCACAGCCCCGTAACGACCTTCAAACAACACTATAACTTTAAAGCTTTACAGTTTTCGGTGTAAAAATGTAGACGTAAATAAAACATTAATTTAGATGATCGAGACTTAGTGGAGCTCGCATAGTTGGAAATAGAATAAAATAGTTTGTTTAGCCGAGTGGCTGTTAGGCATGTGTAATGTTAGGTCAGGCCGCTTTCAAGCAACGATATCCGTAAGTTTTTGGATGAATTTTGGAAGTAGGGTTAACCATTGTCATTTGTGGGTTAACCCTTTCTGATGCTCCAGGAATCATTTTTTTTCCATAAACATGTATGGTTCTGCCTGAGCCTCTGTTTTGTATAATATTAATAATTATGTATTCTAATAATATTATTAAGATAATTTTTCTATGTTTGTTTGTAAAGGCCGAATAGGCTCCGAAATAACTGGACCGATTTTAACCATTTTTCGTTAATAGAAAGCAAAGAAGAATGTTACTTCCTGATCATTGGAAGTAACATTCTAGGCCAGGGGTCGGCAACCCGCGGCCCGCGGGCCGCATGCGGCCCGCGGACGTCTTCCTTGCGGCCCGTGAATGTTATGCAAATAAGTTTTATTATTACCAAAATCAACGCATTAAGTAAGCGCGCCTTTTTAACCCCTCTGCTTGGCAACACTTTGAAATGTGTAATACTAGCTGATAATGTCAGAGCTCCTTCTATGAATCCAATGTTCTTGTTAAATGCCATCTGATTTTGACGAGTTGAAAAAGTTTGCTAAGCAGTTCATTACAATTTTTTAAATGTAAATAATAGAAAAAATAAATATGCTTCTCATCTTACAGATGAGCATTTGAACACTATTCTACAGCCAAAAATACCACCCCGGGTCCCAATGGCTTGCACGGCAAAGCCTGGGTCCTGGCCTTGGAGGCTCTCGGGCCCCGACTACTAGGACTCCTAAGATGCTTGCATGCTTGGAGAGGGGCCAGTTCCCACTTCGTTGGAAGACGGGGAAGCTGGTCCTCATACCTAAGCCGGGGCGCCCTGCGGACTCTCCGTCCGCATTCCGGATCATAGTGGTCGACGAGGTGGGCAAGCTCTTTGAAAGAGTGATTGCAAACCGCCTCGTCGGGCACCTTGTGGGGACGGGGCCGGATCTTGCGGAGCACCAGTATGGTTTCTGCGGGAGGCGCTCGACGCCATCATGCATCTACCCCGGTCGCTCTGAAGAGTGGAACCGGCGAGACATGTTGTGCGGTGTCGCACAGAAATCGGCCGATCATCCTCTCCGCCTCACTCCTCGAAACAATGACACGCGGAGTTGCGATAGTCGCGAAGAGGATCCGGCTACTTGGTCCTGAGGTGGCATTGCACAAATCCAAGGACATGGATCCCAGCTGATGGCATGAGGGGTTCGCATCGGTGTCGGGTCGACGATGAAGTTCCTGGGAATCGTCCTCGACGGCCGGTGGAATTTCGTGGAGTACTTCCGGCGGCGGCGATCTCTCGCGTCCGGGCCTTGTTTATTCCATAGTCCGGAGTGAGAGGGATAGGAAGCGGTCACCTCCTTCTGCGAAGCAGTAATGCTAGCAAAGGAGTTGGCCGGGCGTTTGAGGGAGAGAACCTCAAACCAACCCAGCCGCCGCGGGAGTCGCCCCGGGCGCCGGGCGCCGCGAGACGACTCCCGGCCACCGTAGATGCGAGCCTGCGGACGCAATGCTCACCGTTCGTCCGTCTATTGAGGACCGGCCGTGTCGACGGCGCGCTTGTTTCACGCGCGCCTCAAAGAGATGTCAGCAAAGCAGAGGGGCCTGCCGGGTTCGCGGGTTGTTCGAAAGAGATACCGCGGCCGCGGAACACAAAGGGCAATAGAAGGAACATGGGTCGGTTTTAGTCAGTACAAATATGACACACCCCTCGCTCCGCCCAGAGCGGCGGAAGTTATTTGATGATTTCTTACCCCAAAAACAAAAAAAAGTATTACGTGTACGAATTAAATTCCCTATGTTTTAACAATTTTCAATGGCATTTTTATTTTTTTTATGGAATATGACCAATTATAATGAGCAGGTATATTGGGCTTCTTGGGTTAATGCGAGTAAAATGACTGCGGCCCGCCTTTAGTTTAATTTGTCGCCTTGCGGCCCTTGCTTGCCAAGAGGTTGCCGACCGCTGTTCTAGGCTTATAACATAGGCTTAGGAGCTGAGCCGCAGGTGAAACCGCTGGGCACAGTTTTGTATAAAATAAATGTTGTGGTCGCAGTAGCACAGTACGATATACTAACATTTGATTGACTTGTAGTTAAATATGTTGGTAAATGTTTGGCCACTATTAAACAGATAGGTAAACTTCATAGCTAACATCGTTGCTTTTTCAAGCCTTATCAAAAACATGCTTTAAATCCCAACCCACTTTAGAGTTACTCACACAATCTTCAAGTGGTGCAATGCAATGATTAATATAACAAATAAGAAATACTTAGAAATGGGAATGCGTGGTAGCCCTACCCATATCTATCCAAAAAACGTCATCAATTCCAAAGATATTTTTATTGACATTTATTACTATTTTATTGCCTTTCGATTTTCTTCCAGCAGATGTTTTTTTTTTAATTATTCGATTTCGGGGCTCCACACGTCTTTCGAATTACCTACGACTGACTGTGGCCTACTTGATAATTTTAGGTAATCTGTGGCACTACGCATTAAAGGGCATTCACACTCTGGTTAACACAGAAGTTTCTACTTATTAAATAAGTGTGATCTTCTCGGATAATCTCTTTTAAATTTCTACTACGTATACCGTGAGAATTATGATACAGATTGCAATTTAAGTACCTAGTGCATATTATCTTTCAATTTGTTGCGATTTATCTAACCTAGGCAAGTATATAGTTTTAACAAAACGTCAGTAACTTTCTCAAGAGCATACAAGATTCTGAGTACATTACTAATTGGTAAACTATTTCCATTAAAATGCAAAATAATATTTCTGCCTGGCAATTTGTTAAGAGCTCCATAATATGGTATATTTAAACTACCTGCAATTTGTTGCAGCTAATAAGTTTTTGTTTACATTGTGTATAAAGAGTAAGAAAAAATCATTACAAAGAGCATTACAATTTTAAAATTCGAATAGAAGATTTGATTTTAGTGACCAGCTGTATATCCCCTTATTCCTGCTTTATAAGGTACAACTAAATTGCAACATTTGGAACCATAATTTTATTTGATCATTTGGTAAACCGAAATAACTTATTTGTTTTGCCATATCTGTTTAATAAAGAAGTATACTTGTTCAAATATTAACACCGCACTTAACTGAGCGGTCTCTTCAAATATTAAGTTTACGAACATTTGACTTGACTGCATAATAAATACGAATTTAAGTAGAATTTATGCATACGTAAAATATAAATCACTCTTGTTAACATTTTAACTAAACAGACAAATTGAGAAAGAAGCCTACAAACGAAAATTATCTTTTGAAACTCACCAATTCGATATTCAAATATTTGAAGTCCAACTAAAGTCCACAAACTTAACACGATAAAGTTCACACAGTATTTTCGAACACTCACAGCACAGCTGTCACGAGCTACTTGCCGCGACCGACGCGCGCGCGCTTCTGCCGGCCGCGGGCTCGCGCGCGTTGCACGAATGGAGAAAGGTGAACTTTTTCATCGCTCTGCTGCACCAAACTTCGAAAGGGGTCTTATAAAATGCAAATTATTCTCTTAAACCACCACTAAACTTAACCAGAGATTGTAACATTATTAAAATATTCGCTCCAGTAACGGTTTCAGACTTTTTTCTTCGCAATACATTCATATTCATACACCGTAACTATGATCTAATCAGCAAATTAAAACGGCAATAAAATGCAAAGTTAACGAGATTATCTTTATGTAGTGGTCAATGTAAGACGCATGTAAAAATAAATAATCGCGCAAGATGAAATTAATTGCTCTTGGTTTATGGTGAAATGGAAATTTAAAAGTAATTAGGTTGAAGGTAATTAAGTACCTCGACAGTAAAAAACCAGTTTTAGTGTTGTATTTTCACATTTTCTTCTATAAATTACCTACCCACATATTGAAACTGATTTGAGCTGTTTAGTTTGATTAAAATGAGCTGCAAGACAAATGGCGCCAAAACTCACAGGTACCCTTACCGCCATTACGACGACAGCTGCTGCGTCTACGACCCATTGTCACTATTGTAATGCTTACATTCGCATTTATTACAACAGATTTTAACCCGTATAGGATTGCAATAAGAACTATTATCGCTAATAACGACACTGTTTAATGTTAACATGGCCATATTAATGTGCTATTATTAATCGGAAGTGTAGATTTTTATTGGGGTTTCATTGAAATGAGATTTCTATAAGATCGCAGTAAGTACTTTGACAACTATTTTTGGTGAGTTATTCAAGTTTAATAACATATAAACATCAATTAAAAGCCATGATTAATGACATATTATTGTTTAAACCACGTCTTTATTGCTTTGGTGTTCCCACACTGCAGTTAAATTTTGGCAAAGTTAATTAATTTGATCATAAAGAGGTTATGAAGTTACTATATAAACAAGTTATACGTATGCTTTGTTTTACTGAGTAGCTTTAGCATTGTTTTGGTCTAGTTTAGAGTTTGAAGCAACCATGTAGCGATGCCCACGGCAATCCTTATCCTTACTATATATATGTATATTATATAATAATATTATAAAAGCGAAAGTGAGTTTGTTTGTTTATTACCTCTTCACGCTATAATGGCTAAACCGATTGTGATGAATTTTGGTACAGATATGGTTAGGAACCAGGAGACGGACATAGGCTTTTTATTTTAAAAAAGTGGGATGTGAGAGAGAAAGAGGAAAGAAAATGGAAAACTTTACTTAACGTTGCTATTACAAATCAATAAGGCGCAAGGGGAACAGTAACTGTGTGTTACCCCAACGCGGGCGGAGCCGCGGGCGAAAGCTAGTTTATTATATTTTCTGTTTTTGCTGGCATTATTTAGGGTGGTTCAAGTTCAACTTAATTCTTTTTAGATTTAAAATTAGGCGGGTAGGTACTTATAGTCTTTATGCATGTCGTGTACCATCAATTTGCAGCCTACTATTTTGTACGTTGTGCATTAAACGAATTTTACAACAAGAATGGCGCCTTTGGTGTCTCTTAAGCAGTAAGTCGTCACCTTGCAACATCGGGGTGATTCTTATCAGGAGTCATGAAAAAAAAAACTTACCTATTTATTTTGTAGGGTTATGGTATAGCATCCTGCCGGGGTTGCGGGTTATTCGAATGAAATACGATTTCTCCGGAATACAAAAGGTAAAGTAAGAACATAGATGAGTCTTAGTCAGTAAATGTCTAGTAAATGTCTAATACTCCCTCCACCTGTCTTTCCCTCCTCCCGCTCCACCCAGACCTCCCTGTCTGGCTCAGTTATTCAATGATTTCCCATCCGAAAAAAAAACACAGTAAAGCATTTATTTCTTCTTCTAATCTTCTTCTTCTTCGGGATCAATTTTATTTCTTCACAAATAAAATACGTATCCTTTTATCCTAAAAACATCAAAGCTTTGTTTAAACACTATATTTTGATGATACGTTCACCCCGCTAACACAGCGATTGTTATTTGTTAGAAATTATCGGATAATATTACTGGCTTGGTTTATTCCTTTAGGTTTTTGTTTAAAAACGAAACGATCACGCCCTTCCTTTTTACATGTTTTGAACTACTCTATTCTGTTTGAACGGAACGCCAAACTATGGAGTCTGTGGGACAAAATGCACGAATGAAATGTCATTTTCAACGTCAAACAACTGTCAAAACAAAACTCAAGATGCCAGGTGTTTGTGATGAAATAATAGACGATATAGAAGATTTAATATCTTCTCAGGACATAACACCGAAAGAAAGGTACTCCAGTCGAAAGAGCGTGAGTGTCCGGTCAAGAAAACGTGACAACAAGAATAACTCCGAGCCCGCTGAAAAAGTTATTTTGGAGAGTGTTGTACCAGGTATAACCTCAAAAGTTGTTTGTTTTAGATTATTTCTTTTAATTAACATGCTACTGTGAAATTACATGATAAATAATGTGTGTGAAGTGTCTGCACACTTCCAAGTCTTGCACCGAATTAAACAATTTAGCAAGTGTCCGTAACTTGTTACATGAAATTAAATCTGGAAATCTGGTCTGGAGCTCAAACCACAAAAAAAAGTAAATCAAAAATTTATTAATCTGATAATAAACCGATTTAGTCTCATCAGTTTTTAGCATACATTGGTATTTCCAAGTGATTTTAGTAAATATCTGTTAGAGTTTGCTATGAGATTGAAGAATCGAGACTATCCTATCAAACACGGCACAATACGAAACCTATTGTTTCGGAAAACAAGGGCATTTAGTTAACATAGTTCATGAAGAGCGGGCTGGTGTGACACATTCATATTTTGTGAGTAATACAGTATGTTTGTGAAGCTGTTATAACATCAAACTGTTTAAATATAGCAAGCCTGACCTAGAAGTAATATTTATGTGCTACAAGGTTCAAGAGATGGAGTTTTCATTAGTAATTTATAAAAAGAGGTACTGTAGTCCTGAGCATATGGTTTCAATTTCTATTTCATATGTCCACATGTTCCCAAGTCAAGAAAGATAGACAACAAAGTGATTAGATAAAGGTTCCATTTTTTTTACCTTTTTTATTTTTTCACAAAGCCCTATAAATCATATATTTCCTTCAAAATTGCAAAACCTACAAGGAAAAAATGTTGTAAGAAACAGATTAAAAAATAAATTACAATACTGTTTCACACACAATGGCACATCAATCTATACAAGACCACCTTTAACCTGATCTCTCTACTACAGTATGCCATTCGTATTGGAAAGATCAGGTTATAATAGATTAGTATAGGTTGTCCTGCCGTTGTGTCTACCAGGTACTATGTATTTGCGACAATTTTTTTTAAAGAATAAAACTGTTTATGATCTGATGTTCCTTTAATGATCAGTCTTTGTAACTCCTTAGGAACCCAGACAATCTATGTGAAGACATGGGGGTGCGCGCACAACAACTCCGACTCAGAGTACATGGCTGGTCTGCTGGCTGCCAATGGCTACAAGCTGACGGAGGACAAGTTTGACGCACAGCTGTGGCTACTCAACTCTTGTACAGTTAAGAGCCCTTCTGAAGACCATTTCAAGTTAGTAGCTTTGTATTACTAAGTTATCATAATGCAATTTCTCAAGGCGACACGGTTGGCGCAGTGGCTGAGCGATCGACTCCGATCGCCCCGCTGCGTGTCGCGGGTTCGATTCCCACACGGAACAAATATTTGTATTGCCCGCAGATAGTTGTTCTGGGTCTGCCTGTAAATGCACCCACACTACAGGAGAAATTCCTAGTATGGGACAATGTGTAAAAAAAAAGTGGTAATCATCACACAAACATTTGCCTTTTTATTGACTGCTGTAAGTCCCACAAATTAGTTGCTTATCAAATGTCTTTTAGTACAAAAGAAGGCATGTGTGTGGGTTTTAAGTCAGTACAAGTCTGACACCCCACAACAATATATATTAAAAGCCATACTTTCTGTTGTCTATGCTGGAAAAATCGTGTTGCGCCGACCCCACATAGAATGGGACAAGGGCAAGAAAATGATGGTGATGCTGGAAAAATCGGACTATATAAATATACATCAAAATATCCAATTCCTATTCATGCAGCACTTTTTTAAAACACATTTTTTTTTTCTTTACGCAGAAATGAAATCGAGCTTGGTCAAAACCGCGGCATTCACGTGGTGGTGGCGGGCTGCGTGCCGCAGGGAGCTCCGCGCGCCAACTACCTCACGGGGCTCAGTGTTGTGGGAGTACAGCAGATAGATAGGATCGTTGAGATTGTTGAGGAAACCCTGAAGGGTATGTGCAGGGGCATTATACATTCTTAATATAAATAAGATTGAACTGGACCAAAATGGCATCTTGCATCTACGTAGTCGTAGCAAGGTGCGTGCCGTAGAGATATCCCCCAGCCAACAAACTCATGGGGCTCAGCATGGTGTTCGTGCAGCACATAAGAAGGTCAAGCTTGTTGAGGAGACCCTTAAAAGACTAAACTAGAAAACCCATGACAAAAAATGTCTCTAACAAGAAGAAAATAATCTCTAAATAATCCAGCATTGTTTCGAGGCACCATTTTGTTTGTCACTTTCTATGCTATCTCATTTACTTGTAGTTAGCTGTCTGTTTAGCTTAGTTTTGGGGTAATAATATAGTAAGAAATATACCTAGAGTAAGCCATGCAATAAACAGCAGAAAAAGTACAGTCTAATAAAACAGGCAACAGTCTTCCAAGCATTGGTGTTAGCGAGATTGAACAAAAGCCACCTAATGTGGCACTGAGCGCAGTGCATGTGCTGCAGCCAGGTGTCTCTAGAAAGTGTCATAATTATGTATTATTTTGTTAAAAGCTATTGTGTGTTTAGTCAATAATACGAACGTATTTGTGAGAAATCTACCATAGTAAAAGATAAAAAAGATACAAAATCTTTCCAGGTCACACAGTCCGCCTCTTCGGCCAAAAGAAAACCAGCGACGGTCGCAAAGCGGGCGGAGCATCCCTCCTCCTCCCGAAGGTGCGCAAGAACCCGCTCGTAGAGATCATCTCCATCAACACGGGCTGCCTCAACCAGTGCAGCTACTGCAAGACCAAGCACGCGCGCGGCGAGCTCGGCAGCTACCCGCCCGCCGACATCGTGGAGCGGGCGCGACAGTCCTTCACTGAGGGAGTCTGTGAGATATGGTTGACTAGCGAGGATACTGGTGAGTTCAACGAGTAGCTATTTTGCTTTGTATTAGCTAATTCATGGGGAAATTAATGATAGGCGAGAAAGAACGAATGGAACTTAACTGAGCTTGAGAACGAAGTGAGGCAGGGTCAATTCAGAGAGAAATGAGTAAGAATCTTAGGAAGTATGTAAAACTATTGGAATATAAATGGGAAATTCTTTCTGTAGGAATATAGAATTTGAATCATAATGAAGTATTCGAAGTTAAAACATATTAGCATGACACAATAAAAAAGAGTACTTTCTTTGTTAGGTATATACCCGAGCTGTCTTTTCAGATTACACTGTGGTACTTTAGTTAATAAAGTACTTAATATATGTACTTAATACAATTGGGTCGATTACTTTGGACGCTCTTAATATTCGCGTTTAACTACATCGTTCTCACATATGTGTATAATCTCGACATGAAAAAAAATATGATTAAAAAGAGTGTCCATGGAGTTTCTTGTCCATTCTTCTTTATAAGGTCACCGCTTCGGAATGGACAACTACGGTAGTTTCACAAGTTATTTATTATGCTTTGTGACTGGGACTGTAGCTTCATCTTTTTGTTTTTGACATTCAAAAATGCATAATGCTTTGAGTTTGAGTTTAATAAATCCCTTTTAAACGTACGCCCGAGTCTATGACCAAGTATTGAAGCTAAGATAGATTGTGCGTTTGCAACATGTCGTTAGCTTCCATTGAAAAAAAAAAACAAAAACAAAAACTTGCTACATGAAAAAAACCAACTTGTAGGCACATACGGTCGCGACATCGGCACATCTCTCCCGGAACTGCTGTGGAAGCTAGTGGAGGTGATCCCGGAAGGATGTCGGCTCCGACTCGGCATGACCAACCCGCCCTACATACTGGAACATTTAGCTGAAGTCGCCAAGATCATGCACCATCCCAGGGTCTACAAGTAAGTTATCATCATCATCTGTTTAGCCTTTTTCCAACTATGTTGGGGACAGCCTTCTGTGTAATCAGATGCAGTTAAATAACAGTATTTTGCGATGCTGCTTATCTGACCTCCACAACCCAGCTAGCACTGGAAAATACGATTCCCCTTGATAAGACTAAGTGTCAGAGAGACAGGGTAATCTGTAAAAACTGTCAAAGATCTACAAAATATGACAGCCAAGACCATCAGCTTAACGTACTTCCGGAGCTCGCAGAAAACTCGTAATTTAGTGGGTGACTTCCCATCTACAGATCGATATGGGTAAGCGCTGCTTGAGAAATCAGCTCGTGCAGCTGTTATTACTTAGCCACGAGCTCCTCAATCCAATTACTACTCACTTAATTAAATTATACTTTACTAGCTTTTGCCAACACAGTTCCCCTTTCCTGATTTGCAGGTACCTGCTACCTGTAGTTTTTGCCCTTGCGCCTTATTGATTGTAATAGCAAAGCTAAGTTTTCCCTTTTCTTCCCTCTTCCTCCCTCAATTCTCACTTAAAAAAAATGCCTATGACCGTCTCCAAGGTCCCAACTATCTCTGTACCAAAATTTATCAAAATCGGTTTAGCCATTTAGGCTTGAAGACGTAACAAACTAACTCACTTTCGCTTTATTATAATATTAGTTATTGAACAGTGTGACTGTGTGTGCAGGTTCCTCCATGTTCCAGTGCAGTCAGGCAGTGACCAGGTCCTGTCCGATATGAAGAGAGAGTACACTAGAGCCGACTTCGAACGAGTCGTCGACTTTCTCAGAGAAAAGTGAGTAACAACAAAATCGACCCGAGAAAATTACCACACGATCCGATCCGAAAAATCTTTTTTTGCAATTGAAATCGTCACATAAATTCAGGGAGAGAGTGTCAGACTTGTACTGACTAAAACACCCGCTTGTTCCTTCTTTTGCCCGTTATGTTCCGCCCCCCTGCTAACGCGCCGTCTCTCCAGCCTGTCGTCACTGGACAGACGGACGGTGAGCTACCCATTGCTCACTGTCGACAGGCCCGCATCTACGGTGACCGGGAGTCGTCTCACGGCGCCCTGGGCGTCTCCCGCGGCGGCTGGGTTGGTTTGTGGATGATAAAGGCCTAAGTTTCAGTTAACTGAAGGTCTCCAAATAATGTCTTAATGCAACTCTCTTTTCCCCAGGGTGCCCGGCATTACGATAGCCACGGACATAATCTGCGGCTTCCCCGGCGAAACAGACGACGACTTCGAGGATACCATGCGGCTGTGCGACAAGTACCGCTTCCCCTCGCTCTTCATCAACCAGTTCTTCGCACGGCCTGGCACTCCCGCCGCTAAGATGACTAAGGTAGGAATATTTATAATGTACTAGCTTTCGCCCGCGTTAAATTTGAGGTAATACAGTTCCCCTTGCACCTTATTGATTTGTAATAGCAACGCTAAGTTTTCCCTATTCTTCCCTCTTTCTCCCGCACATCCCACTTTTTTAAAATAAAAATTAGCCTATGTCCGTCTCCTGGTTCCCAACTATCTCTGTACCAAAATTCATCAAAATCGGTTTAGCCATTAAAGCAGGTAACAAACAAATAAAAAAAAACAAACAAACTCACTTTCGCTTTTATAATATTAGTAAGGATAAGGATTTCATACAAAGATTGACCACAGATTTCACACCTGATGCTAGCCTTTGAATTATTAAATGAAATCGCCATTCCTTTAAAAGTACACAATACCTTTGCGGTCAGAGACATTATATCCGTACTTTACATTAATGATAGTCGGGTAATTTCTTGGAGAATGTGTTTTTCTATACACGGTGTACACGAACCGACACGAACACGACTCAAAAATCGTTGCCCGGCAACGTATTTAATTTATAGTGTGTAAAATTGGATATAAAGGTACAAAACAATGTTACGCAACAAATGTTATGCCGAAGGATGCTTTGAGGAATACATGGGTATAGAGGTATTATATATATTTTTAACCTAAAGTTATAAAATTCAAAACAGTGGTCAAAATATTTGCCTTTAATTAACTAGCTACGTAGGCAAAATTTGGGAAATGGAGACACTCAATTGAATGTTTAAAAGTGCGAGTTTCTTAAGGAGTCATTATTCTTCACCCTATACCAAAGTCTATATAGGGTCGACCCAGTTTTTACCATATATTAGGTACATCACTAGTCTCAATACGTATTTCAAATGACATTGTTCCACAGGTCCCGACACAAGAAGTAAAGAAACGCACGAAAAAGCTTTCCGAACTGTTCCGCTCATACGAACCGTACGGACACAAAGTGGGCGAGACGCAAGAGGTCCTCGTCACAGACATATCACACGACAAGAATTACTTCGTGGCCCACAACGAGTACTATGAGCAAGTACTAGTACCTAAAGAAGAAAGGTACATGGGAAAGATGTTAACTGTCAAAATTACTAGTGCGAGTAAATTCTCTATGATGGGCGAACCCATAGACAAACCAAAGATGGCCGGTCTAACCGCACCGTTGAAGAAAGGGGAAGTTTCCGGAGTGTCTGACATTCAGATTGTGAAAAATGGTACTAAAATGCCTCTACCGATACTTGTGCTTTTTGCAGCGGTGTTCTTCAGATTGATCTGGTTATTTTTATAAAACTATTGTTTAGATAAATATAGGTTTAAGGATATTTATGTGGTTTTATTTGTATGCTCTGTTCTCTAATGTTTGTCTGAAGATGTTTTTTATAATAGCATACAAAATAGTTTTTCTTTCTGCCATTGTACAGCGTAGTTTCCCTTGACACCTAAACGTGTCCTTAGTTGCGTTGTAAACGTCTAAGTTTTTATTAAACCTAACCACTTAGTACTTTATCTATTAAACTTACTTTGGAAGAACATTATTTGACATGCTAATCAACCGATGTTTCAATTTTCAATAGCTGACCACTTAGCTAGTTAAAACTACCGTACTGGGTATATTTAGATTTTTAGGGTTCCGTACCACAAAGAAAAAATCGGAACCCTTATAGGATAATTTTGTTGTCCGTCTGCTTGTCTGTCAATACCGTTAATCTTGGGAACACGTGCAGGTATTGAGTTGAAATTAAAACCATATACTCTAGTTTGTGGTCACTTAGAGCTGTAAAAAAAATCAACCGACGTGAAAAGATATCGTCGGCTATTACAGTCGCAAGTTTGTACGGAATTCTCGGTGCTCTGTCTCGCACCTGGCAGGTTTTTTTCTACCTAAGTACCATATTTTTTGACTGCGTAGACTTAAAGGGTTTATTTTTTCACAGACCCAAAGGACCATAGATTTCAGATGTGTGGTTTTAATTTCAACTCGATACCTTCACGCATTCCCGAGATAAAGGGTCTTGATACACAGACGGAAAACAAAGTAAGGCTTCCATTTTTTCCTTTAGACATACGAAACGAAAGTTATTAATTTCCAAAGTCATAGCAACAGAGGTCTTGCGTTTATTATGTAACACGCTGTTATTTACCGATACGTCGAAGAAATGAAGTTGTACTTCCTTCCGACTATGAACCCTTTTGTTCTACAAACCTAGTCTATATAAAATTACCTCGAAACTAAAATAAAACATAACACTTGTACACATGAGTACTAGTAAACAAAGCCATCAGCCAGCGGCCGCACAAAGGCCGCACGCGCCGCTGCGCACATTCACGTCACGTTATATAAGCGGCGCGCGCGCAGACCCGACACTGCACTGCGGACACCGGGACCCCAGGGTAAGTACAGACTTGTACTTAAGTCATTTAAAGTAGAACTTTGAAGAGGGTAATGCGCTTACGTTTAATCCCATTGAAATTACTATTTTATGAAAAGTCTTTCATTTAAATTCAACTTGAAAGGTTTTGATTATCAAATATATAAAATTCTCGTGTCACAATTTTCGTTCCCATACTCCTCCGAAACGGCTGGACTGGTGGGTCTGAGAATCGGCCAACATCTATTTTTCATACCCCTAAATGAGCAGCGGGTGAAACCGCTGGGCACAGCTAGTCGTTATATCTAAAATTCTCGTGTTACAATTTCAGTTGCCATACTCCTTCGAAGCGGCTTGACCGATTTTTATGAAATAGTGTATGTATTCGGTAGGTCTGAGCAGCGGGTTATTTAAATTAATGAATAAACATTTTTATTTTCTTTTTCGACACGTGTTAAGTTGTACACTGAACAATACTTGGAGATTTTTATAAAGATAATAAAAAATAAATATTTGAGTTGCTAAAATCGTATTTAAAATCTTTGTTAACTAACAATATACTAACTATTAGAGGAAGGTATCAATCAGCCATAATGCTACTCCCCTGTAGTTGACGCAAAAAACTACTTATTTTTTTAACTTTGAGCTTAACTATCTATTTATTAGCATTAAACGAGACTAGCTGGCGCTCGCAGCTTCACCCGAGTGATGATCGAAAAAAAAATCCAGACTGTAATCTACCTCTATACCAAAATTCACTAAGATCCGTTCAGTAAGGAGTCCATAATCACAAACTTTCGTATTATTAATATTAGTGGGATAATGGGAGTAGTACTTACTGAATTTGTGGCAGAGAAATATTTCCTTTGCCGTGTCGCTCTAGCTGCAGTTTGTCAACGATCGCATGACTTTGCGATTGCAAATATTTATTTGGAAACTCAAACGAAATACATGAAATTTAAAATAACAATGGACAACAAGAGGTATTATGACTCGGTGCTTCGAATTGTACCTTTATTTGCCATGGTCATTTGTTTATAAACATAATTAAGAGTATTAAACGAAAATCTATTTTTTTAGATTGAATGATTGGAGGTAACGTAGGCAGGGAAATCAAGAATGGCGACATACAACCAGCCTACCACGAAGAGGCAGAAAGTTCGAGAGCCTAGACAGGATAATGTAGACTATTTTCAAGGTACTAACTTTTTAGACATTTTGTTTTCTTGTATTTTTCCTTTGACTGCCTCGTATGTGTTATTGTCGTAAACGCGACTGCTCACAATGCGGTCTTGAGTTCTAATACCGGGTCAGGCAAAGTACTAATAGGTTTTGCCATGAAAAATGTTGTACCAGCCGCGGAGTCTGCATTCGTGTTCGGTTGGTGGCAATTGGCTCGCACCCTGTAAAAACTCGGATACTATTAGGGAGACCTCTATTAGGGAGCTATAACTTTATATAAATACGCTTAGTACTCAACTCACTATGGTTGACGGTTTTTTTTTTAAACATTGCCTCACTCTACGAATTTCCCGTGTATCGTGCGTACTTTGACAAACATTTAAATTCACATACACAAACAGCCAGACCTGAAACAACTAGCTGCAGGTTATACAATATTTTTGTTCCGTGCAGGGATCGAACCCGCGACACGGAACGCAGCAGTCGAACGCTCAGACAAACACAGTATCTATATAGCGTTTTCGCATGCGATTTACATTCAGCTTTGTCAAAGTACGATTTCTCGGTACAATACATTTGTTGATATAGTTACGAACGTACATTCTAGGAATAGACAAGATAGAATACAACAACATGGCGTCGCCGTCAGAGAGCTCAAGTTACCGCTACTATAACAGTACGGAGCGCGTTCATTCGCGAACAATGGAGGACTGGCTCAAGTATAGCTTGGCTTTGGACTACAGGAGTAATGGTATGTAGGTTTTTTTTGTGGTTTGGAAATCATCAAATAACTTCCCCCGCTCTGGGGGGACCG
Organism: Ochropleura leucogaster; assembly: GCA_958449745.1. Classification (NCBI taxonomy): domain Eukaryota; kingdom Metazoa; phylum Arthropoda; class Insecta; order Lepidoptera; family Noctuidae; genus Ochropleura; species Ochropleura leucogaster. The sequence continues at coordinate 16,849,522 of OY288216.1, forward strand.
GGGGGGAGGGTCAGACTTGTACTGACTAAAACCTACCCATGTTCCTTTTATTGCCCTTGCCGTTTTGAGGCCGGGGTATCTCTTTCGAACAACCCGCAACCTGGGCAGGCGGTGGCCCTGGCAGACCCCTCTGCTATGGTACGTAGGTTTAGGTATGGATTCGTTTCTAATTTCGTAGATGAAAATTCAGGCGACCAGTTCAGTTTGGGAGAATCACTAAACTGTACAAAGAGTGTAAAAGGACCCCTAATTAAGCCGAAAGGCACTTTGTTCTCTCTGTTTTTCGATCTGAGACTAATCCTACTTTTTTTAAAAGTTCGTGTTGCGCTGGTGTTGCTGTTGTCCTAATTGGTAACATTTCTATCAAGACGTTTGGGGTTGAATCTCTTGGACTGGTGTGGTCCTTGTGCTGATAGCCTTTTTAAGGAGATTTCGAAACCTTTAGAGTTTTTATCTATATCATTTAGTTTTTGTTAAGAAATAAAGGTTTTAAGTAAAATGATCACCTTTGATTTTGACCTATTAACAATTCAATGCATATATGCACAATGTTTTGAGTGCATTATAAAAAGTTTTACTGTAAAACTTAAACATGTGCGTTGATCTACAGTACCAAATTTTCCTTAGGTTCAGATGCACATGGCCGCCCTACGCATTCCCGATCCTGGGACGACAACACCGACTCTCTAGACAACCACAAGCGACACATCAAGGCCCTCTTCGACCTCTGCATCAAGCTGGGCGTGAAGTACTGGACCGCCTTCGACTCCGACCTGGTCCCGCACACCGACAGCTGGGAGGAGAATAAAGCTCATTGGGATGAGGTTACGGAGTACATACAGGAGCTGACGCAGAGGTACCATTTGAAGTTACTGTGGATAGCGCCTGATCTACATTCACATCCCAGGTAAGATTTAAAAAATCTGGTTACAAATAAGAACTTTAATTGGACGTAGTTACACGATAAGGATCCAATCCACAAAACTACCAAAATTGAGTTAACTATACCAAAGAGACCGTAAAGGTCGATATTTTCGGTCAGCAAAAAGATCCCAGTGAAATACGAACACATGACATTGTTATAAACACGAGGTACCAGTCCACATGTATGGCGGGCGTTTATTATGAATCCACTGAAAAAATCCAATCCTCATGGATCATTAGTGAGAAACAATATTTATTGGTAATAGTATAAAATAAGTAATCTTAAAAGAGATCCAATTCACTTGGATCCTTTCTGATAATTATTGTTACTTCAAAAACCGATACATAGCGAATATATGAATAAAACTTTTTTAGTGAATTTCTAGTTCATTTATTGGTTTTTATACATATTATTACATTTTCAAATATTGAAAATGTAATAATATGTATAAAAACCAATAAAAAAACATTTAAAAATATAAAAATAGTAGCCCACCGGTATCGGGAACAGGATCCAAGCTACCGGCGGTCAGGGCCCCAGAGAAAGGAACCTCCTAACAATACGAGCCGTGTTCAGGAGTACCGCTTTCTGTATCAAGCCCTTGATCCAGCTGCCTAACGAGAGCCTTCTCAGGTGTTGGTCGAGGCTCTTAGCAATTAAGCCATTGGCTGTAACGACTATCGGCACAATGATCGCTGAGTCCACGTCCCACATGTCGACAACCTCGCGAGCCAAGTCAATATACTTGATTTGCTTATCTTTCTCGGCTTTCACGAGGTTCTCATCATGCGGGACTGTTATGTCAACAATCATTGCGCGCCGCTCTGATCGATCCACCACCACTATATCAGGCTTGTTGGCAACAATAGTCCTGTCAGTGATGATGGAGCGATCCCAGTACAATGTGATATTGCCATGTTCAAGAACTGGGTCGGGCTCATACCTGTAGTACGGCACTTCCGATTCCACAAGGTTGTATTTTAGAGCAAGTTGCTGATGGATAATCCTGGCTACAAGGTTGTGTCTATGCAAGTACTCTCCGTTAGCTAGACGAGAACAACCGGAGATAATGTGTATTGATTCTCCCGGACGGTGGCATGCCCGACATATGTCAACCGTGCCGTCCTTCACATGAATCTCGTAGTTATTCGTCATCATAACTTCATCCATAATTGCACAGACAAAACCTTCGGTTTCTCCAAAGAGGTCCCCGGAACGTAGCCAGGTTACGGACGCTGATTGATCTACATCGGGTCCATGTAGGGTCCGGAAAAAGCGTCCGTGAAGCTTCTTACTCTACCATAACCTACGGTCGTTAGTGTCAAGCACTACAGGTTTTACTTTTTTAGTGAATTATTAGTAGTTTTATTTATTTTTCAAGATTAAGTTAACAATTCATGACGTGGTTCCTTATTGCGAAACATCATTTTATGCTGGCTTTATTGAGAATACAATTTATCAAAAAGGATCCAAACCCATATTTTCTTGAATAATATTTGAAATATCAAATTAAACTTAGTAAATTTTATTTAAAGTTAAAATATAAATAGTTTTCCTTATAATTTCAATAAAACCAACAAATTTACAGCACTGCATCATAGAAGAATTCCGATGCAAACTTTAAAATTCAATATCTCAAAACTAGCTTAATGTGGATTGGATCCTTATCGTGTAACTACGTCCAATTGTGACTGTAATCGAGTTGACAAGGCCTATAATACATAATATGTTATAAATGTGAAATGGACTTAAGTATCTTGTGGTTAATTATGTAAAGTTGTAGGCGAAAATAAAATTTGTAAGAAAGCATTATACTTACCTACTTTTTCAAAAACCCAGAAACCCGTAAACTGGAAACAATAACGAACTTACAAATACCGACTTCCATGTGTGAACTGGTTATATTCAATACATAGATAAACTTTCTATTCTAGATACGTATCAGGCGCATTTACAAGCAACGACGCAACCACATTCATCCAAGCTGCAACACAAATAAAACGATGCCTAGAAGTGTCACAACGTTTGAACGCAGAATGCTTCCTAATATGGCCGTACCGAGAAGGTTACCACACTCCATTCCAAACTGACGTCACAAGAGAAATAAAACTATTCGCCAAAGTACTAAAACTAACAGCTGAATACAAGGACAGACTGAATTATAGATGCCAACTACTAATAATGCCATATTATAATAATAACTACCACAATAGGAACTTTTGCGGAGGCTGGCAACACAATCAGTTGCGGGAAACGGATCTGGTACATACCTATATGTGGGATGTTACCAGTTGCCTGTATTTGCTAAAGAATTATAACTTGGATCGATATTACAAGGTTTCTGTGCAGCCTGGACATCATATGTATATGGCTAACGTGTAAGTAATAATTTCGTTATAAAACAAATTCACAATACATGCATTACAACAAGCAAGTGTTCCAGAAAACGGCCTTCCCTTATCTATAATAAATATAAATATATATAATACTTGTTTGTAAAGTGTATGGTCGCTGGGGTACTTTATTTAGGGGGCGCGCCTGATGCAACAATTTGCTCTACTTCTGGGAAATTAGCGATAAAAAAAACTGCCCAGAAGGGCTACTATGACATCTTATAGCAATTATTTTTCCACTGAGTGAAAGAGATGGTGCTAGACACCCTGTATAGCTCTGTCTCTTTCCCTCAGCGGAATAAGAATTGCTTTAAGAGGTCATAGTAGGGCTACAGTCCTGGAAACTAACTTGCGACTCCTTGATTGCCAGCTCAACGAGGATTAAATTGTACAGTTTCTGTAATTATTGGTGACTTTCAGATACAATATGCTCGGTGGTGTGACAGTGACAAATGACTGTAACCATTACGACACCAAAACTCTCACCCTGATGATGAAATGCATCGTGGATCAGGTATACAGTTACTTATTTTTACAACTTGAAAAGTTTTATTCACGATTTAAAATGAGAAAGGTAAGGCAGAAATAAGTTTTTTCAAAGGGAATGAGGTAAACGCCTCGAAAAAAAAACAAACTGGCCGAATGATGACAGATAGAGGATGTGTAGAGCCACCTCTTTCCCACAATGGAATAAGATTAGAATAATACTACTCTTAAGAGTCACCATAGGACACTTCCTATTGAATGTCTTCTCAGTCATTGGTTCTGGATCCAGCGCTTGCGCAAATATATTACTAGCTTTTGCCCGTGGCTTCGCACGCGTTAAATTCGGGGTAACACAGTTCGCCTTTCCTGATTTGCAGGTACCGGCTACCGGTAGTTTTTGCCCTAGCGCCTTATTTATTGTAATAGCAAAGCAAAATTTTCCCTCTTCCTCACTTAAAAAAATTGCCTATGTCCGTCTCCAGGGTCTCAACTATCTCTCTACCATAATTCATCAAAATCAGTTTAGCCATTTAGACGTGAAGACGTAACACACATACAAAGTCACTTTCGCTTTTATAATATTAGTAAGCCCACGAAGTTTTAATTAATTCACTCACTAAGAGTGAATCAATTAAAACTTCGTCTTAATTTTGAGCCATGAAAATCGGAAAAGATCTTGGTAATTTCCGTCTACACTACCGTTAAAAAAAACTTGTCTTCTCAGGGTACAGTGCCTCCTGGCGGTATAAACCTGAAGCTGACTCCTCGGCGAGACAGCGACCTGCGCGAGCTCACGACGGCCTACGTCAAGTATATCGACACTGTGGCTAAGGCGCTGCGGCTGGCGTGCACCGTCATCGCGGAACAGATTTTGTCGAAACATCTGCAGGTGAGACAAAAGTGATTTAAGCTCTAGCGTTCAAAAAGTTAAAAGCCAATTTCGAATCAATAAGGATACAGCCACGTCCAATATGTATGCAAGAAGCAATTTTTAAAAGTGATTTTCTTCGTCTGTTTGTTTTGCAGCAACGATATTTAACGTACTACAGCGGGTTCGGTTCCCGAATCATCAGCAGCGACGTCACCATGGAGGAATGTGAAGAATACTTTAAGTAAGGAAACTGTTTTACAAAATCTATTTTTATTCACAGAACGACACAGGACTCCCGGGTGTTTTGTAACAATTGATGTTACAGATAGTGCCGCATTGCTGTACGTTTTTTTTTTATTTAAACATGATCTACCCATTATTTTAGATGAAGCGTCTGTCTGTCTGACCTCTCCAACCCAGTTAGTACTATATCCCTTGGTACTGCTTTATAAACATAAAAGATTTGATATTGAAAAGCCCAAACGAATATTAGAACTGCAGTGGAAACTAAACTTACGTAACTTTAATGCTAATGCTTAATTAGCATTAAAGTTACTTTTCCGAAATCATAAAAAATTGGTACGAAATTGTAAAATGTGTATATATTTTTACAGGAAGAACCCACCGCACGGTGACGTGCCGTCATCGAAGTACGAACACTTGGATGTGGTGTTCCACAGGCACTTGGATGCCTGCGACCATATATGATATATTACCTAGTTCCTACAATAAGTTATAAGGCGTCTGTCTCATAGCCGGCGAGGAGCGGTGTTCTGTCGATAGTTTCCTGGTCGAAGAGCCTTCTAGCAACTTCTACAAGCCTTCCGCCTACGTAAGGCGGTGCCCGTGGTAGCTGTGCGGTGCGGGAAGGGGGGGGGGGGGTCGACAATAAAGGTTATATCCATCCATCAGTGTTGAATCGCATTTTGTCTTATCAAGCTCAGCGACCTAAGGCACCGTCCTAGTTAAGCGATAGGCTTGTAGTTATAAGTTAATGCAAAAAGTCTCGATAAAATCAAAATTGATTCATTTTAAAATGTTTCTCTAAATCACTTGCTATTCTTCATGGCAGGCTGATAAATTAGACATCGAATTTTATTAAAATACGTATTTAAATGACCTTAAAGTGGCGGCACATCCTTACATATTAACTTTTTACGGGGAAAAATGTTAAATGTGACAGCAGAGGAGAGGCCTAAGATCGCCTGGATGATACGGGGAACTTTCAAACCATTATTTTGTAATGCTTTTTGGCACTTAATTCGAGTATTTACGACGCATATTACGACGACATTATTTTTCATATCATCCGGTCTCAGCTGATGGTGTTAGTATTACTTTGATAGTATGGTCAAAGAAGAAGTTGACCTTCGTGACAGATTATGACCCACTCACTCTCAAGGCTAGGGATTGTGTCCCACCTGTAGCAATATCTGTTTCTATCGGAAATCATAATAAAACAATGAATAAATTATTTCAATCTGTTTTATTTCATTTGCATCTTTATCAGATTATTCATTTTTTGTATTTTTCACGTAATATTCACAGCGACTTATATCTATACAATAGCTAGATACAAATGATGTATTTGTATATTGTACACACGATTGTGCAATTATGTATAATTTTGTAAATATTTTTGTATTTTGAGATATATTTCTTTGACTATTTGAACGCTAACAACTTTTCAGAAAAAGAAAATGAAGACGCAAAGAGGTTCCTAAATGCATAGTTATGTGTTAAATAAAAAATATTATTTTTTATATAGTTTTATCACAATATATGTCACAGAATATTTATAGGAAGACCGTTAACAGTTGTTAGTCGTTTAAATAGTCATATAGGTTGGAAGCATGTCAGCATTTTGTTATTACAATATGTTTTGTATTGACGACAATTAGTCACTTGTAAGCGTTTAAATTCGAGTTGAATATTAATTTATTGAACAGAAGCCGACATCGACTTTTTGTTTTTCCAAGTAAATACTTGGCTTTTATTACAATAATTATAAATTAAAAAAAAAAAACGAGTATAACCCTCGATTCTTCTCACAGGCAAAACAACCATTACATTACGTTAATAAGGACTAAAAGCTCGGTGTTGCCAACGACGAAAAATAAAATTAAGCACATTCATTACTAACTAAAACTTATAACTAAGCACAGTACACGAATACTGTCAAATAAATATTAAAATTACGTTAAAATAATATCATAATTGTTTTCATTTCACGTAGCGAGGTTTCTAAAAAAATGCCAATTCCTCATATATATACAAATAAAAAAGTTTTTCGTACATATTTCATAGAAAAACCGCAAAAATAATCTAATACTGAAGAAAGAAAATGGCAGTAAATAACTACAAAAGTTAGGAATGAAACTTAGTCTGAATAATCTAGACAAAAAGTCTCTTGGATCTACGAATTCTGTTTTATACAGTACATTGGCGCGGAGTTTTCACAAAACCCTGATAAAATATTTCGCATTATTTATTCACCTTAAAAATATTGTAAAATAACCTCCCGTTTTGGATAAAAAATATTTTATTTGAAAATGTTGAAATTTTTATGATAACTATGATATTGCAAGAAAATATATTATGCTAGAATGACCACTATTAAAAAGACAAAATGCATGATGACTAAATGATACAAACACATTGATCACTAAACTGATTTACAGTTAAATTAACATAGAATTCATTTGAGAAGAAAGAAATGTGCGCGGCGATTTGTGTTTCATATTTTTTTTTTATATTTCATAAGAAAGCACATTATGAAAATTCTACACATTTATACGAATAATAACAATAAAATTACATCGATAAATTCATTACGTCAATGATACATTTAATAAGTAATTACAATTTAAATTCAAAGCAAGAATTTGATGTTACATGAATATATTTATAGTGTTTATAAAAAAGGGGAATACAAACTAGCCAGTTTATGTTTAATTCTCGTGTCATAGGAGCGATCCATTTACCATTAATTGGTACAGGGTCGGATTCAGGGCTGTGACGAGAATTTCATGACGAAAAACCCTTTGCCCGACCCTGTGCCGCTGACACTAGCAAGCAGTATTATTCCTTTCTAATTAACACTTTCACTCAGTATAATTCGATTTAGTATACCAGTCTAAATATCAGCCGATTGGGCAAGTTACTATGGAAGTATGATTTAAGACTTATCATTACGCTTTTTTGGTACATGCGACTGACTTGGTCAAAGTTGTTAAATTTATCTTCCATTTTGGAAAATACTTCACACGGGAAAGAGATGCAACAATGAAACCGAATGAGATAGCATTAGTCGCAGAACAATGACATATTGATTGCTTCCTACATTACGTTTTAGTTCGTTCTAGGAACTACTCTTTGGCGACGCGATATTTTGTGACTTTAGCTTGCCGCAGCTGTGACTAAACAGTGCGTTTGCGCACGTGCCTTTTAATATAATATTAAGGTTAATTGTTGGACATGGGTTATGCTGTATTGAGCAGTCTGAAGTATGTTATTAAACGACTGGATGTCTCTGAAGTATAATTTTACTTATTACCTAAAGCAACCCTAATGGGCTGGAAATTATGGTGACAGCGACACCGACATTCGATGACTTTATAGATAGAGTAATTGTTGAGTTTTTGTGCGCTGTTCTTTCGGGCTTCGGGATTTGTCGGCTCAAGTGGCTAGCATATCCAACTTTTACCCAAAACTCTGAGCACAAAGTGGACATTTCAGAATCTACCATTGACTGAACAACTGAACTTAAACCGACACCACTTCAAATACACCAGATGTTCATAGTGGGAGACACTTGTGGGTTTCTGAATAGGAACTGCACGGTGTTTTAAGGGGTGACGTCCTCAGGTGGATGTGGGGTGGGGAGGGGGGGTTGCTAGCAACTTGATGGCAGTTGCAGAGAATTCAATGGCAAGTGGTAGTCCAAAGACAAAGAAGATGATGTTCGAGAGCATCCCATGTCCAAAATAACTACGTATTAATAAGATACATTATGTCAATAGTGTTGCTAGAAGCTGGAGATCTACTTAGTACATTAGTATGGACTAGATAGTGATACAATCGCTTACTTTACGTCTTTAGTTCCTCCGTGTTACTGGTATTAAGTTACGAATATTAATGTTATTGACGTCGTATATCTTCACTCTAGAAAACATTTGACAAATAATGGCGAAATAACTAACTGGATACTGTTGAGCCAATACGAGTAGCATATGCTGAAAGATTTTAGCAGTAATGTAAACGAAAACATATGCTCTTATTCACGCATCATACCCGTGAACCACCAGCGGCGGGGGGGGGGGGGGGGGGCGGAAGGCTCGCTCAACGGATTGCCCCCCCCTCACCGCCGACAGATTTATTCATCGGCGGGCGAACCGCGCGTTATATTTATATCAGATTATAATAATTTGTAAATATCTGTAGTAAATTCAATTATTTCCGTCGAGCACTTAACTTAATATCCTCAACCCTCTTTTTCACTAGGTATGTCATTTCATCATTATTCGTGTGAATGGAGAGTGATTGAAGCTATTTAAGATGCGCTTATGTATGTGTGCGTATTTACAAAGTGCGTCTACTTAGACACAAGTGTTTAGTGAGAAATATAGACGCAAAAACTTCAACGTTACCATAGATTCAGATCCACACAGTATTTAATTTTTTGTCGGTTCTTAAGGGTTGTGCCTCATCTATTAGCACAGGATCGCACTGTTTAATGTTCCTAGGGGCATGGCAAATTTCTAGATGAGGTGCAACCCTAAATAAATACAGCTGTTTCATAATTATGTAAAAGTCAATACATCCTTGGATAATATGTAAGGAAAAGCTGATTGATTGAAACGGGTCTAAAATTAATTATGTACAGTCAACAAACAAAATAAGTTCGAAAAATAAGCTTTCTTAGAAACCGAAGTATTTCTATTATATATATATTTTTTAAATATAATTTTTGTACTCTATCACAATGTTATTGTTGTTTCTAGGCAAAGCTGAAGTTTAAATATATAAATTATGTTATTGAATTTAATTTTGGAACTGGTTACTTATTTTAATTGTTGACTGTACATAATTAATTTTAGAGCCATACCCGTGTACTTAATTTCATGTCTCAACAGTTTAGGCGTCAAAGTCCTTTTGCTTTTATACTCTACGTGTATTTAAATATTCAAAAAATGTTCGTTGGTGGCAGTGTTCGCTATACCCCTACCTATTGGACGGGAGTACACTTGAGGTACTAAAAACTAGTCCACTACTTCCATAGCAAGATGCCGCACTTACATACAATTGTAAACATTACGATTATTAAATAAATACGGAGGCAGTCCACGACAATATTCACTAGTATTAGTAGACACGGATTGGTTAACAAATGGAGGCATACATAGACACTTGATACGTGATGACCTATCAGAATGACCCGTGTGACATGACACTAGCTATTATCCAAATATAAGCGATCATTTCATCCTGCGGTTTGTCAAGGGACTGACCAGATTAATCGATGAGGTAGAGCTCAAGTCTGTTAAAAAGCTTTATGTCCATGAAATAAAAGGGTAAAATACGTCTTTTCGGAGGACGCGACTCGCGGAGGATTAGTGGCTTTTATTACAAGGTCATAAAGCTGTTTTTGATTTGGTGGGATGGCTCTCGGATGTTTTCACAAACCTTGAATTACGTAGACCTCCATTTGTTTACTACTCTGTGTATTATTTTTGCCGAATTTTATTTAATTTTTATACAAATAGTTAAGTGTATTTTCTACACGAATTTCGCAAGCTTATGAAGCCCCTTATACCTCAGATGTTAATCGTCTCTAATGTGGCTTTAAGAGTACTTTATAAATAAAATATCACTTAACTAGATTGTTTTTTGTGGGGCATATATGGGTCTTTAGTGGCATCAATGAATGAAGGAAACCATTTTATAAAAATAAATCTTAACATTTAAGATTTTACAAAGACAAAAATAGAGTGATCGTGGTTGTAAAACCACGTCAGATCGAATATCTATAAATCATAGAAATATTCGTTAAAATTAACAAAGAAATCATTCTTTATAATTTGGTACCACAGACTCGACAGTTAAAATAACTTCGCAATACCACCATCAGTGCAGACGATTAACTCTTAGGGCGTCTTCACAAGGCGTTAATCCAGCGTACACGCTACGTAAACGCGACGATAACGCCGCATCAAAGTGTAGAAGATAACACAAAACAACGCATACCTCTATCAAACAGATGTACAACGTTATACTAAGCTGCATTTACGCGACAACTACGCGGCGTTTACGTAGATTCTACGCACCATATACGTCGGACATTCGGCCTGTGCGAAGACACTGCGTAGTCCAGATACACGCGGGTGGCAGCTCACTCGTCTTCAGCGGGTTCGGTGCCGAAGTAGCGGTCGCCGAAGTTCCCTATACCTGGCAGGACGTAGAACTTCTCATTGATCTCCGGGTCTAACGCTGACGTTACTATTTTTACCTATGAACAAAGATTAATGTGAATGTCTAGTTATTCTGTATGGCTTCATCGTCTTAGATAATCTAAGTGAAGACTAACTATTGACGCTGGTAACAAACAAAATTAAAATCTAAATATTTGCACGTAGGCCGCCATTTATAAAACGTCGGGATACAAGTGCACGGTTCAGGTTGGCCGTTTCCTATGGAGAAGAACCGGCAAGAAACTCCATGGTTACTCTTTTAAAATCATTTGGTTTTACAATGTTGTTGTTACAGCGTTTGTACTTAAATATGGAAGGACAGTGTAGGCCCGACAATAAGTCAGAGCTTACTTTACAAAACGTGAAATAATAAACGTTGCTGCGTAATTTGATACGTCAATTGTTATTAGCGACTACAAAACAAAGTGACTGCTTCGTTCGTATTGGTGGCAATCGAGACCGCTAAGGATGAGGTTCCAGGTTCGATTTTCGGGTTAGGATTTTTTTTTGTAGCAGACGGCTGCGTCCCGTCAAGTAAGCCTTAGTCGTGATTATACAGACGTCAAGAACTACGCTTTGTCATACTTTCCCTAGTCATTCAATAACCCTAAATCAGTGTTACCTGAGGGAAAGCATAGGCGATGGAATGCACCCCGATCTCAGCCATCAACAGCGACACAAGACTAATATTCTCTTCAGGCACGTCGTGGTCGAGCAGCACGCGGATGGCCATGATGGCGGCGGCTCCCGTCGCTACGGTGGCGTCCATGAGGATCACGCGGTAGTCCTTTATGTCTTTTGGGAGACGGAGATAGTATAGCTGAAACAGGCAATTATATTTTTTTTGAATTAATTGAATATTTGACTTTAATTTATTTGTATACTAATTTATCCTTACTTAATATTATAAAAGCGAAAGTGAGTTTTTTTATTTGTTTGTTACCTCTTCACGCTTTAATGGCTGAACCGATTTTGATGAATTTTGGTACAGAGATAGTTGGGAACTAGGAGACGGACATAGGCTTTTTTTTAAAGTGGGATATGAGGCGTACAAAATATTTGACAATACATTATAAATAACTAGCTATTGCCAGCGGCTTCGCTCGTGTTAAATTCGGTATAACACAGTACCTGCTACCTGCAGTTTTTGCCCTAGCGCCTTATTGGTTTGTAATAGCAACGCTAAGTTTTTCCTTTTCTTCCCTCTTTGATTTGAAATCAAATCACTTATTTCAATTAGACCATTACGTGCACTTTTGAATGTCAAGAAACAAAATGAATCTACAGTACCGGTGATAAGGCATAATAACTTGTGAAAGTACTGTAGTTGCCTAAAAAGTTGTTGAAAAGATAGTTCTCTTACCTCTGGTTCATCAGTCTGTTGGTTGGTCTGTATGAGTATCTTGCCGATGCGGATGTCCTTACAGATGTCGCAGACGGCTTGCTCCATGGTCTCGCCGGCGCGCAAGATGGACACGCCACAGATCTTCTCCACGTCGCATTTACGACCTTAACGATATAAAAATAAAGACTTTTATTCAAATCAAATCAAAATCAAATCAAATCATTTATTTCAATTAGACCATTACAGGCACTTTTGAATGTCAAGAAACAAAATGAATCTACAGTCCCGGTCACAAGGCATAATAACTTGTGAAAGTACTGCAGTTGCCCATTCCAAAGCGTTGATCTCTATGGAGAAGAATGGGCAAGAAACTCCATGGACACTCTTTTAAATTCTAATATTTTTACAAAATAGTATTTACATCATTCGTGTTGAGATTATACAAATATGTGAGAACAATGTAGAAAGACGTGCACAGTAAGAGCGTCCAGAGTAAATAAAAAACAAAATTCAATTTAAATCTAAATAAATTAAAAATGACCGTGGTAGTTAAAAAATGACCAGTCCCAACTGACAGCGCCCGTTCACGAACATGACGTATGGATCAGCCCCATTCAGCTCGACCATTTTGAAGGGAGCTAAATGACCCGACACACCCGCCACCATCAGCGAGACATTTAAGTGAGCATGACACTATTAACCACCAGGGCTTCGTCAAGTCAATGATAATACATAGCACTCACATATGGGCTTAATAATTATACAATACTAGAGAATTGATTCTATACATTGCAAAGATAGTCTTACAATCTTCTGCAGCTTCCACTATAGCTTCGGATACTTATTAATGAGTTTACCCCTATGCTTGAGGAGCAGGACCAGCATTGAGCCAAGCATTTTTATCATCAATATAATCCCCCAACTTATAATATGCTTGCCTACATAGTGTGCGTTTAATACAAGATTTAAATTTCGTTTCATTCAGTTGAAGAATGTGGGGAGGTATTTTATTGTAGCATTTCAAACAGTACCCCATGAAAGATGAGTCTACTTTAGCTAACCTGAAACCTGGTTGAACTAATTGGTCCCTATTTCTAGTATTATAATTGTGTCTGTCACCTCTTTTACTAAAAAGATGCGTTTTTCCTGACATACATGATGTTTTCATAAATATATTGACAAGGTACTGTCATGATGTTAATATCCTTAAACTGTTCCCTTAAAGAATCTCGCCTACGTAGGTTATATATGGCTCTAATGGCTCTTTTCTGCAGAATAAATATAGACTCGATGTCTGCAGCCCGTCCCCAAAGTAAAATACCGTATGACATTATACTATGAAAATAACTAAAATAGACTAGTCTCGCGGTATCAACATCAGTAAACTGACGGATTTTTCTAACAGCATATGCTGCTGAACTAAGGCGTCCTGCAAGAGATGTTATATGCGGACCCCATTGTAGCTTTGAATCGAGTGTTATTCCCAAGAAAACAGTTTTTTCGACGAATTCTAGTTTCTCTTGATTCAATACTATGTCACACTCACTGTTTTTGACATTTGGTAGAGCAAATCTTATACACTTCGTTTTTTTCCCATTTAATACTAAATTATTAGCCGTAAACCAATTATGTACCTGCATTAGGGCATTATTTACGTCGTCAAGATTTGTGGCACGTCTGTTTATCTTAAATATTAAAGAGGTATCGTCAGCAAATAACACCATTTGTGGTTGGTTTTTAAACAAATGGGGTAGATCATTTATATATACTAAAAAGAGGAAGGGACCTAATATCGATCCTTGTGGTACACCCATCTTTACATTTAAACCCATTGAATTGACACCATTTATTTGTACTTGCTGCTGTCTATCATTTAAATACGATTTAACTAAACTAAGGGCAAGTTTCCCTAGGCCGTAATGTTCAAGTTTTAAGAGAAGGGTGTCGTGGTTCACGCAATCAAATGCTTTTGAGAGGTCACAAAAGATCCCTATGGCATCCTGTGCCTCTTCCCACGCAGTAAATATGTGTTTTAATAGGGTGACACCGGCGTCAGTGGTACAACGTCCTTTGGTGAAACCATACTGCTTTTCATGTAATATTTTATTGGTGTTAAAGTGGTTGAGCATTTGGTTAAGCATTACCTTTTCAAACACCTTGCTGAAAACCGGCAAAACGGATACGGGTCTATAATTATTGGTGTCTTTACTGTCCCCAGATTTGAACAGTGGTATTACCTTGCTGTATTTCATAAGGTCCGGGAAGACTCCTTGGTCCACACACAAATTAAATATAATTCAATTCGAATTCATAAGGCGATATTCACGAAGAAGATTGATTGCAATTGAACCAATTTGTTTGGTGTTTTAACTTCTTTACAAACAGAACTGTTAACTATAATCTGCAATCAGTGGTGGCCGAAGGAAGAAAAATTTCTGTTTATTAACCTTAAAAATCAGTTCTAGATTAAGTAAGGTTTTTTTTTGAAATTCTTTACTTTTTCAACGAAATTGTCGCATATATATGACAAG
Source organism: Ochropleura leucogaster (assembly GCA_958449745.1). Classification (NCBI taxonomy): domain Eukaryota; kingdom Metazoa; phylum Arthropoda; class Insecta; order Lepidoptera; family Noctuidae; genus Ochropleura; species Ochropleura leucogaster. The sequence goes on from OY288216.1 coordinate 16,864,543, forward strand.
TAGGCGCGTGCTCTGGAACTTAACGACACAAATATGTGACAAAAGCGCTTGTTAGAAAACTTTGGTTTCGGTCAAAACTTCGACTCATTTGGTCAGAGATTTGCAATAAGTGCAATTAGATGATCCAGGCTCTTGATGCTCATTTTACTCTATTCCGATCGTGTGGAGGATGATCCCAGTTTTGGCACACCCACTAATACTCTATCTATTATATCTCTTTAGTTATAGTTGTTTCACGATTGTTTTTTTGTTTGGGAGAGTTGATGAGAAATACCAAATAACTGCTCCCGCTCTGGGCGGAGCAGGCGGGAGTGCCAGGCTTTTACTGACTTAAACAGACCCTTCCTCTGTTCCTTCTATTACTCTTTATGTTCCGGGGCCGCGGAAAACCCGAAACCCCATTGTGTTGACCATAGACATCCCACTCGATCTTGTTTTTTTTTTCATTGATTGGCTTTGTCCATTTGTCATAGTTACTCCTTGTTTAAATAAAAAATCTAACATATCCGAGGTAGCAGCTCGAAATTGTTTGTACCCCACAAACAATTTCGAGCTGAAGGAAATGGAACTGAAGGTGACAATCTCTAGCTCACCGTCCATCCGTCGATTGACGACAGGCCGTGTCGACGGCGCGTTCGTGTTTCACGCGCGCCTCAAAGAGATGTCAGCAAAGCAGAGGGGCGACAGAGCCTCCGCCTGCCGGGGTGAAGGGTTCGGAGAAAGAGATACCGCGGCCTCGGAACGTAAAGGGCAACAGAAGGAACATGGGTGGGTTTTAGTCAGCAAAAATCTGACATGCCCCGCTCCGCCTAGAACGGGGGAAGTCATTTGATGATTTCCCTCCCGAAAAAAAAGGTGACCCTCCCTGGAAGCAACCCTTACCTTTGTAAGAGAATCCTTGTGGGGTGTCCACGATGTGGTCGGAGTATGGCAGCAGAGACAGCGCGAACTCTATGACGAGCCGCATGAGCCTCTTGGAGTAGAAGATGAACTCGTCCCGGGGCGTGTCCTTGTTGCGGATGAACGTGTGGAGACCTTGCACCTGGAAGATGTCTTGACTGTCATACTATCTCTTATTGTTGGCATGACAGAACAATTTATATTTCCGTCGTCTCTCGTATAGAACTAGAACCTTACTATATAATATAATAAAAACGAATGTTTGTGAGGATGGATGGGGATGTATAGATGTTTGTTACTCATTCACGTCAAAACGTCTGAATGGATCTTGATGAAATTTGGCACACGTAGATTATGGTCTCGAATAACACATCGGATACGATCACGCGGGCGAAGCCGCGGGCGCCAGCTACTCATTAATATTGTTTACAATTGCGAGTTTTTGGTACAACTTCACATTCAACAGTGTTGCCTAGTTACAGCCATTTGAGGGAAACTTTTCTACATTTCGATAGTAGAAACATAAAATGTCATAAGGAACATTTTATTTTTATAAAACGTTGCCCCACGCTAAGTATTTCTCTTGTATCGTGGTTGCGCTTACAAACGTTTAAACTCACATACACAAAAAGCCAGACCCAGAACAACATTGACCATACTATGGCACTTTCAAAAACTTGTTTCTTTATTTCAGACAGAAATTAAAAAAAAAACTTTTCTCGTCGAAAACACTAAAAGGACGGAAAATAAATTTACTTCCGGAAGTCTGTGAATTTTGTTTGAATCATAGTTTTTTTTTGCCACCGACTTTTACGGACGGAAATTTTATTTCGGTTTTTTTTTTGGCAAAAAAACTTTTTTATTTCAGCTTTTTTAAATGTGGTATGATGATATCGCATACAAATTCTTATCGAGTATTCATTTTTCATTGCTACTAAGACATATTAACATATCGTCCATTTACACAAGAAGAAAATTTATGTATTATAGAAGCTAACTCATAAATTACCCAAGAAATATAAAAATAATTTTAATAATCCGCCCACAAGCGCGTACAAAAATACAGTCGAATTGAGAAACCTCCTCCATTTGTAGAAGTCGGTTAAATATAAAGATGAAGCAAAGGATTTGACATACCTGAGGAGTTTCCTTGAGTACGAAGAGTGAGTCTGGCACGGGCTGGCCGATGTGCGCGATCGCTAACTTTTCACGCACTTTGAAGCCGCGCTGGAACAAAATATTTACGATTATCGAGTTTTGTCCTAAGCTAGGGAGTTCTGTAGATGAACAGTATTAACTTCAGGACATTAACTTGAGACTAAGATAATTATACTAATATTATGTTGGAGGAGCTCGTGGCTGAATAAAAACAGCCGCTCGGATCAATCTTTAGGTTAAGTAGCGCTTGCCTAGGTTGGTCTGTGGATGGGTGATCACTCGTTACCTATCAAGTTTCCGCCGTGCGTCGAAAAGCACGTTAAGTTTTTGATCCCGACTGTCAATAATTGTACATCTTTGAGGGTCGTTACAGGTAGTCAGTGCCCCGCAAGTTTTTTTTTTGGGGATGGAAATCATCAAATAACTTCCCCGCTCTGGCGGAGCGGGGTGGGGGGAGTGCCAGGCTTTTACTGACTAAAACCCACCTATGTTCCTTCTATTGCCCTTTACGTTTCGGGGCCGCGGTATCTCATTCGAACAACCCGCGACCCCGGGCCCCGAATGTCTGACAACTAGTCTTAGCAAGGGGTATCGTATTACCCAGTACTAACTGGGTTGTGGGGGTCAAATAGGCAGTCGCTCCATGTAAAATAATGGTATTCAGCTGCAATTAATAAATAAAATAAATAAATATCTTGGGACAACTCACACACGGCTATCTGATCCCAAGCTAAGCAGAGCTTGTGTTATGGTAACCAGACAACTGATATACATACTTATATAATTTATAAATACTGACTTTATATTTTTTTTTTTGAGGAGCTCGTGGCTAAATAATATCAGCCGCTCAGGTCGATCTTTAGGTTAAGCCGCGCTTGCCTAGGTTGGTCTGTGGATGGGTGACCACCCGTTACATACCGAGTTTCCTCCGTGCCTCGGAAAGCACGTTAAGCCGTTGGTCCCGGCTGTCATTTGTAGATCTTTGACAGTCGTTACAGGTAGTCAGTGTCCCGAAAGTCTGACAACCAGTCTTACCAAGGGGTATAGTATTACCCAGTATTAGCTGGGTTGTGGAGGTCAGATAGGCAGTCGCTCCATGTAAAATACTGATATTCAGCTGCATCCGGTTAGACTGGAAGCCGACCCCAACATAGTTGGGAAAAGGCTAGGCAGATGATGATAATTTATAAATACATACATATTATAGATAAATCACACCCAGACACAGAACAAACAATCATGCTCATCACACAAAGTTTGTCCTGGGTGGGAATCGAACCCACGACCTCCGGCTCAGCAGTTAAGGCCCTTAACCACTAGACCAACAGGCCCGTCTATTAATTAATACATTTAAGTACACTTGCAACTGTTACAGTGCCGTGTTGCAGCAACTCACCAGCTGCAGTTGTTTGTGAACGTGTTGCACTATGAGGTGTATGGCCACTTTGTTCTCTCCGCCGCGCGGCACGATGATGTCGGCGTGCGCCATGCACGGCGCGATGTAGCTCTGGTACGCGGGCTTCACGTGGGTCATGTACTGTTTCAGTACGCCTTCCAATTCGCGCCCGCGTTGGACTATGTCCCTATGGATGGGAAAATAAAATGTTATTATAATGTTCTAGAATCAAGACTAAAACCCACCCATGTTCCTTCTATCCCTTTATGTTCCGGGGTATCTCTTTAGAACATCTCGCAACCCCGTGAAGGGTTGGCTAGCACCCGGCTAAACGAACCGTGATATTATAGATCCAAGGTTATTATAATGTTCTAGTATCAAGACGATTGGAAAAGGTACTGCCTTAAATAATATAAGACTGTTATTTTCGAAAACTGTGGAGTTTAGGTTACTTCGTGTAGGGAAGAATACTTAATCAAGACCCTAACTCAAGAAGACGCTTCGGTTTGGTTCGAAAGAGATTCCGCAGCCCCGGAACACAAAAGAAAGAACATGGATGGGTCTGGTAGTCCCTTCCGCACCGGCCCAGTCAAAATTCAATGATTTTAGTTTTTGGAACGAAGTTCCTTATCGCACGTTGCAAAACCGCAAAATTAAGACCAAAAGTTGTAGGGACACTTTTTGCTATAGTTGTGTCGTGTTTCTCTCTCTATTATAGAAAGCAAGCCAGTTATTTTCGTTTCGACTTTCTATTTCACATTGACAGTGTGGTGTCGCGACGATTATTTTTGTTGAGTGAATACAGGTTTTTTGTACATAATAAATAATAACTTCGTTCTACCCCGGTGTCCCTTGACACCTCTTAAGTTTTTTGTATGTTATTCATTTATTCCGTTTAAACTTCAACTACGTATTCTACACTTAGTTGGCTTGCAACCGACTAAATGGACCGTAATATTATATTTTTACAGATAGTTTTGGATATAGATTTTTTATTTTATATATTTTTGTAATAATCACTATGTTGTCATTTTTACCCAAAGGTTGACTGGTAGAGAATGCCTTATATAGCATTAAGTCCGCCTATGTACCACTATTGTAAATGAACTTTAAATAAATAAATAAAATATTTATAGATATTGCTGTAAAATAACGGATTCACAAGATAGATAAAGTTTTGTTCCATCAATTATTTGCTGGTGACACCTGACTCGATAAAGCATACCGGTAATGCTTACTATCCTTGGCAACCTGCCACTACGGCAGTAATTAATTATAACTACCATGAAATACTATGATAATTTAATGATATGAGTCCAGTGTGTTACAGTTACATAAATATGGCTGAATTGCTTCCGAATCCCTACTTTTTTAACCTCAATTAAAAGGACCTACCGTTTTATGTAGATAGTAAATCTTTAAATAACTTCTCCGCTCTGGTTGGAGCGGGGGGGGGGAGCGTCTGACTTGTACTGACTAAAACCCACACATGTATGTATCTCTTTCGAAAAACCCGCAACCCCGGCAGAATGGACCTACTCTTGACCTCAATCTTGTTTAGACGGAGATGAGGTCAACGATGTAACGAGCTAACCTAAAAGAAGATTATTAACTTGTCTATTACTGAATCGTAATGTTCAGTTAAAAGAACAGCCTTAAGAGTATCCGATAATATTTTTAAAATTTTATTATTTACTTTTTAGAAAATCATAATTTTCCTGCCTTATCTTATTTTATTTATGGTCGGCGCAACACGTTTTCTTCTTCCATGCCTATTCTATCAGACATCACGGTATTATTTACTCCTTTCTCCTACATATCATTCACTAGCTGTTCCCCACGGTTTCAACCGCGCTGCTCAGCACCTGTTGGTCGTAGCGTGATGTTATATAGCCTATAGCCTTCCTCAAGAAATGGACTATCCAACACTAAAAGAATTTTCCAATTCCAACCAGTAGTCCCTGAGATTAGCGCGTTCAAACAAACAAACAAACTCTTCAGCTTTATAATATTAGTATAGATTACACAAACCGTCCATCTTTTCTTTGGCCTTCGTCTTTGCCTCTCCATCTATCAACATTCACATCTATCACTCTTTTAGTCACATGCGCTGCGCATTTACTTTTTAGAATATAACACGGTAAAAGTAGTGATTTTGATAATAATACTTAATCCGAATAACATAATGGCAGTACGCACAAAATCATTTGAAATCTTTTCGAGGTTAAACGAAAAACAATACCTTTTGTTATTACAAAATTCGACATACTTAATTAAGTTTAATTACTGTAAGAAAAATTTATAACAACATACCAAAAAAATTAAGAGATATCCTCTAATAAAAAAAAAAAACTAAGGTTGCATAAATGGCTTGTAGACAATACGGTATTACACCCATTTTTAATAAAAAGTATCTCATTTTGTTCCTAGAGTCCTAGTAAACCACCAAAAAAAAAAAAACAAAAAAAAATATTCAATCGATAAGTGCCATAAAACTGCATTTCAATTTTACAATTTCTGTTTTCGCGCGTAAAATCACAAAAATGCTTGACGCCATGTTACTCTGTGGTCATGACGTCGGTTGGTCATGTAAACAAATGTGCTATTATTAGTCTTTCTGTTTAGTTGTATTTTTCACTATAGTTTAAAGTATTATTATATGGTAGTATTTATTTCTTCCATGGTAGTATTATTATTATTTCAATAAAAATAAAAATGTAAAGTTTTATAATACAAAAATAGTAATAGTTGCTCAGTTGACAATTGTCAATTTTTGTAAACATGACCATATGACGTAATAATCATGGCGGACACTGTTTCGCTTAGTAAAACAACAGACTAAAAAAGATAACTTTGAAATCAATTTTAAAATTTATTTAAGTACTTAGTTATTTTATTAACTAAATTTAACATTTTTCGACTGCTTGTTGCCTAAGCTATCTGAATTGTATATTTTTAGAATTTATTTCATATAGAGTAAAATACCCTATTGTTCTTATAGTGTAAAGGAATTTCCTGATAAAAAGGTGACCTATGGTAAGTTTTTTTTTTAGTGTTTTTTCAATGTGTTCTGTGTTGTTTTTTTTTATTGCTCGTTTACTTATATTATTGTTAAGATTAAGTATGTTTCATAATAACATGCTCTGATATTTGTATGCCATTATATGGTTAAACATTTAAGTTCGCAATACTATAATTATAAGACTCTATGTACAGACGCCTGCATATCAAGCTAATGCAATCTGTCAGATTTCTTTGATAGATTTTCGACTTTATTTCTAAAGTATTAAGTTCAACTTAGGATTAGCTTGACCTGCTAGCGTCTGTACCATGTTTTTACACAAATAAATTATTCTTATTCTCAAGTCAAGTTCACCTCCTCAGTCTCCTAGCGAGCCGTATGTCCGCGTCAGTGTCCACGAACACCTTCATGTCCAGCATCTTGGTGACCTCTGCGTTGTAGAACGCCAGGATACCCTCAAAGATGATCACGTTAGCGCCGTACATCGTTTTCTGTGAACAAGGTGCACTGTGATACAACACTGAGGTTATTTTTTTTAGTAATTTGTACATGTAATTGTTTGGTGTGTGTGGGGGGGGGGGGGTGATATAAATTTTTGTGAATTTTTAAGTAAAAAACTTACCAAACCAAATGTGACAGTAAAACCGATGATGACCCTTTTTCAGCTCTTTTGTTTATTACATTACATCCTTTGTAAGCAACACACATTTTGCTTAAAACTGCGGTTTATTAACATCTTGGCAAACATTTAAACAGCGACTCAAATACAGTGCACAGTATACCGCCAAAGTCAAAGTCAAAGTCAAAGTAATTTATTTGTCAAAAACATGGTGTGGAGGATGGTACATACAATAATGGAAAGTTCAACATGTTTCACCATTACTAGGTATACAAATATTGGGTATGTCATTTAAAATTAATTTATACTACTTAATACAGATTGCGATTGAAAAATACTATGTCATACACTTTACTCCTAATTATTTTAAGATACTATATTGATTGGCATTCATTAATTTTCAGTTCTAGTCAATTTCATAATTTCATTAGATAATTAATTTAATTAATACATTTTATTATGTCACCATTGGGTTATAATCATTAAAAAGTTTTTGTAAAGTCATTCTTGTCATTAAAAAAATCATTTAAGTTATAATAGCATTTCTCTAACAACCACTCACGTAATGTTATTCTAAATAGTCTTAGTAATCGAATCTCCCTTATACGTTTTGGTATTTTGTTAAAGACCCGTATTGCCATCATGCTACAGTTTTTTTGATACAAGGAACTTTTGCAGCAAGCTGTTCTAAGCATTGTTGGATCCCTACTAGAGTACAATTTTTTTTCTCCAAAAGTTTCGAATAACTCTGGGTGTTCTTTAACAAATACACCCATTTGCATAATATACAGGTTAGTGAGAGTTAGCAATCCAAGTCTCTTAAATAGTGGACGGCACGATTCTAAAGGTCCAATGCCACATATTGCCCTTACACATTTTTTCTGAACAAGAAACACTTTATTTATATTTGTAGAGTTTCCCCAAATCAAAAGACCATATCTGAGAACGGAAGCGACATATCCGTGATATGCCGTTACGGCCGCTTTTTCGCTAGCAATTCGTCTTAATTTCTTTAATGCGAATACGAATTTATTAATTTTACTACATACTAGATCTATATGACCCTTCCAGTTGCAGTGCTGATCGATCAATATTCCGAGAAATCTATATTGATCGGTTGGCTCAATGAGCTGCCCATCGGCTCTTACGTCATATACAATTTTCTCGGAATTATTAAACCTAAAAGTCATAAATTTAGTTTTTGCAATATTGGCACATAGTTTATTATTGTTAAGCCACTCCAAGATAGAATTTGCAGCCGTGTTAAGTGCACCATTATGAGTACTGGCAGTGGTTTTTTGCTCGTGAGTTATAATTAATGAGATATCATCAGCAAAAAGAATGCACTGATGGTTTATTGCATAAGGCAAGTCGTTTATATACAGTAAAAATAAAGGCGGACCCAATATACTCCCTTGGGGCACACCAGAACTACTATTTTTATATGTTGACTTATATGTTTTCAAATAATTAGCATTATCTAAAGAGCTTATCTCAACGCATTGAGTTCGATTTGTCAAATAACTATTTAACCAATTCAAGGCTGGTCCTCGAATACCTAGTTTTTCACATTTATTAATCAGTCGGTTGTGATTCACACAGTCAAAAGCTTTGGACATGTCGAAAAAAATTACAGATACTGGTATGCGTTTGTCAATTTTAGCTAAAATTTTACTCACTAGCCCATAGGCTGCCAACGTCGTTGACTTGCTCTTTTGAAATCCGAATTGTTCTTCTCGAATTACTTTAAACTTGTTTAAATAGTCACTTAGTCGTCTGTTCATTACTTTCTCGAATATTTTGGAAAATATCGGTATAAGTGCAATGGGTCGGTAATTGTCTATTTGCATTTTATCATTTTTTTTATGCAGAGGACGAACAATAGACTTTTTGAGAATATCCGGAAACACGCCTTGTTCAAAAGATAGATTTATCAGTTCTTGTAGAACAGGAGATAATATTTCTGCACATGTTTTAACGACATGAGTACATATACCATCATAACCCACAGATGCGGTATTATTTAGTGTTAATATCGTTTTAAGCACTTCTTCCGAGCTACAAGGGCGAAGGAACATACTATGATTAAGTGTAGGCAATTCGTTTTTTTTCAATTGATTATTAGTCGTGATTTGATTTGTATTCTTAGTGACCTCAATGAAAAAATCGCTAAATGCTTCTACAATTTCTTCAGGTTTATTTAAACGTTTACCTTTTATATCGATTTCGTTTATTGTATTATAGGTTCGGGAAGAGTCAGAATTGTGTTTAATTACTTGCCAGGCGGCCTTGCATTTATTTTTGGCACTGTTTATATATTTAAGATTATATTTTCTTTGGGCTGTAATTATACATTTCTTAAGAATTGAGCTGTATTTTTTAACTTTATTCAGAAGTTTATCATTTTTCCTTTGTTTAAAATATTTGTACCTTAGTTTACGTTTTTGTTGACTTGATATTCTTACACCTTTGCTTATCCATCTGGGGGCTGAAATGTTGGCTTGTATTTTTTTCCGTTCCAGTGGGAAACAGAGATTATAAAATAATGTGAATTCACTATGGAAATTATTGAATGCTTTATTTATATCGTTTTTATCAATAATATCTTGCCATCCGATACAGGAAATGTATTCTTTGAACTTTGAAATATTCTCTACGCTGTAATTTCTAGAGGTAACGAACCAATGTTTAAGTCTCAAATGCTTATCCGCCACTGGTATTTCTATAGTTTGTCCAGTATTGTGATCAGAGAGATAGAGATCATGCACATGTCCTGTAGCATCCGGAATATTGCTTATAATATGATCTATGCAAGAATTTTCCCGTGTTGGTTTCGTTATGTGTAATATGAGATTATAATTAGTAGTAATGTCATGAAATTGTCTAGTTATATTATTATTTTTTAATGTGTCAATATTAAGGTCACCAGTTATAATAATTTTTTTGTTATGTTTTTTCGACAGGCTATATAGTAATAAGTCTAGTTTGTCAAAGAATATTTTAATATTACTATTTGGAATTCGATATAAACATATAATAATAAATTGGTATGAGGGCAGGTAGGTACCGCAACATTCAAATGATTTCTCAGATGATAAGGTCTTACAAATAGGTAACTCTTTAGATTCAATATTTTTCCTCAGAAGGATACATACACCTCCACGTTTTTCTTTATGTCGAGTGAATGACGCATCTAATTTAAAGTCTTTAAATAAGATATTGCTTTCATTACCTGCTTTTACAAACGTTTCTGACAGGCATATGACATCAACATATATATTTTTATTGGTCTCGAAATGATCCAAGCATAGGTCTATGTTTTCAATTTTATTTAATAGCCCTGCTATGTTTTGGTGAAATACTGTAAACGTTTTGTTTCTAATCGGCTCGAAAAAACGTTTTATTTTCAGGTCGTAATGAACTTAGAGACGTTTTGCATTTTTTTGCCATATTTGGAAAGGCTGAAATTGGGAAATAATCAGATATGGACTTTTGAGTAAGAGTTTTCACTTTTTTAACATTCTCTTTAACGAACAACATTTTGGGCCTATTAAAATAACTAGGAATAGTGGTTTGGATTAAAGATTTCATGTTAATCTCACTTTCAGGGACTGTGGATTGACGTATACATATTCTATTAATAAAATTTATTTTATAGTACCTGTAATCTACAATCTTGCTTATTTTTTCACACATATCGTGCAAATAATGAGTATGAGAAGCGTAAGTGGTGTACATAGGTATAAAGTCACATTTAGGGTTTAATCTACAGATGTTTGCAATTGCGTTATTAAGTTTTGAAGTACTGATATAATTATTGTTATAGATACCTAGCACGATTACATTATGATTTTCCAGACGTTTCAATGCCGCCGATAGTTCGTGCAATATTTTTATTGGGTTTGAGTCATTTTCACCAGCACACAATATAACTTGATCGGATTCTGAGTTTGTATTAAGGGTGAAACAATTTTTAAGAGCTTCTTGCGTATTTGCGAAAGGCTTTGAAATCCCAGTAATAACGTAGTTTTCATATTTCGTATCTTGTCTGTATTCTATTAAATTTGATGCCAAACCTGAGCATTGTTGCGTTCCAATAATATATAATTTTGGTTTCTTCGACATTTCTTCAGTTTCTACGTTTTTACTCTGGGGTTGGGTATTTATCACAGTTTTATTTTCGATCATATTAGACTGACTAGGATCGCTCGTTGCTCTTAAGTTATTATATGTAGATGAGTTCTTAAGTTCCGTAGGTAGGTCAGAAGCCCTTTCTTCGGTGAGTGATAAGTCAATAATGCTATCGTTATATATTGATGATCTAGGTCTTTTGTGAACGTTCTTTGGAGATTTCCCCACGCTGGTTGCTTTGAAACATATTGTTTTTAAGTATTTTATCGTACTGTCTTTCTTTTCGAGTGCTTTTTCCAGGGAATCGTTTAAAATTAGTAATTCATCAATTTCCTTGTGGGCACTGGCTAATTGGGTTCTTAGGTTATTTATTTCTTGGTGAAGCTCGTCGTTGTCATTGAACTCCGTTGATAAGTCAGGCAAGCTTCTAGCTCTGTTGTCCGAATGTGTTGTCATGAATGAATGATTCATTGATTCGTCCGAGGTTCTTCTTTGCTTTGTTCGCATAGTAACATTGTTGAGCGTATCCATTTTATACACCAAACCGTATTCTTTAAATAAACAATATTTTTTAAATCCACAAAAACTGAAGTTGAAGTAAAGCTGGGCTCGAACTCGTGACACCCGTCACACAGGTAAACCGCAACCGCTGCCTTCACCAATGCGCCACTTGAACGTTAACTACTATGGTTGAATTTTGTCACTGCTTTTCCAAAACATTAGATTTTAAATATTAAAAGACGGTAGAAGTTTGACGTTTTTAATATTTTTGTGAGATTGACTCATCCATTCCACAATTTTTGCACTGTTTAAGATTTATTTAATTTGGCACTGATTTTACACTTTTCTGGCGTATTATGGTAATTGAGTTACATGTAGTGGTAAGTTTATGGAAGCATTTGGTGTTATGGGCACTTTGTTATTGTTCTTGTTTAATTACACTGCACTGAGTCATTTGGTTTTATTTACGTTCTTTTCACAAATTTAGGTCCAAGTGGGCTTGAACAACACTTTCACTTTGTCGTCCCCTTAGAAACTTCTCATTGCACATAACATTAGGTAGAATTTTACAATATTTCTATTTTTAGGAGAATATTAATAGCGGAGCTGTCTGCACTGTGTGTTCACCAAGTGGCGCCACCCGTACTCAGTCCCTATTAAGCATGTGCTTTATAATTTCTGGATGTATACTATGATCACCAAAATATTTCTCAGACATTAAGCTGTTAATCACTTATTACAAGTCCAAAAAAAAAAACAGGAACAACAACAGACTTCGGAACCTTTTCATAGTGCATGTAAATTTGACGACACGGTTGGCGCAGTGGTTGAGGGATCGACTGCTGCGCTACGTGTCACGGTTTCGATTCCCGCACGGAACAAATATTTGTATGACATGCAGATGGTTGTTTCGGGTCTGGCTGTTTGTGCATGTGAGTTTATATGTTTGTAAACGCACCCACAATACAGGAGAAATTGCTAGTGTGAGGCACCGTTTTAAAAAAAAGAAAGAAATATATTAATGTGTTCGAATTTGTTATTATACGTTGTTGCCATTTGCTGAATAGGTGATGAACTGTTGTGGGAACTGCGTTACACGGTATATTGTTCAGGTCGATACAGTCAAAAATGATAAAGTTTGAATCTAGTGACATAGATATGAGCTGAGCCAGTTTGGTCATCTTATGATCATGATGTCTAGTCTACAAGCCACACATACTCACAGTCCTGTTCTCCCTCGAGTGCGTCACGTAGTTGTAGATGGGCACCTCAACCTTCTTGCCCTCGCGCAGGCGCTGTAGCACCGAGATCAGCAGCTCGATGTCGAACGCGTCCGGGTGATCGAAGTTGTATTCATTGCGTGTCGCCGCTTGGTGCTGTTTCTCGTTTAGTACCTGGGATTGATGTTTAAAATAAAAAATAATAAATTTGTTCAAGTATACGTAAAACTATGATTTACATTAATCGTCATAGAGGAAAATTAATTCTAACTATAATGTAGACCTGCCTGATCTAGGTTTATGAAAACCTGTGTGTGTTTAGTGTTAGGTTAGCTATTTTGGTCTTTTAATGGCTGTTTAGAAATGTCTACATATTACTATTTCATAGGTGGGCTTAAGTTGGTCAAAAATTTGGAAACGAAAAGACCAGAGCAGCTAAAACCAGATTGTAAATTTAATAATATAGGCTAGTTTCTTACAAGAAAATATTAGTCCGTCTTTTTGAAACGTCACGCGTTGCTGCATTTTTTCGCAACAAATGACGTCACACGTAACTTTAATGAGCTATATCTTTGTCATTTTTGGCCTAATTTACAAATAAAAAAATACATGTTCCTTATTTTTAAATAATCTAAAAGACGGACTGAAAAGAATGTAATTACTTTGACCCTGGAAACTTACCTATTATGTCAGATTTAAAATATGATTTTATAATTATTAAACATAATTAAAATAACTAAACTAAAAGGACATCATTAAACTCCTCATCATTGTCAACTGATGGTACTGACATAATTAAAAAAAAGTAGAACTGTATGCCTTAATTGTAGCTATGATAAATGATGTTTATTTTGCAAGTAGGTTTTCACAAACAATTTTACACGTCATTTTTTTTTTCAAACTAGATGAGGCCGGTGTTTCGTACCCGACTACTCTGAGAAGAAACAGCCGAAACAAAACTCAGAGGTCATAGTGTCTTTTAAAGTCCAGACAAAATAATCTTGGTCAACTTACATGAGGACCATGCAGATAGTGTCTGAAATGGTCTTTTTAAGAAAGCACCACACAGATTGAGTGGACCTGTCCAGTCAGTGCAAGCATTTGTCAGCTAGCAACTGTACACCAAGACTATTACAAACGCTGTTATCGGCCATTTTATCGTTCATAATGAAGTTCATCGACGTGACGTTGTCTTAAATATTTTCCATATCTAAGCTAAAACACAGTTCATTCTGTTTAAAATAACCAGAAGGTCAGAATACAATTGAAAACCACAAAACATGGCACGGTTTTATTTATATACATAATATATTATAAGAAATATGCTCATTATGAAAGATTCGTGACCTTTTCATTGTTTAATTGTTAGGTGCTTAAACATCAAGGCAGGTTTTCGTTCGGTACAAGTGCAGGCTGACAACACATTTTAAAATAAGTATTTCTTGAGGAACTCGTAGCTAAATAATTACCGCCGCTCGGATCTATCTTGCGGCTAAGTCGCGCTTGCTAAGTTTATTTGACGTGGATGTGTGACCACCCATTGTATAACTAAGTTTCCTCCGAGGTTAGAAAAGCAGCCGTTGGTCTTGGCAATCCTTTGTAGATCTTTGACAGTCGTGATGTGACACACATGACAGGTAGGTTAGGGGCCCCGACAGTTTGACAAACAGTCTTACCAAGGAGCATCCTATTACCCACTTATTAACTGGGTTGTGGAAGTCAGATACGCAGCCGTCCATGATAAATATTAGCATTTAGGTCAACCCAGCATGACTGGAAGCCGGCTCCAACATAATTGGGAAAAGATTGATTGGTAGCAAAAGCCCAAGGCATTAAATCAGCCTTTGTACAAATAACGGCACATCAACCTATACAAAACCATTTTAACCTGATCTCTCTACTACGGCGTGCGATGTGTAGTAGAGAGATCAGGTTATAATAGTTTAGAATAGGTGGACCTGCCGTCGTTTGTACAATGTGACGGCACGATTGGTGCAGCGGATGAGCGATCGACTGCTGCGCTACGTGTTGCGGGTTCGATTCCCGCACGGAACAAATATTCGTATGGCCTACAGATAGTTGTTTCGGGTCTGGCTGTTTGTGTATGTGAGTTTAAATGTTTGTAAACGCACGATACAGGAGAAATTCCTAGTGTGGGGCAAAATTAAAAAAAAAGAAGAAAATAGAAAAAAAAAGAGTATTAACAACTAAACAACAACAACTACATGAATAGATAAACTCACTTTGTAGAACGAGTCCATACTGACAATGGTAACCCAAGGTATGTTGAGAGATTCTATGATTTTGGCAGCCACGGTCGTCTTGCCCGAAGCACTGGCGCCACATATACCTTCGAATAAAATACACTGTTATATTCACTGTGTACCTACTGTCGTTAATAAAAAAGGCAATGACTTGTTGAACTTGACGGTCACAGTTTAGTGCACAAAGAGTTAGTTTTATTAATATTTTTTCTCTTCAACATAATGGGCACCAAAATATAGAAGTTGGAGGCGATAGCGACAACGATAAAACGGTTAAAATGTTTCAGTATATCGTTCTGAGTTCGGATTAGTAATCGGTAAATTACGTTACTAGGCACGTAGCATTTTTGAAAAGTATTTATTTCTAAATTAAGCATTACTATTAAAAAAACCGGCCCAATACGAGTCGGTCTGGCGCACCTAGGGTTCCGTACAAACTTGCGATATAAACAGCCATATATTTTGACTGCGTAGACTTATATAGATTATAGAGTTGATTTTGTCACAGCACCAAGGGACCATACATTTGAGTATATGGCTTTAATTTCAACTTGACACCTGCAAAGAGTCCTTACAAGCAGACGGATAATAAAGTGATCCTATAGGTGTTTCTTTTTTTCGTTTTGCGGTACGGAATCCTAAAATTCAGCTGCTCCATACAGTTTGACTATAGAGGGTTTTACAGTTTTGTAAAAAAAACAGCTGCTTCTTTATAATAACCGATAAAAAACTCTATGTGGTTTATTACAATGTACTGAATACGTCGTACCAGTTTTAGCGTCGCTGTCGGTTTGTCTCCACCCTGTATATTGTGAGATGTCATTTGTAATTTAGACTTTAACATTCTACATTTAAAGTTGTTTTTCTTGTCTTCTTTGGGCGCATTCAATATTTCTAGCTTTCAATATCTTAATTACGTTTTTGAACACTGATTATGCTGTTTAAATTAAACGAATGCTAGATTTTCCAACGGCCAATAATATTAAGTGAAGTATGAATGGTTTAATTGTTTTAGAATTCAGACATTGGAAAGAACCTGACAATTGTTTTTCTAGCTTTATCACACCTTCGTCTTGATGACGCACGCAAAAACAAAAGACTTCATTATTCAGACTTCAAAAGTACTTAGTTAATTAAAATCTGGTTCTTTTAACCTGTCAGACAAATGTGTTGCTGGGGAGTTTGTAACGCCACTTCTTCTTCCCAGCTAAAACACTAGGAAGTGGCGAAGGGCAGGCCGTTTTTGTGTGACTGTCTCTTGTAATGTGACGTTCAAAAAGTGCTGATTATCAGCCTAATTTGAATAAATGACTTTTGATTTAGAAACAAATAGCTCAATACAAAATACTGGTACTCACCAATTAGGAAAGGCTCGACCTCCTGTCCTCCGGTACAGTTGTACCAAGGAGGTCTACCGGCAGTGTATATAGTTCTTCTGTCCGCATGTAGTATGCTCTCAGCCGTGGTACGTTTGTTAGGCTGCGACATTGATGTGGTGCGCACGCGACGCGCTCGCGGCGATTTCAGAATGTTTGAGCCTGGAGAAGAAATGTGACGTTATATTTTAAAGTTCAATTTGTGGGTAGAAAAATAAGATAGGACCTTCGGAGCAACGTTATTTAAAAAAAAAATGCTCTATCCGCAAAAAAACAGAGTACTTTTGAAAACATTGAATAATAAACTTGATTTCAGTGGCATAAGATGTAAAGCTGCTCGAACGGCTTCACGGGGCGCTGTAGCGTCAAAACGTACGAGATACGAGAGTGAACTGAATTTTCTGACATACAAAGAAAGTTGCCAAAACTGTGACTTACTGGGTTGTGGAGGTTGGAAAGGCAAGCGCTCCATGTACTGTTGCGTCCGGTTAGACTGGAAACCCAATTGAACTCAAAGCAGTAAACATGCTAGGCAGATAATGATGATGATGACAAAAATTCTGTTGTATCTTTAGTTCTATCATAGTTTTGCAACAAACAGTAAACAGATAAATTAGGAGGCAGCTATTTTTGCAAATCAGCGTCCGTACTTAATAGTATGTTGTGACGGGACTCATTCAATAACAGCAATGAAGTGGTATTTATGTGGTTTAATTGCTCTCAATGCCAAACTAAAACCCAACCCAAATATAATTTTGTTTATCCTTACTAATATTATAAAAGCGAAAGTGAGTTTGTTTGTTTGTTTGTTACCTCTTCACGCTTTAATGGCTAAACCGATTTTGATGAATTTTGGTACAGATATAGTTGGGAACCAGGAGACGGGCATAGGCAAATTTTTATTTAAAAAAAAGTGGGATATAAGGGAGAACGAGGGAAGAAACGGGAAAACTTAGCGTTGCTATTACAAATCAATCAGGCGCAAGAGCAAAAACTGCAGGTCTGCTTGGTGTGTTATACCGAATATAACGCGAGCGAAGCCGCGGGCGAAAGCTAGTAAGTCATATTTTTAAACTCGGCACAACCAATGCTGCACACGTTAGTAGGAACCTTGTACAGACTAAATTACCTAAAGTCTACTTTCAGTAATACAAAACCGCAAAAAAAAATATAAAGGTTTGGTCTTCAACGCTGATGGTAGAAAACTCCAGCAGTGTTATCATACTTATCTATTAAATTAGGCGACGTAATTGCAATGTTTTGCACACTTAATAACGGGGACTCAAGGAAAACCGTCACCTTAGGCAAATATCTACAAACAATTCACTATCGTATCACAGAAAACCTCACACAGAACAACAATTACTTAAAAAAATACTAGGAAAATAACTTCAATAAAATAATGTATTAACTTGTTCCCTGTAACACGGACGAAACACTATTATACACGATGCTCCAACTGCCGAAAGCACAGGTTCATATTGCACACTTAGAAATATGAGCCAATGTACTCCATAAGGTACATAATCGTCTAGCAAGACCTCACCTACACCTAACTTCGTGAATAACATCGTTTCTTCCTGTTTAAGACAAACTGGAAGCTCGAAATATTGAGCTAGCTAGTGTAGTACGAATTTTCATAAGAACAAGAGGTCAATCTATCACTAACGGGTGAACATACATCCTTACTAATCTTATAAAAGCGAAAGTGAGTTTGTTTGTTACGTCTTCTCGCCTAAATGGCCAAACCGATTTTGATGAATTCTGGTGTAGAGACCCTTAGGGACCCTAGAGATGGACATAGGCATTTTTTTCAAAGTGAGGAAAGGGGGAGCATGAGGGAAGAAAAGGGGAGAGTAAAAAAATTTTTTATTCGATCATCACGCGGGTTAATGTTAGCGTTAGCCAAAAGTAACAATGCCACGCGGACGAAGTCGCGGGCGAAAGCTAGTTACCAATAAAATGTATGCACTAAGCAATTATAATAAGGTTCTGTACCTCAAACAGAAAAAAAACAGAACCCATCTCGGGATCGCTTAGAAGTATCGAGTTGAAATTAAAACCATATACTCAAGCTTGTGGTCATTTAGTGCTGTGAAAAACCATCCCTCTAAGTTTACACAGGCAAAAGATTTTGGCCGTTTATGTCACCAGGTTCTAAGAAACCCTTGTTACGAGAGTCTGGCTCGCTCTTGGCAGGGTTTTTTTTTAATACTAATGCTTTCAAAATACTATATTCATGAAAACTTAAAACTTTAATCAATACAGAAATAAATACTTTTAAAGGTTGCCTACATTTTATAGCTTACGACTATACATCACAAGACTTGCGTAGAAAACACTACTTTTAGAACCGTTTAATTATTCAGGTAGAGTTTGGATACAAACCTCCTTGTAACAAGATCAAAACTTTATTATAAGCGCTTCTTCTTCTCCTTTCAGCCAATTACAACACATCAAATTCTCAAATGTGAATTTCCCAAAACGCACCACAGTCCAGCTAATTTAAGTTACAATTCACAACATTTATAAACAAATTTTGCCTAGAGCACGTAACACAGTGTCTTCCTGCCTTCAGCCTAAAGAACTACTAATTCTTTTAATCACTCGTCGAGGTTATTGTTATGGTCGGTCAATGTCGCTTCATCAACTGAATTATGCGTGAAGGTTGTACCAAATGCAAAGATATTATTATAGTAACAATACACGATACGACGCGAACCAAATCGTAATCTTTCTGCAAGAGCCAATTGGTTGGTAGGTACAAATTAAACGTGTTGAACTTGGTGGTTATGTAATACTAGCTGGCACCCGCGGCTTTGCCCACGTGATGAAAAAAAAAGTATCTTATGTGTTATTTCAGACTATAATCTACCTCTGTGCCAAATTTCATCAAGATCCGTTCAGTAGTTTTTTCGTGAAAGAGTATCAAACATACATTCATATTCACAAACTTTCGCATTTATAATATTAAGTAAGATTAAGACATATTTTTTATGACAGTTTTTTGGTAGCCTCTCTGTACCGCCGGATTAAACTAGACTACACTAAGATTCTCATTCATCTAATTTTATTCAACACTATTTTAGTCGCGAGTAAATATAGTCCGATTTAGCTTAACAACCTCTATTTTTGGTGAAAAACATAAATTTCAGAATAGTGTAATTGTGATTTTCTCTAAATTGAGTAACTAAACTATCATTACTGCTGGCAAACTAAAACATAGTTAAATGTGTCACTTTTAGAATAGGAAACTTTGTTTAACATAAATAAAATTTAGTTACTTTAAGAGTACTTTTGGTTTAGTTTGTAACAACAAAATCGAAAGCAAGTGTTTAGAAATCGGCATAAATGTGGCTTTATTAAGAAACACTTTGTATAAAGTTAGTTATATATAATTATATGGTAACTATTTATTTTATAAACTTATTTTTAGGTTCGTTACCTTTAATTTTGGTTTCAAGTAAGTAAATTAAATACGTGTCACTGTGGAGGCCATTCTTATATACTGTTTTTATTTAACGTCTTTTTCCTTATTACATACACAAGTAGTTTCCCCTACAGTATCTGGAAACTATACCATTGTGAGCACAATGCTACCAACTTGTTGTTTAATTAAATTAACAGTTATTAAATAAATTATTAGTAGGTAATGAAATGATAGCTGTGTTCTTGGTGTGTATTGTATTGCGGTATTTTATTGGTAATGTGACAATTCATAGCTAGATTTTTAAACTAGTTATAAGTTCCTGCCGGGGTTGCGGGTTGTTCGTAAGGAATACCGCACCTCCGGAACATAAAGGGCAAAAGAAGAAACATGGGTGTATTAGTCAGTAAGGGTCTGACATTCCCCCGCGCTCCTCTCAGAGAGGAGGAAGTTATTTGTTGATTTCCCATCCGCACAAAAAAAAGACTAGTTTTAGTTACATACACAAACACATATACTTAGATTTTGATACTCTTATGTAAGCTAAACGCTCATCTCAATCTGTACACTTACAGATCCACTTTGTTGGAATATAGCATGTTTTATAACAATTTAGAAGACCATTTTTTTAAAGAGCACCTTGATGTATTCTCCAGCAATTTAATATTAACCAAATGAATACGTCGCACTGTATCGTAAGAAACAATAACATTGCATCAATCACTTATCGTTTTACTAGCTTTCGCCCGCGGCTTCGCTCGCGTTAAATTCGGTATAACACACCAAGCAGACCTGCAGTTTTTGCTCTTGCGCCTGATTGATTTGTAATAGCAACGCTAAGTTTTCCCTTTTCTTCCCTCGTTCTCCCTCATATCCTACTCTTTTTTTAATAAAAATTAGCCTATGTCCGTCTCCTGGTTCCCAACTATCTCTGTACCATAATTCATCAAAATCGGTTTAGCCATTAAAGCGTGAAGAGGTAACAAACAAACTCACTTTCGCTTTTATAATATTAGTAAGGATAGTAAGGATTCACAGTATCGATCACAATCAAGCGTCACACAAACATTGTATTATCAAAACAAAATTAAGAGAACAAGGAATCGTTAGCATTGAGCAACAGGGAAGTTCCATGTCTGTCATGCAGCTTGATAAACTTATCCATTGCAGTTGATAAATGGGACTTGGTAAATCTTCCTCTAATACGGTATTACACGCATTTTTAAAAAGTATCTCATTTTGTTCCTAGACTCCTAGTAAACCACCAAAAAAAAAAAACAAAAAAAAATATTCAATCGAAAAGTGCCATAAAACTGCATTTCAATTTTACAATTTCTATTTTCGCGCGTAAAATCACAAAAACGCTTGACGCCATGTTACTCTGTGGTCATGACGTCGGTTGGTCATGTAAACAAATGTGCTATTATTAGTCTTTCTGTTTAGTTGTATTTTTCACTATAGTTTAAAGTATTATTATATGGTAGTATTTATTTCTTCCATGGTCGTATTACTATTATTTCAATAAAAATTAAAATGTAAAGTTTTATAATACAAAAATAGTAATAGTTGCTCAGTTGACAGTTGTCACTTTTTGTTTGCATGACCATATGACGTAATAATCATGGCGGACACTGTTTCGCTTAGTAAAACAACAGACTAAAAAAGAAAACTTTGAAATCAATTTTAAAATTTATTTAAGTAGTTATTTTATTAACTAAATTTAACATTTTTCGACTGCTTGTTGCCTAAGCTATCTGAATTGTATATTTTTAGAATTTCTTTCATATAGAGTAAAATACCCTATTTTGACTGTTTTTTATTATTATTGTGTTTTTGTACTCATAATTAGCAAAAAGCCCTTGGTCGACATAGACAGAACAACGTCTGTCGGCGCAGCTATGTGTTGTATGTATTTTAGAGAAACTGTAATTTTCTCCGAACATAACTCTGTGACTGCTACTGAGAAATTCCTGATGGAAATTCTAATTGCCCGACCCGGAAATCGAATCCAAGACCATCACGCTCGGCAGTCGCGCTTGCGACCACCAGACTAAGGAGGCAGTCAACAATGATCATTTTTCTCACCTGGAGCATAATTATGCCCTTGTTATGGGACAAAGTCAGAAAGACGATGATTACTTGAAGTCACCGTTATGCGTCAGCGCAACATGGTTTTTTAATTCACACATGTCAACCGCAACGCTTCACGCACACAAGTACTATTTCAATTACATGTATTTTATCCATTTTCATCACATACCGATAAAAAAAACTAGACAATACTCCCTTTAAAACCCCTTCTAATGCGCCAATTTGTACTTTATCCAATTATTTCACTTTACACATAAACCCCAAAGCTATCTTTAGCACAATTTCAAAGAAAGCAACTAAGCATGAGTCATTTCTACTAATTTCGTTTACTCAGAACATATCCCTATGCATTTTACACTAAAACCGTACTGAAATCCCAGAATCGGAATGAGATCAAGTATCAACATCAATCGCTCGCATAACAGTAGAACGGAAAACTAGGGAACATCACCTTGTGTCTTGTATACGCGACCAACAACTGAAGTCCCTATTACCAACATTCACACAAGTCTTTTTACGCGAAGATTTAAACCGTAAGATTTGCCTTTACCATACTTGGCTAATTTTAAACTATAATGATACTGAAAAAATGCTTATAACAACCTAAAAATACAATCACATACTCAACTTAGGCACCAGACTCCCATAATACCTATATACTTACTTGAATAAGAACAATGAAAAAAAAAGGCTTTTGGCAAAAAGTGTTCACAAGACAAGCTCACACAATCGAACATGAAACGATAATATGATTTTCAGTATAAGTGAGAGAGACAATTCAATTCTAATGCCATCGTCAACAAAATATAAACACGGTCATATTTGACACGGGTATAGTCACATCGCGTCGGTACGTACAGGTTGGGGAACAGGTGCAGACACCTCAATCAGCATAATATTCTGACAGATCCAGCTCCTTTTAAGGCGAATCGATGGATATAAATCGTTGCTTTTATACGACTAAGCTTCGTCAAAGTTCGTACAAGTTTTACAGTACACAATAATGTGACCTGCGCAAATAGGACGGCGTAGGAGTCACGTGTACTCAGCTGCGTGCAAGAAAACGTGAATGAAAATCATTGCATTCTTAACGCGGGGCGTTTGTTTACCGAGACGTTAAATAGGTAGGTGCCCCACCAGCTAGCGGAACGGATTTATAATAGAACGGAATTATCCACGTCGTGGAAATGGTGATATTGTAATCTATTGTTTTAAATCATAAGTTATTTACTCATTTATTTAACTTAGGTACAGGAGTGACTAGTTCTTGGAAAATAAAGTGTGCCATGTCTCGCAATGAGGCATTGAATAAAATAAAAACTTGAGAGGTCAAGGGACACTCGGATGGAAAGAAGTTATGTACAAAAAACCTAAACACTTAACAAAAATAATCGTCGCGACACCACACTGTTCAGTGCGAAATAGAAAGACGAAACGCTTGGCTTGCTTTCTATGAGAGAGAGAGAGAGAGAGAGAGAGAGAGAGAGAGAGAGAGAGAGAGAGAGACAGAGAAACACGCGCACAATGTTCCTGATTTCAGTTATCATTTCAGCGATACCAAAGGACAATTGTAAGTCTGTGTTGCTTCTTACATAAATTATGCACATTTAGAATACAATATTTGAGTTGGCACAGATAACGTCATCCACATTTAAATATTTATACAGTTCAAATCTTATCTACGTAATTTATGAAAATCTTAAATTCTGGAAGCAGAATTAAGTGCAATTTTATTATTTTTATGTATACAAGGTGTAGACGGACCTTTACGACAACCAATCATTCTGTCAACAAACAAGTAACTCTATGCAATAGTTATTTGTTAATAAGTTATTTTTTTGCTGCGATTGATGATTTTGAGTTCCGAGTAAGCGAAGGATTTTATGATTGAATCATGAGCGCTGCGTGGGATTCTAAAGTAGAATCCTGAGTGTGGAGAGAGATTCAAAGAGGTAAGATTCAAATAATAAAAGTGTTCTCACAAACTACTGTCTACGTTTCTATCCTTCATATTTCTTCGCGCAGGCTTGCAGGTAGAAATTTCTTTTGAAATAAGCTGTGCCTTGGGCAACTCGACGGCCTAAACTAATCCTTCTGCCGACTGGACGGTCCCTTCGAGTTGCACACTGCTTACTGTTCATTGAGTGTTTTATTCATCTAAACCACCAAAGATAAACAAGTGTTTTAGTGAACACCACACTTTGGTACATAAATTATTAAATAAATAAAAAAAATTTGCTCTCGTGTAACACACATATCTTTACACTTCCGAGAACACCAAAGGCCTCTGAAGGGGTCAAATAGGGGATAAAAGTTTTGCTTGTCAGGTCGCGATTTTAGTCCTCAAAAACCCACCCACACAGCTCATATAAACAATTACCAGTGTTGCACATGTCCGAGTATTTTGTTCACCATATGCAGTAGAGGTTAAAACAGTCCTCGCTATACAAAGTGCGTCATAATGGGATCAGAGACAATTAGTGTCATGTCTTAATTAGGTGCAGCCGATCGGCAACCTTCGTTCGTTGTTCCGTAATGTGTTTTTGTCGTTGGTTTTTATACGAAGACTAGGTATTGCCTCATAGGTTTAGTGATCGCAACCGCAACTGCTGAGCATGCGGTACGGGGATGATTTCCTGGGTCAGGCTAAGTGTTATTGGGTTTAGCCAATATGAATTATTTGGCAGCCTTGGATCAAACAATTGCGAAGTCACTTAGTTTATCGTTCACAATGAAGGCTTCTTGATGGGTTGGTTTTTTTTCTTCGTAGAGGCGATCGGCGGCGGCCATCTCTCGCGTTCGGCCCTGGTTCAGTCCATGGTCGGAGCGAGAAGGAATGGGAAGCGGTCACCTCCTTCTGCAAAGCAGTCATGCTAGCGAAAGAGGTGGCCGGGCGTAACCCACCCGCCGCGGGAGAAATTTTTGGTTTGCACCCTGTATTTTCATATAATGTTTCTCTAGTACAAATGCGCAGTTGATAAATACCTGTTCGTAAGTGTAGATCATGATTTGTCACTTAGAGAACGCTCGCTAAATGTAGTATTTCACACAATAACACATAAGTGAGACTCCCATGACATCCTTACTTCCTTACTAATATTACAAAGGCGAAAGGGAGTCTGTTTGTTTGTTACGTCTTCACACTTAAACGGCCGAACCGATTTTGATAAATTTTGTTACAGAGATAGTTGAGACCGTGGAGATGGACATAGAATATTTAAAAAAAAAGTGAAAAACGAGGGAGAAGGACGGAAGAAAAGGGCAGAGAAAAAAAATTTTTTTTTCGATATTCACGCGGGTTAAAGTTAGCGTTTGCCTAAAGTAACTATGCCACGCGGACGAAGTCGCGGGCAGAAGCTAGTAACACATAAGTGAGACTTCGATGACATTAAATAAATATACTTGACTAGCTTTCCCCCGCGGCTTCACCCGCGTTAAATTTGGGGTAACACAGTTCCCCTTGCGCCTTATTGATTTGTAATAGCAACGCTAAGTTTTCCCTTTTCTTCACTTTTTCTCCCGCACATCCCACTTTTTTAGGGTTCCGTAGTCAACTAGGAACCCTTATAGTTTCGCCATGTCTGTCTGTCCGTCCGTCCGTCCGTCCGTCCTCGCTTAATCTCTGTGACCGTTAGCGCTAGAAAGCTGAAATTTGGTACCAATATGTATATCAATCACGCCGACAAAGTGGTAAAATAAAAATTAAAAAAACATGTTTTATTAGGGTAGCCACCCTATATGTAAAGAGGGAAGTGATTTTTTTTTTAATTTCAACCCTAACGTGTGATATATTGTTGGAAAGGTATTTAAAAATGAATAGGGGTTTACTAAGATCATTTTTTGATAATGTCAATAATTTCGGAAATAATCGCTCCAAAAGTAAAAAACAATGTGTCCCCCCCTCTAACTTTTGAACCATAAGTCTAAAAAATATGAAAAAAATCTGAAAAGTAGAACTTTATAAGGACTTTCTATGAAAATTATTTTGAACTTGATTGACACAACAGTTTTTGTACAAAAAGACAAAAAGTTGTACAAAATAATTTCTGGACTAAGTTTGTAATATAATCGTATATGCAAGCTTTTTTTGTAACTTTGTTTACATATTTTATTATCCTGAACGTATCTTTTTTCAAACAAAAAAAGAATTATTGAAATCGGTTCTCGCAATCCAAAAATACCACCGAAATTGCACGTCTTTGTATTAATTAGTAACCCAATTCCTCGAGAGATGGCGCTGTAGGTACTTATTACATTGGATCGGGTATTACCGAATTGTTCGGTGGGCCTCATAACTGGGAACACTTATTGTGACGGACGGGAAACTACGGAACCCTACAATGAGCGTGTCCCGACACGCTCTTGGCCGGTTTTTTTTAAATAAAAATTAGCCTATGTCCGTCTCCTGGTTCCCAACTATTTCTGTACCAAAATTCATCAAAATCGGTTTAGCCATTAAAGCGTGAAGAGGTAACAAACAAACAAATAAACAAACAAACAAACTCACTCTCTCTCGCTTTTATAATATTATTTATATATATAATTATATATATAGTAAGGATTAAGTAAGGATAGCTGTTAACGCTGTGGAACAACTGAAAGTTTTTTTTTGCCAGGAGAATTTTTGCAAGAGAGATGGATGAATTAATTAGGGAGTTTGTTCCGCCACTTCATCCCAGCTAAAACACTAGGAACTAGGAAGTGGCGAAGGGTGAACGGTTTGAGGGACTGTCTTGTGTAGTGACGTTCAAAAAGTACTGACCATCAGCTTAGTTTACACGTTTTGTCAGAAAATTACTCGAATCTAGTTTTTTTTTAAGAACTCATTTTGGCTACACTGCCTATATGTACTAATAATAATAATTAATTTTTCGATTGATTTATTGTGAATCTTTTGTGCAAACACATAGCAACTGATACTGTGATAATGGCACGATACAGAATCGGTCACCAGACGATCACGGTCTAACTAAACAGAAAGAATTCATTTATAACCAGTAGGCCTATAGGTACCATGACATCTTAAAGCAGAACTGATTCCACTGAGTGAAAGAGATGGTGCTAGACACCCTGTATAGCTCTGTCCCTTTCCCTCAGCGGAATAAGTTCTGCTTTAACACGTTATGGTAGGATAGCAGGTATCTGCAGTAATGCATGTAACAATACACCATCTCTCTCATTACATCAAGAACATTCTCACGACAAATAAAATAATAAGAAGTTTATAAATAATATATCACATGTATGCAATGACTTTTAAAACAACTAAGGTCAAGAATTGTTACTTGCGTTTTACCAACAAAATTGAACTCTAAGAACAATACTAGAAAGTTTAATTTTGTTTGTAACCCTTACAGATTACTTACAGGAATATTGTTCTCTAAAACCATGCCATAAAGTTCAGTTTTGTTAGTAACCTACCTTCACACAACAATATTTAACTCTATAACGCCGAAGATAAAATTCAATTTCGTTTGTAACTCTTACATACTGAACTTGATCCATGGGTTTGGCCGTAAGTCGAGTAGATGTGAACTTGATGTTCGACCACACAGTCTGTCTGACCTACATGAGCTATCTACATGTGATATAACAATATGATCTTTATTTGTATACGTTAGTGGCACGGTGCAAATAAATAAAAGGGGACTTGTTGCTACTACTCGTTCACCCACCCGTCCCTTGCAAGAGCCAGCCCGCGCTGCTGAGCCAGTAAGTTCAAATCAGTCCACAAACAATATCACTCAGATCCAGCCTGTCCCTTGCTGTCCTCCCTCAGCGACGCCCTAAGCCGAGGCTCGTACCCCACAGGGGGTGCCCTTATTGTGTAGTCCCTTAGTTTGTAAGTTGTTACCCTGGCTGGAGATCTTAATTTTTAAGGCATCCACAGAATTCGCTCGGTTAAGCAGACGACAACCTCCTTGGTTAAACTGCGAGATGCCATTCATAATAAACAACTACTTGTTCATACGTGTTTGGGTCCGACATGATGTGGTCAAATAACAACCGTTTTGCAAATGGCAGCTAGGTTCAGCTCACATTGTGCCGAACTCAATTCACCGCCCGGCACAAGCCGAATGGAAGGTTAACAGCTGTGTTTAGGGAGAGGACGCCATGGAAGAAAGAACATACTGACCATATTGGTAAAGTTCTGCGATGGTTTTAGTAAATAATTGACTTTTTATCTAGGGTTATAATATGTTCGTATTCCAACATTATACACGTACGCGGGTTAACAGTCATTACGCAAATTTTTGCTCAATGTTTATTTTTTGTGGTACATTAACATGTGCGAGCAAACATGGCAATTCAATTAAATGTAGTCTGTCATAAATATAATGTGTTGCTGGGGAGTTTGTTCCGCCATATCTTCTTCCCAGCTAAATCACTAGCAAGTGGCGAAGGGTGGGGATTTTGGAGGATGTTTATTTATGAGAATTTTTAATTCTGTTGCGTCCTATTACCTATATAGATACGTAATAGGACGCACCAGAATTAAAAAAATCCATGTTTAAACGGAAAGTTTTTCTACCGTGCCCACCGGTCATGACTTTAGATACACATTGTAAAAAAAAAAACAAAAGAAAATCTATTTTTCTAGAGAATTCTCCTTTTAACGAACTGTTCGGGCGACTGACCCCTCGCACATCATAGGTTGTTGCCGCGTTTTACACTACAGCATAGACAAAACGCTCTAAATATAGACGACGCGTGAATCAGCTGTTGTACATCATCTGTTGTGTAGTTGTAAACGTCAAATGATGAATGGATTAATATGTATTTCTAACTATTTAATATGAGGGCGTAGGCGAAAATGATTTACCAGTAGCCGAGCATTATACATATATATCTGCCTAAGCAGGTAGATGTCGATCGAAACCGAAACATTGAACACAGGCAATAGGGATAACCATGTCACTTGGGATCGGCGCATTTCCACCGACTTTAAAAAAAAAGGGAGGAAGTTCTTAATTCTGGAAAAGGCATCAGAACTTTTGACTAGGTGAGCCGAATCTTTTGATTGTTTTTTTTTTAAATTTGGTTAAGTTCTGATAATGGCATCCGTGAGAAAACCTTGAAAGTCTTAAATTTTCTTCTAATGTAAATGTAAGAGATGCTAATACCTGTGTCGCATGCCTGATATCGAAAAAAAAGTATCTAATGTGTTATTCCAGACCATAATCTACCTCTGTGCCAAACGCCAAACATCAAGATCCGTTAAGCCGGTTTGACGTGAAAGAGTAACAAACATCCATACATCCATCCATCCATCCTCACAAACATTGGCATTTATAATAATATTTAAATGTAGGATAATCAAGACAAAACCACTTTACAATCCAGTGCATCTTTAAGTCTGTCGACTTTATAAACACGATCTTTCGAAATCTGAGATAACTGACGTAAACGGAATGCCAATACATATTATTTTATTTTACGTAAGACTATTGTTTTCTTTTCAATTCAGGTTGGTGCAGTGATGACGTAATGTAGACCTGTTGCACTCAGAGCCCGACATGCGATGCATTTATTAAGGCTCGGGTTACGAACGAAAACATATCGACACCAGTGGATTCAGAGTCAGTTAATTCTACCAGTGTCTTAATCAATGCAAACTCATATTATGTTTTAACCAGAATATAAAATATTTACAAAAATTTACTTTAAATGTTCGGCCCCTTCTGGGGCCAGTACCGAGCCAGTGGCCCCCGAAGGGGTCCGTACCGAACTATACGGTTAATATGTGGCGACATTTACATATTTTCGCTTCGTGTTGAGGCTGCATTAAGAAACAGTAATATTTATTTAGGGATCCATGTATCAACCTCGCCTTGAGACCTCAGCATCGCCTCGTCCACAGACTATGTCACTGTAACGTATGTCTTAAGCGAAGCGTATATATATTACCCGCGACTACTACTCCGGATTAAAAGCACCCCATGCTCTTCTCCAGCTCCTCATGTATACAGATACAGAGTCATGAAAAGATAATGTTACCTGTAGAAGGAGGTCTGTAAGGCCTCACGTTGGGGACGGTGGTGGGGGAGGCGGGCGCCCTCGTCGAATACTCATCATCATCTAGGAACACCTGCTCGCTCAGCTCCAGGGCGAGTTCTGTGTCACTGTAAACGTTACAGCACTTTAGATAGAGAACCTGGACGTCTCAGGGGTGCGCTCTTGTTGCCGCGGAATCGGCTTGAGCTGTCCAAAAGAGCTTTATCTTTGTAGAAAAGACGGCATTCACCTCGTCACAAGGACGACGTGACACGATACTGCGTCGGGCTTTAAGCTTTTATTGCACGGACAAATCTCTTTAAGACTGACTCAGGCCAATTCCGTCTACCTTAAGCATAACAATGATTAAAATGTGTGAATTGGTTTTCTTTTGCATGAGCTTTAAGGCCAGGACTACACGTAGGCTAATTTAGGAATCGGATGCGGTTCCAATACTTTTTAAAGCTTTTCCTACGAGTCCTTACCCGGTTTTCAGCGTCTAGTCCTAGCCTTTATGCTGACACAAAGATAAGTCTCGGACTATCAGAGTAATGAAATCGATAACAAACAAGTCCTAAGTTTCTTGGCCGTGACCTAAGATCCAAGGTGTGCTAAAGGTTGCATGCCACCGTTTCACCGACCGTTAGCTAGTGTTATAAAATTAATAAACCATTCCAG
The DNA here is from genome assembly GCA_958449745.1 of Ochropleura leucogaster. NCBI lineage: Eukaryota > Metazoa > Arthropoda > Insecta > Lepidoptera > Noctuidae > Ochropleura > Ochropleura leucogaster. The sequence continues at coordinate 16,895,321 of OY288216.1, forward strand.
TGCATACAAATGTGTCGTGTGCCCGTTTTCATTACCACTACACGACACCAAAATGGTTCAGGATTCTTGCTATGAAATCGAATGGGTCTTCCAAAGGCCTCGGAGAGGGTTCAGACACTCATATTTACTTAAGTGACCGATCTTCTGACTGTGGCATATGGTTCAACTTAGATTTAACTTAGGGTTTTAGAAGAAGAGGCTTTCATTCAGATTTTTTTTAGCTCCCTTGGTTTTACTGAAAACGGGCATTATTTGCAAGTGAACGAGATACACATCATACACATTCAGATATTCTAAAAACAATACATGCAGATGATAAATGATTTGACAAAAGTTCATTGACATAATGTTCAATTCAATATTACGCAGATTAGCTTGTATCGTCCCACTTTATCTGCTCTGCTAAATATAGGATAAAAGATAATTCTGATAACCTGAGTATTGCATATTGCGGAGATAAGACTGCAATAGTTGTTGTAACTACTTGTTTTCAATGAAAAATATTATTTTTCTTGTATTTCTTACGTAATTATGAGAGGGCATTGGTGGCCTAGCGTTAAAAACCTCGACTTATGAGTTGCAAAACCCAGCCAGAGGTTGCGGCTTGCCCCGGAACACGAAGGGCAAAAGAAGGAACATTAGATGGGTAGTTTCCAACGCTATACCAAGAGCAGGGGAAGTTTTTTGATATTTTTCCATTCGAAGAAAATAAGCTAGAAACATAACTTTGTATAAGTTTTTGAAACGGTACAACATACTCCGCATTTATGAGAACCAAAAATCGAGCATATGTGACATCTCATCTCATCTGAGAAATGAGGGAAAAAGAGGGAAGAAAATGGAAAACTTAGCTTTGCTATTACAATAAATAAGGCGCAAGGGCAAAAACTACAGGAAGCAGGTACCTGCAAATCAGGAAAGGGGTACTGTGTTACCCCGAATTTAACGTGAGCGAAGGGCAAAAGCTAGTTTAACATAATTAGTTCTAAAATATAAAACAGGGCGTCCATTTTTGGTTTTACCTAAGCAGGTAATAAAGAGGCGGGTGGTCGCATTTTAAAATTGTTTCTTGTGTCAACAAATGTGATTGGCGTAGACTCAACAACATTCGCTTGTACTTTCATAACAAATTGCACGCTATATCAACATTAATTGACTAGTGCAAACTAATGTATCAGTCAGATAGCCGTTATCACTGATGGTAAGACCACGTAAACTGTGTTATCTCTTGCCGGAATTATGTGAGATAACATTTTGATAAGTGAGAGGTGTGTCTGTGTATCCTCTACATCGCTAAATGGACTAACATTAAAATATAGATGATAAAAATATATTTAAAAAGAAACCGCGATAACACACAAACAACGCGCATTTTTTTTATTTATTTACAGAAAATGGGGGCATTTAATTATGCTGATGGTCCATTTAGCCGACCGCCCATTGTGTCACCCTATTTATAAGTTGTATATTGTTATTCTTGTCATTTGTATGGTGTACATAATAAAGAATATTCTATCTAACTATCATAGCCTGGGGAACTAAATATCCTATCCAGTGATATAGGTACTGTATCAACTGTGTGTTTGAACTTATAAGTACCTAATAGGAATACAAAGACAACTGAGGAAAACACAAAGACACTGAAAATCTCATAATTGGCTAAGTGCCAAAAAGATTCACCTGATTTACAAGGAAATCCATTCATTATTTATTCATGTTTTCTCAAAACAATGACAATCTTTAAATACACAGAAGTTATTATATTACAGATAAGACTATCAAATAAGTATTACTTTCTACATATACTGGAAAATGTACTAGGTTTTGTAGGTCAAACAAGCAATCAATTGTGTCATATAATATTAATGTAATATGACTTAGAAAAATGTTTTACAAAGAAAGAAGTATTTGATAGTTTACTTTCCTTAATTTATTTATGACTGTGAGATTCACCAGGCAATACCCAGGTCTGTGTTCAGATAATAATAGATTCAAAATAAGATCAAGGCCTATACATTCAGAGGGGCTTGCCAGAGCCTCTGCCTGCCGGGGTTGCGGGTTGTTCGAAAGAGATACTGCGGCCTCGGAACGTAAAGGGCAATAGAAGAAACATGGGTGGGTTTTAGTCAGTACAAGTCTGACATGCCCCCCCGCTCCACCCAGAGCGGGGGAAGTCATTGGATGATTTCCCACCCGAAAAAAAAAAAAAAAGGCCTATACATTCCATCGGAACAAGGTTCAAATAGGATTTATGGAGAGATAATGTATTTATACTTTATTTATCTATGGTAAAACATTAAGTTTTAGCATAGAGATGCAACCAAAACTCTTGCTTTATTGCAGGTTGCAGCAACCAAGAATCAAGTAATTAACGCCCTAATCTCATTTGTTTTGGAGTGGGTTTTGATACGTTTTTTATTATTGTCTTAGATATCTTTTCAAGCATTTTATATTCAATAAATAAATGATTACCTGCAATTATTGGAAAAATTCCAGTTTAATACATACTTTATTATTATGTAGGTGGGTATGGACTATCATTTTCTTATCATCCATGCATTTACAGTTATCACCAACATTGTTATTAGTGGATATTTATGGTTTTAATAATTTACCACAGCACAGGAAGAAACAGTAACGCAAATATGTAAGTTATTTTATTGTTTTCATATGTATGGCACTGGAGAAGCTTGTATTTATTATTATTTTCAGTGGAAGTACAATCAATATTGCTTACATTATGAAATTTAATTCATCCATAATGCAATAATGACAAATATAAAGGAACCTATCTCTGCTTGTCTAATTTCTTTAGGATGTGATGCTTTTCATTGTAGAAGGGCAAAGCCACAGACATATGCTAGAACACCTTTTTTGGGAAATCCCAGTGTCAGTGCCAGGGATTGTCAGACTTTTACTGACTAAAACCCATCCATGTTCCTTCTTTTGCCCTTTGTGCTCTGACGCAGTAGCCCCAACAGGCTCTCTGAAGCTAGCACATCTTGGGCCAATTCAGTGTTTAGTTTGAGTAATTAAGGCATTATCACCACAACTAAATTTGATTACAAATGTAAGACAAACATTTAACAATTGATTATATTTCATCAAAATCAAAATCAAAATCAAAAGTCATTTATTCAAATTAGGCTGATAATCAGCACTTTTTGAACGTCAGATTACAAGAGACAGTCCCACAAAAACGCCCTGCCCTTCGCCACTTCCTAGTGTTTTAGCTGGGAAGAAGAAGTGGCGGAACAAACTCCCCAGCAACACATCTGTCTGTCAGGTTAGAAGAACCAGATTTTATACAATTCCGATTATCACAATAAATTATAAAGAAAAAAAATAAGAAATAATTCATTCATTGTCACTTGTAAGCTAGCAAACACCAATTATTTATAAAAATAAAAAAATAAAATTACCCAAGTCTAAATAATAAATTCACTAGTCTAACGGGTGTGCCCGCTTACATGTGCAGTGAAGAAGTATCAAGTGATAAACTAGGACCATAGTGCAAAAGAAATAAGCTAAGCATAAAAATGATTTACCAATAACAGTAACAAAAACAATATATATATATATTCAGTCAATGCTCGAGGTCACTAGTTAACCACATGTCAATAAATAAAAACACACAAAATGAAACAAGTAAATAAAGAAAAAAAAAATATAAAATTACATGACGAAGACATGTAACATATCAATAAGCTAATTTGGCGAAAGAACATGAAGAGAAAAAAATAATAATAATAATCGTCTTGAGTTCAACACAGTGACCAACTATGCTTATCGTCTAAATAGTCGTTAATTGAATAGTATGCTTTTAAACAAAGGTTAGATTTTACTTTAGCTTTAAATGCATTAAATGGCAAATCTAGCAAAGAAGAAGGTAGCTTGTTATAAAAAGTTATACCAAGCCCTACAAATGAATTATGAACTTTATGAAGCCGGTGGAAGGGAGCACGTAGTTTATGCTTATTTCTAGTGTTAATGTTGTGAATATCACTGTTTTTACTATATAGATGAATATTTTGCCTAATGTATAAAATGTTGGCCAAGATGAATTGAGAAGCTACAGTGAGAATACCAATCTCTTTAAAAAAATCTCTCAGGGAAACCCGGGCACCTAGCTGGTAAATTGCACGAACCGCTCGCTTCTGCAGAACAAATACATTCTGGATATCAGCGGCTTTGCCCCACAGCAGAATACCATAGGACATGACGCTATGGAAATAACTAAAATAGACCAATCGTGCCGTGTCAACGTCAGTGTATTGTCTAACTTTTCTGACGGCGTATGCGGCCGAACTAAGCCTTCCCGCTAGGCTTGATATATGTGGACCCCATTGTAATTTTGAATCAACTGTTATACCCAGGAACACTGCCGAGTCTACAGTTTTAAGCTTCTCATTGCCAAGGACAATGTTGGGACCAAGATTTCTAACATTGGGTAGAGCGAATTTAATACATTTAGTTTTATTGGCATTAAGAACAAGGTTATTTGACGTGAACCAATCCGTGACCATTGATAGCGCGCTATTGACATCGTTAAAATCTTGTCTATTTCTATCTACTTTAAAAATAAGAGACGTATCATCAGCAAACAGAACAACGTCACAAATACCCTTTAAATTATATGGTAGGTCGTTAATATAAACCAAGAATAAAAATGGACCTAGTATCGAGCCTTGAGGTACACCTAGCAGAACAGGTAGCCCAGAAGATTTCGCGCCATTAACATCTACACATTGAAATCTGTTTTGTAAGTATGAGACTATTACATTTAAGGCTTCATTTTGAACTCCGTAATGATGTAATTTCCGTAAAAGCGTGTCATGGTGAACGCAATCAAAAGCTTTAGAGAGATCGCAGAAAATACCGATTGCATTTTGAGCGTTCTCCCACGCATTAAATATGTGCTTCAGCAAAGCAACACCCGCATCTGTTGTCGAACGACCTTTTGTAAAGCCATATTGATCGTTGTGAAGAAGGTTGTTTAAATTAAAATGTCTCAATAACTGCTTGAGTATTAACTTTTCAAAAATCTTACTAAAGGCAGGTAAAATAGAAATTGGTCTGAAGTTACCCATATCATTTTTATTGCCAGATTTAAAAAGAGGGATAACTTTACTGCTCTTCATAAGGTCAGGGAAAGTACCTAAATCAACGCATTTATTAAAAGTAATAGCTAGATGTGGGGCAACAATGTCGATAATATTACTCAAAAGTTTAATGGAAATGCCCCAATAATCACCTGTGTTTTTCGACTTAAGAGAATTAAAAACATTAACGACATCACGAGGTGTTACATGATCAAAACTAAATACGTGATCACATTTAGGCACGCTAGTTTGCAAAAGAGTTTGAGCTTTAGACGGTGATGAATTTAAGGAGCGAGTCGTAGTTATCGGTATACTGGCAAAATAATTATTAAATGACTCTGCTATGTCCGCTGCTTTGCATCATGTTATGAATCAATTTGATAATATTTAATTCAATTGAAACTGATATTATTGTTTAATCCACCACAGATACTAATCTGCATAGTCCTAATGTAAGTTGACCAAGACATTTGACAATTCTGGATCTAAAAATAGACCTTGTGAGTTTTATTAGCTGTTTCTTTAAAAAGTAGCCAGTTCAAAAGAAAACGACATATAAAAACTAGTTTGTAAAACCTACTTGCACACATACATAAGGGATGAATATTTACAGAATATTGATATTGGCATTCTGTTTTTAATTACTTTGAATAATTAATGTTCAAGAAGGCACCTATTGTTCAACCTGAAATAAGCTGTGACTAACTTGTTCCAACAATAGCATGCTGATGGCACTGTGGCATCACTTCTGCATTGTGCCACCCATAGGATAGAACGGAATTACAATAGAATAAGAGCCTAAGAGGCCACCTTATACTGATTTGTTACCACAGCCTAAAGTAGAGCCCTGTCAGCGCCTTAGTATTCCACATGCGCCTCTAAGAGATGTCAGAAAAGCAAAGGATCCTGCCAGGGCCTCCGCCTGCCGGGGTTGCGGGTTGTTCAAATGAGATACCACAGTCCCGGAACGTAAAGGGCAATAGAAGGAACATGGGTGGGTTTTAGTCAGTACAAATCTTGACTAAAACCCACCCATGTTCCTTATATTGCCCTTTACGTTCCGGGACACTCTGCCCAGAGCGGGGGAAGTTATTTGATAATTTCCCTAAAATAGAAATGCCTAATGTATATATTTATTGCCCAGTTAAGCAGATAACACCCTCATAGGGTGAACTGCAAAATGCCATTCATAAAAAAATGTGTTTAATTAGGAGTTAACACTACTGAACAATCAATCAGTATTACACTTTTATTATTATTATAATTAATTATTTTTCAATTACTTGTGTAAATTCTGATATGCCTAGAAAATAACTCAGAAATTGCTTCACTGATTCTCTCTATGCTGTGATATTTACATCTTTATCAATAACAGTTGTAATTAATATGTTATTTACATTGTTAGTTTAGTTGATTTACTTACCTTTGTGTTGCAGGATGTTTTATTTGTATTTATGTGTCTAAATGTTATTTTATTTAGTGTTTAATATGTTATTTGATATCCAATGTCATAACAAAAAAAATATACCTACTCATAAATTAACAAAAATGTGTCCAAACTAAAAGTTTCAATGTAGATACCTATTTAATATAAATTTAAATTTAATTTATAGGTCAGTTTTATTTGAGACAATGTTTTATAAACATATTTAGTTGAATCAATGATAGCTACTTAAGTTATAATTTGAGTAAAGGTCACCAACTTGTCTAGATAACAATAGTTGTTAAACCACAGATACCATTTTTAGATCAAGGTTATTCAGATTCTAGTTTTAAATTAATTTGCAAAACAAAACGGTGTTTGATGTGTTTTTTCTAGTGTTAGTTTTTAAATCAAGGTAGAGATAGTAATATTTTATCATTCCGATTAGTTTTATCACCCTAAAAGTCTGATAAAATAAATGTAAAAATGATGTTGTACTTATTTACACTTGATTATCATAATGTGAAGGTCATTGCCAGTGTTTATATTTTTTGTTTAGTCAAGATTAGTCAACAAACATACTCAATATGTCACTGGTCATGTGTGCATGTACTAACACTACGAAATAAGCTGTTGGTCACATAATGTGACTGGTAGCACTCAGGTGCAAATGCAACATAATAAAAAACACAGTTCTAAGCACAAATAACATAAAATGCGTGTGTTCACTGCACAGAAGCCGGCGGCTAGTCACACAGACGTCCTAACATCATATTGACAGAATATCTTACGGATTTGGGAAGATCAATGAACCTGACTCCATATCTTGATAGTGCCGAGTGTCGTCGCGCTAGACGGCGTGTGGTTGGGCACGTTCAGTGCCGACCACGTGTTCCCCGACACGATTATTCAGCGAGAAGCGAGCTGCCAATGAACTAAATGATTTTCTAAAAATATCCCAATGCGTGCAGAGGTTATAATGCAACGTTGCGTTCACAACTTTGTGATGGATTATGTTTAGCACAAAAACACGACACGCGAAAACACCTGGTAGACTGCACGATGACTAAGCCAACACTGAAAAACGATTCTTCAACAGCGCATTTTTTTATAACACGGGCCAGCTGTTTAAATAAACAATTCAGAAGGTTAACACACTCGCTTTACCTATCGGAGCTGGCAGAGCTGGGTGTTTCGAATTTATTCAGCTTCCCAGCCATCACTTAGAGTAGCTTGATCTGTTAATTTTATTGTGAAAACTGTGTTAATTTGGTAAAATTCACGACTTGTATGCACACGCAAGTAGATAAATTGACATTAGCTCGTTCAGAAACTACGTCATCAAGTCTCCAACCAATGCGTCATGCGTCGAGTTGTCAAAAATTGTAATCAATAACAAAAAATGACAGTCTTTAAGAAATAAAAACAAGATGTTTATTTGATTTAAGTATAGTTAACAAAAGTTTCATTAACATGCAGAATTTTTTATATTGTAGAATAGATTTCTATTTTTTCATCTAACTGCAATCGGTCTGTTACTCATTTCTGAACGAAAATGGCGTTCCATTACACGTCTTTCAATTCCAAACAACAAGTTCAATCAATATATTTTATCAAAAGGATTTAAGTTTTAGTTAAATAATCTGTTGATTATTCTCGAAAAATAATATAGGCAAACTATTATTTAATAATATTTCGTGGTCTTACTAACTTGTTAGTAGTAATAACTAAAAAAGGATTTTTTTTCTGATAGGCAAGGTGTTTGAGTTGACTGTCGTTGTTTTATAATTAAAGATTACCTATTTATGCAGAAAAAAGTTCAGAACTACTGATACTGAGCTTTGAGTCTGTTTTTTATTCAGACGTCAAGTAAACTGTTATTTAGGTTTGGTATTCTACAATGAACTTACAACATATTGTTCTAACTCCAACGCCTGCCTGTTGGAATAAAGACAATCGTTTCGGAAGTTTTGCTGTTACGATTTGCAAGGCGCACAATAAAACTCGCACTTGTCTTGTTCTAATTACCAGATACAAATTATCCCTAAAGCACTACTACTTTTTTTTTTTTTTTTTTTTCGGGTGGGAAATCATCCAATGACTTCCCCCGCTCTGGGTGGAGCGGGGGAAGTATCGCCCTTTACGTTCCGAGGCCGCGGTATCTCTTTCGAACAACCCGCAACCCCGGCAGGCGGAGGCTCTGGCAAGCCCCTCTGCTTTGCTGACTCTCTTTGAGGCGCGCGTGAAACACGAACGCGCCGTCGACACGGCCTGTCGTCAATCGACGGACGGACGGTGAACTACCCATTGCTCACCGCCCACAGGCCCGCATCTACGGTGGCCGGAAGTCGTCTCGCGGCGCCCGGCGCCATGGGCGTCTCCCGCGGCGGCTGGGTTGGGCAGATGTTCTCTCCCTCAAACGCCCGGCCACCTCCTTCGCTAGCATTACTGCTTCGCAGAAGGTGGTGACCGAAGCACTACTATGTCCTCACAACTAACCTCGCAGCAAAGCAAAGTAAAGAAGCACTACTACTTTACTTTGCTTTGCTGCGAGGTTAGTTGTGAGGACATTGTCAAAAGAAGAAAATCTAAAACAAAAACTGGTCAAGCGGGAGTCGGCCTCGCGCAAAATATGTAGTTTACGTAGCACGAATATTTGAACACTCATGCATACAAATAAGTCAAAAGTACGGAAAACGTCAAAAGCTGACGACACGGTTGGCGCAGTGGCTGGGCGATCGACTGCCGCGGTTCGATTCTCGCACGGAACAATTATTGTATGATCTACAGATAGTTGTTTCGGGTCTGGTTGTTTGTGTATGTGAGGTTAAATGATTGTAAACGCACCCACGATACAGGAGAAAATCCTGGTGTGGGGCAACGTTTTTTTAAAAAAAAAAAAAACTTAAGAGCAGAAACAAAATTAGTTTTTCACTACATATTAGTTGACTGCATAAAGTTACCGTTTTACGTTACTAGCTATAGATAGACATTTTTAAACAAAATGAAGTACTGTTCTATTCTTTCCCTGTGAAAAAAGAACATGCACAGCTGCTTAGCCTCGCGTTTCCCATCGCTGGAGCCGTAAGGGGAGTTAGGTTTAGTGTAGAAAAAGTAATAGATCATAGGCGGAAAGCAATAAGTACTTTCCGATCTCGTTTTCTTCGCTCGTACCTACTCATTTTTCGAGTGCGCTCTTTTCATTTGCATCCATAAGCTTTTATTTACAATTAGGCAGGATTAGAATAGTAAAGGACAGAAAAAAAAATTATACATTTCGAGGTGCCTGCTACAATTTTTAGATTCGGTGTTATCAATCCAGTTTATTTGAAAACAAACTGGATTGAAAACTGATGTGTTTATCTGGATAATCGACAAAGTTGTTACTCCTTGTATTAAATATCAAACGAAAATCTAACATAACCGAGGGGCAGTGCATAAATTTCGGGCATTTTTCATGGAGCCTTAACTAAACAATTAAGAATGAACCTCCTTGGAAAGAATCCTGCCCGCATCTATGTTCTTCACTCTCATCACAAAGTGATAATTTATGTAGTCGTTGCCCACGCGACGTGTGATTTTCCCGGGATAGAGGTATTTTACGTAAATTCAGGGTATAAGCTATCTTCATAGAAATCCAACATTCATTCCTTCATTCTCACTAAGTTTTTAATATTAGTAGAAGTAGACAAGATGACAAATAGAGGGGCGCTAGTGGGCGCCAGTGAGGTGCATGCCTAGGGTGTTTGTGGGCATTTAATCACCGTTTGCTTATAACCAGTTCTCAATCTGAAGTTCAATATCATTAGGTAAACAGAGAAGGGAATATAAAAGTGTACTTATTAATAAAAACGTTACCCTCCTTTGCATAGCGCAGTATATTCAAAAACCAGCTGATGTCACTAATAGAAGGTAGGTACAGTCCCACACCGAACTTACATTTCAATTACGCTAGCTGCCCTACTAAAACGATATAAGAATCAAATAATTAGGTACCATACGTGTGTAGTTGACGGGACCTACCATAGAAATATAATAATTATATAAAAATTTATTTCTAATATTTATGGTTACATTTTACAAAGACAAGTATGTTTATTTCTCCCCATTGCAGGCATGGCGTCGGGAAAATCTTCAATTTGGCCCGGATTTGAGGTAATCCTTTCTGATGGAGTAGCGCGCAACTATTCTTCGGATTGCTTTCTGAATAATGCATGGAAAATAATAGTTTACTTTTGTTACCTTTGTGTGAATAAGGTTTTCAAAAAACAAAGTTATAAATTTATCATTGTATTCTGTAGATTAAGCTTTTTTTTTTGTTTTCTGAGCTTTTGGATGAATAATAATAGCCGCAATTTCCTAGGTTGGTCTGTGGATAGGTAACCAACCAGTACATACTGAGTTTTCTCCGTCCCTCGAAAAGCTGTTGGTCCCGGCTATCATTTGTATTTATTTGACAGTTTTTACAGTTATTCAGCGCGTCCAGAGTCTGACATACAGGGTTATTGTACTATTACCCAATTACCCAGTACTAACTAAGTTATGGAGGTCAGAAAGGCAGTCGATCCATGTAAAAACTGGTGTTCAGTTGCATCCGGTTATACTGGAAGCCGCCTCCATACAATTTTGCTGCGCTGCGTGTCAAGTTCGATCCCCGCACGGAGAAATATTAATATAACCTACAGGTAGTTGTTTCGGGTCTAGCTGTTTGTGTGTGTGAGTTTGGGTTGAAGAAGATTTAGAAAAGTTTCTAAAAAAAAATTGGAAAATTTTATGTGGCGATGATGATCTACGATACTGAAATTGGAGCTTTGATTGTTACAAATATTTTAAGTACGTAGTATGGTAAAATAGAAGACGGTAATGTGTGAGAGAGGTAATGTAAGAGGTTACTTAGGTACCTATCCGCCACTTAAATATTACCAAATAGAAACACAGGACTATAATATAAGCAGTAATTAAAGCTCATATTTGTTTTATATTGTAATCAAACCCCTAGGTACGTACCTAGGGCGGGCAGGCCGCTAAACGATGTCGCCAATTCCAAAAAACAAACCTCAAATAGTGTCTGTCAAAAAGAAGTAGAAAAGTTTAACCACTAAAACATTTCATTCGGTTTAATGACTCCACGCGTGGTTGATCATCGTCAAATTGTTCGTTCACATTTTCACAAACAATAAAATTATTCAACGAAATCTGCATCACAGATTCGTTCCATTATACGGACGCATAACATAAAACAAGTAAATCCGGTCTTTTCCCCAGCTCCCAAAATTCCCCTAATTGAAGAGTAATTGCCGAAAAAATGTCGTTTAAACAACAATTTGCCGGCGGACTGTTGCAAAACGATTGCAGGGAGAGTTTTTAATAAGCTTGTCTATGCCCCTTACTGTTGGTTATCGATTTTTGGCGACGTTACTTTAATGTTTTAAAAAGTTATTAAACTTCGTTGATTGGCTGCGTGATGGAGAAATCTGTTAGAAAGGTTCTTTTGGAGGAAATTTAATTTAATTTAGATTTGCTTTCGTCCGAATAGAGAGCACATTTGTAAATAAAGAAACTTCAAGCTATCCTAACTAATGTCTAAATATTATATACATACCAAATTCTGCTTTTTAAAAGTGTTTTGAAAGAAACTTGATTATCTATGTAGTTGAATCATGATTGTGTTATTTTCTATGTAATCTTAGTGAATTAGGTACCTTATTACTTATTCATAGGATTAAGTTTGTATGTATTCCAATTATATTTCTAACTCATACCTACTTAGGTTAGTTACTCTACTTAAATGCTATTTCGCGCTCATTATAATAGTTATTATTTCTGAGTAACTAAGCCTCATATCTATTAAAATTAACGAGATTTGTACAACGTGTAAGTAATTAATAGTAAATATAAGCAATCTCGTAGTAAAGATTGTAGGTTTAATTAAGTGAGCTGAGGCAGTCTGGCGACAGTCTTGCAAGCAATTAGCCAAAACTTTCCCCATTTACATGTTATGGGTAAAGTTCGGCGAGGTGGCAACCCCAGCCCCTGTAAGAATTCCAAATTTGAATTGAATTCTTTTTTAATTTCAAACAGTCTGCGTGGTTTGGAACGAAGTTTTAAGTTACTTTTTTTAAAACTTCCAGTGGAATGAATTTGACGTGGCGTCTTCTTTAATAAATTTAGGACTTAAAACTCTCCTTATTTTTTATAAAATACGTCACAAATAAGAAAAGGAATTTAGTAAAATGCTTATAGAAGGTAGCTGGGATAGGCTTCGATCATAATGAGTTTCAGGCAGCCTGAAAGAGGCGTTTGTCGACCATAAGTGGACTGTGATAAGCTGAGTTGATTGGTAAGGATCCAAATACTATAATCTACATCAATTTATATTTAAACGTTGACCCACACTAGATATTTATCCTGTACCATGGGTGCGTTTAAAACTGAATCACATACACAAACAGCCAGACCCAGAACAACTGCCATATAAGTTCAAAATGACACGTGGAGACGATTGGTACGCCGTGATTCACGGGAAGCAGCTGGGGGTACAGTGCTAATCGATGTTTTAGCCACTGCGCAACAATGCCGTCATGAAGTACTATTTAAGTGTCTAAACTTGACCTACCAATCTTTTCCATATACATTAAAAACAAACTTACTAGCTAAACTAACTCGTGTCAACTCAAGCGGCTTCGCTATTCAGGTGCAGTAAAGTTCGGGATGGATCGCGGGCCAGCATCAAGTTCCCGCTATAAACATGTCGGGCTGATTCCTAGTCATTGTGGAACTTCGCCCAGGTCTTGGAAAACTTGCTATTGTTGGAAGTAGTTGGAATGGCGGATAAGGTGTGTTTGTACTGGGTAGAATTAGCAGGATGAAGCAAGATTCAATTTTATTACGGGTGTATGATGATTTCTTTGCTAAAGTGGTTGCTCCCTCACCAACTGCTCGATTTAGGCTGTTAATTGATGGCCCTTTTCAGTTGTTTTGGTATTTGTTATGATCAAATGTCTACCTACCTCCGCTCTGGGCGACGCGGGGGAAGTGTCAGACTTTCACTGATTAAAGCCCATCCATGTTCCTTCTTTTGCCCTTTGTGTTCCGGGGCCGCGATATCTCTTTCGAATAACCCGCAACCTCGGTAGGCAGATGGAAGGACGGTGAGCTACCCACTCCTTGCCATCTTAAATTTTTTCAAGATTTGAGGTAAATGATACATACGTAAAAAAAGCTTACTTTAAATGCCTTAATTTAATATAAAGTCATCAGCAGTGGGGAGAGGGGAGTAGTTTAGTTTTAGTTAGTTGTTAGTTAAGTCGTCAGACAATAGGTTTCTTTTGGCTTACCTCGTTCCGTCGTTGACTTTATCTCTATTCTCAGGTCAAGATTGTGGTCAAGAGTAGGCCCGTATAATAAAAAACATGATTTGGAAGACCTTCTTAACCCACGTCATGATACCAATAAGCATAAGACTTGGAACAATATTAAAATTTCAAAGCTAGTATCACGTTTCACTTAGTGTGAACGCATCCTAACATTAGTATGTGCGAGAATACCCGTGCTCCTTTGGTTAGTATTCTATTGTGTGTTGACTAGCTCGAATTAGTGTACTACGTGTAAGACAATTAGTTTAGCAACGTATTAGTGTGTATGAGTATCGTGTTACTAACGAAATTGTGTTGGTTTATGGAATTATGGCTTGAGGGAATCAAATTATTGCGTTGTGTAGCTTGATTGACTTTACAAAATCAAATTATAAGGTACCAGTTGGCGCCCGTGGCTTTACCCGCGTGATATCGAAAAAAAGTATCCTATATGTTATTCTAGATCATAATCTACCTCTGTGACAAATTTCATCAAGGTCCGTTCAGCCGTGTTGACTTGAAAGAGTATCAAACATCCATGCATCCATCCTCACAAACATTCGCTTTTATAATATTAGTAGGCAGTAGGATGCAGAGGGGCTTGCCAGAGCCTCCGCCTGCCGGGGTTGCGGGTTGTTCGAAAGAGATACCGCGGCCCCGTAACGTAAAGGGCATAAGAAGGAACATGGGTGGGTTTTAGTCAGTAAAAGTCTGACACGCCCCCCCGCTCCGCCCAGAGTGGGGGAAGTTATTTGATGAACTTCCACCCAAAAAAAAAGTAGACAGTAGGATTTATAATATTAGTAGGATACCTGTACCCCGATTGGTTAGGTAGAGGCCTCTACTAAGTACCCCTAGACATACCTATATTTTGCCAGTCATGTTTAAGTTCCATTTTATAAGCGGCGAGGCTATTGCCATCAACCACGGCTACGACGACTGCTACTGAAAAAATTCTGATAAAAATACCCAATATCACTTACTATAGATGTACCGTAGTGGAAGATAAATCTACTAAAATTAAAGTGCATAAAATACTTTTAAGATTATATTTTAAATCATATCTCCAACAGTACATGTCACAAGAATGTAAAATCAAGGTTATGCCCTTCTTATTCTTTTTAATTCTTTATTTAAAACTTTGAGTATTCGAAAGTCTTTGCAAAACAGCCTGTACTGTCAGAGGTTTGAAAAATGTTATCAAACCTTTTATAACTAACTAATTGATGTTCATTGGGTACATCATCTTACGTTTAATCGATTTTTTACAGAACGTTGCATAAGGCTAGACTGGAAGCGGACCCACTTCCAGTGTAATCGGATGGCATGATCTATCCGACGTCCACAACCCACTGGCTGGGTATAACGATTCTCGTTGGATGAATTAGAATTGGTGAACAATTCAATATTTAAGTATGTTGATAACAGCTTCCAAAAAACAGTAGTCATCCTTACTAGTAGGTATTATAAAAGCGAAAGTGAGTTTATTTGTTACGTCTTCACGCCTCAATGGCCAAACCGATTTTTTATAAATTTTGGTACAGACATAGTTGGGACCCTGAAGACGGACATAGGTTATTTATTTAAAAAAAAAGTGATATAAGGGGGAGAAAGAGTAAAGAAAAGGGGAGAGAAAGATATTTTTTTTCGATCATCACGCGGGTTAAAGTTAGTGTTAGCCCAAAGTAACTATGTCACGTGGACAAAGTCGCCGGCGGAAGTTTGTTTAAAAATAAAATACCGAATACACTAAGGCCAACTAGCAGCGATACGAAAGGTCATTAACCTAAAGAACAACTGTGGCGTTGACGATCTAATATTTAGGTCTTTCCATCTTGTGCCTTTGTCGTAATGTCTCGTTCTCCCGGCAAAAACATGACAACGTTAAGACGGGTTCGCCAACATTCGGGCGGCCATTTAAGATGGGGTTTTAGCATGGGTTGGCGGTAATGTAGCTAGGTGCTCAAAACATACAAGAAACCCAAACATTAATATCCCACAGATGTCTCCCCCGTCGTAATTTAGTGACAGGAGTTTTCAATTCGCCGTTTTAACTTTTTACAACTCTGATTGGGCGGCGTCGGTTGAGTGAAATGGAACGCACCAAGAATGTTAAATAAAACCTATTTGCTTGAAACTTTTTGCGTGGAGCGAACTTTATTGGATATTGGAAGAGCTTTTTATTCGTTTTCAATCTGCGTTTAGTGTGATTGTAGGCACACCGTAGAAACTGAAAGGTGAAAGCGGCTTGACTTTTTATAGTTACCTAATAACTTTTACCGACTGTACTTATATACATTTTTTCCGTATTTATTATTAGACTACTTTACTACTTCTTTTGCCCGCGGTTTCGCTCGCGTTTCTTCCACCTCTCATGAACCCACGCGCTCCAGCTCTTATGAACCTATCAAGTTCGTCCCGTGATCTTCTTCAAAGGCTCTGTTTAAACAAGAAGTTCAATAAATTTCATTTCAAGTTGTATTTCTGCCAACGTTTTCGGGTAGATAACAAGGAAGACTGTCCGTGAACAGTATGTGCTAATAATTAAAACGTTCTATCAAATTATTATGTGTTGCTAGGGCGTAGTTACTTTTGAAGTAATCTCAGGAGTAAGAGCATCAGGTACCGTATTCTCATTTAACAATATAACATGACTATCCAAAACATTCCTACTCACCAAAATCTCCGAAAGCCGATTGTCAATGAGCCGCGAAAACAAAACACTCCCAATTGAAAGCGAGACAGCAAATCCATACTAATATTATAAAAGCGAAAGTGAGTTTAATGAATTTTGGTACAGAGATAGTTGGGACCCTGGAGACGGACATAGGCTATTTAAAAAAAAAGAGTGAAATATGAGTGAGAAAGAGGGAAGAAAGGGGAAAACTCAGCATTGCTATTACAATAAATAAGGCGATAGGGCAAAAACTACAGGTGCCAGGTACCTGCAAATCAGGAAAGGGGAACTGTCTTATCCCGAATTTAACGCGAGCTATGCCGCGGGCGAAAGCTAGTGATTGTATATGTAAATGTAATTAGTGCGAGTGAATCGGACAATTAGTTAAAGAGCTGCCGAAGTGAGCCGAACTTGGAAGATGTTGAGTTGAATCTGAATTACAGTGTTGTTGTTTGTTTTCATTAGAGAGTGCTAAGCGGCTATGCAGTGATTGTTTCGGAAGTTTGGGAATTAATATGTATGGAAGAGCTCATTAAGTTTGTTTTATCTGTAAACTTTTTGGTTAGAGTACTTTCCGGGGCTAGAAAAAATTGCAGTTACTGCAACTTTGAATTAAAGTATTTTTCAAGAGAAGAAATATACGTTTCGAAGACAATTAAGTTCCTACTTTATGTTAACCAATATCTGTGCAATCCTTGCTAATATATAAAAGCGAAAGTGAGTTTGTTTGTTAAGTCTTCACGCCTAAATGGTTGAAACGGTTTTGATGAATTTTGGCACAGAGATAGTTGGGACCCTGGAGGCTTACATAGGAGAAGGAAGAGGGAAGAAAAGGGGACAGAAAGATATTTTTTTTTCTCTCATCACGCAGGTTAAAGTAAGCGTTAGCCCAAAGTAACTATGCCATAATGCCACGCGGACGAAGACGCGGGCGGAAGCTAGTAATACATAATGAAACAATGCATTGGCTACGAAAAAGTTTACAATGATGCTACGGGCGTGGTGGCGTAGGACCTTCGTGCTACGATATCGTGTTCGTAGCAAACCATTTAATTATGTGAAGAACATTGTTAATACTTATTTTATGTTCATTTATTGAAAAAACTTCGTTGATTAGACTTAAGAACAATACAATGGGCGGGTGTGTAACGATTGACATAATAACAAAATATCTAACGTTCACTTGACATAATTTTAGTTAACATAATTTTGTTTACCATAACGATCAGTTGACATAATGCTGATATAATTTCATTAAATAAATATTGCATTTAGTTTTTTTTCTTCACTTTATACCCTATACACCTGCCACCATCAACTATTGTTACCAGAAGAAACTGGATGCAATCTCGACTTTAGAGCACCTCGACTCGAGGGGATGGCGGGGTCGTGTGAGCGAGCGAATAGATCCCGCCATCAACTTCGTGGTTATTTTTTTATAAACCACCCAGAAGTAAACGTCGACCAAGCCCACCCTCGACCATGCATAGAATATTTTAAAGTTTGGTTAAGTGCCATTTGAGTTAGGTTAGAACTGTGCCCATTAAACATGAATTTTAGGTCAAATGAATGTTATATTAAAAAAATATTATACATATTGAAAATTATATAAAATGAACGTTATACTAAATGTTATTATGTTAAATGAATATTATATGATATGTTACATTAGGTCATATGAATTTACGTCATTTGATAGTATGTCATTTGAAAATTATGTCATAATGAACGTTAGTTCAAGTGAAATTAGAGCATTTGTTATTATGCCAAACATTCCACAATGGGCAGCCTTGTTGTCCTGACTGATTTAATATAATATTACAGAGATCAGATTAAGTATCATGCCAAAACCTTAAATCTGCGTGACTTTCAATCAAAATTAATGAATGATTTCTTATTATCTTTACTAATATTACGAAAGTGAGTTTGTTTGTGTGTTTGTTACGTCTTCACGCCTAAATAGCTAAAGCGATTTTGATGAATTTTGGTACAGAGATAGTTAGGACCCTGGAGACGAACATAGACTATTTTTTTAAAATGAGTTATGAGGAAGAAAGAGGGAAGAAAAGAGAAACTTAGCTTTTCTATTACAATAAATAAGGCGCAAGGGCAAAACCTATACAATACAATACAAATACCCCGAATTTAACGCGAGCGAAGCCACGGGCAAAAGCTAGTCGTCAACATAAATCACCAAGTTGTAAAGTGATAACGCTACAGTAATTACAGGCACAATCTCGAAGCCGCACGTAAATCTACATAAGGACCGGTCTGATCCGGCCCTAATTGCAGAATTATTCTGACGCATGGCCGATCCGTATCTAATAAAATTGCTCATTTCGATACTCTCTGATATGTTGCGGTTACAAGGCGGCGAAAAGTTATTTTTAATGAAATTGCGGTCGAAATTACACAGCGTTATTAATGAAGTATCATCATCTGTCCAGCTTTTTCCTAACTATGTTGGACTCGGCTTCTAATCAGAGGCCAGACCGAGACTGATTATTTAAGACTCAAGCATACTGTGCAATAGTATGTCACTAGTAGCAAACGCTCTAACATAAAAAGACACACTTCAAAAATGTCTAAGCAACCCATACTATTTCAAATTATTATATCAACCAAGTAGGTTAAATACCTCCTATGTAAACTTTTTTGATCTAACTAGAGGACATACAGGCTGGTTTAAAAAAAAAATCGAGTAATAGTTTTTTTTCCACTAATTCAAAAGCGAATGCATTATAGCGCTTTCTTAGCTTATTATAATTTTATATTCTGTATCAATTTTAATATTCTGTATCAATTTTATGAATGACTAGCTGTTCCCCACGGTTTCACCCGCGCTGCTGTGCACCTGTTGGTCGTAGCGTGATGTTATATAGCCTATAGCCTTGCTCAAGAAATGGACTATCCAACACTAAAATAATTTTCCAATTCCAACCAGTAGTTCCTGAGATTAGCGCGTTCAAACAAATAAACAAACTCTTCAGCTTTATAATATTAGTATAGAAGTATAGATTCTGAGACATTTTTTACGTCATGGAGCGACGTCATTTGAATGCAGATGAAATGCAAAGACCTGTCTAGTTAGTATTGAGTAATACGACATCTTGTATTATCCCCTCTTTTTGCGGATGGGAACTTTTATTTTGCCTTTAATTTATAGTTTACAAAAGTGGTTACTTGTGGTGGTTACCACATCCTAGCAGCCACAATCACCCTATGATACCTAGGCAGCAATTGTCTTCCATTTTTCGTGTTCCTTACATAAAAAGGAAAAACAGAACCCTTATTTACACTTTGTTGTCCGTCTGTCTGCCAAGGCCCCTTATCTCTGAAATGCGTGGAGTTGAACGAAGTTATTATTTATTATGTAGGTACAAAAAACCTGTATAAGTACAACAAAAATAATCGAAGCTACACCACACTGTTCAATGCGAAATAGAAAGACGAAATGAAAATAACTGGCTTGCTTTCTATGAGAGAGAGAGAGAGAAAGAGATATAGAGAAACGGCTTACAACTACAGCAAAAAGTGTCGCTACAACTTTTGGTCTTAATTTTTTCTGTCTAGCCCCCTTTCGCAACTCCCGATAAGGAACTGCAGTCCAAAACTTCGTTCTAAAAAATCCGACTTTTAATTTCAGTGAGTTCTTATATTTCACGTATAAATTATTTTTGGCAGTATTGAGTTCGTGTGGATGTCAGAAGCAACTCTATCTACCTATTTTATCAATAAAATGTTTCTCGATGTCCATACCGTTGCCATTAGCATTCGGCATGTAAAGAGAGGCCGCCGACGAAGGACGAAGGACGAAAGGGAGGCGAACGTGACGTGGAAACCTGAACATTTTCATTTACTTTCCAATGAAATAGTTTTATTTATGTTTCTCTTTTTCGTCTGATCTTTAAATTAGAAAAGGAAGCTACATTTGCATTTAAATAACTTATTTGTGCAGCCTAGTGGACACCTAAGGAATTTAATAACATGGTAACCTTCACGCAACAGCATCTAAAAAACAAATATCACCATTTATGGATTTTTCAATGTGGATAGTTTGTGTAAAGTACTTATATTTAGTAAGTACTCGCTCTTTGTCTATTCCCTGGAATGGCTGTGTTGTATGTGTTTTTTGATTTTAACTTTTAAAAACTTTATCCAAGGCCGAGCCTCTTGTATCATGGGTGCGTTTTCATTGCGACCTGGGCCGATCACACACCCTAGCCGCCAGGTTTGTACAGTACTGCCATTAATCAATATGAAACTATGATTAAATATTTTTTTATGTGCAGGCATCGTAACCTTGGCACGCAGCAGGACACTCATTCAGCCACTGCGCCAACCGTGCTATCTCGTTTTGTATTAAACGGTGTGGCTTTGGTTCAATTTGTGTTATTTCAGATGTGCCCTTTATAAGGTGTAGTTTAGAGGTAAAGATCACTCTGTTTAAAGCATTTTGCCAAACTCTTTACACCTGCCGTGTGTGGATTAGCAGAGGGCCATCTGGGCCTTTAACGCTTTTAGAATCCTTACTTATATTATAAAAGCCAAAGTGAGTTTGTTTGTTACGTCTTCACGCCTAAATGGCCTAACCGATTATGATGAATTTTGGTACTGAGATAGTTGGGAACCTGGAGACGGACATAGGCTAAAAACAGTGAGAAAAGGGGAGAAAGAGGGAAGAAAAGGGGAGAAAGTGGGAAGAAAAGGGGAGATAAAGATATATTTTTTTAGTTCATCACGTGGGTTAAAGTTAGCGTTAGTCCAAAGTAACTATGCCACGCGGACGAAGAGGCGGGCGAAAGCTAGTAAACAATACAATGTATGCACTTAGCAATATTCAAAAGCGTTTTTCTCGCAAAATAACGGTTATTTATGCCATGCGGACGAAGTCGCGGGCAGAAGCTAGTTCAATATATTTTTTTTTTTTTTTACTGATCTGTGATGTCGTTTTAAATCGATAGTATATTATACTGATACTATACTGAGCACTTAGGTCCCTTAGGTGTGTTCGCGTTAATAGCAGCCGTCAGTGGCGTTATTAGAACGTGGTCAT
Source organism: Ochropleura leucogaster (assembly GCA_958449745.1). Lineage (NCBI taxonomy): Eukaryota > Metazoa > Arthropoda > Insecta > Lepidoptera > Noctuidae > Ochropleura > Ochropleura leucogaster. The sequence goes on from OY288216.1 coordinate 16,916,934, forward strand.
TGTCATCAGATCCTTAAAGTTCTATGTTCTGGACAGCACTCATTATTTTCCTGCCTTGGGTCCATTCTATTTGGGGTCGGCGCAACACGTTTTTATCTTCCATTCTCCCCTATCAGACGTCACGGCATCATTTACTCCTTTCTCCTTCATATCATTCCTTACACAATCCATTTATCTTTTCTATGGCCTTCCTCTCACTCTCCGTCCTTCAGCATTCAGATCCATCACTCTTTTACTCTCATTAATTTGTTTTTGTCCCTCCATATTACATATTCTGGACAGCATTGCACTCATTTATTGGAGTCCCTACAATAATGTAGGTATGTATGATGACGAAGATGATGATGCCATCTACATTTAGCCGGTGCTTTCGCCAAAACGACTGCATTCGATGGCTATTTAGGGTGGTTGTGGCTACGCACACCATCTATACTATCGATAGGCTATTATAATTATCCAACTTTCCATCATCAAAAATCCTCTGAACACAAAGTGGACATGTCAGTTATTGCAATAGGTAAATGACTTATTTCCCAACAAACCTAAATACTTCAATTAATGATATAATGCATATTGTTACAACGTTGATTAGTGTTTGTATTCAGAACTCATTAATTGGTTTCATGTCAATGTGGAATGTTTTGTTGCAATATCCGATTCGCATCGAACATCGAATACAGAGTGACTATTTGCCGTTCAGTTATTTTGATTTGTTCACATAAAACTTGCATTAAGTTCTATTTGTTGTATTGTTTGTTTTCAGAGTAGATACACTAACGACCGTGTCTAGCTCTGCATGATGCAAAAATAGTCTAAGCTAAATCCTAGGTTGACCTATTGTGGTACCGAAATTCAATTCAATACAAGCCAGCTTAGTTAAAATTAACTACAAAAGATATGGAAATATCTCCAAAGCCTGCCAAGTTGGTCCAAGTATTTTTATTTAATTTGTTTCAAATCTGCGGAACAATATTTTAGTCAAATAGTCAGTAGAACCGCAAACATAAACCTAGTCGTTTCGACGGCGCGTTAGTTTTCCACGCTCGCCCTCAAGAGCTGAGCAGAGGGGCCTGCCAGGTCCACTACCTGCCGGGGATGCGGGTTGTTCGAAAGAGATATCACGGCCCCAAAACACAGAGTACAAAAGAAGGAACATAGATCCATAGAAATCAGACACTATGGGAGAAGGAATTTGTTGATTTCTCATAAAAAATAGCTTATAACTAAAAACATAAAAAACTTGAGTAGTGTCAAAGGACACCTGGATGGAACGCGAACGAAGTTATTATTTATTACGTACAAAAAATCTGTATACACTCAACAAAAACAATCGTCGCGAGAACACACTGGTCAATGCAAAATAGAAAGAAGAAACGAAAATAACTGGCTTGCTTTCTATGAGAGAGAGAGAGAGAGAGAGAGAGAGAGAGAGAGAAACACGCGTACGCCGCACGGCTTACAACTATAGAAAAAAGTGTAGTTACAACTTTAGGTCTTAATTTTTTCCGTCTTCTGGCCCCCTTTCGCAACGCGCGATAAGGATCTTTGTTCGAATAAACAGGATAACATTACTATAAGGATCCCAATGAGAAATCGAAGTCAAGTAAAAACCAAAGCCATTCCGCACAAACAAAGCGTATCAATCTGTTCGCGAATCATCAAGCTGTTCGCGAGCTCAACAATATTTATTGGTTTGTATCAGCATCTTGTCTATATGTATCCGTACGAAGCGTATTTAATTTCACTTTATAGCTTCTATCGTTTCCATGGAGCGTCGTCGCTTTCCCATACACTGATCGAATACATTTATTTATTTGGAGTAATAAATATTCGAGGTTTTCATGATGTGGAGTCGCTTCGGTAAACACAGGATGTGGTACGTATCTATCTATCTAGGTATCAGTTAATATAATAACCAATGGAGTTAGCTACGTTGAAGAGAATAATCAGTCAATTTATTTATCTGTAATTAGTAATTACTAACAATGTCCTAGATTCTGATCATGAGTAAGTAGTTCCCTTGTTGTTAAAACGTTTAGTTCTGATATCCATGTTCGCGAAAATAGTACGTTTTAAATTGTACATTCAAGTTAGGAAACTTTGTCATTGTGGCCAAATGGCCGTAGCAAAGCAAAGCTGTGCCCACATACCGAAAAACTGGAGCCCTGAGACAGATAGACGGTTTCGCGGTACACCAAGAAGGAGATGGCGGGACGCCTTGGATGGCTTTCTCGTTAATTGGCGGGATGAGGCACAACATCGCGAAAACTGGAAGGAAAGGAGGCAGGCCTTTATTTAAGAGTGGGAAAAAATAGACTTAAAATCATTGCGATTTCATTTTTGTTTTACCATCTTTGGGAACTATAAAGTTCTTTTTCAAAAGTTTTTTTTCAATCGAAGTTTTTAATGTATTTACTCTAAATACTTCCCGCCTTATCAGTATAATGTTTTGAATGTTTGTTTTTGATTTTTCACCCAAAAAATCGTTTTTCAGCAATAATTGTTTCGTAGAGTTACCCAGTTTGATGTATAGTACATTCCCTAATAATGGTTGACGGCTTTGCAAAGGGTTACACCCAGTATATAAAATAACAATAATTCAGCGAGAATAATTCATTGGACAGTATTGTAGCGACACGATTCTGTACATGTGAAAAAAGTAGTTAGAGCCATCCATGCAACCACTGAAAAACTAACTCCGAATTCCTACATCTCGCAAGCAGAGTAGGCAAGTTTCCAAAAAAATAGTTGTAAATTAGAATAAAAATTACAAAGATATATATATGTCGTAGGATAATTTGATACTTCGAATCTTCGCGGAAATCCTAGGGGTTTTGCGAAAACGCGGATAATTAGACATAGGCGAAAAATTATCAAATCTTACTGGACAAAGTCAGGATTTTTGCGAAAATACTCGTTACTATAGTAAGATTGCGATTCGCCTATGTCTAATTATCCGCGTTTTTGCAAAACCCCTAGGATTTCCGCGAAGATTCGAAGTATCAAATTATCCTACGACATATATAGCCTATAGCCTATTAAAGTTACGTGTGACGTCACGCGTTGCTGCATTTTTTCGCAACGAGTAAAGTGAAAAAAATACGTGTCCCTTATTTTTGAATAATCTAAAAGACGGACTAAATAGAATGTGATGAATACTTTGATTCTGAAAACTACCCTGTCATCTGCGAGTTAAGCTCTTATACTAGAATCTGACAAAAACTTTAGGGACACCCGTCTGGTCAGAGGATCCTCCCTATTTCAAAAGGGATCTTTATCCAAGCTCTACAGTGTTGTTACCCTGTTCTTCATACAAAGTATAGTAAAAGGAACATTCCCTACTACCTCACTACTCACACAGAGGTGGTAAAAATATTCACCGGGAGTCAGCGCTTTACTGGTCGTCGATATTGTTTGTTGAAGTGGTGACAAATGTTTTCATTTGGTAGTGGTGTTCGTTTCCAGGCAGGATTGCAGACAGACGAATATCCGATCCGCGACGCGAGAAGCGGATATAACGGTGTGTCCACGAGATACAAGACTTTTGTTAGCTACAAGTGTACTTCTAAAACTTCTAAAAGTAATTCAAAATCATTAGACTCGGCAATGTTGGAAAAAAATATGATTTGTTCTTTTTTTGCTAGATTCAGAATTCAAGAATTAAGTTTCTCTATGTTGTCATACAAAATGTTGCTTGTCTATTTTGAGTTTTCCTAAGATGTTGTTTTTTTTATCTCGATCTAGATTATCTAAAGTGGGCTAACTTATTCAATCGCAGTTATCAGATGTCTTATTTTCTCGGATGGCAGTTTCATTTCATGGGATAGTTTTTATTACAATAAACAAAATACAATTTATTCCGGACATACAGCGCCATCTATTGGTCGAAACTCGGCACCAATTCAGTACTATAAATTTCGAGCTGTTCCTATGTTCCGTGCGGCCGGAAGTCACTATTCCACGCGAACGAAGTCGCGAGCAAAAGCTAGTATATAATAGTAACCAACAACGTTGAAGAGACCTTAATAATGTACACCTGAAGAAAAAACTAAAATCATATTTACTGTGGCATAGATAATTGACATTTATTATGTACTTTAAGTTTTATAATTTTGACATTATGATCTATTATACTCACTAACATTTTTATTTTTGCCATGTTATAATTTTAACATTTTAATCTTTTGCTAATTTCACTTAAAATTAATTATATTGGTATGTAATTATTTAATGACGACACAATTTTAACATTCGCACGCCACAGTATGTGCCAAACATGTCTGAATCATTTTTATTATTCTATGTCATCATAGGTACATGCAATTTTCTTTCTATCTGTAAACACGTTTGAGCAAATAAATATATCTTATCTTATCAATTTTCTGTCTTCTATTCCTTCAATTGTTCATCATCGTGTTATAAGGTCAGCAGCTTTTCTCATGGCCTGCCAAAGCGCGGGAAATTCATTGCGATCGAAAAGGATGAATCCTTTTGATTCGTCTACGTTTCCGAACGGTTATTTCGCGAGGCGGAAATAAGGAGCTTGAGAATTTAAAAAGTTTGTTTTACTTTTTAAAACAAATCTCCTAAACGGATTTATGTGTTTTCGAACGGAACTAAATCTGTTTTCCAATATGTTTTGGTTAGTAACAGTTTTAAAGTTTGCAGTCTTCTGAGAAAGTTTTTGCACGCAAGACTTTTAATGAGTGAAATATGTTTTGTTGAAAAAGTTCAAGTAAGTTTTTTTCTATACTAAATAGGATTGCGTTTGGCCTCAATTCGCCTGATGTGAGGCAGGTGGAGTAAGCTTGCCTAGAACCAGAGGCGGCGCTAGACCAAATGCGGTCATCGGCGACATCAGCTTTGCGAGTCCCCTTTCAGTTCCAGATTATATCATAGCTAACACCAGCCGCTGTTTCCGCTTTCTTTTCAGTCTTTACGGTTCTGTACCTCAACAGGAAAAAACAGAACCCTTAAAGGATCACTTTGTTGTCTGCCTGTCTGTCTGTCAAGATCCATTATCCCCGTTATGGCCCTAATCGAAACAGTTTTGCGAGGCCCCCATATGCGCGAGGCCGTCAGCGGTCGCCGACATCGCCGACGCCTAACGCCGCCACTGCCTAGAACCCAGATTATAATGATCAGAGAACAGAGAAACCGGTAGAGAATTCGACAGACTGACGGATCCCACAATAAATGAGAAAAAGAAATGATATGGCATTAACTTGTCAAGCGTAATAAAAGTACCTAAACTAATGTTTCTTACATTTGTTGTGCTAAACTAAAGTTTATTGGTAGAAACAAAGTAATTTTCTTTCGGTTACCATGTAAAATTGATAGACTCTCGACTTTCCAACTTCAACTCCAATAAGAGGAAACAGTAAAAAACCTACAAAAACCAACTCTGCGTAAATGATGGCTCATGGGGAAACTCTTTGATATATTGCATTTACATTCCGACGTTATAAGCTTCCTATCGGAATTTTCCGGTCGTTACCTTTTTAAAGTTCCAAAAAGCAATGATATTGGCTATACAGCCAAAAGTGATCCTCCAAAATTCACTCCGGCACTCACTATTATCCGAGTCAGTGGCTCGTGAATTCGCATTCTTATGTAAAACGGTTTCGGAACGAGTAGAGGCGTTGCATTGAACCTGTGCGTATTCGAAGCACGCGTTCCAATCTCGCGGGTGTTGATTTGGTGCCGTTTCCGAACGTAACCATTGATCAATATGGCGGATTTAGCGGGAAGAGTCGTAACTCGCGATGTATTTTCTTGACGCTATTCTAGGTGTGTATTTGTTTAAATTATATGTCGTTTATGAGATTTATGTAGGTAATATTTTTTGCATGATTGCGTTTTTCGTTTTTCTCCGAGCTGTGACAAATCACAATATTGCATAGGTATGACATTGGGTATGATTATATAGTTCCCCATTGTACATAGTTCCACTGTCCCTAGCGAAAACGAAATAATAGGTAGAAATACTCTTGAAAATATTCATACCTATGACTTTCAAGTAGATAACTTCAGTTAAGGTAACATTGTTACTTTTCAGCAAATTTACATGAAAATGGAAAGCAGAAACTAATTTCGGACTGGCTGCTCATGAGACAATTTTTAAATATAAACACAAAATAAATAATTATTGTACTGTTGATTTCAAGAAGAAACGGTTTTGAAATAGAAATTCACAGTTAATTAGAATTGTCCAAAATTACATTCTAAATTAATTAACCTGCGAATTTCAAACGGTTTTAAACGTTATTATTAACACAAAGAGTATTAAATGAACGTTAGTATGATATTTAGACAAAGGACAAAGGTGCATCAGATGCGGCCATAAGCTGCGGCCGACAGTGGCCTCCGGCAAGACCTGGGTTCGCGAATATCAAACATGGAGTACCTATATAGACAAACAGAGCATAATAAATGAATTTTAATTAACACTAGCTTTTGCCCGCTGCTTCGCTCGCGTTAAATTCGGGGTAACACGTTTTCCCTTTCCTGATTTGCAGGTACCTGCTACCTGTAATTTTTGCCCTTGCACCTTATTGATTGTAATAGCAAAGCTAAGTTTTCCTTTTTCTTCCCTTTTTCACCCTCATTTCCCACTTTTTTGCCTATGTCCGTCTCCAGGGTTCCAACTATCTCTGTACCCAAAATTCATATAAATCGGTTGAGCCATTAAAGCGTGAAGATGTAACAAACAAACTCACTTTCGCTTTTATAATATTAATAAGGATTACAATACGCTTTTACCAAAAGGATAGAGAAAGAAATAAGGACAAAAGTAACGTCTACCATGGATTCAAGACAAGAAAAGATGGGAGACCACCATCTTTTATGCATCTACAAATTTGTAACAAATTGTAACAAATTGTAACTGTTGTAGGGGGTCCACTATTACTAGGGGTGTTCCACTACTTAAACCTAATTTCCGTTATCATAAAACGATAAAGCTTTTCACACGATTAATTCCTTTAATGATTGATGTTTTATACTTTGCAATTTTTATTCACTTATGAAACAAAACAATGTTATTTTTTTTAGGAATTTTAATGTTCGACTACACACACACACACTACAGTTAGTAGGTACCAATATTTAGTACTTTTTTGGTAATAGCTAAAATTATAGGAACTTTTTTACAACTTCCCAGAATAATAATATGTATTTCGTCATGGTATTAATTCCAATCCTATCCTATGGATGGATGGATGTACGATTGTACGGATGTATGGATGTTTGTTACTCTTTCACGTCAATATGGCTGAACGGATCTCGACGAAATTTGACATAAAGGTAGATTATAGTCTGGAATAACACATTGGATAGTTTTTTATGAGGATTTCACGCGGGCGAAACCGCGGGCGCCCCAGCTAGTCTTAAATAAAATAATTAAACTGATATTTTTTTGATATCTTCGTATCACACCGTCTATTTTTTTTTTAAGAAACATCGCCCACACTTGGAATTTCTCCTGTATCTTGGGTGCGTTTACGACATACAAAGTCACATACACAAATAGCCAGACCCGAAACAACTATCTGCAGTCTGCAGGTCATACAAATATTTGTTCCGAGCGGGAATCGATCCCGCGACACGCAGCGCAGCAGTCGATCGCTCAGCCACTACGCCAACCGTGTCAAATCAAATGCTGTCATATTGTTATTATTTTGTAATGTAATTATTATGTAAAGCTTTAATAAATATCTTACAAAAAATTGCAAGTTAGGGCGCAAACCTGTATAATAGCAGAACGTCTAAGGTTATTAATAATAATAATATAATAATATAATAAATCATTTATTTTTGGACCAAAGTTGTTTTACATTTAGTAAACCCGCCAAACTGCGTAACAGTTTGTCGGCGGGATTAGCGCTTGTTTATTAAATTGGTTCACATGCCATCTAATTTAAAAAAAAAAAAAAAAAAAAAAAAAAAAAAAAAAAAAAAAAAAAAAAAAATAATAATACAAAAACTTATGAACTAGAAAACATAAAAGAAAAACAATAATAATTAGTTACTTAGTGGGTATTCCCCCAGCCTGCGCCAAACTCTTTAAGGAGAACAGCTTTTAGTTTGTTTTTTAATGTTTGTTTAGACATTCTACTGTTATCCTTTCTTAGCCAGTCAAGGTTATTGTAAAGTGTAGGGGTCAAATACTTGTTGGTTCGTTTGCCATAGTAATTTTTCACTGGTGGTCGGATTAGTTTACGTTCTCTGACGCTTCTAGTATTGTACCTATTGTCCACATATACTTTAAATTGGTCGTTATAGAACTGTTCTAGAACCAGCAAGTACTTGACCTTCTCATGTACAGGTAGTACCTTACATTCAACAAAGAGTTCCTCATAATTCTCTTTACACCTCAGTTTGGTTTGTGAGCTAACAAGGTATTTCATAAACCGAACTTGCAATGACTTTATATTATTGAGATAGGTTTTAAAGGTGCGGCCATAAGTATTTAATCCATAGGATAGCAATGACTCTGCGAGGGCAAAATAAATCACTCGCAGAGTTTTCCTGCTTAACGGCGCCCTAAGGACATAAAACTTACTCAAAACTGCCCTAAGCTTTGCACACACTGTATCAACCTGCACTTTCCAATTCATGTTGCGGTCCACCCACAGACCTAGATACTTAAATTGATTGACGTACTTCAGCTTTTCACAAACACAGTTGACATTTGCAACGTGCATGCACTCATACGTGTGACCCACGATATCTAAATCCACGCTCTTGATATTTTTCGCCACCAGGTTGTGGGGTGAGTGTAGATGCATTACCTTCGTTTTGTTTAGGTTAAGTATGATACCATTATCGTGCGCCCACCTAGTGATATTATCAAAGTCTGCCTGCAGCACAGCCCTGGCCTCTTGTATGTTCTTAGAGGAGTATATAAGGCACATGTCATCTGCGTACATGTACACCCGACATCTTTTTACCACGTTACTGACGCTATTGACATGCATGACATAACCAACCGGACCATAGACTGAACCGGTCGGAACACCAAGTTGTACCGCCGCTTCTTTACCAGTAATACCAGAAACGCAGGTCTGTAAGGTTCTGCCACCTAAATAACTCCGGAACCACCTATTTGTGGGCCCCCTAATTCCGCACTCATCCATAGCCTGCAACAGCACCTCATGATCCAAGGTATCGAACGCCTTTTTATAATCTATGAACAGCGCCAGGACCTGATGGCCCTGGTCGAGACAACTGTTAATATCTTCGGAGAATTGTGATAGTGCTGTTACGGTACTACGACCCTGTCTGAAGCCGTGCTGTGCATCCGCTAGTATACAATTTTTCTCTAAGAATTCGCTAACCTGGCCAACTACCAACCTCTCCACTATTTTATTGATGACTGATAGGATAGCTATCGGCCTGTAATTAGCGTAAACTGAGTGCGCACCTTGTTTATATATGGGTCTTATTAAAGCTTTTTTAAGTTGGGTAGGATATATCCCTTTGGATAAACACAGGTTAATAAAGTGCGACAAGACCGGCGAGATCATATTCTTAATTATTTTAATGTCTATAACTCGAATGGAGTCAACACCTGGCGCCTTATCAGTGCTCAGCTGATTGATAACTTTACACACTGCGTCAGCGGTCACTGGCGTGAAACGAAACGTTACATTACTTTCCCTAACATACTTAGTTCTGTCTAATAATTTTACATTACAATTATGTTTAATAGCAATAATTTCGCTAGTAAATGTATCTGCAAATTGACTACATATGTTATACATTGAATCTTTGTCTCCAAAATATCTTTTAATAATATCATCTAAATTCGCTTTTTTCCTACCTGTCCAACTATTAATTTTGTCCCAAATTTTTTTTGGGTCTCCGTTACACTTCTTAATTTCTTCCTGCCGAAACCTATTTCTTGCTTTAAATATTAATTTGTTTACCTTATTTCTAAATCGTGTGTAATATAGTCTTTTTGTATTATTTTTAGGTGTTTCTTTCCAATCCCTGTATAGCCTATCCCTGCGCATTAACAATTCATTCAGATCTCTGCCTATCCACGGTTGGGTAACCCTTTTTTTACTCTTTGGCACTAAAATCTTACTACTTTTATATATATCATTAAAAACATCTTGTAACTTAGTATACACAGTTATAGGACAGTCAATTAACAACAATTCACACCAATTATAATCAGTTATCCGCTTAGCTACTAGCTTATTACTAATTACATACCGAGTGTCTGAGTTCTCACTATCAGTGCAGGGTTGCGTCACATCTAACGGTACCGAAACTCCAACCACGTGATGATCCGACATGAAGCACTCAATAACAAACGAATGGCAGCCGTGCAGCTGTTTCGCTCGCACCCAAACATGATCTATACACGACACTTCCCTTACACCCGCGACGATAGCCTCTCGCGTTACCTCCGTAACTGGTATTACGCACTGTAGGCCTAGTTCACATAGGCAGTCCTTATATTTTGACACGTGATGACTTTCATTCATTCCTAACAGGTTTATGTTAACATCACCTAACATGAAGATTTGTTCGCTCGCTGGGATCTTCTTGATTATTTGCTCGATTTCGTCAACAAATAACAATCTATTCATTTTTGGTGGTCGGTAGATGGCAATTATATTTACAGTTGAGTGGTTAATAATAAGTTTACCATGAAGCCCTTCCAGTGAGCTCGTCAGGGTTTTATCTGCATTGAAAATAAGTCCCTCCTTAGCATAAATCAGCACACCTCCTCCTCTTGCAGTCTCCCTCGTGTTTTTAAATAAGTTGTACCCTTTTATGTGGTATAATGGTAACTCATTTTCCTTAATGTTAACCTCTGTCAGCAACAGCAATCCTATCTCTTCAGAGCTATTTCTTACAAAAATCTGTAATTCATCAAAGTTTTTCCTTAGCGATCGAATATTTAAATGTGCTATATGTAGTTTTTTGTTGCTGCTTGGTATACTCTGAGTCCAAGTGTTCACTGTTTGAAATCTGGTAAATTGACATTCCAATGTTACAATTGCATCGAAATGATCACCTTTTATTTACAATTGTTAGTTTAACTCGCAATGTTTACTTCGCACTATGTGTGCGTGCAGCATGTAGTTACCAACAGTACCATCTAGCTCGTCGCCGTATCTACGTCGCTTTCAATGACTCGTTCAATATCACGTTCACTCCTAACTGACATTATCTTCTTTTGTTCGTCACTCTTTCTTATGAGTATTTTTCCATCCTGTACCCAGATATACTTGTAGGTTTTTTTAAGATGGTTTTTAGTGACCCATAGAAGGTTCCTTTTAAATCTAGTGAGATTCTCATTTATATAGATACGGTTGTTACTATTTGTACCATAAATTTCACCATTGGTCAGGCGTCTCTTACGACTTCCAATCCACTTATCTCGGGCCTCTTTTGTTCTCAGCGTTACAACTACTGGCAGTGGTTTACCGGCGGCGTCTGGTTTTTCACGGCCTACCCTCTCTGCGTACTCAATCTGACTAACATCCATCTGAAGCTTGTCAGCAACCTGAATTATAACTTTTGCCACATCTTCATTTTCTTTCTTCTCCAGTCCAGCCAACTCCACCTTTTTTTCTTTGTCTTTTTCTTCCAGCTCGTTCACACGTTCTTCTAGTGATTTATTGCACTTTTCTAGGTATGCATTCATGTTTTCCAGGGATTTTATTTTAGTTTCCGTTGATTTCTGGTACTCCATCAGATTATCATACTTTTCTGATACAAAATCAACTAGATCAGCCAGCTCACTCAGCTTTTTCTCCATTTTGTACACCACATCCATTTTCCTGTTCATAGCAGCCAGGGTCACTGCAACATCCTGTATTATATTAATAACATTTTTTTATATTAATAACACTAATTATGTCACCACACTATAACAATATGTGTGCAAGAAAAGAAAATGTATTTATAAGAAGACAAATAAGATCGGCCAAGGGTGCGAACTCTTAATGAATTAATTCTTTTCCCGTACCATTTGTTATCAATTTAGAGTTTCTGTTGTTTCTAGTGTAGCAGTAACTTTGTAGATTTTTAACCTCCGACTAAAAGGAGGGTTATATTAAAGGAGCTTATGGGGTAAGTAAAAACGCTGTCGGTTTTACACAAAACATACAAACCAACAACTTATTACAAAACTGAACGATATTCACTTTTAAATATCGCACTAGTACACCTTGATTCGTTCCATTACCTCGAAAAAATCTGAGTGATTCCTGCCGCAAACTCGACAGCTGCTATTTGTATTGCGACCGAACCTTCGAGAAAGCTCCACGACTTTCTCGAACCTTCAACACAAATTACTCGTGAGTTTCGGTGGTAACGACAACTAAGTAGTTTAACTTCGATGCCTCCAGTAAATCGCAAGTACATACACTAGGAAAATATAGGTGGTTCTAAATTATTGAGTGTGCGTATAGAATATTGGTGCAGTTGGTGCAGTATTCCTCCTAAATCTATTAGGCGTGCTACATACATCGGGTCCGCCTGATCCGGCGCAGGCGGTCGGCAAAATTTTAATGCGATATTACCACCTGGACTTTATGCTTATAGTGTCCAAAGAGATGTCAGCAAAGTAGAGGGGCCTGCGGGTTGTTTGAAAGAGATACAGCGGCCTCGGAACATAAAGGGCAAAAGAAGGAATATGCACACCCTCAGCTCCGCCCAGAGCGGGGAAGTTATTTGGTGATTTCCCACAAGAAAAGAATAAAAATTTAGAGGTGTCAAGGGACACCCGGATGGAACGAAGTTCTCGTCGCGACACCACACTGTTCAATGCGAAATAGAAATGAAAATACCTGGCTTGCTTTCTATAAGAGAGAGAGGCAGACAGACAGAGAAACATGCGACGCCGCACAGCTTACAATAGCTTACTATAGCAAAAAGTGTCGTGACAACTTTTCGTAAGAATTTTTTCCATCTAGCCCCCTTTCACAACGCGCGATAAGGAACTTCGTTCCAAAAAGTTCATGCTTATAAGAAAATCACGGAAACAACGACGTCACTTGTAGACGTAAACTTTTTTCTGAAATTTCTAAACGCCTAGTTGACAAGTCCTGTGACCCATGAGCTGACTTTCACCTTGGCCGGAGGCTAAGTGTTGCCATACAACCTGGCAACGCCGCTTGTCTCTTGGGCACAATTACGCCAGAACGGCTTAACCGGTCTGGATGAAATTTGACAAAGAGATAGATAGATTATAGTCTGGAATAGCTTGCAGCACATAGATAATGCACATTTTATTCCGGTAATACCATCAGGTTTTATCACTGATTTTTATATTTGCCCCTTTAACTTGAGGGGCATCCGTGGGTCAAAAGTTGTTTCAGTGACTTGTCGCCATTTCATCCATCTTGCGTTGATCCGGTGCGTTACGTCCACGTATTAATTTCTGTTGCTACCCAAGTAAATATCATGTTATAACATTGTCCCAAGGACCATAGTTTGCCGATAAGGTGGTGTATGGTATATGTGTGTGACTGTTGGTAGAAGGGGCGGCAAAATGATATGCGTGTTCTTCGCTTGAGGTTTATTGGACGACTGTCAGTGCACAACTTAATCAGGCTTAAACAGTAACTTAAACTAATGTGCCTAAGACTAACTAAGACTATTGTGCCTACGCACTAACTAAGACTATTGTACCTACGCGCTACAATAGTTACCATTGAATACTTCGTTGAGATCGACAGTGAAAACTAAAAGGCCACCATAAAACTTTTAATAATGTTCATGCAACTTCGAGTTCGAATTATCGTAGTAGGAGCCCCAATTCTCCGTTAGTTTTGTCTGTCGCAGCACAACGTAGGCGATACGTGAGCCAAATTACTGGTTCACGGCTCACATAGGCACGTACACACGGGAACCAATCAAGCTATACAAAACCAGTTCATGTAGATCTCTCATTATACGGGAAATCTGTTAAAGCGAAGCTAGTTTATGTTGGAAATGAATAGGTTGATGTATCGCCGTGTGTACACGGAGATTAGAAGGTATGAGGAGAACACCAGGCATAATAACATTATGTATGGCCGGCCTGGGTAACTACTGACAAGTCATGCAGAAGTTTTAGTTGGTTACCTGATTTATGATGCTGTGTTCTTGTGGGGGTATTGGAATATGGTTTTTTGTGCACCTATAGATTTATCTATCCATCATCTATCCGTGTTTAGGTTTTGTCATAGCTCCTTGCTTCTGCCTGATTGTTATTTGTTTTTGTACGTAGTATCAAGCACGCTATGATGTCAAAATACAAAAAAAACAATTTCCATAAAACCACTAGAACTAGCTCTAAAAACAACTTCCTAAAAAAATACTGAAAATTTATTGCAAAAAAAAACTACGATTGAAACAGAAGTCACGTGCGGAAGTAAATCTATTTTCCAACTTCTAAGTTTTTTTTCAAATCAAATCAAATCAAATCAAATCATTTATTTCAATTAGACCATTACAGGCACTTTTGAATGTCAAGAAACAAAATGAATCTACAGTCCCGGTCACAAGGCATAATAACTTGTGAAAGTACTGCAGTTGCCCATTCCAAAGCGTTGATCTCTATGGAGAAGAATGGGCAAGAAACTCCATGGACACTCTTTTAAATTCTAATTTTTTACAAAATAGTATTTACATCATTCGTGTTGAGATTATACAAATATGTGAGAACGATGTAGAAAGACGTGCACAGTAAGAGCGTCCAGAGTAAATAAAAAACAAAATTCAATTTAAATCTAAATAAATTAATAATGACCGTGGTAGTTAAAAAATGACCAGTCCCAACTGACAGCGCCCGTTCACGAACATGACGTATGGATCAGCCCCATTCAGCTCGACCATTTTGAAGGGAGCTAAATGACCCGACACACCCGCCACCATCAGCGAGACATTTAAGTGAGCATGACACTATTAACCACCAGGGCTTCGTCAAGTCAATGATAATACATAGCACTCACATATGGGCTTAATAATTATACAATACTAGAGAATTGATTCTATACATTGCAAAGATAGTCTTACAATCTTCTGCAGCTTCCACTATAGCTTCGGATACTTATTAATGAGTTTACCCCTATGCTTGAGGAGCAGGACCAGCATTGAGCCAAGCATTTTTATCATCAATATAATCCCCCAACTTATAATATGCTTGCCTACATAGTGTGCGTTTAATACAAGATTTAAAAGTCGCTTTTTATTTATTTTTTATTATTTCAGCCTTTTTAGTTGTGGTATGATGGTTTCCCACTCAAATTCTTATCGAGTATTTATTTTTCATTGTTACAAAAAGATATTAGCATATCATCCATTTACATTATAAAAAAAATATGTAAATGCGATCTCTTCAGGAGTACATACTCTTTTGATGATTTTTTTTTCTTGAAAATTGGCCCATAACCGACGGAGAAATCGCGCGACAAACATACCAAAAAAAATTCAGTCGAATTAAAATCAAATCATTTATTACAATTAGACCATTTACAGGCACTTTTGAATGTCAAGAAACAAAATGAATCTACAGTCCCGGTCACAAGGCATAATAACTTGTGAAAGTACTGTAGTTGCATTGAGAACCTCATTTTTTAAGTCGGTTAAAATACGCCTACAATCCCAAGGTTTTTTTTACGTTCTTAATCAGGGTATGTGACTTATAAGTGTATATGTTTTCAGTAGATAAAAATTTCATAAAAATCTTTCAACGATCTGTCTCCAAACCTTCAAAGTCCTCGAAGGTCTTTATTTTTTTCCGCCTGGGTAGCGGGTTTTTGAAAGAGATACGGGAGAGGTTTTAGTCAGTAAAAGTCTTACACACCGAATCGCTCCGCGAAGAGCAAGAGAATTTATTTTATTTGACATCCGAAGAAAAGGTCTGTATTTTTGCTCCAAACCTACCTTACGCCATCTTACCAGTATGAAAAAAAATAATGAAGAGAAATGAATAAAATGTTTATTGGATTCAACAAGTTCTTTTACTTTACTAGGTATGATTGGAGCCTCTTTTTAAGCTGAAAAAGGAATTATATTAGGTAATATCTAATATATAAAATTCTCGTGTCACAGTTTTCGTTCCCATACTCCTCCGAAACGGCTGGACCGATTTAAACGAAATTTTGTGTGCATATCGGGTAGGTCTGAGAATCGGCCAACATCTATTTTTCATACCCCTAAATGGGCAGCGGGTGAAACCGCTGGGCACAGCTAGTATTATGTAATATTATGAATTATATCCTGTATTAGGAGACTCCGCTCTTCCATACATTGTTGGTATTAACTAAAAACTTGTTTATCAATAAAAAAAATGATAATAAAAACTAGTATGTATGTACTAAGTAATAAGATTCCTCCATCGACACTATAATTTCTCCACCATTCTCTACAGCCAACATTCTCATTGCTACAATAAACATAGCCATTTCAATTTGATTGTCTACACACTAAACCAGAATTTCTTTTATTTCGAGAACTTCTCCCGCCATTATCAGAGTAGTTATAGTGATTATATTTGTATTGCCAGACGAGAGCGGATGAAAATTGCAGTTGTTACAGAAACACAAATAATGTAATTGACATTATTATTGTTTGATGTTACTGCGGATTGCTGTTGTTTGAAAATTATAGTGTTAACATAGGCTCGTGTTGTCTATTGACCCTGTCTTCTGTTTTGCCGTTTTTACGACTGAATGAGCGCTTTAAATTATTATTGCATTGTATACTTCTCAGTGAAGAAAGCCATGAATCTTTTGAAACTTGTAGATTATCTTTTTTATTGGGGTCGGTATCAAACTTACCGGATAGAGCTTTTTTTTAAAAATAACGTTGCCCCACACTATGAATTACTCCTGTATGGTGGGTGCGTTTGAAAACATTTAAACTCACATGCACAAACAGCCAGACCCGGCACAACTATCTGTAGGCCATGCAAATATTTGTTCCGTGTGATGGATGGATGGAGATCGAACCCGCGACACGCAGCGCAGCAGTCGATCGCTCAGCCACTGCGCCATCCGTGTCGTTTATCAGCATAGCCATATAAATATAATATAGTGTCTAAATAACAGGTAAGGTAAATTTTGAGCTAATAATTAGTCAAAGCCAGCTGTCTCCCAAACTAGGTAAAAAACCTGAATCTTGGGAGCCAGTTTTTCTACAAATTCAGTGTGATATCTATACGTCTTTACATTTAAATTGCTTTTAATTCCTTTTTTTTTACGAGTGAAATCATACAGGAAATAAAAAAAATTAAAGGAAATAGGAAAAAAAATATATTAAAAGGTTAATACTAGGTTTATTACGTTTATTAATTTTTTTACAAGTACTATGCCATTGTGAGCATGCGTGTGTAGAGTGTGTGTGAAAGTGTGGAGTAACTGTGTGACTGTAAAATGAAAGTAGGTGCACATGTTTGTTAATAAAACCGACCGATTAGTACCGACGTGTTATCTGCACCTCGTTTTGGAAGAGGACTTTTGGCCGCAAGGAGTGGTGTTCCGGCGCTTCCACGGACAAGTGCCACATGAACGCGCAGTGACATAGTGCAGTGAAGTGCTACTAACATAGTTGTTAAGGATTTATTACTAACATGAATTGTATTAGGTATATACATGTTTGTCTGTAAGGTATTTATCTATGGGCCTAAGATGCCTGAAAATAAATGTTTTATCATTACTAGTTAAAAAGTTTTTTGGAGTCATTTAGGGACATCAACCAATCTTTCAACCTTTTTTACACTCCAGTCGACCCAATGTGTGAAATTAATGTTTTTTTTTTCAAACAAACACACACTCAAATCAAATCAAATCAAATCATTTATTTCAATTAGACCATTACAGGCACTTTTGAATGTCAAGAAACAAAATGAATCTACAGTCCCGGTCACAAGGCATAAAAACTTGTGAAAGTACTGCAGTTGCCCATTCCAAAGCGTTGATCTCTATGGAGAAGAATGGGCAAGAAACTCCATGGACACTCTTTTAAATTCTAATATTTTTACAAAATAGTATTTACATCATTCGTGTTGAGATTATACAAATATGTGAGAACGATGTAGAAAGAGCGTCCAGAGTAAATAAAGAGCAAAATTCAATTTAAATCTAAATAAATTAAAAATGACCGTGGTAGTTAAAAAATGACCAGTCCCAACTGACAGCGCCACTCCTGCATGACTTTCGGGCCACTGATTTCCTTTATCCTTTACGGAAGCTTATAATGGGTGGTCACCCATCCACACACCAACATAGGCAAGCACGGCGTTACCTTTTTTTGCGGATCGAAATTTATCAAAAAACTTCCACCACTCTGGGCGGAGCGGACTAAAACCCACCCATGTTCCACTTTTGCCCTTTATGTTCCAGTGCCACGATATCTCTTTCGAACAACCGGCATCCCCGGCAGTCGGTGGCTCTAGCAAGCACCTCTGCTTTGCTGAAATCTCTTTGAGGCGTCCGTGGAACACGAACGCGCAGTCAGCACGGCCTGCCGTCACTAGACGGAAGGAGGATGAGCTATGTACAGCGCAGTGTTATAATAGATAGACCCTTGCAGCTGTTTTTTACGAATTTTAGTTGAAAACTCTATTTAATGACTAAAATAAGATAAGCACCTAAGAAAATAGAAGAAACCAGAAAGTTATACCACAGACAACTGCTATAAAATCCCAAGCACAGATAGAGGCACCATAAGTTCCCCAAACATAAGGGAAATAACCTCAAAGATAAGCTGTAACAAACCCTGTTGTAACCGCACAATACTGGCGTGCAACAAAAGACGGGAACCTTAATAACACTGATAACTAAACAATAAAGGAAAACACGAAATCCCGGCAAGCGATCCCGGCCTCACACGACCTGTTAAGGTAGGTTCAGAATGAAGGTATCTGTCGCGCGTTTACTTTGAAAGAATAATACATTGAAAAATTGCACAGCAATAATTGAAAGGGACTAAGAATGCGACTCATCCAGGCAAAAAATACATTTAATATTTACTAAATTAGCACAGGTAGATATTCTCTTATACAACATTTCGCACATAAATGGGTGGGGTCATTGCGTAACTTTTATTTGCTTCTACATTTTCAGTCAGTTGAAGGTTTTATTGCTATACCCAGGGGATTGTAGGCGTACATAATTCATTGCAAATACCTAGGGCTGGTGATATCTTTATATGATGACGTATTTTATAAGGACATCATCATATTATTAAATGCATATCATCATTCTCTTGCCAACACGGGTTGCGATAAAATATTCACAAATAATAGAAGAGCATCGCATATACTTAGCCACGTTTGAGCTTAGATTTTGTTCAAACGAAGTTCGCGCATATAATTTAAATCGTCTGAAACAACCTTACACCACACAATTCCGAGGACAACAATTTCCTTTGTAACCTCTGGGCAATAAAAACACAGATGTCCCTAATTGAGGCCGTTAGTGGCACATTGTGTGCTCATAGCAGCCTGGGCTGGGCCTGTGCTGACCCACTTGTGCCGAACAAAGGATGGGGATGTAATGTGGACATGTCACCTAGTTACGTTAATCAGAATCTGGGCTCGAATGCCTTTTGTTTTAGAGGATCGGAGATAGATATAGGTGGCTCGTTCATATGGGATGATCTAATATGTAATAAGTACAATTATTTTCTTTTTTTTTTCATTATTGTATCTAAGAAACCGTAATTAATTACTCAAATCTGTATTGTTTTGATATTTACTTAGGTACTAATAAATATTGTGACTTCTTTGATTTAATTGTACCTACAAAGTAATAATGTATTTTTTTATGTTAATTAATTTAAATTTTAGTAAGAGTAACTTTTTATTTAATTGCATAATTTGTAATTCTTTATTTTTGTATCTCTGTACCTAATAGGCTAATCATAGAGCACTTTTACAAATAAATATTTCTATAATTTATATATTCCTAGACAGTTATTTTTCATTCCTCTTTAAAGTGATTTCTGTAGATCACTTTGGTAAAGTTTGGAATTTAAAAAAAACAATAATTTTATGTTTTTACTTCTTGGTCTAATTGGGACCTTGCTATAGTTACGCCATCTACGAAGACGATGACGCAACACTCCATTTTTGAATTACAGCTATTTAAGCTAAATATTGCTGGCCAGTATTTGGCTATGAAGTTAGCCATTTTATGACCAGCAAAATACTTCGCATTTCTAAACATTAATAAGAATTCACAATGACATCGAAGCTATGTCGATCCAACTATTTTATCGTTATTAAAAATGTAACAAGAAGGAATTTATCGGAAATATCTCGAGCAGGCGTGTATCTTTAACAAACGTGCTCTTGGGCGCACTTGACGTGGAGTGGGGGTGAGTGGGCGATGGTGCGCCAGCGTAGCGTGGCCTACCATGGCCCACGGCGCGCCTTGTCAGAAAAGATGATTTGCAAAATGTAACACGATAATATTTTGTTTGAACTGTTTTGCTTTACGCTTTTTGAGTGGTGTTTGGACTAGAATTTGTATTTTTTGTTGTTTTATTGAATAACTGATTTACTTTGCTTACAGATTTACTTTGCTTAGGTTCCTTGATGTTTTGGGCTTTTAATTTTTTTATGCTTTTCTAATAGTGGTTATTCTAGATAAAAGTCTAAGAAATTGAGATCTAAATGCCAAATTATCAAGCAAGTTCAAAATATTTACCAACTTATAGTTTTTTTTTATTATTTGGGCCACTCGTAGCTGATCTCGCTGGAGTTGTTATGCTGCTTAGCCGGTCTATAACTAACATATTATTGTTAAGTCTATTACCCAAAATTTACTATGTACTGTGAAGGTTTAATAACATTAATTAAACCTTCAAATCGTCAGACGTTCGAATAGAGTAAATAGAGGATTAAAAAACAGGAAAAACCATAGTTTGAAATTGACGTGAGATGTACTGGTGAAAGATAAACAAATCAATGAAAACATTTTTTTTTTAAATCGTACGTCTCAATAAAAAGTAAGTTGTATATGCTTGGACATACATAAAAATCATGTCCAATTAAGAACCTCCTCCTTTTTTTCGTTGGTTAAAAATATAGCACAAAAGTAGGTATACTATGTTTCTTTTAATTACGAATTATTATTAACTCTCTACTACAGTACCTATTTAATTAACCAACTCCGTTACAGCCGAGCGAATATTATAAAATGCAGGAAACAGAATTAAAAGCTAGGGATCCAAGACCGCTGGTCGTTGAGCACGACAAAAGACGCGGGAAAACAATAGCGGCATGCGCCATAGAGAATGCAGAGCTACCTCTTTGGCGAACAACATTTTGTATATGCCGTAATCTATGGTACAGCTTGAAAAATGAATTATTATGGTGGACTCTCGCTCTAGAAGACGAATTAAATACATAAAGGTATCTTCTAGAAAGTTCGTTACAATCATCATTATAACTAACGTAATTGACTGTTGCGTTGGGCGAGTGGTCGCAAACGTGACTCTAAGGTCTGCATTCGAATCCCGGGTCGTGCAAAGAGTAATTGGGTTTTGTATCAAGTTTTTTTTCTGTAGCAACCAGGGATTTCGAATTGTAACTTATTGATGGCAATATGGTCGCCCTCTATAACATGGTACATAAACGCAAGTGGCGAAATTATGTGATTTAATGAGATTATCTTGGCATTATCTACTCATGAATAAGTAGATTCTAGTATTTAGATGCTTGTACCAGATGCCAAAACTCTGTGCATCTGGTAGAAGCACATAAATGCTTAAATGAACAAATCTTATTCCTTATGCTACAATAGGTTATAAAAATTGGTTATGATATACATACATTATGGTTATAGGTTGATAATAATTATCTGATATATACTTAATGACAAATAATTTCAGTAGAGAAACCACTTTCAAAATTCCAAAAAAAATATCTTCTCAATTTATAATACATATATACATACATTATGGTTATAGGTTGATAATAATTAACTGATTTATACTTAATGACAAATAATTTCAGTAGACAAACCACTTTCAAAATTCCAAAAAAAATATCTTCTCAATTTATAACGACTGTCACAATAATTCCCATATTTTGGAAACACACCTAGATAATATATTACACTAGGTACTGTCACTGATGATTCTCATTAACTGTTAAATAGATGTTGACGGGCCTGTTGGTCTAGTGGTTAGTGGCCCTGACTGCGGAGGTCGTGGGTTCGATTCCCACCCAGGACAAAACTTTGTGTGATGAGCATGATTGTTTGTTCTGTGTCTGGGTGTGATTTTCTATAATATGTATGTATTTATAAATTATATAAGTATGTATATCAGTTGTCTGGTTACCATAACACAAGCTCTGCTTAGCTTGGGATATATATAGATAACTATCTTGGAACAACTCACACACGGCTATCTGAGCCGTGTCCCAAGATAGTTATTATTTATAATTATTTATAGTTACAGTTAATGAGCAGTTTCTTCAAACAGGGTAAACCATAAACTAAACACTCGACCTCAACTAACTACACCATCGCCACACTAACCCAGTATTGTAATCGCAAGCTCAGCGCGGTGACAAATTGCACTATTTCTAGGGTTCCCATCCATCCGGATTTGTCCGGTCATATCCCGCGGGTCCACTCGTGACATTTGTCAGGACTTTCTCACTGAATGGGATTTTTCATAAAGTTAAGAACGTTAAATGTCGATTGGATTTGCCGATGTTCAGCTTTTTAAGCGATTTCACAAAAATTAAGAGGTTCTTTTAGGGCTGTATTTTTTTTGTATGTTATTCGATTTCATTGTCGATAGTGGGCCGATTTTCAAAATAGGTTAATTAATTAAATTTATTTAATTTGGAAAGCAGATTTTTGTATTTTTATTTATAGGTAAAAAGGTAAATTACCGAAAACCGCCATTGTAACCATAGATTTAGCATTTTTGTAAAACAGTTTTGCTTCAAACTTGGTGTGCAATAAAGTATATTCTATTTCTATACTGTAACGAGTTAGGCATGGAATAAAAGGCCTTTTTTAAATTATTTTATTTATTACCTTCATAACACAACGAAAAAGTAGTTTTTTAACAGCTTGATTGGTCCAGTGGTCGCAGTCACTATTGCTGGATGCTGACTTGCTGAGCATGATACCTGGGTGCGATTCGCAGGTCGATCAAAGTGCAACATGCAACATTGTTCAATCAAGAGTTATTGGTAACATGGCCGTGTGTAGATTGGTGCCCGATTCGTATTACAAAGAATTTTAAAATAACTGGAACATTGTAGTTATTCTATTGATACAGTACTTTAAACCTCGTGGTTATTTATGAATTAACTCTCGCACGTTGTAAAGAAAAAGGCAATAAACAATGAGGTTGAAATTAGAATAAGAAAAGTTTAGACATCCTACTGTTACAAGTATTCTACTCTATGGTTTAGATAACTTGATCATGGACGTGCATTGAGAGTTTAGAAGTATGAAGAAGAGGGTACCTAGAAAGCTATTCATCCGCCGCAGAAGAAGGGAGGATCCTTCACCTAGACCTAGTCATTTTTAATTTATACTCTTAATTAGTGGATAATTTTGCTTGCAAGATGTTGTCTTTCAGTTAGTTCTTAAGCTGCAGCATAGATGGCGCTACAGTATTTGCCGTAGTATTTATTTGTCGAAGTATTTATTGTAGTGTCGCTACAATCAAAAATATATCTATAATATTAATCATCTGAATTTAATTGTCTAAGCACCTTTATTTAGGTATACTGGACATTCTACGCACACCACGTATAGCAGATCTCTACGGAATTGTAAGTAGACCTCTGTCTTAACCTCTGGGGATTAGTCGTTAAGTTTTCTTTTGTAATGGTAGCCCTAACTACAGCTACCTCCAGCGGCTTCAGCGCAGCGGTGCAGCGCAGGCAGCACATTAGCGCGATCAATCAAGCGCCACGTGCGACTGAGCGATACGAACAAAGCGCTCTAAGTGCCGGGATTAGGAGCAGCGGTAATTGGCGTTGATTTTATTAGGTGCTATGTTATCTGTAAGTAGTTATGATGGCCTATTTAAAAAAAAAAACTAGGCATTGATGACATCTAATATATAAAATTCTCGTGTCACAGTTTTCGTTCCCATACTCCTCCGAAACGGCTGGACCGATTTAAACGAAATTTTGTGTACATATCAGGTAGGTCTGAGAATCGGCCAACATCTATTTCAGACCGCTAAATGAGCAGCGGGTGAAACCGCTGGGCACAGCTAGTTATCTCTATATTTTCTTCTTCTTCAATGAAGGGCCGGCTTCCTGGGGTTCACTGCTTACCGGGGTTGTGGATTAATCGAAAGAGATGGCGCGGCTCCGAAACACAAAAGGCAAAAGAAGGAACATTTTGTCAGTAAAAGTCTGGCACTGCCTGCCTTACGCTCCACTCAGAGCGAGAGAAGTCATCATAATGATTTAAAAAAAAATTAAAGTGTGTCGATAGCAATGCCAATTGCTGTAAAATGGTTTATTATGAATAAACTAATGGCTTACAGCCTACTGGATGACTTAAACATTGACAAACTTATAATAACATACTACATGGGTACATCCTACTAATATTATAAATGGAAAGTTAGTGAGCATCCGAGAATGTATGGATGTCTGCATGTATAGATATTTGTTACTCTTTAACGCTTATACTACACGGATTAGAATGTTTTTTTTCCCATACAGGTATGGTTTATAACCTGGATTAACAAATATGATACTTATATTCCCGGTATAATAAACCCGTGTTAAAAATACCGAACTTCACACGGGCGACGCGCGGCATGAGCTAGTTCAACATAATACAGGAAATCAGAGATATTCTATACATAATACAGCACTTCGCAATTCAGTAAACAGCTTAGCAGTAAATGTGTTATTAAATATTTGAGAGTGGCACGCGCAGTAATCCTGTGTTGTGAATCAGGAGACGCCATTCAAACGGTTATTTGATCAGAATCGCGCCACGACCCGCTTGCTGTAAACCGATTTATATTTGCTACAGAACCCGCCCCTGTGATGACATACGGGATTCAGATTTGGGCGATCGCGTTCCTGTCTTTCAGTTTGACAAAGATTTTTTTCTTTTTTAGACGTTGCCTCATTCTGGGAATTTCTCATGTATCGTGGGTGCGTTTACAATCAATTTCTTTTTAAAACGTTGCCCCACACTAGGATTTCTCCTCTATCGTGGGTGCGTTTACAAACACTTAATTTCACATACACAAACAGCCAGACCCGAAACAACTATCTGCAGGTCTTACAAATATTTGTTCCGTGCGGAAATCGAACCCGCGACACGCAGCGTAGCAGCCGATCGCTCAGCCACTGCGCCAACCGTGTCGTCAATTTAAGTTACACAAACAGCCAGGCCCGAAAAAACTATCTGTGGGCCATACAAATATTAATTAGTCTAACCTTACATAGAAATTCTGATTCTATTCTGGAGATACAGTATTGTTCCGAATGTGTAGATGAAACTCTCATTTAGTAGTTTAAGAAATAACCAATTTGTAAATGCAATCTCATCAGGAAATAGAATCGGGTTTATGTACCAAAAGAAACTCTAAGTTGGTAAATTGTCATCACGATTTCGTATTTCTTCGTGAGGCTTTTATTTTTAAGTGTTTTGTAGTCGATTTCCACCGTCGCACCTAACTTGACATTACGCTGTGGACCCGGCAGCGCCCGGCGGCATAGTCCCCGGCACTTACAATTTTAGTGCCCGAATGCTATTAAACAAAACGGCATTAGTACATTTTCTTAAAAGGTAACTGTTTTGTACAATTAAATGCGTAGTTACTTCTATTGAGTAGGTAGAAATCTTTAGTAAGAGGGCCATAAAACAGACAAGAGCCAGGAAAACGTTGTCGCAACTTTTCAAATCAAGTGGCGACATCTACATTGCATTGCAGAGTTATCCGCAAAACTAAGTGCGGTGTTACCCGCGGTGAAAAAAAAAAACACATTTGACTTATTTGTACATCCCACCGGAGCACTACTTAATTTGGGGATCAAAAGTAGCATGTGTGTTAATCCAGAATATAAGTTATCTTGATACAAAATTTTATCCAATTCTGTTTTGTATTTCAACGTCATGAAGTAACAAACATATTATTATGCATGTACGAACGCCCTTATAATTTTAGTGTGATATGGTATAGCCTACCATCCTGACGATCCTTTCTTTTTCATGGAGGTGATGATAAACATGTCGAAGTTGCTAAGTGTAACAAACAAACGCTAATACCACTCTGCCACAACACTTACCTTTTCCGAAGGATTCCCCGTAAGTTTCCACAGCGCCAAAGCCCAAGAGATAAAGGGTGGGAATTATGAAAAATGTTCCAGCTTGTTACAGTCCTGCCTGCCCCTGTCTGGCTGCCTCATTATGTTAATAGTGACCCTCCTCCTCGAATGATTGCAATCCTTCCAACGGGGTTGAACGTTGTAAACTTTTTCATGCGGAAATGAGAAAGAAAGGTGTCTTAATTCCGGAATTGAAAGAATAAAAATCGTTTTGCTAGAGCAAGGAAATATAAATCGGTTTAAATGATTACCAATTTTAGGTACTTCTATAATAAATATTGTGTAAATACCTATTTAAAACGCGGTTTTACATTTTAAAGGTCCGTTCACAATCTAAGGCGATACGATTAGCGTTGTTACTGTGAGTGTCGTTGTATCGCAAGTATTGTAGAGATTCGTCGGAAGCTCCAAGGCTTTGTAAGCACTGACCGGTGTTAAGCACCTAAAGCCTAGGTGCAAAGTGCAACGAAGAGTATAAAAGTTTAAAAATTTTCGAATCTGGCCGCTGTGCCCTCGCTAGCAAGAAACCAGAGACTCTAAGCTAGGGGCTAAGCAAGACACCTATCAGCGCCGTACGTAATTCCTTCCATTTGAAGATAATATTTGCTGCCACAACACCCTTGTCAGTTCAATATATATATAAAAAAAAACCCTTTTTCTCATACGTACGTGTTTGACGACAAGGATGGCGTAGTGGCTGAGCGGTTGACTGCCGCGCTGCGTGTCGCTTCCCGGTTCGGGATCGATTCCCTCACGGAACAAATATTTGTATGGCTTACAGATAATTGTTCCGGGTCTAGCTGTTTGTGTATGTGAATTTAAATGTTTGTAAACGCACCCACAATACAGGAGAAATTCCTAGTGTGGTGCAATGTTAAAAAAAAACTACTTAGAGACTTTCTAGAAACACACTGAAGCTTTTCTAAAAGAGAATTGTTTTTATCATCACAAACTGTCATTGCAAAGTGTGTCAATCAGAACATTCATTCATCCGACTTTTTACCCTTTTCTGATCATAAATTCATCCCATTGATATAATAAAGCGGCCAAGAGCGAGTCGGGTTCTGTGCAAAATTATTACATAAGTATTAAACAGCCAGATATTTTGACTGCATATACTTATAGGGTTGATTTTTTCACAGCACAAAGAGAAAACAGACTTACAGTATATAGTTTAAATCTCAAATCGATACCTTCACGCTTTCCCGAGATAAAGAGACAGACAGACAAGAAAGTGATCCAATAAATAATAATAGTAATCTTTATTGGTACAAATTGTACAAACATATTATTATTAATTAATTCCCTAGCTCCTGAGCTATTGTACACTGTATTACAGGAGCTTGTGTCGTCCCCTTGTATCTATGTTACATTTTATTTATGGCTTCCAAAGATTAATAGCAAATAAAAAAAATGTAAAATAAAAAAAATCAAACGCATTCAATACGTGTCATGTGTTGGGCGGGCAGTATGTGCTCGTGTTAGTTGGTGTGTAAATAAAAGTTTCCTTTGTTCTTTTGAGTTACGAATCTCTAAAAAGCACCCTGCACAAACGAAAAACAAAAGTCAATGATCCTCTGTATTCACTAAAGAAAAATAAGCCATCTAATCCTACGTCATGTTTGTGCGACCGCCGCAAACAGACTGACAAATTGCGATCGTTCCCCTTACGATATTGGGCACATTGTCAATACTTTCGGCTCAGTATTTGCTTACCCCCTGTGTGCCTTTTGTCCGTAAACATACGGTTACAGCCTCACTGAAATAAAGGTTTAGCCGTCTGTCCGTTTGTTTGGAGGTTGAATTGAATGGAGCCTGGAAAAATAGAAAGGTTCACGGTACTTGTACTGTTCCTTGTTCAGACACTTCGGGATGAAAGAACGGTTTAAGGGAACCAATCGGATCCTGCCGGGGTTGCGGGTTGTTCGAAAGAGATACCGCGGCCCCGGAACGTAAAGGGCAATAGAAGGAACATGGGTGGGTTTTAGTCAGTACAAGTCTGACATGCCCCCTCGCTCCGCCCAGAGCGGGGGAAGTCATTGGAAGATTTCCCCGCCCCACCACTCAGTAGACCATTTTTTCATGCGGATTTGATGCCATCAAATAACCTTTTCCCCGCTCTGTGCGGTGCGGAAAAGATTGTCAGACTTGTAGTTACTAAAACCCACCCACGTTCCTTCCATTGCCCTAAATGTTCCGGGGCCGCGGTATCTCTTTCGAACAACTCGCAACCCCGGTCACTGGACTCCCGGGGCCTTAGTCTGCTATTACAATAGTGTCAGAATGGTCGATCACTGATCGCATAATGGTTGATTTTGACAAGTTTAGTATGTAGCAGATTACCAAACTTGTCAAAATTAACCATTATGCGATCAGTGATCGACCATTCTGACACTATTGTAATAGCAGATTAATTCCCCCGGTTTGATATCACCGTCGAGGACCGCAGCGAAGTTGAAATAACTATCTGGTTTTCGTCACTCTAACTACCCCTAACTAACGTCATCTGCACAAATCAGAGAGGTTTTTAAGAAGAAATTGATGGCTTTTGGCCAGCATTCGATAGGCTAGTAGAAAAAAAAATACGGTTAGTAAAAAGGTTTGACATCAAATACAATTTTAAAATACGATCGAATTTGATAAGGTTTTCTTATAGGTAACGAAACAAAGTAGACATTGAATTTTAATTATTGTAAACTTACTAAACTAGGATAAAAAGTAGCCTATGTGTCAATCCGGATTTTAAACTATGTGTACCTACCTACCGAATTTTATGCAATTCCGTCCAGTAGTTTTTTCGTTAAAGAGTAACAAACATACATACTACCATGGGGTCTCATTGCGAAGAAAGAAAAAGTAGTTCAAAAAAATATCAATAGATGGCGTTATGTGTATCGATTTGTTTTTGAAGTTTGTGTAACTGTTTAAATTTGACCATGGAAGAAGTATGTTCTTGTTTTTAAAAATCCCCATAACACAAAAAACAGGAATAATGGGCTCCTAGTTTCAAATTCCATGATTTTTCTAAATAATATTATGGTGTTGGCTCTGGTGAGAACAATTTGTACTACGTTGTGGTTAGGTAACTCATTTACTGTTATTTCTATGAATAGATGGCGTTGTTTTCATTTTCTGAGTTTTACTACACAGCTCAATATTACCATTTACCATACCTATTTTGATAGAATGAAATATTATGAAATACAAACTATCTATACCTACTTATAATAAATCTGTAGAGAGGTCAATTTTGTACATGAAATATATTTCCAAAATAACTATCAGAGGGTGATTAGTGATCGATACTGATGCCAAAAATGCAATCAGTAATATTTTTGTCTGTTTGTCTGTATGATCGTTATAGAAACAAAAACGGATTTTAACGAAACTTGGTCAAATTATTCTTTATACTCCTGGGCAGGTTGTAGTATACTTTTCATCACGCTACGATCAATAGGAGCAGAGCAGTGAAGGGAAATGTTGGGAAAACGGGAGAAGTTACTCCATTTTTAGGGTTCCGTAGTCAACTAGGAACCCTTATAGTTTCGCCATGTCTGTCTGTCCGTCCGTCCGTCCGTCCGTCCGTCCGTCCGTCCGTCCGTCCGTCCGTCCGTCCTCGCTTAATCTCTGTGACCGTTAGCGCTAGAAAGCTGAAATTTGGTACCATTACGTATATCAATCACGCCGACAAAGTGGTAAAATAAAAATTTGAAAAAAATGTTTTATTAGGGTAGTCACCCTATATGTAAAGTGGGATGTGATTTTTTTTTTAATTTCAACCCCAACGTGTGATATATTGTTGGAAAGGTATTTAAAAATGAATAGAGGTTTACTAAGATCAATTTTTGATAATATCAATAATTTCGGAAATAATCGCTCCAAAAGTAAAAAACAATGTGTCCCCCCCCCTCTAACTTTTGAACCATAAATCTAAAAAATATGAAAAAAAACTGAAAAGTAGAAATTTATAAGGACTTTCTATGAAAATTATTTTGAACTTGATTGACACAACAGTTTTTGTACAAAAAAGACAAAAAGTTGTACAAAATAATTTCTAGACTAAGTTTGTAGTATAATCGTAAATGCAAGCTTTTTTTGTAACTTTGTTTACATATTTTATTATCCTGAACGTATCTTTTTTCAAACAAAAAAGAATTATTGAAATCGGTTGTCGCAATCCAAAATTACCACCGAAATTGCACGTCTTTGTATTAATTAGTAACCCAATTCCTCGAGAGATGGCGCTGTAGGTGCTTATTACATTGGATCGGGTATTACCGAATTGTTCGGTTGGCCTCATAACTGGGAACACTTATTGTGACGGACGGGACACTACGGAACCCTACACTGAGCGTGGCCCGACACGCTCTTGGCCGGTTTTTTTAAGCTTCTGTCGCGTGTGTAGCCTTAATGGTTAAAGCTACACAGAAATCATGTATGACGGAAATATTCTCCTTAAAATTATATAAAAAATAATCATACGACAGCATATGTCTATCTTTAATGGTTAACTCACAATAACACGTGTAACTCCCGATAGCTAAGCAGTTCGGAGCTTTCTGATTATATTTGTCTACTCTTACGTTTAATAACACTCTCACTCATCTCTTATTAAAAATAGTTAACATTATTACCTATACAATAAAAAAATAATCATATATATCGGTAATTATAAAGCTGAAGAGTTTGTTTGTTTGTTTGAACGCGCTAATCTCAGGAACTACTGGTTGGAATTGGAAAATTCTTTTAGTGTTGGATAGTCCATTTCTTGAGGAAGGCTATATAACATCACGCTATGACCAACAGGTGCTGAGCAGCGCGGGTGAAACCGTGGGGATCAGCTAGTCATATATATCGGTAAAGAAACACCAAAGTTATACATGAAATACGCTAATAAGCCATCGCGCATGAATACTGGTTAATGCCATAAGGATTATTTTTGTGTGCGCTCGACGCGGTTACCGTAATATTTAGCTGTTGATGCGAATAGACGTTCAGAGTGTTCGGCCTTATTGACAGACAATGCTTATCACCGCGACTTTTAGTCTTTAAATAATTAATTTTTAGATTTCTTTTGTTGTTATTTAATAAAATAGGTACTTATTAGTTATTTTGGTAGTGTTTAAATAGGTAATCGTTCAAATTACGAATTATTAATAGTTTACATTTAATATCTTTTTAGGTAAAGTAGGTAGGTACGCATAGATTTTTAGATAGGTAGGTACCGAGTTTTGGTTAATTTAAGTTAAGTTTTTTTTATATCAAGTAGGTAAAAGCGTAGGTAGGTACTTTTATTAATTATATTAAAGGTATTATTAATTAAGCATAGTAGTGATAGGTTTTTATCACAGTTTTAATTTTTAAGTGATGTAGGTATAGGTAGATAGTATTGGAGAGGCGTTTTAGCTTTATTTTCATTTCTTTTTTTGTACAACACGCAAGGTCATCCGCACTCTATCGTCTAGCGCCCAAGATTCGAGCCGGTAGGTAGATACTTACCTACTTTTGTAGGTACCAACACAACATACAAATATTACTAGCTTAAAATAAAATAAAAATATGCTACACACTCCTGAGTCTGTTAAAAAATAACTCCCTGCTTAAAATCATCTAATTTGCAGCAAATATCATTTCAAGAGCTACCTACCTATTTCGATATTATAATCATCAGCCTAGCCTTTTCCCAACTATGTCGGGGTCAGCTTCCAGTCTAACCGGATGCAGCTGAATATCAGTAGGTACCTATTTTATATGGAGCGCCGTGCGACTGCCTATCTAACCTCCACAATTTGAGGAGGAGCACAACCCAGTTAGTACCTACCTACTGGGCACCTAATACCATACCCCTTGGTAAGACTGGTTGTCAGACTTTCGGGACACTGACTACCTGTAACGACTGTCAAAGATCTACAAATGACAGCCGGAACCAACGGCTTAACGTGCTTTCTGAGGCACGGAGAAAACTCGTTATGTAACGGTTGGTCACCCATTTACAGACCAACCTAGGCAAGCGCAGCTTAACCTAAAGAACAACCTTAGCGTTGCTATTTTTTAGCCACGAGCTCCTCTATTCGCTATTTCGATATTATAAATAACTTTGATTGACTTAGATACTTGATACCTAATTATCAAAATTTGCGTTGACTTTTACGCTGAACCTAACAAATACCTCAGTCTACCGAAAAACATGTAGCTATACCCCACGCCTCAGATAATATAATACTAGGCATGAAAGAACGTGAATTTATTAATGGCGATTGCCGAGTGACTGACGACGTAAGCTTCAAGGTCAAAGGGCTATATACCTACCTTAGTTTACAGTACAAAAGTATAGTTTGATTTTATCGCCATCTATTGGTTCTCTGTAAAATAAACTGAACTTGAGCTATCGCTGCAAGCACCATCTAGCGCCGTTGTGAGTAAAAAAAAAATAGCCCGGATAGCCCGGAGAAATGAGCAAGTTATGGCGGTCGCGTTTCTTTGTATGAGATGGAGTATCTGTACGTTAGTATTATATTATCTGTGATACTACTAAACTTTCACATTTATTATAATATATTGGAATTAAACAATTTCTGAATAAACTAATGTACACATTTTAAGTGTTTTGTCAGTGCTAACAAATACAAGACAATTTTAAAAACGAATTATATAATTATTTAACTATGTCCGTTTCTAGAAATAACAACATCTCACGTTCTTGCAGCTAAACGTGCAAGCGACGTCGCGGGCACAACTTAAGTGGTTCAATTAAATAAAATTGTTTGTACTTATATCTCAATCCTCTGGAGGTTACACTTGACTACTTTGTTACGAATGGGTTCAGTAAATAGATAAAGTAATTGATCGAAATTGGACAAAATACAACGGGCGAAATGTGGATGTACTGTGAGCTACACCGCTGCCTAACCTGTCTTGGATTACAGGCGTGGTGTTATGTGTTGACGTCGAAATAGTGTGAAATAAGTATATTGAGACTAGCTGTGCCCAGCGGTTTCACCCGCTGCTCACTTAGGGGTATGAAAAATAGATGTTGGCCGATTCTCAGACCTACCCGATATGTACACAAAATTTCGTTTAAATCGGTCCAGCCGTTTCGGAGGAGTATGGGAACGAAAACTGTGACACGAGAGTTTTATATATTAGACTAGCTGTGCCAAGCAGTTTCAGCCGCTGCTCACTTAGGGGTATGGAAAATAGATGTTGACCGATTCTCAGACCTACTGAATATGCTCACAAAATTTTATGAGAATCGGTCAAGCCGTTTCGGAGGAGTATGGGAACGAAAACTGTGACACGAGAATTTTATATATTAGATGTCACTGAAACATACAGCCAAACATATACTCAACTAAGTGGTCTCTGCGCTGTTAACTTGCGACACAAACGACCATAGCTTTTGACGGCGTAGGCTAAGGTTGAAGCTTTTTCACAGCACTAAGGGACTGTAGACTTAAGTATATGAAAATAAACTGGTTACTTTTACGCTTTCCCAAGATAAAGGGTCTTGATAATGACGGCGCGTTAGTGTTTCACGCTTCACGCGCGCCTCAAAGAGATGTCAGCAAAGCAGAGGGGCCTGCCGGGGTCGCGGGTTGTTCGAAAGAGACAACGCGGCCTCAGAACGTAAAGGGCAATAGAAGGAACATGGGTGGGTTTTAGTCAGTACAAGTCTGACACTCTCCCCCGCTCCGCCCAGAGCGGTGGAAGTTATTTGATGATTTCCCACCCCAAAAAAAGGGTCTTGATAAACAGACAGGCGGACAACAACAGAGTAATCCAATAAGGGTACCATTTTTTCCTCTGACCTACAAACCCCTAAAAATTAAACGTTCTAATAACCAACATCCACCAAAATGTTGTAAGAAAACACCTGACATTTTACCTATAATTTTCCTGCTCCCATCTAAATAAAAAAAAATCTTGCAGGCTTCTTGGCTAATATTTATCTTAACATGATAGATGTCTATATTCACCAAGCCTACGTACGCGCCGCGGTAATGGCGGACATAAATTATAATTATAAACAATAATTGCACATAATAATTCGTAATGACTGTGGCTAGGATTCTTTAGTGGTAGATTCTCGTGTGAATGGACAGAATGTTTGTGTTGCGGAGGAGGTGGTTAAGTTATTATGGTGTTGGCAATAGAGTTGTTTAAACTTAGAAAGTAACTTGAGTTTGATGGCTGACTGAGACCCTTACACGAGTCCGCGGCGTTAATGTGAAGAAAAACGTTAAAATTAAATAAAAATACCTTCCTATGCTAGACACTTGCGACATAAACAGCCATTTCTTTTGATTGCGTAGACTTATAAGGTTGATTTTTTCATTACTCCAAGGGACTAAGTATATGGGTAAGTAGAGACTTGAATGTATGGGTTTAACTAGCTTTTGCTCGCGGCTTCGCTCGCGTTAAATTCGGTAGGGCCTTATTGATTTGCAATAGCAACGCTAAGTTTTCCCGTTTCTTCCCTCTTTCTCCATCATATCGCACTCTTTTTTAAAAAAAAATAAGCCTATGTCTGTCTCCTGGTTCCCAACTATCTCTGTACCAAAATTCATCAAAACCGGTTTAGCCATTAAAGCGTGAAGAGGTAACAAACAAAGTCACTTTCGCTTTTATAACATTAGTAAGGAGTAAGGATATTAAATACTATAATCAATACCTCCACGCGTTCCCGAGATAAAGGTTCTTGATTGAACCCTAGAAATACCAGATTTACGTCATGTAATCCTTACTAATATTATAAAAGCGAAAGTGAGTTTGTTTCTTTGTTACTCCACGCCTTAATGCCTAAACTGATGTTCATGAATTTTGGTACAGAGAAATTTGGGACCCTGGAGACGGTCATAGGCTTTTTTTTTAAAAAAAAGTGTGAAATGTGGGAGAAAGAGGGAAGAAAAGGAAAAACTTAGCATTGCTATTACAATAAATAAGGGCAAACACTACAAGTAGCAGGTACCTGCAAATCAGGAAAGGGGAACTGTGTTATCCCGAATTTAACGCGAGCGAAGCCGCGGGCAAAAGCTAATATAGAATAAAATAGCATACGTTATTGTAAGTACCTAACGCCCCTAACTGATGACTACGATGATTTTGATATTCAATATTAATAATCAAGTTCAAAAGCATATAAACGGATCAAAACTCAGTTGTCAAACACAATGTCGGGGGATATAAACGTGAGTTCAATGCACAATAGAACGCGCAGATTTACGACGCCTGCGCCCGCGCACCGACGACGGCTCTGTGGACTGCGGAGTTATGTGTACTGGAATGGTATCTTCACTTTTATTAACAGAAGTAAAAAAATATTTCTATTATTCCTACAATATTTGTGAGGATGGATGTATGGATGTTTGTTCTTTCACGACAAAACAGCTGAATTAATCTTGATAAAATTTGGCACAGAGGTGGATTATTTATTTATTTAAACTTCATGTACAATAGTGGTACATAGGCGGACTTAATGCCATAAGGCATTCTCTACCAGTCAACCTTTGGGTAAAATACGACAACATTGTGATAGGTATATAAAAGTATTTGTTTTCATAAACGTATATACTTTACTGATACTAAATACACATATATATGTGAAATAAACTAATAAATACATTTTAAAAATAAATATAAACGGTAAATTTAACAGTACTTACTATGACATTTAATTGGTAGACGGACCTAAATAGTGGTTACGAACTTTTCGTTTAAAAGTAAATTTACTTTCGGCTTTTATAGTGCCAAAGGGTAGCGCATTCCAGAGCTTTATTGTTGAAACTAGCTTTCGCTCACGGCTTTGCTCGCGTTAAATTCGGTATAACACACCAAGCACCTGCAGTTTTTGCTTTAGCGCGTGATTGATTTGTAATAGCAATGCTAAGTTTTCCCTTTTCTTCCCTCATTCTCCCTCTTCACGGACATAGGCTATTTTTTATATGAATAAAAAATAGCCTATGTCCGTCTCCTGGGTCCCAACTATCTTTGTACCAAAATTCATCAAAATCGGTTTAGCCATTAAAGCGTGAAGAGGTAACAAACAAACAAACTCACTTTCGCTTTTATGATATTATAGTAAGGAAAGTAAGGATTACGTATGAATTGAACATAACGCAGGCTAAGCCGCGGGCGCCAGCTAGTGTGTAATAAAAATGAAGTTTATGGAGATTTCTGGAAGAATCGAGAAAATAGATATAGCGTCGACCTTAATAAAGTGGAGTAAGGACTGAATGAGGCTGGCACATCAATGTGGAGTCTGACACATTTAAGAAAACCAATCTTACATGTATAGTACATGCAGGAGCAATTGGTTGACTACCCAGCCATAGGTGAATTTAGGCTGTGAATAGTGTTGCTGACGGAATAGATAATGATTTTGCTAAATAAGAAGGTGATGATGTTGATTAACAAGCCAAAAGCTGCAAAAATATATGTTTTCGCAAAAATAGTTTTAGATATTTTATGTATTGTACCCTATCACAATGTTGTCGTATTTTACCCAAAGGTTGACTGGACCTTATGACATTAAGTCCGCCTATGTACCACTATTGTACATGAAGTTTAAATAAATAAATAAAAGCTGTGAATAAATGAGTTCACTTCCTACTGACAACTACATAGTTACTTCCACCACATCGAAGAGAAGTTTTCAATTCCAGAAGAAGATCGAAATACAAAAAGTAGCCACCGAAATAGATATACAGCAACAGAAGAAAATCAAAGGGTTTGTTCACAGATTCTGTATTCTGTAAATTACGCATTAGTAATTTCATCCAGCCAAAACCGACTAAACTCCATCATTCATAGATGTCATTGGGGTTTACCCCCCATTTGAGGAGACTGCTAGGGCTACCGCCTGCCGATCACCGTCCATCCGTCTATTGACGACAGGCCGTGTCGATGGCGCGTTAGTGTTTCACGCGCGTTTCAGAGATGTTAGCAAAGCAGAGGAGCCTGCCAAGACCACCGCCTGCCGAGGTTGCGGGTTGTTCGAAAGCCATACCATGGCCCGAAACATAAAGGGTAAAAGAAAGAAAATGGATTGGTTCGCCTAGAGCGGGGGAAGTTATTTGATGATTTTCAATGCGCAAAAACAAAATACCGACCGAATTCTATCATTCAAAGATGTCGTTTGCAGATACGTATAAAACACGATGCAATGTGCCCCTAAACATCGTAAACAGTGTCAATCCTGCTCCGGTAGCCATTCTGTTGAGCCTACATTTCAGTTAGAGGCACTAAAATGTTATGGCCGAAGTCCCGTGACCTAAGGAGAATTCAATCTTGTGGGTGTTTATATGGTAATGTTGACTCTGCAGGTTATCTGGTAGTCTATTATGTTTTGTGTTATAAGGTAGAGTCTCGTTTAGCAGTCAAGGGCAAGGGGGCAAGGCAAGTTGGCGTTGTGTATTTAGTTTCCAAAAACTACAATTTTGTTTTAGGGTTCCGTATCTCAAAAGGAAAAAACGGAACCCTTATTGGATCACTTTGTTGTCCGTCTGTCTGTCTGTAGGAACGTTTGGAGGTATCGAGTTGACATTAAAACCATATACTCAACTCTGTGGTCCCTTGGAGTCTATGCAAAAAGTAGTCGAAATTTGTTAGGAACCCTTGGTACACGAGTTTGACTTGCTCTTGGCCGGTTTTTTTTTAATTTTTACTTCTTGTTTTACATTAAAACGGTCAGTGTGCTTGACAGGAAAGTGAAAGGTCCACCTACCAGAGCGTTGGTGTATTTAAATGATAAGTCTGAATCTTAGTCTTTAACTTGACGGGCCTGTTGGTTTAGGTTAGTGGCCCTGACTGCTGAGCCGGAGGTCGTGGGTTCGATTCCCACCCAGGACAAACTTTGTGTGATGAGCATGATTGTTTGTTCTGTGTCTGGGTGTGATTTATCTATAATATGTATGTATTTATAAATTATATAAGTGTGTATATCAGTTGTCTGGTTACCATAACACAAGCTCTGCTTAGCTTGGGATCAGAGAGCCGTGTGTGAGTTGTCCCAAGATATTTATTTATTTATCTTTAAGGTCTGTATTTATTTATTTATATTGACCTGAACTGTGGTGGAGAATTGAACAGTCCACTCTTGTTCGGCCCTATAGAGAAGGACACATTATCTCTTCCCGTTTCTCTAGATCTTTAACGTAGTATCCCTACAACATTATGTACAATGCCGAAAGCGGACAAAGCGCTCGCGCAGCTAATGCGACAGTTGGGACGTGATTATACAATTAAATGTAGGCTTTAGTAGTACTCATGAATGGTGATGTCTACGGGGTCAAGTTTACAAGTTATAAACATCATAGAGGGAAGGGCTCTTTATCTACAAGGTTGGTAGTACTGTAAGTAACTGGTGGTATATATAACTTTTTAATTTATTTATTTGGTTCACCAGCAATTGGGTAGTTGACCAAGGTTTTTAAATTATTGGTTAAAACTCCACTTGAGAAACGTGACAATTGAAAATTAGAATACGAGCTTTGAAGGGCAGCTTTTCTGTGATCGCCATCTATCTGGACAGGTACACTCAATCTGTGAAGTGTTTCATCAAAAGATCATTTCAGACCCTAATCTGCCTAGTCCCGGAATAAGTGGACCAAGATTTTTGTCTGGACCTTAAAAGAGACAATGACCTCTGTTTTTGTTTCGGCTGTTTCTTCTCAGAGTAGTCGGGTACGAAACACCGGCCTCATATAGTTTAAAAAAAAATGACTCGTAAAAGTGTTTGTAAAAACCTACTTTGCAAAATAAACATCATGTATCATTTATCACTGAAATACATAAGCATATATGAATCATCAGCATATGGACCAGCTAATCTGGAAACTACTTGAATGCCTCCTTTGGGTAGAAGGGTCAACGACCTCATCGGATCTACTAAACGTGGGAAACCAACTAATACCTGAGGATACGTCTGTCCAAGAACTGACTAAATAGGCTAAGTTGATTAATCTTCGCATAAAGCTGATAAAATTCAACCAAAAATACGAACGAACAAAAAGCCAGGATGAATACGGTTTTCAGGACTGCATGCAATCATGTTGTGGTTTTATTGAAAAGCGTGTAGTCAGCGCAGTACCAGCCATAAATAAAACGCGCTTCACTTCGCGGCGCGGTGCTATCAACGTGCACTGCTGGTGGATCGGTTATCTGGCTGCGTGAAAACAAGATGAAATTGAAAAAAAGAGAGTTATAATATGTTTTTTTTCACGGTGGCTGTTGTAGATATGATATGATAATTATTGTAAACAAATTAGTTTAATGCTAACATAAAGCGTGTCGTAATGTTTTTGGAACGAAGTTCCTTTTGCGCGTTGCGAGCTGTAACGACTTTTTCTTTTTGCTATCCTAGTTGTAAGCCGTGCGGCTTACGCGTGCTTCTCTGTCTATCTCTCTCTCTCTCTCTCTTTCATAGAAAGCAAGCCAGTTATTTTCGTTTCGTCTTTCTATTTCGCATTGAACAGTGTGATGTCGCGACGATTATTTTTGTCGAGTGTATACAGGTTTTTTGTACATCTTCGTTCCATCCGGGTTTCCCTTCACCTCACATTCACCACCTCTCATTTTTTTTTCATAATTGTAGTACTCTAGACCCTGGTCAACGATGTTGAAGAACATACAAAATACTAGGTGTAACCACAATGTTCAGTCTTTCTCTGAACTAGAAAAAACCTTGATTTTTAGAATTCCATACTTGAAGAAACGGGCCCCCTTTTTTTGGGTGGGAAATCATCAAATAACTTCCCCCGCTCTGGGCGGAGCGGGGGGCGTGTCAGACTTTTACTGACTAAAACCCACCCATGTTCCTTTTATAGCCCTTTATGTTCCGGGGCTGCGGTATCTCTTTCGAACAACCCGCAACCCCGGCAGGCGGAGGCCCTGGCAAGCCCCTCTGCTTTGCTGACATCTCTTTGAGGCGCGCGTGAAACACGAACGCGCCGTTGACACGGCCTGTCGTCAATAGACGGACGGACGGTGAGCTACCCATTGCTCATCGTCCACAGGCCCGGATCTGCGGTGGCCGGGAGTCGTCTCGCGGCGCCCGGCGACCTGTGATCCCTTTTTTTTTTTTTTTTTTTTTTTCGCTTGGGAAATCATCCTATGTCTTCCCCCGCTCTGGGCGGAGCGGGGGGGCATGTCAGACTTGTACTGACTAAAACCAACCCATGTTCCTTCTGTTGCCCTTTACGTTCCGAGGCCGCGGTATCTCTTTCGAACAACCCGCAACCCCGGCAGGACCTGTGATCCCTTGAAGCTATGAAATCAACTCTCTTAGTCTACGCAGTCAAAAGATAGAGCCGCTTACGTAACAACTTTGTACGGACCCTCGGTGCACGATTCCGACTGGCACTTAACCGGTTTTTTGAACCTATATCTTCTATTTGCCAGGGTTATTCACTCTAACGTGCGTAGAAATAGAAATGCTTTCAGATTGATCTACAATGACATAGAAATTGAAAACATGTCGTATCAGAATGGGGCAGTATGTGTTATATCCTTTCTCTTTATTTACAATACTTCACAAATATCATAGTTTCTTTCATCGCTGCTCAAATGGCTACTAATGTAAAGCGCTATTGTTCGCGGCCATACATCACTGCCTACCCACTGACGTCAGCGCGTGTTGCATGGCTATCATTTGAGTGGTTGAAATGTCAATATTTATG
The DNA here is from genome assembly GCA_958449745.1 of Ochropleura leucogaster. NCBI lineage: Eukaryota > Metazoa > Arthropoda > Insecta > Lepidoptera > Noctuidae > Ochropleura > Ochropleura leucogaster. The sequence continues at coordinate 16,957,902 of OY288216.1, forward strand.
TAGCGTGGTCTTCTAATCGATGGGAAATAAAAATTTTGAGTGAATACATTATAGTCACCAACGCTGGGTTGGCCTGGCTTAACGTACTGGGAGTCGAAGAAAAGTGACGACACGGTTGGCGCAGTGTCTGAGCGATCGACTGCAGCTCTGCGTGTCACAGGTTCGATTCCCGCACGGAACAAAAATATTTGTATGAGCTGCAGAAAGTTGTTTCGGGTCTTATTGTTTGTGGATGTGAGTTTAAATGTTTGTAAACACACCTACGACACAGGAGAAATCCTAGTTGTGGGGCAAAGTTTAAAAAAAACATAATTGGATAATAAAATTGGTCCAATGGTCACAAAGCGACAAGTCACAATATTAACTGCGTCTGTGACCATTTTTTTTTTAACGTAATCTTATTTCATTACTAGGTGGCGCCTACAGGTTCGCCCGCGTGATATCGAAAAAAGTATCCTTTGTCTTATTCCAGACTATAATCTACCTTTGTACCAAATTTTATCAAGATCTGTTCAGCCGTTTTGACGTATAAGAGTAACAAACATCCATTCAACCTCACAAACAACTTATATTAGTAGGATAGTAGGAAGTAGGATCTTAGTATGATTCTGCTAAAGCGGAAATTTTAAACCCCAACTGATTAAGTTCAACTTTGTTTTTCACATCAAGAGTAGTCTTATTTTTAAACAACTTGAACAACAACGGATATCCTTTTTAAGGAACAAAGTTCTTAGACATACAATCACAAATTCTTAAAGCCACTTGAAGTCGTAGAGAAAGAGCAATATTTACATTTAACAAAGAAGCAATTACAGTCCAATCCATTAAGATTTCTTTCCGGGGATACGCGGTCTAAATCTACCATTATCTACCCGGGCGTCGAACCCGTAATCCGGCCGAGTAATCCGCTACCCGCTGCCCGCCTCCGCGCGAACGTATAAATCACGGATAGAATTAGCGAAGCGATATCGTCCCACGCCCGGTAGGGTTGTCGCATGTATTTAGAGATGTAATTACTAGGGTTCATCTCTGTTTAGAAGTACAATTGTTGAAATTGGGCTGTTAAATATGGGTCTCCTGCTGAATCTTACAAGAGCTAGTTAAAACGAAAAGTAGAATGGTTAAATGTTCGGATATTAACAAGTCTACTTTTCGTTTTAACTAGCTTCTGCAACTAACTAACTAGCAACTGCATTTTTTTACGAACTTCATTGTCTAGGTTCGTTTCTAGTCGAGGGAGTTCGGGAGGTCCTGAAACGCAGTTCAGTGATCCAATGATTTTCGAAGATACCAAACGTTTTTCATTTCTTTTAAAAAAAAAAACTTTGCTCCGCTCTAGGAATTCCTCATGTATCGTGGGTGTGTTTACAAACATTTAAACTCACATACGCACACACATACTCACATACATTGTCATAAGGGGCCTCCTCGAGAAGTGCCCTCAGACAAAACGACATATTGTTATATGACATTTTTTTAGCCCTGGACCATTCCGGTCTAACACATTCGTAGATTGGCTAAGCTTTCAGAATAATGGCAAATAAAAGTGCCAATGTTTCGATTTCATATTTCACGGTTCACCCACGCACACGTCGATGGGAAATAGATGTAGGATAGATAGATGTATGGGAAAGTAACATGCATGTTTTATGAATGTGTAGAGTCACGACCAACCAGAAAACATGGAAGCTTTCAAAGAGGAAAATGGATGAAAAAATAAGATAATAATATGCCTCTGTAGTTCGGGAATGTTGTGAAAATATTGGCGTAAAATTACCAAATAGTTTCGTACAAGGAAAAGTAACAAAAAGTGGGGAAAAACTGTTATGGAATACATTGAAGTATAATGGAATACGGGGGAAAAAATGGTTTAGTATTGAATATTGATTCGGTTATAACAAGCCTAGTTTGTAATGCTCAAGACTTTCCCAAAAAAATGTTTTGTTTTTTATTTATTTCATTGAGTTAAGTACCTATATCTGGGTCATACACATATGGGTGTTCGGACAAAATAACTTAAAAATTTACGACAATAACTGAAGTCTTTTATTTTTTAGTTAAATCATTGTTACTTTTCTGTTTGCTCATAATATTTCAAGCTTTGAAATGATATGTCTTTATTTAAAAAAAAAAAAACAAAATGTTTCAAAAGTCTCTTCGTGTGGACTGTTCAGATTTGGGGTATGAGTGATTGGATAGATGTAGTTAATTATTTTGTACATTTTTGTTAAAACATCATTGTCGCATTTACGTTATATATAATGAATATTATATTTATTGGGTACTTGTTAATAATTGCGCAAGATATATTTATTTATTTCCAATAAACATGCTGTTATACGGATTTAGGTCTTTTTGGTGGACCTAAAAATCAACCACATTTTAATTTCTGCTAAAGCTACCTTGTATCGAATATTTTTTATTTTGACAACACTGGATAGCCGCCATTTGTTGGAGTCCTTGTTAGTACAGCTACGTGCCATTTTCTAATTTACGATTTTTTTAAATAAAATTAAGTGTTTTTGTCAAAGTTCAGTGCGTCTTTCCTGCTTGGGTTATAATTTGGTAAGTTATTATTTTATAATTTAGTAAATATTGCGGCGATATGCCTTTTGAGGAGTATTTTCAAAGTTTCTTTTGTTGTTTTACTAACCCTAAAAATAAAATGGCTGCTTTGATTTTAGTTTGAAAAATCTCTCCTGTGGACATCTTTCGTGTGAACATAAATGTCCACTGAAAAGATGCATGTCCACAAAAAATAACATTTTAATAGTTTCCTATGTTAATAAAGCTACAATGTTGGTAAAACAAGCAGGCGAGCTGAGATAGCATGATTTAAAAACTGCATCATTGGTATCGGCTTCCAAAAAAGGAGCCTGATTAATTTTTTGCAAAATGTTGGGTGCTTAGCATGTTTGAGTTTGTTTCAGGTACAATGCCTCGATCCAGTCGGTCTAGAACCCAATTAACAATTGTAAAGGTATCGAGATTGTTCCTGTTGATGATAATCATGTTCCTGGAACACAGAGAATAGCGGATGCAAATAAATGTCGTCCGTTTAAAGGTACCTTCCAAATCCACTTTTGGGTTATGAGTTGAGCTACACGATAACTGACAAATGCTTGCACTGACTGGACAGGTCCACTCAATCTGTGTGGTGCTTTCTTAAAAAGACCATTTCAGACACTATCTGCATAGTCCTCATGTAAGTTGACCAAGATTATTTTGTCTGGACTTTAAAAGAGACTATGACCTCTGAGTTTGTTTCGGCTGTTTCTTCTCAGAGTAGTCGGGTACGAAACACCGGCCTCATCTAGTTTTAAAAAAAGATGACGTGTAAAAGTGTTTGTGAAAACCTACTTGCAAAATAAACATCATTTATCACTAAGTTGTATAAAACACTGAACCTAATTTACTGCACGCCAGGAGATTAAGCTGTATTTTATGCCCCACCAGCGCCACTCATGTTCCTTGTCCTAATTTTGAAATAAGACAAATTCATATTGAATGTGTCTCAGATCCTATAGAAGATTCATCAGTAGGTTATTCAAGGCCTTCGTCAAGTATTTCTGTGACTAGTTCACCATCTTCTCATAGAACAGCATCTGTATCAATTGTCACTGGACCAAGAACTCCTTCACCATTGTTGTTAATACCTTCTCCAGAACTTCTAAACAATGTGACTAATCAACCGGGTACTCAGCGAAAGAGCATTCTATGTGAGATTAACCATTCTGATGACTCAGTTAACCACATGAAAAAAACTAGAGTAAGACATTCGTTCTTCTTAAAGGCACGCCACAGTGAAGAACACGCCACAATAGTGGCGGTAAGTCCCCTCTTTGAGGAGTGGCTGGAGAGGCGTCATGGCGTCCTCACCTACCACCTGACACAGGTCCTCATCGGACACGGAAGTTTTGGTAGGTTCCTGCACATAATCGGGCGAAAGGAAACGCCCGGGTGTCACCATTGTGACTATCGCCCGAAGGACACGGTGGAGCACACAGTGGCGGTCTGCCCAGCTTGGGCGAAACACCGCCGTGCCCTCGTATTGGCGATCGGCAGTGGCGATCTCTCGCGTCCGGCCCTGGTTCAATCCATGGTCCGGAGCGAAAGGGAATGGGAAGCACCACACCTCCTTCTGTGAAGCAGTAATGCTAGCAAAGGAGGTGGCCGGGCGTTTGAGGGAGCAATGGGTAGCTTACCGTCCGTCCGTCTATTGACGACAGGCCAGGTTTCACGTGCGCCTCAAAGAGATGTCAGAAAAGCAGAGGGGCTTGCCACAGCCTCCGCCTGCCGGGGTTGCGGGTTGTTCGAAAGAGATACCGGCCCCGGAACGTAAAGGACAATATATTGTGTCATTTTTGTTTCTTGACATTCAAAGTGCCTGTAATGGTCTAATTGAAATTGAAATAAATGATTTGATTTGTCCTTTAGAAACATGGGTGGGTTTTAGTCAGTACAAGTCTGACAACACTCCCCGCTCCGCTCATTTATTTTCTTAATTTCCCACCCCAAAAAAAGACCTTCATTCTTTGAAAATGATTATAGTGATGAAAAACATTTTTGAAAGGTATTCTTATGGTTTTTTTTTTGGTTTGACATTTGATTTATTAATCAAAAATAAAATAAATAAAGATAAGAGGCTAAAATAAATAAAAAATGGTATAATTTCAATATATTACATTTTATTACTAACTAGCTGTTCCACGCGGTTTCACCCACGCTGCTCAGCACCTGTTGGTCGTAGCGTGATGTTATATAGCCTATAGCCTTCCTCAAGAAATGGACTATCCAACACTAAAAGAATTTTCCAATTCCAACCAGTAGTCCCTGAGATTAGCGCGTTCAAACAAACAAACAAACAAACTCTTCAGCTTTATAATATTAAGTATAGATATCATCAAAGAAAAAGATTGTTGCTAAGATTTTTTTGTTTGTATTTACCAAAGTACCTACCTATTCTTGACAGGATAACTTTTGTTAATAATTACGAGTTTAAATGGCAAGTAAATGTCAATATCCACAGTGATTATATTATATTAACCTCTCTTCTGTGGAAACGGGTCTTTTCTGTAGACGTAAAAAAATTTCAAAGTGAAATAACTTGCTGAAATTCGAATAACGATCTGGTTTTTGATTAATTTCTAATTACTTGTAACATTACCTAATAAATGAGACTGATTTGAAAAAAAAACAACGACTTTTTATTTCGGTAATTTTTATAACCCGTTTTGTGTATGACCCATCTAAAGCTTTTTTTTCCAAAGTCTGATACTATTTTCCGTGGTTAAAAAAATACTGTTTGCAAGTTTATGTAGATATGGAAAATATCCATATTGCTAGGGTCGAGATATCTGGTTTAGAACAATTAGTCTATAATCTGTTCGTCATATATTTTTTCGTTTGAGTGCCAACCCTGAATCCGAACAGTGTAAAAACACTCAGCAATCGTTCGCTAATGACGTATTAAGACGCACCCCCTCGCCCCTTACCCGCGTCCCTGGACCTACGTCTGCGTGTTCGTCGTATTTTCACACTTCTAATCGTTGGAACACCCTTAATACAGTTACGATAATTACTATTTAATCGAGTTAGAACTTATCTTTCGATAATCGATAACTTTATAAATACTTTACTTTATAAATGTGACATTTGTACAAATTTTACACAATCGCTTTTAATACACAGCAATATTTATTCGTAGACAATCGGTCACTTAGTTTCTGAAAAAAAGGCTAAATGCAAATTTGCACACAAATTATATCTACTCATTAGAGGTCGATTCAAACGAATAACTGAATTTAGCCAAAAGATTTTGAGAAGGGGAGCTTGTGTAACTAATTCTATATATAAATAAACGGCTGAGGGCTTTAAACTGGGGGTTGTTTTTCTAATTCTAATCAAAAATCAACATAAATACAACCCGTTCTTAAAAATTACCCATTCCACAGGTGAACACCAAACACATACTACGTGGGACAGGCCCCTAGCCGGGGGTGCAACATAATGAAATTGATACCTGACGCGTAATCCTGAGTACACGGGCACACTGCTCAGCGTTGACTAATTCAATCGGCACGAGGAGTTGCGAAACGAGGATGAGGTGGCTGTGAAAGTATGACCAAAATGATCATAGTGCAATTATCTATATATCCCCTTACTAATATTATAAAAGTGAAAGTGAGTTGGTTTGTTTGTTGCGTCTTCACGCCTAAATGGCTTAACCGATTTTGATGATTTTTTGGTACAGAGATAGTTGAGACCCTGGAGACGGACATATGCTATAGATTTTTTAAAAGTGAGAAATAAGGGGGAAAGTGGTAAGAAAAGGGAAAACTTAGCATTGCTATTTAAAATAAATAAGGCACAAGGGCAAAAACTTTAGGTAGCAAGTACCTGCAAATCAAGAAAGGGGAACTCTGTTACCCCGAATTTAATGCGAGCGAAGCTCGAGCAAAAGCTAGTAGTATTTAATAACAGAATATAATAAAAGGAAGTGGGAAATTAGTAGCATTTGACATCATTGCGACACTGGGGAGTTGAGCAGCGGGTGACGCCGCAGGACACAGCTCGTCATATGGATTGTATTTGGACGTTATAATTGTGACGAGTTTTGAATGGCATATTTATTCGTCATATCCTATTTGATTTAGTTATCATATAGGCAATGGCTGAATGGGAAATACTGGTATTGAGGTGCATACGGTAAGACTGAAACCCAAATAAAGTTAGGAAAAGACTGAGACTGGGCAAATGATGGTGGTAATGGTGATCGTGGGTATCAGCCAAATCATTTTCTGTGAATAAAGCACTGACTGGTGGTCCTCAAACTTGCATGTATGTTAAATGATAAATAAAATAAAAACCATGACTTTAACTTTCGGCTTTAGTATATCGTTAATGTTATATTTTCTGTGGTGGCTTGTTATTAGCAACTTTGTAGTCTGTAAGCCTCTTAAAAGTTATAAAATAAACTAAAACCATTTAAATGAGATCCTAGAATTCATCTATTTCGAGAAAATTCCTACCATTTTCATTGTTCAAACTTGTATTTGTTTCCTAACTCCGCTATGACAACTCCGTCACGTGTGTCGCCATATTTACTTAATTAACGCGCCTTAGGGGATGAATTACAATTGACACAACGTTGTAATTGTTAGTGTGGAACCGTGGATGGGACTCAAGGGGTGAAGCATGGGGTTATTACAATATGTTGTTGGTTTCAACGGAATTAAGTGCTGTTTGAGAGAATTTGTGCTTAGATTAGTGTTGGATTTGAAGATTGTTTTGACTAGTTGAGGAATTTATTACAATAGATGATGCAAACTTCTATTTGCAGACTTGATTGATGATCAATAGAGAGCAATTGTTTTTTTTATGTTGCCTTAACAGTAAGTCCCAGTAACGTGGTTAACCAAAATAAACTAAACAAACATTTAAACTCACAAACACAAAAGGTCTAACTAGGAACAACTACCTACCTGTAGGTTATAGACGTACATCAGCTTACAGTAACAGTTCTTTTGCAAATGGGAAATCATCAAATAATTTTAAAATAACTCTCCCCCGCTCCGTTCAGAGCGGGGGAGAGTGTCAGACATTTACGGACTAAAACCAACCCATGTTCTTTCTTTTGCCTTTTATGTTCCGGGGCCGCGTTATCTTTCGAACAACCCGCAGCCCCGGTTACTAGTAACGTTTGCGGTATTCATTTGGCCCATTTCTAAATCCACATTGAACTCTTAACATCGATGTGACCTTTAGGAAATTAGAATATTTGTTCAAGAAAATCTGACGTCTGAAAAGTGGCCTCAATAGCTTTGGGTTCGACCCTAATCAAATGCGTCACAGTCCCAAATCATTGGAAAAGTGTACCTTTTGAATAAGCCAGGCATGTTCTTAGTATATAAATAAACATTCAGATCTCTTTGGACGTTAACTATTTTATTTTAGAAAAATACATAACATCGTTCCTGTGTGTACAAAATTGTACCCTAATTTAGCCAGTATTTAAGTTCCACGTATTAAGGGGTACGCTTAATGCTATCAACCGAGCATTCTCCATTACTGCTACAGGGAAACGGAAAAATCTAAAATAACACTATGTCCGAACCGGGAATCGAATTCATGACTGCAGGCTCAGCAAAAGCAACCAAGAGTTATAGTTAACAGAAGTTAGGTTAGATTACTCTACTAGCTGGCGCTTGGCGATTGTCGTTATATAGAACTATTAGCAGGCGCCCGCGGGTGCACCCGCGTGATGATCGAAAAAAAGACTATAATTTAACTCTGTGCCTAATTTCATCAAGATCCGTTCAGCTGTTTTGACGTGAAAGAGTAACAAACATCCATATATCCATCCTCACACACATTCGCATTTATAATTTGTATTAAATAAATAAATAAAAATAAAAAAGCCTTTAATTCTACCATAAATCCACAGAACATATAAATTTATCGTATTATATCAACTACTTAAACAACTAATTTCACAATTCAATTATTTAAACAACCAATTATATACTAATTATAACAATACACTCTCGTAAATATATTATAACATAACACTACCAGATTACATTACAATTCAACCTCAAAATACATTAGCTTCATAGCATTACATAATATCAATAACATAAGATTCATTTCATTACATCATTTCAATTCAATTACATTCTTTTTATTATATTAGTTTGATTCATGTCATGTCATAATTTGTATTAGTACGTTTAAAATATTAGTAGAAAATATCACAGCTGTATTCCAACTTTGTGAGAAACTGGTGCCTGATGTAACTATAGGTTTTTGAAAAAAAAAACTTGTGTCACTTGGGTGACCAGGCCTCATCCAGAGCTAGAACAGTTAAATTTGTTAGTCCAGTTTTTCAGAACAAAATCCTCGCGAAATCTAAAGGTACAAACTCAAATTTTCCAACCAGTACATTTATCAAATACTCCTGAAACCGTCTAAATGTTCCTTTTCCTCGTTCAGTTGGGTTGACCTATAAAGTAGAGATAATATTTTATTTTTTTATTCTGCGCGAATCTCGCCCTTGCAAATTGAATCTTCAGGGAGACGGGTTAGTTGCCCTTACGTGAGACTTTTAGATGTCACGGAGGTGTCGTTACAGTGTTTGGAAAGGAGACCTATTGATGAGGAATGGGAGTTGAATAACGGCACGGTTAGCGTAGTGGCTGAGCGATTGACTGCTGCGCTGCGTGTCGTGGGTTCTATCCTCGCACAGAATAAATATTTGTATGACTGGTTGTTTGTGTATGTGTGTTTAAATGTTTGTAATCGCACCCACGACACAGAAGAAATTCCTAGTGTAGAGTTACGTTTATTTAAAAAAAAAATAGTTTTTAAATGAACGTGGCCTGTAGTAGACTGTCATGGTAGCGCCATTTTGAAATAATCCTTTTTCATCTTTAAGCTGAAGATTTAAATAAGATATTATTAAGATTTTTATATTTATTAATTCTATAAAAGATATAAATATAACATTCTATCATACGTCTGTAATCTCTGAAGCCTAAGCACCTGGTGTACCTGATAGTTTCAAGGGGGTGAGCCTATTCCTATAAATCAGGCAAAAATTAAGACTCCTTCCCCACTGATACTGAAAAAGTCCTGATGGAAAATCTCAATAACATTTTGCCCGACCTGGGAATTGAACCCAAGACCTAATGCGCGTTTCGGGTTTTTCGGAAGAGATACCGCGGCCCCGGAATGTAAAGGGCAATAGAAGGAACATGGGTGGAAATCATTACAAGTCGTAAGTATGTAAAACACTTACGGCTGTTTCATTCACTTGTTTTTTTAAAGTCTGACACTCCCCCCGCTCCGCCTAGAGCGGGAGAAGTTAAAAGATGAAAGATGCAGTATGAGGCATATAGAAACTACGAATATTTGCTACAATTTACCCAACTAAGTAATTTCCCCAGTCGTGTCGTGTCGTACCATGTAAAGGGACTAAAATACCCTTTTCATGTAATGTTTTTGTGAGGACAATCGTAAAACATAATAAGATACGACAGGTTTATCTCTGAGGGGGAAGTTTGATGAATTCCTCTACAGTTTACTTATTATATTACCTTACAATATCCAACGCTTTACGATCTATTCTGGTAAATCCAATTTAGGAATACTGTTTGGCCTAACTGTCTTTCTTCCGGGTATCAGCCTATCTGAATTTCATGATAACTACATTCCTTTTGCGAGCATAGTGTCTTGTTAAAGTAAATGTCTAAATAAATGAAGAAATTCCTTTTGGAAACTGAGTAGAGGGAACATAGGGACAGTAAATGGAAAGAGCTTAAAACAGAGGGTATATATGTATAGCTTTTCTCTAGTTCATAGACTTTGAACTGTACAAGACATAGACACTCATGTTAAAGAAGTACAAAAGCCTCTATTAATTTAAAAACTGATGATTTCTTCGCTAACTGACAAAGTTCAGTTTGCGAATTTTCAAATGAGAAACATTTATAATTTTGACGTTTTATTGATTAATTCTTGCCTTTAATTACTTATTAATACAGTTGGAATAATATATAAGAAGAATATTGAGGGCAAATCTCATTAATGGAACCGATCACCTGCCAGTCTTTACACTAACTACAGACCATGGATATTAGATACTGAAAAGTCTTGAGTTAAAACACCATCACTAATTTCACAACAACATAATTAATGTTATTAATAACGTATGACAAACAAGGGAACAGGTGTTCCTTGTTCATAATTTCCACATAACGATTGCACACAATGGCGGGGCTAACAATGAGCTTATCGCTTGGGAAGTTGCGAAATTGTGGCAGTAAATTAATTTTAATGTACCGGCGGGAATGTCGCGTTTGTGCAGCCTCCAGGATTACAGCTCGTTGTGGTGAGATGCGTGATACAGACGAGTTTGTGGATGGTTCTGAAAAGGATTATGGAGATTCTAAAATTGAAGTTATCAAAACGATGATATTGTTGACATGCATATAAATTCTGACTTTACTTATTCTTCTTCTACTTATTATTGTACGCCCAAATGGTGGAATATAATCCGCGCATCTCAAAAGTCTTTTCTTTTGTAAGTTACTCTATAGTCAAAATCCTTTGAGAACCCGAATAAGCGGTCCAACTTATTTAAGATTGCCTGTAACTGTAAGTCATAAAACCTTACAGATCTATCGTTCAACTATTACCAGACTTTATATTACCTTCTCATTAACTTAGATCACGTCCGTAACCTATAGATTACGACTTTGATTGATGTCTGATAGGCATCTGACTCCAGTGAGCATAAACGGAGTGGCATTTAGACGTTAGGTAATTTTGAGGCAATGGATAAAGACTAGGTAATGATATACTTATAAAATAAAGTTCAGTCTAGAATCACAAGGCAGGCAAATCAAAATGATCGTGGGAATTCTTTGAAGGTGTGGCATAAAATAATTGTGGAAGTTGAGTTTTTGGGGATTAGATTTGGAATTGGAAAAACTGGAACTCAGCCCCAACATAGTTGGATAAAGTTAACCTTATCATATTTTAAGGTGATCTTTAACCTTTTCATCATCACCTTTTTTGTTTGTTGACGTAAGTTTTAAACCATCTTTCAGGTTTAATAGCTGTTTTATGTAGGCATTCATACATTCAATCAACAACAAACACGTGTTTCAACTATAAAACTAACGAACTATAATGCACTTCCGCAAGGAACAACTCTCGGCCCTATAGTAAAGTACAAAAAAAAAACTTCTTAAAATCAGCCAGTTCATTTCTCTAAGCAGCTTCAGTGGTATCATTCACAAGCAAACCAGTTTCCCACAGGATATACTTACTTATAATATACCTATGTGCCTAGTACACTCACTTGGACAAATATTGTGGCTCACGGTTCGCTGGGGCGACCACAAAGGCGGCGGGTAAAGTTGGCCGGTTGGTCGGTTGGCTAGTTTGCCCAGTCACGCTGCTTTGCCACCAGCAACCGTGTTTGGGCACGTTCGCTGATCGTAAATACGCCTATGAGGTTGGCTTGTTTTCATCAGACGGCGGGAAAAATAAGGTTAAGTGCATTAAGTAGTGACTAGACGATTTTTTTATTCTTGTAAGTGTAGTGTTAACTTGGGTGTGAACGAAAATACGTTTAAAGAACAAGATAGAATCCTTTCACAGTTTCTCGCCGCGGATTTGAAAATCATACAATTCTCAGTAAGTTCAAAATGCTTTGACTGGCAAGTTTGACCAATATATAGTGGCATTACATTTTTTTTTTCGCGGGTAGGTGTTAAAAAACGGCAGACGTGTCCTCAGTATTGTTTTATTGTTATAATTAGAAAATCACAGTTTTTTCACAATTTTTTCGCATACAATTAGTGTACTACCACTGCGAAACTGGTACTTACGTTTGTAGCACATTTATGTGACTAAACTTATAATTTTCCACCACCTGCCAGCTGCTCATCACTTCACTTTTAATTTACACTGGACACAATAAACCACAATGTCACAATTTGAAGAAATTATTTCGGCACAGAAGAGCCTGGAGGATAGCTTCATTCGGAAGATGGGTGAACTGGAGGCGCAAATACAGTGTGCGGGACCGGCCAAGGATACAGTGGCAAGGGTAGCTGAAGAGTTCCGGACCTTCAGAGAGCTCATTTTCAGCATGTTAAGTCTGCTTAGGAACCAGATCAGCGAATGTGCTAGACAGGTTGATGGGCTGGAGACCAGGCATCGCAGAAAAGCACTCATTTTCCAGGGCATCAAAGAAGTTGAAGGTGAGGTCAGCAGTTCAGTTATCGTGGATCTGATAAATAAGAAGCTGGCCCTTAATTCTATCACTGCATCCTCCATAAAGGTCAGCCACAGACTTGGTGCAGCCAGTAAAGATCATCACAGGCCCATTTTGGTAAAGTTCCTAAACTATGACGACAGGGCTGCTGTCTGGAAAGCGAAGACTGGTCTTAAGGGTTCATCTGTTTCCATCAAAGAGTTCTTGACCAAGACCCGACAATCCGTCTTTGGAAAGGCGAGGCTTCATTTCTCTATGCGGTCGTGCTGGACTCAGGATGGTGTCATTGTAATTAAAGCCCCCGATGGAAGTAAGCACAAGATTACATCATCTGAAGAATTAAGCCCGCTGCTGCTGAAGTATCCCAGGGTTCAAACTCATGGAGATAGCCTGAAAAACAAGACACATTAATTATGGTAATAATATTCTGAACTTAACTTACAACATTCATGCATTTATACTTTCGTTTATTTACCTTTCGAGTTTGACATCTTTTGCTGTTTATAAATAACTTTAGTTACATTTGGCCTGTTATAATTGTCATTATGATTTTGTTTTTCTGATTTTTCTTCTTATCTTGTCTATGAAATAACATTTTACAAGCTTCGCGCAATACACTCGGTTTACCCTCAACAAGTTTTGTTTTTTGCAGTTGTTTTTCATTTCGTTAGTATGATTGTCAAATCTGTCATCGGAATGAATGACATTTTCTTAGATCGGATACGTTCTCGAAAATTATGAGTTTTTTGTTGAGTGCTTAAATGGTGCGTTCCGAATATTATGTTGGTGTTGTTTTGTTCTTATTTCTAAACTGCTTTTTTTATTAACTTTTTGTTTTTCATTGTGTCTCATTGTCATTATTTGTTAACACAGTGTGTTTTTATACCGATGATGTTAGCTGGCGGGTGGTGCAGAGTTGCAAGCGTCGTACTAGTTTTTCGTGTAGTTCTTGTATTTATTCTTTTTTTTATTTTACTTTTTTTTTTTTATTAGTATTTTTTAATTTGTATCTATGACAACTTTTATTGATGACGAATCGTTTTTCTCTGCCATCGATTCTACTGCAACTTCCGATGATAGTTTTTGTTCTGTAACTGACACCCTTGGTGATCTTTTACGCCAGAGCTTTGGCCTAAATCTTGGCCGGTCACTAAACGTCTGTCACATCAATGCTCAAAGTATACCCAGTCACTACAACGAACTGTATGACACTTTTTCGACTGACAACATCCATGCCGTCCTAGTGTCTGAGACCTGGCTAAAACCCGCTCTTTTGTCCACCACCTACCCTCTCCCGGGATTCGTTCTTCTACGTAATGATCGTATCGGTAAGAGAGGGGGTGGTGTAGCAATTTATCTACGTGCTGATTTTTCTTATAAAGTTCTCGCTACTTCTTCCTCTACTAATCTGGCTGAGTTTCTTTTTCTAGAGGTTTGCGTAAAAGGAATTAAGACTGTCCTAGGAGTGGTGTATTGTCCCCCTTCCATTGATTACTTCACCGAATTCGAATTGGTCTTAGAATCTTTGGGTTCAGAGTATACACATTACATCGTCATGGGGGATTTCAACACCAATCTCCTTGCCCACACCTCCCCTCGTTCCTGTAAACTCCTACATCTGATTGAGTCAGCTAGTCTGCATGTGTTGCCTCTTCAACCAACACATCATAATACTGTTGGTGATGATACTTGGCTTGACTTGATCATCACTTCTAATCCTTCCCTTGTCTCCTCACATGGTCAACTTGACGCTCCTGGTTTTTCCCATCACGACCTTATTTTCCTATCATATGTCCTTAAGCCTCCGAAATCCAAACCTATGTTCCAGAACAGACGTGCTTTTGGGCGTATGGATACTGAAAAACTGATCCAAGATGCAGACCATATTGACTGGACACCCCTGGAGGAGGCCACTTCAGTTGATGACAAAGTGACGTGCTTTAATTCGATTGTACTTAACTTATATGACACCCACGCTCCAATCAGAAAAGTCAAGCTGAAGCGGCCACCTGCGCCTTGGATGAATAGGGGAGTTAAGATGGCAATGCGTCGGAGGGATCGTGCGTTCCGGAAGTATAAAAGGGATCGGACTGAGGACAACTGGACTCTCTTTAAAATTGCTCGCAATCGATGTAATCAGATGATACGCAACGCTAAACGCCGCCATATTCTAGATAATATCTCTTCTGCTTCTCCTGCTGATATCTGGAAATTCCTTGGAACTCTAGGTATCGGCAGATCGCGGCATTCAGATTTTTCAAAGGCATTTAGTTTGGATGATCTCAATCGCCATTTTTCTACTGTACCTACTCTGGATAATCTAACTAAATGTCAAACCATTGACTTTCTTGCTGGTTTGTCGCGACCCAATATTAATCCCTTTGTCTTCACCCCAGTCGATCCGGGAGAGATCAAAAAGATTATCCTATCCATAAAATCCAAAGCCGTGGGCTGTGATAACATCAGTCGTCACATGATTGTGACGGCTCTTGACCAGCTCCTTCCTGCAATCTCTCATATAGTTAACTTCTCTCTTTACTCCGGTGATTTCCCTTCTCTCTGGCGGAAAGCTCATATACGTCCTCTACCTAAAATTCCTAACCCCACTCTTCCTAGTCATTTTCGTCCAATTTCCATTCTTCCTTTTTTATCTAAAGTACTAGAAGCTTGTGTGCACAAGCAATTTTCCTATTTCATTCACCATAACTCCCTTATCAGTCCGTTGCAATCCGGGTTCAGGCCCGGGCACAGCACCGTTACTGCCCTCCTTAAAGTGACTGACGATATAAGGCGGGGAATGGAAAACACTAAAGTCTCCGTCGTAGTGTTGATCGACTTTTCGAATGCTTTCAATACCGTCAGTCACGAACTCCTTTTATCAATCCTTTCCTATCTTATGGTCTCTCACGAGGTTTTGGAATGGTTTTCATCCTATCTTCAGGGACGTCAGCAGTCAGTTCTTGCTGGAGAATCTTTTTCTAGCTGGTGTAATCTTGTAACTGGCGTCCCTCAAGGCGGTATTTTATCTCCACTTTTGTTCTCTATTTTTATAGACCTCATAACTACCCAGCTTCAGTGTTCGTATCATCTTTACGCTGACGACTTACAGCTTTACTGTCAGGCAAGTGTTGACAACGTATCGGATGCAATTGACGAGTTAAATCGGGATTTAGCTGTTGTTAAAAACTGGTCTGATCGTTTCGGGGTGGCGGTAAACCCAACCAAGTGTCAGGCTGTTATTGTTGGAAGCCCCCATAGCGTGAGAAAGCTGAATAGTTTGGCAGTGCCACCGATTATCTTTGACAACACAGTTATCCCGCTTAGCCCCGACGTTAAAGATCTGGGATTGTATGTGGACACTTGCCTTGACTGGCGTAAGCAGGTCGCTACTGTGAGCAAGAGAGTCACCGGAACGTTGCGTGCGCTTTACCGTTTGAAGAATGTTCTCCCATCACACATAAAGGCAATGCTTGTTCAGTCCCTTATCTTCCCCTTAATTGACTATGGTGATGTGTGTTACTATGACCTGAATGCAGATCTTCTCAATAAACTTGACCGACTTCTGAATAACTGCATTCGATTCGTATTTAATCTGCGTAAGTATGACCATGTGTCCGTATATCGGTCGCTTTTGAAATGGTTGCCCATCCGACAGCGCAGAGCGTTAAGGGCCTTGACTACACTCTTTTCTCTACTCAATAAACCCACTTCCCCTTCTTATCTAACTTCACACTTCCAATATTTATGCTCTGCGCACAGTAAGAATCTTCGTTCCTCCCATAACCGTCTTCTACGATGTCCCTCTCACCGCTCTGGTTTTCTTAAAGCTTCTTTCCCTGTCCAGGCGGTCTTCCTCTGGAATGCGCTCCCTCTGGATACCAGGTTGGCCACCAGTCGGTTCAGTTTTAAAGTAAAAGCTCGGGAACATTTGCTGAAGAAGCTGGCAGATTCGACTCCAAGTTAAATGGTTGTTAGATTTTCTTCATTAATTTTTGTATATTTAACTCTCTTTACTTTTTTTTTTTAAATATTTTGTTTTGTATGTATGTATATAAGTATTTATAGTTATATTTTAATTATATATATAATTATTTCTTATACTTTCTGTTATGCACCCTGCACCTACTTTATTTTCTCTCTGCATCACCCTAAGGTAGACTGGTAGAAAATGCCCAAGGCATTAAGTCCGCCTTTGTACATTGTTTTTTATACATGTGCATAAAGTTTTAATAAATAAATAAAATAAATTACAATATCTACGAAAGGATGTTTGCGTGTCAGTTCAATGTTTTTCATACTTAAAATTCAGGTTTTTTGAGATACAAATAAAATCTTCACGAGATGCCATAACAGACTGGAAATAAATAAAGCGTTACTTTACAACCGAACGGTACGTGCTTTTCTTGAGATTTCCGTCACTATTTTCAACGTTATATGTTTTTGTCATCACCTAATAATTTAGTTCACGGATATCTTTATACGAGGAATTTATTTTGTATGCTTTTTATTTATTTCATGATTGAACGGCACAGTTGGCGCAGAGGTTGAGCGATTGGCTGTCGCGCTGTGTATCGCGGGTTTGAGAACAAGGAAGAAATATTTGGGTTGCAGGTAGTTGTTGTAGTTTGTGTATGTGAGTTTAATTACACACCCTATATAAAGGGTGGTCACCCATCCACGGAGCTACCTAAACAAGCGTGGCTTAAGCTAAAGATCGACCCAGGCGTCTGTTATTATAATTTAGCTTCGAGCTTAAACGTTAATTCGATTCAATTGGCAGTTTGAGTACTATGTATAAGCGACCTATACAAATGTCCTTTTTTGGTATTGTTCGTCGTGTCGTTGAGCTCCTTGGGTTATGAGTTGAGCTACACGATAAAAAAGGCTTGCACTGACTGGACAGGTCCACTCAAATCTGTGTGGTGCTTTCTTAAAAAGACCATTTCTGAGACTGACTATGTAAATTGGTCAAGATTTTTGTCTCGACCTTACAAGACTATACCTACTCAATGACAAGAGCTCTGAGTTTGTTTCGGATATTTCTTCTTAGAGTGCGAAACTTCGGCTTAATCTAGTTTTATAAAACACTCGTAAAAGTGTTTGTAAGTTCTTGCGAAATAAACATCATTCATTTATCAAATACTACCCTCCGACCGCGACTTCGTCCGCGTGGCATTGTTACTTTGGCCTGACGCTAACTTTAACGCACGTGATGATCGAAAACGAAATATTCTTCGCTCCCCTTTTCTTCCCTCATTCTACCTCTTCTCTCACTTAAAAAAAATACCGTCGCCAAGGTCCCAACTATCTCTGTACCAAAAATCATGAAAATCGATTTGGCCATTTAGGCATGAAGACGTAACAAACAAACGAACTCACTTTCTCTTTTATAATATTAGTACCTAAGGATGAATCCTCGTTAACTATATGATGGTCACCCTTATCTTAGTTTCTAATACTAGATTTATCTGTTTGCGATGACAAGGCAAAGTCTAAGTTTATTCACTCGACTTTTAATGTAACAATGTTCATATTCAAAGGACTTAATATTTATTATGTTGGTTATTTTATCGTCAAACGAAAGTTCAGCTTGCTTTGGTTTCTTGGCTGGAGCTTTCTTCATTCTCTGTTTTATAAATCTAGGATTGTTATGAGAAGTTTGTGCCCTTTGTTGGTTTTAATTGGATTGTTTATGAAGAACTGAACAACGACTTCTAATCAATTGAAGTCCAGAGTGTACCAAATATCGGCAATATGAGATGACAATTACAGCTGTATTCATTTTTTAGTTTGTATGTATGTATTTACTAGCTGCGCACCGCGGTTTCACTCGCGTGGTGGTAGAATATACAATATTTCTTATCTATGAATAATAATATATTTCTATATTATTGTAACGTTAAAGTCATTATAAACCATTCGATAGTTTTTGCGGAAATGATTAACAAACATCCATACAAACTTTCGCGACTTCGTCCGCGTGGCATAGTTACTTTGGGCTAACGCTAACTTTAACATGCGTGATGTTCGAAAAAAAAATTTACCTCTTTCTCAACCTTATCTCATTTTTTTTGCGTCTGCACGGTTCAAACTATCTCTGTACCAAAATTCATCAAAATCGGTTTGGCCATTTAGGCGCGAAGACGTAACAAACTTACTTTCGCTTTTATAATATTAAAGTAAGGATTATAATTATATTATATTGTTCGAAAGAGATACCGCGGCCCCGGAAAAAAAAGGGCAATGGAAGGAACATGGGTAGGTTTTAGTCAGTACAAGTCTGACATTCACCCCCCCCCCGCTCAATGGATTTCACACGCGTGCTTTTCCCTTCTTTATCACAACAAGGGTTTTAATTTTTTATGTTTCATCTCGGCATTCACGCGTAGCCGGCAGTATTTTTTTAGAGCTAAGAACCGCTTGTTTTTAAGGCCTTAATATTTATAAAAAATAAAGAGTTTTCAATAGAATCTTACAAATAAACATGATCATTATTAAAAAAATTGTTTAGAACAACAAATTGATAGATTTGAGTTCTAAATACAAAAAATAATTAAAATCATATTTTTAATAGTAAGCTGTTTAGCGATGTCATGCCTTTGTTTCTCCTTCTGTATGACAAGATAAAGCGCGGGAAAAATCAAATTAAATCATAGTTTCATATCGGTTAATGACAAAGGTACTTTTTATTCTGTTTTTTTAATTTCTCCGAAGTGAAGTAAAAGTCGTTTAATTCACGTAAGAACTTGTCATTGCTGTTCTCGGCTCTATAAGACTCTCGCATGGCGGCTCGTGCGTTAATCCGCCTCGTCTGCAATGACAAAGTTTCTCCTCTTGAATCAAAACTTACTATTTCATATTTCCCATAAATTACGGGCAACAACCTCTAAGAAACAGTTAAATATAAATAATACCTTACTAAACCAACAACTCACGATTTATTAACGAAAGTGCTCTCGAACGATTTACGATTCTTTCAACATTCGACTCAATTGAACAATGGACCCGGAAAATTTCGCCTACGTCCTAACGGCATCCGAATCTATCCCTATGTTTGCTCTAACCTCGGGAACACCTAAACAATGCGTGATTAAAATGTGCGTACACAGTTTATATTTCAACACAAAGAAAGTTATTACCGACTATTGTTGGATAAGAGCTCGTGCTTTGGTTAGGCTGGTTACAGACTTGCGACTGAGCAAGATGTTACTTTTTGTAGTAGTTTTTTTTTCAATATTTTTGTCGATGAAAATTAACTGACACTTTGGTCTAGTGATCGCTAGTGAGTTGCTAGTAGAGCTCAGTGTTGTCGAGTTTTTTGATCGGGAAATTTCACAAAGTGTGCTTACGGTAACAATTTATTACTTATGTTAGCTAAAGCATTGAATAAACTTATTTTATGGCGATTGCCTTATAAAAGATTTCTAAGCAATCCTATATAAACTCCTTGTACATTGGACGTTTCTCCTGAGTTGCTTTTAAGTAGGTACTTTATTATTTCATGTATGTAGTCGCACACCGATTGACTCCTCACAGTGTTCCAAGCCTTATTTAACCGGCGCACAATCATGCAATTATGTATCTTGATTCAGCATTAGCTCAGCGAAATGTTCTGTTTTGACGCTGCGATAAAGTCGCGACCGTGTGGAGGGCCTTAGCCAATCGGCGTACAATCACATAATTATGCATCTTGATTGAGCATGAGGTCTGTGAAATGTACTCTGTCAACATTATATATTAAGTTATGGATACCAGAGCTTTCAACATTGGTAACCTGTTCCTCTTAATACTTGAACGTGTCTACCTAAGGTTTTTAGTCGCCTACAAACGGGAGGGAAGTATTTTAAAATAATAATTAACTATGAAATTTATTGATCATTCATCTTGAAAGGAACTTGCTTTTGCGAATAGTTAGCTAGAACTAATTCTATATCTTTGCGAAAATTGACGTTCGAACATATTCATTCATGTTAGTTGCTTTGCAAACATTTTCACAGTACTACAGTTTGTATTCGTCCACTTTAGTGATGTTTCCAGTTAAACAAAGCTCACTGCTGTCACAAAATCGTCAGCGTGTAACAAGCCTTATCCAATCGGCGCACAATCGCACAGTTGTGCATCGTGATCGGGCATTAGTTCAGGAAAATGTTCGCTTTGCATCGAGATGCGGCCACAATGTGGCGGCCATACAATGTGGCAGGATATCGCGGGCATAGACTACAGTTTGTATTCTAACCTGAATAGAATGCCTGGATAAACTGTGAGAATGTGGAAGCTGGAATAGTAAGTTAGAATCTGAATTCTGTGGATACAATGGGAGTAATGACGGCTTAATGTTGATTTAGGAATGTAAATATACATTACGGCAAAGCATTTTGTTACTTGTACAACAATTGTTACTTGTTAAACAAATGACAATTGCTTACGATGCGTTCTTCTACTTTTTAAATTACATTACATTATCTCTCAATCAGTAAGTTTAGACTTTTCTTTATTTCCAAATATAGCAAATGATGCATCATTCCTGCCGGGGTTGCGGGTCTGTCGGGGTTGCGGGTTGTTTGAAAGAGATACCGCGGCCCCGAAATGTAAAGGGCAATAGAAGGAACATGGGTGGGTTTTATCAGTAAAAGTCTGACACGCCCCCCCACTCCGCCCAGAGCGGGGTAAGTTATTTGATGATTTCCCACCCCA
The DNA here is from genome assembly GCA_958449745.1 of Ochropleura leucogaster. Classification (NCBI taxonomy): domain Eukaryota; kingdom Metazoa; phylum Arthropoda; class Insecta; order Lepidoptera; family Noctuidae; genus Ochropleura; species Ochropleura leucogaster. Next base: position 16,979,383 of record OY288216.1, read on the forward strand.
AAAAAAATGCATCATTGCTGGTTAAATGTGGCGTTCTAGGCCTTCAGAACATGTCTTTCTAGCGTTGTTGTTGAGAGCTTTGGTGTATTGCTCTTTCATCAGCTATCGAAACCATCTTTAGCAGAAAAACTCCAAGCACAAAGCCCACAAGTAAGTGTAAAATGTAACCCAAATATTTATAGAAAACAAAAAGAACATACTGTGCACTTAAAATGTTCTTGTAGTAATATGTATGTAGACACATTATTTAAAATGTATTGCAAGTGAGCAGGAAAGTCATGTCATATGTGTGGGTTTTACATATTGTATTCTTTGAAGTTAGTTATAAACAAAATGTTTTTATTGCAGACACTCATATTGGTACACGTTTCGTGTTTGTACAGCGCACGTAGGCAGGCCATGATCCACAGTGTATGGCCGAAAGATTTATTTGAAAATTATCTTTGAAAAGTTAGACACATCAGGAATTCTTGCTTATGTTTCTATTGAATCTATTTTAACGAATAAGCCCGATTTACTTCCTATCCTACTTATTAAATTATTAACATAATAAATAAATAAATTCTTTATTTTCAGACAACAAGATCCAATGTGTTAATAAACAAATTTATTATCTCTCTAATATAAAAAAAAACATAGTTTCCATATTTCTAGTTCGCTTCATGTGGACGATGAACAAGCGAAAGGAAAATCATCACTCATTCATCACCCCCACAAAACGTCGACGGCGCTTTGCTGCTTTAAGAGTGTCAAGAAACGTCAAGGAGGATGGTTAGTATTTAAAAAAAAAAACGGGGTTTGACGTTTCTTAGCTCTGATGCAACTCCGGGCTCTCTTGCACGGGACCGTCGGACGAGGAAGAAGCCGCTCGCATCACGCTGAAGCAAGACGTGTGCTGTGGGGCATCGTTATCCTTACTAATATTATAAAAGCAAAAGTGAGTTTGTTTGTTACCTCTTCACGCTTTAATGGCTAAACCGATTTGATGAATTTTGGACATAGGCTATTTTTTTTTAAAGTGGAATATGAGAGAGAACGAGGGAAGAAAAGGGAAAACTTAGCGTTGCTATTACAAATCAATAAGGCGCAAAGGGAAATACTGCAGGTAGCAGGTACTGTGTTATACCGATTTAACGCGAGCAAAAGCTAGTAATCCATATAATTAGAAAGTTCTGATTATGTTTTCTTTAGTATTTCCTTAAAATAATAGGTAGTCCTAAGGTCACAGCACGCGGTTTGATTTCTCCGTGCCTGCCTACCCACGATAGCTCGGCAGTCTCGATGAACCCGAAGACGTGAGATAATGAGCATGTGCCTTTAAAAATTATACATGCGAATGTTTGTGAGGATGGATGGATAGATGTATGGATGTTTGTTACTCTTTCACGTCAAATCCCGCTTTTGTGCTTCTTCTTGTTTATTGTGTGACTTGCGAAAATTTTGTTAGTTTTCACTTTTATTTGGGGGTCGGGTTTTTTTGGCATTCTTATTTATTTACGGTATGATGATATCTCACATATTTTTTATCGTGTACTCATATTCCATTGTTACTAAAAGGTTAGCATATCACCCACATAGACATAGAAGAAAACATAATGTCCTTATTATAGACGAAAAGTACTCTTTCGAAAAAAAAAAGAATTACCTATGAAAATCGGTCCACAGTTGGCAGAGTTATCGGTGAACATAAATAAATAAAAAAGACGAAGACAGAACCTTCTCCTTTTTTAAGTCGGTTAAAAAATCACGTTAACCAAAAATAAAATATTTTTATTTTACATAGGCCTACATTGGCACTTATAAAACGTCGAGGAAAGGTGGACGGTTCGGGTTGGTCGTTTCCTATGGAGAAGAACCGGCAAGAAACTCCATGGTTTCTTATTAAAATCATTTCGTATCACAATGTTGTTGTTATAGCGTAAGTACTTAAGTATGAGAGGACGGAGTAGGCCCGACATAAATCTTAAGCTTAAGAACCACCTCAATAACCCATTAAATTTACCATCTTTAATTCCAGCAAAACTGAGCTCATCCAATATTAAAATGCCTAAAGCAATCAATTTCCCCATGCTTCACTTACCTAAACACACCAATCACGATAGGATCATCTTGAACCGTTCACAATTCATACCTGATATTGTAAATCAAGGTAATCTCATTAAATATGGATGTTAATATCGAAAAAAAATCCCATATCTTAGGACGAGCCATCAAAGTTACGTTGTCGAGGAGTCCCGGGGGAAATCAGACGAGTGTCGAGCTGCCCTTAGATATTGTGTGGAGCTGCCTTTATGGCTGATTTATGACTCCGTGCTGTGGGTTACATGTAGTTGTTAGCTTTAAGGCTTGTTTATATGGACGGATTCGCGGTTATAGTCTAGTTGTTTTGAGTACATGTAAATTGCCTTAACCCACAGTATCTGTACACTTTTTGATGATAATATATTTTATCGTGTAAGGACCTACGGGTTGGTTGAAAAGGACAGCTAATAAAACCACGGGTCCGTATATTAATGTACTTTTATTTTTAAATAAATATAACCAATAACATTTATTACATCACAGGAGCAGGGTATCTTGAAAACACAATTCATTGCGCGCCAAACGTTTCACAGACCATAGATAGAAAGTCGGCCATTTTGAATCCATGGTCGGAGTTGAAGCATTCGCGCGATTTCCTTAAATTCAATTGACATCCCTTAAAATATAAATAAGTATAACTAAATGAATATTATACTATTTATTAACAGTAGATGTCGCCAACTAAATAGATGATTTAGTTTTTACTTTAATTTCACGACAGTAAGCATATAGGCCATAATTGTGCGTTACATAATAATTCATTTATTTATTTAACCAAAATAAGTAACCGTTAAGACAGGTCAAAAATTCTGCAATAAAAATAACACAAAGAAGTATATAAAGATATTTTTATGTCAGTCATATTAATTTCTATGCAAAAAACAGAATGGACTGCAGTTAAGTAAGTAAACTGTAAGTACTTCAAGTTGTTTACAAGTGAAGGAATTTATTATACTTAGTAGCTTTAAAGCTCATTGCTTGCATTTTCAAGAAATTACTAAACTTCTGTACTTCATGTTTCTTTCATTGTTCATAGTTGCATTGTTATAAAAGAACGTTATTGCTGCATTCAGAATAAATTAATTGGAAATAAAACAATATTCACATATATTATTACAGTAAAAATACAAACAGACTATACTATAGGTACAATTACGTTCAGATATTAATAATTATATTTTTTTTGACATTTAAAATTATATTTTGGCGCGCAATATTATTTAGGTAAACATAGAAAAAAGAACGTTGTTACAAAATTGACATTTGTTTTTTATTAGCAACTTAGGTACAAAGGTTATAGTCTATGGAGCCAAAATATAATTTAAAATATGCCAATTATGAAATCTAGAGATATGCATAACTAGAAACAGGTTAATAGTTTGATCTACAACTAAATACACTTTTTACAATCCGTAGTACGTTCAAGCGAAACTTCTAAGTCGTTTTTTAAATATTTATTTTATCTATAGATTACGTTCTTTTGTTTTTGAAAAAGTACTTTTTTTAAATGCTGAGTTACACACGCAATCTCATTTTTTCGTATTTTTTAATTTTCGTCAACATTTTGGAATCAAGACGAAAAGGTAATAATACTTTTATTGCTTTAATAAAGCTGCCTTTTCAGACGATTTAGGCTGACTGAACGGTTAAACCAGTACATCGATTATTGTAAAATGTTCCGCCTTCAAGTTGATTTATGCCATTGTATACTTAACCGAGCCAGGGAGATGGCATAAATAACTTCTGACAAGTCAATTGTAAATGATTACGCATACTTTCTGACTTATTCTCGATTGAGATGTTCAGTTTTTTCCGTATTATGAATAGCTTTTGTTGTTATTGTATGGTATTTGAGTGAATAGAATAAGACATAAAATTATGATGTGGTTTTTGTATTGAAATTCTGTGGCTTAAGCGGTTTTTAATGTAATTTCTTATAAAGTTGAGTCATAATCCGGTCTTCTTTATTGGAATAGTTTTGTTCGCGATTGTACTTTTTCAAAAACCAAAAGCTTCTTATTATTATGTTCCTTAGTAAAGCTAGTAATACTGTACATACCTTAGTTAGGTGACGCATTTGTTCAAGTTATGTCCCCAACGACGAAGACATTACACAGAGAAAACTAAGTACTCTATACAAAATAAAAAATGTTACTTTGGCAAGATCTAATATTTAAACCATTTAATTTACAGAAAATAAAAAAAGAGAAAAAAAAAACGAACACATAGAGAGATTGAAATTTTTAGCTTAAAGTGTATAAAATCTAGGCGCTAACGATATAAATTAAACACTTAACCTTAGTGATAAGATTTATAATATAAATGAGGTACGTTAAACCATTGTGACTATGTGGTGATTCTTCTTCGAATGTGTCCTACATCTAACGTGTACAATCGCGCACACAACTCACGTCATCTGTCAAACTGATGTGACTGACATATGGAAATAATGACAGGTAATTTTATTTATATGTTTTTTTATTTGCATAATGTTTTAGAGTGCCGAATATATTATCTAAGACAGTATTCAGATTAGAAATGATTAAATTTATTATATTTTTTTTAAATACCTACGTCAATTATGTTTTTTTTTTTGCAAAGTTCAACAGACCCCGTGAGTCTATGCAGCCACAGCACATAAAAACAATATCAACATTAGCATTTTCAATATAAAATAACAATTATACAAAAAATGCAAGAAATGGAACGATACAATTATGTTTGCCTTATAAAATTAAACTATTCAAAATAAATAATAATAATAATGTACAATTTCTTCTCAACGAAATCCTAGGATTGGGAAAATTTCGAAGTTTTAATTTGTGAAGACTGAGACAAGCGATTTTGGTTCCTTTGGTTCCAATATATGATTCACTTTTGATTGATAGATGTTTTTAATTCAAAATAGTTTTTTTCTAGAATGTAAGTAGTTAGGCAGCTGTTATCTTTTCTTAAGACCAAAGGACCAATACCCACATGCCCCAATCAATGTCTCTTGCATTTTTGGCATAAAAACTTGTTGTATTAACAGTGAAACTACAGTTATAGTAATTATCATTAACGTTATTCCTAAATCGGACTAGGTAAACGTTCGAGTGCCTCAGGAATTAATGCTGGATAAAATGGACAACTTTACATTTAATATTACGGAAAATAGGCTATATGATGTGCCAAAAGTTTACTACAACGTCTATCGATTAAGTATTTACTTATCTGATTCTTCTTCAAGTATCAAGGAAGAATTAGGCCTACGATTTGCAATAATACAATAGGTACTTTGTAAAGTTAGGCTCTTTTTTCATTTTACGATATGTATTCACAATGTATAGCTTGTGGTGTTAAAGAAATATAACAACTTCATCTTACATTATTATTATTTAAATGTAGACTTAATACTATGACGTACTTCATTGTTACAACATCTGAATATCTTATTATCATTTATAATACTTCTGTCTAACAACTATGATAGCATACGAAGGGAGACGACACAGCAGAGGAATTGACACAGAATCTGTACCTAGAACACCTTTATAACTTGAAGATGTATTGCAGGGTGAGTACAATCAGTCTTACGATATAACAACATTAATTCCCGAGACAAAATAGTGTAATATGATTTTATATAGACAGCACGTATATGGCAGTAACAGTTAAAACAACTACGTTTATCAATTCACGTATGTTTGCAACGACGGATTACGACGAGAACGAAGCGCTCTCATTGGTTGCTTTATCCCCACTATTCCAAGATGGCGGCTTGCTAATGGCAGTTGATCGCGCGCCGTTGAAGCCGGCGGATGCGTCGGTGCCAGTCGTCGCGCCACTCCAGCAGTAGTGTCCTGTCGCCGACTGTCAGCCCCGGCAAACCGGCTGACACGCCCTCTTTTTCCACTCCTAGGATTAGGTATGACCTGGGAGGGATAAAAAGAGAAGTTAAAAAATAACGATGTTTTGTTTGGTCTGGTTTGTATACCATGTCTACCATGTAATTATTTAAAACATTACACAAAATCTACAAATAAAGCACTTAAAGGTTCATTATATTGCTAACAACGTCTGGCAAAAATCAAATATCAAGATTTATTCAATACAGCAATTTGTCTGCAAATACACTTAGAGAAACTTAGTGATGCCTCGTTGACTCCTAATGCTTGAAATAATGGTTTTGCATCCATTGTTAGACGAGAGGATCTAAAAGCAATTTACAAACTTATAATTTCAAATGATTTGCAAAAGCTATTTATTTTTGAGTTGGCAGAATTCTAAAGGAAACCGCACAATTTAATTTAACGTACCATTTAAAATGCTAATAGGTAGTTATGGCTTTCTTGTTGAGTGTAAAGTAATTGGTATCAGAAGGTCATGAGGGAATAGTTGTACCGTAACCGAAGGACACCATAATCTTTGCAGTACAAAGCACCTTTGTATTATATAGATTATGGTGTCCAACAAGACGCTCTTATGATATTCTATCTGTTGTATCTATTCTATCAACATGCTAATAATATTATCATAAGAGGCCTATTTTCTCTTCTCATTGCGGGACCAGTAATCAGACAAAAGAAGACCAAAAAAGGAGAAATGGATTTTACAATTGGGATAATATAGATGAAAAGGGAAGTTATAATAGTGAGACACTTGGACAAGGGGATAAGGGTAACATGGGGTAACAAAAGGAAAAAGAAGTTCGTTAAATAGCGAACTTCTCGTTAGAATAATTCTAGGGAGAGGATGATAACGTGACGCTTGACAGAGAAGAGATAAAGTTAAGATAAGAAGAAGAGCTAAACCTAACCTAAGTAATTTGGGCCAAGGGCGGAAAGAAAAAGGGACGTTCCTAAGTAACTCTTAGTTAAAATACTTTACTTACTTGTTAATCTTGATCTTAGGGCACTTGCAGGCGAGGTCCGCGGCGCGCACGTGCAGGGCGGTGCCGCCGCGGCGCAGACGACTGCGCGGCGCGCGCTTGTACACCGCCTGCACGCTCAGCGCCAGGCGCACCCACTGGTCGCCCGCCGCGCTCGCCTCGCGACCCACCACCTTGCCCATGATGACTGTGACGAAGAATAGCTTCATGAGCATCGAGATTTTATAACAAACTAGCTAAGGCCCGCCAGTTCGTCTGCGTCGAAGAAGCATATCGTATGGCAGCCAGAAATAGTGTAGCTCTGCGTCAGTGAAAGAGCTTTTAGAAATGGGATGATCAGTTTCTACAAAAAAAATCTTTTTTGTTTTAAATCAATATCAAAATAATTAATTTTATGTTGGTCATTTACAGGCACTTTTGAACTGTCGTTACAAATATAACAAAAAATAAATTAAATTAATCCCAGTCGCAAGGCATAATAACTAAATGTAGGAGTAGGTACTATACTTGATGACCAATAAGTCTTCTATCAGTTGCAAATTTCTTACAACTTCTGCTAAGGTCAGCTTACCACTAACCACGCATTCTTTACACAGAATGTAGTTGTAATCAAATTGTTCAAGAAAAACAAAGTATTCCAATTTGACTTCCACGTAGTACTCGGTGTCTGTACTAGAGTGATCTGCTTTACACACCTGGACACTAATAGGTTAACTGTTTAATCTTTATTCTTTACAGTTCGTATACGACAGTAGAAGACGATTCTGAGTGGAGTTCTAATGCTGTCAAGTCTTGAAAATAAAAATACCGTATAGGAAGAAAACTTTCTCGATGGTTAACGAAACCCTCTGATCGCACCAGGCTCACTACAACGTATTAGAAAGTAGGAGTATAATTAACTTGCTGTGATGGAAGTAACGTAACTAAAAGATGATAATCGCACATTTTATGGACCGTTTACAAGCGGCATTAATGAAGAGTTTAATCATTTTCTACAAGCAATTACATTTCTCATTTAACTATGTGTACCTCTGAAGTATTCAGTCATCCGGCGATCATGGCGCTGGCAAAGGTATCGAATATTAGGGGCTCATATGTGAGGGTGACAATGTGAGTTCCTAGTTTGGTAAGTAGGTTCAACAGTTATTTAGAATACAAAATCTATTTGGCTGTTGCTTTTACAGTAATAGCATGCAGCATCAGCAGTCCCAGATGTTCAGCAATTAGAACCTTCTACCGCGTGTGGTGGTCCTACGGTAATATCTTAATGAGTAACAAGAATGATGTGTCTATGATTTTGTAAAAACATTATAGAATAGGCAACTACAGTACTTTCTCTAGTTATTATGGCTTGTGATTGGGACTGTAGAAGCATCTTTTTTGTTTTCATGACATTCAAGTACCTGTAGTTTTTATTGAGCCCGCAGTTTTGGTCACATGAAAGTGTAGTGTTAAATCGGGCTGTGGGTGATATTGATGTATGTGTCATTCGAACTTAACCCATAGGTGGGTACAGCCGTCTCTTCATTTCTCTAATTTTCCACGCTCCTATATATATTTAATTGATTATATTATCAACAATCATTAAAGAAGGTTTGGTTAGCTGTACTTACCGTAGTCTCGGCTGCAGAACTTGTTGAGATTTAGCGTGCGAGCGGCGGCGCGACACCGGCCGCACTGCTCCGTTGCTGTTGTTACAGAGACCATCATCAGCACATGATTATGTTATATTAATAACTTTATAGTTATCGACAATATCATCATTTTTATAAACTTTGTCTTTATAAAACTTAACTGGTCCGCTACAGTTGTTGTTATTTTGTCTTATTGCTTTTATATTATAGTAATCGACGTATACTATTTTGTGTTTGTCTGTACTGCTGTGATATTGTTGTTGCAGACCACAACTTCATAGTATATATCAACATTTTGATAAACTTTTATCTTTTACAATCTTTACGGATTAAGATTTAGCATCTACTTATAACATTTCATAATTTTCATGTGGCTCTTTCTTAATTGGCAGTTTTTATTTGAGATGTCGAATACATTTTGTGAAACCAGAGTTTTAATAGAAAAGGATAAAGAATAGATGACTCGAAAAATTATGATGTAAATAATGTTAATAATGAAAGTGTTACCTCTCAGTCGGCACTGATAAAATAAAACAAAAAGAGTTATGAGTTTGACAGTGGATGACACGGAACAAGCTTGAAATGAACATCATACGATTAACAATACGACATACAAACATTCCCACACTACGAATAAGTTACTCTATGAACAAATTACATTGAACAACCTCATTGTTGACTAATTGATGAAGACATTAGTCTTTTCGTCCAAATCCAGAAATTGGAAGTGGAAAAAGAATATTCTCATAAATAAAAGAGCCCTTATGCCATTTTGCGATCACACGAGGAAGAGGTTTAACCGCCAGGAATTGGTATGACCACTTCTTTGTGAAACAAAAATTTCATGGCAATAAGTAAATGATTTCATTAATAAGTCTTTTGGTATGAAATTAGTCATGTGGTGTGAGAATGGATTTCATTAACTTACTGCTTCTCGATAAGCTTTACTTGACCATATAATGTTGCAAAGTAATTAAATCTATTAGCGTACAAAGTATTTTATTGGTCTGGTATTAAATGACACTTCTCAACACTTAATGAGCTTGCTTATGTTGAGAGTAGTGTCGATGGCGTTACTCATCGCCTTTGCAACAAAGTAAAGTACTTATCAAAAGGTAGTAAGATGTAAATAAAATTAATGTGCAAATTAATAATAAGACGGAGCTACTGTACTTTTTATTGTGGTATGTTTTGAGAGATTTTAGAGGTATGAAGAACAGGTGTAAAGTTCTCCATCCTCTTTAGATGAGGGAGGATCTTCCGGCCAGACGGCTTCGTGTCTGGTGGGCCACTGCCTAACAGTTGCTAGTCCGGTGCTCGTATATATGCTAACTTCGCGGATAACTTTGCTTGTGAGATGTAGGAATTTTGTCGTTAGTTCTTCAGTGGTTGCATAGATGGCGCTGTAGTATTTTTTGCCGCAATCATATTTGTGTCGCTACAAGAGCAACTGGCGAGTGAAATAAGCATGAAATTTTAAGTATACCTATCGGTATCTGCCAGATTTGTATAAAATATTACTTTTCAAAACTTCTACAACGTTTCCAAAATTATTAAAAAGTAAATGTAATAAGTACTTTTTTGGCGACAATAGTTTAGATGATCGCTCAAGTAACTATGTTGTTTTAAGTATAAAGTTACTAATCGATTTTCAGTATTTCAAAACCATGTACAGTTTGGATGTTCAGCAAGCACAGACTTTTGCAACATTGTGATTTGAACTTGCCTTAAAACCTAACTATCTTATAACTTGAGTTTAACAATGGAATGCGGCGATTGAGATGCATTTATTTAACTGCTCAGTTAAAATTATATTAACACCATTTTTATTTTTCTACACAGAAAATTAAGACATGTTTTTATAGCTGTTGTTGGTAAATGTATGTTATATTTGAGTAATCTACTAAAGTACAGTAAACTCCTTATCACAGACACTCAATCACATAACGTTTAAATTATAATTGATTAAACATTGATATTTCGTTTTAATACATAAATACATCTACAACGTGTAAAAAAGGAGCACTAATACTTATAGGTAGGCACATAAAAAAAGAATACACTGTAAAAGAATCATAATTAAAATCAATGATGTGACTTTTCCTATTTTTTTTTCGATAGTAGGTACTAAAGGTTACACGAAATCCTATGTTTCTAGAGTTCTTACCTACCGCTTAAACTTACCTACTACTTAGTGGGTGTAGAAATATCTACCTAATTAAACAAACTTGGAAATAAAAAGCTCTCAGGTGATTCTAGGGCTGTCGCACGGAGTTTGTTCAAAAAAAGTATAAATATCTTTTTCTCTAAAACTGCTTATCACCTCAGCTGTATGAGTCTTAAATGTTATTGCTCCTTTTTTACACGTTGTATACATATGTACATCTCTAAATAAACACATATATAGGTTTGATGGTCCTTCGAGCCGAATCCTGACTTCAGTTAATATGATACGGCTCGAAGGACCAAAAACAGCTTTGCAAAAGAAACAGAAGACGTCGTCCATAAACTGCAACAGTATTGCAGTTAGGTCTAGTAATTGAGTATCTGTGGCCATGCAAGTGTGTGTGAGGCGAGAGTGCATGAAGGTACACTTACTACTTACCGCGGCCCGGGTCGCCGTCCACCGCCTCCATGGCCTGGACCGCCGTCACCACTCGCGGTATACCTGGACACAACAAGTTAAAGATAACTGAACTGCCCGCCTGTTGAAAAGCGGTTAAAAGCTGTCAGTGTCATTATTGCTACGGAATATTGACTTGACACGGAGAGCTCTTATGAGCAGTTTAAATGATAAATGATGCTTATTTTGCAAGTAGGTTTTATAAACACTTTTACACGTCTTTAACTTTTTTAAATATGTTTATAAATTTCGAAAGGGATACCGCAGCCACGGAACATAAAAGGCAAAAGAAGGAATATGGGTGGTTTTTAGTCAGTAAAGTCTGATAAACCTTCCCGCTCCTCCCAGATCTGATGATTCACATAAAAAATGTGTCTATACAAAATATAATCCGTACCATTCTCTAACGGTATTTAAATTCTTCAAAATCATTTCATTGTTGTTCGGATTCGTGTAGGATACTTTTGATAAAATATTACTACAATAGTCATCGAGTTTATGACGTCAATAGGTATTTCTGTTCCGATAAACTATTCCAGAATCAAACGCTTTTTGACGGCTCGTTCTGGACGCTACAAAAGGTCCTATTCAATTCTACAATTTCCCTACACGGTGCGACAATCCGACAGGATGTAACACGTCGGCATCACAAAGTCCTCCATTACAGCGCAGTTACGACTGTTGCCCTGTAATGGTTACTTTACTGCAGACAATCACGACACGTTGCCTTTAAGTGACTTTTACGCGTGGGATACGCCAGGTGCAGTTCGCGCTCACACCTTATCAAGGACGTGAATATTGCGAATAGATTGATTTCTTTAGCGAAAAATCTAGTTTGTAAAATAGCTATTTTTAGCATCGTTACTCAAAACGTAGAATTTGCATTTCAATCGCATTCAGAATTCCTACTATTTATTCTTAGATTGGTTTTTCTGGACCCTTAAAATTGTAGCCGGTTACTAAACGGTGAAACTATAATTAATATATGAGTGTGTGAGAGAGATGAGTGGGAATTTCATCAATTGAACACCTCTAAACCGTGATCAGGACCCGTCAGTGATGAATAACCGAAAGGTACCTATGATGATTTGCCAGTTTTTAAATGTGTACTGATCGGTCTGCTGATCGCGTACAATTTCACTAAAGAAAATCGACATTAAGCTGCAATAAATATTTCAAGGGTAATAACACCTTTTTAGTCAGGGTTTTAGATGCATGGATGGGTTTTATCAGTTAAAGTCTGACACTGTCCCCGCTTCGCCCGGATGAAGTAATTTGATGATTTACCATCCCTAAAAAATAAGGGGCAATACTGCTATCACCCCTTATTTTTTGACAGCCTAGTGGTTTTATAGTCGGATTGCTAACTCATAGGCCTCGATTTCAATCCCAACTTGTTATCACTTGCTTAGGTAAAGGGAAGCCATCATAAAGAAACCAAACTAACACACTTGAAAGAAATTTCTCGACGGTATTTTAAACCAAATCAGAAGCCCATTGATGGCTTTTCTACTTGGCATCAATTTAGTGGTAACACTACAAAGAAAGAAAGTTTTTGTAAAAGCTACACAGAAGCACGAGATAATATAGTCCTTGTAGATATAGTACGTCGATTGCATAATCTTCAGGGTAATCTTACGTATACAAGGTGCGATGTGGCTGCGCGACTGCTGGTAGCCCTTGGCGCAGCGGTTGCAGGTGGTGCCGGTCACGCCGTCCTTGCAGGGGCACTGCCCGCTCGTCTGGTTGCAGGTCTTGCCGCTCGCTCCCACCGGGTGGCAGTCACAAGCTGGTAAGGAATAAAAAGAAACAATTATAATTAGTTATATATTGTTAGGTACAAGATAAACATCTTTATCGGGTTCTAGACTATTCCAAATTACAATTTAAATGCTGGGTAAAAAATACCCAAAATAATAAAGTTTCAAGATGGATAAGTTTCGACGGAATAAAGTTTTCTTGATATTGAACCAATATTATTATTGACGGCTCGGTGCAGTGGCTGAGCGATTGGCTGCTGTGATCCGTGTCGCGGGTTTGATTCACTACTGGTAGTTCTTCCGGGTCTGGCTGTTTGTGTATGTGAGTCCTAACTAATATTATAAAAGCGAAAGTGAGTTTGTTTGTTTGTTACCTCTTCACGCTTTAATGGCTATGCGATTTTGATGAATTTTGGTACAGAGATAGTTGGGAACCAGGAGACGGACATAGGCAAATTTTCATTTTATAAAAGTGGGATGTGAGGGAGAAAGAGGGAAGAAAAGGGAAAACTTAGCGTTGCTATTACAAATCAATAAGGCGCAGGGGGAACTGTGTTACCCCGAATTTAACGCGAGCGAAGCCGCGGGCAAAAGCTAGTTTATTATAAATGTCTTTAGAGGCCTCCCACGATACAGGAATATAATGGATGGGGAATTTTTTATACAAAAAGATAAAATACTAAAGGGAAACGTAGCAACTTGAAAGAATTTTTAATATAAAACACTCATTAATCAGCTTAATTAATGGCATAACAATGTTTTCAGATGGACTACATATTACGTAAACCAGATTAGTTTTCTCTTTTCACTTCATACAACTGCCACACGTTGCTACAGGGCGGCAAAGCGTCGATTGAATTTTTCGTGGACCGTACTCGATCCTCGCGGCAGTTGTCACCTGACGGGGATAATTGAATCACGAGTCTAGGGACAGTGACACCCAACTACCGTCCAACGTTGTGGGACTTATCTGGTGTCGAGTTTCTGTTTTTTAATCAGTTTCTAGATATCAATCAATTTCTATGCCAGCAGGAAGACGCTTATCTAGTAAAAATTAATTAAAATCAAACTATTTTTTTTTATGATTGCATTCATAATTACAAATGCGAAAGTTTCTGAGTATGGGTGTATGTTTGATATTCTTTCACGTCAAAACGGCTCAACGGATCTTGACGAAATTTAGCACAGAGGTAGATTATACTCTGGGATAACACATAGGATACATACTTTTTTATCGATATGACGCAGGCGCCAGCTAGTATACTATAAATATACTATGATATTGACGGAATGATGGTGATTGAAGAAATTCAGATCATATCTGTAACATATAACAAGAATACGTTATCATTTTTACTGTAGGGGTCAGTAAAAATGTTACTGTATTCTCGTTACATAACAATGCTGGATATTTTCCTTAATCAAAGCTACATAACCAACTGATAGTTCAATCCCGTCTCCTAACAAACAAGAAAAAAACATAATGCGATAACATCACTGTCCAAACTTAGATGTAACCGTCGCAAAGAAGGAAAAGAAACTTCCTTTCTTTCTTTCTTTCTTTATTATTACATTTTTTCTCAAAGTAAGTCTGTTGTCGGAAAATAACGAAGTCTTAAGTTCTTAACATAGTTTTCTTGGCAGGCAGTTTGCGCTGCTTACCAACTGAATTAGCTCGAACACTTTATTTGCTAGCTGTTCTTACTTCGGAGATGTTCGGATTACTTCGTAGCTCTACGGAACTTTGAAGTGACTTGGAGTTTTTGAACTAATATTTGCTGCAGAGGCAGCATATTCAGAGGAATGTGATGGGAACTAGTTTAATGAGGATTATCAGAACGGTGATGTGTGTCTTTTGTGCTGAATTGCTAAAGCTAAAGCTTTTAGGTTGTCTCTTCCTTTTATTAATTTTAAACCAGCTGTGCTTAGTGGTCAAGTGTTCTACAGTCTTCCTCGATATTTTTTTCGCGGATTCAACTTGACGACACTGTTGGCGCAGTGGCTGAGCGATCGACTGCTCCGCTGCGTGTCGCGAGTTCGAACCCCACACGAAACAAATATTTGTATGGCCTACAGATAGTTGTTATGGGTCCTGGCTGTTGGTGTATGTGAATTTCAATGTTTGTAAACGCACGCACGATACAGGAGTAATTCCTAGTGTAGGGCAACATTTATAAAAAAAAACTATATAAAAAGACACTTCAGTTTTATAACGTACTTAAGTATACAGATGTTCAGTCCAAGAAAAGAAATTAAAGGGAAATATTAACGAAAATGACTCTTGAGCATTGGAGTTTACCTCTATTGTAAATGTGGTGTTATTGTAAATCGATGAGACACTTGATTTCGTGACCTGACCATCCTGTTGTTTGATCTTAACAAGAGAAAGAAAGGAAAGAAAGAAAGAAAAAATATTTAATAGTCGCTATTACGACGCACAGACAAAATACTTACACATAATTTTTGTATTGTATTCATTTTTTATACAATTTTTTTTCTTTTTTTTAAAGAGTACACATTTAAAATAACAAAAAAAAGTATCAATTGACTCGCAATTAACTACAACACCACTTCAAGAACTCTATAAACGAATGGACTAGCTAGACCATTTGCGAAAACGTTTTAACCAACAATGTAGTCACAACGTAAAGTCTGGCAATAAGTAAGACATAACAAAACTCTAAACATAATTGGTCCTTTCAAGAATTAAATCCCACTTAAGAGTCTAAAAGGAATTTAGTGCACAGGGCACACAGTACATCGCAATCTAGGAACAGTAGAAATAAAACCAAGTACACACGCATTGCACAATCACGTTTTATTTGCCCGGCAACAACTTTATAGCACTGCCCTATAACGAGAAGTACTTTTGTTTTAATGTGCTCGCGTTAATCAGCAAATAACATAATTCCAACACTATTTCCTATGTAGTAAAATCCTTAACAAGACCTAAATTAGTCGTTAGACTACGGTGTTTTAGTTTTTTTTTTATTGCGGATGGGAAATTACAAACAAACTTCTTACTTTCTTCTCTTTGTCCTGACTGTCTTTTTCGAATAACCTTCAACACCAGCAGGAATCTGCGGTATTGAGTGCTATTTTCATGTGTCGTTTGTTGTGTTTTTTTTACAAGTACAGAAAATAAAAAGAAAGTATTTTTTTATAAAAATAAATACACAAAATATTACCGCACCCCACAACATTAAATTGCACGAAAAAATGCCAAACCCTAAATCACAACCGATAATCGAAACTATTCGAAACAGAATTCGTTTTATTGTCGTCATGATTTGTTATCGATATAGTTGATTTCATTCGATAATCGGATTCTCCCCCGTGTGTCGTACGATTCGGGACTCGATTACCCGGATGGGCCCGGTTGTGGAAAAGTGTCGAGTTGTGCGTTGACCCCGGCGTTTTATAGCGGTCCGGGTATATGACAGGGGATTGCGATCGGAAATAATGTTGGCAATTGTATCGGCGTGCGTACTGCGTAGACGCGGACTGCTCGGATGTTTGCGAATTCCGAGAATTGAGAAAGGTTTTGGGAACAGTAACTTGTGAAAATTGTTTGGCTTGCTTTTTGAGATGGGATATGGAAAATGCATGGTTAGCTTCTTCACTAAGTAAGTTGTAGTGAGCTACAAATTGATATTGATTGAAGCAACACTACGCAATTTAAAGAAGATATTTTCCACACACTATGTTTTGATATCATCAATTCTTAACTCGTATAAGTATATATGCAGTAAAGGAAAAATATAACAAGTTATTTTGATCAATGTCACTAACATTGAATATGGAAACCAACATTCTTACTACTTCACTTCCGTAATAGCTCTCTAACTTTAATGGCAACCATTTCAATTCTCCTCCCTTCAGCCCATCTAACCTAACAACTCGACCTCAACGAGCTGACGTAACAATAGTACATAAGTGTGCCCATTTCCATACCCCAATCTTGACTCAATCAGCGAAAAACCTACCGCGGTCGTCAAATAAAACTGAACCGTCCCGAAGGACCAATCCGGCTCGAAGGACCAGAGGAAGGACCATCTCGATTTTCGGCCAATTTTATGTGAAAACTATTGTGCCGCGACCTCGGGGACGATGCGACCGGAACGCGTTTACTTTTGGATTTTACGATGTCACGCCTTTTTGTTTTGCAATTTCGATTTCTTTGGGACCAGAATAGGATAAGTTTGGATGGGGTTAAATGTTTGCGGAGTTGTTAGTATACCATTGGGGGACATCGTTTTGGAGATGTAGGAAATGTGGTTAGTGTCATTGGAAACTTTTTCATACCCTGACTGCTGAGCCGGAGGTCGTGGGTTCGATTCCCACCCAGGACAAACTTTGTGTGATGAGCATGATTGTTTGTTCTGTGTCTGGGTGTGAATTATCTATAATACGTATGTATTTATAAATTATATAAGTATGTATATCAGTTGTCGGGTTACCATAACACAAGCTCTGCTTAGCTTGGGATCAGATAGCCGTGTGTGAGTTGTCCCAAGATATTTATTTATTTATCGCATCTTAGGTTTTGTGATTCAATGCCATATAAGCAGATAATAACGACCGAAACTAGGATAAAAAACAGTACAAAATGAGACTCTGGGTAATGTATACTGTAAGACAAAAGCAAAATAGAAATTGTCCACAAAAGTCTCAATTTTTTTTTTCCTCAATTATCTCTATCTATCCAATACCTAAATATTTTGTATAAGCTTTTAAATATTCACAATAGTAAAACTTCACTTATAACCAAGTACCCTACTTATAACGTAAACAAATAACAATAATACCAACTGTAACATTAAACTTAATCCCAAAGTTAACACTAGAAAATATAAAAGCGGCCATAATCTCCAAATTGATACAACGCTATATACAAATACGAACGTTAAACTCCGTTTAACTAAACTCGAGTATTTGTATAACGACTGTGTCTATTTGAACATAGATAGTTTCAGATTATATCTGTCTGTTTGTCTGACCGTGGACAGGTGTAAACAGTTATGGTCGGTTTAATTTAAACTTATCTTTGGCGCTTAGAATGGATCGGTTTTCTGAGAAGTAAGGGTGTGTATTATGTAGTTTTTAATGTTTTAAAGTTCTGGACTTAGGTTATCTATCTATTCGAATACGTCGTAAACAAATTCGGTTTTGGTGTTTGCTTGTGTGACCGATTAACTTCATTAAACGCGATCAAGGATTTTGGTGCGGTTTTGCCATTCATTATGTAGATCATATATTCCTGGTACATATCATTTAATTATGTCTCGGTGTTTGGACATATTATCATCCCATATTATAAGATCAAGACAGTGTAAATCAAGGCTAGATAACTAATTCATTCGCAAAATGTGTTGGTTGATCAAATAAAAGAGCTTGAAGTCCATATTAGTAGCCTTTTAGTTATTTATGTTCCTTTGCAGAATTTTATGACCGGGATAAAACTTAAGAAAGCTTCATCTGAACCAGCGATAAATAATAATAGAATTTTTAATTTATATTTTTCATATAACACATAATGATAGAAAAACAAAAAAAAATTAACTCGTAAAACGATTTACTATATATTTGATTTTGATTTGTATAAATTAAGTTATAACGCCTGAACATCCGTTATTCACGGATATTAGAATACCAAAATTGTCTTCTAAGTTTTAAGAAAGGTGGTAAAAATAACTTAGATACTAAAATATATTTAGTAAAAGCAAAACTAGGTAGAATTCATATCTCATTTATGTAAAGTTTTCAGTTTAGAATTTAATAAATCTAAACCTATTTAATATTTCTATGAAATATAGGGCTTTTTTATTTTATTTCATACGGTTGTTACTCCCATCATGTCTATTATTTTTACATTTTTTTGTAATTTATTCATCCTCTACTGGGAGAATATTCCTCCCTCCTCCTTTTTCCATTTTACTCTGAGGCATGCAGTTTTCAACAGTCTGTAGCTAAACACAAATACAGATCTCACAGAGAATAGGTATCATAGGTTGAATGCTACTTACGTTTGCAAGCTTTCTTGTGCGTGATGGGTTTGGTAGGATCCCTGTAGTATCCCTCCCGGCAGTAGTGGCAGTGCCTGCCGGCGGTGTAGTGGCGGCACTTGAGGCAGACGCCCCCGGAGGCCCGGCCTGACAGCTTGTAAAGCTCCATGTTGAATCGGCAGCGGCGCGCGTGCCCGTTGCAGTTACATTCTGGGGAAGAAAGAAAAAATGGTTAGAATTTGATAATTTTTAAATCTTCGCTGTCTGCTAAACCTAACCTTCCAAGATAGGGGCGGCTTTGAGTCATACGAGTAGAAGTTTACATGTAGCGACTGCCTATTTGACCACAACTCAATTCAAATTCAAATAGCCTTTATTTCTGAGAATGAAAAATATTAAATTATTTCCACTATTTAATACTTCATGCACTAATTATTTTACAGGATATTAGTTTCAGGAAATTAGTCAATTTTTCACATTTATAAGTTACTAGCTTTTGCCCGCGGCTTCGCTCGCGTTAAATTCGGGGTAACACAGATCCTCTTGCGCCTTATTGATTTGTAATAGCAACGCTAAGTTTTCCTTCCCTTTTCTTCCCTCTTTGTCCCTCACATCCCACTTTTTCAAGAAAATATTAGCCTATGTTCGTGTCCTGGTTCCCAACTATATCTGAACCAAAATTCATAAAAATCGGTTTAGCCATTAAAGCGTGAAGAGGTAACAAACTCACTTTCGCTTTTATAATATTAGTAAGGAAGTAAGGATTTAATAATAGTGCTGTAGTAATAGTGTAATTATTTAATAAGTAATTAGATTAATAAAAAATAAAAGTTTTTAAAATATTTTTTAATCTTCGACATCGGTAACATTATTATCAGCTTGCCCATTGACATAGGCCTCCCCTAGAGCTTTCCATCAACTACTCAGTTAGGTTTTATCAAATTTTTGGTTGATATGAACTAACTCGGTTGTTTAAAAGTGAAATGAGCCAGGCCGTTTTTGATCACGATGGTAATGTTTATAATCTCTGTGGAGACCGCCCATTGAAGCATATAATATTAATAGTGCACAAAATAAAATGAGTGCGCTAATATAAGTGCACTCTCTCATCTCTCATTCTAATGGTCCGATGGGGCGGCAATCCGATACAATCGTTGAGAGATTAAGCGGAAGACCTTTATTAACTTTACTAGCTGTGCCCCACGGTTTCCCACTCGCGTGGTGATAGAGTACACAATATATCCTTGTGAATTGTAGCCTATGTGTTTTTCTGAAATATAAACTATATTATTGTAAAGTTTCGTTGACATCCATCCATACTCACAAACTTTTGCATTTATAATATTAGTAGGAAGTAGGATAGGATAGGATAGTAGGATTACGTAAAAATATGAAGATAAAACCAATGCCAGGATAACCATAATAACCATCAGCGCAATATTATCTGGGCGTAACATGAATGTGGTTTGTTTAAACATAATAACCGTTTGGTTAACTTCAAAAAATTGTCGTTTTGCTAAAGGGTGCTGGTGCTCGCGAAGCACTTTTTCTTTGTTTGTATAAAGCCAAATCAAACGCGTGCATTTTTTTATAATGTGGAGTATAGACACGGCCACAAATGCCTTGGTTTAGTTAGAAACAAATGCATTTCAGTTAATATAGTTCTTATCAGCAATTTATTGGTGCTGTTGCATTGCTACTCCTACGTCTACCTCGCTACTGAATTACCTTCTCTAAAGTAATGCGTCTTGCAATATATAGTAATCGTCTGTCTAGTAATCGGAATAACCCTGCTCTAGGGGCCGTTCCATCAGCTCGTAATAAATAAATAAATTCTTTATTGAGCATACGGTGTACAATAAAACTAGTAATTCAAATCAAATCAAATCAAATCAAAAGTATTTATTTGCTAGAATATGGTACATAAGGTGTTACATTAAATTGGATTCAGCATATCCTGCCATAATATGACGTGCAAATTTATGTCTTTACAGTCGGTATGTCAATTAAATCAGTCTATATTGCAAATTACATCTGGTATTGACTTATCTTCTAAATAGTCCTTAACGGTATAATATCTCTTTATTAGTAACATATTGAAAAGCATTTTTTTAAAAATTCTCAGTGGTAGCTCCTGTAAATTATTTGGCAAATGGTTGTAAATGATAATTGACATACAGTAAACATTTTTCTTAAATAGTTGCAATTTTACTGGTGGCAGCCGAAGTCTGTCTTTGTGGCGTGTTCGGCTATTAGGCCTGTCAATGTTAGGTTCAAATAAACTGTAGTTTTTCTTAACAAAAATACATATTTCGAAAATATATAAACATGGCAAAGGCATAACTTTAAGTTTTTGAAATAATGGCTTACAGCTGTCTAAAAAGTGAGCTCCACAAATAGCTCGAATACATTTTTTTTGGGCTTTAAAAGCTCTGTCAAAATCTACTGAGTTACCCCATATTATAATACCGTATCTAAGTATGGATGATACATAACCATGGTAAGCCAGTTTTGCAGTGTCATAGTTTACCGTTTGCCTGATTCTTTTCAAGACATATATAAAACGATCTATTTTTGTAACAATTTTATCTATATGTGCTTTCCAGTTGCAATTTTTGTCTATCGTTATACCTAAAAATACACAATTGTCGACAGTTGTCAAGTGAGAGTCTTTATAATTAATATCGAGTTTATTTATGTTTGAATTGAATGTCTGAAATTGTATAATATTTGTTTTAGTCATATTTACTTTCAAATTATTTTTTTCGAGCCAATTGATAGCATTGTCTAACGCCTGGATGATTTCCTTTTCTAAATTTTTGTCGGTGTCACTTTTAAGCATTATTGTTGTGTCATCCGCAAATAATATGCAATCTTTACCTATCGCCTCTAGAATATCGTTGATATAAATTAGAAAAAGTGGTGGGGATAAGATTCCTCCCTGTGGTGTGCCATAATTATTTTGTTTATATTCCGACCTATAGGTATTTTTAACATTTTTACAGGTTTTTGTTACTTCAACGCATTGTACTCTTTCTGATAGGTAACTTTTGATCCAATCGTTGGCTTTACCCCGTATTCCATAATGTTCAAGCTTTGAGAGTAGTGTTTTATGGCAAACAAAGTCAAACGCTTTTGTCATGTCGAGGAACACGCAACTTATCTTAGATTTTTTATTCAGGCTTTCAGTTATGTATTTTACTAACGTGAAACATGCTAAAGCGGTAGAACTGCCCTTCCTAAAACCAAATTGTTCTTTTTTAAGAATATTACATGCTGTTAAAAAGTTCTCTATTTTCACACACATGACTTTCTCAAATATTTTAGCTAGAATTGGAATTAAAGTTATTGGGCGATAGTTGCTCATGTCAGTTTTTACACCTTTCTTATAAAGAGGTTTGACAATTGACCTTTTTAGGCGTGTTGGGAATACTCCCTCCGTTAAAGACAAGTTTAAAACGTATGTTAAGGGAGACACTAAAGTTCTTGCACATATTTTTAGCACTTTGGTGTTCAAGTCATCATATCCAGTCGAGCTAGTGTTTTTTAGACTAAGAATTATTTTATGAACAACTGATTCATCCACTGGTGTGAGGAAAATGCTTTTAGGATTTTGAGAGGTCGTTATTTTTATATAATTTTTCCTGTTATTTTGAGCGGAATTGGTTGTATTTGTTTGGGATATATAAAAGTCATTAAATAAGTCACATATTTCGTTTGCATTGTTATAAATTTTACCGTTAGTAATAACTGCGTCAACTTCAGAGTTATTCGTCATATTAATTGTGTTTGTTTTAATCATGTTCCAGGCTGCTTTACTTTTGTTTTTGGCTTTATTAATATAGCCTAAGCTATTGATCTGCTGAGCTTTAAGTATGCATTTTTTCAGAATTCGATTATAGTTGTCATATATTTTTTTATTTTGTTTTTTATTATGTTTGCTGAGATGGTATTTTAAATATAGAGTTCGTTTTTTTATGCAGCATCTTTTTATACCTTTGGTAAGACCTCTATTTTTCACCTGTTTCAAAGTATTTTTTATTTTTATAATAGGGAAGCATAGACTGTAGAAAAGGGTTATTAAGTCGTGTAGTTTATCGAAGGCGTCGTTAGTTGTTTGAGCTTCGTAAACTTCGGAAAATGATAGACTCGAGATGCAGTTATAAAATTTAATTATATTGTCGTCACTGAGCTCTCTTACTTTTTTAAAACAAAAGCTTTGGTAGTCTTTAACTTGAGAGTCAGTTTGTAAGTTAACCGTAATTGATTCACTACAAATTGTGTTTGTAACCAAAAATAATTTAATCTATCGTATTTTGAACTTTAGTAAGATCTAACTTGTGTTATGGGTGCCAGAGTTCTAACAAAGGTAAACGCACAAAGCTATACTCATTGCCACGAAAGATGACAGGCGCAGTAGGGCCACTAAGATGTTACAAACCAAAACAGCATTTTTTTTTCAAATAAATAAAAAGTGAAGCAAAGTGAGTTGAGTGTGTATGTGTGAAGTCGTCTGGTTTCGTCTGCCGGGGTTGCAGGTTGTTCGAAAGTGATACCGCGGCCCCGGACACAAAGGACAATAGAAGGAACATGGGTGGGTTTTCGTCAGTACAAGTCTGACACTCTTCCCCTCCGCCCAGAGCGGGGGAAGTTAGTTAATGATTTCCCATCCGCAAAAAAAGTTTCTGTTTGTGTGTACATTAGTGTTGGAAAGAGATGGAGCTATCCGTCTGTTCTGTAAACTATCCATGCATAACAACATGCCTGTTATTCATGAAGGATAAGGGCAGAAGTATACCTACTAGTTTAATAATAAATAAATAAATATAAAATAAATAAATAAATATCATGGGACAACTCACACACGGCTATCTGATCCCAAGCTAAGCAGAGCTTGTGTTATGGTAACCAGACAACTGATATACATACTATATAATTTTATAAATACATACATATTATAGATAAATCACACCCAGACACAGAACAAACAATCATGCTCATCACACAAAGTTTGTCCTGGGTGGGAATCGAACCCACGACCTCCGGCTCAGCAGTCAGGGTCACTAACCACTAGACCAACAGGCCCGTCCATATGATATTGGAGGCAAGATTATTGCCGTCAACGGGGTACAAATCTGAGTTCAAAAGCTGTTACCGAGAAAATCCTGATATGATAACCCAATAACAATTAATTTGTCAAGGACCTTATTCGCAGACCTTAGCAGTCGCGCTTGCCACCAGTAGGTAGTCTAACGAGAATCGGAGGTCACATAAAAAGTAATACTGGTTTAAGAGATGATGGTATATGTCCAAGGGTCTGCAGTCAGGCATTAGCCCAGTGACGTATGGCGCCATTAACCGACCGCGGCGAATCCAGGGAGGTAAATGTATTGCAATTAATTATCAGCTGAAGATATTTATTTTAGTTTAGGATTATTTATGCTGGTTGAATAGTAAAGAACGGGTTTTTAAAATCCTTTGCAGTGTAGGTAAAGCATGAAATATTAATCAAAATAAACGTAATCAATGATTTTGACCAGGTAACCAGTGAATTGGTACAGTCGTATAAAATGCAGCAGATTTGCGGACTAATCTTGTTGATAAATCTTCGGATTGACACGTGTTGCCCTGGTGTGCTATTTGGCTCATATCCCCGGTCGTGTTTCATGATTTACACTGAAGAAGTAACTGATTTCATTCAATAAATCAACATGTCTTCCTGAGTCTTATTGATTTTTACATCAAATTCAACAGTCTAATACCGCCCAAAGTTGCCAAAACCATTAAATTCCTGAGACATTTTAATACTGGCATCACCGCAAACATAAAACCACAAACAAAAGAACGAACAAACAAATAAAAAATAAGGATTTATATCTGTCAGTATCTTGTCATATGTTGACATACAAATCATCGTCCCTGTCCCACTACAAAGGGAAGCTGGGTATTTTTCTAACAGCGCCATCTGTTAAACGTAATAGCGAACCACAGATCGCCCGTTGACAGGTTTATGTGGAGGGGCGGCGCACGCGCAGACTTACGATCACTTTTGTAATGGCAGTAATGGTTGTTATGTCTTTTGCGTTATGTTTTGATATTTTTAGTTGAATGTATGTCTGGGTTTGAGATTTGGAAGAATGGTGTGACTGAATAAAAAGGTAAACTCAGATTGTCTATTCATTATTGTGTATTCAGGTTGAAATATGTCTATACGGTCATTCAGTCCATTTACTTGTTACTTAAACGTTGCGGTCCAGATTTGAGACAGTCTTTCTTTAGAAACATTTCCTGCCCCAATTTAAGATCGATCTATAGATCTGTTAATCCTTTTATAAATATCCTGGCATCCACATCGAATATTCTAAGAACGGTCCCAATAGATCCTGTTCAGAGGCGCCGGTGATAATCGTCACAGACCTGCGTCTAGGGTATAAACTATCGGACCGACCTGGATTCGTTGCGTGCCAAGAATCCACCACAACGATCCGAGGGATTATAGGCATTAGCATACTTCGCACAAGTCACAGTATTGCTTGCATAGGCATGCTATTGTCAACACACAAATGTTAACGAGCGGTGTGTCCGTCATCGTTTAGTCAAACTAATTTCCCTGATATATCCGGCTCGAAGGACCAAAAAGAAACTTGCGGAATCGGGTGCAATTTTTGTATTGACCATTATTTTCACGCATATTTTGTTGAATGCCCATGACATTTTGAAAAGTTACTGGATGTCCGAAATAATAGTTGATCTGGAATATTGTGATTCGGAGCAGTTTACAATCCCATATTGTCCATCATTGGCCTTTTCCCAAATATGCTCGGCTTTTCTACCTTGAAGGATCCAGCTGAATACCAATATTTACACGGAGCGAAAAAGGTAAAGAATACTCCATCAAGAAAGTGCAGATGTAACATGAATTATCGTTCAACTTCAACAGCCGAAAAAAAACAAAACTCCACCATAGTTTCCGATCAACGGAAATTAAAGTCAGCAGAAAAACCGGGACCGGTGGGGAAACTAATCGTGAAGTGCTCGCGTCTTGATTGGAGCACGTAGCAGCCAATAAGAAGCGTTCAAAGCAAATTAATTAGAGAGCCGACTGATTGGCTGTCCGGGCCGGACACCGGACACGGCACGTGACCGGATACGGACGTGAGCCGCCGCATCCGACGCTACTTTCGCGACAATACGGACGCGCGTGCCGGAGAATAAAAAGTGAAATGAAAAAGAAATGCTGATCAAGTTGAGATTTTTTTTGAGTATGATTATTCTGTTGAGTAATTTAATTTTGAGTAGCGCGAATAGCGGTAGTAGTTTTTAATTTTTTTGCTAAGTGGGACGTGTTTGCTGGTTTGTTAAAATGTTTTCTGTTATTTCTTTCATGCTAAAGAGTGTTACTATTTTAAGGTAACACATTTGTCCATGACAATCAGAAGTTGTATTGTGTACCTAATCTAGGATTTCTCTTGTAAACGTATCTACGATACAGGAAAAATCCTAGTGTACTGTATTTTTTTTAAAACGGCCTAAGTATATTCTAGTTAAAGTTTTGTCTTGTGTTGTAGTTTTGAGCCTGAGTCTATTTAGAATATCTAGACAACTGTCCCACTCTTACTTCCGTCACGACTAGCCTAGCTATAGAATCGATCTTTATTTCATTGTATTGATAGAAATCGTCAGGATTGCCGCACATGATATCACGAGCTCGACACTTTCTCCGTTCTCGACGGTGATGCTAGATACAAGCCCATTTACGTATATCTTAGCTACCAACAACATTTATAAATGTTAAGTTACTATAATCCAGTCAAGTCCGTGATTAGACCTGTGTACTGTATGAGTCAGAATGCGGGGCTGTAAAAAAGGTGGATGAAAAACGCGCATGTAGCGGATAGCGCATGTAGCGGAGATGAGAATGTTGAGATGGATGTGTGGAGTGACAAGAATGGATAATCTATTTAATATTATGACATGAGACTTAATTCGTACTAGTATGTCTTCTAGAATGTTTGTCTTCCAAAATGTTATACATGCAATCACAATTTTTCTATGAGATTTTCTTCTGATAGATTTTCTTTTGTAGGTATCGTAAATGCCCCAGCAAAGTACTGTAATGTGTGGGGTATTATACGTAATTGAAAGTCGTATTAAATACTTTAATTACAAATTAAAGTACATATTTAATATCTTCTCGCTCATATTTCCCCGATACAAGGTCACACACTTCTTACGCCATTCTATTTTCGTTTATTCTCTATTCAAAAACCTGAGTATTCGAACGTCTTTGTAAACCAGCCAGCAATGTTAAAGGTTTGATCAATGTTATCAGACCTCTACAGATTCTACATAGAATCAACTAAAGGTTAAACATTGAATTTAGCTGGAGCAAGAAACAGAGTCATGCTGCCGAATGCATGCATTCCGATTCATGGCGTCAGAAAAGCATAGACACGTGGAAAAGAACGATTTCTAGCTGGATGCTGAAGCGCAACCCTATAATAGGTGTGCTCAAGCCAACAACTACTTGAATTAACTTCCATAATTTATTAGTTAAAACAGTGATAAATTGCCCAACCGATACGTAAGTTCGCAACACAATAATCTATTTCCTTGAGATAATTTATAGCACTTTTACTTGAGATTGTAAGGCCCCCTGGTCAGGCCCAGGTTGTCCTAATTTGTTCCTTTGTAATGTATATTCTGATATACATTACAAAGCATAGAGATATAGAAAGACAAGGTTTAATTGATTTATTAGAGAAACTTTCGATTTGGTATTGAATTATTTCACTTTGTGTAAAACTAGAAACTGCTGGTACTGAAAAGAAATGAGAGCGTTTGTTTACATGCAAGCAGGCCTTTCCAACCATACAACAGATCATAAAATACTTAGTAGGCTGTGTGTGTCCTGTGAAGGCAAACATTCAAAGTACTGGCTGGCAAGACCGCATTCATTTTTATTAATATTGACACGATGTACCTGTTTTTGGTACAAATAAAATTATTTGATTATGAAAATAATCGAAGAAAAAATAACAGGTTGATTTGGAAAACTGAGTCATCTCTCAGTTTGCTTAATCCTTACTAATATTATAAAAGCGAAAGTGAGTTTGTTTGTTACCTTTTCACGCTTTAATGGCTAAACCGATTGTGATGAATTTAGTTACATAGATAGTTGGGAACCAGGAGACGGACAAAGGCTAATTTTTATTTAAAAAAAGTGGGATATGAGGGAGAAAGAGGGAAGAAAAGGGAAAACTCAGCGTTGCTATTACAAATCAATAAGGCGCAATGAGAACTGTGTTACCCCAAATTTAACGCGGGCGAAGCCGCGGGCGAAAACTAGTCATTACATACATTATTACAGCCAGCTACAATCATCTTCATAATCCTAGAAACCTTTTTAAAAAAACATTAAGCCCCGTGTCACGCGCACTATTTAGCCGCACATCGCCATACGTCCCGGTACAGTAACACTACATAAATCACGCAGCTCGCTCGCTCGACACGACCACTCTTTCTTTTGTCGTCCGCTAACGATCTCTGTAAATGGACGGTAAACTGGGCTTTCATCAGGTTTCTGTATGAATTGTGTGTTTTTGTGAAATCTCTTGTACTAAGGTTTTCAGTGCGAGTTGTTGTCTATGTCTGTTAAATTGTTGGATTAAAATAAATAACCATGAGTATTTTTATTTATTAGTAACGCGGTTGTGAATAATGATTGGCTATATTAGGTCTCAGAACTTCATATAATATGATGACTTGAGACTACGTGACGAGAGATAAAGTGAAGAAGCCTAAAGTTAACTTCTTCTTTGCATCTATTAACTTGGCTAGACTAGTTGTTTTTTCTAACTCTGGATTAAAGAAAACAACGCCATACAACTTAAATCCTACTTAGCTTACGCGTAAATTCCCCATTATCAACATCTAATACGCAATAACGATCAATTTGTCTGAACTTTACGCTCCAACAACCGTTGAATTTACGCCTCTAATACGCTGAGTACATATTAATACAATTTATACGTCCGTATCAGCGCTAAAAGTCTCCAAACTGAACTTAGTAACAGCATTAAGTCGTACAGGGGAGCAGGGGTGGCAAATTGCCACACTCCAGATAACGACTTTATTAATTTGATTAATCCCGGCTCATAGACACATGGGCTTAATAACTTGCGGAGGTTGTGCACCCCTGTCTGATAAATGGAAGTCTGTTCAGAAGGACTGATTCGTTCAACGTGTGATTACAAGCTTACGTGTCTGAGGTATAACATATTTACCAGTTATAGACAAAAACTAACCTTCCATGGGCATTTTTTTGCGGATGGGAAATTATCAAATAATTTCCGCCGTTCTGGGGGGAGTTTTTACTGACTAAACCCCACCCACGTTTCTTCTTTTGCCCGTTAAGAACAACCCGCAACCCCGACAGGACGCTCCGTCGATGTTTGTTTGTCTGCATGTTTTTGAGATAAGAGAAAGTATAATAAAGCCACGAGCTCCTGTGAATTAAATGGATGTGTATAACATTGTACACATTGTCTGAAATGAAACATTCCCTCTGAATTTTAGTACGCAGGGACGTAGACAATGTTAATTTAATAACTGCATCATTGTGAGCCGAGCAGCAGGTACCATGTAGAAGCTTTTAATGTCAGTACTTACGTCTGCTTGTACTCACATACCTGTGATCGTAGTTATGAGTCGTGATTCCATGATTTTGGCTTTAAAAACCCAAATAAAGAAGGTAGAGAAATGACAATAGTTTCCACAGTATCCTTACTAATTCCTTACTTCCTTACTATATGTATTATGTATAATATTATAAAAGCGAAAGTGAGTTTGTTTGTTACCTCTTCACGCTTTAATGGCTAAACCGAGATCGAGATAGATAAGGTAGTTGGGAACCAGGAGACGGACATAGGCTAATTTTTATTTTAAAAAAGTGGAATGTGAGGGAGAAAGAGGGAAGTAAAGGGAAAACTTAGCGCTGCTATTTTAAATCAATAAGGCGCAAGGGGTACTGTATTACCCCAAATTTAACGCGGGAGAAGCCGCGGGCGAAAGCTAGTTTTGTAAAAAAAAGGAAAGAACAAAAATGTTTTCATCTGTCAAGGTACAGGACCCACGGATCTTCGAGTACAGTGACAAGAAAATTGATATGGGCGTTTCATTAGCTAATGTCGCATATGAATAAGTTGATGACTTATTCACCTTTTCAGCATCGATACTGGAATCACTTAGCCTTTTTTATGATCAAATAACTTACCCTGCTCTGGGAGGCCACGGGAAGAGTGTCAGAATTTTACTGACTAAAATCTACCCATGTTCCTTTTTTTGCGTTTTATGTTCCGGAGATGCAGTATCTCTTTCGAACAACCCGCAGCCTCGGCAGATAGTGGCCCCCCTCTACTTTGCTGACATATTTTTGAACGCTTTGATCACTTTCCTTTTTGGTTATAAATCCAAGCAGAATTACTCTATCATTTGAGTGCATAACTAAGTACCGTATTTTTCCGTTGTTACACTACTTTCGTCGGCTAGTAAAAACCGCATTGCAAACACAGCGAAAATCCAAGCTGGGTCTTCAAAAAAAATAAATCGTCAGGCCATCGATTTGGACAGTAATCTGTCGAATTTCCGACGTCCATTACTCACTGGGACACTGATTGACAAATGAGGTCCTGACACCACCGGATCCCGCCTCCTTGATGCCACTGTTTACACTGATCCGTGATTAATATCGGATCCAACTGTTAAATGTGGATCTGTTTGGTGAAATTGTGGTAGGGGGGGAGGGCATTGTGGGGCTTTCAAATAGTTTGTGAAATCTGTGGAGAAGCATTTTGGAATCGATGAATAAAATTGTGCGTTGACTCTGCCCCGTGTGAGGTTTTTTTTTTTATCTAATCGAATATTTACATAAACAAGGTCCACATGAGCTCAGTGAAAATTAAAATGTTAGTGGCAAGAAAATAATATTGTATAAAGGAGGACTTAAAACTTAAATTCTCAAGCTTTAATCCTTTTTACCTGCCTGTTTGGAGGATGGAGAATTAATCATCAAATAAATGCCCCCCGCTCTGGGCGTAGCAGGAGGAGTCAGACTTGTACTGACTAAAACCTATCTATGATCCTTCTTTTGCCTTTTGTGTTCCCAAGCAGGCGGTGGCCCTGGCAGGCCACTCTGCTTTGCTGATATCTTTTTGAGGCGCGTCGACAAAGTCTGTCGTAAATTACAAAACAAAACATGATAGGTGCTGGATAAAAGAAATTTAAGATATTAACTACGTTTTCTTTAAAATAATGTTAAAATTGAAATTTGTCTGGGATCGTTTTCATGAGTTTTCTTATTTCAACATAATTTGGTGATTTATTTTTGGATTAATAATTGGAAAATGTGAAGTTAAAACGCTGCCAATAGGGCTTTAATCCCAAATAATTTGAAAATGTGTAGGGGCCTACAAACCTTGTTCATATTTCAAAATAAACAATATAAGTTACCTATCATACGTTCTCCCCCACTTCAACGTGAGTCTTGAGGGCATGTCAGAAGCAAGCACTCCACACTAACATATACACACTAAAATATACAATACATTGTATATTGTATTGTATATTTTACATCGAGTGTTTGAATACATACATTGTATAACTAGGTAGTTTATGTGGGAAAGATGGGATGAAGACGAGATGCTGTTCGTCTCAATTATCTTCATCCCTATTTAGTGTAATGGGGGATGAAATGGGGAAGCACAAAACTTAGCTGAGAAGCTTTCTAGAGACTTGATTGAGGAAACTGCTCTTTAGAAACTCGAGTGAACGTTACATGTTATCATAATAGCATCTGTTGAACCATTATTATAAATTGGTCAGTTCCAAAAAGGGAAAATTAACTTTAAGAAAAAACAGAAATATACTCTATGGTTTGTTGGTCAAAGAGGTTTTTAACTCGACGACCTGAAGGAATACTATATGCGCTACCTTTTGGCATTAAAAAAGCTGAAAGTAAACTTACCTTTAAAAGAAAAGTTCTTAAACACTATTTAGGTCCGCCTACCAATTAAAAGTCATAGTAATTACTGTTAAAGTTCTCATTGTTATTTATTTTTTAATTGTATTTATTAGTTTATTTGATATGTTTTTGTGTATTAGTATCCGTATAAATATATATGTTTTCATAATCAAATAGTTTTAGATATATTTATTTTTGTACCCTATCACAATGTTGTCGTATTTTACCCAAAGGTTGACTGGTAGAGAATGCCTTATCGCATTAAGTCCGCCTATGTACCACTATTGTACATGAAGTTTAAATAAATAAATACTAAGCTTCAGAAACATGAAAATGATATTTTTCAATACACTTCCTCGAAAACGGGCTCTTGTTGCAACTAAGATAAGGTTCAACATGCAATGTATTTCCGACGCCCGCTTTTTATCATATATTACTTATAGGGTTTTCATTTTTTCTGATTTTACCACGGATAACAATAAAGTACTGCTCAAATCTCCATTTGTCTATTTGAATTTATAAGTCTTGTCATTAGGCAGTTTAGCGTCATAATACTTTTGCTTTGTCTTCAGTCTGAGAAGAATAAGCGCGGGAAAAAGAACAAATTAAATCATAATTCCATAGCGATTTATGACAAAATACTTTTTGTTCTATTTATTGTTTTCTTTGAAGTGTCTTGAAAAACGTCGTAATGCGAATCTCATATTAAATACATCTGTCTCTTAACTAGAAACATTTCATGAAATCTTCTTCCTCATATCCCTCGTCCAATTTCTATTAAATGTCTTCCTTCTTTTGTGTTTTCTCGTTTTATTTACAAACTATGTAAATTCATCGAAATTAATAAAATTAAGTTGTAAGTACATTTTGGATGGTTTTTTTTTTACTTCTTCTCAGTTCTGTTTCTGTAATTCTGTCATGATTTGATAATCTTAATCTGCAAAGAAATACTTTTATTGTTTCCATATTTTTTAATTACTGTGATAACTTGCAAAATATTCTCCAGCGTTTGATTGAGTTTATTATCAGTACACGTGTTATTGGCAAAATTGTGGTATCTCTCGTCCAGAAAAGATATTAATGAAGAGTTGCAGTTAACTAGAAACATATCTAGCACAGTTCTACGGACCGATACTTCAGGCAAAGCAACAAAACTACGGCACGAACACACAAACTTAATTAAAATCCTTTTTCATCGCCATTTCACTTCCCAACAATACCTAGGCACTTAGTCTATCCTCACTGTACAACAAAGAAAAATCAGTTGCTTGTAAATCACGGACTAATTTACACAAATAGTGCATGTAACGATGCAGTATCAGGCTAAGTCTGGCGGGCTTCCAAACTAAGATGTATGGGTGTGGGTAATCGCCGGGGCACCCAGTTGGCCAGCCTAGCGTTTAGTCACTCGCTAGGATTAGCCAGATTTATTGGTACCTCACTGGATTATTGATATTTGGGTAATTTTGTCTGTCATCTTTTGGATTTCTCTTTAGAGTCTGTGGTTAAAGTTGGTTGGATTGTGATGTTGCATTGTACTATGAATGTTTATGTGTATAAGTTTTAGTGCAATTCAAATAACTCACTTTAATTAACTGTTAATTGAGGTGATTCTCGAGGAACCGGTGAATATTCAGATGTGGAATTCGTGACTAATATGGTTGGCTGTTTCTTTATTTAAACAACCTTCCAATTTACACTATTCCTTTTGGTGGAGATGTGGACGAATATTTGTAGTGTAGTTATTTTCGTCTTTTTATTTTGCATTGAACAGTGTGGTGTCGTGACGATTATTTTTGTTGAGTGTATACAGGTTTTTGGAACGAAGTTCCTTGTTCCTTGCGTTGCGAAAGCGAGCTAGACGGAAAAAAATAAGATCAAAAGTTGGAACGACACTTTTTGCTGTAGTTGTAAACCGTGCGACGTGCACGTGTTTCTCTGTCTGTCTGTCTCTTTCTCTCTCTCATAGAATGCAGAATGCAAGCTAGTTTATTCGTTTCATCTTTATTTTTCGCATTGAACAGTGTGGTGTCGCGACGATTATTTTTGTTGAGTTATATATACAGGTTTTTTGTACATAATAAATAACTTCGTTCCTTTTTTTCATTTGGTGGTACGGAAACCTAAAAATCTACCATAAAACGTAAAGTATCGCAGTTTCTTCTAAGTTCTCATAAATAATACCTAGGTCATCTCCATCCATCACACACAACAATACAAACAGCTGAAAGGAACAGGCCGAACGGTAACAAGCATTGTATTAAATGTTGCGAACGGTTTTATTTGCTCGTATTTAACTTGCTAATGCCGACTTTGTGGGACCGGACGCATTGTGCTGTGCGTCGCCGGTGTGCGGGACATCGCGGCCATTGGGATCGAGGACCGTACATAAGGAAGCTGTAATGATGATGAGGATCAGACTATAGTAAAAAATTGTCTGCAAAATTCATAGTTAGCAAATATAAACAAGAGAGAATGCTAACAAACTTTGTTCTAAAACGTCTGCTTTACTTGACAAAGTAACGGTTAAATAACAGAATATTACAAGTGAACTTAAGGTTTACTAGTAAGGTAGGTACTTATAAGTAATAGATATCTGTTTAGACAAAATCAATGACACACTCATTACAAAATCTCATACACTACAAGTGTTAGGAGCCTCAAATTTTGCATGGAGGATCCTTTTAGGACGTAAGTGCTCACTAAGCACTATTATAAATACTAACTAAGGAATTTTGCAAAATTCAATCCCAAAAGCGGTGAAAGAGGATGACAAAGTTTGTATGGGAGAACGCTAGTATACTTTGACCGGATTGACTTAAAATTTAGCATAGGAGATGAGCAGCGTGTGAAACCGCTGGGTACAGCTAGGTATAGTCTTTTGTACTATTATTTAATCTGTGGTCCTGTATTAATAGTTTCACAAACAATTGTATTAAAACTAGGTTATGAGCTAAACTCCTGAAAAGGATTGTTGCAAAAAATACCTGAAGAAATGTAGCAAATAATCTATGTTTATAAATGCATCATCTTCTAAAAGGTGACGAAATCATCCTTACTGTATCCTTACTAATATTATAAAAGCGAAAGTGAGTTTGTTTGTTTGTTTGTTTGTTTGTTTGTTACCTCTTCACGCTTTAATGGCTGAACCGATTTGGATGAATTTTGGTACAGAGATAGTAGGGAACCAGGAGACGGACATAGGCTAATATTTTTTTGAAAAAAGTGGGATGTGAGGGAGAAAGAGGGAAGAAAAGGGAAAACTTAGCGTTGCTATTACAAACCAATAAGGCGCAATGGGAACTGTGTTACCCCAAATTTAACGCGGGCGAAGCCGCGGGCGAAAGCTAGTAATATTATAAAAGCGAAAGTGAGTTTGTTTGTTACCTCTTCACGCTTTAATGGCTGAACCGATTTTGATGAATTTTGGTACAGAGATAGTTGGGAACCAGGAGACGGACATACGCTAATATTTTTTTTTTAAAAGTGGGATGTGAGGGAGAAAGAGGGAAGAAAAGGGAAAACTTAGCGTTGCTATTACAAATCAATAAGGCGCAAGGGGAACTGTGTTACCCCGAATTTAACGCGAGCGAAGCCGCGGGCAAAAGCTAGTATTATAATATTTCCAGTTGGTTGGATATTTGCTACAAGTCCTACATCCTGCATATACAAACTTAGTAGTTTGAATAACCTCTTAAAAGTTGCACACACGTTCTAAGATTTGCTCTACTGAAACAACTTTCGTGAAACTTTCTGAATATTATAAAGTTACTAGTTCTTTATAAGTTTATGTAAAGTCGGTCGTCGGAAAGTTGTCACGTACCGTGTGGCATAATGAAAGAGTCAATACAACCTTTTATTGCTGAAAGAGTGGGAGATGTTATTTGAAGCCGGTCTGTGTTATAAGTCTTTAAACTGACATGGTCACTAACATTATTATTAGCACTTTAAACGGGATATTTACCACGTCATTCAATTCTCTGTCTTCAGTATATCCGTGATCAGGGCGTTTGCCAAATCGCTTAAATATCGGATATTGGTCTGGGTTATCATATACAATTTCTTGAAAAAATTTACAGATTTTAATATAGTTTTAATTCAGAAGTATGAAAACTCTGTAATGGGACTGACCACTCTTTATCGACGTAATATTGTCTTGAACCAATTACATTATATTCTAGAGAAGTTAATTAATGAAAACAAATTTTAACCACATACAAAGTCTTCCGCCTAATTTTGGCTCAGAAGACGCGACTTAAAATCGCATCTTACTTTGGCAATTGTGTAGAAAAGTGATTGCCTTAAGCCACCCATCAATGTTTAGTCACTCCCTCATTGTTTCTAGACAAGACAAAAACGCATCGTTCTGTTAATGTGCTGTCATTGTCCAACGTATGAGTTGTCGCCGAACACGCTCGTTGTCACGTCGCCATCTTTGGGGGGTCCTTCTATAGACGCCTATGGATGGGGATGAATAAAACATGGCGCTATTGAACTACTCCTGTGGCGCATGAGGTAAGGTAGAAATATGGTGTTATTGGAAAAGCGAGTTTAGGATTTTTGACTCTTTGTACATGCATAAACTTGCATGGGGGTAGATATAGGTAACTTTCCAAATTTCTGCAAACGATGTTATCATACTATATGCGCATACGCGAACGAAGCAAAGGCTTCGTTCTTGCTTCGTTCGCCTGTGTATGACCATATATAATGGTCATACACAGGCCCGTTAGTTTGAGGGAGAGAACCTCAAACCAACCCAACCGCCGCAGAAGACGCTCCGGGCGTCGGGCGCCGCGAGACGACTCCCGGCTACTGCAGATGCGGGTCTATCGATGATGATCAACGGGTAGCTCATCGCCCGTCCGTCTAGTGACGACAGCCGTGTTGACGGCGTGTTCGTGTTGCGCGTGCGCCTCAAAGAGATGTCAGTAAAGCAGAGGGGCCTCTATCAGGGGTTGAGAATTCTTGGAAAGAGATACTGCGGCCCCAAAACATAAAGGGAAAAAAAATAGAAAATGAGTTGGTTTTAGTCAGTAAAAGTCTGAGACCCCCTGCTCCGCCCAGAGCAGGTTAAGTTATTTGATGATTTCCCATCCATACAAAAATGGTAATTCCTGCATATCGAAACTTCTACTTTTATAAACAAATCTCTTTTGTTATCTCAGTCTATGTTGCACGAATTAACTCGCTTATGTTGCATGGTCAGTTAATAGTTATTTGTTATACAAGAGTGCAAAGTTGCTTTTTAACCGCGTGTTCAATTTTGATGACCGAGCAAGCGAAGGATTCTAAAATTGAATCACGAGCGCAGCGAGTGATTCAATATTAGAATCCTGAGCGTCAGCGAGGGAATCAAAAGAGCACGAGGTGAAAAATCTTTGCGCTCGAGTGCAACACGTAACTTTTCATTCCACCTCAGCGAGGAAATGACTAAATGCAAAAAAAAGACGTTTACAATCACAAGACAATCAGAAGGTATTAATTACTACATTATGACAGGTAATTATTACAGAATAATCTTG
Organism: Ochropleura leucogaster; assembly: GCA_958449745.1. NCBI lineage: Eukaryota > Metazoa > Arthropoda > Insecta > Lepidoptera > Noctuidae > Ochropleura > Ochropleura leucogaster. The sequence goes on from OY288216.1 coordinate 17,016,903, forward strand.
AAATTATAACAAAACTAGTTTTTGCCCGCGGCTTCACTCGCGTTAAATTCGGGGTAACACAGTTCTCCTTGTGCCTTATCGATTTGTAATAGCAACGCTACGTTTTCCCTTTTCTTCCCTCTTTCTCCCTCATATCCCACTTTTTTTAAATAAAATTAGCCTATGTCCGTCTCCTGGTTCCCAACTATCTCTGTACCAAAATTCATCAAAATCGGTGCAGCCATTAAAGCGTGAAGAGGTAACAAACAAACAAACTCACTTTCGCTTTTATAATATTAAGTAAGGAAATAGTAAGGATAATATTTTTCACTTGTTTTCAAGTTTCTTGTTTTTAATTTATGGTTTAACAATGACGTGAAAAAATGCCGCGTAAAGAACCGCGTACAAAGCAAATTGAAAAAACACCAGGAAGGTTCCGAGTCTGAGTTTTTAACAAATTACAAAAAAGTTGTATGATATATTCGGCACCATAGAGGTAGCAGTAAATCGGTTTAACGTTTTTTTTAATTCACAAACTTAGTGCACACGATGTTCTAAATTCAATTTACTTTATCCTCTAGAGAATAAAAACGGCTTTTCCACTCAGATATTGAAGATTAAAAATACTCTTTCCGAGATGGTGGGATGAAAATTACTTTTTAAGGCCGTACCCTACGCAAATAACCTTGAGCATTCGTTCCCTCTTTGCCGCGCAGGAGTAAAAGTAGTGAATAATGCCTATTTTTTGGAATAAAATCTATATAAAATCAAGTTTTGTGTGTTTGGAAAAAATATTTGTGCCAAAATGTTCGTTATAGAATTGTGTATCCATACACATAGTAGCAAAATTAAACAATGTTTACTTTACGAGGAGATGCATGTTATTGATATTTTTTTCTCAGTTCTGGGGTTTTGTTGTAAGGAGATGTACTAAATAACTACTCAATAAAAATAAAAAATAAATCTACAATAATGGAATCAAGATTATAAAGAAATTTAATGTATTTTTTTTGTTACTTTGTTCGTTTTAAATAACAAGGAGATAGCTCCAGAAAACTGCACAAAAACGGCTTGTGCGGCGTTTTGGTCGGGGAGGCGTTTTAAGTCAAAATAAAGACGCCGAGTGCATCGGAAGAGTAATGCTCTCCGATGATTACAGTTCACAATTGTTTGTTTACTCAAACATACACAAACGTATTATTTATATAATCAAATAAACTTTATAGGTACAACAACGGCTTTACCTCCAGCAACGCTATTCAGGATATTTCCGCCCAAGACCATATTACAAAATGTTACATTACATTTAATTTACGGAAACTCATAAACACAAAGTTATTGTTTCTGCTTATAACATTGTTTGTTGGTAATTACTTTCTCCCACGTGTTGTGAGTTATTGTCGCGATTGTGGATGACGTCACCGAAATGGCGTCGTAAAATGTTACGTGTTTTGACGTCTATATGCGTTTTGTTGGCCAAGAGGAAGCAAAAATAAAGGCTGTTGACGGAGAAGTTTTTGTGGGTTATAAAAGGGTGCACTGATTTATACACTTGTCACGTTGTTAAAGCATCGTTTGACGACTATGTTTTCGTAAGGTTATGAAAATAATAGATAAGCCTAGCAAGAAATGTTTGTACTGTTAAACTAGTATTAAATATAATCACGCGTGTGATCCCCGAAGGGCTGCGGTCCGGCCGGGGTTGCGGGTTGTTCGAAAGAAATACCGCGGCCCCGGATCATAAAAGGAACATGGGTGGGTTTTAGTCACACTCTCTCCTCCTCCCCCCAGAGCGGGGGAAGTTATTTGATGATTTCCTTCCCGAGGAGTAGAAGTTTACTTAATAGTACACCCACATATTGCCAGTTATGTTTAAGTTTTATGTAATAGAGAGCGACCCTATTGCTATCAAACTAGGTACAAATCCAGGCTCCGCGACTGCTACTAAGAAATTGCTGATATATCCCGACCTGGGATTCAAACCGAGGACCACATACCCAGCAGTCAAAGAGCTTTTTTTTAACTACCGTTTCCATAATCGCTCCCGCTACCTTCCCCGCTCCTCTTATGAACTGTGCAGCCGTTCCAGTGAGGAATGCATTGATTTCTCCAGCAGTTCACTGATTATCTCACAAATAAATATTACATGAGCACCACCGTGTACTCTGCCGGTGTCTATACAAGAATTCGTCATGCTTGAAGTTTGCACTTTATTTTTGTACTAAAGTTTTTCTACGTTGTACTTGAGTTAGTACAAATGGTCGTTGCACTGTAGTACTTGATGAAAATGGACGTTTTAAAATGTGAAATGTGACAGTGTTTTTCAAAAAAAAAATACTGGCATATATTTAAAAAACAATAAGAGTGAGTCAAACTCGCGCACCGAGAGTTCCGTACAAACTTGCGAAGATATTTTTAAGTAACTTTGCCCAACACTAGGAATTTCTCCCGTATTGTGGGTGCGTCTAGAAACATTTAAACTCACGTACACAAACAGCCAGACTCGGAACAACTATCTGTAGGCCATACAAATATTTGTTCCGTGCGGGAATCGAACCCGCGACACGAAGCGCGGCAGTCGATCGCTCAGCTACTGCACCCATCGTGTCGTCAATATAGAAGATAGAATTGTATGCAGCCATATCTTTTGACTGTGTAGACATAGAAGTGCTTGATTTCACAGCACAAAGGGGCCAATGAGTTGAGTTTAAGGTTTTAATTTCAATTTGATACCTCCACACGTTCCCGAGATAAAGGGTCTTGACTGGCTGAGAGACAGACAGATGAACATCAAACTGATCCAATAAGGGTTCCCTTTTTTCTTTTTGTGGTACGGCCCCCTAAAAAGCCAACGGATTTTGTCACTTTCTTTATGGTTAAAGTACTAATACCTTGCCAATAAATGAAGCACACGTAAGGTATCATAGACTTTTGGCATAAACAAGCTTGAAACAATTCTCAAAGGAACTCAAAGACTCGAATATCACAACCCTAGAACCAATTAAACAGATTGATCTCAAAATCATAGACAACAGTTTAATAACGTGGAGCCTACTCCATATTTTCCCTCCATTATCAACCTGTGAATATTGTCCGGAGGTGCAGGTGAATTAAAATCCAATCACTGACGATATTAAGTCAATTATCATGCAAATACAATATGCACTTACTATGCTAGTAAAATATTTCATAACCCCACAAAACAAGCAATTTTCAACTCTATCATAAGGGCATTCAAACGATTTTTCAAAGTAGGAAATTACTGTAGATAAACTCAGCCAAAATAAATGGTAAAATCAACTTTAAGGTACAGTGATAAGATCGTTTTTTGATGCGGTGCTGTTTAAAGATCATTATTAAGTACAACGGGGTACAGGCGAGCTTAATTTTTAAAATGTTAAACTGTTTATGAGGCGTTTATCTCGTAAAATGTTAATTCATGATCACGATTTTCACAATGTACAGACGCGTGGTGCAGTGATTACTTTTTATATTTTTAACACGTTGTAAATTTTAATTTGATGCCTTTTCCTCTTTTTTTAGGACAGGTATTTAAAATGTAAAAATATAAATTATTTTGCGCGCTTTCTTTGTTCTTTGGTCAAGATGGGCAGTTATTAACAAAAACCATCATCATCTGCCTAGACTTTTCCCAACTATGTTAGGATCGGCTTCCAGTCTAATCAGAAGCAGCTGAATACCAGTATTTTACATGGAGCGACTGCCTATAGCTGATCTCTACAACCTTGGGTATTGGGGGGTAAATTATATACCCCTTGGTAAGGCGGGTTGTCAGACTTTCGGGACACTAACTTCCTGTAACAACTGTCAAAGATCAACAAAAGATAGCCGGGACCAACAGCTTAAAAACTCGGAATGTAACGGGTGGTAACCCATCCAAGAACCAACCTAGGCAAGCGCGCCTTAACCTAAAGATCGAACCGAGCGACTGCTATTAGCCACAAAATCCTCTAATTAACAAAAATCTAATCATAGTAAAAATCGTAATTATCAGTAATCGTATTACTCAGTTATTAACTGGGTTGTTGACGAAGCATCGTAACCAGGTTTCTGTCCTATAGTTCTAGAGGTCAGATAAGCCTCTATGGAGTTTCTTGCACGTTCTTCTCCATAAGAAACGACCAACCCGAACCGTGCACCTTTTCTCGACGTTCTATAAGTAGTTCATGTTTTGATTTTGAGGCAGTTGCTTCATTTAAAATACCGGTAGGACTGGAAATATACACCAACATATCGACGCCCCCAAGGAATAAACCTGTATTATACTATTACTGACTTTTTACTGTTATACCATTTTCGGTATCTATGGGTCGGGATACACTTATGCAATTTTTTTAAATTTTTTTCTGCGGTAATTTTCAACTGTTTTCCTTATAACACTTTTGTTCTTTGGAAATTTTTCATTTCTTATTTACTAGAACAATCACGAAACATATTATTACAAATTAAATTCCGTGGTTACATTTCGGTATAGTAATATTACTGTAAAGTTTTTCGAAAAAAATTCCGGTTAACGCGATTACCGGTTTATTATCGTAAATTTTGTGGTAGACATTTTCGGTGATGCACTGTTACATGTAGAATGAACTGTGGCAGCAAATTTTCTTCTTCATAAAAATATGCTATTTGATAAATTTTATAAGCTTTCTGATCGAGAACGCCAATGGATGTATATTATTAAACATACTAAAACCGAAAATATTAAACGAATGACTCTAGAAAAGAAATATAATTGCACACAGACTATATATTTTTTTTTTCTTTAAGTAATGTAGAAATTCTTGTTTGTAAGAAATTTTCCTAAACACTATAAAAGTTAATGAGCAAATGGTATATACAGCAATAGAAAAAAATATATTAGACGAAGGGATTACAGACTTAAGAAGTAAGCACACCAATAGAACTCGAAAAATAAGCTCCAGCACGGAATCGAGTATTGAGAAGCATATTTCCTAAAGAAGAGTCTCATTATACAAGAAAAAGCTCAAATCGACAATATTTGTCACAAGACCTCACCATATCAAAAATGTATCGTTTGTACACAGCAATATTATGTTGAAGTTACGATGGCAACAAAACGTCAATATGAAACGAAACCATTTTTAACACAAAATTTAACTACTTATTTTTTAAGCCTAAAAAAGATCAATGCTCAACATGTTTTGTATATGAGCAAGCCAGTCGATCAGAGAAAGAGTCTTTACAAGAAAGCTAAAGACGTCATTTATGTAGGAAAGAGAGAATTTGGCAAATTAAACATGTAGAAGGAGTGACAATTGACAAAAACGATAGCACAATTGCTATCTTCGACCTGCAAAAAGCGGTATTCCACAATCCACTGTAGGCATTTTTCATTACAAACAAAGGAACCTTGTGTACAATTTTACAATTTTTGACGCTCCACGTACAAAAAGGGTATTGCTACGTGTTGCATCACCAAATCGCAAAACGAGGCTGCATAGCAATTGGGAGTTGTTTGTTGCAAGTCTTAAAAAGTGAACAGGAGTGAAGTGTTAACAAGATCTATTTTTATTCGGATGGTTGTTATGGTCAAAATAAGAACAAGTACATTTTTGTCTTATATGCGTATGCAGCAAAATCTTTTAATTTGTCTATAACGAGACTGAGAGACTTAACATAGCCGAGACTCGATGTATGCCTGTATTGGGAGGGACATAAGAAAACTATTTACACATCTGATCAAATATAAAATAAAATTCTAAACTCCAAAGTCTCGGGAGAAAAATATACTATGAAAGAATTAGAGCAAACAGATATGTTAGACATAAAAAAATTAGTGAACCTTTTGAATTGGCGTCGCGGTATAGATATGAATACGATACGCTGGTCTGATGTAATGGAAATTCGTATCATCATCCCAACAGGACATGGTTTTCTTTAATTATGATTTTGATGACGCATATTCTAAATTAAATATTTCAAATTCATTTCAAACTAAACGACGTGGGCGAGAACCTAAGACAGACACTCTGATAGAAAATGCTGTGCTTATCATCAACCTCTTCCTATAAGCAAGGCGTTGCATATAGATTTATTGTTTTTGTGCAATAGTGGAGTGATTTCACGGTATTACCACGCATTTTATGAATCCTTAATTTAACTATAAAGGATCTAAGGATCTATATCCTGGAGATATATCTCGATCGATCCAATAAGGATGTCACTGATAATACCGATAAGTTATTAGTATTTTTACTTGGCTACTTTTGTTAAACTTTTACTGACTATAATTTGTGATCTCTATGAGAACTTTGTTCCCAATAAATGTTATAATTTTAATAAGTTTTGTGAGTTTTCTTTAATTATTCCTTCAAAGATACCAACAACAAATTTATTTTATATAATCGTTTTCAACTATTACGACAATATGACTACCAAAAAATTTCTACAAAATACGGGTTACACTACTTTACCCTTTAATGGTTATTTAAAATTTTACCACAATAAGTCGGTAACTGAACATTACAATTTAACTCTGTAATGAAAAAACACGTTTAATAATCCAGTAAAGCAATATTATGTCTATAATTTTTAAGAAAATTACAAGAATAATTCGGTAAGTAAACATTACTGGAATAATATTGATAAGTCAGGATCGTAAGATATCAATACCCTAAAAGTTATGTGAAACAATTTTCGGCAATATGTATTTTGGTGAATAACTAATTCTGTGTATATTAAATAGTTACACTTAATACTATAAACTATTTGAATAAAAATTAGCTTTTCCGTCATATAACAATGTTGTCAGGATTACCTTTTGTTGAAGAGATATACCCAAAAAACACTAAATCATTTTTCCTGTAAAATTTGATTTTTGCGATTACCGGTTTATTCCCCGGGGACATCGATATGTAGTTGGAAAATTTATATAAACAGTACCTATAAATGTTTAGTATCCAGGATAAAAACGTTAAAAGCTGCTTATTTCCCCAGCAATAAAATTGTTCATTTGAACCGGTAAAAAACTTTTTTCCAGGTTTTACTTTGAATCGAACACCCGTGGGAAATACCGGCTGAATATTATTTAGGAAAGCTTTTATTTATTTTTTAGAAAAGGCAGTTTATTTTGAAAAAAATTAATGGTAAAATATTGTACTTTAGATTGCGTGGTGAATAATCCTTACTAATAATATAAAAGCGAAAGTGAGTTTGTTTGTTACGTCTTCATGCCTAAATAACCTAACCAATTTTGATGAATTTTTGTACAGAAATAATTGGGACCCTGGAGTCGGACAAACACTATGTTTTTTAAAGCGAGAATTAAGGGAGAAAGAGGGAAGAAAAAGGGAAAACTTAGCTTTGCTATTACAATAAATTAGGCGCAAGGGCAAAAATCACAGGTAGCAGGTACCTGCAAATCAGGAAAGGGGAACTGCGTTACCCAGAATTTAACGCGAGTGAAGCCGCGGGCCAAAGGTATCTACTTATTAGTAATTTAGAAAAAAATACATTTTATTTCCAGCTAGAGCAATTTCCCTTTGCCTTTACGAGAAAAAAGAAGCGTGATAGAGTTACTCTTTTATTTAGAATATTTGTGTTTAATAAATAAGTGTTTTAGCAATTAAAAGCATTTTCCAACCGACTTCTAAAAAAGAGGAGGTTCTCACTTCAGCAAAAGTCACCGACTTCAGGGGGGAAAGTTATTGTACATTAAATTGTGTTCTTGTGGAAGTCGGTTTTTTAAATCACATAACTTACTTCTGTCGCCGACGGTACTCAAAGACCAGTCGCTATAACATTTTGTTTAATATCAGTAGCTTGATATGTCGAGCCCCGATTCTTTCTGAGGACTGCCACAGTGCACAGTGTGGGGCAATGCCGTGAGAGAACTTTTAACAATCCCACAGCACAAGTGACATTTAAGGGCTATTTGGAAACTCTCACTTTGGTCACTCTGGACTCTCACAATGTGCATGTTTAACCACATCATTCTCAAACAAATGTGTAATCTCGACATAAATGATGTATCCATCTGGTAAAAATATTATGATTAAAAATAGCGTCCATGGAGTCTCTTGCCCATTGTTCTCCATAGAGATCTTGGAGATCTACGCTTCAGAATGGGCTACTACGGTACTTTCACTAGTTATTATGCCTTGTGACTTGGACTGTAGGTTCATGTTTTTGTTTTTGACATTCAAAAGTCCCTGTAGCGGTCTAAGCGAAATAAATGATTTAAGTTCGAGTGCTAGCTGTTTTAGACTCTGATAGCTCTCTCGTAGTTAGCAATTTTATGTAAAGAAGGACTGATATAAAGAAATAACGTCAACTAATGACGTCACAAGACAATGCAGTTGCTAAAAATGCTCTAAGTATAGCTTTTCACAGATATTTCGGCGAATGGCCTTAAAAAAACCTTTTTTGGAGATATGAAATAAGTCACTTACACGATTCCAATAATTTCAAGTAAAACTTCTGTATTTCATTTTCTACACTGTGGCTATGGCTACCAACAGAATCCGTAATGGCACCTTATTATATTGGAAAGTGTGAGAAATAATGATCACAATCAAGCGTGCCCACTCAACTTAACAGTAAAGCTTAATACACATTTTTATACCACAAACAAACACTAAAATATCTTTATAATCGGTGTTCCGTTTATCGAGAATCGGTAATTGTCCACTCGATAAGGTACTCGAGCTGGAATCGATTCCTGCTACTTAGATGACGAGAATACTGGATATGTAACATAGAACCTTTATTGTAAGTAATTAGTTTAGTTTGAATAGTTCAGAGCAATGTTAACTAGTCTTACTTATTTACTGTCTTTAGTTAAGTATAGGTATCCGTTCTATGAATTCAGTAATTTAAAGTGAATCTTCGCATCATATTGAATTCATTGAAACCGTTTAAGATATGAGTGACAGGGTAATTGCGTCATTAAAATTCTGATCTTCATAGTTATTGCTATTGAATCGAACTTTGAAGAAATCCAGATTATGATCATATGGACTTCAAACCAGCTGTCATCATCATTACCAAATATCCTTTTAGGTTGACACAGCTGGCGCCAAAATGACGTACATAAATATACTGATTCACCGTTTTTTTAATTCGCAGCTCATTGAAAAACACACAAATAAACTATTAAATAATTCCAACAAGCGTCACAATTTCCACAAAATTTTAGCAAACTCATTAAATTCGTCATCATGCGTTTTCGTATATTAATGAAAATATGGCGTCAAAAATATACGAATTCTGTCGAAATCTTGTGTGCAATTCGCATTAAAATAATTAAGCGCTTTGATCGGGGTCCGTCGACTAAGAGAATTTAATATGCAACCTCCGCACATCAAAGGGGACTCCCAAACAGAAATTAACTACACGATATTACTTAAGTCATGAGCGACAAGCGAGAGCGTGAGTCATGTCTTTTAAGTGTGAAATGACATCAAAAGAGACAAGCAGGTGGTGTGAAATGAGTGTTTTATTAAAAAAAATATAATTTCAAGGATCTGAATCACAAACAATGGCGATTTAAAAGATTCTTAGTCCCTTTTATAACTCCCGAGATTTCACCACCAACGGAAATGTTCACTTTGTGTAACTAGCTTTTTTAAATTACTAGAAAAATACTGCGTTAATTTAATAACTAGTTCGGAAAAGTTGTGTGATATTTACATAAATGAATAAAACTTAGCCTCATTTTTAGACTTTATATTTAGTATTAGCTGGCGCCCGCGGAATATCGAAAAAGATATATCCTTTGTGCTATTCCAGAATACAATCTACCTCTGTACCAAATTTCATCAAGATCCGCTTAGCCGCTTGTACGTGAAAGAGTAACATACATCCATCCATGCTCACAAGCATTCGTGTCCATAATATTAGTAGGATAATTATTGTGAAATTCCCACCAATTCCCACTTAACCGTTGTTAGTTTCTATCTTGTCCCACACACACAGACAGAGCAAATATCATTACATTCATATCCGCATTTCGAATTCTTTGAAAGCATGTTATAACACTCTTTTTACATAAACCCAACGATTTTGAGTTTGCTTTCATAAGCTTTACGTTTTGGTTTAATTCTAATGGCATCGGAAACGGGTTTGTAAAATAAACAAGAGTGTTTTTAAACGATTATTTGGAGATATCGATACTATTTACGCTCTTGGTGTGTATTTGTATGTAATTACATTTAATTGTAAGGTAGATTACAGAGAACAAACAAACATTACATTAAAAAAAAAAACGGTAAGTTTTTGTGTTTACATTTCGGTAACTGTATAGAACTACTCACCTACACAAATGTCCTCTTTTTGTTATCACTAATTTGCATAGTTCTCATGTAAGTTGACCAAGATTTTTTGTCTGGACCTTAAAAGAGACTATGACCTCTGAGTTTGTTTCAGCTGTTTCTTTTCAGAGTAGTCGAATACGAAACACCGGCCAAATCTTATTTAAAAAAAAGACGTGTAAAAGTGTTTGTGAAAACCTACTTGCAAAATAAACATAATTTATCATTTACTCGCTTTTTAATATTTGTTCCGCAAGCGGAGTAACATCCAATCGTGTCATTTAAAACTCTCAAAATAAAAATCCATTTCATTTCCAGTCACCAATCATCCAGTTTTTCGTCTAACACTAGTTAACGGTACGACATAATCCCCTGATCCCTCTACCTGCCCTCAGGCTCCCTCCGTATTTTTACAAACTACCCTCACTATGACCAGTCGATATTAAACCTGTCGGGAACCTGGGGCAAATATGACGGCTTCAAGTCAATGCAGTCCATTCAGAGCTATTTTACCTTTGACATAAACCTTATGACCATAAGGATAAAGGTCACTGTGATACAAGAAGGTAAAACAACAATGGTTGTGGATATAATTTATGAGATTTGACGAGTTGTTTGTTTGTCAATGGACGAGTGTTCAATATTGGTTTTGTGTTGTGCCTGAATAAATAGGAGAGTTTCTTTTTGATATATCTGATTATTAAAAAATATCAACCACTGGCCCATAATGTGGTACTTTGTTTAATTTTTTTAGAAAGTACATTTATGTCTACAGAAATAAAACATAAATAATAGATCATGGGAGGTACCGGTCTATAGTTTCTGCTGTGATAAAAATGTTGCGATTTTTTCTATAAATTCTCGACTATCTTTTTGTTAGCTTTTATGAAGTTGGTGTCCGCTTAACCGGGCAAATTCAGGGCAAATGCCAGAGCAAAAAAACTTAAAAACTAAGCAACTAAACGCTAAGGGCATTCTGAGATGTACGAGTACTCGACATATGGTTTCAATTCTTAAAAATACAGAAATACGTTAAAATTCTCAAAATAGTAACGTAATTCATACTTTTACGTATGCTATTCTGGCTCAGCTAAAACGGCAATTCAAAAACAAAAACTAGTTGATTGTATGTTTAAGGTAAAAGAGACTTGTTTTACAAATTAGAAATTGTGCTCATAATCATTTCTAAGATTGTTTCTCTCTCTTTTCTAAAAAAAGAACTGCGTATATAAATAACATTCTGACAGTACATTACAACTTCAAAAAATCTCTCTTTTCTTTGGGAAATCAAAAGGTAACGGGATTAAGGTGCTCACTGTTAGGAAATCGAGTCACGGCTTCGTTAGGCCGTGTGTACACAGGCTGCAGACAGACAGAGGTAAATTATGTGTGTTTTACTACTGTGTGCTCCGGGGTTAAGTCTACATGGGGTTTGAGAATCGAGTATTGGAAGGGTGCAGTTTATTAATATTGCAATTGACTTAAAACGAGAATGTTTTTGCAGTAATTCTGCTTTTACTTATTTTATTAAGAAATTATCATATTTTATTAAATAAAGCATATTGTAATTTTGGAGACAATTTTAATGTTTTTTTTTTTAATTGGATACTACGTCTTGATATTTCTTGCTTTCGCATTTATATTTTTTAATTAGGTATAAGCTTTAGCATGTTAAAATTACATACAATGTGATTTCCATTTTTTTTAATTAAAAGTGTATGCCTAAGGGTAGATATTTGAGTTCATATCATTAAAACCATATCTGTAAAACCTCAGTACATTACCAAAAATCACACAAATAAATACTTTGATCATAGACGCAAATTATCACTACTATACTATACTGTAACGACAGAAAGAGTTATAATAAGTTTTAACACTAGGTATTGTTCTTAGGACTGGTCCACAATAGAAGGTTTAAACGCCTTAAATATATACGAGAGAAAAGTACCGGGTTATGTGAATTTTACAAAACCTTTGGTACAGATGGGGTGTTATAAAATAATCCATTGATTGACACTTGTGACGTCTGACAGGGGAGAATGGAAGAAGAAAATGTGTTGCGACGACCCCAAATAGAATGGGACAAGAACAGGAAAATGATGAAAAGATGATGATTGACATCTATTTAACCAAACTGTGAATTGAAGAAAAAAACAAACTTTGTAGTTTGACGGCACAGTTGGCGCAGTGGCTGACCGATTGACTGCTGCGCTGCGTGTCGCGGGTTCGGTTCCCGCACGGAACAAATATTTGGTATGACATGCAGATAGTTGTTTCGGGTCTAGCTGTCTGTGTATGTGACTTTAAATGTTTGTAAACGCACCTACGATACACGAGAAATTCCTAGTGTGGGGAAAAGTTTAAAAAAAACCGCACAAAAATGTTGATAATGAACTTAACACGATAACTAGACGAACTTAAACTCACAACCGATTGTTCCGAGGAGCCGTAATCATGGACTTATGGCGTCCATAACACAATCTATGTAATGGCCGGTTATTACGATAATAAGCCATTTGAGAGAACAAGGATAGGCGAGAGGGAACTACTAATTACTATTAACTTATAAGGTAACGGTTATTATTGCAGATAACAATATATATATCTACCTACCTAAATACAAACAAGGTAAGTTCTAGAGTACGACCCCAAGACACGCAACTCCCGGAGTAGCGGTATGTTACGATACCGCGCCTCCGGGACATAAAGGGCTAAAGAAGGAAAATGGGTAGGTTTTAGTGAGCAAAAGACTGAAACTCCTAACAGTTTTTTGGAATGTCTCTCTTTGTTCATTTAGAAATTCTGAATGATGACAACACCTTGTTAATCCTCACTAATATTATAAAAGCGAAAGTGAGTTTGTTTGTTTATTTGTTACGTCTTCACGCCTAGGTGGCCAAACCGATTTTGATGAATTTTGGTACAGAGATAGTTGGGACCCTGGAGACGGTCATATGATAAAAATTATAGGAAAAGAGGGATAAAGAGGAAAAATACGGGAGAGAAAGATAAAAATATTTTTTTCGGTCACAACGCGGGTAAAGTTAGCGTCAAAATAACTATGCCACGCGGACGAAGTCGCGGGCGGAAGCTGGTATACTATAAGTGTTTATGATAGTTATCTTAATAAATAAATTCTACAAAACATACATGAACTCTTAATTAGGTGGAAGGAAATTCATTAAAAAAAAACTTTTGTTTTTCATTGTAATCTAAAGCGTTAGTGCTTGTTGAAAACATAACTATTGCAAGCACTAAACAGTAAAATACAATAAATTTTTTACAGGACCGCTTATTATAAATTTTAGAAAGTGTGTGGTGAAATTTGAAAAATTTTATCTACTTTGTAACTTCTTTAAGAATGATGAAGACCTGCGGATCTTAAGCAATCTTGCCACCATCTATCTTTACCCTACGTCAAAATTCTGTTATATTCCGGTCTCACTATCCCAAGCATAGGAAATAAGAAATTCCTGTTGAAAATCTTTCCTCCACTTCTAGCTCAATCGTCATGTATATCAGTGAACTACATTAGTTATTGTTCAAGGAAGCTGCGCACGAGTTGTCGATGTATCTATCGGAGTCGCACGTAGGGCTAGAGGTGTGATATAGGCGATTGTCGATGTAACGCGATAGGACGGTATGTAGCGTGTAGTTCGGACACCGGTACTATTTGGAGCGTGGCGTCCGGAGTGGTACAGCACTAGTGTGGGGCGTCACTGATAGAGAGGAGGTAGCATTACCTTTCATAGTAATTACCTAACTTAAAAGTTTACAGCCAATGGGCAGACAAACAACAGTAACATGGAAAACATTAGAGCATCCAAAATTAATTTTCGAACGTGCGTGCAAATGGTAAGTCGTCGTTTAAATTCAATTCAAACCTCAAAGCTAATCTCTAAGCGACTCAACATACTGGCAGCTTTTGCTCGAACAATTTTGGATGCCATTAAATATTTTTATTTTTTATTAATTTCTTTTTTTGACAGGCTGCAGGCAGCTAATCAGCCAGTGACACTTCAAGAATATTATTAATAAAACCTCATGGTGTTAACAATTTGAAAAAAATAAATTATTCACCTATCCACTGATAAACTCAAAATACACATACCTTTATCCTCCAGAAATGTGATTACTATTTTTAATTATATATATAATATTTTTTTGTATTTGTAATGTTTTGTTTTATTTATTTTTGAATAAGAAATGTGTATAAATATAAATAAAAGAAATAGAACCCCTAGTTTTTTTATACCAAATAGGCTTGCGTTTGTCAGTAACCCCCGAATACTGAAACGTCACTCAAAATTTAAGTACCAATTAAATTTAACAGATACTCAGAAGTGACGTTTGACAATACAAAATCTAAAGTTTAAGAGCTGCTCAAATGTTAAGCAGCCCTCAAATTTTAAGTGACATTTCAGTATTCGGGGGTATGTCTCCTGATATGAAGCGATGATGTCGCCAGAAACAGAAACAGAAGTGGTTTTCCTATACCCTATGCTGGTGCTGGGTTACTGCTGTCAGATATTAAAATACTGTGCCAAGATTCCAATTCCCTCGCTAGTCGCTCACACTAGGACCCCACCTCCCTGCTTGCTCTAGTGTTTATTTGTCGGCACAGCGCGTGGGCAAGGTGCTAACGTACAGTCGCGCGCGCAAGTGCTAACGTACAGTGATACAGTCGCGCGCCCAAGTGTTAACGCGATAATTTAATTATGCCCCGCGCTGATTACGGCGATAATCGACGTTTGATGCCATCGCAGCTTTGTTAGTTATGAGTTTTGAGTTAGGAGTGGTTTAGAGAGTGCGGTGGATTGTGATTTATCTTTGACTAGATGTGTTGCGCGGTTTTACTCGCGTCTTTAGCTGCTGCCCCGCTCCCGTATAGTAGCGTGATGTTGTACAGTTTATGTTACTTTTTAATAATTTAGCTTCCTATAGTGAAAAAATTATTAAAATCTGTCCAGTAGTTTTAGAGCCTATTCGATACAAACAAACAAACCAATCTTTTCTCTTTATAATTATGATAAAATATTACAAACAATTCGTTAAGAAAAGTACTAGGCAAAGGCTGTTTAATTTTTATCGAATTTATTCCAAAGTTCAAATATTTACCATTTTTCAGGTATACCTTAATCTAAATAAACATACAACAATTTGTGTTAGTTTATAATAGCTTATAATATAATAGTAAAAATATAATAGTTTATAGTAGCACTTTACTAGGGCAATTTAATCAATTCTTTAAAGTAATTCTATTATCATCATCAATTTGAAATCTTTATAAAACCTACAGAATACCTAAAGGACACCCCCACCAATTTAAATAAACAATTTTTCGAGTAAACAAAACTCTTTCGAACACACACCTCTGTACGCGACTGTCTGCGTGAGCGCAGGTGAACGCGCGACTTTACGAGCTCGTAAAGTACAGGCGCGCGGGAAAGCTTTAAATAGATTTAGTACTCGTCGGTGACTTACTGGTGTTCGATGCAAGGGAAATGCATCTGGATCTTATACGTGGACATTGTCTCGGAAATGTAGCGCAGGATACCCGAAGTATTTTTAGGGTTCCGTAACTTGAAAGGAAAAAAGTTAACCCTTATTCAATCACTTTGATGTCCGTCTGTCTGTCTGTCAAGACCCTTTATCTGGGAAACGCTTGGAGGTATCGAGTTGAAATAAAAACCATATACCTGTACCATACCATATATCTGTGGTCTTATTCTTCTTCATGTAGACGGGTGGACCCCGCTTCTTGGGGGGGGGGTCCGGTTTCCGCACTTAATCCTCCCAATAGACCATTGTGCGTATGCCGTGCACCTAGGTGGCAACTCTGTGGTCACTTTGTGCTGTAAAAAACCTTCTAAGTCTACGCAGTCAAAAGATATGGCTGTTTATGTCGCTTTGTACAAAACCCTCGGTGTGCGAATCTGACTGGCTCTTGGGTCTTTTTTTCCAAATTGTATTGTATATGTTTAGGGATTAGTGCTTAATGATACCAGCATAGGAATAGGGTAGTTTCTAGGGTCAAAGTAAGACCAAAGTCAGATTTGTAGATTCGATCAAAGTTTTAATTTACAAGTAAAAAAAATACGTGTCCTTTATTTTTGAATAATCTAAAAGACGGACTAATCTTTTTTTTTTGGAAACTTGCCTATTGTTGCACTACAAGTCTATTGCTAACTGGTTAGACTAAGCAGATTCTTATTTATTGAAATAGAATAGATAGTAACAACATTAATTCCTTCTTACTGGCTACCAACAACAAATGGAAGAAGAAACGATGCGTCCTGGCATCTTAAAAGTACTCGGATCACAAAAAAAAACATCTTTGTTCCAACATGTCAATTGTGGCCGAATTAATTGATGTTTACTCAAATCCCCTCCAACTAAACCGGCGATGTTCTCAGCCATATTTCAGTATTACCACAGTTAACATCACTAAAAGCCATTAGTATGCAAACCGATACTGACAGTTTAACTGCCTAACTCCACAGATAATTAAGTTTAGTGTTATTAGCTGCTAAAGAAACTAATCTATTTCAAGTGGCTGGAACATTAAACAGCCTTCAAAACAAACAGTACTAAATAACTGTTTTACCTCTAAGAGACACCGCAGCAATAAAATTAGTAGTACAAAGGAAATCATTAAGGTCTCATCATACTTAAACTCGACTCTCGACAAAATTTGAAAATACCGCTTTCTTATTATTTTCCTATAACTACTTTACACGTAACGGGACCAACCCGTCTTAACAGTCAAGCTTTACAAGGTTAAGAATTTCCTCCGTGCCTCTTTTTTGTGGATGTTAAACCATCAAATAACTTCCCCTGCTCTGGGCGGAGCGTCAGACTTGTACTGACTAAAACCCACTCATGTTCCTTCGATTGCCCTCCACGTTCCGTGGTCGCGGTATCTCTTTCGAACAACCCGCAACTGCAGCAAGCGGTGGCCCTGGCAGGCCCCTCTGTCCTCCGGGCCTTAAAAAGTACTTTAAGCCGTTGCCGCGTTGGTTCAAAAGTGTGGTTAGAAACCTGAGATTCTGACAACCACTCCTATCGTATCCAGCTTGTATCGTATTACTAACAAACTAGAATAATGAGGCAGTCGTTACTTGTAAAATGTTGGTATTCTGCTGCATCCAAACTGAGAGCGAACGTACCCGAGTTGAAGAATTCGTAAAAGGATTTCAATTTATCTAACTTGTCTATGGAATGAACAAGATTGAAAATTTTATTGTTTCGTATCTAAACTGAAGATGAATTGAGTAGGACTGGGAAAATTGTTGAATAGACTGTAATTCAGATCTCATCATTCATGGTCATGTATTCAGACGAACGCACACGACGCTCGATTTGAAAAACAACGTCTGTCCTAATATTACACTAGTGTCTTTAACAAATTGGCTAAAAGATTTCTTGTCATACTAGATTGTATTTTTATTTATCTGTGGGAATCCTACTGACATAAGCCACACACTGTTCCTTCTCGCCATTTCTGACTATTTGACGGGGAAATTGCATTCTCCACAATCATCCTAGACCTGTCATTGTATATGAGACTAGCTGTTCCACGCGGTTTCACCCACGCTGCTCAGCACCTGTTGGTCGTAGCATAATGTTATATAGCCTATAGCCTTCCTCAAGAAATGGACTATCCAACACTAAAAGAATTTTCCAATTCCAACCAGTAAGCCCTGAGATTAGCGCGTTCAAACAAACAAACAAACTCTTCAGCTTTATAATATATTGTATAAATTGTACAATTGTATATTGTATATGAGATTCGCTCGGTAATACCACGCGACGCCAACTCCGCTCATAATAATCTTTTCTAACAGTAACTTAAATGTACATTTTAGCAATACTTAAAGGGGCGTTATCTCTTTCGAGTAACCCTAGCAGGACTCTGCTTTGCTGACATCTGTTTGAGGCGCGCGTGGAACACGAACGCGCTGTCGACATGTCCTGTGTGAACTTCGCCTCCAGAATAATAGTTTTTTTGATTATATTATTAAAGGTATCAGTCAGCTTTTTCTTGACAACATTGTTATTTATGAAGTCAGCTAGTGCTCGGGGCTACTAAATTGCTATTTACTGCTAGCCTGCGTCATCCCACTGTTGGGCCAAGTCATCTCCCATGACTTCCACAGTTCCACTTGATAGGAACCAGGGTAAATGTGGACCACTGGTCGTTGGTTAATATTTTATTCCAATCCCAAACTCAAACTAACATAACGTTGATTTGAATACAATTGATATTCCATTTCGCTGGCGTACTGTTATCAATCACTGCGGTTGCGGCGTACCGATACCGGCGTACTGGCGTAGCGTATCGGCGTGCTGTCGTATTTAATGCTCAAATTGTTTCAATTGATTGCGCTGTGCTGATTCAGCTTTTCGTGGTTGATCGATCTTTCTGATTGTTAGGGTTGGCGCGACACCAAAAGTAGTATTTTAAAGGATATAAAACATTAGCCACGCCCCTCAATTTCACTCGCGTGGTGATAGAATATACCATATATCTTTATGAATTGTAGCCTATGTGTTATTCTGATATGTAATCTATATTATAGTGAGGTTTCATCAAAGTCCATTCACTAGTTTTTGGGTGAAAGAGTAACAAACATTCACGTTTATAATATTAATAAGTAGGATAAATATACTGTCGGGCAATTCACAACCTTGACCAAAATTAAACTAGAAAAGCCTGGAAGCATGAAATACACAGCTGTTCCTTCAGTTAAGTTGAGCACACAAGAAGGATTAAAAAAGAAACCTAAAGGGGCCAGTAGGACAGACATCCAGTATGGAAGTTTGTCATTTTTGCCAAACACTATAATCTACCTCTTTGCCAAATTTCATCAAAATCCGTTCAGAAGTTTTTTCATGAAAGAGGATCAAACATACATCCATACTCATTTTTTTTTTTGCATTATAATATTATATGTAAATGTATAATAGGATTAGGATTATAGGATTTATGATATAAGTAGGATAGGTCATTTAGGTATTCATTTATGTCTAATAATATATACCTGCATAAATATATAAATACTGCAACTTTCTATGCCAATCCTTTTCTAAATTAATGAATCGGAATCATGGTTGAACTTTTGATAGACGCTAATTACATATAGTCTGTGAGTACCTGTAAAAGTCGTATTTGTTACTTTCACTGCTAGTAACAAATCAATAATTTACAGATCAATTTTATAAACGTTTTATATTTATTAGCGGATGTTGTAATCAGTCGGAAATTAGCGGCTGTGTGTTCAAATTAATTGGGTTCTGTTACTGCCCTAGGGTTCTGTAGGTGCCCGGTTAAGCAGACGACAACCTCCTTGGTTGAACTGCGAGATGCCATTCATAAAAAAAAAGGTTCTGTAGGTACCTCAAAAGGAAAAGACGGAACCCTTATTGGATTACTTTGTTGGCTGTCTGTCTGTCAAGACTTTTCAGAACTTCCTCCGGTAACGTGTAGAGGTATCGAGTTGAAATGAAAATCCTTACTAATATTATAAAAGCGAAAGTGAGTTTGTTTGTTACCTCTTCACGCTTTAATGGCTAAACCGATTTTGAGTCAGTCAGTGGCTTTTCTTTTAAATGCGTAAAAGTAGCGAACATAAAAATATCGGTGAACCACAATTCAATAGTACGCTACAATTTTTTAAATATTACTTAGTTGCAAGTATGTTATCGTGTGACGCGTGTGTGAATCTCCAGAGGGGCCTGCCAGGGCCTCCGCCTGCCGGGGTTGCGGGTTGTTCGAAAGAGATACCGCGGGCTCGGAACACAAATGGCAATAGAAGGAACATGGGTGGGTTTTAGTCGGTACAAATCTGACACTCCGCCCCGCTCCTCGCGGGGAAAGTTATTTGATGATTTACCACCCCAAAAAAAAGGTATCAATTTCGACTTAAGTGCAATAACAAACTTAGCACTCTTGCATGAAAATGTACTATTCTATTAACAGTTAGTTAATGTTAAATGGTCCCGTAGCTGTATAGTTTTCAGTACATTACATGTAACATGTTAGAAATACCACATAATAGCTGCTAATTTAACTGAACAGTTGAGAACTGTTTCATATAAAAACACTAAATTATACGGGACACTAAAAATCTAAACTAACTTTCAAATTCACTAATTTCGTGTTCAAATCCCGTGTATCAATAAGCTAACGAGGTGTAACTAATATCATTAGATGTTTATATTACAAACGATTACCCGCAATAAAAACTGGTATCTTCCACAATGCCGCCATAATGGAGACATGAGTATCTAGACGTTTTGACAAATGACCGACAGCGCGGGGGTCAATGGTGAAAGTGTCGGAATTCCCTGTTGTGCAGCAACTTTTGAGAAAGAGATAGATATACTCGTAAATGCTTGTGTTAGAAAGAGAAGTGGAATGGTAAAGGTTTAATGCATTTTATTATCTGTCTGATTATCACGCTTGAATGAAATGAGGCATTGATGCTTTTTTGTTTGGATGCATTTCGATGTAAGTACCTACTTTGCCTGAGGCAGTGTTCAAATGTACACACATTTTAAATTACTTGAGCAATGACTTGGAAAATAGAAAGTATCTAGCAATAAGACTTCAATAAAAATCTAGATTCTGCTTTGTAAGTAGTAAGTTTATTTCCTATACTTTCTAAGCTAAATAATAGCAGCCGCTCGGGTCGATCTTCAGGTTAAGCTGTGCTTGCCTAGGTTGGTCTGTGTACCGAGTTTCTTCCGTGCCTCGGAAAGCACGTTAAGCCGTTGGTCCCGGCTGTCATTTGTAGATCTTTGACAGTCGTTACAAGTAGTCAGTGTGCCGAAAGTCTGACAACCAGTCTTACCAAGGGGTATCGTATTACCCAGTATTAACTGGGTTGTGGAGGTCAGATAGGCAGTCGCTCCATGTAAAATACTGATATTCAGCTGCATCCGGTTAGACTGGAAGCCGACCCCAACATAGTTGGGAAAAGGCTAGGCAGATGATGACTTTCTAAGTTCTAAATAAATTCCTACCTTAATCCTCTAACGAATTAGAATATTAAGAACTGAATAGTTTTTTTTTTTGTAATATAATACGGTATTACACCTATGTGTAAAAAGTATCTCATTTTGATCCTAGGGTCCTAGTAAACCACCAAAAAAAACAAAAAAAAAATTCAATCGATAAGTGCCATAAAACTGCATTTCAATTTTACTATTTCTATTTTCGCGCGTAAAATCACAAAAACGCTTGACGCCATGTTACTCTGTGGTCATGACGTCAGTTGGTTATGTAAACAAATGCGCTGTTAGTAGTCTTTCTGTTTAGTTGTATTTTTCACTATAGTTTATGGTATTATTATATGGTAGTATTTATTTCTTCCATGGTATTATTACTACTATTTTAATAAAAAATAAAATGTAAAGTTTTATAATACAAAAATAGTAAGTTGCTCAGTTGACAGTTGTCAATTTTTTGTTTACATGACCTTAAGACATAATAATCATGGCGGACACTGTTTCGCTTTAAAACAACAGACTAAAAAAAGTGAAAACTTTGAAATCAATTTTAAAATTTATTCTGTTATTTTATTAATTAAATTTAACATTTTCCGATTGCCTGTTGCCTAAGCTATCTGAATTGTATATTTTTAGAATTTCTTTCATATGGAGTAAAATACCCTATTATCTTTCCGATGTTCGCCACCATTGTTCGTCTATTTTCATTAATAAAACTCTTGTACAGAACAAAACATATCATAGATCCAAGTCCCAAGATATTGGCAATACTTTGTTATTTCGCGAATCCTTGACAATACTTAACTGAAACAATAGTAAATGAAACCGAATTACATTCACAAACTTCGAATATCCAATTTTCCGATATCGTTGAGGAGACACAATAAGGATAATATAGCATACAATACTATACATATAGGTGTACGGAACCCTCGGGACCAGTTAATTTCTCGAGTATCGTAACTGTGACAAAAGGACTAACGTTATCGCGGGAATAACGGTAAAACTGTTTTGTATAACGTTTGCGATAACGCTTTGGTGATACGTTTATTGTTTGTGGTTTCTAAGACATCCAGGGTTTTGATGATAAGAACGAAGTTTTGATATGACTTACCTATAGCTGTTTTTAGTATCTAATATTTTTTAATTTTCATTTCGGTTTTAAGATCTTAAATCATTACATTTGTGAGAACTTTACTTTACTTTTTTATCGGATAAACAAGGGCGTAATTTTTTCAAAAGGTACGGTTAAGTTTGTCGTGTTTCTTTGTGTAATCTCGCCTCTATTAACCATAGATAATGTGCCCTGACAAATAAATTCATAGATAACAATTTAATTATTATTTATTTATGTACACACAAAACAATATGAAAAAATATATAGATAAAAGAGCACAAAGGTACTGCTTATTTCATAAAGAAATCTCTTCCAACAGAGCTGCGATAGGACAGATGAAAAAAAAAACAACTTAAGCACTAACTTAAATAAACGAAACTATATCAATACAGAAGAACAAACATACTAATAAAAATAATAAATATATTTTTAATTAAATTGAAAAAAAAAATAACCGCAACAACTTGACAACCCTAGCTGGAATAAAATTTGTCCAATATCGTTACAGGTCGATAAAACCGGGAGTTTGATATTCATGTTCTATACTGTTTACAAAATGTTTGAGCCTCGCCATTTTCTTCCACAAAATTACTAAGCAATAACAATCGAAAACTGTGCTATTGTATCCTTACTAATATTATAAAAACGGAAGTGAGTTTGTTTGTTACGTCTTCACGCCTAAATGGCTAAACCGATTTTCATGAATTTTGCTACAGAGATAGTTGAGACCCTGGAGACCTACATAGGCTAACTTTTTTTTTAAGTAAGAAGAAAATTAAGGGAGAAGTAGGGAAAACAAGGGAAAACTTACCTTTGCTTTTACAGTAAATCAGGCGCTAGAGCAAAAACTATAAGTAGCAGGTACCTGCAAATCAGGAAAGAGGAATTGTGTCACCCCGAATTTACCGCAAGCAGCGGGCAAAAGCTAGTTCTGTATAAATTCTTAAGTACTAACTTTATTAGAAGATTAGCTGTTATCCAAACTTCTTCGCGGAATATTTCTAAGGCTTTCTTGGACTTAATAAACATCTAAAGTTCTTGTAAGTCGGTGCTCAGGAACATTTGTTTTGTACACAAAACAAAATCTCTAGATTTCATTATTTTCTGAGAAAAGCAATTTACTTTTAGTCTTATTTTTCATGGATATAATCGTTATTTTATAATTGTTTTTTATGGTAGAAGTCACCCGACTCGTTGACCTTTACTGAGGAGTAGGAGGCCCTGGGTAGGAAATTATTCCTAGATTTTTGACTTTAGGAACTTTTGTTACAGTCAGGTCTGTGTCCCGTTTGCTGCGATCGGAGGATTGAAAAAAAACCGAAATGATTTTAATTAAATTTAATTATCAAATCAAAATTACAAATTAAACCTATGAATGATGATCCTAGCTCGATGTGGGATAATAGAATGATCATTCTTACAATTGAAAACGATAACAACAAGTTGCGTAAACGATTGGCGCCCTAGATACATCAGCAATTAAAATAATTAATAAATATTGGCGCGGATGCAATGTCAGCGGTCTTCATGTCATTGCACTATGTAATTCGTTGATGGCAATAAGCTTCCGACCGGTCTTAAAAAACATGAGAAACCGGGGCGGGTCGCTAATATGTGGGGTCTACTTCCAGTTCAACCAGATGTACTTGACAACCAGTATCCTTACTAATATTATAAAAGCGAAAGTGAGTTTGATTGTTTGTTTGTTTGCTACGTCTTCACTCCTAAATGGCCCAAGCGATTTTGATGAGTTTTGGTACAGAGATACTTACTTACTTAGTTGAGTCTCTGGACACGGACATAGGCTATTGTTTTTTGAATGTTTGAAATGGGGGAGAAAGAGGGAAGAAAAGGGAAAACTTAGTTTTCTAACTTAGAATAAATTAGGCTCAAGGGCAAAAAGTAGAGGTAGCAGTTACCTGCAAATCAGGAAAAGCGAACTGTGTTACGCCGAATTTAATGGGAGCGAAGCCACGCGCAAAAAAATAGTTTTAAATAAAAAGAACGCCTATCTAACTTCTAGTCCTTCAAATCGCTAGTTTAGTAGCTTTAATTTTGTACATCATCTATTTGGTAAAACATAATGAACATATTGCCAAGACCTGTAAACCCACCAATATTTTTACAAAAGAAATGATTGATTGATAGTCTATAATACGTTTGTTTCACGCTCACCTTAGTTTCAAAATCCAGCACTACCTAGTTTACCTCCTTTCCCTGAAAACAGCGTGAAGTAACAGAACAGTAAAACATGTAAATAGCTTTACAGCGGTAAACGCGTGTGGTCTCACTGAAATAAACTGAAAAATGTCGTAAACTCACCTAATTAAGTTCGCCGTAAAAACTTGACGCCATTCTGTGGCTTTTCTCAGTATTTTGTAATATTTCAGGCATTGTACAGACGCCTGCAGGTCAAGCTACCCGAAACTGTCAATTTTTCCCAATGAACCTTGAACCTTAAAACTTTAAAAATAAAGTCGAAAATCTATCAAAGAAATCTGACAGATTGTAGTAGCTTGATGTGCAGGCATCTGTACTTGGGATGTTTCCTTTTTTCTTGAGAAAATTTTGTTGAACCTTTAGTGAGCTTTCATGAGCTTCATTTTTGAATGGAATATTTGTTTGGGTTGAATGGGTCGTCACCATTTTGAATTTTGACGACACGGTTGGCGCAGTGGCTGAGCGATTGACTGCGCTACGTGTCGCGGGTTCGATTCCCGCACGGAATAAATATTTGTATGGCCTACAGGTAAGTATTTGTTTTGAGTCTGGCTGTTTGTATATAATATGTGAATTCAAATGTTTGTAAACGCATCCACGATACAGGAGAAATTCCTAGTGTGAGGCAACGTTTTTTTAAGAAAAAAAATGTACAAAATTACGGCATGGTTGCAGCTGCGCTGTGTGTCGTGGGTTCGATTCTCACACGGAACAAATATTTGTTTGACCTACAGATAGTTGTTCCGGGTCTGACTGTTTATCTATGTGAGTTTAAACGTTTGTAAACGCACCCACAATACAGCATAATATTCTACTGTGAAAAATCCCAAGATTAATCGGATTTTTGGGTCTGAATTAACTTAATCACATGAATTCGCACGAAGGTTTGACTATGTGTGTGTTTCTCCATTCTCAAACGTCTGGACCGATTTGGATAAACTTTGGTATGAAGATAGCTTTTACCCTAAATTAACACATACGCTACTTTTCATCCTGGTCTACGCGGGTGAAACCGCGGGGCGCAACCACTTATTAATAAAAAAACCGTTTTATGATCACAGCAGCCCTAACACGCAATTATTTAACGAACGCAGTTCATTCGCAACGGTGATTACTAACAGAAATTAAATAAATTATGGCAGTTTATTTATTTACTTAAACAAATTAAACGAATGTACCGGTTAATTATTTACATATTGATACAGGTGGTTTCTGCAGTAAATGTATTTATCGATTACCGGTATTTACTTAATCTATGTTAGTTAAATTATCTAATTTTGTTTATGTTCAGTAATTATTTGTGTCCTATACTATGTAGCTATACAAGTATCATCCCATTTCGGTCCCACTGTTGGGAAGCTAGCCTCTTTTCTGTGTGAGGGAGTGGGCCTTAATCTACCTCGTGGTGGTCCCGTAGGTGTGAGTTGTGGATTTCAGACGTCTTCATGTTTTAGGCCAAGCCGAATTCCTTGCGATGCTCTATGCTCTAACTACGGATTTGTTATAGAAAACGTTGTCATTAAATTTTAAATGATGTTTATTTGGCAAGTAAGTTTTTACAAACACTCTTAAACGTCTTTTTAAAACAAAATTATATGAGGCCGACTGACTACTCTGAGAAGAAACAGCCGAAACAAACTCAGAGGTCTATTTCCATATGTGTTTATGTCCAGACAAAAATCTTGGTCAACTTATATTAAAATGCCTTACAAATAATCGTCAGTTTACGTTGGAAGAACTACTAGAAAATTTACTATTTATTAAAAAAAAAAAACATGTGGATAAACTTCCCAATAAATCAAAAACATGACGACATTGTTGGTGCAATGGCTGAGCGGTTGACCGCTGCGTTGCGTGATGCGGGTTCGATCTTCAAACGAAACAAATATTTGTATAGCCTACAGATACATTGTTGTTACGGGTTGGTGGTTTGTGTTTATCAGTTCAAATGTAAACGCATCAACAATACAGAAGAAATTCCTGGTGAGAGGATATGTAAAAAAACTGGCCAAGTGTGAGTCCGATTCGCGCACCAAAGGTTCTGTACAAACTTGCGACATAAACGGCCATTTCTTTTGACTGCATAGACGTAGAAGGATGATTTTCACAGCTCCAAAGGACCATCATAGACTTAAGTATATGTTTTTTTTTTCAACATGAGACCTCCACGCGTTCCCGATATAAAGGGATTAACAGACAGACGTACAACAAAGTGTTCCTATCCAATAAAAACGTACTAGTGATGAGAAAACTTAGTAATAAATAGATACATGTATCTCTACACACGCAGTACCAACTAGACACCAACGACGTGACAAAAAACAAAACATCATACAAACCAACTAAAGCCACAAGACGGCCGCAGCCACAAATTAATCGCAGCGATTTATATCATCCGCAACCAATAAACAAACAAGGCATTAAGCTTCATACACAGCTCAAATTACACGATTTCAATTAATCGCAACGCCTGGGGCGCTCGTGACGCACGTGTCCGGTCGCTGCGATTAGTCGTCATTAGCAGTCGCGTAGTCGTACGGTGTGCGACCGGCTTTGCGGGCAGCCAATTAACTTGTAATCAAGTTCGCGATTGATGCTGTAATTAGGGGTGGTAGTGAGATGATGGAGGAGTATTGAAGATATTGACTTAGGTAATCAAGTTAGTGTCTGTTTTTGTTCAATGAATATTAAATTATCAAGCCTATAATGTTTTGTTGTTGTTTTCTGTTATACCCTAAAGAAATTGTATTTTTTGTTGTTTTTTTAGTAGTTTTTTTTTTATTATAAATACATTATTATTTTCTTTATTCATCTATACATTTTTTTTATATTTTTATATTATAAAAATTATAAAAAATAGTAGTCCACCAGCATCGGGAACAGGGCCCAAGCTACTGGTGGTCAGGGTTCTTGAGAGAGGAACCTCCTAACAATATGGGCCGAGTCCAGAAGTACTGCTTTCTGAATCAAGCCCTTGATCCAGCTGCCAAACGATAGCCTTCTAAATACATAATTATTATATTACATTCGTTATGTAAAGAGATTGGTTAGCCTGTAATTGGTAACTGTATAAGCCCAATACTATAATTTTTATTTATTTTTATATAGAACTATTGGTGAAGTTTTTAATAAAAAAAAAAAAATTAACCTACATTTTGCCAGTTATGCCAGCGAGCGAGCCTATTATCATAACAGGTTCAGAGCATCAGTGTCTCTGGTACGGGACGGCAGAAATTAGCCTTTAATTTTGCAACATGTCACATTCTATTACATATTTCAAGTCATAATTATTATTTCATTATAAGTTAATTTGAGTTAAGAAGTGACGATAGGCAGTTCAACGGTATGTACGTGTTTCACGCGCGCCTCAAAGACATGTCAGCAAAGCAGAGGGGCCTGCCAGGGCCACCGCCAGCCGGGGTTAAGGGTTGTTCGAAAGAGATACCGCGGCCCCGGAACACAAAGAGCAAAAGAAGGAACATGGTTGGGTTTTATACGGTAAAAGTCAGACACTTCCCCCTTCGCCCACAGCAGGGGAAGTTATTTGATGATTTTACATCAGTAAAAAAAGAGAATTAACAGAAGCTGCTTGCCGTACGTAATCCATTAGCAGGACCGAGTTGGAGTAGGTGGATGTAGCATATCTTCCAATATTAGGCTCTAGGCCACATTCTAGTTTCCTGCTCATGTGGGTAGGCAGAAATTACAGAGCGCCGCCTGCTACGATCTCTGCCTTCTTTTATTCCTGCTAAGTACCCTAGCAGGAATTTTAGGACGGTTGGCGCAGTGGCTGAGCGATCGACTGCTGCGCAGCGTGTCGCGGGTTCGATTCCCGCATGGAACAAATATTTGTATACCTTGCAGATAGTTGTTTCGGGTCTGGCTGTTTATGTATGTGAGTTTAAATGTTTGTAAACGCACCCACAATACAGGAGTAATTCCCAGTGTAGGCCACGTATAAAAAAACGCGAAATGAAATCAAAGTTGCTGACGGGTGTCTATCAAATTCGGTAGTGCATTAGTGATCCATTAGGTATTGCATATCGCCTTGGTACTACTACATGTCACTAAACCACTCCTAAAGTTAACTGAAATAGCGGTTGCAGCCTAGATATTTCTGTACAGCTTATCTGTATATGGTACAGACGCCTGCACATCAAGCTACTACAATCTGTCAGATTTCTTTGATAGATTTTCGACTTTATTTCTAAAATATTAGGTTCAAGGTTCATTGGGAAAAATTTACAGTTCGGGTAGCTTGACCTGCTGGCGTCTGTACATACTTTGCAACATATTAGATTAGACAAGCAACAAGGTGGTCTTACTGTTGCTCGTTTTCATTAAACATTAAGCGATACCTAAGTGTGCAATGTGTTGAAATGTAAAATCTCGGCGATGTGTTGAGGGTTGAAAATTCAACCGAGATAACACTGCCCATTGTGCACCCTATTTATAAGTTTTATACTGTTATACTTGTAATTTGTATAGTGTACATAATAAATACTAATATTATTAAAGCGAAAGTGAGTTTGTTTGTTTGTTACGTCGTCACGCTTAAGTGGCTAAACCGATTTTAATGAATTTAGGTACAGAGATAGTTGGGACCCTGGAGACGGACATAGTTTTTTTTTTCAACTAATAAAAGTGTGAGTAAGAGGAAAGAAAAAGATTAAGAAGAGAAAGATATTTGTTCTGCGATCATCACGCTGGTTGAAGTTACCGTTAGCCCAAAGTAACTATTCCACGCGGACAAAGTCGCGAGCGGGACCTAGCATTTTATATATCCATCAGTTAGTTTTTGCGAAAACGAGCAAAAGTACTGCAGTCACAGAAAAATTACAAGATAACTTTTAACGTAGCCGAATAGTTAGAGACAGCCCTAAGTCAGTAATTACGACTTGGCTAGATTATGGTCCCAGCTGGTAATACTC
The DNA here is from genome assembly GCA_958449745.1 of Ochropleura leucogaster. Lineage (NCBI taxonomy): Eukaryota > Metazoa > Arthropoda > Insecta > Lepidoptera > Noctuidae > Ochropleura > Ochropleura leucogaster. The sequence goes on from OY288216.1 coordinate 17,046,458, forward strand.
AAATTAAATAGATTGTTTACAGTCGATACCGGACCGCACACCTATTATACAAGTTAGGTAGGCAGGGATGTGGCCATTATCGAAATTATGAAGCCAAAGTAATAGGGTATTGAACCATTGACGGGCTATTGAATTCGAGTTCCATTACGATAGCGGGTAATACGGCCATCGATCTAGTAATAATTACTTTGTTAATTAATTAATTTAGGCTAACGAATACGAGTGGCGATATTTATGTAAATCCGGTACTTACTGAGCTAGGCCGTCATTCCAGCTTGATGGTCAGGTTATTTTTTATCCACAACTTCACACCCGTAATCCTCAAACGGTTAGGCAGAAGTTCCTGTAGTACCGGCTTTTCGGTAGTTTTGTTTTTGAGGGGGATCGAACCTTTTGCCGTAAAATCGATCAGACACTAATCAATACTCCGTTCTTCGCTTCTGCCGATAAATTTCTGATGCTGAAACCCAGTAACATTTTAATTAAACTGATAATCGTACCGAAAAACTTCCTCAGCAGCGAGAGGGAATGCGAAGGGGACATCTCTTTCTGCGAAATAGTTATGCTAGCGAAGGAGCTGGCTGGAACTTTGAGGGAGAGAATTTTAAACCAACCCAGCCGCCGCCGCGGCAGACGATCCGGGCCTCGGGAGCCGTAACACTACTCTCGGCTACCGTAGACTCTGTGGGCGGGGACAATGGGTAGCTCACCATCCAGTGACAGCGCGTTAGTGTACCTCGCGCGCCCCAAACAGATGTCAGCTGAACAGAGGGGCATGTCTACCTAAAAACCTATATTCTTTCTTCTGTAAAATGCAAAAGAAGGAACATGGATGGCTTTTAGTGAATACAAGTCTGACACCCCTTTTCGTTTTGCCCAGACCGGGAGAAGATATTTGCTGATTGCCCATCAAATAAACAGCACGTTGGGTTGACAATATCTCCACGAAGTCACGGAAAATTCTGACAGTGGGGCTGAAGACACAGAACCAGGAAATATGAAGAAAGGGGAGGCCTAGCTGCCATGGGTGATTCCGGCCTGAAACTGTTATGATGATGAAAACCTGTCACTTAACGTGACCAGCTCATAGTCAAAACGTCCAAAAAGCCCGAATCAAAACTATAGCATTATATACCTACATTTTAATTCAATTAACCCTCCCAATTACGCATAACTAATGGCTGATATCTATCGTTATCAGTGGTATGGCAACATTTCCTGTATTGATTGGCTAACACTGGCAACACGCGACGCGGCCGCATGCGTGAGTCGGAAACGATCAGTCAACAAGCTGCGCGGGAGTGGGCGGCCGTAGCTTTGGTTAATGTGACTTTATTATAGATTAGATTGCCGCAGGGTAAGGTCGTGTAAGATGGCGGATAAAAAGGTTTTGGTCGTGATTAGAAAAAGTTAATTCGAAGTAAAGAAAACATGTTGTTTTGACGGGCCTGTTGGTCTAGTGGTTAGTGGCCCTGGCTGCTGAGCTGGAGGTCGTGGGTTCGATTCCCACCCAGGACAAACTTTGTGTGATGAGCATGATTGTTTGTTCTATGTCTTGGTGTGACTTTATCTATAATATGTATGTATTTATAAATTATATAAGTATGTATATCAGTTGTCTGGTTACCATAACACAAGCTCTGCTTAGCTTGGGATCAGATAGCCGTGTGTGAGTTGTCCCAAGATATTTACCTTTATTTATACAGGGTGTTTGGAAGATCGATGCAAAGCCGTGAAGCAGACCTAGTATAGACTATTTAGAACCATTTGAACCTAACTTGTCTTCGGCGAAGTGTGACTATTTTTTTTAAATCAAATTTTAATGATTTTTGATGATAATCCTAAAATTTTGCAGTTATTTGCAAATAATTAGTCAGTTTGAAAGATAAATCATTTATTTTTTTAATTTATTTTATTAAAGTAATGTCTGCACAATCAAACGAAACATGATTAAGGCATCTGTGTCATGAGAATTTTTTTTTTTAGACAGTTGAAGTTAATACTTCTGTTTTTAGATTAAGAAAACAGATTTTTGACAGTTTAAAAAAAAATCACGGTACGTGCTTTTTCTGTTCAAACATTTTTAAAGACATGCCTAGTTATTAGACTTTCTTTTGAGGTATCAATTACGCAGATAGCTTACAAATTATTGAAATTAGGATCTACAAACTAAAGCGAGGGAGAAAATTAAAATGTATCGGTGAAATAATTAAAACAAAATTTTAATACAAATCATTTATTTTTCATGTTCAAAATGTCCGCCGCGGTTCCTAACACAAGCACGGGCCCGTCTTCTCACTTCCGTTGTTGTAATTTTCAACTTCATCTCTAGTTTCATTGTTTCAAATGCTGAATTTATTCTCGCAATCAGTTCTTCTTTAGTATTTATCTCTACGTTTGTATAAACTAGTTCCTTGGCCCGACCCCACACGAAAAAGTCAAGCGGCGTTAGATCGGGTGACCGGGCGGGCCAAGGGATTGGTCCGTCTCTGCCGATCCAGCTGTCAGGGAAGCAATTGTTTAAGTGCTCGCGTACATTCAATGTCCAATGCGCTGGACAACCATCTTGTTGGAAAATAATTTCTCGGTCTCCTGTGAATATTAGGGCACCGGATTCCTCTACAAGCTCTGGAAAATCATTTTGTAAGAATTCCAAATAACTATTGCCATTCAAATTATCCGGTAAGAAATGGGGCCCAACCAGTGTTCTGCCGATCACTCCGGCCCACACGTTGACCGAGAATTTCCTTTGAAATGACTTCTGCTTTTTCCAATGTGGATTGTTGTGTTTTTCAGCCCATTGATGAAGATTGTGGAAATTAGTTATGCCTTCCCTAGAAAATTTACTTTCGTCTGTCCACAAGATTGACTTCAGAAACCATGCATTTTCAATGTCAGAGTTAAGAAGAAAACGACAAAACTGTATCCTTCTCTGAGGATCTCGCTCTTCAAGACCTTGAACGCCCGTGCCATGATACGCATACCTGTTATTTTGGTGCATTGTATTCCACACTTTCCAATGGGAGATGTTTAAATTTCGAGCTACTTTTCTAGTGCTGGTATGTGGATCAGCTTGAAATGCCGCTAAGATATCTTGTTCGATGTCAGTACCATGTCTACCTGGATTGACTCCAGGTTCCACACGGTGTATCCCATCTGCAGCAAGCCGACGAAATGTGTTGTAAAACACTCTTACGTTCGGTACTCTCCGATTAGGATAGCGTTCTTGGTACATCCGTCGTGCTAAAGATCCATTGCCGTCTGCTCTGCCATACATAAAAACGATGTCAGCATATTCCTCGTTCGAGAAAGTAGCCATAGTCAGTTCTCACAAAAACGGCTGGTAACGCACTAAAAGTTCAACTTAAAATAAAAGTTCAAGAGTCACGTGCAGGAGCGCAAAGGGCTACAAGTGAACACGATGAATTGTCACGAAAAAGGAGATAACGTCTAGTCACAAGCGCAGTTGTTACTCGACTGAGTAAACTGGCGTCCCTTCAAAAAAACAGGTAGTTACTGACCCTATCTAAAGAAACACGACCCTATTGTCTTACCAATAAAGTCGTTTTTGCTGTGAAATGTGTTCACGTAACTAGGGGTGCGCGGGCGCTACCTGAAATTGTCAAAGTTATCGCCATCTTATCGCTCGCGTCACGCGTCGGCAGTGTTAGAGAGTCTCCCCTAAATTTTATTTCGAATGTCCAAAATTAAAGTTATCTTCTTATTTTTTTTAACATAAAATCTATTTTTTAATAAGTATAATAATAAATGTTATTATTTTAAAGCACTAGTCTCGTTTTATCACCCTATTTAAAATGTTTAATTTTCTCCCTCACTTTAGTTTGTAAATCCTAATTTCAATAATTTGTAAGCTATCTGCGTAATTGATACCTCAAAAGAAAGTCTAATAACTAGGCATGTCTTTAAAAATGTTTGAACAGAAAAAGCACGTACCGTGATTTTTTTTTAAACTGTCAAAAATCTGTTTTCTTAATCTAAAAACAGAAGTATTAACTTCAACTGTCTAAAAAAAAAAATTCTCATGACACAGATGCCTTAATCATGTTTCGTTTGATTGTTCAGACATTACTTTAATAAAATAAATTAAAAAAATAAATGATTTATCTTTCAAACTGACTAATTATTTGCAAATAACTGCAAAATTTTAGGATTATCATCAAAAATCATTAAAATTTGATTTAAAAAAAATAGTCACACTTCGCCGAAGACAAGTTAGGTTCAAATGGTTCTAAATAGTCTATACTAGGTCTGCTTCACGGCTTTGCATCGATCTTCCAAACACCCTGTATGTTCATTTCTTCTTGCCAAAAGTGCACACAAAGAAAACGAATGTCTAGACGAAAACAAAGTTATTATTTTTGTATAGTATTAAGTTTTTTTTGGCGAAATAGCTAAAAGTTCAAAATAATTTTCCATTTTTTTACATTTCTATTTATATAAGTGACATACTACATTAATGATCACTTTGTCTAAGCCCTCGTGTGAGTTTGGACATAGAGATTGAAGTACTTTATCTTTGAATCAACATCTGCCTTTTACGAATTATAAAATGTTTTGAAAAGGGTGTTAAAAGCCAGAGTTTTCAATGGGACGCAAATTCTCGGTTTACCCAAAGGAACTTAAATGACAATAGAAGGAACATGGGTGGGTTTAGTACGTACCTACACGTCTGATGCTCCCCCCCCACTCCGCCCAGAGCTGGGAAAGTTATTGGTTGATTTCCCATCCGCAAAAAATACATAACTAACCTCTCTACAACCCATCATGAGTAGACTAGATTTAACCCTGGTTACATATAAAATATACTTCAAGTCAAAGAATCTTTATTATTTGACTTGAAGTATACACAGTGGCACAAGAGGCACATCATCAATTCGCGTTATGCCTTTGCATAACGCGAATTGATGCCACCTATTTTGCACCACGGCACCGGCGTCCTAATCTGACATGCAAATCCCTTTACATTACCAACATAACAAAATGAACACCATAAATTCAAAAACAAGGCTTAACACCAACCCCATAGCCAACCAATAAATCCTAATAACCCAGTCTACAATACCATCATTATAAATGAAAACGTCATCAGATTTCGCCAACCCCTCCTGTGGTACGTTTTTTTTTTGGTGTGGCATTAGTTGCGTCTTTGTGCCAATTTCGGGTAACTGTGGTACTTTAAGAGGTTTTATAACCTAACCAATGCTGGCTGGTTTACCATAATGTTCAAATACTCAGGTCGTTTTAAATTTAGAATAGAAGAAACATAAGAGTTAGTTTAGAGTTAAAAGTGTTGTCACATTTTTAACAGTTACATGTCTGTAACTTAAAATATGATTTAAATTTTAATCTAAAAATATTATATGCGCTTTATTTAAAGTATTCTAGTTTAGTTCTCACAGTACGTAGACGAAAAACGAATGACTTAACCCTTGTGTAATGAGTGTCGCTTGGGAAAGACGACAGGTGTGGTATCCGATAAAGTGAAGTGATGTAGATTTTGGTTTATTTGTGAATGAGTTATTTGAGGTGAAAGATGGCAGTAATAGGATGAGAGTGTAATAAGAGGGGTATCTAATACAAGGGGAAAGGGACACCGATGCTAAAACAGTTATCAGGTACACAGAACATCGTACTAAACAACTTCATATAGAAATTATTCGAGTTGGAGTCTCGCACTTTGCGACATAAACGATCAAATCTTTGGACTGCGTAGACTTAGAAGTTTGATTTTCACAGCTTCAAGGGACTACAGACTTGAGTATATGGTTTTAATTTCAACTTGATACTTACATGTGTCCCGAGATAATGTCTTGACAGACAGATAGACCATAGAGTGATCCTCTTCCTCCCCCTTTCCATCTGTCAAAATACTTATTTATCATCTTTTAGTAACATGCGCTTCGTCCTTCATTACATGTCCATTCAAGACTTACGTGTTTTTACGAACGACATTTATAATTTTGTTGGAAAAAGCACAAGTCAAAGATAGCACAATTAATACGTTCTAACAACGTAATTTTCAACGCAAAAGTTGAAAATCTAATGGCGCAGTAATATTCAGGCATATTAATTTTTGTTGGTAATTTTCCTAGGCGCATAAATATAAAGTAAGTTATTACACTTCAACTCACAACGATAATTTCAACGCAATCAATATTTTTAATAGACATACCGGCAATTAAGCATTAATTATAGAAAGTGGGTTGTACCTACACACGACCATTTTCCTATTTATGTGTATTACTTTCTATAATAGCTTTAAAGCCCGTGTAATACTCATATCAAATGAAACGGCCTTCAATGTGACTTAAACAAAGCTGATAAAATCGTTATCTGCGGTGTTCGAGCTTGAAACTTGCCAATCTTGACATGGCTTGCTCGGTCAAAATTTGAAATTAAAACATTGGTGCTGCTACCCTACCATGACGTCTTAAAGCAGAACTTATTCCACTGAGGGAAGTGACAGAGCTATACAGGGTGTCTAGCACCATCTCTTTCTCACACAGGAATAAGAACTGCTATAACATGTCATGGTAACCCTTCTGATATTCTGTTTAACCACTGAATAAAACTAACTAACTAGTTTAATATGACATACTTTACATCACACCCTATTTAATTTCACACCATTTTAGTCGAAAAGAACGTCAATTTCAGAATAGCGAATTCTCAGCCCTTAGGTCACGGAAAGAGTCAAATAATAAAAAAATCTTGTTCACAATAAGCTTTAGATAGACGTCTTGTGTCAAATCCCCAAAACGTCACCAGGTTGTACGAATAATTTGTGTTAAAAAAAGAGCCTCCCAACATAAAACATCAAATCTACAATATAAGTCAGACCATTAAAGTCCCGCCGTATATCATTACAATCGCGCTCATTACGGTCGTTGCCGCTGCAAAGGGACGCTTGCACAAATGTCATTTGCGCCATTATGAACAAACATTGTGATAGCGATATACTTTGAGAAGGGAGTTGTGAGTTGTGGCTTGTTGTGTAATGGGGTTCGGCCTTTATCTAGGCTATAGGCTGGTCTTGATTTTCATTCTACTATCCTAATTTATTTACAGTCGCAGCATGTGTTTTTCTTCCACACTTCTCTATTACTCGTCAACTCAGTAGTCAGCGAGTCTTTATGAAAAGAATAGAGACATTATTTACATATTATTTTGTTCTTCTCTAACCTGCCTCCGTGATGCGCGCCCTGATTGTCTCGCCGCTTTTTTTTTTGTTACATATGGCAAGTGTTTTTGTATTACTAATTATACCTATTAATTAGTGATATGCTGTGAGATTCTACTGTCACATTTGATTTTTTTTAAAACGTTGTCCCACACTAGGATTTCTCCTGTATCGTGGGTGCGTTGACAAACATTTAAACTCACATACACAAACAGCCAGACCCGGAACAACTATTTAGGCCACACAAATATTTGTTTCATGCGGGGATCGAAACCGCGACACGCAGCGCAGTAGTCGATCGCGCAGCCACTGCCCCAACCGTGTTGTCCGATACATGACGTTGTAAGATAGTAAAAAAAAACAGAATTGATCACACATTTCTGACAGTCGAAGAACCTATCTTTAGTTGCCTCACTAACAATTAACTCATTAGAATGATCATTTTTAACCTTAAACGTAAAAGTATGTTAGTAGAAATACCTGACAAGACAGGATAACGCATGGTTTTATCTCCCAACTCTGCAAATCCAAGAAAAATCGTACCCAAAAAACACGAGTAATATCATTACGAATCCCACCTCATTACGAGCCGTCATTACCGTGTCTGTGCTTTACTACCGTCGAATAACTCGCATTCGTATAATCGAGCAGTGAGGTGTTAACTCAAAGCGTACAACTCCCCCTCTATATCACCCCCCCCCCTCGTGTTTCACCTCCTCTGCGGTCTGAGGGCTGTCTGTGCTAATGCGAAGATGTGATTAGTTAAGTTCGATTATAGGAATGTGCTTTCGCATGTAAGGGTTGTAAGGTAGTGTCTCTGAGAGGGTTATAGTGCCGGGTAATGTTGGGTGTGATGTAATTTTCTGTAGTACTAGAGGTTCTTGGTAAGGGCTCGTAAAAGGAAATAGTACTACTATATGTTTTACTACCGTCAGTATTGTCGTTTCGTGTTGTAAGTATGTTATATTTTACTGCTGGTGTAATTACAATCACGTTCAGTTATTTTTCGCCCTCCAATTATTTTCGCCAAAGAATTGCTTGCATAGGTTTGGTGATTTGTCGTAAATATCCATCTACTATTACACGTCTTTTTTAATATTCAAACAAAGGAACTTCTTTCAGGTTTGTACCATCGCACTGTGCGCGAGAGGCAGCTAGGTCAAAAACATGATCTGGTAACTTGGCGAATATAAAGCCTGAATAGGTATATTTTAGAACAAGAAAGTTCTATCAGCAGGCACTAGACTAATGAGCTCGTTATAAATTTTCTGCTGATCCTACTAATGGTAACAGGGCACATAACACACCCGAATATCACCTCTGACATTAGGTATTATCTTTAACCTAAGTGCCAATTTATTTGGATTCTACTGGGCTATACATGTGGTGCAGGAAAATGTTTAGTGTCGTGATTACGGTTAGAGGCTTCTAGGGACGTATTTAACTCGGACGTAGTCATTGAAAGGATAAGACATAACATTGCAGTTATTTGGCTGATGCTGACGTTGAAATTACAACAGGGAATACTTAATATTTAAGTTTTGCGTAGTGTAGTGAAAATGGGTATGAGTCATATCGACAGAAGATCTCTTAATAAACAAACCAAGAAATAATACAAACTACAAATATGAGAAAGTACCAATCACAAATTAAATCAAATGAGTAACGAATAAACAAAAAATGATATTCAAAATCAAAGTAATTATGAAAACAATAGGCTTCCCAATTATCTCGTTTTAAAGTTGTTTTGTAACAACTGAAGTGGATCAAATGCCCCCAATGAACCCCAAGTGGGGGCGAAAGGGTTCAATTCACGAATCGCCTGCGAATTACACCCCGAACAGGATACCGTTTGTAATTAATTATTTAATTAGTAATTATACGTCTGCTGAGCGTTAAGGATTATAAAGGGTTTGTGTGTTTGTGTTTCATATTAGGGGCGTTTTTGTTTATGTGTTTGCTTGGTTCAGTGAGGGATGAGGGAATTGAGTAGGGACCAAACGGGTAGCTGTTCGGCCACTCTTCGCAGAAAATTATGTTTGTTTTATCTTTTATACGTTTACAAACACTGGTGATGAATCACAGCATAAAAGCGTGTGAAATCGTTGGAAGATCCCATAAAAAACCACGAATTATAATGACACGGCCAACGATAAAACAACACACATGTCCAGCTTCGCAGAAACCTACCCATTTGTCGCCAGATAAGCTACATCAACCACAAATAAAGAAAAGGAAACGCTTTGACCTTTAAACATGGCCATAAAGCGCCATAACATCACGGATCACTCGAATAAATCAACACGTTACGCCAAAGTTCAATTCGATGCGATCCGATTCTCGGGCGGTATCGATTCGTGTACAAAAATCGATTGATCAACGTCGGTCGCGTATCAGTGAAAATTACTCACGACGACAGTTATCTTGATAAAGTGCCGGATTCAATGCGCGGGCGACGCGTCATGGACTTGTGGAATAATGCTCCTCTGCTGCATTAATATTGTTTTCTTAAGCTGCGGAATAAAGTGCGAATACTTTGTGGATAAGTTGGTCATCGGGGTAAGCCTGACACTCGACATATCGATATTGCGGTTCCAGTTCTCATTGAATCACGCAACCCAGAATTTATTCATTTCAACTGTCTTGTATCCTTAATGCACGAAGAGCTCTGTAATTATTTCTCAATAAGTATCAGAAGATTGATAGTTTATGACCGATTCACTGCATTTTGATCAAACCATATTATAGAAACAATGATCTATAAACAACAGGATAGTGCAGCCCATCCTCTTTGGTTTGTGGTTCACTCACCATCCGGAGATGATCCGTCCTTTGCTTTTGACCTCGCAGTTGGTAATAAAACGTATTGCTCTACCATCCTGTACATTTCTCCTAATTGTATGACCTTCACAAACCACATCGCAGTCATTACCTTCCTGCCTTTGTTCTTATTACCTGGAGTTGGCTCAGCATGTATTTTCGCTCATGCTCTCCTATTGACTGTCACGCTATCATTCTCTCCGTTTACTTTGTCATCATCCCTCATACATACAGTTAAACTAAACAGCTGTGTTGTCCAAAATTAGCTCTCAAAGTAAATCAGCAATAATTTGTCTCGCGGACAGTAATCTTAACAAATTACCGGATTTATGTCAGCGACGAATTCACAGAAAATTACGAATTTCAGTTTCTCCGAAAGACATGTGCTGAATGAATAGTTGCTATCAAATTCTGCCTAGGCGAAAATTAGTTAACAAGAAGTTTTTATTACTGTCAAAAGTGCTTTTAGCATCAATCAAAGTGATACAGACAAATAAAATACGATTTATTTGACGACACGGTTGGTGCAGTGGCTGTGCGATCGACTGCTGTGCTGCGTATCGCAGGTTCAATTCCCGCATGGAACAAATATTTGTTGGCCTACATATAGTTGTTCCGGATCTGGCTGTTTGTGTATGTGAGATTGAATGTTTGTAAACGCACCCATGTTATAGGAGAAAGTCCTAGTGTGGCGTTAAGTTAAAAAATAATGTAGAACTGCGGGCGGACACTAACAATGGCTTATCTGAAATTTGTCCATACTGGTTTAAGCTCAACCGAACCCTTTATTCAAAAAAGCAAAAGCCACCATTTTGTATTGATCGTTTTAAAGACGTCCTATCTCAATTGATAACAAACTGTCATTACCAGGATAGCATATCTTGTGAGGAAACCCGAGGGTGCATAATGTTCCTCGATCTTGTAATCCCCGAAGGGTTGTTGGGCTAGGTGCTCCTTATATGCCCATTAAGTAATACATACCCTGAATAAGGGGATATATCCAGAATAAATTAAAAGCTGATTTTCAAACAATACTAAAAAGTTGAAAATAGCTTTTTGGAAGTAGGTCTGAGTTTTATTTCAGCATTTTTAGTTAATTTTGTTTTTTTTTTAATTTTCCATGGTTATTAAGCAAATGAGTTGTATAGACAGAAGAAAAATATGCATTATAGACAATAAGTCATAAACTACCCAAGCAGGGGGTCAGGGGTTGACCTACGACAGCGTAATTATCATAAACACCAAGACCAGGAGGCTTCAAATCCACGACAGCATCTCCCACGCGGTAGTGGCGGTGTCGAGACATACAGTCAGTTGCGTCTACTACTCCGACGACGCCGATGACGCCACGGGTCGCTTTGCAAAGAAAGCGATGGATGCGCCAACTAAAACGGTCGTCGATTACAACCTAAAGACGGCCATGCAGCATCGAGACGCGAGCGTTGTGGAAGCCATGCTAAAGCTAGCGAAATCCCTGGTCGGTAGACGAAACGTGGAAAACTGTTAAAATAACTTAACCCGAAACAGTGCCCAATCACCCATCCCCATCCTAGTTAAGTACTAAAACTAAGAATGTATGTGTAAATAATAAAAATAATAATAATAATAACAAAAAAAAAATAAAACTAAATAAAATAATAAATAAATAATAAAAATAAAAAAAAAAAAAAATAAAAAAAAAAAAAAAAAAACAGAAAAAAAAAAAAAAAAAAAAAAATTATATATATATGTTATGGACTCACATAGATTTAAGTTACTGTTTAAGTAATTACAAACATTAACGTGTCCAATAGAGGAGCACGAATACTGTACAAAAATGAAACATTTGTAAAAAAAAAAAAGAAACCTGTAAAAAAGAGCGCGGACCACCATGTCTGCGGTAAATATATCAAATAAAAAAAAAAAAAAAAAAAAAAACTACCCAAGCAATATAATTGCACGAAAACTATTTGCACGTCATCGCCATGAGAAATGGCAGACATGTTGTAAGCCACACTTGTTTAAGATTTTGCATGCATACTATCTTAATTCTGTATTATAAACGTTTGAGCAAATAAAATTTCTTATTAAAAATATAATTAAATTTGAAATGAGACCACCTGTCCTTTCGAACAAAAAAGAATTATGAAAATCGGTCCACAAATGGCGGAGTAATCGGCGAACATAAATTAAAAAAAAAAAACCGGCCAAGAGCGTGTCGGGCCACGCTCAGTGTAGGGTTCCGTAGTTTCCCGTCCGTCACAATAAGTGTTCCCAGTTATGAGGCCAACCGAACAATTCGGTAATACCCGATCCAATGTAATAATTACCTACAGCGCCATCTCTCGAGGAATTGGGTTACTAATTAATACAAAGACGTGCAATTTCGGTGGTAATTTTGGATTGCGAGAACCGATTTCAATAATTCTTTTTTTGTTTGAAAAAAGATACGTTCAGGATAATAAAATATGTAAACAAAGTTACAAGAAAAGCGCAAGCTTTTCTTGTAACTTTGTTTACAGTTGACTAAGTTTGTAGTATAATATACGATTATACTACAAACTTAGTCCAGAAATTATTTTGTACAACTTTTTGTTTTTTTTTTGTACAAAAACTGTTGTGTCAATCAAGTTCAAAATGATTTTCATAGAAAGTCTTTATAAAGTTCTACTTTTCAGATTTTTTTCATATTTTTTAGACTTATGGTTCAAAAGTTAGAGGGGGGGGGACACATTGTTTTTTACTTTTGGAGCAATTATTTCCGAAATTATTGACATTATCAAAAATGATTTTAGTAAACCCCTATTCATTTTTAAATACCTTTCCAACAATATATAACACGTTAGGGTTGAAATTAAAAAAAAATCACTTCCCACTTTACATATAGGGTGGCTACCCTAATAAAACATTTTTTTCAAATTTTTATTTTACCACTTTGTCGGCGTGATTGATATACATATTGGTACCAAATTTCAGCTTTCTAGCGCTAACGGTCACAGAGATTAAGCGAGGACGGACGGACGGACGGACGGACGGACGGACAGACAGACATGGCGAAACTATAAGGGTTCCTAGTTGACTACGGAACCCTAAAAATACAGTCGATCATAGAACGAAGTCGCTTTAAAATGACAACTGATAGATTTTCTCAAAACTTAACTGTTTTTAACAATTCTGCTTCAGTAAATCATTTTCTAGATTTTAGAAGTAGCATCATGTTGATCAATTAAATTTATTAAAATTAGATGTTATATTTTCGTCCGGCTAATAATTTAAGTTTTCTTGTTATTTGTTAAAAGTTCGATAAAATTCTCAACTATCTACCTCAAAAGCTTATCTACTTAGTTTTAGCCATTAATTTAAGAACTAAAGCAATTTCTAGTTTAGACTAAAGAAGACTGTCATTAATTTAAAAGTTCATCATTTATATTTCTGTTAGATATTATTTTGCCTGCTTTACTGTTTGACGTGTAAAACGAATTGCTTTTGATCTACATTTTCCATTGTCTATATTCAGAAAATGTTAATAACTACTTAGTACCTATTGTTCTAACATCCAATTTCCAACTAAAACAAAAGAATGATTTGTACCGTCTGGAAAACAAAACAATGTCAGGCAGCCAGATGCATTTATTTCAACGTAAAATGTATTAAGTATTATAGCTATGGAAGTCTGCGCCATTGTAAAATGAAGGCAGATTTTGTCTGATACCGCGACCGGCCTCGGGCGAAACATGGTTTTTATTTTAAAGATAAAATATTTTAAATCTCGGGGTAGCTACCCCCGGCCATTACCGTTTATTTACCTACACCGCAAGGGTTTGTCTGTTTGTCATTATTTGATATAGAGTGATTTCGGGTGTTTTATTTATTTATATTAATCGTTAATTATCTGATTGATCAAAGCATTTTATTTAAAAGGAATATCATTGAAAGATGTTATAAAACCAAAAACTTTTAAAGTATAACGAATATGATTGTGTTCATGCTTAACTTGACAAATTAAAATTCTTTTCTCAATGATATTAGCAAGACACCGAGTTATTTTTCAATTTCGGCATTTTTACTTAAATTACAAAGAAAAACGTTACAAAATAATGTTGTAATAGTTATATTTTTTGCCTTTTGAGAGGTGTTAAGGATTTATTGTAAGTTCCCGCCAAAAACGACGCCATCTTTGACTTGGACCGATTTTGGCGGTAAAGTGCACTATCACTATAAACTGTTCGTCTGTCGTGTTGAGTTGGTACTACCTACTCGAGTTTCGTAATTTATTTATAAGCTTGTTTTAAAGGAATGTGTAAATGATTGTTCTTATTTACCCTACTAATTCTATTGACTCAACAAATCCAGACTTAAGTCCTAGTCAAATAAAATTATTTGCCTTCTGCGTTAAAAATTAGGTATGTTTGTAGTTATTTAAATAACATTTTCTGATTTTATTTTATCTTGCAGGATAACTACGAGGCAATTTTAAAGCATAAATTTACATATGCAATAGACCGTTCCTACCTATTCATTATCTATTTCATTCCCAACAGTTTCGACATACAATGGCTAGTTCTCTTCCCCATTGATTGATTTCAGCAATAGATTTCTGTCAAACTTCAGTAATACTTCAAAAGATTGTTTAATGTTCCACTTTGTAGGAGAGTTGTAAACATGTTGTTCGACAAAAAACATTGTTTACTATCGCGAACTAAACGATGCTTTACTTTTTAAACCATAAACAAGGTTTTATTCCCACGTGAAAGCGTGTCATAACATTTTTCAGCCTATTTTATTGTTCCTGCAATAATATATACTTGCAAAATACATTTGCTAACTTGTAAAGTTAGAATTTATTGATGTATTCAGCGATGTGGAATGTTCGTGTGAACTGTATATTGTTTTGTTCCCTCGAAGTCCTCCTTTTATGCCAGATTAAAAACAAAACCAACTAATTCTATAAATAGTGAAATTTCAGCACACACTACAAGTCGAGCGTCCCCATTTCTCAACTACCAGCTGCTAACATATTTTAAGTTAATCCCAAAACAAAACGATCCTCTTTTTAGCTCTGGTAACCCTGTGCACAAGGCCAGGTCATTGTTTTATTCGTTCCGTCTCGGTCCGATTCGCCACGCACTTCGTTTGTACGCACACAAACTTCACTTTTGTAAAACGAGACTTTCCAACAAAGTTTCATTTCTAATTCACTTAAAACTTGCAACCGACGAGGGAATCACGGATGTAACGAAACGTAACTTAATTTCTCTACGGAAATTGCAGGGAGATTTTTAAATGGATTTTTAACTGATAACATTTTGATGTTGAAAACTGTGTTTAAATTCAAAAAAATCTTACTTATGAAATATCTACCTAGACTTGCGAATGTCTAGCATTGAGGACAACTCTTTTTTAATTAAGTACCCATGACAAATAAATGCACTGGATAAAAGGCAAATAACATTACATTACATACGGAAGCTTATGGTGTCCCGTGTCCTGAAGACAAGACCTGTCTGTTTAGTTTAGTACCTGAAACAAATAAACACAGAATATTAATTAGGCTTTTGGCAACTAAATCATACATTTTGCACTCGTCCTTTAAGTTTATCATACACCAAATGAAACATTCTAAGAAAAACACGCAACGCAATACGAAATTAAAATGACAAACGTGCATGTAAATACAAATTATTACACCGGTCCCTTTAAGCGCAGACTAATATCCGAACGATAAATAAAAAGCGCGCGAAATGAGCTCATTAATTTGTGAGCGCATGCGCGTCGCGTAATTTGAGCTGTCATGTTTAAGTGGCGCTTGAACCGCGAGGGCGGGAAAAAGTATTATAGGTGGTCTATGGTCATGATTGAAGAAGTGTTCTGTCAAAAGTTCGTCTCAGTATGAGACACTACATCGTAATTTTGTATTTTTTGTAAGCACAGTTTGTAAGTAATGGCAGATTCCACTTGGTTAGATAGTTATACGTCTTTCTAACTCTATCAGACGTGACAGGTTTTCTATTAACTCGTGTTTATGTATCATATACCTACGTTTCATATGAAAAACGCATAACGTTATTACTCTTTGCTGTTCACTTGGCTTTGGTGGCTTTTCAATGTGAAATAATACCTGCAAAGTTCAACAGTACCTAAAAATTTGTTTTTTTTAGAATAAATAGGTCTCATTCTATGTATATCATAAATCATGAACGTTTAAAAATTTTTTCGTTCACCCGTTACTGTCACATAATATATTTCAGAACAATTAGTCCCTTTCAAATAGGTCAACAAACGGATAAAACTTTCGAGTTGTTGCGTAACCAGATACAAATTTTGTATTCGATCTAGCACATCTAGTATTTTCACGGTAGATTATCTAGCACACATAAAAAACAGCGCTAGCGGCCAGTGACCGTTGCAAACGAAATTAGGTTAGGATGAATGGTGCAATGCCGCGCTCTCCTGACATTTTTTAGGTGTACGGGCCGCATGAATGAAGCGTGGAAATCTCGTTGAGAGAACGTAATGGTCCATTGCGTTGGTGGCCTGCCAGATGTCATGGACTATTAAGACCGTAGTGAATGAGGGCTGGCAGCTTTGTTATAAGAAAAGTGCTCGTTTTCTCAGTTACGAAGAAATGTCGTTAAGATGTTCTTTAAAAATAAGGGTGAAAGTAGAGTGGTGATTTAAGAAAATAAAGATCGTTGACGTAACAAAATTGCTTGCGATAACATTAATTTTGTTTTCGTTGCTGTTTTTTTTAAACTAGCTTATGCTCGCGGCTTGGCTTGGTTGGAGTTCAGTTATTGTCCCAAGGGATCGTTCTGCCGGGATTAAAAGTATTCTATGCGTTAATTCAGGTTATAAACTATCTGTGTGCTAAATTCCAGCTAATAAAGATCCACACACACATCCTCACAAACTTTCGCATATAGGAAGTATAGCAACCATTTCACGTAAAGTAGATGATTCATAAAATCACACACTGTACCAATAATAGCGTACACATGATACTAAATGTAATATGTTTATTTTTTGTAAGTATTAAATATGTTTATCGCACTCCAGATATTTTCGGCGCTACAAAAATACATAATGAGGGATATTAAAAAGTAAAGTTTGTCGATGGCACTCTGCGTGGATTTATTTTTAGCGTTTCCTACCGAAATAATAATTAATCATGATGAGATGTCTCATTAATAATAAAACACCATTCAAATTACGCTTCAGAACAGATCTTTTTAAGCTTCATTTTCCGGTATACCTACCTACTCAAGGTTTAATTTTACACATGTAATTATTCTTTTTGGTTTTTAAATATGTTATAGGTTATTAGGTTACTTATCTTCCAAAAACGCTGCTGTAAATTGAGTATCTCACAGTTTTAGTTAGAACACATCCATGCTAAGTAAACCCACTCATAAAGCTACTACATCTAAGACTCCATTGTAGAATGCCAAATGTGCCAATAATCTCTGTAAAATTACTAGCACACACACAGAGAATGATATACCATAGAGCATAGAGCGAAGTGCTTTGTGAATGCGGCCATTACAATACATACTCTAATAAAAACCGGCCAAGAGCGTGTCGGGACACGCTCAGTGTAGGGTTCCGTAGTTTCCCGTCCGTCACAATAAGTGTTCCCAGTTATGAGGCCAACCGAACAATTCGGTAATACCCGATCCAATGTAATAAGTACCTACAGCGCCATCTCTCCAGGAATTGGGTTACTAATTAATACAAAGACGTGCAATTTTGCTGGTAATATTGGATTGCGAGAACCGATTTCAATAATTCTTTTTTTGTTTGAAATAAGATACGTTCAGGATAATAAAATATGTAAAAAAAGTTACAAAAAAGCTTGCATATACGATTATACTACAAACTTAGTCCAGAAATGATTTTGTACAACTTTTTGTCTTTTTTGTACAAAAACTGTTGTGTCAATCAAGTTCAAAATAATTTTCATAGAAAGTCCTTATAAAGTTCTACTTTTCAGATTTTTTTCATATTTTTTAGACTTATGGTTCAAAAGTTAGAGGGGGGGGGACACATTGTTTTTTACTTTTGGAGCGATTATTTCCGAAATTATTGACATTATCAAAAAAAGATCTTAGTAAACCCCCATTCATTTTTAAATACCTTTCCAACAATATATCACACGTTAGGGCTGAAATTTAAAAAAAAAACACTTCCCACTTTACATATAGGGTGGCTACCCTAATAAAACATTTTTTCCAATTTTGATTTTACCACTTTGTCGGCGTGATTGATATACATATTGGTACCAAATTTCAGCTTTCTAGTGCTAACGGTCACTGAGATTAAGCGAGGACGGACGGACGGACAGACAGACATGGCGAAACTATAAGGGTTCCTAGTTGACTACGGAACCCTAAAAAAAGAACAGACAAAATTGGGCGGTAAAACCAAAAAATACCGGGCAAGTCCCAGTCGCAAATTTCTGTACAAACTAATGAAAGCACCGAACAATCGAACATGCTCTAACAATAAGATAAACTGTTTTAAAGGACATACTTAACTTAGCTGTTGGAAAACTGTTGTCCCAATACGTCGACAGAGTTCGCAATTAGTTTAACAACTGCAATTCATTTTTTTGTGATGCATAAACGGCCATTTTTTTTATTGCGTAAATTTAGAGAGTTCATTAGGTTTACTGCTCCAAGAATTACAGACCTAAGTGGTAATATGGTTTTAATTATAACCTGATATCATCACGCGTTCCTAACTTAAAAGTTCTTGACAGAGAGACAGACGGACAGCAAAGTGGTGTTCTAAAGGTTCCGTGTTTTTCTTTAGAGGTACGGAACCTTGAAAATAAAAAACCTGTAATAGCAACGCCAGTAATACGTAAATACGTAAATGAATGCACTTTACAAAACATTTTATCCATTTTAAAGCTACGTATTAAAAATATCGTTCATATTTCATGGCGTGTGGGTGTTTTATGATATATTAACGGTTGGCTACAGTGTGCCCGGCAGATTAAAGATTGCACTCTGATGGATGGAAATGGGAAAGCTCCGGGCATTGAATAATAACTTATAATAAATTTAAAATGAAGATGAGCTAGGCTGCTGTCTAGTTTACGCATTTGAAGAGATGAATATACGTGATTCTGTTTGATTGTTTTATTTCCAAAACTTACCACAAGTTTATGACCTTTGTCTGCATAGAAGAAACATGTCCTATCCAATAAACTGTTTTCCATCCAAACAATCTCTTTTTCAAATTAGAACAAACTATACTACCTTATAAAACTCCTGCAGTGAAACAACTAAGGTGTGCCTTACAAAACACCAGGTGAACTAATCTTCAAACGACAGCAGCACTCGACGAACGAGCTCGAACATATTTCGGCACACCGTGCGGTGTCCAGTATGTGTCCAATGTGTTATGTAGTTTAATGTTGAGTCAATATTCTCACATAGCTGCGGCGAACCTCCACATTGAGCCCATAAGACTTCGATTTATTTCCCTATTCAATAAAAGTGAAACTCGTGGGTAGGTCATTATCTTTTTCACATCTCTCAACGTATTTGTGTACAAATTAATAATCTATAAACATCTGCTTGATTATATGGTAATTTACCATATTTTTATCTCGAGGCAGCAGTAATTTAAGCTGTGATGTCGGAGCGAGTAATATTTCGCAATCACACATGCCCGGTGGCATCGATTATTTATTATTTAAATTGAAACATTGCACTCTGTTAGCAGGATTTAAATATGGCGAACATTGCAAGCATTAAGTGGGTGGCGTCCGCAAATGACATATTATAAATATTAATTATTTGAGCTATTCGTTTGTGAAATCATTAATATGATTAATTTCGACAACATGGCTTTTAGCTTGCGAAATTAAATTTTGATGTAATTGAACTTAATAAGTAATTAATAATAATGTTCACAGAACAAACACCTTTTAACCATATTATTTACTGATAAAAGTAGGTAAAGTAGTGATGTCCAACAAAACAGGTAAATAACTCAAAGAAAGAATAGCAATCACAAAACCATTCACTTTGGCGGTAGTAGACTGAAGTCTTAACAATCTGCGGCATGTTGCCAAGGCGGCAAGTAATAGCGGCGAGGCGTCAAGTTATCCCCGCGCGCTCTTTTACGAAGCGCGGTAAACTGCTGAAGTAAAAGTTTTACGTCTATTGTGAATTAATGAACTCTGCTTTGCAGGATATCGACACAGAAATGAAGAGTTGCAGTGAGTTTTGGGAACGAAAAAGATACCTTATGTTAAAAATAAAGACGGAATAAGATCTATAATATAGATGCAAGTTCGTATAAGAAAACCTGCGTCAAGTTTTCCACACATACAACAGATCCAATCGTTGAAGATCCTTCTGACATGCAAACTGGTGTAATTATCTGAACTCGTGCGCCGCTTGCCCAATCGCTCGGCCCCGGGCGATGCGCACGAGTTATACCTTTCGAGCCAGGAAGAAGAGTTCAGGGAAATATTGAGAGATTATATAGTGAAAGGGTGGTTTATTTATAAATTGGAAATAACTTTTAAGGATTCTTGTAGAAAACCTTGTGCCAATGTACTGGATGAAATATGTTTTCACATGTACGATGTTATCGTCCATGCAGGCAGGTGTTTAACGATGATTTATCTAATAACATCGTTAAGTAATAGTTAAGAACGTACTGATTATACTGCACATTCATTTATCACACATTTATTACATGAATGATGGATTAGTGTCATGATTGATGATGACGACAAGAAATTCATAATAAAATTAACTATAATAACATTACTTGCAGCATAAAATTACATTAAAATGTGAAACGACAATACCAGTGTAACCTAACAGGTAATTTGGTCGGCTTTGCGTCCTCAGGCGGGAGAGCAAGCAAACAAAACGACTGGTGATTGCTGGCCGCAGATGATATGATTGCAAGCAGTACTGGGCCTAGGATACTGCCCTGAGGCACGCTCCGTTACAAAACTTTACGCCAACTATTATCTGGTGTAAAATGATATGGGGAAGGCGTAGCATGCTGTAAGAATGTAGTTCTTTTATGTTTCTGTTGTTTTTTTTATGTTCTTCGATTAAAAGACAGATTTATGGATATAGGACTTCATTAAATGCATGAGGGATTTCTTGTTGACTTAAAATAAGCCGATTCAAAAACATACATAACTTACTGTACGATTAAGAATGTTTAGACGTTGTTTTTAGTTAAACAATGATCATTAAAAGAAAAACACACAGTTTTCTGAAGATTAAAGTCTTTCAATATCTTTTCGTCAACAAACTCACAAAAGCGTATTTTTGATAAACAACAAGAGTGCATCGTTAATCCTTCAATATTTAGTTCACCCAAACAGTACACCTGATGTCTCAACTACAAAAACTTTGAGAAAATTGCTCCTCGATTGCTATAAGTATCTAGGAATCGGCGGGTTCCAGGGCTACGGAGCTATAGTATAAATAACAACGAGACAGCTCCCTTCAGGCACCATTCTCGTTTATAAAGCAATCGTTCTTTGTCATGAAGTAAATGCAAAAATATTGGTGCATTGTGTGAAAGATCCCGAGTATCGGCCGGCCGGGTTGGGAGAATGTGGTAGCGAATGTGAAAATAAAAGTTTTGTTTATCTTAAACGTGACTGCTTCAAGGTATGGTTGCTATAATAGTAGGAATCAAGTTATTTACTTGTCTTTTAGATTGTTGTGTTTTGTTAGGTGAAGATCGAAGATACACACACACGCATATACATATACGTGCACTCGTTATACATCTAGAGCTGCTTATTTTTTTACTTTTTGTTTATATTTTTATTTTTACAATTGCCTTTTTTTCAGACAGCGATAGTTCCGACATAAGAACTATTGTAACTGACGTGGGCTGCCTCAATTTATGTTTGAAATAATGTTTGAGATACAATATAATTATTTTTGTATTTGAGTTTCATAAGAAAAACATTGTAATAACTATCAAGTTACCTATTATACAAAAAATCATTGCCGACCATTAAAAAGTCGAATCACAGACAAAGTAAAACAACTACTTATTATATAATTGGTTGTTTTTCTGTTTTTCTTTGCAAGCTTTTAATGAAAAACATAAAAAAACAGCTTTTAATGAGCTCCATACTAATTCAAGAACAGTTATTCCAGAACTTAAACACAAAGCTAATGGGTTAATCAAAGCGAATTAAGCAAAACAGATTACAGGAATTAATTGCATAAAACACTACCGTTTTAGATGTTCATTTTTTAAAGTCCTCAGAATAATGAAGTTTCGAGATTAAAACAATTCTCGCCGTGCCCAAGGTTGCTAATCAAAAACGCCGACGGACAAACATAAAGCTTTTACTCGTAAAGCTCTTATTACGAAAGTAGGAGAGCGCTATGTACTGTGTAATGGCGACAAGATTAAAGTTGTAGACAAAAACATGGCCGGTTCTATTAAGGTGCCGTCGTAAAAATGTATAGTGTCCAGTACAGAGGGAATGCTCCGCGAGGCAACTTGAGTTTTCAATTAGAAAACACTTAGATAACAAGTCTGTTCCCTACTGTTTTGTAATAAAGTTTGTAATTAAATGGGTGTAAGATTCTGTTCCAAACTAAGTTGGTCGAAGGAACAATGAAAGTACAGAGTTTTGTGAAAGTTGATTCTTGTGTCACAAGTTTTATGTCCACACTATGGACGACTAAAGCCACGTTAAATGAACTTAAAATTAATCTGGGATCGTTTACCTCTTACACATAATCCGATAAAAATCTTAAAGACGAAGTTAAGTGCTGATAAGAGGAGTAATTACTGATTAAGTGATTTATTGGGCTATTAACATTAAAGCAAAATAATGTTGTATTCATTTAATTTGGTTAATGGGTTTTTCTCCCATTGGTTAAGAAACTGGAGACGATTAAGAGTGCATGAATGAACAAAAACATGATAACATTCTAAGAAAGGATAAGTAAAAAATACCAAATTCAAAAATACAAAACCATCTGAAACAACAAACAGCAAGAAATGATAATACAATAACTTCAAGCTTTGAGATGACTGGATACGTATTTATGACGTATGATTCAAAATGAAGAAAGAAACGCCAGAGGATGAACATGAAGGATAAACATTAATACAAATGAGAAAGCGATGTCTTCATTTGAGAACGTAAGACCAATTTGCTTCCCAAATAAACGTGAACATTAAATATAAACTTGGAGAACGCTTCACGCATTCCCACTCGCTGATCTGGAGACAAGAATCGAATAAAAATAAATCGAGAATCGAGACAATCGAACGAGCCCGATGCCCGACTCATTGTAAATATTCCGCCGTAACCGGATGGCAACATTGCTTTTGTTTTGTTAATTTTATTGTTTTAAAAAACTTCATCTGACGCTTGAATGGACGCTGAGTTTCCGATCGAACGCACATCGATGGGATTTTGGGCAGAATTTGGTTTGTGTTGTTAGTTTTAGGAAATTAAAATTGTGAGCAGAAAATCAATTTCCTTAGTTGAGATTGTGTAACAGATTTTTCTTTGAGATTTCAAAGTCTCACAATATTATATTTCTTTTTTTGACAATTCCCGCTGTATCAGAAATATTCAACAAAGTTCTCTTTTGTTTTTTTCGGATCCACGTTCTTTCATATGCCCTTTGTATTCTAAGGCCCCAGTAACGCAGTAACTCTAAAGTCCTGTCCTTGGAACATAACCGTTACTCCAATACTCTGCTGGACAACAGAACATTTTAATTACGATCGTTTAAAAGGTATCTGATCAGTTGTCACAGACGATCGAAAAAAGCCGTCACACAGTTTATTGAGCCACCCTTGCTCCGAACTCGGGGCTGGTCTAAATGATTGAGATAAGCTTTTTGTTACGCGGTTTAAAATACGAACGCAAGGACGGCATGATGTCCTTTTTTGTCATAAATAAAATTAAATCATTAACATTTTACGACTTTTTATTTTTTTCTACCTAAAGGTTTTTTGATAACTTTGAACTCTTCACAACCTAAATCCACAACGCTTATATTATAGTCAGCGAGCAGCTTGTCATTTATTTTCGGATAAGTAAGCTGGTCTTCGTATCTCTTTGCAGATTACTTAAAATCCTGACACAATATTTCTATAATAAAATCTGCTCATGATTTCTTTTAGTTCTGCCATTATTACTTCCATAGTTATTCACAAATTACTCAGCATCAAAAAGAAGCATTCAACAGCGTTTCATCCATAACGAGCTATCGCGAATCTCCGCCACCGCGCACATTCTCACACAGCGATGCGCTCGCGCAGCAAGATGTAAAAACATCCGTCCCGTTACTATTCATATGCAAACGTATGCAGACATGTCCTGGAAGACCGGCTTTTGTTTTTAAAGGTTTTTGGAGAAAGAAAGTCGGAACTTTGGCTGTTTATTAGGGACAACTGTGATTGACGATTGATAAGAATAAGTAGAGTTTGGGGAACATACATGTTAATCCAATGACTTTCACAAATGGACCTTCATATTGGAAAAAATAAAGACACAAGCTAATCTGCATGGTCCTCATAATATCCGAACAAAGCAAAAAAAATATAATAAATTAAATAAAGGAGATTGACCTCTGAGTTATGTCCGTCTTTTGCGAGTTGCCGGATATAAAACACTGAACTTGTCTACTTAGTTCAAAATAATACATTTTGATTAAACTGGGAAAACTTTGCCATTGCGTCCTAAGCAAAATTTACGCCCGAGCCATCCTGCGAGGGTTCTGCAGACACCGCTTCTGTACGCAAAAACCTACTGATACCCAGATGTAAAAATTCTTTTCTTAAAAGCCCCTCATCAAAATTATTTCAAAAGAGACTGACTTTGACATTCAAACAATCTTACTTTACGATCTTTCTCAAAACTCCAAACGCAATCTCGATGAGATGAAATCAGTTTGTTTGCAAACATCTTGTGATGATGAATAGCTCCATAAACACCTGTTGAAGATAACATTCGAAGATTCGTTTTGTGTCGGGTTATTAAACGATTCTTTGATGTCTTTGCCAACACTTTACAGGTGTAACTAACAAAATTGTTAAATTTATTTTTGTTGATTGATGTGTTCATAACTTTTGTTCTCCTTGATCTTTGTAGTACTTAGACTGGAATTACTGAAGTGATAAAAAGTCAAATGTTTTTTGAATGCAATTGGTAGCTCACCGTCCATCCGTCTATTGGCGACAGGTCGTGTCGACGGCGCGTTCGTGTTCCACGCGCCCCTCAAAGAGATATTAGCAAAGAGGGCTACTACTTGCTGGGGTTGCGGGGTGTTCGATAGCGATACCACAGCCGCGAAATCATCAAAAAAAAAAGAAGGAACATGGATGGATTTTCCGTATATAATCAGTAAAAGTCTGTCACTACCGAAGAAGAAAGTTATATGATGATTTCTCAATGGTTTTTTTTGTAGATGACATCATCGTAACGTCACGCTTGTAAAGTACTAGGCAGACCATGTATAAGATACTACACCCACACGTTCACACGCTTAAAGTTATGTTTAAGTCCCGTATAATAGGAGCCGAGTCTATTGCCATTAATAAGAAAATACTGATGGAATAACCCAATAAGCACTTTGCCTGACCTGGGAATCGAAACCAGGACGTCATGCTCAGCAATCAAACTTGCGACCACAACACCAACGAGTTTTTTTTTATTCTCAAATAATGTTTGTGTTTTAAACAATATTTACTCACCAAACTTTACGTTTTAGTTAGTCAAGCTTATCTTTCGGGTCTTCATAACAGGGCAAATGCGTAAGGAATTCTTCTAGATATTTGTACTTATATAGGACTAGCTTTTGCCCGCTGCTTCGATCGCATTAAATTCGGGGTAACACAGTTCCCCTTTCCTGATTTGCAGGGACCTGCTACCTGTAGTTTTTGCCCTTATTTATTGCAGCAAAGCTTAATTTTCCCTTTTCTTCCTTCGTTATCCCTCATTTTTCACTTCAAAAAAATGTCCGTGTCTAGAGTGTCGACTATTCCTGTACCAAAATTCATCAAAATCGGTTAAGCGATTGAGGCGTGAAGACGTAACAAACAAACTCACTTTTGCTTTTATAATATTAGTAAGGAAGTAAGTAAGGATGTATCAGTTTCTTACTAAACCAATAAGTAATTAATTGAAAACATATATGCGTGTGTTTAATTAAAATAAATTAAGTTAACAATTATTCAAAGCGTGTTGTCATTTCCTGCGACAAGCTTAAACCGATCCTGTCTCCGTATTTAATATCTTTATGCCATGTTAACACGAGCAAAATCAAACCAGGCATTAGAATATTTTGAAACCATAGACTAACTTCGGTCTTATTTACACGTTGTAGATCTTTATCGCGCAGATCTTGTCTATGCCTCATAAGCTCGTGGCTAGGTTGTAGACAAGGCTCAGTCTAGTTTAGTCTGAATCTAGGTTAGTGAGGTGCTCGTAAGTCGAACCTGTTGGCGAATGTTTATTAATTAATTATCGTTAATGTGGTGCATATTAACACGGCGTGCTTTAATTTTATGTAGAGTTAAAACAGGGACTGGTACAGGGACTATTATTACGTTGGTGGATATAAATAGAATAGGATTTTCTCTTAAATTCCTTGTTGACTCACTTTCTTTTCTTTTTTTTTTGACGGCGCGGTTGGCGCAGTGTCTGAGCGATCGACTGCTGCGCTATGTGTCGCGGGTTTGATTCCCGCACGGAACAAACATTTGTATGACCTGCAGATAGTTGTTCCGAGTCTGGCTGTTTTTGTATGTGAGTTTAAATTTTTGTAAACGCACCACGACAGGAGAAATTCCTAATGTGGGGCAACGTTTTTTTTTTAAAAAAAGACAATGTAGGTGATTCTAAAAAAAACAATAAACTATCGTATAAGTCGACAGAATTAAGTATAAGTATTAGGTATTCTTAAAGTAACTCGCTATTAACCCCATAACGTAATTATACAATCGACATATTTTTTTTTTAATTTGACGGGCCTGTTGGTCTAGTGGTTAGTGGCCCTGACTGCTGAGCCGGAGGTCGTGGGTTCGATTCCCACCCAGGACAAACTTTGTGTGATGAGCATGATTGTTTGTTCTGTGTCTGGTTGTGATTTATCTATAATATGTAGGTATTTATAAATTATATAAGTATGTATAGTATATAATATATCAGTTGTCTGGTTACCATAACACAAGCTCTGCTTAGCTTGGGATCAGATAACCGTGTGTGAGTTGTCCCAAGATATTTATTTATTATTTATATTTGACGACACGGATCGCGCAGTGACTAAGCGTTTCGCGCAGTGGCTAAGTGTTTGACCTCTGCGCGGCGTGTCGCGGGTTCGATCCCCGGAACAAATATTTATATGACCAACAGATAGTTGTTCTAACTGTTAGTGTATGTGAGTTTACGTATTGCACGATACAGGAGAAACTCCTAGTGTGGGGTAACATTAAAAAAAACCAAGCTAATTTAAAAAAATACCATACACAACTATTTTTTCCTGGCTCTATGACAAAATTTTCAAGATATCTCCCAACCACTTCTATCACACTATCACTACTCTCACGATGACCATCGTATCACACCGTGATAGTAATCTGAAACCGTCAGACACTACACACTATAGCGCAAGTTTACAACGCCGGTCAGTGGGTAGGCAGGTAGGCAGGTTGGTGCGTGTAGATAGCGCTTAAATTACAGAAAACATGACAACACAATTTGTTACGGAAATCTTACTGGACGACTTCGCTTGGAGTAGGCTGCCGATGGATAAGAAATAAAGATTGTCTTTTTCTGCGGAAACTTCCGAGTACATAAAAAATTTACGAAAAAAAAACTGTCCAAGTGCAAGTCGGACCCTCAAACTGAGGGTTCCGTACGAACGAAAGTCTGACATACACAGCCATATCTTTTGAGTGCGTAGACTTAGAAGGTTGATTTTTATCACAGCACAAAGGGATCATAGAGTTGACTATCTGGTTTTAATTTCAACTCGATACTTTCACACGTCCTTGAGATAAAGGGTCTTGATATACACAGACAGATAAATGTGATCTAATAAAAAATCCGTTTTTCCTGTTAAGATACGGAACCCTTAAAAATTAAGTGGTTAACAGTTAGTACTTTTTATTGTATGAAATAACCCTGCATTTCAATTAAAGGAAGGTATTTTGCATTAAAGTTATTAAAGCCAAAATGATTAAGAGTGGACACATCTCACAGTTTTCTTACCTCGCTAAACAAAATTAGCGCTCCACTTTAAACAAAACTTTAACATACCTAATTATTTCACTTTGAACAACCCACAAACATTTTCCGTCAACAGAATTAAAAGTTTCTTATCCATGCTCTGTAAATCTTGGTCGCTCATCACCTAAGGAGCCGGTTTCTAATTGCAGGGAGGGCCTTAATAGAATGTTATTGAATTAGGATCACGCCCCGCTCACCAACTCGTACGTCGCACCGACTCGTACGGACCCCGTGCGGGATACGTACGACAAACATGTAAAGCGATACGTGTGTTGGTCCACACGCCTGGTTTAAATGTAAGAGAAGAGCCTTTGAAAGAGCCATGAAGAGATATCGTGAAGTTTAGGTTACCTATAAGCTTAAGTAATTTAAAAGACGGACTAAATAGAATGTACAGACGCCAGCAGGTCAAGCTACCCGAAACTGTCAATTTTTCCCAATGAACCTTGAACCTAATACTTTAGAAATAAAGTCGAAATCTATCAAAGAAATCTGACAGATTGTAGTAGCTTGATGTGCAGGCGTCTGTACCTAATTACTTTGAAACTGGAAACAACCCTATTATTAAATGTAATAGTCGCATGCATATACTGCAGCATAGAAATAAGAAAGCAGGTTTGCAGGATACGGAAGTATTAGGTACCTAACTTTTGTTTTAAATTCTTAACATCTGGCCCTAAATAGAGGAGGAGTTTAAGTAGATAATGAAGAGGAAACAAAATCTCCCAAGAGTATTTTATCGTGAATATCAAAGCAAAGAAAAGTCGCGTTAATAAGTTTTGAAACCATAAAGTTGTAAAATAAAGATAATTATTTCTATAGAGATGGGTATCTCTAAACCGTACAAAAACTAGTTCTAGGTACCATTCTGTCTTTTCCGAAAATATTCGCGATATTTTTTATGTCTCACATCAATCAAGCATAACCAGTTATGAATGGTTTGCCCACCGCTGCACAAACAATAACACGGGCTGACCAAACGTGAACAAAAACACTGACACATATTGATAACTTTTATGCACCATGTTTTTACGAACTATGGGGAATTGAAAAAGTCTACAATGTGCTGCAAACGGCAAAGGTAACATTGGGTATAAACGATAACTGAAACAACTGTTGGTTACTACGACCTCACAGCGCATTTACATCCTTATTACATAAAGACAAGACCGAAAATTCTGCGGACAGGACAAGGTTTTCTTCCTTAAGATTCAAACCCACCAATTTGGCTTCTCGGCTCGAAACAGAGAACCTGAGAGTAAATATTTTGCTGCTTACATTCAAACGGGCCACAATTTTTTTTTTTACTCAAACCATATGAATTCTCTTTTAGACTCCCAGTATTCTCGCATTATAAATGATCACATTGCTTCCCTTTTTGCATTCACACACTTTGTTTGCCTAACTAATATTTTGATAGGCTCTCCTGTACAAATAATCCCAGGAATTTAATAAACTAGTAACGTGGAGATTAATAATGGTTTTAACTTTTTTGACATGTGGCCCTTTCGAAATTAAGCAGCGATTTGTTTAAATGTATCTATAACTTTGTAAATGTTCCGTTAAAACGAGACTTTACTTAGGATCAAGAATCGCTGCTACTGATATGGACATCTATAAAGAACACTAAATGAATTCAACAGAAGTCAAAATACGATAAAAGTTACTCTGACTGCACCAAATCGTAACCCCCAAATCGAAAACAAGTCGAACATCGTTATTCGGAAACTTTTTACCAAACCAAGTGAACTCGATACGTACCTCCTTTTTGATTTTCGAACCCTACTCATGGAACAGTGCCTATGGTTCGTTTTGTTTTTTTTTTTCGTATTGACGACGCAGGCAGGATTGGATCCCCAGTCGATTGGCAACCGAGTGGGTTTCAGCCATGTTGCAACTTTCATCCCTTTAGTGTTTCGTTCTTTGTTTTATTTCTTCTTTTTACCCCTGCTAAAGGTTTTGGTATTATTGCGATGGTTATTGGAAACGGGTGCAGTCAGCTTTAGAAACAATATTTCTACTGATGTATCTGTTTAAGTAGGATGTTTGGGTGGATAGAATAAATAACACGCTAGATTTTAAGATGCAACATCATCTGCCTAACCTTTTCCCAACTATGTTGGGGTCGGCTTCCAGTCTAACCGGATTCAGTTGAATACCAGTATTTTACATGGAGCGACTGCCTATCCGACCTCCACAAAAAAGTTAGTACTGAGTAGCGACAGTGACTATTTGTTACGACTGATAAATATCTAAAAATGAGTCTCCGATTGCAACGCGTTCACAGGGGCAAAACATTCCAATAAAACATTTTTCATAATCAGAATCAGACTTTTAATTGTGAAACAGGTATTTACATAAAAGTCTTAGGCTAAACAAATAGGCGCTATGTTTTGCTTTCAACAAGCAAAACATAACACAAACTTTATGCACAACAAACTTTATAAACAAAAAAAAATATAGCAAACAATAAAACTTAAAAATTAAGTACTTACAAAATAGATACTATACTATTTTATATTTAAAAACATAATTTTCTCCTATCTGTCTCTTCTCATTTTTCTTTATTTTCTCATCAGACATCATGTTTTCTCTCCCCATAAACCAGTGCCAGTTAGCACTGCCATGAAATACGCACATAAACTCATAAAATCCCGTAACACAGTTATGATTAAAGTGCATTGGCGAAGTCATTAATATTCCGGTCGTTACGCACATTGTCCGGGCAGAGCCATTAATAACCGAAACACTGGCGGACAATTTGTATATAATTAACGACTTGCGGTCGAATACAAAAAAATGTATTGTATGTACTTGTGAGACAATGTATAACGTTCGTTTTAAATGGCTTTAAAGTGTTGGAGGCTCCCAACTTAATTGTTTGATAGTATCCTTACTAATAGGTACATATTATAAAAGTGAGTTTGTTTTTTGGTTACGTTTTCAGTACAGAGATAGTTGGGACCCTGCAGACGGACATAGGCTAAAAAAAAATAGAAAAGGGGGAGAAAGAGGGTAGAAAAGGGGAGATAAACATATTTTTGCGACCATCACGCTTGTTAAAGTTAATGTTAGCCCAAAATATGCCACGCGGACGAAGTCGCGGACAGAAGCTAGTAAAAGACAGTTTATCACAAATTGTTTATTTCAACATAATTTCGAAAACTGAAATTATTACTATTAAGTCCATGTTCGTCCAACAACGGATCCTTCAGTGTGACTGAAGGATCCGTTGTTTCGCCTCTCATACTTTCCACCTTTCTGCGCCAAAGGTTTCCCCAAGGGTTTTTTTAGCCTCTTACTTCTTAAATACGGCATATAGACCTGTCTAGTTCCACTTGCAGCAAATTTTTATAAAGAAACCTTGAAAAATATGTTTCCCAACTGACTAATAAGTTGGATTATCTACGAAAGTCCATACGTAAAAAAATATCACACTTCTATATTGTGTAACGGGCTGATATTATGTGCAACTCCACGTCTGAGGCGGGTATTTTGCGTATGGAAAATTATTATTTATTTATTACCACACTGCTAAAAAAAACTTTTTAGTAAAAAATGGCTTTTGTTGGTTTCGTTGACTTTATTTGCCACCGACTTCCGGAAATAAAGTTATTTTCCAGTTTTTAGTTTTTTTTTAGAAGTCGGTTTTATTTTTTTACTAAAAAGTTTTTATTTCAGCATTTTTAGTTATAGTATTATGATATAATACGCAAACACGGTTAAAAAGTTTTTATTTTTAGCTTTAGTCCCGTCTTAGATACAAATTTTAGTTCCACATCAAGCTATAGATTAAATACTAAGTATCTATATTATGCTTTAGTATTAAACCAATTCAGAAATCATATGCATCATCCCCTAGGGGATACAGCTGATACTTGATCTGATGTTTATGTTTCTTAATGACTAGGTGAGGGGTGGGGAGGGGATACGGTCACCCTGCTCCCACTCGCCTGCCTACCCTGGCGAAACCCATACTTATACATGTGATTGCAGCAATCACGGCAGATTTGCTGTCATTTATTAAAGAGTGCCGTTGTATATCACTGAAGATCTATCACCAAATTAAAATACAATCACCTCAAAAAACTGCGATGACCTTCCAAACCATAGTAGTACATAGCATTTTTTGATCATTTGTCTTCGACTTCTAAAATATAATCGACGAATGAGTATATCGTCAACGTACACGAAGGCAATCTAATACGCATTATTAAAGATAACTCAAAAACTACGTGTCGGATCTTGATATTTTTTTATGGGACCCAACGACAACCACAAGCTTTCGAATAAAAAAAGAATCATCAAAATCGGTTCACTCAGACCTGAGTTATGAGGTAACAAACACAAAAATAAACATACAGTCGAATTGAGAACCTCCTACTTTTTTTTAAGTCGGTTAAAAAGATAAAGAAAAACGATAATTCTGTGTAAGTTGTGACGTTTCTGAACCTACTGCAGGATAAAAGCACCATTCTTGACTACTAGATGACAAATGAGGGCAAAACCGAAATATTTTATTTAACTGCACTTCTACAATGTGGCAAAATTAAAAGAACGTTAAAATTATAATCAGCTAAGAAGTCCTTCAACAGGGCCAGCTAAACAAGTACATGGTTCTCAAGTCGCAACCTGTATTAAAAACATGAATATGTAAAAATCGTCCGTTTCACAAACACGTGCCATGCTGTAGCTTCTACCATGAATTTATGCATGTAAGTAGTCAATCCATATATTTTCGTGTTTATGAGCATAGCGGGGCCCGGACACGATGGCTCAGTGGGGCAGGGCGGGCAGGCGAGAGGGCAGTGTCCCTTCGATCGCGGGCGACGCTAATGCAGCACGCGCGCACACCGTATTAATTTGTCATACTGTCAACGATTTTGTTTGAGGCAGGCGGTGTATGTTTGGAGCGGAAGCGGTAAACATTTCTATGTTAGAAAATCAAAAAAGGGTTTGAACCTTTGCAGCGTTTTCCGTATTTACAGCTTTTGTGTTCAGATAATACCAATTAATACAATAATGATTTTTATTACTGTCGCCTTCACTATTATTTAAAATCCCTTAAATCCGCTAAATAAGTAAAATCCGTTTTGTGAGGAACTGTAGTTCCTACTCTATGTTCAATGCATGCCGTGGCAGCCTTTAATTAAGGCTACACTACATTTTGTAAAGATGTGAGCGTTTTAACATGTATGTTGGTGTAGCTTTGTTGGTTGTCCTTAAATAAATAAATAAATTTGATTTTCTTGATAATTAAATGAACTAGCTTTTGCCCGCGGCTTTTCTCGCGTTAAATTCGGGGTGACACAGTTTCCCTTTCCCTATTTACAGGCTACCTGTAGATGCTAAGTTTTCCCTTTTCTTCAATCTTTCTCCCTCATATCTCAATCTTTTTTTTAATAGCCTATGTCCGTCTTCAGGGTCCCAACTATCTCTGTACCAAAATTCATCAAAATTTGTTTTGCCATTTAGGCGTGAAGACGTCACAAAGAAACAAACTCACTTTCGCTTTTATAATATTAAATATTAGTAAGGATTTCATGCAGCTATAATCAGCTTGGCTAAGCAGACGAGAACCTCTTAGGTTGAACTATGAGATGCCATAAACAACAAGAAACACAGCCCTTTTTTCTCAATTTCTTGTAGAGCAAAATAGACACAAACGCACGCGCACTCCGCCCTCTCCTCTCACATGCACCGCTCTACCATTTCCCGTGCACACGTACCGCGGTACGGTAATGACCGGTAGAATGTCCACTCGATGACACCGGCTCCCAACATTGTGCCATAAATATATAATCACTATCAAATTATACCTATATATCTATATCTAGTAGCTACTGCAGTGATTTTATAGTGGAGGTACGCGGTATACCGAAACAATTATTGTGTGAGTACTTTTGTTTGGTTGTGTTTCTAATATTCTTACATGGTTTAACAATTAGCTTTCGGAGCTATGAAATATAATTTATATTCTGACAATTGATATTAAAGACTTTTTCTTGTTGCGGGTTGTTCGAAAGAGATACCGCGGTCCCGGAACGTAAAGGGCAATAGAAGGAACATGGGTGGGTTTTAGTCAGTACGTTAGTACAAGTCTGACACTCCCCCCTTGCTCCGTCCAGAGCGGGGGAAGTTATTTGATGATTTCCCACCCAAAAAAAACCTTTAACTTACTTTTAAATGGTATCTCGCAGGTTAAGTTTTGAGGTTGTTAGGTGC
Organism: Ochropleura leucogaster; assembly: GCA_958449745.1. Lineage (NCBI taxonomy): Eukaryota > Metazoa > Arthropoda > Insecta > Lepidoptera > Noctuidae > Ochropleura > Ochropleura leucogaster. Next base: position 17,080,948 of record OY288216.1, read on the forward strand.
ATAACCGGTCTATTTTGTGGGTGCTTTGTATTCACGGCCTCCAGCCAGAGGCAATATATACTTATGAAGTGAGAAAATGACGAATTCGCAAAAGTACCTAAGTCATAAATAGGGTCGGACTAAAGAATAAAATAAAATAGAATATAATTTATTTTTATAACGGACACAACAAGTTCCATAGAATCTTAGTTACTTAATAAATAACTTATTGTCTAGTGTTAGTACCAATTAACTTTTGCACAAGAAATTTTATAATTAGGAGCTACATCTCTCCGCTACAGTTCTCAGGATGCTGTTGCAACTATCTCTCACTTTCCTGAATTGCGAAGCACTTTTTTTTGCGAAAAACTTAGAATAAAGTTAGATAGTTTTCTAATACATACATGTGAACATGCCAAAACTCGCTGTGGAAAACTAGACTTAAACCTCATGCGATTTTGCTTAGAAAAACAAGTTTATAATTCTTTTTGGTCTAAGTTTAATAGCAGTAGTGGTAATTCTCTGAAGTATCATTGTAGTTGAGATTGTCCCGTAAATCAAGTCAGCCCATAAATTCTTTGAAATAGAGATGTCGTTACTGTACTACCAACTTTTGCATATCTACTTATAGAGCTATATCTCCTTCACAAAAGGTCTATATTTGTACGAATTAAATTGTTTCTACCTTTATAGGAATATTCGACCTACTTGATTGCTTATTTACTGGCGTTTCCTTACAAGTTAAGTACTTAGTTTGCATGGAAACATAAAACATGGCGTATTTGGACAATCTGTAGTGCCTTGAGTTACAATTAAGTTAGCATGTTTAAATTGTATCATTACAGTGGAATTGTTAGCTATACTTAGCCGTTTTACTGTAATTGATTAGGTACCTATTTCTTGCCCTAGATTGGTATTGTTAGTTATTAATTCGGATGAATTTTATCGGTCAGAACCAAGCCTTTTAAATTGTATTTCAACACTTTACAGGCACTTTGGAATGTCTTAAAAACAAAAAAAATGCTGCTACAGTCCCCGTCTCAAGACAAAATAACTTGCGAAAGTACTGTAGTTGCCCATTTCAAATCGTAGATCTCTATGGAGAAGATGGGCAAGAAACTCCATGGACATTCTTTGAAATCATAATACTTTTTTTACAAAATCATGGATACATCATTCATGTTGAGATTATTATATCTATAAGAGTCTATAAGGTAAAATTTGACATTTGATGTGTCGTTAGGTTCTTCATTTGATAGCAGAAAAGAAGTAACCGATTATCCCAAACTGCTAGTGCCTCGTTGGTCAAGTGATTGCAAACATGACTACTAAGTATGAGGTCTGTTTGATTCTCGGGTCGGGCAATGTTATTGGATTTTTCCATCAAGAATTTTTCAGTAGCAGCTACAGTCTGGACTTTTGCCCGGTTGATGGTAATAGGTCATCTATAGGTAATAGGTTCGCCATTCCTATTAAACGGGAATTATATATAACTGGTGGAATGTGTGTGTACTTTACTACTGAGGTATACCTCTGCTCAACCCTTCGAGGATTACAGACGTGATGGTATGTTAATAATTTCTTAAACAATCCGCGAATATAATGTCCTAAAAAATAAATAGAACGATCTAAAAACGCAAATAAGCAACAATCAAGGAACCGTCTCGGCTTCCATCTTGTTTTGTTAAATTGCGCGGAAACAACGAGCTTGTAATTTGTGTGTTGTGGACTCTTTGCTCGTTGTCCGCCGTTATTTATTATAAATACTGTCACAAAAGAGTCCACAATGATGATCCCTCATTACGCTATGATTTATGTGAATATAATGCCTCACTTTATTGTTGAATACGTGGAAGTGAAATGGGATCACAAACTGATTTATTATTGACCTTGTTTTGGAACGTTTTTTAAGGTTTACTGATTTTACTAATATGGAGTATAAGTCCTCCACAAACGACGTGTTTTATCGAACCCAGGTTTTTCAGGGACATGGACTGCCACTGTGTGCGTTGGTCACCCAGTGTGGAGTAACTTAATTGGAAAAATACAGACATTTTTCATCAAATAACATCCCTTCTTCGTGGCGGAGCGGAAAGGAGGCGGTACAGACAAATGCACATCCAGGTTCCTTAATTTACCCTTTGTGTTCCGGAATCCGGTATTTTTTTCGAACAACCCGCCTCCCCGGCAGGCAGTGACCCAGACAGGCCTTCCTGCTTTGCTGACATCTCTTTAAAGTGAGCGAAGGACACGAACTCGCCGTCGACACGGTCTGTCGTCACTTAGACGGACGGACAGTAACCCATTGCTCACCGTCCACAGATCCGCGTCTACAGCCGGGAGGTACCTCGCGGCAACCGACGCCGACGCCCAGAGCGTCTCTCGTGGCAGCTGGGTTGGTTTGAGGTTCTCTCCCTCAAACGTCCGGCCAACGCCTTCGCTAGCATAACTGCTTCGCAGTAAGAGAGTGGCCACTTACCGTTTCCTCTCGCTCCTTACTATGGGCTGAATCAAGGCCGGAAAACAGACCTTACCTACATCACCATATATTAGTCTAGCAAAACGGCTAGAAACATAACTTTATCCATACAAAACTACAAGCTTTATCCAAAAATACGACAAATGAGAACTAATTGCTGTCACCAACTTTCTCCACATCAAAAGTTCTAATTGCGAGGAGACCGTAAACATCGCAGTTTACGTCTTCCACGAGCAACGCCGTGGCATAAACATAGCAATTTACAAACCGCTGAGCGACGCTTATCAACTATTTGATCAACACAAGTTAGTGCGCGCGCTCACGAGACGTGTCCAACATGTTGTAATGAGCCACTCAATTAGTGCACTATTAAAATGCTAATTGATGATAAAGTGGGGGCTATGTTATGTAATTAATAAGAGGTTGTAAAAAGTAAAACGATTTTTGAACGCTTAGAACGCTTTTTTCACCCGGAAATATTTAAATTGGCGCAATAAAGATGTGATTTGATAAAAAAAATATCATAAACAAAAGTGTATAATTATGCAACTTTTAATATACGAAACACAACATTAAAATTAATTGACACATAAACGTATACTGAAAATATTCTTTCCAAACGAACTCCTACTAATAAAACTGTCAGCTTAAGTATTAAATCCGCCATTCGCGCTTGTAAATCAACTTCAAAGCTTCGACAAATTATAACTAATTCTTATCACGGCGTCAACTGAACCCAGTTTATGTCGGAAATGTTGAAAGGAAACCAACATGACTTCTGAAGCCCTTTGGGAACAAGCACCGTCTGTCAAACATTCTGACGTTTTCAAATCTATGTTGTATCAAACGAGTCTAATGGGAAGAATTTGTGAACACGCAGACATTGGATGTTCCTGATAGAGTATTATATTTGCAAAGCGGTTAAAGCTGCGACTTAGGGTATAGGGAAAGTTTATCTTGTTGTTGGCTGTCAAAGGCTAAGATGTACCTTTATTTAACTGAATCGACAATCATTAATTTAGATTTAAACGTCCAATGCTTAAGTTTATTTAAAACAAGAACTCACAATATGCCTTAAATGAAAACATATAAATCCTTTTGTCAAGTTGTATGTTGTACACATAAAATATTCCTATTATTTTGCCCCAAGAAGTGTAAGCGCTTAAACAACAAATCAACATTATAATTTAGTGCATTTATGTGGTACAGTGCGCCGGGGCACTTATAAGGATTTATTCGTAAGTTATGTGTGACACCTGTTGACAGTGATCGCGATATTAATTCGCGTCAGTACACGGGTTTATTTTAAGCCTATGTACAGGCTTCTTTTAATTTTTGTCTTGTTATTAAAAGATGTTGCGCATAATATTCATATTTCTTTTTTAAGACAGGTTGTTGACATTCTGCTAATCGCCATACAGAAAAAAGTACTGGTGTACTAATATTTTCTGCAGTCTCTCTGTTTGTTTTCTGTTGGTATTTAGATCAAGGAGGTTGCAATCAGACATTGTATTACAAAGATACCATTTTCATTTCAACCTCCTTGGTCTTTAACTAAATTGATGCCAGATAGTACTGGCAGTGCCTGGTCAAAAAATATTGGATGCCATTAAATAACTCTTCTTCTTATTATTTTTTTATAGCTTTTACACATTTCTTTGACATAATAGTGCCAGGATTATCGTTTTAGTTTTTAATAATACTTAAATGGACTTAAAATAGTTTTGCTAATTTATGAAGACTTTAAAATGTACATTAGTTAAAATAAGATTGTTTACTATCATGTACATTAAAATCATTACACATTAACTTGATCTTAAATTTCACTATCGGTTATAATTACAGCAATAAAAAGGCCCTTTAAACGTTTTGTTGTTTTTTTATTGCTGTTTATAGCGTTTTTAATCCGATTATAGACTTTTAATGATTTCAGTTAACAGCTCGCAGTTTTCCAATTATTTTTTTACTTACCAGTTTATTAAAAAATAATTTCCAATCATCATAGATAATAATTGCCTAAATTGGCTTCAAAAATATTTCCATCTTGAATCAAGGTATAAAAATCGCCCTCAATAAATCACAATAAACAAAAATGTGACCCCAAACGAGTCCACGTATCCCGAAAGTGTCAAATGACATCACATCGACAAAATGAAATCATAAAACGCGTTGTCAGGCAGGCGGGCAAGCGGGGAACAGATTTGTCGCGCGATACGCGGTCGACCGCCGCGCGCGATTAATTGTCGCGATAAGGCCCAACGCGCGGCAACTCGCACCGCGCGGCAAGCCTTCAAGTGTTTTTGTGGATTATTCACTTTTATGTCATATTCGTTTTGAATGTGTGACAGTGTGAAGTCGCGATAAAGTCTGACATACTTGATGTATGATATATATGTATGATGGTGTACAGTCATGCTTGCGCATAAGTAGGTAGCTACATACTTACTATGTATGTAGATACTTAGCTACTTTTAAGAGGTTTTTTTTTCGTGTGGTTAAATCCTAAATAACCTGGTGTCAAGGTTTTTATGCCACCCATGGGCCCCTGATTTTGCCTTAACGGTCCACTATCTAATCAGAAATTTGTGTTCGCTTGTCCGCCCGTGCATACACTATATATATTTATAATTACTTAACCTAAAATTAATAAAAATACAAAGGCGAAAATATAGCAGCCACAATCTGGTACCGAGAAATAAGAGAGACAGAGAAATAGGTAAGTACCTTTTTTATCTCATACTGTATTGCTAAAAGGTATTTTACAAACACGTCAGCATAATCAATGAAAAATGACATGAAGTACTTTAAAATGTTGTTACTTACATAGCATTTTGAATTCCTACTATTATGAAAATGGACTAATGCAAAGGTTTTCTACAAGGCCCTTAGATATAGTTTGCCAGGAGTAGGTAACATTTAGTGCCTGTGACTGTACTTCGCGCTGTATTCAGGAATAACATTGATACTTGTCGTGTATGAAATAAAAGGACAGTGACGTGGAAGAATTGTGTTTATCTTTTTTGTAAATGAGTTTCATTTAAGTTGATGAGTTCGTTCCGTGTTGCTTTTACGGATGAAGCGTACAGTGTGCAAAAAAGTATTTTCTTGTATTTCCACCAATTCTCAGTTATTCATCACTCATACAGTTTCGAATTTCGATTTAGAACTGACAGATTTGAAACTCAAATAAGTATTCTTAAATTAAACATCTGATTGACTATCGTTCTAAATTCGAGCTCAAGCTCAACCATCTTGTAAAAAGCAAATCAAGGATACCTACTACTACCGCCGTGCCCTCGTAGAGGCGATCGGCGGCGGCGATCTCTCGCGTCCGGCCCTGGTTCAGGCCATGGTCCGGAGCGAGAGGGAATGGGAAGCGGTCACCACCTTCTGCGAAGCAGTAATGTTAGCGAAGGAGGTGGCCGGGCGTTTGAGGGAAAGAACATCTGCCCAACCCAGCCGCCGCGGGAGACGCCCATGGCGCCGGGCGCCGCGAGACGACTTCCGGCCACCGTAGATGCGGGCCTGTGGGCGGTGAGCAATGGGTAGTTCACCGTCCGTCCGTCGATTGACGACAGGCCGTGTCGACGGCGCGTTCGTGTTTCACGCGCGCCTCAAAGAGAGTCAGCAAAGCAGAGGGGCTTGCCAGAGCCTCTGCCTGCCGGGGTTGCGGGTTGTTCGAAAGAGATACCGCGGCCTCGGAACGTAAAGGGCAATAGAAGAAACATGGGTGGGTTTTAGTCAGTACAAGTCTGACATGCCCCCCCGCTCCACCCAGAGCGGGGGAAGTCATTGGATGATTTCCCACCCGAAAAAAAAAAAAAAAAAAAAAAGGATACCTACTAGATCCAATCTCAGCCAGACACGACAAGTTATGTTACATTGAAATCCCTGGCTAGGGCTAGCCCACTAACGTTTTACATAATGCTATTCCCAGATCGACAATCGGTAGTTTATCTCCTACATTCCTCAACTACCTGGTACGAGCTCAATTTACATCAATAAATTACTAAAGAAAGTCTATAAAACATGTCCTGTCCACGAGCTAACAACACACAGACAAACAGACACTAATATATAATGCTTTGATCAAATCGCACCAGTCGACACATCAAAGGCGAACTATTTATAAATTATCGATTGATCGATTCCGCGATCGAACGGAACTTTCGATTCGATTCTGGTTATTACAAAAAAATACGAAATGTTATTGTAACTTTGTTCGAAGGTTATTTGAAACAATAAATATGGAAATTCAAATACTGATCCCGATAGCAATTTAGCATTATTTTTAGAATCCGTTCACCGAATCTGAGTTTTCAATCACGCACATAAAAAGCTTCATAAATAAGGTTTAAAGAGTTCACGGAAATTTATCAAAGTGAAAAATTGTTATTTAATACAGCTGGTTTTTGCTCGGGGTGCATCCTTTCCACGACCCGCGGCCCGCGGCCCGCGTGCACAACATCAATCACCCGATGAAAAAAAATCTTTTTAAAAAATAAACAAAAAGGGCGCGAATCCGACTCGTCTCGCTTTTTAAAATGCGAAGGCACTGGTAATGAAGTATTTTATGCCGGTTAACGAATGTTTAATGCTCATGCATGGCATACTTTATTTTTGTTATTCGATATCTCGAATAAAATCGACTAATTGACTGAAAATCTGATGCATGTGTGTCACTTTTTTAAGCAATGTGTCACGGTGAGGATTTATAATGTGTTTTCCGTTATTTAAAAGCTTTGCAGTTTGTGAGGAAAAGTTGAAGGTAAATATTTTAACGTTTTAGTATTCCGTGCGAGTAGCCAGTGTCAACCATAAAGAATAGACTAGCACGTTAGTGATGCAGCTTCTTCATGTGGTCTGCATAAAATATGAAGCAACACTCAACTGCACTAAATAATATTGAATAAGTATCATAAAGATTCCAAGGTGTTTGATTCAGACCGACAAAGCATGCCTTAAAAAATCTAAATACCGCAACATTCACTCAATGGCATGAAATAAAAACTTTTTCAAAGATTTAGTTTCGATTCAGTTTCGCAAACAGTTTAGTTTGTGGAAAATCTAAATACGTAAGCATCTAGGTACTTTACTGCTTAAGTAAATCTTTCTGTTTTAGCTAAATATACCTACTTGCCTAATGTCAAGATCCCAGTCTGTAGCTTCTCAGCAAATACTTGTAAATGCAAATTCTGAAGACTGTTTACATAGATGTTGCAAGCTAACCTAACTTTCGACTTAAGTAAAGTACTTATAACACGTATCCACTCGGCTGAATTAGGTAAATGACTAAATCAGACAAGATTTTCTTAGTGGCTCCTTTAAGCAAAATTAAGTAACTGTCGAAACAGTCAGTACCTATAATTTCAGGATCTGTCATATTTAAACAATAAATTTGTCAACTTTAGACATAAAGACGTACGCAATAAGAAACTTAGTATATGAAAGAGAAGTTATCAAAGGTTACGCAGCTATTATCGAAATGAAAATTAAATAACATACTTAATTAGCAAGCTTTTCTGTCTGTTATGCAGGGCCAAGGTGGACGAAAATTCAAATATCAACCGTTCCATACATTCGTACGTATATTTATTTCTTTTTTGTAGAGCCGAAACAGCTGGTTCTTTTTTTAAATTACTGACTACATACTTATTATAAATGTGAATACGAATACGTGGAAGGCACTTTTGAAATGGCAGTCGCAAGTAGGTACGTAGCTACGTAGTTATTTTGAACGATAACGATGGTGTTTGCTTTGTGTTCGGTATATCATAAGTTTATGTATTTTCACTTAAATATTAAAATTACTGTCTACGAAATTCATAAAAAATAATTAAGCTTTTAAAAATAAATTCTCATCAACAATCCACATTCCATCAATAAACTTTTTCATTAAATTCCGATACTACGTGCCGCCGATGGTTGTTTTTGGGGACAAAATTAACCAAACCGCTCTGTGGTTACATTTAGCCCCATGTTTACACTTCCCGCTTTATGGGGTGTTAATGACACGTCGCACGCATGCGCACAACGCTATAATTTATAAAGTGAAAATTAGAGGAGAACATCGTGGTTTTGTGACTTATAAATTAGGAGTTTTTGTTCTACGTTGGGGGCATTAGAAAGTTATGTAAATATGTACCAGTAGGTACCCAGTAGGGACGCGTGTCTGTTAGAAATAAAAAATTATCCAACAACTGTGAAATAATTTGTTTGTGTAAATTTAGTGCTGTTTTTTATACCTATATTTATTCCATGTTTTGATCAAACTCACAAGCATGTTATAAAATCCTGCAAAGAGTAATTAAAAACTCCTTCAGTTGAATGTGTACCTTTTTATAACTGGCACATTTTGTAAAAAAAAAAACTTGTAGATGCCTTGTAATATATTTTTCTTTTTTCATTCTTTTATTTAAAATAATGTTATTTAAAGGGTTCTTGGTAAATTACGGCCAGTATTTCAATGTTACGAACTACATTATAAAAAGGTCCTTTCGTTTAACAAGTTCGTTTTCACAATAAAAAAAAACAAAGACTAATGAAAATTCTTACTGACTGTTAAAATAACTACGTACTTCGTTACCCAATAAATAGTTGAGGCATACCACAGTACAATTACATCGTAGCACAGTGTGTGGCAACACTGAGGACTGGCCGGTGACAGATTTACTGACATCCAGTGCACGGCGACGCGGGTGCAGCTATTCCACTGACTAAGTTCCCAAGGGAAAGATTTGGTAGTTCGATTTAATTTTGTATGTAAAATAATATGACGAGACAATAAGACTTCATGGATGATAAAGATAGTAAATCTTCGAAATATCCTTACTTAATATTATAAAAGCGAAAGTGAGTGAGTTTGTTTGTTACATATTCACGCCTAAATGGTCAAATAAAAGAGAAAGGTATTATTTTTGGATCATCACTCGGGTTAAAGGGACAGACTTTGTCCGCGGGGCATAATTACTTTGGACTTACGCTAAAGCCCAAAGTAACTATGCCCCACGGACAAAGTCGCGGGCGGAAGCTAGTATATTATACACATATCTTTCACAGTATCATTGATATTTTTAACACACTGATAAATAAACTATACTGGATAAGCAGAAGTCGTGGCTAAATAATAAAAATCGCTCGAGACGATTTTTAGGTTAGTGCTCCCTTGACTAGGTTTGTCTGTGAGTTTTCTCCGTGCCTTGAAAAGCACATTACGCTGTTGGTTCCGGCTGCCATTTGTAGATCTTTGACAGCCGTTTCAGATAGTCAATGTCCCGAAAGTCTGACCACCAGTCTTACCAAGAGGTACCGTTTTACGTATTCAGCTGCATCCGGTTAGACTGCAAGCCAACTTCAAAATAGTTAGGAAAAAGGATAAGCAAATAATGATTATAAATAAAGTAAAGTAGTAGTAGTAGTAGGCGGAATTTAAAAACGTTAAAACTGATCGTTGTTAAAAACTTAAGAAGACACCAAAGACAAATACTGTGGCACAAGAGTTATTTTTAACTTAAAAGGATCGACGAACCGGCAAATCTCCTAAACATTGAAATCCTCACAAACATTGTCAAAAAAAATAAGTATGTGCGTTCCCAACTTGCCCTGGCAATGTCTGGCTATCGCCTCTAACCGGACATCCTCCTTTGAACAACCCGGGTAGGTAATCATTGACTTTCGACCACCCCTTTAAGTACGTGTGCTATCTTCGTTACCCTTCTGACTGGTAATCACAAAAAGAGCCCACAATTTCCTATAAGCCTCCGTAATATTCAATAACTCAAAATTGAATACCATTGCGTAAGTCACAAAATAGGAAATGTGCAGAAGTTCGAAAACGTTCAATAATTAATGACGAAAGGCTGAACAGGACAGAACACTTGACAGTTTACTAAAAGTATTTGGATAATCTGTTTTTTTTTTAAATCAACTGATGCTGCATGCAAAAAATATCTTTCTCTCCCCTTTTCTTCCCTCTTTCTCTCCCTTTTCTCAATTTTTTAACCTATGTCCGTCCGTCTTCAGGGTCCCAACTATCTCTGTACAAAAATTCATCACAATCGGTTTGGCCATTTATTCGTAAAGACGTTACAAACAAACATACAAACCAAAAAACTCACTTTCGATTTTACAATATTAGTCAGGATTAGCCTGTTCCCAACTGTATTGGGCTCAACTTCCAGCCTAACTGGATGTAGCTAAATAACAATACAAATACCAATATTTTTCAACAAACCCTTCTACAGAACAAAATCAAAGGATAAAAGTAAACCTTCTGATCTTTACGCTGTGCTGCACAAATCAGAATTTGGTCCATACCCTTTTCGGTAGTTTGCCCATTTTATGGCGGTGTCCCACAGGCCTATGTGTTTATTTATTTGGTGGCGGGGCCTTATCTGCTGGTGTTATAGTCGTAAATACACTTGTGACAGGCGACGTGGGGGCATTATGTAGTTGTGTTAGCTGTGAGACCGAGGTTTTATTATAATATACGCGCTTTCACCTGTCTTGACATATTGTGTAAAGAAGAATGTCTCACACCCTAGTACAGGTTCATTTCGTCGCGTGTCTGTGAACGGTGAGCAATGGGTAGCTCACCGTCCGTCCGTCTGGTGATGACATGACATATTGACGATGCGGTGTTGTTCCACGCGTGCCTCAAAGAGATGTCAGCAAAGCAGAGAAGCCTGTCAGGGCCACCGCTTACCGGGGTTGTGGGTTGTTCGAAAGAGATACTGCGGCCCCGGAACATAAAGGGCAATAGAAGGAACATGGGTGGGTTTTAGTCAGTACAAGTCTGACACACCCCCATGCTCCGCATAAAGTCGAAGTTATTTGATGATTTCCCATCCCCCAAAAAAAGCTACCTTACCTATAATATACATCACGGTACAACACTAAGATTCAGCGCTGCATATAAAATAAATAAAAAAGAAAGAAAACTTATTTATTTGCCACTTGCGACATGTACTTTTTTTTATTTTTTTTTCGGGTGGGAAATCATCCAATGACTTCCCCCGCTCTGGGTGGAGCGGGGGGGCATGTCAGACTTGTACTGACTAAAACCCACCCATGTTTCTTCTATTGCCCTTTACGTTCCGAGGCCGCGGTATCTCTTTCGAACAACCCGCAACCCCGGCAGACAGAGGCTCTGGCAAGCCCCTCTGCTTTGCTGACTCTCTTTGAGGCGCGCGTGAAACACGAACACGCCGTCGACACGGCCTGTCGTCAATAGACGGACGGACGGTGAACTACCCATTGCTCACCGCCCACAGGCCCGCATCTACGGTGGCCGGAAGTCGTCTCGCGGCGCCCGGCGCCATGGGCGTCTCCCGCGGCGGCTGGGTTGGGCAGATGTTCTCTCCCTCAAACGCCCGGCCACCTCCTTCGCTAGCATTACTGCTTCGCAGAAGGTGGTGACCGCTTCCCATTCCCTCTCGCTCCGGACCATGGCCTGAACCAGGGCCGGACGCGAGAGATCGCCGCCGCCGATCGCCTCTACGAGGGCACGGCGGTGCTCCGCCCAAGCCGGGCAGATCGCCACTGTGTGCTCCACCGTGTCCTCCGGGCGATCGTCACAATGGTGACACCCGGGCGCTTCCTCCCGCCCGATGATGTGCAGGAACCTCCCGAAACTTCCGTGTCCGGTGAGGACCTGCGTCAGGCGGTAGGTGAGGACGCCATGACGCCTCTCCAGCCACTCCTCAAAGAGGGGACTTACCGCCACTATTGTAGCGTGCCCTGCACGGGGTTGCGACAGTCGCTCTCTCCATGCCACCATGAGATCGCACCGGAGGTCTGCCCGCCGAGCGGCAACTTGCCGCGGCAGTGGGTTTTCCCCCCGGTGTAGTGCTTCTGCGCGCCACTCAAACAGGCGCGCGAGGACTATCGCCTCCAGATCCCACGGTGGCAGTCCGGCAAGGAGGCTTGCTGCCTCGCCAGAGATCGTGCGGTAGCCCCGGACAAGCCGTATGGCCACCACCCTTTGGGGCGCGTTCAGATAGTGGGCGGCGCGCCGCCCTAAAGAACGCGCCCATACTGGGGCCCCGTAAAGGGCCATGGACCGCACGACTCCGGCATAGAGCCTACGGCAGGAGGCGTTTGGCCCCTTGAGGTTGGGCAGGAGCCGCTTGAAAGCAGCCCCCGTCCGCTCGAGCTTGGGAGCCAAACGTCGGAAGTGTTCGACGAAGTTCCACCGGCTGTCGAGGACGATTCCCAGGTACTTCATCGTCGACCCGACGCCGATGCGAACCTCTCCTACCGTCAACTGGGATCCCGACGGTGGCGTGTTTCCGCGGCCATGAAAAACCATGGCCTCGGATTTGTGCAAGGCCACCTCGAGACCCAGTAGCCGGATCCTCTCCGCGACTATCGCAACCCCGCGTGTCACATTGTCGGCCGCCGCCTGGTGCGACCCCCCCTGAGCCAGGACGAGCGTGTCGTCAGCGTAACAAACTACACTGACGCCGCTGGGGAGGTCGGCGCGCAGCACCCAGTCGTAACCGATGTCCCACAGGAGCGGCCCCAAGACCGATCCCTGTGGGACACCGCACGACATCTCTCGCCGGTTCCACTCTCCAGAGCGACCGGGGTATATGACGGCCCTGTCCGTCAGATATGCCCCGACCACACGACGAAGATAGGTCGGCATCCGGTGGTATTGGAGTGCCTCCCTGATGCAGCCCCAGGGCATGGTGTTAAACGCGTTAGCGATGTCGAGAGACACCGCCACGACAACCCCACCCCTGGACACTGCAGCCCCCGTCGTAAGGGCTCTCACGCGCATGATGGCGTCCACCGTCGAGCGCCCCTTGCGGAAACCATACTGGTGATCCGCAAGATCCGGCCCCGTCCCCACAAGGTGCCCGACGAGGCGGTTTGCAATTACTCTTTCAAAGAGCTTGCCCACCTCGTCGAGCAGCACAATGGGCCGGAATGCGGACGGAGAGTCCGCAGGGCGCCCCGGCTTCTGAATGAGGACCAGCTTCCCCGTCTTCCAACGAAGTGGGAACTGGCCTCTCTCCAAGCATGCGCTTAGGAGCCCTAGTAGTCGGGGCCCGAGAGCCTCCAGGGCCAGGACCCAGGCTTTGCCATGCAAGCCATCGGGTCCCGGGGCGGTGTTTTTGGCTTTCAGCCTGCCCACCGCCGCTCTCAAATCCACCCCAGTCACCTCCGGAACGTCGTCGTCGTCGTTGTCCTCGTGGTCCGCTTGTGGCACCGCAGGCGGCGGAGCCATGGGCGGAGGAGCATGCTCCCCTCGCGAAGGGAACAGAGCGCTCACCACATCCTCAACTAGTTGGGGCCGGAGACTCTGCGTCAGCGGGGGGGCCCTGGTGCGGAGTTTATCCCGCACCATCTTGTATGGGCGCCCCCACGGATCCCCGTCCAGAGACTCCAGCATCTCCTCGCGGGCCAGATCCTTGGCCCGCAAGACACCTTCTAGGAGGGCGGTCTTCGCCGCTCTGTACCCCTCATACAGCTCCGCCTCGATGGCTGCCGCATCTGGTGTTCTGATGTGGAGCCTGCGGTGCCTGGCGTACCGGTGTCGCGCAGCGACGCATGCCTCTCGCAGTGCCGTCAGCTCGCGCGACCACCAGTACACCTGACGCCGGGCGCTTCCAGGCCGGACTCGGGGCATTGCCACGTCACTGATCTCAGACATGGCCTCCTGGAACCAGTCCGCCTCGTGGTTAGTGTCGGCAGGCCTGTCCGGTGATGACACCCAGGCCTGCACGATCGAGGCTTCCAGGAGGAGCTCCCGGTCCAGCTGTTTCAGCGCCCAACGCGGACCACTCGGGGCCTGTAGGACCGGCGCGCTGGAGGTCTGGGTGGAGACGTCGAGCCGGATATACCGGTGATCGGAGTAGGTCTCCACCTCCTCCATGACGCGCCAGTCGACGACACGCGGCGACAGAGCGGGGCTAGCGAACGAAATGTCCACGACAGACTCGCCCCGCATCCGCACACACGTGGGGACAGAACCCCGATTTAGGACGACTAGGCCTGTCTCCAGTGCCCAGTCCTCCACCATCCTTCCCCGCACATCCGTGCAGCGAGAACCCCAAGCCAAGTTCTTGGCGTTGAAGTCCCCGAGCACTAGCACGGGGAGGGAGGGGTTACCGACGACGACGGTCAACTCCCTCAGGGAATTGTGGAACTCGGCGAGAGTTCGGCTCGGGGAGAAGTAGACGCCCGCTACGACTATATCCCCGAACCGTGCCGCGACGCACCCCTGACCCTTCCTGACACCCTCGAAGGACGGGGTACCGGCGGCGGCCGACGAGATGATGGTCACTGAGCCGCTCAGGTCCTCAACCCAGTCGTCCCTGGGGAGGACAAAGTACGGCTCAGCGACCACGGCGATATGAATCGACCACTGCGCCATGCTCTGGAGCAGGAGATCCTGAGCGCAGGCGCAGTGGTTGATATTCGCCTGGAGGAGGCGTAATGGGGCCGTTATTGGCACTCCATTACAGCCCCCTCCTGGGCCCCCTCTGATGGCCCGGCTGCCGCCGCTGTGGCGTCAGCGGCGGCAGTGATAGCGGCGGCAGCAGCGGCGACGGCTGTGGCGGCGGCGTTGGTGGTGGTGGTCGCGGAGGACTTTCCCTTGCCCCTGGTTTTGGCGGGTGGTGCGCAGGCTTTGCCACCCGCCCGGTGATCGGCCGGCTTGGCCGCCGTCGCACATGCGTCGCAGTGCGGAGCGGCGTCGCAAGTCGCGGCCTTGTGACCGGGCTGACCGCAGCGGAAGCACAGTCGGCTGCGGTCCACCTCCGAGCACTTGACTGCCACGTGGTGACCCACGTGACAGCGGAAGCACCTCAGAGGTCTAGGCTCCAGCAGTTTGACCTGCGCAGATACCCAGCCCACCAGGAGCCTTCGGCCCTCCACGATCGCTTTGGCCGCCGCCACGGGGCAGCTTACCGTCATGGTTCGCATACCCTCGAAGTCAGGACGTACGGTGCCCACTGCCTTCACTTGGTCAGCAGGGCACCCACCAGTCCTGACGACGGCGGCCACCACCTCCTCCTCTACCACGGAGTCGTCCAGGCCCGATATGCGCAGGCTTGCGCATTTGACAGGCCTGGACACTCGGGCCTCGTCCGCATTTATGGACGCTCTGAGCTTTTCAGCTAGGGCGTCAGCGGACGGACCACTGGCTGCACCGGGAATCTCCAGCATTCGAGCCCCCGTTGCGGTGACTCTAAGCCGGAGGCCCCCGGTGATCCCGAGTTCCACCAAATTGACCGCCGCCTTAGCTTTGGCAAGCACATCGCGGTAGGTCACGCCCCTTTTCTCCGCGTCCGGCTGTAGTGTGACCACCACAGCCGCGGTCTTTGGGGCGCGAAGCCTAGCCGCGGCGTTTCGCCGCTGCTTTTGCGCCTTCTTGTTGGCAGCCTTGGCCGCCTTGTGCCTCCTCTTTTTTCGCCCGACCACTTCCCATCCGGCTTCGGCCGTCTGGGATTCAGGTGGGGGGGGCGATGGTGGTAGGCGCTGGTGCCTTCGCCGCCTTGCCTCTCCGTCCCGCTTTCTTAGCCGGCGCCTGCTGCGCCGGAACCGGACTCGCCAAGGCCGGCGCCGGTCTCACTGGGACCGACGCGGGCCTCAACGGAGCCGGCTTTGCAGGGACCGACGCAGGCTTCAACGGAGCCGGCTTTGCAGGGGCCGACGCGGGTTTTGCCGGAGCCGGCTTTGCAGGGGCCGCTGAGTTCGTGCCACTGGGCTGACCTGATGGCCTCGTTCCAGCGGCAACGGCCGAGTATGAAGCCGACCCTGGACCCCTTCTTGCCGTCCCCGAGCCCCCTTTTGCCGACCCCGTGGCCCCGCCTGATGTGCCTGGACCCTTGCTTGCCGCCAAGGGCGGGCGCAGAACAATGCCCTCCAGCACGGAGAACCGCGCCTGGAAGGCAGCCATCTCCTGCCGAACCAGGTTGAGAATACGATCCTCAACCGGAACGGCATGGCTTGCCGTCTGCTGCCCGCCCTCGGGTGCTTCGGGGGACCTCCTCTCCCGGAGACCGGCCAGGTCCGCCTGGAGCCTCCGGTTCTCCTCTAGGAGGAGTTCCGTGGCGGCCGTCAGGCGGGCCACCTCCGCTCGTAGTTCGGCCACCTCGCCAGACGCAGGAGGGGGCGCGAAGCTTGCCTCTGCAGCCGCTATTATAGTGGCCGCAGCCGTACCCACGGCTTTGAATTTCGTGGCCTTCTTCATTTTCAGGGCCACGTCCCTGACCGCGGCCTCAACGGCCTCCGCAAATCTGGCCTTACGCTCCTGGTTGGAGCCGCCAACTGCACTTACATCCCCACTCGGGGTAACCACCTCCGGGTCAGTGTCGCTGGGCTCGGTATCGCGACATGTACTTACACGTGTTTAAAGTTACCTAAGTTTCTTGATTAAAATACTATCTGCATTAACATACTCTTACATAATAACAAACAATATTATTAAGATTTCATCAAATACAGTTATCTTTCCAAATTCTAAAAGTGTAAACGAAAATATGAAACAAAAACATTCGCGGCACGCAACTGGAATGACACCTGTCAAATGTGACAGGTTACAGGTTAAGAACAACCAACAAGTGATGAGCGAGAGCGGTTGAAGTGTACCTCATTGTTTTATCCTAACTTAAATTCTTTACTTAGTTTAAAATATACTATGACTTTCAATTAATTATACAATATCCGAATCACCAACAAGATGTAATAGAAAATCCGATAAAATATTCTTGTGAATTCCTTCTGTATATTCTTGCTAATACGTCACAAGAATAGATTATAGTTTGAGAGCCAGGGAGCATATGTGTAAGTCACTATTTCAGTATTTATAGTTTTTATAATTGTTTCTGTATTAGTATTTATAAATATGTCTGTAAAAATATTATAACTGTTCTAATAAAAAAATATTTTATGTTATTTTTCAAGAGCTACGAAGTTAGGTACTATCAACGATATTTTTCGTTCGTTCAACTTTCCTGTAAATGTAATAAGTAAGTAAGGAATATTTAACTTATCCAGCTTATTCTGTATGCAAAGACAAAACAATGAAGTAATTTCCCTAAGGGCCATATTTTCACACTGAGCAATATAAGTACTTTCGCATTCCTTACACGCTTACAAAATGAAACAAGTTCTACAATATTAATTTTTGTATCATGTTTGTTTCGATGTAGTCCTTGTATAATCTGTTTAGAACACTAGGTAAGTTTTTGAGACTATATTTTTATTTCTTCGAGTGTCGAAAGCAATTTAAATTGGGTTGACCCAGAATTTAGTTCAGAATTTGGTACCTTTTTGCAGGTGGGAAATCATCAAATAACTTGGGGGGAGTGTCAAACTTATACTGACTAAAACCCATCCATATTCCTTCTCTTGCTCTTTACGCTTCGGGGCCGCGGTATCTCTTTCGAACAATCCGCAACCTCGGCAGTTGACCTGAACCTTGAGATGTCATCAGTTCCTGTAAAGTGTAGGACGACAGAAAGAACTGAACATGGTTTTAAGAACACCTTCGTTTATGAAATTCTAAGGTCACTTATGAATTGTCAATGTTCAGTGTGTGTTGTATAAGTTGTTTTCTGTGTCCACTTCTTTACTAGAATATATTTACTATCCTCCTATAAGTTAACCCCCTCGCTGCGAATGTTCCCAGCTTCTCATGTTCCCTGCCCGCCCGAGCCTGCCCGAATGACCACACAGCGCCGACACTCGTCAGCCGAGCATATCTACCTCACAAAAACTTGACACTCCGCCATTTGGGACAGTCTTTATGTCTGTGCCGAAAAACTGCGGAAAATTGTTAAGGATTTTAGATCGCTGTTTTTTTAGGAAACGGGTTGTTTGGAATTAGGGTATTTTGATACTAGTGGGCAATTTTTGTCATTGCAGCCGAGGTGGAATTGACATCTGAGCCGAAGCTGTGAGTGTTTTAAACTTGAGAACTGCAGTGATCAATGCTTATGTGTATTTAGTACACTGGAATACGAAGCCGGCTCAGTCACTCTTGCGCCCTCGAACGCTACGTTAACTTAACAAGGTATTACCATGTTGAGTTAACATTTTATGTAATCTGCAAAAGATCTTTAAATTACGTTAAATGAGCTAAGTCTCTGCTCATCCATCATAAACTGGCAGATGAACTCGTCTCCGAGTTCCGACACGTTAACATTTACGTTTGACTCTAATAACATTCAAGATCGGATCATGCCATCAATCAACTGTTCGTAAAAAAATTACATCTCATTTTCAAATGCACACACAGACGTACAGTCAGCAAAAGAAATAAGTTACCAGTCTCGTCTGATACTGTTGAAATTTTCTTTTCAAAAGTTCATTAAATAAATCGAAATTGAACTATCTGACTAGCCTGGTTAGTTTCCTCTTTTACTGATTGTACTTATATTCATGTTAGAGCAAATAAACTCTGCCTCGTATTGCGTTACCACCCTAAAAGGTTGTAAGTCACTGCATTGAATGGCATGAAACGACAATCGAATTTTTTTTTCTAGACTCATTCTTCTCGCTAGCGTGTCGACAATAGCGTCTGAGGTCCGACCATAGAGCCTATGAGGGAGACGGTTTGAACCTCAGCAATTTTTCTACCATATGTTTGATCAAAATCACTTGCATATGCGGCTATTGGACCAAACCCTGACAGTTAATAAATATAGGTACAGATATCTGTCAGTACTCGATGACCGTAGCCGGCCTGTGTTGATTTTACCGCACTGGGATCTTTGTTAAAATTGTTACAGCAATTATGAAGTCGACTCACTTGGGTACAGTTATTCGATTCATACATAATTCGCGAATGGGAACTCTCGAATGTCATTCTGAATCAAGTTCTGTAACCCTCAATTAACTGCAGATGAAATTACAATCGGGTCTAAAGGACCCTTGGATGGCGGCTCGATTGTGGCTCGATTGTTTGGTCCAAAACAATGGGTTATTAGAGTTTTTGCCAATACTGTAATGACGAGTTGGCAAGATGGTCATTGCGACCGACCGACCGGAAAGTACGGTCGGCAAATCAGCGTGTTTTACCTGGAAGGTAACCAAATTAGTTTATAACAAGCTTAACTCTTTTTGTTTTCGTAATTATATATTTGGTGTTTTTATTTTATGTTTCCTGTTAGTTTTATTCGGTAACAAAGCCAAATAATTATGTAATTTAGCTATTTCAGTTAAGGTAAAAAAATATTGAGAAGGTGGAAGTTCAGCACATATGTTCCAAAGGTCCTCCTTTTTCCGGTTCTTATTGCCTCTGATAGTATCCTTACTATCAGAGGCAATAAGAACCGGAACTTAAAAAAATAAAACAACTGAACAAAACTCTATCTTCACACTTTTTGCTTATTCTTTCAACATAGTTATGGTACTTTGGCCGTCGTGAGTCAAGACAAATTTGTAGTTTAGCAAGACTCAGTGATCATGCTGGGCGGAAAACTTACCTAGATAAAAACCTTACAGAGGCACAACTTTCTTAACTCCTCTTTCAAACACAATTTTCCATTTCATAAAAAAAATTCGTTACACACATTACGTATTTCTCCTGTGTCGTGGTTGCGTTTACAAACATTTAAATTCATATACACAAATAGCCAGACCCGGAACAACTATCTGTAGGCCATACAAATATTTGTTCCGTGCGGGAATTGAACTGGCGACACGCAGCGCAGTAGTCGATCATTCACCCAAAAAATTCTTCAATCTTTATTTGCTATCGGTACAGGCGCGGCCACAGTCATTACACGCAACAGGAATCTCTACAGTTTACTCGCAGCCGCAGTCTACAAGCCAGTCGGCCACAGACTACAGTTATTACGTCAGTAATGTGCAACGATGTACCCGCTGAAGTCATGGGACCTTTTTTAGTCTGTGACAAGCGAAATTTTAAATGGCGGCGACGTTAAATGCATTGACAACGAAAGTGCTGCTGAAGATTTTTATATAGGGTGAATTTAAACAAAACAGCACGCCTATTCTAAACTACCTGTCAGTGTCTTACCATTTTAAATTTTTATAATATTGACATTTTTTTTTCAGATTTGTGATTTTTCGTTGGTGTATTTTGTCCTTAGGTTCATTCTTTTTGAGCGATCCCAGAACACAAAGAGCAAAAGAAGGAAAATGGAGGCTGGGTTTTTAGTCAGGTAAAGTCTGACACTCCCTTCCGCTCCGCTCACAGCGGGAGAAGTTATTTGATGGTTTCCCATAAAAAAAAAATACTTATTCAGGTTTTTAGACATCATCAAATGTAACCGTAACTTAGGTAGGAAAACATCTGCGCTTTAATTAAGTTAACTTCAAAGTTAATCGTAACTAGTTAAATGGGATATCTAATATTATGAACTAACAACACAGTTCTCCTTTCCTGATTTACAGGTACCTGCTACCTGTAGTTTTTGCCCTTGTGCCATATTTATTGTAATAGCAATACTAAGTTTTCCTTTTTCTAAACTTTTCTTCCCTCTTTCTCCCACATATCTCAATCTAGCCTGTGTCCGTCTCCAGGTTCCCAACTATCTCTGTACCATAATCGGTTTAGCCAATTAGGCGTGAAGACGTAACTAACAAACAAACTCACTTTCGCTTTTATAGTATTAGTAGGTAAGGATAATATAATGTTTTAACATGTTAGTTTAGAACCATTTTATCAATAAGATTAATTAATATATCCAATCATTTCGTGATTCATGGAATTGCAATTACCTACCTGTAGGAAACCAACAAACAAATTAATTTTCAATGATTCAGAAAATTACTAAAACCAATGATTGAGTGATGATTGTTACAAAACATCATTATTTTAACCGGAAGTCAATACTTAGGTACCTATACAAACAGTAGGTAGGTTAATAACTGTTACCTATATGTATTTTACCGTAACTTGTGTTTTATTGCCTGCTTCGTTGGTCTAGTAGTCTGCTGAGTAAGATCTTAGGTTCGATTTCCTGGTGGGTCAAAAGTTATTGCTTTTTTTCATCAGCAAAATCTCAGTAATACGCAAGGAGTCTGGATTTGCACCCAATTGATGGCAATAGGTTCGCCCCCTATTACATGGGACTTATAAATTACCAGCGTAGTGTTTGGATGTACTATTATGTAGGCTCCTGTAACACAAGTCTCACTTAGCTCAGGAGTCCATACTCCTGACCTAAGTGAGACCTGTGTAAATATGACATGAAACATATACATTTCCATAAATGTATGTGTTTTTCTTGTCATATTTATTATTAGGTACACTTCTGCTTACCCCTTCGGGGATTACAAGCTTTATGTTGTATTATTAGTAATTGTTGTTAATACCAGTAACAACAACATTCCAGATACCTGAAAGTTTAACCACTGTCTGTCTGTCTGTACTGTTTGGTCTTTTTTGGTTCGGATGGGAAATCTAAAATGTTTAAAAACCAACCACAAATGGTGTTATTTGCTGACGATACCTCTTTAATATTTAAGATAAACAGGCGTGCCACAAATCTTGACGACGTAAATAATGCCCTAATGCAGGTACATAATTGGTTTACCGCTAATAATTTAGTATTAAATGGGAAAAAAACGAAGTGCATAAGATTTGCTCTACCAAATGTCAAAAACAGTGTGTGTGACATAGTATTGAATCAAGAGAAACTAGAATTCGTCGAAAAAACTGTTTTCTTGGGAATAACACTCGATTCAAAGCTACAATGGGGTCCGCATATAACATCTCTTGCAGGACGCCTTAGTTCAGCAGCATATGCTGTTAGAAAAATCCGTCAGTTTACTGATGTAGATACCGCGAGACTAGTCTATTTTAGTTATTTTCATAGTATAATGTCATACGGTATTTTACTTTGGGGACGGGCTGCAGACATCGAGTCTATATTTATTCTGCAGAAAAGAGCCATCAGGGCCATATATAACCTACGTAGGCGAGATTCTTTAAGGGAACAGTTTAAGGATATTAACATCATGACAGTACCTTGTCAATATATTTATGAAAACATCATGTATGTCAGGAAAAACTTGCATCTTTTTAGTAAAAGAGGTGACAGACACAATTATAATACTAGAAATAGGGACCAATTAGTTCAACCAGGTTTCAGGTTAGCTAAAGTAGACTCATCTTTCATGGGGTACTGTTTAAAATGCTACAATAAAATACCTCCCCACATTCTTCAACTGAATGAAACGAAATTTAAATCTTGTATTAAACGCACACTATGTAGGCAAGCATATTATAAGTTGGGGGATTATATTGATGATAAAAATGCTTGGCTTAATGCTAGTCCTGCTCCACAAGCATAGGGATAAACTCATTGGTTAGTATCCGAAGCTATAGTGGAAGCTGCAGAAGATTGTAAGACTATCTTTGCAATGTATAGAATCAATTCTCTAGTATTGTATAATTATTAAGCCCATATGTGAGTGCTATGTATTATCATTGACTTGACGAAGCCCTGGTGGTTGATAGTGTCATGCTCACTTAAATGTCTCACTGATGGTGGCGGGTGTGTCGGGTCATTTAGCTCCCTTCAAAATGGTCGAGCTGAATGGGGCTGATCCATACGTCATGTTCGTGAACGGGCGCTGTCAGTTGGGACTGGTCATTTTTTGGCTACCACGGTTCATTTTTAAACTTATTTAGATTTAAAATTAAATTTTGCTTTTTATTTACTCTGGACGCTCTTACTGTGCACGCCTTTTTACATCGTTCTCACATATTTGTATAATCTCAACATGAATGATGTAAACACGATTTTGTAAAAATATTATAATTTAAAAGAGTGTCCATGGAGTTTCTTGCCCATTCTTCTCCATAGAGATCAACGCTTTGGAATGGGCAACTACAGTACTTTCACAAGTTATTATGCCTTGTGACCGGGACTGTAGATTCATTTTGTTTCTTGACTTTCAAAAGTGCCTGTAATGGTCTAATTGAAATAAATGATTTGATTTGATTTGATTTGATTTAATCATCAAATAACTTCCCCCGGTCTGGCGGGAGCGGGGGGGAGTGTCAGACTTGTACTAAGTAATACGTGTTCCTACTATTGCCTTTTATGTTCCGGGTTCCGCGGTATCTCTTTCGACCAACCCGCAACCTCCGTAGGTACTGTTTGATCTTGGGTGTAATTTTTAGTTATACTACAGAATGAACTTACACATTCAACTGTTGATGAAGAGGACATGCAATTCAATTACCTGTAACAAAGATAATTAAAGGTATTAGTAAAGTGTAGTACTCATTAAGGAAGATAACAAAAAAAGTTTACCTAAACAAAACTAAGAACAAACATCCAAGGCACTTAAGGAAAAGCTTTGAAGGTTAAGGGTCTCAGCACACATATGGGATCGGAAAGGGATCGTAACCGTAACGCCTTTCGCCTCGCTGTCAACCAGGCGTCAACCTACCGTATGCACGTAACGAAAGCGTATCAGCAGCGCCTGTACGTCAACTCGGCTACGGCTAGGCGACACCGCGCTTACGCCTCGCCGCCCCCTGGCTGACCTGGTTGGCACCAGATCAGTTTGAATTATGAAAGGGTGGACGAAGAGATGTGAGCTCGGGTACGGAGAGACGTAAGCGCGGGGACGGAGAAACGTAAGCGCGGCGACGATGAGCCGTAAGCGCGGGAATTCAAGTTCGGAGCCTGTTCCGAGGCGAGACGATTACGTTATTATTCCGATTAGTGTGCGTTGCAGTAGGGAGTTTAATACAAACCATTCTGAACGGCTCGAGGCGATACGGTGACGATCCCTTTCCGATCCCATATGTGTGCTGAGACCTTTATTCAATTTGTTACCATAGATAAATTCTTAATTCAAAATATAAAAGAACTGGCTTATAAAAATAAAACATACCACAGATAAAACAAAGTTATTCGTGACAGTGATACACAACTAAATGACCCAATTGAGCAACAAAACAATTTGACAATCAACAAAACGACGAAATTATAGCCATAATTACATAACAATAATCCATCACGATGTGTGCTTACCCATTATTTAGACATCCGTCATTCTTCACAATACACAACTACATCCATTGAAAATTAAACCTTATGATCAGGAAATAAGGCTACCTTTTGACGAATAGGGAACAGATGAGATTAATAATGACAATTTGATTGTAATTACGTTCGAATAATAGTAATAATTGAATAATAATTGGATTTATTCGGATGTTTGTAATAACTATGTTAATGTGTTGCCTACCTACCTATTGATTTAATTCTGGAGGCCACATCAGCAAGTATCATTAGGGTTATCTCTTAGCTTTCAGAAAGTAATGGTCATTAAGGAAATTCCTTACATGAAAGATAGCTAGCTCTCAATAGTAGATACTTTAATTAATTGAATTTAATCTCAGAATTTTGAAAAGTCCAAATTGAACAAGGTAGGTACTTGCACAGATAATATAATACTAACGTACAGATACTCCATCTCATACAAAGAAACGCGACCGCCATAACTTGCTCATTTCTCCGGGCTATCCGGGCTATTTTTTTTTTACTCACAACGGCGCTAGATGGTGCTTGCAGCGATAGCTCAAGTTCAGTTTATTTTACAGAGAACCAATAGATGGCGATAAAACCAAACTATACTTTTGTACTGTAAACTAAGGTAGGTATATAGCCCTTTGACCTTGAAGCTTACGTCGTCAGTCACTCGGCAATCGCCATTAATAAATTCACGTTCTTTCATGCCTAGTATTATATTATCTGAGGCGTGGGGTATAGCTACATGTTTTTCGGTAGACTGAGGTATTTGTTAGGTTCAGCGTAAAAGTCAACGCAAATTTTGATAATTAGGTATCAAGTATCTAAGTCAATCAAAGTTATTTATAATATCGAAATAGCGAATAGAGGAGCTCGTGGCTAAAAAATAGCAACCGCTCGGGTTGTTCTTTAGGTTAAGCTGCGCTTGCCTAGGTTGGTCTGTGGATGGGTGACCACCCGTTACATACCGAGTTTTCTCCGTGCCTCGGAAAGCACGTTAAGCCGTTGGTTCCGGCTGTCATTAGTAGATCTTTGACAGTCGTTACAGGTAGTCAGTGTCCCGAAAGTCTGACAACCAGTCTTACCAAGGGGTATGGTATTAGGTACCCAGTAGGTAGATACTAACTGGGTTGTGCTCCTCCTCAAATTGTGGAGGTTAGATAGGCAGTCGCACGGCGCTCCATATAAAATAGGTACCTACTGATATTCAGCTGCATCCGGTTAGACTGGAAGCTGACCCCAACATAGTTGGGAAAAGGTTAGGCTGATGATTATAATATCGAAATAGGTAGGTAGCTCTTGAAATGATATTTGCTGCAAATTAGATGATTTTAAGCAGGGAGTTATTTTTTAACAGACTCAGGAGTGTGTAGAATATTTTATTTTAAATACAAGTTGTTACTTAACTAAGTAAGTAGTAATATTTGTATGTTGTGTTGGTACCTACAAAAGTAGGTAAATATACTTACCGGCTCGAATCTTGGGCGCTAGACGATAGAGTGCGGATGACCTTGCGTGTTGTACAAAAAAAGAAATGAAAATAAAGCTAAAACGCCTCTCCAATACTATCTACCTATACCTACATCACTTAAAAATTAAAACTGTGTTAAAAACCTATCACTACTATGCTTAATTAATAATACCTTTAATATAATTAATAAAAGTACCTAGGTACCTACGCTTTTACCTACTTGATATAAAAAAACTTAACTTAAATTAACCAAAACTCGGTACCTACCTATCTAAAAATCTATGCGTACCTACCTACTTTACCTAAAAAGATATTAAATGTAAACTATTAATAATTCGTAATTTGAACGATTACCTATTTAAACACTACCAAAATAACTAATAAGTTATTTTATGAAATAACAACAAAAGAAATCTAAAAATAAATTATTTAAAGACTAAAAGTCGCGGTGATAAGCATTGTCTGTCAATAAAGCCGAACACTCTGAACGTCTATTCGCATCAACAGCCAAATATTACGGTAGCCGCGTCGAGCGCACACAAAAATAATCCTTATGGCATGATCCAGTATTCATGCGCGATGGCTTATTAGCGTATTTCATGTATAACTTTGGTGTTTCTTTACCGATATATATGACTAGCTGTTCCCCATGGTTTCACCCGCGCTGCTCAGCACCTGTTGGTCATAGCGTGATGTTATATAGCCTTCCTCAAGAAATGAACTATCCAACACTAAAAGAATTTTCCAATTCCAACCAGTAGTTCCTGAGATTAGCGCGTTCAAACAAACAAACAAACAAACTCTTCAGCTTTATAATTACCCATATATATGATTATTTTTTTATTGTATAAGTAATAATGTTAACTATTTTTAATAAGAGATGAGTGAGAGTGTTATTAAACGTAAGAGTAGACAAATATAATCAGAAAGCTCCGAACTGCGTAGCTATCGGGAGTTACACGTGTTATTGTGAGTTAACCATTAAAGATAGACATATGCTGTCGTATGATTATTTTTTATATAATTTTAAGGAGAATATTTCCGTCATACATGATTTCTGTGTAGCTTTAACCATTAAGGCTACACACGCGACAGAAGCTTAAAAAATGGAGTAACTTCTCCCGTTTTCCCAACATTTCCCTTCACTGCTCTGCTCCTATTGATCGTAGCGTGATGAAAAGTATACTATAACCTGCCCAGGAGTATAAAGAATAATTTGACCAAGTTTCGTTAAAATCCGTTTTTATTGCTATAACGAACATACAGACAAACAGACAAAAATATTACTGATTGCATTTTTGGCATCAGTATCGATCACTAATCACCCTCTGATAGTTATTTTGGAAATATATTTCATGTACAAAATTGACCTCTCTACAGATTTATTATAAGTAGGTATAGATAGTTTGTATTTCATAATATTTCATTCTATCAAAATAGGTATGGTAAATGGTAATATTGAGCTGTGTAGTAAAACTCAGAAAATGAAAACAACGCCATCTATTCATAGAAATAACAGTAAATGAGTTACCTAACCACAACGTAGTACAAATTGTTCTCACCAGAGCCAACACCATAATATTATTTAGAAAAATCATGGAATTTGAAACTAGGAGCCCATTATTCCTGTTTTTTGTGTTATGGGGATTTTTAAAAACAAGGACATACTTCTTCCATGGTCAAATTTAAACAGTTACACAAACATCAAAAACAAATCGATACACATAACGCCATCTATTGATATTTTTTTGAACTACTTTTTCTTTCTTCGCAATGAGACCCCATGGTACTTGTATCCCCCCCCCCCTACACGTGGTAGTAGTAATAGAAACAGTAGGTTTTTTAGTTGGTAAGAGTTCGACAAAACCCTTCTCTCGGCCCTCATGGAAACCCTCCGCGGGTTTTCCCATTAAAACAATCCGGCCAAGAGTGAGTCAGACACGCGCACAAATGGTTCCGTACAAATTTTCGACATAAACAAGTAAAGCTAATAAATCTTTTGATTGCTTAGACTTACTAGGGTGCGTTTTTTCACACTCTAAGGGATCACAGAGAGTATATGGTTTTAATTTCTACTCGATACCTAAACGCGTTGCTGAGATAAAAGGTCTTGACAGACAGACGGACTACGAGAGTAATCCAATAAGACTTCTGCTTTTTCCTTTTGATGTACAAAAACATAATAAAGGGTATTAAAATTAAGTATTAGTGTTTGCCAATAGAATTATTAAGCTAGATGAACAGTAAGCTTTCAACATTTAATACCATTGAGAGACCAACATAAAAATGACAAAATAGCGCACTGAATCGTAGCTGATCGAATTTGGCAGTAGACGTCGTGATTAACACGCAGGTGGAATCTGCCCACCTGATCCACCCACGGAAAACATGCGACAATCTATTCTTAGGCACAGGTGACGAAATAAAGAGAAATGGTTAGACCTACTTATAGAAGTTTTAAATAGCACGGTCTGGTACAAGAGCGTCGCTGTCAAAATATATGTCTTCCGTCTCGACGATCGGATTGAACAAGACTGGAGTTTTTCGGATGAATGTATTATTTTTGGTTCGTTAGTCGAGAGGTCGCAAACGTAAGGTCTTGGCTTCGATTACGGCGTCGGGCGTCATTGGATTCTTCCATCAGGATTTTTCCCAATAGCAGCGCCGGTGTTTGGATTTGTGCCTGCTTGATGGCAATAGTGTAGCCCTCTATTAATTTATACATATATATAATTATTAAACATAAGTGTATAATTAGAAAAACCTCTGGCTAACCCTTGGGGAATACAAGCGTGGTATTCTTTTAAAGTTAGGTGAATAGTTAATTTCGCAGAGGACCTCATACAAATAACCTTATAAACTTTACCTCTTCTCTAGTTTAGAAGGAGCTAAGTACTTATGTCCTTTATTCCTCATTGTAATGAAATTTAGTCAAGTGTTTTTGTATATCATAGTATACCTCACAGGCCATTGTAATCTGTGAGATTATGATAGCATTTTGAAGGAACCAGAGCGAGCTAACGTGTAAGAAATGGACCTTTGGAATAATAACAGCTAATTACATTATTATTGTCGAACAATACAAACAGGCACTGACCTCGTTATTCACCTTACACATTTGACCCATTACGGAGCAGCTCAATTAGCGACGGGACACAGCATCGAATACAGTCAGCTCCGTAAAGGAGAGCAGGCGTGAAGTAGTAAACATTGAACAAAGAGTTCCGCCTACAGATAGTTTTATTGTTGTGTTTACGATGTTGCTCTCTTATGATTTATTTATAATGGACTTTATTGCAGTTTTCATCATGGCAGCTTTGAATTAAATTATGTTTTGTTTTTTTTGGTATCATCGTACGTTTCATACTTGTCTATTTTTCCCGGCAATAAAGAAATAATATCTCCTTAACTGGTAACACCATAGTAATATAAACCACACAACCTATTGTCTATAGTAATTTCTAATTTTCCCGCCAACACCCGGATGTAAGAAAATGTACTGTTTGAAGTTAAACAAACATTGGACTAAGTTAGTGTTTTATAACAAATATTGGCAACAATCTAAAGTGTAAACTTATGTTTGCGTAAACATTTGTCCAGCTAATGCGTCGGGCAAATTAACAATGTGTTGGGTTAAGAGCTGCTAACATAAATGAAGCAATATGGAGGACTTGCATCTGTTCGAACGTCAATAAACTTGCTGATGTGATGGCTCTGGATTAGTCATTGTTTTGATGAAGAGCAACCTTTTTGGGGAGAAATGGAAACTTCATGAGGATGTGACTTTGTCTCGAGAATAAACGATTGCAATAATCTTTTCGTCGTTAAGAAGATATTTTTGTATTGATACATTATTGATTACCACTTTATTTTATTGCTTGTACTGAAGTTCAAAATAGAAATAGAAGAATACGTCTTCATTGTCAGTCTTTAGTTTATGGCTCATTGACTGCAAGTAACCTGTATGAAACTTTCTAGAAACTGACATGAACACAATAGGTGGGTGAGTAAGATCTATAACCAACGATAAGTTTAATCATAAACGCACAACAACCCAAAAACTGAACATTCCTCAAGTCCTAATCAGATGTGCATCTGCACAAGTGTAATTTGGGCGACAAACTCGAGACAAACAGTCGTCAATTTAACGTCTTCGCTAACAAAGAACCATAAAGCATGCTACAAGTCGCCATCTTGACATTAACGCATTGTTTGTGATCGTCCACCGTTACATGACGAATCACTGAAATGAAGGCGCAACATGACAAGATGAGATGAAATATTTGGCAAAGACAATGTCATTTTAACCATCGAATAGATTTATTTATCGTAATTTGTATTGTAAGATGTAACTTATGTCAAAAAGTTTTGTAAGTTAATGTTGGAGCTGGGCAGACACAAGTCTTTGGTTGTCTCTATGCCATTAGGTCTATGTTCTTTTTTTTTTTGTTTTTGGCTTTGCACTATTCGTGCTTATTGCCACTGACAATATATTTAAAATATTAAAAACGTAAGAATCGATTCCACGCGAAACGAAAAAATATTAAAAAGGGTCTATGTTCTTTGAACACAGCGGCAGTTTTTTTTTTAAATGTTTAACACCTAAGTATTTTAGGTTCCGTTTTTGAGAATTATCACTATTTACGTAAGTACTAGTGTCAACTTTTTCTAATATTACTGATATCTATTTGTCTTATTTCTTTTTGTTTCCAGTTTATTTAAATTCTCAAAATTTTTCTCAAACAGTAACCCAGTATTTAACGATGGAGGTAAGATAGCGCAGAGCTGTATAGTATAGCAAGTCATAGAGTTTCATTAATATACAACCTCATAACTTTACAAGTAACATAATTTGAAGTAAAGCGGGTGCAATAGGCCCTCAGACAAACAGACAGACACACAAATATTTACGTATTAACAATGTTAACGCGTGTTATGGCTCGGGCCTCAGCACAGCTATGTTTACATGCACACGTCGTAAAACAATGTTAGTTTGTAATTAACATGTTCAATTGTGCACTGACCTTTTATTTTTGTCTGAACTTAGGTGACCTGGCGGATAAGTAAAGAGAAGACTGTGTATCGGGTTTCCTTTGCCAAGGTTGGCTACGGAAATAGAAAGGGCTCTAATATTGTTTTATAGTCTGTGGTTTGATTACTGCAACTTCGTACTTAGTTGGTCCATGTAGAGAACAAACTTTTATTTTAGTTTAAATTAAATTAACTTAGGCTTAAAAATTGGTTATGCATCAAATTATTTAAAATGTCACGTTTCCGTACAAATACATACAACCATATTATATGTTTTTCCCAAGAAAAGAAAAAATAAACTTCCATACGTTAAAGCCAGTGCCATACACAATCTATTAAAAGTTACAGGTGTAAATCAAGGGATCGTAAAAAGAACATTAACTGAAAGAACATGGAACATCCACCAAAGAAAGGAACAAGACTTAATTTACACCCATAATCCCAGAATGAATTTCAATTTTAAATGTCCTTTCTCATTTTAACCGCAAATAATTTTGTCAACTACCAAAAAAACTTAAACGCTTCGATAAATCGAACTAAATGGTCCTAAACAAACTTTTACAAAAAAAAAACACGAATTTTGTTACAACTAAAATTATACTTTATAGTGGAACAAAATTAAGTTCAAAGTTGTTTGCAGCAAAGTTTGAACATAAAACCTGTATAAGGTCATCTTTATGAATGACGCGACTACGTCGCGTTCGTATTTTGAAAAGAGATTCTTTTTGTTGCCACGATGTCTACCGTAAATCGTCGTTCATTGAGAACCGGCGACTCGAAGAAAAATAAAAAAAAAAACAAGATGGCGCTGTAACTACCTGCTATTAGATATTGAGTGAGTCGTAATATTTTAAAGAATTCCATTCGGTTCGAAAAGCGAAGTGAATTCGAATATCGATTCATTTTGGAATGGAAGTGAAAAGGTGACGTTTACAATATTATTGAAATGCTCTAGAACTATTTCTATTTAAAAATAATTATTTAATTCCTGTGACTGGTAAAGCTATTGTAAATTCAATCAGTAAATCTAAAAGATAATTTATTTAAATTTCAGAGTAAGAAAATCTACGATTATCCAACAAAACAATTGTACTAGTCACACAAGAAATTCTAAAGTGCCTTAAGTGCGATAATACCGCCGACAAAGCGGGCTACTGTGAGGAATCTTACGACTTACGAGCAATCCACAGACACCCACATAAATCAAGCAAAGTGAATAATATTCATTTACGCCAGACAAGGAACCGAGGAATATTAGATTTTATTATTGCTCCCCAAGTGGCATTCTCAACTTACATAGTGGAGGAAAAAGGATTTAATTTTACAGATATGAACGAGTTATTAACTTTCATGAAAGCTAAAGCAGAAAATATAAATGTAAGTAAGTGAGAAATCTAGCTTTGCTTTATGCCAACTCGGGAACTAGCAAGAGAATAATAAAACATTCCAAGAGCCAAGCCAAGAAAACCATTACACGAAATCTCGGAATGAACTGCTACATTGCTACTCCGCAAACCAGAAAATATTAGCCGTAGTAAAACACTGCGGAATCTTGTGACCTTTCTCGAACCGCAACGGTATAAAACGGATACGAGGAGCGAATAAGAAGCGAATAATATTAATTTACACCCCGAGCCGGCACGACGAGTAATAGATTTTACTACGCCAGTAAATTCGCTTTATTTAGAAACTGCACCCGATCGGGGACTGCCGTAAATTATAATTATGGACGTTCAGTTATTTCTTTACGGGGTTTTATGGTGTATCTATGTCGTTAAACTAATGCTGTAACTTGTGATTTGAGATCGTCTGCGTTTGGTGTAAGATTTTTTTATGTGTTACTGTCTCTTGGGTTTAGCTGTTTAAACATCGCAGCCCATAAAAGTCTTCGGTGAGAAAAATGTTACACATAACATTTAAAAACTATGTCTCACAGCCTTTGCCTGTTAAGTATCTTGTTTAGCAAAAGTATATTACGTTTTGGATGAGCTGTCAAACCATATTTGATAATATTTATAACTTAAATTACTAATTTAAGACCCTTTTAAGTTCCTAATCACTCCTTAAGAAGATCATAACGATATAACAGCTCACAAACACTAATAAAAGCCAGCCCACACAGGCATGCTAACCTCAGCGTGTTTACCAAATCCTGCGAGGCAGAATGGGCCTCTAATGCCGTATTACCGTACCAGGGTATCAACACTCCCAGTAAACGATATACGGCGACGTTTACTGCGCCACCAATTACGAGTGAAGCGATACGCCGTGCAATTGTTATGTTCTCGCAATCGAGCCAGATTTGATTTAACTCCGCGAGTCTCGTTAGCTCCTGGTGCGAAGATGATTCAGTGATCCATTGTTACATGAAGTTTATTGATATTTTTTGGATTGATGGTGAAATCATACTAGTACCTAAGGTGGTTTAAAGATGCGATCAGCTTTTTAAGTAACTTGTTGAATTCGACTGCTTGTAGGTAAAACAGGTGCCAATCAACACAATCATGTCCTCGTATTTAATGATTAACATGTTATCTGTCATTCCTATCGACATACGCAATGCAAAAAATGCGGTGTACCTCAAGGTAAACCCAATAAAGCCTTCGACCTTCTCACACCTCTAGGGAACATACAGAAACAAAGAACTTTCGCCAACAGCTTCAATAAAAATCTAGTCTTACTAAAACTCTCTGTTTATTTGCAGTAAAACGATTAATTAACTATTAAACAACGCAAACCACATTACATTCTAAATTACCATTTAACGGCAGCCTTAGGGACTAAATTGGCTCTGCTAGACATATTGCTGTTTCCACAGCCAGACATTTTTTTTCTCATACACGTACAAACTCTTTATTTTGTTCGTGCCGAGAAAGTAAACAACGGTCTAGTCGAATCAACAATAGAGTAGAACTTCACAAACGGTTATTTATGAATTGAGTATTGTCCTTGGCTCAAATATTTAACACATTTATGTTTGACATCATCATCTGCCTAGTCTTACCAGATGGAGCTGAATAACAGTATTTTACATGGAGCGGCTACCTATCTGACGAGTAATACGATACCCCTTGGTAAGACTGGTTGTTAGACTTTTGGGACACTGACTAGCTGTAACGACTGTGAAAGATCTACAAATGACAGCCAGGACCATAAAATTAACGTAGTTTCCGAGGCACGGAGAAAACTCGGTATGTAACCGGTGGTCACCCATCCACAGACCAACCTAGGCAAGCGCGGTTAACCTAAAGATCGACCAGAGCGGCTGCTATTATTTAACCACAAGCTCCTCGAGAAAGCTTCGTCAAATCGTGTAAATTTGAATAACTTTTAGCCCCGATTACAAATTGTCTCACTAAGTGGTTAATTGTGCTGGGACTTACCCAGGAGCTTTATTTTTTGTTAGCATTCCGGCTCAATTAGAAAAACTATACCACAAACAAGGTAGGACATTAGTAACCGCCACTAGAGTCTCGCGTGGGTGTCGGGACCCCGGCAGCGGTAGAACAGAACACATTACACGGCTGCTCCGTAATGATGTGCTAATTAGTCCCGTGTCGGAAGCTAATTCGGCGTAGGATGGCGGCGCAGAAGCCAAGTGTGGCGAATTGATTGCTGAATCTCATGCGGAGCGAAATTACAATGTGATACGGTTGATGTGGTTTGAATTACTCCAATTACTTAAGATGTACAGACGCCTGCACATCAAGCTACTACAATCTGTCAGATTTCTTTGATAGATTTTCGACTTTATTTCTAAAGTATTAAGGTTCAAGGTTGATTGGGAAAAATTGACAGTTTCGGGTAGCTTGACCTGCAGGCGTCTGTACCTCCGTCTTCACCTGGAGATGTTTAAGGAATTATTGTAAGATCTAGTAGCAACTATGGTAGTAGGCCACTGAACCTTTAACTTCCCTTTGATAGGACACGGTATGGCTAAAGCCCTTTGTGTAAGGGAATGGGATACACGCGGAAAAAGTACGGGTTACCAAGTATACACAGTACACCCTCATTTAAGACGTGTTTAACTAAGAATAAAGATTATGATGTCGATGACTGAGAAGGATGATATATTCTTGAGTTTTTTTTTTTTTAATAGACATAGATTTGGTTAAACTTCTTGTGTCACAAAACCATATTTTACGTCTTAGAAAAGTCTTATGCCAAATTTTAACTTTCTATAATCAGAAGTTAAGATTGCGCGTCGTCTAATAAATAAAGACACAATAGCGAAAGTTTTCAAAAGATTTCATATTTAATCACTACTTAATTCAACTAAATACACCACAAATTATGTAAATCTACTTTAATTTAACAGACTAGTCTTTCGCAGTGCGATTGTATCTTAAATGAGATACCTATCATACAAGATGAACCGCGTTGTTAATGACATGTTAATTAATACAACTGTCAGTGTAGCTCTGATATCGGGTGTCAAATCTGAAGCCGACTGTTGTTCATGTATCCACATATTAGTTAGTGTCAACAAAGGAACGATTGTTAATAGTGATTAATTATGAATTAATAATACTGATATCACGGTTTAGGACTTGGGCGTCTATGCTCGATCTGGCTACGTTTCGCTTGAACACCGATTTAAAATGATTGATTTGTTAAAAACAGACTTTACTAAATCTTTGACACATCAATATTTTCACGTGTTTTGAAATTTGCTGACTAGTTTGGGGTTGTATGTTGGACAAAATATGATCGCGAAAGTAACACAGTGTGGGTCTACAGAATGAAGAATGTTAACTCATTTTGATTATTAGCAGTCCATATTCTCTGTCAAAAATAAAAAAATACTAGTGAAATAATTACTTATATATGTCAATTAGTTTCCGATTTAGAAGTAAAACTAGACGCGGGCTGCAGGTTACGATGTGACGTCATCACACAACATGCTCAGTCTGGCTGATTAAAATCAGGTATACAACCCTCTTAATTCGAAAATTGCAATAAAACGTGAATAATATGAACTAGGTATAAGTCGGTTTCCAGTGTAACCGACGGATGTCTCTGCCTATATGACCACCATAACCCAGTCAGGCAAACAGGATGTTCACCCATCAATGGACAGACTGATAGATACTTATTGCATCTACAGGTAGGTGAATGCCCTTATACAAGTAAGTATCGTCCCAGCTTCACGGCTCACCGTAATGAATCGCGCCACCTGTCAGTTTGGACGTCTGCGCCCGCGCCGCGCCGGTGCTACGACGCGGATACAATGCTACGCTTTCACAATGATAAACTTGCTGTGTGTAAATAAAGTATGCACTTGATAGGATTGTAGAGAAATAATTAAGATAACATTTTTACCGTCGTCTTCGTGTCGATTTGACTATGCTTGATAAGTGTGTAGCAACCTGATTTTCCTTTCTTCTTCTTCTTCTTCTTTGATTCACTAACTAGAAAGTGCAGATGATTGTGCATCGCTGGCAAGTTGCAGGTGAGGCATATTCTGCTAGGCCGAGAATGAAATATACAGCTAGAAGTTCGAAAGCGAATAAAACTAACCGTGTAAAAACACGAAAGTGACCAAAATCGAACCGACAACCTAATATAAGCAAAGACATGGCCACAATACAGCAAACCTCCCACACCACACATGACCTAATGAACAAAGCCGAACTGCCAACAATTCAAAATTCATAACATAGCCTTACAAGTTACATTCCCCGGCAATAAATTAACAAAATAAATTACTTAAGGCTAATTAATTTTACGAGGCACAGGGCCCCTCCACACTGGGCGCACACTCCACATCTCGGGAGGAAATCTCCACTTAATTAACTTATTGGACCATTATAGCGGGACCAGGAATATTGAGAGGGGGAAGGGGGGCTGAAATAATGTCGTGAAGATAATGAGAACAGGAGCTGATGAGAATAGAAAGTATCCTCATATTTGGCTGATGAGGAACATTTTAAAAGGGTGTTTTTTTTAGGGACGAAATGACTCCATGGTGACCTATCCTGATTATGCTGGGGAAGGCATGCAACTCAACACAGCCACTGAGCCTAAAGGCACTTCATTTGTGGAGAAAGTAAGAATCTATATTAATCTTAACTTCATACAATCACTAACAGACAACACACAACTACTTAAACGGTAGGATTTATTAGCATACGGCGGCGCAAGAGTTTTTAACAAGCTTTTATTTAACTTGTGCATACATATATGTAACTATGTTTGTTCGAACAGAATCTTGTTCGTTAAATTTAAAACACTGCGGTTTCCGATTGAGATAAAGTTTTTCACGTTTAAAGATATCGTGTGACAGTGCAATATTATGATGACATGGTACTGATGTAATGATGGAGCTGGAAGACTTCCTTAACAAATCCGTAATAAAACGACAAAAAACACAATACATTCGTCTGATTCGTCTTGACGAGTACTTTTTGTTCTTTTTAGTAACAAATAATAAAAGCTGTTTAACCTACGTAGACTGGGATATATGTAATACATATAAACCTTCCTCTTCAATTACTCTATCTATTGCTGAAATCCATTGAGGAGTTTAAAAGATCTAAGGAAATAGACATTCACATTATTCATAGGACACGAATGTGATCAATAACAAGGATTAATGAGACCCCCATAAGGACTAAAATAGAGAATTAAAGTTTCATTTATTTTTTCAAATGGGTATGCGTAAGTCTTGTTAACTTGTATCATAAGAGATACGGCTTGTAGATGAATAATTAAGTTTCGGACCTGCAGCAATGTAACAATGGTGGAAAGCAATAATGCTCTCCCTCCCGTCCAATCAACAATAGCTGTCAAATATGATTACTCAAAACTACTGAAGAGGGTGTTTGCAGCTTAATAATGCAACCCAAGCGCACGAGTTTAATAACCAATGGGGTTATGAGAAACTTAAACCAACCCACCCACCGCGGGAGACGCTCCGGGCGTCGTCGGGCGCCGCGAGACGACTCCCGGCCACCATAGGCAACTATGGTCTGTCGTCTAGTGACGACAGGCCGGGGAGACGGCGAGTTTGTGCCCCACGCGCGCCTCAAACAGATGTCAGCAATGCAGAGGAGCCTGCCAGGGCCACCGCCTGCCAGATTTGCTGGTTTATCTAAAAAGATAGCGCAATCCCAAAACATAAAGGGCAAAAGAAGGAATATAGGTGGGCTTTTATCAGTAAAAGTCTAGTCTGACACTCCCCCCCCCCGCTCCGCCCAGAGCGACAGAAGTTATTCGTTGATTTCCCATCCACACAAAAAACAAAGCGCATATGTTTATAACCTGGACTGGGGTAATAATCGCAAATGTAAAGAGTATATTGTTATTTTAAATCTCATATATTAATGATTTTTATGATACAACACCAAGAAATCCTGGTAGAATATTTTTCTCACATATTTTCTAGTTCGGACAACCGGACACAATTTCTATTAGTTCTTGGCAGATTTATCTCAACACATAGCTGCAGCGAAAAGCCGTTCAGTGTTCATCTATTCGTAATAAAACTCACTGCAACAGAAATTCTATACATTTCCAATGGACCTGTTTTGTTCTCTCATGGATACAATAAGCTCTCTCACGGATTGAATTCATTTTGTTACAAAAATATGAGCGAGTCAGATTTGTGCACAGAGCGTTTCGTACAAACTTGCCACCAAAACAGAAATATGTCTTGACTGCTTAGACTCAGAGGGTTGATTTTTTCAAAGGGACCTCAGAGTTAAGTAAATTGTAATTTGAACTCGATTCCTCCACGCGTTCCTGAAACAAAGGGTCTTGACAGATAGACAGACAGGCAATAAAGTGATTAAATAAGGATTCCGTTTTTTTCCTTTTAAGACACGTAACCCTAAAAAGTCTTACATTACAAAAGATTGATTTGAATTCGATACAGTATCGGTAACAGACCACGGAGATCTCGGGCTCGTTAACCGGTAATTCAGTAATTACCATAATAGCGAGCGACAAAGGGTTACCCATCAACCCGAGGGGAATTAACCTCTGAGATTGGATCCAAGCAACGTATCGCAACAGATTTGTAACCGTGTGGCTTTCGAAAACAAAGCACTATGTTCTAGAAGACAGGTTCTTACTTGCAATCGTTTTAACTTATGATTTAGCATAAACGTATCTCAACAACAGGTTTTTTTTAATTCTAATAGTTGCCCCACACTAGAAATTTTGTCCTGTATCTTAAGAACGTTTACAACTACTTAAACTCACATACATAAACAGCCAGACCCAAAACAACATACAAATATTGGTTTCGAGACGGGATCGAACATGCGACACGCAGCACAGCAGCCAATCTCTCAGCCACTGCGCCAACTGTGGCATATTTGTTGTTGTTGAGATAAAACTTGTTCTAATTATTCCTTACAAGCTGGCGCCCGCGGCTTCGCCAGAGTGATATCGAAATAAAATTATCTTATGCGTTATTCCAGACTATAATCTACCTCTGTGCCAAAATTCATCAAGATCCGTTCAGCCGTTTTGACGTGAAATAGTAACAAACATCCATGCATCCATCCTCACAAACATTCGCATTTATAATATTATATAATAGTAATATATACTTCCTACTGGAAGTAGCGTTCAGGTTTAATATTTACTAATAAACAAACACTGTTTTGTAATCCATTGCAAAGCATAAAGTCTTCCTAGGAATGAAAGCCAGGATTTGCAAATTCTAGAGGTTGAAACTACAGTCCGTTTTATTCATAAGCGGAAATCTAGCCTCTAAGACACAACAATAGACCGTTCATCAAAAATGAATAATATCCAAAAACGATCAAACATTCACATCGTAACGACAAACCTCTCCCATACAATCAACTCACAACAAAATACATACATTTCCGCTCAAACACACATCTTCAAACATTCCTGCACAGAGGAACAATTTGCGAGTAGTTAATCTTACCGAATGCCCACCGAGCATGTCTTGACATAAAAGGGATCGTCCCGAGGGTCGAGCGAGCGTGTTCACATCGCAGAACATACGGCCAGCTCCGGGCCGGACCTCACCGGGTCGGGTTACAAAGCTAGATAGAGCAAAAGTCTGCGGAACTATTACTGTAGTGGAGAAACTTTGAAAATGTATACCAGTTTCGCATAGTGTATGGTTGTAGTAATTACAGGTCATTATAGTTAAATTTTAGTTGGAATGTGTGGTTGTAAGATTTACTGTACGCGCCTTAGACGTGGAGTTGCGGACACCAGCCCGTTATACAATACAATACAAGATTTACTGTAGGTTGTGGTTGTTTAGATAGCGGGGAGCGGGGGCGGAAAACTGGAAAATTGAAGGCCGTAATTTCTAACCATGTCTTTGACAAAGAAGTTATTATTTACTGATCGTCAATTAGTTTGGGCACATGTCACAACTACTCACATAAATTACCATTCGGCTGAAATACTTAATTATTAACATAATAACGGGTCCTACCAGCTTTGCAGGTTATTCGAAAGAGATACCGCGGCAACGGAAAAAGTATGCCTGTCCCTCCCGCTCTGCCCAGAGTGGGAGAAGTTATTCGATGATTTTCCATCAGAGAATTCAAATATCAGCGGTTACGAATGTAATTCTGACCAAATAGGTATTACACTTTTGTAGGAAACAGCTGATTTATTTTAAACTAACTCCCGCCCGCGACTTCGTACGCATGGCATAGTTACTTTGGGCTAACGCTAATTTTAACCCGCGTAATGATCCAAAAAAAAAGCTGTCTATCCACTGTTCTTCCCTCTTTCTCCCCTATTCTCACTATATAAAAAATAGACTATATCCGTCTCCAGGGTCCTAACTATCTCTGTACTAAAATTCATCAAAATCGGTTTAGCCATTTAGGCGTGAAGACGTAACAAACAAACAAACTCACTTTCGGTTTTATAATATCAGTAAGGATTACTATAGACTATAGAAGTTATTTAATGATTAACCAGTTCTAAAAAATAGTGCTGGTAGGTAACATAATATCCTGCCGATCCTATCACAAAAAAGGGAACCTAAAACCAGAGCTAGCCAGTCACCGTGTGCACTAGCGTGTCCACAAGTCAGGCGAGCTACTCGCCTAGCGACTGGACAGGACAATGGTCAATGACAAACAGACCAACAGCATCTACATACAATACTGTACAATAATATTGTAGCACGGTTTGAATAATAGTTGTTTATTGTATATATTATGTAATGGTCTGGAGCTGGTGGCTAAATAATAGTAGCCGCTCGGGTCGATCTTTGGGTTAAGCCGCGCTTGCCTAGGTTGGGATTGGTGACCACCCGCTACATACCGAATTTCCTCCGTCCCTCGGAAAGCACGTTAAGCAGTTGTTCCCGGCTGCCATTTGTAAATCTTTGACAGTCGTTACAGGTAGTCAGTGTTCCGAAAGTCTGACAACCAGTCTTACCAAGGGGTATCGTATTACTCAGTATTAACTGGGTTGTGGAAGTCAGATAGGCAGTCGCTCCATGTAAAATACTGATATTCAGCTGCATGCCGACCCAAACATAGTTGGGAAAAGGCTAGGCAGATTATGATGGTCGCAAAGTTTATTTGCGAATATGTTTTGCAATCCAATAAATGTGACATGTTCGAAAAGTGTTAATTTTAATCTTGTACACACGGCGGCAAGATAAACAGTCCAGCATATTTAACTTGGACCCGTTTTGTTCAGATTTCCGGTACAATGAGAGATCTGCGTAAACTGTATAACTTGGTCTGTCGTTATGTGTACCAAAGAAATGTAAATAGAAAAATCTGACAGAGGTAAATCCTACTTTGAGAAAATTGAATAAAGAAAGAAAATTATTATAATATTGACCTTTAAAATCGTAGAGTTACATTGAACAATTCAATTTGCTCCATAAATGATCAAATGAAATGAAAGGACTTACATTTTACTTACTTCAATATTCTTGGCTAAAATACAATAGACCAGCCGCTAGCTGTCCTTCTGATCATTGCTCAAGACGGGTTGGCGATTTCAGATTCATATTAATTACTAGCTTCCGCCCGCGACTTCGTCCGCGTGGCATAGTTACTTGGGCTAACGCTAACTTTAACACGCGCGATGATAAAAAAAAATATCTTTCGCTCCCCTTTTATTCCCTTATTCTCCCCCTTTTCTCCCTCTTTTTAGAAAAGGTATAAATATAGTTGGCACCCTGGAGCCATCTCCAGGGTGCCAACTATATTTATACCAAATTCGTCAAAATCGGTTTGACCTTTTAGGCGTAAAGACGTAGCAAACAAACTAACTTACTTTCGCTTTTATAATATCAGTAAGAATAAGTCCAGGTACCGTCACGATGTTATCCTTCAGCAGTGTTTATGATATCTCAGATAAACTTAAGAGTACATATGAATTGAAACAGTCACTTTGGTTACCTACCAATGTGACTTGCCCGGATTTCAGCCCACAACCTCGTTCATGAGAAGTGAGCCGCTTAAACACTGAACCATCACGACATACTTGGCTAAAATGCAATATAAAAAATACTACAAGTCAACATTTTAAATACATCAGTAAATCTTCCTCTTTCTAAATTAAAACGTTCAAAGAGATTCAAAGAAATAATGCTCTGCTATTAATACCTATAGCATCAAACATACTTATTACTTTAATCCCAAATCCCAAATTAATTAAAAAGCTCCCCTTTGTAACGGAGAAATAAAACAAATATCCACTATTAAATAAACAACGCCAGGGCTAATAACTATGCAAATTCCGTCAAACAAACTGACGGGAACAACTAGTGCGGAATTACGTGCGTACAAATTATTGGCCAGTTTATATTGAGCTCCCACCCTTTGCTGGTTGTTTGAGCTGTAGGGTTGAAAGGGGAGGTTCGTGGTGAGGTGGGAGATCAGGGTCGATTGGGTGGTAGTGTTGGGATACTAATGAAACGTCTGGATCACTGGACGCCGCGGGCTTCGGTGATGTAGAGTCGGTTACACAAGTTTGAGTTTGATAGCTGACTCTTTTTCGGCACACATTTTTTTAATGGTAAAAGTTTTTTTCGTTGAAAATTTTAACGCAAAAAATATTAAACTTCTTTTTCGTTAAAATTCTCATAAGGTAAAAACCTTTTTGCGATAAAACTTAGAACGCAAAAACAATCTCCTTTTCCGTTGAAATTCAATTAATAACCACGGAA
The DNA here is from genome assembly GCA_958449745.1 of Ochropleura leucogaster. Classification (NCBI taxonomy): domain Eukaryota; kingdom Metazoa; phylum Arthropoda; class Insecta; order Lepidoptera; family Noctuidae; genus Ochropleura; species Ochropleura leucogaster. Next base: position 17,124,027 of record OY288216.1, read on the forward strand.
AAACAATAAAAGAATCTATCAAAATAATTGGCAAACAAAGTTTTGATTACACAGCAATCTCTCAAAGTAACTTTTTGCATGAGAAGCAACAAAGAATACTAGTACCTAATTGAATGTCTAACTCACAAAACCATTGCTCACCTATTTCATTGTACAGCCTTAACAAAAAAAAAAAAAATTATGAACAAATATCCGAAACGAGCATACATCCGAATTGTCACTGTAACTTCCCAACAAACAGGGTTGCCAACATCAACAGTATCATCTAACAAACGCTGTGCGCAAGTGTACGCTCAAAGCACAAATTCGTTTAACTGAAGCTTTCAGTTAGGGATGCACTATACTTGCATTTTATCGATACGTCCTGGTGGACAATACACGTGCAAACTATCGTAACGTGTAATATAAATATCGTGACGTGATATAGTTAAAATTCTATTAATTATTTTGGGGTCATTTTGTGTCCTCTTCTTGTATTATTTGACATTTTACTGATTCAATTTATGACAAAGCGGTTTGATACATTCATTCCAATAGCGGTACTTTTGTATCGATTCAAGGGTTTTCGTATGCCTGCCGGGGTTGTTCGAAAGAGATACCGCGGCCCCGGAACGCAAAGGGCAATAGAAAGAACATGGGTGGGTTTTAGTCAGTCTGACACTCCCCCCCGCTCCTAAAAAAAGGGTTTTCGTATTCATTTTGATTTGCCCCAAAATATCGAAGTATCGCGTAAATGATGTAGCGATACTATTAAAGTATCGGATCGGATCATCACTACCCTAAGTAAACTTCAGAGCTCAACCCTGCAGCTATAATGTCCACGTTTTATTGGCGTTTGATTTTCCAAACTTTGGAGGGTTAATAAACAGTGACGAAATTATAGGGTTATTAAATTTAATGGTCGTGAAAATGGAAGCGTCTTTGGAATTTTGATCTTTGAAGGGTTAACATTGTATGCCGAGTGGTTATGTAATTAAATAGATGAATTATGTACTTCTATTTGAGTTTAATAAGGTAATTCAAGACTGTAGAAAATTACATTGGAAGAAAGTTAAATGTATTTCTGTCTAATCTCTGAAAGTCGTAACCAGCTCTAGAATAGGGGAACCATTTATGTTTTCTATCTCAGATGCCACTATCTCGTTGGTCTCTATCACTCTCACTAAACATGATTTCTTGGGCTTTCGCAGTAAGAGGGAGTTTCTCAGTACCAGCCTTCAGACTTGTACTGACTAAAACCCACCCATGTTCCTTCTACTGCCCTTTACTCTACTGCTCTTTCGAACAATCCGCAACCCCGGCAGGCGCCGCGTCGGCCCTGGAAGGCCCCTTTGCTGTGCTGGCATCTCTTTGAGGCGCGCGTGGAACACTAACGTACCGTCGACACCGTACCAGCCCTGAGTATGGATTTGTGTCCGGTTGATGAAAAGTCTCAGCCTCTGTTCCATAGGAATAAGAAAAAACATAACTATTAAAACGTGGATGCACTTTTGCCTAGCCCTTCGGGGATAAAGACCTTCATGGTGCTCTTGTCCTGAAAAAAAACCCAACACAACGAAAACTTTTAATAAATAACAACCTAGGTGAGCTTTACGTACAAGTCCTTACTGCATTATACATTCGGAATCGATAGCGCCCCCCCCTCATTAAATCGATTATCGTTCGTCTAGTCGACTCGATACTGTCAACTCGAGTGTTTCGCAACTCGGCTAACATTCTCACGATTGTTGGATGATCACGATTCGTGTTAATGGAAGCATTTTGGTTTATTATAGTCGTGTGTTTGTCTGTAAATTAGTTAGTTTTGTGTGTGGTAATGATGTTACAATAGTTAAAGACGAAACTGAGGTTTAATTTATTGTTAACTGTGTAGATCTTTAACCTACTGTGCTCAATCAGAGTACGATTTAACTACAGGCGTGTTATGAAACTAAAAGAATAACTATGGAGTTTCTTACCGATTCTTCTCCATAGAAATCGATCAACCCGAACCGTGCACCTTTTCTCGAAGTTGTATAAGTGCCCATGCAGGCCTATGTGAAAACAACATATTTGATTTTGAGTTCATGGAGTTCTCTTTTTTTCATTTATTTCTTCAAGCATAGATAATATTTGGCATTTTGCCCTACGGGTATGAGTATGAGAGGGGTATTCAGTAGTATGAACATCGCTATGACTCACTTCCGTCCTCTTAGTTTTATGATATTATTTACCAACCCTCACCACCCTCCATCTTTCTAGGAACTTAATGGTTCAATGACGTGGATTTTAACCAGACGAATAGCTACATAACTCGAACTCATGCAAAAATTGGCTCACTGTAAAGATGTTATAGTGTGAATGTTCAGCCAGGCTTGAAGGTTTTTCGAAAGAGATACTGCAGCCCCGGAATACAAAGCGGCAAAAGAAGGAACATGGGCTGGATTTAAGTCAGTAAAGGTCACACATGATATCAGAAAAATAGACTTATTAACTAACAACAGCCCTTCTGGAATACGACTGCTATGATGTATATATACCCCAATGATGGGTACAGTGACACGACTGCTTCCCATGTTTTCGTATAGTCACATGAAAATGCTGTTTAAGAGAAAACAACCACTTGATTAATCTTTGAAATCCACACCAATACACTTACGATCAACAAAACAATTTAATCGATCACCTTACCTGTCTATTTACAAACATTCCCCGAGATCCACTTATCCCAAAATTCGTGAACAATACACATAAGGGCTCATCGATTGTGTGGAATACATTACCGATAAGGGAGATGAATCGAGCTCCATTGACGGATGGCTTGGGAGCTGGGCAGCACTCGCTCACTCATAGCCCACTGATAACACAACTAATATGAAGTTACAAGGGTTCACAGTTCAGAGAAAGCGTTTGCTTGGGATTCAATCTTGTAGATGAATTGTCAATGAGCTTGGGTCAACGAAGATTATAAATTGAATTCTTGGGAGTTTGTAATATACGTTTAGATTGATAAGATTGTGTATGGAGAAATTACATTAACAATAGTGTTGTTTATCGTGAAGTGGATGAATGTTGAGTTGTAAAGGAAGCAGAGGTGTTTATTCAGCAGCGAGACAAAATAGACCAATTAAAAACAAATATGAATGTTGGGATCGTTCAAATTTTAAAAGACTTTTGAAATTTGCAATAGAACTCATTTTAAACTCATTGAACATACAATATTCCTGACAAACACGCACTGATGGTCATTAATTTGAACTCCTGTAAAAGAGCCATCTCGCTAAGTATGTCAGTACCGCGCTGTCACTGATATTAAAATCATAGCGGTGTCATTACATTATTTTGCATCAGGCGCGACGGTTTCAATAAAAAGACCATTTGTCTCGGTTACAGTGCACTGATGAATTCAATTTGTCTCGTCTGGCTGTGTGTGTCCGTTTAGGGAAGGAGGGCGTAGGACAGAAGACCCACTTTGGACTCGCAGACTAGGGATTATCTAATAGACTAAACTATTCGATGTGCATGAAACTTACAAATCACATAGCTTTCTCAAGCTGTCAGAAATAAGATTTGCTGTTGGTTAGTTTCACACACTTTCGCTACGAATCTTTGCTTCCTCGGCTGGAAATGCAGCCTTTTCTGTGGCTGGAGAATCATGAAATAACTTCCCTCGCTCTGGGAGGTACGGGGGGGAGTGTCTCACTTGTACTAAAGCCCACCCATGTTCCTTCCATTGCCCTTTAGCTTTGGATAGGCATCAAGGATTTAAAGATCCAAACTACCTTCGCTATTTGACCAAAAATTTGTCGTGGGTGCAGGTGGGTGGTGTGATTGATAGAAGTCGAATTCTAAAACACTCCAAGCGCCAAGTTCATTCATGAAAATTTCACAAGCCCACAAATGCTATATTCATTTGTGAACGTCTCCTAAAGTTGAACTTCTGAACTTCATGTACTTCGTGAGTTCAGTTTCTAAGTATTGCTTACTAATGCTAAACTAATTTCCCGTGTTCCTAGAATGTCCTAACTATTCTGGGGCGGTTATCGACTAGACAAAGGTTAATAGGGGTCAGATCACTTGATAGCTGATGGAGCAATGTAAAAGTTACATAATTATGATTTAACTGTAGTTTCGAATAGGTTTTTAATGATGCAACCATTTTATGCCTTAAATGGGGTACTTAAGGTTATGAATTTATTATTATATGGCACGCCTTATAGGAAAGGCGTTTATAGGAATTTATTGCGGCGCAAACGTGGGCCACTTGGTCGGCCATTAAAGCTGCATTGTTGCTTGTGCGGGTTAGTTAAACGGCCTTTTACGTGAAAAAAAAAACGATTGCAAGATTCAATTTTTACCGGTTACATGAGAACCCATGGTCACACTGAACATAGTGAACTATAAGTCCCGGATAAACGTAGTGACCTATGTTAATTTGATGATCTTTCTACTAGGTTTATGCCAGTAGAGCATAAGCTACATATTTTACTTTCTAGAAACAAGTATGACCAGTTAATTAAAAATTGTTACTTGTACAGCCACATAAGATATACAGACCATTTAATATCAAATAAACGATCAGTTAATTGCTCATACTTCAAAAAAACAGTTATAATCAAGCGTCTTCTGATCAGAGAAATTTTCTTCAGCCTACAACAGGCGCATCAACCTTCTTTCCTCCATTGTGCTCTGAGCACAATAAGCCGTAACTTAACGAGTCGGCACGTAAATTTTACTTCGACACAACAATATTAATAATCTAAAGCATGTTTCGTACGGAAATCGCTTTTAAATTGCTTAACCTGTTAATTTAACAAGCAAGTACATAAGTATGTAGAACCTGACATCATCGTTTGCCTGGTTAACCCAACCATATTGGAGTTCGCTTCCAGTCTAACCGGATGCCGGTTAATAACAGAATTTCACATGCTTTTCTGATTTCGGCAACCTAGTCAGTACTGAGTAATACAATACCTCTAAGGTAAAATTGGTTGTCAGACTGTAGATGACTATCTGTAACGACTGCCAAAGATCTATAAATGACAGCCGGGGCCAACAGCTTAACGTGCTATCGTGTAAGTAAATGGTGGTGACCCATCTAGAGAGCTACTTAGACAAACGTGTCTTAACCTAATTGAACTCGTCAGTAAATAAAGACTGACGACAGGCCAACATTTGGATAAAAATAAGAAAATTGATGCCACTGAAGTACGGCCTTCGGTACTATGTCCGTTGAAAACGTTTCGCTTTTTGCTGATAACTGATATTGTTGATAGCAAATTATCAAAAAAAAGAACTGCATCCGTCACCCAAGGCGTATTAGTTAAGGTAATCATTATTTTCTAACAGGTTCATAAATGACACGATAAGCCTTTCAAGACCACAGACATTAAGGACATCACTTTAAAACTTAGATTGCATTTATTGTTTACCTTCAAAATTTATAGAACCATGAAATTGAATCAGAAGAAAAGACATTCTGTCTTAACAAATTCACTCATAATGGCCGGCGATAAATTTAAATAACATCGTTGTCTTAATTTTAATTATTTGAAAATCGAATCATTGTTAGTTAAATGGAATAAGAGTGAGTATCCGACTGCACTGTATTTACTCTAGTTATAAGTTGCACAAACAAAAACCTTGTTTAAAAATATCCATTAATTATCTATTTCAAACTTATATATTTTCAAAATATCTTGGCACGTGTAAACAAGACTATATGCCTTGGTTGATCCCTACACGTTCCCATAAAAATACAGAGCAATTTTCCTGTGAATGTTTGAAAAGATATAAATTGTCGTGAAAATGTTAGGTAATCTTTTCGAATTTAGCCCATACTCGTGTTTCTGTCATCAACATCATTTGACAAGACGCGTGACGGTGCGTCTTCTAAAAACACATTTCCCTCACAAATTCTTATCATGTCTGCTACGAAAAGCGTCATGAATGAGTGTTTGAAACTGAAATTAATAACACTCATCTATTATTAAACATGCTTAGGCCATTGCCGCAACGGCCAGACGCAGCTCAGCCACGCGACGTTCTATTTTCAAATATTACAAAGCGTCAGACGCGTTCCGATTAATTTGTCATACTATCATCGCGTTCCGTGGCAAGGGAATGTTTATTTTTATTACAAACAGCCTAATCTTCATGTTGGTGAAAGATTTATAACGTGTAGCGGTTAAGGCAATTATAATTGTGGGCGCAGCGGGCGTGGAATGTAGCGTATTTGTTGCTAGCGACTAATTTTTTTGTTTATTTTGTTTAAGTTGTTGCGGAAATTAATGTTTGTATTCGTAATTGTTGTGTCAAGCTGTAGAAATTTAATTTGTATGATTTGTTGCCCTGTTAATTTTATTGTCTTGCTATAGCAGCTGGTTTGCTTCTCCGTGAGAAAATTATCATTGCCGTGCACGTTTCTTCGACCGCTTTTGTTTTCAAACTTACTTATTTACAGATTCCCCGAAGCCAAACACGGAAAATTTTAAAACAAGTAAGCGGTATTTTTTCCTTGTTTATTCCAGGGGCTATATTGTTGAGAAGGATATAATTACGTATTATTTCAATCAATACGGGGAAGGAGGATGGCGTGTCGATAATGCGGAGTATCAAGCCACAACTAAAGGTGTGATACCGCCTAGAGCTGCACTACACTTAATACCACCGAGGTAGCGTGAGGAGGGAACAGGAGCGAGAGCGATTTTTCTAATAATTAAATTATTGAGAATCTTTAATAACAACCAACGTATTTTAAAGACGACACGATTGGCGCAGTGGCTCAGCGATTAACTGCTACGCTGCGTGTCGCGGGTTTGATCCCCGCACGAAACAATTATTTTTATGGCCTATAGATAGTTGTTTCGGGTCTGGGTGTTTGTGTATGTGAGTATAAATGTTTGTAAACACACCCACGATACAGGAGAAATTCCTAGTGTAGAGCAACGATTAAAAAAAAAGATTTTCAAGAATAAAAGCAAAAGCTCTTATTTTTACACAACTGCCCCAAAAAAGGAGTGTTCTGTTTTCAGGGTTCATTCATGTATGTTTTATGTTTCTTTAATATTTACTTAATACTTATTTAAAACGTTATTATCTACCATTATGAAAGTACAGATTGTGAAGCCCACTTTTTATCATCGTGTCAGTAGGAACACTAGGACCTAGCAAGTGGTGAAGGGCAGGCGTTATAAAAGACTATCTTTTAACATCATTTATTGAAAAAGTGAGGCACAATAGATATATATCACAATAGTGTCAAACCAACATGCTAATGAAAATCGTAATATCAGATGAATTTAGTTCCCTTCAAAATGATTGAACTGAATGAAGCTGATCCATGTCATGTTCATGAAAATACGCTGTAATTTGGGACTAGTTACCACTGCAACGGAGTATTTTAATTTATTCATTATCAATTAATATTTTTGCTTTTATTCTGGAGGCTCTTAATGTGCACGTCTATAAACATCACAACATGAATTATGTAACTATGATCTTGTAAAAATATTATGATTTAAAAGAGAATCTATGGTGTCTCTTGCCCATTCTTCTCCATAGAAATCAACGCTTTAAAATGGAAAACTACAGCACTTTCACCAGTTATTATGCCTAGTGATTGCGACTATAGCTTCATCCTTTTGCTTCTTGACATTCTAATTGAAATAAATGATTTGAGTTTGCCAATAAAAAGCTACCCGTCTATCACTTGTACCACATTCTAAATGCATAATTGTGTGCTAGAGTCACGAGCGATGACTTTTAATAGTAATATGATGGGATCAGGCCGAGTGGAGCCGAGTGAAGCCGACTGAAGCCGACGGCTAATGCGTTCGTGTGCTCCCAATCATTAAGTAGATCGAACGAGCTTTAATCATGTATAAGTTGGTAGGTAGGTAAGTTTATAAGTAAGGCATATATGTATAGAACACGTTAGTGAATCTTTGGGACATGAACGAGCCTAATGCAAGTTAGATGATTATATTGAGATAAAATTAATCTTTTGTGCCTATTACATTAGGACGACCCCCAACTTGAATTGGCGATCTTAAAAAGGTGGCTCGGTCAGACTAGATGCGTTCTGATGCAATTTGGAAAAACTTGGTATACCTAAGTCTGTGGACTATGATAGGCTGAACTAATTGAGTAAGTTCGTCTTCATTGTCGTAAAACAAATGAAGTAATGTAAAGGTCGATACGACAGCGTAGACTCCTCCTTAATTTGAATCTTATAAGAAAAGATATCTAGAAATCGATTTTTTTTTCATATAAACCTAGCCACCGTTTAAGAAAAACACTTTAGATTCATGGTGATAACAAATAAAACATTTCCTTTCTATTAATTCTGTGCTCTTAATCAAAAATGATTTCTAACCCTACATCTACATAGTAAAGCAACTCCACCGAGTATCGAAGTATAAATCTATAAGATTATCAGCGTCGTTTATAAGCTGTGAGACAATGGCGGCCACTTAACAGCCTCTAGATATCGTCTGATCGCGAGATAGCGCGATAACTCGCCTTGTTTCTATTAACCACTCTTAATTTATACTGATTGTAAATCTTTGAGTCTGGGTAATGGACTAATGTGGAGTGGATAGATATTTGACCTTGTTTTTGATGCAGATGTGAGTCGAAGTCTGTTCAAGTTTGGAGGCACGGTTGACGCAGTAGCTGAGCGATTGGGTGCTGCGCTGCGTGTAGCGTGTTCAATTCCCACATGGAACTAATATTTGTAAGACCTACAAGTAAGTTGCTCTTGGTTCTGGCCGTTTGTGTAGGTAGGGTTTAAATGTTTGACCCAAGATGCAGGTCAAAGTTACCCCAGATCCGTCTGTCATGCGGCAGGTAATAAGGGTAATAGTTTTTGTCTTCGATCTACACTCTAAACTCCTATTCCGGAGACGATTAAGTTTTGCTACTAATTATCTTCAGGAACTTGATTCAAAATAAAAATGAAAATTTCACATAGGCCTACATGTGCACTTATAAAAAAAAATATTAAAAAAAACCGACTGCGTAAAAAGTGAACCAAACAAACAAACAAGTACTGTAATCTGGAACTATGAAGAACTGTCAGAACCCATTATTGGAGTGTTCATGAGCCGTCCTTAATTTTAATGGGTCCTAACTGTTCTTTATAGTAAACTAGCTTTCGCCCGCGGCTTCGCCCGCGTTAAATTTGGGGTAACACAGTTCCCCTTGCGCCTTATTGATTTGTAATAGCAACGCTAAGTTTTCCCTTCTCTTCCCTCTTTCTCCCTCACATCCCACTTTTTTCAAAAAAATATTAGCCTATGTCCGTCTCCTTGTTCCCTACTATCTCTGTACCAAAACTCATCCAAATCGGTTCAGCCATTAAAGCGTGAAGAGGTAACAAACAAACAAACAAACAAACAAACAAACAAACAAACTCACTTTCGCTTTTATAATATTAGTAAGGATAGGGCCAGTTTACATGAGATAATCACTAGATCCAAATAACAACCAGATAATTTTGTTTCCAACCGAATAAATTAACTTGTTTAAGCCAAAGTTAGTCTGAGATAGTCTCGACAATAATTTTATTCCGCTCACTCATATTCAAAGACGAAATTAATCAAATAAATCGATTTATAATTAACAAAGCAACCATTGAAATATGGTTTTATCTGCTTGATTTACGAACGTACTTAACCCTCTGACCATCGTCTACACAGTGGGCCATCGTGTGCAGAGTGGACCGCCACCCAGAACCACACTCATAAATTCTTACTACTCATAAAATTGATAGTTTTTACGATCCTCATTTGTGTATGTTATTGTAGATTGTACAAATTGCTGATTTTGCTTGCAAGTATTCGAATACTGGGTCATATTAATCATTCAGAGAAAGTCTGACCTTATCATTAAACTTAAGTGAATTACCACAATTGATTCATTTTAATTTAAATTTTATTTTAATAATTAAAAAAAAAACTTACAGCTAATACAGTTAAGTAGTCAGATACTATATGAAAACGAAGGCCAATTACAAGTTTCCACTTATAAAAAGATAGACCAACAAAAACGCTTTTCAAATATATAACTAGAGGAATTTTTTTGCGGATGGAAAATCATCAAATAGCTTTCCTCGCTCTGGGTGGAGCGGGGGGAGTGTCAGATTTGTACTCACTACAACCTACCCATGTTCCTTCTTTTTCCTTCATGTTCCGGGGCCGTGGTATCTCTTTCGAACAACCCGCAACTCTGGCAGGCGGTGGCCCTGGCAGGCCCCTCTGCTTTGCTTGACAAGGAGCTTGAGTTGCAACAAGACATTGCAGCAATTACAACCAATAAGTAACATGAATTACACTTTGAGAGACCAGTCTAAAGCTGCCAATGTTGCGAAGAGAAAGAGTTCATGTCGAAGCTCATCTAACTTTTCTAAGGAATCGTTTACACGAAAATAGAACTAAGTAACAAGGACATATGTCTTACAACATGATACACCTACACTACATACACGTGTAGGAGTTGTATATAGGGCAAGATGACATCATGTATCACTTGAATGGTTTACCTGAAGAATCAGCTTTGACTGCGAGACGATGTTCAACGTTAGATATAATTATCTTTTACCCCATTAGCGTAGGTAAGCCCATTCATAAAAGCCTTCTTACAGGATTAAAGCTTCTTAAAGGATCCCAATTATCTCTGTACCAAAATTCATCAAAATTGGTTAGGCCATTTAGGCATGAAGACGTAATATACAAACAAACTCACTTTGGCTTTTATAATATTAGTAAGGATTCGCCACAACAATAAAATACCAGTTAATATTTATACCTCTCTAAGGAGACTTTCTTAAAGTTAATACTTGCGTGAAAGAAAATTACGGATTTATCAATAATATCTTATCGAGCTGTCAACCTACGCAAGTTATAAATGCAGTAAATAATTAACTGTGAGGCAGTTAGTTATGAGCTAGGCTTACACAGATTATCATATTAACACCGAAAGATAAATGCTATTAATTTTTGTTATTGCGTTAGACGTTAAGACGCCTAGAACCGCTGTGGAGATGGATTTGTTGGATAAACACGCATCAAGATAGTACTAGTTTAGAACGCGTTGGAATATTCAATGAAGAAGCTTGTGGCTATAAAGTGATTGGATAGAGATCACTTGTCAGGACTCGGGAGGCATGCTTCTATGTCAACTTACTCGACGTAAATATAAGTGTGTGTAACAATAACTTAAAGTTACATTGGTTAATAGATACGGTCAGGATTTTCAGTGAAAATTGAGAAAGCCGAACTCAGCTGGCAATATTATCCATCAAAATAAACCCAGGGTTGAGCTGCTGACGAAATAAAACACCCAATTTAACTATTTGGCTCATTATAAAATACTAGCTGTTCCACGCGGTTTCACCAACGCTGCTCAGCACCTGTTAGTCGTAGCGTGATGTTATAAAGCCTATAGCCTTCCTCAAGAAATGGACTATCCAACACTAAAAGAATTTTCCAAATCCAACCAGTAGTCCCTGAGATTAGCGCGTTCAAACAAACAAACAAACAAACTCTTCAGCTTTATAATATTAGTATAGATTCTCTTTCGCCATAGAATAGTCAGACTCAAAAAAAAAACTACTAACCTGTGTTTTAAACATTATCATCACTACAACAATCTTGATGATTTTGGACATAACCTACGATGGTTATGTACACATGGCGACAAAAATAAAGCTGGACATTTTGTAGTAGTTTCCCGTACGATGGGATCATGGGAGATCCGCATAAACTGGTTTTGTGTTGTGATTGGTCGCCGTGTGTACAAAATGAATGGTGTAACACAACTTAGCAAGCATTAGCAACATCGTTTTATGGAGACAAATGACCGTTATTGTTATAGCGGAGCTTTTCAAATGGTTGGTTAGAAGGCTATAATAGTGTGCGCTGTTTATTGGGAAAAGTAGAAAATTCGTTACGAAAATATGAGTTAAGAAATTTAAGCCCATTTATCAGAATAATGTTTGATATGAAACCCATGATTTTCGAAGATTTAGATGCTAAATAAATGAAAGACAAAATAACAGTTAAACATTAAAGTCATCTTATATTTATACCATCACAATTATTTCCCAATCAGACACAACCGGCATCGCTAACAATACGTCATCAGTTCATCAATGGTACAGGACTTGTAGCAGCACTCGTCGACGGGGCCGCGCTTGCCGCGCACGCCAGCCAGTGCTGCAGCCGGTGGCCCCCAGTGGCCGCGCTTTTCCTCCTCGGGCCCCCAGCACAGCGTGGCCAGCGCGTCGGCCAAGCGGCGCCCGCAGAAAACGCCGCGCCCGCTCGCCGCCGGCGTGGCTACGCACACACAGCACAGCAGCGCCACACAGAACAACACTAACTTCAACATGGCGGCTTCACTGAGGGATGTTCTACTGCTCGATGTGATGGACCCAGTGGATAGGGTTGAAATGTGCTCTTCCCTTATATTACTACCCTTTTATACCTGAATGTATTTCATTAATATTCTGGTGCTTACTTTTTTAGCACCTGAAAGTGTGTAGGTGACGTCCTACACATCGTACATAATTTTGTAGTATAGTTGTATAAGTGAATAATGTTTATTTTAAAAATTGCCTTTCATAAACACTTCAAGACTTGTAACTGAGAAGTTTTTATGTAATTCAACTCAAAACTTCAGGAGGTAAACGTAATTTTGGTACGCCGCAAAAAGATCTTAAACAGAGTATTATTGACGAAATGTTAAACGCAGTGCAAAAACAGACCTCACATTCCCAATTATAAAAAAAAAATGGTCTCCTAATCACCGTCTTTAAGGCACATATGCATTCGACAATTTTCAAGTATCACCTGCCAAATTATGTTGTCTTCACTACCGTTCATCAGTCCTTTGAAAACTGTGACACAAACAAAGTTGAATCAAAGTTCTGTTCGGTTTGCAAGATTGATAGATGAAGAGATGGTGGATGGATGGATAGAGTAGCTTGTACTGGGTTACAGGAACAATGGCAAACATTTCTATAATGAGAAGATCTTGGGAAACACCAATGTTCAAGGATATCCAAAGATCGTATTTTATAAACGTTGAACATGTCGAGTCAATGAATAAGTCTGGACCAATTTTACGCCAAGTTACAAGAAAGGAGTGGGCAGTGCCAGGGCCAGCACCTACATATTGTAAGGCGTCAAATTGAAAGTGCATATTAATGAGTTACCCCTTAGTATAAAAGGGTAGTAATCTAAGGGAAGAGCACATTCCAACCCCATCCACTGGGACCATCACATCGAGCAGTAGAACATCCCTCAGTGAAGCCGCCATGTTGAAATTAGTGTTGTTCTGTGTGGCGCTGCTGTGCTGTGTGTGCGTAGCCACGCCGGCGGCGAGCGGGCGCGGCGTGTTCTGCGGGCGCCGCTTGGCCGACGCGCTGGCCACGCTGTGCTGGGGGCCCGAGGAGGAAAAGCGCGGCCACTGGGGGCCACCGGCTGCTGCGCTGGCTGGCGTGCGCGGCAAGCGCGGCCCCGTCGACGAGTGCTGCTACAAGTCCTGTACCATTGATGAACTGATGACGTATTGTTAGCGACGCCGGTTGTGTCTGATTGGGAAATAATTGTGATGGTATAAATATAAGATGAGTTTAATGTTTAACTGTTCTTTTGTCTTTCATTTATTTAGCATCTAAATCTTTGGAATCTTTTACCCTAAAATTGTTAGCAATTATTATTGTTACGAACCTTCTCCTAGTACCAATAAACACTTCCATTAGTTCGTAATCATATCTCATAAAAGCAGAACTATCACATAAATACCGCAGACTATCGTTGCCTAGCAACCAACCAGTTCAACAACTCCGAGCTAATCTAAACCTCTTCAGTTCTAATAACCATCACTTTTGTCTGCACAAACGATGTTGCTAACACAAGACTTGCGAAGTGGCTTTAATAGACAATTATCGTAGACTATCTGATTATTATAAAATCAACACGTTCATTGAGAATTATTTTAAAGATAGATTTGATTGTGTGTTTGTGAAATTCATGGTTGTGATGACAAATTTTGTTATATGATCTTTTTCTGTCTCTCTTTTGTTAAGTGCAAGTTTTTATACAAGGTAAATGTGAGTTTTGCTAGCTAATTAAATAAGTAACGCTTTCAGGTAAAATTTTAATTATAGTAAGTAAACGCGATCGATTTTAGATTCTCGTAAGAGTTGCACAATACCTACCCTTCTACTACACACCACAATTCCACAATACCCTTTTACTACACACGAGTAATAAGGAACCACACTCATATTTGTGTTAATTTTTTTTTGTGTAACTAACAAGTAGAGTGTGTGTGCCATCGATTGTTTCACTAGTCATCTACATTCGATTGCACCCTGTCTTAAAATATAGTATAACTAGCTGTTCCTCGCGGTTTCACCCACGCTGCTCAGCACCTGTTGGTCGTAGCGTGATGTTATATAGCCTATAGTCTTCCTCAAGAAATGGACTATCCAACACTAAAAGAATCTTTCAATTCGAACCAGTGCTTCCTGAGATTAGCGCGTTCAAACAAACAAACTCTTCAGCTTTATAATATTAGTATAGATAGCAACTTTTAATTCGGTTTTGGTATATTAAACTAAAATTATTAAACTAAACTAAACTTTGGTATTATATCGAGTGGAATAAATCTTAATAAAACAGGATTTTAACATCGAACTCGCCACTTTCCTGTTCGTCATCCACTATATTCAAGACATAGTATTCTAATAGGGCTATCAAAGTAGTAAGTGTCTCTTCATTCACACCATTCAACTCACAGTTACATCATTGAATGTTGTTTACGTACAAATAAACATGTTAGAGCTGAGTACGACATCTCGTCGGGTCAGCGGATTACCGTTGGATCTGACTGATAGTCTTGTTACCTTCAAGTGACGAGTTTGATTCTCATGTTGGTAACTTGACGATTAACATAACGAATGACTTGGTATTTTACTTGTATATCAGCAGGTTTTTACCGTCTTCAAAAAAAAGGAGTAGGTTATCAATTCGATTTGATGTTTTAAATGTTTGTTAAGCGATTTCTTCGTCCATTGTGGGTTTGATTTTTCAAAATTATTATTATGTTCGAAAGGTCAATTTTATCCATATTGTTTCGGTAGTTAATGAATAATGAGTTATCTTCTATAATACATATTTTTCTGCGAATGCTTATATCTTTTAGTAACAATGAAAATATAAAACTCGATAAGAATTTCTATAAAATATCGTCATACCAGAACTAAAAAGGCTGAAATGAAAAACCTTTTTTTTTAGTTAACAGTCGTAAAGTAGTTACGAGCTATTGCAGTTTTTGTGTATATCGCAACAAGTGGACGACCAGACGGTCACCTTTGTGTCGTTCAAGATTCACAGGCTGATATTATGACGGTAAAACTTTTACAAAGGATCTAGAATTGTTGATATAAAGGGCATAATGTTTAGTTCTGGGATTAACTTTGTTTTGTAAAACATTTCTTTTTCTTGATTGAAATTTTTAAATTATATTTTTAATGTTTTTTGTATGACTATTGCAAATACACTGTAAAAATATTTCACAATTTTATATCCCACACTGAAGATTTTGTGTCGACACGGTTGGCGCAGTGGCTGAGTGATCGACTGCTGCGCTGCGTGTCCCGAGTTTGATTCCCGCACGGAACAAATATTTGTATGGCCTACAAATAGTTGTTTCGGGTCCGGCTGTTTGTATATGTGAGTTTAAATGTTTGTAAACGCACCCACGATATAGGAGAAATTCCTAGTGTGGGGCAACGTTTTTTTTTTAATAAGAATAGAAAAAAACTATTTATAATTAAAGTACATACATATGTGTTAATTAATAGAGATACATCACCCAGTTATTTTATTTGGTAAACCCCTTATCTATATAGACCATCATCATTTTCCAGCCCTTATCCCATTCTATTTGGGGTCGGCGCAACACGTTTTCTTCTTCCATTCTCCCCTATCAGACGTCACAACATCATTCACTCCTTTCTCCTTCATCTCATTCCTTACACCCCTTATCTAGACCAACGTAACTTAAACTTAAATAAGTACAAAGGTAGGTAGACGTCACCTTGTGTGTCACCTTGAATTTCCATCTGAACGAGCACCTTACTGAATCTGACTTAGAAACACTATCTGGTAACCAATATGGCTGAACTTTATCGTACATATTGTGTTCAAGAAAATGGTGAAGTGTCACTCTTGCTGGTATTTTAAGGGGTTTTAAACCTTATTGTCCTAACGTGTAAATCGTATTTTTTATCGATACGCCTCTGACTTACCTTGTAAGGCGTAATACCTAATTATGTAATTCACAGTTTTTTGGTAGAGTGACTAACTAAGAAATAACAAAAAGAGCTCACATTGTACATTTTTATTTTAGTTTTTGTATGAATACATTATCGTTTATTTATTTTTAAACAATTTTACATATATTCTCTTTTTTTTAACCAAAGAAATCAAAAAAGAAAACATTTTAAATACACAATTATTTATTATTGTTACTTATCATTTGTAAAAATGTTGGCTAACCTGTAAATGGCAAGTGTATAAGTCCAAACTATAATTTTTATATTTTAAGTTTTTTTTATACAGAAGCTGTATAAAAAATTACTTATTATTTATTGAAATTGAAGTTTTTCACGTGACATTGGCACAAGTAACAAAAACATTGTACAAAGGCGGACTCAATGCCTTGGGCATTTTCTACCAGTCAACCTTAGGGTGAAATATTGAAAGTGTCCTTTTTAACCGACTTCAAAAAAAGGAGGAGGTTCTCAATTCGTCTGTATGTTTTTTTTTTTTTTTTTTTGTGTTTGTTACCTCATAACTCAGGTCTGAGTGAACCGATTTTGATGATTCTTTTTTTATTCGAAAGCTGGTGGTTGTCGTTTGGTCCCATAAAAAAAATATCAAGATCCGACAAGTAGTTTTTGAGTTATCTTTAATAATACGTATTAGATTGACTTCGTGTACGTTGATGATATACTCATTCGTCGATTATACATATTTTAGAAGTTGTCGAAGACAAATGATCAAAAAATGGTATGTAGGTACTACTATGGTTTGGAAGGTCATCGCAGTAATTTGGTGATAGATCTTCAGTGATATACAACGGCACTCTTTAATAAATGACAGCAAATCTGCCGTGATTGCTGCAATCACATGTATAAGTATGGGTTTCGCCAGGGTAGGCAGGCGAGTGGGAGCAGGGTGACCGTATCCCCTCCCCACCCCTCACCTAGTCATTAAGAAACATAAACATCAGATCAAGTATCAGCTGTATCCCCTAGGGCAGAGATGGCGAACCAATGGCACGCGTGCCAATGACGGCACGCGACACAAAGAATTGGGCACGCAAGCAATTTTAGTCATATTTTTATCTTACTATCATTTTTTAACTCGCCGGAGAAATTCATTATTTTCAGAGATGAATAAAATTAATTCGCTTAGAAACCGTTTGGCGATGACTCTACTAGTCAGTACAAAAAGTTTCGAATTGATAGTAATTATTTTCCTAATACAATCACTTAGTCAAAATTATTTGATGGCACGTCTGTGGCCTCATTCAACATTTATTTAGGAAAAATGGCACGTTGGTTCATCAAGGTTCGCCACCCCTGCCCTAGGGGATGATGCATATGATATGATTCTGAATTGGTTTAATACTAAAGCATAATGTAGATACTTAGTATTTAATCTATAGCTTGATGTGGAACTAAAAATTGTATCTAAGACGAGACTAAAGCTAAAAAGAAAAACTTTTTAACCGTGTTAGCGTATTATATCATAATAAGTACTATAACTAAAAATGTTGAAATAAAAACTTTTTAGTAAAAAAATAAAACCGACTTCTAAAAAAAACTAAAAACTGGAAAATAACTTTATTTCCGGAAGTCGGTGGCCAATAAAGTCAACGAAACCAACAAAAGCCACCGACTTCCGGAAATAAAGTTATTTTCCAGTTTTTAGTTTTTTTTAGAAGTCGGTTTTATTTTTTTACTAAAAAGTTTTTATGTTAATAGATAAATAAATAAATTGTACGGCAGCTTTTTAACCTGAAACTTAGTGTTTTCCAGGGTGCCTGTTTACTTAAGCCTTCTTATAAGAAGGCTTAAGTAAAAAATCTTGAAAACCTTAGCAACTGGTACAGTTACCATTTATTCTAGAACCTATAACTTTATTTTCATGCTTACCAAGTTATGCAAGTCTGGACTGAGAACCTGCAAATCCAGTTCAGATATTAATTAATGAATTCAAATTGAAACAATCGCTCACAAGACCTAGTTAATTACCTATTCAAATGTACAATTATAATGCGGCCTGCATTTGATACGCGTTAATGTAATAAGCTTTAATATTAATTGAATATTTAGTACAATCACTGACTTGGAATTGGAGTGAATTAATTATGCGTTTGTACTATCAAACATATTACTAGTAGCTTGGGAAACTGTGCTAAACTAATTATTATTAAAAGGTGAAACCTGGTGTTAGTAATAGCTATTCTAATCCCTAGACATCTGAATGATCTTAATCATATCAAAACCAGCTATTACCTATGGTTCTACCGCCAGAATGGAATTATAGGGGGTCCCTGAAACAATGATTGTCTCACTGAATAAATCCCAACTTCTGACGGTCTGTACACCCGACGACACATTTATTTCCAGTAAAACATGACCTCGCTTTGTAAAGATTGCCCGTACTATGAGAGATCCGCATGAACTTGTTTAGTCTAGATCGATTGGTAGTTGTAGTACATGTAGGTAGGTAAGTTATCTAATCCCTTTATAAATGTTACATCCTATTGGCAGTGCAAGCGCTGCTATCATCAGAAACCTTACTAGTGAGTGCAAGCAGGTGTAACAAACACACACAAGTACACACACATAGGCAGCCGGTTTAAAGTTCGATCATTGAGTGACAGATTGCTAAGGGTGTTCGAAGTTTAAAACAAAATTACTCTTAAAAAAAATTATTAACAGAGAGACTTCGTGGTCAAATAGTGTAGTGCAACATACCGATTTTCTTTATGTGAACTGTAAACGACACGTCGGCCATATTCACGATGACCGCTAGGCTAAAGTTTAACACAATGGGATCCAAGAGATGGACAGAATGGCGGCGAGACGACTCTGATGAGTGCAGTTATTTATGGCTCGAGGTGGAAACAAGAATTCGTGGAAGGTCTTTGCCCAGCAGTGGGACAGTATAACATACATTAAAAAATAAAAAGTGATAATTCAATAATGTATGTTTTATTTTCGTTTTTGTTTTGAAATGTCGCGTTAGTTTTAAAGCTAAGGTTTTATTAAACTATATGTATATCATACGTAACATACGTAACCCGGTTCACAGGCCACTGACCATTTACGACCATAATAAATACACATATTTGTACACACGGGAACTTTAAAATATAGCCAATAAAACCATTATAAGCCATCAAAACGGTGTGTTAGAAATCAAATGAACATACAACCGTGGGCAGGACAGACAGACGAGCAACAAACTAAAAAACACTCAAGGAAACACCCACAATCTTGTAAGAATAGCACAAACTTCGTGAATATCTTTATTTTTCATAATTTTACGTCGTAAAAAGACCACAACAGTCGATAGAGTAATCGAATCTACATAACAACAGCAAAACGACTGGGAACGTTCGAGTGCGCTATGTCTATATGTAAATATATGTGTATTACGGTGTGTGTATAAATAAAAAGCCTATCCGACCACTCGGTATCTAGTAATAGAGCCTTCAAATAAATTAGAGGACCCCTGTGGTGTGGGGTGTGGCCCAAGACATAAAATTGCGGCGGTTTTGCCACAGTTGTGCGATGAATACATTAACGTCTTATTTATATTCAAGTCACTAAATATGTGTCTTAAATTATAGTAAAATATGTGCTTTATATTGACTGCACTACTACGTAAGGTAATATTGCAGTTATTAGACAGCGGTGTCTGATTTAATTAGCAATTATAGTTGTTGCTGAGTTAGATAATATTCATTCAACATTTGTGAGATATAAGGAAATAAAGTGAAAGTGTGTTGAGTAGAACACTCGAAGAATTTAGCTCATATCACCCTGAGTGATCAACCAAACTGAATTAAATTTAGTCGAAGTCACTAATCTAGGCCATTTTGACGCGTTCATTGTGTTCTATGCGCCTCAAAGAGCAAAACATAGGGGCACTTCAGGACCATTGCCTGCCAGGGTTGCAGGTTGTTCGAAAGAGAAACAGCAACACAAAGGCCAAAAGAAGGAACATGGATGGATTTTTGTCAGTAAACGCCTGACACACCTTTCCGCTCCGCCCAGAGCGGATATTTGATGATTTCCCACACATTAAAAATGGCACTAATTTCGATGCGGTTTCACTTAACACGCACTAATAAATTTTACTAAAAATTTATTTATTTCTTCAACTTTTTTGTGCTTTTGTTATTCTTTAGGACACAGTGGAAATTATCAATAACTCTGTGTGGCTTTCCTACGTTCCGTAATATACAAACAAAATTGCTTATCGCACCGCTTACAAATTACGCCAAATTCTTACACCACAAAGTTAGTGCGAGGAAAAATTATCGATAGTTTTTGTTTTTTTGTTTGATGTCGACACCTATCGACGTCGCCTCCCTAGCCATGAGAAATGGCGCTACTTTGCATTCGTAATTACTTGCCAGTTATTTATACACTAATGGCGTTTGGCAATTTTGTTTTATATTATTTATTTTACAGATGTTTTCTAATGAGTGTGAGTTATTAAATGTTGAAGCTAAAGTAGTAAATATTGTGACTTGAGAACAGTTAGTGGCCGTATGTTTTCGTTAGTAGTTCTTTTGTTATTTATTGTATACTAGCTGGACCCCGCGGCTTCGCCGGCGTTTTGTTCGAAACAAAAGCATCCTATGTTTTATTCCAGACTACAATCTACCTCTGTACCAAATTTCATCAAGATCCGTTCACCCGTTTTGACGTGAAAGAGTAATAAACATCCATACATCCATCTATCCTCACAAACATTCGCATTTATAATATTATAAATATAGTAGGATAAAATGGGTCACTGCTTCGATGAACCAGTGGTTTGATCGTAGTATCAAAGCGTATTTGAGGTTTTCCGTAAGGAATTTCTCAGCAAAGAGTCTCCTGTTGATGGCAATAGAGTTAAGCCTATTATTATTAGCCGAAATATGGATATACTATGTGATTAACATTAAGTACCCTTCTGCCTCACCCTTCGATAATTACAGGCGTGATATTAATGTTGCAAAAGAGTCATAAACATTATTTATTGATTAGAAGCAGCAAAAAATAATTGCTTCTAACAACAGTCAGTCATTTTAAAGTAATCTTCAGAGTAAATAATGTCTCATTACGGCGTAAACTAGTGGCTCAAGGTTTTCTTATTTATTTAAAAGATTCTACTATTATTTTACCATAACCTATGTGCACCATGCATACACAACTCTTAACGACTTAACAGCCACACATGTTCAATGAACTGTGCTACTTGAACTTATGCAAATAAAGTTTACTTTGCTTAAATTCTCTACCGGTAGTTTGTTTATTTAATAAATGATTAGTGATGGTACTTACAGTTACGCAACGTGGGAGAGACTAATTATCGATACTAGTGTTGTAATAACGTAACTATTGAACAGTGGATAAGTTTATTTTAAGTGTACCTACAATAAAACCAGCCAAGGGCGAGTTGGTTATTAATTCTTTAGTCGAATTATTGGAGCAGACATAACTTCGACCGACTATTGTGAGGCTCTTCAATTTTAAGAGAAGAATTGATTTTTATTGCTCTAAACTGAAGTGGGTTTGGTGTGGTCACGTCTGCCGCATGTCCTATGAGCTGCGGGCCAAGGCAGCCAGTTTCTGAACTCCTCACACAGCTAGAAGGGCGTCCTGCCATCTTTTATAAAGTCTGCTGAGATGACTTTATAAAAGATGGCAGGACGAGCTAGACAAAACAAACGTAGTGGCTAACGGTATCAATATTATAGAAGCTATCATTTTCTCATTTAATTTAAGGGCCAAGATACATTCATCATGTCGTCAACATACTTACATCGGAACACAAACTGACCAAGATGCATAAGTTTTCGTCTTATCTTTGACTCTGATTTTGTCCAGTCAATACCTAAGTAGGAACTTGCTTACTGGAGTATCATAAGTGTTTCTGCTTTACTGACTTACTGAATTCTTCTTAAGAACTAAAGACCGTCAATAAAGACTCACTCACCTGCACGCAATGACTTTTTTGACTTTCACGGCCTTTTGGCCCTTTTTGAACGGCTTTTTGACCTTTTCGAACGGCTTTTTGACCTTTTCGAACAGCTTGGCTTCTACTATTTCTTAAAGGAGGATTGTTTTTCTTCAGGATTGTTTTAATGGAATTCCAGTATAGGAAAGACACGGAGCTACATGATACCTAGCACCATCTCTTGTTTACACTGAAGTAAGAGTAAAACCTACTTTCAGACTGCATGGTAACCCACCAGAACTATCCAACAAGGTAGTACTACTGGTTGATGGGAAGCATGGGGGTTGCTGTCGCTAGACCACTCGCTTTCTTCCCAAAGGTAATACAAACACTTTCGCTCTTGAAAGAGGGAGAGTGCCTAGATTATGTGGATGTTACGATGAGTCGGTACTTTGAGGGTACGATGAGCTGCGGTGCCATTCATTTGAGTAAACTGATAAATTTATTTAAACGTGACTTTTCCGTGACAAACTGAAATCAGCTCCCACCTAAAACGTCACAACATATAATTACGGCAAAAGATCATTCTTATATAGACCCTATTTAAATGATACATGTGAAATTAAAACAAACACCATTTTAATGAGTCTTAAAGAGCTTCTATTAAGCTGTTAATTTGATCTCCGTTTCAAAGCAGCACATAACAAATGTTTGAAGATTCTCACCGCGCACCAATACGGAATTTTAATTACCTGTAACAAGAAACAATAAATTTGGTTAAGACAAAGTGTGAATAACTTAAGTGATGGTACGTGGTAGAACTGTTTAATATTACATGTCACTACTTGATTTATACTAAGAAAACGGTGGATTTCCCCGCGTCATGGCTCATGGGCGCCTTGTGTAATCGTGAAGCATTGGGATTGAATAGTCATAAGATGTGCAGATTCACTGTTTCTTCTACAATCGAAGACAATCATCAGTTTGACAATTAATTTAACCGATCACAAAGATGTATGCTTAAAGAAATATTTTAAAATATACGTTATTCATATATTACATGGTATCTTAAAAGGCATCAGACATAATTTTTGGGAATTTAAAGCTCAAAATCAAGACTATGTCCGAACAAGTCAAAAAACTTGTTCGCCTTAGCAAATTAGACTGTCATTAGCCACTAAGCGGGGTAGTGGTCGCGGTACTAATAACCTATCTACGATTTCGTATTTCCTTCGTGTTTTTAATATACACACTTCTGAAACAGTGACTCAAAAAGAAATCATCAAATAAATTCAGTATCTGCAGACTATAGTCCAAAGCCCACAAATCAAGAGAAGTTATTCAGTACCCCGATACATATGATCAACTATAGGTACCATAGTAGTTTTATGCCACGCACACTGCATACTTGCATACGCAATACGAATCCAACCTGCTATAGCCATGATTTTCATGCTTCTTTCTATCAAAACTATAGCTATAGTACGGCCAACGAGAAGCGATACGAAAGGTCATTAACCTAAAGAACAACTGTGGCGTTGACAATCTAATATTTAGCTCTTTCCATCTTGTGCCTTTGTCGTAATGTCTCGTTCTCCCGGCAAAAACATAACAACGTTAAGACGGGTTCGCCAACATTCGGGCGGCCATTTTAGATGGGGTTTTAGCATGGGTTTTGTTTACATTTGGTATCGCTTCTCGTTGGCCGTACTATAGTTACTATAGATAATATAGATAGTTGTTTTGGGTGTGGCTGTTTGTGTATGTGAGTTTAAATGTTTGTAAACGCACCTACGAAGCAGGGGAAATTCTTAGTGCTTTTTTTTTGGGCTGGGAAATCATCAAACAACTTTCCCCGCACTGGTCGGAGCGGGGGGAGTGTCAGGCTTTTACTGACTAAAACCTTCCCATGTTCCTTCTATTGCGCTTTATGTTCCGGGGCCGCGGTATCTCTTTCGAACAACCCGCAACCCCAGCAAGCGGAGGCTCTGGCGCGTGACACACTAACACGAAATTCCTAATGTGGGCAGCGTTTTTTTTTAACTAAACCCCTTTGATATACTCCTTCACAAAGACAACCATACATCGGACTGTGCTAAACGTCCGAAGTCCTTGCGAGCGCCAGAGATGCGTGTGCGCCTCGCGATGGCTATCCTCCCCGTCAACTCGTGTGGGAGTCACGCTACTTTATGGCTGGTCCCCTGTTTAACAACACTAGTGAATGGTTACATGTGTTTTTCCTATGAAAAGGATTCTCGTAAGATACTAAAATTTTACTTTTGTTTTTGAGGACAGGTTTCGTTAGTTGTTTGTGTCGCAAGAATTCTTGGAACTTCATAGTTGGAAGTTTTTTTTAGATGAGCGCCATTTTGTACAAAATATGTGGGCGAATAGAGAGAGAGAGAGTGGAATGATTCTATTTAGTATAAAGTATCAGTTAACAAATTCTTCCCTTGGTTTATCATTAACTAAAAATAATTGTACACATCCTCTGGGACCTGATATTCAGGCTGAAGAAAAAGATACATTAGAAATTTTGATTGAAACAAGTTTTTTAACTGTTTCTGTCTCGATAAATTATTTACAAACTACAAATAGCCCGGGAAGAACCCTCAAGTGCATTAAAACTAAAATAAACTCAGTAACAACATTGTAAAAATACTAAAATCTATACAAGTGTCATTAATTTACTATCTGTCATAAAACCTAACGAGACTTGGTCAAGATAAAAACGTGCATTTTCTAGAGAATTCATACCGTCAGTTATTACTTAGTGCATCTCGTAGACATTCCGTCTAGATTTCTATCGTAACTGGATCATAAACACTGGTTTACACGCACGTGGGGCGTATCGCCCTCATTACTGTACATACATACATATGTATTATATAGGTACATATGTGATGTGAGGTGAAGCTATCAGGAAAGGACAGCTATTAATAGATAGTCTGCGTCTGCGGTGACTCACTGTCTATATTTGTAATTCTTATTGCTAAATAATGATAAGATTTCTCTACAAAGTTGCCAGGTATCCCATAGGTATAAATTTATGAACGGGTGGCCCGTTATGTAACTCAGTAGGGATACGAAGAGCATGTAGGCTTAAGGTGCGGTTTTCGCCAACATATTTGTGAAACGCGTTGCCTGACATTAATTTGTTTTTACTAGCTTTCGACCGCATAGTATAGAAAAAAAAGTATCCTATATGTTATTCCAGCCTATAATTTACCTCTGTGCCAAGTTTCATTAAGAACCGTTCAGTAGTTTTTTCGTGAAAGAGAATCAAACATACATCCATACTCAGAAACTTTCGCATTTATGATATAAGTAGGATTAGTAAGGATTTGGATTTTGCTTTTACAATACAATACATTTCACATTTCATTAAACGTTATATAACAAATTAAACAGCACATTTAACAATACATGTCATATTTCATTTTAGTTTTCAATACCTTGTGATGAACGAAATTGTATAAAATCTGGTTCTGTTAACCTGACAGGCAGATGTGTTGCTGAGGAGTTTGTTCCGCCACTACTTCTTCCCAGCTGTCTCTTGTAATTTGACGTTCAAAAAGTGCTCATTATCAGCCTAATTTGAATAAATGACTTTTGATTATGATGACATTTAACATACGTTATTTTTTTTAATTGAATGTATTCAATTTAAAAAAATAACACATCCAGAAACAGCTGATCGCTACACTCCCATGTCTTGTACTACAACATGACCAGACTTGCAGCACTAAAGCATAAAGTAAAGGATATGTAGGACTTTTAACAGTTAATGGCAGGACATTTACTTTGACAGGCAGATATCAAGTTGTTACGGTCTGCCAGTTGATAGTGAAAAAAAACCGGCCAACTGCGAGTTTCACTCGCGCAGGAAGGGTTTCGTACCATCCTATTAATATTATAAAAGCGAAAGTGAGTTTGTTTGTTTGTAACGTCTTCACGCCTAAATGACCAAAGCTGGCCCCGGAGAGAGACATATGCTAATTTTTTTGTAAAAAAAAGTGGCCAACAACATATGGTTTATTTTGTGTGATATAATGTTTGTAAGTATCTACTAAAACTTTTATTTATTTATTTATGCACACACAGTATACATGACATGACATTACATTAAGGCAGAAGAGCACAAAGGTACAGCTTATTTCATAAGAAATTACTAACTAATTTACTTTTAATTAATTAACTTTCTGTGAGTTTAAATCAATCTTGGACATCACGATTGGCGCAGTGACTGAGCGAGCGTCGCGGGTTTGATTCCCGCACCGAACAAATATTTGTATGATCTGCAGATAGTTGTTTCAGGTCTGGCTGTTTGTGTATGTGAGTTTAAATTTTTGCAAACGCACCCACGATACAGGAGAAATTCCAAGTGTGGGGCAAAGTCACACCACACACATCAATGTTCACGTGACCTCTAAAGAGAGCTGGTCTTTTCGACCTAAGAAGCAGCATTGTCATAAAACGTGGTAATGCTGCTAGCCTTCTGGGCAATTTTCTTATTTACAGCGATGTGGATGAATTTTTTGACAATCTTTAATCGTATTTGTCCCTTTTGGGGACTTATATATACCATTATTTTATAGTTACACTAAATTATTATAGGTCGTATGTACATTATTATAACATTAGCTATTGGTTCTAGTTTTTCCTTTTATGGGTGAGTGTATGTGTAAGTGATAAACCTTGAATTACTTAGCGATTGGCGATAATGTGCACATTTACGAGTTGGTCAGCGCGGGATGCACGACGTGAGCGACGAGATAAAATAAAACAGCTGCTACTTCGCTTTTATTTTTCTTTTACAAAGTGTGAAATGTAGTGATGATAGTCTGATTTATATACAAGAAAAAGATACAAGACTTTGCTGAAGTAAATCATTATTATCAAAATTCCGTCTTTTTATTTTTTATTTTATAGACATTGCTGATTTAAGATGTAATGTGAACCCATGATACGGACAGAACGCGTCGTAAATAATTGATTAACCAAATCATAGAACACATTACTTATGACCTGAAAGAACTAAAAGTTGACTACAACTAGATGACTGCATGCCAGAGCGAACGAGAACAAGTATATTCAATATTGCTCCTTATTTTGGGAATTGGAAGTCATCAAATAACTTCCCCTGCCCTGGGCGGCGCGGGGAGGAGTGTCAGAATTTAGAAAAATAGAATCCCACACAAGTTACTTCTTTTGCCCTTTACGTTCCGGTGTCGCTGTATCTCTTTCGAACAACCCGCAACCCCGGCAAGCGGTGGCCCTGACAGGCCCCTCTGCTTCGCTGACGTCTCTTTGAGGCGTGCGTGGAACACGAACGCGCCGACGACACGGCTCAATATTGCTCCTTTTTTTCTAGAGTTGGTAAATGAGAGTTTTATGACAAACACTTATTTGTCCGTCTATCTGTAAGATTGGTAGAGGTCCCTAGTCACACACCTACAGGCATGTTACACTGACAGCAAAGAGAAAATCGCAATTGTAAGATAACAGACAGATATCTTCAAACCGTTCACTTACCGATAATCTTTAGTTAGAGAGACGTCTAATGAACGCTTAATTAGAAAGATAACCAGTCGTTTTATTCCGAGATTTTTATTAAAACCTGTCCTTTTTAAGAGCAGCTTTAAGATTAACTTTGAATCTTCTGTAGTTCATAAATTGACAGTTTATGATGTCATTAAAAATAACATAAAGCCTTATTTATAAAATATTCAGTAATTACGTCATATACTAATATCGGAATATTTTCTCAGCTATGAATAAAAGTTTGAATTCAAGAAATGGTAGTTTTGACCAAGTGCAAGATATCACTTTGTACATTCTATTTACTACTATCATAAACACTCAATATCAACCGAATATTTACCATATTTCTATTAGAATTCCCGATATATCGGCACTGTTGC
The DNA here is from genome assembly GCA_958449745.1 of Ochropleura leucogaster. NCBI lineage: Eukaryota > Metazoa > Arthropoda > Insecta > Lepidoptera > Noctuidae > Ochropleura > Ochropleura leucogaster. Next base: position 17,152,195 of record OY288216.1, read on the forward strand.
AAACACCGTGATCACGGATAAAGTTATTGCGGGTGGATGTATGAGAAATATCCCGTTTTAAGTAATAATTATAGAGTTAGTCACCATGTCAGTTTAGAAACTTACTTTCCATTTTATAAACCCTAAAACGCTTGAAAAGCTGTGATACAACTATTATGACATAACCTTCAAAAGAGTATCCTCTAAGTCCAAAAACAGTGCAATCTCTCGCGAATCTGTCTCAGCTTTGTGCCAAATGAGGTGCTTTGTCTCCGTGACATATTTGGGCAATAACACCGACTGTAACAATCACGTAACACGTCTGTTCTACTTTCCCCGGATTTAGATCTGTATTAAAGACGTGTTACATCAAAGTCGGTCTTAGAAAATGGTAACAGGATGTTCTGAAGCTGAGTGGTCGCAAGCGAGACTGTCCTTGCTAGACACGTCCTTGGTCCAAGGACATATCCTGCAATCTCGTTTGCGACCAGGCAGGTCATGCAAAGTGCAATAACTCTTTGCCCGAACTGGGATGGTGCCACGCTTCTGCCTAACACAGGCGTGATACCATGTGTTGAAATTGAATAAAAGAGATTTTCCTCATACATATGGCCTCTTAAATTACCTACCACTTGAGAGTGGATCTCTCGTTAAAGATCAAAGATGAAACAGCTATTAGTATGATGAACTAGTAAGATTAGTAATCTCGACCTTGTCACAATAATGGATAAATTGGTTATGATTTATGGTGCAGATTTTAATAGAGAATCGTAGTGTAGCTGCTGAAAACCTCAAAAATAGGTCGAACATCCCTATTATTATAGAGTTGGGAATGGTATCGGTTCTCGCAATCCGTTATTATTTCCGCATCGAACAGCGAAGGTATCCTCGTTCATCTTGACTTTACTACCCCCTCGGGATAAAAATAAGTGCCCTATTATTTCCCGGGAAACACCGCAAGCCCTTTTCCTAATTTCATATTTATGATGCGGAATAATAAGCAGGAAAATATCACATAAAGGTACAGTTCACTCCACATACATGATGCAAAAGAAAATGGCTTACGGGTTTAACGTAAAGCCTCTGTTATTGTCAAATACCTCTGATGCGTACTTGACTGTACTATCTTGTGTGTATTTATTGATTTTAAAAGTTGGGGAATACCGCAACTTTTGAAATCAGATATGTTTTTACAGAATATCAAAGGAGAGAACAACAAGAAATAAGTAGATTTTTTCCCTAATCAAAAGATCTATGAAGTAGATGTGTCGGTGTAAATTATCTGTTACTTTAACTACGCTCATTAATACTAACACACTGGACCCCTGTTGTCTTCATAATAAATAAATATAATACCAGGATACTTTCCCAATGCCCTACAATAGGAAATACTAAGTTGGTAAGACGCAGAGCATGTTAACTTAGACCAAACACGGACCTACATTAAGTACATTCCCGATACAATTTCACTCGGAAAACTTATATTGAAGTAAGTAGATAAATAATGTATAAGTTAGGTAATAAATACTGAGAATTTATTGCACGTCTCTCTCGTTTGAATGGAGAAGAAGTTAATCGATGCATTCGTAAGGGGCGGTCTTGGTTTCTATGAAAATATGCCTTCCTGCTGTTTCTTAGGTCTTCAAACGGTATCAGAGCTACCAGTTGCGATGTCTTTGTAAGTAATAAATTCAGACAGTTTATGTTTGTTTTAAGCACTTAAGTACAGGCCATTGTATAGTTGCCGAACTACAGCTAACTATGACGGGTTAGTTAAACAATGTTGTCGTCCTAATATCAAAATCCTACTAAAATTATAAATGCGAATGTTTGTGAGGATGGATCCCAATGTATGTATGGATGTGTGTTACTCTTTCACGTCATAACGGCTGAAGGGATCTAGATGAAATATGGCACAGAGGTAGATTATAGTCTGGAATAACAAATAGGATACATTTTTTTTTAATATCACGCGGTCGAAGCCGCGGGCGCCAGCTAATATTTTTGTAATTATATAAACATAATGTACAATAGTTACATAAGCAGACTTATTTCCATGAGACATTCTCTACCTTTGTGTTAAATACGACTACATTGTGATAGGGCACAAAAATTTAATTTAAAAAAATAAAAATCTAAAAATATTACTAGTACCTACAGTACAGTACAGTTTACAGATATATATAATATTAGATATTTTATTAGTAACTGCCAAAAACTATCCGTGTTATTTTAGTGCTGATGGAAAACTCAAAACACAGTCGAATTAGACGGTAAAAATACAAATATGAAACGGTTTGAAAGCAATTGCCACACTAAGAAAGGATTCATCACTTTGCTAATAAACTCTCTGCACGTCTCATAAAATACTGATATTCTGAAGTTAATAGTTAACACAGTGTAGACACAAGCAGCCAGGTTAATTTGTTACCGAGTAACAAATTAACAGCAGTTTAAGTCCACCATCGTCGCAGTAAATATGAACAACCGATTGCAGTAAACACTCAAACATTCTCAATTACTAGTCAAACATATCTAGAGACACACACATATCATGGCGTTCTTAAAGAATCGATGTCAAAATACAACGCTTTCTTGTTTGGTCACACTTTCGCGCTGTGACTTGTGAATATTCATAAAATGTCTACCAACACAACATTTAACATTACATGTAGGTACATACATACACTGCCTGCAGGTTTTCAAGAGGTTTTCGCTATAAATGTTCGTGCTGTTGAATAATGTGGACGTTTCCCTGCCAGGGTCAGACTGGACCGGCCATCTTTTGTGACTCGTAACACGTTGGTCTGTCTGACACGTAGAGCAAATGATAGGTTTTCTTCGATGTTACGTCAAAATACATACTGTCTGTACATAGGTGGTATGGGTAGGTATAGTATCTTAGGAGGTGATGGCTTCTGCCACTCGGGTTAATAATAAAACCCGACATTTCCCGAACGTGCTTATTGGTCAATCGACAAACGTGCTCCGTGGCGAAACGATGCCATTCGTTGTTGGTAGTTACAGCTTTTTACAAACCGAAATTCTTGTTGCATAACACAATTGGAATCACAATCTGAAGAATGGTTGAAAACTTTGTTTGATAGCCGAATATTGAATAGTCTATTATCCAAAAAAACCGGCCAAGAGCGTGACGGGACACGCTCAGTGTAGGGTTCCGTAGTTTCCCGTCCGTCACAATAAGTGTTCCCAGTTATGAGGCCAACCGAACAATACGGTAATACCCGATCCAATGTAATAAGTACCTACAGCGCCATCTCTCCAGGAATTGGGTTACTAATTAATACAAAGACGTGCAATTTTGCTGGTAATTTTGGATTGCGAGAACCGATTTCAATAATTCTTTTTTTGTTTGAAATAAGATACGTTCAGGATAATAAAATATGTAAACAAAGTTACAAAAAAAGCTTGCATATACGATTATACTACAAACTTAGTCCAGAAATTATTTTGTACAACTTTTTGTCTTTTTTGTACAAAACTGTTCTGTCAATCAAGTTCAAAATAATTTTCATAGAAAGTCCTTATAAAGTTCTACTTTTCAGATTTTTTTCATATTTTTTAGACTTATGGTTCAAAAGTTAGAGGGGGGGGGACACATTGTTTTTTACTTTTGGAGCGATTATTTCCGAAATTATTGACATTATCAAAAAATGATCTTAGTAAACCCCTATTCATTTTTAAATACCTTTCCAACAATATATCACACGTTAGAATTGAAATTAAAAAAAAAATCACTTCCCACTTTACATATAGGGTGGCTACCCTAATAAAACATTTTTTTCAAATTTTTATTTTACCACTTTGTTGGCGTGATTGATATACATATTGGTACCAAATTTCAGCTTTCTAGTGCTAACGGTCACAGAGATTAAGCGAGGACGGACGGACGGACGGACGGACGGACAGACAGACATGGCGAAACTATAAGGGTTCCTAGTTGACTACGGAACCCTAAAAAGAAAAGGAAAAAAATTATTGCTGTTGTTATCACAATAAGACTGTTCCCTAAAAATTATACAAAACATTGACTTTAAACTAAAACCGCACCGTTCACTAAATCCTGTCAAACCAGATCCTGTCCAGCAAAAGGCAGTTCATCAGAATTGAACTATCTAAATTCTAAAAAGAAATTCATACGATAAGCCCATATTGCAATCTTCAGCATAAATCCCTTATCTGCACAGCACACCTGAACCAAACCTACCTCTCGGGATGAGAAACTGTGTTATTAACCCAATAAGCCAAAGTACACAGCAAACACTGGAGACGTGTTTGTTTGTCTGTCAGTTTGCAGACGAGAACGGCTGAACGGCTGGCAGTCACGGATACCGTGCGCAAACACGCGACAGACTCAACTTACCGACTGACTAAATACTGTCATGATACTGCCTTGTTTACAAGTTGGCAGTAGACGGGATTTTAGTAGTTTATGAATGGAAATGGCGGCCATTTTGTAATTCGTTTTTGCTATTGTACAGTGTTCATTCACGTACATGAGACGAACGCGTTTGTTTGTAGACATAATGCGATCTAATTCGTAAAAATTGCGTACCTTTATAGGGTTCCTTACCTCAAAAAGAAAAACCAGAACCCTTATTGGATCATTTTATTGTCCATCTGTCTGTCTGTCTGTCAAGACTCTTTATCTTGGGAACTCTTGGAGCTATCGATTTGAAATTAATACCATATACTCATACATGTGGTCCCTTTGCGCTGTGTTAAAATCAACCCTCTAAGTCTATGTTTATGTCATAAGTTTGTACGGAACCCTTGGTGCGCGAGTCTGACACGCTCTTGGCTGGTTTTTACTTTAGGAGTCAGTTGTTTAACTATCTAAGAGCTTTTAGCTTAAGGTATGTTAATACAGTTTCAGAGTAAGTCATACTAACATTCTAAATGTCTCATTTTCTCGGCTGTTTCCCAGGTTGGGATCACTTTTATTATAAGTACTTTAGTTTTCCTAACAAGACGTTAACCTAGACGAGTTTTCAAATCTTTTTCATCAAAAAAATCCTTATATGATTTCATAACACCACATTCCATACAAATGTTCAGCCTTCAAAACTGAGCTGAGAAGCTTTTTTTTTTTTTTTTTTTCCGGGTGGGAAATCATCCAATGACTTCCCCCGCTCTGGGTGGAGCGGGGGGGCATGTCAGACTTGTACTGACTAAAACCCACCCATGTTTCTTCTATTGCCCTTTACGTTCCGAGGCCGCGGTATCTCTTTCGAACAACCCGCAACCGAGCTGAGAAGCTTTTGACACGTATTAATATTGTATTAGGCATACTTTCCGTCTCCAGGGTCCCAACTACCTATGTACCAAAATTCATCAAAATCGGTTTAGCTATGTAGGCGTGAAAACGTAACAAACAAACTCACTTTCGCTTTTATAATATTAGTAAGGTTAAGGATTTTAAGATAATCCTGTAAATAAAGGATTAGTAAATTCTTTAGGCGTGAAAAGATAATTAATTAATTAAAAGTCGCATCGGTATTTATAATATTTAGTACGAGTATGGATTCATGTATATCACCATGTCGGTAGCGTCACCAAATAAAAACAATCGCAAAAAAAACAAAGGCACCGGATAGAACCACCAGCGACAGCCGCCTGTCCAAATATTTTTTTGCGCCAACTTCCTCTACCGGGCTTTTTTGCTGAATTCTTTTTAGTTTCCAATATTAATATGAAAGCAAATTATTCTCTATGGAATAACATAACAACTAGTGTTACAACTTCTAAAAGCTTAATAAATAGGTACTAGTTTAGCCTCGGGCTATAAGCACTAGAAAAGGGTTAGGAAACTTCCGGAAATGTAATAAAATTGCATTAATATTGATATTATTACCGGCAAAACTAGTTATATTATTGCAAACATCATAATATTTTCATTCGTTACGGAAACCAACAAGTTTTTATTCATACGTAAATTGATACAGCTAGTATTTGTATATTAGCGTGGATACTTACAGATATATATTTATACAACTTGCTCTCAAGACTTTATTTCGTGGGAACTGGTGGCGGGAATTCTTATCAGAGCAATAGGTAACTAGGATGAAAATGTTACGCCACAGACTGCCTACAATACTGTTTCTTCTCTTCTAAATCCATCCAAAGGTTGTCCTGAAAAGATCGCTTTTAGTGATAAGACCGCCCATTGTGTCACCTTATTTATAAATTGTCTAGTGTTATTCTTGTTACTTGTATGGTGTACATAATAAAGAATATTCTATCTATCTCCTATCTATATATCTATGAAACTGTCCCATCTAATAAGGAGTTATCCTGAGCCTACCGAGCATAAATCTAACCTTGTGTGTTTCATCTAATTGTTGATGAAAAAACTCAACAGGAATAGAACACAAATTTTAATGTTGCCGCTTGCCAATAGACTAACGACGCATTTGTAAACATTAACTGCCTTACCCTTCAGCAATTAGAGGTAGAATGTTATATGATACAACTATCATCATATTTATTCTACCCCTGTACAAAACGAATTTACTAAAAACCATCCTCATCCCATCTTTTCTGGAAACTTCAAACCGGACCCTGTGATTCAGGCCTTTTTTTTTTCGGGTGGGAAATCATCCAATGACTTCCCCCGCTCTGGGCGGAGCGGGGGGGCATGTCAGACTTGTATTGACTAAAACCCACCCATGTTTCTTCTATTGCCCTTTACGTTCCGAGGCCGCGGTATCTCTTTCGAACAACCCGCAACCCCGGCAGGTTGATTCAGGCCTGGAGCTGTCATTCAATGTATTTAACATTTGACCAGGTAAATTTTCGTCACCAGTTCTAAATTCCGAATTCACATTAACATACATCGACAAGTAAAATGTAACCCGCTGTCATCAAAACATTTAGATGCGCGCTGTAAACGTGCCAGTATATCGACAGATCTACCATCAGTGCGCCCACGCATGCTCAAAACTTGCTCACTAGTTTAATTTGAACATAAACGACGTGGAATAAAAGAAAATTGGGAACGAAGATAACTGTAGGGAAATTGGTACAATTGGTAACCAAATACGGTATTTTATTGTCCTTAATTTTCTCATTGAAAATTGCTTACTGGATTAAATAAACAATGATAACGAAGCTTATTGGGTACTAAAGTCATCAATTTATTGCATTGGCAATTGAAAACCTGTGGAAAAATAAACTTTAACACACTTCCTGGAAAACTGACTCTTACTGCACTACAATTAGGTTCAACATGCAATGTTTTTAATTTTTCTACATTCATTTTTTTTTACAAGGGCTTTCAGTTTTTCTGATTTTACCACGGATAATAAATAACTGCTCAAATGTCTAGTAAGGACGCGCATGTTTTTGAGACCTTCATATTTAATCAAAATATAAATTGTGTTTACCAACAGAATATCTCAAATAATCTGTAATAAAATATTTTTTCTTATAACAACTTTACATTTATTTGTTATTTAATTTCTCAGTAAGTGTATTGAAAAAGTTTTTCGATTTACGTGGGAATTAGTGACTGCTGTTTTCAGCTCTATAACACCCTCGCCTAACGGCTCTTATGTTAATTCCGTCTCGAACGCAATGACAAAGTTTCCTCACTTGATTCAAAATGTACTATTTAAAATCTTAAAACTCGCCAACTATGCGTTTACAGAAAGTGAAGTTAACTTGAGCAAGTTAGCAGTAGTTAAGTTGAGACAGTAAGCAACTGTTAGAAACGAGTCGGAGACAATGTGTTAACACGGCAAGCGATGAAGACACCTCGCTGGTTGAGACACACGGACGGTTAGACCGGCTAGTGTTCACAAAAGTTATGAATTGTTCCCAGATCAAGTGATCGTTATGGTCTGGTGCTCTATGGTCTGATAAATCACTCCTGAAATCGCTTTTTTTTTTATATAATAATAAACATTTTCTTATCATCATTTTATCATTTTATTATCATTATCTGTAATATGTATGTATTTATAAATTATATAAGTATGTATATCAGTTGTCTGGTTACCATAACACAAGCTCTGCTTAGCTTGGGATCAGATAGCCGTGTATGAGTTGTCCCAAAATTATTTATTTATTTATTTATTAAACTTTATGCACATGTATAACACTGTACAAAGGCGGACTTAATGCCTTAGGCATTTAAAAAAATAAAATTATTTGTTTATTATTTCGGAAATTATACATCCATATTTTATTAGTATTTTTTGCGGATGGGAAAATTATCAAATAAATTCAGAGTGTTAGATTCTATTGACTAAAACGAACAAACCGGAACCCTCGTTCTGTCTACGGGATCATTATGATTTAATATCAAAACCTATTAGATTGGCCTAAACATCAAAATATGTGGCTTCAATGAGCACGACTGATGACGATGTCATCCAAAAAACTTCCAGAATGACAAGCGTTAATTCAATAATAAAACTTTTCAAAGGCCTTGTCCAAGCGCACGGTGCTAACGTGACGTAATTACATCACTCGTACTAGGGCCTTTTACACTTAACGCAACTTTTTCGCAAACCCTGTGCAAATATTGATACCCACAGCAATGTTTGCCATCCTTCGCCCCCGTATGTCTCGACGTTGAGTGCGTCTGCAAGTCCCACTAAAATGCATCTAGTTAGTAAAGTCGCGGTCCTATGAATAAATTAATTATTTCCCGCGTTATGGCCGCCATTAGGAATCTCGGGTGATTGGAACTCATTTTCGATCAGCGTTTTATCGCCTGCACGCCATTCCAAGATGAACGAAAACTATAGGAAAGCAATTTATGAACACTTTTTTTTATTCACATCAATGCTCCTTATTTACAAATAGACAAACTAATTATTAATACCCCTACATACTAATTATTAGTACTTCACCCGCGTGATGATAAAAAGCATCCTGTGTGTGATTCCAGACTATAATCTACCTCTGTGCCAAATTCCATCAAGATCTGTTCAGTAGTTTTTTCATGAAAGAGGATCAAACATACATGCATACTGACAAACTTTCGCATTTATAATATTAGTAGTATTAGTTACAAAAACAATGAGGAGGTCGTATGACTTAAATGTTTGACTTCTTTCAGGGCGAGTACCGGGCCAGCGGAGGTTTGAGTGGCGAGCCCCTGTAGGGATCCGTACCGAACATACGATTAAAGGCCATTTATACACCTGTAGATCTATACGACTTAATGTCGCCCGGCTGACGGAAGATATCATTACAATATACCTAGTCTTGTATATTCTTTTTCTTAGAGTGTCGATTGCATTATAAATTGTGTCCAGAACTAGGCCAAAATTTAATAGCTAGAGTATGGAACAAAAGCGTCAAAATTTATCTGTAAAGATATCGTAAAAGCAGAAGGAACAAAAGGGTTACCACGACATCTTTTAACAGTACTTATTCCTGTGTGACAAAGAGATGGTGCTAGACACCCTGTAAAGCTCTGTCTCTTTCCCTCAGTGGAATAATTTCTGCTTTAAGACGTCCTGGTAGGGTAGCTGATCACTGAAAGGCTCTGCACATACACCTGACTCGGGTGTAATGTCAGCAAATTATCCGTAAGGGTTTCGTCTCCGTAACCGCCTCCGCAATCTCTTCGTACCGGTTTTACCAAACGATGACAACATATTTAATCCGCAAAAAATCTATGCTATGACTTTAAATGCCATTCTGCGGTCCTCTTTTGTTAAAATAAAAACGACAATGACAATCAATATTCAATATGGAGCGTTCATGGATACAAAGTTTTTATGTACAAGGGGAGACAGGTAACAGGTAGTCTGTTCTACAATAGAGTTTTTTGGAACCTGATTGCTTAACTGTGAATAACGTACTTTGTGTCTTGAATATTAACCAGTGTTTGCTAAATAGATTAAAACAAAACATATCAAATAACACTACTATCAAAACGGTAATAAACTTCAAGTTTGTAGTAATAAATCCGTGTCAAAATATACCTCAAAACTTGTACATTGGCTGTTCTAAAGTTGAAATAGGTTTTGTTTCGTTTTCTAAGCAGATCACGTCGTTTGAAATTCGAATACGTACAGCCAACCGCTTATCAGACGTAACGGTTTGACATCCACTGCATTTTTTTGTCGTGACAATAATAGTACGAGAGCCAGGTGCAAATTTGGTTAATTATTTCTTCTCGTTAGATAATTGGCGATACGCATCAGACAACAGTATCATAAAGCCCTATGACCGTCAGCTGCGGCGCAGTGGGGGGGATGAGTAGTTGTAACCTCCCACGCTTGAAGAAAAAAAAAATTAATTCACTCATTTCCTCTCGGCTAAAACTTTATCAAGATAAAGCTAACCCAATACCTCAACAAAAAAAATAAGTCAGCTGGCTATAACATAGTGGATTGTACGTCAGCTGATGGCTAGATCTTGGGAAAAAAAATCTTCACTTTCAGTGATATCCTCTCGGCTAAAAATTTAGTAGATGATAGCTTATATGTAACTATAGATAAATATATACGTCAGCTGGCTGTATCTCGGTGGAAAAATCGTCAGCTGATACCTTGAAGGTCGTTACGTAGAAGTTAGCCAGAAGCATTTACTGACTATTTAAAGGCATCAGCTGACCAGGTTTCCCTCGACTTATTGCTAGCTGATTTTTTCTATTTATCACAGTACTAGCTTTCGCCCTCGGCTTCGCCCGTGTTAAATTTGGGGTAACACAGTTCTCCTTGCGCCTTATTGATTTTTAATAGCAACGCTAAGTTTTCCCTTTTCTTTCCTCTTTCTCCCTCACATCCTACTTTTTTTAAATAAAAATTCCCAACTATCTATGTACCAAAATTCATCACAATCGGTTTAGCCATTAGAGCGTGAAGAGGTAACAAACAAACAAACTCACTTTCGCTTTTATAATAGTAGTAAGGATAGTAAGGATTATATTTAAAATCAGCTCACAAATTTTCTTGTAGGAGGAAATGACGTCTTTTTAATTATTCGGCATAGCACTCCAATATGAGTGTTGAGATGATAAAAATATTCCATATCAATATTTTTTAGACTTATAAGTATATAATCATATAATTTTAGATATATTCCAATATTTCAATAATCAATTTGCTTAGTATAAATTAACTAGTTACTTGATAAAAAATATTTATTATAAAAAAATTATGACAAATTACAATTCAAATGACAATGTTATTTAATCATTTTCGGCTCCGCTTTGGCTTGAGTCACAAACATCTCTCTCTGATTCATTGTCCGAGTCACTGTCAGAGCTGTCTGCTGTTATATTTTCATCGTCATCATCTGTAAAAAAAAAAAAATAGAATGCGTATTTTAGCATAATATCATTAATATGATAATAAAATGTTACCTTTTTCGGGCTGGATAGTTATTTCATCAATCGATGTTGGTAACTGACTTCCAAAGAACCAGGTAAACTCATATTTATCGATGTTGGTAACTGACTTCCAAAGAACCAGGTAAACTCATGCATGATGCTTATAAAAATCGTAACCTAACAAATAAAAGGAAAAAAAAAAATTTGATACATACTGTAATCTTGCAGTAGGTGCGTCTTCTGGTATTATTTTGCGATACTTTGGGGGCAAAGCCGTAAATCGTCTATAACACTCACTGTGATACAGCTGAAAATTGTTTTTTTCCGTAGGAAGTACAGCCTCGTGTCCACTGAGTTTATTAGTTTTTCGAACACTCAATATAGCACTACACTTAACAAGATTTTCTTCACTGTTCGATTTTAAATTAGAAGCAGATTTTGTTTTTTTGCAAATAACGCAAAAAGGCGTTACATTCGACATTTTGATCGATTTTTCACAGATGGAACAATGTTTCCAGAATATTCTTTTCGTCAGACAACGTTTGCTCGTCTATTCTAAACGTATAATAGTCCCCTTCTTTTCTACTTCTAAAAACATGGTCGATGCCCTCAACAAAAGGGTGTTCATACCCCGAGCATGCGCGCAACTAACCCCCTCCAAGCATACCTTAATATGCTATGCTAGCGTGTGTTGTTTAAATCTTTAAAAATAACAAAAATAATTAAAGAGGCGTCATTTCCTCCCACACGAAAATTTGTGAGCTGATTTTAAATATAATACTGTGATAAATAAAAAAAATCAGCTAGCAATAAGTCGAGGGAAACCTGGTCAGCTGTGCCTTTAAATAGTCAGTAAATGCTTCTGGCTAACTTCTACGTAACGACCTTCAAGGTATCAGCTGACGATTTTTCCACCGAGATACAGCCAGCTGACGTATATATTTATCTATAGTTACATATAAGCTATCATCTACTAAATTTTTAGCCGAGAGGATATCACTGAAAGTGAAGATTTTTTTTCCCAAGATCTAGCCATCAGCTGACGTACAATCCACTATGTTATAGCCAGCTGACTTATTTTTTTTGTTGAGGTATTGGGTTAGCTTTATCTTGATAAAGTTTTAGCCGAGAGGAAATGAGTGAATTAATTTTTTTTTTCTTCAAGCGTGGGAGGTTACAACTGCTCATCCCCCCCACCGAGCCTCAGCTGACATTCACGAGGCTTCATAGTTCGATTATCTGATGCGTTTTACTAATTATCACTTGAGAGGAACTTGGTCATATAAATCTGTTACTTGCTCTCGGACTATAAGGGCTATGTTTGCAATGCAAATGTGTAATAGTTGACTATCCTTACTATTATAAAAAAAGCGAAAGAGAGTTTGTTTGTTAGTAAGTAATGCCCAACAGATTTTGATTAATTTTTATAGAGATAGTTGGGACCCTGGAGACGGACATAGGCTAATTATTATTTTTTTTAAATAAAAGGGAGAAAGAGGGAAGAAAAGGGAAAACTTAGCTTTGTTATTAAAATAAATAGGGCGCAAGGGCAAAAACTACAGGGAGCAGGTACTTGCAAATCAGGAAAGGGGAACTGTGATACCCCGAATTAAACGCGAACGAAACCGCGGGCAAAAGCTAGTATATTATAAACTAGCAAAAAGAGGAATAGAACCGTATTTGTTATGGCGGGATGTATAGTGACAGATGTATGGATGGATTATCCGACTGCGTAAGGATTTTTTTATCCGAAGCTTATCCGTGGCATACGGCATAGGGCTTCGGAGCCAATCGATGGCAGGACGTCTAGAATAGGGAGAACTGGTTAATGAAAATGCAACAATGTTTGTAGCTATAAACATGTCGATTGAGTATTGATTATGTTACTTTTGCAGTGACAGGCCTAAACGTGATCAGTTTAAGGAAATACTTTTAGATATATTTTTGTATTGTTGTGAAAGAGGATATGGCTAGAAAAGAAGTATCAGATGAGGTGACGAGTAAGTATGAAAGAAGACATGCTGCGCATACCCCAAATAATTTGGGAAAAGAACAGGAGAATTTATTTATTTATTAAAAAGGTCACCAAGGAGACCAAAGTGGAATTTTACAGTTGCCAATTACAGGTTATCCAACATTTTTACATAATTAGTAAAACAATTTTTATATAATTATTATGTATTTATAATAAAAAAAACAACAAAAAATACAATTTGTTTAGAGTATAACAGAAGACAAAAAAAAAACGAAACGTGTTACAAAAGGAAAAACAAATGAGATTAAATTAAAAATAATTAACTAGAATGCAATTTGGGTGACGGGACGAGAAAGACGTTGATGATGATTAAAAAATACAACAAATGGTAGGTTTTACCGCCCATGCTTTGTTATATAATGTGTCATCAATGATCTGAGTGCCGAGGTAAGAAATCGTTTTCAAAGCCATTCATATTTCTGCAACGAGTTTGAATGATCGTCGTTGGTCTAGTGGTCACAAAAGCGTCCCGGGTGCGATTACCGGGCTGAGCAATGGATTGTTCCATCAGGAATTCATCATTCATTAGGCACGGTTAATAATACACCTCTACGTTATTCACCGGGTAAGCTTTTTACTTTTCCAACATAATTACCGCTGACTGAAGGTTTTTTTGTCTAGTTTTCTAGTACGGAAAAAAACGTAGTCATTAATTCTCTCTGGTTTTATATTGCGTGAAGTAAATACATACCTATGTATATAATCGAAATAAATTAGAAAAAGTGAAATGTCTCAGGCGGGACTTGAACCCGCGATCTTTCTCTTACAGGGAGAATGCTTTGACCACTAAGCTACCAAGAGACCGTCTAAGACATTTCAAATTTTTCCTTTAAAAATTTGAAATGTCTTAGACGGTCTCTTGGTAGCTTAGTGGTCAAAGCATTCTCCCTGTAAGAGAAAGATCAAATCAATCAAATTTTTAAAGGAAAAATTTGAAATGTCTTAGACGGTGTCTTGGTAGCTTAGTGGTCAAAGCATTCTCCCTGTAAGAGAAAGATCGCGGGTTCAAGTCCCGCCTGAGACATTTCACTTTTTCTAATTTATTTCGATTTAAATAGCATAATTAGTGCTTTCAAACCTCAAAATAGTTATTTGGGCGGAGAAATCATTAAAAAATCAATGTTTAAAAATGATTGTAACATCATTCATTGGTTCCGATATTTCGTAGAATTGTCGGTAGATGGCTCCAAACGTCGCCCTAAGACGTAAAGGAAAAATTTGAAATGTCTTAGACGGTGTCTTGGTAGCTTAGTGGTCAAAGCATTCTCCCTGTAAGAGAAAGATCGCGGGTTCAAGTCCCGCCTGAGACATTTCACTTTTTCTAATTTATTTCGATTTAAATAGCATAATTAGTGCTTTCAAACCTCAAAATATGTATATAATGTTACATAAACCACAAAATATCCCTACCCAACCAACTTACACCGAGAAAATTATCGTAATGACTTAATACAACGAGTCTAACCTTATTACTGTTATCTGATTTAACAGTTTCTGCGACTATAAGTCAAGTAATGAATAGCGTACCGCAGGATTATCGTAAGTAATAACATAATATAGTTTGCGTGGCACTGCTGGCTCTAGAAGTGCCAGTAATAATTATTATGACAAGATAATTTGTTGTTGAGTAACACTTATAGTATTGAATGAATGGTGTTAGCTGGTAATCAATGGTAATAAGAGGATTATGTTCCTAATGATAGGTGTGGGCGAAAGATTTGTGGTGTAGTCGTGACTTCTTCGGTGTGTTCAACCTCATTGTTTCTAGGTGCAAATAGCAGTATAAAACAATGAGCTCTGATTCTATCTGCCCACTTCAAATTGCGAATTATTGGGTAAGGTTCAATGTCCTTTCCACGGAACATAATTATAACTAAGTTCTTTCAGTCCATCAAACACTGACTGAAATATATGTAGGTACATGTTTTACCTACATCACTAAATTAAGATCACTTTCATCGTTATTAATGTTCATTCGTTTATGTAGTTTTTTTTTATATTTTTCTTATTCAAAATAAATAAAATAAAAAATATATAAAATAGTAGCCCACCGGTATCGGGAACAGGGTCCAAGCTACCGGCTGTCAGGGCTCCAGAGAGAGAAACCTCCGAATGATACTGGAGTACCGCTTTCTGTATCCAGCTGCCTAGAGAGAGCCTCCTCAGGTGTTGGTCGAGGCTCTTGGTAAATAAGCCATTGTGATTAATTTATAATTACGAAAAATAGAAAGATTTTTGTCTTTTCATAAACAGACAGAAAAAATACAAAAAGCGTTCGTGAGTAAAACTCCAAGGAGTGCATACATTCAAGTTACAGCTTAAAAAAATAAATAAAATTAACATAGCTTTGTGCGAAGGGAAGTCTACGGGAAGAAAATAATTTACGTACCTACCTGAAATGAGTTGCTCCGGAACTGACGTCATGATTTATTCATTCTAACTTCCTTTGGAAAATTAACGAGATCCATTCATTGGCAAAAATAAAAGGTGTCCGTCTGAATGTTGTGGAGTGGTTACATTGCCGTGTAAAATGAAAATGAAACGACATTTCCTTTCATTTAATATTTTTTGACTGGAAAAATAAACTTTTTTTTGGGTTGGGAAATCACCAAATAACTTACCCCGGGCTGAGCGGGGGTGAGTGTCAGACTTGTACTGACTAAAACCCACCCATATTCCTTCCATTGCCCTTAATGTTCCGGGGCCGCTGTATCTCTTTCGAACAACCCGCAACCCCGGCGGAAAAATAACTTGCCGTTGCTATTTTGAGTAATTTATTAGAATCGACATTTCCCATACTGTTCCTACTTGTAAATCTTGTTTAGCATTCATTACTAAACAAGAGATACAAGTATGAAGATTATCCTATTGAATAATTTTAACTTGATATGATCTGCATTTTTATTAAAAAATTTTAGAAGAATTGTATGTATGTTTATTTATAGTCCGTTTTTTATTTTAAAAATAAAATATTTCCTTTCCTGATCCTTACTAAATCTCTATTTTCCAATTTTAAAATATTTCCCTACATTTTATTAGCCGCAATTGGCACATACATACAACTAGTGCCATACTACTTCCCTTTTAAATAAACATAGGTACTTACTGAGTACACAGACGGAGAATAATTTTCTAATTGACATTTGCCCTGAATATTCATATTTTACTTTCAAAGATTACTTTATATGCAATGGTCTCCGTTACTACAGACATTTACGACAGTATAAAGTTACCCAATCTTTGTCGAAAAACTTCGAAATTACGACATTAGGGAAAACCTGAACGTACTAAAGAAAACATGACAATCAAGTTAACCGACATTTTAATACAACTTAAAATTCAAGAAACGTTCTCGTGAAGGCGAAATTATAATAATTTCCTGCTCACACTGCCAACATCACAACGTGAATGGACCTTTTTACAACTCCGAGCTCAAAGAAAACATAGTTTTGGGACTACTTTCCCAATAAAAACTACCTTCAGTTCCTAAAACTAGAGTCCAAAATACAATGTGTGGGGTAAAGTTGACAAATCATCACCAATAAGAGTGTGTGCCAATGATATTATGCGTAGACACGAGTTCGGTCCCATCCACAATGTTTGTTTTATCTTAAACCAACAAAAGTCTACCCTATGCCATGCTAATAACATCCACTTTCGCCTAAACCTACACAGAGCTTATATTTTTTTACTAAACTTTATGTAACCTGAAACAATTGAAATTAGCCTTTGAGAGTAAGGTAATAAAGTCCTAATTATAAATGTGAAGGTGGTTCATTAAGGGGAAGTACTTTTGTAGAACTTCCGCGGCATTATGTAGCGTTAATCCGCGAGAGGTATGCGTGCGCGCGACACACGCGACGTGCCCTTAAGGCAAAGGATTACAAAAATATTTTTTTCATTATTAATGTTAGTTGAACGATGAAAGTGACATGTTTAAGAAATGTTCATAAAAAATGTTTCCTCTGTCGCTTAATGGTCCCCATAACTATTACAAGACCATGACATAAAGATCAAACAGTGCGGTGAGCTTCGAAAAACTATTTGTTATGTACGTGTTCATTCACTAAGAAACAGCTTTTAATAATACGGCAGGTTGGCCCAGAAATATAAAAAAATCAAAGCTTACATTATCATAATAAAGTTAGGACATGCTCAGGTAATAAATACCCATTATTTTGCTTTTAAAAGCTCCCGATATTGGTCATAAACTCATAATATATTTTACTTCGAGCTCTTCCGAGTGATCTAAGGAGGCTGCAAACTTTTTTCATCTCATTACGCCTCGAACAACTTAGAACGCAAAAAAACTTAGCAAAGGTTTTACTGGCTCTCGGAATAACTGAAACTCTTGTTTCCATCGTTCTACTGAATTTAATCACATTTTGACCCGAATGTTTGTCTTTAGGGAACTTGGAGAACTTTCTTTAGAAGTGTTTTTGGAAAAATAACAGATTTATTGTAGATTATTAATGAATATGAGATTTATAAAATTGATTTCTACTTATTTGTACATTTAGCTAGGTTAACGTAGCTATTTAAGTATGACAAATACATTTTGTTATCTCAAGCGATTAAGTAATATTCCCAGTGTTTCCCACAGACGCTATCAATAAAGGCATTTATCCCATAAGTTTTCCAATTACAAGTACTTAGTATTGTGTCGTTGTATTAAGTTAAACGTCTGTCCGCGGACGGCGGCTCCATCCATCTCCGTCATACAGCATCATTTGTAGTTCCCGCCATACCGCCACTCGCCAGCCCCGGCCAATCCCCGTATTGAATCCCAGCCGCTCTGTTTGACTAATGGCAGCCAGCCCGCCATCCTCCAAACTGATTTATTAAATAAATTAACGTCCGCTTGATAAACGAGCTTTTTAAAAGCAAATTCTGATGCGAATTATCTAACGCACAGACTTCGCCTTAACTTCGGTTAATCTCGTTTCACAAAAGAACTCGCTTTATTTTGCCGAACAGCCAAATCCCCCTTTTGATTCGTTCGTACTAAATTCTACGTGTTTACAATGGTTACAGGCAATACAAAAAAAAAACTTTATTTTCCGCCAATTTTAACATAACCTCAATAAAATCCAACCTTTCTCGAAACCTGCTTTGTGCGCGACATAGACAAAAAATAATGTTTTCATGCGTCGCAAAAGAAATAAATCAACATGGCTAAACTCACCCCAGTGGAAACCGTAAAGTTTAGGGCGCATATTGCTAATAAAAACAGGGGCAGTGCCACCCCCGCAGCCCGCGTGCAATGAAACGGATACAATAAATAAATGCCGTAATTAACTCTATTCATATATCAAATTATCTGCTGTATTTACGAGTTCCCCAAAATTTTGGCGCACAATGAAGTCGTACAATTGTATAGAAAGCGCGCGAATTGGAATCGGATGACAGTTGGACGGCCATTTTGTATTGTTGTATTGCAATAATAGTACGGACTGCAGGTCAAAATGGGGGTGTCAATGTTGCAGTTACAGGCCGGATGTCACGCGAACATCTGCGTTAAGTTTGGGACGATTTAATTTGTCCTAATTGAATTGTAACAATACCCAGCTGTTGAATTAAGGCGATTAATGTTATTATGCTAATGAATGCGTGTGAAAGGGACACTGGCCATTGTCATCATCTGTTGCTTGTATCTACATAACGACTGATACACAGGCTACAGTACATAATTAAATGTCCACCGTCTGGTACGTATAACCTATTGCAGTTTGTCATTCACAAACAGACTGCTCTGTTTAAGTTGTACGTATAGAAAATAATAATAATGACGATCATTAGGATTTAACGCACGATATTTGTTTGAATATTTGATACTGTTAACAAAAGCAATTTACAAACCACTTAACAATTTCCGAGAGCTAGATGTTAATGCAACAACTCATAGTTTAACGACATATCAAATACCACGATGATATTAATGGCAACAATTTCACGCACGCCATTGCCCCACATCCAACACAACAAGTATCCAGCATTTGATAACTTCATAAATAAGACGAAACGATTCAATTTGAGATCTGAAGCAGTCATCTAAATGCGGTATTTGTTTGACAACTCTGAAACATACTTATTTTGGCGAAAGGCCAATTTAGATCCCATGTAGGCGAAGCTGGAATGGCTGCTAGCCTGAAATAGAACAAATTGCAGTCATTTGTGAGACAACGGTGTATCTTGTTATAGGCATGCCGCGACCGTGTGGGAAGCTCTGGCACTACTTAGCTAAGTTTGATGAAAGAGTTTTGGGAACTTTTTTAAGTACTCAAGTCTGTTAAGTACTAATGTAGAAATAAAAGTAGATGGTGCAGCTTTCATAGCACGTGATACTGAAGAAGAAACAGATGTCAAATGGAGCAGAACCGTCTTGGACACACAATAGATTATTACGTGAGGTACTGCACAAATCTACCTTATATGTATAAAATAAGTTCGGTCTACACTAATAACTCTTTGCACCAATTTGAATAAGTCATCGAATAGTCATTATGAGTAGCCCATTACAACGGAATACAGAAGAAAAGCGCTACCCTATTCCTCACAAACCACCTGTTGTTTCAACAAAACATTTACAAACACGTTCTTATTCCGAAAACAAATTCGTATATTCGTATTACATAACAACTGGCAACAAACGTTTCCATTGACGGCTGTTTAAAAAAAGCAAAGAGTCCTGTTACCGGGCGCGCCATAAATCTAGCAGTAACCGCGCGTTTAACGCCGAGTTGAAATAGAACTGAGGTTAGAGTGGCCAGGTGGACGACGGTTCCGAGACTATGTTTTAATGTTTAACCTGGATTCTGTAATGGGACTTTGAAGTTAGCTGTCAAACGTTTTGTTTCCTTGTAAGGTAGAGAATTTAGTGGTTGAAACATTAAGTTGGAGCGATCTCTTCCAGTCTTCTGTGACTATCTGAGTATCTTGGAGAAATAAAACTTTTTTTAAGAAGCGATGTTGATGAATGATCAAAACTCGATGAAAAAGTAGGTACTTATACCGTTTAATTCCTTTTTTCTCTCGACCCCTGGGTGGATGGCTTTCACGCCATCATGTGCAAGTGATGCACCTCCATCATGCGCAGGGTACGCGGCAGCCCCAACAGCATCCTACGCACTGTAGCGGACAGGTGGGACAGCCCCATACTGGGGCATTGGATACGCCTACATTCAAGTTATGATTGTTTGCTTTTGTTTTTCTGTTAGATTTAAGTACTAACATTAGTTTTTTTAAGTTGTATGTTGTACTAACCCAATGGACTTCGTCTGCAATAAAATAATTTTATTTATTTATTTAATCTGAAGGCATCTACAGGAATTGTCCGGTTAAGCATACGATAACCTCATAAGTTGAAATGCAAGATACCATTCATAAAAAAATAGCTTATTGCATAAATACAACTATCTTCTAATAAAAATACCTGAAGCATTAAAAATTCCGTATCCCAAAATGAAGCGCGCCGTGTCTGGCAACACTACACCGCGCTATAGTTAAAGCGTTAGTTATTATTACAACGACGGTTTTATGACTGATATTCGAACTAAACGTATCGTTATTTTAAACAAATGTGACGTTAAAAACTATATAATAACTGGGGACTTTCACAGCTTCCTCGAACATTTCAAATAGAAGCACGTGTAATAAGGAAATGGTTTTCATAAAATATGAGACGGTTTTTTATGAAGTCTGGGTTTTAAAGAAAAGAATGTCTACATCCAACAAGATCTACAAGGCGTTTCTTTTGGTTTTAAACTTATGATCGTTTAAAACTCTGTATTGACATATACTTTAATGGTTTTTATCGACAAGGCACAAAGCAAAATCTACTTCACATTTATTTCTTTAGCCCATTCTTTACACATTCAATCCCCGCCCACCTTTTTCGAATCATCAACATGAATAAAAAACTTGGCAACACTTCTTAATAGGCACACGTCAACACATATACAGCCTTAAGCCGAGCTAATGACATATTATTAGAAGAATATCCGAACGTATTTAACTGTCATTACTGTCATCAGCGACCATCCACCACGGCGGCTTAAATTCTATCGGCGGCGTCCTCTGAACATTTTTAAATTATCTCGTTGTTATGTTATAGTTCTAACTAATACGGATGGACCAATTTCTTTCTTTAATATTGTAATTTGTGAATAGTGACCGTCTTGGCGACATCTGTAGAAAATATTTTTGTTATGTCATTTTTATGGCAGCTTAAAAAACTTATATTATTTTGTAATTATGATAATGTATTCTTCTTCGTAAGATGTTCATAAAAACACTAAATAATATAAAAGTACCTATATGAAGTAAGTAAAAGTAAATTAAAATGTAAACAAGCGCGTCATAAAATTGAAACATAATATATCGCTGTCAACAGGACAAGTGCTTATTGTCTACATTTAATTAATTCTTTATTTATTAGGTAATTTCGCATCACGTTTCATATGACAGTATCCGCACGCGCTCTCAGAGGGAAATGTCCTAGAGTGAGGACATAACAAACTGTTTATGCTTCATGCTAAGTAAGTCGCACCTACAAGGTGCCATTTTGATACAACCATAAAGTATAATATTATGGTCATTGGTAATGTTGCCAGCTTTCTCTACCAAAGACAATTGTATAACGGTTTGTTATTTTCCAAACACGAATTATTCATGGATGCCAATATCATATTCAAAGTTAAATGGCTACATCTAAATATTTGAGCAAGCGATTATTACATTCTGTCCTAAGCGGCTATTAATTAATTAAAACGAAATTAATCTTAACACTGTTGTGACAGGTAGCTGTATTCTAGCGAATTATTTATTAGTACTTAAAGTACGAAGTGAGAAGCCTGCACGTGCTGGGTTAAAGATCAGCAACTGGTTACCAGTCCTGCCGAGCAGTAGTTACGACCTTAATAACACTAGGGTGGCATAGTTAGTTTGGGGTAACGATAATTTTAACCCGCGTGATGATCGAAAAAAAATATCTTTCTCTTCCCTAATCTTCACTCTTTCTCCCCCTTATCCCACTTTTTTTTAGCCTATGTCCGTCTCCAGGGTCCTAACTATCTCTGTAACAAAATTCATCAAAATCGATTTGGCCGTTTAGGTGTGAAGACGTAACAAACAAACTCACTTTCGCTTTTATATTTTTTTTTAAATGATTGAGATAAGAGGGAGAACGAGGGAAGAAAAGGGAAAACTCAGCACTGCTATTACAATAAATTGCTATTACTGTAAATCAGGAAAGGGGAACTGTGTTACCCCGAATTTAACGCGCGCGAAGTCACGGGCAAAAGCTAGTACATCATAAAGAGTTCACTCATTCTTGTCCCACGGACAAAACACAAAAAGGTACCAAAGTTCAACGTTCATCCATTTCTAACTACCCATAATAAGGGCTACATTATCATCATAAAAGCATATAACTATTAACTCGACAACAAGCTTCACAATTTTATATTTTTGAGAACGACTTATCATAATTATTAAGCTCCTTACCACCATATTACATTGAACTATCAAAAGCTCCTTACCGTTCCAGCTTTAGTACAAAGAGAAACAAATGAGGGTCTATTTTATGGTGGTTGTCTAGTAATTGAAGCCTTGCGTGTTTGAATACATAATGCTAGAGGAAATGACTTAAGTGCTGTTTTGAAAGAAAAGTGAAATAAATAGTGTTTGTTTTCATTGAAAACTTGTTTCTTATGTTAATATGTGTGCTTACTGTGAGAAAATATGTGTTAGTCTGGGAATGTGGGAAATATTACTGTGTATATCATATTGAATGTTTTTGATTAATTAGCTTTTTAAAAGCGAATGCAACACTTGATTTCAAACAAGTTACATGAAGAAAAAATACCTGCCACTTAATTACGGACCTTAAGTTTGTATTTTAAGCACTTGTACATAAAAAATATTAAACAGCTGTTTTGCAAACCTCATCTCATAAAAATCAGTACCTAGAATATAAAGTTAACGAGTCCAGCCATCCAGCCTCCGTTATATTTGCGCGTGCGCTGATCTCTGACCCTACACGTCGCGGCCAGGCTTTGACTGATGCCGACACGGTTATATTGATACTGGGGTCCTGGTTAGATTCAACCAGTTTTAATGGTATTATTAACATGGACTTCTTTCATGGATAAAGGATGGTCTTATTCAATTATTTGGATGAGTGAGTAAGCATTATTAAAAAGGGACGATTGTTTAAGAGAGAACTTGACAGGGTACGGTCAATTATCGTGAAGAAATAACTTGTTGGTATTTCTTTATTGAAATCATTAAATAAAAATACAAAAAAAAACACCGGTTTATTTCTATGGTAAAAAGTGACGTAACCAAATTAAACTTCAAAATCAATACAAATAGTTTGTGCCTACATTGGTTGACAAAGTTACTTAGTTTTATGAAAGGAGAACACAAAAAACCGAGGATTTCTATTTTCAAAGTCAGCAGGACATTTATCGAACTAAAAGTGTAACCTGTAATTTATACGAAATTATCCAAAACAACATACCTCAGTCACAAAGTAACTCTTATTCTACCAATTGTTTTTGTTCTCCCATTGTAAAAATAAAGTTTTTGCATTGTGGGCGGTCGAAGCTTCACTACACATCAATTATATTGACAGTTCAAAAACAAACCTTCATTTGCTACTTTTCTTAAACACCAGACAATTTTAAGACTTATTCTAGAACGAATAAGGCTGTAAGATTTGTTTTGGAGTGGTACAATTAAGTTTGTTAGAAATTGTGACTTAAAGGACAATGTCAGTTTAGTTGTATTGAACGAACGAATGGATGAAAAACAACGATTGAATGATGACTTCCGAAGGTAATCGTCAGTATGTGTTGGTTTTTATCTCAAGGGCTCAATGCTGCTGAGACAATGATTTATTTAATCGTTATGGTTGATGATGATTGCGGTCGTCATTAAGAACTATTAATGATTTATGTGTTTTAGTACTTACTATGTTTTGTGTTGTTATTCAAATAAGTACAATAGCCCTTTTTACGGACTACGTTAGTATTTACCTATCTGACTGCAAGAGGGTTTTTTTTTCAATTTTGGTTTAAGAAACATGTTGCGCCGACCTCACACAAAAAGGGATTATGATGATGTCAACAAATGGCCTCAATAAACAAACAAAAACATAAGAACAGAAACCAAAACGTACGTAAAATAATACATGCTACGTAATTATGTAAACAGCAGTAGTTTGTCAAAGTGAAGAACTTGTAAGTACCTCATTGGGCGCGCGCATGCCATCGCTTTGTTGTAAACTTGGGGTCGCGCCAACCGGAGCCTTTAGCTCCAGTTTATTACGCACGAAGATAATCTTTTGATGCTAATGTGGCGATGGAAAATATGGAAAATACATACGTAGAAGTGAAATGAGATATTTTGCTTTAAGTTAAGTTTGGGACAGGTCTGAACAAAAATCTGTTTCTAGCATGTGGAGGAAGGGTTAGTTTTTTGGCTGGACTTAGCGTACGATGTTTAGCCGTAGTAGTGGTGAAGTGTTGGGCCAATTGATAGTAGGTACTATTGACTCAAAAAGGAAGTAGTTATGAAACTAAAGTAACTGATTACAGCGGTTTTGAGGTTTGAAAGTATTAGTCTAACTATGTTTGAAACTAATAGGAGAAAATGAATCCAGCTAAGAACATTCTGACTAACAAACAGGATATTTGCTTCGCTTTGCAACTTTTGTGGACGAGAAATACCACAATTTTGCCAGTATTACATGTAAACTGGTAATAAACTATTAAACGCTGAGCTTCGCTTTGCAAACATGACCCTAAAATCTAGCAATCGAAGAAAACGTGATTTTCTTCGAATGATACAATTTCATACGTCATAAAAACCGCAGATAGTGATGTGCATACTGCATTATGCACATCATTATGTGAGGTTTACACACAGCCTACTATTTTTTGGCTGACAAAGTAGGGATAGCGGCTTGCTAAGAAACTTTATTTTAAAATCAAATCCCAAAATTCCGGGATGCGTATCTAATCAGGATGTATGTTTGCTTAACTTCCCTATTTGCTTACATATATTCACTGAAGTTTAAACGGCCAGATCTGACATTTGATACAAAACTCGTTAAAAATCACTGATGATAAAGTAGAAATAGGAAAAGCCAAAAGTCATTTGTGTAAAAAATGGGTTTATATTTCCTGGAATTGCAGGAATTATCGATAAAAAAGTGCTGAAGCGCTTTAAACTATAGTTAACATCTCAACATTAGGTAAATATGCATCCGAATATCCCATCTCTAGTTATCATAGATCAACACTACATGCAGATACAGACAAAACATACAAAATGAAATAACGCATACTCGGCTCAATACCCATTCGTAATGGGTCAAGCAGTAACCACAAGTGTTATTTCAGAGCAGCACTCGAATCAAACCGAATACACACAGGCAGTTATGATAACTGTGCTATTTACTCTACAACCATATATCTACTGATACTATGCAAACCTATTAAGTTGTACAGGAATGCTGGCATGTTGTGTTTTTCTTTATTCGTGCATTCGTGATATTTGGCGATGTTCTTTGGCGAAAGCATTTTTAAAAGAACAGTGTGTCTGGACGCTTCCTAGTGTATGTGGACGCTTCCTTAATTTTTGTCGAGTCATGTTTTTTTATGAAAAATATTTGAAGAAATAACACACTGTTTTTATTTATCTCATAGTCTTGTGTATGTATACGAAGTCGCGATCAACAGCCATCAGATAGTATAGCTGCCAAAAAAACATAGACAATATAACAATTCATGAAGTTTGTGTCTAAACATGTGTTTTAGAATGTAAAAACACAGATTAAAGTTGTTAATTTGAATTGGTTTCGGTAATCATATTTTTAACAAAGGAGACTCATTCTTCAGTCTCAAGATTGTCTTGATTTATTTATTTGTAACCTACGTAAGTACCTTGTTTAAAATATCATTCTGATTACATTTATAAGAATTACATCTCTAAGCTACGATATTATATGCAAGTAAGTACTTAAACCTCCAATTTAAACGAATAAAAATAGTGTTTTAAACCTAGAATTTATTCTAATCTCATACACCCTGCACAAGTCTATGATACTTGTACGACGCTTCGTTCCATATAAAGGCAAAGTAAAGTACGATAGCTATTTGATTTATTAGTTAAATCAATAAATAAACTACTTGTTAAATAAAAACTTGCATAACTATTGCAGTCTCGGTCTATTGCAAGAAAAATTACAAGATAGGTAGGATTTATTGAATGTTTATTATTTTATGGATGCTGTGATGCTGAGAAACCATAGACGTAGAAGTTATACATGGAGCTTAACTGTAAAACAGAGTGTACATAAGTACAAAAACGAACTATGCCATATATAGCCTGCGAAATACAATTTTTCTTACGTATTTTTTTTTGCATTTCATGAATAACGAATTGGATTAAATTATAATTCTTTAAATACATATGTGTCATCATGTTCATGCAAATTACATGAAAAATAAAACAGTTTGATTTTCACCGGCTTACTTTAGAGAATCTTCCAGAAATTATTAGATTGAAGTAAAACGATCATCGACCCTCGTGTCATTGTGAAAATGAATTTCGAAAAGATCCCCTTTTTTAACGATGGATAATCATCAAATAACGTCCCTCGCTCTGGGCGGAGCGAGGGTGAGTGTCAGACTTAGACCGACTAAAACTCCTCCTTCTTTTGCCCTTAATGTTTCAAGGCCACAGTATCTCTTTCGAACAACCCGCAACCCTGGCAGGCCACTCTGTAGGGAGCCTCCATTTTTAGCAAGTATATCTTAACTTTGTATCTACGAAAACCAATCAACTTGCAAGGTGAATTGTAAATAATACAAAACGTATTACTATCTTTGGTGAGACCAAAGATAGTAAATACGTAAAGTAAAATCAATTCAAATTTGACTAAGGACGTCAAAAATTACTTAAAACTGTCCCAAAATGTCCGCCCTTTACCAATTCGTAGTGTTATAGATTAGCGGAATAAAAGCTCAAAACTCATAAGAAATATGTAACAATTAGAAACAGCATTCCAGTTATTTTTTTTTTCAAAATGGAATCTCGCAGTTCAACCTAGGAGGTTCTCATCTGCTTAACCGGGCGATTCCTTTGGATGCCTTAAAAATTAAGACCTCCCAGCCTAGGCAAAAATCTTACAAACTAAGCGACTACACGCTAAGGGCACCCCCTGTGGGGTACGGGCCTCGGCTTAGGGTGTCGCTGAGGGAGGACAGCAAAGGGACAGGCTGGATCTGAGTGATGTTATTTAGGGACTGATTCGAACTTACTGGCTCAGCAGCGCGGGCTGGCTCTAGCAAGGGAATTCCAGTTATGTACATACACCTATTAAATACACTCTAAAACAACAATTCGAGATACAAATGTTCAGTATTCCAATTACGTTTATCGCTAGCGCTACTAACTCGCGCCAGTAGCTCGCCCGTTGAGGCGCTGCCAACTCGACTAGATAGCTCCGGATAAACACTCGGCCGTAAATACTCGCTTATCTGTTAAGTTTTTTTTACTGCGTTTTGTTCACAAAATTAGCTGTATGTGTCATGTTTCATTTAGTTAGGTTAGATTTAGGTTTTTGGAGACGAGAGTAGAATTAACAGCTGATTATGAAGGTGCAGTAGGCGTAAATAGGCCACCTAGAGCTGGTCTAGCCCCCGTTACAGCTAAATTACTCGGTTGGCATAGAAAAAAATATATTTGCACGGCTAAAATGTTATTGTTTTTTTTTATTTGCTCCACACTTTGTTCTTTTTTAAATTTCTCCTGTATCGTAGGTGCGTTTAAAACATTTAAACTCACACACACAAACAGCAATCAAATAGATTATCTATTTCAATAACACTCATTTAAAAAGCCTTAATTTACGGCATTATTTTAACTGTAAAATTAACTGTCATATAAGTACGAAGTTTTTATTTTTATTTTATTTATCTCTATATGTACGAAGAAATGCAAATAAAATACTCCATGAAATACTGGTATTTACCTCCATCTAGCTAGAGTGAAACCCGACCCAGTGAAATAAATGAAAAATTAATAAACACTTTCATTCTCGAATATCTTTCCCTGAAACATTATGACCTGACTGATTTATATGTTCCTAACTATACCTGTATATTATTCAATTATTATCTACCTAAACCTGCATGATCACCACGCCATTAAATATAGCAATAAAATTATAACATCTCAACTCATTAAAACTCATTTTCAAATTAAAACGGCAGCCATTACTATTAATTCACAAACCACACAGCCATCATACGCCCGCATAACTTAACCATAAGTAGACAATAATACCTGGACTCCAGGAGACGATTGTTCCTCAAAAACGACCATTAGACATGTCGTAAAGGAAATAAGCCATTGGTAATCAAATACACGGTTTTTATCACTTCCTAAGGCTATAAAACATGCCACAGCGACATATCTCGACAAATAACTTGATAATATCAATCACTGGAATTCTTAGGGCTGGTGCGATTAGTTTTTGTATCAATACACTTTACTTTAATAACATAGTTAGCATTCCAAACCCGACAGTGCCATTTTAAATCGTTTTTCGATCTAAAGTTATTCAATATGTTGCCAAACTCGATTTGGTAACTGAAATTCCTCCAATAGTTTTAATTCAGTTATGTATGACTAAAAATACTATGCGTTTCTGAACATTTTTCGATGTAACTATTGGATACAGTCAGGGGCGAAGGTCCAATAGAAGCCCATAAGCCAGGCTTGCCCTAAATTATAACACCAATCAGACCAATAGTTATATAATCTACTACCTAACTGTACCCAAACTAACATAAACATTCACGAACAAAGGTATTTTAAATACACGCAAATTAATTTGCCGCGCGCTTACATTACCAGATCCATTATAAAATACTACGACTCACTAAAGTCAATCATTCATCAAATTCGAACAAAATTCAATCGTGTCTGATTCGGAGCTATTCGTGACATGTCAACACTACCGAAAGCGCGCGCAATGATCTCTCGCTCTAGCGCGTCTCTTTCGCACTCGTTGGCTTTCAATGGGGCTTTTCATTTGTATAGAAGTTAAATACAATTCATTGATAAATTTTAGGTACTTGTACGGCGATTTATACGGGCTAGTAAAGCCTGGCTTGTCCATTAAGTTCGCGCATATGAACCATCCGATGACCGACCTGAATATAGTTGCAAGAACAAGTGCAACAAATTGCGAATGACAAATGTTATTATTTTGTTTCTTTTGTATTTGTTTAATTTGGGAGTTTTGATTTAGTTATGTTATTTAAATTACTGAGTAATGTGGTTAATGTTTTTGGTGCGATGTGACAACCTACGATTTTTTTAAGTGATTAACTGATTTAGTGATTTTAATTTTAAAATGTGAATTCGGAAATTGGCGCCTGAAAGGTATGCTACATTGAGATAACTTATAATTCACCGTATATTCAATGAATCCACAAGAAATGATTTCTTGTACAGACCCAGTAGGTAGGTATGTTTATTCTATTGTTTTCAAGGAGCGTGACAAACTTTTTTTGGTATAAAAAACGCATCAAAATCCGCTTCAGAATAATGCTTAATGGTTATTTCGTATGTCATTTTGCATGATTTATACTTTCAGACTTTGTGAATGTAAAAGCTGAGAAGCAAAATAAAGAATTAGATGTTCATTAATTTATTAGTGAGATTTAAACGTTGAATATATATTCATAAGCTTAAAAAACAACAAATCGATAATTTGTAATATGCCATCTAGTGGCCATCGATTGAATTATATCACGAATTATTAAACCTACGTTAAGAGATAGAACTTTGATGTCGCGTGGAGTCTCGGTACCAATAGATGGCGCGTAGAACGTTTAATCCCATACGTGAAAGGTAAATAAATAGGTAATAGATTTTTTTAAACTATAATTTACAATAATTGTGTTACTAGACCAGTATTAAGCAGCAATTTAATGAATACCAATGACTAACAACCACATAAACAGTAAGAGGGGGGGGGGGGGGGGGCATATCAAAAGTCGATAGCTTGCCCTCCATCCAGGCCCCTCGCCCGCCACTGGATACAGTCAATTTTGCAACCTATCAAGTGCCAAAATATGTACATACGTCATGCAAATACTAACCTGCTGCAGTTTATTCACCGAATTGTATTTTTTAGGGTTTCGTACCTCAATAAAAAAAACGGAACACTACACTTGAAGGATCACTTTGTCCTCCGTCGGTCTGTTTGTCAAGACCCTTTATCTCGGGAACGCATGGAAGCATCGAGTTAAAATTAAAACCGTATAATCAAGTCTGTGGTCTCTTGGAAAAGAACCCTCGGCCCGCGAGTCCGACTCGCACTTGGCGGGTTGTTTTGTTTGAAGCAGAATTAATTGTAATGTTGTGTCAAATTCGGAGTTTTGGAGCTGAAAACAACAGTGACAAATTCCCATGTGAATTTTATTTTTCAATACACTTAAGGAGAAATTAAATAACAGAATGAGAAGTATTTTCTCATTTATCGCTATGAAACTGATTGATTTGCTCTTTTTCCCGCGCACTGCTTTCTCAGGCTGAAGGGGAAGCAAAGGTAAGGAGCCGCTTGACAGCCTTACTTTTAAAATAAGCAATTCTAATAATTTTATTTAGATCTCAAATAAATGTCAATTTATTGTTTATTGGTATCGGTGGCGAAATCAGGAAAAAATAAAGCTCTCGTAGTAACGATAACTGAGAAAAAAAACACAAGTATAAATTTCATTGCATGTTGAACCTAATCGTAGTGCCATCAAAGAGCCAGTTTTCGAGTACGTTTTGAAAAAGCTTTTCCACATCTTTAGAATACTCCCACCAACTTAAAATTGACCTTTTTTACACTTGATGTGCTTAAGCGAAATTCCTGGTTGACAACTATTGTTTTCTTTACTTAGTTATCATGGGCAGAAACCTCTTTGTAATCAATCTTTTTACAAAGGCCGTTTAAAAAAACGAGCGACGGTAGGAGTTGTTTTTTTTTTTCGATGGAGATAACTGAAAAACGAATAGCTAGCCTAACGAATTCCAAGTATAAGTTTGAAATCTGTCTATGTAATCATTTCTTCAAATTCGAATGACCCCCATTGGTCGGATTATAAAATAGCTAAGGACACGTCAAATGCATTGAGCTTTGTCAGGACTTCTTATGTTGTTGTTTAACAGAACATTAACGGAACAGCTTCAATGGATTGTCCCTTGATAACGAAAGCCAAGATTGACTACTTGTCCAGACGTTGCCAGCCCTACTCAGTGTCCAAAGCAATAAACTAGAATCCGAGACAAACAGCACGTTTAACACTAAACTAGTACAATAAAATAACATTATCTTCACGCCGATCGACGTGCTGTGATTCATCCTAATTTTTATCCTTTTTACAAGCTCTTTTATCGTCTGTACTTTAAAGGAAAGAGGTCTCGATCATCGGATCTTTATCGGTGTGACATTCACGTGTTAGTATTTAGCAGTTAAAGCCTTAAATGGAATAAGGGTAATGACGTATTTAACCCAGATCTAAGCCATTCTTCTGAAAGTTGTCTATGAATAAAAGTTAGATAAAGTGGTGTGCACTTTATAGAATGACTAGCTTTTGCCCGCGGCTTCGCTCGCGTTAAATTCGGTAGCGCCTCATTGATTTGTAATAGCAACGCTAAGTTTTCCCGTTTCGTCCCTCTTTCTCCCTCATATCCAAATCTTTAAAAAAAAATAGCCTATGTCCGTCTCCTGGTTCCGAACTATCTCTGTACCAAAATTCATCGTAATCGGTTTAGCCATTAAAGCGTGAAGAGGTAACAAACAAACAAACAAACTCACTTGCGCTTTTATAATATTAGTAAGGATAAGGATTATTTTATATAAGGGGCAATAGACGGGCAAGGACGAAGTTACTGTAATAACAATAAAATTTGCGACTCTGGTTCAATACTACCTGATTTGAATATATCGTCTTAAAATTACTAAACTTACTTTATTTTTAGAAGCCGGACGATTGTGCTGTGCTCGGATGAAAATAGAAAAAATGTTTTTTTACAAATATGACACCTATTTTGATCGAGTTTTCCCCTCCTACAAAACAATTTTCACCGATATCGGTAGAGCATTTTTCAAGAACGTGTTTACAAATCGATAAAATATTGCTTGTTTAATACATAGTATAGGATTTAAATACCATGTACAAAGGCGGACCAAATGACACAAGGCTTAAGTCGTCAATTATCGATTTTCTGAACCCCACTTTGCTTACAGCTTCTGAAAAAACTACCTGGTATCACAAATCATCTTCCACAGATAATAAAACGCCCAATT
Source organism: Ochropleura leucogaster (assembly GCA_958449745.1). Taxonomy (NCBI): domain Eukaryota; kingdom Metazoa; phylum Arthropoda; class Insecta; order Lepidoptera; family Noctuidae; genus Ochropleura; species Ochropleura leucogaster. The sequence continues at coordinate 17,184,904 of OY288216.1, forward strand.
GATCAAGCTATCCGTCGACTGTCACAACAAACTATAGAACTTTATTGAAATACTATCTACTAAGTTATTTTTATTTTGTCTATGGTGTGGGTGCTTCTGAATGTCCGTAGCGATAGTGCGATGGTTCGGAATGGCCTTTATTACACAGAATCATGGTTTTTATGGCTCTATTCTGATATCATTTTTGTTGAACCTTGTTTTTGGTCTATATTTTATGCAGTAACTGCAGAAATGAGACTTTTCTTTTATGAGTTTGTTGTTAAACTTGTTGTATTAGAATACTGGACGAATTTTGATCAAGTTATCATTGCCACCTATGTAGGTATAGTTTCAGTGTAAAATATTCGGAAAATTAAATAGATCAGGAATTTAATAAAACTGGTTATGTTTAATAACGTGACCGTTATTTTAGTATGTACATTTTGTCGGCCATTTCCATAAAAGTTACAGCCAAAATTAACATTTTTGTAAAATTTGTAGTTAAATACGAAAAAATGAAGTTTTAATTTACGTTAAAAGTAACCAACTAAGATGATATTGTAAAAAAGGGGTGTGTGTACTTATGTACACGCGTTAGAAGTTATACTTCTTTGACATACTTATAGAAAAATAATTATAGGCTAATATTTGAATTTTGTCACCATAATCAATATCAGTTCAGCACACAACACTTTCTCGTTCATGTTTACAAACAGGATCAAGGAAACAACAACAGAAACAAAACTGACAAAATACAACAACCTCAATGATTTATATTGGTTTAATACTATCTAATTTTTGACATTAAAAAAATATTGATTCAGGATATTGATGACTATTTAATTGAGGTGCCAGGCTGTTTATCGTGACATGATCCGCCTTACCCACATGTATTATATTTAAATCTGCATCTGTTATCTGCAATTAGAGTAAAAAATACTTATTACTTACACTTTGTTTACAGTAAAATAATACATTGGTTTTTTTGGTGTTATTATCTTAATATAACATAAATGATTAGGTTTTAAATGTACTTATGTAATTTGATATTATTATTATACTATTTGATATCCAAATAAAAATGTGTTTCTTTCACTGAACTTACCAATAGAACATTTCTTGCATGATATCCTTTGCGACAGTAATATTATTATATATTATCTTTCTTCATTCTCCTTAGGTCTCATCATAGCAAATAATGTGCTATCTATACATTCTACATATAACACCGGGTATGTTAGTTTTCTTATAAAACCTAAAATAAATAACATTTTAAATAAGTACTAGTACACCTAAATAATGTAATTGAGGGTTTAACAAAGGTGTAAGGTTTAAAAGATATGCAATGTCTGCAAGCAGCCATTTGTGACCGTACAATCTACTTTCACACTGAGCTGATAAAAGATGTAGTTCGGGATAGGTACTGAATTCAATTATCTGGTCACAAAACTTGCTTTATAATGCTGTAATATAATAGAAAAGTTACCTGTAATTTTTATTAGTTGTTAAATATAGTGGCATCAGAAGCTGAACCAGGCCAACGGGCTACTAAATTCATATTTCATCCCTTTCAATTTCTAAATTCTCCAGTCTCTGAACCTAAGGAAAGAATTGAATTGTGTTAACAAAAATTAATATAGTAAAACCTAATCCCATCTCCTACTAAATAATACATGGATGATGAAATAAAATTATTATATGATTTACAAGGTACCAATGAAACAAATAAATACTGCTATAACATACAACAAACTGATGATTTATATACACCAACAAAGTCAGTCACTGGTATTAGCATTGTCCTTAATGGGTAAAATCGTACTCATTATGAGTTGGTGAAAAGGATGTATCATGTTCACCATGAGTAAAATGCGTAATTAATGGTGTTGTTTTGGTTGTCTCAAATGAATATTATACGGTAAGACATACACATACCTGGCTCCTTCAGTCTAAGATGGGGATTAACTTCGACATGTAAACTTTGTACAGATGGCTTATTATTATCGAAGATACTAAAATGATCCATCTTCAATTTATATCTTCATTGATTTGAACCACTATCTTCAACTGGTTCGGAGTTACTCCAGCCCAAAAATCTTTCAAAATCACTTGATTCACTATCTGAACAAGATATTTTACATTTTTGTGGATAGCCGACCGAAATCGAAAAGTAAACACATTGAAAACAGCTCGTAACTTTGACAAGTCGTTGACATTTATACTTTTATAAAAACACCAAAATAATATTCATTTATTCACACTGTTTAATTGTACTGTTATGAAACACGTGCTATAAATATAAAAATACTAGAAAGTAGATTATATACAACTTGGACATATGTTATCGATTTTCATGCCACCTAGAACTAACTTCACGATTAATCACCAGTGTGACCAACTACAAATTAGAGATCCTGCCCCACTTAGGCAAAAAAACTGCCAAAACTGACAAATCCTGCCAAAAACGAAAGCACAAAATGCCAATGTAATTTAATAGCACTCCAAAAATTTAAAATAAATACACACATTATTTTTTGGAGTTTTATTTAAAATAATTGATCTTAAAGTCTAAAAGTGAACTGAATTAAATTATACATTCGTATTAACATCGAATTTTTCTTGATCACTTTCTTTATACATCGCTTTTGTCATTTTGTCAACAAAAGTGCCAGAGAGTAAAATAAAGGACTTAATCTGCCAAAATGCAGGTTCCTGCCACATATGGTCACACTGGATACCACCTAGAACTAACTTCACTGTGTCGCTGTAGTACCAAATCACTCTCATCAATCTTCTCCATCGCCCCAAAAGAAGTATAACTTCAACAATTCAATTTATTCAGTTAAAAAATAATCCATTAAAAAATCCAAAAAAGAAATTGACGATCTACATAAAAATCTAAATAAGTCTTGCCCATTACTTTTAAGGGGAACGAATAATACTGAAAAAATAAAAAGACATCCTTGAGACGTCTTTAAAAGTAGAGTTGGTAAATTTATGATAATATGCGTTTGTGGACTACAAATCATAGAGGTGGGATGCGTGGGCGCACCTCTATTATCGCGGCGGAGTTTGTTAGCTCTACATTGTGATACCAAATGGATGGGTAGTTACGTGAGGACAACATTAATATAATTGTTGATTACTATTCAAGTTTCTTTTGTACATAGTTAAGATTTTTGAAGTCTTAGGTGCCAACTGCCTAACACAATTTTTTTTGACATTAGTAATTAATTGTCTAGTTAATATGAATAAACGGCCATTTCTTTTAACTGCGTAGACTTAAAGAGTTGGTTTTTTCACGGTTCTAAGGGATCACAGACCACAGTACATGGTAATTTTTCAATTTGATACCTCCACGTGTTCAGGAGATAAAGGGACTGGCAGACGGACAACAAAGTGATCCTACAAGGGTTCCGGTTTATCCTTTTGAAGAACAGAACTCTAAAAAATCACACCACCGCGAAAAAAAGAGGGAAGTATAACGATAAATGAATACTAGTTCATACATCGCGCACCAAAGCTGGAGCTTTTTCGCATACAGCTTATAGTTAACTTCTGAGTCTAAAACCCTAACGCTTACTAACTAAATGTGTAAAATATAGGTTTTATACATATCTGTCTGAAGCCGATCAAGGTAATTTATTTCCAAGTAACATCAACAACTTAATAATCTACCAACTGCCGATGCCCTGATTCTCATTCAATAAAAATTACTAATTCCATTCTTCATAACTGGTACTAACTTTTTCCATGCACGTTCTAATTTTCTAATATGGTGTTCTCATAAAGCTGACGGCCATCAATCCATGATGGATGGGGTTACGCTGCGCCTGCGCCGCTCAGCGGAAAAATTTATAACTCATAAATGTTAATTAACGGACAGCTATGCCGTGCAATAAATCAATTAATTTAACCAGCAGTTAGTTGGGAACGGGTTAAATATGACTTAGATTAAGTACTGTTTGTAGAAACCTCTTATTTGATAGTTACTGATCTCTTTCACGCGATGTTGTTCATCGATATTGGTGGAAAGTATGAGAAATTGTGTTTGAGAGTAATTTCGGTCTATTTCTGTATTATTTAGATCAAGTCTTGATAGATTAAGAAGAAACCTTTGCTCAGTAATGGGACAGTTATGGGCTGGTATTATTATTGTTTTCAATTTTCAAGCCGAAACTAACGTGGTTCGTAAAAAAAATCGTAAAAGATTTTGCTGGAAAATTATATTGCACGGGTGAGAATGTCAGCATCACTATTTATTTAAATTGTTACTCCAGGGAGAAATGTTATTTTTTAACAAATCTGGTTTAATATTTCATAAAAATATCGCTGAAATTGCAACATTGAATGTTAATTGATGGAATTCATGCTGCCTAAATAAAATTAGGAAAAAAGAATGAAGAAATTTTGACAAAAAATACCGGAAAATGACTATGAGTCCTTACAAGTATATATATTTATGTGAGGCTCTCATAAAAATATGTGCTTGTTGCTATAAAAATTATGTGTAATATTCTATAATATGAAGGCACGGCCATTCTGTTGGACGTAGGCCTCACATTTAAGTAAGTGTAGGCGAATGGTAATCTTCCTCCGTCGTAGTCTTTTACTTAAGTTTAGCTTCAAAGCTAGCTTTAAAATAAGAAAGGGGCAATTTACATTTTCATGTCCTTTGATTCGTTTTTCTTTGATTTGATTTTGCGATTTCAAGTGCTTTTAAACAGATAGGAATACTTATCTCCCTCATTAAGATTTTCGATTAAGTTAGAGATCGTTAATAATTCTTTTTTATCTTGAAGTATTAACTTTGTAGAATTTAATGATCGCTCCATAATTATTGCGGAGTAATTACGGAAATAACATTGATTGGACAGTCGTAAAACAAACAGAGAGCAACAAAAAATAAGCAAATCATCTAATTGTTTGAAACAAGAATGTAAATTACCTCTAATCTACGGATACTAAAAAAAAACATCGATTCTTAGAAACAAAAAATAAAAATCAGCAAGCAGGTTTAACAGTTTAGGTAACTGACCTTTGCATTCGTTGGCATCCCTGGCGGTGGCGCGTCCCCAGGGCCGGTCGAAGTGGAAGGGCTTGCAGCGCTCGCAGTCCCGGCCCGCCGTGTTGTGCTTGCACTCGCAGGTCAGCTGCTGCACGCCTCCTGCAGCAGCCACTTCCCCGCCCTTCATCGGAATGCACCGCGACGCATGACCGTTGCACTTGCAGCGCCCCCCGACCGCGAAGTCCGACACCGCGTAGTGCTGGCTGCCCGGAGCGGCCTGCTTCTTGTTGTCGATCTCATCGCCCTCGTTGACCATGTGCAGGCGGTTGAACACCACCCTGACGTCGGTCGCAGTGACCCAGTCTTGGAGGACTGGGGATATGTCGAAGTTAGAAGCGCTTGGACGGCCCTCAAGGGTGCTGAAAGCCAGCCTCGCTCCTCCAGAGCTCTCTCCAGTCAGTCGATGACTGTCGGAGCACCTGGCTTCCTGCTCATTGGCAGCAGTAACAGTTGCCTTGTTGGGTCTCCCGTATACCCGTCTGCATTGACTGGAGTAAAACTGAAAGGGTTGCCAGGTGATGCCGTTGTCGGCGCTCTTGTAGATAGCGACTGAGTCAGGTCGAGCGGCCTTTGGGCAAAATTGTAGACTCACGTAAGTTAACTCATACTTTTTACCGAGAGATAAGGTAAGAGATACATTGTCTGGTGGTGAGTCGTAGGAGGTCGGAGGTATGGGAGCAGACCTCCAGCAGGTAACATCGTGAGGGTTGTTCAAGTCAGTGAGATGGGTCGGCGGGTGTCGTCGGTCGGACCTGGCAGCATCGCATACTCTGCAAGAATTCTCCGGGGGTTGGTCTCCAGGCGGGTCGCAAAGGCGCTCGGGTCCTCGCCTGCCGCAGATGGACGAGGCGACCACGGGGGCGCCGAAGGCGGCGTTGACGAAGTCGGGGATGCAGCGGCGCGGGCGCCCGTCCTCCAGGCAAGGGTCGGGCGGGGTGGCGGCGAGCGCGAGGGCCGCGGTGGCTAGGAGGGCCACGGCGCGGGCGGGCATGCTCACTCACTGTCACTACACTCGCGTAAAGTTTCCGTGGGAGGGCGTTGCGAGCGGCACGTACTCGCCGGTCGACTGCCGCCGGCGGACTGAAGGGGCGCGGAGCTTGCGAGCTTTGCTGGCGGAGCTCGGAGGCGCACCGCGGACCGCGCGGCGCACGGCGGCCGAGTCGGCACCCGCCGCGCGCCGCGCAGTGAAAGTTTACTATTTTTAATATCGTGTGTGATTTGATTAGATAGTAGATACGTATAAATTAGCTCTGTTGTACAAACGACATCAACGAGCTATACTTCGCCGGTGGACAGCTAAGTGCTCTCTTCCGTGATTGCGGCTCTTGTTAACTGTAATCATTCATGCTATTTAGAAAATTGATCGAATGTGACCGTTCGGATTATTGTATTATTTATTATGTTTGTGTCTATTTTTCTTTGACAACATAACAAACTTTATAATAGCTCTGCGTGTCTGAACCACTTTATTTTAGAGCTTTCATACGTTGGGAGCATTAGGGACATACAATAGCGACGTGCCCAGACGGTTTGATCCCGCGTGTGTAAGAATGCGCCCCTCCGCGCACCCATCATACCTGAGACTAATTCATAACTCGCTTACCCCCGGAACCCCGAGCCCCTGAACTGTAGGGTTCCCTACGGCTCCATTGAAAACGTTTTGTTTTGAGTCCTCCGTGTGATGCGGTCTGACTGTATTATGTTTGCTTGTTCAACTTATTTGTGTGTGTTTTTCTGGGCGCACTGTTAATTTTTAATTGGGAGGTTTATGTACACTTTTAAAGACGTGTTTGTTATCTTTAAACAACCTAACCTTCCAATGAATGTTTTAAATTAACTGATTAGTATTATTACTGGATAAACGCAGAAAGCTTTATTAAGTTAATGGATAAAATTAATTAATTTAGGAAATAATGCCAATCGTAAAAAGTTAAAACATGAAAGTTAACTAACTTCCGGGCAATTCCGGGGCACTAACATTACGTATTATATTAAAACTATCATTAAAAGCTCATGGAGTGCCAGGTATGGAAAGTTTCCAATTGATTCCGATGTAGGCCGCTCCAAACCACCGCCCGGGGCCGTGGGCCGCGGAGCTCACGGGATTCAAACTGAAAGCTTTTCACTAGTTATCAAAATACGCTGTTATCAAAAGCTCTCTGAAACGACACGTCTATTACAGTTTGTGCGTTGATAATAAATACATTTTATAGGAAACAGAAAAAAAAACAAATAAAGGTATATGTTACATGCTTATGATGCTGGTAATCCTATTTCATCGACAATGTCAATTTGATTGACATATATGTATGTTGTTATAATTTGAATGTGTTTTGTTTTGTATAGGCTAGAACATCTTATACCCACTTTTTTGTAGTAATTGTAAGATTAGAATTAAGTAACCTAGCTAACCACGCATGGGTTGCAGTTTGTTTGAAAAAGATATCGCGGCTCCGGAACATAAAAGGCAAAAGAAGGAACATGGAGGGGTTTGAGTCAGTAAAAGTTTGATTTTTGAAGTAGGAGAAGTTATTTGATGATGATGATTTACCATGCGCCAATAAAAAGGTATCCACGCATTGTCACCCAAATATGGGTGAAATTTAATTTTTGATATGTTTACAAAGTAAGTTAGTTAGTTACTGGTGAAGCTCATAAAAGCGTGCTAAAAATGTTACTTTGATGTGTTTCATCGTGTAAATAAAAGTTTGCTTCAATTATTTCTATGCTGGTTGTATTTTTGATGAACATTGTAAATAAAAGAATGTCTCCTAAATAACCTAGAGATTTCTTTAAAGCCCGGACTCTAAAAAGGAGACGTGCAAGATTTAACCACTTACAAAAGAAACGGGATACGCAACGTGGATTTCAACAAATGTGAAATAATTGTTTCCCGAAAATGTCCTCTCTGCTCCGCGCGGCTCCACTCGGCTCCGCTCGGCTCTGCTTTGGTGGAAACCGGGCCTAAAAGTGAATAAACAGAGCCCAAGTCAGAATCCTACTGGTGGCATAAAAACTTTGACACCAGCTTCGGGACTAACCACACGATAAAATAAAAAAAAAACAATTAAGAATTCTTGGCATCAGTAGTTTATCACTGCAAATTGTCACTCAGTATATGTACTTTATGTGTTCTTAGATTTTTCCCTCATAATTAAAGCTCTCATCACTCATATGTGCAAATTACGTTCATCAATCACTTCGTTCATTATCCGTTGACAAGCAGTTAATTAACTAATTAAATACCTCTCACATCTCATTGTGTGATTTGTTTGTATTTTTAAACCGTTGTGAGTGTATCAAAATTGGCTATAAGCCGCTGGCAAAATGCCCGTTTGATTTTGCTGACCGTTTTCGATGTTTTTTTTTTGGGATTTTAGGATCGACTTTCATATTTTTGCCGAAACATAGTAGTTATTTATCCATTACCTGATATATAAATAGATAAATTCTAATAACGTGTACTTTCCAAAAAAAAACTGTTTTCACGAACCCTAGGAGTCGCCTTTACGCGTACCCAAATTAAGACATTCTCCAATAGTGTGTTCATAGTTGGGCATTCATAGAGTTGTTTTAAAATTCACTAATACTGACGTCTTGTTATTTAGAACTTTGTAATTTTTCACTATATAAGAAATTAATAAAAATAAATTGTATCGTAAAGTTAGCGTTTTCATTATGTGTATTCTGTGTCATTACATACTCTGTGTCTGTCCGTCTGTCACATGTCACTGAGCCTTACACTAAGAACATTTCATCACGCTTGACTCCAAGGGGGCTCGGATCCTTCTTCATTATTTAAGTTAAGCCCTTCACGGGTTATAGCCAGGGACGTTTGATGGTAGCCACTGTTTTGTCCGTTTGTTTACAAAAATGATTTAATTGGAATTTACTTTTCTTTGTAAATTGATTTGATTTTTCCAAGTTTTCTCTGGCCATGTATTTGTTTTCAATGTTTTAAAAAGACGCAATGGGTAAGGTAATATAAATTAGGAATGTACGAATTTTGTTATTTTTTTACTTTCACACGCCATTAATATCAAGGGGCCTAAACAAACTGACATTTATGTACGCCAAATATTATGACATAGTCAAAACCCGGTGCGGATTGACATTGTGTTGACATGTTGCAAAGAATGCAAAGCTCATGTTAATCCCCTTGAAATTTACTGTACAGATATGAAACACTTATTTATTTATTTATTCAGGAACAATTTAAATTGTATTTGAATATTTGAATATAACTTATAAAACTTTGATTCAGCTTCAGCTAAACGCAGTCTGCATTTGAACGCAGTGCTTTAGTCGAATGCATTGGCAGGCTGTTTCGGTCGATATTCTCCCAACGATCCGATAAAACAATTTACGCTCAATTAGTCAACGCTTAGCGTATATTAGGTAACGTCACAAAGAGTAGAATCTAGACATAACTCACATATCTGTGTATATATTCTTTGATATATATTTATAGTATTTTGTTTTATATTTATAGTATTTTATATATCTATATAGGTATTAATAATTAATATTTTTTGTTTTTTGGTTTTACACCTACCACTGTTTGTCTCTGCATCACCCAAAGGTTGACTGGTAGAAAATGCCTATGGCATTAAGTCCGCCTCTGTACTTTGTGCTTGAAGTGTTAAATAAATAAATAAATAAATAACTAGGTGCAACATTGAACTTGACAGAAACACACACAGGCATAAATGCTACAAAAAATGAACACCAGAAGAAAAAACTCATATTACAAAATGTGCACATTACAAAATTCCAGAAGCACTCGGCTAATTACAAAAAGTCCTCTTAAGTTTCGTTTAAAATAAAATTCCGGACGCGCATAATTTCATTACACTGCACTTGCCTGCCCGACCCGCGGCCCGCACTCCGGAATGCATGGATGACGTAGTTACGTTATCTTCCAACCGGCCAGCGGACGGTAATTACTCACTTCCGTAACTTCCGGTCACCCTGCATCCCTTTATGGGCTTCATATTTTAATGGCGGAGAGATTTGCGCAATTTATAGTGTTTTTCGTGGAACAACTTTTTGTTTTATGTGGCTGAAAAAGTTTTTGCGACTATCTCACGTATTCATTTCGGAGGGAGTTCTGGCTATAGTGTGCGGTTTGTCCAGGATAAGGTATGGAGAGGATTTTTTTTTTAAATATGGTTCTTGGTATCATGACTTTTTTTAATAGGCAAGTAAGAAAGTTTACAATTGTACCTTTAAAATAAGTTTTCTTAACATACTTTCATTACGCCAATTGTGAAAACAGGAAGTATCGTTTCAAACTGTTCCACAACGCATTGATTCATTTATCGTTTACAAGCTAGAATTACATACAAATAAAACATGGCTGATTCAACCAGTTAAGGTTCCGTTCAACATAATCATGTGGAAAAAGTAGTTTTCACACGTACACGTCAATCTGACCGCATATGAAACGTACAGTTTTAAACTCGAAATGTCTGCCCCTACTTGCTTTTTAAAACAACCCAGTCAGCACAAAACCTTAAAATCCACATTATTGGAAAACTAAAAAAGACAACCTTAATTTTGTAGCTCTAAACTTAAATAATGTTAGTGAGGTCAAATTTTAGCAGGTCATTTTATTCTTGTGACAATACCTTAGAGCTTTATAACCTGGCCTATATTCTTCTCCAACTAACCACCTATTCCTAAAGCCAGCATGATTACAAGCTAGTACCCCGTAGTGTATGATTACGCAAATGCTACGCGTGACGTGGCGAGAACAATGGGAACAAAGTGCAATTGTATGAATGGCAGCTATGACTGCACGAGATCATATCGGAGATGTGAGGACCACTCCTAGAAATGTTATGTTGAGTGGCTGGATCATCGTGTAGCTAAATTGTAGGCGAAATTTCGTTGTTTGGACATTTCATTGTCCGAGGGGTTTGTTGATTTATCGGACTCTAAACTGTGAGGCTATGATGTTAGGCAAGAGCTTTCTTTTTCCATTGCTTTAATGCACAAATCAATAAGGATGATAATGGACGACACGGTTGACGCAGTGGCTGAGCGATCGACTGTGCTGCGTGTCGTAGGTTCGATCCCCGCACGGAGCAATTATTTGTGTGGCCTACAGATAATCGTTTCGGGTTTGGCTGTTTGTGTGAATGTTCAATGTTAATAATGATCATCACACGTATCTCATTCTCGCACGACTAAATCATTTTGACAAACGATGATCACGTGATGATCATTGTACTTAGTTATTAGCGACATTTTTTAGCCTAATAGGTCCTGCCCTATACGTGCTGTTATTCTTTGCCTAGTATTTAAAGCCACTGCAATAGTATATATACGAGAGCACCAGCACTTCCAAGGAATAGAGCAGTTGTACAATGTTCCAATTATTCTCCATCCAATAACATACCGCACATACAAGATCCCTCGCCCAACACCATGTAACTATCCTCTAAAGGCGGCCTTAAAAAGTGCGCTTAGCAAGTGTAATAACATAACTGGCAATACCAACTCGTCTGCGATGCGATCTGACGGATAGTCGCACAAAAAAGTCGCGGCGCAATGGCTACTAATCGCAGCCATTACCCCTGTATGGACTACTGCGGCATAGAGCAGTGTGGGCCAGAGAGTCTCAGGTATTTAATTTTATTTAGCATACATTCAGAGGGTCGCAAAACTCACGATAGTACTTTCATAATCAAAAATGTAAATAATGTAAATGTAATGTAAATATATCAGTGAAAACATGTCTCATCAACGGAAAATATATTAGGGTTTCAGATAAACATATTTCGGTGTGTGAGAAATATATTTACTTCAGAATAATAACACAGTTATCAGATTTTTTCCGATTCCAGATCAAAACCTAACTGACTCTGAACAGCTTCAGCAAAATAATAATGTATCAAACAAAGGTCTCAGCTTCAGCAAAATAACATGAAGTATCGAACAGTTCTGCTCTCTCTACCGTTACAACTACTCTATGCAACCGCAGGACATTTACGGGCGCGGGCACAAAAACGGACTGGCAGCCGCTGCCTGCTTAGTGGACAATTACTTATCGACGCCGGGGACACGTCAGTCTTGTTGGAGAGGCTTATTCTGGAGCCAAGCTGAACTACACGAACTTCTAGTGTTATTTGTAGGCGCAAAATGATATCCTGAAGTCAATCCAAGTTAGAAAAGACTGGCTATAATTCAAGATAGTAAAAAACACAGCATTTTGTTGCTAAGCCTATTAAAACCACACCGTCTCATTTCTCTGTAGATCTTTGATAAGCGCGACCCATTCCAATCATTTCGAAACACGCGCCATAAATCGTTGCCCACATACCGCCAGCTTTTATCTGCGAAACGCCACACTTATCGATTTAAGGGTTAGAAAAAATATTTAGGCACCGAAGGCCAGAGTACGTCCTTGCGTTGTTCGCATTCCTTGGCCCCTGGACTCACAACTTTGTAATTTATCGCAAGGGTAGTCCGATCTCGGGAATGTCTGAGTCGCCAAAGTTCGATTCGGTCGGTTTAAACTTTGTATTTTCAAAGGATAAGTGAGAAACGATCTTCTTAGGAAACGTGCTCTACAATGGATACAACTTCACAAGTGTGCAAACGATTGCTATACTTTTCCAAATTAAAAGATAAGCAATTTGAAGCATCGATATTTTTTTATTTACAGTCCGAGCCGTTTTTCAGCAATTTTAGCCTTAACTAGGCTTCGGCTTAGTCATTGCCTATTTTGCCAACCTTCCGCGTCTTAGTCATGCAATTAAATGATTTGATTTGAAAGTTTGCCAGAGTTATCCATTTTCAACGATTTTCACAACAGCGCAACAAAGATCTAGTTAACTTCCTACTCGTATATGTTAATTTACGATGTTTAATTCATTAATAGTCAAATAAAGAAAAACTGACTAACATAGACTTACTTATTTTGACTGACACAGACACATAACCTCGGTGTGTAAAATGTAATCAATTATTCATAATTCCCAGAATACACATTCCCCACTTTCTTCATAGTATCAAAACGCTACAACTCCGGGGCGGGTGAGCAGGCGCTCACAGGGATCGTGGGTAAAAAGGAAGCTATGCGGAAAGCATGCGTACGCGCGCGTCACTTGTGAGCGAGGCCGCGAGCCGCGCGGTCGCAAGGCTAGGGGCGCGTGCCTGCATCCATCATACAGCTTCTTGATAAGTCAAGGGACCAGGATCGTAAAAACAAGGAACATGACAGACAAGAAAATTAATTCATTTTACAGCTATTCTCTTCCATTACCGTGATATCCAACTTCACACATATTATTCTCATCTCAAATTACAACCGATTTAGTCAGTACTTCCTACCCACTTCTGGTTTAGCAAACAGCTGAATGAGAACGCCACCGTAACAGAGCAACCAACATTGATAGCCCTAATCCTTAGTAATATTATAAAAGCGAAAGTCAGTTTGTTTGTTTGTTACGTCTTCACGCCTAAATAGCTAAACCAATTTTAATGAATTTTGGTACAGAGATTTTGGTATAGAGTTGGGTCCCTGGAGACGGACATAGGCTATTTTTTTTTAAGTGAGAAATTATAGAGAAAGAGGGAAGAATAGGGAAAACTTAGCTTTGCTATTACAATAAATCAGGCGCAAGGGCAAAAACTACAAGAAGCAGGAACCTGCAAATTAGGAAAGGCGAACTGTGTTACCCCGAATTTAACGCGAGCGAAGTCGCAGGCAAAAGCTAGTCGGTTTCATTTTAGAGGTGTTGCCAGCCCACTATGAAGTTCTCCTCCTTTCTGTTGTTGATTTTGGGGACTTCCTGTACAGAATAAGCCATCTATCCCCAACTCGGCGGTAACCATATCCACTTTTTTCAGCGATCCACGTAAGTTTCCTCAGAATATTCATAAAAGGTATGTAGATACCGCTCGGCAGCCAAGAACATAATAATATTGTACAAGATGGCGCATTCAATAACTTCAAGTTATGATAATCACTATTACTTTTATTGCTGCTGTCAAGTTTTTTATATAATTCATGTTAAACAAGCCATTAAAGGATACCAGGGATTTTAATTGAGGAAATCTTGCTTGATGTCCCGGGTGGAAACTGGTTTTTATGATATAAGAAGGCTGCTGTGTTTTTCTTTGGTTAACGCCGAATTTCTAGATAATCTGCGGCTTGTTGTAACAAACATTATGTAATACTTAGATCCCGATTGTGACAGTCTTTGTGGGCCATTATTTTTTTACGTAGTTCTAGTTTTAACCCAGGTTTCAAATATATCCTAGTAATTGACCGTGTGGTTTTTCTTTCAGATTAATCTCGAATGAATTTCAAAGAGGGGCCTGCCAGGGCCACCGCCTGCCGGAGTTGCGGGTTTTTCGAAAGAGATATCGCGGCCGCGGAACATAAAGGGCAAAAAAAGGAACCCATGTTCCTTTTTTGCCCTTTGTGTTTTAATCGGTAAAAGTCTGACACCCACCCCCCTCTCCGCCCAGAACAGAGGAAGCTATTTGATCAGTGCCCATCCCTAAAAGGCAATTTCAAACAACTCATACTTTTTTTTTTCTAAGCCAGCTTTGTCACACTGCTAAGCAAAGGTCTCCCTCCACTCCTTCTACCTGTCACGTGCCCACGCGTCTTTCTTTCAGCTCAACTCTTACTAATAAAATATACATTTTTCTGAAGGTAAAAACGGTTTCCAAGATAAGAAGATTTGCTTCAATATAAGGATTTATGGATGTGTGTGTGGTGTTATACGATACTAATATCGTATGGAACATTTTTTTCTAAGAAATGAGGTATTTTTATCCACCAATTATATATCCCACGCGCGAAGTAATCTTATTAAAGCCTGCCGAGAAAATAGTAGACACCTTTAAAACACTTTATCGATCGCTAGACTACGTAAATATACTTAATAAACGCAATATTAGTACAAATGATGACCCTTACTGTTCAGTATTCAACTCATAGCTCTGTGGCTGTCCTCCCTTATAACCCAATAAGTACGGTAACCGTCTGTCCCCGTTTATCTCCGGAACAAAACGCTAACGAGACGCTTTTGTAAGAACATCAATATTTCGGTAATCAGTGTGAGATAATATAATACCGTTGCAATAGTAATGAATTGCAGTTTAAGCTACCTGGATTTATGAAAATCCGCTTTTCATAATAATCTTATTCAGTACAATAATACAGGCTTTAAAACATGTTCTTAATTCATTTAATTTATTAATGAACAAATTAATTCCCGTAAGGTTAGTTAATTGAACTACATACTATGTTTTTTACGGATGCTATCAATATATTATTCTGTCCTGATGCTTATCAGTTTGTTCATTTAGATTCTAAAGAAGGGACAAACTATCCATCAACCCACCTGAAAAAATCTGGCCAAGTGCGAGTCGGACCGAGGATTCCGTACGAACTTGAGATATCTTATGACTGCGTAAACTTAGAGGGTTGATTTTTATAACTCACAGCTCTAAGAGTCTACGGTTTTAGTTACAAATCGAAACCCCATTCTCAAAAAAAAACGGACTTGACAGACAGACAGCTAACAAAGTGATTCAATAAGGGTTCCGTTTTTCCTTTTGATAAATATCTTTTTACGGAACCCTAGTAGGACTTTTTTTTAATTACCTTGTGATTAATTTGACAGAAAAACCAAGCAGTCAATGTTTAAGACATTATAAAACTTGGGTTAAAACTAGAACTAACTAAGAAAAGGGAAAAGATCGTTTTTCACCACAAAATAAACAAAAGAAAGTCTTTTTTCAGTCTAAATGGCCTCCGACTCCAAAAGCGCTATCTGAGCGTGCTCTCCTGTACAAATACACTTGCGTGTTACCTATTTAAAACCATAAAGACCTGTAACTAATACTGCAAGTTAGTCTTATCATAAATAACGTTTATTAACACCGGAATGTAGGAAAAGCTGTGAAATGAAAGTTTGTTCGTAACCTAACAGCGTGGGACGGTGTGGCACAGTTATTGTTTTAGAGAATTGTGTTTATGGTCTGAGTGACCTTGTCGATCAGTGGGTTGCCTTGTTTGTGGTCAGAATAATTGACGTTTGAGCTGTTAATCTAAAAAGAGAATAGAGTAACGGGAAGATTGAGTTGATTTTAAGAACATTTTCTTTTAGCTTTATATTAAAGATTTATAACAAGCTTTACAGAATCGATCAACTGAAATATAGGATACGTAGACAAGTCAGCTACGCACACGGTCACAATCAGCCGGTAATTCTAGTCTAGCGTATCCTAGGACTTACCGCGGACCAGAAAGGAACAGAAGGCAAAATCTGTACTAACAACACACGATGTCTTTATATTTCTAATAAAGCAAGCCTAAATATAATATCATAAATATATTCTTATATATATAAAATTCTCGTGTCACAATTTTCGTTCCCTTACTCCTCCGAAACAACTTGACCGATTCACATGAAATTTTGTGAGCATATTGAGTAGGTCTGAGAATCGGCCTACATCTATTTTTCATACCCCTTAGTGAGCAGCGGGTGAAACCGCTGGGCACAGCTAGTAAATATATAAAATTATATGTACATAGTTACGACAATTACTCAATGAGTACCTATGTTGTTGTAGTAAGACGAAAGTTCCATGATTTGTTTAAATTAAACTTCCAAATGTTCGAGTATAACCTACCCTTCAATAGCTAGAGTGATCACATAGTTTCAGTACAAAAATTAAACCAAGACAAGTACGACGCTATCCCGACCACGGCGGGAGACGCTCCGGCCGACGGGCGTCTCGAAACAAATCCAGGCCACCGTAGATGCGATGCTACTATCTGCCAGAGTTGCTGGTTGTTCGAAAGAGATAACGCGGCCCCGGAACATAAAGGGCAAAAGAAGGAATACGGATGGGTTTTAGTCAGTAAAAGTCTGACACTTTCCCCCGCTACGTCCGAAGCGGTGGAAGTTATTTGATGTTACGGCGCTATGAAATATGTCAGTTTATAAAAGTGGGCCTTCTGCATTATTTGGCTTATTGACTAACGGTATAAGATGAATGTCTGAAACTGCGGGCTGCAACTATTTGATATCATTGTTCTCTTGATTAGACAGGGAAGCAGTATCGTCATTGGATAGTGCTGTCTCTTTCTGAGGATGCGACATAGTTGGAATTGATATTTCGTAGTCTGGGTCCTAACTCCATAATAAATGCATTTGAAATATTTGGAAAGAGATTTTAGTTTTGGTTGATTTTCTCGGTTTCCAAATTTTACAATTAAGCGAAAGTTTGTAACGTATTAATGAAGAAAACAGTTTTTAATAATTATGGCCGGATTTATTGATCCTTAGAAAGAAAACAAAGACAGGATCGTGCCTCAATTCTCAGTAATGGCAAATTGGAAACACAATTTATTATATGTTTGAAGGCACAGTTGGCGCAGTGGCTGAGCGATCGACTGCCATGCCGCGTGTCGCGGGTTTGATTCCCGCACGGAACAAATATTTGTATGACCTGCAGATAGTTGTTTCGGGTCTGGCTGTTTTTGTATGTGAGTTTAAATGTTTGTAAACGCACCCACGATACAGGAGGAATTTTTAATGTCAAATGAGGGGCAACGTTTTGATTAAAAAAGTCAAAAATTTGAGTCAAAAAGTCCGATTAGTTCTAAACTCAAATCTAGTTGTCCTACTTACATACAATTCCTTATCTTTAAAAAGCTGCTGAAACTGAAATATGTCCTCCTTCAACAAGTCTCCCAATACACGTCATTGTCGAGTTGATCACGTCTCGGAAACATATAATTGGCTATTAGCAGCTGCGGGTGCGCTGGCGCAGCGCCAACCTGACCAATCAGGAGCGCGACCAAAATACTGCAGTGTGAGGAACACGGCGGTTTCCTCACCGGAGACTGGGGTAGGAGAACCTAGATGAACTGACCTACTATGAGTGATAAGTGATAACGATAACGGTACAGGTAAGAATGAATCCATTTTTTTAAGGATGGGAAAACAACAAGCGGTTGGGAGTGTCAGACTTGTACTGATGAATACCCAGTCATGTTCCTTCTTTTGCCCTTTATGTTCCGGGGCCGCGGTATCTGTTTCAAACAACCCGCAACCCCGGCAAAAAGTGGCCCTCGTAGGCCCCTCTGCTGCGCTGACATCTTTTTGAGGCGCGCGTGGAACAAGAACGGAAAAGATCGAGCCGTCTGGCTGTTATTATTTAGCCACGAACTCTTCCATGATAAAATAGACAATAACAAAAGAGGAAAATCTTGAAGACTTTCTTGAAATATAAGTTCTTGTAATCTTCAGAACTAGGAAGATTAGCTGAAAGGATTTTTAAAATTAAACTTCTGAAACCAGATTTTTATTTTACTACTTTATCATTGGTCTAGTGGTCGCCATAAGGAACTTCGTTCGAAAAAAACAACCATCTATGAAAAATGCATGAATAACACATTTTAGTACTAACTGTGCGGTTCTCATAACTACAACTTTTATCGAAAACATTTAAAGCATACCGCTTTCGCAATATCATAAAGGCAAAAAAACCTCTCTTATAAAACAAATTCACACATAAATAACTTCAAGTACAGTCAACAAAACAAATGTAGAGTCATCAACTGAAGTACATCAACTCAACGATCACTGATTTGACATCTGTACCCGCGTATTGACGTGACAACTTTCTTCAGCACTTTATATAACACTCTTCATTTAACCTTCAACCTTAAGCGTTTCAAATAAGGTGGTGGGTGGAAATTATTAAGTGTAAAAGTTATGTTTGTGTGTCTGTCTGTCGGCGCTTTGAACGTCCAATGATATACCAATACTTAAGATGTAGGGTCTCATTAAGTCTGTAGGTGTTTTTGATAGCAAGCGATATAACTAAGTGTCAGATTGATCGTTCGACTAATGTCTATGTGGGCTCGAAGTATTTATACAAGGGGGCCTAGACAAAATCCCTTTTCTGTAAGCGTTAACGCCAACAGAAAAATCAAATTGTATGGAGTTGACATTTGCTAACCAGATGTCACGTGACTGCCGCTAAATTGGTAGACAAAGTCATTATTCCTTATGCGGAAAGGAAAGCTGAAGTGAGCGTGAAACGCAAACGCTAAAAATGTTCATCTAAATGGTAGACAAGTGGCACTTTTGACAGACGCTAGTGATATTTTGGCGTTTCCGCGACACGCTTTATTAGCGGGAGGCCGGACCCTGACGCTAACCATAAGAAGGAGTAAACAGTGAACTTTTTGAGTGTGTTTTAGTTAAATTCTTTAGTATAAATGCATTCTTTGAGATCATTGTGGGAAGCAAATAATGAAGCATCATTGCAAACACGTCAAACAAGAATAAATGGTCGTAAACTGGAGAAAACTGTGGACATATCGGATTTGGAATTTGTTCATCGCTTTACATTAGATAAACAAAGTTTTTGGAGTGTTTGTGATGATCTTCGCGTTTAACCTCATTAAAAGGCTCTTAAAAAATTGCTGCTAACTCCTGCCACAACCATTCACTCCGTACCTTACGTTGAAGTCCTGTTTGAGATCTTGAAAGATCACCATGGCTAAAAATTGAATTCATAAGATTAGGGTCCAGTGAGAATAAGAGCCAGTAAACATAAAGTTTGCTACTAGCAATCTAATACCACATCTAATAAACAAGTGTTAAGGTTTGGAATCAAGTTTATCTTTATTGGAATAACAAATGTAAGAGCCACAATCATATAAGAGCACCGTTGTAGGGTTGTTTACATTACGCATTCCATAATCTCAAGTAGGTTCAAGACTAGTTAAAATGGGAATAAAAATTTGGAATAAATGAAAAAATATCGGAAAACGCCTGCCTTTTCATAAATTCTATTAGCAAACTAAATTGCTCGGGACTCGCACGAAGTCTAGATTCCATCTAAAATTTAAAAATAATGTAAGTATTGAATACTCATCGCAATAAAACTTTTTTAATAATAATATCATAGTTGTTACTTTTACTTGAAATGTTATTTAAAGCTGTTTATTTACTTTCTTTGTAATAAAAAAAACACTCTTCAATCACTTCCAACAGTTCAAAATACACAACACTTTTGAATAATTTTGTAATCGCGCGTATGTGCGTTTGACACTGACAGCGACACTAAACGCAATAATGTCACTGTGACATATCCTACACGCTATTCCATAGGCTAATTATAGAGTGTTTCGGGTAACGCTGCGGAATGAGCGTTTGGCGTTCCATTTGTAACTTGTCTACCATTTTCGGCACGCTAACGTCAAGTCCTTAGCGTGAACGGAAAACGCTCGTGCGGAAAACGCTTGGATTTTGTCTAGGCCCCCAGGTACGTGACTATGTATGGGCAACACGTTAAATAAAACTGTTACTTTGTTGGCCAATCAAGGTTGTTGTTGAGTGTTGGTCAAAATAAATAATAAATCAAACAATTTGTAATTAGTTATAGTTAGAGGTGTTAACAGAAGTGCGTTGAAATAGCCTCCATGAGTGACGATACTTATTCTACTCCTACAAGTCATCATTTTCCTGCCCTTGTCCCATTCTATTTGGGGTCGGCGCAACACGTTTTCTTCTTCCATTCTCCTCTATCAGACGTCACGGCATCATTTACTTCTTTCTCCTTCCTCTCATTACTTACACAATCCATCCATCTTTTCTTTGGCCTTGATGAAACCCTTGGCACAGAGGTAGATTGTATTCTGGAATAACACATAGGATACTTTTTTCGGTATCACGCGGTCGAAGCTGCGGACATTAGCTAGTCTACCAATAGTTATAAAGTACATGAACATATTTATCTAACGACAATTGCGTTATCGCATCATCTCCAAACGTCGATTGACACCAAACCATTTGAACATTCATGTCGAGCTCAGAAAGACCATCACCACGTCATGTGGTTACTGATTGATATGAGGTATGAGCATCAGCGACTGATGTTAGTCAGCTATAATGTTTGCTGTATTGCTGTTATTTGCTGTATCATGGGGGCTTTCACAAACATTTACCCAAACAGCCAGACCCGGAACAACTGTCTGTCAGTCAAACAAATATTTGTTCCATGCGGGGGTTAAACCCGCAACACGCTGCACAACAGTCGATTGTTAAGCCACTGCGCCAACAATGTCGTCAAAACAAAAAAATATGCAATCGACACGTGACGACTGAAAATAATGTTTTCATAAACAAAACAGGGTATCTATGTCTTCAACAAATCTTCAGGCAATGTTTCCTATCGGGAAACTGCTTCTATTGGCAATGGACAGTGGCAGGCAATCTCGAAGCTCTCGTAACGAATGTACGAGGAAATCGATAAAATGTCCAAGTTCTCACTTTCGCTCGTAAGACTACACAATAATTAGCCGCAAGAGTGTTTACGGCTCAATCTGCATATTGAATGAGTTATTAACATAAATTCCCGTAACAACGTGTTCAAGCTATTTCGGAGTTCCGCAATACAAAATAATTAAAAAGTGGTGTTTGAGGTCTGAATTTTGAATGAAAGATTAATAATTCAGATCTGATACAACCCTGTTTGTCATAAGTGTTGCTACTATTACTCTTCTCATCATTTGAAGTTTTTTTCTTATCATTTTTTTTTTAAAACATTGCTCCACACTAGGTATTTCTCCTGTATCGTGGGTGCATTAATAAAAATATAAACTCACATACACAAACAGCCAGACCCGAAACAACTATTTGTAGGCCATACAAATATTTGTTCCATGCGAGAATCGAACCCGCGACACGCAGCACAGCAGTCAGTAGCTCAGCCACTGCGCCAACCGTGCCGTCGAAGTTCTTTTGTTTGTAATCTTTGCTACAATGAGCATGCACCTAGGTCTTTCCAATTTCTCATCATTCATCTTGCATTACACAAATGAAAGAAGAAATGGCGAAAGAAGAAAATAGATCTCCTGCCTCGATTATCTGCAACTGCACTCCTCGATTATCTCTATCTGCATTTTTGTTTCTACTAAGCTTACTTAAATTAATATATCAAACATACGGGTCTCGTCACGAAATCCCTCTGAAACCTGTCCAACTCAGTAAGCTGCGCAGTGTCACGCGAATCAGCGGGAAGGCGCGGATCACATCGGTATGCGCGAGCGCAGCTTTGTCGAAAGCGTCGTAAATATAGTGTGACAAAACGATCGCAACTCATCTTCATTCCAGAAATAATTCAATTAAATTGGGTTAGTGAGCTGCTGATACCGAAATGTTTTTGAAGACGATTATGATGAGAGAAGTTATTAATGTGGGTAAAGTTGGGAATTTGCATATGACATTAATAATCGACCCCTTTTTTTGCACATGGGAAATCATGAAATAATTTAACCCTCTCTGGGCAGAGAAGGAGTGTCAGACATTTACTGAGTAAAACCTACCCATATTCCTTCTTTTGCCCTTTATGTTTTCTTTCGACCGCAACCCCGGCAGGCGGTGGCCCTGGCAGGCCACTCTACTTTGCTGACATCTCTTTGAGAAAGACGAGGAACACGAACGCGCCGACGACACAGCCTGTGAGCTACCCATTCTTCACCGCTCACAGACCCGCATATACGAGGGTCGGGAGTCGTCTCGCGGCGCTTGACTCCCACAGCGCTTGAGTTGGTTTGAGATTCTCTCTCTCAAACATCTGGCCACTTGCTTAAGATTAACGATAATTCCTGCGTCTTTCACCTGCTCATATTAATATACTGAAAAGAATAAGATGTCACGTGCAGTCATAGACACTACCATATTGTGCTAAACATGGCCCCACGTAATTGTGCTTTATTCTAGATCATTCTTACATAAAGTTGATTGAAACTATGAAGAATATCTCTCTTCATCTTACCGTTCCTTAGCAACCCTACAATCATGCACCAAGCACCTGTACAGTGTTACAAAATAGTTTAAGATTAGCGAATTCAGTTTAGTCATCATGTAAATGAAATGTGACTGCAGATGTACATTAAAAACGATTATATTTGTAGTATGAGTATATTTGTAGTTAATAAAAAAAAACGGTAGGTATAACACCAATTACAATCCTTATCCTTACTAATATTATAAAAGCGAAAGTGAGTTTGTTTGTTTGTTTGTTACCTCTTCACGCTTTAATGGCTAAACCGATTGTGATGAATTTTGGTACAGAGATAGTTGGGAACCAGGAGACGGATATATTTAAAAAAAGTGGGATGTGAGGGAGAAAGAGGGAAGAAAAGGCAAAACTTAGCGTTGCTATTACAAATCAATAAGGCGCAAGGGGAACTGTGTTACCCCAAATTTAACGCGGGCGAAGCCGCGGGCGAAAGCTAGTAATTAACATAGAAACAGAAAATAATATAGACGTAAGACATTAAGTAAACAACTTACGATAAGTCAACACCGAGCAGTGGACACTCTTGCATACTTTGTTTCACAAAACACTAGACATACTAGGATGACTTTATTCCGTTGATTTCCACGTGGCACCTATGGGATCTGACCTGATCGATAACAGACTCCTCGTCGAAGCTAAAAAATAATAAAACAATCAAACAGAAACAGTAATCGCCATTGCAACATGACACATCGTAAATCCACAACCACTCTTCTAATTTACTACCAAGTTAACCGTTTTGCATCCAAATTATGACCGAAATAATTTCCTCACGAAACTAATTTGTTTTGGAATACATCATGGCGAAGAATTCGTATAATTGTAACATGTTATGTTTATTTATGAGATGATAAATCTGGACAAACACCGGGCTGTGGCGGCCCTTATCGGTACTGGTTGTAAATTTTATAGACCTTAAAACAAACTTGGAGTAAAGTGGTCGAATAAAACGGATAGGTGCGGGCTATTTAGTGTGGACGATAGGTCGTGTCGTATCGTAACGTGCTCTTCGATATTATGTGCATGTGGCTGAATACTTTCATCAACTTCATTATTTTAGCCTACGGAAGTACTAAAATCCACAGCTTGACCTTTTTTTTGTGGATGGGAAATCATCAAATATCTCATATCTCTGGGCGGACCGAGTGAGAGTGTCAGACTTTTAAGTACTAACTGAAATCTACCCATGTTCTTTCGAATGCCCTTTATGTTCCGGGGCCGCGGTATCTCTTTCGAACAACCCGCAACCCCACAAGCGATAGCCCTGGCTGACCCCTCTGCTTTGCTGATATCTTTTTGAGGCGCTAGGGAACACTAACGCGCCGTCGAGACGGCCTGTTGTTAATTGACGGACGGATGGTGAGCTATCCATTGCCCACCGTCCACAGGTTCGCATCTACGGTGGCCGGGAGTCGTCTCGCGGCGCCCGAGGCCCGAGACTTCTCCCGCGGCGGCTGGGTTCGTTTGAGACAGCTGTACCTTTGTGCTTTACTTCTGCTACTAAATATAAATGTTTTCTATTCTATTTTCGTAGTAAAAAACAAATAGCATTGTGTTTCTCGTATAAAAACGCATGCGTTTCGTATTAATTTAGTGGTTTTATACTTCTCACAATAGGCATATCTAACTAACAAGCCAATATTTTGCAGATACATATGTGTAATGTCAGTTTTTGGAGTCAGTCATGAAATCGTTCCCCAAATACTTATTCGATTCACAAGGTACTACTTCTAATGATCTTACTTCAAATAGATACTGTTCTAGTCGTGTCGTTGTATATAAACGCCTTCCGACCAAACTAGGTGTGTTCCTGATTGAGTTTTTACTGCACCCCAACAGTTGTCCGTCCGCGTGTGTCGTTATCACTGGAACACGTCCAATTACTGATAACGCGGAGATAACTCCGATGTGAGCCGCGTTTTACTGCAAGTGAATCAGTTTCCATCTCATTACGGCGTTGAGAGCTGCTCCTTATCAGATTAACGACGTCTTAAGCAATATCCTGGTGCATTGAATATCCTGGGGTTGATGGAAAGGGTACATAATCAGTAAATCAACAAGGTACTGATGAACTGCCTTTCAACAAACAACCAGCATATCAGTGTGTTAGATTTGTCGTCACGGCACTATTCTCTGTATTTTTCATTGTTTTCTGATACTTCACTAATAGGCTAATCTATATATATCTTTTTTTTCGTTTTTTGCGGATCAGAAATCGTCAAATAACTTCCTCCGCTCTGGCTGGGTCGGGGGGAGTGTCAGACTTGTACTGACTAAATCCACCAATATTCCTTCTATTGCCCTTTATGTTCCGGGACTGCGGTATCTCTTTCGAACAACCCGCAGCCCCGGGGGTATATGCATACTTTAGGCCATCAATTAGAGCCCTCGGATTGCTAACGAGGTATCACTTTATCCATATGTCCCCTCGTCCACTGCTGTATAGGTAACTAAGGTAAGAACAGTACTAACTTGGTTGTGAATGTTATATAGGTCGCTCCATATATAATATTCTTATTCAGCTGCAACCCGTAAGCCTGGATCCCCAAAATACTTTGGAAAAGGCTAGACAGGTGATGATGACAAAACCTTTAGTTACATGTTCAGTGATGACCATGATATAAGAACTTCTTTGATTTTGACACATTCGGCATCTTCGTGAGAAAACTTCATAAAATCTCATAAACGGCTGACATAAAGTTGTGCAATCAATAGGACGCCGCACAGGCACACTATTAAAGTCCTAGTTTGAAAAGCGTTAAGTCCCTCTTAGTACACAAACTGCATAAAGCTAGAGTGAACATTTCCTAAAATGGTGTATCGAACACCCACTGCGTGTCGTACGAGAACACTATATCTAATCGAGAAATACTTGCAAATACACCCAGTTACCTGGTTTGGACAGAATTTTACTGCAGTCTCATGGGAATTTGTTAGCCGTAGGTTTAAGTGCTGGCTGGGAATTATTAAACCACTTGCTTCCGCCTGCAACTTCGTCCATAACTTTAACTTTATCTAACGCTAACTTTATCGTGCGTATTCATCGAAAAAAAAAATTTTTTTTTCTCCCCTTTTATTTCTCTTTCTCCCTCTTAAATATTTTAAAAAAAATACCTATGTCCGTCTCCAGGGTCCCAACTATCTCTATACCAAAATTCATTAAAATTGGTTGGGCCATTTAGGCGTGAAGACGTAACAAACAACCAAACTCACTTTCAGTTTTAAAATATTATTAAGGTGAAGATTTCTTGAGAACGGCCAAAAATCAGGTTTTTTAACGCAGTGTATCTCTTAAACCATACATAATTTAAATCACTGAAAAATATATGATATTTTTAAGGCTTTTTTGCATACATTGATGGAATTCAAATTATAATTAAATATACTAAAATGTGTAAAAAAATATTCAAACACACCTCTAAATTCTCTTTTAAAGCAGTTTATCTCTTCAATATTAATCGTAATTATAATCAAAAGTATACAATGAAATTTCCAATGCCAAACTGCGTTCGATGATGGATTGTTTTTGATTGAATAGTTAATATTTAATTTTATACAAATTTATTTGTATTTTTACGACAAACGTATGCAGTAAAGTCCAACGTCAAAATGTATGAACAAGGTCAACGACATAATACTGCGCCTTAAGGATAAACCTAAGTGGTATCAAATTAACCGATTCACGCAGTTATTCGTGGTATATAGTAATATGGAACAGTGTCCATAAATTTAAACTTAAAACTATTCTTACTTGAGAGTGAGACTTATTATCAACTACATATGTTGTGTAACTGTATACGATACGGTCAGAAACATGCAGAACGAATCATCAAGGGCAATTAAAGAAGAGGAACGACAGACACATACCGCACAGAATCATTGAAAAATCTTTTAAAAGCATCTAATTGTATATTACTAGCTTCCGCCCACGACTTCGTCCGCGTGGCATAGTTACTTTGGGCTAACACTAACTTAAACCCGCGTGATGATCGAAAAAAAAAATCTTTCTCTCCCCTTTTCTCACTATTTTTATAGCCTTTGTCCGTCTCCAGGGTCCCAACTAACTCTGTACCAAAATTCATCAAAATCCGTTTGGCCATTTAGTCGGAAAGACATTACAAACAAAAAGCTCACTTTCATTTTTATAATATAAGTAGATTACTTTGAGAAATAAGCAAACACTCGGTCACAATTTTGCTTAAAATTGCTGAGTGTCAGACAAGGTGACCTTGAACTATTTATAGCTAAGTACACGACTGCCATCCCAATGAAAATGTTTTATTTATTTTATTCTATTGATTTTACCTGGAAGACACGTGTAATGTTTCACTAACAAACATGTCTGCGTATTTAGAGCGGCTTCGGAGCCTATACAGAAATAAATATGTGACGAGCATGGAATTCAATAAATACTACTAATATTATATCCAACTATTTCCTACTTAACCTACTAATGTTATAAATGCGAATGTTTTTTAGGATGGATGTTTGTCGTTCGTTCGTAAATTTGGCACAGAAGTAGATTATAGCCTGGAATAACACATAGATCTGGAGTAATTGTTTTATCTTCATGCGGGCGAAGCCGTGGGCGCCAGCTACTTAGAGAAATATATGAATAACTATTTCTACACCTCCATATAATGATGAGGTTTTTGTCTTTCTGTTAGTTGGTAGGTAATACTGTGCCCAGTGTCATCAAACAATATTTGTACCTACAATTTCGAGTTCCTTCCCTAATAAACATCAAAAGACGTACCTATACGCAAATTAAACTTATATAAAGCATTTTCATTATTAAGATTAAGTCAAGCCATATCGACGGCGCGTTAGTGGTCCACGCGCACCTCAAAGAGATGGCAGCAGAGCAGAGGGGCCGCCCGCAGCCCCGGAAAATTAAGGGCAAAAGAAGGAACATTGTTGGCTTTTAGTCAGTACAAGTCTGACACTCCTCCCCCCGCTCCGCCCAAAGCGGGGAAAGTTATTTGATGATTTCCCATCCGCAAACAAGAAAAATAACTCATATTGGAATTGTATCCCAAGAATAAGCATAATTTATTTGCTAACTGTAACACGAGTCGGTATCTCCTAATATCCATCCAACATTGTTTCGCCAACCCCTAACTGTTGAAACACACCCCTTTCACAAACGAACTCATTTGTTTAACCTGCTCTAACCTTTTTATTGAACTTCGCAATAAATACTATATCAAATGTCGTGACAAATCGTGAAGGATTACCCCCCCCCTCACCCTCACTCCCTGCCCCACCCCCCAGCTCCCCTGGCCATTGAAAACATTTAATTAACAGAGGGTGACCCCGTTGATACGCACAATCCTGCATTCTTGAATGCGTAGTTATTTACATTGTGACTAGCTGCTGCTTTTGTAATTAATTTGTTTTATTTCTCCTTTATCGTGGGTACGTTTATAAACATACAAATACAGCCAGATCAGAAATAACTAGCTGAAGACTAAAAAATATTTGTTAAGTGTGGAAATCGAACGCGCGACATGCAGCGCAGCAGCCTATCACTCAACCACAGTGCCCTCGCGTATTTGACATTTATTTTAGTGATTGTTGTTCATATTTTGCTTTTTAGTGTTTCTAGCAGGTCGCGAGAATAAGAAGGGTTATTAGGGGCCCCAATTATTATCACCAATAAGGATGTTGATGATGATGGCCCTGTGTTTAGGATGTCCATTGTATCCCTACATCTACACTTTGAAGGCATAAAATAACACCGTAATTAACATGGCCACCTACTAGGGGCCAGTTACCTACTAGCAACAAAACTTTACAGACGAAATTTTACTAAAGAAATCAAAGTAGAAGATTAAGAAAATCATCAATATTTTTTGAGCCACTGTAGAGATGACATATGATGTGAAAGACTGCTTTAAAATGGACATAAAGTCGGATTGATTTAAATTCATCTAGTCACAGTAATAATAAATTAATTCCCGGGTTTGGACCGGGCCTGAATGTACTTCATCTGCAATTAAACAACCTCAGACGCCATAATACCCGCCTGAAGACACAAGGCTTCAGCGCCATCGCATCACTTGTAATAACAATCCCGTAATTCTATATTAATAGTTTAATTCGCAGAGGGCGCTGTGAGCGACGGCCGGAAATTGCGAGCGGTTGCACTTCCGCATGCAGCGGTACCTAAGTTCGGCGCAGTACGGCCCGAGCCCGACCTCGGACGATACGACTGGTATCAAAACACGCGCGTGCGACGGTGGGTCGCTTGTTTCCCTCGCATCACCACTGTGTTTCGAAGCATGCTCTAAGTAAGGGGGCGTCCATTAACTACCTGAGGTTTTTAGATAGGGGAGAGTGGAGCCAAATCTCATCCCATCTCAGAAAGGATAGAAGCAACGAAGGGGTCTCGGCAAATATCACGTATTTTTTCCGCAAGAACCAAAGTAAAATTGTTCTAATTGCTCAATTTTTTAACATATGCAATGAAAAAGCATGACGTATTTTAAATAAAGTCAAGCTCAGTTAGATTTATATATTAACAAATCTTGGTATTCAGCTTGCATCCGGTTAGACTGAAAGGTCGTTACCTTTCAGTCTAACCGTAGCCTAGCCTTTTTCCAGCTGTAGCGGCGTTCCGCTACAGCTGGAAAAAGGCTAGGCCGATGATGATGACATTGACGTGTTTACACTAAAATAATCATTTAGAAAATAGATGGGGTAGTCAAATCTCACCAGGGAGAGAGGGTAAAAAAAGGCAAAATTGCCACACGTAATCGTTTAGTAACTTGTTTACAGTCCCTTCCTTGTCACAAGCCACATGCCGCTTGAGTGTGTGTGTTGTGGCCGAGCAGGAAATCCGAGATACAGCTACTCCGTTATACCGGCAGATGTAGTAGCGAAGACTAGATGCTGCCCGAGGCGGCTTTCAACTTAGATTAGATGGTGGTGTACGCACGGATACGGAAGGCAAATTCACGTTGTTACTAGTGTATACACGTTTCTTAGAAAAGCGGCTGAAATGCCTCAATGTTATAAGTTTTTTGAGGGTATCATTTCTCAAAATAGAAAAACCTTATGGCTAAGGATTACTTTGTTGTCCGTCTGTCTGTCTGTCAGGGCCTTTTATATCGGGTACGCCTAGAGGTCCGTTGTAAATCTACCCTCTAAGTCTACGCAGTCACAAGATATGGCCGTTTATGTCACAAGTTTCTACGGAACACTAGGCGCGCGAGTCCGACCCTCATTCTAACCTCTCGTCATTTTAAACTTTATGTCAAAATAATAATAACAAAATTCTTTATTTCAGTACCATGTGGATCATTACATTTATTTACTATGTTTGTTTTTGACTATTGTTTGACAGTTTGAGTACATTTATGTAGGTCGCTTATACGCGTCCTTTACTAGCTTGCGCCCGCGGCTTCACCCGCGTTAAATTTGGGGTAACACAGTTCCCCTTGCGCCTAATTGATTTGTAATAGCAACGCTAAGTTTTCCCGTTTCTTCCCTCTTTCTCCCTCACATCATTTTTTTAAATAAAAATTAGCCTATGTCCGTCTCCTATTCCCAACTATCTATGTACCAAAATTCATCACAATCGGTTTAGCGTGAAGAGGTAACAAACAAACTCACTTTCGCTTTTATAATATTACATATATGTCGTAGGATAATTTGATACTTCGAATCTTCGCGGAAATCCTAGGGGTTTTGCGAAAACGCGGATAATTAGACATAGGCGAAAAATTATCAAATCTTACTGGACAAAGTCAGGATTTTTGCGAAAATACTCGTTACTATAGTAAGATTTGATGTGCTCAACACTGATTGGCTACAATTTTGCTGGCTGACTTCTAATTGGTTCCTTAACTTCAAGTATTGTATATCATAGAGTTATGAAGGTTTAGAATAGGTGAGAAAGGAAAATCACTAAATTGATTTTTATAAACTTTTTATTGAAAATTTTAGTATGTATGTTGTTTTCTACAGACAATAGGAGATCTCAGTCGTAGTAAAAAAAAATGATCCAATTTTAGGGTATAATCCATAAATTGGATGAAACTGGTTAGGTAAACAATTAGTTTAATAGTGCAACAATGGAATTGTTGTTGAGTGGTTGACTAAGACTTTTATGATATACTAGCTGTTCCACGCGGTTTCACCCACGCTGCTCAGCACCTGTTGGTCGTAGCGTGATGTTATATAGCCTATAGCCTTCCTCAAGAAATGGACTATCTAACACTAAAAGAATTTTCCAATTCCAACCAGTAGTCCCTGAGATTAGCGCGTTCAAACAAACGAACAAACAAACAAAAAAACAAACAAACTCTTCAGCTGTATAATATTAGTATAGATGACACTATGTACATTCGTGTAGCACTTTTATTTACCACTTTATTTAAGTCCAAGTAGGTACACTATTTACGATAAAAAACAAAACACTTCTGCAATTTAACTCAGACACAAACGTAAACAAATAACGTGCGGCAACAAATGATTGACATTTAAGACGTCAACCAATCAGAGACGATCTGTTATTGAACGCGCTGACCGAGCAATCAGCGTTCTTATTTCATAACAGCCAGCGTTTCGTTTCGCAATCTTACTATAGTAACGAGTATTTTCGCAAAAATCCTGACTTTGTCCAGTAGGATTTGATAATTTTTCGCCTATGTCTAATTATCCGCGTTTTCGCAAAACCCCTAGGATTTCCGCGAAGATTCGAAGTATCAAATTTATAGTAAGAATTGTTCGTCGTGTCGTTAAGCTCCTTGGGCTATGACTCGAGCTACACGATAACTGACAAATGCTTGCACTGACTGGACAGGTCCACTCAATCTGTGTGGTGCTTTCTTAAAAAGACCAATTCAGACACTAATCTCATTTTAGATGCAGTTCTCATTTTAGTTGACCAAGATTTTTGTCTGGACCTTAAAAGAGACCTGTGAGTGAAGAAACAGTCGAAACAATCGGCTGAGGCTCAGAGTAGTGGGGTACGAAACACCGGCCTCATCTAGTTTTAAAAAACCGGCCAAGAGCGTGTCGGGACACGCTCAGTGTAGGGTTCCGTAGTTTCCCGTCCGTCACAATAAGTGTTCCCAGTTATGAGGCCAACCGAACAATTCGGTAATACCCGATCCAATGTAATAAGTACCTACAGCGCCATCTCTCAAGGAATTGGGTTATTAATTAATACAAAGACGTGCAATTTCGGTGGTAATTTTGAACCGATTTCAATAATTCTTTTTTTGTTTGATAAAAAATACGTTCAGGATAATAAAATATGTAAAAAAAGTTACAAAAAAAGCTTGCATATACGATTATACTACAAACTTAGTCCAGAAATTATTTTGTACAACTTTTTGTCTTTTTTGTACAAAAACTGTTGTGTCAATCAAGTTCAAAATAATTTTCATAGAAAGTCCTTATAAAGTTCTACTTTTCAGATTTTTTTCATATTTTCTAAACTTATGGTTCAAAAGTTAGAGGGGGGGGGACACATTGTTTTTTACTTTTGGAGCGATTATTTCCGAAATTATTGACATTATCAAAAAATGATTTTCGTAAACCCCTATTCATTTTTAAATACCTTTCCAACAATATATCACACGTTAGGGTTGAAATTAAAAAAAAAATCACTTCCCACTTTACATATAGGGTGGCTACCCTAATAAAACATTTTTTTCAAATTTTTATTTTACCACTTTGTCGGCGTGATTGATATACATATTGATACCAAATTTCAGCATTCTAGCGCTAACGGTCACAGAGATTAAGCGAGGACGGACGGACGGACGGACGGACGGACGGACAGACAGACATGGCGAAACTATAAGGGTTCCTAGTTGACTACGGAACCCTAAAAAAGACGTGTAAAATTGTTTGTGAAAACCTACTTGCAAAATAAACATCATTTATAGCATTGTTTTACATACATTTAAAGTACATGTAGTCATACTGTATTACGGGACTTGGGAGAAAGTTTTTTTCTACGGTAATCAATAAGTAAATGAAAAATCCATAAATGTAACGAAAAAATTAAAGTAAAAGATAAATTAACAAATTGAAAACATACTTAGCTTTTTGGTAACTTCAGTAAACAGGCAACTACATTTATTGTGTTTGCAGTTATAACCGCAAAGTGAATAAATGTAAATAGGTGTGACATATTCCAAATATAATTAAATAAAGGATTTATAGATAAATAACCAGACACATTTCTACAGAACTTAAATGGGTCTGCTGGGTTGCGGGTTATTCCGGGGTTGCTGGTTGTTCGAAAGAGATACCATACCGCAGCCCCAGAACATAAAGGGCAATAGAAGGAACATGAGTGGGTTTTAGCCAGTACAAGTCTGACACTCCCCCGCTTCACCCAGACCGAGGGAAGTTATTTGATGATTTTCTATCCAAAAAAAGCTGAAAAAAAATCTCTATACAAAAAAAGCTGTATATTTATACGACTTTAAATAAAGGCTTGTGATTGACCAGAGATGCTAGTTGTTCGAAAGAAATACCGCGACCCCGCAACACAATGGACAAAAGAAGGAACTTAAACGGGTTTTAGTCAGCAAAAGTCTGATACTCCTTTCTGCGTCGCCAAGAGCGAGAGAAGTTATTTACCATCTGTAAAAATACTTGTGATTGACCTGCGAAAACATTTGCGATACGATATTTCAAACATTTCTCCCACCTTACAATGTTTAGTAACGTTTCACCGCCCCGGCCAGTTTTCAACAGTTACAAAAAGCCTCAATAAACTAAACGTCGGTAATTCCTAACCCCTTGCATTTATCTCCGGGGCCCACATCATTGCGAAGTCTTCACGAGTGGACCGCAGCACCCTGGGTCTGCGGCACCCTGGGACGCGAGCCCTGAATTATTCATGACAGAACAGCTGGCGCGATTCACTTTACATAATGCCTTCTGTTTATATCATACGTTTGAAGAATTCCGTTCAGAAATGCGTTTTTGATTTGGTGATGTTTTTTTGCGATTTTATTTGGGTTATGGGAATAAATAGCCCAACCATTAAACTGTGGTTAAACGTTGTGCTGCCCTAGTTCTAAACGCTCCGCGTGCACAAATACATTTGTTTTAATAAAGTCAAAAGTCATTATTTAAACTAGGCTAATAAAAGCACTTTTTGAACGTCAAATTACAAGAGACAGTCTCCCAAAACCCCCGCCCTTCGCCACTTCTCAGTGTTTTCGCTGGAAAGAAGAAGTGACGGAACAAACTCCTCAGCAACACTGTCTGTCAGGTTAGAAGAACCAAATTTTATACTATTTCATTTATCACATGTCAGCTAGCAAACACCAATTAGGTATTAAAAATATACCCAAGCATAAATAAATCCTCCAGTCTAACGGGTGTGCCCGCTTGCCACGTGCAGTGAAGAAGTCACAAATGATAAAATAAGACCAAAGTACAAAAGAATGCTGCTGACTTGTTGCATATCTTTTATAAATATTATTCTATTATCACCAGCTTTTCTGCAAGTCTTTCTGTAACTTTATGTTTCATCCAGAACTGAGTTTTATACTCAAAATCGCATGAAAACAAATTATAACGCCATTCACCTACTTCCACCACCCATACATTACAGAGCCGTGTTCATCGTTTCCATCCCGCATGTATCCATTAGGAGCATTCGTCTGCCGGTAAACACGGCCTCGGTGCCGGCGCCGAACCGTGCCGGGCCGGTACGAGTGCATTACCGGCACGTGACCAGCATGCAACATCGGACCGCGGGTCTTTTGTGTTAAGTCTAGACTAGTTGCTGAAGAGTCTTTTGTGCTGAAGATTATTGATGTTCCTGCTATACTAGATTAGAAATGGTTGAGTTTTTTTTAGCGAAATCGGTAATATTTATGAAAGCCTACTATGAATTTTGGAAGAAAAACAGAAAACTTATAGACTGTTCTGGAAATGTGGTCATAGTATGCGGTTGAGTTAACAATATTGGAGCGACAAGAAGGCCTGAACAAAGTGACTTAGTTTTAGCGATAAACGATGCCGATGATGCAAAAGATAACAATGAAATGCATGGCTACCGAAAGTTGTAATTGTAGAGGTTTTAAAAGAGTAACCATGGAGTTTCTTGCCGGTTCTTCTTCATAGGAAACGACCAACCCGAACCGTGCATCTTTTCCAGACGTTTTATAAGTGCGCCCATATAAGCCTACTAGCTTTTGCCCGCGGCTTCGCTCGCGTTAAATTCGGTAGCGCCTTATTGATTTGTAATAGCAACGCTAAGTTTTCCCGTTTCTTCCCTTTTTCTCCCGCACATCCCACTTTTTTTTAATAAAAATTAGCCTATGTCCGTCTCCTGGTTCCCAACTATCTCTTTACCAAAGTTCATCAAAATCGGTTTAGCCATTAAAGCGTCAAGAGGTAACAAACAAACAAACAAAAAAACAAACAAACAAACTCACTTTCGCTTTTATAATATTACTAGCTTTCGCCCGCGGCTTCGCCCGCGTTAAATTTAGGGTAACACAGTTCGTCTTGCGCCTTATTGATTTGTAATAGCAACGCTAAGTTTTCCCTTCTCTTCCCTCTTTCTCCCTCACATCCCACTTTTTTCAAAAAAATATTAGCCTATGTCCGTCTCCTGGTTCCCAACTATTTCTGTACCAAAATTCATCCAAATCGGTTCAGCCATTAAAGCGTGAAGAGGTAACAAACAAACAAACAAACAAACAAACAAACTCACTTTCGCTTTTATAATATTAGTAAGGATAAGTAAGGATGTGAAATAAAAATATGTTGATTTGATTTAAGTTAAAATCCTATAGAAAATCATTGTAAAACTCACCGTTTTAAAAACTACTGTTTTTGTCTTGGCCCTCAGAAAAAACACCTTCATTACGATGCACATAGATTATTAAGCAGCAGACAAAAAACCAGGCTTAGAAGTTTGTAACAATTGTGATCTGCACTGCAAATCATGATCATGCAGAAAATCAGCAATAACAGTGTCTGATTACACGTGACACGGCTTGCTCCTCAGTTGCCGGAACCCATCAACCTAATGGAAGCTGCCCCGCCCTCGTCTCAGGACCTATTAGCCGTCATTACGGACATAACAACCGACAACATCTTCATTATAAACACTACTGGTTTCTGCGGAGGAAATATAATGTCCCAGTGATGTAAAATGTACTAAAGTTATATACAGAGCTAATAATTAGAGTCTGTGTCGTGACAAGCATCAGATTTCGAAGAAAAAATCGTAAATAAACTCGTAATTTTGTGAAGGATATAATCGACTCGGAGTTCTGGACTCCTTGTTGCTAAAAAGTGCTCTCAAGTCACAAGACAGAAAGCAAACAGTTGACAAGTGTCTTCGCCATCATTTAGTGCGTGGCCACAATTGGGACTAAGTCCTCCATTTTGTTGTTTCATTGCATTTCATGTCGTTTTAACCGACTCCTAAAAAGGAGGAGGTTCTATGTTCGACCTTTTTTATGTATATTCAACGATTACTTCGCCACCTGTGGACTATTTTTTATAATTGTTTTTTTGCTCTAGAGGGTGTACTACTAAGGTCCCATATCAATTTTATTTATATTGCTTTGGTATTTTATGAGTTATCGTTTATAAGACATTTTTTCTATGTCTATATGGATGATCTGCTAATCTTTTAGTTACAATGGCAAAATGAATCATCATCATTTTCCTGCTCTTGTCCTATTCTATTTAGGGTCGGCGCAACACGTTTTCTTCTTCCATTCTCCCCCATTAGATGTCACGGCATAATTTACTCCTTTCTCCTTCATATCATAAATAATGAATACGCGATAAAAATGGTTAGAAGTCGATTCTTTTGTTGGTAAAAAGTTAATTTAACCCAAAACTACCAGCAATGATATCAAGACACCAGTAAACTATGAAACAGTATTAAACATCTTCAATTTATACCGCCCGTAAATTATTAACTATTGTTTTACATCAAAACGTTATAAGACAGAAGTCATCTTAAACAAATGTACTTTAGTAAATCTGCGTTATATTAAGCTGTACGTAGAACAAGGTCATGTTTCTCCAAACGCCAGTTTATTATTACAACGAAATCTTAATTCTGGCGCTGTCGCCATTGTTTCCAGAATATATTTATAATTAAACTCTTCCGCTCAAGTGTATTACGAACGCTCATAGAAATAAAAAGAAAAGACGGTATATGCCTGGAAAATACTTTATACCTTTGAATTTCTGAGTAGATAATAAGGCTCCAGAAAATTCTTACACACAATAAATCGTTCACAACTTTGTTGATAAGTTCCGCAATATCCTTACTATAATATTATATAAGAGAAAATGAGTTTGTTTGCTTGTTTGTCACGTCTTCACGCCTAAATGGCTAAACCGATTTTGATGAATTTTGGTACAGAGATAGTTGGGACCTTGGAAAAAAGATTGAGATATGAGTGAGAAAGAGGGAAGAAAACGGAAAACTTAGCATTGCTATTACAATAAATTAGGCGCTAGGGCAAAAACTACAGGTAGCAGGTGCCTGCAAATCAGGAAAGGGGAACTGTGTTACCTACCCCGAATTTAATGCGAGCGAAGCCGTGGCAAAAGCTAGTAAATAATGATTTGATGAATGAAGATGTGGTAACCATATTTATTCATTTAATTCATCAACAAAGTATACTATCTACTATTCTTAAGTCTAATGGGTCTTAAGTAACAGTGTTTAACTTTCCGCAACATATAGTATGCTGCAACCGTAACATATAGCCAACCAATATCTTGCAGGACGTATTTTCAAAACTAGATCTATGATACAGAAAACTGAAGTATCAAATGACAATGCTTTTTTGATAGAAAAACTGAAATTAGAAAAACTGTCTTCTTCGGGATGTTTGTTACCTACCAAACTCCTCTGAAACGGCTGGACCGATTCATATAAAGTTTTGTGTGATATAGCCTAGTATTGAGAATCCGCCATCATAAATTTTTCGTACCCGTAAGTGATAGAAAGAAACTGAGCAACGGGTGAAACCTCTAGGCACAGCTAGTTTTGCAACTAAATTTCCCTGTCCACGGACCAAATATTAATATAGCGTGTTTATTAGGCAGTAAATTAATATAAACCAGTTTCTAAATAAGGCAGTATTAGTGTAAATTGTTTTAGCTTGATTTAAGCTTCGTGGTACAGTAGCGTGATAGCCCGAGCGATAAGTGCTAAATGAGACACGGTCGATCAGTATCGCGGGTTCGAATCCGACCACCAATCAATGTGTTCAAAATTTAAATAAAGTTGGTTAAAGAGAACTTTACTCTGGTTATTCAGAAGTTATTGTTTTGTTATGTCACAGTATACATATATCACTCAAAATATCAATTTTTCGATTGAACCTTTGTCAAACCAGTTTCTTTTACTGACATTTAATGGCAATTTTGTTAGGGTAACAAAAAAAAATTCACATAGGCATTTTATTTTACATGGGCACTTATATATAAAACGTCGAGAAAAGATGCACGGTTCGGGTTGGTCGTTTCCTATGGAGAAGAGCCGGCAAGAAACTCCATGGTTACTAATAGGATACTAATACTTCACTAAGTCAATTTATAGAAGTGTGGAAACCGTGCATCGAAAGGTTGGTCTGCAGGATCGCTTGCACATTTGTACCCGCAATAAATCTCTCCTCGACTTTAAACTTAATGTCAAACACATAGTTTCTTTCTTTCAGTGTACGTTACACGTGACACGGAAGTATTCGAGCGATGGCGACAGGTGGCGCCACCTGAACTATGCTGAGCGTTTAATACAGTGCGACACGAATACATCGGGTGTCACGTATGTTGCATTCACTGTCATGATAGACGCTGATGATATCAAGCTCACCTCGTTGGTTTAGTGGTCGTGGTGCGACGGTGGGGCATCACGACCTGGGTTCGGTTCTCAGGTACGCAAAGTGTTACTGGGTTTTTCCTTCTGGAATTTCTCAGTAGCAGCCATGGAGTCTGAATTTCATCCTCCTATTTATTTATTTGATAATAAATGCGAATGTTTGTGAGGATGGATGCGTGTGATATTCATCCGTTGTGACATTCATCCGTTTTGACGTGAAAGAGTAACACACAAACAAACTCACTTTCGCTTTTATAATATTAGTAAGAATTTAAAACTATCTGCACATCGCGGTTTCATCCACATATACTGGGATGTTATACATATAAACCTTCCTTTTAAATCACTCTATCTATTGCTAAAAACCGCTAAAATCCGATGATTAGTTTATTAGATCTAAGCGAACAGACAGCGGAAGCAACTTCATATCATTCTATGTAAATATAAAGTAACAGCATCAACACAAAATCACGCAAAACTAGAATCAATTTATAATGTTCTCATAAGTTAATTTTACAATTTAAAATTAACCCTAATATCCAGGCCAATGAAACCATAACCAGTATTAAATTAACTGGCGGCGTAGGACTAGGAGCCGATAAATTAAAAGAAGTGAGTTCTGCCGGCTCCCTCGTGGTCGTAATGAATTTATAGATCTGCCGGAGAGATTTACGAGCCCGTCGCGGAGGCTGTACATCATTCTACTATTGTTACACTGATTTATACTTGTTTGTCCAGGGTTTTGAAAATCTGACTGAAGGAGCTGACGTTTTATTTTTAACTTTAGGCCATTCTGACTCACTAGCTGGGCAAACGGCCTCCTTAGTTTCTAATCTCCAGCCGTGTCATCACAAATAATCTGAAAAATCTTCTTCATTCTGATTTTTGTTAATAAACATGCGCTTGCAACTAGGAACGCACGGACATAGAAGTTATATACGTGTTAAACTTCTTAATGAAAAACTAAACTGTTCTAAACCAATCAGCAAGAGACCTCGGAACAATGACGCACTACTTATTTCCTACTTAGAAAAATCGTGTATAGAAAAGGCAAGAATCTTTGTTCCGCCAATAATCGTCTTCTACTATGCCCTTCTCACCTCTCTGGTTTTCTTTCTATCTTCTTCTTTGTCCAGGCGGCCTTCCTTTGGAATGCGCTTCCTCAGAATATCAGGACGGTTACCAGTCGTATACTTTCAAAAAGAAAGCTCATGAACATATTATTTACAAGAAGTTGGCACATTTGTCTCAGAATTAAGTTGTAATTGTTGTATTGTTACGGTCTCTTAACTTCTTATAGTTTTCTTTCATGTGTGTATTCTTTTTTATAATTATTTTCTAGTATACTTTTTTGCTATTATTGCACTTACTTTGTTTTGTCTCTGCATCACCCTTAGGTATGTAGGCTGGTAGAAACTGCTAAGGCATTAAGTCCCACTTTGTACTACTTGTGCATAAAGTTTCAATAAATAAATAAAAGGGCTTTTAAGAAAACTCTTGTTTTCCGTTTAAAAACATTACAAAAAATGAAATATCTCGCTATAACACATACGGTTGGCGCAGTGGCTGAGTGATTGACTGCTGCCGCTGCGTGTTGCGGGTTCGATTCCCCTACGGAACAAATATTTGTATGGCCTACAGATAGTTGTTTCAGGTCTGGCTGTTAGTGTATGTGAATTTAAATGTTTGTAAACGCACCTACGATACAAGAGAAATTCCTAGTGTGGGGCAAAGTTTTATTTACAAAGAATAAATATGTATAACAGGTAACTAAAAGCCATCGCATCAGATGGCTTTTAGCCATCTGATGCGGCAACGTCTGCCTACCCCATGAGTAAGAGATGGGTTGTTCACAATGCAGTTACAAGTTATGACTCGCTCAGTACTATTAGTCGCGTCTGAAGCGACTTAATTACAACGCCGCGCGCCGTGATGCCACCAGAAGTGCTTAATTAGTACAGTAGCGTAATGAATGCTATCCTTATCCTTACTAATCCTTACTAATATTATAAAAGCGAAAGTGAGTTTGTTTGTTTGTTTATTTGTTTGTTTGTTTGTTTGTTTGTTACCTCTTCACGCTTTAACGGCTTAACCGATTTTGATGAATTTTGGTACAGAGATAGTTGGGAAACAGGAGACGGACATAGGCTAATATTTTTTTGAAAAAAGTGGGATGTGAGGGAGAAAGAGGGTAGAAACGGGAAAAGTTAGCGTTGCTATTACAAATCAATAAGGCGCTACCGAATTTTACGCGAGCGAAGCCGCGGGCAAAAGCTAGTATGTATTATAAAAGCGAAAGTGAGTTTGTTTGCTTGTTACGTCTTCACGCCTAGATGGCTAAACCGATTTTGATGAATTTTGGTACAGAGATAGTTGGGACCCTGGAGACGGACATATGCTAACATTTTTTTTAGAAAGGAAAGAAAAGGGAAAACTTAGCATTGCTATTACAATAAATAAGGGGCTAGGGCAAAAACCATAGGTAGCAGGTACCTGCAAATCAGGAAAGGGGCGAATTTAAGCTAGTAAAATTATAATAGGTTAATAATAATATGATTTACGTTACTATTCTTAAAATGGTCACAAAGTGCAATGCACTATATTACCTGCGTCTGTGACGATTTTAATTTTTTAAACGTAATTCAATTTTTATCCTGTTATGATTCTGCTAAAACTGCCATTTTAGACCCCCAGCACTGGTGCGCCCAGCAGCGAACGGCCTCCTCACCAGAGCATTCTTGTAAAGTAGCAAATTAACAATCAAAGACTCGATTTTGTACAGAAACTGTGTACCTAATGCTGGATTCTCAAGTGAGCAGAATGGAGCATTACTACTGATGTCATTTTCAAATATAAACTGTTACATTACAGGTGTGGGAAGTGCATTTAGGCTGTCAGTCAGCTTTTATTTTCTTTCTGTGTAGCACTCCCCTTACATTCGCGGTGTGATGTTCATTGTGTGGGGAGCGCTGAGAGTGTAACGCCACTCACTGCCAGCGACACCTAGCGGTCGATAATTGCATATAAGACACTTTCCAGCCTCAAAGTGGCTAGAAACGTAGTCTGGAATTCTGAAAAACGGTTGACATTCTTGTTTTTATATCAGTACGGGTAGGATACAGTTATTATGAAGGGTCATTTATTACCTAAGTTTAAGTGAACGTAAAGGGCAAAAGAAGGAACATGTCTGGGTTTCTCAGTAAAAGTCACCATGTAGGCGATTTGTTGTATCTCAAAGTTTTTCTTTTCTTTTTCTTTTGCTCTTTGTACATTGTGCTCACATTACAAGTTTACAAGTAACAGGTAATATTGTACCTGATTTGAAAAGAGTGTCTATATAGTCTTTTGCCTATTCTTCTCCAGTTTACAGAGGACCAAATAAATAGCTATTTCTAAAAATTTGTAAATCTGAAAAGAATCTAGACTGTGAACAAAGCATGTTACTACTTCAAAGGAAAGTATTAAGCTACGACTTTAAAAAGAGCCAACCTAAGTGGGTTATCATGACTGTTTTAAAGCAGTGGGTCTAAATGGCCTCTGTACCAGAATCTTAATAGGAATATATTATGAATTATATTGTTAATTACCTACCTATTTTTTGCGATACGAATGTCGTAGGCTCAAGCAAGACTGTGAAGTATGAGGTCCTGGCAAGTTCCATTCCCAAAGTCGAGCAGTATCATTAGATTTTTCTACGCGACACATCTCAGTAGTCTAGATTTGTGCTCGCTTGATGCTAATAAGCCCACCCCGAATTACACGGAACTTGATACAGAATTGACGAAATGCACCCACATTCTTAAACCGAGAAAAAAAGAGCCAAAAACACTACTTTGTAAGTTTCGTACAAAGAAGGAATTTGTTTGGTAGCCAGATCGATAGAGCAAACCGCACATTTTATTGAATCAAAACAAGATTGTATTTCAGTAACCATTTTTCCTGAATATTTTATGAAAACAAAATCTTATTCTGTAAACACTTGTACACGTCTACAATTTCCACACAATATGTCAATGTAGCAGGTATTCTATTTCTCAGTATTTTACGTGTAAGTTTGACACATGAAATGAGATGTTTTTCCTATGTTATGTGGGATTTCCTTCCCCTTCCCTTCGCATTTCAATTTAACGTCACTTCTTACTGAAAGGGATAAATAAAGTGCCGACAGACAGATGATTGGTTTATTATTTCAATGTTTTTGTGTCTATAATATGATCTCAAACATGGAATTGCAATATTCCATTCCTCTTCATGAACGACTTTTACGAGGAACTTATGTGCAAATCACGAAGAATATAATAATATCATCTGACCCTTTACGAACACAAATGGTGTTTTGTTTCTTCAATAGGCTAGTTTCCAAAAAATAATATTTGTCCGTCTTTTAGATTATTCAAAAATAAGGTCACAAAAAACAAAGTCACACGTAACTTTAATGGGCTATAGCTTTGTCATGTTTGGTCTAATTTACAAATAAAACAATACGTGTCCCTTTTTTTTGATAACCAAAAAATAATGTAATTACTTTGACTTTGAAAAAAATGGAATGTTGGTCGAAGACGTAATAGAAGTCTTGATGTGGATACGATAGCATTTACTCAACCGTGGCCCTCGATGAGTTCGTTTTAAGAACATTGAGAAACTTTCCTTTAATGGCGCGAATGTTCATAATTGTTTCAGTCCCACGACTCCACAAGTGAGTGGTAAGTAGTGAGAGCGGTAAAACTTGACCAACACTTGAACTAACTATTATTACTTCTCTGCTCGTCCAATAAATTACTTCGTGACTTGGACTTTTCTTGCTTTAACTTCAGAATTAGCCGCTAACTCATTTGGATAACATTTTTCTACGGAATTTAATTTCTTCTTGTTTGAGCTACTTTCAGCAGTCAAAAGTTTCAGACTAGATTTTGTCAAGCGTCTCGAAGAAGCTTCAATTAAAACAATATAGGAACTCAACAAACACGTTAATTGTTACTTGTAACTGTCTGTTAACTAAGTGTAAATAGAAGTAATAGAACTATCACAATGCGTGTCTCCCAATCAACTATGACAATTACAATTGACCAGGAGAAATTGTGTAACATCATAAAGTGCCACACTCTAGACAGCCTAGACATCGTGACAAGTGACCGAGTTACACAATTAACACCATTATACACATGCATTGACGCACGTGCAGAATTGTGCACAATTTAGTTGTCCATTCTCATAAGCTGTGTACAAAATTGAGTTACTGGTTCCTTAATATATCTAAATATAGTGCGTCATGGTTCTTTTAGCGTGAGGGCAAAGTTGGAACTAACACCGCTATCTTGTAATGATCTTTTTTTTTTATTAATATCCAAAAACTTTTATTTACATGATTCTGATTAGGCGACCATTTTAGACCCCTAGTTCAGGTTAAATCTTATTGTTTTTCCTTAAGAAATTTCTCAGTAGCAGCCTAGAAGTTTGGGTTTGTGATCCTTTTGATCGCCCCTATATCATAGAACTTAACATAGGTGCGGTGAAATGTGCATATACTAAACGGTTCACCTCTGCTTACCCTTCCCATTGTACAAAAGTTATGTTATGTCTGGAGTATCAATCTTGAGAGCGGCTGCGGA
Organism: Ochropleura leucogaster; assembly: GCA_958449745.1. Classification (NCBI taxonomy): domain Eukaryota; kingdom Metazoa; phylum Arthropoda; class Insecta; order Lepidoptera; family Noctuidae; genus Ochropleura; species Ochropleura leucogaster. The sequence goes on from OY288216.1 coordinate 17,229,260, forward strand.
GTGACTGAAATTGACCAAATCTTATTGAAATTAAACAAGCTTTACTACGTCAACCGACGTGTAAACTTAACTAAATCAATATTGTAGATAAGACAAATATTTTAAATAATAACTCAAACACGAACCAGGTTCCGTTGGCTCAGACAATCGTATATAACATCTGGCGTTTGAATAAGACATTAAACTATAACAGCGACCAAATTCGAACGAACGTAGTCAAGTTAACTTAAGTAAACTAATCCACTAATATAGGTAAAGGTGACTCAGTATATAAGGCGATTTCAATCTGTACTTTTGTGAAGGCAAGGTTGTTTGCATTAAGTCGTAATGTGCTAAGTGCAAGAATCAGAATCATTTATTTGCTTGCTTGCAAATATAGGTGTAAACAGGTGTTGATATTGGTCGTTTAGACACAAACCATGTTTTGCCTGTTAAAAAATAATTTTACTTTACAAAAAAAAGTAAGCCGAATTGAGAACCTCCTTTATTTTTGAAGTCGGTTAAAAACAATGCGCAACATACCAAAAAATATACTTAAACTAATTTAAAGTTAAATAATGATAACTAAAAAAAGAAACTTTCTTACACCCTGCACATAAAACTACATATCTTTTTTTGCGGATGGGAAATCAACAAATAACTTCCCCCGCTCTGGGCGGACCGGGGGGGAATGTCAGACTTGCACTGACTAAAACCCACCCATGTTCCTTCTTTTGCCCTTTATGTTCCGGGGCCGCGGTATCTCTTTCAGACAACCCATACTACACATCTTAAAATTACATTTTATTATTGCATAGATTTTTGTAGATTAGAGAAAACGACAACAATTGATGCAATTTATGTCTTCTAAAGAAGTTATTAACTAAAAGTGACAATATGGATTGAATCAGACGTGATTTCATGAAGTGCAGAGAATCTACCAACGAGCCTAATCTCGGGCTTAGTGAAGCTTCCTAACGAAAGGGCCAAAGTAGAAGGAAAGAACGTCTTTCCGTGAGAATGTCTTATGATTATCGCATTTTGGTTAAATAGGGAACTAGTCAGAAGAAAATATGGCAGAGTTACGTGGAGAGATGTCTTATGCCATAACCTAAACTAGATTGCCTGATTCGTCCACAGTAAACATCGTCCACTCCATTCACCGCTTGAAAGCTCCCAATCTTAACTAAAAAGTTACATGCAATTAACATAATTAGCTATCGGCAAGTTGGCACAGTACAGAGGTCCTACGGTCCTACCCGAGCGCGCGGTGAAAACGTATTGTAAATATGTCGACTTTTAAATGAAACGTATTTACAACACGTTTCGACATATTTGCTCTATTTTTAAATGAGTTTAATTGAAAATAAATACGTGTTATAATCGTATATAATATATTTCTGTTTACACCGCGCGGTCGACAAACGAACCTCGGTATGACAAACGAAACATTCCGCGAAGCGCGAGGCGCGGTGCCAGTCACTGACGGTTATGCCGATGTTCTCTGATGCCGTTTGCACTGACAGCAGAGATTTACATGAAGAGCGGCTGGGGATTATCGGAGATTTAGCTGCTGGGTGGGTTACCTAGAAATCTAGAACTGTTGTGTCAAGGAATGAGGTTGACTGATATCAATAAATTAACAGACCTTTAACTAAAGATAGGTTTGAGCTTGGAGCTACCCGTCCCTTGTTTGTTGATGTTGTATAATTATCCAGTTTAAGTTGTATTATCCAGTGTTGCTATATCTACTGGATTAATTATTCCTGATGAACTTCACTGTTTCTAATCTAACGCGGGTCCCCTTGATACTGAAAACGAAATGATCCTGCTGCCCTACCATGACGTCTTAAAACAGAACTTATTCTAATGAGGGAAAATGATAGAGCTATACAGGGTGTCTAGCACCATCTCTTTCTCACACAGGAATAAGAACTGCTATAAGACAACTGTTGGACTGTTAGAGGTCTTGTCGTAAAATGCCCGAAGTAGCATCGTTGCAAATTTGCTCGTAGCAATTTAATTCCAAAAAGTGGTTAAAAGTGACTATTTTGTGTTAATTTTCTGGGAACTATATTGAATGACTATACTACATAAAATAGTGCTAGTTTCCGTACTCTGTGTTAAATCAATAAACAATAGTGATCAAAAAACATAATAACAATTCCAATAGTCGTTGCAAAATATTCAAATTTTGTCAACAACAGTGAGTACTATAGTGTCGCTGGGCCGAACGCGTAAGCGCCTCCGATTACACGGCGCTTAAGACCTTTTTCGCGTCGCCGTTTTTAGCTTGCTTCAACGGCTGACGCCTCGCCAAACCGCGCTCAACTGCGCCTTTGTGATCTCAACTGACTGTGATCGTAGCAGGTACATACTAATATCAAAACATAAACAATGTCGGTAACTTGCAGCGCATGCAGAAACCAAATTAATTCTGCGAATTCCATAAAATGCTGTGAATGTAATGGGTTTTATGACATAGATTGTGTAAAAATTTCTGATTTCAACTTTAAAAACTACACACAAGATATTATAAAGAAATGGGTATGTCCAGCTTGTTTATCTATGCGGCCTAAGAGAGGCAATATTGCTACGCCAGTGCGGTCTGCAGCTAGCTGCCCTAACAACACCCATACTAGTGCTGATGTAAATATCAACATGTCACGAGGAAGTCGCATAAACTCATCCTCTCCACTAATGGCTGACATTGACGACGATCCAGAATGCTCACCTTCTGTTAACTTGGAGCTGAAATATCTTAGGCGAGAGGTCACTGAACTCAAGAACCAAAACATTGATATATTGAATATGTTGTCTACTGTCTCAGTGTCTGTGAAACAGCTGTTAAGTGAATACGATTTAAGTATTAAAGCAAAAGATACAGAAATTTTGTCTTTAAAAGAATCCGTTGTGCACCTCCAAAACAAACTAAGCTTGCGTGAACATAAACAACAGAATACTACTCACGATAAGAAAAAACATTCTACCTCCCTAGAACCTATGAGCTTAAAACCAACCACATTAGTGAATAAACCAGCGCAGGAAATAAAAATACCAATTTCTAGCTCTGTTTCACCACCAATCGCAATTGAAAACAAGGCGTCACAATTATCTACCGATGACACGAACTGCATGCCGTTGTCGCTATCTAATCCCGCCAAACACCAAACTGAAGAAGGGAACAATGTTAACCTCGATGTCATTGACACCCAGGAATGGACTAAAGTGAGTTATAAACGCACTCGCGGTAGTACTTCAAATGTTTTGCGCGGCACTGCAGCACCTGGTTCGACAAAACTGGAAGCGTCGAACAAATTGAACTATCTTCATCTGTATTATGTTAGGATGGGCACCACAGAGAATCAAGTTTTAGACCACCTTAAGTCAATATCTGAGAGTGACTTATATACTGTAAATGAGCTCAAAGCTCGTGGGCAATATGCATCTTTTAAGGTCGGAGTTCCTGTTAAACTGTCTAATTGTATCCTGAATGCAGATAATTGGGCTGAAGACATTTGCATAAAGCCTTGGACGCAGAACTTTCGTATCCGAAAAAACGAGAATAAGTAATAAAAAACAAAATTGTTCAAAGAAAACTATAACTTGTTATTATCAAAATGTTAGAGGGTTGCGGTCTAAAACAACTACAGTAAGGAAAAATTTGCCAACAATTGACGCCGACATTGTTGCCCTCAGCGAAACATTTTTGAATAGTTCTGTATGTGATGGAGAATTATTTTCTGACGAATACACTGTAATTAGAAAAGACCGAACTGGAGACGCAGGTTGGGGAGGAGTCTTGTTAGCTGTCAAACATCCATATAAAATGTGTATATTGACTGATATAGAAGAGCAAACGGATGACAAAGAATTGATATTTGCTACCATTACATGGAAAAATATTAAATTTCTATGTTGTGTCGTGTATCTACCCCCTAGCTATAAGGATGATATGTATGTTAATGTTTTATCTTGTATTGAAAATGCCCTTTGTAAATACTGTTCTCTGGATTTCATAATACTAGGTGATTTTAATTTAAACTCTGCTAGTGCAAATGTAAAAACGCAATTTAAACTATTCATGGACTTTTGTAAAAGCTTACAGCATAATCATGTACTAAATGATCATGGTGGTATTTTGGACTTAGTGCTGAGTGGGCTCAGAGAAGATGATGTATATATTAGGGTTGCTGATGAAGCGCTGGTTTCACCTGACGCATACCACCCCCCTCTTCTTGTCACGATTAGCTTGCCGCGTGGCTTCCACTCCGACCTGGAATCAGTGCCCTGTCAACCGCAACGACATCCACTATCTGCTCCCAGCTGGAACTTTCGTAAAGCTGATTTTTACAGCCTATACATGGCTTTAAAAAATATTGACTGGACAGACGTTTATTGTGAGACTGACATCGACTTAGCTGTTTCAGGGCTTTATCAAAAACTTAATGACTGCATCAGTGAGCATGTCCCTGTAAAATTATATAAATTAAAAAATAACTCATATACATATCCGACTTGGTATACTCCAGAAATTATTCAAAATATTAAATATAAATACTACAATCATAAAAAATTTAAGTCAAATAGAAAAGATTTTAATTGGGAACTATATAAATATTACAGAACGCACGTAAAATTTTTAATAAAAGAGGCTTATGACCGGTATATCAAGGGCGCGGAAGACGACATAGCAAGTGATCCGAAAAAATTCTGGAAGTATACCAAAGATAAGAGAAGGCAAAGACAAAAGTGCTACGAGTATGTGCATGGGGACAAATTACTGACGGGACAAGAAGCGGCAGATGCTTTTGCTTCATATTTTAGTTCTGTCTTCCATCAGCACATACCCGTCCTTGACGTAAATGCGGCTCAGCAGAGTAATGCAAATAAGATGTCGACTAGTTCAGCTCATATTGAAGTTGACACAATTTCAGCAGCAGAGCTACAACGTGCAGTTCGTCGACTAAAACCTTACTCTGCTGCAGGCCCGGACGAAATACCACCATTTCTGGTTAAAGATTGCATGTCGGTATTGGAACAACCACTTTTATACGTCTTCAACCTGTCATTAGAGGTCTCAAAATACCCCCTGCAGTGGAAGACATCTCGAGTTACTCCGATACCCAAAAGCGGTGCAAAGAATGAGATAGAAATGTTTAGACCAATAGCGGTACTGTCGGTTCTCGGGAAGGTCTTTGAGTCCATTTTAGATAACCGTATCCGAAAGCATTTAAATGTATGGATTCCAGATGCTCAACATGGTTTTCGAGCTTCGCGATCTACGGCGACCAGTCACATTAATTTCGTAGATTGCGTAACGACAGAGATGGATGCAGGAATGCAAGTGGATGCCGCCTACTTTGACTTCCAAAAGGCATTTGACGTAGTTGATAATGATATCCTATTATCAAAAATGGCGTCAATTGGATTCACACCAAAACTACTAGCGTTTTTTGCATCCTACTTAAGTAATCGTACCCAGTACGTAAGACTAGCCAGGTTTGAGTCTAGTTCTTACTATACTCGATCTGGTGTGAGTCAGGGCAGTACACTCGGACCAACCCAATTTATTATAATGGCCATGGATCTGCCGGAAACCGTTAGGGCTGCTAAATGTCTCCTTTTTGCCGACGACTTGAAACTCTTCTACTCAGTAAGAGACTTCGATGATTGCCGTCGACTGCAAGACGATATAGACGCCATAGAGGAGTGGAGTGGGATAAATCGTCTTCGCTTAAATATTACTAAATGTAAAATAATGTCATTTTCACGCTCACGCTCACCTCTGCACTTTGACTATAGCCTGGCGGGGGCTCCGTTGGATCGGGTCAGCCAAATTCGAGACTTGGGGCTGACATTAGACACACGACTAAACTTTAGGGACCACATAACATCTGCATGTGTGAGTGCTAATAGGATGCTAGGGTTTGTCATGAGGGTTTCCTTCGCATTTAAGGGAATAAAAGCTCCCCTAATTCTATATAAAGCATACGTACGTAGTAGGCTGGAATTTAATGCCATAGTATGGGACCCCCATGAGGCTAAGTATTCTCTTTTAATCGAACGAGTCCAGAAGAAGTTTGCTCGTTTTATGTACAGGCGTATGTACGGGTACTACCCGTATCTATACCCATCTTTGTTTGTTATGGGGATGGTGGGACTAGACACTTTAGAACTTAGGCGGAAATTTCTTTTACTAATTCACTACCACCGTCTCCTGACAAACAAAGTTGATAACCCAACTACGTTGGAGCGGGTAGGTCTAGCGGGTGTGCCGAGTCGTTTTCTTGTGGGAGGTGAAGGCGGGGAGGGTCCTCGTCGTCGGAGAAAACTGTTCGCCGCGCCCCCGGGAGTGCGCACACGTCGAGCGGCTGCTGCGCCCACAGCTCGAGCTATCACACTGCTCAACTCTTTGCTCACTCAGCACGTACATCTGGATATCTTCCATGATAAACCATATGTAATTTGTAAATTTATATATTTATTTTTAAGTAATAGTTAGTAAGTTATTTTTTTATTTAAGTAAGTGTTAAATTTTAGAATATAAGTGTTTTGGTTTCATGTACTGTTAGCTTATAGTCTTTTGAGTAAATAAATAAATAAATAAATAAGACGTCATGGTAACCCTGCCGATCCTCATGCTGTTAAGTTAAGATCCACGGTGATTTTAGCTTTTCTTGGTGGCATCAGTGATGTGCAGAGTAGGAGGAAGGACCAACAGCATATTTCAGGTGTTTGCTGGAAGGCTGGATGGGCCTACCTTGGGTACGTTTATCAAGCTACATGTCTTACATGGGCCTTGATGAATCTACCTGGGGCTGAGTTTGGCCACACTATTTATTTTTTCTATAAGTACTTACTAACATAGGTTTTAATGATAATACTTACACAATGTGTAAATAAAAGTTTTATTTTTATACTTAGCTACAAAAATGCTGTTAACGCTGTCAATGTTAACCCAACAAAAATCGAGGTACAGCTGTTGGGGTCGATAATTAAGTAAAACCGTTGTCTAAGTTAGGGCCTATGCACACCACGTTTTCTAAACGCGCCGTCGACGCGCGTTTTGGGAACGCGCGTCGCCGGCGCGTTTTTATCCTGCAGAGCAGTTTGTTGTCGTTTGTATCGATACAAACGCGCGGCACCGGCGCGTGTGTATCGATACAAACACGCGGCACCGGCGCGTGTGTATCGCTACAAACGCGCGGCACCGGCGCGTCTGTATCGATACAAACGCAACGAGGGAGAGGGAAGTGTGAATCTACGCTAGTAGCAATCGAGCGATTTGGTGCACCGCACGTCTTTGGAACAAAAAAATGGAGCCTTTCGACACAGAAAACTTCATAACTGAAATTCAAAACCGGCCAATATTGAGGAATTTACGATTGCCGGATTATTCGTCGTTTGCATCGCGTCTGTATCGCTATACACGCGCGTTTGCATCGCGTCTGTATCGCTACACACGCGCGTCTGTATTTATACAGGTGTGCAAAGGTCTACAGGCTGCGTCTGACTTGCGTGCGTATCGCGTCTGTATCGCTACAAACGCGCGTCGACGGCGCGTTTAAAAAACGTGGTGTGCATAGGCCCTTAATCCATGGATGGGACCACCCATAACAAATCGAGTTATCTCCTTGCGTTGGAAAAGACGATAAACCGTTGGTTCCGGCTATTAATTGTATATTATATACTTATCTTGACAGTCCTTGCTGGTAGTCAATTCCCCGCACCTAAGTCTGACAACCAGTCTCACCAGAAAGTATCGTATTACCAGTACTAAGTGAGTTGCGGTCAGATAGGCAGCCGCTCTATGTAATATACTAGTAGTTAGCTGTATACGGTTTAGTGGGACGCCTGCCCCAACATACTTTAGAAAAGGCTAGGCAGATGATGATGTGAACATGAAAGAAAAGAAGATGTACACAATTATAAGAATATTTTTTTTAAACCATAGTTACAACATCGATGACATGGTTGGCGCAGTGGCTGAGCGATCGACTGCTGCGTTGCGTGTCGCGGGTTCGATCCCCGCACGGAACAAATATTTATATGACATACAGGTAGTTGTTTCGAATTTGACTGTTTGTGTATGTGAGTTTAAATGTTTGTAAACGCACCCACGATACAGGAGAAATAACTAGTGTGGGGGAACCACCACACACACCTATTTGATACAGGAGAAATTTCTATGGTAGGGCAACGTTTTTTTTTTAAAAATAAAGATTCAAAGAAATATCTTTCTTAATCCTACATCATTACGACTATCGGAAACAAGTTCAATGTTGACAGAATTAGAAAACAATCCCCAAACTAAGCTGCCTGTAGTTAGCGTGGTGTAGTTATGAACAGAGTCCATTAAAGGTTCTGTTTTAACAAATAAACCCACCGTCCATCCATCCATCACGATATGAACGTCTGTATCGCTTCAATCAAAGATCAGTCAATGCAAATGGCGGTCGGCTAGAACCCCGCCGATCGGCTATCACTCACACATCGCCGATTGATTTGTCAGCTCGACAGCCGAGGAAATGGAGACATGGACCGTGGACATTGATGAAGAGAATCAAAACGTTATTATACAATTTTACTATGATCACTGTATTGTGTACTATTGTAATGTTCAGGGTCAGAAAATAATACACGCACATCCAGCAGCACAGTTATAATTGGAATGTCCTATACTCGACTAACCTACCCACAAGTATGTTCACATTTACGAATGTGAATCTACCTACGTTACAACTATGAAATAATAGGCCGGGTTTCTGTGAAAATTCTCGAGTAAGAATATTACAATCGATTTTTCTGAAGTAGTCCACATTTTCTGTAAGTTTTAGGGTTCCGTATATCAAAAGGAAAAAAGCGGAACCCTCATTAGAGCATTTTGTTGTCTGTCAAGACCCTTTATCTCGGGAACGCGTGAAGGTTTAGTGTTGAAATTCCAAATCCAAAACCATATACTCAAGCCTTGTAGTTGTGGAAAATTCATATCTCTAAGTCGAGGCAGTCAAACGACATGGCCATTTATGTCGCAAGTTTAAACAGAGCCGTCGGTGTCAGAGTCTCGACTCACACTTACCCGGTTTTATAGATAACTAGGTTTTGCCCGCGGCTTCGCTTGCATTCACCCCCCATGTTAGAGTTGGGGGTTAAAATTATGGCAAAAAGTAGCCTATCCATCTCTTCAACTATCTCCACTTACAATCACGTCATTTCTTGACTCCGTGTTGTCGTGAAAGACGGACAAACAAACAGACACACATTCACTTTCCCATTTATGTAGTATGGTATGGATGGATTGAAACTTTTCGTGCGCGACTCGCACTTGTTTTTTAAATCATTCATTTGAAGTTTACTGTTCCAATCTTATACTGATGTCAAAAAGTATCTGTTATTAAAGTATCTGTTATTAATTTTCACAACATTAAATTATAGATGTACACAGATTTTGGTCATTTAAAACCAGCCAGGGTACAGATTGGTGGCTAACAAAAACATTGTCTAGTAACATAACGACGAATTTAAAAGAAGACTTAAAGCGTGTACCCACCAACGCGTTTAAACCTCATTCTCGAATTAATTTCCCTTCTCAGATTACTTTCTTCAAATGTACAAAAAAGCTGTAGCGTTACCGTCTCTCGGTACAAATGGCGGCGCGTCTAAGCGATTGGCAACGCTGCGCGGGCGCTGATGACGGCGCGCTTCGAGACCACCCGGGGGATACACTCGTACCCATAGTTGATGCAGTCTTTCTTTGATTGCATTTGATTTGATTGTAATTATATGTAAGTTGATACTTTAGCTTGTGAAGTACGGGTTCAAGCAATTTGTTGACTATTCGCTTGGTGGTCACCATTTTCTTTATGAACTAAGTATCCATTGTCGAGTTATTTTTAACTCATGCAACTCTCATTTACCTATCCCTAAACCCATCTATTCGAATCCCTAAACCCTCCCGGAAATTAATTTATTTCTAAAAATACACTTTATGTATTAAATATTTGACTTACATATTTCAATAAATCTAATAAATTACTCCAAAGTCCAACAAAATTAAAACCAAAACTGTTTACCGTAAGCCATCGTTTACACACTCGGCCACGCAAATGTACCAACTAATATATCAAAGTTGAAAATTTCAACAAAATTAATTCACCGCCCCTTCGGATAGCAAACAAACGCATCTCGTTATAACTATCCCTCATCGTTGAGGGGTGAGCAGAGAGCTAAGGCCCTGAAAAATGTCAGCAATATTTTAGGTCGACACGCCCGAGCCCGAGGGCAGAGGGTGAAGGGCCACAAACAGGATTAAACAAGTTCCGATCTAATTTACAAATACGTAGATATCTTTGCCGCCATGCCGTCGCCGTCGCGGAACTGCACAACGTTAATGGGTTCATTGGTAATTAAATTAAAAATGTTTTGTAAATCCGCAGGCGGAATGGCAAAACTGTAGTCATGGATTTTAAAAGTTATTATGGAATATTTTTCAATGGCCTTAATTTGAAGGTGATCTTGTCATAATAAGAACACTAATTAATACTCTCATATACTCAGTGGGAAGGAGAGAAGAGGAGAAAATGAAGTAGGCTTTGAGCAAAGTGAGTAAAATTGCCCTAGTAGAAGAAGACTGCAAGCATAGTTGACTGAATAGACCGCAGGGTTAGAGTAGTGGTTCTAACCTAGTGTGACTGGTAGCTGCGCCGTGTGTCGCGGGTTCGACCCCCACCATGCATCAAATTTTGGGGTACCGATAGGTTGTTCCGGGTCGGGTCGTTTGTGAATGAACTTAATTTTTTTAAACGGCACCCACGGTACAGGAGAAAATCCTGGTGGGGGAACATCTTTTTTTTATAAAAAAAAAAAAACTTTGTCATTGCATCCAAGGCGAATTTAACGCACGGGCCGCCAGGCGACAGCGCTATAGAGCCGAGAACTGCAGTGGCAAATCCTCACGTGAATTAAACGACGTTTTTTGATACACTTCGGAAAACAAAAAGTATTTTTGTTGTCATTTATCAATATGAAACTATGATTTAATTTACATTTTCACCGCGCTTTGTCTTATCATAGGTAGATACTGAAGGAAAAATAAAGGCATGACATCGCTAAACAGCCTTATATTAAAAATAAGAAATTCATGTAATAAAAACGATCATGTTTATTTGTAATATTCTATTTAAAAACACTTTTTGCCCACTGCGAAAGGAATCCGTATTTTCCCGTTAAGAAAACCTACTCCAGAAAAAGAAATCGAATTGAATCGTGAAATCAAAACAAAATATTTACCCATCGACAAGCCTACTGTTCCCCACTTACGGGTAATAATAAAATAATAATAATAATGCGCCGGTGTGAGGGCGACGCCGCGTGCAAAAACAAATCCAATTTTTAATAAACTCACTCTCTTAGCCGAAGAAGGTGAACCACGTTTCAGGGGAAATTGGGACAATCCGCGCGGCGGAAATCGAATAGACTGAATAAGTTCTCAGTTGCTCTATTTTAAATACTGGTATTCAGATGCATCCAGTTAGACTCCTAACGAACCACAATATACATATGTAGTTGGAAAAAGGCTAGACAAATGATGCACGCGCGCCTCAGAGATGTCAGCAAAGCAGAGGGTCCTGCCAGAGCCACCGCCTGACGAGATTGCGGGTTGTTTAAAAGAGATACCGCCCCCGAAACCCCGAAACCTAAAGGGCAATAGACGGAACATAGGTGAGTTTTAGTCAGTCTGTCACAAGGCTGACACTCCTCCACGCTCCGCCCAGAGCAGGGGAAGTTATTTGATGATTTATACGCAGAAAAAAAGTCACTAAATAGTTAAGTAGTTATTCTTTTTCAACCCTTACTATTCACTCAATTGCACTTCATTTACACGTACCATTTTCGCTCTTACAAAAGTAATGCAGACCTAAAGGATTTTCAAAAACCACTAGCTGTCCCTTTTAATCCAAACACATATCCACCCCACTTCCCCCTAACCAAAGCGAAGAGAAGAGACACTGTTTATATTACTAGTGGATTATTCGCATCGTGGCGCGCGCCGTCCTTTCGCCATAGACAACTATTTTTTGCGTCCTCCCCACAGACTCGGGGCAAAAACAATGACTATTCAGCCTCTGCCCTCTGAGGTCGTGGAGTTCATCACTGAGAAGGATGTATGGGGAAATAGATGGTTGATGAATGAAGATGTATCGTCTTAGACTAAAAATGAAGGGGGAAAGTTAATTAACCTCCTAAATATTTTCACGCGTTACTTTCCCTGGCTCAGCGACGTCAACTTCACCCTGGCTATGGTTGTGTGCAATATTTATGTTCCGAATTCAATTCAACAATTTACTGGCGATTTGTTTAAAAGACGACAGCTAAGTGAATAAATGAGTCTCTGATTAAATTTAAAGCCATTTTGCGCATTTGCGCTATTTTGGTGTACAATAAGATATATTTTATTCTATTCTACTTGTACTTTAAAATTATATAGCCTTTAAAACTTATCTCAGTCGGCCTAAAAATAGTACTTTAAATATACTTTCTCGAAAACTGGCTCTTATTGCACTATAATTAGGTTCAACATGCAATCTATTTTACGCAAATGCTTTTTTTCTTATTAAGCACAACAAGAGCTTTAATTTTTTTCTCTATTATCACGGATAACAATAAACAAGTACTCAAATCGGTACTAAGTATCAAGTACTAAGGTTGGCAGTATATTTTTTTAGTGCAACGTGCTTGTTTTTAAAGGCTTTGTTTTTAACAAACATGATCAGTTATAATATAACCTGCTTATAACAACCAATTTATATTTATATGAGTTCTCAATTTAAAAAAAATATATATACCTAAGGCTGTTTAGTGAAGGCATGCCATTGTTTCTCCGAGAAAAATCAAATTAAATCATAGTTTCATATTGATTAACGACAAAAGTACATTTTTGTTGTTATTCATGTTATTTAATTTTTCCGAAGTCTCGTGTGTGTTCTCGGCTCTATAAAGCTCTCGCCTGGCGGCTCGTCCGTTAAATCCAGCTCGTCTGCAATGACAAAGTTTCCTCACTTGATTCAAAATGTACTATTCCCATAAATAAAGTGCTGGAGTCATAAGCCAAGGATCATAAACCATTCCTCAACTACAGATTCTTAAAAACAATCCAAAAAATGTGTTATTACATCATCGTTGTTGGGTAACGCGGAGCATGTCACGGCGAAATGAAGTGAAATAAAATTCCTGCAGCAGCCGCGAGACGGTGCCTGGTGACAAGTGACGCTGGAGTATCGATGTTTGGGTATCGATTAGATATTTTAGTTTAACGTCGAGGACTATTTAAGTAAGGAAAAGTTTTGGTGTTTTTTTTTTATAAAACGTTGCCCCACTCTAGGATTTGTCCTGTAATGTGGATTCGTTTGCAAACATTTAAACTCACATATCTACACAAACAGCCAGACTTACAACAACTATCTAAAGGTCATACAAATATTAGTTCCGTGCGGGAATCGAACCCGCGATACGCAGCGCAGCAGTCGATCGCTCAGCCACTGCGCCAACCGTGTCATCAGACAGTCGCTTTGGTTGACTGTCTTGTATAATAATTGGCGTTCATAAAGTGTTAATCATCAGCCTAGTTTGAATAAATGCACACACTTTCACAATAGCACTTTTTAAAACATTAATCTATACTATATACTATTACTATATTTACTATATAATATTATAAAGCTGAAGAGTTTGTTTGTTTGTTTGAACGCGCCAATCTCAGGAACTACTGCTTGGAATTGGAAAATTCTTTTAGTTTTGGATAGTCCATTTCTTGAGGAAGGCTATATAACATCACGCTACGACCAACAGGTGCTGAGCAGCGTGGGTGAAACCGTGGGGAACAGCTAGTATTTAGTAAAATGCGGGTATGAATAAATAATTATGCCAGTGGTTCCCAAACGTTTTTGACATTCGGTGCTGAAATAGAAGTGTATACTGTGTATAGCGGTACTTTGAACCAGTACTTTGACACAAGCAGTCTGCAGTGTATTACTTATGCTAGATGTTTCATGTCTTGTTACAACTAACATAGATAAAAAAAAACAATTATCGTTCCTTCGAAATTTCAGGTGCACAAGCACATCACTTCACAAAAACGTACATCGACATTAATCTCAGCACACGCGAAATGCACATGTTTTTACTTTTTATTTGCGAGAAAATATTCGAGTCTTTAGAACGTAGGGAACTTGGAACGAGACAAATTTTAACGGATTTTTTTAACTTACTACAGCCATTCTGTCCCCAAAGTAATTACGAGATAACGAAATAAATGGCACACCGACATTTTAAAACAACGGTATTTGCATATTCTGCCTCGAAATTTCAGAAAGTGTGACAAGTTTATTTAAATCTGAATAAAATTAAACCTTCTGTCATGGAAGACCGATGGCTTGTTTATCGAAAGTCATTTGATCAATCACATAAATTACGGCATTTTTTTTATTCTGTATAAACAAATTTCGAAAAAGGAACAGGTAATGAATTCGTCTTTGATGGCAATATATCGACAAAGTATGCAGTTGATTTCTCCGCAATACCTACTAATTAATTATTATTATATTTGAGTAGGTAAACCCTTCGAAGGGCTATGCAAAATGATGAAATGCAATATCAAGCCCGACTCGAATTCTGCAAGTCCACAAAATTGACAATACTCTATCCATCGGTAACCTACGAGGACTATCTACCTACGTACCTACCTATCTATTCATCTTATTTTTATCAAATGGCCATATGAATTTCATACTGGCTTAGTAGGTATGTCCCACAAATAGTTGCTTCGGGTCAGACTGTTTGTGTCGTGTGATGTGAGTATAAATGTTCATAAACGCACCGTAAAAAATCATAAAACGGGGAAAAAATTGTATGACATACCAGTTTCGCGCGCTCCACATTTTCAGTACTGCCAGCGGGAAAATTCAAATTACCCCGTATTACTATCTCCCGCCCGGTCTTTTCGAAATTTGCATAGATTTACTTAATCTGACCCAATGTTATCCCCGGTTTAACAACGGAACAGTCATTTAATTGTTATTATTATCGCAACCTTAACTGCCATTTTTAATTGTCCGCTTTAATTATGGACCTCTTGAAACGTCAAGTGTCGGGAAATTGCTTGAGATTTCCGTTTAGATACAGAAACTGGCCTAATGGACGTTTGCTGCTGATTAAGGACTATTAATTAATCTTACAGAATTGATGCTAGGCTAAAATCAAGATCTAACATTTATTATTAGATGTTAGCCGCTTTATTCAGTGAAATCCGCATGTAGCAATAACACCTTATCAGCCCTTCGTTGAATATAACAGACGGGTTATAGCTTGTAGTATGTGTTTACCTAATATCTTCTTTTCGTCTTCTTAATAGCTTGTTCGCCATTTCTCGGTGGAATATTTGCATAAAGGCGCATATCGACAATGGCTGTCTTGGGCAAAGGTAAGTAAACAAAATAACAGTTGTTTTTAATTAAGCTAATAAATCTGGTTTTGTTTGTCTTAGCGTATTGATGGCAAAAAGTTTAGTTTAGCCCAAAACTTAGCCACGCGTACGTACTCCGCTAACTGATGCAGTACCTACATAGGTAAAGTATAAAGTACACAAGTGATCAGGCATGCAGTGCAAAGTGAAGGTGAAATAAAGAAAATTAGGTAATATCTATGAACATTGAACGCATTTTGACCCGTTGTGGAGTTCGCTGTTGATATGATCCTAGCAGCTGAATGATGTGATAATGTCCGTCGTAAAAACCGGAGGATCTATCCGTTGTGGGGAACTGGTTTAAAATTCAGGAGCATTGTTCAGACCAGACATTGATCCATACGATATTAGTAAACACACTACTTACAAGCTCATCAGAAACACACTTTCTAGTATTCTTCTCACCAAACCCTTTCATTTGATACCCATAAAAATATGGGAATAACATAGAAGAGTCTATAACACGTTTAACATTGTTACTAAAAAGAAAAACGAGGTATTCAGTTACATGTAATTTAGAGTGTTGGTGAAAACGGGCTGTAAACATTCTGTTAAGTGTCATTTAGTGTTGGTGAAAACAGCCCTTTAGCAGCCACTTGGATTTACTTCCTGCTAGTGAAAACGATCGTTAGGTATTCACTTACATCGATATCGCTTAGTGTTGGTTAGAACAGGGAAAAATACAACCGAAGTGAGAACCTCCTTTTTATGTCGATTCAAAAACAGTCAGTTGCCACTCAACCATTTTTGTTGTCGTTTCCTTGATAACAATTGCTATCCAAAAATAGGAAGGCGTAGAATGAACGATAGTAATATGCAGCTACACGTTTGCAAATTGCAGTGCAGTACGTAATCAACGACAAGGAACAAGCCAACTCCTATTCAAATCAGTGACAAAAGACGGCTCCTGAGTTTATTCTACGTTTTTATTCCGTGCGTTGTCGCGATAACGAGTTGGCAGCGTGCTTAATGTGTCAGTGCAGCCGCGGCAGTGGGCCAGCGGATAACTCCAGTTAGTTATGCCCTCCACTTGGCTCCGTGGCTCGAGCCGTTTTAGATGGCAGTTGCTTACGTAAGCCAGGCTTTGCTGCAGATTAAAGCTGCATGTTTGGTTCACCGGGCTCATTATTTGTTGGTTTTCGAAGCATTGAAAGTTTATTTTGAGTAAATCGAGCTGGAACACACACATTACGTGTTTTCTACGAACTCGCTCTACGCCTTTGTGGTTGCTTGGCCTCCCCCCCTCTCCCTGCTACAGAGTCATGTTCCCTAGGAGTGCGACTTCGAGCCATATGTCAGTTACACTCCTTAAGCCAGTTTTTCTGTAATTTTCAGAATTAGGTGGAAAACTGTTAAATAAAACGCAGATTTTTATATTTAAAACTTTTGTATAATTACTATTATTGTACAATAAACTCGAGTTTACGACATACCACACACACAAACATAGCCAGTAACATAACATAAATCGAACAGAGGCAGCCTTGGTTACAACAGAAATGGGTTACTTATCATATACTGGTATCTTACGCCACTAGTGCAACTATACCTATTGTTGATTGGCGATCAGCGGTCTCAAATCCTCTTAGATCGTTCCCACACCGACCATTTGAGGTCCAAGGCATACTTGCTACTTATTATTAATAGGCACTTTCCCCGAGACTGCCTCTCCAATAGAAACTAAAAACAAATGATTAAATCTACACCAACTAATTCAAAACAATTAATTAAACTCACATAATATATTTACCGTTCAAACTTGTATTTATTAAAATTGCAAAAAATCTACAATAATCATGATTATTATATTATCAATGTTTCAATAAAATAGGTAATAATAGAACTAAGCATTAATGAAATGGAATTTTGTGGTTTTTAAGTAGTTAATATGGCAAAAAATCCTTTGGTTAGCTTTTACATACGCGATTTATTACCAGCTTGATATAAAATTACTAAAACTGGAATATCTAAGAACTCATTTCTCCAATGAAATTGAGTGCATCCCATCATCAAATCTGGATTAGGAACTGTGTGTCATCATTGCATTGAATACTGATAGTCTACAGTCTACACTAACAGCTCTTGAACACAGATTAAATGCGGTGATGACATTCAGTTTATTAGCAAAGTTGGATCCAAATGAAATAACTAATATTAAAATCTTGCAAAATTTAAACTAAGATTAACATACAATAACAGTTTTGGCCTCTTTATGAGCATAATTCCTACCAAATTCACTAGTACTATTGTAGAATTATATTAACTATGGCAACACTAGTCTAATTTCGCATTATGTGAAAGCATTACTCCTCTCAATTTATCATTATATCCACGACTTGACAAAAAATAGCAAGTTTGTTTTGTAAATTCATTGCAGACGATTTATAATGAAAAATGTAAGCTATATAAAGATACGATACGAATGATAGTGTCATACTTTTCGAATTAACTATAGCACACTAAAAAGAGCTTTCAAAGTACTGACGTATATTTACGCCATTTAATGCTAGGCTACAACCACCTTGGTTGTTCAACCATAGAGACACAAAATCATAACATAACAATATTATCAGGGTCCTTCCTACTTTACAATTCTCCTTCATCAGTTATTCACCTGCACCCCACTCTTGCGTCTTCTAGTCGACCGCTTAGTTTTCTCTTCTACAACATTATCTTCTGACTCATGCAAAACCTTCTTGCGCGAGGACCTCCTCGGGGTAGCGGCATCATGGTCACCATCTTGCGTAGTATTCATACTCTTACGTCGACTCCTCGTCACCACTGGAGACCTGTCTTCGGCATCCTGCCTGACCAATTTGGACTTTCTTCTAGAATTTTCTTTATTCTCAACTTTTTCTAAGCCCATAGAAGAAATATCACTATCAGTTTGTATTTTATCTGTTTTCTGTTCGTGTATATCGCTATCTGGTGTGCGGTAAGATACGTCTTGTAAATCTGCGTCTGAGCGATTGAACAGGACCATTTTAATAGATTTTCTAGTAGATTTCTTTTCGGTGTTTGTGCTCTTGAGTATGCTGCGACCTGGAGTCGCGTACAAATTGATTGGTGTCATCGGCACTGGGGTTTGCTGCGGAAATGGTTTATTTTAGTCAAGTGCAGTGAATCTTTAGTACTTTGATGAATGTACCTTTTCACAAACTGACGGACTTCAAAAATCACTTATAATATTATAACTTCTATTGAAATTTTCTTTGGTGGTGAAAGAAGGATCGAAAGAAGGATTAAGGATCCAGAGCCACCACCTGCCGGGCTTGCGGGTTGTTCGAGAGAGATACCGCGGCCCCGAAACATAAAGGGCAATAGAAGAAACATGGGTCTGTTTTAGCCAGTAAAACTCTGTCATTTCGCAGTTATTGATGATTTCCAACCAGCAAAAAAAAAACTTGTCTATGTTATATTATTTTTACACTAACCGGTAGGAGAGAGAATCCATCACACTCCACATTCTTGCCAAATACTGAGGCACGTAGCATTGCAAACGATGTTGAGTTCTGAAATGGAAGCAAATTATAGTATTGAGTTTACACACTTTTTTCCCTGAA
Source organism: Ochropleura leucogaster (assembly GCA_958449745.1). Taxonomy (NCBI): domain Eukaryota; kingdom Metazoa; phylum Arthropoda; class Insecta; order Lepidoptera; family Noctuidae; genus Ochropleura; species Ochropleura leucogaster. The sequence continues at coordinate 17,248,325 of OY288216.1, forward strand.
CATTTTCTGAGTTATAACAAAGCAAGATGAACTTTGAGGCCTAGTTCCACCAAAACAGAGACTAACTGTGGTTTAGAGATGCGCAAGATTCGACAATTTTCAATTCAATCACAGGGGAGACCAGAGACACGATGTAGGCTTCTAACATTCTGTTGTCAATGAATGTGATTGGGCATTTCCTTCCATCTCTTAGCACGGCTGCTCTCTGATTTGGTGGGAACCAGGTTAGTCTACAAAACAGTAAGTTGATAGTGGCACACCTTGCTGGCCGACGCTTTCTTGGCCTCGCTGGACAGCACAGCCTTCAGAAGACTGCTCTTGGAGCCCGGCGTGCGCGAGCTGGCGGGCGAGGCCGGCGCGCTGGCGGGAGAGCGCACCGGTGAGCTCACGCTGAAGAAGCCTGCCTCGAACGTCTTACTGTCGCCTGAGGGAGCCTGCAGTGTAGTTGGTATCGCGGCCTCATCCTGCTCCTTCTTAGCTTTTCTTGCAGCTAGAAAAAAAACACTCAGTATTGGAAATGCAATTCAGTTAGCCGAAAGCCACCGTGAGGCTTCGCCCTCAAATGAAAAGTCAACTGTGAACTGCCGAAACCAAACCAGAATAGCGCATCATCTGCTCTTTCCTAACTATATTGGGGTCGAATTCCAGTCTAACCATTTGCAGCTGAAATCAGTATACTGCATGGAGCAAATGCTTATCTGACACAACCCAGTTACTTGGTAATATTATGCCCTTTATTTTATGCCCTTTATTACAACGGTCAAATTAATAAAAGATACGGGAAAAATAATCAAAGAAACCTTGGTTCAGTTGACTTGGAAAATATACATAAATTGAGCAATATAAATAATAGTGTTATTTGCGTCCTGACCAGCAATCATCTCCCGCAGCCGGCTCGGTCCGCCAGTAGGCTTGGCAGCTTTCTTCACATTCACAGCAGGTCTGCCTACTTTCTTCTTCACCTCAATGGGTTGCTCCTCCACCCAGCCACAAAGACGTAGCTCTTCCAGCTTCTTGAACCTCATATCTACATTCTCAACCTAGAGGGGACAAATGTTATTTACATGTTTATGAAAAAAGAATTAAAAACTAGCAAAGTAAACTAGAATGCATCTCCATTTACCATACTAGAAAGAACTCATAACAAAATTGTATATGATTTCATCATCAGCTTTTAACTTAGTGGCTATGGGACCATTTGGGAAGTATACCATTTCCTTCCCTTTTTTTTGAAATCGGTTGGCAAGCGACAAATTTATGCGAGAACAAACATAAAAAATATATAAACATCCGAATTGAAAACCTCCTCATTGTTTACAAGTCGGTTAAAAAATGCTGTCCTATACATTTTGACTGTGCAGTTTTAAAAGAGATAAGCTGTTTATTTTTTTATAACCGCCGAAAATTCGTTACGACGGGGAACCGAAAGATGTACAGGTATATGTGGTAACCGTTGTCGCGTCGGTATCTCTTCCACCCTGTTAACCACCGCTTGGTATGACTGGTTGTCTTTCGCGCCACCACTGCTCCACTTCTTCTGAATTCTTCTTCATGAATGTGTCATATTTTATGTAGCTACCTGCATGAACACCATGTCCCAGAAGCCGTGCAGGTCGGCGGGCGTGATGAGCGCGGAGCCGGGCTCGGGCCGCGCGCACCGCTCCACCAGCGACGCGAACTGCTGCAGCTTCTGTGACATTAGCAGTCGAGCCTGGCCCACAGCTGATAGTACTGCTTCCTGCAGAACGAAAAGGTAGGGGATGGTTTAATATGAGCCTGTAGCAGTATGTTATGATATTGTGAATAATAAAAATGTGAATATTACTTTCCCCATGAGAAACAGAGCATATACAAATATATTTTTTTAGTCATATAGCATTTTTAATAGATTGTACGTCATGATTAAGGCTTCCAGTTATTATTATATTGTACTGAATTAACACTTAACAGTAAGATAAAAATGTAAAGTTTGAGTGATTTGGATTTACATCTACACTAATAATTTTGAAGAGGTAATGTTAATGAGTTTGTTTGTGAGGTAATCTCTGGAATTAATAATCCAAATCTGTTTTTTTACTGGTATATTTTTCTTTATTCCTGAGTGATATAAGCTTGAAATTATATTTATATCATGCTTACTAACCGAGCTGTCTCATTTTTTTTTTATAGCTGAAACAATAACATTTAGGCTAGGCAAAGTATTAAAAGAGTACAAACCAGATGTGAGACAGTTTACCTGCACAGACTCCGACAACACAGTCTGCTCCAGTATCTTGTCCCAGGTCTCACACATCTCTGTCATGCGCTTGATTTCTGAAGCCAGCTGCCGCCTGAAGTGGTCCACACTGTCTATGTTGCTGGCATCCTCGTCCAGTAAACCTGTACCATAGACAATGTAGTTATGTGTGTAACTTGAGGGGTCATGTGCTTAGGGTTGCCAACCATACTTTATAATCAAGCATGACAGCAGTGGGACCTGAACACATGGCTAGACCATGGTGAATGCACGCAGTCGAAGGAAACATTTGAAATATCAAAGCAGCACCAGTTACAGATGCGTTAACTGGAAGGAGGACGACGAGATAGCAGTCACTATGCTTCTTAACTACATGGCGTAAAGATAGTTGCTCCGGGTCTGGGTGTTTATGCATGTCAGTTTAAATGTTTGTAAAAGCACCCAATATACAAGAATAAATACTAGAGAGTGGGGCAACAATAAAAATAACAACCGGCCAAGAGCGAGTCAGACTTGCGCACCGAGGGTTCTGTACAAACTTGCGACATAAACGGCTATATCTTTTGATTTAGAGACGATACCTCCATGCGTTCCCCAGATAAAGGGTCTTGACAGACAGACGAGCAACAAAGTGATCCAATGAGGTTTCCGCTTTTCTTTTTTTTGAGGTACGGAACCCTAAAATACCATATAAGTACTTCGGAAACCTAAGTAGACTCTGCGAGATCGCCAGAAACAACAATTTTCTCACCCGTACGCAAAGTCCAATATTTAATTACTAATTATGAATCCATTTAAAGCAATTGTGCAATATATTAAGTAAAACGCCAACAAGGCCAGGATGGGATAGCAACATAGCCCGGTAGCACCGTACGTAATGAGTCGGGTAAACTCGGATAGCAGTCGGCCTACGTCGTGATTTCTTTATCCCGTGCAAGTAGGCACTTAGCGCAATACAAGTCTTGCTCCAGTGAGGTGTCTAGTTTATTCGGTCAGGTTGAACCTAAACTCACGCGTTGTTTGTCAACAATAAGCGCAATACACATTACACCACACATACCACACACATACGGGCCGCCGGCATATTATGTCGGCGGTCTAGTTGGCGGCTTCACTTAATGCAAGTCGGAAAATTTGTTCGGCGGCATGTCGGCGGCTTGAAATGAGAAATTTATTTGGCAGTCAGCACTACAGGTCGAGCGTCGCCGGGCAACTTAGCGCTGGCGTTTTCAAGCCGCCAACATGTCGGCGGGCTACAAGCGCGGGCACATGTTGCCGACATTATTCTTTTCATACAGGCCGTGTTGTGTCGCCGGGCTTTGTCGGCGGCACGGCGGGCTCAGTGTGTATTGCGCTTTACCCGTGGTAGACGCTCGTGAATTTAACAAAGTGAAAAGTAAAAACAAAGATTAGGAATTTTTAGATATTCTTGGGGAATATGTAAATAGTAATTTTTTCAAAAACCAATCTAATAATTTTTAAATACGTCTATAATAAATTAATAATAATAATTGTCTCGGAAAATGGTACTACAATCATTTAATACATTTTATTGTAGACAGTCTAAGCTTGAAGAGTTTTAAAAACGTTCAATGTTCATTTAAAAATTAAAATACTACATGAGATATTATTATATTCTTTCGTGTACAGTGTGTTAAGACTTATAACTTAAATTGCGCATAATTGTGCCCCTTTGTCGTGTTTCAAAATTAAAAGATAACATATCTGCATGATCTGCATTCAGACTGCTGCCAATTTTAATTACTTGTTAAAATGAGAGCTAATAAAAATATATTAAATATTCTATAACATGTCTTTTATAGAAGAATTGAACATCATAGATACAAATACATACCTTCGTCAAGTTTCTTCTTCATCTCCTTCCTAGCATTATCCTTGCCTCGTGACATAGTAACACAAGGACTAATGTTCTTAGCCTCCTCCACTATCTGCTCAGGAGTCAATGCAAAATCATCTGAAGACTTGGGAGAGCGCAGACGTTCCTCAGAGCTTGACTCACTTCTTGGCACAGGTCTATTAGGAGTGATATTCTGTACAGATTTCCTCGGTGTCTTAGTAGTTATTTTCGGTGAATTTTGAGGTGGTAGAGACTTCCTCAAATTCTTGCTTGTCAAAATCGGTGAGAATTCATTTTTCTGCTCTATTTCACTTGAAGAACTACTCTGTAGAGGTGTTATTGTTACTTTATTGGTTTTTGGAGCTTGTTTGGTCACTTTACCTTTATTTGGTCTCTCTGTCTGCTTCCGTACTTGTTTAGTTTCTGTCACAGCTTGTTTGCCAGCCTTAGATCTTGTTTGTTTGCCAGTTTCTTTCTCAGTGGTCGGTAAGACAGGATCAAATGTTATATTACACAATATAACATTTTTAGTCAGTTTATTCTTTGGTGCCAATTTTGGCAGTTTAGTCATAGTTTTCATTTCTGGTGGTTTAAATGATGCATTTTTTGGTGCAAATGAATGGATATTTGTATCCTTAATTTCTTTGGGTTTGGCTGTCTTAGAAGACTGGGATCGTGTCACCCGCCCAGAAGTGCTTGGCATGGGTTTGGGAGGTGGAGGTGGAGGCACAAACTTAAGAGGTGCATGTGGCACTCCAGCTAAAAAAGGCTTCTTCTTTTTCGTAGCAGCTTCTTTTTTCTTCTTCTCTTTTTCCTCCTTCCACTTCTCCAGCTGCTGTCGCCTGTGCTCCACTTTGGACTGCACAGGATGCACTACTGGAGCTGGACTCTCACATTTTGATAGATTCCTTAAATTGTCAAAGAATGACAATCGGCTGCTCTTCCTATATTTTATATTTTTCTCTAGCCTTCCTCTAACCTGAAACCCAAAGTTATTCTGATGAATTGGATGTAAGCACCATTTTATTAAACCATAATGGTGCATTTATAAATTATACTATGCTGCAGGGCTATGTAATGTGTTAAAAGAACACTTTCGCTGCCCAGAACTCAGTGTATGCGTCCAAAATAATAATACGCCGAGTTCCGGGCAGCGAACATGTTAAATAACTGGAATAATAATACTGTTTAAAATTTCAAGATATTATGTACACATGCAAACCGAAATGACCAACAAAACATGCTTATTCAGACCTGTGGACTACTTTCTATTACACTAACATTATAAAATACAACAATATCAATGTACCCTAATGTAACTATTAGGAGAAGATTCTACCTCATGCATGATATGATTTTGTACAATATCTATTTTATATAATACTAGAAACACACCCCGCCAGCTACGCTGCTAAACTTCAAGGGCTTGTCCTTGTGCTTCTTCGCGTGATTTTTCAGCAGCTTCCCGAAATCGAAGCTTTCCTCTGCAATAATTAGTATAATCTTAAAGTTATGCTACATCAATTCAAATCAATGAGTAGTTAGTCCCTCCTTCACTGTGTCGAGTAATCGAGAGTTCATTTACGTTAGTCGTTTCTAGATAGTTAAACATTCAAATGAATTTAAAGCATCGAAAATACATTTTTTTAAATTAACTTACCCATAATAAATACCTGAAACTAAAAAGCAAAATAATTAATTTTAAATAAATAACTGTCAACAAACTCAAACAAAGTCACCACTAGAGATGTGCTCAACTAAAAGCGTCGTAGAGACTTATCCGCTTTACGGAAAATTATTTATCGACATGAACTAAACTGCAATATAATAATAATATAGTGTAGGAATGCATGTATAAAAATACTATTGAACTGATAAACATCAAGTTTATCAATAATGATATACATCGATTTTAGCAAACATAGTGCAAAAAATAGTATAATATTATTTTTTTGTCGATTTCTCCTTTTAAATTTGCATGATCTCCACCTCTAGAAATTTCGGATAATAAAAGTAACTTTTCGGATACATTCCTAGAAAATCGATTATTAAAAATAAGATACAAATAAACGTATGTAAGTATTACCTAATCAAAAATATTGTTCATCGATACATATTCACCTTCCAATGAATAGCTTTCGTTTTACAGTTGATCTTGATTGCAGGAATTCATGGAACACCGACCAGTAAATAGCAACATTAGGAAAATAAAATCTAATTAAAGGGCAATACCGTTTCCGACTTCCGGCTGTCAGCTGATAGACTCCCTATTGCTTTCCAAAACCTATTTCGATTTTCGCAAAGAGAGAATACGTCAGGCACCATTCAACATGGGCTTGAAATACGCGATCAAAAGCTAGTTGTAGCTGAAATATTGCTCTAATTGTAGCGTTATTGTTATTATAGTTTCAATTTACATGTACGTTGTGTAACTTTATTAGTAGAAAATGGATACGTTCAACATAGGATACTTCGGTTATGGCGTTTGTTGATCATTAAAAAATTACGTTCGGTTCATAGTTTTTCTTTATATTTGATGTCAGCTTTTCGTTTGTGATCGTCTGTTTAGTTCGTGTTTACGTGTTTAATGTAAAAATGGTGAAGGAGAAGCCTAATTCGATTCGGATTTACGACGACGAGGGATTTAGACGTCGCGCGGCGTGTATCTGCGTTCGTTCTGACGCCGAAACGGAGGTTAGCATTGTAATTCTATTGATGCGGTGTTGTTTGAGACGTGGAGAGGTTGTAAAGTACGTGTGTTTGCTGTTGTGTTGTGTAGGTGCTCCTGGTGACATCGTCGCGACGTCCAGACAACTGGATAGTGCCCGGCGGCGGAGTGGAGCCCGAGGAGGAGCCCTCGGTGACCGCTATGCGCGAGGTGCTCGAAGAAGCCGGGGTCATCGGCAAGCTGGGCAGGTGTCTCGGGGTATTTGAGGTGAGCACACACATAAACATGGAAATGTGTCACGTACGACGCAGTGTCAATCAGTCGCTAGAAGCTGATGACAGTGATATTACAGGAACAGATTTCTAGCTGAGACTGTAGTCGGCAATGTTATAGTCATCCTATAACATTGTAACACCAATGAAGCATATGGTAATCACATGAAAGGTCAATTTTCTAGTTCATCAATATGTTATCAAAAGTGATAGAACCTGATCTATCTAAACATATTCCATGTTAATGGTGATATTAAAGTAGAATTTAAGTCCATAATTAATTCAAAAGTCATGAAAATCAACATTTTGTTGACATTCGTTTTTCACACAGTCCATAGTCCAATATTTTGCTAGTATATAATCTCATTGCTTAGTGTTAGATACACATTATAATATTGATGATGTAGCTAATGTTGGTTTCATTCATAACTGATTAAATATTATATTACAATGAGTTCCAAACCTACCCAAATAATCATTAGGAATCATAATAAATAAACAACTGCACAAGCATCAGTTGACCTTATGTTCAGCAATTTGTTGATTGCAAAATTCATATAGATATTACATATTCTGTTACTAGGTCCAATAATAAACACTTTACCCTACATAATCATATGAATATGGCTATGGGCTTCATGACAGTTTTAAAGACTGCAATAACTGTCAATTACAAATAGAGTGCATTCCAAAATATGTGTGCAGTTACAGACAAGCCTATAAATACAATAAAACGTTCTTATTACAATGAACTTACATTAAAAATGCAGATTGGTTTTAATTAAAAATTACTTTCAATAACAACTTAATATTTTACTATAAAAAACTGGAGACCTAATCTCAATGAGAGTTACTTTTTTTGTTCACACTTTTATCTCACAAAATAATAATAGACACATTGGTCATTCATTTATGATCTTTTTATAAAATTGAAATGATGAAATTGCACTACATAAAACAAAGTCGCTCTCTGTCTGTTGCTATATTGTATGCATGCTTAAATCTTTAAAACTATGCAATGGTTTTTTTTTTAATAGGTAGTATGATTCAATAGGAAAGTTTATATGTATAATTCTTCACGCTATGACTCTTAGGAGGTGAGCAGCGGGTTAAACCGCTGGGCGGGTCGCTAGTTATACATATTAATATTATAGAATTGGGACTGCTTGCACCACAAAATATGTTCTGCATAATATAACATATAATATGGCATGTGTGTAACAAATCAAAACATTAATATGTTCCCTCTATCATTTGAATAAAGACAAAATTATGTTTTTAACATGTTTGGGAATTTTAGGGAGACCTTAGCCCAGGAGCGCAACTGTATAGACATGTACGAATGTTACGTGCTAAAGAGAATTAAAACACTAGGCTTTACTATCAAAATCTACATTAATATTAAACTCGTACTCAAAAGCATTTATTTAAATTAAACCATTACAGTCACTATTGAATGTCAAGAATCAAAATATTGAAGCAACAGTCCCAGTCACAAGACAATATCTTGTGAAAGTACTGTAGTTGCCCATTCCAAAGCGTTGATCTCCATGGAGAAGAATGGGCAAAAAATCTCCATGGATATGATATTAATAGAAGAGGTCAAGATTGTTAGTAGGAAGTAAACTTTTGAACTAGTGAACTGAAAATTCTATCAGCAGTAGAAAGCTACATTACCCCCACATGTATTTTATTTTTATTAGCCTATTTTGTGCCACTGCTGGGCAAAGGCTGCCCCCATTCCTTTCCAACTCTCTCGTGTTTAGCGACCTCTGGCCAATTCTGCAGCATTTTCGGCCTTCCTCGGTGACGATGACTGTTTTCAAGAACCCACTGTATGACAATTCTAGCTGTGAACCATCCTAGAAATGTCATAAGCTGTATAAAAATATTCCCAAGGGTTCATTTACGACAGTAACACTAGTGAAGCTGTAGTCATAATCTGGTATGAAATAAAAATAGTTGTTATACAAATGCAACATGAACACCAAAAAATGTAATGGATTTCGCAAAAAAAGAAGATCTTTACAATAGATGCCATGAATTTATTTCACAGTCAGTATTGTTTCTGTTTATAAACAGACTATTACACAATAGGCTATTAGGAATGAAGCCAAAGAAAAAGCTTTGTATCTAAGTCATGTGAGGGGCGCACAAATTATCGAATGTTACAACAAACCTATTTCAGCTGAAACTCTTTATTTAGGCGCATATTTACGTTATCCATTGAAAAATTTCCTGTGCTAGACTTATTGCTTTATTTCGTAATTGTAGTGTACCGCTCTACTGCAAACCACATTTAACAATCCGGGGTTACGGGTTATTCGAAAGAAATACCGCGGCCCCGGAACGAAAAGGCGATAGAAGGAACATAGGTGGGTTTTAGTCAGTACAAGTCTGTCAGTCCCCCCCGCTCCGCCCAAGGCGCTGGAAGTTATTTAATGACTTCCCACCCGAAAAAAAAGCCACATTTAACATTCGCACTAGACGAAATCGTCCTCTGCAACCAACGGGAACGCTACGCAAAGATTATGCATCTTGCTGGCAGACAAATTAACGGGGCAGCGAAACTGGATAATTTTTCTGTGGACATCCTGTGTAACAGTGGATGGTCAAGTTCATTATTCACCCTATGTTTATTCAATAATTAAGCGGCAAACAAACGCAAATCGCATCCAACGACACAAAATACGGAGGAGCAATTCCACTGTCACCGAAGCTGTTAGGAGAGGCTTCCAAAATACAATTAATATATTCACATATTAGTACCACTAAGTTAGCTGGTTCAAATCGATCAATCAGCACATTGTACTTTTAAGAGGCTTCGAAGGCCAGCCATTTAGTTATGGAGCTACTAATTTTCTAGACTAAAATTAACAAAAAATATAGGTCTACATTCATAAATGAGGCTGAACTTTAAAGCCAAAAAAACTACATTATTTCGTAACATGAAGCCATGTGTAGTGTTGGATTGGATTGTGATCGAATGAAAACTTAATAACATTTCAACATATGGACCACGGAACTGAAAAAAAACATATGGGCAACATCACTCCAGTCTAGATAAAAACCAATCGTGTGTCCTCTATGTGACTTAGGCATCCTAGGTGCTAAATATTGTAGGAAAACGTAAGCCGAGTCGTGCTTGTGTTTAAATAAATATACACTGGGTGACGTACGTCTCTAATACCGTCGTATTGAACATATTTATTATAATGTTAACAACATCTAATCCAAGAGAGGTGCTGACGGACGTACCTACGGTAAGCTCACATGATACATCCCAATTTCTGACCCTGTCTATAGAAGCTCAATCAATAAAATCCAGTCTCTTGTGTATTTCGGATATAAAACAGATATCCTTTGACCTATATATCTTTAGGGTCGTTCCGATTAGTACCTACATTCTCTTGGAAAGTTCCAATTTCGATTTTATTTTCACGTCCCAATAATCAAGGGTTCGTAGAATAAGACAGAGACCCTTGCTCTGTTCATCCAGTAGGGACTTATTAGCAGTATAATATAATATATCACGTATAATTTATAACACAAAATAACATCGCTTCATCATGAATTCATAACAGAAAGTAAACAATCCATTGTTTACCCTATCTAAATTAGTTTTGCAAACAATGTAACAAAACGTTGCAAACTTGCGATGAAGCGGTCCCGCTGTTGAATAAGGAAATGTTATGGGTGTATTATGGCGAATTTAATAGGAAATTGGCGAGCTTTAAAACAATGATTCATTGTTATAATATTATGCTGTGCAGAATTTCCTTTCAACTCTGTCATTATCTGACTTAAGGATAGAATTTTCCTGATAAATTATAGAATATAAAATGCCAAGGTTCTCGAGTAAAAGTTTGAAAGTTATGCCATTCTAAACATAAATTAAGAAGGCACGGAAGCGAATGACTAATTCTAGGCTGAACGATAAAATCTGTACTTTATTATCGAGTATATTTTTGACCTAGAATTTGTCATAATCGGTCCGTATTTATTTTAGGTTCCCTCTCTAAATCCACTGAATGTATCTCAAGGCTGCCTATCGAACTGACTCGGGACAATCGTTATCTATCTAGATTTAAAACTCGCTGAATTGCAGGTGTTCTTCAAACTTTTGAATTTCAATCTTTCAAAACTATAGTTTCTCCAAAGATATAAAACCTAAAAAAAATGTTACTTTTCGCCAATGGATTAGTGCAAATTGTTGATAGTACGTGAATGATGCTACTGGCCACCGCAGGAATGTCTCCATTTACGACACCTGTTATTTCATATCCAGGAAACCACACGGACGAGTAATCATTGCAGGAAATTTCAATTTAACAGCGTATTGTGCCTCTAGCTACCTACTATTACTACTTTCATGAAGTTAAAAAAAATATACCAACGAGTTTTAAAAACTCCTTGAAAGCAAAACCTCCTCCTATTTTCGAGGTCAGTTATTAGAAAAGCTGAATGCAAGTGCAGTTATTTGATTTTCTTTAAATCGGAGCGGAAACGACATGCACGTTGAAATGATCCAATTATAGGAAACCATGTTTTTGACCATTCTAAAGACAATGTGCGCAACAATGAGGAGTTATTGCTTGACTACTACAGTATGAATTTCCCTGATTGACTTTTTAGGGTTCCGTAGTCAACTAGGAACCCTTATAGTTTCGCCATGTCTGTCTGTCCGTCCGTCCTCGCTTAATCTCTGTGACCGTTAGCACTAGAAAGCTGAAATTTGGTACCAATATGTATATCAATCACGCCGACAAAGTGGTAAAATAAAAATTTGAAAAAAATGTTTTATTAGGGTAGCCACCCTATATGTAAAGTGGGAAGTGATTTTTTTTTTAATTTCAACTCTAACGTGTGATATATTGTTGGAAAGGTATTTAAAAATGAATAGGGGTTTACTAAGATCATTTTTTGATAATGTCAATAATTTCGGAAATAATCGCTCCAAAAGTAAAAAACAATGTGTCCCCCCCCCCCCTCTAACTTTTGAACCATAAGTCTAAAAAATATGAAAAAAATCTAAAAAGTAGAACTTTATAAGAACTTTCTATGAAAATTATTTTCAACTTGATTGACACAACAGTTTTTGTACAAAAAAGACAAAAAGTTGTACAAAATAATTTCTGGACTAAGTTTGTAGTATAATCGTATATGCAAGCTTTTTTTGTAACTTTGTTTACATATTTTATTATCCTAAACGTATCTTTTTTCAAACAAAAAATTGTTGTTGAATTACCACCAAAATTGCACGTCTTTGTATTAATTAGTAACCCTATTCCTCGAGAGATGGCGCTGTAGGTACTTATTACATTGGATCGGGTATTACCGAATTGTTCGGTTGGCCTCATAACTGGGAACACTTATTGTGACGGACGGGAAACTACGGAACCCTACACTGAGCGTGTCCCGACACGCTCTTGGCCGGTTTTTTTACTAAATTGTATCGTATACCGTTAGTTCACCTTCGACTCGGAAGAATATTTTCAATCTAACTGTTCACATCAGCTAACTAAAATATTCTGCTGAAATCCTCACATCGTTAAGTAAAGAGATTTTTTACCTGTTGATACAAATCCTAACAATACCGTCAACAGGTAACAGTTATTGGAGGGCCAATCTAAACGATAACCTATTTACTATTATTAACAATCCTCAGGGGGTACAATATCTAATGAATACTCAAGTGAGAATTAAAAAAAACATTGCCTTCATTCCGTTCGGATTATTGACATTATTTACATAATAAAGCTTATGATTTACCTCATCAGAGTGAACTCCTGACTTACTTATCAACCGTTAACTACCCTCGCTAATTACGTAAGCAATTACTTTGTCGTTAAATTAATTAAGATCGCTTGATTGGTATTTACGTCATGCCTCACTTCTATTGTTTACAAACTAGATTTAATTCGAAACCAAGTTTCCAGTGCTTCTGTTTTTGTAGTGTTAGGTTCAAAACAGGTTTCATTACTGGGGCAAAAAATAACAATCGTGGTGACGTCATTTGATCCCCGACTATCGCTATGTAAAGTTATCTGTGTGTATGGAGTTACTTTGCTCGGCCTATGTCAAATATTGCCAGGGTCGCCCGGCCTCCGGCCGCCGCGTGAGGCGGGCCGTGGGGTATCATGTTCTGCGGTCGTGGCAGCACTTTGTTCACTAAACTAGACCATAAAGTCGGTTATCTTTATGAACTCTTTGAACCTAACACAAAGTGGGCGAATGAGTGTCTCGTTTAAATCCAATATGTATTGCTGTGATTGTCAAAGTATTGTGCTGTGTCTGACCTCTTTGAAATGCTTCACAAATCCCTAAATGATCCAGGTTCGATTAAAGGATTAAATAAAACTTAGTAATGCATTATTATTTTTGTGTCATTCCAGAACCGAGAGCACAAACACCGGACAGAAGTGTACGTGATGACGGTGACGCAAGAGCTGGCGGAGTGGGAGGACTCGCGGCTCATGGGGCGCAAGCGGCAGTGGTTCAGCATCGACGACGCCCTGGCGCAGCTGGCGCTTCACAAGCCCATCCAGCGCCACTACATCCAGCAGCTGCGCCGCTCCAAACAGAACAAGCCCGACGACCCCGGCAGCTAAGCTCCGCCGCACTCCCTATAGGTTAAGTCAGCCCGGAACTGAATCGAGCCGCGGGCCCCCGCGCGCCTCCCGAGCGTTGGGCTCATAACGACGCAGACGCCACACGTATAACATCTCCTTTTTTCTATTTTTACGTATATTTTTATACTACGATGGAATAAATGTTAATTTTATTTTGTTAGCATTAAAACGAAAAGACATACAAGCTCTATTTTTTATTTAAATTAATTCTGCGTTTTTAGTCCTGATGAAATGAGTTTTAAAAATAAACATTTTATATTGCTCTTCTGTAAAGTTTTTGTTTGGTGGACGGTGGTTACCCAAATATTTACCTTGCGAAGCGGCGCAGAATGCTCTGCTTTTAGACTTCTGCAAAAACTGATTGACGTATTTTGTAATCCTATTCAAATAGTCGGAAGCCAAAATACGTCATCGTATATTGACATAAATATACATACTACAAAATGTACTCTGTTCCTATGACGACCAGGCGTGAACACATGTACTGAGCTGACATAACCTTCGTAAGATCTACATCACATTCACATCCTGGCGATAGTAGCTAGGAACACCCAGACACTGATGACGTTGTTAGGGTAGGCGCACACATCCACTCCTAGCGCGAACTCCGCGTTAGGATCATCGCACAGATGCATGCCGGTGGACTTGACGGCGGATATCACGGACTTGGTGTTCACGAACGACATGTTTAGCGGAAAGCCATAAATCTGGAAAAGAAAAAACAATGTAGATGATGAATTAGCGCCCAAAAAGGAACCACTAAGTACTTTGGCAGAATTACCTTAAATGTAACCATTAAATGTTTAAGCTTCTGACTGAAGCCAGGCTTAGCTGCTGTTGGGTTGAACACCCAATACTCCCATTGGGGCAACATGTCGCGTAACAGCGTACTACAATACCTTAAATGAGAGAAATACACGGTTAGCTTATACGGCTCAGGAACTGCTTTTCCAAGTACAGAAGTCACATTCGGCTGAGCTACTAAGTAGCCAGGAAATTAGTTAGAGAGGTTAAAACAAAACCGAAAAAGCATTTTGGCGCCAAGATTCCAAAATTGTTCGTATGCGTTGGTACCGCTGACAATGAAGTATTGGGTTCGATTTTCGATTCCTGGGTCGGGCTAAGTGGAAAGTTGAACTAAATAAATAATGAAATCAATTCATTCATCATTGTTTGATTCTATGAACATTATTATTTTCCGGAACTGGAGTTTCCAGAATATGTACGAAATTTGCCTTCACACATTAGGTACATTTTATAGGTTTGTCGACTATTACTCGAAGCAAATCGTTGAACATGTTAAACATGACATTTTTTACGTCAACTAACAAAAAGCTTAATATTTCACAAAAGGGTCCTTGAATGGAGTTACGTATCTTACACACCCTCAATATTTGTAACGGCAACCCGTGGTGTGGCACGGGGTCTATGATATTTTTTTACATGATATAGTTTACCACCTTCATGATCGAGCGTGGGTAATAACAGATTCCAAGGAAATACACGGAGTTTGGCAGCCACGGCACAAAACGTTTAGATGGACTATTGTTCTTATTTACCTGTTCCAAATAGTCTTCATGTGAGACCGCCACTTTTGGACCTTGGTCTTGATCTTATTCTCAAGTGCGACCCTGAGCCCCTCTACATTCGGTGGAGGGGAGTAAAGTGTATTGTCTGTCACCACCGGCTGTTTCATTACGAACACTGTTTTGTCGAAAACCTGTGAAATATTTAAATAGGTATACGATACTCAAATTTATCTTGTTTTAATAATTTTTAAAAATTTTGCATTAGTATTTTTGTCTGATTCATTTTATTGCTTAGGTTTGGCGTAAGTCATATAAGTTGCTGTTAGGATTGTTTTTATCTTCCACAGGATTTTGTACAGCTCGCAAACTCATTTCCATATTTATTATTTTTATAAGTTGACTAAAATTCTTACGGCCTGCCACTCGGCAGATCTGCTGAAATCGAACGCCATATTTTCGCAATCTTGTGACGCTTGCACGTTCACCCATATCTGAAAAAGGCCTCGGTCCAAATAATGTTCTCCAGAGCAAAATTCTCTTTATTGAACCCACAAAAGACATTTCACGTTTTCAGAACTCTTTACTTACATTTTCGTTATCAAACACATAGTCCACAGTCTTCAGAGGGCAGCCGACATCTCTGAGCTCATACCTCTCCCCACTACTCGCATCACATACATACCACGCATAACCATCACTCTTGTTCAGAAACCCTCGGCTTCTGAACAACTGGTCATTCTCCAGGACTATTCTCCGTGTAGTCAGGTCATACTTTATTAGGACGAAGCTGCTGTGACCTCGGGGGAGGCCCAGACCGATGGCCACCCAACATTTGATGCCTAAGTAGATGAAGTAGCTGGCCAGCAGAATCGTATGGTCTAAGGGAGAGCCGTGGAGGACTTTTAGCAATTCCTGTAAAAGTAATAACACTTATTTTACAAATACTTAGTTGAAAAGATTGAGGAGGCAACATAATCGAAGTAATACTAACAAGTCCCAACAGAGTAACAGCATGTGACTCCGTCACTTCATAATTTGGAATCAGCGACACGTATCGCATACAAGCGTTCATCATTCTGGCCAGGCTGTCTCCTTCACGAGCGCTGTAGATCGACTCTCTATCTTCCTGACTGACCCTATCTACATCCAACTCTCTCCGTCTCCCACTCGAAGACGAGCTTTTCGAAAACCCAGAAGACTTCGAAATAGCAGAGTCACCTCTCGGATTCTTCGGAATAAAGTCCCTCTCAGGCAAAGGAATCGGCTGTAAGAACTGCGTGACGCATTTGTTCCTACCCGCGCTATCTATAAAAGTCAACGAAATATTCCTCATCGGAAATTCATTTGTGTATTCTGTTACAAAATTGTTCAAATGTTTGATCAAATAATCGTCTTCTATTGAGCTTGGCAACGGCTGACTGTAAGCGTGTAATCCTCCCAAGTGCGAGAGGCTGGTAGTTATTTCTAATGTAATGAAAGCGGTGTCTTTCTTCATGAGTTGGGTTATTTCGGGGATTAGCGATGTTGACTCCTTCGTTTGGAGGGTTTCGTATCCAAACAGGAGTGGCGGGGCCGTGATCTTGAATGTGCCCCGAAGCTGAAAGCGTGATAGTTTGGTCAATATCAGTTCGGTCAATATTTGTGATAATTTGGCTACATTGCTTATGGTTTATCTTGCTGTAAAAACTTTTGGTTGGTTGTAAACCTTTTCCAAATGTTGATAATGCTATTACCCTAATGACCACAAAATTCCAGACAATATACCTAATAAATAATTCCCATCGTGGAATAGGTGTCTGCAAAAAATACTGTGTAGGTACCTATTACTTAGCTATGTATTGACTAGGTACACCAATGATCACAGATTATTCCGCGTAATACGCGGTGCTAATCCAAACCGGCAATATTGCTCAGACGTGCTAAATGTATTGTGTAGCCAAAACTCGTAGGTACGTCAGTGCACCACGCCCATCGGCACAGCTGGCGTCATCGAGCGATGTCCGGTGCCAGGACGTTACTCTCAATAACACTGGATTGAGTATGATTCACGCCGCTTCCTCGCGCACATTCGCACTCACTAATTTGTGTCACTCTCACTTAAGAATATTGAATGGACACACCTCTTTTAGAACTCTTGAACTGTCGAGAGAATGATATCTACATCTTGTATGATTTGTAGGTAGATAATGTTAATTCAAGTAGGTAATTATATAGGTACCTACTTAAGGCGAAAGACGAATAATTTTAGAATTATAAATATTTTTGATGAATGAATACTGTAGTCGGGTTGTTGACTTCTGTACTACGGGTTGAATGTTTCGTTTATTCCACAGGCTACTTATACTTACAGTGCCCAAAGTCAATACCGCATACAACGGTACCTCCAAGGTTCCAAGCCACTTGCTATAGTACCGATAGTGAACGGTCTTGTTAGAATGGTCCTCCTCAGAGAAACCTTCCATGATGTTCGCCTTATACTCGTCGAAGATGTTAATGTGGATGGATGAGAGCGGGTCGAATCTGTAGGGAGATAAGGATTATTAGGTTCTTTTAAACAAAGTGAGCGTGTGACTTCTGCTGGTCCCAACTCCCAAAGGAACGATCATGCGGAGGCACTGCTCTATTTGGCAAAGACACTGAAGGTTGAAGCATTTTGGCTGGAAAATGTTCATGTTTTCTCATAAAAATCAAAACAGTGACTGACTTTGTGCTAATTTTGAGCGTGTGACTCCAAGACGGATGACAACCTATTGCAGTAACAGTTTGAGCTGATGTCCCTCTGTAGTTCACCCGGACGAATGGTCTTAGTGGTCGTACTTTGAATCCTGTAACAATAGTTCAGGATAAGTAAAAAAAAACTATTTGCAGAATGTTCGGGATTTAAAAAAATATTTAATTGTAACTCTTTGAGCTTATAGTTTAACCTGCGATTTTCTCATCGTCTTCAGACGCTTCATCCAGCATGGCAGAAGTCCGGTCGCGTAGATTGAATGCTCTCAGCACAGTCACATGAATCTCCTGGTCTTTGCACATGGACTCTTTTAGTATTTGCTGTTTTGTGGAGTTTGAAGCAGCCGCTAGGGATCCTACGTTAGAATGGTTGAAAAATATACTTCTGCAATCAAGAAAGTAGGTACATAATTAACATCTTAACTACAATCTTTGCTGAATGTTTTGGATATGTAGCAAAATTGGTAAATCAAAGTTGAACGAAAAGGGAAGAGAACTTGATATTGAAAAGTTATTTCAAAAGAAACCATTGAAACGGTTAGGGTCAGGTGGGGCACAGTGTTACACGGGGTACAATGTTACAATGCACATATCTCCGTCCCTGTCTTTTACTTTTATGAAGTTGGTACACGTGTTTGTCAAGCTCACAAGCAGCCATCTTTAGACAATTGTCCTCGCCGCAGTTTTTAACGTGCTTAAAAAATAATAAACAAAAAAGGTTTTATTGTGATAAAACGACGAAAAAATCAGTGCAAAGTTTTTAATTTCTTTCCAGACGTATTGTATTTAGGTAAGAAATGATAGTTTTCCTTTATTTCACATATATTTAGCTACAAATTACCGTTGAATAGTTTGTTGTAAATATAACCTAAAATACTCGAACAATTTTTTTATTTAAATACCCTCTCTGGGGCACTGTGTTACGGGGCACTGTGTGACACTGTAACAGTCAGCCCCAATTAACATATTATTTTTTACTATTTCAAGATATTAAGAGAAATGGTGCGAAACCGTAAGAGAAAGACGGATTACGGTCTTCATAATGAAAAAGATATGGCAGAAGCGATTCTGATGGTTGAAAGTGGTGTAAGTCTTCGAAAAGCAACAAATGAAAAGCATGTTAATTTTATGACATTACAAAGATATGTTCAAAAGAAAAAAAAAATCGGAGCAAGAAACCAGCGACATACGGCTTATACCAAATTATGCCAATAGAGTTGTATTCAGTCCCGATCAAGAAAACGCGTTGCAGGAATATTTAATAAACTATTCCAAGATGTGCTATGGCCTAGACACAATAGAGTGCAGAAAGCTAGCTTATGAGATGGCTGTTTATTATAACTTGAATACACCAAAAAACCGGGAAGATAAGAAGATGGCAGGAATTGACTGGCTCTATGGGTTTAGAAAACGGTCTATTACTTTTATGTTGTAACATTGTGCCCCTACTAAGCCTGTAACAGGCTACCCCAGATACGGGGCTGAGTGTTACAATCGACTGATTTACTTGAAGTGCAATTTAAATTAAGTAGTTGTTAATAATATTAATGTTTGAGTTATTTTAATTAAAGAGAGATTGTTATAGTTTATTTCCATGCCAGAAACAAGCTGATTAAAACGATATTTTTGTCACTATATTCAATTTTATTTTTTTTGTAACACAGTACCCCACCTTACCCTACTTTTATTCCAAGGACAAAGTAACAATAAAAGTCAATTAATTTCAATTCCTAATAAATTTTTGAAAGCTTATTCGAATACTTAATCAAATTAAAACACAAACCTTAAGCTAAGATTGAACTCCTTAACTACGTCTTTGTGAGTCTTCTGCAGCAGGTATTCGTTCAGGTTCCTTAACATGTTTTTATTTAACTTCTGGATATACTTGGCCCCAATAAACCTTTGCAATTCTATTGGATCCATTTCCATCTCCCGATCATTCAGATAGTCCATGTCGAATTCCCTTTCATTTGTTTTTTGAAGACAGTTCAATTGTTCTGTTGTTATTTGACTTGCATGAAGAGGAACCAGTTTCTTGTCCAGTTTTGTGAACCCTCCAATATTTCTCAAGTGAAGTAACTTGAACCTTATAATCTCGGGATTATTCTCGTCCAGAGGAAAGCTATCATCATCTACAACTTCCATTTTACTTAGTTTTTGTAATGTCTCTACCATATTTTCGTCAGTTACTTCTTTTTCGTATATCTTACTAACAACGTCTAATAACACATCTAAATTTGGTTTATCAATGCCATTTAACAGTCTTTTTATTTGCTTTCCAGTCTCTATAGAAGATTTGATAGCTTCAGATTGATTTTTTTGTAGTTTATCATTCCAACCTACTTTAATGTAAATTTCGTATCTGGTATATAATTTTTCTTTGAACAGATTACTGCTTTTAAGCCTTACTTTATTTGCGTGAGCTATTTCTTTGATACTTACACCACTTCCAACATATTTAGAGTTAGGTGCAATCATTTCCTCATAAATAAGATTTTCTGTTACAAAATCAGCATTAGCGTCGGTTTTTCTTACTTCGGATAGGTTTATTTTTAATTCTGAAACCTTTGAATCATTTTCTAGCAATGTTACTCTTATACTTATGTTCTTCGGTAGTATTTGTACGGAGAAACTCTCTGTAAATTCTGCACTAAACATATAATTACTAGAGTATTTTTCAGATTCACAAACAAAAACGTCATCCACATAGATCAAAAAATTATAATTATTTTTGAGAAAGCGCTGACCAATTTGTCTAAAGTCAGTTAAAATGCTTTCATCTTTTTTCAAAATCATTTCTATTTGGTCCTTAGTAATAACAGAATTAACAAACGTTTCTACTTGACTTTTGATTTTCTCTTCGTCTAAATGCAATTTGGGTTTAGTCTGTTTATTATCGGAATCCCCCTTTTGGCCATTCTTCGCTTCTTTATATTCAAGGTAATTCGTAACGTACTCAAATTCTATTTGGTCAAGCATATCAGTGTATTCTGTGTCAAATGCAACATTCCAGTCTTTTTCGTATTCTGTTTCATCTAAAACGCTTTTAGTTATTTCTAGGATATAGGGTGTTTCAATACATTCACGTTTCTCTCTAATCATTTCCATATCCGACCATAATGATATTATTTTATGAATAATCTCTTTTTTGGATTTTAGTATTTCTTTATATTTATCTTTAAGATTGATTAGTTTGCCTGTGTATTTTCTAACAGTTTTATCAAATCGAACATCATCTTTTTTACTGGGACTGACTTTCATTAGATCTTTTTTAAGATTGTTCTTTGTTTCTCTATTGACTTTAATGTCCTTCACAAGATCTTTTAACAGGCTTTGAATATAATTATAGTCATTATAACTTTCTATAACTTTCACACAAAGTAGTTTTTCTAGTGTGAAGGTATGGTGATGTTTAGAAGTAATATTTTGAATTGAGATGTCTAAAAACTTTATGGGTGCGTCATTATCTTTACGATTGTTTTCAACGATATCATTAAACATACAAGGGTCAGCATATTCTACTGGTATTAAACAGACCTCAGTTACTGCATTTTCGAGAACCCTCGGAAATATAGGGCTCAAATTAACATCTCGTGATTTTTGAGTCCAACTAGAAAATTATAAAATAGTATATTTTATCATAAAATAGTATATTTTATCATAAAATTCGTTTAATTCAAGCACTTATTTGTTATTATATGTTAAATAGTAGTCAATTGAATTTTAAAAACTCAAGATTAAATTATAATTAGATTAGTGTTATAAATAATGCCATAATGAAATGTACTAGGCACAGCAGGTCCTCAAGTCGATTAGCCCGCACCAGGTCAGGTCAGGAAAACACACGTACAGGGGTGTTCTACGATCCGTGTAGTATCTTATGCTTAAAACACAGTATTGCATTTTCAGTTGATCGTTGAGGTCGAAATCCAAACTGGATGCTATGCAGGGTCTTTTATCAGCGGGGTCACCGGATTTATTTTTCACTACAGGAACAACCACGGTATTCATAAGACCCGGTGGTTAGTAAGAGTGACTCACTCACAATGATAAGAACATTGCTAAGACTGGAGATATGCGGATCAGTATGTTGCTGGCGGTCAATGCTAAGGTCAGCGTCAATGTCCCTGTCAATTACCACTCGAGAGTACTCTTTCGCACTGAACCTTAACCCGACTGCCCCGTTTGGCCCCTCAGCTTTGTGGACCTCTCTCGCTGGCCCCAGCGGGGACTGTAGAGAAAAATGGTACCTAACGACATTCCCGATATGACCATGGTCACTTACCCCATCGATTACACAGACACAGCCCTGGAGCTTGTATACTAATATTCACGCTAAATGTTGTAAATAGGTTTATCCTCCATACGTCTAGGCATAGATTTTATAAGTAATGTCGTATGCTACGTCATAGCTACATTCTGTTTCTGTCATTAGAAGAAAAATGTCCTTTCTGTTTTAACATATTTTTACTCAATATAAATCTGCGCATATATCTCTTAACTCCCTTTCGTTTTATTTCCAACAGGTTATGGGCCCAGACCATAGCTTAGTTGACGCTAAATTTGTAGGGAGTGAGTAGAAATTATTTCTTCTCAAGATGCAGAAGAGTGAAACGGTCACCTTACAAAAGTTGATGGGCCAATCCAATTATGGAACATGGTCGTTTGCAATTCAAATGTTTCTGATAGACCATGATTTATGGGACTGTGTTGGAGAAACATTTTTAGCAGACACAGAAACTGAAAAAAGGCGAGATGCTAAGGCGCGTGCTAAAATATGCCTATTAGTTGCGGAAAATGTGTACCCTCTTATAACTAACGCTAAAACGGCACGTGAAACATGGTTAGCTTTGCAGAAGGCATATGCCGATGCTGGTTTGATGAGAAGGCTGTCCCTTTTGAGAAAGATGTTCAGTTTGAAACTCTCATGTTCTCGAAATATGGAAGCATATGTCACTGAGGTACAGGCAACGCAACAAGCCTTGCATAGCATCGGTGCAGCTCTAGACGACGAATTTGTCGGGATCATCATGTTGGCAGGTTTGACAGATTCATATAATCCATTAGTGATGGCAATCGAGCATTCTGGTGTGAAAATAACAACGGAGTCGGTTATATCAGCACTACTAAAGGAGGGTCAACGTCAGCAATCCTGCGATAATCTAAAGGATGATGATTCGGCATTGGTGACTGATACTGCCGCAAGCAGCAGTGGGGGACAGAAGCGAAGAGAAATTATTTGCCATTCTTGTAAGAAAAAAGGGCACTACAAGTGGCAATGCAAACAGTTTAAGGTCAAGCGGCAAGATAAAAACTCGAACACAAATATGGTAGCGTGTAATAATGTTAAATCAGACTTTTTAACTTTTTTGTCTGCTTCAGACAGTAGAGGTAGTTGGGTTATCGATTCTGGTGCTACGTCCCACATGACGCCTAATCGTACACTTTTGGAATCAACTAAATCGTGTTCTAAAATAATTACATGCGCGAATAATCAAAAGATAGTTTCGATTTCTGAAGGTAATGCCAAATTGTGCGTGCATCATGAGGGTCGTAAGTTGGGAATACAATTAAAGGATACCTTAGTCATTCCTGAATTAATAACCAATTTGATGTCTGTAAGTAAGCTTGTTGATCAAGGAAAAGTTTGCGTTTTTGATAAAGATTATTGTAAAATTTTCGATTCTAATGTATTTGTAGATGGAAAACCTTTATTCTGTGCAGCACGTAAAAACGGTCTTTATGTTGTAAATCCGTATAGTGATGGGGCGACGGTCTTTTCAGAAGGTAAGAGTTCAGAAAATTTTGAACTGTGGCACCGTAGATTGGGCCACCTATCTGCTCCTCAAATGGAGATTTTGAAAAAGATTGTCATGGGCCTACACTATGATAAGAGGGTTGAGAATAATCCTTGTGATCCTTGCAGTCAAGGCAAACAGTGTGTGCAGAAATTTCCTAGAAAGAAAAAAGGTTTCAGAGCTTCTAATGTACTGGAATTAGTTCATACTGATGTAGCTGGTCCTGTCAATGTGGAGACTTTCGGAGGAAATAGATATTTTCTATTATTTATTGATGATTTCAGCCGAAAAATTTTTGGATTTATTTTGAAATCAAAGGATGAAGTGCTACAGAAGTTTAAAGAGTTTCAGGTTTTAGTAGAAAACCAGACTGGTAGGAAGCTTAAGCGGCTGAGGAGTGACAATGGGACAGAGTATACTAATAAAGCTTTTCAGGCCCATTTAGCAAAGTGTGGAATTGTGCATCAGAGAAGCGTCTCCTACACACCACAGCAGAACGGTGTAGCGGAGAGAAGTATTCGCACAATTACTGAGATGGCTAGATGTATGCTTCACGACAGTAATTTAAATAAGAAATTTTGGGGCGAAGCAGTTGCTACTGCTATTTATTTAAAGAATCGATCGCCGACTATGGCTCTAGTGGGAAAGGTTCCCGAAGAAGTTTGGACAAACCGTCGTGTGGATGTGTCAAACTTGAGAGTATTTGGTTCCACAGCACAGGTACTTATAAAGGATGGTAGTCGAAAGAAGTTCGACTCAAAGACCTGTGAACTAGTCTTCGTTGGTTATAGCGAAGTCACAAAAGGGTACAGGTTTGTCGACTTGAAGAATCCGCGTAGAATAATAACTGCACGTGATGCCGTTTTTAATGAGAGGTTCAAAACAATCAAACAGAAAGATGAATCCCTCGGCGGTAAGCATTATAATGTGACTTCAAGGATAAAGTCAGTTGAGGTAAAGATTCCTTTGAGTGACATGTTGGAACCTGACGAGGAGACTTCAAGGGCTGACGCTCATAGTGAAGTTCTACCATGCCGGAGTAGCGTAGAAGAATCAGGGACCACAACGTCGGTAGAAAATGTTACAGAAGAAGAGTTTCTTGACTCCTTAGATACAGAGGTTCGAAATCCAATAAGTTGTGAGAATCCTGAATCACTAGAGGAGGACCAGCCTGTTGTTAGGCGCTACCCTCTCAGGACTCGAAAAACTAAAAGAGATGAGGACATGGTATATAATTACCATATACAGAATGATCCGAACCCATGCTCGGTTAAGGAAGCGATGGACCGTTCTGATAGGGATTTATGGATAAAAGCCATGAAAGAAGAATATGACTCCCTGATGGAAAATAAAACCTGGGAATTAGTTAATCGTCCAAGAGACATTAACGTTGTGAAATGCAAATGGGTATTCAAATTAAAAATTGGTGCTGATGGCATAGTCCAACGGCACAAAGCCCGACTCGTGGCGAAGGGTTATTCACAAAAGTTTGGAGAGGACTACACAGAAACTTTTGCTCCAGTAGTCAAGTTATCTTCAATTCGTTTACTGCTAGGTTTATCTGCAGAAATGGATTTAAAGGTGCACCACATAGATATTACAACAGCATTCCTTCATGGTGATTTGGAGGAAGATCTATATATGGAGCAACCTGAGACTTTTGTCACGAAGATAAACCAGGGCAAAGTATGTAAACTGAAAAAGGCAATATATGGCTTAAAACAAGCTGCACGTTGCTGGAACGTGAAAGTACATGATCATATTATTAGAAGTGGATTTTCTAGGTCAGAATATGACCCTTGTGTTTATTTTAAAAAGGGGAAAGACTCAATTCTTGCCATTGCATTGTACGTCGATGATTTTTATATTTTCGGAAACATATTGAAGGATATTGAGCACACCAAAAAGGCAATGGCAAAGGCCTTCAAGATAAAAGATTTAGGAGAGGCAAAAGATTGTTTGGGAATCAATATTTCTCGGATTAAAGGAGAGATTCACCTTTCTCAGGCCAATTTTGTGAAGAAGATCCTAGATAAGTATGGAATGCTATATTGCAAACCTGTAGTCACTCCAATTGAGCCAAACCTACGGCTTGCAAAAGGGGAGAAGACTGAGGATCTTCGTTACCAAGAAATAATGGGTTCGCTAATGTATTTGTCTTGTGGTACAAGACCGGATATAACATTCGCCGTTAGTTATTTGAGCCAGTTTAACTTGTGTTGGTCAAATGAGCACATGGTGGCACTAAAAAGGGTACTAAGATACTTAAAAGGTACCATTGATTACCAATTAGTTTATAAAAGGACTGGCAAACCGTTAATTGCTTATGCCGACGCAGATTGGGGGAAAAATGCGGATGGGCATTCTTTTACTGGTTATGTTCTTGTTTTTGGTGGTGCTGCAGTGTCATGGCAAGCACACAAACAGCTATGTGTTGCGCTGAGTACAGCTGAAGCAGAGTATATAGCTATTTGTGAGGCTTCCAAAGAAGTAGTATGTGTAAAGGGTCTTTGTGAGGAACTAACAGGAAATTTTGTTACTGTTGATATGTTTAGTGATAGCCAAAGTGCCAATAAGATGGTCTATAACCCTATTAGTAAAAGGTCTAAACATATTAATATTAAATACCACTATGTTAAGGAATTAGCTGAATCCAAAGTGGTTTGCATCAAATATTGTGAAACTAGCTCTATGCCAGCTGATGCCCTAACTAAAGGTTTGGGCAGTGTTAAATTTAAATTTTGTTTGCAACGTATGGGGATTCAGTGGGCGTGTTGTAAATAGGTTTATCCTCCATACGTCTAGGCATAGATTTTATAAGTAATGTCGTATGCTACGTCATAGCTACATTCTGTTTCTGTCATTAGAAGAAAAATGTCCTTTCTGTTTTAACATATTTTTACTCAATATAAATCTGCGCATATATCTCTTAACTCCCTTTCGTTTTATTTCCAACACTAAACTAAATCAAACCACGTCGGGCTTTCTTAGGTCGTAGTTTATACTACGACTAATTACTAACTAAGACCATTAGGAAACTTTACCAGGAGTTTAGCCGGCTGGTTTTTAAATTGAACTCTTCGTTATAAGCAACTAGCTTTTGCCCGAGACTTCGCTCGCGTTTAATTCGGGGTAACACAGTTCCTCTTTCCTGATTTGCAGGTACCTGCCACTTGTAGTTTTTGCCCTAGCGCCTTATTTCTTGTAATAGCAAAGCTAAGTTTTCCCTTTTTTCATCCCTCTTTCTCCCTCATTCCTCACTTTATAAAAAAAACTAGTCGAAACATAAAAATGGGAATTTTCGAACACAGTAAATAATAGACTAACTGAATTCCGCCCGCGGCTTCGTCCGCGTGGCATAGTTACTTTAGTCTAACGCTAACTTTAACCCACGTTATGATCGAGAAAAAAGAATCTTTCTCACTCCTTTCTCACTTTTTTTAGCCTATGTCCGTCTTCAGGGTCCCAACTATCTCTATACCAAAATTCATGAAAATCGGTTTAGCGTGTAAGCGTAAAGACGTAACAAACAAACAAACTCACTTTAGCTTTTTTAATATTAGTAAGGATTATAAACTTACCCGTTTTCTAAATCAGAAGAAAATTTTCTAGATTTCTGAAATACAGGTAATATGGAACTCGTTTTTAAGTAACTGTTTTGCCTCTCCTTAGTAACATCTACCATAGTCACGACATTTTCAGTCACAGGTGCTATAGAGGCAGCTATTTCAGAACTTATTATATCCATTAGATTCGACGACGATTTTACTTTTTTCTTCCCCTTTTTCTTTTTTAAATGTTTCTTGGGTTCAGTTTTTACATCTTGTTTTGTAAAGAAATCGTATTCATTCAAGCGTTTCGGAGACTGTTTTGAAGAAAACGAAGTTTCAATATCATCGAGTGTTGTATCTTGCTTGATCTCGTGGTACTCTTGAATATCATTTTCAAGTGAATCATCCGGCGTCCACGTTTTTAATTCTATATTTTCATTCATAATAAGATAATCTTCATAACCCGAATATTCGATGTTTGTTGTTAACGCCATTAGTTGCCATGACAATACAATCATCAAATGTAAATCTTTGTCTACGACTGAAGGGCAATGACTAGTGGATGAATCGGATTGGAAAGAAAACAAAATACTTATAAAGCTTCCAGAAAGTGTAGAAAGAACAATGTACTTAAATAATACAAGTAGGCCAAGAGTTGAGTCCTGCACTTGTGTTAATAATTGTCTTAAAAGCCGATTACTTTAACGGAAATACACCATAACCATAACCACCATAGATAGAATGTCACATTTTACCATATTTATTTTGACATTGTCAGTCAATTGTCAATTTGTCATTACAAAAGTGCTTCAGTGTTCGAAACAGATTTCGATACGAAACTGACAGTGTCACAACAAAGGGAAAAGTTTTAGGTTTTTATTTTTTACAACGAAAGTTTATTATGTTTAAAAGATGGCACGATTCCGATTAAATGACAGTGATGAATATTACTTAGCTTTGTCAGATCAGCCAAAACGATTTGACGCTGATAGTCCGGTTACAAATGTATTTTTCGACGACAGTAATGGACAGGTAAATGCTCATGTATTTTCTTGAGTGTCCTTCAGTGTTTTACTTGTTTTTTTTTTTACTGCTTTATGTTATGTTTATCTCAGTCTATCTATGCAATCATGATCCATGTGGAGTAAAAGTTTATAGTAACATGATCATCCTGGTGTTCTGGGATACCTACGTAAACCTACTATATAATTTTCTTTATTGTAGGTGTTCACTGTTAGGTCTGGGGGCGTCACAGGCGTCACAGTCAATGCTATGGACGAAGCAAAATCAACTTCATTCCGAATGGAGGACCGTGGACCAATTATATCTATCAAATTTTCACCAGACATGAAGATTCTGGCAATACAAAGAAACCAGGACAATCAGAATGCTACAGTAGAGTTTGTAAACTTCAAAGACTTGGCCCCCACCAATGTGGAGTACTCACACACATGCAAGTGGAAGAATGCAAAGATCTTGGGCTTTGTTTGGCCCAAGGTGAATGAGATTACATTCATTACAGACCATGGCATAGAGCTACTTCAAGTTTTGCCTGAAAAGAAACAGTTGAAAAGCTTGAAAAACACTTCATTCAGGTACTGTTGCTGTTACTTATTACTAGTGTAAAGAGTTACCTTACAGTTACATGTTTAAAAATGCTGCAATCTAAATAATTTTATTTAAAAAAAAATAAAAAAAAACAGCACTTTCAAAGTAGTAACCCCTACCTTGTTAAAAAAGGTCTTATGTAAAATGTAGTAGAAACCTAGCAAAGGTTTAGCCAGCAGTAGGTCATTTCAGGCATATCAATTAATGATAATTGTATAATAAACTAGTATTAGACTGCCCAAACCATTCTTTATTTATCTTTTTCCAGCTGTGCGTGGTTCTCATGGTGCTCTCAGAGCAACATAGTGCTACTCGCTGGCAACAATGGAGTGCTGCTGCAGCCCTTCTCTCTCAATAATTCCACCATCACCAAATTGCAGAAGTTAGAATGTATGATACATATTTTAAAGTGAAACTTTTATTACATTGTCTCAAACTTTTTCATCTGTGTGTTGCATGTTACCTGGCACTGCTCGCGGAGTAGGGATGTTTAAATATCTATAATGTGAAAAAAGTTTAACTTTTACAGTGGTTTCATAAAACCACACAATCCTTTTTTTCTTTTACAATAATAATTGCAACAAAAGCTCAATTTGCATTTGAAAATACAGATAATTCTCTTTGTACTCTACTATCATAATGTCTTTGAAGATATAGAAGCAATAGATAGATCATTTATTTGATGCAACAAAAACACAATACAGGAATTAAGACAAAAAATATTGAACTGAGAAAAAAGGAAAGATTAAAAAAATAAATAAAGTAGAAGTTAGATTGACACATCACAATGTTATACAATACCAATACAATAGACTGTGATAGTCTGTAGAACTAACAAATTGATTACTATTATTTCAAAGACTCAAAAAAATCATCATAGCAAAGAAATTATAATATCTCAATTCTCAAATTTTTATTGCATTTGGTAAAGTAAACAGGTGATTGGTATTTAATTAGAAACAATTATGGACCCTGTCGGGCACAGCAACACTTTAAACAAGTAAAGGAGAGGAAGAGGGCTTTGTTTTAAGTATCCTATTTTTTTTAAACATGGCATGTTTTCTGTTAACTGTATTTTTAAAACAAGTTGTAATATATTTATGTTCCAGTAGACACAACGCGTCCAGTAGTAGAACGCGACGTGTTCATCCTGCGCCTGTGCGACGCCACGTGGTGTGCAGTGTTCAGACACGCACACTCGGCCACTGTCACAGCTCCTGGACCCACTGAGGTACCTATCTCTCCACAATGGGTGGATTACACCAATAATGAGTGATTGCTATCAATGGCTTTCATACAGGTGTCAATATCCCATACAGTCCTTTTGTTTTGGGGTGGGTAATCATCAAATAGACATGCGAAATGTAGCTCACTGAAAAGAAAAGAGAAAAGAGCTATATCGCTCTTTTAGCTCTTTAGCTCATCGAATAACTCTTTTAACTCTTCAGTTCAATTGATTAGTTGCGAGCTACAGATCAAATTGAGCCGAATTACTTTACGGAAGTCAAACGATACAACTAGCTCAGTGGCTCTTTATAATCTTTAAAGTTCTGTAGTTCATTTATCTCAGTTGCGAGCTATAGTCAAATTAGATTCATTGGGTTGTTTTGTTTTTATTATAAAATAAATAAATGATTGATTTTCCTTCATACTTGAACAGGCTAAGGACTGTCAAAAATCATCATATTTTACAATGCTGTATTGAATTGAGCCGAAGAGTTGGTTAGTGAGCAACATGCGAAATCGTTCACCTGTTCGTCGGGGCAGTTCGGACATTGTCGGGCCGCTGGCGGCACCACTCGTTACTCGCAAAGCCACAGACTATAGAGTCTATGAGCCGTTGAGCTAAAATAGCTAGTGAGCTATTTCGTGAACGACTGAGCGACTGAGAGCTAGATTGTAACTAAAGAGCTAGTTCAATTTTATCTCTCATTCGCGAGCTACCCATGTCTATCATCAAATAACTTCCCCCTCTCTGGGCGGAGCGGGGGGCGTGTCAGACTTTTACTAACTATACGCAACCCCGGCAGGCGGGGGCCCTGGCAAGCCCCTCTGCTTATCCCATACAGTCCTCATGAAGCTTTTGGTGCTCCATGTGATGATTATATTATTGGGTTGGTAAACCAAAATCAAACTAACTCAAACGAAAGTTATAAAGCTTTAGAGTTTGTATGCTCGAGTATCTCTCAAAGAAAGGGATTTGGCTGTAATCTGTCATGCAGGCTGATAGTGAATTGGTAGAGGTCACTAGTCTTTGTATTTTTAATACTAGGACATACTGGTTTATACAATGTTTTCCATCACCTTCCCCATTTCATCATAAAAAGTTCTTATAATACATTTGTGAAAAATCAAAGCTCATATCCAATAATAACTACTCCAGGTGTGGCTAATGCCAATCACGGGTCCTTCAGGCTTCCACTACACACATGTGCTGAAGACCGGTCTGGTGGGCAGGTTTGCTGTCAACGTGCTTGATGATCTGGTTGTGGTGCATCATCAGGTAAGATTCGTTTTGATAGCTTTAGTCTTAGGAATAGAACAGACTATGTTAATTTTAAAATTAAAATATTGCAAGTACTTAAGAATGTTTTGAATACCTTGAATGTGTAGTTTGTCTTGTTATAAAACCCTATCACTTAGACTAAAAGTATGTCTGTGATTTTTAAATCTATGAACCAAGTCTTAATCCTGTAATAGCTAATGCATACTGGACCAAGTATGGGAAAGAATTGTCATTGTTTGTGATGAGCCCTTTGCACTGCAGTGTAACAGTAATAGTATAGTATTACTACTTACCAAGCTGCATTGATTAAGCCTATGTTACTATTTGTATAATATCACCTGATTACTCGATACTATACCCTAGCGCTTTTAAAATGAGATTCTTTGATTTCAGGCGAGTCGAACATCCCAGCTGTTTGATATAATGGAGGAGTCCCGCCCGGAGAGCGGCGTCGTGATCCACATCCCCGTAGTGCCCGGCGTCAGTATGCAGCCCGCGTCTGTAGGAGACCTACACTGTCCTATGTGTATCCTTTTTAAAAGAATATAAAACGTTTATACTTTAATAATAATGTTGATGATGGTTACTTTTCAGTTCAAAGAAAGACTTATGTAGAATAAAAACTATTTGCGCGAATACATTTAAAAACTTTTTCGTAAAACTGTTAGAAGAGTTGCTTAAATTTTGGCGAAAAAAAAAAACGAAGCATGACCATTTTATGGAATTACCCCTAAAATTATTTTCTAAATCGGCAGGCTTGTTTGAAAATAATCGAAGAACAAACATGCAAAAAAATACATCGACGAATAGCTAACTTTAAAGGTTGGACCCTGCTCCCGATGAAGGCCAACCTCATGTCGACATAATTCCTTGACAATCTGCAAAGACTCTGACACTTGGGTGGTGTTTCAACCGGACTACATCATAGACGCGCGGCTCGGTTGTCTGTGGCGCGTCACCCTCGTGCCCTCCGGACTGGCACACTCGGTAATATACACTTTCACTAATTTATATTATAATACAACTATAACAGTTACGGCCTGTTTCACCACTTTCTAGTAAGTTCGTTCATTTAATACAAATTATATTCCATTTCATTCAAATTGACGTCACGGTTGGCGCAGTGGCTAAGTGATTGGCTGCTACTCTGCGTGTTGCATGTTCGATCCCCGCACGAAACCAATATTTGTATGGCCTACAGATCCTTTTCTGGGTCTGCCTTTTTGTATACATATGTCAGTTTAAAAGTTTGTAAAGAAACAATATCGTGAAAGAGCAGTGTGTATTCAGTGTTTCCGTAGCCAACAAAATTCATATTTGTCTAAAGCTTATACGTAAATATCAGAAAAGTTTCCCACACCATCAATTCCACACATGCTGTAGAAATATAAAAAAAAATCATCAGCCAACTCCACATTCCACCCACAGGTACCAAAAGATGAGATATCAAAGATAGTAGCAGTTCTACTACGCAGGACGAACGGCAAGGACACCATATACAGGATCGTGAACCAACTCGTGACTGAGGCAGGCTCCTACCTGGTGCAGTTGTCCGAGGTGTTCGACGAGATCAACTCGGTGTACAGGTGAGTTGAACGGCACCTCTTAAATTCTGACCACTTGCAAATCTTGTGGCAATTCAGGTGTTAGGTTAGAACGATCACTATACGATTTCAGTTATCCTTCTCAAGAATTTGTCACGTCGGAGAAGTTGGACACTTCGACCTAAATGTCTCGATCTACTGCACATTTGTGTGGACGTAAACTGCCACAGAAGCTGTGCGGTAAACGTGTCTTGTCTTCCCACATGGTCCATTGTTTTCATTAGTATATCATATTATCCATTCTTTAATAAATTGTCATGCTATCATTTACTCACAAAAGATGGATCACACAAATGATCCATCTTTTCTTTGATTTTAACATAATCTATATATATAAAAATGGATTGCTGTTCGTTAGTCTCGCTAAAACTCGAGAACGGCTGAACCGATTTGGCTAATTTTAGTCTTGAAATACTCCTGGAAGTCCAGGGAAGGTTTAAAAGGTGAGAAAAATTGGAATAATTGCCGGGAAAACCCTCAAAACCGTCCTTCTTTATTTCCCATACAAACGTTTTCTAAATAAAATGGAGTCAAAGAAAGTACTAGGCTTGCATGAATTCACGGTGAAATTCCCCATACAAACGTTTTCTAAATAAAATGGAGTCAAAACCCTAACTAATACAAGCGAAAGTACTAGGCTTGCATGAATTCACGGTGAAATTCCCCATACAAACGTTTTCTAAATAAAATGGAGTCAAAACCCTAACTAATACAAGCGAAAGTACTAGGCTTGCATGAATTCACGGTGAAATTCCCCCTACAAACGTTTTCTAAATAAAATGGAGTCAAAACCCTAACTAATACAAGCGAAAGTACTAGGCTTGCATGAATTCACGGTGAAATTCCCCATACAAACGTTTTCTAATTAAAATGGAGTCAAAACCCTAACTAATACAAGCGAAAGTACTAGGCTTGCATGAATTCACGGTGAAATTCCCCATACAAACGTTTTCTAAATAAAATGGAGTCAAAACCCTAACTAATACAAGCGAAAGTACTAGGCTTGCATGAATTCACGGTGAAATTCCCCATACAAACGTTTTCTAAATAAAATGGAGTCAAAACCCTAACTAATACAAGCGAAAGTACTAGGCTTGCATGAATTCACGGTGAAATTAATTCCAGCAGTTTGATCTGTGGATTCAAGTTCTTGATAGAACCAACTGCGTTGAGATAAAACTACTAGGATCGCATGAAATTATAGCAACCTTTGCCAAGGTTTGGAAATGGATGGGTTACCACACGGGGACAGGTTAAGCAACTCTTGCCAAGGTTTGGAAATGGATGGGTTACCACACGTGACACGGGGACAGGTAAAGCAACTCTTACTAAGGTTTGGACATGGATGGGCTATCGCAGGGGGCCAGGTTAAGCAACACTTGCCATGGTTTGGAAATGCATGTGTTACCACACGGGCCAGGTTAAGCAACCCTCACCAAGGTTTGGATATGGATGGGCTACCACAGGGGGCCAGGTTAAGCAACCCTTGCTGAGGTTTGGAAATGGATGGGCTAACACAGGGTGCCAGGTTAAGCAACCCTTGCCAAGTTTTGGAAATGGATGGGTTACCACAGGGGACAAGGTTAAGCAACCTTTGCCAAGGTTTGGAAATGCATGTGTTAGCACACGGGCCAGGTTAAGTAACCCTTGCCAAGGTTTGGAAATGGATGGGTTACCACAGGGGGGCAGTAATAGAGTTTTATTCAAAGTGCCTTCGATCCACGAATTCGTAAACGATGATGAACACGAAAACGATGTCCTTTTGGTAAATCCACAATGGAACAGAAAAATGATGTTTTCAATGACATATTTAGTTCCTATCACAATCTGTTGTGATTATGATTTTGTTATGATTATTTTTTATATTTATCGTTAATCACTACAGCATTTTAGTATTTTTTTTGTCTATACGCCAAAGAAGTATGACTTCTAACGCGTGTACATAAGTACACACACTTCTTTTTTTTAAACTCCTAGGATGTGCCTGGCTTACCACCGCACAATTTACGCCTAAAGGTTGGCTCCGTAGTAAGCTTCGAAACATAAACCAACCAAAACGGCGCAAACCAGTACGCATTTGGTGGTTAGACAATTGATGAACAATGTAATTTACGCGACGTATAGTGAAAGGAAAATTCAAAGGTGAAGAATTCCTTATTCTGACGATCCCGATGATCCCAACCGATTTGCCGTTCGAATTTAAAAGACTTCAATATCCGATCCGTCTTACATTTGCCATGACCATCAACAAATCACAAAGCCAACCCTTAAAAGTTTATGGTTTGAATCTAGAACATCCATGTTTTTCCCATGGTCAATTATATGTGGCATGTTCACGGGTCGGAAGACTATCTGCGTTGTTTTGTAGAAAACAAAAAATGTCGTGTATCACAAGGTACCTACTTAAGTGGAGACCAACCTATGTACTGAAATGCAGAAACAATAATAAATGATTAATATACTTAATTTCTTTTTCAAAGAAAAAAAAAATTAATAAATTCGAAAATCGGCTTATTATTTATTGCCTTTATGGCGGAACAGAGTTCGCCGGGTCAGCTAGTCCAATATATAAATAGATATATACAGATAAATACTAACAGAAACAATATGAAAACAGTGTCAAAAAATAGCCATTCCTATCAAATTAAGGGGTTGTCAAAGAAATTGTCTTTATACCAACAAGGATTGCAACCCCAAAAACTTCAATTTAACTTTACTCTCCTTTTTTCGCATGTGATGTCCTCGAATAACTTCTTCCGCTCTGGGCGGAGCGGAAGGGAGTCAAACTTTTACTGACGAAAACCGATTCAAGTTTTTCTTCTTCTCTGTGTTCTGTAGCCTCATTAACCCCAGCAGGACCACTTACTCCTTGATACTAAATAACAAATGCACTATAAGCCCAAAAATATTTTATGGACTAGTATTTTTTCAATACTTACTCTTTAAATTAATACTTCCATGACCCACACTGATCACAATGTGTAGAATCCTGTCGTATACCGGAATTGTTTACTCCAACAAAAAAGTTTTTCAGCAATCATTTTTACGTAAAGTTAATTTGATGCGCACAATGCTTGGTTAATGGCTTCTTGAAGAGCTTGTCAACAGTAAGTATACCTTCCGAGTCTGTTCGTGCATCGTGCAGGAAGTGGGCAGACGTGGAGGTAGCGCGCAACACGGCGGGGCCGGCGGGGTCGTGCGCGCGGCCGCAGCACAACCTGCGCGTGCTCATCTCGCAGCCCGACATCTGCAGCCACGTGCTGCAGCACCACGCCGACGACCAGTACCTCGTGCAGGTCAGCCCACTACTGTTTCATTAACATTTCTCATCTTATAGATAGACTGTAAGCTCTCTATTTTTTTAATTAAAACTAAATATTTACTAATGATACACATAATGTTACTTATTCATTCAAATTCATTTTATCGCCTTCAAAGCATGCACCTTCGTTATATTTTTGATTTCTTTACTTAAACGCCATTATATTCTGTGCGGCCTGTACCTATGTATCGGTTTACCTTCCGGCAAGAAGATTTTTTGATTTCGGATCAGTTGGACGTCAAGAATACCAGCTTCTGTCTTCCAACTGATCGGAACAGATCAGTTGGAAGACTAGTTGGCACGTCAAACTCGTAAACCCGTCTCGTCACTAATGCTGGGTCGAAATTGACTCGTTCTATCATGTCTTCAGCGACTCTATAGGCAATTGAGTTTTTGGAGAAAATTGAAGTCTTTTGGGACTAGTCGAACAGACACATATTTCATACCCAAGTGACTATTTAAAATGATACGGATCGATTCATGAGACAAAGAAAGTTCAGCGGCTATCTCTTTCAATCTTGAATAACGGTTTTCAGCCAGTATTTCATTCCCTTTTGCTATGTTACCTTCAGTTAAAAACGTTGACGGCCTACCAGAGCGAGGCAAATCTTCTATCACATTTCGACCGCTTTTAAACGTTTTGTACTAACACCGTAACAACATAACATCCTACTTAACACTGTAAATGCGAATTTTTGTGAGGATATATGGATGTTTGTTACTCATTCACGTCAAAATGGCTGAACGGATCTTGATGAAATTTGGCACACAGGTATATTATAGTCTGGAATAACACGTAGGATTTTGCAGACACCCGTCGCCTAAGGTGGCGTAGGGAAGCCCAATCGCAAACTATACGGGAGGCGACTCCCGTGTCACCATAGTGGCTGCAGCCTACGTCTTATGATTGCGATCTGACTTTGCAGTTGTAAAAAACCGTTAGCGTAAACAGTGCACCACTTTGAAAGAATAAACGAATGTTCCTGACAAAGCTTTGCGAAATGCAGGACAATAATGTTGTAAAACAAATGCAGTTTACCCATACTGGATATTTTTTATCATTATTTTGAGCCTGGTTTGTCCTGCTACAGGGCAAAGGCCTCCCTTTCCAAGTCCAATTTATCACGTCATCTCCTTCTGGGCCTACCACATTTCTGTTGTTAGGAACCCAGTTGCTACTTTGGCCCAATTTTGATCCTTCATAAGGCATCCCATTTCCATTTTACTTTGAGGATGTTGCAAACTTTTGCGATTTGGGTCTTAGATTGAAGTTTACTGTTCCTTATTCGGTCAGAATTGATGACTCCTAATATACTTCAGCCCATAGATCTAAGCATTTTTTTACTGCCTATGTCCACCAAGATCCTGGGTAATCTATATCCTTCAGATATTATATATCAAAACTTTTTTGTGAAACATTTTTTTGGTCATCAACTTCAGGAAGTAAATTTATTTTCCGTTAATTAGTATTTTTTTGGAAGAGAGTATTTTTTTGCAATAAAGCTTTTGAGTCTGTAATTCGTCACTGCTACTAGGCATCTTGAGCAAGCATAGTGATCGATAAGAGCCCTTTTCCCCGTGGGACGGTTTTAGGCTGGTATTATTATTTTACTAGGTATTTTATAATTATTATGACGTCGATGTAGCGATAAGATTTTAAGTCGTATGGTAACCGGTGTGTCAGGTAGTGACAGCCTACATCGCGTCCCTGTGCCGCCACGACATGGTCGTGCAGCAGGCGGCGGCCGAGATCACCGTGCGCGCGCTCGTCACGCGCCGCGCCGCCGGCA
Organism: Ochropleura leucogaster; assembly: GCA_958449745.1. NCBI lineage: Eukaryota > Metazoa > Arthropoda > Insecta > Lepidoptera > Noctuidae > Ochropleura > Ochropleura leucogaster. The sequence continues at coordinate 17,286,429 of OY288216.1, forward strand.
GGCTCCGCGCAGCGCTGCGCCGCGGAGCCCTGGGCGACGCGCGGCCCCTGGCCTGCGCGCTGCTGTCGCTGGGACACATGGACCCGGCCGCGGCGCAGCTGGCGCTAGACATGCTGTGGAGGCTGCGAGGGTACGAGGTACGTACGGGGAGCCCTGGGCGGCAGGCTGCGCCGTCCCATATAAACGCTGTATACTCCTTAGGAAGTAGTAGAAGTGCTCCTGAGCTGGAACGAGCCGGTGAGTGCGGCGGGCGCGGCGCGCGCGGGCGGCGCGTGGGGTGCGCTGGCGCCGCGCAAGTTGCTGGCGGCGGCGCGCGGGCGCCCGGCGGCCTTCGCGGCGCTGTACCACGCGCTGCAGGCCAGGAACGAGCGGACACGGGGGTCGCCGCACTTCTTGAAAGGTGATCACCAATTATATCATCATCAGCCACTCGATCTCTGTTCTTTCTATCATTCATATAATTTCATTAAAATTAGATGAATGATGGATGGTTTCTGATATTAGCGCCATGCACGCTAATATCAGAAACCATCCATCATGTCATCATAACGACACGACACATTTAAATCTTACCTACACTACAGAATAAGTAATTGCCTACATGTTGTAAATCCAAGTTTATTCTACATACTAGAAATACCTAATTAGTTTACGGTGCAACATTTTTAGGGTTCCGTAGTCAACTAGGAACCCTTATAGTTTCGCCATGTCTGTCTGTCCGTCCGTCCGTCCGTCCGTCCGTCCGTCCGTCCTCGCTTAATCTCTGTGACCGTTAGCACTAGAAAGCTGAAATTTGGTACCAATATGTATATCAATCACGCCAACAAAGTGGTAAAATAAAAATTGGAAAAAAATGTTTTATTAGGGTAGCCACCCTATATGTAAAGTGGGAAGTGTTTTTTTTTTTAATTTCAACCCTATCGTGTGATATATTGTTGGAAAGGTATTTAAAAATGAATAGGGGTTTACCAAAATCATTTTTTGATAATGTCAATAATTTCGGAAATAATCGCTCCAAAAGTAAAAAACAATGTGTCCCCCCCCTCTAACTTTTGAACCATAAGTTTAGAAAATATGAAAAAATCTGAAAAGTAAAACTTTATAAGGACTTATAATATAATTATTATTTTCTTTATTCATTCAATATACTTACAAATACATTTTTAAATATTTCTTTAAAGAATAATAGAAAAAACATTTAAAAATATAAAAGTAGGTCTCCGCCGGTATCGGGAGCAGGGTCCAAGCTACCGGTGGTTAGGGCTCCAGAGACAGGAACCTCCTCACAATGCGGGCCGTATCGAGGAGTACTGCCTTCTGAATCAGGCCCTTAATCCAACCGCCTAAGGAGAGCTTCGAGAGATGATCTTCGATGCTCTTGGCCATCAGGCCATTGGCCGTAACTACTATCGGCACAATGACAGCCGAGCTCACATTCCACATATCGACAACCTCGTGTGCCAAGTCAAGATATTTGAGTTGTTTCTCTTTCTCAGCTTTCACGAGGTTCTCGTCATGTGGGATGGTAACATCGATTATCATTACGCGGCGCGCTGATCGGTCTATCACCACTATGTCAGGCTTATTGGCGACAATAGTCCTGTCAGTAATGATAGACCGATCCCAGTACAGCGTGACATGGTCTTTCTCGAGAACTGGGTCGGGCACATACTTGTAGTACGGTACCTCAGATTCCACAAGATTGTATTTCAAGGCAAGTTGCTGATGAATAATCTTGGCTACTTGGTTGTGTCTGTGCAAGTACTCGCCGTTAGCTAGACGAGAACAACCAGAAATAATATGTCTGATGGATTCACCCGGACGGTGGCATGCCCGACACACATCAACCGTCCCGTCCTTCATAATATATTTCCGATAGTTGTTCGTCAACATAACTTCGTCCATAATCGCACAGACAAAACCTTCAGTTTCCCCAAAAAGGTCGCTGAATCGTAGCCAGGATACGGATGCAAGAAAATCTACATCGGGCCCATGAAGAGCCCGGTAAAAGCGCCCGTGAAGCTCCTTGTCTTGCCATACTTTCTTGCGGCCCTCGGTAGTAAGTACTACAGGTTTGCGCCAGTTCTCTTTAGCCATGGACAGCGGGGTGAATCCCTTGTCCACTGCGACCACATCTCGGTGCATACCCAACTCAGCTTTTAAAAAATATTCCCTGAGACTGCACACCTCTCGGTTATGGAGGGTCTTCGCATTTAAGAAGCCTCGACCCCCACACTTCCGTGGGATGTACAGTCTCATCACTGATGATCGTGGGTGATGCATCCGATTTTCAGTCAGCAGTGTACGGACTCTCCTATCCAGGGCATCGAGTTCAGTCTGAGTCCATTTGAGTATGCCGAAAGAGTACATTAAAACCGGCATGACCCAACTGTTGAAGGCGCGCACCTTGTTCCCGCCCGAAAGAAGGCTTTTTAATACCTTCTTCAGGCGACCAAAGAAACGCTCCCTCAACAATTGCTTCATGTCAGCTACGTTAATGCCTAACGCTTCCGTCATACCCAAATACTTATAGCTTTCGAATGAGGAAAGGGATCTGAGGTGTATGGAATCCGAGAGTTGAATGCCTTCGGATTCCATAATCTCCCCTCGTTTAACATACATGACTGCACATTTGTCCACACCAAATTCCATCCTGATGGCGTTACTAAAAGTTTCAGTTACTTTCAGTAGCTCCATCAGTCGCAATTTGTTGGGGGCAAAGAGTTTCAGATCATCCATGTAAAGGAGGTGAGATATGACCTGACCGCCTCTTCTCAACCGATAGCCTAGTCCTGTATCCTCCAGCAATGTGCTAAGAGGATTCAGGGCCAGACAGAACCAAAGTGGACTCAAACTGTCGCCCTGAAATATTCCCCGTTTAATCCAAACAGGCTCATCGTTCCCCTGAATTTGTTGACATCCTGGATATCGAAGGACCGTCCTCCAGTGCCCCATACACGACTCAAGAAAGGCGCGTAGGGTTGCATCTATCTTGTACAACTCCAGCACCCTCTTGAGCCATGTATGTGGCACCGAGTCGTAGGCCTTCTTATAATCTATCCAACATGTCGACAAATCCTTGCGGGATCGACGAACCTGCTGGCTAATAGCCATGTCGATGAGGAGTAGCTCCTTAGTACCGCGGGACCCGTTCTTACATCCATTTTGAGAGACAGACATAATAGAGTTACTGTCAATGTGTTTGTTAATTTTCATTCTCAAAATGGACGTAAGAAGTTTATAGACCGTCGATAAACACGTGATCGGCCTATAATTCTTGGGTTCCGCGGGACTACCTGACTTATAGAGCAGGTGGGTAACGCCTGTTGTTAAGAACTGTGGCAGAGATCCGGACTCTAGACATGACTGAAATTGCGATGCCAGGCGAGTGTGTGAACTACTGAGCCATTTTAACCAAAAGTTATGCAGTCCATCCGGTCCCGGAGACTTCCAGTTCGGGAACGGACGGACAGCTCTGGCTATGTCTGATGGCGTAATTAAAATTGGCTCCATCTCTGGAATAGTTTCACACACTCGCTCGATATCACGCATCCAGTCAGTCTCAGTATGACAGACGGGCACCGACCAGATGCTGCGCCAGAAAGAACTCGTGGCGGCATCATCCGGGCGGCATACGTCTGTCATATTTTGGTCAGGTCGCTCCCAAGCTCTGTATACCCACCTCTCGTCACTCCGGAACATGCGATTCTGCGAGTACCGATCAACCCGCCGCTTATACCTCCGAATACGGCTCGCCCATGCACAAACTTTCTGCTTCAGGAAGTCGATGCGCTCTGTGATACGAGACATGTATTCCTGAGGACTGATTCCAGTCCCCGAGAAAGCCCGTCTCACAAAGCGCATGACACGTGGTCTTGTATTGCCCTCCCTGAAGCAGTATAGTTTACCGATGAGTACCCTGGCCTCGTCGATACGCCGCTCGATCCTGCTCTGCCAGGCTGGTACGGATGGTTTTAGTCGAGTAGCTACGTCATTGTTTTGGAATTTGACGTTAGCTACACGACATACCGCAACAGCCCCACAATACAGGATCGAGTGTGTATCAACGAGATCCTCGCTACTCTCGAATAAATTCTTAAGTTGCGAGTCCAAGGCACACACCAGTGCCCTATTATGCTTGTGCATGGGTAGCCGTGGTAATCGGGGTCTAAGTTCGGCTGCAATGGATCGATATTCACGAAGCGCATCTTCCAGAGCGCTCCTCAATCGGTCGTTGCACTGGCTACTTACCGTGGCAACCCTATCATCTTGCGCGCCAGCTGCAGGGTTGGACTGCGGTTGCATTGCATCAATAGTAGACGTTTGCACCGCGATTTGTGGCGGACTCAAGATGACATGGTTGCTCAGTACTTCTGAGCGCAGCCTATCAAGTGCGGCATCGTCCAACATGTGATTGCGTTGGATGACCCGCACCTGATCCGACAGTCGTTGGGCCGATACATTGACGGTTGGTTCAAGGTCCTGGAAAAGAGACAGCATCCTAACACGGTACGCAGTGAGGTTAGTTCCCCCCTCTGTAGACCCGTAATATGCGCGCATGACGTTTTCGTTTAATGACGGTGTCCATCTCATGCGCTGCACACAACCACCAGCAGCGGGGACCCTGCTCGGAGCCGGATGGCCCCTAAGTCCCAAGCTTCTTGGTGGCCGGCCTCTCCCCTGCCGACGTACTGGTGTTGGCGACGTCGGCGGAGAGAAATACTCGTCGCTCGAGCTCGACGCAACTGCCGCTGCCGATAACACAGGCAATCCGATGTCCGGCGGCGGCGAGGCGGAGCTGGGCGACGAGTCCGGGGGTGTTAGGCGTGCGCGTCGGTTTGCAGCTCTGGTGATCATGATCTTCTATTTAAAATTTAAGCATGTTCGGTTTATTTTCTCCTGTTTGGTGTTTTTCATTTTCGATTTGACAGATGTCATGTCTTCAAATTGTTTTTTGAACCACAATTTTGATAAAATTGGTATGATTCTGATTTATTTATTTCTAAAAGGTGATTCTGATACTTTTTGGATAACTGTAGTAATTTTTTGTATTAAAATATTATTTGTTTCGGAATAAAAATAGCAGTAAGTATTTAAAACTTGTGACAGTCAAGGTTAATTATTATTATTATTATTATTTATAATTATTTTGAACTTGATTGACACAACAGTTTTTGTACAAAAAAGACAAAAAGTTGTACAAAATAATTTCTGGACAAAGTTTGTATTTTAATCGTATATGCAAGCATTTTTTTTAACTTCGTTTACATATTTTATTATCCTGAACGTATCTTTGTTCAAACAAAAAAAGAATTATTGAAATACTAGCTGACCCGGCGAACTCTGTTCCGCCATAAAGGCAATAAATAATAAGCCGATTTTCGAATTTATTAATTTTTTTTTTCTTTGAAAAAGAAATTAAGTATATTAATCATTTATTATTGTTTCTGCATTTCAGTACATAGGTTGGTCTCCACTTAAGTAGGTACCTTGTGATACACGACATTTTTTGTTTTCTACAAAACAACGCAGATAGTCTTCCGACCCGTGAACATGCCACATATAATTGACCATGGGAAAAACATGGATGTTCTAGATTCAAACCATAAACTTTTAAGGGTTGGCTTTGTGATTTGTTGATGGTCATGGCAAATTTAAGACGGATCGGATATTGAAGTCTTTTAAATTCGAACGGCAAATCGGTTGGGATCATCGGGATCGTCAGAATAAGGAATTCTTCACCTTTGAATTTTCCTTTCACTATACGTCGCGTAAATTACATTGTTCATCAATTGTCTAACCACCAAATGCGTACTGGTTTGCGCCGTTTTGGTTGGTTTATGTTTCGAAGCTTACTACGGAGCCAACCTTTAGGCGTAAATTGTGCGGTGGTAAGCCAGGCACATCCTAGGAGTTTAAAAAAAAGAAGTGTGTGTACTTATGTACACGCGTTAGAAGTCATACTTCTTTGGCGTATAGACAAAAAAAATACTAAAATGCTGTAGTGATTAACGATAAATATAAAAAATAATCATAACAAAATCATAATCACAACAGATTGTGATAGGAACTAAATATGTCATTGAAAACATCATTTTTCTGTTCCATTGTGGATTTACCAAAAGGACATCGTTTTCGTGTTCATCATCGTTTACGAATTCGTGGATCGAAGGCACTTTGAATAAAACTCTATTACTGCCCCCCTGTGGTAACCCATCCATTTCCAAACCTTGGCAAGGGTTACTTAACCTGGCCCGTGTGCTAACACATGCATTTCCAAACCTTGGCAAAGGTTGCTTAACCTTGTCCCCTGTGGTAACCCATCCATTTCCAAAACTTGGCAAGGGTTGCTTAACCTGGCACCCTGTGTTAGCCCATCCATTTCCAAACCTCAGCAAGGGTTGCTTAACCTGGCCCCCTGTGGTAGCCCATCCATTTCCAAACCTTGGCAAGGGTTACTTAACCTGGCCCGTGTGGTAACACATGCATTTCCAAACCATGGCAAGTGTTGCTTAACCTGGCCCCCTGCGATAGCCCATCCATGTCCAAACCTTAGTAAGAGTTGCTTTACCTGTCCCCGTGTCACGTGTGGTAACCCATCCATTTCCAAACCTTGGCAAGAGTTGCTTAACCTGTCCCCGTGTGGTAACCCATCCATTTCCAAACCTTGGCAAAGGTTGCTATAATTTCATGCGATCCTAGTAGTTTTATCTCAACGCAGTTGGTTCTATCAAGAACTTGAATCCACAGATCAAACTGCTGGAATTAATTTCACCGTGAATTCATGCAAGCCTAGTACTTTCGCTTGTATTAGTTAGGGTTTTGACTCCATTTTATTTAGAAAACGTTTGTATGGGGAATTTCACCGTGAATTCATGCAAGCCTAGTACTTTCGCTTGTATTAGTTAGGGTTTTGACTCCATTTTATTTAGAAAACGTTTGTATGGGGAATTTCACCGTGAATTCATGCAAGCCTAGTACTTTCGCTTGTATTAGTTAGGGTTTTGACTCCATTTTAATTAGAAAACGTTTGTATGGGGAATTTCACCGTGAATTCATGCAAGCCTAGTACTTTCGCTTGTATTAGTTAGGGTTTTGACTCCATTTTATTTAGAAAACGTTTGTATGGGGAATTTCACCGTGAATTCATGCAAGCCTAGTACTTTCTTTGACTCCATTTTATTTAGAAAACGTTTGTATGGGAAATAAAGAAGGACGGTTTTGAGGGTTTTCCCGGCAATTATTCCAATTTTTCTCACCTTTTAAACCTTCCCTGGACTTCCAGGAGTATTTCAAGACTAAAATTAGCCAAATCGGTTCAGCCGTTCTCGAGTTTTAGCGAGACTAACGAACAGCAATCCATTTTTATATATATAGATTAAAAAAGTATTAATTAGTAACCCAATTCCCCGAGAGATGGCGCTGCAGGTACTTATTACATTGGATCGGGTATTACCGAATTGTTCGGTTGGTCTCTCCTTGGCATTGGCGGTATCTTATAACTACATAAAACTTTTATTAAGAACATGCTAAGGCAATTTAGAACAAAACTAAAATTTATTTTTTTAACACCATCAAAATGTTAAGGTAAAAACCAGTTCATAAATGGTTCGTAGATGGCGTTGTGTAATGACGTCATATTTTAAAAGTTGATGTTAAGATATTCCGTGCTTTCATGACCTACCGTGGTAAAGTAAGTTGCTCTTAAATATATTCGTAATTTTATTTATGAGTGCATAATCTAATTAGTTGTCGAGGTTTGATTTTGATTTGTCCGGTATTAAAATGTTCTCGTATATTTTGCAGTTTTGAACAGTGATAATCATGTTGAGGACGACGCTGTCGCTGTGCGCCCAACAGGCCAACACACATCGTTTTGGCCTAGAGAAGTGTCTCTTTTTCTTTACCCCGAACTAATAGAGCCTGAGTGTCATTTATAAATTATATATGGCGGAGAGAGAAGTCGGGTTTGTGGGGCATTGGATTTGCAATTATTACATCAATGGAATATTACGGGTCTATGATAGTTTATATAACAGTTTAAGTCATTCGCAGCACGTTTATGTTAACGCACTATTCCCATACTTGGATAAAATACAATTCTCTAGTGTTCAACGTCAAACAAATAATAAACTCATAAGTGGGAACACTTATTGTGACGGACGGGAAACTACGGAACCCTACACTGAGCGTGGCCCGACACGCTCTTGGCCGGTTTTTTATTCTACTTGTCATAATAAAGTAAGAATAGAATGATTAAACTACAGAAAATCACACATATCATGATTACCTAGCAATATATTTTAGAGATATAAATACATCCATCATTTTATAGCAAAACTTCATCTGGGATTTCTTTTCCTATAATGGCATAATAGGAAAATATGAACCACGCCACGGTATAATTCTTAAAATGAGTAATCCATATTATTTTACTAAGATTCATTTTAGACTCCCCCCTTTTTTTGCGAATGGGAAATCGTAAAAAATAACTTACCTGTCTTTGGGTGGAGCGGGGGGAAGTGACAGACTTGTACTAACTAAAAACCAAACATGTTCCTTCTTTTGTCCTTTTACGGAGCCGCGGTATCTCTTTCAAATAACTTGCAATCCTGGCAGGTTTTTAGACCCCTCTTAAACCGGCCATTTTAGACCCCCTCCTAAACTACAGTCTGACATTTCTCTGTGACTAACGATATTCTAGATACTTATGTAACGAGTGTTTTAATATACTATTACGATACACACTTGGGTCTAATTCACTTCCCCGCTAACTACAATTCCCTTTTTTCCCCGCACGACCATTTCTCTCGAAATTACGGCCTGTTAAAAATTTCCCAAAAATTTTGGATATTTATTGATCCCTTAATTTTTTCTAGTAGTGTATTTCGCAACATTTACACGGATATCTTCATTATCAAATCACACTTTACCTCAAAAACAAATCTGCATCAGTACAAACCAGTTCGGAGCAGTTGCTACAAAACACATCATTATCATGGTGTGTTGGTTACATTTCGGCTGATAACTTATCGACACCTTAATTACTGTTAATGTCATGGGGTTGCTACTGCAGATAAACTGTGTTTTATGTAGGTGATAAGCCATTGGTATAGGATGCCTACGATCACTGATGGTTTTACAAATAATACGCGAAAAAATACATGAAATGGCGCAATAAAGGTCAGTATAAATCGTTAAGTAGGTTCTGCTTACCCTCCCTGGAAGGAGGCGGGAGTTAATATGATGGTATGCTATAGTTATATTGTGAGAATAGGTTAATGTATGGGTGTATGTTTGTTAGTCTTACACGCAAAACGAAACGATCAGAACGGATTTGGGCAAAATTTAGCAAACGGATAAGTAGTTCTTATCCATAAAGTTATCCCGGTTGTTTAATCCTGTGGAGCAATTCCCAAACTACGACCAGGAGAAGTGGCGGGCAAAAGATAGTAACTTAATGAAATATATCCTGATTACAACAAAGCATATTTATTTTTAACTTCACATATAGGTAGATATTTTACATTAATAACAACTGCACCGTAACCATTGCCTCCGTGTTCACCAATACACTATTGTTTCAGGAGAACAATGCGACAGTTATGTGGAGTACTACAAACAAATCACTGCTGAACCAGAGTAACCAATACAGAAACTTGGAAGACTATCTAAACAATCTGGCTCCAACTACCGTAGTAACAATCTTAACCCGACTGAGTCGGGTGAGTCGTGTCCAAAAGGAGGGAAGATAATGTTTTTGACACGCGCAGATTACAGCTGCGGTTGTTCACAACGCATTTCAAAAATATCAATGTAGAAGTTTTTTTTTTACAATCACTCACTTGTATTATACGATTTAAAAGAGTGTCCATGGAGTTTCTTGCCCATTCTTCTCCATTAAAGATCAACGCTTTGGAATGGGCAACTACAGTACTTTTACAAGTTATTATGCATTGTATCTGGGACTGTAGCTTCATTCTTTTGTTTCGTGATTATGTAAAGTGCCTGTTTTGGTCTTTTTTAGCATATTACTAATATATTATTACAATGTTTGAAAGTGACGAAAGAGGATATCTGTAATGCGTTGCGTTACGTCGCGATCCCTCCTATCTGCTCTAGACTTCAAGTGCTTTACCATCTCAAAAGCGTCATCTGTATTTGATTCAATACCAAAACATTGTAACCAATGAAGCTCCTAAAATAGTGTCTTGTTAACAGGGGCGTCTATACAATGTGTCCGGTCACTACCTACGGACTAGCGATATTCTATGTACTTATATAACTAATAGTAGGTACTTAAATTTATTGAAAAAAACATCCATTTCTTTTTTCACAAAAAAGTTACAAAACTTTTGGACATTTTTTTACAAATTTTTGGACTTCAATTTTGTTTTCCAAAGTTACGAAAATGTAAGCTCATCATTTCTTAATTTAAAACATAGACAATATTCTTGCCCTCCGATTCCTCCGAATATGCCTATTTTTGTCTCAGTAAGACCAAAACTATGAGAGATGATAATTTTTTGTACACGCATAGAAAACATCTCGAAATGGCTGCCAAAAAGCGGGGAAGTGAATTAGACCCAAGTGTGTAACGGTAATATATTATGGTATATCGAAACACTCGTTACATAAGTATTTAGAATGTCGCTAGTCCATGACCGGACATATTGTATATTCGACAAGCTACTGAAGAAGTCTGAAGTAAATCATCTCCAACACGTCAAATGATATGATACTAAAATGGCTTTCATAATTTCTAGGTACCATTTCCATTAGATATAGTTTTGGAATCTGTTCTCAGGAGTTAATTTATTTTTTCCTCGCATTTTGTTTAATAGTAATTTGAGAGACTAGAAATTAAGGTGAAATTATAATAATTTGTTTAATGCATCTTCAATGTGCTTGAGTTAATATTTGTATAAAATTGTGACAAAGCTGTACCTACAAGAGTACACTATCTTTCATTGTTTATCATTAAATTTTATAGATGTAATAATTTTGACAAAATATTTATAATTATTAAAACAATGTATCTCTAATTAGTCGAAATTGTAAATACTTAAATGTTTGTAGAAATGTTGGTTAGTTACGTAATTAAGTAATGCAATGTATATTTTGTTATGAATATAGACAAATGTTATTTTCATGTAATTGTTTTTTTTAAATTCCTTGGCAATTATGGGATACAAACGGCCAATATCTGCATTGAAGCTGCCTACACAATCAACCAAGCTAAGGGCGTCTGTTAAAACACCCGAAAACCCCACCCGCACTAGCGCTGCTCATATAGTTTTTTGTTTATACATGCGCGACGCGAGCGTCCACCCTGCATGCGCAAGATTCACTACCAGCGTCAAAAATCTCCCATAATTGTCCCACTGATTCCCCACTATCAAATAACCTTAGCAAAACCGGTGCCCGTCCCGCGGTCGGGGTAGAGCTGCTCAATAAAGACGCCACTGTACGCCCCTGCACTCCAGGGATGCTATTCGTCACAATACATTTTAGTATCCGTTCGTTCGAACTCTGGTCGTATGACACGAGCAATTTTATCTTAAACTTTTCGGAATCATTACGATCAAAAGGTCGACCTTTTTAGCACTAATGACTTTATTAGCGTCATGCATGGAGTTTAAAAGTTTGTTTAATTACCGATTTTATTGTTCACACGATAGGCAATTACATACTGATATAATTGAGCGACGCACTTAATGTTGATAAGTCAGATTTACTTTTATTTACTAAACTTGCCTTCTTCAACTTCGCTATAGATAGGACTAATAATAATACAGTGGGATGTAAACTCGGTCATCATTGTGCCGATTGTCGTAACGGACAATCACTTGATTGCCAAGAGCCTCGACAAACATTTGTCGAAGCTCTCCTTAGGCGGTTGGATCAAGGGCCTAATTTAGAAGGCAGCACCTCGATACGGCCCGAATTGTGAGGTTCCGGTCTCTGACGCCCTAACCACCGGTAGCTTGGACCCTGCTCCCGATACCGGCAGACCACTATTTTATAAATAAATTTTGTAAAAAGGATAGAAACCATTCTAAACTATCCAATTTCGAGCACGTTGCGCTCGTTCATAGGTACAGCTTAATTCTTCTTGGATCTTACCTTTATTTAGGAAGGTAAGACGTACGACGGACGGGCCTGTTGGTCTAGTGGTTAGTGGCCCTGACTGCTGAGCCGGAGGTCGTGGGTTCGATTCCCACCCAGGACAAACTTTGTGTGATGAGCTTGATTGTTTGTTCTGTGTCTGGGTGTGATTTATCTATAATATGTATGTATTTATAAATCATATATAAGTATGTATATCAGTTGTCTGGTTACCATAACACAAGCTCTGCTTAGCTTGGGATCAGATAGCCGTGTGTGAGTTGTCCCAAGATATTTATTTAATTTGTAACCTGTCCAAGGTAGGGTGTCAAAAATATTCAATGTCGCTTCGCTCGCACTTGGAGCCTCCACTTCCTTAATCGACTGAATAACATTCATATTATTAAATCCAAACTAGCTTTCGCCCGCGACTTTGTCCGCGTGGCATAGTTACTTCGGGCTATACTTATCTTTCGTCCCCTTATCTCACTTTTTTTTAAAACACAGAGCCTATTTCCGTCTCCAGGGTCCCAAATATCTCTGTACCAAAAATCATCACAATCGGTTTGGCTATTTAGGCGTGCAGACGTAACGAACAAACAAACTCACTTTCGCTTTTAAAGTATTGGTAAGGAACTACTAAAGAAAATCTTTTAGTTAGTTTCTATTATTTACTTCACGAAATTAGTCACTCTCTTAAAAAATCTAACCAATCCGAAGGGCTAACATGGTTCAGGGTAGCTAAACAATTAAAAATCTGTAATACAAATGTAAACTTTACGTCCCTGCCTACCCCCTTCAAGAAGTACGGTCGTGATTTTTATGCAAAAGCAGCTTTATACCTACATTTCTTTAATGTAATATAAATAAGAAATAATCTTTTTTTGTGATTTTCCGTTGTTGTTGTAACGCGAAAATCAAGGCCACCGCAAGAACGGCTATTTGTAGTATAGTTTATCGTCAATTAGAAGATAAAATGCCTAGCTAAATGTAATGATAGGAGTGAATTGGTAATGTTGGAAAAGTATCTATCTCAGTATGTTACGTATTTATGGCTGTCTGGTATCAGTGTAGATACAGACCTCTGACACTAGATTATAGTATGATAAGACAATCGCATTCTTTGAAATAAGTAACATAACTATAGCTAAATGCGACACGATTGGCGCATTGGCTAAGCGTTTGACTGCTGCGCTACGTGTCGCGGGTTCAATCCCCGCACGCTACAAATATTTCTTTTACCTACAGATAGTTGTTCCGGATCTGGCTGTTCGTGTATGTGAGTTTAAATGTTTGTTAACGCACACACGATACAGGAGAGATTCCTAGTATGGGGCAACGTTTTATATTAAAAATAAACTAACTAAGCTTATGAATAGTTATAACTTGGGCAAGACTCTACCTAGCTGATATTAACAGTATTGTGTCACAAATTGACAAGTTCTACTACTAGGCTGAAGGCTCAAAGTCATGCAGAGGGTTGCCGGGGTTGCGGGTTTTTCGAAAGAGATACCGCGGCCCCGGAACGTAAATGGCAATAGAAAGAACATAGGTGTTTTAGTCAGTAGAAATCTGACACTGCCCCACGCTCCGCCCAGAGGGGAGGGAGTTCTTCAGTACATTGAATCTAGGAGTAAGGGCAGCTGTTTGCCCTTTTGTGTTATGTTGTGTGGTGACAATTTATGTGAAAATAAACAGCTCCCTAAACAAGGCAAAATTAAAACATACATATACAATTCAGAGTATCATGATGACAGTTTATTTTAATAAATATCATTGGGGTAACATGTTTGACATGTTTATCACTTCTTATAAAATGCAGAATAACAAGAATAATAATATAAATGCTTACAAAAATAGAAAGACTTCCTTAACATTAGAGCTGTACAACAGCACGGATAGATTTGCCAATGTGCATGAGATGGAAAGCCTCATTGATCTCCGTCAGAGGCACATTGTGGGTGACAAACGCATCCAGAGGAAGTTTGTTTGCCAAGTACTCATCAACAAGCTTTGGTACACTCTCACGGCTCTTGTAGCCTCCGAAAGCTGTTCCCTTCCAGGTACGTCCAGTGACAAGTTGGAATGGACGAGTGCTGATCTCTTCACCTGCAGCAGCCACACCAATGATGACAGATACACCCCAACCCTTGTGGCAGGCTTCCAGAGCAGCACGCATGGTGTTCACATTACCAATGCACTCAAAAGTGTAGTCCAGACCTCCATCAGTTACATCAACAAGGACTTGTTGAATGGGTTTGTCATAATCTTTGGGGTTTACAAATTCATTGACTCCAAACTTCTTGGCAACTTCAAATTTATCAGGGTTGATGTCTACACCAATTATGCGTTTAGCTCCAGCAGCCTTGCATCCCAATGCTACAGCAAGACCAACTGCTCCCAGACCAAAGATGGCACAGTTTGTACCAGGTTCAACCTTAGCGGTATTGAGAGCTGCTCCATAGCCAGTGGGGACTCCACAACCCAGGAGGCACACTTTATCTAAAGCTGCTGCTTCATTGACTTTGCACAGAGAAATTTCTAGAACAACTGTGTATTCACTGAAGGTGGAGCACCCCATGAAGTGATATAGTTCTTGTCCTTTGCAGCGAAACCGGCGCGTGCCATCGGGCATGACGCCCTGGCCCTGCGTGACGCGAACCTTCTGGCACAGGTTGGTTTTGGGGTTCAAGCAGAAATTACATGTGTTGCACTGAGGTACGTACAGGGGCACGACGTGGTCTCCGGGCTTGACAGAGGTGACTCCCTCGCCGACGCTCTCGACGATGCCGCCACCCTCATGCCCCAGCACCACGGGGAACACTCCCTCGGGGTCCTTGCCAGAGAGCGTGTATGCATCAGTGTGGCACACTCCGGTCGCGATGATCTTGACGCGCACTTCGCCGGCTTTAGGTGGGTCGACTTCGATCTCTTCGATGGACAGAGGCTTGCCGGCCTCCCATGCAACGGCCGCTTGACACTTGATTACTTTTCCGGCTGTAGACATGTTCGTGCGAACTGGATGACTGCCACAAAATAAGTAAATTATACGACACAGCTAGCTATATTATAACGACCACGTTCGAAACAACGTATGTGTGTCGTGATGATGTAATAAACATGAACGATAAGAACCAAACTTCAATTCTGATAACCTTGAACTCTGAACATGAATTTTCAAATTCGGCAACTATTTAATTATTCTACCTCCTACTGTGTAGATAATAAAAACATACTTGAAGAGTACTAGAATGTAAATTAATTAGACTATTGGAAGGGATAACGCAAATTACAAAATTAGCGAACTTCGTTTGTTTTTATTTACAAAAGTTGTCAGTCCGACGACCGTACTAGGCTCTTAGAGTAAATATCGACGGTTAAAAGGAAATAGGGGATAAGCGACAAAAAGTGAAATGTTCAGGAGAGCCGTTCAAAGTTTTAAATTTTAGAAAAACCGACGTATTTTTGTCATTTATTAAGATATCGAGAAAACTAAAACAGTTATAAAATCAGAAAAAAATGGAGCAGTTACAGGTGTTTTTAGGTTTAATCATTTGACGCTATTTAACGTGGTTTTTGTCGCTTATGACAATAGCTTTTAATTTTCCAATGAGGAAATATGGCATAAGATACAAATGACAAAATAAAATAATAGAGGATAAGAAGCCTAAGAGACATACTGATTTCTCACATCGCAAGGTAAAAGGGAATAAGAGACTAGACAGTTAAATAAGAGTTATAGGAAAAGAAGGATAAGGTACTTTTCACAGTGGTTGTATAAAAGATAATAGAGCATAAGAAACAGTCGGCTTTCAAAACAATAACAGGATATAAGACATAAGTGATACACAATGTCGCTTGAAAGCAAAGGAAAAGAAGGATAATCAACATTTGGCATTGCATGAGTCTATGGAAATACAGGTGAAAAGACACCCCAAAAATAATGAAGTAGCGCAACCAACACGATCCTTCATCAGAATAAGAGCTAAAACGGGTATTACACTACACTGTAATAATTGGGCCCCTATCTCGTAAAATAGAGTGAAGTACCTTATGAGTATTTAAGGGCGTCGATTTTTATAGAAAAAGACTAAGGTCAGTACTCAAAAAGAGTAAAGTCCTTAGTCTTAGGGGTCTGTTTTAGTATACCCTACCCGTTCAAGTAATTCAAATTTTCACTTAATGGTTGATTATAGTTCGTCATTATACTGATTTTCATGTCACCTACCTACCTATTTATTAACAAGCGGATAGTAGGATGTTTTTAAATAAAAAAAGACATTTTTGTTAATATTTTTTAATCAAGAAAAATCAAAGCTACTTAAAAAAACTGGGTAGGTATCAACCTGCTAATCATTTTTAGAAACAATAATACTGCAGCTAGTAAGTAGATGCATCAAGCGACGGCCGACAACATGACACGCGGGGTTGCGATAGTCGCGGAGAGGATCCGGCTACTGGGTCTCGAGGTGGCCTTGCACAAATCCGAGGCCTATGGGCCCGAGTGGTATTTCATGGCCGCGGAAACACGCCACCATCGGGATCCCAGTTGGACGGTAGGAGAAGTTCGCATCGTCCTCGACAGCCGGTGGAACTTCGTGGAACACTTCCGACGTTTGGCTCCCAAGCTCGAGCGGACGGGGGCTGCTTTCAAGCGGCTCCTGCCCAATCTGAGGGGGCCAAACGCCTTCTGCCGTAGGCTCTATGCCGGAGTCGTGCGGTCCATGCCCTTTACGGGGCCCCGGTATGGGCGCGTTCTTTAGGGCGGCAGGCCGCCCACTATCTGAACGCGCCCCAAATGGTGGTGGCCATACGGCTGATCCGGGGCTACCGCCTGATCTCCGGCGAGGCAGCGAGCCTCCTTGCCGGATTACTACCGTGGGATCTGGAGGTGATAGTGCTCGCGCGCCTGTTTGAGTGGCGCGCGAAGGCACTACACCGCACCGGGGGGAAAACCCGTTGCCGCGGTAGATTGCCGCTCAGCGGACAGACCTCCGGTGCGATTTTATGGTGGCATGGAGAGAGCGACTGTTGCAACCCCGAGCAGGGCACGCTACAATAGTGGCGGTAAGTCCCCTCTTTGAGAAGTGGCTGGAGAGGCGTCATGGCGTCCTGACCTACCGCCTGACGCAGGTCCTCACCGGACACGGAAGTTTCGGGAGGTTCCAGCACATCATCAGGCGGGAGGAAGCGCCCGGGTGTCACCATTGTGACGATCGCCCGGAGGACACGGTGGAGCACACAGTGGCGATCTGCCCAGCTTGGCCGGAGCACCGCCGTGCCCTCGTGGAGGCGATCGGCGGCGGCGATCTCTCGCGTCCGGCCCTGGTTCAGGTCCGGAGCGAGAGGGAATGGGAAGCGGTCACCTCCTTCTGCGAAGCAGTAATGCTAGCAAAGGAGGGGGCCGGGCGTTTGAGGGAGAGAACATCAGGCCAACCCAGCCGCCGCGGGAGACGCCTAGGGCGCCGGGTGCCGCGGGACGACTCCCGGCCACCGTAAATGCGGGCCTGTGGACGGTGAGCAATGGGTAGCTCACCGTCTGTCCGTCTATTGAGGACAGGCTGTGTCGACGGCGCGTTCGTGTTTCACGCGCGCCTCAAAGAGAGTCAGCAAAGCAGAGGGGCTTGCCAGGGCCTCCGCCTGCCGGGGTTGCGGGTTGTTCGAAAGAGATACCGAGGCCTTGGAACGTAAAGGGCAATAGAAGGAACATGGGTGAGTTTTAGTCAGTACAAGTCTGACATGCCCCCCCGCTCCGCCTAGAGCGGGGGAAGTTATTGTATGATTTCCCTCCCGAAAACAAAAGCTAGTAAGTAGATAACTTAAGAATCAATTACGAAAACTTGGTATGTATCCGTAATAGGTAGGTACATGTATTAAACATTAAAAAAAAGTAACAAACATTATAGTTCTCTCGCCGCCGTCACAGCACGCGGCAGTGTTTTTCAGACAAGCGACGCGCTTAAAACCTACTTTTGTGATATCAAATGGCATAAGCACCGACTCGTAATTAAATTTATATTGGGTATTGCAGTATATGTGACGTATGAGAACGACTGTAAAACGTGGAAGTAGGTTATAATCGACACCATGATATCAAATTTAATTTAAATAATAAGGTATTAGCGACACAACTGTATTTATTTTGTAAACGGAAGAAAGGTATAACCAACAGTGTGATATTAAAATAAATTTAGGTAATAGGGCATAACCTACATAGCTGTCATAAAGTACTGAATGGTAATAGGGTATAACCGACAGAGTAATATGAAAATGAATTTTGTATATAGGGTACAAGCGCCACAGCTATGTTAAATTATGAAATGGAAGTAGGCTATAAACAACGTTTGTACTTTTTGAGGGAAAAGCTTAAAAGGCATAAACAACCGAAAGCTCGACACCCTTATGAAGTAAAAAAGCATTACCGACAACAAACCGAAAATAAGTCATTTTTGTAGGGGTACAAGCACCTTTGTAGCAAAAATGATCTGAATTTTCGTCGGTTACGAAAAATAATACTAGTAAAATGATTTTTTTTGCTAGGGCATAAACGCCAAAAAAGTCATCGTAGAGCCATGGGAGTAAGCGCATTTGAAAGAGCGGAAAATTTTACGTATGATGGCATATATAACTCATTTTTGACCAAAATGTCGCTTATGCCCTACTTCCTTTTTACCGTCGATATGTTCCTTGGTACTAGGCGTGCTATAACACACACTTGGACATGGGCACTCCACTGTTACTAGAATATCTTACCAGCAATAACAGCAATGCTTGTAATACAAGCTTTATTTGCTGTAGAATATCCGAACGAGCTAAATGTCAGTAACTCTGTCAAAACTATGCTACAAACGATTCCACAAAAACATCAACACACGTTCGTGCACGCGGTTGTATAGTGTTTATGAATAAAAACGTTTTAATACGTGTAAAGCGTAATGGCTAAATTACATAATTACTATGTTCTGTGCCCATTAATAGATCAGAAAAGTTTTCTCGGTGTTGCAGAAGATAAAGAAGACAAACACGTTATTGTTACGTTGGGACGCAATGTCGTCAACAAATACCAAGTAAGGATTTACTATAGAAACTATCGCAACACATTATAGAAGCGATTATACACAATATCAACAAATAATTTTGTTTTTAACAAAAAAAACTATTATGTTCTATTTGTAAAGGTTATGACTGTGACTTAATTTTCAGCTTTCCGACCAGAAACAAGTTGGTGGATGGACATCAAAAGACCACATAACATCTGCTGTAATCTATGATAAGGACCAAGCAAGCTATGTAGGTGTATTCAATAAAAATATCATCAAAACTTGGAAAGAGGACTCTGACAATTTAGATAAAATCAAGAAATTTAAGGTAAATTAAAATTACTAGCTATTTATTTTATTTTAGTTATTTGTTTTAGCTACACCGACATTAGACCTTTGGTACATAATCTCATAACTAAAATTCAATTTCATTTCAGTTTCCGCTGAACATCTTGAAAGTTATCCCTAGGGACACACAGTCATCCCTCATAGTGTTCTCCAATGGCAACTGTGCTTCACTACCATATGCTCTTGACAACAGAAAGACTTATGAGAGCAAGTCCTTGCTGAAGGACACAGATACAATAGTTGAATCAGCTTGCTACACTGTCAACAAGACTGATTTTATCTGTTACATTGTGAAAAATAATAAAGATAGCTATGAAATATTAAACTGTCCGTTACGAGATGAGCTGGGTGACATGGACAGATCTAAGTTGGTGAGGACAAAAATTACAAGACCTGATGATGTTTATGTTGTTGGAAAGTTTATCTGCACCGAGGAGAAGAATGCTGTGTATATTTTGTGTGAGTAATTTTTTAATCTAGTATTAAAAATATTCACATTCGTTGGGCTAATATGGGACTAATGTGTTGTATCTATTTACAGGGAATGATGGAAAAATGACAGTATACAATTTCAAAGAGTGGAAAACAATAGGTACTGTACCTTGGGTATCAACTCTGTCCAGTGCGTCCCTAGCGTGGATGGGAAAGGAGCACCTCATAGTTTTTGGAAGTAATACAGAGCAAGATGGAGCCGTCATTATAGCTTACAACATAGTGCTTGGAGTTGGATCATGCAAATACCCTATGAAGATGTATTCAGAAGGTGCAAGCTTGTATTGCTTCCATGGACGTATCATATTAGAAGCCTCAAACCATATTGGAATGTTACCGTATGTCCTAGAGCCAAAGAGGAACCTCTCAAGTCTCCTAGGAACCCATGACGTCATTCAAGATGAATGTATGGAGATCGCAGACTGGGATTCGCCAACTGAACCTCTGTATCCGGTCAATGATGATACCAAAGACCTTGTGAAACTAGGTCTCACAGAAAGAACAATATGCAGCAATGTCTTACCTGCATTATCAGAAAAAGATGACTTTAGAGATGTGTACCAAACTCTCAAGCAGTTCAAAGACATTCCTGAAACAAGTTTAGTGGCTGTGCTGAAGTATTCTATAAAACTAGTAAACCCAAATAATATTGATGTCACTGATGATGAAGAATTTACAAAATTGTGTTCTGGTGAGCATAAAACTAAGAAGGAACAGATAGTGCACAGAGCTAAGTTTGAATTACTCAACTTTACTCTTCAAATCTCATTCAGTGATGCACTGATCATTCCCCCTCTGAGAAGTGGACTCAGTTTGGATGACACTCTATTTCTTATGACATACATGGCCCATGTACTTGTGAATTCAGATAAGAAAATGGACCTCGAGTATGAGAGCAAGCTGTTTGATTGGTACACATTGTTGATGGATGCATTCTATCAGCAATACCTGATGACAAAAGATGAGAAAGTAACTTCAGTTTTGCAAAACACACTGAATATAGTATTAGACCTTATAAAGCAACTACATAAAGTTAGTGAGATATTGCCTGTAATTAACAAGTTGTTGTCTGGTAAAATGATTGAGAATGATGAAGAGTCTATGTCATATGCAATAGAATTAATGCAAATATAATATTTGAACTGTTATCTTGTATTTTTATTTGCCACCTGAAATAGAAGATTTATATTAATGAGATAAATAAAACTACACAAAATGATTACTCTATGGTCTTTTTATTAGCTGCTCTAGCAAATTGTACAACCATTGGTTTCTCCTTCAGCATGTAGCCATTAGTTTCGTTGAGTGCTGTTTCTGCTGTGCTCACTGAAGGGAATGTTACAAATGCTTGTCCCTTCATCCTGCCTTCTTGCATGACTCTCACATCAAAGCCTGTTAGTTCTTCGTCAGTCAATCCCTTAATATAACGCTTGTAAATACTTTTAACATCTTGTTCAGTCACAGATTTAGCCAGATTTTTTATGTATAGTCTCATTGATGGTTGTCCAGGATGATAGTTTTTGAACACAGGTAGAATTTTCATGTCATTGTATGATATCCTATTTCGTAACAAATCAGCCTTGGTTATGATGGGTTGTTCTGGTTCTTCTTGTTTTTGTTCAACCTCAACGGGCTGTTCCTCTTTCTGGAATTTCCCAAGTTCTCCTATAATTTCTGGTTCTTCAGCAGGCTTGTGCAAAGCATCTTGGTGGACATGTAGCAATATTTTTTTTGGTTCTTGAATTGGAGTAATAGTTTCAAATACCTCATCTTGCTGAACTACAGTTTTCTTTATTTTAGCTGGCACAGTAGGTGGTAATTTTAAAGGGTTGGGTTTGGGTACTGCTAGTTTTCTTTTCCTTGATACAAATTTTTTGACAGGTTGAACCTTGTGTTCATCTTCTGCACTTGATATTTCTGATTCTGGTTCACTCAAAGGTGGTGGTGGTAATTGTATATCTCCCACAAACAAATGGTGATATGTTTCTTTGAAAAACTCCATTGATTTAGCATTTTCTTGGAATGGTACATCAAGACACATTTTATTCATCAAATGCAAAGTTTGTGTATAAAAAGATTTGTGAGTAAATAGTGAATGAATTATATTGACAGCTATTTCTGGATTGATGTCTGGGTACTTATATTTTAAATGTACTGGTGGTGGTTGATAAAAATCGATAGATGGGTTCCAAGCATTCAAAACTTTTAGGAATTGTTTTATTAAATTAGTAGTCTCTGAATTATTTTCTACCTTTGGCTTATCACTTGTTACTGGTTCTTTTTCTTTGGAGTATTCAACAACTAGACGTCTGTTGGCTATTTCAAGTTGATGAAGGCGCGAAAGCGATGCTTTTGCTGTGTTTACGCAACTAAATGAGGCTAAAATGTAATTTCGTTTGGATCTTGTCTCCCAAACTTTTTCAGCTCCGAAATGTTTTAGAAGTTGTTGCTTGTCTTCAAACGATAGCGTAGCTGGTAAATGTCTTATCATTAGCACTTTGGACATATTTGTTACATTACTAAGCACCGTGTTAGCGAATATTTTACTTTCAGGCCAAATACAAAATATTTTGTCTGTCAACTATAGCAAGTCCAGCTGTTTTTGACAGATACCTAGAACCGCCATCATTAACGGAATCTGCAATAAAATTATGCTTATAAAATAATATACCTATTTGAACAAATTAAAGCCTACAAAGGAAGCAAAGTAATAATTACTCCAGTTTTGTGAAATATGAAAAAAAGCGCTTAGACTTATGCTAAATAAACAAACGTCTACATTTTTTTTTTTTCAGGGAAATAATCTGTCACTCTGTCTGTCAATTTCCAGAGTTCGGTTCTGTGTGGCGGTGCGCCGAAAATGTTTGAAAACAACCCGATTTTATTGACCGGTAAATGAGGAAAACTTTAGTAAATTCGCCAAGTGATGAGTTCAAATAGAGACCTGTAATTGTGTACTTGTGTTATCAGCATTATGGCCACAGAATCAGAAAGAAAAGTTGTGAAAGTCGTAGTTTTGGGTGATATCGGCAGAAGTCCACGTATGCAATATCATGCGTTATCTCTTGCAAATAACGGATTGGAAGTGAATATTATTGGATACTTGGAGTCTCAACCTCTTAAAGAAATCTTGGAGCACCCTCACATCACGATA
The DNA here is from genome assembly GCA_958449745.1 of Ochropleura leucogaster. Taxonomy (NCBI): domain Eukaryota; kingdom Metazoa; phylum Arthropoda; class Insecta; order Lepidoptera; family Noctuidae; genus Ochropleura; species Ochropleura leucogaster. The sequence continues at coordinate 17,309,571 of OY288216.1, forward strand.
ACAGAGCTTCAACCCATAAATATTGGCCCCAGATTAGTGAGATATGTCGCCAAAACTTTATGGCAGACGATAAGCTTACTTTTTACTTTATGCATCACAGGAAAATGTAATTATGTGCTCTGCCAGAATCCGCCAGCAATTCCCACATTGCCAGTATGTAGATTATACTGCTTGTTTAGTAAAGCCAAATTCATAATAGATTGGCACAACTATGCTTATTCCATAATGGCCATGTCTTTGTCTCCCGATAACATGGTTGTGAGAATAGCAAGATTCATAGAGAAGTTCTTTGGGCAGTCAGCAGATCACAGCATTTGTGTTACATATTCTATGAAAGAAGATCTGATAATGAATTGGAATGTTCAGTAAGTTTTTTTTTTTTTGTAAGAATTGTGAATGTACTCATATAGGGTATGGCAAAGCCAAACGAATGATCTTTGATGAAATTTTGTTGATAAGTTAGGTACTTTGTCTTACATTAGCATTGGATTTTTGCTGCTAACATCAATGGCAGCTATTTTGACTAGATTTATCTCATTCTCAATGATTTGTACCTGCTGTGATTAAAATATGCCTTTATTATTATTTTAGCAATGCAACAGTCCTTTATGACAGACCTCCAAAGATTTTCAAGCCACTTACATTACAAGAAAAGCATGATTGGTTTGTGGAGCTAAGCAAGACATACCCAGGGTTTAGGGGCTCCGGACGTGAGCAGCTGAATGAGGGTAGTGGGCAGACCATTACAAAGACGTTGTTCACTCAGGTGATTGATGGTCAAGTGCAACCGAGGCCTGACAGGCCTGGCCTTTTGTTTAGTAGCACAAGTTGGACCCCGGATGAAGACTTCAGTCTATTGATGGATGCTTTACAGTGTAAGACATTGTTTTTCTTATGATATTCTAGAGTTATTCTCTATACGAGCATATTGACACAGGTGAAAATATCCACAATACTGTTTCCTTTTAAAGGAACATAGTAATGATTGTAATATTGTTGTCTACAGTCTATGAAACAAGTTATGAGTTATCTAAAACTCTCCCAAAGTTGGTCTGTGTCATCACTGGCAAAGGTCCTGAGAAGCAGCACTATCTGAATGAAATAGAGGGAAGGAAGTGGAAAAACATACAGGTTTACACACCTTGGCTGGAAGCTGCTGACTATCCCAGGATGGTGGCCAGTGCAGACCTGGGTGTGTGTCTGCACACCAGCTCATCAGGCTTGGATCTGCCAATGAAAGTAGTTGATATGTTTGGGGCTGGACTCCCTGTTTGTGCATTTGATTTCCTCTGGTAAGTTTAATATTTTTGTGTTAAACTAAAGTATGTCTGGTAATAGTGTCTATGTATTTTATATATTATGCTATACAGCCTATGTTACTTCCTGATAATTTAGCTTACTATTGATAAACAAAAACATGACTGAAATTGGTCCAGTAGTTTCAGAGCCTATTCAGTACTAACATCAAAATCTTTCCTCTTTATAATATTAGAATAGATATCTCCTTTGTAGCACTGAAAACCAATTTTGTAACTTAGATCTATTGCCCACAGCCTTGATGAGCTTGTTGAAAATGGTGTCAACGGGTACACCTTCAGGTCTAGTGATGAACTCTTCAAATTATTAGCAAGCTGGTTCCAAGAATTTCCCAGCAATGCCAGGCAGAACCTTATAGCAGAGAGAATGTGCAAAGAAATCGCCACCTTCAGAGAGAACAGCTGGGAAGGTAACTGGGACCTCAGAATCAAGAAGTTGTTCACCTCCTGATCTAGTGATGTTTTAATTTTAGGGTCCAATGTTAATGTAAATGATATCTTTTTTATTTTAAGTAAATTGTTATGGAATTATTATTGTAAGGTGGTCTTTTATTGTATTACAAATTCTAGTCTTGGTGTTGTATCTTACATTGACCCTTTACATAGCCTCCAAACAAACATTCTATACATCAGACTAAGTAACTTTATGCAACACATCTTTTTGAATTAGTAGTGTTAGAAAACTAGCATGGATATACAGGAATAAAAACCAAATAAACCAGTTATTTTTGGCAGATTTTGTATTTCAAATAGATTGATTACAAGTCAACCCATCAATGTATTTCAGAATACAAATTGTTGTAATAATATAAAAATAGCACTTTTAATCACATAACTTAAACTAAGAGTCTTTCAATTTCTTGTTGAATGCTCTGGATTTGTGGCTTCAGCTGGGAGCCTTCATTGATCGTAATTGAACAAGAGATGATTGGGCGGGACACACCGCATGCTCTGCCCAGGGCTTGCTTAGACCTTACAAATACATAAGGTACATTTTTGTCCTCACAGAGGATAGGAATGTGTAGCACAATTTCCAATGGCTCTGCATCAGCCGCCATTATAATGAATTCGGAAAGGCCTCGGTTTAACGTCTTCGTAGCTTCGTTGGCACCCTTGCGAAGTTGCTTGTAGTTGGATGCTTGCTGCACCAAGTTCAAGATCTTGGCGGTGAGGGCGGCATCTGCTAGGGGATATGCCTTGGGGTTTACTGCAGCTTCATCACCCTAAAAACAGAAATAGATCTACTGGTAGACAGGCGGTAACATCAACATAACCTAAAAATATTCACCGCGTGTAATTATTCAAACACGTGTTAGTATTGATTGAACAACTACATCTTTATACGAATACATTGATAATAATTATTTAGCTAGTTTAGTAGGTTTATGGGAAAATATTGTAAAATAGGAACACGTGCTTACCATGTTGTTGTTTGTTGGTACCGAGTGTTGATTTCTTAGTCAACCTCTCGGCGATTTCTCGCTTCACTGAGGACCTGGTATCACAGAGAAGATTGGAGACTGATGTGCTGATCTTACTCGGTTTACACAGTGTAAACAGAGGAATTAACAATTAATTTCTCAGGAACAGACGCCAAAGCAAGCACCACACGCACTATTTGACAGTACTTTGACACTTATGACAGTAGCGTTATAGCATAGTGCACAGAGTACATTACCCGATATATTACTTTCCTCTATGGAGTACATTTTATATACTGGGTAGTGGTCGTAGCGTAGCGTAGTATAGCTAGCCTAGCACGAACACGAAATCGCGAATAAGAATGGTCAAAATAAAATAAAATATCTTTATTTCAGACCCAAAAGAGTCCATAATTTGTTAGTGAATTAGTAACAGAATATGCTTATAATATTAGTATTATTATACATGTTAGTGTTATTAGTACTTTGTTTTACACAAACCTATGGCTAACTTCATCCAGTGCACTTGAATGGGGCAGTCGGGCCTACCAGCAATCATTTTCGGGATGCTGTTACGAGTGTTACGCAAGCGTTGCAGTAGGTAAGGAAGCCGCTTTCATGCGCATAAAAAAAAATATGGCGGGGATACAATTTACGAAGTTTATAAGTATCAATTTAGTTTGATTTGATAGCCAATCGATTTAAAAGCGGCCAAATAAAATGTATTGATTAGGTACTAAAATAGTTATTTGTGTGTGAAATTAATTGTTACAGAGAGGTGACATGATTATAACATACTCTAAGATGTAGAATCGATATAATTCATATATCCCATTGCCTGGCTATATCCCACAGGTAGTCCATCATATATAATATATTTGCGGTTGTTCTCGGCTAGCTAACGGCGAGTACTTGCATAGGCACAACCAAGTAGCCAGTATTATTCACCAGCAACTTGCCTTGTGGAATCTGAGGTAACGTACTACACGCATTTTTCGAGAAAGACCATTTCACGCTGTACTGCGATCGGTCTATAATTAGTAATTATTACTGACAGGGCTATGGTCGCCAATAAGTCTGACATTGTGGTGATAGGCCAATCAGCGTGCCGCGATAATCGATGTTACCATCCCGCATGACGAAAACTTCGTGAAAGCCGAGAAATAGAAACAACTAAAATATATTGACTTGGCACACGAAGTTGTCGACATGTGGAAGGTGAATTCGGCTATCATTGTGCCGATTGTCGTAACGGCCAATGGCTAAATTGTGAAGAGCCTCGACAAACATCTGTCGAAGCTCTCGTTGGTAATTGGATCGAGAACCAACCTAATTAGAAGGCAGTACTCATCAATATGGCCCGCGTTGCGAGGAAGTTCGTTTCTGGAACCCTAACCACCGGTAGCTTGGACCCTGCTCCCGACACCGGCAGACCACTATTTTATAAATAAATTCTGTAAAAAGGATAGAAACCATTCTAAACTATCCAATTTCGAGCACGTTGCGCTCGTTCATAGGTACAGCTTAATTCTTCTTGGATCTTACCTTTGTTTAGGAAGGTAAGATCCAACTCGACCTCCTGTTGAAAAGGTCGAAAAAAGCTAAATTATCGAAAAATCGTTTGAAACAATAAATTACGGACGACGACGACGTTCGACGGACGGGCCTGTTGGTCTAGTGGTTAGTGGCCCTGACTGCTGGGAGCCGAAGGTCGTGGATTCGATTCCCACCCAGGACAAACTTTGTGTTATGAGCATGATTATTTGTTCTGTGTCTAGGTGTGATTTATCTATAATATGTATGTATGTATTTATAAATTATATATAAGTATGTATATCAGTTGTCTGGTTACCATAATACAAGCTCTGCTTAGCTTGGGATCAGATAGTTGAAAAGAGTTCAAAAATGTTATTTTAAGAAGTAAAGTGAATAAGTGAAACATGAATGTTACTATAATTTAAATGACAATAAACTGTTGTTGCCGATTGGATGACACGTTTGGGAGATTCATAGTGAACCTTGTTTTAACTAAAATTAAAACACCTTTTAATCAGTGGTATGCCCAAAACGCAGACCTATGCTAATCTCTAAACTTGAGCGAGAAAAGAGCGTGCTGTCGACCGCAAAGTCAATGCTGCCGTGAGATAGCACTTCCGCTGTACCGTTAGATCTAACTTTCTTTAAAACACAACGGATACGCTAGGTAGTGTGGCCGATGACAGTAACTGCTCACTAGAAATCACATACTTATTCGCAAAAATGTTCAATGCCCTGCGGTGCAATACTAAAATGTTTTTAGGACTTCATTTGTCTACTTTTGCAGAAAAGATTTGCATCCCTTTTGCGTCGGATACGCATAAAGCCACGTTTTCACTAGGGGACATGTGTCTCGCGACCTTGTCGCCCGACACGAAATGTACGTGTCCCACGACATGTCGCCCGACGTCGCTTGCGACATTTACGTGTTGGACTTGTCGCTGACACGGACACGCACGATCTTCGTGTTCCTCGACAATTGCCCGACAGCCTTTGGGTATTGAGGACGCGTGTCGCTTTGTGTTTGAAAAGTGCAATAGTGTGGACATACGAGAAAACATTGACCCTTATCTCCTACCTCCTCGGGCGAGATACTGTTCACTACTGGCTAGTGTGAACAAGTCATATGTCGAGGGACAAAGTTGCAGAGACAAACTACATGAATGTCGGACGACTAGTCTCCGCGACATGTCCCCCTAGTGAAAACGTGGCTTTATTGCAAATAAGACTGAAGTCCTCCTGATGAGGCACCTGTGTGCAGTGCATGTACTGTTGCCAGGTGTCTCCACAAGATGGCATAATTTGGGGTATTTTAAGGTTAATTGCCCGTATTTTTAATGTTTGTTTTAGTCGTTTATAGTAACAGGGTAAGGATTACTAACAATTTATGGGTATACTGCCTGATGTAAAGATGAATGAATATTAATACGGACAATGGACATCCACTAGTGCTTCTAATCAGCACAACAACCACTGGAAATAAAAATGTTTGTTTAAGGGCGCTTTCAATTTAGACGTTTCGTGTCGGACCGCTACGATGCCGAAGTGGTGCGTTTGTCGGACTGCACACGGACGGTTGTCTTTTTAGGGTTCCGTAGTCAACTAGGAACCCTTATAGTTTCGCCATGTCTGTCTGTCCGTCCGTCCGTCCTCGCTTAATCTCTGTGACCGTTAGCACTAGAAAGCTGAAATTTGGTACCAATATGTATATCAATCACGCCCACAAAGTGGTTAAACAAAAATTTGAAAAAATGTTTTATTAGGGTAGCCACCCTATATGTAAAGTGGGAAGTGTTTTTTTTTTTAATTTCAACCCTAACGTGTGATATATTGTTGGAAAGGTATTTAAAAATGAATAGGGGTTTACCAAGATCATTTTTTGATAATGTCATTAATTTCGGAAATAATCGCTCCAAAAGTAAAAAACAATGTGTCCCCTCTAAAGGTGTGTCCAAATATCGAGCGGCAAACGAGCGCGGCTGCCGCGCGCGGCCCTCCGCGCTGTGATTAGACGACTGCCGAGCGCGAACGCTTCTGGCTACCTGCCGCGCGCGAACATTCTTAGTAAACATTCGGCAGTAATTGTGTTTGGACGTATTTCTGCGCACAAACATGGACAACGAAACATCGATTCGTTTAATTGAAATGTATGGATCTTTTAAAGAGTTATGGGATCCTCGACAAAAGGAATATCATAATAAACACGAAGACTTGTGGAATGAAATAGCCAACAATTTTGATCTTCCCAAGAAGGAATTAAAGGCTAAAATGAAAAGTCTTTAAAGTTCCTATAGACGAGAAAGGAATAGAGAAAAAATAAGCAATCTTCTAAAAAAATAAACGTGTGGCACTCGGGGACTCCCGCGGTAAAGTTACTGCATAGCATTTTTTATCAACTTATGCAATAAATAAAAACAATCTAAACAAAATATTTAAAAAGTACTTCCAATGAAAAGAATTCGCAAAAAGAATCATTTTTTATCAACTTAGACAATAAATAAAAAACTAAATATAATATTTATAAAGTACTTCCAATGAAAAGAATTCGCAAAAAGAAAAGCATGACCTTGGGATAGATCCAGCGTATTGTCGATTGACTATCCGATTCTCTACCAAACACGCTATTAGATCATTAGAATCGGGATTGAAATAACTGACCGTATTGTGTAAACGACCGCGACGTTAGACAAGCCACTACTCCGTGCCCGTCGGAGTGGGGAGCGTCAGGTTTTTTTTCGTTACGGAATTTCTGGATTTGGTCCCCGCGCTCAAGGCCCGCGATAGAAGCTATGCAATAGCTTAAAAATCTTCTTTTTTAATATGTGACTCAACCAGGCTATGTTCAAACTCTTCCAAGGTTAGTCTTAAAAACTGTGGTGTCCGGTAATTAATTTCATAATTGATTGACTCAATATTCTGTAAACTCCGTTGGAAAAGTGGTTTCATCCAGCATTTCCTCGTTAAAATATGTGTCTTCTTAGCTCTTTTACACAATTTACAAAAATAAGCAGAGCTACGACACATGCGACCGCTTTCATTTTAGTTCTGATGCCAAGGGAAGCCCGCGGCATATCTTGGTTGTGCCGCTCAGTACTGCCGCGCAAACATTAGTTGGCTTTGTCCAAACTAGAGCGCGGCAGAAATGTGTCCAACAAATGCCGCGTGTTGCTGCCGCGCTCTTGCTGCTCAATGTTTGGACACACCTTAACTTTTGAACCATAAGTTTTGAAAATATGAAAAAAAACTGAAAAGTAGAACTTTATAAGGACTTTCTATGAAAATCATTTTGAACTTGATTGACACAACAGTTTTTGTACAAAAAAAGACAAAAAGTTGTACAAAATAATTTCTGCACTAAGTTTGTAGTATAATCGTATATGCAAGCTTTTTTTATAACTTTGTTTACATATTTTATTATCCTGAACGTATCTTTTTTCAAACAAAAAAAGAATTATTGAAATCGGTTCTAGCAATCCAAAATTACCACCGAAATTGCACGTCTTTGTATTAATTAGTAACCCAATTCCCCGAGAGATGGCGCTGTAGGTACTTATTACATTGGATCGGGTATTACAGAATTGTTCGGTTGGTCTCTGCTTGGCATTGGCGGTATCTTATAACTACAAAAAACTTCTATTAAGAACATGCTAAGGTAATTTAGAACAAAACCAAAATCCATTTTATAACACCATCAAAATGTTGTTTATTGTGACGGACGGGAAACTACGGAACCCTACTCTGAGCGTGGCCCGACACGCTCTTGGCCGGTTTTTTCATACAGTTGACGCGGGGCGTTTGTCGTGTGCGTTCGCGCAGCGGAATGTTGTAGAATTTAAAGATTTTAATTATGCAGATATTTAGTGTATGACGACGTGTAATTGTGTATGGTAAAAAAAAAATTGTGCATGCAGCCATTGTGGAGAAATTCACCAAAAACTGATTCCGCTGCGCAAACGTTCGCCCAGCGGAACTTTTTTTGAAAAAAGCGGCCGTCATCACTTATACCAATTCAATACCGGTATTATACTGTAAATTTTGGGAAGTTACCTAAATATATTGCACGGCCGCTTTTTTGTAGCCATCCGAACTTGGTCGGGTTATGTAGGTTTTCGATGCTTCGTCAGTATTTTAATTGTTTTTCTTTAATTACTGAATTTAATGACATGAAATTTTGCATGTGAATAGTTGAACGAATACACTAATTATTGGTCATACATATATATATATAAATAAGTGATGACGGCCGCTTTTTTCAAAAATAGTTCCGCTGGGCGAACGTTTGCGCAGCGGAATCAGTTTTTGGTGAATTTCTCCACAATGGCTGCATGCACAATTTTTTTTTTACCATACACAATTACACGACGTCATACACTAATAATATCTGCATAATTAAAATCTTTGAATTCAACAACATTCCGCTGCGCGAACGCACACTACGATGTTTGCATAGTCTACTCCCATTCATTCGTACATATACTCATGATTTTCTGGGGGTGAGCAGAAACTATAGAATAGAACGTCACCTATTGAGATCCTCACACACTGCTCATTCATATACATTTTTTAGTTTTCTACCACACCCATGTAATCAGATTGTTTGTGGAGCCTATTATAAATGGGTGTCTTAGAGCATATTTATGCCAACTCTGCATATACGAAGTACGCACTATATTATAGCAGAGGAGTCATCATCATTCTACTTACAAGCGAAAATAAACATACCTACATAAAATAGCTTCTTGAGCCTGCCACGTTTCGATAATACTCAAGGCACTGTTATTAAAATATTTAATTCAATTATTTAGTCTGTTGTGAGCATTCCAGAATTAAATGGGTCTATCACATCCTTATCTAACAGGGCCAATATTAGTTAGCGTAACGATTGAAAGCGTGGGAAACTAAAGTTATGTTAACACATGCGAAATTCATTTAATATCTACAGCTAGAAATGACGCCAAAAGGCAGTGACAACACTTATCAATTTATGAGCCGGTTAGAAGCGAATAACTCGTCACTTGTTTCGTGTTGGTAAATGACGCAACTCGACACCGGGTCCGCGTCATCGGGAGTATTTGCTATAAACATCGACAAGATAGCCCTTAGCGCCTTAACCCGATTCCCCATCGATAAGTGTGGTCAAGCACTTAGTGTTCAACACTGCACGGCGCAGGCGTAGTGTCCTAGATATTTTGGTGTTGCCAAAGTTTGGAATCATAACAAATAGTAATAAAAATCTCATAACTTATTTTTAAAGTTCATCACTGAAGCCTCTTAGTTTGGGGCTTCACAAATTTATACTAGTTAGGTTTTTTAAAAGGGTTTTGATTGTTATGCATGGCTTGATGCTGCATGTTCTGATGCTGCATATTTTGATGTTGCATATTCTGATGTTGCATGTTCTGCTGTTGCATGTTCTGGTTATGATTGTTCTGATGGTTTTGATTCTGGCTGGAGAGGAAGGCCAGGTGGCCCTTAGGACATTTGTTGGCGTAGTGACCCTTGGTACCGCATTTGAAGCAAGTGACTTCTTCTAGTGGCTTGTGAACAATTCGTTGCAGTCTGGGGGTAGGTGCATTGGAATCATCATTTTCATTGGCGGGTTTGACGTAGCCAAGGGCTCGGTATCTTGCTTCTTCTTGTCTTTGAGCTGCTTCTCTTTGCTGTAATGATATTTTCAAATTAGTAGAATACTAGTAATTTATAGAAAAACCAATTATTTTTACCCATAATTATCCCCATAAAGAGACAATATTAGTAGCTACAAAACCATCAAAAGATTGATGAAATAAACAGTTTTTTTGTGCCTATATTAAAATACTAACCTCTGCTGGTATTTTATTACAAGAGGAAGCTTTATGGCCAGCTTCAGAGCAGTAATGACATACAGGCAGTCTCTTAGTATCCTTGGTTTGTTCGGGAGGGGCAGGTAGCTCAAATCGCGGATGCATGAACTTGCAGGTGGAGCCATCAGGACAGAATCCAGACAGGTAGTTCATACAAAACACGCGGCGCACGTGTCGATGTCGGCAGTGGGGACCGTGACGGCAGAAACCTCTGTCATACCTGTAAATGAATGTTTCAAAATATTAGTATGGACAAATATTTTATAGTTCTGTTTGTTTACATAGGCTTGGCTTAGTCAAAGTAATGATATTGACCAGGGATTCGCAACTGTTTACCCTATTCAGTATACACCATCATTTGTGTCTAAAACTGAAGGTTTATAAAATAATATTGTCTAATCCAAAAGAAGACTGTTGACTCACAGTATAAACAAATCCAGTCAGGCAGGGAATTCTGCTTCTTCACTGTGTGCATAATCAATTTTGTAGTAAAGTTCTTTGTGCAAATGTGTGGAATATCAACAAGGTATGGATGAACCAATAGTTCATATGGATGAAAGAAGAATTCAATGAAAGAAGGGAGATTGTGAAATGAGCACTTGGGCACATTCACCAGTCATAGTCTGTACCAGTGAGTTATATAAACCAATAATATACTGAGTGTATAATCTTTACAGTACAATAATACACAGTTTATAATTATTCAACCACCCCCTTTGGATCTCCCTACACCCACCAAGTGGTGGCATGTCCTGTGGGTTGGTAATCTCTTCTATAGCTAAATGTAATGTTATTAAGAGTCCCACTTTTAGTAATATTACTACTTTTACCAATAGTTATACTCTTTTGTTGTTTAACTAGCTGGCGCCCGCAGCTTCATTATAGATATCGAAACAAAAGTATCCTGTGTTATTCCAGACTATAATGTACCTTTTAGCCAAATTTCATCAAGATCTGTTCAGCCGTTTTAATGTCAAAGAGTGAGAAACATCCATACATCCTCACCAACATTCGCATTTATAATATTAGTGGGATGAATACATACCATGGACAATCCTTAATTTTACTCTCTGGGTCTATATGAAGAAAAGGACACTCTTTATTGTGACAGGCATTAAATCTAGCATAGAAGTAACATTCAGGCATCTTGGACATGTCATACTCGTGCAGGAACTCGCACTGGTCGCCTTTCTTGCAAAGGCCTCTCAGCCAATGCTTGCAGACCACCGTTCGGTCCCCACGGACGTGCCTGTAAGGGCACTGGGGGCCATTTCCGCAACCTGTAGGTTGGCTGAAGAACTCACACACTGCCGCGGTTGACTCTGAAAAATAATCGAGGGTTTAGTAACGAAAATAAGAGTTGCTAACACAGCAGGTTTTTATGTATTCTTGTTGATATTTCATAATTATAATCTTGGATCAATGAATGTTTAATAAACTGAAAACAACTCACTATCCATTCCCGGGAATGGTAACGGTAGCGCTCCATATTGCTCTTCCAAAGCGTAATCTATATCAAACTTTATGTGGTCAACGTTAGCAACTATGACTTCCATGTTTTCTCAGATTATTTTTGCTTTCTTGTAGAAATACAGAAAATACTCGCAAATCGCAGAGAACACAACGAAAAACGCAACGCACAGACAGCGGCACAGATATAACAAAAAAATGTGACAGCTGCGCGCCGTTCAAAACGTTACGTTTAGTTGTGACTTGTGAGCATGAACTTCATATCAAATTAACTAAAACTTTAATAAATACGAACATGGAACTAAACGCAGTTAATGACAGCAAAGCAAGCGTTTCAGCTACCAAAATTACTTATTTTTAACATTTCAAGTCTAGTATCTTTGTTTTACATACCAAAAGTGAAAGAAAAATAAAATGTATCAAATCAAATCAATCATCAATGATTCTGTTTCTGTGTAATACGGTGCAGCAGACAGGATAATTGTTTTCTCCGTTTGTTGTATTTTCTTTTGAGAAAATATTTCTTTTCAAAATGTCTATATCCGATTTAAAACATACCCTAAGAAAGTATGAATTTCCAATATGTGCTAAGGAAGCTCTTAGCAAAATTGGTAAGTACTTAAACATTCACGAGGCCTTAGAAGTTTATCTCTCTCAAATATATAAATACTAGCTTCCGCCCGCGACTTCGTCCGAGTGGCATAGTTACTTTGCCAAACGCTAATTTTAATCCGCGTGATGATCGAAACATATAAAATATCTTTCGCTCCCCTTTTCTTCCCTTTCTCAATTTTTTTTTAAATTTGTCTGTATCCGTATCCAGGGTCCCAACTATATCTCTATACTAAAATTCATCAAAATCAGTTTAGCCATTTAGGCGTGAACACGTAACAAACAAACAAAAAAACTCACTTTCGCTTTTATACTGCTTGGGATCAGGTATTCTATTTACTAGACTCTAGAAAGACTAGAAATTTAAAGTTACTATTATTTTCAGAACAACTGTTGGTAGGTCGGGCAGCTCCATCAAACAAGCAACTGGATATAGCAATGGATATCATATCGGAATTCGTATTCTGCGAGTCAGATCGGCGCGGCGGTCGGCGGGGTGGAGGCCTGACCCCGCTTCAAGACTTGCAGCTCATAGACATCATATGTGACTACCTGTCTGCATGTACTAATGATACAACTAAGAATACTGTGTTCTTGTCATTGTTTGGTGGTATGGAGAGTCAGAGGAGGTTGAAAATACTGAGTATACTTGCTAGTATGGCAGTGTCTGCATCTAGTACACCAGTGAGATCAAACAAATATTTTTACATCAGAGAATCATTTATTAGCAAACTTTATTATCATTCTTGTTAACCTAACTTTGCATTACAGGTGTTACTAGCAGTTGGAGTTTGGCTTCAACAAATGGGTTGCTCATCAGCACAGTCCCTTCAGCTAGTTGAGAATGTTATACGAGACCATTTCTACCTGAACACATCAAACCAGCTTGCTCTGAAGTCTCTGGCCAACACGGCCCCACAGTTTGTGTCTAACTTTATTACTGCAGTGACTGAACTGTACATGAGGGATGCTCAAGGAACTACTAAATTGCCACCTAAGAACCTTTTAGAAGTGATTACAGCTTGGGTTAGTCATTAAACTTGATTTCTTTTTTTTAACAGTTCTCTGTACATTTAATTCTTATATATTTAAATAATCCATGCAAGTTATTAATTTTGTGGGATATTTATTTTTGTATACATTTTTATGTAAGCTAAAATATAGTTTTGTTGATGCCTACCCACATGGTACAAACCAGGTTCAACTTAAAAACAAGACTATTCTGTTCAATTAGCTTTTATTTAGATTATAGATATTCCCTGGACTCCACACTACAATACCCTGTGTTGTGGGGTCCAGTGTCTTTCCAAGCAAAATTATAGAATAGAATATTTGTTATATTGTTGGTGATTGCTAAAGTCTACTAGAACAATAGGAACTCAATAAGCGTGTTGGTTTTGCAGGTATACTCAAATCCTACTCTATGCATGTCAGCACAACTGAATCCTGCAGCTCTGCCCAGTGGCTCCATACCAATGGCTGCTGTCACACCTCTGGCAGGCCTCATACATTGGTGTGCACTAGCTCCACTTTACATTGATGAAGGTATTATTACATTTCATGGTATTGAAAGTCTGTATTTAGAAAAAAAAACTATGTATGTCCTGAGCAGATGTGTTCCCAGGCTGAGTGTCATGAAGTATCAGCTTCCAGCTGATATTAACTCATAGTCTTCAGTAGCTCATTTGTATGCTTGTACATTGATACTTATTTTATGATTCAATGTCAACATAAATTAGGAACATTGATTCATACAAACAACTCACAGGTTCATAAATAGTTGTCATGTATAGTTTAGAAAAGAATATAATTTTCTAACAATAAACTTTATCATTACAGATTCAGAAATGGTAGAAGTACCAGTGCCAGTAAAAAAAATAAAACTGGAGGTAGACTTTGACAGATCAGTCATAAAATCTGTAACACAGAAGTCTCTGACAGAGTGCGAGTTGTATATAAAACTTCACCTGGGAGTGTTGCATAGCCTTAGGGCTGGGAAGCGCACCCATGGGCCCCCCACAGCTGTGAACGCTCAGCATCTGTCTGCATTGGCGCCCATTGTGCAGGGTTATGCACACACTGTACTGAAGAGAGGGGGCAGGCTGCACAATGATTTTAAGTTACAGGTTTGTTTTGCTTGATTGAGATTGCATATTTAGGCAGACTGCACTTTTCCAGCTCTTTTCATTGGGGAGCTTTACTTTTCATTAGTTGCACCACTTATCCACTTTTCTCTAACTCATGGAAGTGGCAACAGGTGGCCATTTAGAGGAATCCTCCAGAACTCGAGAACTTTTTTTTTACTACTAATAGTGCTGATTCCTAACTTATTTCAACAAATGTCTTTAATTAACTATTTAGAAGTATAATAAAAAACTTCAATTTTTTTATTCCAGGATTGTCTAGACAGGATAGGGCAGTCAGTGCAAGTAGCTCTGGCAAATGGCTGTGTCTATGGCAACATCAACAACCTCCTAGCTGCATTAGAAACATTGCCAGAGAACCGCCTGCTGCGCATCATCATCAAAACCCATCAACAGACCATGTGACAAGTGCTTTGACTTAATAATGGCCAGTGATATAGAACTGTAACAATGTTGGATATTTATTGTGTACTCTCAATATTGCCAATGAGTTTATAGCTCATGTTACATGATAGTTAAGTGTTTGAGATATCATGCTGTTGCTTTTAAGAAATTAAAGACCATGTACAATAGAAATAAAAAATATTATAGTAATTGGCTGACACTAAGGTAACCCAAGTAATGGTTCTTTTGTATGAGTTTAAAAGTGTATGTGTAAAATGAGTACTATGAAATAGTTGTATGTGTACATAATGAAAATAAAATACTGTGATAATTTGTTATACTTAATTGTTCTTTATTTCAAAATGGCTTAAATCTCCGACTCTGCTTGATCTGTGCTATTTTCTTTTTGTCTTCTTCAAACTTCTGTCTTAGTGACACAATGTGCTTCATTTTAGATTCTCTTATTTGGAAAGTGTAGAAGTTTTTCAACTCTTTTCGCTTTTTATTCTTCTCTTCCTTCTGCATTATTTTGTTTTCTACCTTTTCAGATCGTGCAAAGCTCTGGACCTTACCTCTCTTAGTGACTGTTACCCATCCTTCATCATCTTCTTGTTCCAATTCTTTCACTTTCTTATCAGCTTTCTGTGCATTTTCATCAAACTGCTTCATGAATGTCTCTACATTTTCCTTGAGTGTTTTGGGCAGTAAAATGTCACTGTTATACTCATCAATCCACTTTTTGATTCCCACTTTCATTTGGTGAGTATTTGAGTTTAGTGGTTGTAATTCAGTTAATTTTAATGCTTTGTCTAACTCTGCAACCTTTTTGAAAACTATGTATGCTGCTCTAAATGTAGCTTTGTTAGCTTCAGGTAGGAATCTGGCAACATGCTTTACGTCTGCTGTTGACGGTTTTAAATAAAGTTGAACTGACTGTACAGAGCCAGCTTCACGGAAGGCGTTAATCAATCCATTTTCATCAGCGTATGGTGGCACATTGACTACTAGTAACGTACGTCCCTGAGGCTTATCTTTTGTGTGTTCTCTGACTATATGCTCCTTCAGATATACTGTGTGTGGTGCTACTGAATCTCGTGTTAACTGGAGCTCCAAAGCTGCAAAAATAAACTAAATTATAACATCTGAAACTGAATATATTATACCATACACTGTTTAACCAAAACCTAGGGATTTATTTTCACCTTTAAAATCTTGAGTACGTTTAGCAGCCTTCATGCTTCTTATTTTAATATCTTGTACATTAAACACTAGATTACAATTTCTTTTAAAATTTACAAAATAACATGTTACAATACAATACAAACTGAGGTTATGTTTGATGACAATAGTATCGTCGTTCAAAATGGACGTAGTTACACGATAAGGATCCAATCCACATTAAGCTAGTTTTGAGATATTGAATTTTAAAGTTTGCATCGGAATTCTTCTATGATGCAGTGCTGTAAATTTGTTGGTTTTATTGAAATTATAAGGAAAACTATTTATATTTTAACTTTAAATAAAATTTACTAAGTTTAATTTGATATTTCAAATATTATTCAAGAAAATATGGGTTTGGATCCTTTTTGATAAATTGTATTCTCAATAAAGCCAGCATAAAATGATGTTTCGCAATAAGGAACCACGTCATGAATTGTTAACTTAATCTTGAAAAATAAATAAAACTACTAATAATTCACTAAAAAAGTAAAAACTGTAGTGCTTGACACTAACGACCGCAGGTTATGGCAGAGTAAGGAGCTTCACGGACGCTTGTTCCGGACCCTACATGGACCCGATGTAGATCAATCAGCGTCCGTAACCTGGCTACGTTCCGGGGACCTCTTTGGAGAAACCGAAGGTTTTGTCTGTGCAATTATGGATGAAGTTATGATGACGAATAACTACGAGATTTATTGTGAAGGACGGCACGGTTGACATATGTCGGGAATGCCACCGTCCGGGAGAATCAATACACATTATCTCCGGTTGTTCTCGTCTAGCTAACGGAGAGTACTTGCATAGACACAACCTTGTAGCCAGGATTATCCATCAGCAACTTGCTCTAAAATACAACCTTGTGGAATCGGAAGTGCCGTACTACAGGTATGAGCCCGACCCAGTTCTTGAACAATATCACATTGTACTGGGATCGCTCCATCATCACTGACAGGACTATTGTTGCCAACAAGCCTGATATAGTGGTGGTGGATCGATCTTGGCGGCGCGCAATGATTGTTGACATAACAGTCCCGCATGATGAGAACCTCGTGAAAGCCGAGAAAGATAAGCAAATCAAGTATATTGACTTGGCTCGCGAGGTTGTCGACATGTGGGACGTGGACTCAGCGATCATTGTGCCGATAGTCGTTACAGCCAATGGCTTAATTGCTAAGAGCCTCGACCAACACCTGAGAAGGCTCTCGTTAGGCAGCTGGATCAAGGGCTTGATACAGAAAGCGGTACTCCTGAACACGGCTCGTATTGTTAGGAGGTTCCTTTCTCTGGGGCCCTGACCGCCGGTAGCTTGGATCCTGTTCCCGATACCGGTGGGCTACTATTTTTATATTTTTAAATGTTTTTTTTTTGATTTTTATACATATTATTACATTTTCAATATTTGAAAATGTAATAATATGTATAAAAACCAATAAATGAACTAGGAAATCACTAAATAAGTTTTATTCATATATTCGCCTATGTATCGGTTTTTGAACAATAATTATCAGAAAGGATCCAAGTGAATTGGATCTCTTTTAAGATTACTTATTTTATACTATTACCAATAAATATTGTTTCTCACTAATGATCCATGAGGATTGGATTTTTTCAGTGGATTCATAATAAACGCCCGCCATACATGTGGACTGGTACCTCGTGTTTATAACAATGTCATGTGTTCGTATTTCACTGGGATCTTTTTGCTGACCGAAAATATCGACCTTTACGGTCTCTTTGGTATAGTTAACTCAATTTTGGTAGTTTTGTGGATTGGATCCTTATCGTGTAACTACGTCCAAATATTATTCGTGTGGCATTTTGGTATGAGAAAATTAATTCATTATTTGTTGATTTCTAGTATCTAATCCTATTTATATAAAAAAATAAAGTTTTAAAAACTGTGCCTAATTAAAGGATTACTGCAAAATAAATTATTTTTTTCGTTCTGAAATATCTATATAGTTTTTTTTTTAAATAAATGAATGATCTACAATCTCTATGCATAAGTTTGACAGACCTTGACAGTTTCATCAACAATAACAGTGACAGGCGTGACAGATTTACCATTTTGTCTATGATATACAGTGACTGTTGGCGAAGAGTGTCTGTTTTGCCCATATTTTGTCGTAAATTTACGGCCATGTGTGTTTACAATTACGTGTTAGACAAATTTTCTAGTGATGATATCCACCACTGCAAATAGTAAAGTGAAAAACCCAAAGGGAACTGAGGGTACCGACACTCCGGAAAGGGACGAAATTGGACAAGAAAACACGGATGATAAGGTCAGAGGTTATGTTGGTGCGTACGATGCATCCTCGTCATTTGGAGGGCCGTCCAGAGATGGCAGGTATAGGTCCCGTGGTCGTGTCACGGAATTCAGGCCGTCTCGAGGCGGTGGGCGCGGAGGCAGGGGACGCGGCGGATTCCCGCCCCGCGGTGATCGTGAACCTCTTGATAATTCCTATAAATATCACGAATCGCTAAACCAATCCTCCAACGACACCTGGTCTCAAGGGAACAGCAGCAACAAGTTCTATGAGCGGTCTGAGTTGGTCGTCAATCTTCCCGAGGATCCTCGCATCTCCAAGTTGCTGCGCCGACTATGTGCCGAGGTGGACATGGAAAAATCGCTTGTCATATGCAGTAAACTACAGGACGCCGTCATGTTGCCCGAAAACGTGCGCTACATACGTCGTTCTTACGACATTTTAGTAGAGTCACTCCTGGATGTTCTCTATGATGCCCCTGGCCCTGAGACCAAGGAAGGTGCATCTATAGTGCTTGGGAGGATCGGATACGTCATGGGTCCTGATTTCAGGAAACATTTAGATTGGATTGCAGCTAGTTTTGCTGTGCATAACTCGACTATAAAGCATTATTTGACTCTCTCATTTTCTGAGACATTTCAACTAGATTATCAAACTCCTAATCTAACAGATTTTGCTGAATTAACTCTAGATCGACTTCAGACTATCATTGAAAGTACTGACTCAGCAGATGTGTTCATGTCGGCTATAAATGCCATGATCATCATGTCAAATTCATATCCCGAACACTTTGCAAATCATTTTGTGGACACAGTAGACATTCTAGTAGGTTGGCATGTTGACAATGCACAACCTAAGAAAATCAAAGAATTTGCTCTACAATCATTGTTCAAACTGAGTCGCCACTGGCAAGCAGATGTGGGCTTTTCAGTAAACCTCCTGAATCAGTTTGTGGAAGACATGGTGGTTTATTCTACTGAGATGGATTCAAATAGAACAGAAAAACAAAGTGATGCTACCACACCTGAAGATTGTAAGCAGAAGATCACATCATTCCTCAATGTATTCAATACTGTTGTGAAGAGCTTGGGCACACTATTAAGTCCTACAGTCTCACAAGTAGTGTCATGGTCATTTCTTACAGAGGCATTCACTAAGATTTTGCAAGTTTTAACTAAAACGCTAAAGGATGATGCAGAAGCAGATTTGATACTGGCAGGTAATGAATGCATTGCTTTGCTTTTGAAATATTTGCAATCAAAGTCGTCATCTTGCTCTCCCGCCCTGTTTGCATTAGTAACAAAAGAGATGAGTAACTTTCTGCAAGGAGAGGAAAGTGTGAGCCTCAGTGTCATCGACTTAGTATCTACTGTTATAAAGGAGATCGCTTCTAACCTCCCCATTGAGTTTATCTCGCAAACAATTGGGCCTGAATCACTTTTACGTCGCCTCCGCTACTCAGACAGTTCTCACATTTTAAACAGTGTGATGTCTGTATACAGTAACTTGTTGAATTTGAAGAATATCCCACTTTTGCAAGAAACATACAAATATGTTTTGACAGATATTCAGAGCTCCTATTCAATTATAATACCTGAGATACAAATAATAAACCCAGAGTATCATGAAGAAGTAGAGAAAGATGATGCAGAGAAAAATGTGATATTTTATTTACAATGTTTATCAGATTTGGCTAATGCTAGTAACTCTATAATTGGGATGTGGGCATTACAACCTAGCATACTAGAACTGTTGGCCATAAAAATGTGCCCTCATGATGAAAAGCTAATCAAGGAGAAGCCTGCTCTTCAGTATTCTGTACTATACTTGCTTTATTCACATTGCAAAAAGAACAATCATTTCATTGCTTCCAGCGACTTGGTAACAAATACACAGCAAAGAGCGAATGATATATTTGGATTATCTAACTTGAGTCTTGGAGATGTATCCAGCTCCAGCCCCACATCTGGGCATTTAGCTGTCATCCTGAATACATTAAGCATGGTATTAGATGAAGATGCTCCGAGAGAAACTTTAATCTTAGTCCTCAATTGGATATCTGACATATTTTGCCAATTAGACAAATATTTGCCCATAGTAAGCATGTCAAAGGGTTTCCTTGTATTAACAACAAACATGTTATCGCTGGCATATCATTTTGACGACGATATAGTTTTGCTTGTAATGAAGAATTCTCAACATCTATTGAAAAATAAGACTCTCACTTGGAATGTTATGGTGTTGAAAACAATAGCAGTACTTTGTATACTACACATTGATAGTCAAAATAAAACATTGTCAAATGTTTGTAAAGATGTGCTATTTGAATTGCCTTGGGATATTGTTCAGCTGGAGTTGGACAAGCAAGTAGTTAAAGTATTCACTGCAAGGAAAATGAGCTTGAATGTACTCAACAGTGATACAAAGGCTAATTCTTTTAAAGAATATCTAATGAGGGGATCCTTTTGTAATCTATCAAACCAACATTTTAAAATAATAATGAATTGCCTCCTCCAGAATACAATGGATGATAAGAAACCTTTAGTTGATGCTTTTTTAACATCATGGCCTTTACAAACTGCTGATATTGATGAAAACAATCTTTTGTTCTTCCGGCAATGTGCTACAAGTTTCTCATCTATCTGTGTTGGCTGGGCTCTCTCAGAACTGGCTCAAACTTGTGTGTCATTGAAACTAAGAACTATTGTGGGCAAACCACAGGAGACTTTCATGAGGATTGAAGGTGCTTTGAAAGGCATAGCAAGAGAAATATCCTCTCATGAAACTAAGTACATTGGCAGTGACCAACAGCAACTGGTGGAAGTTGTAATTTTGGAACAAATGAGGACACGCTGGATAACAGAGTTCATGATTTTCTTAGAGAAGTACATTTATAATGCTGCAGAAGGTACTGCTACAGTTCTGCCAGCTGTCGCTAAACCTGTGAGAACATTTTTTCATACGAACAGGCCGACATGCCGCGAGTGGTTCGCTAGAGTACGTCCCGCTGCGCTCGCTGTTAGCCTATACGCTGGACATTTCGGTGCAGCTATCTATCACGCTTCACTGGTATTTCAAACAGCTGCCAGTTCCAATACAAATATCGATATCGAAGCGATAGCGATTAGCGTTGCCAGAGCACTTATTAAAATTGAAGAACCAGAAATGTTGCACGGTTTATATGTCTGGATAAAACAGAATTTTGACAAGAAGTTACTGTGGCTAAAAGGAGCCGCTGAACAGGCAAATTCTAGACACGAAGTAGCTATAGAGTTCTATAAAAAAATAAGCAATTTAAAACCACATGAAGATACAAAAGAGGGTGAAACATCATCCCATGTAGATGCCAGGAGTACCAGATTTATTGACGAACAGGTAATGGAAAGTTACAAACATATACAAAGCTGGGACGACATGCAAACCTGGAAAGACGGTGATCAATTTAATTCTAAAATTTCGCAATGGAGCTCTTTTTCGACCTTAAGATATTTCGAAGATGCCACAGAAATTCCGCTTGAACTCACTAACTGGGACATACTTGATAATGAAGCCAGTGAGATATCAAAAAATACATGTTCCTATCAAGGCTTATTAAACAAAATTGAATCGACTCTTGTATGTACTGCAGTTCAGATGTATAACAACGATTACAATGACAAATATGAGGACTTATTAAAACAATGCGATATCTTACTTAAATCACAGGCCGAAGAGTTCTCCAGAACGAATTCCGTACACTTCTTAAAAGAGGTCGCAGTGTTGCAATTAGCAAATCATGGGTTAAGCAACATTGTTAAGTCCGGGAAAATTATTCCGAATCCTTTTAAACCATCGACAGTTAAGGAGTACAAGTACGGAACTAATTTTAAAAACCTAAGCAGAATATTATGGTGGAATCAATATTTTACTAAACTGAATATGACAGAAGAAAACGTTTTCTATGCGGAATGCCTTCGTCTTGATGTAATTAAAAGTGCGAGGAAGAACTCTAATTTGATAATGGCAAAGAGAGAACTGTTAAATCATTTCAAACAAAATTCTGCTTTCCAAATGTGTTTAGGCAGCGTTACTAACTTGGATGACTTAAGTGAAGCACTTCTTATGTCTACTAATACTTACGATCTCGAAATATGGACACTTAACAACGCCACTGCTTTGGCTGAGCTTTGCAAATTGACTTACGCTAAAGAAGAGACAAAAATACGAGCTGTTAATCTGTGTGCAAGCATCTCCTTTGGATTTTCTCAAAGACTGGCAATGAGTGAACAAAGTTATGAACTACGGGAAAAAGGAACAAGATTACTACTCACCCTGTCCAAGTGGGTGCAGAGCGAAACAGAAAATATATTAGACATAGATTCACCCTTACTAAAGTTAGTGTCAGCTTTGCCAGAAATAGGTTTAGTAGACAATAATATATCGGAGAATGTTATTCCTGTATCAGATTCGGCCGTTGGTAAGCTACTCCAATTTGGAGTTAACCAATGCCCAGGCCTTGCTAAAGCTTGGGCAAGCTTTGCCGCTTGGTGCTTCAGATGGGGTCGTAAAATGGTTGAATTTAGTTCAAAAACTCGAGAGCAATTAACAGAAAATGATAAGTTACAGATAGAGAGTGTTATGATTGGATGCTCACCTCAAGATTTTGAAGAGGTTTGTGAAATATTATCGAAAACGAAAGCTACCTGTGATGACGAAGACATTGATTGGAACGAAATTAACACATCTGAAATGATTGAAAGTCAACTTCGAACCGTTCCATCTTTGAGCAATGCTTTTCCTGAACACCTGGCACTGCTAGTGGATATTTGGCGTCAAGCACAAAAACGAGTATTTTCCTACTTTGAACTTTCCGCCGATGCTTATTTTAAGTTTCTGCAGCTTATTTGTGCGTCAGACTTCATTAACCATAGCGGAGAAAACGCGGTAGTTAATGCAACGTTGAGACTTCTACGTTTGATTGTAAAACATGCAATGGAGTTACAGACAGTACTGGAATCTGGCTTAGCAAACACACCTACTCAACCCTGGAAAGTTATCATTCCACAGTTATTCTCTCGTCTTAACCATCCGGAAACGTATGTGAGAAAATGCGTATCTGATCTTTTGTGCAGATTGGCAGAGGACACACCTCATCTGATCACATTCCCAGCAGTTGTTGGTGCCGTGGAAAATGAGCAGAATGATCTAATGGAGTTGAATGTTGCAAAATCTTTCCTGTCAAATGAAGGTGCAAGTGGGGAAGAAAATATTGACATTGAAGATGCTGCCAGTGATAAAGTTGTCAATAACGAACTTAATTCTTGCTTCCTGGATATGGTTGAAACACTTTCGAAACAAGCCCCAAAAACTATTAAACAAGTAAAACTGTTAGTCAAGGAATTGCAAAGAATCAATTTATTATGGGACGAATTGTGCCTGGGCACATTAGTCCAACATCACTCTGAGTTTACAAAGCGACTATCGCAATTGGAAAGCGAAGTTGCCAAAGTAAAAAATAACTCACACTTGTCAGCAGAGGATAAAGAAAAACTAATCAAAGAGAAACATCGCATTATTTTTGAGCCAGTCGTATGTGTGTTGGAGCAACTCTATCAAGTTACCTCAGCAAAACCTGAAACACCGCACGAAGTGTCATTCCAAAATAAATTCCAGTCGCTCATCACTGACGTAATCGACAAGTTGAAGAACCCTGCCAATCCAGATAAACCACAAGAGTCGTGGGCACCTTTTAAACAACTTCAAATAAGACTTCAACAGAAAGTAAATAAAAGAACATCATATATTTTAAAAATGTCCGACATCAGCCCCGTATTAGCAGAGCTTAAGAATACTGTAATCACTATGCCAGGAGTACATACAAATCAGAGAGCTGTAAGAATCACAATAAAAGCAGTTGAAAATAATGTGGCGATCCTGCCAACAAAGACAAGGCCAAAGAAATTGGTCTTTAACGGGTCAGACGGCAAGGCTTACACGTATTTGTTCAAAGGATTGGAAGACTTGCATTTAGACGAAAGAATTATGCAGCTGCTGTCGATAACCAATACAATGATGGCCAGGGATTCTGAAAATAATGATAATCAAACGTACAGAGCGCGCCATTACTCAGTGATACCTTTAGGTCCTCGATCGGGACTGATCAGCTGGGTAGACAACGTGACTCCGCTATTTGCGTTGTATAAACGCTGGCAAAATCGAGAAGCTGCTATGCTATCAGCCAAGACCAATAAGCCAGTCAATATCTTACGTCCATCTGAGTTATTCTACAACAAGCTAAATCCTCTTTTAAAAGAAGCAGGTATATCAACTGATAATAGAAAAGAGTGGCCAGTGTCGATCCTCAAGCAAGTTCTGCAAGAGTTGGAGGCGGAAACTCCTCGGGATTTACTGTGGAGGGAGTTGTGGTGCAGCAGTGTTAGCCCGGAGCAGTGGTGGCAAATCACGCGTCGGTACAGTTACTCGGTGGCCGTGATGAGCACGATAGGCTACATCATCGGGCTCGGTGACAGGCACATGGACAATGTGTTGGTAGACCTCACGTCGGGTGAAGTGGTGCATATAGACTATAACGTGTGCTTCGAGAAGGGTAAGACGCTGCGGGTGCCGGAGAAGGTGCCCTTCAGAATGACGCCCAACATGGTGACAGCGCTCGGCGTGACTGGAGTCGAGGTGAGTGTCTTAATGATCACTTCTTTGCTGCTTATTCTATTGTACTATTTTACAATGTTATTATTTGGTAAAAAAATGTTTTCGGTCTTGGTTGCCGTTTTTTTTTACAGAAATCGTATTTTATATTATTAACCTAAATAGGATTGATCAGAGCTTCATAAGTTCATAAAATCATAAAGTAGTACATGATCATCGTCATGTTCTTTCCCTTGTTCCCTCGTTGGGGTCGGCGCAACACGTAAACACAAATTGAAAATCACTAACCATAGTTTCAGATATTAAAATGTAATTGACTTCAAAATTATTTTACGTGATGTTCATGTTTGATAAAGCAAACTTAGCAGTGATGTCTTATGCAGGTTCATTCAGCTCTTTTCATATATCACTTAGGTTTCCTACAGCTTTCTAATAATTCTTCCTGACGGACTTATGAGCTACCTATTCAAAGATTTAACCTCATTTCATTTAAATTTAGACTAATTTTGTTTGGACTGCGCTTATTGTTACTATATCTATGCGAGGCAGCTTCAGAATAGATGTTGAGAGAAAGTAGGGGTTTAAAAAGTCAAAACTGTACCGAAATAGTCAATTGTGAGTTGTGACAATCGGAGTCTCTAGATCGCGTGCTGGGATACCGTTGGTCACATTTCGGCGTAACCTCCTTCCAACCGGCTATATCTAGGCTGTTGCGATTCTCACTTGAGTTCAATGTGGCCTACATAAATTTTACATACGCCTAATATTACAAATAATGCTGCAGCACAAGCAGGGCACGTAGTTTTATAGACAAAAAAATAAAATGAATGGTCTGTCCACCCAATATTTTCTTTCCGTGAGGTTATGTGGACACTATTAATATTTACATTCCATATAGCACGGGCCCGATGTTTACGCACGTAGAGACCGCGTCGGTAGATTGTACCTGTATGTTTCTCTGTTAAGATTTATTTCTTCTAACATTTCAGTAAATAAATCTACTTTTACGGCTTGACACAACCTGGTGTTCACCTTATAAACTTGTGTCTCACACTTTTAACGATAAGTACCTTTAATACCTGTAAAGTGTGGACTGCCTCGTTGGTCTAGTCATCGCAAGCTCGAATGCTGAGTAAGGGATCCTGAGTTCGAGTCCCTGGTAGTTCATTTATTTAAAACTAGCTTTTGCCCGCGGCTTCGCTCGCGTTAAATTCGGGGTAACACAGTCCCCCTTGCGCCTTATTGATTTGTAATAGCAACGCTAAGTTTTCCCTTTTCTTCCCTCTTTCTCCCTCACATCCCACTTTTTTTTTTTTAAGTATTTTAAGCCTATGTCCGTCTCCTGGTTCCCAACTATCTCTGTACCAAAATTCATCAAAATCGGTTAAGCCATTAAATCGTGAAGAGGTAACAAACAAATAAACGCACTTTCGCTTTTATAATATTAGTAAGGAAGTAAGGATTAATGTACAAAAGTCGTACATAGGCGGATTTAAAGCCATAAATCTTTCTTTACCTTCTTTTTGGGTTTTTTCATCAGGAATTTCTCAGTAGCAGGCTCGGAGTCTGGATCTACGGCCGGTTGATGGCATTACTATTGTTAAGTACCTGTGACATGGTCGATGATAGCGTTACGGCGAATTCAGATGATGTTCGCAGCGTTGTGCCCAGCGGTTTCACCCCCTGCTCAGCTCCTTTTCTAGAGAAGGGTATGAAAAATAGATGTTGGCCGATTCCTAGACCTACCCGATATGCACACAAAATTTCATTGAAATTTGGTACAGTCATTTCGGAGGAGTAACTAACACTATGACACGAGAATTTTATATTTTAGATGTACACGTGTTTTCAATATCAAGTAATGGCATGAAGATATCAGCTGTTTAATTGCGCAGGTTATATCGAAACCTATACACGAATACTATGGAAATTTCGGTACGATATCCAGTTAAGCATGCCATAAAAATGCAAAATATTATATTGCAACAGTTTAGAGCTTGCGTGATTGTCGTCCGTTACTGACCTCTTTAGATTGCACAATATGTACAAACAGGATTATATCAGCTGTGATACAGTCTCAACGTTATCACTTCTACAGTCAAATGTTTCGTTAATTTAGTTAGGTCACTCACTATGAACCATAAATATACAAATTGAAAACTAAACGTAACAAATGTCTGTTCTTTTAAAATCTATTTTCCAAGTTTTTGCCTCGGTGATTTTTTGGTTGATTGATTACTTGTCTTTATTTATTTTGCAATTATGCAAATTACTCAGACAGTCGCTTAGCCACCTTACACCTAATAACATCTTTATAATGTTTGTGTAGCGCCATCTGTGCTACGAATTTCTTCGTTGTATCACTTGGGTACACATTTTATAAATTTCTACGTTCTGACATAGATGGCGTTGTGAGTCTCACCCTAGACAAATAACACACAAGTTGATAGGTCAGAGACAAATAATACATATTATTTACATACTTTATTATTACATAGAACATCTTTTAATTAATATTTATATCTTTTAAACATCTTTATTTGACAGAGAACCTCTTATTAGAACATCATTATGGCAGGGAACTCATTATAATCTCTCAATAAAATCAACAATAAAGCCTTTAAAAACTTGAGCGTAGATTCGAACAGGTACCTAAATGCGAAAGGGGTACCTACAGTCACTAACAACTTTAAATACTAGAAGCGTTTCACGTTTCCCACAAAACGTCTAATGATCGTCTGTACACTACACTATGTCAGCGCGCGCGGAGGGCGGGCCGGGCCGGTGCACGGGCGTGGGCGCGTCGGGCGCGTACGACGGGTTGGAGTCGCCGTGCTCCGCCTCTACGTAGCCCGCGTTCTCGATGATGCGGCAGCGCGCCGTGTCGGCCTCGTGCTCCATGTACAGCAGGCGCGCCGGTCGCCCGCCGAGGGTCGACAGCGCGCTTGGGGCCGTCGACCGGGTTATGGAACCTTCTCGAAGCGCCACGGAGCCTCGTTTCCTCTCCGGGGCGGGTGAACCTCGGTATTCCGATGTGTCAGGTCTCTTGCACCGCAGTAGTTTAGCGAATGCAGCGCGGAAGCCGGCGTTCTTCCATGCGTAGATGAGGGGGTTGATGCCCGAGTTGGACATAGCCAGGGAGGAAGTGACCCGGTACGCTATGTGGTTGTTCAGCGGCATCATGGGCAGCGTCTGTGCACACGCCACCACCACGAACGGCATCCAACATATTGAGAACGATCCTAGCACTAGCAGCACCACCTGTGAAAACATAATCTCGAGTTAATTTCAAGTTTTGGCACGGTTCCAAAAGAAATTGCATGTAAAATATTAATTAATGCTCGGTTATCTGGAGTTTGGTTTCTTATTAATGCACTCGCCTTGTCGTCTGGGTAACTTGCTTAATGGACTATGTATAATTATGTGTAGCGGCATAACTTGGCAAGACAAATTTCTAAACCCAATTTTGTTTATTTTCGAAAATAAATTGACAGCTAATTTAACAGACCTTCTACCGCCTATTCAATGTTTACGGTAGCAGTAGTAAAAGATTGTTCCCATCACCTGTATGCTTTTCCAATCGTTAGCTCCGGTGGGGCAGCAGGTGTTGGCTCTCATGCGGCGCGCGTGGCAGGTGGCTTCCCGCCATATCCGCCAGTACAGGATGAACATGACCATCCAGATGAGAGAGAACATCGGAGCCAGGATGCTCGTCGTGTAGTTCGTCGGCACCACCTGAAACATTTGTTACAACTGGATTAAAACCTTAGCCAAGCAAAGCTTTTGAACTGTACGGTGTCGTAGAGAATCTGTTTACGTACGGAAATAAAACGTCTGTTTGTATCCGATGTTTTGAAAAGTGCTACAACCAACAGTTTTCCCTGATTCCCGAGATTGGACACGAACTCAAAATCGAATCGCCAGATAGCATTTCCAGATAGTTTAGTACCTACAGTTATATCGAAGCAAAAAAACTCGCGCACTCCTAAAAAAGTCCCTTTTCCCTTTAGTTCTATTTTTAATGGATAATGTCGACGTTGATGAGCCGATATCTAAATTAACATACTTAAATATGCAATAGCATAACTTGAGGATAATGGGCTTATCTCACATTAACAATATTTGCACATTTATGTATATTCAATATTCACTTTACTTTATTTCATTTGTCAAACAAAACAGAGTGAATATTTGAAGTACAACAGGACGCGTTAAAAAACTATCTAACGCGTGTTATTTGTCACGTATACGTTAAACAGTACATAGTTCAATTTCTTAATTTAGCCAAAAGATTCGATAGTCTGATCTCATGCGAACATTCCGGTTTTAAACGACTTCGGTAATTAACTTTATCACTTTACCAGATATATCGTCGAAGAGCAGCATGTTTATAAACCCTTTAATGTAATGTTAACAAATATTGGCATCCGCCCAAATGCTTATTGCAATAGACATTAATCCAGCTCCAAACATAATTTTCCTAGGTATAACTTTCTCTTAAGAATAGCTCGTGACTTTATTTCTTCTTGCATAATATCAAACAGCAATATATTGTGTGTATGGTTACACTGATACACTAATGTATGTGATGTATCTGCGAGCGAACAAGTACGTACTCGGTAACAAGATATTCTTCCCAGAAACAACTGTATTAACTATTTATATTGTAGTAGTGGGTTTGCGGAGCGTGCCTCGAGAATACTATTTCTTTCCACTATGAATTTCGGATAATGTTGTCTTATTACGGAATGTGTTGACAGAGTGTTCATCCCCGGAGACATTTATTTTATCATGCTTTATGTTCGTAGACAATATAATGGTTAGCATGTTCAGATTCTATAACAAGCAATATCGTATTTTATGGTGGTTTTAGATGTCTAGAGGACGTAGAATGTCATGAAATTGCCGTAAACCTACTTATGCACAAACCGTGAGCTATCCGAAGAATTTGTTAATAACAAAACGTAGATGTTTTGAACTGCATATTATTATGGTATCTTTTTGCGCCTTGGACGTGAAGTTACGGACACCAGCTACCCTACCATGACGTGTTAAAGCAGAAATTATTCCGCTGAGGGAAAGGGACAGAGCTATACAGGGTGTCTAGCACCATCTCTTTCACTCAGTGGAATAAGTTCTGCTTTAAGATGTCATAGTAGGCCTACAGGCCGTTATACAATGCAATACAAGCTTCATATGGACAGGAAGGATAATCGTATGAGGTTGGACGTTAGACGGCATAATCAAGTCGGGAAATATACTTTCTGACCTTTTCACGTATGCGTATTATTTGCCTTTTCTAAGGTTTAAAATACATTTTCTCACCAATCTCTTACGACTAAATAGGGTATCAATAAGGAGGTGTGCATACCATATTCATCTCGCACGCAATTCCCTCTTGCCAGTCGTTCCAGAATACGGGGATACAGCTGATGCAGACGGCCACCGACCACGTGAAGCTCATCATCAACCGCGTAACCAGCTTCGTCATGTACCGGCTGTAGTGCAGTGGGTGCACTATCGCTATGTATCTGAAAATTTACAATAATAAAATTAATAAAGCAATATTCAAGTTCACATGGCGTAACAAAAATCACGATATTGAAGTTTCTCTTAAAAGGTAAAAAGAATCTTTGAAATAAAAATTTACATCGGAGAGCATGGCACGTACCTGTCTACAGCTATCGCTATGATGTTGTAAATGGACGCCAGACACGCTAAGATTATGAGGATAAAGCGCATCAGACACGACCACTTGATTTTGCCGAAGTCATCATTCAAGTAGAAGACCAGATGGTAGGGCAGCGTCAGCCCCACCATCAAATCTGATATGGCCAGGTTGAGCACGAACTGGTTGGACACGAGTGACGACAGCCGTCGGCTCATCGTCACCGCCAGGATTGTCAGCGTGTTCCCGCTCACGATCAGCAGCATCAGCGAGCCGTCCACGATGCTCCATCCCCAGTGGTTGTACACGTTCGTACTCTCCCTCTCCTCGGTCGCGTTCCACCCCAAGTCGCTATCATTCCCGAATACAACGTCCATACCATCGCTGGCCGCGGACGCCAGCGCCCCCCACTCCGAGTAGTCCGACGTCGTGGTACGACTCACGCGCACATGCTCTTAACTGTTACCCTCACCCGTCACTCGCGATACACTAGATATTTTCACAGAAGTCTTTTCCCGTTTGCACTTGTCGCACATTTTCTTTGCACTGTATTGTTGATGTCAAACACCTGGAACAAAGTGTGGATATTAGTCGATTTACTATTGAGGGCATGTCCTGTGCGGGGTGCACGTGCGACGGGTCCTTGTAAATGCATAGCAGCGAGCACAAGTAATGCGGCGGTGAGACGGTGCGGACGCTCAGTATGCAGGGGCGCGTCGCCACACAAATGAGTCGCTAGAACCGCCCCACTTCGCGCGCCTCTCTCAATCACATAATCAACTTTTTCAAGGGATCGCCTACGAGAGCGTCTGTAGTTGCCGCTCCCGCTTCCGCCGCTGAATTATTTATGTTGCACGGTGTGAGACGAGCTTTGTCTGCCGGTGCCCTAATCGATGCCGTGCCGCTATAAATGAATTATTTCCAGACATCGAAGGCCACACGATTCATAAACTCGCGACCGTTTTGTAACTATTATAATTGGTAATGTTAGATGGCGTCCTTCAGGAGCAGGTTATTTATTAATATGCAGCTACATCAAGTTGAAAACTTAATAAATGATTCGGAGCACCGAGTGCGACTGATCGCTGTATGTGTATGTTACAAACTTGCAATCGAATAATGTGTATTGAAAATGTAGACGCTTCTGGTTGAAAACTCTTGAAATAAAAGTAGTAAAACTGAAGGGAACACCGAGATTATTTCTGATAGACACGTTTGATTCCATCACTCTTAAGTGGCTGGATTACGAAGATAAGACATTAGGGAAGCAAAATGAGATTCATTTTTATACAAAAATAACTTAGATTCTTCTTATAGATGAATTCAGTGGCCGTATTGTTTACCGATGAAATATTTTGCTCAGCTGGGACTGACAGCGTCAATTATATTCAACTCATCTGAAGCAAATCGCGACACGGCTGTCTGAATTACAAATGAGCACGGATCAAAACACTTTGTAGACTCCATACATTTTAATCCATCAACACCATTTCGCTGATCTCGGTCGATGGTCAATTTTTATAAAGGTAAATCGGTTGATAGGACTTAATCTTCCTAAATCGTTTCTAAAATAGTCAGATACAAAATAATGTATTAAATCTGTTACGTCAATATTTGTAATTAAACTTTAATAAATGAAGTAGTATCAAACGTGCCATCAGTTTCTGAAATATCTTTTTTAATGCGTTGGATTATAAATGAGTAATAAAATGATAGCGGCTCATTTATTTCGATTTCGTTTAAGTGGAATCGATGCCGGCGTTCATTTGATGGCAATTTATGTTCGGACAAATTTATAAAGTAGCTACGCGGTAGTATTCGTAAATTTCCTGAGACTCGGAAATGCCTTTAGAATGTTTGCACGGAATCAGGCCTTCCTCTCGCAGATCTCAGAGTTCGGCCTTATTACGACAATTCATTGGCATTTATTAATAAAACGATCAATTTGGAATCGAGATTGGATATCGGATCTCGGTCCGATGTCATTGATGGACGCTTTAATAAAATAAGAGCGCAGTGAGCCACATTTAAATGAGATTCTGATGCGACAGAACGATTGTTGCTACGTAATTGCTCAGTAAAGTCAAACAAAGTTTTGATAAATGAAACGTCAAAAGTGGTTTTACAATTTGGTTGTATGCCTTTGTGCGGCAACGCTGACGGATACCAGATGGCAATTTGTAACGCGATGATTTCAACTGTTAGATTGGATGGATGGATTTATTCACGTGTGATTTTGGCGCGGGTTCGTTTGTACGTACGCGTGTCGGCGAATTGTAGTCTGCGTATTGGATTAGTTTGTAGCGTTACATTATTTATGGATATCTCCGAGAATACGTTAATGCTTTTAGCTCTAGTGTTTTGATTCGATGCTCTCGTTTTGTTGTTCTTCATGAGTATGAATAATTCAATCTAAATCAGCTTCTATAAGCGTGTTTGTCTAAACAAAATATTGAGCAGGAAAATTCGGCAATAACTCCGTAATTAAGTTAAAGTCTTGTTGATTAAAGTCCCGTTGTCTTAGAATTCACAAAGGAAAAAATCTAATGAAATATTGATTAATTAAACAACAACGTTTACTTACGCAACTTGGTACGCAAACACCAAAGTTCTGACGAAGCAATAAACTGAATCACTATTACGCAAAATAACTTCAAAATATGAACTGTTTTCAAAAGTTGAAATGGACAAAGTAGATGAAACCAATATGTGAGTAACGGTTGTCCATACAGATGAGTGATTGTGGTAGTATTCTGGTCACAGGCGCACAGGGCTGCTAGAATGCCCTTTTCCAATGCCTAGTGCATTAGCATGCGCTGCGATCACCGTGACTAATGTCGTTTGTTTATGCTCCGCTCATGGCGCCGGTTTGCGGACTCTCGATTATGATCGCTTTGGTCGGAGTACTCCTAATGTTAACCAAACGTCCCACTTCAAAGCTGTATAGCAAGCTTGAAAAGCATGTATCGATATCGATACTTGTGTGTTTGTCTATATGCGAACGTTATCGAAAATGTTACACGCAGGCCAAAAGTGGCAATAACCAAAGCCGAAACAGTTTTTTCCCAATATAAGTTTATTGGAAGTTACGCGGACCTAAGGATCGCTTTTTATATTCCTTCGAGCTTTTGACATAAAGCCCTTGGGCTTACATTTTAAGGCACCAGAACAAATTGAGATTATCTTAAAATAGTTATTATTTTCTCTATTCGATAGCTGTCAGATGAGCAGGTAACAAACAAATAATAATTAATCGAGCGTTACGTGTGCTAAAGCGAGCCCACGCGTTAAATGAGCTGTTTTACATCCATGTCCGTGAAAATGAAGCTATTTGGCGCCGATCGCCATATTGATGACACGTTACAATTCACTTCACTCGCGGGACTACTGCTACCGTATTAATTACCTAACAATGACGCTGCCACCGTGTGACAATTACGGAAAGGAAATTAAATTTAAATAATTTGTAACACTCGGGATATAGAACACTATCATGTTATCATTCAAAGAAGGTACGTGTTTATTTAACTTAGTAGTCTGAACGTATGTAAACACTAGGACGGCAGAAATGTAATTAAATAACATTATACTTTGAAACAGTAAAGTCACTCGCATTCGATTATCGTACTCGACTAGTCGTACCGTAATTGAATATCGGAAAATAACACTGTGACACTGAAAAAAGTTAATCGAGAAAACGTAGAAAGTGCTAGCTCCAGTGTTTGGTATCGATTTATAAATATTTTAGTGTTTATATCTACGATCGTCCTTTACGTAACGTGCCGCGAGCGTCGCGTGCGACCTCTGCACTCCGATATAGTAACTATTGTAACTATTTTAATTGCTCAGTTTTTTGTTACTTTTCGATTTTAATGAATGTTTATTTTTTATTGCCATGTACTGAGTACGTACATTAGTGCTTCAATGTCACGATTCTATTTATATTTGGAAATAACGAATAGGGGCTCAACCATTCCAGACATGGCAATCAAGTTTGAGGAATAGTTTCTCGAAATATAATAAATATCAGATCTAAGATCTGCACTGTGCAACAGAACATGCTTGTCACTCTTTTTTTCAACAGAATGTTTATTAAATCATTGAACACGTTTTAAACTAATAAATGAGCGTGTGACACTTACCGGTTATTTTACATGCCCCGGTGATATCGACAACTATAAACACGAGCAATCCCAATCACTTTTGCCGAACATACGAAGATTGTGAATGAAAACAACGGCCGGGACAGAGAAGACCACTAACATACTATCTTGGGTAAACGCCCATTTGGTTCGGCAAAGGTCAAAAATGAAGACAAATGGCTCGGCTATTACTGGCCACAATTCAATCAAGATAGCAATATTGTTTCTATTGCAGCGTTACTGTGCCGGTTAGGGAAGCAATGTGTTTGGAAGTAAACATCCAGAGGTTCGTCTATGTGCGTTGGTCGATCCGTGATCGTTGATTTAGTACACATCGTTATCAAATGACGTGGCTAGAGGTCGCGCCATTACGATGACTTCTCTGATTCATTGATTAGTTGTTATTAGTACAGTCGTATGTAAAAGAAATTCTTCTCGCCGCATCTTCGTAAAAACATCGCACAATATTGTACCAGACGAGTACAAACATTCTGAGAATTGTGTTGTGTAACACAGTATAATGCCAGAGACTAAGAAAGTTTCGTGAAGACATTGTTCGCGTTCCAAAGAGCTGGCAGAAACGAAAATGTCCGTTTTATTGGAGAATCTCGCCTGTCAAATAACTTTGATTTATACTCGTACTTGCCGGTTCCAGCTTCATTTGAACGCCTGAAAACTTCATCACATAATCCTTCTAAATTACACGAAATGTTTAATAAGACGGGTGCCCTCCAAAGTATGAACTCATTACTTCGGTAATAATGTTACGAACTTGTGGACGACCGCAACACTCGGATTTTGTAAAGTCAACGTCTACGAGTGAGGAAAAACTTTTATCCAATTTTCATAAATGCTTCCGCCGAATTAAGTTTACGATTTAATTGCATGATAGAAGTGAATGGCAGAATGGAATAAACTCAAAATGGAAGCGGAGCCGAGCTACGCTATGGCCTCGATAAAAATATAGGACGTTGTCCTCTGAATGTAAGGAGCTGTAACTGAGGCTCCGGAGTGCTGGAAGTTATCAGCGAGAGAGGAAACTGGCGGCGTGTACCGAGCAGTGCAGCTCCCCGACCGTTACTGATACGAGTCACGATTACAACTACTAATATTTTCCGCCGCACGAGAACATCGCGAATACACAGAGAAAGTAACATGACACGTGGATGGTACAATGTCTATTTGATGAAAGCCGGATGTACAGCCGAGGCCGGGAGAAACACATAATATTATGTTCGCTTCGTTAAAGACGGAATAAAAACAAAAGTTATGAAATTATTGACTCGATGAGAACTTTAGAGTTACGAAAACTCTTAAATAGGCATTGGGCACTTGCTCAATGCGTGCAAATATAGCGAAATGTGCGTATTAGTGACGTCAATTATATCCTTAAGGCACTTTGACAGAAGGTTGTCGTTACGACATCATGAGTGCAAAGAAGTGCCCAAAAGTAATATCTACTCGCTAAACTAACATGACACAACCAACCAAACACTTACATTCATGCAATTTTGTGGACTTTCGTACGGCGCTGTTTACCAGACGTCTAACAACTAATGAATCTATTTTCGTGATTACATTTTTTAATTCTGTCTACGAAGAATTGTATTTTCCTCATCAGTGAAAACAAAAGTCGAATTAAGAAGCTTTTTTCTGTAACTCAATTAAAAACTCCGTTGACGATAGCCTAGTTCGAGGTCTTAGAAATTTAATAGGAAAATGTCCAAATAATTACTGAAACAACTAGTGTCCAAAAACATATTTGTCTATAGATTTGGGTATATGTTACTTTATCGTTGTCTTGATGGGTGATAATGGCGGTGAGCCTATATCCATTTGATTGACTGTTTTGCATAGGGCAAATGCGGCCATCGCTCATGTCAAACATGGCCCAGGGTGAACGAAAGGTCGCCGGCCGGCGAATAAACTTCGCCCTTTCACAAACCCTGTTCCACTACAGTTATTAGATTTTGTATTTTTAAGATATCATAACGTAATATCTAAATTGTTAACTGAAAGTTAATTTTCATTTTGTTGCGGTTGTTTTACGGTATGTTTGGAGTCACGTCAGCGAATTTTTGTTTGCATGAAAATTTTTAATTTAGATAACCTGAAAGGAGCTTTGGAATTTTATTTTTAGAAGCATCAGAAAGTATTTGAAATTTGGAGTAAACAAATTGCCGCTCACATAAAAAAAAAAGCAAACCCAAATTGAATTAACAAGTCACTTATCAAACAGGAAACTATCTGAGGGACATTCCGGGGACGTCGAGTTTATCACTCTAATTACTGCTAACTTTTAAGTGTGTTCCGTGTAAGGTGATGTCGGGGTTACTCCAAACATGTCCCGCAATACACTCGATACCAAAGATGCAGTCGCAAGGCAACGCGAGTGAATCAGTCGATATCAGCCATCTTTGATTGTCAATGTTTATACTGCGAACTTTCGGTTGCAGTTTTTCTTGCAGTATTTAGTTTGAAGTGAAAGTAATGAACTGAAAGTTCTAGTCAATCTTAGCTATGTTCAATTTCGTTGATATTCGAAACTGCACCGCCAGTATGCTTTCCACAATGATTTGTTTCTAGGTTATATGGTCGTTAACACGTGTTCACATCTTGAAGATACACCTCTTATATTACATGGCTGAGCGTGCTGACAACAAACATCACGTGGCGATAAATCAATTTACAAACTTGATTGAACGGGGAAGCTTAATAGTCTTTAAAGGTGTTTCGCATCGCAGCTTCTCAATGGACCGCGTCTTAATTGGACGGTGATCTCAGTTCCGTCATCTCATCGTGCTACAGCCGCGACAGGCGACATCTCACACGTTACCGCGTTACATCGCAGGGGCAAAGCGGCGCTTTTCATTAAGACCATTTAATTGATTGGATGTGAGCCGCTAATTCCCGTTAATTTCCTTACTTTAAACACTTAAACACAATCAATTTGCAAGGCGTGTTTGGTGTGATACAGTTTCGGTTGTGGAAAATTTTCCTCATGCCATTTTTGGATGTTTATTAATGTAAATATTTATCGAAGGCGAACTACGGTAATTATTAGAGAAAATTTATTACACTTATTTATAACCAGCTTCATTGATTTTTTATCTCTTTTAAAACTGTTTCGAATTGTATTTCTTTCTTTTAAATTCAATTTACTCGGAAACAGAGTGGAAACATCGTTGAGCCAAGGTAGGATATAACTTCGTTTGATCGTAACCGGTCTAACGATTCTTTCTGGTGTCAAATATAATCACGAGTTTTATTTTCACGATCCTATATAAAGCAATTTAGAAGTGATATGTTTGGCACAAGTCTCTGCTCTGGGAGCTTATAGGAAATTGCGTTAACGCCCCCGAGACAGCAACGCGAATCTTTTATTTGTATAGATATAGTACGCTTCGTTAACGCCGACACAAATTGACAAAACATCAAAGAGGGTCCGGTTGTGTTCCTTTGATGTGTAGATCTATTTCACCATAAGACGCCAGGTTACGTCGAGAAGTAATTGATACAATCAGGACACACTTCTGTGCACTAATGGACAAGATAACTGATAATGTTTTCATCTGAATTTCATTAGGTCATCCACGAGATGAAAGCGAAAACATTTTTATATTTCTGTTAACGTTACTTGTTCATAAAGTTGTTTATATACACAATTGTTTGTGTCTGAGTACACTGCATAAAATAATTTCCAACTAGAACTTTTTTTACAATTATGGCCGTGTAAAATGTTTCGTTTTCTTTTTCTCATTACTAATCTCCTAAAAGATTTTATGTCCTCGACAATAATAGTGGTCCCGGCCGGGTGACTGTGGTACCCTTTCAGATCCACCGCCATCTTTATGGTAGTGATAAAAGTTACATTGTGTGTTAAGGGTGCGCCGGTGTTGCGGGTTGTTCGAAAGAGATACCGCGGCCTCGGAACGTAAAGGGCAATAGAAGAAACATGGGTGGGTTTTAGTCAGTACAAGTCTGACATGCCCCCCCGCTCCACCCAGAGCGGGGGAAGTCATTGGATGATTTCCCACCCGAAAAAAAAAAAAAAAAAAAAAAAAAGGGTGCGCCGGTCAATGTGTGCATTACCCTGAAAGCAAATAACCTTGTGATGGACAGCGCTTTAAGAAAGCTTTTTATTGTATTAACTCTAATAATAGATGCTTTTAATCTTGTTGAGGCAACAATTTGGCAATTAACATTTTTGCGTATTGGATTCTTCGACGTGAAAAGAATTCACTTCGTTGCCAGGAACAGACCATATGAAGAATATGTAGTTCTTGTAGCTGTACATTGTACAAACCCTCTTTTTTATCGAGGCCCTTTTATTGAAGTCTGCCACACTCGCGTCATATGGCGCTGATGGATTTAAAAGGTTCGCCTTTCTTTGTCAAGAGAAATTTGTTCATCTGGAAGTTTATCTAGATTTTGTTTTGTTTAGATTTGAACTTTTCTTGTACTAAATAAGTAAAGAAGGCGCCGTGTAACTCAAAGGTGCTGCGATATTTTATTCATAAGTTTCATTGTTTCTTGAGTGAAGTTCGCTTTGTTGAGAGTTGTTGAGTTGTTGTACGGCGGGCTAACATAACGTACAGCTAAATATTTCATAATGGCGGCTTGTTCTTGTATTAAATTACACGCCACTGTTGTATCCTTGAACTCAACAAACTACCTTGACTTTGTGCTTCATATGTTTTTACATTATAGATGGAATTCGTGCAACAGAGCTTCCGGTTTAATTATCGTAATTATTTATTACTAACCAATAGCTAGGAAATAATGTGAAACTAGAGTCCCTAATGTGTCTAATAAATAATTACTTCGTGATACAACAACACAATTGCAGCTGTGAAATGCTCATAATTCGTGAAACTGTCCTGAAGTATTATCTAATATTATGTAAGTACGACTTGTTACGAGCAGATGTAGTTAACACACGTTGATTTAGTGTTGTAGTTATAAGTTATACCCTAGTATTAGTACAATAGCAATAGGTTTTCGCACAATGCCCAGAGCTTTTACTTACAAAAAGGCAGGGCTATAAAAGAAAGTATTGGAGAATGTAAGACTGGTTATTCTCCACACAATGTGAGTCAGCACACAAGATCAGTTGGACTTTATGTGTGAATGTGCTCGTATTGTGGAGTACAGACTACTCCACATCACATAGCTCTTACTCTTCATTAAAACTTTACTGTTTGTCCAACTTGACTATCCATTAAATTCTACATTATTATTTCAATCTTTTGTCCTCTAACTTATCTCATTTCATGTCTATTGCCAATAAATCTCCGGTTATAATTTAATAATATAACCGTTAATTTACACAGACAAATATTGATGTTTATCAACCTGTAGTATCGTGCCGTGCGTAACGGAATTACCCGGCTTTTCCCGCCCACGTTGTCGAAATTACCCGAAATGACCGGCTGCGTTTAATTGCTCTAACATTAACTTTTATTTTATCATGAAACAGCGCCAATTTCACCCTTTACAAATTGTGAATGTACTGTTCGAGATTACGACTTGGAATTGTAGTGCTCCAAGGGGTTTTATGAACAGATACATAAAATGAATAACCGTATCTTATGAATCTATCAAGTTGCTTAATCTATAGTGTTTATTCTTAGTGCTGATATCAAACTGATCATTTTATAGTTTGATGTTAGATCCTGATCAAAACATTTTTGTTAGTAAAGTGTTCTCGACAAGTACGGCTTTTCTAAGCCCCGCGAAGATACTATGATAGATAGTCGCGAACCTTTTTTCACATTTTCTACGTCAAGTTCCAGGCAATATGAATTTGCCTAGCTGTCGGCAATATATCTAGCCGAGATTCGAATTAACGATCAAGCTTCACAAATTCAAGTTTTACTATCCCTCGCATATTTCAAGTTTTTTAGTGTTCTTCTTCGCGAAATTAAAAAAAGGTTATGTAGTCTAATATCACCTTTTTTTCCAGTTGTTTATTCAAAAGAAGATCCAAGACTATGTTTGCCACCAAGTCCTCTTCACTTTCTAACCTCTACGATCATTTGTTTAATGAAATCCTTTTTTTATTTGTGTCTTGTACAAACGTCTTTTTTGTGTAAGTTGGCTTTCTCCTCCACAAATATGAATACTAAGTATTTACCTATATGTGCTACTTCAAACATGTTATCATTATGATGCTATCGATATGAATCTATTATCGACATTATTATCTATTCAATAGTATTTCCTTAGCCATGTAATATCATGAATTATGGCGAGTACGCCTGTAGCCGTATATTATAAGTTGTTATTCATAAAGTTGCTGCAGATAAGCTTGTATGGCGGGCGGCGCGGTATGCCTGCTTGATGCGACAAATGGCTGGAGCTCCACTCAAATTTATCTCTCTTCATTTTAGACTTATCTCTGTTCTTTATTTCAGACTTATTCCAGGCAGTAAATATTGTGTGTATTTTGTTCATTGTCAAATTTTCCATCACAAAATGTTTGGTTATGAACAGATAATCGAAATTAATTTCGCCCCTAAAATGACGTCTGTATTTTCAATAGAAGTGTCAGTTTTGTATCGATAGTTCATTTTGCTCTATCCATTGAAAGAGTCGGCACTGAATTCAATCATAGACTGCTCGTAAGCGTCCAATCCAGAAGCGTTAGTGTTCTCTGTTGACCTACTGGATAATGGGTTTTCGACCCCACCGATATTGGCTATTTCTCTCATGAAATTGACAGTGAACGCATCTTCCTATACAATATCGCATACATATCGGGTACACGGTGTTCCTTTGGCTTCACATTGCATGTTTTTCTTTTTAATAATTAATTTAAAAATTTGCCTATGTAATAAATAACTAATATCTTCTAATTGATTCCTAATATTTGTTAGGTAGGTACGATAAAACAGCTTACTCATGTTATTGTTGTTTTTTCCATTCATATCAGCATGAGAATGGATAAGATATTATTTGATGTCAAAATATATGAAAGATATTATCCAACGTGAGTGTATGTTTGTCACTCGGATCACGTAAAGTAAAATCAAGAGAAATGTGGAGTCATGACTGACCCCAGGGGAGCAGACCCTTCTCACACATTTATTTGACTTCATAACTCCGTGAAATTATAATGGATGTACTCTGTGATCAAAATTGCCGGTATTCTAGGCTGTAATCATCGTACCTTAGATGGTTTCTGTAAAGATTTATGTGTATTGTAAAAAAATGAGTTCATTGCTTTAGTTTACTGCCGAAAATATGCGGTGAAACTTAGTACTGGACGCAAATTGGAGTTGATCAATGTTTATTGCTCTTGAAGACCCCTTGGATGTATATTTTTATCCAATAAAATGTAGTGTAGTGGTAGTAAGGACATGTTTACGAGGCGGAACGTATGGAAAGTGAAGCGGTCATCGCACCGTGGTTTGGGCGCGCGACGCTAACGTGTAGCTCAACGTATACGAGGTCGTACAGCAAGCCTCCCCCAGGGCAATATTGATATAGGCCATCCGGTGTAATGGAATACATATTTTGAAGCTTCTTATCGACCGTTGAGCATTAGTTGACGCTTTCACATTTTATATGGCATACTTTCCTATCTTTAATTCGTAAGTAGGGTGTAATTTACTGGTCTTATGTTACGGAATTCGGTTCTTCACCTTTCTATTTCTTGACGCGAATACCTTTAACTTTATACTGCCCATCTAATATTTATTTAATACCATTATCCTGGAATGGCCTACATAAACGATAATTTTATTTGCCGTTTAAAACACAAGGTTGGCACCAGTCAGGGAGGTCGTAAACTGAGCGCAGCTGATAATAAGTCTCAAATCTAGCGAGATTTGCCGGTTAATGGCCCAATCAAATCTAACCCTTCCAAAGCGCCTGGATTACGAACACGGGAAGCCTGAGTTATCACTTCCACTATCCTTGAATGTTAATTCGATTGCTTATCTGGAACTTCTGCAGAGCGATGTCGGGGCTAAACTCTGTGTGCATTGTCTGGGAATGTTCGCTCTCCTCAAAGAGAATAGATATTTCACAGATAAGAGTAGATCTTTCAAACGTAAACTTTGACTGTCGTAGCAGTTTCATCATTCATCTCAATTGTTCGACTAATTCAATATATTTGGGTCGCGGCTGAGCAATGATAGGCAGCTAGAATCCGATAGAATCTTCATTGATAATGCTGCAGAGATACTCGATCAAGGGCGCAATACGATTGCATTAGCCCCATTAGTTCGAGTGCATCGAATGTCTGGCTCGAACACGAACCGAACAGAACCAGACGCGGACTGCAACAATAACATCAAGTAACAAGGTTGCAGCGACCTATTTACTGAAATAAGTCTTCCGAAGCCTATTCACGCCCGACTGAATTCTCTACTGTTTTAGGAAACAAAAGCTTTTAAATGAAAAGATTTGTCCACGGAATATAGACCACTACCGGCCTGAACAATTTACCGAGCTTTATTTTCTCGAAACCGAACTCACGACCCGGAGATACAATCAACTTTGAAATATTCTTTTAGATAGCAATTTCAATATTCCCTAAAATTGAATCCCAAAAAGATAAACTTCCAACCAAATCAGTTACATAAGTGGGGGCGGGGAGTCCGTCGAAAGCTTACGTAAGCTCGTCTGGAACTTTACCAGTCAAATATAAAGAGCACTTTAATTTATATCTAGTGGTGGCGATGAGTACACACACCGTGCGTGGCTCCGTGCGCTCCGCCGGACGATCCTGCATTTACATATCGGACGCGACAAAACCAGTAACAGCTTTTAAACGACGTGCTAAATTCTAAACGTCCGGAATTATCTGGAAATTACGTTTATTGCGACAAACTGTGAGAATATTCAATGTGTGTCCGTGTTACGAGTTCGAATCTTTTAGTGTTTGCTTTGTTGAGGATTATATGAAAGAACGCGTCCGAACCATTTTTGATTTCAATGATCATGCAAATATGCAAATGAAATCGCGTGGAAATGGAATGGACGCCGTTCGAACGCTCGGCAAATACTTATCTGGCACCGGACGGTGGTCGCGAGGACTCACCAGCGCCGGCTTTTGTCAATATTTACCTTCACGACGATACTGCCATTGGCGCGAACAGACTACCAAAGTGGTCTGATTCGGGCAAACATCACGCAC
This sequence comes from Ochropleura leucogaster, assembly GCA_958449745.1. Taxonomy (NCBI): domain Eukaryota; kingdom Metazoa; phylum Arthropoda; class Insecta; order Lepidoptera; family Noctuidae; genus Ochropleura; species Ochropleura leucogaster. Next base: position 17,353,388 of record OY288216.1, read on the forward strand.
CTACTTCATACAACAACACTGGCACTCGAACTATGTTCGTTCACTGGATGCAACTTTTTCGTGTTGAAGGGTTTTCTCCTAGGGTGTGGAGTGTTCGTGGTGACGTACGCTCGGGTCGGCGCTCGGCACGCAACTAACGGCCGCGCTCGCCGCCGCCGGCTTCCAAACACGAAATTCGAGGTCTTTGAAGGCATTAGTGGACAAACACCAGTGGCAAAGGTCATGGTTTTTTCGTGGTTACTCTCTACTGCTACAAATAAGTATTTGAAGCGGATTACTGAGATGATAAACGCAGCTTTTTTCAGTAGCGCGTTGTTGTGTAATGATGATATAGGAGCGCTACTTGGACTTTTTGTCGGCCGGAGTTCGTGAAATGTTTTTCGCGAATACAGCTATGATTCTAAAAGTTAATATTGTTATTACCGAAATGGAAAAAGTTTTGACGAACTCTAGCATATTCTCGGCTGTTATGATATTTTTAGTTGCTTTTATTAAAGGTTCGTAAACATTGCAAAAATGTTTTTCGGTTTTCTGAAATGAGAGATTTCAGACTTCAGGCAGTATCCATGAATACTTCAATACTTTAATTTTCAGTGTTAAACTTTTATTTTAAATCAAGCTCACTATTTTTTCACTTTTACAGCGTTCAAGTTCATTGTTTACTGAATTGCACGTTATGTAAAAAAAACAGTAAAGCTTTTAAAACTGCGCTTTTGAAAGTTATTTTCTTCGGCCGAGTTTTTACGAAATGCGACACCAGTTTCTCAATAGTGTTTAATATTTCGTTGTTTTACTATGGCACAAAGAATGGGCCGAGACACTATGGACTAATGTCTTTGTTCTTAATTATATTAGTTTTAGCCAAATCTGATTGCAACTTAATTGTGATTGAAACTTTATATCGATAATTTTTACTTAACGAAAATGTTTTGATTGATTATAAAGTGGTTCGGAAAAACAGCAATCGTTTGAGTGAGTCTGCAAGTCCCAGTTTATGTGTAACAAAGTAGGCAGTGGGCTTCGTTAGCCAATTGGGCGGTGTTAGGCAAGCTGTCGACTGACGAGCTTTACTTCACGCTACGTGTGTTTGTTTACGCTGCTTGCTCGCTGCTCGCGCGACTTGCCTGCTCCATTTCTTCTCTGATTCTTACGGTTCGAAAGGCTGCTTCGCATTTTATTAAATATGCATACTAATTTTCTTCTTTCTTTGTGGCGTTGTGATAATTAATTCAATTTGCATTGTTTGTTTTTATTGGAAGTAAATGCTCAGTGGTTAAAGGCTCGATCTGGGTTCAAACCCAAGCCTCAAACATTGTTTTTCAAGTCATATTTACTTCCGATTGTTATCGATATTAGTTTCAATACTGAGATCGGATTAATATCGCGAAACTAAAAATAAACATCGTGATTAATGCAGGACTTCAACTTTAAATGTCTGAATTCGCTTTCAATCTCTCAGTCTTTATAGGTAATGACTTCTCTGCATGAAAGACCTTTGCCTTGCAGGGATATATAAGGGGCTGGAGTTCTTCTCATTTGTGCGCCCGTAAACTTGGTAATATTAATCCAAACTGTCAAAGGCGTTAGCAACAACGTGTGTTAACATACATTTGTTCTTTCGTTTAAAAGGCAAAATATGTAGCCAACTAGTGAGTGCGATTCCTTTTTGCTCGCAGTTCCCGGTGGAGAGTTTAATCCCGTGTGTCCGGGCCGGCACATAAATCGCCGCTAGGTGTCGTGCGCCGCAGATTACGCTAACTAACATTATCCTATTGTGCCAACCAACAAATATATTTTGGACAAGGCACTTTGACTCGGAAATAATTGGATGCTTCTGGCCTGTGAGTGCGTGATTGGAATAGAGAAGAGCTCGGGAAGCTTATTAAGTTAAATAGAAGAATTAACACCTGAGAAATTAGTTTCTAGGGCTTTCTGTAGGGTACATTTTTTTAAAAAAGACTTTGTGTTTCATCAAAACAACCGACAATAATGCACTATACAATATCAAGGGTGTAGCGACAGGTTTTTTGTTGTTTACTATAACTCATTTTTGTCTCGCTGCAGGGCAAAGATCTCTCTAACCTCGTTCGTGTTCTATTTTAAAGGTAAAAAACTAAAAACTAAATAAGTGTTCTCATTCCATTTAAAATATATTCTGAAAGAATTTTAGTTTTTCTTCGGCAAGCGGATGTGCACAATATAATCAAATGCAAGTTGGAACGGCGCGAACGTCGCGACTGTATTTTTAAGAGAATCCCGCAGAGTAATGAAAGAATATCGTACAAATGACCCGCTTTGTGTTTTTTGCCTTAAACGTCTTACGTTTTCTCTTGAAATATTATTTTAGGACTTTTGTTTATGGACGGCATTGTTTATATATGGAAGTCTACAGTCGTTTGATCACGTTTCATCTGGAATTAATCATTCCATTGCTCAAATAGTTCTGGCGTATAAAGCGGACAAGAATATTCGATATTCCGGATATAAAGATTGATAGTCGTGGCTGCGATTTTTATTAAAATTTGACGATAGTCACAATCGCAGGTTTACCGTAGTCTCATGTGGATGCTTACCGGCAGTGACGTCACACTTTGTGGTCACAGTCCATTTGAATCGAATGGAACCGGTAAAAGCTCAAAACAGCAGTTATATATCGTTATACGACCGCCACCAGTGCGTCTGGTTACCAATCGTTAATATCGATCAAGTCTTTATCGATAAGTCGCAACGTTTTATTTTTATCTTTTGAACATCAAATCAATTCGGATCTTTTGGAGACATCTGTGGAATGTTTATTTTTGATATTAGTTTATTTTTGGGTGTTCCTTTTTGCTCAGGTTGTGCTCATGATATTGATATCTTGTTGTTTGATTGGGCTTCACTTATCTTAAGCAATATATTTTTATCAAATGACTAGCTGTTCCCCACGGTTTCACCATGCTGCTCAGCACCTGTTGGTCGTAGCGTGATGTTATATAGCCTATAGCCTTCCTCAAGAAATGGACTATCCAACACTAAAAGAATTTTCCAATTCCGACCAGTAGTCCCTGAGATTAGCGCGTTCAAACAAACAAACAAACAAACTCTTCAGCTTTATAATATTATAGTATATAGTATAGATTTAAGAAAGAGAACTTGATGAGTTGATGAAATATCTTCTTAATACACAACAATTTATTTACACTTAATAACGATTTATGTAGACACTGAATACAGTACAGAAAATAGGTACAAAGGTAATGCTTATTTCTAAATAAATCCCTTCTTGTAGACACGGTGTTTAAAAAAAAGCAAATGAAAATCGAATACATAAAGCAAATAATGAATTTAATTACAATCAGTCAGTCGGTTGGGGTTAACATTTAAACTTTTATTTACCCTGAACATTTCTTGAATTTTTTCCCTAAATATAAAGCTGTAGCTCTACAAGTTACCTACAAGTTACTAATAGTTACTTGTTTTAAGTAAATTCCGTCCACACTGTCACCTCGAATTTTTGCTCCTCGCAGGAGTTTCATTAGTTGAGTAAACCAGAGGTGTGCTGCGCTCAGTTGTTTGTTGTTGAGTGGAAACTGAGCACCGTGTGTTGGTGGGTAAAAGCTATCTCATAGATATGTAGTGTTGTTGGTTCTACTAACAGCAATGAATTTTGGTGTCACGTTACGGTTACACACATTCATGTACCACGGGTAAAATAGGTGTGACATCCCCTACTCCTTGTTAGGCTAGTGTTGTGGAATACTGCTTGAGTAGAAACAGAGACGCGACCTGTATCCTGGTTTTTTTTAACATTAACTTCCCCCGGCCCGGGAGATAGTGTCAGACTTTTATTGACTGACCCATGTTCCTTCTTTTACCCTTTATGTTCCGTTGCCGCGGTATCTCTTTCAAACAACTTGCATCCCTGGCAGGTCTATATCCCAGCTTAGCAACATTATAAGCTGCTGATGGCTGAACAAAAACATCTTCCTAGTCTACCGTTTCGAAAATATCGATAACACTTTATAGTATTACTGTATCGTCATCACAGCTGCATCTATTTGGATTTATTAGATATGATTGATAACGCCCACCATAACGCAATGATTTTGTCTATTCTTAGTTGAAGACTCACTTTCAGGAATTTCTCGTTTGTAATATCAGCAGTTTTTGTTTACATTTGATATGCTAGTATTCCGCATTTAATACGTGCTTATTTTAATTTTGCCAACACATAACTAACACGGGTTTGTTCTCCTGTATCTCTGGACTTCATTTATCAAAAACGCAGAGTTAAAATTTCGTTATATACTTTCTAATGCATCGCCAACAAAATGCAATTTCTAGAATCAAATGGACCTTCTGCGCTGAGATGGCCTTCTACGTGGTCGTGAAAACAGCCTAACGACATATCTTGTGACAAATAGTATAGTTGGTTGATCTAGTGACCTTTGACTACCGAAGTCTCATCTGACGGAAAGGTCGCCAACAAATAGGTCAGCACGGAAGTAGCTCAGGTTGAAGACCTCACTCTTACATATTCTAACACCTGAAACTTTCAGCTTGCACTTTGTGTAACTTGGCTTAGCTTTAGTCCCGTGTACAATTATTACCTACACACTCATTATTCAGGTTAGCGGGGAAAAGGCAGCTTTGTTTATTAAAAAAGAAACTTGGCAGTAATTTGCACACTGAAAGTACATTAATATGTACCTGTGGAACGCTCTGGTGGGTAAAGCAATTATAAAAATGTATGTGGTGCCAAGGCAGTGCTACTGGGAATTTGTTTTGTATAATGTAGTTAGTTAAAGCTGATCATTGTAGCGAGAAATTACGTGAGCAGTAGCAAAACGTTGTTTTAGAAATGATTACAAAGTCTGGTGCTGGTCTGATGCTGTAAACAGAGGCTACATTAAAAAGCTAGTGTTAATCGTCGTTCAGATCGTGCTGCAACACCTGCGCTATCTGTGCACTCATCAATCTGATCTACGTGGTCTGAATGGTGCGATGTTCACTGTACAGCCCACAGCTTCACACTTGCTTTTTTAACAATTGATTGGAAGGTAGAGGAGTTTTTTGCTTAATGAAAACAGCCATCCGGATCGGTCGAGGAGTAAGTCGCGCTTGCCTAGGTTGGTGTGTGGATGGGTGACCATCCGTTAGATACTGAGTTTCCACCGTGCCGCGGAAAGCAAGTTAAGCTGGTGGTCCCGGCTGACATTTATTTGACAGTCGTTACAAATAGTCAGTGTGTATATTCAGTACTAACTTTGTTGTGGAGGTTAGATAGGCAGTCGCTCCATGTAAAATACTGGTATTCAGCTGCGGTTAAACTGCAAGCCGACTGCAATATAGTTAGGAAACGGCTTAGATGATGATTGGAAGATAGATTGATATTAATATCGTATGCTGTTTTTCTTACTTTATAGGTATGTATTTGACTTCTTAGTTATAACGAACAGACAATATACACCGGATTATGTGGTGATATTTCGAAATATTCAGATCTACTAATCGTTCAATCTCATGTTGCCATTTTATCATCTACCACGTTCAGTGTTAGAAAAGTCCAAATCAATATTAAGTCCGCCTTTGTACATAAAACAAACAATACGGGAATCAAATGAATACTGTCACCTTATAAAACGATCCTAAGGTATTCGAATAAGTAAATTCAATAGCCGTTCACAGACTATAAATTATACGTGCGTCCCTACCGCCTGTACCGAAATGACACCAAACGCGAGGGTTGGAAGCAGAAAAAGAAAACTACAACATAAAGAGTATGAACCGCAAAAACTGGCAGTCCTGAATAAACAGCCCACAAAGGAGGCCGGGCCGCTGCGGAACAAAGCGATGTTTTGACATTCAGAATATCTTACTTTGATGGTATCCTGGTGCCTACACCGTAAATTTAAATGAATGTACCTTCGCACTGTTCTTGGGAAGTGCGCCTTTTGCCTCAGCATTTTCTTTACCTTGCACGTCGAAATTTAAACGATTCTTGAAGTGTTTATCTGCCTGCCTGCATATTTTTCAGTATCTAACGCTAAAAATTCGTTCATTTTTAACCGAAGAAAGGAGGTTCTCAATTCGACATGCATTTTTTTATTAACATGATACTTTTATTGTAATATCAACTAGTTCTAAATTTACTTCCCATAGAACCAGTATAACGATGTAAACTTGCTCGTTATCTTTAGTATCTTCAGCCTGTTGATTGGGTCTTGGATCAAGGTCCCTTGGTTCGTGAGCTCAGGGCCGCGCTAGTGCTGTGGCCTTCGCTGCAACATCAACAATGAAGCACAATTACTTGCGTTTTTATATGTTGTCAGCTTCTTTCCCCCCGGGAATCCTTGATTATAACCTTGGGATTTTATTGCATTATCATTTATTGTACGACTATCTTTTGCCAGCGGTTTCACTCGCGTTTAATTCGGGGTAACACAGTTCCCTTTTCCTGATTTGCAGGTACCTGCTACTTGTAGTTTTTGCTCTAGCGCCTTATTTATTGTATTAGCAAAGCTAAGCTTTCCCTTTTCTAACTTTTTTCCTCATTTCTCACTTCACAAAAAAAGTTAGGCTATCTCCGTCTCCATAAATTTGTGTGCCAAAATTCTTCAAAATCGGTTTAGCCATTTAGGCGTGAAGACGTAACAAACAAACAAACAAATTCACTTTCGCTTTTATAATATTAGTGAGGATACCAGAATGCTTGTGAAATGGTACCATAGAAAGCAAACATTGCAGCGAGAGTTTCAATGGCTTAATTATGAATGCAATAATTGATGTTTTGATTGGTTGAACGATTAGCTGCCGAGAGTGCTCACTGTTTCCGTGAAGATCAATTTATGGTCCAAATAGTCATTTTAGTTTTTAAGAAATAGAAAAGAATACGTATTCGAGAATCTTATATTCAGAAGTGCGTGTACACATGTAAAATACATACACTGTTTAAGGCTTACGTGTTCTGCGTAGCAAGCAGGGATGTAGAACGTAAAAACTTTCAGACTACACCTATTTATGAATTTATAGCTGTATATATCTTTTTATCCTCGTACACTAAACACGGAAAAGTCAAGGTTACGTCTATGAACTAAACTTGGCGATCCCAAATATTTTAGTATTCCTATTACGTTGTTTTCGAAGTGTTTTTATTGCGGAAATCTAAAATATTTGGTTCTATAGTAAAATATGGTTTTAGGGTCGAAGTAGAAGTTTAAAGTATTTGGCAATTTTGGCACAGTTTTATATTAATCTGATCCTCACTGTAAGATTGAAGTGCTGCAGTACATCACGCCGACCCAGTGCGGGTTGCACCCGGGGTTGTTCGAAAGAGATACCGCGGCCCCGGAACATAAAGGGCAATGGAAGGAACATAGGTGGGTTTTACTGGGTACAAGTTTAACACACCCCCTCCGCTCCGCCCAGAGCAGGGGAAGCTGTTTGATGATTTCCCATCCTAAAAAAAAAGTTTTGGGTCTAGAATGTACTGGTTTCCGATGTTTACCTTTTCTGTTACGGACTTCAATCTGGTATTTACTTCGTGGCCCCGATTTTCGAGTTTGCTTGTCGAAGATTGCAATGATTTCTATTAGCGGACGCTGTTTGCTGACAGAAAGCTGCCTTCATTTGATGGCGGTTAACAGTCAACGACTTGTGAATAATATAGAAGCCTGTAGAATTTATTACTCAAGAGAGTACAAGTTGTATTAATTGCTTCGTGGGTATAATGGAGGAGCGGTTGTCTGTTACCGAGCTTAGATTCATTTTGAAAGATCGTAGTTGATTTATGCCTGTTTTCACCAAAACTATGCGACATACTGAACTCACATATTGAGCTGTTGTAATATCAACATGATGTTGTGCCGATTTTGGAAAATCCAACGATGGGCTTTTATTTAGCCATTTGTTAAGCTGTCGGTTAGTGTTGGTGAAACCAGACATTCGATTTATGAGGTTACTTACTGGTGTCTGACTAAAACTGCGATGAGTAATGATGCTTTAATTAGCTTCGGAATATTTCCTCTCAAGTTAATAAATCTTTGTTAGTTTTCGAGTCAATATTCTAGTGCTAGCTTACTTCTTAGCAGATGGTAGCCATTTATTTACTTTCCTGTTATATACATAGATTAGCATTGTAAAAGGAGATTAATGATGTAGACAAATAGGCTATTAAGAGCAGTGAAGCGATGTTTCCCTGGTCGTGCAAGGAAGGCGGATTTTCTGTTAAATCGGCTTAGATGTATGGCGCAATGGAATGAGATCAACTCTTATTTTCTCTAACGAGCTCGCTCGGCTGACCGCTCATTTATTCAGGATTATATTTTGTTTTAAAAATGGAGTTTATTTTTTATGCGTTCTCGTATTTTAGGTACTAAAGTCCACTACTTTTAATTAAGTTAACTAGCACTGCGGTCTGCCTTAAGCAAAAAATACCTAATTTGCATAGCGAATACGAACAAAGGTTTGCTAGTTTGTAAAAGCTCGTACCTTCATTGTTTTCGTGCTTACATTCCGTGTCAAGCCTAGCATTTAAAATTTCTTTGCAAATATTTTGGCAAGCCACCTGCGGCAGGTGTACAGAACGACAGTTATTCAAATTTACGTTCTCAAAACGCTTCCATTCATCTCACGATACTATTCTTTATCAATTTACGTTAATATATAGTGTAGTGGAGCATCTGTGGCGCGTCGCATTCGCTCCCTGGCTGCTGTCCAGGGACGTTCGATGTTAATGTCAAGAGCACGGCACACGCGTGATTACACCCTCATGTTTATTGGAAATGATAGTATACACATGTATTTAAGAGTTATATTATAAGTTGTTGGGAAAGCTTCAAAACAAAGAAGTAGAAACAAAGTATACGTCTCCAGCTAACAGATATGCATATGTAGCAGCCGAGTACTCAAATTCAGATCTGCGTGAAACACAAAAATTGCGAAATTCGCGCTGCCTACGGTTTTTAGCCTTGCTGTTTTTTAGGCAAGTTTCTTTTGTGACCTACATGAGTCGAGTCATATTTCAATTGTCTAAAGCGGATAGAGTTGTCCCGAATGTGATTAATATTTATTTCCACACGCGTGTCTTAGTATTACACACACCATTTACAATTTGTCTAAAAATGTTTGTACATTTTATATAAGAGAAAGAAGAGACATAAACAAATTAGTCACGTCCTTTGCTTAAACTTAAACTTGAGCTTCAAAGCTGAAGGTTGAGGAAAAGAAACACGCCAAAACAATAAATATACCGCCATAACTAATAGCTTCACTATCCTTTGGCTTCGTCTCAGAGAATTAAAAAGTGTGCTACACAAGCGTGGTCCACTTATGTTGCCAAGTGTCACATAATAGGTCAAGAGCAAACTGAAGTTAGTTCGCCCGAGCATGGAGCTTCAGTCGGGGATGGAGAAAGGAGGGTGGATGGAAACTACAACTATTCCTCCAGAGAGAGCGTGAGAATTGTTTCGTACATCGCCAATTTATGATTCATCTCTAATATCGAGAGGGTTTCAACAATGATGTTATATTAACTTAACTTATTTTGGACAAAAAAGAAAATATCTAGGTTGAGCATTGATTCGATACAGTTGTTACCTATCAAAAACAGATAAATCTTTTATAATCATATACTTACATATTCGGTAATTCATTGTTCTAAGAAGAAAATAAATTGGTAAAACAAGAGAGTACCTGGGGCATACTTTATGAATATTTAGCGAGACAATGCCGTAGTAAAGATATGTAAGTAAAGTGCGTCTCCGCTGGAATTGTGTTTGTTGTAGTGTCTCGGTGTAATTGGAATTCTTTTTTTTTGTGATATTGTCGTATATTGTGACTCGGGGCCATTACATCCCATGGATCACAAATTTTGTGAATCTTCACAAAAAACAGTCTGCTCGCAACGTCTTTAATGGGTCATAAACTTACTACGTTACCCATTGTGGTCGATGTGACAATATGTTCTTTTAATTTACTGTATTTACTTTGCTGTTGTACTACCAGCTTATAAATAAACTGTGTTCTTCTTGTTTCAGGTAAGTTCTACTAACTCTATACGGCAGCAGCATGCACGAGACACGTCCAGGCAGGAGGACAAGCCAGGTTTGATTGCACAATGCACATTACTTCCGGGGCTATTCTCAAAGGCACGATAGATCATGTTCAGCTGAAATTAGTGCTGGCTGAGTGCCATTTTACACTACCAGCGCTAATATGAAATCTTCAGTATCCGCCATTAATCTAAGTAAAGTTATAGACGAAGAGATTAAACTCGTAGAAGGTTCATTAAAATTAAGAACCTAAACATTACATACAAAGTAATCTACTCGTAAACAAACTCGCAAGTTTCTAATTAAGATCAACGAGTGTCCAAAGTGCTAAACATTTAATAGAACAAGTAAAGGCACTTCATAACTAGCACATGTTCGCGCGTCCCCGGCGGATGTCATTCGGCTGCTATCCCGAATAAACTGGACGATAAAGCCCACATGTCTACCGGAGACTATTAAAAACTTGCCTGGTAAGCCGCGACACACTTCGACGCTATAAAATTTCGCGACCACGACCCTTTGACGAACGAAATAAAAGCTACAACCCCATGGCACGGTGAAGGTATAGAATGGTAAGACACTGACCTCCACCGGGCATGGTGTTCGCCCTTGGCACGGTGCCAACCGTTACAGCCAATGTCAATGGCATGAGCCAAATGCCATGTTCACTTTTAGCGTTTTATCGCGCCTCGGATGGAATTTGGGGCGAGCAGAATTAGTTCCTTGTTGGAACAAAATGTTAAGTTATCTGGTTTTTTTTGTTTGTTCGTCCTTTGGGCTCTTAAATGTTTGCAATTGATTTCAATATTGCCTCACTAATATATCATTTTAGTTGAATTTACCATTTTCATTTTAGTGAATTCATTGAAAGCTAGTCTTCTATGTATTTATGTTGAAAATGTAAGCGATTGCACTATAATATTTGAATAATGTCTGTAACCCCATTAGGGTTCTCTTTTTCTCAATATTTCCTCTAGAAGGTGGATCGTGTCTTCGTCTTCAAATGTGAAGGTAAATTCCCTTTGCAAATTGATTGACCTATAGTAGATGGCACGTTTGTTGAAATATTCAGCCTATCCGACGCCTCTATTATCTACATGTGCTTATCGATTTCTTTCATGAATGAGGAGATTTTAAATGACATAGACATAATTGTAAAAAAAATGGCTGAACATTTTTCATTAATTGCTTCGCTGAGCTTAGTACGAAATGTACAACAAGACAATAATTTACGCTACTGTCTTGTTATTAGTTTAAGTAAAAACACTGTCAATTAAAATAAACATGTCTAGTTCTAATATTTAGAGCCAACTATCACGCTGGTTTGCTCGATCGCTCTTATTATCAAAGACGTGAAGGACAACTGATTCACTCAAACCAGAAGGGCTCCGTAGAATCGATAGCCAATAATTATTTTATCAGCTTTGATTGATAACTAGAGGTCGTCCATAAAAAGGTCAGGACGTCGTTCCCCATGTATTTGTCGCGGGAGCCACGAGCCAACGTATTTTATTACGCCGCCATATCTTTATTGTCGATCGGCAAACCGTCATAAAAGCCGCGATAACAACTGTTTATGTAGCTGCACAGTATTTCTGTGTGCGTATCATAAAAACGTTATGGGTTCGAATCTGTTTATTGAGTTTTTGGAAAAGTTTCCGCAATTTTTCACCAGTGAAATATGTGGGCGTGTCGGCCTACGTACGATACTCGCTCGGCAAACTTATTGATGTGAGATAGATTGTTATATCACTTCCAATATCTTTAGGGCATACTTCAAATATTTGTACAGCCATTTTTTCTTACTTTATAGACATTCGTTCCCAGCTTAGTGGTTTGTGTATGAGATTTGTTTGTTATGCCATCCGCGAGCGAACGTACCCGACGTTATGCGTATCTTTGCTTTGTCACAAGTGAGCCTCGTTCATTTGTTTATTGTCGAGGGAAATTGCAGGTCAGCGACCCCCTTTTCTTTTGTTGACTGTACTTTCTGAATTTGGTATGAATAAGAAATGCATGTCGGGTACTGAGCTGTAATCGGGCGTTTCCAGTGAAAAATTGCGAGTGGCTCGGTGACCCATTTTACTGCTTGCCTCGAGACTTGCGTGTGTGCGCTATAAGCGCATACATTCTATGTTTTATTGCCTTATTCAGCCAAATAAGACCTGTAACTCGCATAAAGAACCCATTGTCGATCGTTATGACTGCATTTTCTGAAGTCATTTTTCTTAGCTTTTTATACAGGTTCCCGTGAAACAAATCTAATTTGTTGGCCATTTAATTTTTCCATCATAAAACCGGATGGGGTGTTTTTTATACAATACTGTCTCACCGGAAGCCGGCCGCCCGCCCTAATCGCCATCAAATGGCTGTTTACGGTCCGCCCAGCGCCATTCTCATCAAAATACCTTTTGGTCGTTACGACTGCTCTTTTGATCTCAGTATTTATTGTGTTGCCAAATGAAATGAGATGCGAAATCAGTAAGGAGGAGGGTTATACGTAATTGAATTCCGAAATATATGATTACATTATCCTGTTTATGAAATATTGGATTGAAAATGTAACCGCTTATTGAGGAGATGAATAGAAAGATACCGTTTGTGAGATGTTTTATGTATCACGAGTGCTACTTAAACGGATCACACGAATTGAATGTCGTCTCATTTGTTGAACAGAATGTATGCTTCAGCGTTCGTCTACGAAAGGGCGAGCATGTTAATGTACTCTTTTGTACTTTTATGTCGACTAGGAAAGCTGTAGACTTGTCATCCTTATTGTACTAGCAACCCGCCACTGCTTCGCACGGTTTTTACGACTAGACAAAACACCGAGATTTCTCCATAAGGGTTTATTCATAAATGTATCTCGTTCTCACTTGTTAAATTCAGTAGTTTGGTCGTCGAACTGGTAAGATATTTTCTCTCATTAGTTTGACCGTCAAACTTATTTTTATCGGCAACAAAAAAACTGTTTTGATAATCCTATAAGATTATATTAGGTTACACTGTGATCTTTTGAATCGAGCACACGTGATAGAATCTTTCGTGATGCTATAATATTATTTATGTTTAACATAATATAATTATTATGTTCAGTGTCTCGATTAAAACAAATTCGGCGGTTGTAATGATTAGCGGTTAACCATTGTTTTGTGTTAAACCACCTCTTAGCTTTAATCAACGTTTATAAAAAATAACTCGATAATGTGTTTAATACGTACCTGTTCACGTCCCGCTACATAGCTGTTCTAAAATATTAATTTCTTGTAGTTAAATTAGCCAGTCTCCAACAAGCACAAACCTCCAGGATCTAGCAAGTGCCACGTGTGCCAGTTAGCGGTTTACTTTACATAATGTTCCACTAAGTTGGCGCGCCAAATTCACTCGAAACAGCCTACGATATGCTTTGCGAAAATATTTCGTCCCAAAAATAAACTCAAACATGTCGTCTCTGTGGTTTCCTTGTTCCAAACAAACAGAATTTTAAATTAGACTGGTGTTACGCTAAAAAGTGTCACGAATTTTGTTCTAATTTAATTTTATAAATGTATGTGTCGTACGAGATAGGATTAAGTCCGACCTACTCGACTACTTTGCGTACGAAATACGAAAGTACTAGCTGTGCCCAGCGGTTTTAGCCTCTACACAGCTTCTTAGTGTCATAGAATGATGTTATATAGCATATTAATTTCGTTAAAGAATGCCTATGCAAAAGTTGTCAATCCGGCCAGGGAATCGCGTTCTCCCACTCCTGTTTCTACCTTGCCACTTAGTTTTGCCCCCTTAGGGATTGAATTTTGCAAAATCCCGTCTTGTTATCCTGCTGCTCAATAGCAACTACGTCCTAAAAAGAACCCCCTTGCAATATTTGAGGCTCCTAGCACTTGAAGTTTCTGAGATTGACTTTGTGATGAGAGAGTCATCCGTAGAGGGATCGTTTCTCAATTTTGTATTGCAATCCAAAACTAAATTGTTTTATCAGATTTTTCTCCTTGCAAAGTTGAACTATCCCAAGATAATAATCTCTGTAATGACCTACGTTTATATAATACATTGGTATTCAGCGAGCGAGCCTCCTTTTGTTAGCCGCGGCTGATTTACTCGTTTTTGCACTGAACATGCATGTTTGAAGATATAGATACGAGGGAAATGTTCTAAGTACCTACTACTGCTATAGGCAAACAAAACACAGAACACGAATTGTGCCTAGACAATAAGGACAGATTAGTGATATTGATCTAGGGGTCGCTGCTGCGTCCTACGAACTGAATTCGATCTCTGCCTAACCTTCGGGGATAACACGCGAGCTGTTATGTTATTACAGGAGGAAGTTGATACTTTTCTGTCTACGATATTAAGAACGAAATTGTTTTTACTGATGATAGTACATTTGCCAGCTGAGGTGTTTTTCGAACATTATTTACACTATATAAGTCTTTAAACTGACATGGTTACTAATATTATAATTAACACTTGAACGCCACTATATTCCTAGATTGGTAAGAAAAGCAATTGAAATGACCAAATATAGGAACTCCAACCGAGAGATGGGTTTCAACTATCAAGAGCTTGGAATCCAGTAGTAAAAAAAAAAGATCGCTAATTGATACAGTGAGTTTTGTGTGTCGAGAGCAAAATCGAGTTGTGAGTGACGATGTTAGTGGTAACGAACGCAAGAAACGAATAAGAAAAGGGTAGATCGTTTTTTTTGCTTGTAAGCATCCACCCGCAATAACTACAGTTCATCCGTTCATGGCGTTTGCAACATCGCCGAAATATCGGAAACTCGATAAAAATAACGAACATGGTAAATATCCCGTTTCAAGTGGTAATTATATTATTTACACTTTACGTTGTTTTAGGCACAATTCTGTTTATATTACGTGACATACGTTTGCCATATCTATAATATTTTTTCGATCTCTGTCCCCCCCTCACCACCGCGGTTGAACCAGCGCCTGCGGGCTTCTCGTCCGCCCCGATGCTCTTTTATCCTAGTATTTTTTCCAACCGCAATGTATGTTTTCATTATACTTCGTAGTGATTACTTAGGCCACGAAATGAAGTAACAATGGAAAAGGTATTATTGGAAAGGTAATATTATTTTTTTTTTACATTTTACATGATTCGAGGAAAAGGAACAATGCTGAGAGAAAAGATAAATGTAAATTCACTTTTCCCTTATTATAATATAGATAATAAGTTTTCACTTTACATTCTAATTTTCCTTTATACCTACTTATTATTAGAGCCAGTTATTTGAATAACTGGCTCTAATAATTAGTTATTTCTGAATATATAAGATTTTGCCACCAGGCTGCGCATAATAATCTGTACCCGAAAGTGTGTAGCACATGTAAGGCATTAAAAGCACTATGCCGTAGTATACCTATGACATAGTATAAATCTGAGACCTAAGACCGAATTGTTTGCAAATGCATGCTCTAAATATCACTTCTTAAATATCAAAGTCAATGTAGTGCAAGTATTCGGGTTTCATCGATCGTCCGACATTCCGTGGTTATGAATTTGTAACATTTCTGAGGTTGTTAGCCGTTCCGTGCATACTCAATGTACGATTGGAGGCACAGTAGATATAAAAGCCCTACCTACAGTAAACCTACAGTATTTCAACTTGGAACAATTTTTCGGTATCGGCTAATAAAAATGCAAAGGTTTAACACGAATCCTAAGCATGATTCAAGAATGAGTTTATTCATTACTCTCAGCTGTCGCATAGAGACAATCTGTCACTTTTATGTAAGTAGGCTTTTATCTGTCACTATATGTGTAATCCATTAAAATATATGCAAACCTATCAACCGTGTTTACATTCACAAAGAACGTCTACTTCGTTTTCTGGTCGTTTTTATACTGCACTAGATACTACAATCTGCACAAACATTGTCTCATCTTGTTGATATTCCTGTCCTTAGGGATGCTATTTGCATTTAACGATTCACTTCGATCAAGCTTTAGTTATTGTAAGAGATTTTATAACTTAGTAATAATGTAACTCCTATAACATGTACGTTTAACAAACAATGCGCAATTCACAATTATTATTACCTACAACTAGCTTCCAACGACTTCTTCCGTGTGGCACAGTTACTTTGGTTTAACTTTAACCCGCGTGATGATCGAAAAATCTTTCTCTTCCCTTTTTTTCCTCCCCCCCCCCTTTTCTCACTTTTTTTTTTAAATTAGCCGACGTCCTATTAGCGTTTCAAGCAAACAAACAGTTACTTTTATCTATTAAATATTAAAACTCATTGGATATAATATGACCTGAACGCACCCTCAGAGCTACTACATATTTCCCACCTATCTCCCTTCAAGAACCGAAAGGTAACGGAATTGAACAGATTCCCTTTAACTTCGATCGTTCCTCAAAATCTTTGGGCCATCTTTATAGTTATTTGACATGACCGCCTATCTAAGAATAAAGTTGTGCAATGTGCATGTGTAAGTACCGTCATAAGACGCTTGTTGGGCTGCCAAGTCGAACTTTACGTTACCTTATATCCCAATGTCTGCGGGAATCCATAGAATGGTGACGGTTTTGTTCATAGACTGCACTGCACTACAGGACTGTTTTGTGCATCATACAAATTGAGTCTATAACATTTATGGGTATCAGGACCCTCGAAGGGTCGAGGGTTGGAGGCTGCTTTTAAAATTCTAAAATATGACAAAGTTCTCTTGATAATACTCTGTAAATACAACAAGGCTTCACAATACATATCTTGTCATTTTGAATTTAGCTTTAGTATTAAGTTCAAAAATAATCATCTCCTCAATCAGAACCATCCTCGAACCCGTCCGTAAATATCTCATCAATATTTACTTACTACAGTTGTGTTAATGTCTTCGAATATGCAGTAAGGTTTAATATCCTCGTGCGTGATAAGCTCAGATATCATTTGCACTTTGTTTTTACTCAAACTTAAATCATTTATTTTGCATTTCTGAAGCGGTTGATTATTCTGTAAGTTAAAGCTGCCTGTTAGAAGGAGCCAATAGGCACACTTTAATCTAATTTTAAGGCATTAGAAAATTCAGATAACTTGAAATTTCTAATCTCTAAAACTTTATCTAAAGATGTCTTTTTATCGTAAACTGGTTTTTTAAGGAAGTTGGAACACCTCAGTTTCTTGTAGCTATAGGACTTACGTAAGAAAACAAACCAAGCCCAAACATTTTTCGTCCGACTACATCTCATAAAATGTCTTTATTGCTTAGTCTAGGTTCTTTATTCACCGACAAAAAGCTGGCCTTTACCTGAATGGCCTTAAACAAGTCATCGACCTTCGTCCATTTCTCGCATACGGTACTGAGGCACACCTAGTGCTATTTCTGCCTGGCCCCTAACCCCTTTAGAGCGCTCAATATAACCCCTAATAAAGATAACGAGTTTCCTTCAAAACAACGCCGGAGATGTTTTTCTTGTCTTCTCTGCGTCACGGAGTGTACGGAGTGCTACGGAGATTTGTAGATGAGCTGATTTCCTTATATTAGTTATAACGAGGAGGTAGTAAAAAGTGGTATTTTTGTGATTCAGATTTATATCCCTCTTCGTCAATTACTCTAGTGTTGGAATCGATTTTGACTTTTTCTTGCCAGATGGACGACGCAATGTGTATGGAAATAACTTTTTAATAAAAGTCTTCTGAAGATATTGCAAATTTATTCTATAATAAGATACGTTTCAGGTACCTTACATGGTAAAGTACGGACGTGTTTCAACAATATGTAAAAATAAAAACACATATATGAACTTCATGTAAAACTGCGATTACAGTATTGCAAGTTCGCAACCCTGTACAATAAAAAGCACAATTTCAGACAGAAATTCCGTAAGCTCTAACTTTTATTTCTTTTGGTTTGTTTTGCATGATTCGCGATTCTTCGTAGTTCTTCTGTACGCATCTGTATTTCGTTCTTACTCTGATATTTCATAAACGAATTTGTTCTCAGTTACGTACGCCCATTACTGCCCTCCGCACATAAATATAAGCTTTAAGACAAGTTTTGACATGGGGTGCTATCGGCAGGTTTTCGTTTACAAATAATTGTGTCGTTTGTTTGTAGCGCCAGGTGTTTTGACTTGTATACCTGCTTGTTATTTGTTTATTATAACATAAATAAGAGTAATGTTTCCGCATAGCGGTACTTATGTACTAAAATTTTCGTTACAATATATCTTTTCTGTCCTTTTCTCCATTCCATATAAACAAAGAGATGAAACAAGCAATTCGCGAGAATTCTCACTGAATCGTACTATTGTAGTTTTGTAATAAATCTCGGTGCCGGCGAATCTTTTTGGTTTCCACTCCTATAACAATGAAAGTTCTTTAATTTTCCTGTGCTCCGAGTAATTTCCTTACCTAGTTCTTACTTTGGACTTTGCCTATTAATATTTCAAACGAGAAGTTTCCAGTGGCTTACGTTTTGTTTGGTATATCTAAGAAATTGATTATAATTTTTGAGGTATTTTTAATAAATTATTCAACGTTGTTTTGGAACTTATTTTGATACTTTGTGAGTTTATATTGAAACAAAAACATTCAGAGAAAAGGGCATGTTTTTGTTTTTGTACGCTTTGGTAACTTGTTCCTTTGTGTGCCCAAAATAACTTGAAAGATAAACGAGTAGCCATTTGACGTTGGCTATTTTCTTAGTTATCTAAGTTATAAATAAGGCTACAAACAGAGGACAGTATCAGTGGACTGTCTATCTTCGTTAATTGTAATGTTACAATTAACGCAAATGTTGAAATCTTTCCTCACAGTTCACGTAAAGATCTCTCGCGCTTTTTTTTTATCTCTGCACGCAAAACAAAAACATAAAATTAGTGGATGTTATAAGATTTTTCGTTAGTTCATCAGTGAGTTACAGTTACCCTATTAAGCATATACATTGTTTAACTATTAGTCGTGGAAATACTATTTAAAACAATCCTAAATGAAATCTGCATTAAATGGCCGCACCGTGCCGTTTAACGTAGCGTAATTTAGTCTATTGCAGGTAGTAGTTGTGCGCTGTGCCTGAATGTGATAATAAACGTAGTAATGTCGTTTGCAAGTCCGGATCACGCAATTACACGTGTGTTTGATACTCAATTATTCACGTTTAACGTACTTACCTCACCTCGCCCCGAATGTGTTTGGTTTGTGTATTCAAGGTGTATTAAATTAGCTGGCGAAACTGTTCAGACTTGGCGGATATTGATAATTAAAATCCTTATCCTTACTTCCTTACTAATATTATAAAAGCGAAAGTGAGTTTGTTTGTTACCTCTTCACGCTTTAATGGCTAAACCGATTTTGATGAATTTTGGTACGGAGATAGTTGGGAACCAGGAGACGGACATAGGCTTTTTTTTTTCAAAAAGTGGGATGTGAGGAAAAAAGAGGCAAGAAAAGGGAAAACTTAGCGTTGCTATTACAAACCAATAACGCGCAAGGGGAACTGTGTTACCCCGAATTTAACGCGAGCGAAGCCGCGGGCAAAAGCTAGTGATATAATAAACGCAAAAATATTAAGGTTTTTGCAGTTAGCGACCTCTAGTCGTCTTTAGTTCGTTTTATCATGTTTTTTGTTTATGTGATGTCAACTATTATATATAAAGTTACTTTAATAAATGAAATTTGTTATTCGTACAGTCAGATATAAACTTTAACATTCATACAAAATCTGAGGCATCATTACATCTGCGGCCATGTTGGCGTCCGTTGAAACTGGTAAGCCAGTGCAGTGCGATAAGCCAGTGGTATTCATCAACTGGCTTTCAGCACTGGCTTACGAACTAGCCTCGCGATGAACAAGCTACGTATATAGAACGGGTGAAGCCTAACTTTCATGCAAACTACGTAACTGAACTTGGCGAATTGTGGCGCTGTGTCGACTAGAACGTAGCATTTTGGACAGCTATAATTTTAAAGTTGCCTTCAGGGAACTGCCTAAATAACGTTATAGCCGGTACTTCTATTTCCACTTGAGTTAGGGAAGGAGTTACTAGTAGAAAATGTAATGAGATCAAGAGACTCGTTTTTTTTCGTTCAGCCCTTGGGTTTTGTAATTATTCCGATCGATATATTGGAATTGACTTGGCTTTATTTTTTAATCATCTAACTAAAGTATTGGGCTAGGGTCACTTTGAAAATGGACGATAGTAAGGTGAGATAGGCATACCGTGAGTGTTAAAATAATCTTTTACAATCAATTTTTTCCTTTACACTGAAGCTTTTGAATCAAATTATATATCAAAACGTCATTATGACTGGGAAGTTATCCTTTTAAACAGACAGCGTAGTAAGTAACTGAGAAGCAATCTGCTGTGTTGTGTGCACACTGTGCACAGTACAACAATGAGATCTGTCGCCTCTGCAGCCGACGTGGAGCGTTCAATTGTTTCTGTTACTGTTGTGTACAGCCAGCGTCAACAATATGACCACGAAAAAATTATATGAACACTTATCCATATGTTACAAGCTATAAACCCAATAGGATTTCCCATTGGCTAATATGTCAAATTTGCCAGTTTTAACAAAAATTAAAATAAAATACTTGACACATAAAATTCGTGACACACCTTGTTCCATCTGTTAAAGGAGTGGAGTTTTCCCCCTGTGTGTTTTATAGTTTTATTTTTAGTTTTATAGTCTTTTTGTGTGTAGTTTTTTCCCTGAAAAAGAAAATACAAACTCCACTGCGTTAATTTTTCGCAAAATTGTGCGTCATCCTCCCAGTTCTGACCAAACCAATTCAGTTGTTTAGTTACGTTAACTTAATTTTGCGTTTAAATTTTTAACTACTCTCTTATGTGTTAGCCATATAAAAACCCATGCATCGTTTTCTTCAATAACTTGATCAGTCTGTTCGTGCTAACAATTGTGACGCTGACTGACTGACTGACTGTACACCAGTATCTCGAAATGTTTTAGATTGTGAAGCTCCTTTCGAGTGGAAAGAGAATGCGAAGTTTATGAAGTATGACAAACGAATTTTGTTGTTTTCGAACCTGTTGCTGTCTGGTTTTTGGAGAAAAGAAACAATTTCATTTACTACCGACAATATTTATACGAGTAAGGAGTGATAGTGGAAGACTAAAATATAATCATCAGGTTTTAATGTGTTCCCAATGTTGATATACAAGCCTTGGATACATTATGCCGTAGTCTACTAGGTGGGCCTAAATAAAATGGAAGATACCACATGCTTATGCCTTCTATTTTTGCAAGACAAGCTGGTATATGTCATTTTTATGAGTGTGGGTAATTTAGCAAGTGAATCACTGAGGTGAATACCACCTTCCACAGACTCCCACAACACCAGTGGAGTCGCGGTAGCATTGCCGGCTCTATAACAATGTCTAAGCTTTTTTCTTCTGTAGTGTAGTGGTTATGAAATAAATGTAGAACATTTATATTGATTGACACAATAAGCAGTCTTATCACTGAAAGCGATAAGTGATAGAGAATTTGGCACAAATTCGATTGATTTTGTTTAAAAACCCCAGTTTTATTATCTCGTCTAAATAGAACGTCAGTGACTGCGCAGTTTGTTATTATTCCCTGAACAATTAACACAGCTGACCGCTTTTTTGAACAGACAATAGATACAGTGCGCAGCGTATCGAAAACCAACAGATTATTTCGATTGAATATGAAATTAATAGTGAAGAATTGAGCGTTGATTGTTTTTAGTTAAATTGTTATCTTTAACATACACTTCGTTGGGTGCGGGCAGGCTTGTGATCGCTTGACTAGACGAACAAAGCAGTAACTTGATAAGTTCTAGTAAATTCTCCTTGACCAACTTGTATGTGGGGATTAATTAAAGGTGTGCCCAGAAACATGTAGTTACTAATACTGCTTTTAATTTAATTTGACTCCAATAAATTAAAGTCTCGTAAATCAGGTGTTAAATCTTTAAACCTAAACTACTTGCACATGAATCAGTTACAATCTATATATATATATAAAAGAAAGTCGTGTTAGTTACTCCACTTATAACTCTAGAACGGCTGAAGCGATTTAGCTGAAAATTGGTGAGGAGGTAGCTTAGAACCAGGAGACGGACATGGGATACTTTTCATAGGTAGGGTAGGTAGAAAGATACAAAATTGCATTGCAACGCATGCCGGGGCACAGCTAGTACATTCATAATATATAGACTTGTAAGGCTCCCAAAATATGGCCGAGTTGTTGTTATAACGATGTAATAACTGAATTATAACGTCGAAACTCAGATACTACTCTATCCTGAAACCTCTTGTACATTTCCCCCGTTATTGTATGAGGGTCAGCATCTTACGGTCACTTGTGAGGGCTTTTTTGTGGATGGATGTGTCAGTGTCAGGCTTCTACTAACTAAAACCCACCTATGTTCCTTTTTTTGCCCTTTATGTTCCGGGGCCGGTATCTCTTTCGAACAACCCTGGCAGGCCTTGTTAGTGCTACACTACTGTAAATGAGGTATAAGAGATGGAAATATAGCAGTCTGGCTGCGGACATTGTGGGACACTTTATGTATTATCCGACAGAGCTCTGTGTCCGGGGACATTGCAGACGCCTGCAATGTCCATAACAATGTCTATACCGGCTTGACCGCACTTAAACAAAAGCACTTTTTCACTAATTTCCGGATTTATTGGTAACATACGTTGTGTCATACAGACAATTCTGCAAAATAATACGCAGCCCATATTCATTTTACTCACGTAGACATTATGCTAAACTCGTAGCTCGTAGCGCTACGAGAACTCGTAGCGCCCCTACGAATTACTACGCGGTTTTTACTACGAGTAGCGTAGCACAGTCCTTATTTGTGAATGTTTCTTAACTTTTGAAATATATTTTTTTTTTGCAAGTATGCATATTTCTTATCACCTCGTTATGATATGGTTAGCACCTACTAAATATTCGTAAGTGTTTTTCTTGTAGTAATTGCAGTGGTAAACGATAAGCGGCCGATAATGTGGGAGTTATCTTATCTATGTATGTACACTTGCAGGTTTATTTATGTAGGTACTAAAGCACTCGGTGTAATTGTAATATAAGTACATTGGGGAGATATTAAATATTGATTATTGATGAGTGTTTTAATAGATTTTACAACATTGTGAAATAAGAGAGAACGGTGTTTCATTACTGAACTCTTGTGCGGCAGTCATTTTGGTTTAGTTTGTGGTAACTACCCTACTAATTTGTCTTAGACCGAAGGTACACCGCGCCCAGGGAGAACTTAAAACTTTGAGCTATTTTATCTGTGGTTCTCTCAAGATAGCGACAGGGAAACTTTGTTAGGAAATCGGTATATCCTAGAATCAAAATCCATCAACCAGTCCGATTATGGTTGATTTACTTTCACAGTAAGGAGACTTGTATCAGCAGGTTCGTGGGCGTACACTATGATACGTACTCTATTCGTAATTTTTACTTACCCCAGTAGCAAAAAGGTATGCGTCTTAGTATAAAATATGATATTCGCCTGTAAAGTAAGGGAAAGGTTAGTACAGTGACGAGCATTAATATATTACATACACTTTCTTTAACTTGAAAGCGATTTTGATATGATCTATTTCATACCATGATACCATGTTTGCACCGACATGTAATATTAATCTTTTGAAATTTGTAAGTTTTCATATATTGGTGCTTTTGATTGTACACCCACGTTTAGCCAGTTATGTTCAAGTCCCACGTAATAGTGAGCAAGCCTTTTGCCATCAACTGAGCTCAAATACAGACTCCAGGAGGCCTAAAATGGCCGCTTAAGCAGAATCGTAATCCTTTATATTATAAAACAAAGTTAGTTTGTTTGTTTGTTACGCCTTCACTCTTGAATGGCTAAACCGATTCTGATGGATTTTGGTACAGAGATATTTGAGACCCTGGAGACCGACATAGGCTGCTTTAAAAAAAAACAGTGAGAAATGAAGGGAATAAGAGGGAAAACTTAGCGTTGCTATTAAAATAGATAAGGCGCAAGGGCAAAAACTACAAGTAGCAGGTACCTGCAAAACAGGAAAGGGGAACTGTGTTACCCCGAATTTAACGCGAGCGAAGCCGCGGGCTAAAGCTAGTAGGACAATATAATATGAATCACGTTAAAATTCACGCAGTTAATGTTTTGAATACGAATTGTAACGGCCATTTTAGAACGCTAGGCTGCTACTGCGAAAGTAGTTCATTCATAGCAATAGTCCACGCGAACGTGTTGTGGTCAGCCATGACGCGAACACTTGAGATCAAACTACGGCATCATAATGCTGCGCTGACGTACGACTGCCCGCGGCTCATACTGCGATGTACAGTGAAACTGAATGCGTTATTAGCGCTAGGAGAATATTTATGGGTGATACGTCGGTTTTATAGTTTATAGTAGGTAATATAGGCGTAGGTGTTGAGTGGGCTGAGTCATCGTGGTGAATGAATTTGTTTGCACTACAATTTGAATGGCCGAAGTACAAGCAGTAAAATATGAAATTGTTGAGACTTTTACACATATAAACAAGATGACGAAGCTTTTACCCACAATTAAATAAGAATTACAATGTTAATATTTGAATAGAATGTAGTGGTCGAAATTTGTGGCTGGTGACATCATGATGATAAAATTATCATTGAAAATGCGACGGTCTGTCTGCCCTGCAAACGCAGTCAGCACTAGGTAAGACTGGTTGACAAACTTGGGCCAATGACTACTAGTAACGATAGTCAAAGATCTCTAAATAATTAGTTTTATTTGTTTACCACACAGCCCTTACAAAATCAATACTTGTGTCTATGCTTGTAAATAAACTCGTACAGATTTGTTTACTTATTCACCTGGAGTTGAATTATCCGCCGTGCTCGAGTGTTTTACAGCGGTCACTTTGAATATGAAATGTGGGGCGCCAGTGTTGGCGGAGCGCCAGTGGACTGTGAGCTAGGGTGGTCAGGGACAAGCAGGTGGTTTGCTTTACTTCTTAGAATTATAGAGGGAGCCGTGGTTTTGCCTGCTGTCTGGTTTTGTGACGGTACAATAAACAGGGACCTCCTTTTCAGAGAAAATACTTATATTTTTCAGTCTTGATTTTAATCTTTTAACAATCCTCTAATCTACCTAAAGTTTTGATGAATAATGATTATATTTGTATGAAGTTTCAAAATTGCTGTGTGTTGTAAGTAGTACTTTAGTTTGATGATAAAATAATGGAAAACTTAAGCCTGTCTCAGGTAAACTCAGAGAAAGTTAAAGTGTCCCGAGTTAGGAGCCCCTATTTGAATATACTTTGTACCTAGTTACTTTAGAAGTTAGCAGGGACTTTGACCCTCTGGTAAGTACGATGTAGTAGGACAAGGTTTGAGTTAATCTAAACCATATTTTTAGGTTATATTTGAACGACACGGAAGATGAGAAGGTGGAACAAGAAAAGATTATTTTTATTTTCTGAAAGTGTCTATGTATTGGTCCTTGGTGACACATTCTTGTCAAACTAATGTTAAGGGAAATTTGAACGGCCTCAAGGCCTTATCATTTAAATTTGGCTGACAAGTCAAGGACCCACTTTCATCTCCAAGTAAGACCTGACCAATCAGAATGAATTTGAATGTAATGAATACGCATCAGACTGAGTAATCCGCACGGAGATCGGTGCTATTTGCAGTGTAACTGTTTAGTACTACGACTACTTAATAATGAGATTCCGTATTCCGTGTACGGAGGTATTTATGATTGATTGATAGGTATTTATCTATCCACGACAAAGAGGTCTAGGTTGCTTTTATAAATGACATTAAAAACGTGTCATTTAACGTTGAGGCTTCCGGCGACTGGGACCGCAATTAACTAGGACCGCGGTCCCAATCGCCGGATCTGTATAAAATAAATAATTTTCTTCCGGCGACTGGGACCACTTATATAATAACTGAAATAAAAAAAAAATGTACAGTCAAACAAAAGTTTTTAGATGTAACAATTGAAGAAAAATCCTTTTTGATTTAAAAACATCATTTATTGATATAAGAAAAACAACCACTGACTACAGTTCTGTTATTTAAAACTTTCGTTATTAAAACATACACTTAGATCGTGTTAACAACAATCAACAAAAAAACACATAAATCGTGCATAACAATCAACAATTTTTAAATAATTAACAATCAGAAAGTAATTGTTTATTACAAAATCAGTCTTTAACTGGTACCGTAAATATAATAAAAAAAACCGGCCAAGAGCGTGTCGGGCCACGCTCAGTGTAGGGTTCCGTAGTTTCCCGTCCGTCACAATAAGTGTTCCCAGTTATGAGGCCAACCGAACAATTCGGTAATACCCGATCCAATGTAATAAGTACCTACAGCGCCATCTCTCGGGGAATTGGGTTACTAATTAATATAAAGACGTGCAATTTCGGTGGTAATAATTCTTTCTTTGTTTGAAAAAAGATACGTTCAGGATAATAAAATATGTAAACAAAGTTACAAAAAATGCTTGCATATACGATTATACTACAAACTTAGTCCAGAAATTATTTTATACAACTTTTGAATTTGTTTGCACTACAATATGAATGGCCGAAGTACAAGCAGTAAAATATGAAATTGTTGAGACTTTTACACATATAAACAGGATGACGAAGCTTTTACTCACAATTAATTAAGAATTACTATGTTAATATTTGAATAGAATGTAGTGGTCGAAATTTGTGGCTGGGGACATCATGATGATAAAATTATCATTGAAAATGCGACGGTCTGTCTGCCTGCAAACGCAGTCAGTACTAGGTAATACGATACACCTTGGGAAGACTTGGTTGTCAGACTTGGGCCAATGACTGTAACGACAGTCAAAGATTTCTAAATAATTAGTTTTATTTGTTTACCACACAACCCTTACAAAATCAATACTTGTGTCTATGCTTGTAAATAAACTCGTACAGATTTGTTTACTTATTCACCTGGAGCTGAATTATCCGCCGTGCTCAAGTGTTTTACAGCGGTCACTTTGAATATGAAATGTGGGGCGCCAGTGTTGGCGGAGCGCCAGTGGACTGTGAGCTACGGTGGTCAGGGACAAGCAGGTGGTTTGCTTTACTTCTTAGAATTATAGAGGGAGCCGTGGTTTTGCCTGGTTTTGTGACGGTACTATAAATAGGGACCTCCTTTCCATAAAAAAATACTTGTATTTTTCAGTCTTGATTTTAATCTTTTAACAATCCTCTAACCTACCTAAAGTGTTGATGAATAATGATTATATTTTTATGAAGTTTCAAAATTGCTTGTCTGTGTGTAAGTAGTAGGTACTTTAGTTTGATGATAAAATAATGGAAAACTTAAGCCTGTCTCAGGTAAACTCAGAGAAAGTTAAAGTGTCCCGAGTTAGGAGCCCCTATTTGAATATACTTTGTACCTAGTTACTTTAGAAGTTAGCAGGGACTTTGACCCTCTGGTAAGTACGATGTAGTAGGACAAGGTTTGAGTTAATCTAAACCATATTTTTAGGTTATATTTGAACGACACGGAAGATGAGAAGGTGGAACAAGAAAAGATTATTTTTATTTTCTGAAAGTGTCTATGTATTGGTCCTTGGTGACACATTCTTGTCAAACTAATGTTAAGGGAAATTTGAACGGCCTCAAGGCCTTATCATTTAAATTTGGCTGACAAGTCAAGGACCCACTTTCATCTCCAAGTAAGACCTGACCAATCAGAATGAATTTGAATGTAATGAATACGCATCAGACTGAGTAATCCGCACGGAGATCGGTGCTATTTGCAGTGTAACTGTTTAGTACTACGACTACTTAATAATGAGATTCCGTATTCCGTGTACGGAGGTATTTATGATTGATTGATAGGTATTTATCTATCCACGACAAAGAGGTCTAGGTTGCTTTTATAAATGACATTAAAAACGTGTCATTTAACGTTGAGGCTTCCGGCGACTGGGACCGCAATTAACTAGGACCGCGGTCCCAATCGCCGGATCTGTATAAAATAAATAATTTTCTTCCGGCGACTGGGACCACTTATATAATAACTGAAATAAAAAAAAAATGTACAGTCAAACAAAAGTTTTTAGATGTAACAATTGAAGAAAAATCCTTTTTGATTTAAAAACATCATTTATTGATATAAGAAAAACAACCACTGACTACAGTTCTGTTATTTAAAACTTTCGTTATTAAAACATACACTTAGATCGTGTTAACAACAATCAACAAAAAAACACATAAATCGTGCATAACAATCAACAATTTTTAAATAATTAACAATCAGAAAGTAATTGTTTATTACAAAATCAGTCTTTAACTGGTACCGTAAATATAATAAAAAAAACCGGCCAAGAGCGTGTCGGGCCACGCTCAGTGTAGGGTTCCGTAGTTTCCCGTCCGTCACAATAAGTGTTCCCAGTTATGAGGCCAACCGAACAATTCGGTAATACCCGATCCAATGTAATAAGTACCTACAGCGCCATCTCTCGGGGAATTGGGTTACTAATTAATATAAAGACGTGCAATTTCGGTGGTAATAATTCTTTCTTTGTTTGAAAAAAGATACGTTCAGGATAATAAAATATGTAAACAAAGTTACAAAAAATGCTTGCATATACGATTATACTACAAACTTAGTCCAGAAATTATTTTATACAACTTTTTGTCTTTTTTGTACAAAAACTGTTGTGTCAATCAAGTTCAAAATAATTTTCATAGAAAGTCCTTATAAAGTTCTACTTTTCAGATTTTTTTCATATTTTTTAAACTTATGGTTCAAAAGTTAGAGGGGGGGGGGACACATTGTTTTTTACTTTTGGAGCGATTATTTCCGAATTTATTGACATTATCAAAAAATGATTTTAGTAAACCCCTATTCATTTTTAAATACCTTTCCAACAATATATCACACGTTAGGGTTGAAATTAAAAAAAAAAATCACTTCCCACTTTACATATAGGGTGGCTATCCTAATAAAACATTTTTTTAAAATTTTTATTTTACCACTTTGTCGGCGTGATTGATATACATATTGGTACCAAATTTCAGCTTTCTAGTGCTAACGGTCACAGAGATTAAGCGAGGACGGACGGACAGACGGACGGACAGACAGACATGACGAAACTATAAGGGTTCCTAGTTGACTACGGAACCCTAAAAAGGGGTGTGTGTACTTATGTACACGCGTTAGAAGTTATACTTCTTTAGCGTATAGAAAAAAATAACTAAAATGCTGTAGTGATTAACGATAAATATAAAAAATAATCAAAATAATGTGAACCGTCGCCGCGTCGCGGGACGCCTGGCAGATGTGAAACATCGACATTATTTTGTAAAAGTAGTATGCAGAAACGAACAGATTGTGATAGGAACTAAATATGTCATTGAAAACATCATTATTCTGTTTCATTGTGGACTTACCAAAAGGACATCGTTTTCGTTTTCGTGTTCATCCACGTTTATGAATTCGAGGATCGAAGGCACTTTGAATAAAAACTCTATTACTGGCTATCTGTGGTACCCCATCCATTTTCAAACCTTGGCAAGGGTTGCTTAATCTGGCCCCCTGTGGTAACCCATCCATTTCCAAACCTCGGCAATGGTTGCTTAACCTGTCTCCGTGTGGTAACCCATCCATTTCCAAACCTCGGCAAGGGTTGCTTAACCTTTCCCCTGTGGTAACCCATCCATTTCCAAACCTCGGCAAGGGTTGCTTAACCTGTCCCCGTGTGGTAACTCATCCATTTCCAAACCTTGGCAAAGGTTGCTTAACCTGGCCCCCTGTGGTTACCCATCCATTTCCAAACCTCCGCAAGGGTTGCTTGGAATATGAAATTAATTTAATAAGAACACCAAAATAATATTGATTTATTATGAAACACGTGTTCTAAATAGTCGCTCCATGTAAAATACTGATATTCAGCTGCATCCGGTTAGACTGGAAGCCGACCCCAACATAGTTGGGAAAAGGCTAGGCAGATGATGACGTGTTCTAAATATAAAAATACTAGAATATACAACTTGAACATAGTTATCGATTTTCATGCCACCTAGAACTAACTTCACGATGTCGCTGGCTAAATTCACTCTCATCATTTTTCTCCATCGCGCCAAAAGAAGTATAACTTCAAAAACACAACAAAAATAATTAACGTGGTACTATCTATGTCAATCAAAATTAATTTAAAATGGCCGATAAGGCTTCACACAAAATCAGTCAAGTAAGTAATTATCACAAAATCAGCCTTAACTGTGTTAAAATATAAAGTTAGAGAGGGATAGTATTATACAATGCTATTCCCTTTGGGTGTATTTACCTGCATGTGTAAATTATGTCAAAACGGGCTAGCTTAATCGATTACTAAGCGCATTAGATAAAATCATGTCTAGAACGAGTCAATGATATTTATATAAATAATTAATTGTTTTTTCGTTTGACTGTACTAATTTTGGCTTGAATAAAGGATTTTTTTAAGTTATCTATGAATGGTCCCAGTCGCTGGAAGAAAAATATTTATTTTTTACGGATCCGGCGACTGGGACCGCGGTCCTAGTTAATTGCGGTCCCAGTCGCCGGAAGCCTCTTAACGTTGATGACATTATTGTCTTCTAATTTGGTTAAGGTTAATCCCGTAGTTGCGGAACGATTTTGCGTCTATTGCGGTCTGTTAGAAACGTCTTTTTGATTGGAAACAATGATACGCTAAAAAAAGAAACACAATTGTCGAAATGTTGAAATTAAAAAGGACATTTAATTCGCCGAACAATAGCTTGAACTTGTTTGTACAAATAGATCTGTTAGAATAAATACCACCGTGAATCCATGCAAGCCTAGTAGTTTTGTCTAAAGGAGGTTCTACCAAAATGTTGGATTACATAATACTAGTCCCGTTATACAATAACTGCCACCTTGAATGTATGCAAGCCTAGTACTTGTATAAGTAGGTCCTGCACACAGCAGACATAATTTTAAGCTTATATGGTTTCACCCCCTGCTCAGCTCCTTAGAGTCGTAGCGTGGTATTAGTAGTCAACCACCTTCGCATTCTAATAAAACCGGTTTCGTTTAATTTTTTTTTATTGTTTATAACGGACTGTGTTGCTGGGGAGTTTGTTCCGCCACTTCTGCTAAAACACTAGGAAGTGGCGAGGGGTGGGCGTTTTGGGGAAATGTCTTGTGTAATGACGTTCAAAAAGTGCTGATCATCAGCCTAGTTTCAATAAATGAGTTTTGATTTTGATTTTTTTGGACGACCATATAAACAATTTTTGTGTCACATAACATATCGTCACGCTTGTGATCAGGCAGAGGTAGATGGGTTTTGTGTGTCACATATAGGTACATTGTGTTTGGTGCATCGTGTAACGTATATACAGGGTATTTGGTGCGTCGTGTGCCAAATTGCCTGGGTCATTTGCTATAGCCTTTCAGACCCCATCAATTCACAATATTTCGATTTCTGTCCAACTTTGGTCACCGTCAACAATTTACTTGAAGCTTTAATCATATAATTATCTAGAAGTAAATAGCGATAAACAATCAGTGCTATCCGTAAGCAGTTAGTTAAGTAACGACAAGAAAATCATAATCCGTCAGATGCACACTGTTTGTGAGACGATTGTGTTCGAAACAAAAGGGCGCCGGATGCATTCATAATTGCATTTCTTTTCACTACGACAACTTTGAAAGTATGCTGGCTGAAAGGAGCTCGTGGCTGAATAATAACTGACGCTCGGGTCGATTTTGAAGTTAAGCCACGCTTGCCTAGCTTGGCTCGTAGATGGGTGACCACGTATACCATACCGAGTTCCCTTCGTGCCTCGGAAAGTACGTAAAGCCGTTGGTCCCTACTGTCAGTTGAAGATCTTTGACAGTCAGAAAATCGAATAACCAAATTTTTGTTTTTTTTTTCGGATGGGTAATCATCAAATAACTTCCCCCTCTCACACTCTCAAAAAACCCCGGCTTCACCCTCTATAAGCCTCTCTTTGCTTTTGCCAAGCTCCACATTCTTGTCCTAACCTCATTCAGTACCAATAGTAATTTACTTAATATTTTCTCTGTACCTCCTGCGTACTAATGTACTAATGTTGTGACCTTGACAGGAATTCATGAAACCAGTAAAGAATAGACGTGAAGGTAATCCATTACCTGAACATAATTATTATCAACCGGTAAATTAATGTCGTAATGGATATCTACAGTGAGCATTGTGTCCTAGGGGATCATTTCTGTTATTTCCGTCAACAAACTGCTTATAGAAGCAGTGTCCTTGTTAGACAATGAAATTATCATTATTTTTGCCACAATACAATTCCTTTTTTTCTATAGATTCTGTCGTAAGTTTTCATAGTAAACCATAGACTGCAGAGTCTATTGAGTTGACATGGAGAATTGTGCTCTTAGGTTTTGTCAAGAAGTCGGTTAGTTAACTAAATGTGAAAGGTCATTGATATCTCTATCCATGGATATTGTACTTCTGCTGAATTGTAATTTTCATTACAACCAGACCATTATGTCACCTCCCGTACGCGTTAAAATGAAAAGCGCAAATAATCTACTGATATCAGTCCCAAGGTTATCGCCCCCACGCCTCACACACACGTACTACTTTTAGGGATTACCAGTGTTTTGCGATGCATTTCCAGGAATAATCGATTATTCAGTATTATGGCACACTGTTATAGTATGGTTACAAAGCTTAGTATTAAGGAGGCTTACCTAACAAGATTTCTTGGAAAATAATGGAGCCAATCCAATGGTTTATCAAAGCCAATGGTTTATCTTTTCAAAAATAGCTTCACTTAACTTAAACCATTGGAATAAAATACTTAAAAAAGTCGCCAGTCTTCAATGAATCAATATGGATGTTTATTGATAAAATAACATACATTGTGCATATGCCGGCGGCAGCGTAGTTCCACTAGCATTAGTGATACAAAGGTTTTAGTCTAGTTATAAAAACATTAATGTTTTATCGTAAATAGAACTAAATAGTGAATTGGGTTGAATTCACTATTTAGTTCTATTTACGATAAAACATTAATGTTTTTATAACTAGACTAAAACCTTTGTGTCTTTTTATTTGATTAACACAACCCAGTTTATATTTAGATTCAATCACATTTTTGTGTAAGAGCTGCACTAGATAACTATTCATTATTCATTTACGTTCGCGCTACAATTACAATAGTTTATTTGCATCCGTTGTGCGGAAGCGACTCCATCAAAATAGAGCTTTCTATTTCGATACAATATTCAATTTGAGCGTTGTCGCTATATTGAGCTGTTTTAGGACGTTAACTATTCAGCGGTTGTGTAATGCTAGCTGCCGGTGGCAGGTATTGTTCTATATTAGCTCAATACGAGTTTGTCGACAAATATTTAAGATTTGTATATTTTGTTGAAACATTGTTTCCACCGTTAAAGCCTTTCATGGTGCTTTTGATCTCTATTGTTATTCCATTTCAAATGAACAGAACTCTTTTGAATTCCATTTATTCAAAAAAAAAGTGCCAAAAATCTCAAAAACAATCCATCAAAAGGCATTACGGCAGTTCTTTCAAAAAAATGTTATTGGCAATTGTGTCCAAATGAGAGAAATGTTGACTAATTTTCCACAATGAAGAACCCTCTCAAAAGCCAGAACAAAGAGAGATTACAATGCTAAGTTAGTATGAAACATTCGGCTGGTGTCGGGGGCGCTCGGCCGCGTTCGGATCACCAAATTATACGCAACGGAACAGCCGAACGAGCGTGCAAACTTGACGGAGCATTGTTTTGTAAGAAGCAAGTTGCCTTTGAACTCGGATACTGTTTTATGTTATTATTTCAGATGAAATAGGTCTCGAAATATTGGGTTTGTTGCGCACTAAACTTTGTTTAATCAGCACTGCAGACTTTGTTTAATCAAATCTTATACGGGTCCAGTACAACTGTTTGAAGTTCAAGTACTTCTAAATCTTTTGAAGTGCCTGTCTTGCTGATTTTCACATTCTCCTGATCAAATAATGTTGGAAAAGTTTCACAAAAAGATGTTTTACAAGGTTTTAAGATTATAAACGTTGTTAACGTGTCGAAGCATGAGATAAGGATGATAGTTTTAGTTTAACGTATTATAAAATGTAAATATCAGAAAGATCTTTTATAACTTTTAACGAACTGTTTACAAATGACTCGATCATGATTAACTAGAACTTAAAACTTTGTTTTCGTCTTATCTTACTTTTATTAAAGTTTTAAACCAACTGATAGTAGTACATTGATTAGCCCGAAACAACTAATTGAGATATGCGTTACAAATTAATTTATACGTCCAAATGCCTTTGTATCTGATCTGCATTTAATTGCACTTGAGATTCGGGATGACAGACTGAAACGTAGATTAATTGTGTGTATACAAAGCGCCCTGTGTCGGCTCTACTACCTAGGCTGGCAGCAGACAACCAATTATGCCTGAATAATAGGCAAATTATTAGGCAGATTAATTGGATTTATTTTGCTCTGGAATTGCGTTTCCTGTAATTGAGCAATCGGGACAAATGTGAATGTCGAAATCATTTCGAAATGTGTTGGGATGAGTTTAATTTACTGGAATCTAATGGCCATGTTATATGGCTTCTATTGTTATTGTTACCAACGCCACCATTCTATAAAAAAACGATACGTTGGAGCTAGATGAGTAAGTAGTATTTGTTCCAATGGAAAAAATATTTCTTAATAATATTTATAACAACAAAGGCAGTTGTATGTTTCTAGCTAAAGAAAAGATTTGTTGTTGATTGCAGTGCTAATTAGCTGCGAGTAATATATCCATTTCCGTCGAGATCGTTCGCGAAGTCATTCGATAACCGATACATAACATAATATAGATACATATCACCAACTCATACTATTATAGATACCATTAATGGATATTATAAATGTGAAAGTAATTCTATGTGTAAACTTAATAAGGTTTGAAGGCAGATAATACATAAAAAATTTGGAAGAGATATCCTTGGGCTAGGACATTTAATTTCCTTTAGTAAACTTTTGACCTCCAAGCAAACGAAATCGCAGTCAAAAGTAACTCTTAAGTCTATATTTTTAGTATCTATTGAAACCATAAACAAAGGGCCATTCAAAACATTTTTGATTACCATTTCAAAAAAATAGCACAGAATACATTGAACTGGTTGCTATAGTATATGTGGTGAATAACCCACCCCTTTTAGGGTTGTATTAAAGGCTATAAGGGTTTATGGGCGAAAAGAACAACATCGTGATCACTAATCAGTTAGTCAACTCAGGCAATAATATCTTTTTTACGACCGCTTATTATAGTGGTCCGATAGAAGGCTCATACGAACGTTTAACGAACTCATATGAAGAAATTAAACACATGTGTTTAAATTATGTAAATAACCTCTATTTCAAGTTTTACGGTGGATGACCACATGGCACACGGCTTTAAAGATGGCTCATCGAGTTTCACAAATATTTGGCTTTGTGGATCAACGTCTTTGTCATTCTCAAGTCCTTTGATTTTCTATCTAAATCTCGATACAAACATACATTAACCCAAACTACATACTTCCCCATGGCAGTGACTTCAGAACACCTTCTAACATAATCCAGGACGGTAGCTTCATCATTTTGTTTCTTGGTCTAATTGAAATAAATGCTGGCCACGCGTGAGCTTTGTACCAGCATCTTTCTAAACAGCATCACCAACAATGTCAGTTTTCTTCACTGTCTCCAGGGTCTCAACTATCTCTGTACCATAATTCATGAAAATCGGTTTAGCCATTAAGGCGTGAAGACGTAACAAACAAACTCACTTTCGCTTTTACAATATTAGTAAAAATTTCACATTTCCAGTTTTTCCTTTTTAAAGTTTGTCCTAGCTGCCGCATTTTGTACGCTCACAATGGTACCTGTTTGTTCGACACTCAAGTGTACCCGTTGCGTAGTCGTTACGTAGTCGGGCCGCGCCGCCATTGTACTGTTCTTACACAAATAGATTCATGTACACTGTATACCCCGTTAGCTTTGATGCTATTTATTTTTTCCATTTTGTTGCCGTTACCGCGCCGGCGTCGCTCGGAATAGGGGTGAATTTTAGTCTTTTGTTTCATGGGAGTTGTAAGGCTATTCATGTTATGAGGGGATTTTTTGGAACCCTTTACGTAATTTTACTCAACTGGTGCGGGATTTCTAAAAGCTGCCTTTGTTTGGAATGGCAGTGGCTGTTTTGTTACGTAATTTAGGTAAGTAGGTACTTATAGAAAAAATAATACACATGTGTCGTGTGCGTTTTTTTTTCGGGTGCGAACTCATCAAATAACTTCTCCCGCTCTGGGCGGAAGGAATGCCAAACTGCCACTGACTAAAATCCGTCCACGTTCTTTTTGCCTTTTGTGTTCCGGGGCCGCGGTATCTCTTCCGAACTAACCCGCAGCCCCGGCTGGCAGTGGCTTTCAGATTTGCTGACATCTCTGTATGGTGTGTCTGTGTCTAGCTTTGGTAATTTATGTTATTAAACTTACACTATTGTTGAGTTGTGCAATAATTTCAAGGCAAGCAAAATTAAATTATTTGTTTATCATAATGACAAGCATCTATAAAGGGTGTCTCATCATCAAGTTAATAATTTTTCATATTTTTTTGTTAATCCAAGTTTATAAATATATTACTTTAATTTAAAAACCTCCTCAACCCCCATACTATACAACGTATGCGGTGCACGATGTTTTGAGAGCGTTAGATCGAGTTCTACCGTAAAACGTGGTTATTCACCAAAAAAGAAAGTCGTTTCCCAGCCAGCATATATTTTTTGCGTAGCTACTTAGTTAAATGTACAGAATGCATGTTTGACGGCTTCTGCAAGGGTTGGTTACACCCTGTACGTATAATATTGTCCTTATATAGAAATACTTCAGAATAAATTACCGTAGTGTTTCAATTTGATAAGCAGCTAATTCCCACTCTGAACTAAAGTCTAATTCATGTTAAGGTATAATGTTAGTGTAGGTAGATAAAAAGCTGAATACTGCTGTGACTGACCTAGTTATATCTGTCGCTGTGGAAACAATGTCAGAGTTAATGTAAGCATTTAATTTCCTTTATTATACTTACTACGGCTAAAGCTGCGTAAAGTAATCTGAAGTCTAGGCCTCGTTTATATTTACTATTCGGCTTAGAGCGGATTTCACCAATAAAACTAAACGCAATCAGCATCTAAACGGCGTTCAAGAACTGTCAGTGTCAATATTCTTTAGCAATTATGAAACTGACTGCTCTCAAACGAGGTTTTATGGTGAAATCCTATCGAAGAAGTTTAGAATAAATCAGAATTTGCGCCCCGTTTCAGAAATATATCGTGTTTATTTTCCGGCGTTTACTTTTATCTCGATTTCGTTTATACTGGGAGCTTAACGTTATCTTTTCAGTACTTAAAATATGTCTTCTATTTCGTTAGTGGATTTTCTTTTAAAATTACATTGCTTGGAAAGCTAATCTGCTAGATAAGAACTGTGGCGAATCTTATCGTTTGTTATTTAATATTAAAACTTTGGAAGTTTTTCTCATTGTTCAAAATTAAATGGTTACATTAAACATTATTAAAGGTACTTTTAGCTCTTTATTTATTTATACTACGGTTTGTCAACCAAGTATTTTTGACTAGAACGTCTTTGTTTATGCCCTAGAACCAAAGTCACAAATCCCTTCATACTAACTTCACCGTTAAAATAAAACATTAAGCTGTTATCATCATTGCTCAACGAAGGCTTAATTAATCCCATACAAAACTCAAATGAAAACAACGACTGTTCATAAGCAACAGTTTTTAACTAAGTAAATAACTCTGGTTTACATCCCACGTTACGAACATCAAAGGTTCAAGCTTCTTGCGTACATTTAACTGGAGTGGGCTGTGACTGATGGAGGTCTAACTATGCCAATTAAGGAATTACTCACAAAGCACCTGTCTGCCTAGACGTAACCACCACATATTAGTTTTGACCACACATTACGAGTTTGTAGACCAAATTACGCGTTGATTAAATTCTAGTCCAAAGACTTCACTTCTGAGAATCTTATACGGTAAAATATCGGCGCCTGTGGTGAGCGTATTAAAAATTATCCCTATTTAGTGTCATATTCTTCTTCTTCACTAATTATGGTAGCCGCTTAGGTCGATCTTAAGGTTAAGCCGCGCTTGCCTAGGTTGTCCTGTAGATGGGTGACCCGTAACATACCGAGTTTGCTTCGTGCCTCGGAAAGCACGTTAAGCTATTGGTCTAGGCTGCCATTTGTAGATCTTTGACAGTTGTTACAGTACCTGTTGTTGTTAGACGGATGGACAAGCTCACGCCTACGGTGACTGGAAGTCGTCTCGCGACTCCGGACGCCCAAAATGACTAAGGTACCTTCAGTGAGACCGTCTATTGTCTCCTCACTTTTAATCAGAACGAAGAGATTTCTAACATCGATCTCTTGTTTTTTCTTATTCAATCTTTCTTTTTTCTCGGACAATCTTAACCATTAGACCAAATACCATTTCCCTCATCGCGTCAAAATAATG
Organism: Ochropleura leucogaster; assembly: GCA_958449745.1. Lineage (NCBI taxonomy): Eukaryota > Metazoa > Arthropoda > Insecta > Lepidoptera > Noctuidae > Ochropleura > Ochropleura leucogaster. The sequence continues at coordinate 17,391,973 of OY288216.1, forward strand.
TTAGCAGCAGAACTGGCGGTCGATTGCACACGATTACACTGGCGTTACAAATCAGTTGGCAAGGCGACGTTAATAGGGCGTCGGGTAACGGGCCTCCACCGCCGCCGCCGCCGCGGCCGCCGGTCCCAATCTCGACTAGTCGAATACCGGACGCCGCACAGTGGTGCAAGTAGTACGGGTATGCGGAAAATACTATTTTTAAATGAAAAGACGATGCGTTCCTTCATAATACGTTATTAAAATGATATAATAAATGTACCAGTAGGTATACAAAGAGAAACATAATAGTTAATATAGGTTTTTTTAAGTAACATGAAAATATGCATCATATTTTTTACGTGAATTGAATTATAAAAAAATATATATTGAATTATGTAAAATATACAGTCTTTAAGCATTTCTATATAAATAAATATTAATAAACTAAATAATAAATACAGTTATTAATATTATGCACTATTTCTTCATTACAGAGCGTCATTAGTTAATGACCTGGTATTTCCAAGTTCGCAGGTTATCGCAGACAAAACTGACGTATTCTTAATCTATAGGGTCTAATTAATCTCCGGAAGTATATTATTACGCAACGGTCGATAACGGAGATTAGTTCTGAGCTCATGATTGTAAAAAAAAGGTTCCAAATGACCTCCTTCATTAAAAATGTAATAGCAAGGAATTACTCATTATTTAATTACATATGTTTGCGTATTTTATTAATACACACAATTAACCTATGACTACACTAAAAATAAAAGTTGATTATTAGAGTATTTAGGTTCTATTCATACTTGAAATAACAATATTTTTTGCACAAAATTTGTTACTTCTCGATCACCCTACTTTAGCTTCATATTATTAAGTACTGTGTTATTATTTACCCGTGTTAAATTTAGGACATGTTTGTACTAACATTCTAGTATGTGTGTACCAAATTGTATACATTTTAAACAAAGTCTAAGCAAAGGACTTTTTTCCGCCCTTGAACCAGTGTGCGCCGTTTGACAGGCCTGTGTAAGTTTATGACTAGATCAACAGTGTGTAATGTATTGTTGGTCATTTGAAGTTCTGAATTATTTATACTACATTTGGGTAACTTTACATTTATTTATATTTTACCTACCTGCTACATGTAGTTTTTGCCCTAGCGCCTTATTTATTGTAATAACAAAGCTAAGTGTTGTTCCCTTTTCTTCCCTCTATGTCCCTCATTTCTTACTTTTTTTTTAAAGAAAAAGCTATGTCCATCTCCAGGGTCCTAACTATCTCTGGTACAAAATTCATCAAAGTCGGTTCAGCCATGTAGGCGTGAAGACGTAACAAACAAACAATAAACTCACTTTCGCTTTTATAATATTAGTAAGGAAGTAAAGATACTATGGAACTTCCATAGTATCAATAACTGTTAGTCTTCCATAATGGAAGACTAACAGTTATTTAAATTTAACAAAAAAAAAACTGAAACAACGGAAAGCCTATTACATTATTCAATTAATTATGAAAAAACTATGCTTAGCAATGCTTTATATTAAAGTTGTATTTGAGAAAACCCTTAATGAGTTTCAAATCAGAGTAATTATAATGTAGCTGTTATTAAGTGCATAGGCAAGACAATTGTGTTTAAAGTGTTGTATTCGTCTCTTAAATAGAAGGTTGATTCATTTTCTAAGTTTTGAACTTCAGCTCTTTTCACTTTTGACAAGTATGATGTGACTTTAGTCGGAAGTTACGATCGTAGTGCTTCACAATCAGTCGTGTCACATGTTTCACAATCAAGTCGTAGTGGCGTTAATAGGCAATCTAGTCCACGGGTCGTCGGTTCCAATCCCGGCTGGGACGAGGTGTTCGTTAATTAACACAGACTGAATGACGAGCTGCTCGTCTGCCCCGTCCCCTATGCTAACGATGTGTTCATAATTCAGTGGGAAACTGGAAAATACATAGAAGGCCAAAGGTCAGGTGTCATATTGACACCCAAGTAGGCGGATTACCCAACGAACATATTATATGAATTTTATTTTAGTCAAGGAAAAGAGAATGTGAAGCAGTACCTTTGGAAATTTTAATAAAAAGTTGTTTCGAGGAAATCCTTAATACATTTTGCTCTTGAAAGCTTTGTTCTCTGGAGTTTTGGAATTCTAGAGGGAGGATCTTTAAAACAGAACTGTTTATAGAATAGAATTTATACCAAATTTACTTGTTTGTGTGATTAGAATTACAATCTGGGTCTTATTTGGTACAATCGTTAACTGAAAAGAATTATTTCATCATAGATTGAACGAATAGCAAAAATGTTATAACCAAAAATTCGAAAAGTTTTATCTCCTATCCCGATGGCTCGCTAAAAATAGAATCGCAACCCGCGTCAAATGTGCACAATCCAGTATGCACAAGTCAATACTTGTGTTAGAATATTGACCCAATTCGGGAACATCTGGCGAGGAGCGAGATGCGACCAGATATGCCGGAGGCTGTCGTGACACAGATACCTAGTGTTCTAGGGCTCGAACGAGATATCTGATACATTCAGGATGATCGCGCGTAATGTGCGGCTTGTGTACTGATACTACATATCAGGATTAGGAATGCTTTATGTCTTCCTAGACCAGATTAGGCAAGAGATATCAAGATCTGTTTTAATATGTGTGCTCTAAAATGAAATTTCCTTTGATTTTTGTGGCTCGAGCACCAGCTACACGCTCAATTCACATACGTGTTGCACAACGAAAAAATAAATAAAATATTGCTTCGAACATCCCACTACTCATTGCAACTTGCGACGCGAAATATATCTCTTGGCGAAGTCGTGTCGCATCGACTGAGGTCGCAAAGTCAACGTTAATTTGTGCGCGACGAAGATGTGGCTACTCTTTATCTGTTTGAAAAGTTAACGCTGGAGTTGGAGAACTTTCCGCGACTCTCAAAGATGGAGAGATAACAAAAGTTAATATGTTATGACACCAGTCATAAGAGCAATCGAAAAGAAAATGTCTCGCTAAAAGTATTTCCTCAGTGGGACGTGTTTGATCGATGATCCCTCTCGCTGATCCATACCTTCTAACGAACTTCGAGATCCATGTGAAAGTTCGCGCGAAATACTTACAGATGGGTTAGACTAAATGTCTTGCGACACCAGTTTTGTGTAGGTTTGCAGTTATTTACTAACATTTTGTTAATAGGCTTGGTTTACACGCTGTAAGTTAAAGTTGGGTCGACGATATTGTCAAAGTCGTGGGAGACTAGATGGATGAGGAACGCACAGAACAGAGAAGTCTGGCAGAAGAATACGAGAGGTCCCGACAGTGGCTCACTCCGGACTAAACGACGATTATTAAAGTAAATACACAAAATTAATATACTAGATATGTTTGCTTCGAGTGTTTAGATCTACCTTAGGATTTAATAAACAGTGAATTACTTATATTTCATAGCTTTTGTATTATAATTAAAGTGAACACCATTTTAAAATGTTTGACTAAGAAAACTCCTTTAATTTTTTTTATTCCTTGAAGAAAGGACTTAAAACTTTGACACAGTGACGTAAAAACACATTCCCGAGGGATTAGTGAGGCGTCACAACGGAGGTTTAAGAGGGAATTACGTCATATTGAGAGGGCCATGTAATTACACGAGTGTTTCACTCCGACACAGATTTTGTACCAACATTTTCGTTGTCGTTGTTAGGAAATACGGATAAAGTATATTAATTTTCTTCGTATTACAATTATACGTTTGGGTACACATTTTATAAAATAATTCAAATATAATAACATTTTCAAGGAATGAAATGTACTGTTTTTTTTCCATTAAAATAATGGTCAACGTCTGAAAGTGTATGACGAATCCTTACTTCCTTACTAATATTATAAAAGCGAAAGTGAGTTTGTTTAATGACTAAACCGATTTTGATGAATTTTAGTACAGAGATAGTTGGGAACCAGGAGACGGACATAGGCTATTTCATTTTTTTTAAAGTGTGATATGAAGGAGAAAGAGGGAAGAAAAGGGAAACTTAGCGTTGCTATTACAAATCAATAAGGCGCTAGGGCAAAAACTGCAGGTAGTAGGTACTGTGTTATACCGAATTTAACGCGAGCGAAGCCGCGGGCAAAAGCTAGTTAAAAATATAAAACTCCTTTATGGTAACAGTTTATACAGTACATTATTTCCATTTTTCACTCAGAACCACTTTTTATAAATTCTATTACTCTACATTTCCACGAAAATTTAGTGGTGAGTATAAATCAAAATGAAGTATGCGACCGTTTTGAGTCGACTTACTTTACTGAATTCTTATTAAATGTAAGGTATTTCGTGACGAAGTTGTCCAGTTGAAATGTTCGCTCATGGCGTTAACAATCGATTCATTCGAAAGTCGGAACAAGATACGAAGAACTAACATGGTTGGTAAACAATTTTTTTTTAAATAAATGTCTTCGTGTCTGATAGAGGTGGTCATCACGTCACTTGGAATTTATGCAAAATGTGTATTTAAATTCATATATTTTTTTCTGTGTCCATTAACGGGGGTGTCGACACCGTGATTAAAATGCAAATGACTAGAGTGATCTTGTGTCCGTCGTCGGTAGCTCCGTGACACTGAATGCTCGCGGCGGCTAACGCCTTGCCGTGCAAGCCTGATTGTACGCAATCCTTCGCTCTTTGCGCCCCACTTTTGTTTAATAATATTAGCTATGCAAATTACTTCGCTTCGCAATTCACCTAACATTTTAGTTAGTTTTTCTCCCGTTTTCTCGTGTCACTAAGGTCTTGTAATCTTTGTTCTTGAAAGTACTTTCGGCAAACAGGCCCTGAAAAAGATATTTTTAGAATAAAATTTTGTTCAATCACTCGATAACCTTGTAGGGCAAACTTGAACGGAATTTAGAATCAGAGAGAAGTGTCTTACGATTGAAAAATGCTGGGAATGCTGGCGTGTATAAAAATGTGTGTTATCTATCTATTCTGCCGGATTTTCTAACTCACGTAGGAAGTAAAAGTTCAAGTGATTTACGCGCCCCTGGGATATTGGGGTAAGTCTCTGCTAACAAAATGAATTTGTGAAAGACCTTGGATTTAGATTTTTATTTAAATTGAAGATATTCCCTCATTGTACAGCTCTATTTTCTAGATAAAAAAAATACATTCATAAAATTATAACAAACATCTGTCCTAAATATGTCTTTCGACTAACAGAAATAGCGGCTTGAGTCAGTAATACTCCTCCGGTCGGAAACTAAAAATAAGCAAGAATGAACACCAGTATTACTCTATGATCTACATCGGGGAACAATCCTCGCTGCCTGAAACTATGTCTCTGAACATTTACTAATGCTCATATTAACTTATAAACAATTTAAAATTGCATTGTGGTAAACAAACAGCAAACTACAAATCCAGTATGAGCATAAAAGCAACAGCCACAGCAGCTGGCACCGCTCAGCAATAACAAGTGAACTTGCACTTGTTAGCAAGGGCAATAAGCTTCAATGTGGGGCATCTTCTAAAATCGATAGCGGTGAAAGTGGGCAAGGACGACCTTTGGCAACACGCCAGCCCCGGCCAAGGTCCGCCGCTGAGGATGTTCAGTTGGTATTGATGAAGTAACGTTATGGATATGTGGGGGCTCGGGGAGCGTGCGTGTGTGACTCGGGGTAAGAAGTCAATGTCACATATTGTAATTTAGTGTGTTGATCTTTTCGGCGTTGCGGCTTAGTAAACTGTATATAATACATAACGTATCATAACAGAATATAAGAATTGTTTCCATAACAGAGAGTTAAAAACTTTGATAGGAAATCAGCTTTGGAAATATTGAATCTACATAATATCATTGATTTAAATCTCATAAGCCTCTTTCACGTCAACAATAATGAACGTGCAGTAACATACAGTCCGTGGCTAATAACAATCTGTAATCCAGTTACATAAGTCGCGCATTCAGTACCCCTGCGCCCCTGCGCCCCTGCGGCCTGGCCACGTACTCCACGCCCGATATTTTGCACCAAATATAGCTCCAAGGTTACTCGTACATGTACAAAACAAATCTAGTTTCCATACATTTGTTGGTTTCCAAATTGTAGCGTTTCAAATGAACACCGGGTCGAAACAAATATGTACTCTGTGTGAAATATTGTTGGATAAACGGGACAGTGCTAAATAGTTGTGCCCGATCGAATGCAGCTGTTTAAATGATAGCATTCGCGGCAATTGAATTATGTTGATTCTCGAAACAATAGCACTGAAGCTTGCTAAAAGCAGTGGCTGCGTCTGAATGTAAGAGCTGCAGTTAAAGTTAATTATGGAGACTTATACCACGGGCTTCTTAAAAATGTGGCACAGCAGCACAGCTCCCCAATAATGCATCTAGTTATGGAACCGCATTTAAATTGGGACGCAGCGATCCAACAGCCGCCACTCAATACGAGCAAGCGATCATGTGTGAAGCACCATTACATTTGGCGCAAATTCCCGGCGGCGCGGAGGTCGCAAGTGCGAGGAATTCAACTGTGATGCAGCGCTCGAGAGTACAGATGTATTTCAGGGTTAAATACGGTTTCGAGACGTATTTGTGGTGAATCTAGATGACGTTTAACTGAGCTAGTTGGAATGTGGTGTAGAGGTTTGAAGTCAAAGTCTACATCCATGTGGAGTACAACAGAATCTGATTGGAATGGAATTTAATCGATTCAAGTTCGAGAAAATAGAATGGTTATATTGTAGTATATCCTTCGTTTTAAAGTTCCCTAACTGTACGCTGTGTGTTCTGTAGTTTACGCCAACCGCATAGGAGTTAACTTCAGCTAGTTCAGCTTATAATGCAAGTGAGCAAGATTTCAAGTAGGTCAACACTAAGTGCATCAGACCAACTTCTGGACAGCGGTCGCGTGGTTTTGGGCCAGAGTTGTCGAAATTGGTAACTGGTGCAAATGTGACTCCACTTTATACAGGCTGCTTCAGCCTAATCCGACCCAGAAGGCTCGTGCAATTAATACGTTCACAGCGACAACCGACACAGCTGTTTTAACACATCTGTGTATTAACGACGTGCTAGCAAATTAAAATGCAAATTAAGAGGGCGCCTGTGTCCGGCGTCCGGGATCCGTGTCCGCCGTCCAAACTGTCCGGCCGATGCGGACGATGCGAGTCTAATAATATATTCGTATTTATGCGAGGCTGTCACCGCGATCATTGTCAGGTTAACCGTTATGCAAATCGGAGGAAAAATGGCCGCTGTGGATACTGCGATAGAGAGAATTAACGAGTGTTGACTAAGGATTAGCAAATGTAGCTTTTATGACGGGAATAAAGCTTTAATTGATGCAATAAACAAAGTTTCATAAATAATTGTTATTAATGGCTGTGTACACTAGATTTACGGTGGCACTAAAACAGTATTGTAGATACAGTAAAGTCACATGTGAGGTAGACACAATAAGTGCGCGTACGCAGTGTGTCTTGTGCGTAGATCCTGCAAACTTATGATTCCCTAGTAGCGTAGACCGTCAATCAAAAGGTTGAATCGCAGTCTGTAACATTTAAGTGGTAAATCACAGAAATAACTCCCCATCCCTTTCATAAAACCAGCACAGCAACCCGACAGATTATTTTATTTACGAGTTCATAAAAGTCTGTGTCTATTTTCGGATATTTTTAGTATCATAAAACTGCGGCACGATTACTGTCGGTTGTATATAATCACGCAGGCTTCAATCCGGCCTATTTCGGGCAAGACGTGACTTCAGATATGATGGTTTGCATGTTACGTACTTCATTTGGGAATATGCCGACGGGATTTAAGAATTGCGATGGGAGAATTCCCTAAGGTTTAATAGGCTTGTAATGCGTAATACCACGTAAAATATAAACGACGTTTACGTGAATATCTACCTCATGAGTTTAAATATAATTATTTTGTATTAAAAACATGTATCCTTCTTGCTATCCTAACAGTTCTGTAATCCTTATAACAGCTGTTCGGGTCGATTTTTAGGTTAAGCCACGTTTGCCTAGATTCGTCTGTGGATGGGTGACCATTACAAAGCGAGTTTCTTCCATGTCATTTGTAAATCTTTGGCAGTCGTTGCAGCTAGTCAGCGGCTCAAAAGTCTTACCAAGGGGTATCGTATTACCCAGTACTAACTGGGTTGTGGAAGTCAGAAGGGTAGTCGCTTCATGTAAAATACTGGTACGCTGCATCCGGTAAGACTGGAACCCGTCCATAACATAGTTGCGAAAAGGCTAAACAGATAATCCGTCTTGCTATCTTTATAATAACTTCTTCCCTATTTCCTTATATAGTATACTTGTCCGTAATATAAGAGGTTCCACCTTTTGTTAGACCCACTGGTATACGCTGGAGTTTCTTTAGGAAGTAGTAAACAGCTTCAAGAAACTTGTCCAATTTCTAACCTGAATTCGGAGATCTTTTAAATCCTGCAAACAACTCCGTCCTACATAGTTATAATGTGTTTTACACCTAAACTAAACGTACCCAAAAGAGTGATTCGTCCAGTAATTGCTTGCATGATTGCATTCGTAATTCAATCGTTGTTAAGCCCGTGTAAACAATCGACCTGCCGTCATAGTACTAACGATTAATTAAAACGAGGTTATTAACGACTTTAGTCAATGTTTTGATTGAAATGTTAAGCTGTATGTGCTCAGCTGTTTGTATAGTGAGCTTTAAAGGCTTTCATAAGTTTAAAAAATATCAGTTCAAAGATCTTATTGATTTAGTACAAAGACGAAAGCATAAGAATGATACTAAAGTAAATCTTTCAAATATTATTAGATCAAAACAATGTTTATTTCCAATACTACATATATGTACTCGTAAATAATCAAACATCATCGAAAAAATAAAGTAAACAAAAATAATTGGCAGTACATCGGTATAGAAAATAGTGTCGTACACAAAGAGCGGTCGAACCAGGGCCAGACTAATTAGGGCCGTACTACATCGCCGTAGAGTCAACATTCACAGCTAGTTAGTAGTAGACAGGAAAAAATGTGCACTCATTTAAAATATATAATATTGAGCACAGAACGCTGTGGCTTCGACTTGACGTACAGATCTGCAAGGATAAGAATGCGCTTCGGGAATCGTTGTATGTTCGGAAATACAAAGGCTCGATGTTAAAATCGTAGAGCCATTCTAACCATAAAATAACTTTTATCAAATTATTACTAGCTGGGCCTAGCGGTTTTACCCGCTGCTCCTTTTCTGGAGGGGGTAAGAAAAATACATGTTGGCCGATTCTCGGAGTTACCTGGAATGCACACAAATTTTCACAAATCCGTCCAGCCGTTTCGGAAGAGTTTGGTAACAAACACCACACACACTACAATTTTATATATTAGATAACAACTCTGTACAATTAACAGATTGCATTGTAACTCGATGGAGAGAAAATTTCATCCAAACTTGGAATGGAGAACAACCACAAAGCGCGGCAGAAGAACTTCTAGTAGCTTTGCCACTGTAAAGCGTTACTGTATGCCGCGATATTTGTACTGATTCCTGAACATGGAGATTGTTGAAGCTCATAATATTTCTGGGTTAACTGTATCAGCTCTACAAATTATGACGGCCAATATAGTCTTCAAATAAATAAATAAATATCTTGGGACAACTCACACACAGCTATCTGATCCCAAGCTAAGCAGAGCTTGTGTTATGGTAACCAGACAACTGATATACATACTTATATAATTTATAAATACATACATATGATAGATAAATCACACCCAGACACAGAACAAACAATCATGCTCATCACACAAAGTTTGTCCTGGGTGGGAATCGAACCCACGACCTCCGGCTCAGCAGTCAGGGCCACTAACCACTAGACCAACAGGCCCGTCGAATGTATGTCGTTACACGATTTTGGTACCCGTTAAACTGATAGCTGGAATGAATAGGTAACGAGTCATAGATAAAAAGTTCAAAACATATATGGTATCCATCACGTCTCATTTGTTGCTAAAAATTGAAACAATCCTTACTATTACTATATATACATATCCTTACTAATATTATAAAAGCGAAAGTGAGTTTGTTTGTTTGTTTGTTACCTCTTCACGCTTTAATGGCTAAACCGATTGTGATGAATTTTGGTACATACATAGTTGGGAACCAGGAGACGGACATAGGCTAATATTTTTTTGAAAAAAGTGGGATGTGAGGGAGAAAGAGGGACGAAAAGGGAAAACTTAGCGTTGCTATTACAAATTAATAAGGCCCAAGGTGAACTGTATTACCCCAAATTTAACGCGGGCGAAGCCGCGGGCGAAAGCTAGTAATATTATAAAAGCGGAAGTGAGTTTGTTTGTTTGTTACCTCTTCACACTGTAATGGCTAAACCGATTTAGATGAATTTCGGTACAGGGATAGTTGGGAATCAGGAGACGGACATAGGCTATTATTTTTTTAAAAGAGTGGGATATGAGGGAGAAAGAGGGAAGAAACGGGAAAACTTAGCGTTGCTATTACAAATCAATAAGGCGCTACCGAATTTAACGCGAGCGAAGCCGCGGGCAAAAGCTTGTCAAACATAATTTAAAGAAATCTATTAAAATGTATTTCTTTTTTCATTTGTAACGCAGTGTTATTTGCAGGAGTAGAAGTAAAAGAAACGGTAATACAACAAATGATTCTCATTTCTTTTTCTAATTTACGGCCACGAAGGATCGTAATACGTTTACGTACGTGTTGTTGCTGGCTACAATATCCGTACGACTATTTGTCGGATCGTCGAACTAGACCTACCTAATCAAAAAGCTTAATCTACGTCAGCGTAGAAATAAACGAGAAGTACCAATTATGACTTTATGAGCCACGAATCACACGGCCGAGGGAATAAAGCGTTAATGCCGACGGAAATGGATCATATTTCAGGATTACAGATTGACTTATAAATATTTATACACAAGATCCTTCTTACTTTCTTGTTCAAATATTGGCTGGGGAGTTCTAATTGAATTTACGATACGGCACACGGCTTTTATACTGATTCAAATAATTAGCTTTCTTTGTAAAGCTGTAGTAGAGAAATTATATTAAACTAGCTTTTGCCCACAGCTTCGCTTGCGTTAATTTCTGGGTAACACAGTTCCCCTTTCCTGATTTACAAGTACCTGTACTTTTGACCCTTGCGCCTTATTTATTGTAATAGCAAAGCTAAGTTTTCCATTCTCTTCCCTCATTTCACACTTTAAAAAATAGCCTAAGTCCCTCTCCAGGGTCCCTACTATCTCTATACCTAAGTTCATCAAAATCGGTTCAGCCATTTAGGCGTGAAGGCATAACAAACAAACATACATACAAACAAACTAACTCACTTTCGCTTTCATAATATTAGTAAGAATAAGGATGGAGTGGATTAAATAATTTGACACACAATAGTTCATACCTAGGGTCGGTGTGGGTATTATATGTAGCAAGTACGGGTTTCTAATGAACAGTACCTATAGTGCAGATATATCACCGACTAACACCGTTTGAAGCTAATGCGGCAACATTACGGCTCAGTGGCACGTCGGCCAACAGGCACTCATTGGCAAATCAGAAGGCTCACTTTACACAGATGCTAATGTTCTGTATTTATATAAACACAAAACAGGAAATATCATACAGACAAAATAGTGCACAGATGTTCTGAGTATACACACCGCGGAACATTCACATAAAAACGTGTTTTCTGATGAAATAAAGAGTGCGAAAAGTTCGACATGTTTAGCGTGTTTGTTTGTTTGTTTGTGTCAACATTAGAAACGGACAGCAAGAACTGCGACTACTGTGAACATAAAATAATCTCAAATAAAAATCATAAACTCAAAAAGAAAGGCTTGGCTTCTTGGGTGTAAGCCAGATGCGATTAGTAGAAAAGTTTTATTTTCTCACATAGTCGTGCTTGTTGGTCATGTGTGGAAGTTGTCATGTTGTCCTTCTGTCAGTTTGTAGTCAGTGACGCAGTGGTCAGTCGGCACGGCGGCGGTGCGGCCAATGCAGCACTGCTCTAATAAATTGCACACCCGTTACAACAGCGAATTTATTTCAATTACAAATTACGGATATTTATTATCATACGCGAAAGCCGCGAGCAATAAATATGTTACAAAAACCTAAAGAGTACTCTAAATGTACCAACGGACAGACATGAGAGTACTCTTTAAGATGTTTAAGCATCACATATCTAAGTCACGTTTTCGCTCCCGGAGGAGGCAGAGATGAACCGACAATCATTTATATTTCGATCACGGTAGTTTATTTCAGGCCCGTTTGATAAACTGTGCTTACACCGTTGTCATAAAGGATTCCATCCTGAATTGAGTTCAGCATCAAATGACCAGGTCAGGACGCTAACACGTGCCAAACGTGTGTAATGATGTGGAAACATCGATAGCTACCGACACCCGTCATATCGAATATGAGTTACGATTCAAATGCATTCTTCTACGAACAGTAATAACATTTTAAAATTCTGTGTCACGCCTTTGACTGATGCTCGCGTTTTTATTTTCGTGACGAGTAAATAGTCTGACAAAAATAGTAGTACTATTTATTTGACGATGCAAAGACAAGTTGTCCACTCTGTTTGTTTTCCAGCATCGGAAACGATACTTTTCTAAATCCTTACTAATATTATAAAAGCGAAAGTGAGTTTGTTTGTTACGTCTTCACTCATCAAAATTGATGAATTCTGGTAGACATAGTTGGGACCCTGGAGACAGACGTAAACAATTTTTTTTAACGTGAGAAATGAGGGTGAAAGAGGGAAGAAAGAGAAAACTTAGCCTTGTTATTACAATAAATAACGCACAAGGGCAAAAACTACAGGTAGCAGGTACCTGCAAATCAGGAAGGAGAAACTGTGTTACCCCGAATATAATGCGAGGGAAGCCGCAGACAAAAGCTAGTCTTGATATATCTTTGTTTGTGAAATAGATTTGAATGTGAATCGCTAGCAATTCGGGATGGTCCCGCTTCTGATGGCTACCGGTCACACAATCCCGGTACCCAGATCAAAGTGTGTGTCCTCCGGGACACGTTTATTGCACACCGCTGTCCTGTCGCATTCTGCCGCCTTAGATTTATACGCAAATATTTATCCTCTAACATTGGAAAATATATGAGAGAAAATGTTAGAATGGGTTACCGCCTCGATTTTATTTTTCTTAGACCAGCAATACTTATGTGCAAAAACAATGCAATGCATGGAATGCAAGCTCGAGTGAATCAGTTTCGTCTAGGCGAGCGTGATCCACCCTAGTCAAACGCAAGTCTTAATAGTATTTATTTATTTATTTAACGATTTATGTACATACACACTGAATACAGAAAAATGAATAGGAATAGAAAACAGGTACAAAGGTAATGCTTATTTCTATAGAAATCTCTTCCAGCATACCTGCGAAAGGAGAGTAAATAAAAAGAGATGTAGACACAGTGCGTAAAAAGAATACATAAAAACAAAAGCAAATATGACTAAATACAATATAAGAATATACTAACATACATACAAATACAAAGACAAATATAAAACTTAAATACAATATAAAATATCATAATAAATACCTATGTAACTATGTTGAAATTGAAAGATAATGTTCTTTTACTCTTCTCTTAAAAACTGAAACAGTTTGGCAGTCCCTAATGTCAGGCGGAAGCGAATTCCACAACCGCACAGCGTGAACAGTAAAGGAGTAGGAGTAGAAGTCGGTAGAGTGGGGAGGGGGTTTGAGGAGATTCTTAAGGTGCGATCTACAAGGAGCATCAGAAGGACGGAAATAGGAAAAACGTTCCTGCAGATAGAATGGCGTTTTAGGGTTGTGAAGGATGTTAAAAAGCAAACACAATATTCGAGAGTTCCGGCGAAGTCGAATTGGGAGCCACTTAAGTATTTTGCGAAAGTTGGAAACATGATCATATTTTCTAAGGTTAAAAACAAAACGGATACAGATATTTTGCAAACGCTCAAGTTTATTTAAGAGCTCCTCGGTGGCATCCAAATAACAGGCATCGGCGTAGTCTATGATGGGCTGGATGAGAGTCTGCGCAAGGGAGATTTTAGTCTTCAGAGGCAGAAAGCTCTGGAGACATTTGAGCGAGTGGAATGTATAATGCACTTTTCGACTCACTTCTGCAACCTGGAAAGTCCACGACAAGTATGAGTCCATAATTACCCCCAAATTCTTAGCCTTAGTTGCGTAATTAATCTGAACTCCATTCAGACAGAGTGGAGACAGCGACGCAACATCGAGTCTGTTCCGCATATACCTGCCACCGATGATCAAGGCCTGAGATTTGTTAGGGTTGATCAGCAGTCCAAAGGAGCGCGACCACTCACCAATTAAATCTAGATCCTTGTTCATGGCAGATACCGCCGCTTCAGCATCTTCCCTCACAAAATGTCGGTACAGCTGCAAATCGTCGGCATACAGATGGAAGAAGGAAGCAATGACTCTGGTGACAGAGTTGATGAAAATAGAAAAAATGAGAGGAGAGAGAACGCCACCCTGAGGCACACCCGCATCAAGTGAGCACCAATCAGAAAAGGATTCGTCATGACGAACACGCTGCGAGCGGCCTTTCAGATAGGACTCGAACCAAGATACAGTGGAAGAAGAAAAATTAATAGATTTGAGGATCTCAAGAAGAATGTCAAAATCAACAGAGTTGAAGGCGCTGCTAAAGTCCAGAAGTACGAGTAGAGTGAGAGATTTGCGGTCCATAGCGCAGCGGATATCATCGGTAACCTTTAAAAGAGCCGTTACAGTGCTATGACCAGGACGAAAACCAGATTGAAAATTACTCAGAAGGCTATTCCTAGATAGGAAGGCGGTGAGCTGCTGATGTACAATGTGCTCAAGAACTTTAGAGAGATAAGGAAGTATGGAAATGGGTCTGAAATCGGTTGGAGACACCGGGTTTGGGATTTTAGGTAAGGGGATAATATGGGCTTGTTTCCAGACCTTGGGAACAGTGCAGGAAAACAAGGAGTAATTAAAAATGTGAGTCAATACGGGAAGAATAGTGGGAAGGATAGGAGCTATCATTCTTGAGCAAACGTGGTCATTACCAACTGCAGAGGAGGAAATGGCACAAATAGATTTCTTAACCTCACACTCACTTACTGGGCTTAAATTAAACGCAGAACATTGCGGCAAAGGCAAACCGGACAGTTTATTCAATGTAGCTGACTTGACCTGTGGATCCAAAGTTACAGGGGGTAGTGAGAAATGCTTGTTTAGAGCGCACAAGTCAATGTCAGTTCCAGAAACAACTGGAGATTTGCCAATGCCAACAGTTTTTAGAAACTTCCAGACTTCTGTGGAGTTACGGTTGTCGAGAGAATTGTGGAAGTAGCTTTTCTTAGCATCTCTACACAAACGACTGCAGCGATTACGCAACATTCTGTACGCAGCTAGATTGCGTTCAGAAGGACAGCGCTTCAACCTTCTTTTAGCTCTATCCCTACCTGCCATCGCATCCTTAATGGCAGGGGTAAGCCAGGGAGCCGGAACATATTTGATCTTTACTCGACGAATAGGGGCATGACGATCGTATAAACCAAGCAATATACCATTAAAAGTACGAACCATATCGTCGATACACGAGCCCTCGAGGATAACCGTCCAATCAATGTTGCCAGCATCAAGCAGCAAAGCCTCCAGGTCTAAGCCCTTGTAGTTCCTAAGGAGCATATAATGTGGCTTACGCTTAGGAGGGCGTATCTTATAGGACAAAAAGACAAGATCGTGATATGAAAAACAAGCAGTAAGTTGTCCGTGGATAGATACATTGCTACAGTTAGATACGATCATCAGGTCTAAAAGAGAAGGGGTACAATTAGGAAAATGATGAGTAGCAGAAAGTGGCAGAATACTGAGATTAAAAGAAGATATAAGAGATTCAAGTTTGTGAGTACGGCTGTCATTTTTAAGTAGGCAAGTATTAAAATCACCCATCAAGACTACGTGGTCATAAGTGGGACAAAAATTATTTAAAAGTGAGTCGAGAGAGTCAAAGTAATTGATGTTCAGATTAGGACTATACACCACCCCCAAAAGCATTTTAGCGCGATGTAAAGTTATTTCAAGAAATAGATGCTCCGCTGACCCCGAGTACGGAGACGGCGATGTACTAATAACCTTGTAAGGTATATCAGCACGCAGATAAATGGCAACCCCACCGCCACCCTTTCCAATTCTATCATTGCGAATAAGAACAAAACCGGGAAGGGCATACTGAACTGATAAAAGTGAGGGATGAGAGATCAGCAAAGCATCTAAGTGAGCACAGTTAATGGAAGCCAGAAGATCAGGGTAATGGCCAGGAACACTCTGGGCATTGATGTGAGCTATATTAAGATTGTTGGGAAGGTGGGAAAGTAAAGTGGAAATCTGATCGCTAAGAGTCAGCGGGGAGGAAGTACCACTAGAAGCACTAAGGAAACTGCTAGAAGAGGAAGAACATGAAAAGAAATCTATATCAAGATCAATATCCATCATAGTTAGAATAAATTACAAATTAAAATATATATATATATATAGAACTATAAAATAAAATCACTAAATTAAAAAACTACTCAAGTGCACCTATTATATTAAAAAAGATGCACAACTAAATAAAACCACCTAAACGCTGTAGTAGGAAGAGATTTTAACAACATTGAATAAGTTCGTAAAATTTTAAGGAACACATGTCATAACAAAAAGAAATGAAAAATATAAACATACTAGAATATCGGCCACAACACTAGTTAACATTCAAAGACAATATTACATCATGTATCCGAACGAAAATAAATCAGAAAATAAGAATGACACTGACAGATGTCATGTCACGACAACAAAAACAGAAACATCTACCGGCTAACATTAACGAAATGAAAAACTAATTACATAACAAAAAGTGAATACTAAGGGTAGATCAACAAAACAATAAATTTAAGTTTAAAGGTGGATCGATATTACAAACTAAACTACTAAACTTAGCGCCGAGCCTTCCTCACAAGCTTGCCTTTGGGGGTTGTTACAGGCGATTTACATGCCACTGCGGGCGAGGTAGAAGCTACCGGCATCGGCACAGGGATATCAGGAGTGGCGGCACAGTCGGAAACGGGGAATAATGCAATCAACGTCTCAAGCTCACCCATACTTGATATAGTCCGTCGCGACTTATCAGGCGTCAAAACAATGACCTTTCCCTCTGCAGACCAGCAGTTATTAACGCTGAAGTGCCTACGAGCCGCAATAAATACCTGGTGCCGCGTTTTGGTGAGGAACTCGGAGATAGTGATGCCGCTGCCCTTGAGAGAAGTCTTACTGTCCCAAACCAACCGACGATACTCCATGGTACTGAAGCGCACTAGCACAGGTCTTGTTTTACCCTGGGAGGCACCCAGCCTGTGACAAACTTCTAAATGTTCCAACTTGCAGTCTTCTATCTTCAGTTGCTTGGAGATGATGCGCAGAATTGAGTCATTCAGTTTCTCATTAGGTAGCTCAGCAATGCCATGAAACAGCAAGACCTTTCTTCGCATGGCAGTCTCATGTCTGTCCAGACTTAAAGATATGTTTTCAATTTGTGTTTTGAAGAGCTGCAATGTTTGACACACAAAGGACTTAAAGTCTGAGAATTCCAGGGACAGCGCAGCAAGATCTGAGTGTACAGGGATAGTGCCAGCTGTAGCTCTCTGCAGCTTATCTTCGTATTCACGCATACGAGAGCTAAACAACTTCTCCATTTGCTCCACACTGTGCACAAGTTTGCTGTCCATTTTTGGTTGCCAAGTTCTGGGTGTTGTGGTTGATGTTGAGAGAAAGTGATAGGAAAGTTCAAAGCGAAGGTGGGTTTAACAGCTATTTAATCCTTACTAATATTATAAAAGCGAAAGTGAGTTTGTTTGTTTGTTTGTTTGTTTGTTTGTTTGTTACCTCTTCACGCTTTAATGGCTGAACCGATTTGGATGAATTTTGGTACAGAGATAGTAGGGAACCAGGAGACGGACATAGGCTAATATTTTTTTGAAAAAAGTGGGATGTGAGGGAGAAAGAGGGAAGAGAAGGGAAAACTTAGCGTTGCTATTACAAATCCATAAGGCGCAATGGGAACTGCGTTACCCCAAATTTAACGCGAGCGAAGCCGCGGGCGAAAGCTAGTACATATATATAAGTAAAATAAACAATTAACTATTTTTAAATTAATAATAAATAGAGAGTCAACAAATTTGCGTTTATATGTCAAGCCTACCCACGTGGGAAAAAGTATAAAATAATAATAATAAGTATAAAGTATATAAATAAAACGTTGAAATAATTTTTAAAGTAGGACTGCTAATATAATTCGATGATCAATTCTGTGCCTCATTAAATAATTGAGGGAAAATTGCTCGCTTCATTTCCATACCTACAAATGTCCATGAAGAATTGTTTTTGCACAAATTAAAAATCATGATTCAAATCAATCACGGTAAGTGTTCCTGGGAAGTAATATACAAAGTGTTTGAGTTCGTGTCGCTAAGCTTCGTTTTGACGTCATATTTCTTGTACCAAATTACTCCCGCAAGAAATGCACAAAGTTTGGAGGAACTTGAATCTGATAAAAATCTTTTAGACCACTAACACACACACTAACATAAATAACCATCTATTCCGTAGTTTAACAGGCATTAATCCTTTATTTCTCCTACCAGCCCTTCTTTTACTCATGAACCTTGTAAGTCTTTCGTCAATGAGATGTTGAACGAAATTCATTTTCAAAACGACCACATCTCTATTCACACTTCGACCTGTACGTATCAAGATCGTTGTGATTCAAAGTACGTCGAGTAAACTGAGAAGCTACTTACATTTATACATATTGATACACGAATCACGAATCTAGGTCTCTTATTTCGTAATACAAAGTAGTAGTAGTGAGAATCTGCATCTATAAATATGTTGGAAGTCTAGAATGATTTAGTATCGTCATCTGCCCAGCCACGATCCTGGTCGGCTACCAGTCTAACCGAATACGAATATGAATACCAGTATTTTACATGGAGTGACTGCCTATCTGACCTCCACAACCCAGTTACTACTGAGTAATAACCCTTGACACTAACTATCTGTAACAACTGTCAAAGATCTACAAATGACAACCGGGACCAACAGCTAATCGTGCTTTCCGAGACACGGAGGAAACTCACGGGTGGTTTCCCATCCTCAGACGAACCTAGGCAAGTGCGGCTTAACCTTAAGATCGACCCGAGCGGCTCTTATTATTTAGACACGAGCCCCTCAGTGATTTAGTATATTGATAAATAATATAATAGAAGCTGTTCATGAGGCTTACAATGTTATATGGAGGAGCGTTATTTGCTAAGTAGCTGGTACTATCGGCTTTGTGTGGTGTTCCTCGTCCTAAACAGACATAGGCTTACGCAAATCATTTCAGCACATATTTATCTTCCCTGGTACACGCCAGTTTTATGGTCGCAGTACAATCTAACTTTACGTCATGTTTTTATTAAGATTTTGTGTACGTAAATGTATTTTAGTAGTTTAGTGTTTCAATCTGGAGCTTACTAAATGTTCGGCTTAGATTTAGAGGGAGCTTTTAAATCCGTCGCTATTTTAGTTGAAGAGAAAAATAATTATTACAATTTCTATTTGAACTGCTTTAAAGCTATATACTATTTTATATGTTGTTATTAATTTAGCTGCATCGCAATCTTGTTCAGTAAACAGTACGTGGGCGTATTAATTTTGCCTCATAATTTACTTAATTAATTCTGGGAACAAATGGAGTCCTTTAACCCATGTTAAATACACATTATGGTCTTCAAAAGCGCTTAAAGCCGAGTATTTTGTTTCTCATAAACGTGTTAGTTTATGTTCTGATTATTTTAATGGAAAGCTCTTTAATTTACTCGCGCCGTTTGCGAGCGTTAAAATCGTGCATTTAGTGAACGGAATATTTGAATTAAGCTTGAAAGGCGTGACGGAATAGTTGAAACAGTTTGGGCATTGTCTAAAATTGACCTTTTTAATTAATACGAAAATCATTCAATAAAAAAGTGAGTTTATTTAATTCAAAATAAAAAATTGTATCAGAGTTACAACTTTAACGACTCAAGTTTTAATTAACTTTCACTATCGTTTCAAGCTCCAATAAAGTACATCTAACGTAATTCAACCGAAATACTCGCAATAATAACAGATATTATACCAGTAATCATTCCAAGTAGGCACAATACATGCATTTACATATTCAGGGGCGCCGCGTTATCTCTATACACACATACCTGTATACGTTTGTATGGAGCAGTTTCATTTGCGCCGTGCCCCACGTTGGGCGCCAAAATAAATGGTTATTGCTTTCCATGTTTCGAACTTGTTTTGAATGAATGAGCCGTTTGAAATATTTCAATGTCAGAGATGACAAGTCAAGTTAGTGCTGCAATAATACTTTATTTTAAAACTTTGATGGCAGTGACTCGAAAGTTTACATACCACCTTATTATATGTTAAGGACCACTGAATTGTGTTTGATTTGATTCAGTGATTAATAGAAGCAATTGGTAAAGTGCTTTTCAAGTAACCAAAAAAACCATTTTGTATGAAAAGTAATTTTAAATTTCGCATTTATTCAAGCGAACATGGTCAAAAATATGAGATACATCCAATTCAAATTTTCATCAACGGTGGCGCTCGTAGATATGTTGTTGTGAGTCCCGCGTCTTGCGCCGTCAAATATATTACGTTCGGACTCGTCTTTTATTATTGCGTTGCATTTCATTGCAATATCTCGTTCGGTCCTCCGGTCTCGTTCTCCAACGGGGCCCAGGAGGTTCGGAAATTTTCTATTTGATACAGCATGGCCCCCAGCACTTAGGTTGATTGGAATTACAAGTCCCAGAAGCGCGGGTGGAAAGTAAAACTTACGTGATGCGAATGTCTGAAGTGTCAATTTCGTCGCGGTTGACATTTTAAGCACGCGTTCAACTCCAAGTTAGGATTGAGACTTGCCGCTAATTTCTCCTATTGACTCAAGTTTGTGATCTCATTCA
The DNA here is from genome assembly GCA_958449745.1 of Ochropleura leucogaster. NCBI lineage: Eukaryota > Metazoa > Arthropoda > Insecta > Lepidoptera > Noctuidae > Ochropleura > Ochropleura leucogaster. The sequence goes on from OY288216.1 coordinate 17,413,029, forward strand.
GTTTATTAAATCAAGTCCCACTTATATGGCATTATTGTCAGTGTTATTTGAAGTTATAAAGTTACTCTTTATTGTTTGAAGTGGATAACGTTGTCTGCAACCAAAAGTAGGTAGTATTAAAGCTCGTATACGGCGGTACTAGGTGCCGCTTAAAATTTTAAGCCTGGAACACTCGGGGGGAACAACCGTGACGATACATATATGCAGGCTTATATGCTCACGAGGCTTTCGATGTTTTACATACATAAAAAGTGAAATATAACCTACAGTATTTTTATATTCAGTTTTTACAGTTATTGATGGGCTTTACAACATCTATTTTAACGACAGCAGCTTTTGTGTATTTTCCACTACTCTGTATTTCCAGTTCATAAATCATTGAATGTAACATTTATCACTTTTGTCATTTTAAACAACACTTTATTGGATTAGAGAAAACAAACTTGAAATGCTATGCAATATTCTTGAAAGCTTTTTAAGTGTAACAAAAGCTTGCACGTATCGAAGTGTTGAAAATATTGAGTTTAGTGTATAGTGTTATTAAACTCTTTTCAAAAGGTCGTAAAAGTTTTTCCCCCGGTTTGCATCGGCTTGTGTAGTCGCAACTTGTTTTTAATAGTAGCCGGCGGCACCGGCAGCGGCAGCGGCACCGCGGAGCCCGTGTGAATAACAATGATGCAACCAGTTTATTTGTTTAACCAAACGAGTATTTTCATATATGTATGTACATAAACGTAGTATTTTTGTCTACGCGTGTGAATATTACATGTGGGTAGTTACGTCTGTTTATGCGGGTAGATTGTTTTCCCTGTTTCGTATGGTAATTATAAGTAAGGTTTGTTTGCAAGTTGCGATTGTTTGTTGTTATAAGACATTGTTTTACCATAGGTTGATTAAGATATTGTTTGAGATTTTTCGTCTGAATTTAAACTATTATATGTTTTTGAGGATTCTAAATTAATGATTACATTTTTTGTTTCCAGGTAAGTTTCTGTGCAGTTTGAAAAATCACCTTAAGAAAAATATTATTTGTACAACACGATCGGTAAGAGTATTTGATTTTAAACAACTGTTACTTTTGTACCCATAACAGCTTAACTGGTTGGATATTGAAAACATTCTTCTTCTGCTTAACATTTTTTATTGACTATTATCTCGAATCTTATTATGCCATTTAGCATATTAAATATCGTGTAGGGCGGTGATAAAAATGTTTTCACGATTATTAGTTTCTAGGGAATGCGGATGTCATTCATAATAGCTAAACGACATGGTTAATATTTGACAATGCTATGTCTATGGTGGCATATGGAAAATGTAACATTACAGTATTGCACAAAATTACAGTTAAAGTTTGGGTAAATGTAATAACAAATATAACCAACAACCGAAGTGCGCTTAAGAATCAATATGCACAACAATCGTACATTATTAGGCTTACAAGTTAAAAAGAAAAGAAATTAATGGAAATGACAGTTCAAATTGCCTTAACAACTGAAAAAAAAAACGAACTAATAAAAAGGTACATCAACTAACAATGTGCCTTTTCATACAGCTCATTTTAACATGATAAAAGTCAACAATAGAACCCAATAGAAAGTTAAACGAGATCCACTAAGTCCTGGTTCTATTGGGACGCGAAGAAGGCTCCATTGATGTGGAAACGATGATACCTCTGAATTGGCTGGCGGCCTGCAAACACCAGATACTAAGGCTTTTGTGCTCCTGTCTTATATTACACTAGTATTTACTTCGAGACCTTATTGCAGTTTAAAGTGGATACTATTTTAAGGATTGATATGAAGATGTTTTATGAAATCTTAAGGCGTATTATGAACTTTGTGTGTCATTTAGAAACACTTGGTACAAACGTAATTTGCTACGATTTTTGCATAACCTACAAAAATAAACTATAACAAAAAAAAAAACGATTTCCAAAAACAGCTATAAATGTGGAAAATAACTTTTCTTGCGTCGGTGACTCTTGTTTGTTTTGTTGACTTTTTTGCCACCGACTTCCGGAAGTAAAGTTTGACTTTTTTTTTGCAAAAATGTTTGTGTTATATGTTTTAGATGATATCTCACATAACTTTTTATCGAGTACCTACTCATTTTCCATTGTTACTAACAGAAATGAGCAGATCATCCAGATAGACATACAAAAAAAAACATATGTATTATAAACAATAACTCATAAACAATATAAATTAAATTAATATGGGACTTATATACTTTCGAACAAAAAATATTTTTAAAATCGCCACAGTTGTCGGTGTTCAAACATAAAACAAAAAAACTTTCGAACATAGAACCTCCTCCTTTCATGAAGTCGGTTAAAAGGACTTAAGTTCAGTTCTGACTCCCAATTTAAACTGAATTTACGTTCACAATTTCAGACACAATAGATTATAACGGCAAATTAGTCTCGAAAACATAAGCCTCTCACATAACCGCTCAATCGAACATAAATGGCGCTAAACATATCATCAACATACATCAGCGTACATAAATAAAGGCGTTTACTGATAAGCGCGCGAATCACTCTTCTTCAGCCACTGAATTATGCATGAGTCGTTGTGTTTACGCTACAAGGGCAACTACCTAATTTGTTATTGTTAACTAAGTATTTACGTGTGTTGGTGGTTGGATTAGATAATTGTGTTAGCTTTAGGCTATTCTTGGCTGTGGCTCTTTACTTTGGTTCTTTTCTGTGTTTGTGTTAGATTGAAGGTCTATTGTAGCCATATTTTGCAGATGGGAAATCATCAAATAACTTCCTCCGCTCTAGGCGGAGCGGGGCGGGAGAGCATCAGACTTGTACTGACTAAAACACCTCAAGTCCTTTCTATTGCCCTTATGTTTCGGGGCCGCGGTTTCTCTTTCGAACAACCCGCAACCCCGGCAGGCGGTGAGCCTGGCAGGCCCCTCTGCTTTGCTGATATCTCTTTGCGGCGCGCGTGGAACACCAACGCGTCATCGACACGGCCTGTCGTCAACACACGGACGGACGATGAGCTACCCATTGTTCACCGTCCACAGGCCCGCATCTACGGTGGCCGGGAGTCGTCTCGCGGCGCTTGACGCCCGGGGCGTCTACCGCGGCGGCTGGGTTGGTTTGAGGATCCCTCCCTCAAACGCCCGGCCACCTCCTTCGCCAGCATGACTGCTTCGCAGAAGGAGGTGATCGCTTCCCCATTGCAGCAAGCGTGTGCAACTTTTTGCGTATATTTTCTTAGTCAAAAATATGGATAAGTGTTTGTTTGAAGAATACCAATGAAATTTTGGATAGACTGAGAGACGATATATATAGGAGGAGGGTGACTATTGAGAAAGGAACGTATGGAAGGGAGAGGCATGCTGCGGCGATAGCACAGCCTAACATAAGTTGTGTTTTTATCACCTACCAACATAATACGTCTCAAATTATGCTAATAAGTTAATCCTTGAACAAATGACTTGAGAGTATAACGCAGGTCACTTCCTTACCCCAGGGAAATAACCTCTTAGGTTATGAAGGTCTACATGTAAATTAAACGTGTATTATTGAGATGGAGTTAGGGTCTCTAGGGTGTGAAGCTGTAATATGAGGTCATCCGTATTCGTTGACTGCTGGTGTAATAACATGGCCTTATTGAGGTGAAGAGGTGAGCTCTGGCTGATTCACTATACAATGTGTCCGCTCACGGACTAGCGATGTTCTATGTACTTAAATAACAAACATTCTAGTACTCAAATTTATTAATTTAAAAAAAATGCCATTAGCAGAACATACCCAACATGCAATTTTGTCAAAACGTTTTATACATATGTACCAGTATCTGTATTGCAGCTATCCTTGGTCATGTCGGCGGTAATGACGTCGCTCCCTGGTCACCCGGGATCCGAACTCATACATGGAGCTCCAGGCATTATATCAATGCTATTGTTTCATTTTATACACGCATTTGTGTACTATCTTTACAATTAAGAAATATTATTTTCAATTAAAAAAAAAGTTAGCCTATTTCCGTCTCCAGGGTCTCAATTATCTCTGTACCAAATTTTACAAAATCGGTTTGGCCTTTTAGGCGTGAAGACGTAACAAACAAACTCACGTTCGCTTTTATAATATTAGTAAGGATGCATGCCCACGAACTCCTTTTGATCTCTGGTGATTTAACAATGAAAGTTCAAACTAGCACTTTCTGAATAACATAGTTATGTTGAAACAATGTGAATATATGCATGATACTGCTATTATTTTTCAAACTGATAGTTTTTTATTACAATTATTAATAGCTGCAACAGACTTTAATTTATTAACACCCAAAGCTGAAAAATTGAATGTCACACTCACAATCAATTTTTCATTTCATCTCTTGAGTGATAATAAATCAATCTCCAAAAAACGTAAGTCTTGATCCAACTTTCAAAAATATTTGAACAAAAACATCAATTCAATTCAATTCAATTCATTTATTCATTTTGTGAACATAGGTGATTACAGGTGTTTCGATAAATTAATGTACAAACCATGTCCCGCCGATAGGCATACAAAATCAGTTAAGTATAAAATGATAATAGTATTAAATGTCGCAATGCATATCAAATTATCAAAATTGTGTCAATAAAAATAGGGTAAATGTCAAAAAAATAGTAATAATGTCAAGAGTACGAGTAGCATGTCAAATCACCAAAATTATGTTGATATAGTAGTGAACATGTCATGAAAGTTTCATAGAGTTTAAGTAAAATAATGTTGTATAAATTATAAATGTTCATCAGAATTTGTCATCCAAATACTCTTTGACTGAATAATATACCTTGTCATTTAGTAACTTAAAGAGCTTATTTTTGAATTCATTACTATTTCTAATATTTCTAATATCACAAGGTAATTTGTTGTACAATATGGGTGCCATTGCATAGACACTTTTATAAGCAAAAGCAGTCTTAGTAACTATTGTTTTTATCTTATCTGAGCGACGTTGACTTTCTACGTGACTAAACAAGTGGATATTGTGTTTCACAAACATCAGAACCTCATAGATATACAGCGATGGTACGGTCAGAATATTTAAATCTCTAAAGTGCGGCTTACATGTATCTGTTGTCTTTAATTTACAGATGGCTCGGATGCATCTTTTTTGTGCCAAAAGTACGGACGATATATTTGCAGCATTACCCCAAAATATAAGTCCATACCTTAGTGTGGAGGCTACATATCCGTGGTATGCTGTTAGGAGGGCAGTTTTGTTTGCGATTTTACCTAACATGTATAGGGCATAAGAGAATCGGTAAAGTCTTAAACAAACACTATCAATTTGAGATTTCCATGACATATCATTGTCAATGTGCAATCCCAAAAACTTTGTGGTTTTAGATTCTAGTACTGCGTCTCCTTTGTATCTGATTTGATATTGTGTCGGGGTTCTTTGTCGAAGTTTAAAGTCCATTATTTTAGTTTTAGTCAAATTAATTTTTAGATTGTTGGCATTAAGCCATTCTATTATTGACACAAGGTTTGAATTTATGTCTAATTCTATTTCTTTTAAATTACCCTTGTCAAAGACTACAGTGCTATCATCTGCAAATAAGCACATCTGATGACTTGTTACATTGGGGAAATCGTTTATATAGCAGATGAAAAGTAATGGACCTGACACAGACCCCTGTGGAACACCATACAACATTTTTCTAGTACTTGAGGAGTATATTGTTTCAGTTTTTGTCTTAATGTTGACTTGGCTAATCTGAGTAAACTGTTTTCTACCTTCTAGATACGATTGTATAAGCTTAAGTACATTACCTCTAATACCATAGCTATAGAGCTTATTCAGTAGTATTTTATGGTCAACATAGTCAAAGGCGCGTGTCATATCCATAAACATTGCTGCAACCGGTTTTCTGTTGTCCATGTTGTGATGTATCTTTTTAAGGAAATTGTACACTGCCATATTAATAGTTTTGTTCTGTCTAAATCCCATTTGTTCCTCACAAAAAATGTTGTTTTTTTCAAAGTAATTATTGAGTCTATTATAAATTACTTTCTCAAAAATTTTTGAAAATATTGGAATCAGGGCTACAGGTCTATAGTTGCACATTTTAGTTTTTTCATCCTTTTTGTGTAGTGGCTTGATAATCGATATTTTTAGAGCTTCTGGAAAAACTCCCTTGTGTATACAAGCATTTACTATCTCGCATAACACTGGTGCTATAATAGGTCCTACTGATTTGATCACGCTAGTCTTGATGTCATCATACCCGGTACTATTTGTATTTTTTAAGTTATTTATTATAGTTACCATTTCTTTTGGGACTATTGGTTCCATAAACATAGATTTGTGGGACTTCAAAACATTTGTATTGCTATAAGATTGAGAATCTACATTGGGTTGCACTAGGTCAATGAAATAATCATTGAAATGTTGTGCAATACTTTGAGGGTTTGTGATAAATTTGTTATTTACCTCAATAGCATTGATATGGGTTTTTGGTACGTTGCTTTTTAAATTATTAATTACTTTCCAGGTAGCTTTAGACTTGTTGTAACTGTTTTCTATGTAGCAGCTATTTTGTGCTTTTTGTGTCTGCTTGATAACGCGGCGGTACCTGGCGCTAAATGTCGATAAAGCAGTTTTTGTGTCCTTGTTTGGGTTTAACCTATATTGCCAGAGCAAAGCCCGTCTCTTTTTGCTACAGACTTTAATACCCGGTGTAATCCACTTTGGTCTATAAGTTGTAGATATTTTGCATCTTACTATTGGGAAGCATAGGTCGTAGAAACATCAATTGGAGAGTGCTTCCAAAGTCGTTGTATGACAGTAAAAGAAACCAAAAATGAACACTTCAACAAGTTTGCAACTAAAGGATTGTACGAACAGATATATATATATATTTTTTGAAACTTTAGCTTCTATTGCACAAATGTAACGAAAGAAAGTATATAGTTTCACAATAATTAAACCACTGATTATTTAAAAATCACCTCAACTTATCATATTTATAATCATACTAGCTTTTGCAGGTACCTGCTACTTGTAGTTTTTGCTAGCGCCTTGTTAATTGCGCCTTATCAAAGCTGGGTTTTCCCTTTTCTACCTTCTTTCTCCCTCATTTCCTACTTTTTTTTTTAAAAAAAAGCCTATGTCCGTCTCCAGGGTCTCAACTATCTCTGCACCAAAATTCATCAAAATCGGTTTAGCCATGTAGGCGTGAAGACGTAACAAACAAACATCTAAATTAGTTTAGTGTGTGTCGTGTGCGTCAGTTTGACAAGCATGTTGTTACCACACATGTGTATAATTACAGAGTAGAGTGAAGACAATCGATCGACTGCAAGTGGCGGCATGCGGGTCGAGTGCTGCAGTGGTCGCTAATGAGACCCGAAGCTCGCGTCATGTATAGATAGGCTGTTTGGTGCTATGATGACTTGGTTATGCCAGGCTTGTTCCTGTGTTAGTAACTGTAGGTCTGTAGGTTTATGTAAGCCTTTAGAAATTTGAATATTATATTCGTTAACTGTACTGATTATTTGAGTGTTGTTAACAAATATTTCAGGATTTCTAGAGGCTTGGTTAAGTGTTTAATGTTTTTATCTATTTTAATTATTTAATAAATTTAGCATCTGGAATGTTAAACACTATCAATATAAGTGGAAATGTTAAACACTATCAATATAATTTAAGAAGTCCCAACCAATATGACGTTTTGGAATAACAAACTGCAGCACTAACTTTGTTTTTCGTTCGTTTTGCAGTTGAGTTTACATTTCCATTTAATTTATTTTTTAGTTACGAAATCCTGTGTGTGGAAGTACGAGTCGCACTTGGCCGTTTTGGTTTGCTCCTAATTTCTTTATCCTTTCATTCAACATGTCCACGTTACTCAATTTTTACAATGATTTTATAGGAAAGACCAAATGCATGCTATTTGCCGTCGCTGATTATACAAATGATCCACAGTTGCACTAAACGGTGTATCCTTTTTTTGGGGTAGGAAATCATCAAATAACTTCCCCCGCTCTAGGCGGAGCCTTTTCCCGCCCTAGGCGGAGCGGGGGGAGTGTCAGACTTGTACTGACTAAAACCCACCCATATTCCTTCTATTGCCCTTTACGTTCCGGGGCCGCGGTATCTCTTTCGGTGGAGGCCCTAGCAGGCCCCTCTGCAAATGGTGTATCCTTACAACCAATATAAACCGCACCCTAAGCACTAGATCTTCAATTTAAACTAACCTCACCACATCCCACCGCGTGTGCTGACTATGAAACCTGTTCGTTTCCGAGCCCTCGTCGCTTTGGCAGCGAAATTAACTGCACAGCGGTAACCGGGCAGAGACAATCAGCCCACATTATTCAAATCTGCGGGAACGGACGGAATATTGAACGTTAGTTCACTGCTCATCTATCTAGTTTGTAGAATAAATCAGATACATTAAAAGATGTTGAATATTATAAAATCTTCATTCAATTTAGTATATAGGTAATCGTTTCTGACCAAAATTCAATTGAAATAATTGCCCAGAAACTTTAATAGTTCAGAAAAACCGTTTAAATTCATTCCTCCATTAACTTCAGTAAATGTAAATTTCCGTTTCAGCTTCACTGTAGACGAAAGTTATAAGTTCGCCAGTTGCTCCGCAAGATTCTAACGAAAATTAAAACTGTTGTTAACTTGACTTGAACTTGGTGTTTGCTTAACTTCACGTTAATATCACAAACAGTGGTTTTAATTGTTACTTTATTCTTCTGCTGCTAGATGCGGCATGGTGTACAATTTCCATGCACACTAAGCGTCGAAGAATACATATACGCTTCCGATACTAAAGACGTATAGAGCTCGCTGCCAGAGTTGCCGGTTGTTTGAAAGAACATGGGTTGGTTTTAGTCAGTACAAGTTCGACACTAGGAAGTGGCGAAGGGCAGGGCGTTTTTGTGGGACTGTCTCTTGTAATGTGACGTTCAAAAAGTGCTGATTATCAGCCTAATTTGAATAAAGGACTTTTGATTTTGATTTTTTGAAGTCTGACACTCTCCCCCCCACCGCTCCGAAGTTATTTGATGATTTCCCAGCCGAAAAAAAGACGTATGTAACTCGCGGTTTCCAAGGTGATCCTTGACAAAAATTGTGCATTCAAAACATTTTTGACAGCACTAATTTCATTAATGCCGTCACTAGTCTCTGTCGTGGCGGTTCCACGCTCTGCACTTCATTCCATGATGAGTCTGTTTATTTCTTAAGCGTAGTGTGTGAACTATCTTGTTTCATGTATTACGTCTGAGTACACGAATACGTCTGATTTCTATTAATAGCTTTGTAATAATATTGTTTCGGGTTTGTTTGTGTGTGTTAGTGCTTGACTGAGTTCGGGCTTGTTTGTTTGTTTGACATTTATATAAAGCCTTTGACGTCAAAATCATAGCGCAGTTAATCATGCTTGTGGATGTTTATAGTTTTACTTCATTATTGTAAAATACAGCTATTATAAATGGCTTCTCCACGTACTTTAATGCAAGATAATAACAAGCCTAATTTATTCGTGGATATTTTGAGATGTGGCCATAATCGAAAAGCCACCATTTCATCAGCTGTAAGCCTGACAATGTTTTTGAATCGGAACAAGAGCCTTGCTTCACTACCATCAGTTATAGATGCACAGGTTCTTCTCTCCTTCCAACTCATTCAATATGCTCGCCACGTTGACCACTCCTGCCACGTTCACAAATAAATTGAGCTGCAAACGCTTGGTGGTGGTAGTAACTCACTGACGGCGCTAGATGGCGCAACGAGCGTAGTTCGCAGAACATTACGCCAGCTCACAATTTATTAGTGTTACGTAACAAAGACTAAGTTTTTCAAACGCTGTATTCTTAGTTGGTGCTTTAGCTTAGAAAAATAGATTTTACGGAAGTAGTAACCGTACAAAAAGGGACAGTGGAATTTTCTGGCAACTAACACCCTTCATAATTTTTTGGCGATTATTTGTATACTATATTTTTGTTATAAGTAAAGAAACTCATGCGTTAAGGAATAGTGAAAGTTTTCTGACTCGTTCCAAGTTTCTTAGTAGACTATGAAGAACTATTTGTAGCTTGAGACATTTTTTTTTTAAATTAATTACTACTCATTGAAATATAAAAACTAGAGCAATGTCACTACTGCCTTATTTCTTTGAGGATGTGTCTGAAAACGTCGTTCAAAGCTAAGCATACATAATAAAGTCTACGTACGGAAATGGCGGCTTCGGAACGGCGCCATATCGTCGAACTGTCGCTCCGCGCGACAGGCCTTGTCATATCCTAGACGTGCACATTACCGGCTAATGTATCGTCAAATCAATCATAATAATAACACGCACGATTGTTTTCACTCCTCTTGCATATTGTCACAATGATCAGAAGGTATATCTTCAAAAAATACTTTAACAAGATCACTAGAGGATGGTGGATATTAAGAAGCTGACGTAAAGAAAAACCATTATAACGGATGCAATAAAATAAATAATAAACAGCCGCTTAGCTTACCCACTAACTCACACTGAACGCGGCAAGACTAGATATAATCTAGTCCTTCTGTATGAATCTTCTCTACTTACCTCTTTTGTGTAATTATATCTCTTTCAGATTTTCCCGAAACATTTCGTATTATTTATCCTGTCACTCCGTTGTCATTATCGTTTGTTTTCCATCGTTGACCGGATTCCCGATAAATATTCAGGTTATTATTATAGCCGGTTATTGGAACAGATTCCCGCGGTCACTGATTGCGGATTTTAATATAAAAATTATTGGAGTGGAACAATTGCAGGAGTTCCCGGAAAAATAACGGTTGCAAATTGGAAATGGGGCCAGATGTGCATGCCCAGGGCCCCTGGGGTTGCATTCAAAGAGCCACTTTATTCATAGACCATGACAGTCGTTCCCCATTTATAGATAGCCTGTTCCGTTAGTGCAAAAATTGCTTTAGTGGTTTCCATACAGTTAATGTGCTTGCAAACTTGATGAGTTCTCAAAATTAAATTACGTATACCGAAACCGATTACGGAACTTTTGACCCTTCCGTGGGCAAACCAAATATTTCATTGTTAGCTTTTTGGTTTATATTGCTACAAAAATACAATATTATTCTTTCATCATTCGCACTGTTTGTTTTATCCCCACATTAAATATTCGTTTCAAATACTCCAACAATACTAAAATTTATATTTATTTAGCATTCAGGCCGAACAAAGCCTTTTAATATGAATTCAGTGTACAAAATAAGTAGCTCGAGTGAACGATTACTAATGGACAGGCAATATATCAATGTGTAGTTTCGACAATTTTCTCCATGAATAAATCAGGCGAGTTTTCCAACGAGGCCGAATATCCGGCATTTAATCCTCTAATACTCGGCAGACGCTTGGCCGAATATCCGTAGGCTTTTAAGTGGTGTGCGGCAGAGTTTGACGTTCAATTTAATTATCTAGTTTTATTCGGCAGCTAATATCTACGGCTTTTCACTTTAGTTGTTAGATTTATTTGTGTTGGGGTTTGTTTTAGTTATGTTAGGATTAAGCCCTCCCTAGAGCTTTTATCTATTTTGGGTGTGTTCAGAAACATCAAAAAAACTAACTAAAACTAAACACATTCTGATGTGTTTTACAGACCAAGACTCAAGTTTCCGTGTAAAAAATTGCCCTTTTCGCCGCGCCGCGCTAATTCCAATAGGCACGACTTTTGCATACCTGCGGGCATAGGTATATACCTATGCCCGCAGGTATGCAAAAGTCGTGCCTACATCTACATCATATGATGTAGGTGTGTATATTTTATAACAGGGAAACCTCCCTAATTTTCAAAGCAGACGATCAAAGTTTAATCCAAATAACCAGTCTTTATCAGATGTTGTTTAAACATTAACTTAACTTTTCCAAATCTTTCCCTTTATTTCCCGATAATAAATCGCAGAAACAAAAGCTTGGAATGTTCTTCAAATCTACGTATGCACATGACTAACCGCGTTATTATGTTAAGTACCACCGCATATCCCCGTATAACCCATTCCTTTGCACTTGGATGCGGATGCAGCATCCTCATCTAAGCGTACACGTGCCTGACTGTGACCTCGAACGACGCAGAGAGCTGTCTTAAACTGAACACTTTTAGAATTTTCTAATACGTTCAGGATTTTCGTTTTCATTGGTATTTTTTTGAACAGATCCTGTTCTGTTTATTTTTCATTTGTCAAAATGTCACGTGAATTTGCTTTTCGCCGGCTTTGTACTGTGAAGTAGCCTTTCCGGTCATTCTTTATTTTCGTGCTGCAATACATTTTGCAGCACGTTCCTTTTGAATTCAGAGTCCCTCATTATAACCCTCGCAACAACGAAAGCAGTGGAGCTTTTTGTAAAAGTTTTGGAGATGTCGTGTTTGTTTCTTGTAACAGTTTTATTTCCGACATCTTGGTCTGCATTTTCCCTAATATGAATTTTGCTTTCTTGCTCAAAATATCCTTTCGCAGCTATTTTTCTAGTGCACTGTTGCACGTGCTGAGTTTTGCCCTTGACCCGCGCTTAGGCTTTGCACGTAAACTGACAAATTGTAAGCTCCGCTGCTTTCGTGATCACACAATCTCTAGTCATTAAGAACGGTTAGAACTGGCATTTTAGTGATAGAGATTTATGAGCAATGACTTATCAGTGGCACGCTATCGGCAAACCATTACCAACGCCTTTTAATTAGGAGATTACTAGAGCTGCCTAAGTCAGCCATTATGGTGTCAGTGATAGGCCATTTTCACGCAGTGGCGTGAAAATTATATTGTTTTAAAAAAACAACTTCCATGTCATTTCCATCGTTGTTAAACCATATATCACAAATTTCCTAAACTACTTTGACAAAAATCCACATACCAATTACTAAAATTGACTAGATTTCCATCGGGTTCAGTATATTTTTTATTCTAGATTACTGGCGGGCGAACCCTCGAAACAGTAATTGTTTTTCAGGCATTAACTGCTGACGATTGCATAATACTACACAGCTAGAAATATGCAGAAGTAATACTTATAAACTGTGTAAGAAATTCTAGCTACATAAAATACTATTCTATTTACAATTGAAAAAGTATCAACAGTATGTTAGCGTACAGTATTATATTAAATATATTATTAATAATGATTAGAGTTGTAGCGCAAACTGAACTTATGTTTGTTTCCGTGTCTGGAAAACAAGTTGCAACCTCACTTTGTACAGACAGCAAAGGTGATAAGTAACCAACCCTGTCAGATACAGTAGAAAATTTTCTCAAAAATCCATAAACGTTTTCGAATAAAGTGAAATTAATTAGATAGGAAACAAACATTCCATTCAATAAATTAAATTAAATTTGGAAACGTCCATCGGTTTCTAAGAAAAAATCTATACCTGACGAGCCTGGTTCCTTTGCTCTTTTATTGACACATAATATAGCGAGTCTAAGCTCCTCCAAAATTACTCCAGGAACCCACTTCAGACAATAAAAGATACAGTTTGGAACTGTCGTAGAAAACGAAGCTTGAAGACTACACATACTTTTGCGACATTTTCATGTCTCATTGTGCCATGTCTATGCTTGCGTGAGTTTCTTTCTAGTAAAATATTGGATCTTCTGCCCTCATATCTGTTGTGGCAATTCTCCCTTCGATGTTTCACGTAATGGTTCCGTATGTTCAATTTAGTGAATTGAAACGTTTTGGGAACTCGACAAAACTCCGACTTTGTCGAGCCAACCTGGAATAATAAATAAGGGAAGCCAATGGGATCCAGTGTTTGACTGTGATTTGCTTGAGGCTAGTGGTTTGGGATTACGATATCACACTATATACACATACTAATCTAATATATAAATTTCTCGTGTCACAGTTTTCGTTCCCATACTCCTCCGAAACGGCTGGACCGATTTAAACGAAATTTTGTGTACATATCGGGTAGGTCTGAGAATCGGCCAACATCTATTTTTCATACCCCTAAGTGAGCAGCGGGTGAAACCGCTGGGTAAAGCTAGTTATATCTAAAAAGGTGCCTGCATTCCTCTTGCCACCTCAGGACCAAATATGGCAGGGACACTATGTATGGTTGTGTATAAGAGAATACTAAAACACTCTGACTACTCGTTGATTACTGACTCATTTATTAATAAGTATTGGTATTTAAGTACCTACATGAGTAACATACATACAAACTTAGAAAATAGGATATGCACTATATTCCATCATGCTCAAACGGCTTAACGGATTAAGATAAAATTTGGAATTACAATAGTAATTATATTCTGAACTAGCTGTTCCCCACGGTTTCACCCGCGCTGCTCAGCACCTGTTGGTCGTAGCGTTATGTTATATAGCCTATAGCCTGCCTCAAGAAATGGACTATCCAACACTAAAAGAATTTTCCAATTCCAACCAGTAGTTCCTGAGATTAGCCCGTTCAAACAAACAAACTCTTCAGCTTTATAATATAAGTATAGATGAACACAGGCTAGTTTTGATCCAGTAAAAATGCGGTGTTCCCGTTGCCTGATTAAATAAATAGCTCAAATGTGGTTTATCACCGCAGAGCGCAGTTAGTCCTAGATAAATGAGAAGTCTGTTATGTGGATCTGAAGGGCTACTATGACATCTTATAGCAATTCTTATTCCACTGAGTGAAAGAGATGGTGCTAGACACCCTGTATAGCTCTGTCTCTTTCCCTGAGCGGATTAAGAATTGCTTTAAGAGGTCATAGTAGGGTAGCTGAAGATAAAAGAGTTGACGTTGTCTGTGGTTTTGAGTTTAAGAGAGTTAAGGATATTTCTCACGGATAGAGAAAAAAAAAACAGTAAATTAGAACTTTCAAATTAGATTAACCTAAAACTTTCATTGAAGTTCAAAGAAAACGTCAGGTTATCGTAAAGCGCGCTGGCGTTTGAACTTAAACTATTATGACAGCTTGAAAGTCTAAGTTCTAAACCGTCACTGTCCGGTTTTCGCCCTATTAAGTAAGTAGGCAAGACAAAGGAATAATCTAATTATGTTCTAGACTTCTAGACACTTTTCGTCCTATTTTTTTTTATAAATGTAGATTTAGTAACACAAAGAAACACGAACCAGGTATGTTTTTTTTTATCGAATAAACAATTTCCTTTTCATTGCAACTAATTACATTTTAATAGGGCTGTAAACGGTTTATTCAGATGTGCATACTATTTATAAAGTAAATTAAAGTAGGTTACACGCGACTTGTTGACGTTTGCTTGTTAGTTCTTGATCTCAAACAGTTTCTTGTTGTATTACAACCGTAAATGGCAGACTAGTTTTTTTATGAGGTTTTTTTTTTTTTTTTCGGGTGGGAAATCATCCAATGACTTCCCCCGCTCTGGGTGGAGCGGGGGGGCATGTCAGACTTGTACTGACTAAAACCCACCCATGTTTCTTCTATTGCCCTTTACGTTCCGAGGCCGCGGTATCTCTTTCGAACAACCCGCAACCCCGGCAGGCAGAGGCTCTGGCAAGCCCCTCTGCTTTGCTGACTCTCTTTGAGGCGCGCGTGAAACACGAACGCGCCGTCGACACGGCCTGTCGTCAATCGACGGACGGACGGTGAACTACCCATTGCTCACCGCCCACAGGCCCGCATCTACGGTGGCCGGAAGTCGTCTCGCGGCGCCCGGCGCCATGGGCGTCTCCCGCGGCGGCTGGGTTGGGCAGATGTTCTCTCCCTCAAACGCCCGGCCACCTCCTTCGCTAGCATTACTGCTTCGCAGAAGGTGGTGACCGCTTCCCATTCCCTTTCGCTCCGGACCATGGCCTGAACCAGGGCCGGACGCGAGAGATCGCCGCCGCCGATCGCCTCTACGAGGGCACGGCGGTGCTCCGCCCAAGCCGGGCAGATCGCCACTGTGTGCTCCACCGTGTCCTCCGGGCGATCGTCACAATGGTGACACCCGGGCGCTTCCTCCCGCCCGATGATGTGCAGGAACCTCCCGAAACTTCCGTGTCCGGTGAGGACCTGCGTCAGGCGGTAGGTGAGGACGCCATGACGCCTCTCCAGCCACTTCTCAAAGAGGGGACTTATCGCCACTATTGTGGCGTGCCCTGCACGGGGTTGCGACAGTCGCTCTCTCCATGCCACCATGAGATCGCACCGGAGGTCTGCCCGCCGAGCGACAACTTGCCGCGGCAGCGGGTTTTCCCCCCGGTGTAGTGCCTCCGCGCGCCACTCAAACAGGCGCGCGAGGACTATCGCCTCCAGATCTTTTTTTTATGAGGCTGGCTATTTATTTTTCATTAATTTACTTCGCACACTGACACTTCCCCCGCTCTTAGCGGAGCGGTAGTGTAAAAATTTTACTGACTAAAACCCACCCATGTTCCTACTTTTGCCGTTTATGTTCCAGGGCCGCGTATGTATATACACTGCAACCTTTGAGTTAAGGTGAAGATTTCTTGAGAACGGCCAAAAATCTGGTTTTTTAAAGCAGTGTATCTCTAAAACCATACATAATTTTAATCACTGAAAAAAATATGATATTTTTAAGGCTTTTTTGCATACATTGATGGAATTTAAATTATAATTAAATATACTAAAATGTGTAAAAAAAATATTCAAACACACCTCTAAATTCTCTTTTAAAGCAGTTTATCTCTTTAATATTAATCGTAATTATAATCAAAAGTATACAATGAAATTTCCAACGCCAAACTGCGTTCAATGATGGATTGTTTTTGATTGAATAGTTAATATTTAATTTTATACAAATTTATATGTATTTTTACGACAAACATATGCAGGAAAGTCCAACGTCAAAATGTATGAACAAGGTCAACGACATAATACTGCGCCTTAAATGCCAAATTATCCAAATAACAATTTCATGTGTTTCAACCCTATCGAAGCTTTAATTTACCGCGTATGTAATGGGTTGCAATAATGACGCCGATTATACGTCTCGCGTATTGCATACACTGTTAATTTAAAATTTAAAAGATCTCTTACCATTTCACCTGGGACATAAAGCAATATTCTTTCTTTTAAAATAAATAAGTTTCACTTTGCCATGCATGTCTCTTTGCACTTTGACCGTCTGTTATCGCCATACCTAGACTTAAAACGAATCAATATTGTTCGATAGTTGTAGAAAGTACAGACAGCTTGAACATAAAACTTAGATAATCAGAATCTGCACGTTGAAAATGACAATCTCAACACTATATTTTTATACGTAGATACTTGCTTTTAAAGCTTATAGTCGAAAGTACTTGCATCGTAATACCATCTTGTGTAACAACGCCAAAGGGAGCCATTCTCAGTCGCCTTACTACTTGAGACAGAAATAAAAAGATGTACCATTACCTTTCACCTCTCCACACTAAGGAACGTGTTGTGTTTAGTAGACTACACACACGCAATAGTGACAGATTGTTAGTCCATGCCAGCCAACACTAATGTTTACATATTGACTACTTGCCAATCCAACAATGATCACTTAAAGCAATTTTCAAACTGATAATATTATGAAATCTCGTGCCAAATATTCATATACCTAATAATGTGTTTATGAAAACGCTAATATTGCGCAATGGTGTTGACTTACAGATGAGGTCGATGATAATCAACTCAATTGCATTTGAACTGCATACGTTTTGTGTTCGCGTGCCCAGCTAGAGACTGCGATAGGCAGAGTTGATTGATTGAGCGATTGAAGCGAGATACCGCGTAATTAATCTCAGAAGCTCTCATCCCCAGTGGACCATGCAATCATGCTGTAACACGGTCACTCTGCGCTTGTAACTTAATCACTAGAGGCTATCGGGTAGCTCTTAGTCAGGTAATGTATCTGACAGATAAGCTCTTAAGCTTGGAGCTTCTATTGCTACAAGAATGGAAAACCATTAAGTGCAGTCACAGCTGTCTGCCTTTGCATTGTAATTGATCTGATCAAAAGACAAAATACCGGTCCATCCATATTACAATCGAACAATAACAAGCGCAAGTACGATTACCTGCTACATGCGCGCATGCATGCTGTCGAACACGTGGGTTTACAAACGGCATGCATTATTCAGCCTCGTCGGCGCGGCAAAGCAGAGAATTAACGAGGGGAACCGACGACATTTTGTTGTCAGCTTTGTGCACATGTTTGTTACAAGAATATGCAGTTATGTTCTTTGTGCACTAATTTGCTCAACGATGACGTTCGTGTTTCTTCCCGCGATTTTAACGTTTTATCTACCTAATTAACTTGAGTGTTTTCAAATATTGGCATTATAAATCCCTAGCCCGCCTGAAAACATCGAAAGCATTAAAAAAACGATTCTTTACAATATTTAAATAAGACCTAACTCTCCAGTAATGGGTAAAATTAAGCCGATAATACGAACCACGGCCGTCCCTCGGTACTTTTATACAATCATCACAACTTCGCTGAACTATTGTGGTGAAACTCTAAAATAGATTACTTTTTTTTCGCAAATAATGGTATATTGAATTCGTTTTACATATTTTACAGACGCTAAAGTGCTGTGAGGTTACTTTGGAATTTAAATTTTGCATAATACTTTACCATGCATAATCAACGTAAAAAAAACATTTAAAAAGTTTTTTTGATTACAATAAACAAACAAACAAAAACTTTAAAGACAAGAATTTGAACATAATAATCACAGATACAGCCCAAAACCGTTTCCATAAAATATGCCGTGTCTTTTAATTTAAGCCTTCAGTTCCGCTATACAAAATGTATGCTCGTACGTGTTTCGTTTCGGATATTGGTTGTGATCGATTGTCTGCGTGGTGTTGACTTGCAGCTGAAGTGACATAGACACTCATCGCTGTGTGTTCAGGCTGTTTTTCAAGGTAATTAGTCTAAAGATATGCTTTGCGAGACGGTTGCCAAATATATACAATGGTGGCATTTCTTTAAACTGACCTCTTATAAAAACAAAAGAACGAGAATATTTTGATACCGCATTTGGAAATCAAGCGCCATCTTGGAATATGTTCATTTACACTAGAGCAGTAAGGATTAAACACGTTCAGATAATAGACGACGACATACATAGTCAAGATGAAAATAAATATATTCACACGGTTCACATTAAAACGTATCATTCACATGGCGATAAGCCCAGGATTATTTGATGTAATTCATCATAGCCCGGGTTCACCGACATACTCTCCGTATTAATTTTAATCAAGCTACATATATGATTCACAAATAGCGAATAAAACCAGCACTCAGCGTTTTGATGGTAGATTGTATGAGTATGTTGCAATGTAAGGCTTTAATGATATATTAAAAAGAGTTTTTTATACCCTATCCGAAATCTTAATTATAGTAATTGATAATGTCTAACTGTAAGGTTTTCTTCAACCACAAAGTTTTTTTTTTTAAATTAAACGTTGTCCCACATTAAGAATTTCTCCTGTATGGTGGGTGCGTTTACAAACCTTTATAGTCACATACACAAACAGCCTAACCCGGAACAACTACTTGTAGGTCATACAAATATTTGTTCCGTGCGGGGATTGATCCCGCGACACGCAGCGAAGCAGTCAATCGCTCAGCCACTGCGCCAACCGTGCTGTCAAATTTACAGTTTTTTACTATCTGTCACCCAGTCTGCATTTTTCTTATTTATCTAACTATCGGTCGAAACACCATTGTTAACAACACACAACCCGACCACAAAATCTCTTTGTCCTCTAAATTAATCTTCTTAAAGCCAGCTTATCCAGTCTTTCGACTACAAAAATGTTAGTCTGCACTGCAACATGTCCCTAAATGCTTGTAACAGCGCTGTCACTTGGTTCCATCTTTTAACCAGAATACGTAGTCCATAACTGGTTGAATAATGTACTCGTGACTCTAAAGTTATTCGTCACTCTTTGCAGCTGAGCCATTACTAATGTGCGCTCTATAACTATAACATAAGTTGCAACACAAGGTCAAATGTTGCAAATGTGGGTATTTGTAAATTATTTCAAGATTTTCTGCTTTAGACGAAAAGGTTGAACGCTTAACTTTAAATTCCGAGTGAGAAACCCTGTGTAAGAATGGAATATATTGACCAAAGTGGGTTACGTGAAACGGTCCATTTTTAGTAAGGGTACTGAAACCGACCTGGATGTGTTAACTTAAATATTGATCTGTTGTATAAAATTTTAGTAAACGTAAATTTCGTATACAACAACAGATTAACGATTTCTATTGATTATTAATGTTTAGTTAAGATACCTTTATATTAGATAATGACGCTTATAATAATGTAATGTTTAAGACCGTTAAGTCGTGTGCAAATATATTTGGTTATTCTAAAGAACGGCGCAAAACCGTTATTGTACACTGTATCATCTTCCAATTTCCCCAGCAGTAAGGATAATTAAGTTCTATATAGCAAATATAAGTGATGTGTGGCGAGTTTAGAACGCGGTAGTTAGTGACGCGTGTCCACAAGTGGCGCCCGACGTGGGACTCTTGACCTTCTTGCCGCTCACTGCGCTTTGGCGGATAGTAGTCATATTGTGAGGATTAGGTGTGTGAAGTATTATATGTCGTAGAGCATAGGGTGCAATAGTACAAACGAAATAGTAGAACGCAAATGGCGCCTGACGTTAATTTTGAATGTCTTACCGCTCACTGCGCTTGGCAGGTATATGTCATTTTGAAACAGAAACAAAACCGTTATTTTAGTATAAAATTGAACATTAAAATAATCTTATTATCCTACTAATGATGATGTTTGTTACTGTTTCACGTCAAAACGTCTTAGCGGATTTTGATGAGATTTGGCACAACGGTAGATGATAGTCTGGAATAACACAGGATACTTTTATTTTCGATATCACGCGGGCAAAGCCGCGGGCGTCAGCTACTACAATATAAAACGCCAATCATGCAAATAAAATGAACACTGAACAACTAGACACTTCAATTAAACCTAAAATCATAAGAAGATAAAAGTGCTCTTTAAGAAATCAAATCGGATGCGTAAGTACGTATTTTGGCATTCACCTGTCTATCTATATACCATCACGGTCACCGTTGGATAGATGCTTTAAAACCGTTAACCAATTTATTGTACTTAGTCGGATTAGTCCTTGAAATGTCGCGGTCCACTTCAATTAGCTAAGGGTCGTTGAAATTGTGGTGTACCTACTTTGACCTTTCACGACAATTTATTACCTATTTATATCATCATAGTCTATAATGGTCTGAGAATATACAGTTTGATGTTTGTAATGGCCAATTTTTTATTCATCATTAGCTGGATGGGGAAATAACAGAAGAAGATATTTTTGTTGTCAGTGCAATAAACAAAAAAAAACTGCATTGCTTCTGTAGGTAGTCTATTTAAACTTTTTAATGGAACACATATAATTAGACATGTTTAAGTTTCCATCCCGGTACACAAACATTTAAACACAAAGGCAAAGTCGGCGGTAACATCAAGCTAAGAAATAAATCAGCTTTCCTGGAAACTTACCTAATTAGTTTGCGCGAATAGCTAACCCCAACAAATGTAAAATATAAACACCGTTTAATTTAATCTTTTGCGACGTTCTAGATCGGTTAAATTCAGGCTAAAATTGAGCATTTTCGTAAAGAAGCTAGTTATAATAATTTTGTGTAAATGAAATAACACATATATAGTGCGCGACTTTGCACGCATTAGGTTCGCAATTGGCGTTGCCTTATAGCCGCTCTATCCTAACGTATGCCAGTTGTCAGGCAGGTGAGAAATAGGGAGATCTTACTTCTTACTTATATTATTAATGCGTGTGTTTGTGAGGATAGATGGATGTATGGATGTATGTTACTCTTTCATCAAAACGGGTGAACGGACCTTGATGAAATTTGGCACAGAGGTAGATTACGGTCTGTAATAGAATAACATAAAGGATTTTTTTTTTCGATATCACGCGGGCGAAGCCGCGGGCGCCAGCTAGTAAGCTAGTAAGCACTACCCCTTAGTCATTAGTGTGATAATATAATTATGGCCTATATCCTTCCCAAATTTTAAAAGTATTTCCTTGCCCTACTTTTTTCGATAACATATAAACGAGCAAACAGTTACTTTCACAGTATATAGTCCTGACCGTTTTCGGTCACGGCGGAGACAAATCTTAGCGGATATTAGCCATCGGCGCAGGAGATATTATAGTGCACAAGTAGGTGCGCAGGCACAGATACACTCTCTGTTCCCTCACTCCCATAGTCCGATGGCAACCCGACACGATCGGAGAGAGATCAGGTGCAGGACCAACGGCTTAACGTGCGCACCGAGGCACGGAGGTATCTTACAGCCAATTTAAATCTTCGGGCTGCTACTGTGAAATTCCTAATAGAAAGCCCAATAGCACTTTTTGCCCGACCTGGGAATTGAAACCCAGGACTCCGTGCTTAGCTGTCATGTCTGCAACCGCGAGACCAACGGAACAGTCAACATTTATAATTTTGGTATGGATAGTGGAAGACGCGGCCAAAACTTGTGTAAAATACACAATGGTGTATTTAGAGAAGTGAGACTATGGTATACGTGGATTAACGGCACGATTGGCCCAGTGGCTGATCGATCGATTGCTGCGCTGCGTGTCGCTGGTTCGATTCCTACAGGTAGTTTCTTTGGGTCTGGCCATTTGTATATGTGAGTTTAAATGTTTGTAAACGCACACACGATGCAGGATAAATTCCTAGTGTTAGGCAACGATAAAAAAAATAGGTTGATCAGCGTAACGATTTTTGTAAAATATCTGCTTTTAACATGATTTATAGCCCCTTTTTTCATCAGTAAATAAATTAGGTCGTTTTATACTACCAATTTGTTAGTCGAATCTTTCTGTAGCTTCTATATTACTTGCGACAAAATTGTTCGATTATTTGATGCTTTCGTTCAATATTCGAGCGTCCGCGCTTTGTTCAGATAATCGAGTTAAAAATCAATTACGAGTCGCGCCCCACTCGCGACAAGTGTTGCTTGATCAGTGTAAGTGTTATTGATTGATACAATATTAATATTAAACTGGGGGAGGACGTTATCTATTTGAATATTTGATTGATTCGATGCTCGGTGTTTGTGGTGCAAGTTACAAGAGTGTTGCGCTTTATTTTAGATGATTACTAGCTGTGCCCAGCGGTTTCACCCGCTGCTCACGTCCCCCTTATCACTTAGGTGTATGAGAAATAGATAGTAGCCGATTCTCAGACTCACTGAAAAAAAAAAACATAAGAATCGCTCGAGCCGTTTCAGAGGAGTACCTATGGGAACGAACACTGTGACACGATAATTTTATATATTAGATAGATTACTTTAAGTTGCTGTTTTTTTGTAGGTTGTTTTTCTCTCGGTGTTTGCCTCTCTGACCAATCCGGCAGGAACAAGTCCAAATCCTCACGTCAGTTGGTGTTTCGAACAAAATAAAAAAACTGGTTTAATAAGGTTGATTTTCCTCTCATTTCCACATCTTCCAACTAATAACTCCATTATTTAATATACTCAATTGGAACTATTTCCATATTCAATAACAAATATATGAGTAAATGTAATTTGAGCAGCAAACGTGACAGCAACGAACTCACGTAACACAGTCATAAATAACTTAGCCGCCGTGCACCGAGTTAATTAATCAGCTTATTTATAACAACGTGCTGCCGTACAATTGAGCGCACTGAGCTTCGTAAGCGATGCCACAAAATAACAACAGAAGGTCACATTCACACAATCATCTGCCTACCCCTTTCCCAACTATATTGGGGTCGACATTCAGTCAAACCGGAAGCAGCTGAATATTGACCTGCACAACTTACTTACTACTGGGTAATGCAATACCCATTGATTAAACTGGTCATCGGACTTTCGAGCAACTAGCTACCTATAACGACAGTCTAAGTACAAATGGCAGCTAAGATCAACGGCCACAGTCTGATTAAGATGAAAATGTACACCTTGATACATATAATGCTACTTACATTGAGCAAAAAGTACGTATTTTGTTTGAGATGCTCTTGATACGCGACTGCTGAGCGTCGAGACAACGTAAACGCCCCAATCTTAGAATCTTCGATTTGCAAAACGGCCGGGTGTTCGTTTGCCGAACGTTCTGGTGTGCTGGGCTATTTGTGCACCTTCTGTACCTATCTATTCTGTGGCAATGTGGTACGTCAGGATATTAAGACAGGCATAATTTCCGAACGATCAAATATGTAAAATAAATCTAATAGATGTTTCGTTTTAATGTATTTATTTATCCTTTTGCGCAAGTTAAAAACCTGTGCTTCTAGGTCATGTTGCGATGCTCTCCGTCATCGTTTAGAGAGCAGTGGAAATAAAATAAATCCGTCATGTTAATCGACAATACGGAAAATGGTCACGTTTTTATACAGCACCTTGAATATCTTCAATTTGATTCCACCCGAGCAGGTGGTATCTCTATAAAGGCTATTCAAAAGCGATTGAAAGAAGAATAAAACCGTAAAAGTGTCACTATCGAACTATTTTACGACACCATTAGTGAAGTCATAATCTTTACGGTACTGAAATGTTGGAAAAGGTCACAAAAATAGAGGTCAACGCACGGCTACAAACACTGCAAGCTGGAGGGTTAAGCACCAGCACAACGCGAGCTGTTCGGGACCTTTTATGAGCCGCTAGTTTATTGTATCAGCACAATATACCGGTTTTACATCGAATAAGGAATGGCTAGTAAAAAGAGGTGAGCTGATCCCGATCAGGTGCACTGCTTTTAAATGTGCTATGGAATGTTGTGAAGATATGCTATGTGATTGATATTACCCAATGATTGGAACGCAGATGTCAAATTGCAATCGCTCTGTGAAATATTAATATTGATCTGCATCTAGAAGTTTGATATTGCGTATCTTATGAAAAGGTAGATTGATTCCTAGGTACTTATGCTTTCATGATACTTATTTTGTTGTCCAAATTAATTTCAGGCCACGGCTTCGCTCGGTTGGAGGCCGTAATTAGACGAGATCATACAATCGGGATAAAAAATATCCCTTGACCTAACACAGTTCTAATTTCACCCACACTCATTACGCCATTAAGGCGTGAAAAGGTTACGGACAGAGTTACTTACGTATTTATAATACCGATGTGGTTATCAAATATTTTGAGTCTATTTTATCATGAAGTCTCGACTTCTTGTGAAATTGACACCATTAACGTCTCGGCAACGAAATAATTTATAAAAAAAAAACAAATAAAAACGTAAAGATTCACAATTCTCGTCTCCGAATGGAGCCAGGACACAACATGCCCTTAAAGTGTACTTTGCAAACTTTTAATTACCTTGTCCGTCATTAAGTCGCTTTGGACTTGTACAGGTAGGGCTGCCACTCTGTTACATAGCTAATTAATATTTCATGATCATGCTCTTTAACGTGTTTTACGTCGCACAACTGTCTAATTATAGTTCAAGATAGAAACAGGATCATGATTTCAGGCAAAACACGCGTTAAGTAACGAGTATTGAACGAACGAGTATTGATCTCGGCCTAAGACCTATGTATGTTTACTAGCAGACCGACAGACGTTGTTCTATCCTTTGTACAATTAATTAAATATGTTCACATATCGACAGCAGTGCCATCCGGTCCAATTGCGTTTTCAAACCATCCAGGAACCTATTGAAATGTATACACAAAATTATTGGTAAAAAAGCACAACAATTGTGCTTTTTTATACATAGACAGTTAATGTCTAGAGCTTCTGATTTTAATGTTGTGAGTCTTTAAATAACGTTCTATACTTCTACGAGCATGCTATTCAAAATAAATATTTCGCATTGAGGTCACTGAACTTACATGTACGTTCGCAAATAGTGTTCTTCAGTCGTAATTATGTGGGCATGTGTTTTCCAGAGATCTTAACCTTATTAATGCAGGTGGCAACCCTGTCCATAGGTCAAATGTCCCTAATGGTGTCCAATTAACTAAGTCCGCTCTCTATTTACCGAGGCGCTGTAGAAAATATGTCATTAACTTAAATCAAAAGTTACCTCGCTCTTTCATTTGCGGTGGTCAAGGATTATTTTTTCTAAGTTTCAGGTAAAAAAGGACTCAAGAGTTATTCTAGATAACTTTGGGACTTAGGTTACCTATAGTTTACAGTAATTGGATTGCGTACCTCTGTGAACACACACTGAGAACTAACCCTAATATTTTGCTCAAAATACGAGTACGACTTGCTTACAAAGAACTTTGTGTGTTTTAATTAAATAATGCATGTATACTTTCACGAATTAAATACCCAAAAATAATAACAGAGGTTTAACCGAAAATTCACTGTCAGAATAATTAAAACCTTAGAAGTTTAAATACTCATTATAACTTCTCGTGAAGTTAAACCAAGATTACTGCAAACATTTTCTGAGGAAAATATATAACAATAAATAAAACAACTTAGTCCTTAAAAATAAATCCTTTCAAGATTAAAGTCGAGTGTCTGTCTTTATTTAGCACCATTCAGAATCTCCAGAGCCCTTGACGACATAAACAAGATAACGAATATAAAAGCTGGTGCTATAAACACTTGTAAGGTACGTCCCAGACCCCCAGACCCCCAGTCCAATGGGACTTCGATACTCAATATGCTACGTGTTTGTATGACGCGGTTGGAATTGGAAGGGGGTCGCTAGAGTTTGCTGAATAGTCGGAACATGATGAGGGACGTACTTAAACTCGTGAGGTTTGTTGACAAAACGAGAAGATGGCTGATAACATTTATTTTTAAGCCGCTTTTTAAATAGTTGTACCATTTGTTTATTAGTGAATCATTTTTGTCTCAAATCAAATCAAATCAAATCTTTTATTTCAATTAGACCATTACAGGCACTTTTGAATGTCAAGAAACAAAATGAATCTACAGTCCCGGTCACAAGGCATAATAACTTGTGAAAGTACTGCAGTTGCCCATTCCAAAGCGTTGATCTCTATGGAGAAGAATGGGCAAGAAACTCCATGGACACTCTTTTAAATTCTAATATTTTTACAAAATAGTATTTACATCATTCGTGTTGAGATTATACAAATATGTGAGAACGATGTAGAAAGACGTGCACAGTAAGAGCGTCCAGAGTAAATAAAAAACAAAATTCAATTTAAATCTAAGTAAATTAAAAATGACCGTGGTAGTTAAAAATGACCAGTCCCAACTGACAGCGCCCGTTCACGAACATGACGTATGGATCAGCCCCATTCAGCTCGACCATTTTGAAGGGAGCTAAATGACCCGACACACCCGCCACCATCAGCGAGACATTTAAGTGAGCATGACACTATTAACCACCAGGGCTTCGTCAAGTCAATGATAATACATAGCACTCACATATGGGCTTAATAATTATACAATACTAGAGAATTGATTCTATACATTGCAAAGATAGTCTTACAATCTTCTGCAGCTTCCACTATAGCTTCGGATACTTATTAATGAGTTTACCCCTATGCTTGAGGAGCAGGACCAGCATTGAGCCAAGCATTTTTATCATCAATATAATCCCCCAACTTATAATATGCTTGCCTACATAGTGTGCGTTTAATACAAGATTTAAATTTCGTTTCATTCAGTTGAAGAATGTGGGGAGGTATTTTATTGTAGCATTTCAAACAGTACCCCATGAAAGATGAGTCTACTTTAGCTAACCTGAAACCTGGTTGAACTAATTGGTCCCTATTTCTAGTATTATAATTGTGTCTGTCACCTCTTTTACTAAAAAGATGCGAGTTTTTCCTGACATACATGATGTTTTCATAAATATATTGACAAGGTACTGTCATGATGTTAATATCCTTAAACTGTTCCCTTAAAGAATCTCGCCTACGTAGGTTATATATGGCTCTAATGGCTCTTTTCTGCAGAATAAATATAGACTCGATGTCTGCAGCCCGTCCCCAAAGTAAAATACCGTATGACATTATACTATGAAAATAACTAAAATAGACTAGTCTCGCGGTATCAACATCAGTAAACTGACGGATTTTTCTAACAGCATATGCTGCTGAACTAAGGCGTCCTGCAAGAGATGTTATATGCGGACCCCATTGTAGCTTTGAATCGAGTGTTATTTCCAAGAAAACAGTTTTTTCGACGAATTCTAGTTTCTCTCGATTCAATACTATGTCACACTCACTGTTTTTGACATTTGGTAGAGCAAATCTTATACACTTCGTTTTTTTCCCATTTAATACTAAATTATTAGCCGTAAACCAATTATGTACCTGTATTAGGGCATTATTTACGTCGTCAAGATTTGTGGCACGTCTGTTTATCTTAAATATTAAAGAGGTATCGTCAGCAAATAACACCATTTGTGGTTGGTTTTTAAACAAATGGGGTAGATCATTTATATATACTAAAAAGAGAAAGGGACCTAATATCGATCCTTGTGGTACACCCATCTTTACATTTAAACCCATTGAATTGACACCATTTATTTGTACTTGCTGCTGTCTATCATTTAAATACGATTTAACTAAACTAAGGGCAAGTTTCCCTAGGCCGTAATGTTCAAGTTTTAAGAGAAGGGTTTCGTGGTTCACGCAATCAAACGCTTTTGAGAGGTCACAAAAGATCCCTATGGCATCCTGTGCCTCTTCCCACGCAGTAAATATGTGTTTTAATAGGGTGACACCGGCGTCAGTGGTACAACGTCCTTTGGTGAAACCATACTGCTTTTCATGTAATATTTTAGTGGTGTTAAAGTGGTTGAGCATTTGGTTAAGCATTACCTTTTCAAACACCTTGCTGAAAACCGGCAAAACGGATACGGGTCTATAATTATTGGTGTCTTTACTGTCCCCAGATTTGAACAGTGGTATTACCTTGCTGTATTTCATAAGGTCCGGGAAGACTCCTTGGTCCACACACAAATTAAATATAAAGGCTAAGTACGGTGCTATAGTCTCAATGATAGCTTGACAAACTTTAATAGACAATCCCCAAAGGTCTTCGGTTAATTTGATTTTTATTTGTTTAAAAGCTTTAATAACTACAGTGGGGTTAATATGTTTAAACTGAAACTCAACCGGGCATGGTAAAACGTTTGCTCTTAATAAGTCAACAGAAAGCAAGGGTGAGGAATTTAACGTTTCTGTAGTTTTAATTGGGATACTAGTAAAGAAATCCACAAATTCTTGAGCAACTTCGTTTTTAGTGGTTAGAAGACCACGTGAAGACTCTAGTGTTATATCATTATTATATTTTTTATTTCTATTAGTTTCACTATTGATTATTTTCCAAACCGTCTTAATTTTATTATCAGCGGATTTAATCTTGTTGCTTATGAATAAGGCTTTAGCTACCTTGCAGGTGTTTTTAAACATTTTTGAGTAAGTAGCAACATAGCGATTGAATGTTTCCGAGTTTATGTAAGGCTTAAGGCCGTAAAGCTCAAACAGTCGTTCCCTACTTTTTCTTATACCCTTAGTTGCCCAATCACTAAATATAAACTTTGGGCTAATAGATTTAGTTTTTATTTTTAGCGTCTCATTAAACTCTGTGTAGACAACCGAAAAGAATTCCTCATAAAAATGCTTTACATTATTAATATTATATCCCGGAATGCCTAGACTACTTATTAAATTATTATTAAATTTATTTAAATTGCTGGGTGTTATTTGTCTAGACTGTATCTGAATTTTTTGTGATGATGTGTAGGACTCGAAAACAACGGTTTGACCGCTGTGATCAGAGGGAAGGTAATTTACAATGGATTTATCTAAGAAGTCGCAGCAACAGAAAACATTATCGATACAAGTAGCGGTATTTGTAGTAATTCGGGTTGGCTCCGAAAACACATTCAACAAATTAAATGATTTAAAAAGATTTAAGAATCTACTGGTGTTTGAATTTTCATCTAAAATATTGATGTTAAAGTCACCACAGATGACTAGCGATTTATTACCTGTTGCAAGTTTTGCCAAAGCATCTTCCATTACTGACTCAAATATAGAGTAGCTTTGATAATTTGGGGGCCTGTAAACGCACACTATGACATGCTTATCTAGCTCAACACAAGACAATTCAATATTATGTTCAACCGATAGATCAACTATATCAATACGACTTCTAAATTTAATACTATTTTTGACTAAGATTAGTGAACCCCCACGCATCTTAGATTTACGGTTAAAGCAACTGCCTACATTGTAATTTTCATAATTAATTAACATTTCATGATCTTTTAACCAATGTTCGGTGAAACAAACAATATCAAACTTAGTTTTTTCTAAAAACAATTCAATCTCTAGTTGTTTTGAAGAGAAACCTTGAATATTTTGATGGAATAATTTCAAGGAATTCTGCTTAGCCCCTTTTTTAAATTTAACTATTTGAGAGCCAGAAGGTACCTTGGTGTCTGTTGTCTTACTAGCTAGTTTAAATGAGCCGGAGTGAGCGACAATACTCCCCCGCCTTCCTTGTAAAAAGGTATATTAGTAGAAGTTCTAATATTTGCAGTGTTAATAATTGTACAAAACATAGACATAATATTTATGTCCGAGTGAATATTATAAGCTAATAGCCTAGCTATTTTGTGTCTACAACTAGTAGGTAGAAACACACTACCCCGTGTCGACCTAAGCTTATCAACAACAGTGTTGACAATCTCAGTCTCACAATCATTTTCATGTTTTCAGAAAAAGTATTGGTTCTAAATATATTTTTGGCGTGCCGTTGGCAATCTAAATTATTGTGTACTAGCTGGCGCCCGCGGCTTCGCCCGTCTGATATCGAAAAAAAAATCCCATGTGTTATTCCAGACTATAATCTACCTCTGTGCCAAATTTCATAATGATCCGTTCAGCCGTTTTGACGTGAAAGAGAAAAATCCATCCATCCTCACAATCATTCGCATTTATAATATCAGTAGGATGTTGGCCGAGAACTGAGCCACAAGTTTAGTGCTCTCAGTAGCGTCCATCATTTCCTGTAATGAACAAACAACAGGACAAATAGAACTTAATATTAAACGTCCTATGTTTGTGGGACATCGATGAATCACCACTTGAACAAATTAAATACATCGATTCTTCGAATAGATTCCTAGTTTTAGAAGTAACTTTTCGCCTCGCAACACTACAAGAGAAATTCGGAGTTGAGTTTGGTAATTGGAGAGGTACCGGCAGAAGAAACGTATATTTCTTTATTCCTATTGATCTTCTTTATCATTACGCCTACACGTACCAAATATATTTCCCTTTGATTCCTTTAACATACTTCCTCTGAAAGGACGTATCTAGTATAATATTATAAACGAGATCGAACACATGACAGTTGGGCGGAACACCTGATCTCTATTGTACATTGTTGTGCCGCCATGTCGCTCAGCTTTGTCGTGTAATTGCCTGCTTTGATCAATTACAGATTGTACCGAGGAGGCTTTTCACATAAGTAATTACTAATTTCTTTGGTATTTCATTGTCTGTTATTTTCCTTAGAATCAGGAGATGTGATGCGGTCTTTTCGCACATGAATTAATAATAATTGTGTGATACGCCAAATTTCGGGTTACAAATAAATCTCATTTTGCTGTCGAGTGTTCCGAATCTAGATATAATTTAATAAATTATTCATCATATAATCATGGTTTTCCTTTATTCCAAATAAGTTAATTATCAGGCAATTCGTATACAGAAATAAATAATTATAATCAGTGTTATCTTCCTTTCAAGTTATAAATATCAAGTTGTAACGGAAATAATGGGAAGTTTTTAAGTTTGCCAGTTTCTTGGCAACCGAGAACGGGCAGATGTTCTGAATAGCTATTCGCGAAGGAAACTATAAGCAATTATTGTAGCTTTGTCTTGAACAACTTGGAACTTACGATGCACTGTACGTGATGCAATATTGGTGATTTATTAAGTTAATAGCTTTTGCCCGCGGCTTTTCTCGCGTTAAATTTGGGGTAACACAGTTCCCCGTTTCCTGATTTGAAAGTACCTGCTACCGTAGTTTTTGCCCTTAAGCCTTATTTATTGCAATAGCAAAGCTAAGTTTTCCCTTTTCTTCACTCTTTCTCCTTCATATCTCAATAACTACAAAAATGTCCGTCTCCAGGATCCCAGCTATCTCTGTACCAAAACTCATCAAAATCGGGTTAGCCATTTAGGCGTGAAGACGTAACAAAAAAACAAACTCATATCGCTTTTATAATATTTGTAAGCATTTAGTAAAAGTTCACTTTAATTCATCGTTAATGAAGGATTAGTTCAATGTCTGTGACGATGCGCGCACCGCTAACGCTGTCAAGTTATACATTCATGAAGATGTAACTCCAATTTGTTAAAGTGAGGTATTAGTCGAACTGCTTTACATTAGGTAAATTTCACAATGAGCGTTATAAAATTTTCTAGCAGGAACAAAGTGAAGTGGATAATGACCTAGGATAGTGGATAGTATCCGTTTTATAATTATTGCACCTATTCTGTTTTGTCTCTGCATCACCCTAAAGTAGACTGGTAGAAAATACCGAAGGCATTAAGTCCGCCTTCGTACAACCTTCACTTGTGGATAAAGTTTTAATTAAAAATAAATAATGCTGTATGTTTATACTGTATACTTAGTTCGGTAAGCAAATGCTGGCAAATTATTTAACTTGAAAAAATTGTTACATAACGTTACGTATGTAATCCCCGAAGGCTATGGCAGCCTACGTTTCGCCAGTTATGTTTTAAGTCCCATGAAATAAGGGTGGGCCTATTGCCAACAATCGGTCAGAAATCTAGACTCGGTGGCTATATCCTTGACGGAAAAACCGAACAGCTTATAGTTATAAGGTTCCTTATTCACAAATATTGAGTGACTGTCTCGTTTATCTAGTTGTCAAAAGGCGGCTGCTAATAGCTATACCTCTGCCTAACCTGACGGTTATAACAGGCGTGATGCTATGCGTTTCTAAAAAAAGTGTTGTCAAACATTTCCTAAAACGTGAACTGATCAATGAAAAAACTAAATCGTGGGTGGTTCGACTAATTTGGTTCTGTTTTCCATCAACTAAATGTGCGTTCCAATAACCAAAAACGACTCGTTTTGCTTACGGATAGTTATATTTTGACAGAAGTTCTATGAGACTGTTTCTGTTTATTGGAACCGGGCGTTAGTAGTACTTCAGTTACTAACACTTGTACCTAATATAGAACACAATTAACTCCACGTTACAATGATCCGCAACATTAAGTTTTAGCGAGGAGTAATTCTCCGTGGCATGTGCTTCACTAGCAGAGTCTGTGGCGCCATCTACTGCAGCTGATTGCCTTATAGAGCACTGAACTAGACGTACTTTGTGTTTATTTTTTTATTAGCAAAAACTTTAAAGGTGTTATTTGTTTTTCTCCGACTTTGTAGAAATTACTTAATTAAAGTGTTGGACTAGTCATAATACACAAATTTAATGGTAAAATCTTAAATTTTGTTCGCAAAATGATATGATTTTATTGTCGTTATTAGTACCTACATATTTTTATCAACCAAAAAGCGACAAATAGCGCACGATTGATTCAAAAGGTAACATTCAAGAAAACTCGTGCGGTGCGGAAAAATTTGATGTACAAAAATGTATTGCAGCAAATTGACAACAGCCGCGAATTGCACGGAATTATAAGCAACGGTCAACTCACAATCTTTTATTTTGTACTAGCTTTCGCCCGCGGCTTCGCCCGCGTTAAATTTGGGGTAACACAGTTCCCCTTGCGCCTTATTGATTTGTAATAGCAACGCTAAGTTTTCCCTTTTCTTCCCTCTTTCTCCCTCACATCCCACTTTTTTCAAAAAAATACTAGCCCAACTATCTCTGTGCCAAAATTCATCAAAATCGGTTTAGCCATTAAAGCGTGAAGAGGTAACAAACAAACAAACAAACTCACTTTCGCTTTTATAATATTAGTAAGGATTCTCTTCTATGCTATTGAGATTATCCGAGGCAAAATAATGATAAAATTATAAAGTCTCAATAAGGCTAAACTAGAACATAATTTTTGAACGTCACAAAGAAAATATAATTGAGTTTAGTTAACCGTTTGTAGAATAGTATGGATTTTTATCTCTGCTAGACGTGTCGTTAATGCTTTCGTGGTTTTCATGCTGCACCGAAAATCGTCCAAATCAGTAACCGTGTTTGATAATACCTTATTTGTACTCGCCTCGCGATTATTCACCATCTTTATTCAATACAAACAAACATAAATATAAATTCCATGACAAAGATTTTATGGCTCCTTAAGTAAGCACTATCGGGAAATATGGAAATCTAATTACAAATTACTTCGTATTTTCATTTGCGACTCGATTGGAACCGAGACACGGCCGTGAATAACAAACGTAAAACGAACTGATAAATACAATTAATTACGCGAATTTGTGAGATATTGCTGGGTTGTTCGCTTGGAATTTTAACACACTATTTGTATGTATTAGCTAAAAAAGGGACTTTATTTGTCTATAATATATACAAGTTGTTTTAGCCGTTTTGTAACACTAGGACCATAGGGTCAAGTGCACACCTCAAGTGATGGGAGGATTGGCCTTTTTTTGACTAAAGAAAATGCCAGCCTTCTGGATACTTTTCCTATTAAATGATAAATGATGTTTATTTTGCAAGTAGGTTTTCACAAACACGTCTTTTTTTAAACTAGATGTGGTCGTTGTTTCCTACCCGACTACTCTGAAAAGAAACAGCCGAAACAAACTCAGACGTCATAGTCTCTTTTAAGGTCCAGACAAAAAAATCTTGGTCAACTTACATGAGGACTATGCAGATTGTGACTGAAATGGTCTTTTTAAGAAAGCACCACACAGATTGAGCGGACCTGTCCAGTCAGTACAAGCATTTGCCTTTCATCGTTTAGCTCAACATAAGCCAAGGAGACACGACGAACAATACCAAAAAAAGGTCATTTTTGTAGCTCGCTTATAGTACTTGTTATTGACAGCGATGTGGATGAATTTTTGAGATCTTGTAATTGTTTTCCTTTTTAAGGTCTTGTACTTATTAATATTATTTAAAAATACTCTTAATTTATTGTTTCACACAACATATATATAAAAAATACACACATCAATTTTTATGAGCTACATAAAGTTACAGAACTAAAGAATCAGTAGCGTGTTGTAGCAACTAACTGAACATTCAAGAAGTCTGTACAGTAGTCTATTTACGGAACCATAACATCATTCACGTGGTCAACTCAAGCGTAACTGGAGAGAGTCCAATTTTTTCCGTCGTTCATTCATGAAGGAATTACTCAGTTGAACAAACAAACACGATGATAATGTCGGTTGTTACATTTCATTTGCTCGTGGATGGACAACTACAGCTCACACCCCCGATTGCGTAGTACCTAGTATTAAGTCAGTGACCACTCTTTTTCTTTACGTTTTACAGAACTAACTATACAGTGTTTGGCTAACTGCTTGATAAGGCAAGCTGCAAACGTAACTTAGTGCCGGAGTTTCCCGAAAAGGAAGGTAGAAATAGATATACAGTTAACTCATTATGTTTAGGATCCAAAGTATATATATATATATATATATATTGCCTTATTGTGACAAACCGCCAAGCCGTACCGAAACCACCGATGCTTCACTTAGAAGAAAAAAAACCCTTTTATCTTTATAAACCACACCAAAACAACATTTAAACATGAAAAGTAATATAACAATCGTCCTAACAGCCAACAAATAGCTCGGGGGCAGCACTAAAAGTAAATCAAATGTGGCGGTGACCCAGAAAGTTAAAGTTTTACACACTTGGAGATCATAAAACCGTAATGTTAGCCCACTTTAAGTGCCCTCCAATGGACAAACATACACGTTCCTTGATTATAGATCCACACACTTAAACATGAGAAACAGCTACATGGTTAGGTGTCTTGTTTCTCAATATATTTTTTCTGCCTGCATCTTCTCATGTTGTTAAAATATACTCACATTAGACAGAACAACGCGAGCGAAGCGTAATCTACTTGCAAGAGCCAATTGTTCCGAGTCGGTACAAGTGTAACGTATCTAACATGGCAATTATGTCGTTTTCAGGGTCCCGTACCGTAAAAGGAAAAGGCGGAACCCTTATAGGATCACTTGGTTGTCTGTCTATTGTCAAGACCCTTTATCTCGGAACCGCAGAAGTATCGAGTTGGAATTCAAACCTATATGTACTTAAGTCTGTAGTCCCTTGGAGCTCTGAAAAAATCAATCGTCTAATGCCGACTAAAAACGAATCGTTTTGCTTACGGATAGTTGATAAAATACAACTATCCGTAAGCAAAACGAGTCGTTTTTGTTTATTGGAACGGGGCATTAGTCCACGCAGTCAAAAGATATAGCCGTTTATACCGCAAGTTTGTACGGTGCCCTCGGTGTGTGAGTCCGACTCGCACTTCGCCCAATTTTGGTTTATGGTGTCACTGAAATACGGAAACACAGTTGTCTGACATTTCTTTTCATAACCGCTCACATAGAGTATCTTAAATGTCTTTATTTATACAGAAAGTCAAAATCGCTAAATTGGACGGGTTTCTTAATAAATCATTCTTGCCTGTCTCCTGTAGTCTACCAGTACGGGTAGGTGCCCCGGTTGAAGGCCTCGACGAATCAATAGTGCTGTCTGCTAGTCACGTGAAGAATAGTCGCCTCTACTGTTACACGACATAATGGCATTGGAAACTATTTGTTGTTTGAGTGAAGTTACAACGTGCATGTTAGATATAATAGATAGAATATTCTTTATTATGTACACCATACAAATAACAAGAATAACAGTATACAACTTATAAATAGAGTGACACAATGGGCGGCACTTACCGCTAAAAACGATCTTTTCAAAATGACTTGAATGGATTTAAGGGAGGAGGAGAGACAGTACTGTAGGTAGTCTGTGGTGTTCCATTGTTACCTGTACCATTAAATATTTTAGTTTTGTTGGTTTTTAGTATATGGTTGTAAGCGCTACCGCTACATAAGGGTCCGGCAACCCAGGTTGGGCAAACGGTTATTAGGCTCTTCTGCCAGAGAGTCTGGATGTGGGTTCAAATCGTAGCTATTACATGAAGCTTAAACATAACCGGCGAAATATATTCTGCCCTGTCATTCAGGTATAATAGGCGTTGTCGTTTGTGTTCTGAATCATCCTCGTTGTAAACGATGGGGTCTGTTCTATTTAGGCATCCAGCTCTGAACAAAACGCCAACGCGTTTATCACCTCAATCTCTATATGACGAGGACTCCTAATATCGTCAGCATTAAGACGTATTAGTCTGTTATCAGCGCTCGCTCGCTTGTGCCGCACAAAGACGGCCATAATGAGCCGATGGATATCGCCACTGAACGGATCCCTTTCAGGCCAGGTCTGCATTCAAAACCGTTTCACGTAATCTGATTAATGCCAGATTGTATCTATAAAGCGGATCATGTGTTTGTAAGGATATGTCATCACGACAGTGGTTCAAGCTCACTTTACCCATCTCATCTTTGAACCGATTCAGAATGGATGTGATTGGCCCAAGCAACTAAGAGGAAGTCAGATATTAGAAACCCTTTCCGTAATATTGTTACAAACAAATTAATGTACTCAACAAACAATCAGTCAGTTTCTGTTAACTCATTGAATAATAACCGTGTTTCTAACTGTAATATCAAAAGGAATATCGGATACGCGTTCACAAATTCATGTAGAAATGTAGTTTTAGAACTCAAAGGCATAGGCATTATGTATTCTAAAAGTGATCTAACATAATTCCGTAGCCCGTCTACGGTGCTACGAGCGTAGCGCGTAGCAGTCCACGCTCGTAGCCGCGTAGCACTGACATGTATTGCTGGATCAAACGATCGAGTAAACTAATTTTCCTTTGATGGTGCAACTAGATTTTTGTTTCAAAATTTTCAGTTTAACCCGGAAAATGTTCTTACCTTGATACTGAATAGTTTTTAGTATTTGTTCTGTTGTGTAAGTTGATAAATCGATGACGTCAGGTACGCGAGTGTCACTGGCATTGGCTGTCAGTTATAATGAGGATGTGTGTGACGCGACGACGACGCGACGGGATGCAAGGAACGTTACTTATAACACTCCTGAATGACGTGTTTAGCAGACAACCTAGAGTTAACGTACTGAGTATTTACAGTTAGATGCTGTATTATATCTGATATCTGTTCATGTTTTGTATACAATTACGTAATACACGATAACAATAAAATGTAATCATATGCTGCAGTTATTTATAATCCTAATAAAATATCTAGTTGCCGACTACGTCTGACCAAGACTCTCAGTAGCAGCCTTGTCTGATTTCTTACCTGGCTTAATGGAATTAAATTCGCCCTATATTACTTGGAACTTAAACGTAACAGTTGAAATATATGTATAGTGTAGAGTACACATGTGCCCACTTCGGGGAATACGACATGTTATATTACCTAAACACTTGGGACTGACGCCATTTACTATTTGTTTATTTCACTATGCAAGATACGAATACGTGAGCTGACTTTTTTAAGATTTGCAAATTAATTTTCGAAATATTTAATATTCATCGTTCATCCAAACAGTTTTCTACAAAAATAAATAAAATAAGCTACTCGTAAGTATCGCGAGAATTACCAAACTAGATGTGTCGATAGTATTAATATGAAAGGGATGCAAATCTCGTGTTGTTGATGTGCCAGACGTCCATTATTTATGTAAAGAACGGATTCTAATCATTTGTGATTTGAATATTTTCTCAAACTAGATTTCTGCTGTGAGTGCTCCTAATAGAAAATGAATATAAAGCTTTTAAGAAGTCAAAAACTTCTTCGAAGCATTTATTTGCTTAATGCGTTACGTAACTAACTTGGCTAAATTAAATATGATTTAACCAAGTAGTTGTTAAGTAACTATTTAATAAAGTTCTTAAAGGACATTGCTCTGCGCTCATACATTGTTGACTCTGCCAGCCAAGAGCATTGTAACTGATGTAGTATATTATTAGTAAACTCTTAAATGATCTCATTTTTATAGGGGACTAGCTGCAAAAAAGTTTTTTTAAATGTTCTAGATTTTGAGGTTATATTTGAACCATAACAAGGAATATCAGGTATGATTTTTCAAAGTTCCTAGTGAGTTTTAGGAAATTGAAAAATTATACCATAATACATAATTTACCTACCTGGACAGTTAGTAGGTAACTTATCTAGTGAAAATCTTTACTTTGTTTGGTTGTTAACCTTTTTTTAGTCCGTTTTACAGAAGTATTTGCAACTTACATAATAAAAAAGACAAGAATAATCGTGTACTCCGATACTTTTTTTATTGCACAGGGCCATTTTGGACATGGTCCTTAACCCATTGATGGCACTTAGCCTAAACTGCTGGATCTGGAAGTATTCTTCTAACGAAGGTGATTTTTGAGTATGCATCCCATAAAGGAAATAAATAGAGACTTAAGTTTGTTTATAAGTTTGTAATATTTGCTGATCGGTAATCCAAGTTAGGTCAATCAATTTTTTATAAAAATGTTAGTAATAATGTTCAAAATACTAGTACAACGTAATAAGCAAGACTTGGTTTCTTTTTTTTATGAAAAAGGCGAATAAACAGAATCTGTAATCCTAATCAAATCAATTTTACACGAAGACGCTTTTACGTCGAAATTCTAACGACGGTTAATATCATTGAATTAATTTCCAATCAAATAGAAGTCTTTTAGTTTACTTTGAATCTAAACAGGCGTTATATTTCTTTTGAAATTGAATCGCGTTCAGATGACAAGTTATGCTGATCGAGATATAAACGAAAAATAATGCTTTGGAGATAAATATGATCCCTACTAATATTATAAATGCGAAAGTAACTATATCTGTTTGTTATATTTCATGCATTAATGGTAAACTGTTTTGTTTGACTGATAAGTACACGAGTTGGAGAATATTTCTTACTAGCTTTTGCCCGCGGGTTCGCTCGCGTTAAATTCGGTCGGTTCGCTCGCATTATTGATTTGTAATAGCAATGCAAAGTTTTCCCGTTTCTTCCCTCTTTCTCCCTAATATCCCATGCTTTAAAAAAATAGCCTATGTCCGTCTCCTGGTTCCCAACTATCTCTGTACCAAAATTCATCAAAATCGGTTTAGCCATTAAAGTGTGAAGAGGTAACAAACAAACTCACTTTCGCTTTTATAATATTAGTAAGGATTCCATTAGTAAGTTCAACCGGGGAAACCACGCGGACGACGTCGCGAGCAAAAGCTAGTCTGAAATAATTTAGGATTTTATGTCCATTATTCGCTGCGTCAGCTATTTGGCTGGCCTTAAGCCGATAAAATATAGATTTAAAAATAATGATGACCATTTTTTTATTTTGATGTTTGGAGATGATAAATAAGTCAGCTTCTGCAGTGAGTGCAAGTCTGTAAAGATTTACTAAGTATTAGACCGAGCAACTTTATAGAAACGTACAAACATAATCTCGCTTTTTTCCAAGAGGGTAACTACACAACGCTACCAACTACTTACTCCTTTTGCTTTGTCCACGTCTATTCATCTAGTGATTCATACACGCGGGTTCAGAGTATTACGTACAATCAACAAAAGAGATAAGTTACCAGGATTGTCAAAAAGTAAAAATTTTCTCTAAAATCCTTAATGTTTTCGAATAACGTTCGGTTTCTAAGAAACAATCAATGATATCTCTCTATCTGATGAGGCTGGTTATCTCTTTTCCTGTCCATGGCTGTGTCTTTGAGTACATGATTTGCTGAATAAAATGTTCATGCTCAGTCCATCGTATTTTCATGACGTTTATTTATAGATTCACCAACGTTATCAATAGTGAGACCGTAAACAATTCATCGTCGGGCAATATAATCCAATGTGTATAGTTTGAGACAAAGCCCTCGTGTAGAGACACGCGACATTAAATCACACTTGTGCGAGTTATTTGTGTTATAGTAACCTGACTGGTGGATATTTTTGGATTCACGTGTTTGCTTGTACGGAAATATTGAATTTGTTTACTAAAATAAATTATTAGTATTGTGTAAATAACTAAAGGTCAATTCGGTTTTTTTTCGGATGGATAATCATCATATAAGTTTCCTCTGCTCTGGGCGGAGCGGAAAGTCCACTAAAACCCATCCATGTTTCTTCTTTTGCCCTTTGTGTTCCGGGGCCGTGGTATCTCCAAACCGCAACCTAAGCAATCAGTGGCCCTGGCAAGCCTGC
The DNA here is from genome assembly GCA_958449745.1 of Ochropleura leucogaster. NCBI lineage: Eukaryota > Metazoa > Arthropoda > Insecta > Lepidoptera > Noctuidae > Ochropleura > Ochropleura leucogaster. Next base: position 17,454,221 of record OY288216.1, read on the forward strand.
CTGTAATAAGATTTCACGGGGTAGAATTGAGTACTATCTCATTAGATCAGTTGACGTTCGTATCGAAGGAGGCTTTTTGTGCAATTCGTTTCATCACCACGCTTTAATAAAATGTAAAAAACATTGTGAGGAATTCGAAAATGTGACATCGACCAACTAGCACGTCCACTAGGGCCCACTGCTTCTCTCAATGAGAAAGAAAGCTTGAGTGCCAGCTATAATAATAATAAAAAAATAATAAAAAAATTTTTATTCAAGTATAAGTAAAACTATGATTTACATTAATCGTCATAGAGGAAAATTAATTCTAACTATAATGTAGACCTGCCTGATCTAGGTTTATGAAAACCTGTGTTTCAGGCCATCAATTTACGTCATACATTTAAAAAGAGGACATTGGTAAATTTCTTAGTAGCTAACTTATAGTGAAGACATATTATTTTCAACGACTTATCAAGTAATTATTTAGGTATATAATATTAAATATTATGTTATTTTATCGAATGTAAGATATAATATTATGTTAAAATAAATTAACGAATAATGTTAAAGTAGATAGAGTAGATTAGGTAAACAGTGAGACTTTTATTAGAGTGTGTACATTCAGACTTTATTTTACAATTTCTAGTAGTTTTTCCGTGTCTGCATAATTGTGTTTTGCCAGGTATTCCTGAACTAGTAAATTACACCTATTATAACTTAAACTATAAATATTTAGTACTCTGTTAAACTGGTTATATAAGTAGGGTCCCAAAAATAAGTAAAAACGATTAGCAAAAGCATGTTTCGTCCGAAGGTTAGCACAAACCAAATCTTTTCTCCTATGGGTACATAATGCTCCGAAAACTCTTACTAATAGGTCTAGTCTCGTCACGATGACCTTAAAAATACTCAAATGACCCAGCATAATGAAACAATAAGTTCTTGAAACGTACCTGCGTAACACAATCAAGTCTCCAAACTTTAAGTAAAAATCTTTCATAAAGAAATCGACGCTTGATTTATTACCCCTAATGACCCACATTTTATAAAAAAAGGAAGAAAAATATCTTTATTGGAATTAATCTGCATAATTCCGCGTTTTATTCCACCATCAATTCAAGATAATTTTCTCTGTGATTATTAGACCGGGTGACTAGAAGATAGTATGAATATTGCATTGGGTCACCTCCCGACCTCCGACCCTTTCGACCGACTTCACTACCTACTCATTACTATTTCATCGCTCATGGAGAACGCAGAACTGAACTCCGTATTGTTTTACCTTGATATTGTTATTAAACCTGCCATATTTGAAGGCGAATTCAAAATTCTTAAACATTGAGAAAGCTTTGAATGTATAATGTACCTGCCTTTCACCGCGATTTTATCCGGGTCTATTTTAAATAGATCGCGATTGTTTGAAATAATACAGCGGTTTAGAGCAGTGGTAATGTTCGGATTTCATGAAAGTTTGCTATTTCTATTTCGCCGAACCACTTCCACTAGTTCTAATCTGAGAATAGAAAGTCTTAAAATAAGTCGAAGTACCAATTTACTTGGGAACAAACGTTCAAGAAAATAAAGTTAGTTCCAAATGCATCGTATTATCTCAATCTTTTAAATAATTTCCATCGATTCAATATGTTTAAAGTTTACACTAAAAATGCTAATAAATACAGATTTAAGTCCACCATATAAATCACACTTGTTGTCTCCTCCTATCAAATTATAAAATAATTCTTCCATATCTAAGATCCCGCAATTCATCAGCGCTGCGCGGAATTGGGGCAATATCTCCAGGCGAGATATTTTTGAGCGCGCGCCCAAGTTTTAATGAAGTGTCGCCCCCCAAGCTCTCAGTTAAAAACTAGCGCCAGCTGTTTACCGACTCACGCTTGACTTGAACTCACGAACGAACAGCGATAGCTGTGGTTAGTGTCATGAACTCATGTGGGTTAAAAACTATATTTAAAACCTTCCTTAAATAATTCCACAAGACGTTACGTTAGTTTATCTGGATCTACTCGCAAAAACCTGATTTTTTGTTGATATAATTGATATTTATTTTTTTTATTACTAACGTCCGTACTAACGTAATCCTTACTACTTGTTTGTTTGTTATGTCTTCACGCCTACATGGCTATACCGATTTTGATGAATTTTGGTACAGCGGTGGTTGGTAACCTAGAGCCGGATATAGGCTAACTTTTATTAAAAAGAGTGAAAAATGAGGGAGAAAGAGGGAAGAAAAGGGAAAACTTAGCATTGCTATTACAATAAATAAGGCGCTAGGGCAAAAACTACAGTAACCTGGTACCTGCAAATCAGAAAAGGGGAACTGTTTTACCCCGAATCAAATTCAGGTAAAACAGTTGGACAGGAGTAAAATTTAAATATATACATATACATCAAAAGAATAGTAAGTAGATTGGTCAAAGATGGCATAGTTCCCACCCAGATCATTTCACAATAATCTATCTCACCTCAGCTACTTTACCATTCCGACCACAATATCATAACCACATGCAAATAGATGATCACGTGGGCTGTCCTCAAAGGTAACGCAAACACTTCTCACAAAGGGAACTCTCGCGTGAATAAAACATGGCCGCCGTACCTTTGACCTGTAATTAGCTCCGTAATTGTACACACAGACTCAGACGAAGGTGCCCTACTCAGTACTAAGGTGACAGAGGTATGTGGATTTAGAATTTAAAAATAAGGACTATTCTTCCATTTGTGTCGTTTGTTACTTAAGACGCTGTCAGTTCACCATCATCAACTAAACTAACCTTTCCCCAAATATTCGTATGGTAGGATCCGCTTCCAACCTAATGATCATGGATGCAAGTCATCTAACCTTTACAAACCTTTAAAACTGGTAACATACATAAAACATTATAATTTAAAAAATCTAAAAATATATTTCTTAATATATTTTCTGGTTAACAATGTGATGTTCATACACATAAGTAGGCTCTTACAAACAATATCTTAAACAATGTTAGCACAAATAAAGTTCCACACATAGCTCGAACTTTCCCCGCCTACATTCTCGACGTATTTAATTATTAAGCTACGTTTCCACATCTCAAATATTAACCTTACAAGCAACGAAGTTAATTCAAAGAATCTCACCGAAGAGTAACTCAGGCGAACTACATTTCAGCAAGTAAACTTGTCAACAGTACATTAGTGTTTGGAGTCTTTGCAATGTCGGTTTTGTACGAAGTTTTATAATGTTTTTGGTGTTACGAAATTTTACTTACTATTTAACGGATGTTATTAAAAACTAGGTGTGTTTATATTCAGTGGCATTATGATGAATCTAAGGATAATTACAATTAAAGAATGGAAATAAGATCTTTTATCGTGGGTAAATAAAGTGTACCTTTGTAAGTTACTCTCCCATCGCTAAGTCTAGTTCGAAATAAATGAAAGCCTGTAAACTTTATTGCTGACATTCCTCAGTATACAAGAGACTTTCATTTTAGCAAAGGGAAAAAGTAAAGCTCTTAAATCTCCCACATTTATTATTAATGTGGAAGTCAGTGCGTGGGTTGCGCGGCCGATCTCCGTGTAATAAGAATCTGGTTTTTTGAGCCGGCCACGTCTCTGTCTATCCCAATGTTAGAAAAGCTAAAGGGACTTTTGGTTCTTGTTCCAAAATATTGTAAATAAAACATTATTCCTGTAATATCTAAATGGTTAAGCAGATGTTTTACCAATAGTACACCTGATTTTTTGCCAGTGGTCACATATAATAGAACAAGCCTATTACTATCAGCTGGGCAAACTTCCAGAAACCGGGGCAACACAGATTCGGTAAACAATATAAGCAATACTGACTCGGGAATCCAGCCGTAAGCACGGCTAAGCAAGCGTTTACCCCCTCTAAGCGGATGAGACAGAATGTCATAGTTTAGAAACACAGTTGCTACCTCAACACAAGGCAAGATTAGTGGTAGTAACAGTGAAATATGTTGGTATTAATCGTCTATGTACTAGTCACCTTTATAATAGAGCCTCAATTCCAAAAATCTGTGTCCTCAAGATAGCCCAAATAAGTGTTAATACTAGAAAGCCAACGAAACAAAAACGTGATTATTTTTGACGCGGTAGAGATAATCCATGAAATAAATCTTTGTAAAGCTCGAAAGCTGCTCCGTTTATATAATAATAATATAGTCATAAACAAGCTTGTAATTATCTGTTCATCATTAATTTATTTATTGAGGTGAGTTATTACATATACTCACGGGAATATTAAATAAAACATATATCTTGTACATATAATATGTACATATATAGGGTAACGGTCGCACGTAGGTGTTATGTTCGTACATATAAATATTAATTTGGCTATAAAGTACATAGAACGTTATCTAAATACTAATGTTAGAAAGTATTGCTTACATTTATTTTGTGTTTCTTATAAGAATACAATATTTAGAAAATTGACAGTCTATTGAAATAAATAAATATTATTATTTCAATTACATCTCTTGTCTTGTCTCTCGTTTGGAGATCTTTTTAAGCAAGGAGATGTTTGCGTTAGGTACCTCCGCTCTTCCACTTAACATAAGATGCAAATGAGAACAAATTAACAAAAAAAATAAAAAGTAAAAATACAGAAAATAGCGCACTTGTGTGATGTTTGCGTGTAAGTTTTTTAATGTGTATGATTGTGTTATGTATTTAGTTTAATTTAAGTCTGCATTTCAGGTTTGTTGAGTTTCCAATTATAATGCTACTAGTTTTTATCGCTACTGGGATAAATATATGCATTCTAATTCCTTTCAGAGACTATCCGATGGTTTCAAAAGTAACAGACAACCTGACAGAGAGATCGACAAACATACTTTGTTAGTTTGGTATTTATAATATTAGTTTATGTATGTAGCTGGTATATACCTAGTAGTATGTAAGTATGGCGTTTGAGGTAAACTTGTTCGTCCTGACCTCTATACCTACCACGGCCTAACTAAACATCCTGTATGTATACCCTTCACTAAACTTCATAATTCAGTTAGCTGAAACCGTTATGGCAGTGAACAGCTATCGATAAGTTATAACGTTATTACTATTGTGTAAGTTTCGCAAATCCCACAAGTGTTTCTGGTTAGGGGAATTATATTACGACGTTATTTCACGATAATAATTTCAATTTAATCCGAATCGTACATTTCGATACTTGGTGTTGGAAATAAAACAAAACCATTATAATGGTGTGATGTCGACCAGGCTCACTGTTGAGGCTTCTAGGTGCTCCGAAATCAACAAAAAAGGTATAACAATTTAGGGTTCCGTACCCAAAGCGTAAAACCCTATTACTAGGACCCCGGTGTCCGTCTGTCCCCAGTCTGTCTGTCATGAACTGAGATAGTTAGACAGACAACAAACATGATTTTTTTGCCGTTTATAGATCTCTTGCACTTTTTCGCCGGTTTTTCGAGCCGTGTGGCATATAGAATTACTCAATGATTATAATACAAATACTCATCTCTATTCATTTAACGCATAAATCACTCTAATGACACCGCCACGGACTTCTATAGAAGTTATAAATAAGTGATTGTGAAATCCGAGGCGGTGAAAAGGTGAAAGGCTTTTTTCATGTATGATAGTTTGCGTATTTAAAATGTGTCAATCTTTTAAATTATTATGTATTTAAATGGACCCTAATTTGGTACAACTATAAAATATTATCAGAAACTTAATTTTCGAATTTGATTCGGCAATTGCAGTGTCTTGAATCAAACATACAAATGCAGTGTTCGGAAGTGAAACAAAGTTCTGTCGAGCTCGTACGAGTATGTACGGACGCGGAGAGCACTCAACATGTATTACCGATGGCCTATCAACCAGGAGCACAGAATACAAGAGGAGATGCGGTAACATCTTGGCTAAGTTTTAATGAGAAGCAAGCCATTCCCACGCTACCTGTTTACTCTTTATGGCGCTTACTGATCGGGATCATCCTGTAATGTTACAGTTCATATTTACCTCTGTTTTGCTCCCGGTAAGAGGGGCGCATTTAGTCTACTGACAGTCTGGTTTTACTTTCAATTAAAAAAATATTTATCTAAATTTTTACGTCATCTGACTACGTCTTTAAATATTGAAACTTCCGTCAAATAGTTTTCTTGTTTTATTCGGACCTCAGTTCATCGGAAAATCTGTTCAGTTTCAAAGATCTCGCTACGAAGCTACACTGCTACGTTGCTACACCGTAACTCGTAGCACTGCTACGCGACTACGAGTTATTATGTTGCAATCGTAATGTTGGGTTTACTATTAGAAATTAATTTACTACTGTATTGTTTGTCTAGATATTTTCCTTGCACCTAATAAACATTTATTGGAATACTAGATTTTGCCCGCGGCTTCGCTCGCGTTAAATTCGGGGTAATGCTAAGTTTTCCCTTTTCTTCCCTCTTTCTCCCTCACATCCTTTTTTTTTAATATTAGCCTATGTCCGTCTCCTGGTTCCCAACTATCTCTGTACCAAAATTCATCAAAATCGGTGTAGCCATTAAAGCGTGAAGAGGTAACAAACAAACAAACTCACTTTCGCTTTTATAATATTAGTAAGGATATAGGAAGGATACCGAATCTAAGTGGCTTTGAAAATAAGACACATTTCTGGTCTTCATAAAGTATCCATCATAGCATAAGTCCTGGTTCCTCCGTACCCTGAATATGTATGTGAACCAATAGGTGACATGAAAAATTCAGGGTGCACTTACAGCACGGAACTCGGGTACTTATACAATGCAATCTGACACTGAATGTAGAAATAACTTAATGATAGGCAGAATGTTTAGTTTTTAATAATATAAACTTAAGTTATAAATACAAAAACTCCTCACCTTTTAACAGGACAAAATAAAACTTATTGGCGTGTTGTAGAACTTGGTAGTAATACACATTTCGTCAGTTATGTTAAAATCCCGTGCTTGATTAATTGACTAATATTTAATAGAATCTTTTGATAAGACAATCGTGTATGTCGTGTGTCAAGTTACCGGCAATAAATTCAATATATTCGTATTTTTCCCGCAATTTGACGCAATCTCGTCCCGGTGGTGATCAACTTGCTTGTCTAGTTTGATATCCTCCGATATTGCTACGATGTTGCACTGCTATTTATCTTAAAAGTCATCATTTATATTTATACAATAGTTGAGAAATACTGAAGTGCACGGTACCTACATCTACTGTTTAATATTTTTTTCGAATCGGACGTATTTTTGTCAAAAACTCTATTTTAATTTATTTCTATTCAAAACAATTCTGAAAATATATAGAAAATGCCTCAATGCACTGTGTGAGGTTTACTAGGCGATAGAACAACCCAACATTTTTCTATATTATCCTAAAAATACTCACAAGAGTTGGAAATATGCTGCAAAATCAGTCCTAAGATTATATTGCTACTATATTCTTATTCTATTTTCTGATCACATTTACTTTGATTCCAAATTGAGAACCTTTAATATAGGCCTTTTTTTCTCTTTGGCAACTGAGCCGACATCGACTATTATGCCATCGTCAAAAGATGTTCTTTATTACAAAGGAATAACCCTTACTATAGTTTAACAAGTTGTTAACTTAAAATTCTGTGTTCAGAAACCTTGAGCATCCGATAACATCTGTTCAGGAGACGTTACGGAGCCGCACTCGTCGCTCACTTATCTCCTCGTTTAGAAAGAACACACTTAAACTGTCATTGTTGTGGTTTATACAACACAAAACACGATTTACGTACTCGTACGTAAGGACAACAAAAATGCTGAGTAAAAACGCAGCTTACTTAGACTACTTTCTAAAATTGTCGTTGCGTGGAGGATGTTAAGGAATTGAGTAAATGAATTAACCGTTTGAGTTTGACTATATTTTGTCAAGTTACCAAAGATCAATCAATTTGAAATATGATCTGTCTTCTGTCAATTGTGTGGTATTGTATTTTGAAAATTTACAATAGTAAAGGTGATATTGCCAATTCAGTTTCAATATTTCTGCCTGTGATTCTATCCATTTTCCCGTGTGAGCTCCCCAGTGCACTATAGTTGTATTGTCGCCAACAAACGGCGGAATTTTTCAATTGGCGAGTCGCGTCGTGTAAGAACGAATGTGTCTGTGCAGCACTGCTCCTCTGGGAGGCTGCGGACCTTTATCTTGTCAGTAATGGTCGGCTAGTTGTATTGTAAGATGAGATTAAAATGTCTACAAAATAGTCTTGCTTCCTGTATCTGAAATCTTTTGGTGTCTAGAAGAAACTTATCAATACTTCTGACAATTTTAATTGACTCTGTTAAAACTTAATAACCTGCATTTTGAAGAGCAATCTCACTCTTCCTTTTGTACAAAACTGTCATTAATTTGTACCGGGCAGGCGTGCTGTTAAAAACGTAAGTAAATAATATGTTGAGTTAGGTTATTAATGTTCGAATCTTCGAAGCACCCGACCTACAAACATACCTTAAACACATCTTTCGAGAAACAGTATCCGAAAGTTATATCAATCAATCAATCAAATAGTCCTTATCGGATATAGGCATTCCTTATAAAAATAAATCAACCCTTCTCAAAAATTCTTCCACAAACTAATAACTAAACAAAACCGATCACTTGTCGGGGCCTCTGGAGAATAAACTAGGTCTCGTTTAAATATTCAGCAGGGAAAGGTTGAGCTCAACATATTTGGAGCGAAATGAGCGGCCCAGCTCCTTTGTGCGCAACCGGGAATATTTCCTGCTGCGCCGTCTTTGTGCTTGACATATTGTAATATGCAACACTCAAGCTGCTGCACTAAACTTTACTTGTGGCGCTAAAGGTTAAATAGTTGAGGGATTAGCTAAGCTTCAATTAAGGTCACTTTAAATAGTGCAAAATTGTAGTTAGCAAGTAATATCACTTTGAAACTGTTGATATTTTCTTCCGCACTTTCTATTACATTCTCTATGGCACATTGAACCAAAGACTTAGATAAAAGCCTGCTATTTCCCTGTGTTCATAACTCTTGCTCATTACATTATACACAGGCAAGTTATAATCAGTTGAGCAAGGCGCGAACTCATAACAAGTTGCTACACTGTGGCTCATATCCATAATGTTATACGCGGAGTTGTACAAGTTGCCGCCAATATTCGTGTGACTTGCTCCTAAGCTGGGATTGAAATAGGGCTCCAATGCGGCATGTAATCGCATATGCATTTCACTGTTGTGTTTTCTTTATAACTAATTATTTAGATTAGCCTTATCGCGTCCATAAAATATCACGGTTCTGTTTCTTTGTCGATGATTTTTGAGTATGCTTTTTTTGAAAATTCTTTTGGAAAAGTTAAGTTGTACTAACACGGTTGCAGAAATTAATTACGTGAACTACATATACTATATTGAGGGCTCAATGTTTAAAACTATATTTGAGAAATATTATGCATATTTAAACAATATGGTTTATAAATTATTCGCTCTTGCTTCTTAAAGCATTAGCCCTATAAACCTGAACTAGAATGGCTAGAAAATGTAGTTTATTAGTTATTTAGGCCTTCGCTAAGAGTCAACGAGTGAATTGGGTCAAACTAGGCGGCCGTGGGCTAACAGTCTGCTCCGGCTTATTACCGCCGCGAATTATTATTAACTGTGGCTTTAATGTAGACCCAGATTCGATTCAAGTTGAGGCTATGTAGGTAAGCGGTTGGCAAACGATTTAGAACAAATTCATCGCAAACTTTGGAAGTTTCCGTGGATCCGTCCGTGAAACGAGTGGCTTATTGTGTCGTTATGTACAGACGAATGCACATCAAGCTACTACAATCTGTCAGATTTCTTTGATAGATTTTCGACTTTATTTCTAAAGTATTAGGTTCAAGGTTCATTCGGAAAAAATTACAGTTTCGGGTACCTAGCTTGAGCTGCAGGCGTCTGTACATGAATCTTGTCAATTGAATGTGAAGAATTTATAAGAAGGTCCTTATAAATTCTTAGCCCTCAAGAAGTACGGCAAGTGTGACTCTGTTCAAAGATGTTATGCAATGCTCCTGCAACTAGATTCAGATAGTTGGTTTAGTGGTCGCAGTGGTCGTTAGCGATTTCGCAGTAATAGTACGCAGTTTGGACTTACGTCTATTAGATGACAATCACGTCGCCCCCTATTATATTAACAAAAGTTAATAATTAGTTAGGTTACATGCAGATTTAACAATATTTTTTTTATTTATAAATTCTTCTCTCTCTCCACAGGGTATCTTTCGCCTGGCTTGCGAGCACGTGCTCCGCACGATGCGACGCGGTCGCGAGACTCTGCTGACCCTGCTGGAAGCCTTCGTGTACGACCCGCTGGTGGAGTGGGGCGGCGCCGCGGGCTCGGGTGGCAAGCGGCGCTGCACCGAGCGGGACGTGCGCGCAGCCCTAGCCATGATGGCTGTCCGTGCGCAGGAGTTGAAGCATCACTTTACTGAAGTCACGTGAGTATTATTTGGTTGGTAGTTATATAACTTGGTCATAATATTAACTAAATGTTATTGATCTATTTCTGGACGTAGGTATCTTCTTACTAAAAAAATATTTTATTCAAACTAATTGACTGATTCACAAAATATTTTATTTGTATTAACATTCAGCAATGTTGCACCATATGCAGGCCGAAGGTCTTTATAGATTACTGCAGCCAATCCCTCCTACCCAGCACCATTGTGATGTTTATCAGTCCAATAAGTGTCGATACTTCCTCATCCTTCTCATAATAGGCTGGCTTCGAAATCATCATTTATCAGCTAAAACACATTTCTGCAGAATCGCCAAAACCAACTTGCTAGGCTAACATGGCATACTGCACTGTCTATTACATAAGCGTCGAATCATAAAGACTTCTCCACAATATAAAGATACACACACTATAGAGAGAGACGAGTAAACGAGCCGTGCCGCCACCGCGTTGCTTTGTTGCGCCACGATGTACGACGCTCATCGCGAGCAGACTTACGTGCTCAATAAATATTGCACCGTATCTGACGCGATGCCACGATATCGTGATGGACGCACTTACTGTGCATTATATTTATATCAAAACTAGGGATGGGCTCGCCTCAAGCTTTGAAACTGTTTGAAAAACCTGTTCTACTTTTTCTTTGCATTTTCACTAAAATGTTGCCTCATCAATATATCACTATCCAGCCAGTAAAACATGTATCACTAGCTACAAGATGCAAATGATTGTACAGGATGGACAGAAAAGGAGGAGGGGCATATCATGCAGAGAGGCATTGCCATCTAACATGATGGAAGGCTTGTGCCTAAGACTAAATTCAAACCATTTTGTTTTGCCTTGTAATTTAAATTATAAAAGGAATTAGGCTAATATAACAAAGAGGAAGGATAAACCATATTACAGTAAATAATTTGCTTTAGTAAGTGAGTTTACGGTTTTACGAGTACAAAAGAGATAGTCTGAAAGTAGCGCTGGTGACTGAAAAGTGGTGTGGTGATCGGTTGGTTTGGTATAGGCATGTGATGCGGAGGAATGAGGAAAATGAGGTGAGGAAAAGTTTTGAGTAAGAATGTGGATGGGTATAGGAGTAGAGGAAGACCAAAGAGACGATGGATGGACTGTGTGAAGGTTGATATGGCAAGAAAGGTGTCTTTAGGATAGGGGCAGGATAATAATGAGAGAGTTTATGCTTCTCTCAAATTAACCTTTTATTAGCCTGACGGATATTCTGAATTTATCAAAAGATGTGCAATATTTATATTTTAAAGCTTGTAGACATCGTGCCCATTCCTATTTATGAAGTCAGTTTTCAAGTGTAGTACTCGACAGAAATTTGAAAGCTACTTCCAGCCTTACACTTAAAATAATATCGAGGTCGACCAATACATTAACCGTCCAATAATATATATAATACAGTAAATGATGCATTGATATTATTATTGATAGTTTACTAAACTGTCTAAATAAGCTACTATGTAAATATCGTTATAGGCATGACATGAAGTTTATTTATTAATGTATAGTACACACAGGAAGAAACACAAGGAAATAATCATCCTACTAATATTATAAATGCGAATTTTTGTGAGGATAGATGGATGTATGGATATTTGTATTTTTCCATATCACGCGGGCGAAGACGCGGGCGCCAACTAGTAACAAAATGTAGACTACAAGGGCACAGCTTATTTAAAAAAAAAACTACCAGCAGGGCTGCAAGAGGAAATATGAAGCAAAGAAACGTAGACAGAACGTATAATTGTTTAAGATAACTAAAAAAAAATCAAGATTAACGATAATACTACTTATACAATAGAAAACCTGAAAGATATATGTAGGTCACAGAATATACGTCAAATTCTATTAAATACGGACAGGATACAAAATCACACCTATTTCAAGTTTTGTCGTTAACGTTCCAGTCAGTAATTTGTTGAAAGCTCTACGTGGTCCTAATGTCCCCATTTGTGTGTAGCTTAATTACTTAGTGTCCTTGATTAATGGACTCGACCTTGTTCAGTTAAGTCTCTACACATAGATAAATACACCATGCGGATAGAAATTCTCGCGGGACTATGTTTATAATTAAAATTACATTTTGAATAACAGAGTACCTTCCAGAGAAACATTCCTTGGTATGAGTTTTACTGTTAAGGCTCTATCATTCCACGCATAATAGCCTCCTTGTACCCCGCGTAATGTTTCATGACAATTTGTGTTCGTACTCAAAGTTAATGTTCAACTAAAAGACGCGTCAATATAACGCGTTTCCCGGTTCCTCTGAATTATTAACGCAACGCGTTCAATACGCCTCGTTAAAAATTCATAACGTGAACTGTTTATTTATTGCCGAATATTTGTTTCAGAGAGCAATTTTTGGCTGTGCTACCCGAAATCAAACAGTGTGCGGATAACTGGCTGAAAGAGAACGAAGAATTGAAGTCAGTAGAGACCAGACTACAAGACTGTCACCAACAGATGGCCCTTATCAAGGAAATCGAAGCTTATGGACCGAATTTAAACAACCATCCGCTATACGCCATCTCACAGAAATACACGTCGTACAAACAAGCCAAGAACGCCGTGGAAGACTCCATGAAGGCGCTCGTGAAGATCCTTAAAGACTTCGACACACAGATCGAAAACTTCGCTAACACCTCCGAAGCGATCAATGGCCCACAGCTCATGACGTGGGTGCAAGAGTTCTCCGGAAACGATGAAGAAGAACAACCAATATTCGAACATATAAAAGAGTTCCTTACCAATGCTGGTCAAGGCGCCATGATATCGCAATGTGAGCAAGCTGAGACAGAGCTGTATCAAAGCATGAAGCAGACACACCACCTCGTCAGATCCTGCCTCGAACTGCTGTCACAATACGTGGCAGTATCTCAGTACTATCCGCAGAGCCACACAGAATACCATCGCGTGGTGATGTTCAGAAAATTCTTAGCTGCAGCCCTAGAGAGCAAATCTCCTGAGGTATGCCGCGACGTTTCCAGTCAAGTAACAGCCCTGATTAACGCTGACAACAACAAAGGCGACACGTCGCAACAGATCATAAACTACAACTACAGATTACAAACCATGAATGTTGAAGCCAACGCAAATTTGACCAAAGCAATAGAGAGACTGCAGCTGGAAGGTGGTACAGATGCCTTGGCTTTAGCTCAAGAAGCTTACCGTGAGGCAAAAACAAACATCAGTAACTGGGTGAGAACTGAGGAAGGGGCGGGAGCGGCGTTAGAGAGTGTGGTCGTTGGCATGCTATGCAACCTGAATAGACGATACTTAATGTTGGAGAATGGAGCCCAAAGCGCTGGGGACTGTCTTGTAGACCTCACATCACGAGAAGGAGAATGGTTCTTAGATGATATGAGCGCATTATCTATGCAAGCAGTCGAGCTGCTATCATTGCTACCTCTACAATCAGCATCAGCCGAAGATGCGGCGATGCCCGTCGCAGTGGAGTGCGTTCGTAACGCGAACCTATTATTGGCTGACTTAGTACAGCTGAACTACAATTTTAGCACCATCATACTACCCGAGGCGATGAAGAAGGTGCACTCCGAGGATCCGTCGGTGCTGCTTATGATTAGCGAGCTGAACGCTGTCATCATGAACTCTCCAGTGCCTCTTAACGAGTTACTGACGCAGTTGGAGCTACATCTTAGATATCTTGTTATGGATATGGAGGTGAGATTCAATTAAAGTTTGGTATATGGTAAGCTTGATAAAAACCTTAAACTCAATCATGCACATACAACGAACAGCTGTGGCATGTTCCGATCTAAATACTCTTTTATAAAGAAAGTTCAGATGTTTGAGAAATAAGACAACTTCAGTCACTGCTCGGCATTCTTATCAGATGGATTTCAAATAAGTATTTCGTAGTATTTAAGCCGGTTACGACCTCTGATGTATAATATAACTTTTTTTAGTATTTATTTTGTAAATTGTAACTTTGTTTTCAGTCCCCAGCCAGCAGTGCGCCACTTCTAGCCGCTGAAGTCCGATCCCGCTACGAAGCCCTACTATCAGCGCCCACCACAGACGCGGAGGGTCAGTCCGCCGGCCGCATGCTGCTGATGGGCTTCAACGGGCTGTTCGCGGCCGTGGAGCTGAGGGCGCGGGAGCTGGCTGATCATCTGGCCATACCTATACCGCCGGCGTGGAGGAAGATAGATCATATCAGCGAGTCCATGCATATGTCGGTAAGTGTCCTGCACTGTTTATCTCCGATTTTATTTGTTTTCAGGGAAGGTACGTCAGTAGCACACTCTGAGCAGGCATATAACCACCTCGGTTATTGTCATATTTTGTTCTATTTAATACGATAATTGACTATTCCTGTAAGAGTTGATGCCACTTATAAACAAAGTGCTAAAAGTATTTTTTTATATGATTTTCCTAGGGATAAAACTGGCAAATTACTTTTACGTAGTTAGCGTTATGTGTTCGCTACTTTCATTCAACTTTGGCGTTCTTTAATAAAAAAAACTTCGTTGCTATATGGCGAGATACGTATATTTTCTGATCGAACGAAAAAAATGAAAAGCGAACAATCATCGCTTTTCATTCATGATTTGCACTTTGACATGATAGTTCCTTTGTCGCGGCGAAACTTCTCGCAAACATGATGGCAACTTTGTATTTTGAGAAACCATTTTGTCTTCATGTTCCAGGCGGCGCTACAAAGTCCTCTACTACGCGGAGTACTAGAAGACATCTTCCTAGTCCGCCGTGTACAGGTCATGGCTGAAGTGTTTGCGATGTGCGCGCAGTGCGCGTGCGCATTCAAGGGCAGCGGCCCTCCCGCGCTCTTCGACGACGCCGCGCTCTGCAAGCCTGTCCGACGGTAAGTAACGAGACACGAAAAACAGGACACGTAGTACGAGCTGTCCCCGTTATTGAAATGAAATGAAATGTTCATTTCCTAGAATTTTAATACAATATAGATAGTCGAGTTTTTTACAGACGCTCAAACAATTTGCTAAAATTAACATGTTTATTAATTAACATGCAAGCCAAAACAATTACGGCTTAAGAAAATTTATTACGCTCAAAAAGAATACAATTATTCACTTTTATGAGGAAAAACATTATACTTAAGATAGACGACGTTTCGGATAGTTATAAACTAAAATTAGGTTAAAACAAGAATAGAAAAAACTTAAAAAATATTTTACATTGTTCAGGTGGTGCTTAAGTAGTCTTTTGAAAGTTGGAAGTGATTTTGATTTCTTAATTACTGTAGGTAAAGAGTTATAAATTTCAGCCCCCTCATATACAACAGTCTTTCGACCGTAGTTTGTATGGTAAATGGTATAACAATTGGGATGGTATAACATTAAAAATGGCAATGATATATCAATTTATAATAGAAAAATGTCTATGTTAATATCTGAAGTTGAGATACTCATGCACCAAATAAGCTTCTTTTGTGTACAAGAAATTCAATGTCTCCTTAAATCGTTTGATTAAGAGTTCTATATAAGACCTTGGTAATTTATGAAGTATTATTGTTATTTAATAAAATCATTTGGGGTATAATAAATGTTCCGTTTATGTGCCAGGTTCACAGCTGAGTACGTGTCCCGCTGCGTGCTGGGCGTGCACTCGAAGGCGCTCGCCAGCGTGCTGTGCTTACTACTACGTCGCGCTAGACTTGACTTACACGCTGAAGTTGAACAGAAGGAGATCGGTGGGTTTATTATTCACTTGATGGAAATTGTAGATTTTGATTCGAGGGAGGAAACTTTAATTAATCAATATGAAACTATAATTTAAATTGATTAAACGGTTCCACATGACATATCATGTGGCTAATTATAGCAATGAGATGCTATACACATTCAACTGTTTTTGTGGTAATATCATCCTTCCCTGTGCTATTAGTATTTTTACACCATTTGAAACCAAAAAAGGTTTCAAGAAAAATTATTTATGTCAGTGATTCTAGAGCGTTGTCCCTAGGTGTCGATTGTATATCGTCAATAAAATTGAATTGAATGACTGAGCTACGAGTATTTCCGTCGGTTTGTTAACTATTCTATCAATTATTATTATTTGGTCTATTTCCTCTTTCGGTGCTATTGTCTTGTTATCGTTTATATTTTTTTACTCTTGTTGGTCGCTGTGTTAATGAGTAATTGTTTTGTGATTTTCGCGTTTTCTTTATTCGCAGTGTTTATTTGTTGATAAACCAAATTTATTTTTTTGAATAAATATGTGAAGGCCTTAAAAAACAAGGATTTGAGCAGTTGTTTCTATTTATCCATGATGAAATAGAAAAAATTAAAACCCTTGTTGTGTGAGAAAAACGCGTGCGATCTTAGTGCGATAAGAGAGTCATTTTTACTTGCTAGACAAATAAAACAATCATCAAAATGTAAAGCATTTTCGGTTAAAGCAATAATACAGTACGTTGTTTTTGTAATAATAACAGGTTCTGTTCAAATAACTAACACTATGTTTTTATTCTTCTCCTGAATCAATTAGATTTTTCCTAATATATTAATGAAAAGCAAGATTGTTATGATACGTGGTACGTAACTTCCATAAGCTCAATTGTTTAATGATGATATTTGACAGGCGCATCATGGAGCGTCCCCCTGGAGTCCCTCTGCGAGAAGGCGCGCCGCCGCAGCGCCACCAGCTCCTCGCTCAGCGCCGAGCGCGCCGCACAACTAGCGCGCAACGTGCAGGCAGCGCGCGCGCGCGTCACACGGGCTGCGCGCGCGCACGCCGACCACGCCAAGCGCGCCGCCGCCGCGCACCGCGCGCGACTCACGCACGCGGCGCACGCGCATCTACATGCTGAGGTAAGTAGCTCGTTACTACATCGCACCACATCGAATTTGTTGCTCCAATTACATATCACACTTGCAAAGCATAGTTTTACTTACATTTCATGAACCCTCATGTCTGTTTGTAGGTGCTAGGCAGTAACCAGGAGACCAGCGCGGCTCTAGCGCGTCGTTCTCGAGAACTGACTGCCGCCGTAGAACGTCTCACCGCCGCCACAAACAAAGCGCATGCCTTACTGACTGCAGCCCATCAAAGGTATGACATTTTATTTGTCCTTTGATGAAGACTATGAAGACCTTCATCAACGACCATACAGCCCGTAGACGCCTAATGATATGTTGTTCTAAGCCAATTCTGTCAACTAGCCGAGACATGAGGAAGCGGGGTACTGCATTCTGATTGGCTCTACCAAGGTCACAAGGTTGAATTAGGGATGGGACAGATTAAAAATAGAACACGAAGATATCGATACCTATCCTAATAATTATAATCAAGAAATGACATAAAAAAAAATTGTGTTTAGCAGTCGGGACCATTTTCGGGAATATTTATGCCGATCTAGATTTTACATGGGTCCTGACTTGTCTATTACTTATTTTAAATGTGTTCAAAAACATTACTCAGTGCATAATCATCCAAGCGAAGCAAACAAAATTTTACCCTAACGTACTGTATACGACTGTTAAAGACTGGATTTGTTTTAATTTTTTTAGGCAGTCGGTTTACTCCCCCATATGTCGAATTCTGTTAATCAGTTTAAGCTGTGGAGTGTGCCTGTGAATTAGACACAGAAAACACACATCTACACCCGCTCGTAAAACATAACATTCGTCCTTTCAGTAGTCGGGTAATCAAGGCACAATAAATGTATATCGTATCTATTTTTTGTTTTGGCTTGAGAGATATGTGAACGATACTAGATCTGAATCCATTAAACTCTGATACGCGAAAAATTTTATTAAAACAATTCCTCGAAAACTGACTCTTATTGCACTACGATTAGGTTTAAAATACGATGTATTTTATAAGCGCTTTTTTGTCTTTTATCGCAACGGTGGCTTTCATTTTTTTATGGGCAACTGTTCAAATCCCTCTGGCGGTGATTTTTTAACAAGTGTTGTAAGTGCTGTAAAGGGATAGAAACAGGGACAGAAGATTTAGATGGAGAATAAAAAAAGTGTGTGTCAGCTCCGACGCACGACTGGAGTTTACTCCTTAAGTACGAGTATCTAACCATACGCAATTATTTAATGTTATACGCAATAATGTGATCTATTATGAACAGAGTGAAGTGGGGTGCGGGCGCCAACCCGGCGCTGCTGGGCGTGGGCGTGGGGCTGGCGCGGGCCGGCGCCGGCGCGTGCGCACGCGCGGGCGCGCTGTGCGGCGCCGCGGCCGCGCTGGCCACGCACGCGCGCGCCGCCAGCACGCAGCGCGCCGCACGCACGCGCGCCCGACATCACCACGCGCTGCACACTGCGCTGCACCACTGGGAGAAGGTACGCCACTCACTCCAAGTGCATTCATTTTACTACATTATAACAATATTATGTCTCAAACGTTCGGAACGTTTGTTTATTTAACAACAAACATATACTTAATGTTGTATTATCTACAGGCGTGCACCCTGGCACAGAAATATTCGCTGAAAGTATCCTCCGTCGAAGAGTCGCTCATGGAGATGTTACATCCTGAAGGAAATATTGATACACAATGGGTAAGTCATTTTTAATCGAATTTAACCACTCAGCACGACAGGATTTTGACATATGACACATCAGCTGAATCGGTGGGGTGACGCGAATTGTCATGAAATTCAAGAATTTTCATCAATTTACAGCATTCAATTTTGTTATTAAAAATAAATCACAGCGGCTGTATCATATGATAAGTTTGAGGTTTATATTTCCAAAAACCTCATAAGGTCGATAAAACGGCGTCAATCTATTATAAAATGTGTGTAAAATACATATTATTACACCCTTCCAAAAATTAGGTGCTTTAAAAACGCTGGAAATAATGCACATACACAAGACAACCCTTTGATAATAAAATCGGAAATCCAAAATAAAAACAGTGACATTCCATCTGCATTCTTATTTTTGCCATTTTACATATAAATTCAAAATAAAACACGATACAAATCTCGACAAAAATGACTAAAAACTATGTTGCAACATGACATTTCTTAGTGCTGACCGTAAATCTAAGTTTCATCATTACGATTAAAAAGTTGCATTCAACCTAATCGATAATCGAAATGGAGTAAACTTTAAAAAAAAGTTTTGGGACCATTGAGGAATTTACCTATGGAGATTGCATATTATTCTACTATTGATATTATAGTTGTTCAAATATCTATGATATCGATAAGAAAAGAAAGACAACAACATTTTGTCACGTGCTTTTTTGTTATGCTATAATTATTTTCTTATGCGCCAAGATTTGAGGTACAGACGCCTGCACATCAAGCTACTACAATCAGTCAGATTTCTTTGATAGATTTTCGACTTTATTTCTAAAGTATTAGGTTCAAGGTTGATTGGGAAAAAATGACAGTTTCGGGTAGCTTGACCTGCAGGCGTCTATACATTTTGCTGTCAAACGGTTTCGCGATAAAAGATTTTGGCTGTTTTCTTGAATGACGATGAATGAAAATGGCGGCCATTTTTGTAGGAGGTCATGCTAATTCTGTAGGTAACTAGTCAGGCACCCCAGCTGGCACAACCATACCGTACCGCACCTAAAAGCCATGCCTCCGCAGTAGAGCCTTGTTTTAGACGGACAGGGACTCCGCACACATCGGGGCCCTAAAATATTGATATAGACACCCGACGCCCGACGCGCGATGCCTGTAACGTCTCCCGCGGTGGCTGGCTTGGTTTGAGGAGCGCCTCACTTCCCCCGCTCTAGACGAAGCGGGGTCCCCCCCCCCCTTCGTCTAGAGCGTGAGCGTGTCAGGGTTATGCAATAGAAGGGGCATGGGTGGGTTTTAATCAGTACTAGTCTGACACTCCCCCCCGTTTTGCCCAGAGCGGGGGAAGTTATTTGACGATTTCCCACCCAAAAAAAAAACCCCGGTACACGATATCAAGAAAAATCCTGGTTCAAAATGGACTCATTTTGAACCAGGAGTTTTCTTGGTGTCGTGTTTCCATCTCAATTGTGCTCTTCCTCTATAGACCATTTTTACCCCAAGGCTTCCACTCCAAGAACACTTTGGCCTACGAGCCATGTTTTAGGAAAGAATGAATACGCTTTTCAAATAACCAATCCAACCAAACAATTTTGTCGAACAAATGTAATTTATCTTAGCTGATTTTTTTAATGTGCTTACCAAGATCATAATTGGCGCGTTCTATATTCAACCTTATTTATTTCTATTTGCAATTCATATTCAAATACCAGGTATAAAACCAAATTATTAATAAAATAGCAAATAAACATTTTAATATAAATTTGAACAGCGAGCGCATTCCTTTTTTGAATTTTTATCTGAAAATAAAATTGGCGCGAATTTAGCCATAGATCAGTTTGTAGTTTGTTTTTGAATCGGTTTTAGTGGCGTAAAAAATATTATTATCAATATTTATAGTATTTTACACGTATTACAAAATTAATTTTTATTTTCATCTATCAATTTCTGATGTTCCTTAATTTAATTATTCGAGTTGATTGATTTACAAGTAAATAATCGATTGAAATAATCGCATTTACACATCACAAAATTAAAAAAAAAAGAAATGGACGTCAATTTCGAAAGTGAATTTAGTAGTGGTTATGAATATTCCGTGTTATTGGTCCTATTATTGCAAATTACGATAAGATCTGGGCATTGTCATGTTATTTATAATATTTGTAATGATATTTGTGTCAGTTGTTATAGAATCTATTCGTGAATATATGATATAATGTGGAATTAAAAATGTAAACAAGCACGATTGGCGCGAAACTTCGACTTTAGATTTCAAAATGTATCATTACCACTAAGTACTTATATAAGTTCAATTACGAATGATTTCTTTACGTAATAAAAGGACACGTTAGTCATGCCCAATAATGTGAAGTTTAAATGTCAGAAAACCTATTTTTTTATGATTTTTAGCGTCGACCTACACTGCCATCAAAATGGCGATGATCGTAATTTACGCATTTGGATTTTATAAGACTTAATTAAGAAACTTCCTCAATAATTAAAGAACTTCTAATGACGTTTACATATGAGTTTTTTATTCTACTATCTTAATGAATGCACACCCAAATTATTTATTAACCAGAAAATAAAATATTTACAAAAATAATGAGGAGGTCATATGACTAAAATGTCCGACCCCTTTCGGGGCCAGTACCGAGCCAGCGGAGGTTTGAATGTCGAGCCCCCGAAGGGGTCCGTACCGAACTATACGGTTAAGGAGGTGGAGGTTATCAATTCGACTTAATTTTATTGTTAATAGTAATGTAGTTCCCGATTTCTCCGTTAATTGTGGATTGATTTTCAAAATTCGTAGATACCATTTATTTCAATTATGAATTATAAATAATTGAAATAAATGGTATCTTTGGTACCAATGAAAAACGAATACTTGATAAGAATATGTGAAATAACCATTACACCAAAAACTAAGAGGACGAGAAATAAAAAACGTGGTTAAAAACATCATCAGCGACCCAAAAAGAAAGATATTTATAAATTTGCCTTACTATGTTTGTTTACGTATATCATAGTATTCATATATACAGATTCAGTTCAAGTTTTTATTTTCACTAGACGGTTGATGGTTTTATTGTTACTTAAATATGTTAACCGTTCTTATGCAGATCCACGTTTTGGAATGAGCTCAACGTTCTAACTGTCTGACTATTGAAATGCTTATAAATGATTTCTTTGGAATGAATTCGAGTTGGACTTTCACAGTCATTAAAATTAGTTTGAAGCCCAATATGATGTTGAAAACAGGGTTTTTAAAAATGAATGTTACTGTATGCAGGTAGACAACGTATCGGCGCTGCTCCGTGAGATGATAGCGTCGCTGAGCGCGGAGTCCGTGTCGCGGCGCGCGCGCGTCCGTGCCGCCGGCGACGCGCTGCGTGCGGCCGCCGAGCGCGCCGCCCCGCCCGACGCTGCGCGCGCGCACCTGCTGCAGGATGTGCGCGCGTCCCTCACCACGCTGCAGGGCGTCAATGACGTACGTACTACGTACTCGGCGCAACCTACGCACTCGAACCGTCCCATCATTTAACTTGCAAATATTTGTTTTCAAACAATACTCTATGTTTTGTAATTCTGGAATACCATTCAGCTCGACATACACATTTGCGAACAACGTCAGTAACACTGAGACCTGTTTTACAGAAAGTTGCTCAAGACTCAAGAAAACAAAAATACACAAAAAAAATTTTTGAATTTTTTTTAGGGCAACAACCCGGCCGCCGACTTCCTGTCCCGAGAAAAGACCATCAGCGCGCAGGTAGCGGCACTGACATCCGTGAAGGAGCAGGAGGCAGCCGTCAGCAGCGCCCGGGACGCCGCGCAGCAGCTGCTCGCCAAGCTGCCCGACCATCACGAGGCGCTGCAACAGTCAGTATACTAGTTCAACGAAACACAGCCCAGGATTCAAAACTAGGCTTTAAAAACTCTATCACATAAGAGTCAACTTCGACCCAACGTACATTAAACGCATTGTTACTGATAACGAGGCTTGGGTTTACGAATTTAAAATGCAAACTAATCAATAAGTTTCAGAGTGGCGCCTTCCAACTGAACCGAAACCAAACTTCGCCAAAGTCGATCAAAAGTCATGATGGCTGTTTTATTTGACTACCGCGGTATTGTGCACTGGTTCTTGCCGGAAGGCCAAACGTAAATAAAGAATATTTTTTAATTTGGCACCTCGATAATGCACCAAATACTCAACAAATACCATCTTACTCACCAGATATAGCATCAACCGACTTGTTTCTTTTTCATACTACTACTTCGTGTTTTATTCGGTAGAAGACATAAAGGAGAATTTAAATTCCGGCGCAGTCGTTTAAATAATGTTTTGATGATTATTCATTAGCATAAGTGTATCATTTTTGAAGAAGCACGCTTTGTTTAATTTGTTCCAGACTACACAACAACTGGCCGTCCGAGGCCAGCGGCCGCAGACTGACGCGCCAGTCCGCCGTCAACGCCAGCAAGTCGAGCGCGAACAACAGACATGGTGAGTGTACATCTTTGATTTCAGCTACAACATCACTGACATGCATTGCAACAGGACCTTTACAAGGTTCGCAAATATCTCAAAATTAATTTCTTATGTAACATGGTGCATGTAACTACTAGCTGTGGTTAAGTTATGATGTTTTAAATCCGTGTTGTATTGGCAGGAGGAGAGCGCAACGCCGTGGGCGCGGGCGTGTGGAAGCGCGTCCGGCTGAAGCTGGAGGGACGCGACGACTCGCAGGCCGCGCGCCGATACGCGCTACACGACCAAGTACGTACCGAGTGCTGTAGCGAGGCCCGTACCGTATGTGGGCGCACGAGTGACGGTGCTGTCGTGTTGCAGGTGGACCACATGATAAAGGAAGCTGTATGCTCTGGGAACCTGTGCATGATGTACGAGGGCTGGATGGCGTGGGTCTGAGGTCCCGCGCCGCACGTCCGCCGCGCCTGCGCCGCCCGGCCCGCGCGCCCGCGGACGAGAGAGCCCAGCGCCGCCGCAGTCCGCAGCCGCAGTCCGCAGTCCGCAGTCCGCAGTCTGCAGTCCGCAGTCCGCACATATGGCACGCCCACGGGACTAACGCTGCACAACCGCGAAACAACTCGTTTAAACCTCACTTTCGGTACCACGTTTTTTTACTAGTTTTATCTTTTTTGTTCGTGTTCGTAAGTAGCGCAGCGCGTCCGTGACGTCGCTCGCTGCGGGCCGAGCATTAGGATTAGATTATGGGTTCAGTACGAGCTCGGAGGCTCAGCCCAGCGAGCCGGAGAGCGTCGGATCCGCAACAACTGTCGCACCGCCGCCTCGAGGCCGAGTCGGGGCGTCGCGTACTCGTATCGTATCGTATCGTACAACTTTATATTCGGCGTAGTTTTAAGACCTGTCCACCACGATGAGTCGTGACTGGTGGCGCTATCTAGAACTAATCGTGACTGCTGTGTCAACGAATGTGTCGCCTCATGTCGACGTATTATTGTATTGTATCAGAAATATGACACAGTCTATAAACATATGTAGTATATATTTACAGAAACATAGTTGTTACACAACAAAAGAAATACCGAGAAACCGGTGTTATTTTCAAGTAAACTTAAGTCAATGTTCTTTATAGTATCCGTGCGATTACTGTATTCATTTCTATGAACATCTTGAAGTGGAGGCGTCGAAATTAAACGTTTATGTGACATAATTGGCACATTAAAATTATTTGTAGCTCATCTATGATATTTTTTGATATAAAAAAAACTTATAAAATACAAAAAAAAAATGTACTAATAATAACGACACGAACTGTGCAGAATAGATACTGATTTATTCATTTTTCCTCTCTAGAAGTAATTTGAATGTCTTTTAGTGTGAAGTAGCGCATGTTACAGTTCCATTGAACAATAAATTGTTGTTTCAGAATAAAACGATTGGTATTACAATAGCTAGCTTTATATTCTATTTCATAGCACATTAAAATAGAAAACTGAATACATAGGATTTACATTCTGCACGCTACTCTGTAGCTTTCATCATAAAACGTATTCATGTAACACATACTCTTATAACTAAACTTCGATATATTCTAACACATAAACTTATCTTAATGTAGGCATTAATTTAGTAGTACTCATTTCCTGTAAGTCATAAAATATATGCATAAGGCGCCATCTATACTAGCACATAGAGAAGTAACAGCGCTTTGACTTTTTCAATGCACTTCCAAAGCTTAGAACGCTAATTCATAATGTAGTTACAAAACTGCTGTATTTTTGGCCTGAGCCAGACCCATCTGCCCGAGTTTGTATTTCCCAGCAACTCTATCGTATCATCATAAAGTTGACGCTCTAAACATCAGCGGGTTGATCTTGTGTCACTTTGTTCTAGGTCTAGTGAGGGTGATGTTTCCAGTAGAAAGTGTTAGAGTTATGGAATAAGCAACTTCAAACAACTAGGTCCTGCTCGACCCGTACTCGCCTCGCTGTTACTACTGAGCTATGAATAAGAGATTGACTGAGTGGCCAACGGAATTGGCTTCAAACGATTACTTTCACTATTTTTCACATTTAATGCAACTTGGCGTTAAATTGCGTCATCCGAGCAGAAATGAGAAGAGGTCTTTTTCGCTCGAAATAAAAGTTCTTTCTAACCGGCTCAAGCTTCATTATGGTCGATACGTGGGGTCTTCCCATCGGGCACTTAGGTCTAGTGTAGGCTTTTTTGTGTACTCATAGCAGATGCTGCGCAAGCGACTATACAGGTGCTTACGCTGATCTGTGATGTATATCCGTTCTTTGACACTTAACACAATTTTACTATAAGCAGCATTTACGAAGCGTCTATGCTACGTAGCGTCAACATCTACGTTGAAAATAATTATGCTCATTACGAAGTCACTCTTACAGTAGGGCCAGACAAGCGTAACTCAGGTTAAGTAAAACTAATTTTGATTTATCTCAAGCTGGGGCTGTCCATTAATCATGTGAGGCTCGAAAGGGGGGGGGTCCATAAAAAATCACGACAACCAAACTGCAACGTTTCTGTCTACCTCTGAACGTTTATTATAGTAGTCTCTAATTTTCTTTAATAAAATTAGATGATACTTATACCAGTATTTTTTTATAAATAAAGAAATAGATTCTTGCCGGTACGAAAAAATACACTTGATATAGAGAGCAGGGGGAGGGGTAGTCTTAAACCTCACCACGTATCACCAAGGGGGAGGAGGGGGTCAAAAATGCCAAAAAAACATCACGTGATTAATGGATGGCCCCTAAGTACTATAGTGGTTCATCCGAAAATGAACCTTATTGATTTCAAGAATATTTATATTTTTATGAAATGCTTGATGGCAATAAGTTGCAGAAATATGCACATTCATTTCACACGAATTAGGTTAATTAATAGGATGCTACTCTACTGCACTTAATTTGAGCTAAGTTAGGTACAGTGCCGTAAATAAATGAAGGGTCAGGTGGACAAAGGTGTTATCTGACAAAATCGAAAAATCCGACTTACATAGCGTAACGATTAAGAAATCGCGTGTTTTAAGTTCGTGAACCGATTTATCATCAGTTAAAACCTACGTTCAACAGAATAAGTCGGATTTTTCGATTTTGTCAGATAACACCTTTGTCCACTTAGCACTTCAAATATATCTTTGTCCCAGCGCCGTTTACGTCATTAAAATTCATTCGCCGGTATTAAGTTGCATTTGGTTAAATACCACCTTTCGGTTTGAGTCACACTTGACGCCAAATGAATCCTCGCGAGATAATCAGATTTGTGTTCAACTTTAAATTCGTAACTTATTTTGAGGAACTCCCATTACGCTTTACGCCTTAAGATAAATTCGCCTGTATAGATGGCGCCTGACATTCAACCAGGCAACAAACATTTGTACGGATTGGCCAGCACCGCATTATTAATGAAGATTTCTATAATATAGTATTTCTATATATTGGCACAAATGCAATGCAACTTTTTGGGTCCCGGCAAGACAAAAATCACTTTAACTGACTATTCATTTTAAGTCACTAGCTTTCGCCCGCGGCTCCGCCCGCGTTAAATTTGGGGTAACACAGTTCCCCTTGCGCCTTATTGATTTGTAATAGCAACGCTAACTTTTCCCTTTTCTTCCCTCTTTCTCCCTCACATCCCACTTTTTTCAAAAAAATATTAGCCTATGTCCGTCTCCTGGTTCCCAACTATCTCTGTACCAAAATTCATCAAAATCGGTTTAGCCATTAAAGCGTGAAGAGGTAACAAACAAACAAACAAACAAATAAACAAACAAACAAACAAACTCACTTTCGCTTTTATAATATTATATAAATATAAATATAATATTATATAATATAATATAATATATATAGTAAGGATAAGGATTATGTGAGCTAATATCAGCCATTCCGTATTTTATAAGTAAAGTCCCATATCTAGAATTAAAGAACTGTCATATATTCAAACATGTATTTCGGCTGATATTTATATGCATTAATTAAATCTGAACAGTGTTAATGTCCTCAGTAGACTTCATGTTTTCCTTTAAAAATGAAACAAACGGATAAAGAATCTAGACATTCAAAAATATAAATCCAGTTATTTCTAAATAGTGTAATAATACACTATTTCATAGTTCAGCCGATAAAACTGTTTCCGGAAATTCTGTGTATTAGTAACTAACAAATAATTATGTTCCCTACACAGTCCTATTACAGGGGATGAGTACATAGACATGTAATATTATGTATCGATACCGCATTATGTAACCTTCACGCACGCATGTGTGAGTGTGCGCACGTCTCTACGACGTATAGTGTGTTCGTGCATCCCTACGACGTGGTGTACTTGTAACGATGATGCATTCTATACTTTTAATACTGTTACCATCTAGATTTAGACCAATCTTTTAAAAAGGGAAAGCTAAATAGAGCCATGATGTAATAAATATAGGTACAGACTCTGAAGAGAGCCACAAACAATACTTGATAATTGTGTGTCGTTGATAGGTTAACAAACTAACTCTTAGAGTTCCCTGCAAGCGCGGACTATGTTAGGTGCCACGTATGTAAAGGATATACCGATTACTGTGTCTCACAGATCAATAGATAAGGCGATTTTAAGTCCTATATTACCCTCCGTAAGCATTAGCATCACTCCTAAAGTGAACTACATAGGGGAGATGCAGTAAATGTGATGCGCCATAGAAAACGCGATCTAGTATAAAATACATTTTTATTCCAGCTACTGCTGTTTCATAGAAAGTAATAGCTTTTAGAAATAATAATTGGATGTTAAAATACATGAATGTTGTACCTAGCTGTAGTCGGTAATCCAACGCAAGTAGAACCCTCATTGAATGTATTTCCTGTAACAAGTAGTTTTTGGTCTAAATCGTAACAATGCATCCATCGAGTGTGTGACTGTATCGCTTCATATTAAAATAAATGGTGTATGTAGCAAATGATGTTTTATTTCTATCCCCTGTCCTCGAAAAACATATTTTATTTTTGCAAAACTAATAATCTAAGATCTTGTCCAGAAGGTACGAATTCGTAGCGAATCATTTCACGCAAACTAATATGCATGTTGACAAGGTTCTGGCAATATATTGCATCCACAACCATCGTGCGAGTCTGAGTCTGTTGAGGTCAGATACGCAATCGCTCCATGTAAATACTGGTATAGGACCCTGACAAAGTTGCTAAAAGGCTCGGCAGACGATGCTTTTATTTATTTGGGAAAATAAACACTTCTACATTGTAGTATTTTAATAATCATCTGACTAGCCT
This sequence comes from Ochropleura leucogaster, assembly GCA_958449745.1. NCBI lineage: Eukaryota > Metazoa > Arthropoda > Insecta > Lepidoptera > Noctuidae > Ochropleura > Ochropleura leucogaster. Next base: position 17,482,993 of record OY288216.1, read on the forward strand.
TTTCCCAACCATGTTGGAGTCGGCTTCCAGCTGCCGGATGGAGCTGACCGACCGACCGACTTCAAAACAAGAAGAGATGTTCGAGCATTTTTATGTTTTTTCACCGATTACTCTGCCACTGTGGACCGATTTTCATAATTATTTTTTGTTCGAAAACCTTTACTCTTCAGGCCCATTGTCACCAAGTCAGGATCTGGTGATAGGAACTTAGAGAAGTCGAGGGCAACCCTAAGATTTTGTAGGCTCGTAAAACATGTTACAAATATTTTATGAAGTTATTTAGGTATTTCCGTCTGGTAGTCAACATACAGAGAAAGCTGATAATGGAAAGTTCAATTTTTTTTTATAAAATTAGGTGTAAGGTTCGTACACTTGCAGAGTTGTTGTTGTAGTGGTTGGAGTACGAAGAGAAAAGATCAGTTAGTTTACCGTAAGATGAATTCCGTAAGAACACTGCGAACTATTGCCGTTTCCTTTCTCTAATGATAATCACCGCGTAGCAGCAATTACACTCATCGATTTATTGTAAAGTATGTTTATTTATAGTAATAGATTGACGCACGTCGGGTACAAGACCCAGCGTCAGCTAAATTTGCAGTTTAAGACTAGATTAGGAGTTAGTGGAAAATTCTTAAATTTTTATTCATATTCTTTTAAAAAACGTTGCCTATACATTCACATACACAAACGACAACAAAAAAAAACGACACGCAGCGCAGCACTCGATCCCTCAGCCACTGCGCCAACCGTGGTGCCGTCAAATATTTCAGAAACGTCCTGATCTTAAATTGAGATATGTCATGTTACTGAGGCTGATGATGGAAGGTTCAACTGCTTACAAGTTAGTATCTTTAAGATCAAGTGGCTTCCCAGTTCCCATAAGACTTCGCCGGAATACTCTTATCTTGTTTCAGCTATACAATATTTTGTTTCATCCTAGAACCCTCTTACATGTTAAGTTCCTACATGACACACATATAATAGATATCTGGGGTCATCGGAAAACCTCAGATTGGAGATGCCGGTGGATTCTACTAGCTTCTACGATAAATCGCTACAGTTCAAGCTGTAGGGCTATGGCTATGTATTTTTATATAAGTATTTGTTTTCTAAAAAATGTAGCTACTCGTCTAACACTACAGTACTAGACAGTACTGTAGTGTTACGGGAGTAGCTACATTTTTTACTTCTGTCACTACAGACTATCTACAGTCTCTCCCCCTGTCTTGAAAAGATCGCTTTTAGCGATAAGACCGACTTCTTGTAATTTGTATATCATTATAAAAAATATTCTATCTTTTCAAAAATCAATGCCAACTTACACAGACAGGCATATCGGCCGAACAAGTTGTACCGCTCCAGCGCCGATTGTGCTTGTGGTCACTAGAAGACTATTTTAGAGCTTTATCTTCATGAAGCAAACGGCTATGCACATGCTCTTCATATGTTCTGCTCTCAACTCTCAATTTACACTTTGTGTGCAGTTTTTTCGCAGCACTAAGGGACCGCAGCGTTGAATATGTATGATTTTAATTTCAACTTGATACCTCCACGCGTTTCCAAGATAAAGGGTCTTAACAGACAGACGGACACTAAAGCGATCCAATAAGGGTTCCGTTTCTTCCTTTAGAGGTACGGACCCTAAAAACAACCAAATAAACACAGCCACACACAAGCTAGGTGTAGTCAATTTATCACTTTTGTTAATTTATTCATAATTTATTTAACATTAAAAAAATATGTTGAACTGTGACTTTCGCGAGCTTCCCGCCAAAAAGCATTCTCAGCGTAGACGTTCTAATATTCAAATTCCAACAGGCAAAGGCATTCAATTTATTGAAGAGCCTTTGTAAGGTTTACTTACACAAGTTTATTCTAGTCTACTCAATGAAACTCGTACGTATAATTGGCAGTTTATATTTATTTACACAACAATAATCACATGTGGGATGCTGATGATAGTGAAGGAACTTAAATATTGTAATAATTTGAACCTGATTCATAAGATGGATAATGCGCAATAAAAATGTTTACTAAATTATAGTTAACGTGAAATACAGCAATTAGACTATTTGTTTATACATGACTTTGGTTTAAGAATGGAAACTGCGGAATTTTGTAAACATGTAGCTTTCTGCAGAGTTAAAGACAATTTAGGGCCGATTTTAACATTGAATAACGCAAACATCACTACTATGTTCAAGAGCTGTCAGCGACACCGTTGTTACGAAATGGCACTAACTGCTCTTGAGCACAGTTAAATATGTTTTGAATTCCTGATCTCTTTCAGCTTCATTGATGAAGCGTGCCTTTACAAACGTCTGTCAGCTGTATTTTGCGTTCCTTGGAATACATCTATAAACACGCCCTTTACCTCGCTAGCTAAGAATTATAACATAGCACTCCCGCGTATATCACATAACACATGAGACACATCCACTCGTGCGCAATCAACAACAACAAATGATATCACTAGTACACTTCCACGATCAAAATACGAAATGTCGTAAGGGACATTTCCTGTTATATTTGCAACTTTTGACGCTGTTCCGATGATGCATTTCTATGAGCGCCAAATTTCCCTTAACGCATATCAATATTCTATCGTCGTTGTTTCATACTTTTCTTATGAAACACAAATACACGCTGAACGAAGGAAGACAAACAAATATTGAGATACAGAAGCTTGACTTCAAAATGCATACATTTGGGTTTTTGAGGAATAGCCCTGTTGAGTATTACATAGAGACATTTTAAAGTATGAGTCTTTTTTAGAAAACGAATGAGTTCTTGTGAGTATTTTTGTTAAGCTAAATAAAAAAATTATCATTTTTTTTAAAAGCGTTTTTTACTTTTGAAACTTTCTTTTGTATAGTGACAAACCTGATTCCAGGATGAAATCACGTTTGTCACAAAAATGTATTGTCGCCAGAAACAAGTGCGCGCAAATTTCAGGTCAAGTTCAAGGAAACTGGTTTGAAATTTAGTGGCAAGATTTGACCAATACGTACATGCAAACAAAGCAAGTCAAATAATAGCTTGTAAAAAACTAAATGTCAACAGTTCTCCTTACGGTATTATATACTAATTGTTTGTCTTCCTAATTGCATATTCCCGCAGCCTTATAACACAGTCAAACATGTCTCGAAGAATTTAAAACTATACTAAACTGTACACAATAATAATTACATCTATGTGCAATAATATATCCATGTTATACAATTACAATAATATATTTTTAGAATATTTCGTATAGAGCATTTATGTAGTGACCACACGTACCGACGTGGAATTCGCTTGATCCGGTCAGAAAGAGCTTAATAGGCTGAAACCACAGAACGTCCCCTTTTTTTGCAGATGGAAAATCATCAAATAACTACCCCCGCTCTGGCCTGAGCGGGGGGGGGAGTGTCAGGCTTGTACTGACTCAAACCCACCCAAGGCCCCCCTGCTTTGCTGATATCTCATCGAGGCGCGCGTACATCTGATCATACACGCATGCCGGTTGCGACGACTATGCACCTGACGAATATACCTGAAATCATTTGCCTTGCTCCGGATTCAACGCTTCGTGCGTTGAATGTGACAAATGTGGTGAATCGTGATCGGATCAAGTCGATTCCTCGTCGATAAGTGTGGTCACCTAGTTAAGTGACAACTATAATAATATGACAAGATCAAATACAAAGGAACGTTCAACGTTTGGCAAATATAATAATATAAAGACGGAAGCAAATAATATTTCTAGAAAACACCGCGAGCGCGATTATTTATATTCTATACATAATTTAATAGATAAAAACTCTCTAGTAGCGCCATCTATAGTCAACCATTATTACTATTTAATCAGATAAAGTTGCCATTATACTGTAGCGCCGTGTCTAAATAAAATGATTAGAGATTAAAATACTTTTGTCTGATACCCAATTTAACGAACACTAAGACCCACCTAAATGACACACACATGCGCATTTGGAATTTCAACTTCTGTGGCAGAGCAGAACGTTGAAATTCCAGTACAACCACATTATATGAATGTTGCTCGTTTAGTGTTAGTGAAAAGTGGCATTGATCTGGTTATAATAGTTTTCCATGATAACAATTATCAGTCGTCAAAGAATAGAAACGTTCATGAAATACACTGTATTCTATAACACGTTACTATTTCTTGACTATGGAAGGTTTATCATCGTGTCTTCATCCCTTTCATAATATTTTTTCAGTAAATTTTAACTGTTTTAAGTTATTGAAACTCAGTCATTCCAGATTTTGTCAGTTTATGACGTATTAGTGAAATTCTATTTTGGGGTGGGTTCAGCAGTTACGACATCAAATAGTAATTGGATCTTAAAAACTTCGTCGATAGTACTTGCCCAATTTTGCTTATTATTGTTCAATGATATGTTGTTTGTTTGTCGTGTATTGTGTCGTGATTTTACAACAAATAACTCGATCGTGTTTCAATTCTATCATTCTTTTCGTAATAGTGCAGAATTAGTACGATATGTTTTGGAAGCAATTACGCAGACCTTCAGTTGTAACGACGACGTCTAAGCAAAAGCTTCTGATTTTGACGGAAACGTGCTGAAAGTTTAATATCCGTAACTGTGCGTCCGCAATATACAAAGTGGTTAAGATAATACGACAATAAATTAAACTACGCATACCTCAAGACGTTCTCAGTCTACCTATAAAAAATAATTTGAAAATATCCAGTAGTTTTGTCACAAGAAATTATTTTTCATTTTTTAAATTTGTACACAACACGATTACACGATGTATCTAATAAAAGGTAAGTACTGACAGGTTAACGACCGGCGCAGGATTCTTGAGCGCTGACCTTGACCTGCGCAAAAGTGAATTATTGGGTCCCTTTGGTGTATGAAGTGAGGCGCGGGGGCGGGGAAAGTGCAGTGATTGGCCCGCAGCGCATCACTAGTACTGTCAATGTTTTCATTTATTGTCGTACTGTCATAACCACTTTGTATGTATGACAAAACATTTACATACAAGTGATGTTGATGAGATAAAAGATTTCAACGAAGGGAAGAAAGAGATAGATTTCATGTTTTATGTGAATGTTTCATTAGAAAAACAAAAAATACTTTTTAGTTTGGTAGTGTCCGACAAATATACCATTGCATAAATGGTACTTACTCAACCTATTGGTATGCGCATTGTATCATCACATAGTTTGTGGAAAAAACAATGAGACATTTAAGTCTCGCGAAAAGCAGGCCAGCAGCAGAGCGCGAGCGTACGACACGTCACACTGTGCGCGTGGGAGACCCACGACTACCCGCACTGCCTTTGGTTTGTGGTAGTCGTTAAATATCACTTCATCGATGTCGTTAGACGAAAAGTAATTTGATTGATGATTGTATTTAGCCCCTAATAGTCTATATTAGTAGTAGTGGCCAGACCCCGGACTATCGTTGTGCGGCTTGCTTGAGCTTTCCTTTACTCACGCAGTTGATAACATGTTTTTTCCCGTGTGTAAGTGTGTGTGGAGGTGTCAGAGGTCCGCGCGCGAGCACAGTGCGACACAGAGCTGGTGCTATCGTCGCTTGAGCGCGATGAGTTCGTCGAGCTGCGCCTTGTACAGCTGCGTGACGTCCTGCAGGTCCAGGCGCAGCTCCGCCATCTGCTCCTCCTTCTCGCCGTACATCTGGAGGAGCGCGTCGTACTGCTCTTGTACTGTCTGAAAAGGTGATATAATCTATTATTGAGTTTTAGTGCAATGAAATGGATATGGAGAAATCATGAAGACGACATTTTACTACTAAGAACTATTTTTAACCGACTTCAAAAAAGAGAATTTTATATATTCGACCGTTTTTTTAATGTATGTTCACCGATTACTCCACCATCTGTGGACCGATTTTCATAATTCTTTTTGTGTTCTAAAGGGTATATTATAAGAAGGATTATTTTCTATTTTTAAGTTTTTTTGGAAGTCGTTTTTTTTTGTTATTGCTGCGAAAATAAAATTAGTCGAAATTTTGTTCTATTTTTTTTAATAAATTATTCTAATTTTATTAGAAAAAATAAATAAAATATTAAAAAACGGAAATCATAGAAACAAAAAGCCATTACAAGTCAACACGTTTAGCAATGGAATAGAAATTATGTGAACACACGTCAGTACAATGTGTTAATTTAAAGTTAATATAGTTTAGTTCTATTAATTTCTCTGTTCTATTATCTAAATTCAAAAATTTTACTTTATGCGGATGACATGAAAATTTTGAGTCAAGTTTCGAGCATTGAGGATGCACACCTACTACAGGAGGATTTAGACCGTTTCCATAATTACTGCATTAGAAATAGGCTGGACTTAAATATTTCCAAATGTTATGTGTGTACATATACCCGTAAGCCAAACCCTATTATCTATGACTATAAATTTGCAAATACCTCAATTGCCAGAGTCAATGTCATCAAGGATCTTGGGGTAATTTTTGACTCAAAGCTTTTGTTTGATTCGCACATTGAAAATGTGGTCAACAAGGCTTCTAAAGCACTGGGCTTTATTTTTAGGGTCTCCTCAGAGTTTAAACATGTTAAAACCATCAAAATACTTTACTGTGCTTTTGTCCGTAGCCATCTCGAATATGCTTCTCAAATTTGGAATCCAAATTACAATGTATACATTAATCGCCTTGAAAGTATACAAAAGAGATTTTTAAGGTATATTCAATATCGTTCAAATTTTTATCTTCCTAACTATACTAGACGGTGTAAGAAATTTCATATTCTTCCTTTACATGAGCGAAGAAAAATTGCAGATCTTGCTTTCCTTTATAATGTAATGAACGGTTCTATTGACGTCCCTGAGCTGGTGGCCAAGATTGGACTTCGTGTACCTTCTGTGTTTCTTAGGAGACCTCGTCTCCTTCATGTACCTATTGTTAAAACTGTCTACAGGAATAATTCTTTTACTTTAAGAGTATGTCGAATATTTAATATCGTTTGCCGTGATGTTGACCTAGATTTATTTACAAATAGTGTCCAAAAATTAAAAAAAATGTTGAATAACTTTTTCTTTCAAGATTGACTTTATTCTGAAATGTGTTTTTGTTTGTTTTCTATTCTGTTTAGATATTATTAGATGTTTAACTATCACGCTGGTTATGCCTTTTGTTAATTTTATACATATATTTCATAAGTGGAAACTTTTAATTGGCCTTCGTTTTCATATTGTATCTGACTATTTAACTGTATTAGCTGTAAGTTTTCTTAAAAGTAATAAAATAAAAAATAAAATAAAATAAAATAAATAAATAAAGACGGTTTTACAAACAAAATTTCTTAAAATGACTGTCAAAAATCTGTTCATTTACAATAAAATAAAAATTTATAATAAAACAATTGAGAAAATGGGGTAAAAAACCCAATTTGTTGGATTCAAATCATGTTGCTTACATATTATATTGAACTACTTACTCACACGCATCGCACAGTATAACTGTTCTGCCTATAGTTCGTATTAGTATAAGTTACACGTAAGGGCGGATTGAAAAAAAAATATTTACCTGGTACATTAAAATAAAACTTTGATAGTAATTCGGGGCTGTCAATAAAAAACAGTCAGCAATCTCACGACGGTCTTCGAGTGGTCGTATTTCTTACAGAGTCGGAGATAAGCAATACCATTCGGTATGGTGTCTTTTGATGAAAACGAAGAAATTTATTAAATCGTTTTTCTATATTTTCAATACGGTCGATCTACTTATTGTAACGCGGGTTCCAAATCTGAGATGCATACTGCAGCTGATTTCTTACAAAAGTGCAGTACAGGTCAGCCTGAAGTGCTATCCCATCTTCAAGCGATGAAATCTTAAAAAATGTTTTCATGTCATCGGCGAAACATAATAATTCGGATGTTTTCAGGCACAGGTCGATGTCGTTCACGTAGATCACAAATAAAAAAGGACCGAGCAACGAGCCCTGAGGCACTCCACTGGGTACACGTACCTAGCTAGAAATATAATTATTGAGCACTACTGCTTGCGAACTATTGCCAATGTAAGATGAAAACCACCTCAGGAGGTCTCCACGAATTCCTATATAGCTTAGCTTCTTATTTAAAGTTTCGTGGTCAATCCGATCAAATGCTTTGCTATAGCCAGTGTAAACGTGCTTACCTTCATCCAGCGCATCGGTAATAAAATCATTAAATAAAATGAGGTTTGAAGTGGTAGATCGCCCTCTTATAAAACCATGCTCGAAACTGGAATGAGCTGAATGAGTTAGATAGGGCAGGGTATAACTAACTGGTTGTAAATAATTCGTTCAAATATTTTAGCAATAATGCACAATTTAGGTACAGGCCTATAATTCATGACTTCAGTTTTAGATCCCTTTGGGTGTAATTATGGCGGATTTCTACAGTTTGGAAACAAAGCCTTGAGACAAAGATTTGGAAATCAAAATTGAGATAGGTAAGGCAATGGAAGAAGTACATTCAATGAGAAATTTGGATGATATATTATCGGGGCCAGCAACTTTAACGTAAAATACTTCGAACCCCGGCTGGACCTTAGAAAATAAATGGAACTTCTCTAACGCGCGCAGCTCCCCGCGCACTATTACATCCCACCTGCATATCGTCCAGCTTGTCCTGCAGCGTTGCCAGCTGGTGCGCGAGCGCGGCCCGCTCGGCCAGCAGCGCGTCCCGCTGCGTTGCCAGCGCGCGCAGCTCCCCGCGCACTATTACATCCCACCTGCATATCGTCCAGCTTGTCCTGCAGCGTTGCCAGCTGGTGCGCGAGCGCGGCCCGCTCGGCCAGCAGCGCGTCCCGCTGCGTTGCCAGCGCGCGCAGCTCCCCGCGCACTATTACATCCCACCTGCATATCGTCCAGCTTGTCCTGCAGCGTTGCCAGCTGGTGCGCGAGCGCGGCCCGCTCGGCCAGCAGCGCGTCCCGCTGCGTTGCCAGCGCGCGCAGCTCCCCGCGCACTATTACATCCCACCTGCATATCGTCCAGCTTGTCCTGCAGCGTTGCCAGCTGGTGCGCGAGCGCGGCCCGCTCGGCCAGCAGCGCGTCCCGCTGCGTTGCCAGCGCGCGCAGCTCCCCGCGCACTATTACATCCCACCTGCATATCGTCCAGCTTGTCCTGCAGCGTTGCCAGCTGGTGCGCGAGCGCGGCCCGCTCGGCCAGCAGCGCGTCCCGCTGCGTTGCCAGCGCGCGCAGCTCCCCGCGCACTATTACATCCCACCTGCATATCGTCCAGCTTGTCCTGCAGCGTTGCCAGCTGGTGCGCGAGCGCGGCCCGCTCGGCCAGCAGCGCGTCCCGCTGCGTTGCCAGCGCGCGCAGCTCCCCGCGCACTATTACATCCCACCTGCATATCGTCCAGCTTGTCCTGCAGCGTTGCCAGCTGGTGCGCGAGCGCGGCCCGCTCGGCCAGCAGCGCGTCCCGCTGCGTTGCCAGCGCGCGCAGCTCCCCGCGCACTATTACATCCCACCTGCATATCGTCCAGCTTGTCCTGCAGCGTTGCCAGCTGGTGCGCGAGCGCGGCCCGCTCGGCCAGCAGCGCGTCCCGCTGCGTTGCCAGCGCGCGCAGCTCCCCGGCGCGTCTCGTGAGTAGCGCGAGCGTGTCGTCCACACACATCGCGGAAGGCGCCGTGGGCGTCGGGCAGCCCTCCTCCTGGAACACAACGCGCCAATACAGGGTGAAATACCAATACAGGGTATAACTATCAAACGCGTTCGGCTACTCCAACTCAAACTTAAAGCATGAATTATTTCAATTAGACCATTACAGGCAGTTTTGCATGTCATAAAACAGATGTGATGAGAAAAGATGCATCATACATCTTGCTGTGCTGTCACTCTACAAAATAGATGTAAATTTTTCTTAACATACAGAATGTTTTCATAGATGTATTTACAAGGTACTGTCATGATGTTAATTTTCTTAAACAATTCTCTTAGGGAATAGCGCATATGTAAATTATATATGGCTCTGATGGCTCTTTTCCGCAGAATAATTATAGACTAACTAGCTTCCACCCGCGACTTCGTCCGCGTGGCATAGTTACTCTGGGCTAAAGCTAACTTTAATCCGCGTGATGATCGAAAAAAAAGAAAACTTTCTCTCCCCTTTTCTTCCCACTTTTCTCACTTTTTTACTTTTTTTAGGCTATGTCCGTCTCCAGAGTCCCAACTATCTCTGTAACAAAATTCATCAAAATCGGTTTGGCCATTTAGGCGTGAAGACGTAACAAACAAACAAATTCACTTTTGCTTTTATAATATTAGTCAGGATTTCTGCAGCCTGTCCCCGTGGTAAAATACCGTATGACATTATACTATGAAATTAACTAAAATAGACTAGTCGCGCGGTTTCTACATCAGTAAATTGACGGATTTTTCTTTCAGCATATGCAGCTTAACTCGACCGTCCTGCAAGAGCTGTTAAATGAGGAGTCCATTGTAGCCTCGAGTAGAGCACGATGCCTAAGACAACAGTTTTTCGACGAATTCTAGTTCCTGTTGATTCATTACTATCACGTATTCACATACACTACTTTTGACATTTGGCATAGCAAATCTTATGTACTTTGTTATTTTCCTATTCAATACTGAACAGGCTTTGGGATGTCTTCCCTAATTCCTTCCGTTCCCACTATTTCAAATACGCATCCATTTTGGCACTTGCGTCATCGCTGAGTGCAATCAATCGGAAGCAACGGATCACTCCCGCCACGTGACGACTAATGAAGCAAGGAAGTTCGAATGAATAGAATGGCCGGCCGGTGTAAACCCACGCGTGGTGCAAAAACACTAAAATACCGTGACATACAACAGCTAGTGACATGTGTAGTGATCTACTGGTTTCATTTACCTGTGGGTACCTGACCATACATTTTTAAACATCTCTTAGCCTGTTATTAGTAGGCAACCTAAAACAGCGTTCCCGGTAGAACACAAATCTAAAACATATACTAAATTATTAGCAGCCATGTTTTGGGCGTTATTTAGGTCGTCAAGATTTGTGGCACGTTTGTTTATCTTAAATATTTAGGAAGTATCGTCAGCAAACAACACCATTTGGGGTTGTTTTTTACACATTTTTTTTTTATTATTGTAACTACCTAAATTATTTATTCATATCAGAATTGTTTTTCACCTCTACTTCCTAAAAAAATTTGTTTTTTTATGTTAATTAATGTATAATTTAGTAACACTAACTTTTATTTGATTGTATAATTTGTCTTTCACTATTTTTGTATGCCTGTAATAAGCTGATCATAGCGAACTGTACCTAACACCCACTGTACGTAACACCCATTGTACCTATGTTTCATGAATAAATATTTCTGATTCTTCTGATTCTCAGATCATTAATATATAGTAAAAGAGGAAAGGACCTAATATAGAACCTTTAGGTACACCCATTCTAACTTTTAAACCCATTAAATTGAAGCCATTAATTTGCACTGGTTTCTGTCTATCATTTAAATAAAATTTTACTAAACTGAGCGCAAGTTTACCTAAACCGTAATGCTAAACTTTGAAAAGCAAAGTTTCATGATTAACGGAATCATATGCCTTCGAAAGGTCACAGAAAACCCCTATGGCATCTTGTGCCTCTTCCCACATAGTAATATGTGTTTTGTTAAGGTGACACCGGCGTCCGTCGTACAGAATCCTTTGGTGAAACCATATTGCCTTTCATATAAGATTGTATTGTGCAAGTGGTTGAGCATTTAATTAAGCATTATCTTTTCCAACACCTTGCTGTAAACCTGCAAAACGGATACACGTATTGCTGATTGACAACCATGCCCATACGGGCCTATAGTTGTTAGTATCTTTCTCTCTGCTATTGATAGTGTGAATGTTATGATTTTTTTTTAACACAAGCCCGACACATTGTTATCGAGCCTCTTTCCCCTTTTCTTTTTGTTGTCAGCAATGATAATACAAATCACACATGAAAAACGGTGACGAAGGCGTACAATAAATAAGTATGTATACTTACGGACTGCCACAGCGAGGCGGAAAGTGAATCTGAGGCGACAGAATGCGGAGGTGATAAATCGCCGCGAGTCGATACCTGTTCCTGAAAACACATAATATAATAACATAAATGTTTGTTGTACACCGAATATAATATTTTATTAAATTGTGTTTTAACTGTTGTCATAGAAAAAAAATTAGTTATATTTGATGGCATTCCAAAAATTTAACGTTTTTTTTTTTCAGAACACGATCTTCAAAGACAACAAGAAGTCAAAATACTACCTGCAATATAGCATTCCTCTTCTTCTCAGTGTCAAGCGCGTTCTGTTCAGCGCTCAACTGGTGCTCAAGGTCGCTCAGTCGCTGCGTCAGCTCGGACACTCGACTCGCGTGCTCAACTCTGAGTGTCTCCAGCTCTTGAGTCCTACTGTTGAGTGGTAAAATTAAGTGTTTGTTTAATGAAGTTATCAGCAAGATAAGATAACTGATTTGATTACGAAGTGGTGACACAGGCCATAAGGCTTGCGCCACAACTCGCTCAATATCTCATCATCTTCCTGTCCTTATCCCATGGAGCTTGTTATCGGCACAACACGTTTTTCTCCCATTCTCCCCTATCAATCGTCATTTATATCATTTACTCCTTTTCTTTCATATAGTTTCTCACACAAACCATAGGTTTTTTTATTTGGTGATACTCTTCAACATATTATGATACAGGATGGATTGTTTTCCTTTCATTTAATTTATGAAGTTTGTTAAAGAGATTTCATCCTTATTGACCTTAACGATCGATGTAATAAAAGTACAGGGTGCAGCTTTTACAGATTTTAGTCAGTTGGATTACCGTGTGCGGAAAGCGAATTTAAAAAAATCTTTGAATGCCGTTTTTTTTTTCTTTTCAAAAATAAAGGAATGTTTTCTTTGAGTAAAATTTCTATCTAAAGTATTAAGGGTATTTCCCCTTCAGGTGGCATTACAAAATTCCACCCTCTATATCCATCACTCATTTAGTGACATATAAATAAAGTAGATAATGGTTATTTTCAAGATTTGGACTTATCAGAATCGGCTCAGTAGTTTCAAAGATTATCTCTTACAACCAAACAAACATACTGAATCTCTTTATAATATTAGTAATCACATCGTCAGTTCATCCTCCAACCGCTGTATAGCCTTCAAATGCTCCTGATCCTTCAGAGACAATCTCTTCACTTGTTGTCTTGTCTCCTGCAGCGTGGCGTCGACCTCGCTGAGTCGCTCCTGCAGAGTGGTCACCTCCTCGCGGGATATGCGCTCGCGTTCTACTGCCGATGTTAGAGAGCGTTCGACTTCCGCTGCAGAAAAAGATAAATATTAGGATAAGGCTTTGCTTCCACTCTCAATTTAATGCTATTAAATACCAGTCATATAATTATAACGAAGAGCAAATGCAAATCTGATTTTTACACATTCCATAAAAAATCCCGACGCCTGGCTTCAGCGCGGCCGGCCCGCTGCAGCTGAGGATCACTCACCGAGCTGCACGGCCCTCTGCCGCAGTGCGTGCGCGTGTGCCTGGTCCCGCTGCAGCTGAGGATCACTCACCGAGCTGCACGGCCCTCTGCCGCAGTGCGTGCGCGTGTGCCTGGTCCCGCTGCAGCTGAGGATCACTCACCGAGCTGCACGGCCCTCTGCCGCAGTGCGTGCGCGTGTGCCTGGTCCCGCTGCAGCTGAGGATCACTCACCGAGCTGCACGGCCCTCTGCCGCAGTGCGTGCGCGTGTGCCTGGTCCCGCTGCAGCTGAGGATCACTCACCGAGCTGCACGGCCCTCTGCCGCAGTGCGTGCGCGTGTGCCTGGTCCCGCTGCAGCTGAGGATCACTCACCGAGCTGCACGGCCCTCTGCCGCAGTGCGTGCGCGTGTGCCTGGTCCCGCTGCAGCTGAGGATCACTCACCGAGCTGCACGGCCCTCTGCCGCAGTGCGTGCGCGTGTGCCTGGTCCCGCTGCAGCTGAGGATCACTCACCGAGCTGCACGGCCCTCTGCCGCAGTGCGTGCGCGTGTGCCTGGTCCCGCTGCAGCTGAGGATCACTCACCGAGCTGCACGGCCCTCTGCCGCAGTGCGTGCGCGTGTGCCTGGTCCCGCTGCAGCTGAGGATCACTCACCGAGCTGCACGGCCCTCTGCCGCAGTGCGTGCGCGTGTGCCTGGTCCCGCTCCAGCGCGGCCCGCTGCAGCTGCGCGAGTTGGGTCAGTACGCTGCCGGCGCCGCTGTCCCCGGCGGCGCCAGCGCTGGAGCTGCTCTCTAACGCTGAGCAGGCCTCGCGAGCCTCGTACAGTTCACGACGCAAGGCTTCCTCGCGACCTACCCATTTCTTTTCCTCTGTAAATACAATACCGGTTTAAGATTGGCCCTAAACGAGCGATTATTTTGCACAATATCATGAAATACATAATGTTTTTGACTATTTAGGGTTAGTTGCTTATGCAATGTTGAAATTGTGCGAAATAAAGTTTAAAAAATGGCCAAGGGTGAGTCTGAATAGCGCACCAAGGATTCTGAACAAACTTGCGATATAAACGGCTATAGCTTATGACTGCGTAGACTTTGAGAGATGATTATTTCACGGGCCTGTTGGTCTAGTGGTTAGTGGCCCTAACTGCTGAGCCGGAGGTCGTGGGTTCGATTCCCACCCAGGACAAACTTTGTGTGATGAGCATGATTGTTTATTCTGTGTCTGGGTGTGATTTATCTATAATATGTATGTATTTAAAAATTATATAAGTATGTATATCAGTTGTCTGGTTACCATAACACAAGCTCTGCTTAGCTTGGGATCAGATAGCCGTGTGTGAGTTGTCCCAAGATATTTATTTATATATTTATAAATCTCCAAGGGGCCACAGACTTGAGTATATGGTTTTAATTTCATTCCCGAGATAAAAGGGTCTGGACAAACAGACAGATAAGGGTTCCGGTTTTTCTTTTTGAGGTAAAGAACCCTGAACAAAACAAAATAAGTTAACCTTGTATGAGTGAGAAATTTTCAGAAGGGATCGCAAATCAATATCGCGTCGGACTACACCTTTTTTTTGCATGTGCGTCAATCTATTTAATTTTTTATTAAGTAAAGCTCATAGACAGTATTCACTAAACTGTATTAATTGAGTAGTTACTCACCGTTGACCATCTCAACTCTAAGCTGTTGTAGCTCCGCCCTCAGCCTCTGCACCTCTTCATCAGCCCTCCTCTGGTTATCTTGCGCCTGCTCGTGGTTGGCGCTCTTTCGGGCAAGGTCGGCGCTGGTTCGCTGAAGGTCAGTCAGTTCCCGACGAGCCCCTTCTAAGGACGCGCGGCTACCTTCCAGCTTGTGGGTCGTGTCGTCTAGTTGACTTTTTGTCTGTTGAAGTTATGGCAACATGCTTTTTAAGCCAGGAATGGCACGTATTAAAAGGAACTAGAATGACATACTGAATAGCGACTTTAAGCATGTAAAGAAATTCGAAATTCCAAAAAGAAAGTTCCGAAAAGAAACAACAATGAATAAGCAGTTTTAAGTTTTTTTTTTGTATATTTGAGCTCGAAACTGCTTAATCATCCCAAGGTTGACTGTCTATTGCACGTCATAATGACAAGGTCTATTTGTGTATGTGGCAATCAGATAGTTTTAACCTTAGTGAAGTTTAAGTTTAGTGGAAATTGTTGCAGAAAGAGATACAGCAATGTCGTGCTCTATAAAACGTCTTTACAGAAGAAAGCATATTATATTTTATGGCTGATGGGGGACAACCCATAGAGGTGCAGATTAGTTTAAAGTTCCACCTATTCTCATAACTGAAAATTAAACCTCTACCGACACAAACAAAAACATTGAATTCCGTTTGTTTGGTGCGCATGTGTGTCGCGTTACACAACTGATAAGAGCTTCTCGCTGCGATAAGCAAAACAAAAAATAAATCTGAACACAATGGACATTTTACAACATTTCACACATCTCCTAACAACTGAATGTTTTTTTATAATACATCTAGATGGTGAGGATGGCATCTAAGGGAACTGTGAGGTGCTGTGACCAATTTCAACTGAAAATAATAAATTCGAACACTTCTTCGGAGCACTCCCCGTGACAAACGCAGCAGTACACGCACCACGAGGCCCTGTCCCGAAGTAGAACCAATATATCAAGCTGACCGTATAGCGCCTGGTAGCCGCCGCTTCGAGCTGCTCTACTTTTTTAATTAGAGAAGCTGGTTCTGGGACTTCAGCCCAGAGTTATGGATTAATTAATAAATACCTCCATCAGTTCAGTCTCAAGTTTCTTATTAGCCGTAGTGAGCCGGTACACTGCTTCAATCTGGCTAACTTCCAGCTCCTCCTTAGCAGCTATAGACCGCTTCAATCTGTCTAGTTCTGTTGTTTGTTCCGCTATTTTGTCTCTGAAAAAGATGAAAATGTTTAATAAGTGTTGTTATGGTGACTTCCGAAGAGCGTGAAAAAAACAATAGGAAAGGTATTTCACATTGTTGGACAAGCTATCTAAGAGCAAAAGTTTTACAGTAACAGACCTGGGCCCTGGTCAGGATTGATTTGTGATTTATGGTGATATATTTGGTACTAGCTGTTCCTCGCGGTTTCACCCACGCTGCTCAGCACCTGTTGGTCGTAGCGTGATGTTATATAGCCTATAGCCTTCCTCAAGAAATGGACTATCCAACACTAAAAGAATTTTCCAATTCCAACCAGTAGTCCCTGAGATTAGCGCGTTCAAACAAACAAACAAACTCTTCAGCTTTATAATATTAGTATAGATAGTATAGATAAGTATTTTACAGCTGTAGGCATGGGCTACTTGGAGGTGTACCCCATGCCTACAGCTATACTGCAAGCTTCTTATTATATACTCCAACCACTATTTCCTCAACCATTACAAGTGAAATGGAGGAATACTATTTATAAGTACACCTTTGGGGAGTAATGTTCATCATTGTCCGCCTAGCATTTGCACAACTTTTTTCCCAGCATAGTTTACAATGTTATCTTACTAATTAACAAATGCCACTGTGCAGGCTAAAGCTATGTAAGACCTAGATGTAAAATTTGAATGTAATCGACTCTTATAGCAGAAGAAGTCACCTCACCTTAAGCCCTTAATGACCTGTTCGTTGTCCTTATCCTTCCCCCTCAACTTCTTGATAATATTGGACTGCTGTAGCTGCTGTCGCGCCAACTTCTCGCCTTCTTCCTGAAGTTGAGCTATCACTTCGTCCTTCTCTTTGAGAGCATTCTCCAATTCCGAGGAGTTCTTGCGAGCGGAAGACTCCGATTTGAAGGTGTCTAGTTGTTTTCGTAGCTGATCCTGCAAGTGGGAACTCCTTCGGTTAAGGTTCAATTAAAGTTATTGGGAGGCACGAAACAGATTCAGTACAAAATCTGTGGGTCTGGTGTATAATTCATCTGTACCTGGGACCTTGTTTGTTTTTTGGGATGGGAAATAATGAAATACTACTCCCGCTCTGAGCGGAGTGGCCGAGACCGCGGTATATGTGTCAGTATTAGAGAACAGCGTAGGCCCGACAATAATCCTTATCCTTACTAATATTATAAAAGCGAAAGTGAGTTTGTTTGTTTGTTTGTTACGTCTTCACGCCTAAATGGCTAAACCGTATTTGATGAATTTTGGTAAAGTGATGGTTGGGACCCTGGAGACGGACATAGGCTATTTTTTTTTAAAGATTGAGATATGAATGAGAAAGAGGGAAGAAAAGGGAAAACTTACAATTGCTATTACAATAAATAAGGCGCAAGGGCAAAAACTACAGTCAGCAGGTACCTGTAAATTAGGAACTGTGATACCCCGAATTTAACGCGAGCGAAGCCGCGGGCAAAAGCTAGTCTATTATATATATTTCGAACAACCCAGAACCCCCGCAGGCAGTACCCTGGCAAGCACCGCTATTTTGCTGACATCTATTTAAAGCGAGCATGAAACAAGAACGCGCCGTCGCGAGTCACGTCGACACGACGTACCTTGTAACTTAAATTCATCATAATCGTAAATCGTCATAAAATAGCTGTTTGATCAAGTGCATGTCTGCAGTTACAATTGAATAACAAATACAACCAGAAACAAAGAGCTACAAAGTAAAACTGATATCATTTATCCATTGACTTAACAAGACTAGTATAAATTGACCTCTTTTTCTATTAAACCCTAAACTTGTCTAGGCCAGCTTAAAGTCAAAGTATTAGCTCAAAAAATAGGACTGACTTCAAAAGTGTAATTAGGAAATAAAAATTGTACTATGTGGTTACATGTTTGATTGTAATTAGATTTTAAGAATGTGTAATCCAATAAGGACTTAAAAGATTTACATCAGTGTAAATGAAATCAATCTTTTAAAAAAATATCAAAGCATACATATTTTAAAATGATCAACAATAAAGGTCAATTTAAAAATGCAAGTGGGTTTTACCTTTTCTCTGATAGCTTGCTGAAACTTCTTCTCCAACGCTGACATCCTCTGTGTGTAATCTTCTGTGATAGTATTAATATCACCACCCTCATGCTTTGACATCAATGACTCCACCTGAGTCTTCAAATCTGCATTATTTTCTGCCAAATCTGCATTATTCCTGCTCATTTCCAACAATCTGTTCTCTCTTGCTTCCAGAAGCTCTGCCATTTCACATAGCCTACGCATCAACCTTTCGTTTTCGGAACCCTGGCTTTCATCACTTGTGTTACTCTGTACAGATGCTTCTGACAGCTCTCGGTTATGCCCCCTTATCTTCGTTGCTAAGGACTTCCCTAATACCAAGTCCACTAGGTTGGGTGATGTTGTACCATCAAACTTTGACTGTTTAAATGCATACTTAGCAGGACTGCTTCTGAACCCATGACCATCCCCATTAGGACTAGGAATTATCTCAATATCTGAAGATGTAGCTGTTTCTAAATCATCACCAGAAGTGTGACCTGAAGTCCGGTCAGAACCTATCTTGACTAAATCACTTTTACTGTCAGAGCTTATAGGAGATGTTCTTTCTTTAACACTGCCGTCTTTCTGTGAAGAACTACTACTAGATTCATTGCATTGCTGCTTTTCAACATTGACAAATGCAGAACTTTCAGATCTCAGCATATCATTAGAAACATTGACATTGTAAAATGATGATGAGTCACTCAATTTGTCAATGAGAACATCTTCCTGTTCCTTCTTCTGTTCTTCCACAGCAATGTCTAGGTTAATACTGTCATTGTCAGCATTTAAGGTCCTATCAGACCAAGAGCCATCGTTTGAGGAGTTCTCACTCATTTGCATTCTCTGTGGCAGAATAGCTTGCTCTAAATGTATGAATTCTTTGTCCATGACCTTTCTTCCCGTATCTGGTTTGACTAGCTTGGGAAACGGGCTGGTGGACTTATCATCTGTATCCAACACAGTGGGTGCTGTACATTCTGATATTGAGTTATAAGAGATAGTATCTTCATCATCATCAGCCACTAAACTGACACTGTCAGCAGTTTCTGCTTTCTCAGTTTTGTCACCAATGGGAGTGGACTTTTTCTCACTGAGGTCTCCAGGGGACAAGCAAAGGGAGGATGAGCTACTGTTTTTATCACTAGAGTAGCTATCAAAACCAAGGCACTCAATAGAACTAGGACTCACCAGACTGTCGGGTAATATTTCTACAGATTCTGAGTTATGTTTCTGGCCTGTACTGCTACAATGTGATATGGAATGTACAGATGCCTCAGAATCAGGTGTTGTCTTTAAACTCTGAGATAACACTTCTACTGAATCTGAACTATTTCTACTTGATACAAGGGACAATCTGTGGGACTTTGCTGAATCACGTCTCTCTTCAACCTTTGGTAGTTCATCTTTCAAGGATTTTGTGATTCTGTGATCTAATGCTTCACTATCTGACATTATTAACTGACTCTTAGAGAATAAGTCATCATGACTGCCGTATTTAGTTTCTGAAATAACATTCATAGACTTAGCTTTCGGTGGTCTCACAATTGTAGGGTCGTCTTCTTTGGGTTGTTCAAAGAAGGAGCCTGCAAACGAGCCCCAGATGCTTTGAGACGTAGATTTGGACGGACTCTCGGTGACGACTGGCTGGTCTTTGATTGGAGCATTTTGTTCACTCTCCGCGCTAACTGTCAGGCCCCAGGAGGAAAAGAAATCCGAGTTGTCTTTTCCTGACGTGTTGCTGTGCCCGGGCGACGACTTAGCGCTGGTCTGCGGAGTCGCCTCCTCCTCGGGCTCCTCTCCAGGCTCGTCCTGGATGTCCAGCGCTTTGTCTATAGTCTTCTGTGCCTCCTTGAGCGCGTTCTTAGCGAGGCTCGTCAAGCCTGACGTGTCGAACCAATTCATTTTGTCGGCGCAAACATAACACGGCACGGACCACAGGTCAGTCAAAACACTCAATAATGTATAACTCTTAAAGCAGTCTGAATAACGTGATTGTTATGAAATTAACCATAGAAATACACTTCAACTTATCACAACAAACCAGATGACGTTTCCATTTTGTTTATGTATTTTTCGAAAGAATTTTGCAATTGTCAAAGAATGTAACTTTACAGGTCTGCTAAATGTGTGTTAGAATTTACTCTTTAAACCATTAAGAAATTAAACTACAATTTTCAGATCAGACAAGTGCCACGAAAAGTATATGAGCGACTGATTTGACGTTTGATAATCTTATAAAGGGCCGTCGCTTGACTTTAGTGGTCATGTAGATACTGATCCGAATTTTCAGCTGTTTTACCATAGCTCCAGTGGCGCAATTGGTTAGCGCACGGTACTTATAAGACAGTGCTTCGTGTGAGTAATGCCGGGGTTGTGAGTTCGAGCCTCACCTGGAGCAATATTTTTTGTTGCATGTTTTGTTGAATTTTGAAAAACAATATTTTATTTTCCAAGAAAATGATGTAAATTATCAAGAGGTATGATTTAAAACTCAAACGATGATATTGTCGATGCCGATGCGTCATTCTTTAGTACAATATTATAGGAACGTAATATTAGCATTGTGGCACTCGATGACAGTTTTGTTTACCCTTTACTATTAATATTATAAATGCGAAAGTTTGTGATGACGTATACATGGATATTTTTATTACTTTTGCGCAAAAACTATTAAACATATTGGGATGAAATTTGGCATATTATTATCCATATAGTATATAAACTGGATTAACACATTGAGTAGGTACGCACCCGTGGAATAATTATCAAATTCTATGCGGGTGAAGTCACAGGTATAGGCTATTATTACGTGAATGATCAATATTTGTGATCAAGTTATCGAAAACGGATCTTACTATTTCGTTCCGGTTCTTCTCCTTAAGAAACGACCACGACGACTAACACACGAACCGAGCACCTTCTCTCGACGTTTTATAAGTGCCCATGTAGGAATATGTGACATAAAATATTTTGATAAGTTGCAATATGGCAGTTTACGAAGCGAAAAATCAATCTAAAATTCGAAAAAAAAACACTTATCTCTCATCATCGCGCCATTCCCTTAAGCGTAGTTCTCATCGAAACAACGATAATTCCAAATCTAACAAGTGATGCGATTGTGAAGAGTACTAACCATTCGCGTGTAGGTACTCCAAAATCTTACATACTTACCTTAGTTAATAGGTATTTACCTAGAAATATATAAATAAAAGTAAATATATATTTAATATAATTTATTGATTAACTTAAAATAATTATATACAATACAATAGAACTATCGGACCTTCAACATTATACAGTCAAACATGCCACATTCCAATTAAAAAAACTAAAATTGTTCAAAGGGTTTTTATGAACAATTTAGAATGAAATACAGGGTAATCATTTTTAAATGCTTTTTTTCATTACATTTCCATTTCAGATAGAAATTATTTGATGCACGGGACTGCTATCAAAAAAATCAAGTAAGCTTTCAATAAGCTTATATTATATTTATAAATGCTGTTTGTGTGCAATCTACACAAATCACGATGTATTTTGAGTTAATAGCTTTGTCAGAACATAGCTGGTCAGTCCTCTATTACTGTTTAAGTAAAAACATGCAATGCATATTGAAACATTTTGGATGAATAATTGTAAAAATAAGCCATCATAGATTTTTCTTATGTTTCTCACCACAGAGTGGTAAATAAATCAAGTGTTCGTATTTCTAAAACAACCCTGGTTATAAAACTACCCTTGCAAAACATTAACCTGCGTCGCATCATATGTATTTTTTTTTTTCGGTATACAAGAAGATGACATCTCTGGTCGATGTCATCGGCCTATGCGTTTGCGACGCGGCAATACTTTTATTGACTGCAAAACTGAGAAAAATTATTATGTCAAAATACATAGATAGGTGAACAACAAAATTAAATAACAAGTAACTGACTAAAACCACATCATTATACCTTCGTACTCCATATTTTAATTCGTAACTAGGAAATAACTGTTTCTCAAATTCCGGATAAGACAGGCATTACACATATATGCAGAAACGGAAATGCCTTTAAATGAAATTTTAATTTAACCAAGAAATTTCCGGACGTGGCGAAACAGATATATAATATAATTTGCTTGGACAGAAGTTTTGACTTGACTACTCATAAATACAGTACAAACAAGGAACTCCGAACATACTCCTAATATGGAAACTACATCACATAATCTTTTAAACTATAAATACTAGAGACCTGTATACACAACTGTACTTGAAACCCGTGGATGCACTCAGTCCAAACACGTTGGTAATGTTAGAGACAGTCTGTAGCTGCATAGTATAAGAATTAATTATTTAAAACATTGTTCTCTCAGTTTTAAATTATTGCTCTAGCATGCTAGTGCTAGCACTTAATGCGTCTTTATATGTGTGGTGAGAGCTGGCCTTATAGTTTAAGCAATTTCACACATCTAACACAACATCGAGGAATAAAACAGATGTTAAGAAATACTGGAACAGGAAAAGCTGATAAATGGCCAGTCTCTTACAAAGAACACAAAAATTCGGAATTATTTAATAGTAAACAGTTCGGCCCAAGAACTAAAAGTTCGTTAACACAACAGCTCCAACAACTATGAGAGGAGCTGTTCTATTTACTTTCGATTAACATTTTTTTAAAACAAATATTACATGAACTGGGCTGGGCAATTTAATCAACTTTAAAAGTTCTTATAGTCATAGTTTACAGGCCTATGTAAGTTATCTACACGACTCCCGTGTTCCCAGTCGTGGGCGGAGCGGGCTGAGTGAACATGAAGGTGGTGGCGTTCTGTAACAGCTGCTTCTTCACAAACTCCGTGGTGGCAGACTTGAGGTTCTCCTTGGCACCGAACTTGCACTTGATGTAGCCGTACAGGTTGGCGCCCGTCAGGGTCAGAGCGATGAGGACTAGCAACTGGAAACAGAAATGTTGTTTATGAATTAATGCTGTTCGTAGGAAATGTGATTGGCGCTAGGGTTCCTGTTTTTAAGTACATTTTTGAATATTTTTAAAATAAAAATTAAATCTTCTCAGTATATATAAAAAAAGGTTAATAGTTGTCCAAGTATATTGTACTTATTTGCTAAGCTTGATCATTAGAATCTGATTCATAGTCCTATAAATTTTCATCACTACAAACATTAAACTGCAGCTGAATACCAGTATTTTACATGGAGTGACCTACGACCTGACCTCCACATTCCAGAACATGCTTTCTGAGGCACGAAGGAACTCGGTATATAATAAATAAAATTATTTTCAAAGCAAGTCCATTTCGTTACATCATACAACTTAGAAACTAGTGTTAGTACTTACTTTTCTAACAGAAAAATAAAAGCAAAACAATATAAATAATTAATTATACGCTACAGTGACATCTAGGCACATCCAATGCTCCAGTTTGGGGCTGTCGCGTGCCCTGAGCATGATGGCGTGAAAGCCATTTATGCCCGCTTCAATTGATTCTGTGCCGGAAGCATTGCAGTAGCACATCAACCCCCTGAATGCATTGTACGCGCACAGTGCCCAACCTTTGAACGAGCGATCTAAGCAAGCGTGGCTTGAAAATCGAACCGTGAGGTTGTTACTAAATAGTGATTTCATTTGAAAAGTACTTGCACATTCGTAGATTTCGGCAAAATGTTATCACTTGACTAATCACCCCAGCTGTTCAACTGTTCTTAATAGTAAAATCGTGTCTTTCGTTCCTTATCTGATAACAATACTATTTATGGTTCTTATTAACTATACTATTTTCCTGGCGATAAAGCTTAATTAACAATTCGTTACGAATATGCCCAAGTAATAATACCAACTAAAAAACAAGAGCCACTCAGGTCTCTCGCACTGAGGGTCCCGTGCTTACGACATAAAAAGCCATATCTTTTGACTACATAGACTTAGAAGGTTGATTTTTCACAGCTCTAAGGGACCACAGATTTGAGTATAGTTTGGGTAGTTTCAATTTGATAACTGACATTTGTAAAACAGAAGGACAGCAAAATGATCCAATAAGGTTTCCGTTTTTTAATCTTTTTGACATACAAATCTAAGGCCGAAGGACATTGTTCTTCACTATTTGATAAATTAAGTTAGTAGTGTATTAGTTTAGCTAGTTTGTGGTGGTTCTAGACAAGATTTTCTGAAGAGAAGGAGAATTCACAGCTTCAAATATGATTAATATGCTTGTCTGTCAACAACTCACCATCCATTTGAATTTAAGTCCAAATAAACAGAAGATGAAGAATGTTGACCAGATGGCTGGGCACAGGATCAGACCCATCCAGAACAGGCGGCTCTCGTTCTGGTTCACACGATTCTGGAAACAATACAATGATTTGTTACTACAAAGTCTATTAGTGTATATTAATTCAATCTGGTCAGCATTTCCTGAATTTAGAAGATTCATTTCTTTTTTAAGTTAGTGTTAACTATTTTTAAGTACATAATTATATAAAAGCAATCATAACACTCACATTTACCTGTTTTGTCTCAAACACCCAGTGTGACTTGCCATCGTCATCCACATAGTTCCACCAGCGCAGACCAACCAGAAGACGACCTGGAAAAATTATCATAAATCTCAAAATACTTACTGCACTTCTTTATTTTAATGTTTAATTATCTTCTGATTAAAATATAAGTAACATGAACTTTAGCTGATTAACTTTAGGTCTAAATTATAGTTAGAATTAATTTTCCTCTATGACGATTAATGTAAATCATAGTTTTACTTATACTTGAATAAATTATTATAATTAAATAAAGTTTTAATTAATTAATTAAATAAACTACCAGGAAGTATAAAATAGATAAGTACTTAGTGGCATTTTGACAATTTAAACAGAAATTATACCCATAAGATCACATACTACTTTAAGTACCTATGCACTCAACTTACATGAACATTTATATAATGCATGATGTGCTTACCTATAAGAAATTGGTACACTAGTCTATTTGATGTATTTCCTAACCTGATACTGTGTATTCAGTTGTTGGTGAGCCAAATAAATAAAATAAAATATTTTTGTATTATTCTTTACTCTTTTGTTAGTTGAGTGGTCACAAGCATGACTGCTAAGCATGGGATACTGGATTCTAATTTTGGGGCATGCAGTGTTATGGGTCTTTCTATCAGGAATGTCTCAGTAGCAGCTATAGAGTCTGGATTTGTGCATGGTTGATGATAACAGGCTCGCCTTCTTTTACATGGGACAAAAAAACATCATTGGGGAGAAGTAAATTGACAATTAGGTACAACTATGCTTTAACTATATGTGTTGTTATGCGCATTCTTAATAATCAGAGGCAACCAAACTGCAAAAAAAGACAAAAAAAAATTTATAGGCCTAATGCAGTTGTAATGCTTCATCCAGGAAATGTCATCTTGCTTACATGCCTACTTATGTCAGCATTAATATCCCTCATTAAGCTCTCAAACAGATTTAAAATACAAACCACTAATATTCTTGACAGTCCAGAAGTCAGCAGACAGCAGCAGGATGACAAGCACAAAGCTGGCGATGAAGGAGTCGGAGAACCATCCACAGAGCATGTAGACCACAATGGCTGAGCACCGGAATACTAGGTGGAAGAATACTATGTACGGGTGCCTGGAAATTGTTAACTGTTTTAGTGGGACTATCATTTTATAGGTATTAGATTACAGTGGAAAGAGTATAATCAATAGAAGGGTTTTATCGTTTTATAGGCTAATTTTTGGTTTTGAAATTACTGTCCAGAAAAACAAATCACTTTTCTTATCCTGATAAAATTAACTTCATGTGATGTGGTTTAAGGGAGTGGTAGGTAATATTTTATAACACGTCATATTTTTTACTCCTTAATAAGATACACGTAGTAATGTAGTAACAACATCTGGTTTAGTAAAGTGACACTTACACAAACTGTTTGGTAGCATTATCTTCTTCTCCAAAGGCGAGGGTGTCGTCGTCGAGCAGCGGCACCTGCGGCACACCTGGCTGTAAGTAGCGCGGTAACAACACTACATCAGCTCAAGCCGTGCAAAGCAAACCAACATCGCTATCCATTCACTACTAGGCATCAAATTAACGTCTCTCTACATAATTACTCGCAAATCAAAATAGCTAAGGACTATATATCAGTAATGGGCTCAGAACAGGCTACGAATTAATTATAATGTCGATGATAAATGTTCTTGAAAATTAGGGGAATGTTATGAAAACTAAAATCAATCGCTGCTTCCAAACATATTATAGAAATATATTTAAATTTGATATTCAAAGCACTTACCGTCGCCGAATTCATTCCTGGATTATTCATGTTAGGTAAATTGATAATTGCTACACTTTACGTTATAAATAATAAGTATTTTTTAACTAAAATGGAAATAACACACTTCCACTAATTCGTCATCGATCACTATTTTGACAACATGATTTTACAAGAATGTGTCAATAGCAAGCATTACCACCCGTGCTTAAGCGACAGGTAGATTATCTTTTTATTTGTCAGAAAGTTCAAACCATACAAGTCCATGCTTAATTAGTAGGATTTGTTTGAATATCTGGAACGCTTTTGACACTGACAATGGTCGAACAAGACAGCGATGACATGTCAAATCAGGGTTCATTGTTGCATTTGTAATAATGTTTCATATGGTTCCGGTGGTACATTAATTTTGCTTAAAATTCATTGCCATTGTTGTTCTAACGAACAATGGCAATGAATTTTGGGCAAACTGCTTGAGACTCAATAATAACTACTGTTACGGTCGGTCGATCTTGAAGTTAAGCCACCGCATGTAACATACCGAGTTTTTCCATGCCTCGCGAAGCATGTAAACAAGTTCCCGGTTGTTATTTGTAGATCTTTAACAGTTGTATAACAGTCATTGGCTCGAAAGTGTGACAAGCAGTCTTACCCAGAATTATAGTATTCCCCAGTAATTAACTGGGTTGTGGATGTCAGTCGCTACATGAAAAATGCTGGTACTGGTCAATAGAGTAAGGCTGGTTAGCCAACCCTAGGTTTTCGGCTAGAATGATGATGAAATCGTGCTTAAATCATTTTAGGATCGTGTGTGTGTAATAGGTGATATTGATCTTCCCCTTGAGTTTGAGTAATTTAAGATTCGCTTCAAAGCGGCGTCCATGTGTTGATCGTTAATATTCAAAGTATAAATAAGTATTTGCAAAATATGACATTTAAAATAAATCAATGTATTATTTCAAGCAATTTCATTGTGGGACAAAACGACTAGTGACTCTGAAAACATTTATTCTTAATATCGAAACAATGTTGTTAATTAAAAGAATTGTTAATTAAATTATTTTATTTAAGAGCTTTTTCGAGCATTTTGTTACTACGTAATTGGTATTTTTTTTGTGCAACAAACCAAAACTGGAACTTATTTCTGAACGAAGGTTGCGCATATCGCAAACACCCGTTCTAACTTCACTTGAAAAAAAAAAGATACACCTGTCAAAATTTTGCAGCAGGGCACATGCAAAGGCTGTTTACAATTTCGCAACATACTTGTGTTTGTCGTTACAGTGTTATTTTTTTAGCTTAAAGTTATCTTATTTCTGTGTGTCGTACGATGTCTTCCGCCGGCGCGGTGGTCGGTTCCCGTGTGTGGTCGTGATTCTCTGTTTTAGTGCGTGCCAGGTGTGAATTTTGCGTAACGGAGTCGCGATGGGCGCAAAGGCGAGTACCGCGAATGGGGGGCAGAGTCCGCGCACGCGGACATTCTCCACGAGCTCCAGCTCGGAGGTGGTGTCGGGTGGCGCAGGGTTCAGCCTGCTGAGGGCAATACCGGGAATACAGGTGACGAACGACCGCCAGCGCGCGAGGTCTCTGTCTTCTGTGCCGGACCTGCACGCGTCTCACGAGGCGATCGCTATCCCTCCTAACTCTGCCAGCTATGAAGCGTCGGCGGCCGCCAGCCCCGACACGGACTCCAGTTCTAACGAGGAGGTGGGCCCAGTGCCGGGCACGTCGCTGGCGCTGGGCCGGGTGTACGCGGCGCACTCTCTGCCCTCACACATCTGGTCTATAAACGGTAAGTACTCTCAATTTTTCCACTCTACTGTATTGAGCCAGTCTTATCTGGAGTTAGGTAATCATCATTGTTTTAATTTTGCAAAATAATGACTGCTTTACACAAAAACAATGGTTTAGAACACAGTCATTATTATGTTCACAATAAGATGTTTTAATGTGCACAGGTAGTGTAGTGGATCATACAAAGTAGTTACATTGTGTGAGACATGGCAGCATAATATCATCTAATGTTTCATAATGAACTTTTCTGAGGCAGTCAAGTGGCACGTGTGTGAGATAAATGATATGTTTTCATGAGTAGAACATTGTTTGATCAGCTTATTAACAAGTTCTCTGTAATAGATAAGGTCTATTTCTGGCTACAAATTGTTCTGTGTACAATTGAAATGTATATAGTAGTAGTATGAAGTATGTGGCTAATTCTATTTTTGCACACAGTCTTTTGTAAAAGGGGTGAAGGAGAGAGTTTATGTAGGTATATGTATTTTATTTCTTAAAGTACCTGCTAATATTTATAATTTCTAGTGCTATTTGGCTTTTTATTTAGCTTACTAAATATTTGAAACTATATTGTTAGATTCTTATTGGAAAATGATTAGAATTTTACCATAAACAATACTTAATTTTTTATTTATTTCAAATTAATTGTTTGAAGATGATGTAAGATCTGATCTTGTTTGTGATAGTGAACATGGCCAGACATTGCACAAGATAGAGAGGATTTAACAAATAAATTTTGTTTGCTTTATACAAATCCTATTCACATCAAACAATAAAGACCTCTTGTAATATGTTTTGTTTAATAAAAACTTTTTTTTTTGCTGCTACACAGTCATCATTGATGGAACGGTAGTTAATCTTCAGCCTAGACTACACTTTAGTTTCTAATATAAATGACATTCAATTGAATGGAAGGTCAAATGTTACAATCCTTGTATAAAAGGATGAAATCATGATATTTGGACGGACAACTGTAGATCAAATAAAGACTGGATTCTTTGCTTAATATTCTGGCATAAGAAAGTAATTAGTCAAGAAATACAAAAAGCAACTGGTGAAGAAAAACAATTTGAAATATCTTTCAATTAAATAGAATAATGAGTTTCCATAAGATCCAGTAATATTTAATAAATATTATTTTAATTTAGTAAAATACCATCTAGTTTTAAAGCTATTTTTAGCCACCAAGATTGGTATTTCGTCAATAAACTACACATTAAAGGTAAAAGCAAAAGGAATATTTAAGGGTTGCAGCAGGTAGTATTCTGTAGTTTCTGCTTACCCTCATGTGATAAAGGTGTTGTATAATTATGTATGGAGTGTTAAAATAACTTGAAACTAAGTTTTATCTAACACCACATACAAATATACATCCTACTCATTCCCTACTTGGGTTGTTTGTCCTGGCTTTCATTTGTAGATCTTTGACCATCATTACAGGTTGTCAGTGCAGTGTCTGGAAAATCTGAAAACCAGTTGTGTTGTGGAGGTTAGATAGGTAGTCACTCCATGTAAAATACTGGTATCCAACTGCATCTGGTAAGACTTGAAGACGATGCCGAGTTGGGAAAAGGCAAGCCAGATAATGACATACCCACTCCTCATAATCGATTAACCTTGGAATTTACTGACAAAAATAATGTGTTGTGAATAGTAATGAAGCATCTTTTTAGGAATTGTTCCTTATAGTGTTGAATAGAATATTAAATCAATGGGTTTTGTCTATTGAATTATAAGGCTGTTTTACAAAATATTTGTTACCAGTAAAAAATAATTTATTTTTAGGCAATTAATTAAAATAATTTACACACTTAACTCAACCTAGATTAAGTGTGTAAATTATCTCACAGTATTAATTTATTTTTTATCAGTTCACTCAAATAATTCATCTTTTACTCAATAGTCCATACTGAACATCATGACCACATACAACAAGTATCCAAATTCTCGAGGATATTTGTTGGCAGTAGTAGTACTATTAAAAATATTTTAGGTACCTATTTAAATATTTCTGTCTATGAGCATGAATCTGATTTAAAATCACTTAGCATTGGCTTAGCATTAAATTACCTTTAAAAAAAAGTGTTTGAAACTCTTGAGTGCTGACTTGCATAAAATTTTCTGAGTTCTATATTCATGTGTCATTTAGCTTTATATTATAACAAATGATACATACACGAAATCTTTTTTTAAATGTCATTTTTGTTGATCAATTTTGTTTATTCAGTTTATCTGAAGAGATAAATGTCAATGCCATTTGGTAATAACTCTAATCAAACAAAAAGCTCTTTTGCTATGATATTCTAAATAATAGAGCTGAGGCGGAAAGTTTGCGGTCAGGATCGCGTTTTCATTATAACATCGATAAACATCAACGCGGGGTATCTTGGCGTCACAACGTATGATATTTCTGGCATGTTTGGCGCAAAACTATTCAAATAGTTTATTCACCTCCGCTGTATGAACAGTGCTACAGACAGTACCATTACTTGTCATGTTATTGAGCTATTACTGCGCTATTTCTGCCTACCCCACAGTGACAGCAACATCACTATTAACTCCCGTGCGTCTACGCGTCTGGGAGCGACTTTCTCGTACCATAATAAATCGCGGCCGCTTTTCCGGGTTGGGGCGCACGCGCTTTCGTCGTTCAGTCGCGTTCGGACTACCGCAGCGTTCACATCACCACTATGTACAGACGTCGCTACCGCACCACTCTGGGCCTCGGGCTTGGATCCTCCTTCTCATCATCGTTCTCCACGACCCTGTCGTTTAGGACCACAACCACCAGCACGTCAGCCACCGATACGGTCAGATCGGATGCGCGTGCGACTGCCGCTAAACTCAAAACGAAGTATGAAAACGCCGGCACAGCGCAAGGTGCGTGTGTTACTAACGTGTGTGCCACTAATACCCATTTTGTAGTGAATTCGGAAAACTAAAAGAATATTTTCGTGTTTATTTTCCCCGCATATATCGTGAGAGTAATGGCTGGTCGTAGCCTCTTTGTTAGTTTTCCCTATGTGAGGGATGTTCGTTGTGATTGCCCATTTCAACTATATTTGTTTCCCCGCCCTTTATTGTAATGGTTTTCCTCTTTGATAACATGGATTTTCCCAACTAAAACAAATTCGTGAACCAGATAAAAAAATGATAACTTTGGTTAGCTTTTAATATTATCTTTTTATCAGGGCTACTGAAGTGCTCCAACTAATATTGTATCGATTTTTTTTTACTTTTATTAACTTTTGTTAGTCTAGCTTACTGGAGTTATATGAAACAAAGTCTTCCATTACCAAGAGTTAAGTAGATCCGCGATGTTTAGTTAATAAATCATACAGCTGTAACATGTTCTATAAATAGTGGTGTTGCTCGAATGCTGTGACAAGTACGCTTTGACATAATTGTGTCAGACAGTGAGGAGAACTTTGAGAACGAAAAGCTACTTGATCTGACAACCACTAGACTAGACGACCTAGAGCTTTCGAGCTAGCAAACGAAAAATTATCCATGAAGAGAAAAAAAATTCAAGGTTACCCAAATTTCTATAGAACGTGCTGTTTTTTACACTTTTTTTAGGTATTAGCCAAGCAAAGGTTTCAGTTTCAGTTAGGTTTAGTGTGGTGCTGAAATTTTTTTTTGCTAGAATATCAACTATTATAAGCATATTATTAGATACATTTGATTTTGGATTGACAGAAAGCTAATTCATGAAGCTGAAAATTCAAGCTTTCTACAAAAACATACTAACCCATTCTGAAACTGGGAAGTCGTTACTACTTATTTCACAACGCAAAAACACACCGTAAAAGTAAATTAACTGCTGGAAACATCTCCCTAAAGGACTAGGGTTATTCAGCTTTTTATTAAACAAAACAACCTGGTTTTATATTTTTTCAAACGCAACTTTACCCTCTGTGTGCCTTTTCAGGTAGTCAAGTTACGAACGAACACCGGCAAAGCGTACTTGACTAAGTATTTTTAGTCTACTTTTATGAGCTGTAATTTACCTTTTTTGCAAAATGAAGTTGTAAGAGCGAGCTCGTTCCCGCGTGCCATAAGCTTAATGTGCTTCATACTATAATGTTTATTATAGGTTCTGTGCGAAGTTTTCCATCAGTACTTGTTCATTCAAACATAAACCTTTAATGTTTAAAATATTCATGAACATTCACAAACAACAAGAGATTTACGCGACTACTTCTGATACGGTCCATTTGAATAATTATGTCTGCCATTCAAATATATAGCCAGCCCAACTATAGCCAGGCTGAATGTAAACACGCTGAAGATGACAGACGCCCAGACTTTAAATAAGTCTGACATTTGACTAGCGTCTGATCCCGATTTGTCGTAAAAGTTAAATCAAATGGCGCGTCACTCCACTAAGATATTAATTTTAATATTTACGATTTAGAAGAAACTAGGGATGTAACCGCGCTTGTAAATAGCTAGATGTCCGCGAGTTTGAAATTAGAATAATTTTTCAAAGCAATAACTAACAATTACCGCGTATATATTTTTTTAGACTATCTTCTGCCGAGTTTTAGGTAACCGTGTTATCTCATTTTTTTTGCAATGTCATGACTATCAGCTTTTGCGTCTCATTCTTGTTTAGGTTTTAAATTGCTCTTGTTTTCCACACTGTTCTCGATGTCAGACAGTGTATCTGGTGTTTGTTATGTTGAGCGAATTTTAGGAATCAGCTGTGGGAACTAGTTTGTGGATAGCCTAACAACCTGTCGCTATAAATTACTACAGCGATTTATTTTAAACGTCGCTGCAACGAGCTTTGCTTTGCATCTGTGTACGCTGTGGAAACTACTTGAGAGCACTATAGCGGATTACAAAACAAGGAAAACCAAAAATTTATATTTTTCTACTGAAACATTTTTTTCCAGTAATAAAGTGAAGTGAGTGTTTACAGAGCTTTTGAAAACCCCCTAACATTTACACTTTCACAAACAACAACGTAATCGCTTGCCGCCACAATTCTCGTATCTGTATCCGCGCCTCGGTTCATATCCGCAGAGTCGCTTCCCTAGTGGAAATGTAGCAGTTTACCCGAGGAAGTTGCCTCAATAATGTTCTATTTATTATCCTATCCGCTATCGCAATGTTTACGCGACACCAATTCTCTAAGGAAATGACGCACTTTACAAATATATTTAAATATTGAAGAAGAAAAAAATGGTTATATCGAAAACTCCGATAAAAAAGTAACCTGCCAATGAATCAACTTTAAGTTGCAGTACAGTAGTCAGACTAACGAAGCTGGAACATTTACCCGGCTGGCACGGCTGGTGGAAAATATCATACTTTAACTATCTACAAGAAGACATTCCACAGATCAGAGTCAGATCCAACCGCTTGTAAAAATAAGCAATACTAATTTCTTAAAATCTAGAGAACAGAGTTTAATGATCGCACTCTAAACCAAGTTTTGCAAATTCTAGATTAATTACCAGATAATCCAGAGATCGTAATAGGTAGAGGATATTTAATTTTAAAATGCAGGAGTAGGATCCGTAATAAAATAGAGGGAGGGGGGGGGGGTACCTACATTTATTCTTCTTTTCGATTCAATAAAACTCATATTGTGTTATTTTACCAGTAGCCACCTGCACAGCTCTGACATAATAATTACAGAACCCGTTCCGAATTTCTGATCTTTGGAAATCCCGCTTACCCCGCACAGACAGTTTAAAAACGATACTCTTGTCTACGTCTGTTTATGCGATATGCATAAAACAGTACGCGCAATGGTCCATTGGAAGGATTAAGTGCGGAAACCCTACCCTCCCAAGAAGCGGAGTCCACATGAAGAAGAGTAGAAGACATGTGTAAAACAGACTTAAGTCTCCCACTGCACCGAAGACCATCATAAATACGTGCAGGTAAACGGAGGCCAGCACTTTAGATGCTGTTAAACTACGAGATTTTAAAGATTGTTGAGCGTTGGACTGAAATGCCAGCATTTGGTAGTACGTCATTTATACTGCTGCACATACATCTGAACTATATATCGTGGTCTTCAAGACAAAAACCGGAACAATAACACAAAATACTCATATAAAAGGTTACAATGTCCAAGCCATGGCCAGGATTGACCTTCCCAGATCAATCAATCTCAAATTCTCGAAAGACAGCGGAACTTGAACCGGACCTAATTTAATATTTAAGTTGAGTTCTCAGTACGAGTTAGAACTATACCTAATTTGTAATGGTGATTTAACTTTTGTAACATCTTTTGTGCATACGCTGTTGAACAATAGTATATGAATGGAGTCATAGACCACCAGGTATATAGTAGAAAGAAAGACGGCTTAATATTGTGTTTCGTTTCTATTTACCGCAACGCCTAGGAAACTTTATGTTATCCACCTAAATACACACGTGCCGACTATGAATACCACCCCCTATTGATCCCGAGGGCGTCATAAGATGCCTCTCACGTTACGTACGAACTGCGGGTCTCCATTCTTTTGTAATAATCTTCGCGGTTGCTTCTAGCCAAACATAAAAAAAAGTATTTTATTTCAAATAGGGGACTACGTATAAAACTTCAAGAATAGGTGCACGGTTAGGTTTGGTCGTTTGCGATGGAAAAGAACGTTAGTAATAAGTATGAGAGGACAGCGTAGGCCCGCAAATACCTGCCGGAGTTGCGGGTTGTTCGAAAGAGATACCGCGGCCCCGGAACATAAAGGGCAAAGGAAGGAACATGGATCTGTTTTAGTCAGTAAAAGTCTGACAATCCTCCGCAGATATTTGATGTTTTAACAAAAGTCCGATAATAAGTCATTGCTTACCATCCTTACTAATATTATAAAAGCGAAAGTGAGTTTGTTTGTTTGTTACCTCTTCACGCTTTAATGGCTAAACCGATTGTGATGAATTTTGGTACATATATAGTTGGGAACCAGGAGACGGACATAAGGTAATTTTTATTTAAAAAAAGTGGGATGTGAGGGAGATAGAGGGAAGAAAAGGGAAAACTTAGCGTTGCTGCGCTATTAAAAATCAATAAGGCGCAAGAACTGTGTTACCCCAAATTTAACGCGGGCGAAAGCTAGTTATTGATAAAAATTAACAAGCATCTAGGAATCTACAAGGCGCACAAAGTCTTGAGGGGACATAAACATTCACAGTTACAAAGAATTGGTAAAAAAGAATCTAAACAAGGAATAGGAGAAATACTAAAAAAACACTTATTAAATATTACGTAGGTACTTATGATTTTACTTAGGTTAGCCCGATCAAAATCGTAATCTGCTACCCTACCATGACATCTTAAAGCAGAACTTATTCCACTGAGGGACAGAGATGGTGCTAGACACCCTGTATAGCTCTGTTTCTTTCTCTCAGTGGAATAAGTTCTGCTTTAAGACGTCATAGTAGGCCTACTGCTTGCAAGAGTCAATTGCTAATTGCTCGCTCGTCTAGTTTTGTTTTAGTCAAAATGGGCAATTATGTTAGTTTTCTTCAAGGTGCTACAGACATGCATCACATTTTTTCTTCTGTTATAATATTTATAAGCCTGATGACGTATCCCGTTGCAGGAATCTTTCTAAGTTTTTCTGTCCAGCTCGTCACGCCATTTCCTTCTAGGTCTACCGCGTTGCCGCGTTCTGTTGTTCTGAACCCAATCTGTTGTCCAATTGTTGCTAAGCAATTCTGTTAATTCCTTCTCTTTGTTTTTAACTGAGATATATTCTAGGTTTTTTTCTGGTACTTGGCTGCAAAGCGATTAAGTCTTCGACAGAAAATGGATGGAAGAACTAACATTATCATCCTAGAGTCAAGTGGATTGCGCGAGCGCTCCCATTTGACCGGATGTAACTTCTGCACTTACTGATGGCAAGAAACAATAGACTAGATTCCTATTGAGATTCCAATTCTTCAAGTACATAATATTACGACTGTTATCTCCGAAGGGTTAGTAATAGATGTGCCGGTTGTATATACTGCCATATTTCGCTAAATGGTTCTAATTCTCCACTTCTAAACAAAAAGTGTCTTTCTTACAATATTCATTTAGGAGAAATATTGTGTCTTTACCAGAAAATAGCTAAATGAAATCGAATTGCGAATTAAGTGTAAAAGTGAGTCAGCGTGTCGGAAGTGTGAAGCGCACGAGATTGTGTCTAATTAGCTGTAGCGTTCGCGTTCAGGTGCTAACTGATAGAGCTGTTTCGGTGTCTCGTGTCTGAAACTAATTTAACTCTATTTAGCGCATTTTTTGTCTAATTGGCCAATTAGTTAGTGAAGATATTTTCTTTCATAATAAGTGGCAGGATTAACAGCCATACATTCATTTCAGCCCGGATTCACCCACTGTTGGTGCAGGCAGGGGAGGCCTGCTTCTTCTGCCCCTCTTCTCTGTTCTGTGCGTTCCTCATCCATCCGTTTTCCGCGATTTTGATGATATCGTCATACCAACGCATTCCTGGCTTCGTAGGCCCAACCTTCGCCACCATTCGCTCAAAACCTTACTCCATAGCAATACATTAATACACTTAATTACGATTGTTAGCACTAGTCATGAATTTTTGGATCTTTAAATTCTGATTGGGCCATTAACTACTAAAAGCTACTCCTATATGTATTTTAACTGCAAACGTTTGTGAGCGCAAGTTAAACATCCGTGTGTTCCAAATAGTAGTATGGTTAGCACCAGCGATGTCCTATATGCGCTCACAATAAAACTAGGTCAGACATAGCTTTAGACTAGGCATGAATTGATTTATGATTGCAGAGGAACAATTAAATTTCGCTTTATTCAGACTGCAACCGGCGAAAAGTCCCATTTTGTGCATAAGGGATTAGCAGAGCGAAAAAGATGGATAGATCTTCTCGTGAATATTGAAGTAAAACCGACAGTAGACCGTATCAGAATAGGACTGTTTAAATAGAGTATGCAGCACTTAAAATAAAGAGCTATTTATTGATCCATTCATGTATTTCGTTATAAAACTAATTCCGCCCCCAAACGCTGTAGTAAGATCTAAAATAGTCAGTAACCGTGTGCGGTTGCCACCTGGCCAGTATTTGGCACTAGGCTGGACGCGGCCGCCCCACTGACTTGCCCTACATCCGCTTTAAATAGTGCGTACGCGCATCTACCGTGCCGCTATTGGCACATGCCGATTTTGCTCAAAACTTACATAGGATATTATTGAAACTTGAGATGCATATTTAATTAATCCACATTTACAGAAAGTGAACAAAAATTACTTCTTGGTATTTCAAGTTATGTGATCCCAAAACCTTCCCAGTTTTTTCCTGTAAATGATTTGTCAAGGGTATCTGCTGTATTAACTTTTTGCGTCGAACATCAAGAGTTGTTTTAAAAATACAACATATTCAACTCTGCACTGAGAAAAATAAATGTGTAATGCTATTTAAAGAACATAATAAAGGAACGCGGACTATATTTATCAGAATTTTCTCCGGATGTTCAAAATGAACGACCAAGTTCACTAACACTACTCGCCTTTCGTTTCCAGGGAAATGTTTTGATGATTTGAATACGGATGAATCCAATATGTGGGACTGATTTTCAAAGAAAGATAGACTAGTTAGTTTTTACGTATGTGATGTAGTGCACTGTTGAACTTTTCTTTGAATCTGTGTTCCTTTTATAAAGCATGGCTTCTTTCATTTCTTGCACCTTTCTTCATGTATGATGTTTTTTAGTCACAGACACAAACAAATTCATATCGAAATCAAAAATTTACATGAACATCTACAGAATCAATAGACCAGCATTTATTGTGGGCTCGTTCCCCAGTGGGTGCGGTTCGATTCCCGTTGGATCTCCGCCAGTGCCCGTGTTTTTCTCGACGGGATTTAACTCCGTCTCCGCGACTCCCGAGTCGCCGGTCTCTGAACTCAGCCTGTGCATTCGCCAGGAATTAAAAGTTCTGCATTTAGATTCATCACGTGTTTCTTTGCGTAATGAGTGATCAGGTTCATTGGTCTTGAGTTCTCGATGCTTCCGGGATGCGGGTTTCGGTTTTTGAAGTCTGATTACTTCCCAGTAACTCTTTCCAACCTCCTCAGGTTGGAAATCAGAAGTCAGAAGAAAAGAGTTTTGTATGTGATTGCCTTTTTTTTTTTTTTTTTTTTTCGGGTGGGAAATCATCCAATGACTTCCCCCGCTCTGGGTGGAGCGGGGGGGCATGTCAGACTTGTACTGACTAAAACCCACCCATGTTTCTTCTATTGCCCTTTACGTTCCGAGGCCGCGGTATCTCTTTCGAACAACCCGCAACCCCGGCAGGCAGAGGCTCTGGCAAGCCCCTCTGCTTTGCTGACACTCTTTGAGGCGCGCGTGAAACACGAACGCGCCGTCGACACGGCCTGTCGTCAATCGACGGACGGACGGTGAACTACCCATTGCTCACCGCCCACAGGCCCGCATCTACGGTGGCCGGAAGTCGTCTCGCGGCGCCCGGCGCCATGGGCGTCTCCCGCGGCGGCTGGGTTGGGCAGATGTTCTCTCCCTCAAACGCCCGGCCACCTCCTTCGCTAACATTACTGCTTCGCAGAAGGTGGTGACCGCTTCCCATTCCCTCTCGCTCCGGACCATGGCCTGAACCAGGGCCGGACGCGAGAGATCGCCGCCGCCGATCGCCTCCACGAGGGCACGGCGGTGCTCCGCCCAAGCCGGGCAGATCGCCACTGTGTGCTCCACCGTGTCCTCCGGGCGATCGTCACAATGGTGACACCCGGGCGCTTCCTCCCGCCCGATGATGTGCAGGAACCTCCCGAAACTTCCGTGTCCGGTGAGGACCTGCGTCAGGCGGTAGGTGAGGACGCCATGACGCCTCTCCAGCCACTCCTCAAAGAGGGGACTTATCGCCACTATTGTGGCGTGCCCTGCACGGGGTTGCGACAGTCGCTCTCTCCATGCCACCATGAGATCGCACCGGAGGTCTGCCCGCCGAGCGGCAACTTGCCGCGGCAGTGGGTTTTCCCCCCGGTGTAGTGCCTCCGCGCGCCACTCAAACAGGCGCGCGAGGACTATCGCCTCCAGATCCCACGGTGGCAGTCCGGCAAGGAGGCTTGCTGCCTCGCCGGAGATCGTGCGGTAGCCCCGGACAAGCCGTATGGCCACCACCCTTTGGGGCGCGTTCAGATAGTGGGCGGCGCGCCGCCCTAAAGAACGCGCCCATACTGGGGCCCCGTAAAGGGCCATGGACCGCACGACTCCGGCATAGAGCCTACGGCAGGAGGCGTTTGGCCCCTTGAGGTTGGGCAGGAGCCGCTTGAAAGCAGCCCCCGTCCGCTCGAGCTTGGGAGCCAAACGTCGGAAGTGTTCGACGAAGTTCCACCGGCTGTCGAGGACGATTCCCAGGTACTTCATCGTCGACCCGACGCCGATGCGAACCCCTCCTACCGTCAACTGGGATCCCGACGGTGGCGTGTTTCCGCGGCCATGAAAAACCATGGCCTCGGATTTGTGCAAGGCCACCTCGAGACCCAGTAGCCGGATCCTCTCCACGACTATCTCAACCCCGCGTGTCATATTGTCGGCCGCCGCCTGGTGCGACCCCCCCTGAGCCAGGACGAGCGTGTCGTCAGCGTAGCAAACTACACTGACGCCGCTGGGGAGGTCGGCGCGCAGCACCCAGTCGTAACCGATGTCCCACAGGAGCGGCCCCAAGACCGATCCCTGTGGGACACCGCACGACATCTCTCGCCGGTTCCACTCTCCAGAGCGACCGGGGTATATGACGGCCCTGTCCGTCAGATATGCCCCGACCACACGACGAAGATAGGTCGGCATCCGGTGGTATTGGAGTGCCTCCCTGATGCAGCCCCAGGGCATGGTGTTAAACGCGTTGGCGATGTCGAGAGACACCGCCACGACAACCCCACCCCTGGA
The DNA here is from genome assembly GCA_958449745.1 of Ochropleura leucogaster. Lineage (NCBI taxonomy): Eukaryota > Metazoa > Arthropoda > Insecta > Lepidoptera > Noctuidae > Ochropleura > Ochropleura leucogaster. Next base: position 17,523,396 of record OY288216.1, read on the forward strand.
CACTGCAGCCCCCGTCGTAAGGGCTCTCACGCGCATGATGGCGTCCACCGTCGAGCGCCCCTTGCGGAAACCATACTGGTGCTCCGCAAGATCCGGCCCCGTCCCCACAAGGTGCCCGACGAGGCGGTTTGCAATTACTCTTTCAAAGAGCTTGCCCACCTCGTCGAGCAGCACAATGGGCCGGAATGCGGACGGAGAGTCCGCAGGGCGCCCCGGCTTCTGAATGAGGACCAGCTTCCCCGTCTTCCAACGAAGTGGGAACTGGCCTCTCTCCAAGCATGCGCTTAGGAGCCCTAGTAGTCGGGGCCCGAGAGCCTCCAGGGCCAGGACCCAGGATGTGATTGCCTTGATGCCAGTTTCGTTCCTGGCATTCGTAAAATTGTTTTTTCACCATACCGATTCTGGGTATAACTTCTTGTCTGCGAAACTCTAACAAAGATATCGTAAAATTAAGAAGTTCTTCATTTTACGATATTTTTGTTAGAGTTATTAGTTAGAGCTTCTATCTCCATCAATGTTTCGCTTCTTCTTCGTCAATCATTTAGAAATACTGCAGATCTGTTACGTTTAGCGATTGTGTTTATTTGTAATAATTTATTAGTCCTTCACACGTGCTTTGCGTGAGTTGTACGATTTTTACCTTCTATATTTATGATTGTACATATTTTCATGAATACTGTTCTTTTACACATCGGACAGATTTTTATATAATATAAAACGTAATTTTTGCACATATATTTTCCTTATAATTTAAACTGTTGGTAAAACAAGTTGATCAAGTTTTTCACTATTTATCTGCCTAAAAAGGAAGTATTGGATTGTTTTTTTGCTAAATCAATATCTGCTGAACCTGACCAAATACAACGACAGGTCGTAGATGACCTCGGGGTCTCAAAAACCGGATTTTGCATAAAGATAATATATAAACTCGTCGAGGAAACCAGGATATTTTTGTACCTCGCGAAACGCCTGAAGGGACGATCACTATTCTTAAAGTATTAAATAAATTGACAGAATTTCTTCGTTCAATCGAATCACAATACCGGTTTATATAAAAATTGTGTTGAAGGCCGCGCTGTCGTGTCGCGCAAGTATTTTTAGCTCGTCTTGTTAACCGCTCTGTTACATGAGAGTTGTTCACCAAACCTAGTGGTTTACCCTAAAGCACCCAAAGCCCTAAAACAAAACCTTTGCAATACTGCTATTGCTTATGCGTATGATGATGATATTATTTAGATAACTTTGATTTTGTAAGAAAGTTTTACCATGAGCCAAGTTTCTTTGTAGCGCCAGGGTTCGGGAGCAGTTAGAAAACACTATTAAACTTCTAAATAATGTTTTAATGCTAAGTTTGTTATTTATAGAATTGCTAATATGGTATTAAAATAAATCGTTGTTAAATTAAAAATCGTTATTTATAAATTTATCCGTTTTGAAGACCGACATTAAATAATGCTTTTTAAATAATAAATCATGTTTAAACATTATTTGCCACATTTAGGCAGCTACATTTGTAGCACGCACTCTGTACAATTTAGCACAATAAAATTACTTGTTTATTTTTTTACCTCGAACTTTAGTAAACTAACGTTTACTATCAACCACCGTGTTATGTCGGCCTGTTTCAGTATAAATAAAGTCACGTGTCGCAGTCACAGCATCTCCAGCCTGTAACAATAGATCAGAGATAATTTGTCTCTTATCTCCGTAGATGTGAAATGATGCCAATTCTTTGATGTCTCTCCGAGCTTGCTGATTCATATCTCTGAGCTTTGATTCACTTGAGTGCGGTGGCTGTTTGTTTGAAGAAGCTTTTTCATCGATTTTAAATATTTCTGCAGTCAGTGATATTTTCTTGTTACTACTGAAGAATTTTCTGAGCAGACGAAATTATCAATCTTACGGAAGAAGTAACGAGGAAGGCATTATAGTCTAGTCTGAGAGCATCGAAGGTTCATAATCTGACTTTTGGTATATTAATGACCCAAATCGATTCTTTGATGAAATAATTAGCGTTTCATTATTTGTAGCTACAATGTTGATGTTACTCTTCAATGCACACATACCTTTATAGCAAGAGGAAACTTCGCCTTGGCAATGACATATGCTCGCACGACTTGTAAAAGTCGACGTTAATTTACAGTTTTCTTTTTCCGGAAGGTTCATTTTTATCACGATCTTTACAGATGGGAACTTTTCAATAAGCAACTCTTTAGAGAACTCATGTAAATGATGCTTTCTGTAGAATTTAACTAAGCTGCCTTTTTGAGGCCAGTGCTGAACCCAATGTAATTCCGACATTTCCCAAAATTATTTTCCAAGTATTGCCCAATTATTGGGAACATCTGGGAGTATTTTTTTCGACAGGCAAAATATTTCAATGTACAAAATACGTAACTTCGTTGCCTCTGTTTCTTGTAATGGATCCTCCGGCGAAAAGTGATTGGTAATATCAGAACGTTATTTTCTACAAAACATGCACAAAATTGGATCTCTCCAATTTAACAAATTTGACAGGCTGTATTTTTGTTGTTTCCGTTCCTCTTGTCCATAATTGACAGAATCGCGTTAATTATTGCGATTAAACTGAGACGTTTCTGATCTTGCTGCAACGCTTCTTTGTTTCATGTCGCTAAGTCCCAGTACTCGCTTATAATAAGGATGTTGTCCTGATGTAATTACGCCTCATTCTCTTTGTGCCGATTCTTTCGTTGACGTGGCCCTGAGCTTTTATTTAAACAGCTTAACTACGAGTTTTCGCGTATCTTGATGAAATGATAACATCAATGGAAACACATTGCTTTTCTGACGTCGCTAGGCTCGTGTAGTGGATTGACGTCATCAGCTGGGTTTTTTTCCGCAAAGTTATTGATATATGGTGTTCCATTTATAATATTTATTTCTATTACATCTGATGGTGTTTTGACCATGATGTACACGATTGAAGATCAAAGTCGAATTTAAATGGAATATTGATCTGGTTGCTGATGGGTTATGATTTTTTTTTGTTTTATTCAGTACATTATGCAGCGAAATATTTTGAATTTCACAAAAATTCTGTGATATGTCTTTGTTATGTTAATTATAGTTAGCTATGTAGGTATAGCGCGACCTGCGCGTCGCCCGTAAGCGGCGTACATTCGTCAGTGCAATAAACAGCTTAAGTATCGAAGGCCGTGTCTCATTTAACAGTGGCGACGAGTAGCAAGTACCCACGCACATATAAAAATTAAAATGAGTAATTTTATCGGATCTGTTCCTACTTTTGAGTTCGGCCAGGACTGGAATATCTTTAAGGAAAGACTTTCTCAATGGCTAACAGCAAATACGCTGTTAATAAAAGGAGAAGAGAAGGATGTTCAAGAAAAGGCGGTACTGTTAAGTGCACTCAACGACGACGCGTATAAGTTGGTACGCGAGTTAATTGCTCCGAAAGCAGTACAAGATATATCGTACAGTGAGTTGACTGCAGAACTGGATAAGCATTTTATGCCCAAAAAGTCCGTATTGGCTGAAAGGCACAAGTTTCATACGGCGGGGCAGGAAACAGGCGAAGATTTGACCCAATGGGCAGCCCGCGTAAGACGGTTGGCGGTGGACTGCAGCTTCGGAGCGGCCCTCGACGAGATGTTGCGAGATAGATTCATAATAGGAATGTGTCCGGGAGCTGAACGGGACAAGCTATTCATGGATGAAAAAGCGGCATCAACCTTGTCAAGAGCACTAGAAGTTGCAATTAGTGTGCAGAGCGCGAAGAGAGCGGCGAGGCAATCGGCAGCGGCAGTAACATCGACGTCTGAGAACGTATTCAAGATATCAGCGGGCCAGTCAAAGTCCTCAAAATGTGATGTGTGCGGTTATAACAATCATACCACTGACAAGTGTCGATTCTCAAACTACAAATGTAAAAAATGCGGAGTTAAAGGACATTTGAAAAGAATGTGCAACAATAAAAGTGGTCATATTAATTGCCTTAAGTCTTGTGACGATAACGATGACGACGGTAAGAGTATTCTTATTTGTAACATTCGTAGTTATAACGGCGAGCCGATGACGTTGTCTGTTGATATAAACGGTCAGCAGTTCACATTTGAATTAGACAGCGGATCTTGTGCTACGGCTATTCCATTTGCTATTTATGAGAAATTTTTCAAAAATGTTCCGTTACTGTCTCCTAGGTCGGTGTTAAAGGCATACTCAGGTGAATTATTAGATGTACTGGGAGTAATTACGGTTCCAATTACGTATATGGGTAAACGGAAAAATATTGATATTCACGTTGTAAAAGGGTCAGGCCCAGCCTTATTAGGCAGGAACTTTTTATCTTTGTATAATTTTCAGTTAGCTCAGGTAAATCATTGTACCGAATTAAAAGAACTTGAGTTTTACGTAAACAAGTACCCCCAATTATTTTCCAATTCGCTGGGTAGTTTTAATAAATACAAAGTTAAACTAACTCTTAAACCAGACAGCAAACCAAGTTTCTTTCGACCTAGAACAGTACCCTTTGCTTTAAGAAACAAGGTAGAAAAGGAATTAAATAGGCTAGTAGAATCCGGTGTGTTAGTTCCGGTCGAACATTCTGATTTTGCTAGCCCGATTGTACCCGTACTAAAAAAAGACGGTGAAATCCGTTTATGTGCGGATTTTTCGGTATCGTTAAATAAATGTTTACATATTGATAAATATCCGTTACCGAAAACGGAAGAATTGTTTTCTAAGTTACACGGGGGTCATCAGTTCTCGCAGCTAGATTTAAGCAGTGCTTATTTACAACTTTCGTTGGACAACGAGTCGCAGATTCTAACAACAATTAATACGCATAAGGGATTATTTAAATTCACCCGTTTAGTATTTGGACTAGCCAATGCCCCAGCGATATTTCAAAAAACAATGGAGAATTTGCTCCACGGCATTGAGGGGGTTTTGTGTTTATTGGATGACGTTCTCGTAACCGGAAACACTAAAATGGTGCACATAGAAAGGTTACAACAAGTTTTTACCCGGTTACAAGAAGCGGGTCTAGTACTTAATAGAAATAAATGTAAATTGTTTCAAGATTCTGTGACCTACTTAGGATTTGTAATTGATAAGCATGGTATTCATAAGTCCCCGGATAAAGTTACAGCTATGGTTAACACCACCGCGCCTAAGAATGTGCAGGAGTTAAAATCATTTTTAGGGTTTGTCAATTACTATAGGATGTTTATTCCGAATGCTTCGGCTATACTTAGCCCTTTAAATGATTTACTAAAGAAAGATGTGGAGTGGTCTTGGTCTAAGATACATGATTATTCAGTTAGCCAAATTAAGAAGGAGTTAACATCTTCTCGAACGCTAGCACATTTCGACCCTACTTACAAATTGGTATTAACCGTTGATGCGTCTCCTACAGGGCTAGGCGCAGTGTTAGCACAAATAGAAGACGGGTTAGAGCGACCGATAGCTTACGCCTCACGGTCACTTAGTAGTGCCGAAAGGAATTATAGTCAAATTCAAAGGGAGGCTACGGCTATTGTGTTTGGTATTCGTCGGTTTCACCAATATTTATATGGTGTTAATACGCCTTTTATTCTGCGTACGGATCACAAGCCGTTAATGTTTATTTTCCATCCCAATAAAGGCATACCGGAAGTGTCAGCAAACCGGTTGCAACGCTACGCTTTGTTTTTAACTAGTTATAATTATGAAATACAATATATTCCAAGCGCCAGTAATTGTGCCGATTACTTTAGTCGTGCGACCCCCACCGCCGCGGACGCAGCGAGCGCGGGCAGCGGTACCGGGGCTAGCACGGATAATAACAGTAGTATGTTGTCAGTACGCTCAGGTACGGATGAGTCAGACTTATGCAAGTTCGAAGATAAGGCTACGTATATGAACTTTGTAACGGACGGCCATTTACCGGTATCGTTAAAAGACATTCAACTAGAAACTTGCAACGATAGCGTTTTACAAAAAGTTAAGCAATATGTGCAACAGGGATGGCCTAAAGTAAAAGACTACGGCTTACTCCCTTACTATAAATGTCGTTTTGATTTAAATTGTGAAGGAGATTATTTACTGAGGGGTCATAAAATAATAATACCGAAGTCTTTGCAAAAAAAAATTTTAGATGAGTTACATAGGCCTCATTTGGGTATTTTAAAAACAAAGATCGAAGCGAGATCAAGATTCTGGTGGCCATATATAGACAAAGACATTGATAGTAAGATTTCTAGTTGCAATATTTGTTTAGGATTAAAGCCAACACCACCAAGAGCCCCACTTACGCCGTGGCCTTATCCAAAGCGATCATGGTACCGGGTTCACTTGGATTTTTTTGGGCCTTTGCAAGGGCAAATGTACCTTATTATAGTTGATGCATTTTCTAAGTGGGTGGAATGTTTTCCTCTTAATAATGACTATTCTTCGGCCACAGTAATTGCTAAACTACAGGAAACTATGTCAAGGTTCGGTATAATGCACACTCTAGTGACAGATAACGGAACTTCATTCACAAGTAAAGAATTTAAAGAATTTTGTTGTCTAAATGGAATAAAGCACATTACTTCGCCTACGTACTCGCCCTCCAGCAATGGGCAAGCAGAAATATATGTTAAAATTGTAAAAAAGTTTTTAAAAGGGTTATTTGCTCAAGGTACGCCTAAAAACAAAATTAAGGCACGGCTCCTTGAATTTTTATTTCGATATAGAAATACAAAACATACGACAACAGACAAATCACCGGCCGAACTAATGCTGGGACGTAATTTGCGTTGCAGATTTGATTTGTTAGACATCACGGCGCCAGCATCAACAGAATCGTCTGCATTATCATCACAAGACCTACAAAGTATAGTGCATGAAAAACAAGTAAGGCAAGCTAAATACTATAAAGGCAATAGGAACATAGATTATAAGGTAAATGATAAAGTGTTAGTAAAAGTAAACAACAGCAATAAGTGGATAAAAGCTACAGTTATAAAGAGAATTGGCAAAAGTGTGTACGAAATATATATACCCGAAAAAGACATTACAGTAAAGAAACATAAAAACCAGTTATATAAATTAAAATCATTCGAGGAACAGCAGGACAATAGCCTGGACTGGGCTGTTTTAGGACTGGATCCAGGGGAAGAAGTCAATAAGTCCACAATCAGCGCTCAGCAACCACCAGTAACCCGTGAAGAGCAGCTAGTGGAGGAGGAAGAGTGGAGTGAGGCCAACACAGAGCTTGGTGGAGTGGCACCCGAGCCAACGGAGCGATTACCAGACTTACGATCTCATACTGATGAGCGTCCTAAACTAAGGAATATTCCACGAGTAGATTATAAGCAATACTTCTAAAACCTGTAAGACTAGTTAAGGATTTGTGGTGGAGGGATGTTATGTTAATTATAGTTAGCTATGTAGGTATAGCGCGACCTGCGCGTCGCCCGTAAGCGGCGTACATTCGTCAGTGCAATAAACAGCTTAAGTATCGAAGGCCGTGTCTCATTTAACAGTCTTAAAACACCCATCAAGGAATCTGGTAGCTCTTAGCGCGTCCCAATAAAATATCGATTGCTGAATGCATAAAATGACTTGATAGAAACTGTGTTTGAACAAATATCACGTCAGTAACACGTAAGTATTATTACTGTCACTTGTGTCACTGTAGGGCAAATGCCTTTCTTCCTTCTTTTCACTTACTCTATCTAACAGCCTTTGTAGCCAATTTTTAAGAATGGTCTAGTTCTTCTTGCTATCTTCTCCTATTTCCTGCCGCGTTAGTCATTTTTCTTGTTACTGTTTCTCTTATTGCACGAGTTAAATGGAAAACTACTGCCGGTTCCAAAGTTGCGATTCAGTAACTGGTCTCATATAAATCCGTTAATAGAGTAAGACACATCACTTACCCAGTTACACCATGTTTTGGTAAAAAGCCAAATTGCAATTTATTACTTGACGCAAATGCCGTCGGTTTCTTATATAAAAACGTCTCTAACAGTAATTATTATCTACTCTTTGGTTGATTTATATCTTCAGTTGCCCGACCATGCTATCATTATTTTAGACTCTAAAAAGTTAAGATTAAAATGATGTTAATCTTTTTTAAAAATATATTTTGTAGTGTGAAGGTCAGGAGTCAGGAGAAGTAAGCCGTAAGTATTCTGGAGTATGATGTTGCGTATTTTTTTAAAGATATTGGTTCTTAAAAAGATTTGTGATGATAGCTTTATTTATATTTTTGTTATTGTCACTAGCGCATATGACATTGACCCAGCGGTTGACGAAGATGTCGAAAGAGGCATCATAGACAAGTCAAGATCGGCCGGACCGAATTGTAGTTAACATACATCATGCCTGTAAGCCCTGAAGAGTTTTGCTTTTAAAATGAGACTACCACATCTAATACCTCTGAGTTCCGTGACACGACAATGACAGCAGAATGAAAAGGTTAAGATAGATGACATAATGTTTGTGAAATGAAGTTAGAGGAATTATGATTGGCAACGGGTTATAATATCATTAATATCGTGTTCTACTGCCAGAAATGTCTTGTATAATGGTAGTTCCGTATTATATTCTCATACAATATCACATTATTTTTAAATGTAGAGCGGTATCATCAAAACATTTAAATCACAACTTGAAAGTATTCAGAAGTATATATTCCCAGAATAGATAGGGTTAAGCTGCTGTGGAATTATCTCGTAGAGCAGACTGTTCCACTGACCGTTTTTGGAAACGAATAATATAGTCTTGAATGTATTCATGGACGGGCTAGGGCATGATAGCCAATCTCACCGAAGGCACACTAGTGCTTCTGACGAGGTTGCGGGTAGTTCGAAAGGAATACCGCGGCCCCGGAACATAAACGGCAATAGAAAGAACATGGGTGGCTTTAAGTCAGTACAAGTCTGACACTCTTCGCTCTGCCCAGAGTGAAGGAAGTTATTTGATGATATTCCATCCGCAAAAAAAGGCACACCAGCAGCTGCTGCGCCTTCTGATAGTCGTTTGGGACAACGGGACGGTTCGACGAGTCGGGCCTGGAACATTTTTATGACTCGGTTTATTTTGTGCCCAGTGTTTTACTTATGTAGTTTCCATTATGAAATATTTTAAAACGGTCCATACAAAGAGAAGAATCAGATGACACAGTGGGTTCTAAACCTACTAAATGCTGGAATCGCGTAGAGTCAATAACCATAAAAAGCCTGCGTGGGCGCTCGTAATGACATCAAATTGCTGCGGACCTCTGAATCATATACGACTGGTCGGTCACAATATGAGCAGTATTTGTCTCTGGATACTTTGAGTTAATAGTGGGAACTATCTAACATTTATATAGAACATCGGGATTGACGAGAAACACTGAATTGTTTCCTACTTTTTACTGGACGATGCTGGTTTTTTTTTTTAAGTTTTAACCTCCGGTTTGGTTGGAACTAATTCCAAAGACCTGAAAGGTTTCGTCATACCCTTTAGAAATACTAAAAGTCAAGAGAGTGCTTTAACCTGAACCGACTTAAACTAAAAGTAGTCCAAAGTCCGCATAAATTCAATAAGCATTTTCAAGTTGCTATTCCGTCGTCACAAGTTACATCAACCCTGCAGAACCGTTAAACTATAAATACTAACAAATCGAACAAACTTGAGACTTAACCCACGTAGACACGCATATGTAAATATCGGCCTTATTTCAAGTAATCAGGCGCATGCACGGCGTTTGCAAACGTTTTCAGCTATAAATAATGTAATAATTAATAGAAAACAACCCCACATCCTTGGGTTTGAATTTGATATAATTTGAATTAAAATCACGTAACCAGTTTAAAACAAACAGTCTGAGTACGCAAACTTTGCTTGCGCGAGTTAGAGCCTTCGTGTTGTCTTGTTTGTAATAGCGCCATCTGTTGACATAGCATTAGAACTCTTTGTTTTTTGTAACATGCTAGAAAGTTTAAAAAGCCTTAACATAATGTTTGTACGCCCGTAGAGTTATTTCCTCCCCATATAATCCCTTTATTGGATCCCAAGTTTTCAGCATTCTAAGAAAATATTCGTGGAACGCGTAAAGCTCTTAACAAAGTTAAACAAATGTGTATCGTGTCATAATTTTAATTATATTTTACCAAACAAGTAAATTGGATACTCGCAAAACTCATAAGGGGCTTTGCTTGATAAAAAGCCTAAACATGGCAGCCATACAACACTTCACAAATAGACTTAACAGATCAAATATGTGGGTGTTACGCAAGCCCGCGTATTTTTAATACATGACCTTGACACTCGTAATCCCTAGCGACCTCGACCTCGACCTTCGAATTGGCTAGGACTGTTCGACTTCGAATCTTGCTCTAAAATTGATTTACGTCGCAGTAAAAATGTTGCGGATTGACTTTTGTCTATGTTTAGTGATAAATCCAATAATGCGGGGTAGTTTGAAGAAAGAATGGAAACAATAAATAAAAAAGTCATTTTTTATTACTTTTGTAGACTAGTCTTTACTTTTATCCTTTACAGGCAATACTGAATTTAGTTTCGTAAGTGAATTAAGTTCGTATCATAACCAAATACAAAGCCACTGTTAATATTCTTAGCTGAATTCTCCTGTTTGTTAAACAAATTAATTCCAGATCTGATCATATTGATTCTTTCGATAACTTTATTTGCTCTTTATATTAGAAAACCACACCGATCCTTGAATTATCGCCAGACTTCAAAACCTCGAACACAAACTTTTTGCTGTTATTTTTTTTTGTTTTTCTGCGTACGTGTCACTTTACAGGCTAAAATAAAGCGCACTCGGCCTTGTGTATTGGGGCTAACTCGCTATTTTTACTGCAACGCATTGTTTCCCAGCACCCGCCATGTTTGCCGCACAAAATGGCCGGATGCATGATCTGAAATGGATATATAGGCTTTATTTTGTCGTTAGTCGATGAAAGATCATAATTAGTCGCACTACGTCTAATATATTAAATTCGCGTGTCGCGGAATTTCCTCCGAAACTTCTGAGCAGCAGCCAACATCTATTTTTCACACACCTAAGTGATAAAGGGGACCTCAGCAGCGAGTGAATCTGCTGGGCACATCTAGTAACATATAGGATCTATTTAGGAGTGTACAACAACAGTTGAAACTCTACGTATATTAATGCTTACTATGAAATAACGCTAGTTAGAATTGGCACAATTCTAAATCGCCTGGCAGGTCGTTGACACACGTCCACCAACGCCCTAAAGACTGACTCCATAATTGACACGTTGACTACGACCGCTTTACTGTGCCCTATGGTAAAATCAGCCATAGAAAGTAGAGCTTTAGATTCTAGGCCATTGGGTTGAAGATATCTTCAAATGACTGACGGATTCACGGAATCGGGGAGTATAGCTGAATAAAGGGTAGGATGATACCATCAGTGAGTGAGGGTAGGTCTGGACTGAAATGATGATGGTGATGATGGAAATTCTTATTAAACCTGCCTTCGTCAGGGTCCGCATGACATGATAATGTCGTCAGGGATTTATTTGACGCAATTGAGGTGATCTGTACACCCACTCCTTACCTGATGACAGATCACACTAGTTGGTCTCGAGATAAAGCAGCTGCATTGCGTAGTTTTTCTCAAGATATTTCCGTCTCTTGTCATTTGTCAACGCTTGCAATTTACAAGTGACTGGGATTTAACTATATTTTTATTGCACTAGAATCTAGATTCTTGATGTTAAGTGGTTTAGTCTAGGGTATTTGGGAGCTGGTGATTATAATTTATGAGGCTACTCTACACAGGCGTTTGCTCCCGGTTTTTTAAAACGTATAACATATTGAATTTGTTTCTGTCTCCCATGTATCCTACACTCATTAATTGGATATGTCAATGTGGTTTCCTTTGTAGAGCGGTGGACGGGTTAGCATGGAAAATATAAGTTACATGTAAAATAGATTAGGTAGTCATCTGAATCTGAAAAAATTAAATCACAAAAAAAAACATTCCTTAATACTTGTTTAAGGCAGAAAGCGCCAGAGCTGTAAAAGTTTACGAGATATTTCTAAGATATTGAACCTCTGAAGTATAAACAAAGTAATAAATGAAAGAGAATTAAGTTACGTGTGGGACGAATATGTTCAAGCTTACTTTTATGCCTATATTGCTTTTTGTAACTTACAAGGAAGAAACAACTCTTGTTTTTCCCAAATGTGCGTTTACAAGAACAATTTCCAGGTTATTTAAAATTCTCATTTGTGTGCGAAGCTGCTGTTGTCATCATTTTGATCAGTATTTATGGGATTTTACGACGGTGGATTTTTCCTATAATGGTAATATTCAAGACAGAATATATCATACCTTTCTTTAAAGTCGACATCACGACTCGCCTTTTTAACCGACTTCAAAAAAAGGAGGAGGTTCTCAATTCGACTGTATGTTTTTTTTTTTTTTTTTTTGTGTTTGTTACCTCATAACTCAGGTCTGAGTGAACCGATTTTGATGATTCTTTTTTTATTCGAAAGCTGGTGGTTGTCGTTTGGTCCCATAAAAAAAATATCAAGATCCGACAAGGAGTTTTTGAGTTATCTTTAATAATGCGTATTAGATTGACTTCGTGTACGTTGATGATATACTCATTCGTCGATTATATTTTAGAAGTTGTCGAAGACAAATGATCAAAAAATGCTATGTACTACTAGGTTTGGAAGGTCATCACAGTTTGTTGAGGTGATTGTATTTTAATTTGGTGATAGATCTTCAGTGATATACAACGGCACTCTTTAATAAATGACAGCAAATCTGCCGCGGTTGCTGCAATCACATGTATAAGTATGAGTTTCGCCAGGGTAGGCGGGCGAGTGGGAGCAGGGTGACCGTATCCCCTAGGAGATGATGCATATGATTTCTGAATTGGTTGAATACTAAAGCATGATATAGATACTTAGTATTTAATCTATAGCTTGATGTGGAATTAAAACTTGTATCTAAGACGGGACTAAAGCTAAAATAAAAACTTTTTAACCGTGTTTGCGTATTATATCATAATACTATAACTAAAAATGCTGAAATAAAAACTTTTTAGTAAAAAAATAAAACCGACTTCCAAAAAAAAACTAAAAACTGGAAAATAACTTTATTTCCGGAAGTCGGTGGTAAATAAAGTCAGCGAAACCAACAAAAGCCACCGACTTCCGGAAATAAAGTTATTTTCCAGTTTTTAGTTTTTTTTTGGAAGTCGGTTTTATTTTTTGAACTAAAAAGTTTTTTCTAAATTGTTGAATGTGATGATGACATTTAACTGAATTGAGGTATGGACAGACTGGCATATCGCGTGTATCGACTTCCCACCTATCGTTCCCCATGCTACTCATACAAAGGAAATAAAGAATTATATGAATTATATCGGCCTTTGCATGTGCATGTATTGAAGCAAACTAATCACCAGCTATGTCTATGCATAGCTAAGTTATTTCTTTGTCTTGTAATGTGTCTCAGATTTTGGACAAAATATTTTGAGATAGTTTTCATAACTTAAGTACCCTCATCTTTTCCCCCTTGTAACCTTGCATGCCAATATTGTAGAGTATCCATCAAAGTGATAGTTTCCGTCTTGCCAGCTCGTCCCGGGGTAGTTTTGGCAGCACCTCCTCCGCAGTGACGTACAGTTGTAGATGCACAGAGTAACCATCATTAATCTATTCTGAAGCCCGTCACTTTCAGATGGAACTTAATTTGATTCTTGAAGGATATGTTGATTCAGTTTCATGATTGTTTTGGTCTGTGAGCTTGTACCATCAACACAATGATTTATATTGCCTTTTGGCAATGCGATTTAGATAAGACATGTTTTTCGCAACAAATAAAATCAGATGTTCTTCCTTCCCACTAATCTGTAGGAAACAAGCAGCTGCTTTGGGAAAACCAAGTTGATAACTTTTGATGATTATGAACGCTTCAAGATTTACTTTTCGCATTATTTTAACTTATTACCTTTTGCCCTGTACGTTGAAAATACAAACCGCAGGAATCCTGATTACGCACGACGAAGCCCCTCAAGTAGCTAATGAGCTTAAGAAATAAAACCAGACAACGATGATATGCCTTATTGCACATACATTACTTAAAAAAATTCTTGAAATATCCCAAAAAGTTAAGAGTTATGAGAGGTAGAGGAACACCTGCATAATTTTAGTTAAGTTAGGTTAGGTTAGTTAGAGGAAACATTTGAAAGAAAAAAGTGAGTTATATTTTTGCATATATAGACGATAGAAGTAAAATGGGATAATGGCAGAAAAACAATGAGTAAATCATGATCAGTAAAAATGAGACAGAGACACATACACACGATGATACATTGATAATTATTAAAAAAATATCAACTTACTCATTGGAAATCATTTTTGGAAAAACTACGAGAATTTTGGCAACTTGTTTGCGTAGTATATTTTCTTTGGATTGTTACTGAGATTCATTAATCTCTTCAGATCTCAACAGCAGGGCTACTATGACATCTTATAGCAATTCTTATTCCACTGAGTGAAAGAGATGGTGCTAGACACCCTGTATAGCTCTGTCTCTTTCCCTCAGCGGAATAAGAATTGCTTTAAGAGGTCATAGTAGGGCTACAGTTCTCATTTGTTTTACAATGTGTCACTGATTTTATTGTCACGGAGTTCTTTGTTGCATGGGACAGTGACATGTATATCAAGGAATTCATTTGGATGTTTGTTTCAAGGAATTGCCAAACGATTTATGGGAGATTTGGTTCCTTTGTTTTGTCTGTCCTTTGTTTACCATATTTTACTGACTTGGAACCAGGAATGCTAAGCTTAAATTTTCTGCATTCTCGGATACGAATCGCATATTGTTCTGGCCACAGATATGCACTCTGTTTTCAAATGTTTGTGGGGAATTGGAGTTCAGTGCGCTACAATGAATCAGATTAAAGAGTTTGCAATTTCCAAGAAATCATTTTACGCTTTATCTAATTCAACAGGAAAACTCGTTCCAATTACCCAAACTGCTTTACGGTTCACCAGAGGATAGGATCCAGTCCTCGGCTTCATTAATATTGTTCTGAAGCAACTAGACTAAGATGCCATTTTACGAGTGCACCGACTCTCGTAAAGTCTCCTGTTTCGAGATTGGATGCTGCCGAATACCAGACAGATCCACGGATCCCTCTTTGTTTATTCATAAGCTGGTATTGACTCTCGGAATATGAGTGTTTTCTCACAATATTTTCTTTTGTTTACTCGGTCGAGATATTCTGCTATCTGTACCTATTTATATAGTCTTTTTTTTGGTTGTTTATTCAAGCAACATGTTACTTACACCAGCTGCTTTAATATTGACGGTGATAACATAAGTATGTTTTTTTTAGAAGTCGGTCAAGGTATAATAATTTTCAGTATGTTGACCCTTCTACAGGTGTTTTACGGCATTGGATTCACAAAAATAGTTTTCCTGGCTGATGACCAGGTTTTAGTTATAAAAATGCCGTGAGATCGTAAAATAAATAACACAAAGATTATTTTTTTCATT
This sequence comes from Ochropleura leucogaster, assembly GCA_958449745.1. NCBI lineage: Eukaryota > Metazoa > Arthropoda > Insecta > Lepidoptera > Noctuidae > Ochropleura > Ochropleura leucogaster. The sequence continues at coordinate 17,538,901 of OY288216.1, forward strand.
CATAAATCGGGGAGTTACTGATGAAGAGGTTCGTTCGTTCGGAGGTTTCGTAATTGATAATATAGAAATGTGGAAAGTTCTTATCTTCGCACAAACATTGGAATTTTCCTTTCATTCTCGTAAATAAACAACTAAAGAATCCTTGGTGAAACTTACAAGGAATCTAAAAGCGTGAATTTTCCTTGTTTCCTATTATTCTAAGATTAATTCAGTATTTGGAGGACTTGAACAACAAAAATATACCTCAACACTTTGAACAACTTCCACAAGTTTCCATGTAAAGATAGTACGCAATAAACGATTCCGTTAATTCATTTGTTTTGTTTAGAATCAATCTTCGATCATGTTCAGTAGGCAGTGACCTTGTGACGGCGTAGTTATTTTACCACGACGCCAATTTTTACGCAGATAATTTTAAAGATACGCAGACGAGCGATTCTTCGTTTCTTGAATTTTAAGTGATTTTTATTTTGATGCTGTCGATATGAAAAGCTGAACGTCAGTATTTCATTGACGTGGATGATTTATTGTAATCCGGGTACTCGGTAACTAGTATGCAAATAGTGGGTTGCTATGCCAACGACTAGTCTACCTCTACCACAAACGTCATAATAACAGAGGTCTTAAAATAGCAGCCACTAAGACTTCCCGTGTTGTGACTTGAGAGCCCAATTGAATGTGGTAACCTTATGAATCGGTTCAATTGTACAATTCGCGCATGAATCTGAAGCTACTTTAAAACATCATGGATCTGCATCATGATCCAATATTTAAATGAATTCATAAAAACCAAATGTTTGAACATCAAATCTGCATGTTTCGCAGAACTAACATATTCTCAATTGATTTATTGGTCTTTAATGTTTATATTATCTGCATGTTATGTATTTTTTGCCCCGTTTTCGTCTGTATTTTGAATTCAACTCGAAGTCTGCTCGGAGTTTTATTTCAATATTTTTTTACGCTGTTGACCTTACTCGGTTTGACGTGGTCTATTAGTCAGTTTTCTTGATGAGAAATGCTTTTGATCCGATCTCAGCGTTATATCTAATGTGGTAAAGCTTGTTCTCTACCACAGTAATCGTTTGTTGAGATTTTGACAACTTTATTCGTAAGAAAATCGTAAAAATTAAATTTCGTAATTTCTTAGGTTTCAGTTAGTCTGTTCTGCTGCGCAAAATAAATTTAATTTAGCGAAACACAAGACTCGAAAATCATAACACGTGAAAACAGTTAGAAACAATTTATATCGTGCATGCTTGCAGTGTTATTCAGATGAGTTGGTGTTATGATGATAATTTTGTTACTTGCAATTTGTTTCGAAAGTGGATAACGTTGGAGAAAGATCTATAACAATAACATAAAGTTATTGTAAAAAAGCAACAATCTGGAAAGACATGTTAAAATATGTGTGTTTTTAGTAACCCACGCAAAATTCGGATACTATTTGTAACTTGAATAAGACACAAACCCAACTCGAGCATCCCGGAAATTACAATCCTTTGTTTCTTCACTTGTAACACATTTTACCAGAGTTGTTCTATTCCGAACGCTTTGCAATGCAAATGTTTTAGTCGAATGCTACATTTGATTTGTTCGCATGGCACCCGCACCCCGCTGGTACAAGGACACTTCGTGCAGAATAAACGGCGTCTTCTAATGTTATTGTGTGTGTTATTGCTCCGTTTATCGTATGAGGGAAAAGAATAATAACGTACTCTTTTATGATTGGAGTTATTCGCTTGGTTTTGTTGCTAATGCGGGAATCAAAGGGTGTTTTGTTTTATACTTTATGTAACTATCGCGCTTCTTTGTCTGTGACTTGTCATAGAAACCTATGACGGTATTTGAGCACATTCTCATAAGTCTTTCTCTGGAATCTATTTCTATACCACGTTTCAAGCTAAAGAATTCAACAAGAACCTCATAAGGCAATTTAAATTGGTAAAGTTAAAGGTTAAAGTTGGCAGAGGCATTAAGGCCTAGTTCCACACGGTAACCGGTCATGGTCTTAGGAAAAGCAGGTCGCCCCCCGTGCTTGTTACCGCCGCCAATGACGTCAATTCTGTCCTTCCTTCTAAAAGCCCTCTGAGTATTTGCACCCTTAGAAAATGAATCGTTTGTTGACAAATTCGGCAATCCATCATAATCGTAAAACGTTATCATTATTTATTCAAGTGGCAAGTGGCTTCGATTGTTCTACCAGAAATTTTGAGTCTAAATTAGGGGCCGGTAGAAGGCAATAGACTGGACCCAATAACAGAACTTAATCTTATTTTTTTTACGACATTTTTGGCACAGTGGCTTAGCGTTTGACTGTTGCGCTACGTGTCGCGGGTTCGATCCCCGCACGGAACAAATATTTGTATGACCTACAGATAGTTGTCCCGGGTCTGGCTGTTTGTGTTTAAATGTTTGTAAACGCACCCACAATACACGAGAAATTCCTAGCGTAAAGCAACGTTTAAAAAAAATTGTGAAATGTGGGTGTATCACAGCTCTGCCTAACCCATCATGTATAACAGGCGCGATCTATCGGTAATCCATGACACCGTCATAAAATGTAATGACCTATTCAAGCAGTGAGTTTAATTGTTTAAAATTCACGGCACATTTCGTATAGTCGTAATCGCCAAATGAATTTCTGTCTTTGATGTTATAGTAAAACGTTAGAATACTAAACAGGTACTGTTTTCTCTAACGATGGTTTAAGAATATTTTGGGTCATGTTCTTGCTTTTATTTGACAAGTTTGAATAAAAGTGAACAGCCTTGCTTGGTGCTTTAGACTTTTTCTTTTTCACTCATATCTGATGGCATCGAGTAATTCCTTAAGGTGGACTAAGCTAAGGTGGACTAAGCTAAGGCCTCAGTAATGACTTCCATGGATAATTCGTGTGTGTCATATAGTAGAGCCTGGAAAAGATATCTTTGTTTTCCTTTTCAGTCTTTCCTACATGGGTAATTGTCTAATTTGAAAATAATCTTTTCTATGGTCAGCATTATCACAGATTTTTTCTATCTAAAGTATTACTAAGTTGAATACGATTAAATACTTTATTTTGAAACAAGCATCTATTTCGAAACCACTACAACTCCTATGCGCCAAAATTAACTGTAGCGACCACCAGAAAAGCGCCGAGACAATGCAGCGCGATGGCACATAATTCGTTTGTGTGTTACAATCGGCATTTACATTAATTATAAAACCTGATCACTTTTTTTTTTATATATATATCATCAGTCAGTCAGTTTCCAATGTCCCAGACACGGTTATGGTAAATGTTTGTAGGTTATTGGCCTGCTTGATATTAATAAATAATATAGAGGTAAGGTAACAAAATTGTCATTACCTAGTCAATGTAAATTGTTACTTTAGTTAAGGATTTTATTTCGAACCTTTCCATTGGATTATGAATATGGCAGCATGTGGTGACCAGAGTCTCTGCGTGAAAACTCAAATCGTTGTCACTTTTGTCTCCTTACCATTGGGTAAGGAGACAAAGTGGTGGTGGTAGTGGATATGGATCCACTACCACGAGCACTCCACTCGACTCCACCTTATTTATCATTCCTGAATGAGAGCATCAAAGTTAAGTGTTTTCTTTGAAAATCCTCATTATATTTTCTCTGAATCCTTGTTTAGACATTGCTTAGGTCAGAATCAGTCCCCCAATTACTAATCCAACAACTACAGATTTATCGATGCCTTAACTTAATCATCCTTCAAAGGACGACGACATAGCAACAGGTCCAGCAGGATTACCAACAATAACACTAAATCATCCAATAATTTACAATAATCACCCGCGAAGTTCCCAAGTGGCCACAAATACCCCAAGGCCTGGTCAGTGGCCGTGTGATGACAACGCTGGGGAGGGCTATATATAACCGTGGCCTGCATGCAACTCTTTGTTCAGCCACGTGGGTTAGCAAACAACGCGGTGGGCATTAGGTTTTAACTAACTTCCATTTGATAGTCCATTAGTAAGGTTTATTTATGGTAGACTTTGTAGATACGAGGTGAATGCTAAAATGACAATGACGAGAAAGACATAAGTGTAGAAAATGAAAAATACGTCAGTAAATTTTTCCCGCTCTCCTCTCCCTATTTGCATTTTGTGCTTGTTTTGTCAAGAGTCTAATTCTCAATATTCAGTTTACGTTTTGTGCCCATAAGGCCAGGAGAATGATGATGTATGTTGAAAATGGTTTTTCTTTGTGATTGTGGTAAACAGATAATTATGTTCTGAGACTTTCTATTATCACAATAAACTTTTTTTTTTACTTTGTTCCGTCACTTCTTATCTCCAGCTCAAGCTGAAAAGAACGAAGATTTGACATAAATAAATAACCACCTATTTTGTACAAATAACTTTTGATTTTTGCTATCTTCGATCAAAAGAAAAGGTTTTATTCACAGGGTGAGCAAATTATATGTGGTTTGATAAAATTAAACTAAGTAGTGTTAATCTGAGCCCCAGAAGAACTCACTGACTCATTGGTGAAGTTTTTCAGAAAAGTTCGTCTTTTTGTAACCACATTATGGACATATGAACGTGGACGAAGCAAAAAGGAGTCATGTAGAGTTGTATCACGTGATGGTCTATAGTTTCAGTCTAACCCCCCCGGGGCAGAAGAAGTTATTTATGAATGTTTAGACTGCAAAGACGGCACTTCTTTCTTTTTACCTCAAATTGAATTAGCTCTACTAAGGGAGTTGCGGGTTGTTCGAAAGAGATACTGCGGCCCCGAAACATAAAAGAAAAAAGAAGAAACATTGTTGGGTTTTAGTCACTAAAAGTCCGAAACTCACCCCTCGGAGCGGGGGAAGTCATTTGATAATTTGCCATCCGCAAAAAAATAAGAGCCCTACTTAGGCCTAAATTACTGTCTGTCAAAATATCTGGCATTTGTCTAAATCTAAATCAGATAATAAGATTCCGATTCGTCCAAAATCTTTCAGCTTTGTAATAAGTTCATAACAAATGGCTTCCACTCAATCGTCTTGAAACTTTTCCTTCTCGAAACTCTGTTTACGCGTTTAGGGTCGGACTTATTTATAACGTTAAGTTAATATAAGAGACTACAAACATAAATAGAAGAGAATACCATAGTGCTATTGCTGAGCATATTGGTCCTGGATTAAACTCTCATATCAATCAAAGTGTTATTGGGTTAGTTGGTAGAACCTGCGGAGTCTAGATTTGTGTCAATTTCATCAATAAAGAGGACCCTCTTTTATGTGTTACTTAAACATCGTTCCTCTGCGTGTTTGGGGATTACAGGAATGTATTATATTATGTAAAGAGCATAGATTATATGCTATTATGTATGGAGGCAAAACGTTGTCCGGTCAAAAGATCATTTTTCATCTCGATCAAAACGATTTCCTGCATCTCAGTTGCCTTTTGGGTTTGTGTAACTATGAGAAAAATATATTCTTACTCTTAGTCTCTTCATCATACATAATCAATCAGAAAACTATCATAAATGTCAATAGTTCAGGTTTATTTTATTTATTTATGCATAATTGAAATGATATGCCGAATAAACCGGCTTTATGTCAATGAACTCATAACGATATGTTTCCGACGCCTAAGTTTGTCCTTATATGTATATTTGTCCAAGCCTTTGTCGCAGAATCACTCTCAATTAGAAGATTTATTGCGGCTGTAAAATACCTCCCCCGCGTAGTATGAATTATTATGCACTTATGTAAATAAGTTACTAATTTATATAATCACATCTTTTATATGCGCATTGACTGATATTAACCTTATTGGTAATTCACGTCTTCAAAATAGCTGCATCGACATTCTAATAGGATATAAGTAAATATTCCACTTGAATTTTCTTTTGAAAGAAAATTTTCACACCTTTTAGTACACAAGTTGCAACTAGATGGCGTTGACGTCGAATTAGAAGTCGCTATGGTTTCGTTACATGCGTTTATAGGCATTCAAATCACGCCGTCGCTTTGCCATGGGTTAATGTACCGCTACTGGTTATAGGCCTGCCCTATTCCTGTAGGATACAAATCATCATCTAACAAATTTTTTTGAGAGCTATTACCACATTATCGTGGTTAATAGCTTATATTATGCAGTGAGTAGACCAGACAACCTAATCTCATTTTATTGAATTATCATCATTGCGCATTGACTGGCTTCTTATTGATCTTCAGGTCCGCATTCCCTTAATCCTTAGCCTCTTCCAGGTCATAATTTTTATGCAGAAAAGATAAAATAGAATATGTCAGTACTCCACTAGATAATTATGTCCCATTTTTCTGCTATCACATAAAAGGAAAATTCTGATAACCTGATTCCATGCAAATGCATCCTGAAGTCATTGTAAAAGGGATAGGCAGAATCTAAGGACTAGTTTTCTTTTAAAGATTTTCTATTTGATTCACTGGGAATGGTAAACGCGATAAGACGAAGTAAACTACTTTGAAGTTGTGAGCATTTTTATGCAACTGTGTCGATATACTTTGTAGGTTTTCTAAAATAACGTACGTAGTTGAAAGTTTTAAAACAGCCTTTTTATTTTTAAAATCATTGAACTCATCATAATGGCTTATGAACCCATATATAAACACACTAGCTTTTGCCCGCGGCTTCGCTCGCGTTAACTTAGGGGTAACACAGTTCCCCTTTCCTGATTTACAGGGACCTGCTACCTGTAGTTTTGCCCTTGCGCCTTATTTATTGTAATAGTAATGCTAAGTTTTCCCTCTTCTTCCCTCTTTCTCCCTCATTTGTCTTTTTAAAGTTAGCCTATGTCCGTCACCAGGGTCCCAACTATCTCTGTATCAAAATTCATCAAAATCGGTTTAGCCATTAAGGCGTAAAGACCGTAACAAACAAACAAATAACAACATATCATCTTCATCATTCTTTACATCATCAGCTAGCACTTTCCTCGTGGCCATCAAGAAAACAACTTTTATTTGTGGGCGACATTAGTTTTAAATCTCAACCATGTTTCGTTTTATCTAACGCGTCTCGATTACTTCGCTTGACGTCATGGCATGGCTAACAAACAATAAATAGATAATACAATACATATAAAAATAACTTTTAACCATGTTGTATTGGACTTTTTTGGTTATTTGCAGGTAGTCTGTGGTGTACCAATTTCACATCAATAAACATACACACAAAGCAAAAGAAAATCTCGGGGTTGCGGGTTGTTCGAAAGAGATACCGCGGCGCCGGAACGTAAATGGCAACAGAGTGCATTGGCATCTTTAGTCTCAGTTTATCTGATGAACTTTCATTCAGTAATGGTTGTAAGGAGAACCAAAAATCCCAAAAGTCGTAACTAAGCATTCGATTTAGCCAGGCCCTCCGCCTGCCGGAATTGTTCAAAAGAGATACCGCGGCCACGGAACGTAAAGGGCAATGGAAGGAACATGGGTGGGTTTAGTCAGTACAAGTCTGACAGTCCCCCCGCTCCGCCTAGAGCGGGGGAAGTGGTGATTGAGTTTGGTGATTTCCCAGCCCAAAAAAAAGCATTCCATTTAATCTGACGAAACTGCAAAATTTCCTACATTTCACTGGCCGATTCTCTATACATCAGCATTTTTCACAGACAGCTTTAGTATTAAATGTAAAGGAATGTTTTTCATATCCGGAGTAAAAAAAATCCTACCATCTCTCTGATGTAAATATACTCAATACCGTTCGTTCGAAATGCGGGATAGGCACTGCAGCTTTGATTACTAGAAGCGGATGTTTCATTAATTATATACTGCAGTGCAGCATGTAAATTAGGTCGGTTATATACATACGTATATCAGTTATATATCCTGTACGGCTAAGTAAACTCGTCTGATATGCATCTTCATTCTGAGCTAGTAGCGGGTACGTTCAGGAGTAATTTTATTTAGCTAGACAGCTTGCTGATTGAGCATCTTCATACGAATAAGTAATACTGCATAAGATCCTGAATTGCTGCATATATAGGTTGATTTCTGATGCAAACTTACTGATTATAAACTTAGAAGTACTGACAAGTCAACTTAAAAGTACTGACAGGTCTCTTCTTATATCTTCATCAGGGGGTCTAAAATGGGCCCTTTAGCAGAATCATAATATGATAATAAAATGAAATACGTTAAACTTCTTAAAATGGTCATACATGCAGTTAATATTGTGAATTGTGATTCTGTGACCATTTTACGAATATGTATTATGCAAATAAACGACTCGATTACTTGAATTATTATTTATTCTTTCAGTACCTATATTATTTTTTAGAACAATTAGAAATACTATTTCCTGAAACAAATCCTTACTAATATTGTAAAAGCGAAAGTGAGTTTGTTTGTTTGTTACGTCTTCACGCCTAAATGGTTTGACCGATATTGATGAATTTTAGTACAGAGATAGTTGATACCCTGAAGACGGACATAAGTTTTTTAAATAGAAAAATAACGGAGAAAGAGGGAAGTAAAGGGAAATCTATTTGCCATTACAATAAATAAGGCGCAAGGCAAAAACTACAAGGTAGCAGATACCTGCAAATCAGGAAAGGGGAACTGTGTTACCCCGAATTTAGTGCGAGCGAAGCCGCGGGCAAAAGCAAGTGAATATGTAAAGATACAATAGGCCCGTTGCATTGTCTATTGCTATATAATATGCCTACATCTAGTTAGATGTACGTCAAGCAACAGAATTAGCTCGCCAGTCGTTTGTTCAATACATAGAGCACTCGAAACGGTATAGAATGGGAAAACAGGAGATTAATGAGTTCATACACCCCTTTTAGCGGGATTCATTCGGAAGGCCAGACGGGTTAATGTGAAAATATATTCACACCGGATCCAAGGTGGGAACAGCAGAGGAAGTAAGGCAAGAAATATTGTGACGAGTATCTTTTCTCCAAACACTTTTTTTTTCTTTTATGTATGAAATAACTTTTCTAAAGAGATGATAAAACAGATGGCTTGCTATTGAAAACACAAGTTAAACTTATGAATGTTAAAGTATGTATACGCTAGATGGCGCTAAAAGCCTCGAATCATACAATCGGCTGCCAACTATTTCCACGCGTTTCATTGTAGACCAACGCTCAATTAAACCTCTGATTTATATTTACTTTCTACGTAATGAGTGTGATGACATTTAAATATTATTTACGGCGAGCTCTTATTGTAATTGTTCTTTTTGTTGTTCAAGGAGTTATTAGAAAGTAAATTATACATTTGAATTATTATAAACTCAACGTGGAACCGAGTAAAATAATATAAACAGAAAACTTCTATTTCGCTGTTGTGCGTTTATAATTTTAGAACGCCTACAAGAAAAGTAAAAGCAATATTTCCAAGTCATTGCTATGGCCAAATGTTCAGGCGCTCACGGCGATGTGGAACTAGAAAGACTGATGTTGTTTAAAGTTGTGTCGTTCAATGTTATGTTATTTGCGATAGAAATGTTTCCATTGTCTTATGTTTCGCATAAAAAGATCATGTTTATTTTTACATTGAACGTCATGATCGTAATCCAACAAAAGATTGTTTGACTTTGATTTATTATATTTTTTTTGTTTACTGAATTATTTTCTCCATTTGTTTCAGGTAAGACTTGTTATCATTTATAATATCATCTCTGGAAGATCAAACAGCAAAATGGAGTCGAGAATCGGGTGAAGTAATAAACAAACAAATCGTGAATATGTTTGCGGTTTGGCCGAAAAACACGCTTAGTAAGTGGCTGTAATGTTTGCTTATAAGAAGTGCTAGTAACTGTAGTTGTACAAACTTCATTATTTATTTTCCATTCTGGTTAACGGGAGGAAAATCGGTGTTCTTCCAGGCAGAATATTTATTCAAAACATGAGACATCACTCCAATGTTTTGATAAAACGAGAGGACACAAAAAGCTAGTTAATAAAGAAAGAGTCCTTAATCCTGCAGTCGATTCTGTAATAATTAGGCTTCTTCGGAGTAGAAGGTAAGATTAGGCTGACGATCACAGTAATGAAATCATCAATGTCCTTGAATTTACGCCTCCACATTTACCTTGCGAACCGCTAGTCTGTGAAATTCACTACCGGCTTCACTGTTTCCTGAATAATGATCACGGGGGATTCTGGATCATCTCTAAGTTCGAGTTAATTGGTTTCTTCAAGGCACGCGTGCGACACCCTTGGCCGCATGCATCATCGCTTCACATGAGGATTGTAGCGGCCAATAGACTAGTTTAAAAAAAAAATAGTCCGTTTTTTAGATTATTCAAAAATAAAGGACACGTAAAGGAAACGTCACGCGTTGCTGCATTTTTTCGCAACGGGTGATGTCACACATAAGCTATATGTTTGTCATTTTCGGTCTAAATAACAAATAAAAAAATATATGTCTCTTATTTTTGAATAAACTTAAAGACGGACTAAATAGAATGTAATTACTTTGACCCTGGAAACTACCGTATTGCAATCTTATCTAGTATAAAAAAATCTTAGAAACGCAACCAAGTTCTAAGAGTTCCCTCAACCTAGTCGAATAGCAATTGACCAATAGAACACAAAACTGTAACATGGCAGGCATTTCACTTGTATATCATTGATTTTTGTTTCGGCTAGCCTGCTTTCCTTTATTTATAACACTAGCTGTTCCACGCGGTTTCACCCACGCTGCTCAGCACCTGTTGGTCGTAGCGTGATGTTATATAGCCTATAGCCTTCCTCAAGAAATGGACTATCCAACAATAAAAGAATTTTCCAATTCCAACCAGTAGTCCCTGAGATTAGCGCGTTCAAACAAACAAACAAACTCTTCAGCTTTATAATATTAGTAAGTATAAGTATAGATGAACATAGACATTGCCAGACTTACTTTACATCAGCACTAGGTACAGACTTCCTGTCTTAACGTTAGTCATAAAGCTAACGGTATCCTATTCTTAGAACTCGTTACTCATTACTTCTGATATCACATATTTTGATAATGGCCTGCTGTGTCATGACAAGACAGTGTATTAAGAAGCTATCACGTTTACCGTGAGACATGTCAGGTATTCTTAAAGATTTTGGATTCATTTTGTGACACCATGTTCAATTTGACTGCTTCGTTGGTAGTGCTGTTCCTCAGTTCGAAAACCAGGTTGGGAAAAGTGTTATTCGGTTTTTCGATTTTTGATTTCTCAGCATCATCCCAGTCTGGATTCGTGTCCGGTTGATGGCAATTGGTTCGCCCCCTATCACACGCGAGTTAGACATAACTAGCGAAATGTGAGTGAACGTTGTATCTACAGCTCCACCTAACCTTTCGGGGATCAGGTATGATGTTCCTATGTCTTATCTTTTGGCTCGGCACGTTTTAAGAAGGATGCCATCAGCCACGAACTCTTACTCAAGAGGATATTATAGAACAAAGACAGAGCTGGGTCCGCGGTGGGTGGGCATGCAAACGTGCAGTCTTCCTGAGAGAAAACGTAAATGTACTTATACAATTATGATAAAAAGGTAAACTGGCGACTAGGACAAGTTAGCACCGATGTGATAATTAGAACCACGTTTGACATTAATACACATGACTATATTAAGGAGAAATTGCGCCATATTTTGTAGCTAGCTAGCCCATCAGTTTGTTGTCCTGGAGATCTTTCACGGTCTTATCTTTCTGCGTCATTATTTCAGCCATTGGTACATTAGTATTCCATTAAATTGTGTGTTTAACTAATGTATATTTGTTATTATAATTGTCGCTATCTCGTCCTCTGTGATCTTTCTCCTTGTTTGATATTTGAGTTTGCTGTCCTATTTCAAGGTAATCTGCAAATTATATTGATGTAACTTAAATTCCATGTATTCTAAACCTTGTTGTATACTTGTCCTTCGCCTCAGTCTAAGCTATGATTAACTGTCAGTTGGCTCTTTCAGCGTGCGTCAGATGACTAATATAAAAGGTTTTCTTCCAAGAGGATTAATGATACACGGCATTAATACCGACTTTAATACGGTTTCAAATGCCATGTATAGCCTGAACCACTGTACTGGACTTTGGTATCTATTTTCCAATTGTTAAGGCAGTGTTTGGCATGAATTCTAAGTCACACTTGACTGAACAATGTTTAAAGGACAACTTATTTCTGTATGTAGTTATCTACCAAACGTTTCGGCCTCCAATAAATGTTACTTAGTGTGAAGTAAATATTGGAATCCTGTAAAGGTTTACGTTGTAATGTGGTTGCTTAACCTAACTATAACTAAGAATGTTGTAAAATCTTACACAGGCTTGCCTATGGCGCAATTGTTTTTAGGTTTAATACTTACGATTGACCAAAAACGTCATGTGTCTCCTAGCTCTGTTCATCTGATATAATAGTTAGAATTAACCAATTTTATCTCGGCAACTGCGTAGCCTCGGTACTCTCCCTGTTGCAATCCCAGTTACAATGTACATTATTTGTTTTAACATTTCTGTAAGACGTGACTAACAAACAGCCATCACTCACAGTGAAGTACCGTGTGAAGCTATCGATTTAGAATCACAAAATACTACGTCTCATACGATATGACACGATCTAGAAGGGATGACAATGAAAGCCATAACAAACGCACATACAATAAGCAGAAGCCACGTGTAGTATGTTAGAAAAACAATAGTATTGTTAGAAGAACAGTTTGCACCATCATACCTGCCTTGCTTAATGTTTTGTCAATTTTCTTTATGACTGTTGAATTTTTCTGCAATTGTGATGCAAATAACGATGATGGATGGAAAGGAAGAAGAGAAAGCTGAGTAAAGATTGGTGTTGTGTGAAGAATAACAGGTATGAGAGATTATTCCTTCTAAATGATTGCTTGACGGAGGGAAGAGGATAATGGAAGAACGAAACGTGTTGCACCGACCAAGCACAAAGAAGGGAGAATTGGTTATTGCTGATAATATTAAACTTGGATAACTAAATGCAGCAGTCCCACTTCTACTAGAGACAAGAGAAATATAAATTTTGCTTGTATGACTCTCTGACTGCTCTTGTTTAAGAATTCTTTTCGCTAGCAATACATAGTTTTTTTTTAGCAATCCTTGCAAATATAAATAATATATATATAAAATCAGCTCATGATTTCCTCAGCTGATAACATTTTTAAATGCAAATGCATTTCCTACTCATGTCGATGTCGTCGGTAAGTGAAAAACTGCGCAATATGAATGAACAACACACAACGACACATCGACCTATGCAAACCAGTATATGCAGATGACGCGTCGTACGGGAAATCTATACACTGGTTTTGTGTAGGTTGATGTGCCGTCGTGTGTACGTAGCATTTCCACATGCGCCGTCTCAGGGCCGTTCTTATCAGTTTGTTGCGTAGGGTATGCTTCAAGTGTCTTTGTCCCTTGTTTCAGCGCGGAAAATCTAGGTAAATCACCGTTCGTACTAGGAAATGGTCTTCGTTCTTCGATTTGTTTTTACTAGATTTAACCGGCTTTAATAACCAGAAGTGTAGTTATCTTTATCAGTAAAAATTACTGCCGGGATTCCGGACAAAACCTTGACTAGGCCAGTCACGTTATGAGGCCTGCTCCTGTGCTCACAGTTAACTCAAAACCCCATACAACATTTACTAAGAATGATATACAAGCAGCCTTTTTACTTATTACAAATTTCTTCATAAAATGAACTCTTTGGACCTGTTAATAGCTGTCAACTTATTCTTTAAATATTTAGAGTAGGAGCGTCCAACTTTTTTGCGACAAATTTTGATCAAGATTGTCAGCTAAACCCAACTTATTCAGTTGAACACCCTCTTATATAGCGCTAACTTAACCGCTAAATCAACAGCACTTTAACATACAACATGTTCAGAATGTAGGCTAACCGCAAAAGCGTCCCTACTGCCTCGCTCCACAATCGGTTCAGTGGCATCAGTAACGCGATCCTGCACTCCACCGCGTTTGTTTCGGGGATGGCCTGCCTCGCAAGTGGGGTGTTATATCATCTGAATGCGGTTTGCGCATCGATTTGCCAATCTGCGAGTGTGATGAGCCATTACGTTTATAATTTCCTCTTATTTTATCAAGAAAAAAACTGTAAGAATATGAAGAATACCATGATTGAAATTGTAATTTATCCGTTGCTTGGTAGGTCTTGGAGTATACAAAACTGTATTTTATCATTGGCTACTTCTGCCAATTTGTGCATATATCCAATAATCTTCTACAAATCTACATACGTAGAACAATAAACTCACGTCTTTTTCGCACCAAGCTAGGCCAGGAATTCTGTAGCTTGAATTCCCCGCTACTATCTTCGTACTGCTGCGTACCCTGCTACTTCACATTAATTGTTAACGTCTTTTATAGCTTACTAGCTTTCGCCCGCGGCTTCGCCCGCGCGGCCGCGTTAAATTTGGGGTAACACAGTTCCCATTGCGCCTTATTGATTTGTAATAGCAACGCTAAGTTTTCCCTTCTCTTCCCTCTTTCTCCCTCACATCCCACTTTTTTCATAAAAATATTAGCCTATGTCCGTCTCCTGGTTGTCTACTATCTCTGTACCAAAATTCATCCAAATCGGTTCAGCCATTAAAGCGTGAAGAGGTAACAAACAAACAAACTCACTTTCGCTTGTATAATATACAATTATATTCGTTTCTAAACTTCTTAAACCGTCTTAAGAAAATTCAATTATTTAAAAATGATATCACAATTAAGTCATTTATTCATTACTCATACCTTTTTCTCACTACTATTGTATTTTTTAACCCAATTGAATTCAGTATTGCCACAATACATTTCAATATACGGGCATTGTTAGTTTTCAAGTTATGACGTCAATTCAAAACATGTCAAGGGTACTGTGACAAAGGATTAATCAAAGATTTTTGACTTTTGAGACTTTGTTTAAAAACCTCCTTTATGATTATGTCCTTCATAAAAATGAATCTGGATGAGGGTTAATATGTCGCATGTATCTCTTCTAGTTTCAGGCACCTCAGCTAGGTCTTCAAAGCTCAATGCAAGCACTTGTCTGACTTCATCAGATCATCTTGTCTCTTTGAGGCGTTCGACCAAGCGAAGGTTCTTCGGTTGTCTTCTTGTAGTAAATCAGCCCAAAAATGCAATTTGCCAATAAGTTAACGAATTTCGAGGCCCCGTGCCATGCCAGACTTACTGCTGCCTCAAGTCTAATTGGCAATTATAATTAAATACAGTAGCTATATAGTTTTTTTGCGGTCGGCTATTTGTAGTGTTACAATTGAAATGCTATTGACAAGTATCTGATCTCGAGAATCGTGATTGATTTCTTCATATTTTATTTTGTATAACATGTTTTCTTGTGAGTTATTATCTCAGCAAACGTTTCTTGTGAATAAAATGAATTTTAAGCAGTAAGCAGTGTGACGGATCGTGAACTATACTAACTTTTTTAACTGGAAAAGTTTTCATCGAGTTTTCTCGAACTGGCTTGCTTTCTACTGAACTTGTTTTCTGGAAAACGTTGTACTAAACCTTGTTTTAATTTAGAACTATTGTGACGTTGATGAAATTAAGCAGAATACAAGTGTTAGTTTGTTTTTGAAACTTGTCTGAGAATTGAGACGTTCAGCCGGTAGCCATTTTGCGCTTACCCAGAATGTAAACAGACCGTGTCTGCCTGCATCTGTGCAACTTTATTTAATGCCGTCTCTTTCACTCATACGTCGGTTGTATGTAGGTCATCGAGGAGCTTATCGGTCACAGGTTACCTGTCTCGCTCTCACGCCGCGAGCCTTAGCACAAAACTCCAGCCAGTGTTGTATGAGACGCCGCGGGGCGCGCACGACTCCCGTGATATGAGCCCGCGCATGCGTACAAACGCAAAATTACGTTCGGTGTAATCAGCTGATTGTCATTGTTTTTTGTTATTTTTCTATTAGTGATCTCAGTGCTGTGATATAAAGATGGGTCAGGCGTTCGGAACGACGAATTCTCACAATGATGAGCAGAGGCATTATACCAGAAAAGAAATAGGTATGTCAATTGTCTTGTTTGTTATTGTTGGACTCCGCTGACGATGGACCGAGCTCTGTTATGTTATTATAGGCATTGTGCTGGATGCCTTCTGTCCAGGCCAAGTATTGAAATCGGAAAGAGAAACTATGGAATCTAAAGCATTTTATAACCGAGTATAGCTTCTGGCCTGTTAAAAAATCTTGCTAAAGAAGAATAAGAAGAACAATCTGTTAATTTTGACAACTACAAACGCAAGCAACGGTGGCTATGGACCATCTTCACAATAAAAATACAGTCATAATAGTTTTCGTAGTGCCCTACAATTAGGCGACTGACTAATATGAACATGACTAAATGTGGGTTTTCCCCTAACCCCTAATACCTTTGTGGTTTCCCTAATTACCATAGGGTTCATTAAAAATGATTGAAAGTGGAAATATTTAAGTTTCGTTTTACTTTTCAATATTTGGAACTAGCATAAGCTAAATAGGCTACTGTACTGCTGATACCCTCTTAAGATTGATATTCAGTTATATTTTTCAATTGTCACTAGTATTATCATCTATTGTGTCCATATCTTAGTTGTCTTCGTGTTCTTATCACATTTTTACGACTAAAGCACTCTTAATGAGTGGTGTTTGAGTCAATTATGCGACTAATAAAGTTATTTTAAACCAGCCAATATTTTCATATGGCGACAATGAAAAGAATGACATAAAATCAAGTGTCATGTGCATGTGGGAATTTATTGCGGATGTTATTGAAAAAGGTCTTATTAAAATATTTTCCAATATTAACAATGCATGTAGTTTCTTTGAACTGTACTTTCTCGAAGTATCTTTGGAAAAATGTAAAATTGTTTATAATTTAAATCACAAACAAAGTTGAAGTAAACTCAAAGTTACGCCGAGAAAGTTAGTAGAAGCCAAAGAGTCTGTTATTCAGCGGACAAACAGAAACTTTCTCTATAACGTTTATGTATAATTAATGTACTGCTACATATTTATGTGAAGCATTACAGTTATGACTTGTTTGCAAAAGTATCTCATTTTTGTGAAAATAAAACAAATATTGCGAGTCATTTTAGCCCTTGAGAAATTCGATGTTATAACTCACTGGTAATATTTGCATCTTCTTCTTCTTCTATATAACTTTTAGGTAATTCGTCGTGTTTTCTAGCAAAAACATTTATTCATAAAAGTCTTTGTCGCCTCGTATTACTAAGAAAAAGACTTCAACTGTTATTACTGTCAAGATGAATATATTTAATGTCGGTAAGGGCGTTCCGTAGCGAAGTTGAAATGGCTAAGATCTTGGCGTTAACTTCACATTAAAGTTTTTCATTACTACGGTTTTTGCCTCTCAAGATGTTCTAAATAGATTACTGTGAATGAATTGTTTTTAGTTTCAATGGCTTTTGATGAATTTTACTCAGCATTGTTTTGTCTTAAGATGACACATGTGAAGAGAAACTTCTTATCAATAGATTTGAAGATCCAAGATCGTCGTGATCATTCTTCTGTTCTTAACTCAATGTCGGTGCAGTATGACTTCTTCTTCCATGCAATCATTCGTCTATTCAGTAGTCTTGACCTGGCCCTTTTCTTGTCTTTTTTTTATTTTTTGACACAATTCGTCTGTTCGTGAATAAAGTAATGTATGTCCTTTCAGAAAACAAACCAATTGATTCTCAAATAACAATAAAAAGCTAAATAATAACTAATGCGATTAGGTGAATTCTAATAGTCGTTACGTCTAGGCTAGATCATCACTCATTAGCCTCTCAAAAGGAAAGAACCGGTGTGACGTCTGAGACGATTGCATCAGTACCTCCGAGTATTTCACACACTACTATCTGCGGCAAGAGTGTTATTATAAGAACTGAAGTGTCAATCGATCACATGGCTTATGGCAGACCAGTGACGGACGTAGCTGTTCTTTTGTTGCGCAATACATATCCTATGCTGATAAAGATTTTTGTTTAATCTTGGCTGTTTTCTTTAGTTCAATTTTTACTTCTCATCTTCTGACGGGTTCCCTTCGTGTAACATAAATTTGTCATTTTCGAATCAACTAGTTACTAAATTCAAGGTTCAAATTGTTTTCAATAAAAGTGTACAGTGACACAATTTTTTGTAGTTTTTTTTTAATTATTTTCTGTCCCCTGGAGTGAGAAACGAAATATAGTTACTATTGTAATACATTATTATCACTCGGCTATCCTTATGCCGATAGTCGTAACGGCCAATGACTTGAAGGCCAAGCTTCAACAACCATCTCTCGAGGGTCTCCTGGAGCTCTCGAGGAGCCCTAACCACCGGTAACTTGGAACCTCCTCCCGATACCGGCGAAACACAATTTAATATATTATGTTTTTTTTTTATAAATAAAAGATTGTACTTTCTTCTATATAAACGGTCTATAATTGATGTGCCTTTAGCCACAGATGTATGTTAGTCTGATTGCGTATTGTTCTTATCTTGTGAGCGAAAACAACTTTTTTTTGCACTTACTTTTTGGTATCTTATCTCCGCGTAATAAAGTTGTTTTTCCTTCGTTGTAATTGATAAGACTAGAATGTTTGTGACATTTGTATTGTACTTATGATGTATGCATTTCTTATCATCTGTAATTAAATTTAGAAGGTATCGCTTGAGTGTATAGAAAATAGATAAAATTGAGGTGTTCCAGAAAGTTTTTGTCAATATAATGAGTTAACTGTTGGTTTATCTAATGTAAACTTCATTAAAATGAGCTTATAACGCAATGAATTGTTAATAATTTGAGTTTGTTTAAAATAATTTCTGATAAAGATTTTGTAAATAACCTAGTGATTACAATTCATTGAATTCACGGTTTTATTTACTTTGAAATTTCAAAAACCAACTGTTATCATAAGAATAACACTGGTAACTTTACTTTACTGGTAATTTTAAATAACAACAACAACACCGGAATTACCAAGAAATTTTGTATCAATCGTATATCTAATTATAAACAGTCGCTTAAATAGTTCATGAAGTAGACGAAAAAGCATTTTAATACATTTATTTATTTTTTAACATATAATTACATTTTTAAATATTTCAAAAAAGCTTATTTAATTATTATTAGTAACATGTTTAACGTTCCTTCAAGGTTTCGATAATTACCTTGGAAATATTAATATTTAGATCAGCTCGTTACGGCATTTGTTTTAATTTAAAACTTGTTTACATTCATCAATATAAAAGTAAGAACTTAGATAGTTTTCATAATTGAAATACTTGCATTATTATTTAACGAATTAAGTTTTCTACTTGTTTTCTTCGAAGACGTTAACATTATCGATATCAAATTATGATAAAACATATTTTTTTCAAACTAATTTCCCAATTTAAACTTATTGAAGGGTGTTGCGTTGCCTAGTTACTGGACTGTGGACTTTGAATATGAGCTTAGTCCAGAAATCTGGTGTTCAGATGCATACGGTTAGATTGGAAGCCGACGTGGTTAGGAATAGGCTAAACAGATGATGATGATTAACAAATCTAAATGTAGAGTCAAATACAAATTTAGCTTTCACTTGAAATTCCAACTGAGTAAACAAAATATAAGATTTCTCAGAATTATTCAATTAAAGGCTGAAACCAACTCAGGACTTAAAACATACAAAACGAAGTTATTTGCTTATTTATGACATTCCTTAAAACACAAACCAGATGCAAGATGTTAATGTTTATCCAAGTTTATTGCACTCTTTTCTGTTTCATCTCTAAGATTTTGAATATTAATTTTATGCACCTTAGAAATAATAGAAAACAAAGCATTAGACATACCTGTTATTGAATGTTTTTGAAGGCGATGAACTCAGATCTATTCTAAATAGAGAATTGTTGCGGCAAGTCATTGTATCTTGGGTAAGGTCAGATCATGGTCAGATAGAAGTGTTAAAGGTGTCAGATCTTACCATATGAGAATATGTAAAGTTGTTATATTAGTTTTCACTGGTATGGCAAGAGTTATAGAAATAAATTTGAATGGATCCAGAGAGAAAGGAAAGATGGCAGAATTGGTTAAGGAATGGTTTGAAAGAAATGGAATTGTATGAGACCTTTTGACAGATGGAGGTGGAAGTAGAAAACTTCTCGATCCCTGAGGATCTTGGGGCGACGGCAGGAAGGTGATGGTCCCAAATTCTTAGTCCTTACACATGAAGGAGGAAAATCATGCATTATTTATTAATGTACTTCATTTATTTAAATTCAAAGATCGATGTGAATTCTCCTAATATAGATATTCAAACATTAGAAATTCATAAACTTGATATAAACATTGTTGATTAATTAATTATCAAAATTTCCATAATAATACTAATAAAATACTTATAATCTTGAATACGTCAGATATTTATGTGACCCGGCCGTCAGCACAGATATCTGCGCTTGCGCTGGTTTATTAGTATGTAACTCATACATAACTAAATTATAGAGATATGATTAGATTCCCAGTGTCATACTACATAACATCACGCCTGCCTCCAAAGGGTTATATAGAAGTATACTACTAAATTTGACAAGTTATGTTTAAGTCCCATGAAATAAGTAAAGCCCTATTGCCATCAAGTTACGAATCCACAAGCTGCTTTTGAGGTGCTCTAATAAGGCTTTACCTGACCTGGAATCGAATCTAAGGCTTTAAGCTCACCGGTGGCGCTTGTAACCACTAGGCTAACGAATAAACTCATACATTATTTAACATTGATATATATCTATGATTTAATAGCCAACTGTTGATTCGTTTCACAACAAATCTGTGGTCAGCCGACTTGTGACTATCAACCGGACCGGCTAGGGAACCGGTTTATTAGCCGTGCTGCACGGATTATTTTCCTGTTGCTAACCTGTGGTCACTTTCTTCTAATATTGCGTTCACTTCGGTTTCATGTAATTGTTCCTTCACTTTCTGATATAATTTGCCGACGTTTGGTTTCGTGCGATTGAATCCTGTTCTGTTCGAAAGCTGTAGCTTTGGTATTTGCGGTAACTCCTGCAAGTGCTCGCAACTTATTGAGACTGGTTTTCTTTACCTTGCTTTTATTTTGTTTTTACTTTGACCTTCTCTGCTCAGTCTGTCTAGTTGTTCAGGAGCTCCGCTGCTGAGTACGACGTGCTTTAAGGGTTCAATTCCCAGGTTAGGTAAAGTGACATTGGGTATTTCCACCATGAATTTGCCCAGTTGATGGTAATAGGCTCGTACCCCATAACATATGTGATGTTAAGAATGTTCTCTGTTTAGTGACGTCTTTTCTTGTAAAAAAAAAAGTTGTGTGTTCTATTTTTAAGTACTTGTTTTTGACACTCGCATGACTTTGGCAGGTGACACTGCAAAAAACAAAATGGCGATGTAAGTTCAAATTTTTTGACACACCATTACACCCTTGTCAAAATGTTAGGGCCTTTTACGACAAAACAGGCAATAGTAGTGTCACTATCTGTTAACGTTATAATGCCCTACTTTCCACGAGACTAGACATATAACCTTAATCGGTTTTACATTATCAAATTGTAATAATGAATACGTATTAAGGTTTTTTCCTGTGCATAGAACAGGAAAACAACGAATAATTCTTGTACCTTGTTCTTACGAACATAATGGTGTTTCCTTATATATCAACCTTGTTCAGTAAAAACAGTATAACGGAAGGATCTGGTTATTTATTAAACAGGTTTATTAAGCTATTTTTGGATTTTAATTGGATTCTGTATCTTATAAGACCATTTTTATTTATAATATAGCTGCCAGGACTCTGTTCGACGTCTTAATATTGCGCATAATTGACTTAAATATTGTTATATTATACCTACGTGTTTTTCTTCTTTTCATGTCGATGAAACTCATATTGTGTTTGTCCAGTATGTAGCCACCTGCACAACCCTAGCATTTGCTTCGCTTAAATCCTCCTCTTTTAAGTGCAAGTGGTTGTGCAGGATCCTCCGCCCTTCGTCTGTTCAATCCCTAATTATTACTTCAAATTGTAACAAAGAAATCAACTCGAAATTAATATTTCGAGAGACGTCTGTTCAGGTTATTGACACATACAATCGGTACTTGAATATTTAAGCAAATCAAAATTCTAAAAATAAGTTCGGTCAAAAAACCGACTAAGGCTTACAAAAAAGGCAGGTAGTGCCACATCAGGTCATGTGATCTGCTCCAAAAACTAAGGTGACCGGACCGATACACGACACTTAGTACTTATATGTATTTATATAGTAGGAAACCTGTTTCAATCTGACGTGGAAGGCTAAAGGCTATACACAAAGAGGAGTATCAAGAGAAGATAATAAGGTAATATGGATATTTTAAGAAAATTATACTAATCAGGTCTTTGGCTTTTAGGTAGCTAAATAGGTAATATTGAGTTAGATTCGAATGACGTAAAGGTCATGAACATAAGAATAATATCTTTTACTAGTTATATGTATAGTTGACTAGCTTTTGACCATGATTTTGCTCCCATTGATCTCAGAAATAATACGACTAACGCATGGCCGGGATAAAAAGTATTCAAATCCATGTCATGATCAACCTGTGTGCGAAATTTCATCCTTGGGTCAGCCGTTAAGGCGCAAAAAAATAACAGAAAGAAAGAAGAGTTATTTTCAAATTGATGATGTAATCATGGATTATTTGTTGGTAACAATACAAAGTACGTCAGAACATCTCAAATCGATAGCACGGACAGTAAGAGTGATAATTAAGTACAACCAGCAATACAAATAAAGCCACTGCACTCAGCTCTTGTTAATATCAATGCTTCTATTTTAACTCGCTAATCGCTTGACTAATCGAAGTGTAAATACACTATTTATAGACGTTACAGTAGAATGTTCCACTGTCTATTATTACTTGCTTTGTGTTTGTGTGCCTTCATTGTCTACCTATTGATAATATCAAATTTATGAAAGAGGTATTGTCAGGATTGTGACGAGCAGCGTCATCACATGTCCCAATAACGACACTGGAACGGGTAACACGTTTATCAGCCTCATAAGAACAGACCCATCTTGATAAACATTCAATGGTATACACGGACCTCCTAAACGAATACTAGGATCACCAATGTCTCAATAGAGAGACTGGTGGTTACTGTTACACACCATAACCCCATTGCTGGGCAAATACATCGCCGTTTTGCGAATGGGAAAACATCAAATAACTACCCCCGCTCTGGGCGGAACGGGGTGGAATATCAGACTTTTACTGATGTTCCGGGCCGTGGTAACTCTTTCGAACAACACGCAACTACGGTAGGCGGTGGCCCTGGCAGGCCCTGGCCGGCCGCGGATTACGAACGCGCCCTCGACACGGCCTACACATTGCCCACCGTCTACAGACCACCTCGCCCCATTAGCTATATTTAATGCATATAGGCTGCTGGTAAAAGTATAAATTTCAACAGTCACTATGATAGTTGCTATATCAAAAAATCAATGAATTACCTTATCAAAGTCATTAATTGCCTTGGCCTTTCCTGTCTTTTAATTTTCTTAAGATTACCTAGACATCATCTTATATGTCTATGCAATGAGCTACGTATTGCCTTTACCTTATGTAATGGTTGCAACTAGCTCCACCTGTCACCTTGAGCGTGAACTGATTACTGCGCAATTACTGACATGATTGTGTGTATCAAGCATTCATTAACAGCATCATCCTAGTACCTATGATTATGTTACAATATTTTGACGCCATGTTTTTTGTTGTTTTACTAATAATTTGGTCAATTAACAGTGTTTGTAGCGATTTTTTTAAGCAAAACGTTTGGAATATTAATATGGAGGAGCATAACTTTGAAGTGATGGCTAAAAATGTTACCAAATCTGCATTGTTTTCAATTTGGATATAAAAAAAACTTTTGTTCTTGACCTAGTGACCTTTGCAATAGTGAGGATTTCCTTGCTAACCCTTTTTCGCTTACCTGGGTCTTTCCCACTCCTGGACAATACCTCAATTGATATTTTCCATTGTTCGCATATCAATTTCCAATATCTCTAACCTATCAACCCCTCATCCGTAAATCACTTATAATATGTTTTAACCACCTCAATAAGATACAAAAAGCAATACAATGTATCAACCGGCTGTTTATATTCTTTGTTCGAGTCTGAATCAGCGCGCGCGCCGGATGCAAGGCATACTGACGCGTCGATGCGTCGCAGGCGCACTTATCTTTGTAACTGCTGTTCGTTTGACATGTTTGTTGTGGCAGCTGTGCTAAAAGTGCATGCAAAAATTAGCCTGGATGATATAAGCGCTGCTGCAGGTAGTTAAAAATATGCCTATTCTTTCCCACTGCTGGGTACACAGTTCTCCTATCTGCCTGAGGAGATGGTCAATAATGCGCTACGCTGGCCCAGTATGGATCCATGGAATATTTTTTTGTTTTTACGATTTTACATTCATCATTTTAGAGCAGAATCTAGATGAGGCTTCTGTATGAAGATTTCTTTTAATTTCTGACAAAAGTAGCTCCTTCAAACAAGACAAAGTTTGTTCAACTATGTCAGATAATATATTTACGTATGTATTGCACGATCCAGTTGATTTTCCCTGTAATTCGTTTACCTTTGTTTTCACTCTAAAGAAAATTGCAAAAGGCGCATGTTTTGGTGGCTTTAGCGTGCAGTATTGATAACCGATTAGTTCTTGTACCGTTTGAAGAGTTGCCTTGAAACTTGTGAGTAGAAGCACTTGACGACGGAGCATTGAACGGCAATGAATGACAGTGACGCAAACTGCGACGTACAGAATTCTCAATAGATTCTGTAATTTGACAGGAGAATATGGCCTTTATTGAAACTATTATTTACATAATAACATCACGCCGGTTAAGAAGAAGTGTACACCACATATTCCGCTTGTTAAATTAAGGTTCTAATTAATATAGGGCATGCTTATTGCCAACAATCGGACACAAATCCAGACTCGTAGATGCTATATGCCGAACACTCGAATGATCATTCGCTCTCAAAATAATATGTGACTGTGAATCACGTTGTGCGTTGACAACACAATAAAAAGGTTCAATCCGCGCGTTGTGTACTGAAGTGTGGCTGAGGTCGAGCGGCGTCGGCGCAGCTCAAGGCGAACCGCTCGCTCGCAAACAAACAGGGTTCGCTTTTCATTTAAAATACGAATATACGAGGTATTATGCGGAAAGGAGTTTTGGACCCAAATGGACAAACGATTTGAAGAAACTTTTCTACTTTCCAGAGTCGCGAAAAAATGAGAGTGATACTCCGAAAGTTGTGACGATTGTTACCATTTATGTATAAATATATAGTAATAGTCTTGGAGTATTAATAGTTTGGCTTTGGGGCGATGGCGAATTTATTCAACGTGCAGTTTATAAACAATTTAATCGGTATTTAGTTTTTCCGTTTGCTACTGCTGGGGTTCCCTCTATCTGGCAGAAACTTGATGCTCCGAAATTTATTTGGCATAACACACTTAGCATAATTTTCTTTAAACGAACATTTTAAAGGCATACAATTTATTTGGTATAATTATCGTTTGGCATAATGTTTAAAACTTTGAAGTAACAATGGCATACTTTTAAGATGGCAGAATTACATTTAGTATAATTACGATTCGCAGAGTTCAAATTTTGCATAACATATAATTTGGTATAATTTCACTTCGCATACTATGCAGACGGCAGTAATAGCTAGGTTAGGTTAGGTTAAAACTGTGACCTCCTACGCACGAGCCGAGCGAGCGAAGCGAGCGGTGCCGCGGCAGCGGCCGGCGAGTGGCAGAAACGACTTGCGTTAATAGAAAAATGAGATTGTTTTAAGGGGTTATACGCAGTTGCGAGGCTCAAAAATAAGGTTTTTTTACGATATTTTTGTGGACACAGCTTTTATTTTCTAAGTACAAGTAATAGTAATTCAGAAAGAGCACACTTTGAAGAATATAATTTTGTATTACTCGTGTCAAAATATTGATGTGCACCGCCTCTGCAAATGATGTCCTGAACGACCTACAAAAAAAGGCGCTCGGCGGTGAGCACGATTTTGTCGGTTTGGATTATCTGAAATAAAAAAAAAGGTGAATTCTTTTAAAGGATAGATAAATGCAGGTATTGAACGAAGGAATAAACAAAATTTTCATTTTTAACAAAATGGCGGCTATTTGAAAAAAAAATTTAGTTTTCGATGAAAATTTTCGCTTTAATTGTCCAAAAAAAATAGTAAAAAATTTTGTACATCTTATTCCTTCGTTTAATACCTGAAGAATGTATCTAAAAAGATTGTGTCAAAATTTCAGCCCGATTAGTTGAGCCATCTCTGAGAAATCTTGCTCACCGACTCTGAAATGACAGTTTTGAGATAAACGCGTTTAAAGTTTCAGAAGTAGTTTACACAGAGGTAAATTTGTTTTTTTTTTTAAACTTACATGGTATCATCGATTCCAGGGCCATAAGAGGGACCTTGTGCAGGATCCCTAGCTTCCAGTAAGTCCAGCTGGTGTTGTCGTCGAGCCATTCTTTCTTCGCGCGTGCTCCCTAGCGCTCTCGCGTTGGAGATCATCACACGCTCTGCGTCCTCTTTCTCAGCATAATTATGAGAATCTCCGAAAATATTTATCGGATTGACTTCAAATTTTCAGAGAATATACTCAAATATATGTACATTCCGAAAATGCAAAAAAAAAAACGATTTTTTGAAAATTCTAACTGCGTATAACCCCTTAAGTAGGTTACCCGGAACTGAACTACTTAGATTAGGATACTTCTTTACTTATTGAATTCAATGACATTATCTCAAATTCAATTAAACAATAACTAAAATAAATGACATTATTTTAAAGAAATAATTAATCAAAATAGATGACAACCTAAAATGACAAAGATGACCCTAACTATAAACTTTCTACGATACGACAATTCTGCCGTTTAATGATCATCGATATAAAATATATTATGCCAAAAGACGATTCTGACTGTGAACTTTCTGCGATATGATGTTTCTACTTTTTAAATATTATGGATATGAAGTTTATGCCTAGCGATGATTCTGACTTACAAAATTATGAGTTTAGAATGTATGATAAATGAGTGTCTGCTAAACTATTTTCTGCGAAGTGAAGTTTATGCCATCCGTTGTTATGCAAAATAAAATTATGACATAAAAAGTTCTGCTATAAAGGGTGGACCCCTACTGCTGCTAAAGATTTGATATAATTAGAATTCAGAGCGAGCGGTGACTGGCAAACCAGAAGCCTGAAGGCCATTTGAGCTTATTATTTTTTGATTTTCTTTAGTATTATATATTAGATATTCAGGTTCTTATTTTTAATGACTTATGTCTGCGTGTGAGGTTATCTTCATATCAGTAAATTAATTCAATTCACGAAATGAAAAATAGGGAGACCTTAGACAGTCTTTTATGTTATTTCTAATGACATAATACAACATGAACCTGTTTTAGTAGTAATAACTTTCGTAAAATCATCAGTATATTTAAAAAGGAGCCAAATCTCGCTGTGTTATGTTGTCAAGTCTGTATACTCCCTTGAACTATGTTCGGGATGTCATTCGGAGTAATAAACAGCTCCACTCACACCACACATGACACAAAATGGCGGCGGTACGTATTCAATTCAGATACTGGTTAAGTGCGGTTCGCACTTGGGCCACTGGCGAATAATCCAGTTTGCGCAGAGCATTCGATGTATTAGTGCAATTTACAAATGTGGGTGTTGGACAACGTTTTGCAACGTATACTGGCAAAATTGGAACTCCAAGAGTTCAATGCGGTTCATAGATGTCCTAAATCTAATATCTGAGTCAGGTCTACTATTTGACTTTGCGGTTACTCGTCACGGCTCCAGGCTTAGTAACGTCATCTCGGTGAGACATGGCTTTTGTGAGAGGTCAGCGAACCGATTATGACGAGTCTCAGTCCTATATTACCAGCTGCAATTAGAAACTACGAAACGTCTACTACTACGGATTTTAGAAACTAACGATTCTACATTATATCTCAGTCAAAAGATGTATAGAAAGGCTCTAACGTTTTCAATTAAGCTTCAAATTGTAGCTGCTATGAAAACGAGAGTGAATACGGAAGGTAAAGTGAATGGTGCTTAGCAGGTTGAAGCTAAAGCTTCTTTTGGAACTGAACGCCGGGCTGTTGACAATACGACACGAGTGCGTCCGCACTTGAATGGAAGCTGTGAGGACGTGGAGAAAGCGACCGACAGCTACAAATCGCAGCAAGTACTTCGGAAAGCTACTGCTTTCTACCCTTACTAAACACGTATTTCATTGGCTATCGTTATCTTTACTTCTTTTGCTAATGGTCCGACGAAGTATTGCGAATTATCGTCTACTGAATCAGTCCTATCGTTATCAAAATCTTAATACTTCGCATCGGTTCGGAAACCGATACACAGCGAGCAATCGGAAACAAACGCTGCCGTCACAAATCCAATTTAGGAATAATTTGTTGACATTTGATAAACGTAAATGCATGACGTGTACAGGGTCTATTCTTTAAATAAAAACTCTAGCCCAGATTGCTAACTAGGTGAGGTAACTCGAGCCAATTGTAGAAAAGTCTAGACATTCGTCCTTCGCGTCATTGGACCTTCGAGTTTGTTTTGACTTTGGTTTTATCACGTCCGACGTGTGAATGTCCATCTGATACGAGTACGATCGAGATACGATCGTATAAACGAGTATTCTTTGTATTGTTACGAAGGTAGCACACACGTTGTGTACTTGAAGCCTAAAGAAATTTCTTAGACAAGGTTAAGAAATTAGTGCATACAAGTAGTGATGCATAGATCCTTGAGAATGACGATCCCTGTTCCATGAAATCAACAAAGCATGACCTACATTTATGTAAACAAAATCTGCTTAAATCTTTGTTACCTATATTACATTCTGGGATCCCAATTTGTATAACAACTGCCCACTTGTTGTGGGTTTGTGCTAGACTAAGCTGGATATTACACTATTGGTGACATCACAGCCAGGGCCTTTCGCACTGGTGACGCCAGCTATTCGATTATTCCAGTAAGCATTTTGGGTGGCATTCTCACTATCTTTTATCATATCCTTAGAACAACCGCTAATAATATGCAAATAGACAAACAATTTTATCTAGAGACGGAACAGAATACAATTCTTGCGATAAGGAAGGTGTTATTATTCGTACTATTGATAAGTTATCACGATATTATGATAGATAGTAAAGTACCCAAATCTGGGGCTATGAACTCACTGACACACTTTATTGAAATGCGTAGTTTCCTTTATTTGGGATTAAGAAAGCTTTTTCAGTGTCTTGTTCTTTGTTTGTGTAAATAATTTGTGTGTTGTAATGGTTAGTTTTCTTCTTTTTCTATATTTTTGACAATGTTATCTACATAGTGTGTTGCTTGTGAACATATTGGAATAATCTAACAGAGAGGCTGTCTTCTAATCTCTTCTTCTGCTTCCTACTTTTTTTATTGTTTATTTATTCATTCAATGCACAATATACAAATAGTTACACGGCTAGGCTTATATTTGCGATCCATTTGCCAAATTACGTTGCATTAGTGGAGTCAATGCTAGTGCATTGTGCATTACCTGTCTTCCTCCCACGAAAAAGAAGAGAAAAGAAAAGAAGAGGTGACAAGAAATTAGTACAGAGACAAGTACACTTTCTACTGTACTGGAATGTACTAGCATAAATGATTTAATTTGAAATTTATGATGATGTTGTTGACATGTTTGTTGTGGTGGTTTATCTAATTAGTACGACTAATTGTCCCAGGCGATATAGTTTCAACTTTCAAGTCAATGACTTCAGCCTGGGATAATTGGAAGCGCCTGTCTGATCTCCTAAGTCTTACAAATATGAAGCCTTTAATATGTATATTAAGGCCTCTTGTTTGATTGTTTCTTAACCTGTAGATGTCTGGAGGTATGTGAATTGGAATGAGTAGCTAATTTCATTCGAAATTTTTCTGTCTTTAATGTCTATCTATAAAAGGAATTCATATTCCGTTGCATCAGTCATATACAACGTATTGATTTTAATTTGAGATGCATAGATTTTTCAACTTAATTGCTTGTTTGCAGAAATACATTTCTTCCTAGACTTAAGTAATTTTTTGTACCCTTGACAACATATACCCTGTCAAAATAATATATCCAAAATTCGTCAGTCTCTTATTATCTACAATGGTCATCATCAGGGGATGACTGAGCGAATGATCAGCATCCAGCACTTTCACATCAGTTAGAAAGGATCATGCACTTACGCAACAAGTGCGCTTGCGTATACTTTTAGAAAGTCTTGCAACGTTAATTTTGCCTGTAAACGTTGGAGGGAATTGTTTTAAAGCCTGTTGATTGATGAGTGATTGATAGATAGGCTTCAATGTCAAAATGGATAAAAAGTTGTTTAGTTTCACCGTCCGTCACTTTGTATTTATTTTCAATCAATAAGAACTTACTAAATGTTCTTCTCAGTCAGAAATATTTTATCCGCTTATTTCAACCAAACTTCTCATTAAGAAGAGGACAAGTTTGGTTTTGTAGTAAAACACAATTTCAAAATGAAATGCACGCTTCAAAAAAATGGGACCCATTAAAAGTTACCCCTATTCCAGTTAATTAACCAACTCCCTTGATTAGTAAATGGGTCGTTACACACACGAAACCTCATTAAGGAAGCAGCAAAACAAATGCACAATTTAAATGACTTAAAAAGTACGTAAACAGATAAAAACTCAATACATATAAGGCTGTCCAGCGAGATAAGTTGGTTCGATGGCCTGTAAGTGCGTTGCCTTGGCCGTCCGTTGACGCTACTCCAAGTGACTCCAACTTGCTTGAGCAACAAATATGGCGGCTTGCATTTGTTTTACTTACTCTTGAATTGTTGATGGTCACCAGATAACATCTACGTTGTATTTGTTTTTTTCTGTTATCAGTATTGGATAACCTGGCATAGGTTTGAAAGTCAAGTCGTAGTATTAAGTGCTTTGCATAAAAATAGATGTCTCAATATAGAAATGATACGGAAAGTCTGCGACGGAATTCAAGTTGACGGTCACTTGGTTTATCGGTTATTAAAATTGTGTAGATACGCAATTATTTTCAAAGTTTTGGCCTCAATATCCTTTGAAATCTCACTTGAATTAGTAAACTTGTCAGGGATTTAAAATAATGTTGTGAAATAATATCAAACGTATATATCTCAATCGCTCTTCCGATCTCATCATGTACGATATGCAATACACGTAGTAATTAATCCGACGATTTGAAAATCACGATCCCGTGATAACACGTCGGCAGTTTCGCCTAACGACCGGAGCTTTTGCTATGCTTCGGTTTACCCCACTAATGATATAGCAACACTGCTTGTATACCTTGGCGTTGTGATTATGAAGTGTGGGCCATCATTAATGATGTGGTGAATACTATGCGAGATTATAGTTCGCTTCTCTATTTAAAAGGGGTTATTTTAACATGTCTTGAAGGCTGTCCAATCACTGGCAGTGTCATCTATCATTAGAATCGTATCCTTTCTGGATATGTAATAATAACAAGCTTATTACCCGAGAATATACCAAGATTACTCGTGTAAAATTAAGTATACGTTCACAGTTTCTCATAATATCTCGTCTTGATCTCAAATCCCTTGTGAATTTTGCTCATCAGATTACGGTAAATATTGCTGTAGTACAAATAGTACATATTCAGTTACTGCTAACACGGTTGATACAAAATTTCCTCTTAAGGGATCGTCAATAAATTACGTGTGGTATAAACAAGGAGGGAGTGGAAGTTGTGACATTTTGATATGCGACGTTCCATCTAATACGAAAGAGTGACGTGAGGGATCGGTGAAACAGTTTGCGCGACGTTATATATGGCGGAGACCCAAGGGACGTGAGTAATGCACGTAGACACCGTGCTACTAGTATTTCTCACAGATTCCTATCTGGGTGTTTACGCTTTTGTTTTCCCTTGGGAAAAGGACGCTCAGTATAGAACGAAGCGGAAAAGCAGGAAATGGAACCAGAACGTTTCCTGCGACGAGATGAAATGATCGGGCTTATCTATCCAAGTCTAATGTTAACCTCAACTAAGTTTCTTCCTTCCTCATTCAATCCACAACTGGGATATTCTAAGACGATTGTACGGATCACCTTGTATAGACGAGAGAAGAACACTTATATGGCCGCGTCGAAAATAGACAAAATAACCTAGTTTCAACAATTGTGAAGTTACAGTTCATTAACATTGTCACTGGTATTCCAGCTACATGTAGTAACAGGTAATCAAACTGATTGTAGGCCGGCCGTCGAACCGTGGTATTTTTATCCCAATGACGGTTAAACCGGAAACGTAGCCAGTAGGACAGCAATGCCATATGACAGCAACTGCCAGGTTTTTGGCAACCTCACTGCATACTTCCGTGCGTGTTGTTTTATAACCGTTAGCTCGCAGAACAATGTGATGAACGGTCTGATTCGGTCGATTGGTTAACGACTTGATACTGTTATTGATTTTTTGTGATTTGTAGTCCATGATATTTTAGACTATTAATTATTGCTATAAGTATTTTGATACATAACATAGAAGTCTCAATTGACGCTTATCATTTAAATACGAATACGCACCTTTAATCTTAAACTTTGTTTAGGTTATCTATTTTATCAAAATACGAAATATTACATTCAATCCTTCGGATCACACGATCAAGCTAAGTAGCAAGCAAGGTATTCAGGCTTCTTCAATATTTTCTTGATTGCACCAGCTTACTATTTCACATGGACTCACAATCTGGATATCATCAGGTCAACGTTCATACTGGTTTACCTTGATGATCTACTAATTATCGTGCACTAAAGTAATATGCGTGATGTCACCATGTTGATATGAGCTCCTAGTACATCGAGCGCTATAGTTGCGCAACTAACTGCGCTATGATTGCACAATCGTTTATTGATCATGCTTTGTGCCGCCCCCTTTATGTTTTTCTATTGATTATTTTCACGGTTTTGTATTGCGCCAGGTTGTTTTTTTCTAATTGATAAAAAGTTAATAATATAAGTTTACATATTACTAATTCTTGGTTACATGATTAAACTACTGCATTTAAATTATATGGGCGTGGCAATATTTTCGTTTTAGTGCTACTTTTTTAGGCCTCCATTTCGGTTTTTCTTCCAAAATATTCAATAAAGCAAATAAATATTTTCCACATTCAATTTTTGATGTCACTTGTTATTTTTCTTGAAAAGTATTTGTGATGGAGGGTCTAAGAGATTTCTTCAACCAAAGTTTTGTAAAAATCTTCATTCACAAAGTTATATCGGTTCTTCACGATCTCGGAAATTATTGGCCTTACGCCAGATTGAAACTTTTTCAACAGAGAGTTATGTTATGTAACCTGATTTAAAAAGAGAGTTAAAAACTCTGACATTGAAAACAACTGATCTCTTTTCAATGCCGGTTTTTAACTTTAATACATTTTTGGTTAATTAGTAATCTATCCTTTCTTAAATATTACTTGTATTTTTGAAGTCAAAGCAACTCAAACTACAACACTAACAATATTGCATTACCACGCAAGCTGTAATTCGAAATCTCTAGCTTTTCCATCATTCCTTTCCTTAAGAATTAACAAAGTTGCAAGTTGTTAAGAATTAATTGCACTTAGCAACTGCTTTGAGAGCTTTGTGAAACCAGTTCTTTGATCTTAATTATATTCCGTTTATCCTTTGAAGAGTTATGCTCAGACGGAACCGTTGGCTAAGTTGTGTGAGATCGGAGTGGGCTCGCCGCAATACTGAGAGATTGGATCTAGATTTATGACTGCCAGACCTGCCAGTCAAGGAAGTCAACGGAGGCTGGGCTATACTTGTTTCAATTCCATGCTGATTTGAACGTGCGATCGGCAAATGTTTTATCAGATTCGTTTTGCTGTTGAATTAAATTATTACGCTACTACGATACCACCAAAGACTTGTCCTTGTTCAAAATAAATAGAAAACCGCCAGATATCCCCTTGTGCATATCAAACCACTTCCTTAATGACCCCAGTCGTATTTTATGCTCCGTTCATTAGGCGTCCTATTGATTATAGCTTGGTCTAGGTAATCCATTTTAGAGCATCCCTCGTTAGTCTCTCCACTTAGTCTCTCGATAGTAAAGTTCTAGAAAGGTCCTTAAAACATTTAAAATTCTTTTTTGGGGGTCTTTGTTTATGACAGTAGAAATTAATGCGGCATTTGTCTGAAACTAGTTGCTGTTGAAATGGAACTTGTTGTAGCAACAGTTTCGTTATTAGCTGCTACAGAAACTGGTGTGGATTGCAGCAGTGATAACGATAAGGGACTTGGTTTATAAATTGTGGATATTGTGGTAAGTTGATCGCAGATTATAGAGAAAGCAGATAAATATAGCTATTTACCAACTACATATTATTACATATCCATTTTAGTAACAGGGATACGGAATTAAGAAGAAATAAGAAAATTTATAAATTAGTTGAGATATTTAAGGAAATAAAAAATATTTATTTTCTCGAAAATGGGTGGTTAAAGGTACCCATTTCACATTTTCGAGAAAATCTATATTTTTTATTTGACAAAGGCTAACATGGGCACACAAATTAAAAAATAGAATAAAAATATTCGCTAAAATATAGGTCCAGACACGATGGTCAGATTCACGACAGGGAGTTTCATAAAAACGTCGAGAAAAGGAGCACGGTTCAGATTAGTCGTGTCCTATGGAGAAGAACCAGCAGGATATTTCATGATTACTCTTTTAAAATCATTTGGTGCACAATATTCATGGTACAGCGTTAATCCTTAGATATGAGAGGACAGTGTAGGCCCGACAAACCCCGCCCGAAAAATCCCGAAAGTCGAAAGAAACCAAACCTTTTGTAAAATCTATCGCAGTACAGTGTATTACATTTATTTTTAATGTCTTCATCCACTCCAAACGTTTTCATCGTGATAGTTCATCGAATCTCACTGAACGATCAAATAAAACATTCAAATTCTACGGAACCTTCCAGTAACTTCTACACCCGAAATCCATTTAATCTCATACATATAGAAATATAATATAGTGCAAAGCTGTCGGTGACACAGTCCTCTAAAGATTAGAGAGAGCTTAATAAATAAGTACACCTGTACAAGTGCCTAGTAATTATACATTATTACTAAGTACTTGTAGTTATACAAGTACTTTGTTATTTGACAAGTGATGCGTCTTGGTGATATTCGAAAGTTACAGCTGATAATTTGACCAATATAAAAATATTCTTTACTAATTAAACATATGAATCAACAGCTGAATGTTGGTCATATGGATAATATTCTTACATAGAACGAAATGGCTATTAAATTATTATAAGCCTTCCAAGATTATTAAAAAGGCTTCATAGAAAATAATCGATGAATTCCCAGACTAGTCTGTCAGACTAAGTTCAGTCGATACCTAGTGAAGCACATCGAAAGTTGGTTATTTAGACGTTATTCATCGGTTCGATTCAGGTTCAAGAACTCTTTGAACTTTAGTACGGTTAACGAACCATTGGAGATCTTTTCATAGTTCGAAATTGGGAAAAAAACTCTCCTTGGATATGGTTTTTTGAGCAAAGTGGTTGCAGTAGGAGTCATAAGTTTATACAATTAACTCGTTGTGCTCGAAGTGAAAAGGCACTTCACAACTTACTGCTCCGTTGGTCTCTCACGCGGTCCTAGCTTTGATTCCCGGGACGGGCAAAAAGTGTTATAGGGTTCTTCTATTAAGAATTTCTCAGTAACCGCCCGGGGCTTGGAGGTTGGAAGCATTTACCTCCGTGCCTCGATGCGCACGTTAAGCTGTTGGTCCTGCGCCTGATCTCTCTCTGGTTGAGTCGGACTTTGAGAGTAAAGAAACAGAGAGTGCACCTGTGCATGCGCATACAATTGTGCACCATCTTATCTTACTACTAATCTCCGCTGAGAATGGTCGCCGTGACCAAAAAACGGTCAGGAGAGCTATACGTACTTACAATATAAGCTCTGAACATGACATTTATCATTAAATAAAATGGTTGAAATGAAACAAAATGTTTATTTGCTAGAATTGTAGTACATTATAGATAGTCGAGTTTTTTTTACTGACGCTCAAACTATTCGCTATAATTAGCATGCAAAATTATGGAATTAATTATTAAAATAATTTAAGCTAATACAATTGCTATGATATAATATTAATAATGTCAATGATATAAAAAATATGACGAAATTCTTAAAAGTTGAGATACTCATTGTACGGAATAGAATGGTTTGTTCACAAGAAATTTAAACAATATCGCCTTAAATCGATTGATTGGGAGTTCCGTGATGATCTTGGTAATTTATTTAATACTAGCTAGCGGCCGCGGCTTCGCCCGCATGATATCAAGAAAATTGTATCCTATATGTTATTCCACACTATATTCTACCTCCGTGCTAAATTTCATCAAGTTCCGTTTTTGACATGAAAGAGTAACACACATCCATACATCCTCACAGACATTCGCGTTTATAATATAAGTAGGATAATAGGTTTCTAAGTACCATTGGAAAGCAACATCAGTGAACAGCATTTTAGGATATTTCGTGTTAAATGTAACAGTTATAAAACGTAAGCCCAATCTATTCATAGTTTTATTGCCATTTTTTTCAAAGCAATTAAATGGTCATGTACGTATAGTCCTTGACCGTATTGTAAAGTATATTAAAGTCACTCTGTATATATACGATTGTAATTGCGTTAATAATTCATACAATTTACCTCTCTTGTTCGTAGTGAGGTCGCTATTCAATAGTTTGAGTTCCAAACTTTTTTGTTCAGCATTTTTATTTTTTCATCGTTACTTGTTAAAAATAATTTTATTTGTTAAGAAAGCATTTGAATATTAGTTGTGTGAATGTCTGTGAAATTATACTAATATAATTGTTTTTTTGTTCTCAGGTAAGCTAAGACATCAATTAGTAGAATAAATAAATACGTGGAATTAAACGTAAGTAGTACTTCTATGTTAGAAGTGTTTTTATGTTAAGAGTATATTTCTAACAAAAATAGCTAAAAGCAAAAATAGCTAAAGCTTTAAAGATTCATAGTAACATCATTTTTTTATATTGAAAGATGAATCAGATGAGTTCACAAGCATAATATAAAGTAAAATGGTTGTAGTGAATATGTCAGATTGGTTAGGTAAAATAATTATGCTCCAAGATCTCATATTTATATTTCTGAAATTAATAACATAGATAAATGTAATTACATATTATAATAAGCATTAATTGTAACTATGTACCTACAGGTGATAACTGATACGGTATACATAGACCCCAGCGATGAAAATACACACATGTATAAATATATATTCTCTTTTTAATTTTAGGTTAGACTAGTATCCTACCTAAGGTTAATTTCAACGTTTTTTAGTAATTCTATTAAAAATCACGCTACACAAAATAGGGAAGAACGGAATCTTCTATTTCTACAGGCATATAATTTAATAACTAATTATTTGACACAATAAAAACCTTGTTATTGTTTTTTGAAAATCATCATACACCGGGAAATCTATATTTGTACAGCTGATAAAAATGATCCATTGATATCACTGATAAGGAAAAGAAACTTAAAAGATTTGCATATTTGTCAGTGAGGTACAGAAGGTCTTTTCAATACCGATATAACATACTTTATGAATGGAAAGCTACTGAATGAAGGAGATAATAAATAATACAGAAAGAGAATTGTTAATAATGCATATCATATAACCAACTAACTAAAGATCTTGCAGTTACTATAAAACATAGTAAGGTCGGCCAAAATGCATGTTTTACAGAACCACAACTCCCGTATTATAAAATGAAAGCAATTGTTTAATGGTCGTCATGCTTTTTGTATTTACATCATCACTGTTTAATGTATTGAAAACTACATGCGGTATTTAATTCCACATCAACTGTCATCCTTTAGTAAGGCCACCCAGACCTCGGTCTATTCCAAACCCATGGGAACATATCATACAGGGTGTGATTCACAGAACTGTCAACCAAGCATACTGTAACATCTTATTTATTAACACTTCCTAAAAACGACTATAAGGCATGCTTCTGGTACACAGGGGTCATGATGTAAAGTACATTGAATAATAGATATAAAAAAAAAAAAAAAAACGTCTATTGCGAGGAGTCGGACATGAAATACTATCTTTTGACTACGTAGACTTAGAGAGTTGATTTTTACAAGGATTTAAGATTTTTATGGGCTTGATAGACAGACGAACAACCGTTCCGTTTTTTTTTTCTTTTGAGGATAGTTGGAACTTTAATTATTAATATTTCTGTAAAAAGAAGACTCCAAGTATTATCCAGATTACCGCAATGACCGGAAGTGCAATTGCTTTTTGCCATCGTTAAAGATGTTTTTACAGCCTTTATAGTCAGTGTGACCCTCACATGTTATTGTGTTGTACGAAACGATCCTTCGTTCCTCCTCTACATCGTGGTTTGTTTGTTTGTATGAATGTGTGACGTAGCAATCGTTCGATGTAATCCTTATCATGCACTCGTAAGTACTTCCACCTGTTATCATTTCCTTTGACGTTTCACTGTTGTCTTGATAACAACTGATTGCAGTGTTTTGTGTTTCAGGTTGTCTATCTGTATTTTTGGTTGTGACGTGTTAGTACATGTAAATAAATCTTGTTTTGTTATATTTTTATCTTGGCTTTTCACGATGACTGTCAAATAAGGAAAAGTGTTAGATGTCCGGCTTAAGAACGGCTTATAAGATTTCTCCTTTCTACAATATAATTAATGTATTTTTATCAGTAACATCCTTTAATAAATCAACTACTTATCTGATTAAAGATCATTAGAATAATTTTCTGGAATTGCGCCATTGGTCTGGAATAATTACCAGCTTGTTTTGAATAATTGCAATATTCAATTAAAGAAATTAATCATGATATAATATTAAAAATAACACATTTCGACTTGTAGAACACCGTTGTATAACGTAACTACACGAAAAATTAAGGACTATTTCATAAAACTTAAAAAAATATAAAAGGATGCATTGCTTTCATTGAAAAACCTCGTATTCAAGATTTTTTATTACACCTATGTATGTATGTGGGTACATTACTACGATTTTTAAATTTCTGTTGCACAATTTAAATAATAAAGCTAAAAGTTGACTAAATATAACAAGGCTAAAACGTTCACAACTGTTTCCTAAAAACTTTATACTCTATCGAAACAATACACAATAGTTCAATACTTCAATTGTCGTAACCAATTTACGAAGCTAACTTGATTAAACATGTTAATACATTGCCGAGTACGGTAGCGCCCTCTAGTATAATTGTGTTAAACTAATTCAATCATGATTTTAAACAGAAATCTGAGAGAGAATATTAGATTGTCTTTTTTTAGAAACTAACATGGAATGTTTGAAATATTCTACAGTTACGTTTTGTGATGAATCAGAAAATATCTACATATAATATTACCAAATATTTAAGACCCAAATAAAGATAATTTTTTTAAAAATTATCGCTTTTAAATGAGTCATAGAAAGATAATTAAGTGATATACAGTCGTATCAATCTTCTTAGGCTTGTCGTACTGTCGTACTTAGACCATTACAGGCAATTTTGAATGTCATAAAAACAAAAACAATAAAATACTGCTACAGACCCAGTCATAAGACATAATAACTTGTGAAAGTACTGTAGTTGCCCTTCCCAAGCGTAGATATTTATGCAGAAGAATGGTTAAGAAACTCCATGGACACTCACTCAAATCATATTTTGTTTTTACAAAATAATGGTTAAGATTATACATAAAACGTCCAAAGTAAAACCAAAATTAAGAATAAATTAACGGATTAATTAAAAAAAAACCGTGGCAACAAAGAGATGACCAGTAATAACTGACAGCAGCAAAGTGTGTGAAACCGGATTTAACAATTTTGACTTATCAGACGAATAAGATCGATGAGAGTGCCTTTCAAAATGATCTGGAGGAGAATATTTAATTTGTTAATAATTTGAATCTGCTACCATGCCACATTTATCGTAAACATAAAGTGAACAACCCGAACCGTGCATCTTTTCTCGACGTTTTATAAGTGGCCATGTAGGCCTATGTGAAATAAAAATATTTTGATTTTGATTAATTTTTCGAATTGTTACGCACGTACGGCCAAATTCCAGTAAACAAGTAAATAAAGTTATTTATCACTAGTAATGTGATTGCTCAGAGGTTAAGCGCCTGACTTCTCATGCATGAGGTTGTGAATGCAAATCCGGGCAATGTGACTTTTTCAATTCATATATTGTATGTACTTTCCAAAACGTGTATCTAAAGACATCACAGACAACGGTGAAGGAAAACATCGTGAGGAAATCTGGATTAAAAATGTACAGAAGTCTGAAATCGCATAAGCGTGGTGATCAATGCTCTTGCCTTCTCTGTTTGGGAAGAGGCCTTTCCCAAGCATTGGGACAGTTATAGTCTAGTATTGTTCTTTCATTTATTTTTTAACTAACATATATTTACATTTTTAAATATTTCTGAAAAACATAAAAAAAACATTTAAAAATATAAAAATAGTTAGTCTAGACTCTAGTATTATTATTATAAACCTTTAAAATCAATCACTAGAACAATCTGGTACACGTGTTCACAAAATATGTAGTAACTGAGCTTGTTGTTTAGTATTCTGAACGTTTTTTCGTGAATGCTAATCCGCTCGGCAGCACGCCCTAGACACGACCGCTCGCGGACGAGTTTCTAATATTAATGACCTTATCTAACATAGTCTGCCTCCACCACGCCGCCTAATAACGACTACCCTCACAATGTTCATACGTAGGTACATACTTAACTTTTTGTTAATGATATGTAAGTTGGTAGTTTAGTATGTTGTACTTGCTAGGTAGCATCTGACTGTAATACAACATTTTAATTGAACTATGATTTAAATTGTAGATTCTTAGACGCTTGTTAAGTTCTTATCTTATTTTACGTTTTGTAAAGTAAGCAATGACTTATTGTCGGACCTATACTGTTCTTTCATACTTAAGCACTAACGCTGTACAACAACATTGTAAAACCAAATTAATTCAAAAGAGTAACCATGGAGTTTCTTGCCGATTCTTTTCCATAAGAAACGACGGACTCAAACCGTGTACCTGTTCTCGACGGTTTATAAGTGCCCATGGCTTATGTCTAATAAAAATATTTTGATTTTGAAATATCCATTGTTTTGTTGTTTTACGTTTTTATCTAGATCTATGACGCTTCTGTCTTCAGAGTATTGTGGAACTTCGGCAATTCGTAGGCAAATTGTTAAATGTTACTTAAAATAGTCAGTTGTAATACTATCAAAGAACGAAAAAGATGTCAACAATACTGGAACTACTCCAGTGCACTTAAGATGTTCCTACGTCAGTGCACTTAACTTTATGATACGGTGCCTTTGATGCGCAGAACATATCAAGTGAACCTGCTCGAGGCTTTTAAGCTTTTTTGTACAAAATGTATTTTCCTGGTTTAGGATGCAATGTCGTTGTCGTGGACCGCCAGTGAACTGTGAAACGCACTGAACTGCGTTAATTTCGCCACAGACTAGACATCAGACACTTCCTGGCGCTGAGTAGATAAAAGTAATACATTGTTACATAGAAGAGTTATGGAACAGCTTGAAGTTATGACAAGGACGGGGGTGAACATTCT
The DNA here is from genome assembly GCA_958449745.1 of Ochropleura leucogaster. Lineage (NCBI taxonomy): Eukaryota > Metazoa > Arthropoda > Insecta > Lepidoptera > Noctuidae > Ochropleura > Ochropleura leucogaster. The sequence continues at coordinate 17,580,661 of OY288216.1, forward strand.
AATGGAATAGTTGTGCTGAATTCTTATTGTGAGGCTAACATTAATGTATATGTCAGATCGGTGCAGCATACTTGAAACAGTACGTTTAAAACGATTACCAGTTTTCAATAGTGAGCTCATATATTGGACAAAAAAATCAATTAAAATTCAAAAAGTCAAATGCACCTTTGATAAGGCGAAAGTAATTACATTAAGTCAATGATGCAGAATGGATTGGGCCATATTCACTTGAATGCATCAACAATCACGACTTAATAAGAACTAAAATAAATTAAAAATCGAGAAAGTAAGAGCAACTTAATATTATGACTTCTAACCGAATTCTTAAAACCTCATCAGTTAGGTAAAAACTTAACAAAAACACTTGTGTGACACATACGTTATTCTGTTTAATTGTTTATTCGGTTCATTTTAATAATTAGGTCGTCGTATGTCACCGCATTTAAATTGCTAATAAATACACGAATATATTAATTAACCAAACAGTACGCTTTGTTGTCATTAATATTCTATCAAATTGGCAAAATTAAAAGGTAATATGTAACCATAATCTGTAGGATAATGTGATAATATTACTAATTGTATTTATAACACAAAATTATACCTATCATTGGCTAGAATAGAGAGACTATATATTTGCCCTTTTACGTCATGCTTGCCAGGTTGACGCGCACTTATCTTAAATTATAATAAAAACGTGTCAAATAAATTGTAAAGAAACAACATGATTACGAACACAAAAGGCGATTAATTCTTCATCTGAGGCCCAAATATTTTTACAAAAACTGAAAGAAAAACGAAGAAAGAAATATTTCAATGCATTCTCGTAGTCTTGTTTGTTTGGCGTCTTAGCCTTCGTAAACACACGGGGTATCATTGTGACCCGACCCGGGCCCGGACCCGCAGCCCTCAGAACCGCAGTGACACGCGGTCATTGATAAGTGCATAGTCATTTTATATCATGAATTAATTACGTCGTTAATGGTTTCAAACCGCTGACCTTAATTAGTATTTATAACTGATCTTGATGTGGAAATTAATTAACTTGTATTGTTATTTTGTCACCAACGTATCGTAGAGTTACAAAGTGTCAACTTACAATCAGATTCACAAGTAAAAATAATATTGCATTTTGCATAAATTTCAACAAAAAAAGTTATGGGTGAATCTAAAAGAGTGTATTATCTCACTTCACAAACCCACTATTTTGCGCACGAGTCGTAATATAAATCAAGATTAGTTTATTGCTACATGTTAAAACTGCATTTTTATGAATCCTGCTTTAAAAACACGTAGTTATCGCTTCGACTCATAAAATGTAAGACCCAATAATGGCTGCAACCTCGTGGACGGACGTCCTTCTTTCGTAATTATGACGCAAAACAATAACAATAGTATTAAGTTTGATAACCGCGGCGGTTCCGCCTGTTACCCACACCCGTGTAATTCTCAGCCGTGCGAGTGATTTATACGAGTGGTGCGAATTTATTAAATCATTCATCATCGTTTGCTTCACGCCTCGTTTCGGTGGAAGGGGCCGTTGCAGGGGCCTTGAGTAGTTGAGTTTAATATCAGGCTGTGACTGTCTGGAAATGCAGGACAAAGGTCTCTCTACTCACATTATGGGATCCAGATTGCTCACTAAATCTTGGTAATTTTACACAAATATCTTAACGATGTTTTCCTTTACCAAGTCAATCATGCCCAAGATTACGTTAGGACTGGTATTGAAGCGAGGTCGAAAATAAGCCTTTTGGTTACAAGGACATTAATGGATATTTTCTTCGTAACTTATCTTTTGCCACAATACTTCACACAGGTCTAGTCTAGTCCTTTGTGTTTCTTGTGCCTTTACCTATTTAATGGTGAATTGTATTGTGTCCGCGTAATTTATTGTGTCTCCTAGAAAGCAGTCACGCGTTTCTAAATTAGGTTTATTGTGTAGATATATTGCTAAATTGAAAAAGGATTACCTTGGTTTTTCTCAGGTATTTTGTAAGCTGTGTCATTAAGATAACTTCTATTCTCTAATGTTTTTAGCTAAAACAAGAACATATAAAATAAGAACAACTGGATATATAAATGGTGACTACTGTTCTTATCTATCTCATGTGTGTATTTAACAAAGACAAATGTGGGGCTCTCTGACCTGGCCTGACCTGGCCTGTACTGGATTAATTCAAAAAGAGAAAAACCTCATAAACCGACAACCCAACTTATTTCGTACAATAAGGTGATAATTTTCGCACTCGTCACGTTAACAGTGCGCCTGCGCAGTTTTCAGACGTCATGTCATTGTCCGAAAATGACACAAACACGGTCACCCCGATCCGCTGTGAACCACTGAATGATTAACATGTTTTTGGCACTTTGATGACTTTATTTACTCTGGGCGGTCTGTGAGCCTTTTTGGGTCAAATCCATATTTGGTAAAACTAGTATCAAAAAAAATGGTTTGTCTTTTATTTTGATTGGGTGGTTGACCAGCGCGGCAGCGTGGAGTTCTTGCTGATAAAACAAAGACAATTCTTATCATATTAGAGCTCTAATTCTCACGGCATTGTTTACCGTAGCCTACATCTAAACAACAGTCTCTCGAAATAGTAGAAATGACGTTCTCAAAAGATTATCAGAAGTTTCCTATCATTCAGTACTCACAAAGGACTGAATGACAGGGAGGGAACACTTATTTGTAGGCCTTACATACAGGACCATGTGAGGTCATTGTCAGCCTACATCAGTCCACTGTCGGGCACAAGCTCTTTGTTGTTCACAATTATGAAAATCTAGTCAACCCTGGTCAAACTTTAAGTACCTACCTAGGAGATTCCTTTGCTGTAAATGAATAAACTTTTAATTATGATATGACACAAGTAACTGCTCCACCCAACGGATCAGTACCTCGTCTGATGACAGGACCTTGACCACGATTGGCCGCGGTTCAACATGATCACGCGCAGCGATATGATCAGCGCGTTCAATTTAATCAGTGCGCTCTATTGCAATGATCAAATACCTACGAGTAATAGCACTCGTTGGACCGAATTTTATCTAGACTGTTAATAAAATCGAAGATCAATACTGTTAATACTACATACCTTTATTATTTTATGTAAAGTTTGTAAATTGTAGCAGTTTATTGCCCCTTAATAAATAAATAAATAAAAAATATATTCATACTAGCTGTGCCCAGCGGTTTCACCCGCTACTCACTTAGGGGTATGAAAAATAGATGTTGGCCGATTCTTAGACCTACCCGATATGTACACAAAATTTCGTTTAAATCGGTCCAGCCGTTTCGGAGGAGTATGGGAAAGAAAACTGTGACACGAGAATTTTATATTGTATTACATTCTAAAAAGCCTGTACAATTATACTGATTTTTGTTTTATTAACATAAAGTAGCTACTCGCTTATTATTTTATTGATATGATTAATTGAAGCGTTTATTCATTTTCGTTCGTATGTTACATATTTTTTATTCAAAAATAAATACAACAAAAATATGATAAAATATAAAAAATAAAAAATTTACCACAACCTGTTTGATATGTATTTTATTGACTTTAATTGAAGATTTTTTTAACGCCCGCTGCGTTTTTGTGTTTTATATGTTTAAGAACATATAAAACACAGAAACGCATACGATAGAGATAACGCAGCGGGCGTTAAGGTAAGAACGTATGTGGCGAGATAATTTCTAGCAATCAAAACCATTTATTATACTTATTAATGTTTATAAACCTAAACGGACAGTGCGAATCCATAACGCATCAAAAGCTATCAACCGATGACAGAATACCCAGAATACAGTCCAACAAAACAATAGATCTACCTCTTGTTTATACTGCAGACCAATGAAATCCAAAACTAACTAATACGTGCAAGCACACTCCTTCAAATCGAATGGAGACAGAACAAAACGATTGTACTCGTATACAAATCGATTAAGTTCTCGATGTCGATTGTGTAATCGATTAAACCCGCGCACGGCCACGAGGGGCTTGTTAGCTCGCGGTGGGCAAATTGATCGAGATCGTTCACACCTCGTGACGGTGATAGCGTCAATGTTATGTGGCAATAGATGGCCCTTTTACTGACAATTTTATTGATGGGCACACAGTTTAGCGTGTTGTAGGAAACATAGTCGTATGTCAAATGTGGAAATTAAAACATTTCAATTTTGTTGTTACAAAAATCAGTAAATAAACAAACAAAATTTATTTACTTACTGATTTTTTACGTCGATTATGATGTTTCATGTTACGGGTTGAACTTTGTTAAACATCTAAAGTTCTGCTAATGTAATTGAAATAAACAACGGCATCTTATTTTATGTTATATTTCACCAACTATCAACTAAAGACGTTCCTATATCGGATTCTTTCTTGTGCTAAAAGTTCCTTCTAGCAATGTATTTTGGGGTAAAACTTCAGCCCAAACGCGTTTGAAAAACATGACTGTTCTCTTAAGATTTTCTTACCCGCCATCATAACAAAAAACATCACGTAAATTCATAATATACAAGTATCAGCAGACAATTAAACTAAAAGTTACTCTAACCCCAGACGGGCGCACTTCCCGGTCGTCGCGACGTATCGATCGCGAGCGACGCCAGGTGAAGCTACTATATGTAGTATAGTAACTGGTATAACTAAACTGCACTACAGTGCACTTGCATAATTCGAGGCTAGACTACAGCGGCAGACGTAGGGTTGTCGAGTTCATTAGAAATTGTGCCCGTGCCAATAGCAAAAAAATAATGAGGGATTTTTCTTGGATTTGCGGCAGTCAGCTAGCCTATGCTGTGTCAGCTCACGATAATATTCAATATTTAAGATTTCTTATAAAAACTACGCTTAATGAATTCACGAAAATTCGTTTACTGCAGAATAATTTCTTTGCCTTATCCAATTTTAAGTACCAACAGTATCAGCAAATTCACTAAGCTTTATTCAGCAAATTCAGATAAAATGATACTTTCATCTAATCTGAAATTGCAGCAGCAGCCAAGCTAAAGCAAATCCGAATCTCTTTGTATTCCATTGCGTTTTACGATTGGTTGTCTAACGATGAGAGAGTCTAGATTAAAGCAATGTACTGTGAAACGGGGTCAGGTGTCGCAATCCAAGTACCTCGTCATAAATATTGTTATTTTGGTTAAATACTACTGGACCGTCGTTGTTTTACTTAAATATTATTTAATTACAAAGTTTTACCCGAATACTGGTAAAATGTGACCTTTCAGGGACGAGTTTTTAAGTAAGAGTGTGATATCAAAACGCTACCAACATTCTTGTTACATATTTGATTTATGAACACAAATAAAACCCTGTTAGAACCTTAAATAAGCCATTATACGCGCAATTATGGATTCATTTAAGAAAGATATTTAACACTGAGGCAAAGCATGATTTATATTACGCGTTTCAGCAACGAATTACGCTTTTATGCTCGTATCGTATGATATGTTCCTCAATTAACAGTTGTTTCATCTTTTTAGGGTTAGGAATATGTCTATAACGGAACCTTAATGGATTCGCTTCGTCCATCTATCTATATTTCACAGCGATTTCACTCCGAGACTGTTTGCACATCTGAAATTCGGAGAGTAGGATGTCAAATCAGAAAAAAACATAAAATAAAAAGTCCATGTAATCCTTTTGGGTTGAAAAAAAAATACTATTAACTATGTGGGATGTCTATAAACAGTTCTTGAAAAATAATTTCAAAGATTTTTCATCTAACTGCAGCAGTAACGTTGCTTTTCATTTAAGATACTATGAAAAAACATGAAATTAGTTTTGCGATTGTACTTTTTCATTTAGTTTGAATGAGCATTAAAATACATATTGCTATACTTTGGCAGTTTTTTTTAGTTAATTTGGACTAAATCAATGAAACTAATCGCGACCAAGACATTTAATTGACGTTCAATACCTGTCTATTCAAACATACCTCATAGCCTCATACCTATTAAATTTAGTTAAACAATAATTCCAAAACCTTTTCATTTTGTACAGCAATTATGAATGATCAGGTTCATATTCAGCGGTTGCATCTGCCCTCCGTGCCAACCCTAGGGTTAACAGACGCGGATGAACTGGCGGACAGAAAAATGAACCACTCAAATATACGGCTTTATGCTCCGCACTATTACTACGTTGTTAGTCTGCACTGGTGTATACCCACATGTGTATATTTACGTGCAAACCCCTTATGTGTCCAACTGTCTATGTGTTCATGTTTGATGAGATTTAAAGCTGGTTATGTTTCAAGTGTTTTTATAGCAAAAACAAGTAGCTATGGAATAGTTTGTACCGTTTTTTTTTTGTAATAAATGGTCGCTTCGAGCAATGTTCTAGAACACTCTTCTCGGACGAGTTCACTAGTAAATTTAGCGTCATTTCCATCAAATGCTTTGTTATCAGTAATTTCATAATGGCGCCGAGTCTCAAAGTACCAGTCGCTCTTTTTTCCTCGCTTGCATCGTAGCAATAGTGTTATTTAGAATTACAAATCTAATTCTGAAACGCAGGTGTTCTTCAAGCATCTCTATTGCATATAAAACCAACTTTGTTCGTCTTTTTTAATTTAAAAAAGTGAAAATTGTTCTAGAATAATAGTGGGAAGCTGTAGACACTACAGATTTACGATATTTTTCGCTGAATACGTGAGTTTGCAGGGGAGCATAAATTACATAAGTTCGTAGTCAGCTCGTCGGGTCAATAAAATCGGTTACGGTACATAGTACCCTTTTATGGATCAATATCCTTGTATAACAATGTCTTCTTATGGCATTTATGGCTTATATTGAGGATATGAACTAACAATTCAATTGTCTTGTCAATATATTCAAAACTTTATTAGTGTAAGTCCAGTGCTACAAGGATTTTCTGCAATCAAATGACGTTGACAGGCGGACACTTTTGGTTTTGAAAATGCTGCCAAAACATAACTAAAAAACCGGCCAAGTGCGAGTCGGATTCGCGACACCGAGAGTTCCGTACAAACTTGCGACATAAACGGCCATATCTTGTGACTGCGTAGACTTAGAGGGTTGATTTTTTCATAGCTTTGAGGGTATACCTAGGTTATTATTTCGACTCAATACGTTCACGCGTTCCTAAGATAAAGTGTCTTGTCAGACAGACTGACGGACAAAAAAGTTATACTATAAGGCAACAAAATTCCGTACCTCAAAGAAAAAAAACCTTCTTGGTGAAATGGATGACATCGTCTTTGCCAAACATGCATAACTAAATTTATGCACAAACAACTGACAATCAACGTGTCTCCAATGTTTTTTTTTTGTTACACATTTGTGCCAAAAGGCTAGGTTATAAAAGAAAGTAAACTGATATGAAGTGTCGTGATTCGTTAGTGTCAGCGTGTAGTGAAGTCGCAGTGAGTTGTTATGTAAGTGCAGCTCGTTACGATAGCTCCGCATTGCATCTCGAGTGTAGACTTATGTAACACTTTGTCTGAACTTCAGCTACTTTACAAAGGTCATATTGTCGCTCTGAAAAGGGGAAGTTCGTGGCAAAATAATATCGTGCTTCAAGTCACTGGATGGGTAATCGGTAGAAAAGGTCATATTTCGTAGAATTACTTAGAAGTCATATACATAATATATGATTGACAGCTTTGTTAATGCTTCGTTTACACCTTGGACATTTTACATACTTTACCTTAATGACATATTTATTCGCTAAGTGAACAATATTTTTTTTTAATCTGTTAAACCTTTATCGAGTTCTCTCTGCTTCGGATACCTGTTGTTTGCTGTTATTTGTCGATGTTTGACAGTCTTTACAGGTCTTCAGTAGCTCGAACGTCTGACAACCAGCAGAACCATAGAGTATCGTGTCTGAAAACCGTAACCAACAGATGAGAAACGGTTAGGCAGACGACGGCATAAATGCTGGTGGTCTTCCTCGGAGTAAGTGACCCTGGATGATGCATCTGATATATTGACAATGTTTGGAAAACCGGTAAAACTCGCATTGATGAGCTGCACCACAAAGAGTTGTCTAGTATGTATATGAACTCTCTCTAGGTAATAGAAAATCCGTATAGTTAGAATTTTCTGAATTCAATGTCTGTAGTTAAATGCTTGAGCTCCACATATTCTTGTTGCGTCTTAAAGGACGCAGGTGGCGATTGTTCGTCATTAAAACTATTTTATTAAATCTTTTTAGAAGCATATTTTTGCTTGCATATCCTGGTATGTTGGTTTCGTATTGATGTCTTAGTTGAGCGAGCTGAGTGGTTTGCTAAGAAATTAACATAAAATAAAACAGGTTTTCTTACGATTACTAGACCACATAAGACGACAGTTATCTCAAGCCTGTTCAACGACTTAGATTATGAAATATTAAACATGTTTGCATTTAGTTTTCTTACGCTCATTTAAATGGAATTGCTTTTGACTGATATGAGGAGCCTTAATTGCATGTACATAATGAAATCATTCCCACAAATTGCGAATAACTGTAGCGGTAACTTTCGGCAAGTAGGTCGTGTTATGTGAAACGTTTGAATGGCTGTTTTGAAGAAAATGCGGATAAAATGTTCACAGACTTTAGCTTGTTCGTTAAAATACACATTTTTATGAAGGTCTTGCAACGAAGACAGTCACTACTCTTAAGGAGTTTCCTTTTGTTGGAAACGAGACAACTATCGATAACTTTTTTTGGAACGGGAATTGTACTTGAATGAATACATAAACCTTGAGAGGTTTGCGTGTATGGAGAAATCTTTGTAAGAGTGTTTTTATCAATAAATAAATGAATAAAAAAACGTTTTGAAGGACTGTCTCTTTAACAAAAAGGGCTGATTATCAGAATAATTTGAATAATTAAAAATATGATTTTGATATCGCTAGTTATGTATAAGTCTCAATATATATAAGCTATAATATAGTTTAAGCCCCTATAAGTACGTAATAGGATGCCACCGACCCTCTTGCAACAAATTCAGAATCCGGACGACTACTGAAATACTCCAGTTGGCAGGGCTAATATTATCTTCTTCACAACATGAAACATACTTGAATGAGTGAATGATAGATGGTGACCACCAGACACTTCACAGTGTAACAACACGCAACTTAGTTATTTTCCGCCGTAACGCAACTCAAACGAATCATTGAAGCCTTAAGAGATAAACGTAATTATTTCATTATCTTAATAAACTAACGACACTGTAATAGTGTTAATTTAATCCTAGCTTATACAGCTATCTACACAGTCACATTTGGCTTCATAGAAAATAGGATTTGGCAAAAGATAATCTTATTTCTTTAGCACATGGGTCACCTTTAAACAAAATAGGCTTTTATTGAAAGTAAAGTAAATATTTCTTTGTATCTCGTCGACCCTTGAAATTGTGCTTCAATAAATAATGTATTTGCAATCTACTTCGCTAGTTTTTTCGGTCGAATTAATAAATTGAGCTGGCAGTGTTGCTTACAAAATAAACTATAAGTGTTGGCAACATTTAAAAAAAACTTTGAATTAGTAATATATAGTTATTTGATAATAAACAGAAAAGTATCACAAAAACTAACAAATATAAGATAAAAAAATTACGCCATTAAACTTGCGAGCAAACGTACAGCTACACAAAAGAGTGTAATACAACGTTACATGCAATTGGTCGGATGTGTACTTGTGTACACACCGGAGCGGTGCGACCGGTGCAGCGGTAAGTGCAAGTAAATACTGGCACACAACTTACACACCTCTCACTTTGTATGATACACTACTCGTCTAACGTAGCTATGTGGAATAAGGACGTGTGTACTGTATACAATGTATGCTGAGACTGACGTTGTTTGCTAACGAACCTAACCAATGTATGGTGAATGGCAATCAAGCGTTGAAGGAGATGTGACACAGAGATGGTAAATTGTTGCTTGGAAGACATCATCATATAATTGCATTAAATTGCTCACTGTTGCGAAATACAAAGAAATACCAAAGTAATTAATTTATCCATTTAATTCAGTCAAAATTGAGTCTCCGATGTTTATAGCTATGATTTCATCCTTACTAATATTAAAAAAGCGAAAGTGAGTTTTTTATGTCTGCACGCGGAAATGGCTAAACCGATTTTGATGAATTTTGGGGACTCTGAAGACGGACATAGGCTATTTTTGATAATTGAGATATGAGGGAGAAAGAGAGAAGAAAAGGGAAATCTTAGCATTGCTATTACAATAAATAAGGCGCAAAGGCAAAAACTACAGGTAGCCAGTACCTGTAATTCAGGAAAGGGATACTGTGTTACCTCGAATTTAACGCGGGCGAAGCCGCGGGCAAAAGCTAGTCGACTATAACTGTTAAACTGAATGCAATAGCAAAGCCGTTATACACAAACGACTTTGATTAATGTGTTAAGTGCAAGATGAATTAGTTGCACTCAATTTTTTGCCCTGGTTCAGTGAGCCATCGACCCGATCGGGTCAGCACATCGGGGGGAGCAGTACGTGTGGATGTGGATGTACGAGCGCTGGCCGTTAACCGATCGCTCTGACGTCACTGCACAAATGCATCGTGTTCGCACACAATGTGTTATGGCCGCTCCTGTCGAAATAAGGCTAGAGACACAAGAAATGCAGATTCAGGTTTTAGTGAAAATTTTCGCATTCCATTGCTGGGTATAGGCCTCTCCCAAACATCATCACAACACCCTGACCTCCATCTTTGCATTCAGTCTGACTAAACCATCTTTTTGAAGTTGCCGGTTGATTCAATTCAATGGCGGGAAAGAAGTTGACTAGTGAGACGACAGCTCCTTGAGACGTCTGAAAAAAGACACCTATCGCTGACGCCTAATATATTGATATAGGTTTAGTAGGAAGATGAGTCAACCAACCGAGAAAGATATAATGGTCGTCGAAGATTAACAACATACAACTTAACATAAGCCTCGGAAAATCTCTAGAAAAATAGGTCACCTAAAAACCGCCCATGTTAGCTTTGAAATAAGTACACTTTCACTTAAACTAAAAACTCATAAGCAACTCAGTAGATCATAATGCACATCTGCTAATACCACCCGTGTGCTCAAGCCCTAACGGCCCCTCCCATATACATATATGTTGCAATCAGTAAGACATTTGTAGTTATATTTAACCCGATGGGTTTAGACTGCCGTCACTAGCTGGTTTAGATTTAGCAAACTTGCTTACAATACCGGGAAAATGGGCTAGGAAAAATTACACGACAAATTTATTGTACTCTATTATAAAGTTGATTATTACTAACGTCACGTTCTAATATCCAAGGGGTAAGATAGAGACGACACGGTTGGCGCAGTGGTTGAGCGATCGACTGCTGCGCTGTGTGTCGCGTGTTCGATTCCTGCACGGAACAAATATTTGTATGGCTTACAGGTAGTTGTTTCCGGTCTGGCTGTTTGTGTATGTGAATTTAAATGTTTGTATACGCACCCACGATACAGTAGAAATTCCTAGTGTGGGGCAGCGTTTAAAAAAAATAATCGGGAAAATGGGCTAGGAAAATGTAGACGAAAATTGTAGACTAATATAAAGTTTATTAATAGGTACTAACATCATTACGTCACGCCTCTAATCTTCGAAGGGTAAGATAGAGGTGTATCTTCCTTCTTTCCTTAGTTTTAGCAGTAAGATCCCATGCTTATGGCATGGAACATCTTCTACAAAAAATAATCATTTATTAAAGTGAAACTTTATTACATCGTCTCAAACTTTTTCGTCTGTGTGTTGCATGTCGCGTGACGGTGGGCCGCGGAGTAGAGACGTCTAAATGTATATAATGTGAAAAAAGTTTCACTTTTACCGTGGTTTCATAAAACTACATAATCCTTTTTCGTTACAATCCACTAACACCTTTCCCGACTTAGGAATCGAACCTAAAACCTTTTTCTAAACATGAAGCCTATTGTGCCCAGTTGGCTGGCGAAGCAGTTGATGTATTTTTGTTTGTGATCCTTACAGATCTCTCTTATCTGTGAACAACTAACTAATGAGGTATGTCCTCATAGATATAAAGGTTCCTTCATTATTTATCTAGTACTAGCTATTGCCCGCGGCTTCGCTCGCGTTAAATTCGGGGTAACACCGTTCCCCTTTCCTGATTTACCGGCCTGCTACTTGTAGTTTTTGCCCTTACGCCTAATTTATGGTAATAGCAATGCTAAGTTTTCCCTTTTATTCCCTCTTTCTCCCTCATAACTCAACTTTTTTTAAAAAAAATTGCCGGTACTGTCTCCAAGGTCCCAACTATCAAAATCGGTTTAGCCATTTAGGCGTGAAAACGTAACAAACAAACAAACTCACTTTCGCTTTTATAATATTGATAGCAAGTTTAAGGTTTCAATGCCCTCGCATAACATAGTTATTATATTTAACGACAAGGTTCCGGTTTCCTTACATAATAATAACATGTAATAAACTTATGATACATAATCCACGTAGTTGTAATAACGATATGAATAATTGTATATGTTAGAGAGTTTTCCGCTACTGTGGAAATTAGAGGAGAAAAGTCCAGTGATTTTTCAAATGACGACAATTATTTTTCCTTGTATAAGTCCTAAATGGTCAGATAGGTTTAGATTTTCTCTTAAGTCGAGCAATTTAATAAATATTAAAATTGTAGACTTTATGTGCTATCTAACCCACTAAAAATCAGAAAACAGAATTACACTCTCAAATACGTTTCATTATATATTTACACCCTAGTGTAAATTGACTAAAATCTGTATAGTTATAGCCTTCTTGAAGCTACAATTATATTTATTAAGAAAAAGAAAACAGTTTTACCACAAAAATAAAGAACGAACGGTTTGCGTGTACGACTGGCAATAACAAGAACAAGTGTTTAACCACAAGTGTAATAGTTCACATTATTATAATAATACAATACCAAGACTACCATTTACTGGTCAATAAAACACCCTTTATAACTTTCATGATATTTATTATGTAAAACCTAGCGCCTACGTAAAGTAACTCTGTCTGCGCTTTGCAAGCTAAAACCGCTACATGAATTTCGATGAAATTGACAAACAGACTAGCCCTGCGTAAGGACTATCAAAACCACGCGGCCTTACCAGGGGAAGAAGCTAGTTATAATTATAATAGAAACCTGAAACTAAAGTTATTGAATACATTTACGTATAGTACCGCACACCTCAGCAGCTAGGTTCCAAACTTGTAGCCTAAGTTCGTCGCTTGAGACACTAAGTTTGAGTACTAGGTGCTCAGATAATGTAATAATAGGTGTCAAAGACTAGTCCCATCAGAACTATTTTGAAACAGGCTACAGAATATATTAATATACCTGTGGTATGTTCAAACACTTGTTGTTGATGTTATCTCCATTTGAATAAGTGTTAACTTTATGTTTGTGCTAGTACTTTGGAAAGGTCATTGAAATGTATGAAATGACGAGTATAAATGTTAGTAATCGTAAATATATGTTTGAAAACATAAGTGTAGAATAGAAATATTTATTGGACAACTAAAAGGACCAATGGATCTGAGATCCTAAATTAAGGACTTGCTATGTCTTTTGTTTTCATTTATGGTGTGGGATTGTAAGATAAACCTATATTGATGTATCAGGAAATCTTTCTTTATTGTTCCTTATACGTTGACAAGGAAGATGCTGCAAAAGATAGTAATACCACGATAGAATCTTAAACATGTTTCAAAATAATTATTCCTATATTTTCCATTAATTAAGATTTTACTATATCGTAAATAAATTAGTATTCTGTTCATAATTTTCCTCTATTGTAAATAAATGCTTCTTCGATTCAGTGGTCGCAGAGCGTTGCGTAGAGTTATATAGGGTTTTTCCATGAGGATTTGTAGTAGCGTAGAGTTCGATATGGGCCCGGTTGATGGCATTAGGCTCGCTCCTTATTACGGCGAAATGCGGGTTAACTGCTGCCGTGTTCCTCTGTTATAAATTAAGTAAATTTGTATTCATTACTATTGCTTTTTTTGTTCCAGGTAAGGCATCTCTCGTTACAAAGTTGAAACAAGGAAGCGTAAGTAACAAGACGATTAATTTAACGACATCCATATCTCATGCAGTGCATTATTACTTCAGGGTAATAAAACTGTTCTCCAGGCAATTCATCTTAATTATGTAAGTTCCTTACAGCTGGCTTTATTGACGATTTAAAGCTTTCTGCTATCTTTTTACATACAGAAGTTTAACTAAACATCTTTAACATTTACATTTGTTAAGTTTTAAGTTTAGTACAAGTAGGATATCCAAATACAGTGAAACCGGTAAAAACAAAATGTGGACGCAGTTCCGGACTGATAATGTGAAGTATTTGTTGACACCGGACAAATACTTTTGTCTGCTGCGGTAACCAAACCGTTAGGTAGGTAAGACAGGGTTTTATCAAATCTGTCTCATCGGAAAATAAAATATCTTTCTCACAAAGACTTCCTAGTTTGGAAGCCTCAAAATTAAGTTTATCCGGGCTTACAGACATCCTTTCTGCATAAAATTCTTTTGAACTAGCTCGAAGTTTGATACTTTTCCTGCACAGTCCATGCATCAGTCTCGCAGTGTAATCCTACGATACAGCCTTGAAGTAGAGCACGTAGCACCCCTCAAACTCAGCAGGGTATCGAACCCGGGCCGTTGGCAAGTGCTGCGACAGTTTGGCGGGATGCCGGAGTGCCGTGCCAGTGCTACGAGCTTATTGCATTCCACTATGACCTGACGTGACGCAATCACGTAACTGAGGCGGTCATCGCTGACGAGGCGGTCATTACATGGATATCACGCTGGAGGCTTTGGTGTACCTCGCAGTACAACCATATTTATGTTAGTTCTACTTTTTACTAGCTGCTCGCTGAGTTGGACTCTCGCACGGTTGGTTCCGTACAAATTTGGGACATAAACAGCCATATCTTTTGACTGTGAAGACTTATATCGTTGATTTTATCACAAAGGGCCAATAGAGTTGAGTAAATGGTTTTAATTTTTCGATACCTCCTCGCGTTTTCGAGATAAAGACAGATAGATGTACAACAAAGTGATCCATTAAGGGTTACGTTTCTTCCTTTAGAGGGTCCTAAAAATATGTGTTAATACTGAATGTAAGCTATGTTGATGGTACCAAATTTCACCCAAATCCGTTAAGGCATTTGAGCGTGACCACAGGCGTGACGGAATAACAAACTTACACACATATACGAACTTTCGCCTTTATATTATTAAGTGTGATGTCCTATGTCATAAGGTGAGGGAGGCTATTACCATCAACGGGGCACAACCGGGCATCAAGAGCTGCTTTAAAGTTGACAGTTACGAGTTCTCAATTTAAAGTGGTTGTCAGTTATGTGTTCTTCTTTTGATTTGACAATGTGAAGTGACGACACGCGACGTCAAAATTAGGTTAATGACGCGCGGAAAAGATGAAGCAGCTGTTAGCGGTAACTTTACAATAATTTGTCTATTGTATTATAATAAGTAGTTACTTTTAAATGGGGGTGATGGCCTGTATATGCATGGCAACATCGGTTAAAATATATTGAATCTTTAAAAACAATACCACAGTATTAACTACAAAGAACACGGTACAAAAACTAGTTCTCATGCGTATCATCGTAAACTGCCAGTGCAGATAGCAGGTTGCTTACTTTTGCTATACAAGTCATCCATACTCTTTGCTTAGTTATGCGTCTTTGGACTTGCAGGAGTATAAAGCTGGATCATTATTAACCTATAATGGCCCCTTGCTGGCACACTACGCTAGAGATTATATTGTGGCAATCCACCACGTAAACCCAAGATTTGGTCGTGGTAAACAATGTCTTTGAATTTTTGAACAAGGAGCAAAATTTTTACCGTTTTCCTCATGATTTACCCCAGAAGTAATAAAAAACCTTGGCAAATTTTCGTCTAATCACGAGGAAAAGTCCATTAATTTTCGCTCACATGGCAAATGACCTCACATCCGCCATTACAGTTGTCAGTACAAGACTACCCGTAGTCGCAGTGAGATTAGCGTTGGTTATTCCAGTTGATTACGTCCAGGTGGACGCAGCCATTAATCACGGTGTCAAGCAATGGAGTCTTCCTCGCAATTAAGTTTGATAATCGCACCACCTGACGCATGGAAGCCTGATAAATCATAGACAAGGACGATGGTGTTGCCGAGAACGTGTAGGATTATGTGATTCTAAAGTAGTAGAACTTATCAGGTATCTAGAATGTAATAATATCATGCTTGTGTTTCCCAAAGGTTTTGGCAGAAGTGAACGCGGCGGAATCCTTACTAATATTATAAAAGTGAGTTTGTTTGTTACGTCTTCACGCCTAAATGGCTAAATCGATTTTAATGAATTTTTGGTACAGAGATAGTTGAGACCCTGGAAACGAACATAGGCCAATAAAAATGAGAAAGATGGAAGAAAAGGGAAAACTTAGTTCTGCTATTACAATCAATAACGCGCAAAGGCAAAAACTACAGGTAGCAGGTACCTGAAAATCAGGAAAGGTGAACTGTGTTACCCCAAATTTAACGCGAGCGAAGCCTCGGGCAAAATTTAGTAAATACATAATTAAATAAATGCAATTCGATCTGTCTTAACTGTAGTTGTAGAAAATGTAAAAATACTGTTCAGTTCGCTCCCTCACAATGCTGAAGCAAACGTCAAAATACAGATGTGAGAAGGAAATTAGTTTACAATGCACCGGTGCACATGTGCCAGCTGAAATATTGCACAGGAAACAGCTATGTGAATGGATCGTGCCCTTTTACAGTTCCAGTACACGCTCCCGATATACCATGCTACTTTGTAAGCACTTTATATTCGGTAAATTGGCAAATTTATATATTGAGAGGTCAGATGTTTAAATTCGAAAATTAATTAGCGACCATTCAAATGAAAACTATCGTCGGAAATTCTTCGAAAGGGCTCAATTAATAAATCGCCATCAACCAGTCGCAGCTATATTAAAAACACTATAATTCGCAGTTTTCCGAACCATTAAATCGAAAAACAACGTCCAAACTCCGCGAAAATTGGAGAAAAATAACAGCCATTACCGAACCGGCCATAATTGAATCAGGGAACGGAACACGCTGATAGGGCCAGTTCATCATCCTACCCTCCACTCCAGCGCATTATTTTTAAGTTTTCCACTTATTTGTCTTTTCCAAGTCTCTAAGGATTTACGAGCTTGCCCGTCCGTTTGGAAATCTGTAAATAATCTAACTTTTTGGCCGGAGCCTCGCTGTCATTCGGCGGTCTTATTAAAAAAGTTTAAGACTCTCTTTATAGTTAAAGAATTAAGTATGTTGTATTTTTGTTGTTCGCCTTTTGTTGACTTTACGGCTTACACACTGTTCTATGTACTACCCTTTGATACGCGGGTATTAAATGTTTGGCCCTTGTTATTTTTGGACTATCTTAGTTGCTGTGACTCCTTCAAGGGAACCATTCATATTGACGGTTACTTGGTTAGCCAATTTGACCGTCTACCATCATTGCTATACAATATCAATTCCATTCATATGATTGGCTGCTATTGCGACAGTTTCGTTCGAAGTTAAAACCGACCAATTTGCCAATACACTACCAATATACTAGCTCACTGTACTATTTGCTCGCAATCTTCTTCACCCACGATTTAATCCACACAATCACGACATTTTACAGTAATCTGACAACATCGTGCGTACGTACAATCAGGAATAGTAACATCTTCAGCGAACTTTGTATTTGCCTAATAATTATGTCTGGTCTCGCTAATGGTACAGAGATGTGATGTTAAAGTAAATATTTGCATCTGTTCCCGGGGTAGGGCTGCCAGATTCGACGATACGAAAGTCTTTCCTACTACTTCATGACGGGTCTTACAAGCAGAAAATTGCTTTCTACCACTTACAGTATTTTTACGTTCTTCAAAATGCATTCACTGGGTTGTGCGATGCATTATCAGAATTCACATTTTATAGTCATCGTACTAATAGGTAAAGGCCTCTGACTTCCAGTTTTTGACCTGAACAGTGTTGAGCTCTTACCGTTGGATCTGTCCAGCCGGTTCCGTTATCTTCTACATCCCTTGATTGAATTCATTCTGTTCTGAGTTGAGGACTAAATAGGCTCTATGTAAGGCCTGCCAGCCCTACCCCCATAGTGGTGTGTACATGTGTGCAATGACGTCACCACATCGACACTCGGCGTGTTGTTCTGTTCGCAAACAAACCAATTTGTTTGCAGACTTGTCGAACGGTCGGATTATGGCTCCACATTATACCACATAACTGCTATACCACGGCTTGTTATAAATGTAAATTAGAGAACCAAACCACATATTTGTCCCGACATGTTTTGTAAGTTATCGATACAATCGCAGCAGTATTGGCGAATGTGAATTGGCCGTGCCTTGACTAGGTATAATTGGATGTTGTAGAACCCTGACAGTAATTTCTCAATCGTTATACGGCGATCTATTTTATTATCAGCCTGCCACTAGTCGACGGCTGCATATAG
This sequence comes from Ochropleura leucogaster, assembly GCA_958449745.1. NCBI lineage: Eukaryota > Metazoa > Arthropoda > Insecta > Lepidoptera > Noctuidae > Ochropleura > Ochropleura leucogaster. The sequence continues at coordinate 17,599,187 of OY288216.1, forward strand.
TATTGTCAGCCTTTAATTTTCCCATGGTTGAGATTCCATGAGAGAGTTTTTCTCACATCGTGGATTGGTGGATATCGACGATCTATTAGTGTGGTAGTATTTATCTGTTTGTCTCTGCAAAGAGCACATAGGAAGACAAGCATGCAGCTGAGTCAGTTGCAGTTCAATCCTTTCGGTTCAATGTCAGACGGTGGTTACAAATGCGAAGCACGTCATCGAATGTCAGAATATCTTTCAAGTATTGCATACGTCGGGAATACTTGAATTCTGGGAGAACATTCCATTCGAATTACTCAGAAAAACGAAAGCTCAAAGCCGTGTTTATTTACATTTCCAGAACGTTATTGGTCATTATAAACAACGTAAATTTAAACCAGAATATGAAACTAAAGAAAGCTTAATTGTTTAAAACCGCTTTCGAAATGTAGCGACGCCGACGTCTAACTTAATACGGTAGCAACTATTCACAGTGTTCCGAGAAAAGCTTCCGCGGAGAAATATTGCTAAATGGCGAAAACATTGCTTTGTTTATGTCTGGGAAAGGCATTCTCGAACCTTCCTCCTTAGTCACGATATAAGCCTTAAATACACACCCAACAGACAAAAAAACTGAATTGTTCTAGAAATTACTCATTAAAGGTAAAATGGTTTTGAACCCAATGCCAAGGCAACAAACAAGATGAAACAAACTAGTTAATTAGACGGCAGATAAATCCTTCGCCGTCATTATTCCGTAAATTCTCGCTAACTGCACCTTTGTTTTAATTAAATATTATTCGGGCAGAAAAACGCGTCTTGTTTCGCCTGCTATATTTTATCCTTAAAGACTCACTTTATAAATGCACCCTCGTACCTTGTTTCCTGGGTTTTCCATATTATCTGGTCCTTCGCCGTGGGGGCAGGCGGGACGAGCCCGCCAGCCCGCCAGCCCGCTAGCCCGCCGAGCGGCAGTCGCCGACGGGCGCTAGTCGCGGCCGGTCGCGTGCCGTGCTTTTGTCTCTGTTCCGACATTTTCTATAACTGATGTTATGTTATCCAAATAAGCATTTGATCTGCCGCGTTTCTCCAACTTTTTTATAATAAATGTGGATGTTGGGTTTTGTTATTAATTGTTGACATAATGTAACTGACTGTGGTTTCATGCATCGTTAAACAGTTAAGTGGCAGGTATAAAGGTACTATATTAATCACTACATTAGGTTGTAAAAGGCAATGTTAAGATGGGCTTCTACTAATGTGAATTTGATTAACAAAGGCATGGCAACAAAACGAAGACACTTGGGTTCCACTCGAGGAGTTGGGAACAAGTTTTGATTAATTTTTGCTCGACGATGTACTTTGTATCAAGTTAGTCTGTTTAATGCCGTGATTGATGCCATACGTCTTCATGAACTCAAGGATTTCACAGCTTGGCGTGATTGAGTTTATTTAATAGGATTATTACCCGCATTACGGTGTAATTACACAAAATAATGCAAAGCCTCGACGTGACCTTAAGACATGCCGTAAGAAACACAATTATATTTAATTAAAAGCCTCCACAATGGAAAATTGTATAAGCAGCATTTTCTTAAAAAGTATCTCAAGGGGCATTGTTGAAGCGTACAAAAATAAAGCGTTCATAATATTTCGTTTGGTCGTGTTATTGCAGGAATTTCCTCAATGCGTCCTCTTCGGGACGTTTGTTTGCAGTAAAATGTTCGATATTCACTCCGTGGCGCTTTATTGATGCGTTAACGATCAGATTGTTGCTTTTTAAAAACCATCAATTATTTATGTTTGTTGGTTATACGTGGCTTTATATGATGGGGATAAAGTTTTGCCTCTTATTTTTCTTAAGGAGGAAAATTAACTGTTACAAGTTACGTCTATTTCCATTGTTGTCTTTTCGTAGAAATCTAAATATAAAATATATAATAATTGAGTGACTTATTTTAATAACGTTTAACGGTCTCCTTCAGACAACTTCAAAAAGTTACGTTAATTTGTAATAGACAAACCCGCCTACTAGTAAAGCATTAAAATATGGCGCCATCGATGATGTTATTGACATAAATATCTATTTAGAAAGAAAATCTAAACTAAAAATATACAAGTTAGCAGGACGTTACTAAGTTTTCAAGTCAATAATTCCAGTTAAGCAACACAATGAACCCCATTCCAGCACATTAAGTGTGGAATAGAACTGTCTGTACACCTCGTCTCAGAATTTTGATGTCCCCAACTTCTTGGAAACTAAATTCTATTTAATTTAATGAAATAGGACTCTCCTGACCCTTTTCTTTTATTTCATTCCTTTGTTCTCAATGAGAGTTTGACAATTTTCTTGCGCGATCTTTGAACCAAGTATTCTTTAAACATGTCCATGGGTTACGCTTCCCTGGTACTTAAAACCGAGTTTTCTTTTAACTGACTGCGAAGTTACTAGTGAAACCTCTTAAACGGGTAAATTCAATTAAAATGCGATAGACTGGGTTGTGGCCGTTACCCTTGATTCTGGGAAGGTTCGTGGCCAGCAATGGATTTGCAAGGTAAATTTACATTAGTTAGGTTCGATGCCTCTTCGTTCAGATCTAATATCATATATGGAGTTGACAATCAATTTCCGCCCAGCACTTTCGTAACAAAGACGTCTAACAAAAAAACTGAATGATTGTGACAGAAATAAAAATTTTACAGACAGTTAAAGTGTTGACAACATCTGGAGTTGTCGTATAAGAAAGATCGAAAAAACTAAAAGTAACAAATGAGTAGTAGTAAGTACTACACGAGTAAGACACAAGCATTGTCGAACGTGCATAGTGGCCCGAAGGTGTCGCTCGGTGTCTTTATTTCCGCTTCCGGTATGTAGTCGGGCGGAGCGGCGGGGGCGGGCGGGACCGCATCCGGCGCCGGATAGTTTCCGCCTTTTATCACCACACACCGCTATGAAATATTAAAAATAATAGAGAGGAGTGAGACCCTTTTTTATGAGTTTCCATAGTTTGATGTGAATAGTTGAATAGTGTTCGTTAGCGCTCATGGAAAGTGCTTTTTGTGTACGTTTGAATAAAGGATGTGCTGACATAATGAACAGCTCGTTGTTTCAGCTCAGTAAATATACCAAAAGTAATTTAGATACACAAAATGAACTTTATTTTTTGTGAGTACCGTGAGGGTAGTTTTTAATAAAGACAAGTTTTAATAAAGAACAGACAAAGAACGTTATTACTAAAGACAAAAGCTTGATTATTGAATATCTTGGTAATTGAAAATAGTTGAGAGTTTTATGAAATTATGAATTTTAGTTTTTTTTTATTAAATTTAAAGTTTGATACGTAAGTCTACATAATTGCGACCTATGCTTAACTTTGTTTTTTTAAAACGTTGCCCCACACTAGGAATTTCTGCTGTATCGTGGGTGCGTTCACAAACAATTAAACTAACATACACAAACATCCAGACCCGAAACAATTTCCTGTAGGTCATACAAATATTTGTTCCGTGCGGGGATTGAACCAGCGACACGCAGCGCAGCAGTGTATTGCTCCATGCCGTCGACTGGCGAGAACAGGCGTAACGCTCTGTTGTATGTAGTCGTCCTATATCTCTCTCCTGGATGTTCTATGTTTGATGCTCTAGCAGTAAACTAAAATCATTGCTGTGTTACTGTGAAACATAAAACGTCAAGGTTAACATCGTACTGAAATAGTCTCATGAATTTAATAGCGAAAGGTTAAACTTAAGTTATTCTGACTTGAAAAAGACTTACTGTATTCTTAACTTGTTTTCTTTAAAAAGCATTTTTATGTCTTCCTATAAAACAAACTGACAGTTTTATAATAAGATATGAAAAGTATTATTTATAAGTTGACGCGTAAAGTGAGTGGTACATATCAACCTTGTCGTTCGTACCTAAGAATCGTAAGAAACATGACATTTTGTCTTGAACTTATGTTAAAATTAACAACAATTTAAGCACGCTTTTGTGTGAATGTGTATGTATTGATGAATATGGTAAAAGGCTTTTGCAAAAGGCATTCTCCGGTCCTTTTTTAATTTGTTTGTGTTCGACGCAGCATTCTTCTTCTTCTATACTCCTATTACTCGCCATATCACCAGATGCTTCTTTTCTTCCTTCATGCTCTCATGCTAAAACCTTTTGCCCAAATCATCAAATAAAAAGCGTATTTATGTTGTCTACTAACCGAGAGTGATTCCAACTAATAGAATTGAACAAATGCAGCTATCCTCTGGGTGGTTACCCAGACGATATACTTTACATGGCAGGGTGCATCGAAATTGATTTATGGGCCAATCGTACTAACTAAATTCACAGAAACTGAAATCTCTTAAATGTAATTTGTGTTCGTTTTGTAATATTCTTCATGCATTTTTACCGAGAGACTGCGTCTCTGTATAATTTTCAATTTTCTTCTCAAGATTTTCCTTGTTTTTTTTGTTGTCAAAACTTCAATATTTGTCTATCTTCCACGCTGGTGCTCAAAAGCAAATGTGTTACAAACTTATGTCATCTATGAGTACACAAATGTCACAGCATTAGTATTCTAATGGGGGTTCTTAAGTACCCGATGCAACTTAGTGACACATCTGTTATCTATTTTGTGTTGGTTACGAATTTCCAAAGTAAATAACAAGTGTTACACATTCTGGCTTCTCAAAACTGTTTTCTTTTATCTAAATCAAATCAAACGTTTTATTAAAATAAGGCACTTTTGAAATAGAATTTAATTTTCGCTGCCCGTTGTTGCTGTTTTGTATAGCGTCGTGAACCATGGAGCTTATACTCGAATAGTTCTCAATCGCTAAGCTTTTCTTATTCAGAACCTCCTCTGATTGCGTAGGGTAAGATTATCTTAAGTTTCCCAAAGCCACAAATTTGTTTTTGTAAACATGAGATACTCGGGTACTCTTTCTTGGACAAATAAAATGTATCATAGACAAAGAGAAGGCTAACAGTGGTAAATTTAAAACTTGTTTGACCACGTTCAATAGTACGAGCGGCCTTGGTTCCATTTCTAATATTATTGAACCCTTGTTGATTTACGCACACACGTACAGCGTATCACTATAAATATATGGCCGTGTATCGTAATTTGTTTGTATCGATCGAGCGAGTGCGCGATTACGATGCTATCTGATGATTTCATGGCTGCCTATGTACTGCGGCTTAGATTATATTGTTTGCATTGTTGCTATTAGTGATCGAATTTAAGTCAGAAGGCTTTACATCCATGAGAAAAGCAAGCTCAGATGCATCTGGCTTATGAAACTTGGATAAAGGATCGTGTGATAAGATACCATATCACATAATATTTTGGGAATATTTTCAGTAACATAATAGAGTATTTTGTTAATCTCTCTTTAATGGAAGCACTCTACTTTCAGCTTTTGTTATTGTAATTCAATTTTAAAAACTGCACATTGTTAACGCTAGCATTGGTGACATTGTTTAAATTCTGTTGTTCTGACCCATGAGCTACCATTCAAACCAGAGACCTTTATTATTGCGAGGAATTTACATTAACCTTGTTATTGTTACCAATGTTTTGAACAGAATAAAGCCATCACTATAAATACTTATATCGCATATTTGATTCTTTTCGAAATGAAAGGCTGTGATTTAGACGCCATCTTCAGCTCATCGTTTGCCAATGACGGTGCTAAGCCCCATGACCCGACAAATGACGATCCTTTGGCAATCCAATCCCGGAATAAAACGTGATTTCTTTCTGCGGAAAAACACAATCATACTTTCTGGCCGTCCGGGAAATCCAACGCCAAACTTCAAGATACTCTTAACCTTTTACAAAACCAATAAGGTGTCACTTACAAAACCCGACCGTTCCAGACAAAGGGCCAAATGGGAAGGGAATTTAAAAAATACAGGTGAAAATAATCCACAAAAGCGGTTTAATTATGCTGATTGTTCTCATTTTACGTGAATGTTAACCCGCGACTTTCGAGAGCTTTGTGAATTTCCGCAAGACTTTCATAATGTTTATCTGCGTTTTTTGTAAAGTACAGAAGGTTTTTGTTAAATGTGACTTGTGAAAGAAATGTGTCGGGAATGTTAGCGTTCTTAAAGTATTATAGAGTTGCTTTTACTCAAAGTATCGTCTTCGAGTTTTGATTTGGGTTAGATAATTCTTTTTAGTTAGTTAATTTTTAGAATCTTTACATTTAAAACTAGTTAGATTAATTTGTTTGACAGACTGCTTATGAAAATGTTAAATATGAGATTTCTAGTAGGCTTCGTTGAGATGTTTTGTGAAAATATAACTTAAATACCTTATTAGACTAATTCTAGACACGTGCGTGTACTTTTCCACAGATAAAATGTTTGTTTTATAATAAGTTTTTCCTCTTCAAAAAATCTGTCTCTGTCATTAATTTCGGTTAAAAATAACACCAGCCCAGACATAGTTTTGTTTTGCTCAAGCTTCTGTGTAAACAGAAATAATAGAGTTAATATACAAGTGTTTACTTTAACCATCTCCAAAAATAATCTTTGTTCTAGGATTCTAAATCTCGCTCAAGTAACTTGTGCCTTGAACTGATACCGTCAACAAGAATGGAGGTTTACCAGCCCGTGACGCATTAATACCAGGAGGGTTCCGGAAGAAAGTAATCCCTCGATGTAGGGGGATGCTTTAGGAAAAGCCACGATATATTGACAGCGAGGGAGCTATCAGTTGCGGCCACATCTCTTTTACTACATCGCTACTATCTTCCTTGTTACATGGTGATTCTTGCTACGCTTTGGTATAGTTAAACAACTTTAATACATACAACAAACAATTCCTTATAATTCGACCTTCCTCAACTTGTAAAAACTTATATTGTAAAATAAACTTAAAAGCGCACCGACTCCAATAACCCTAAGCTCCCACTGTTTCCGAAACTCCTGCAGAGTGCGCGCTGACTTGCCTCTTTTCTTCTTTCACCGACTTTTGATAAAGCATCGAAAATATTTTAACCGCAGTCAAAGCTTAGAATTTATACGTTTTCTTCCTTTACGGGTAAAAGCTCAAGCTGAACTAATGCGAACTGAGATAGCAATGCGCGCTTCGATAGCGTTTGAAGATTCTAGTCGACCATAAAATTGAGTTCAAACTTTACTCCAAATGAACATTAAAATAGAAATAGCTGATGCAACCTATTTTTCCTTCAATTCAAAAATATCAGAAAGTGTTTTGAACTATGTATATTGATATTTACCCGCAGTGTGGTATAAAATCAATTGATGCAATTTGTGTTGTTGCCTTTATCGGAAATAAAACCCAAATTAAATAAACCAGCTAATCAGTCTGATATGAAACTTTCATTATCACACAAGCTTATAACGCTGAAATGTAATAAAACCGCAGGAGGATTCAAAAAGCGGTCCCATCAAATTATATTTGACGTGTAAAACGTGAAAGTTTTGTGAAATATGACATAATATGAGAGAAGCGGGCCTACATGACAGGCCTGCCGGCTGGTTAAGCCGCTGAAATGAAGTCGCTCGTACGAGCGTTTTGCGGGATTCTCGTCGGCGCATTAGCGAGTGTTCCTGTGTGCTCCGATGTGTTTCAATTACTTCGACTTACTAACTGGCGTGTGTCATGTTCTAATGTCGCACAATTTACACTTCTGCGAGGGATTGTGACGGATTTTGGAATTAAGTGGTTTTGGAAGATGGTAATTTTAACTTGGTGGATATTTATTCGTTTGAGATCTCTTCTCTTGTTTTGGTTTTAAGTGAAAGACTTGATGACTCACAATTTTGTGCTTTACCTATTTATTAATTTATTTATGCACACACAAAATACATGACAGTACATTACATTAAGACAGAAGAGCACAAAGGTACAGCTTATATATATGCTTTGTGTTTCTCGGGCCTCTTAATTAAGCCGACACCATTATTTTCTCTTATTTCCTCACTTGAACCTCTATAAATAATTCGCTTTGTCACCACCAACTTCAACAAGTTCTAAATTTGAAATTTGTTTTGTATTTCTCAGGTCATCTCCATAAATTCGACTAGTATTTCTTCCTAAAGCTGTCACCTATAAATGGAGGCGTTGATGCCTGAAATGTTTTAATTGGAGCGATTGACCCGCGACCCGCCAGCACGACCCGCTGGCTCGCACCACTACTCCGCTTTCGCAATAACCACTGATCAATACCGCCCATGAGTTATTAGACTTTTGTACTATTCGTTCTGATCAATGAGTTTGCGTAGCTACAGAACGGGTACGGGTTACAGAAGTTTTGGGTTTGTTCAAGTACTTGGTAGGGATAATTGCCACAAACTTGCTACAGCAAAAAGAAAATGTTCGCAGAAAAAATATTTCATTTTAATGATGCGGGTATTACCTCCAAGCTGAAATATTTTAAACCATTTGGGTTGGCTCTTTATTAATATTCGAGAAAAACACGACAGTAAATATCCAAATGTACGAGATTCAGGTCATAGTTAAGTGGTAATGACTTCCGACTTCCCGAAATACATCGAGTTGTATGAACTGAGCTTTTATTTGTTTCTGACTTGACTTATGCGTGTTCGTTCATGGTAATTTTGTCGTCGTTAGGCTTACTACAAGTGAATTTTTCGTGAAAAATTTGTCTAACTCTAACAAATGCTTTCAGTGTTAATTTGTAGGCTTCTTAGTCTGGTTTTTCTTTACCTAAAATTATAATTAAAATGCTTTTAACAAACTTTCTTCCTCTACATCTTTGTTGATTTTAATTAATATTCATACTTTTAGCCGTGTTTTACTTTCGTATTTTTTCGTTAATTCCTCTTCTTCTTTCAAATTTTCCAAAATTCCAAAGAACATTACAGATCAGAACCAACAAATCTAAAGTTTAAAATAACCATGATTCGTTACTATGAAATGAAGTTTTCACTTTCAGTGGGAATAAATGTCTTCTCTCTCATAAAATTTTTCGCCATTTATCTTAATTATTGTTTCAATCACCATGCACCTTCATATGAAGACCCTTCCGTGTCTAGTTCAATGCCCTAAAGGTCGGATTAAGACGACGGTGACTCGTACACTCGACCGCATGTCTTTTTGCACACATCCTAATGCGCAGGAGTTTGTGTACAAAATGACACATCGCTGTCACTATGTAAATGGGCCAATCTCCGTACATTGACATTACCTACGTCACGGTTTTCTGACACATGTTTATCTAAATTTGTGAAACTGTTTATTTAGATGTTGAAATGTATTTTTGAAGTTTTGCTTTTAACACTGCTCTTTAGAAAATGGGTTTTCTTTGTCCTGTCAGATAAAGATCTGACTTGCAATACTTGTAGTCGTTGAGTTTTTGCTTTTATACCTTATGCATACGTAATCAATGAGGAAAATGTTAAGAATGGAACTATATCTCTGCGTGATTTTGCCTGTCTTCACATTGGTTATTTCGTTTTCCTGTAGATCGTTTCGATACAAACTTCTATGCTTCTTGCACTGTGAACACTTCTTGCATTGTCGGCTTCCCTGGATCGGGAGCTCTTCAAAGTTGAGGTGAACCGTTGTTTTTTCTAGACAAGAGTGCTCAACCCTGGGCCAACGCTGCAACGCTGCTTCAAAGCAAGCCTATATAATATAAAAACAGAATGGATAAATTGTAACGGCTGCTAGTATTAGAAATATCTTTCTGAGTGTGTATGAATACTAACTTCCCCTTACTCTCTTATCATCTATTTAATTTGTTTCTTTCGGTGTCTGATTCAATTCGTGGTAATTCCGTGCTTACTCATCATCATTTCCATCTATTAATCATGACACATTTCCACATTTTGCTAGAAATTCTAAATTATACGTTTGCCTACAATTTCCTTCGTTACGCACAGCACTACAGATATTAATAAACCCCATTGCCGTAATGACAGGCAATTTGTTTTGACGTCAACGCCATGCTGTGTTCAGTACAGTAATGGTTGCTAAGGAATCATTTGACTTCTTCGTCGGTACTATCACTTATTTATCTAGATATACCACGACCTAATCATATTATTGTAGTTATTTATGATACAGGTTCGGCGACACTTATTGGAGCTCCATTCATGTTATTTCCTTCGATAAGTTCTCGCTCGAAGAAACAATGCGAGCATTCACTTTATCGACTATCGATACAATTCAGATTTAGATGTCGTAAAATTTTACAAGTGAATATATCGAGAGCGCGGTATTGTCTGTAATGTGATTGTCGCTTGCATTGGAGATATTGTTATTCGAAGTTGTACTAGCATGTAACACTGAGCTATAATCAACTAATGTTACTTTTCTTCTTGATTTAGAACTTGTAGTCATAGTGACACTCCACTAACTTGCCGCAAGTGATTACTTAGCCTTACAAGACATGTAACATTTGACTTGTGCCACTCCTAACATAAATTACATACATATTATATCACTTGGAAAAAACAACAAAACTTTACCGAACAGAGACAATCCGCCCTCACTTTGATTCACTTCTTCCAGATTGTAGTAATTTGTCCCTTTTAGGGTTCCACAAGTCAAATGGATCGTTTCAACTTCCCCGCGACATCCGCGTCATTTCACCGTAGGTTCCGTATTAATCTTTCCATGTACACTTGGGGCCAATGAAAACCAACCGATCGATGTTCGCATACAATTTTCATCTTTGTATACGTTTTATTTATGGTCTTTATTTATTTTATAATTCTGCTTTTCGAACGAATAATTGTGAATAACGTTTGCTAAAAGATGAAAATGTAATTGAAATGTGATACGGAAGATTTATAACCAAAATTACGCAGCGAACGATTGCTTTTATAATCGTACCGTCTTTTGCTCGCTCTATAATAGATTATTTGAATGGGTTGTATAAGATAACTTGGATTTGATTTCGATTGAACTATTTCCACATAATAATAGACCGTTATTCTAATATAACCGATGAACTAAACTTCTTTGATTGTAATGGCTTTTATCAAACCTATTTCAAAAGGTTACAAAAACGAATAATATTATTGTAGCTGAAACGACGGATATACTGGGTGCCAAAATAATGTAGACAATATTTGTATTTCTGAGCTGAGATATTGGATTGTTCTGTGGAATATTTATGTGAAGTTTGTTGGTGGAAAGCTGGGCTCTATGGCGTTGCGTGTCGACGAGGCCTCATTCACGGCTCCACAAATGACAGCGGTCCCTTAGGGGTAATCATTATGTACTCAACTTGATAGCGGGTAACAAGCGCTGCTTGTAGTCGAGGGCTAGTAATCTTTATTTAGAGTGCTCTTGTTTCTGGTGTAGGCAGAAATGGTAGTTAATTATTAGTGGCTAGTTGTACATTACCAGTATTTCTATAAACATTCAGTATTGAAAAACAAGCTAGCCTGGACTATATTACTGTTGGATTTATTTTTTACAATGAATTTGTTCTTGTTTTTCAAACTTAGACCTTCTCGAATCTTTTACAAACACACACCGTTTTTCGACTGCCTTTCATTCATTTTGAGTTCTATTGTCCAAAATATATTCCGCATGTAACTAGCACCGACTGTTTTGTTTCATCATTCAGTGAGGTCACATGCACGCGACACTGTCAACATGCATTCATAAACCAAAACTTGTGTATAGAACAGTTGAATGGCATTCAAGTTTCTACCTTCAAAAGTTTAGTCGAACAGCTATTAGGTTTAAAAATAACAGGGGTATCAGATCTGTGCCAGGTCGTAGTCAGACATTAACTGCACGCAATGCCTTCACACCTAACCTTTAATTGTTTAAGTTGGTGGTTGAACAACCGCTTTCACCGGGTTTTGCTTCTATAATGACAATTGTTGCTATTTAGTTATACAACATTTTATCAGCAGTATAATTTGCATTTCATATTTTTTATGCAATGTCCATAATAATTTTAGTTGATTCAACTGTTGTAATTTTTCACGTCAGCTGTTGAAAATATATGAAAATACGTGTATAAAACGTTATGCAAGGTTTTGAAGTCGCAATATAAGTAGAGACAAATGATTCGACTCGCTTTACAGTCATTGGTTCATTGCCTCGTTTATTTGCACAAGTAGTTGTATGTTGGCATGAAATTAAGTAATATTACCATACAACTGAGCGTACATAAATGTTTCGACACCTTTATTGACCGCTAGTTGTTTTCCACGACGGAATAGTCACCTATCGAACTTTGAACTGACGTATTTTCCTATCATTAGTATTTAATGCATCGCATACCTGGAAATTACTTAGTACGTATTCTTTCATTAAAATTAAAAGCTTCCGACACAAAGCCAACTACAAGACATCATTCGTCTATAGGTACATATACTTGTACTATTGTTTACTTGTGACTTTCAGTATTCAGTGTCCGTTTCCACAAGTTCCTACGTCACAAATCAAATTACCGAAATCCGGTTCTATTTTCGTCCGCGCCAGCCTTATTCGTTTATGAATCTTATTAGTACAGTCAGGGACACTTTCGTTTCATTAACTTGCTGACCGTTAGAACTTTGCCATTCATGTTCGTGACTGTCATATCATGTTGCCATATACGTCATCCTACGGTCCTAGTCATTATTTTGGCTTTGTTAGTTCTGCAATATTAATAGTAATAAGGATTTGATAAGCTGCAATTTTATTAAAAACAATTTAAACAGGATATCCATAGTTATTATTTCATATGAGTGACCGCAATAATTTTAGTTTATCCGTGATCATGGCGTTTGCAACATAACAAAATATCGGGAACTTATATTAACAATAAACCATTGTAAAATTAATCTGTTTAAATGTTAGTAACCATGTTATCTAAAAGTTATACCTAACTCTAATTTTGATAAAAGTCATGTACTAGTAGTTACTAGTTTTGACGTGGGGTGGTAAATAATGAACCGTATAAAACCAGAATAGTCACGCCAAGTAGTGAAATATGGGCACTTTGTTAGCGCAAAGAAAAACGAACGTCAGGTAGTTTTTCCGCATGTATACTGTGTCTATTAATATCGCCATATTTGCACGCTCAAGGCAGGACTGCCCAAGTAGTCCTGAACAAGTGACGCGCGCTGGCCGCGGTGACGTCACGAGTTGCGTGCCAAATGTGACGAGAAGCTCGCGACCCAGCACACCGGTGGCAAGCCACAGCCAGTTACATTCCAACGCTGACGACGAACGCACGTTCTAATACCCTGTTTTATATACAAACTTTATCGTAATTATTTTGTGATGACTTATTAAAATAATGTATGGTGTGACATTTTTTGTCGTCGACCGTAAAGTGTAATATGAAGTGAAAGTGTGGTTTCTGATGTGTGTGCGGACTAGTGGTATGGTGGCGATGGGTATTATAATAGGAACCTGTGTGCCTGACGCCGAGCAGGACTCCGCCTATGGGGCGCAGATACGACGCCCACCAAGAAGGATTTTATACGGTATGCATGCCTGGTACTTTCATCAAACTCTTTCGCTTCAAAAATATTATTGTTTCTGTTCATACAAAGCAGTAATTATTAAAAAGGTTATTATTTATTTCTCAATGAAAATTCCTGTAATAGTGTTTAATTTGATTCCTTTTATTATTCATATTTCAAGTCCAGCGACAAAATCCTTTTATTAAAATTAATTACACGGTTCGAGCCGGTTGTTAAGGATTGTGTACACAAAGTTCCTTGTTGTCATTTTAACGTTCATTTAATGTTTACGATACTACAACTTACCTTTTACCTTGGTTGTATATTTAAATAAATAAATATAATTTGCCGTCTCAAGTCACGACTGGTCCAACTGTCTGCAAGGACGACTATGTTGGGCAATGCTCGTTTGTGAGAAATATTGTACTTTAGTACGACGATTATGAAGTAATTTAATGATTGACTCTTTTTACTAGCGACTCATAAACTAACTAACTAAACTTCAACCATCATCTATAAATCTGTAAATAAATAGAGACTGTCAAACAATTATATGAGTGTTAAGTGAACTTTTTAAAACGATGGGCCATATTTTCGGTCAGGTAGTGTAAACGTTAGTTCATAATTTGATCACCCGGTCTGATAAATCGTTGGCTCTGTCCATACATATCGATCGGAATAAAACAATCATGGAGAAAGTAATAAAAAAGTTTTGTCTGTTATATACTAGGTACAGTACATACATAGCTCGTTTGTGTAAACATTGAAATATATCAATTTTGTTCAGTAAGCTCGTTGCGGATTAATGTTCGTTTGTGTAGTATAATTCTATCGGTATGTTTTTATTTGATAAATTGAGTTCATTTATTAATTTGTGATTGATAGCTTTAAAAACCACTGGTTATATTTTCTGTGGGATTTGTATTCTGTACATCTTTTCTTACATCAACACTAGCAACCCGTTGCTATACGCACGGTTTTAATAAAAAAATAAAAACACTTAAAAATAATTACCTGATTATATTGTTTTTAAATTATTATGAACATAAACCTTCCGGAACAGTTTCTTAATGTGGTATATCAGCATCAAAGTCCACTGGGTAGTTCAGAATAGCAGCCAGATTGACAGGAAAAACGAGTTTTAAATTATATAATTTATAGATTATGTTGTTTCCTTCCTTTTGACCGCGGCCATGTAATTTGCAGAGCTATTTGCTCGTACATCCAATCACTCAACGTCCCCACTTATCGACACTGCTCTTAAGTCCTGATAGCAGCCTCCAAGATCGCTCCATCCGATTAGGTGTCGAATTAGAACTTCTGTCGTCCCAAATCAAATAAAAGGTTTATCTACCAAGCGAAGTGAACCTATTGATATCTTTAAAAAGATAATTTAACGTGTGGCAAAAACCGGAACTAATAACGCCATCTTGTTTGTTAAATGTAACGTACGCTGTCTATGTTGTTCAAGGGCTAAAAAATCCAACACTATTTGTGTGCGTCAATATCTAAACTGTTAATTTTAATCAAATAAAAAAGAAACTAACCAAAAGTGAATTACTTTATTTCAGAGAGACCTATTTATTTTTATTTCGTAGCGTAAAAATATATTTATTGAGGTATCAAATGTAGTCTTAAAATAGGGCTTCGTTTACAATGCCATGTACTCCATAGTTATTGATAGAAAATTGTGGAAACAAGACTAGGGAGTTATGTGCTGGAGCAGGGAACCGGCTCGGATGGTCGGAGCTGAAGGCTTATCACGAACATGCAGAGCAAATTTTTCGTAAATTAGAACGACCATTCAATTTAAAAAAAATACTCGTTTCACACATTTGGCAAACTGGTACACGGCAGTTGTGCCCTGACACCAATCATGGCAATTCTTAGAAAGAAACAAAAGGGAAGTATCGATTTGATTATTCTTAGTTTAAAGTCAAAATTTCCTATAAACAATCGTACAACTTGTTGTAGCGCGTTCGTGTTGGGGCCTCTGTGGGCTCCTTACTACCGCCAATCACGAACATTGTAGAGGCATTACTTTTTATTGACGACTATTGTTTGTCTTTA
This sequence comes from Ochropleura leucogaster, assembly GCA_958449745.1. NCBI lineage: Eukaryota > Metazoa > Arthropoda > Insecta > Lepidoptera > Noctuidae > Ochropleura > Ochropleura leucogaster. Next base: position 17,614,647 of record OY288216.1, read on the forward strand.
AAGTTATTCTTCATCGATTGTAGTGAACTCATTGGATACAACACGAAATTATTTTTGTAGGAGACTATGCTTAAATGAACATTTAAAATAATGTATTGATTTAATGTCCCACAAAGGCGTTAGGACTGCAACCATATATTTAGCATTTTTTTGTAAAACTGTTTATTTAAATTTTTGTACGCAATAAAGCATAATCTATTCTTTTCTAGTCTATTCTAAAGGCATATGGTAATAAACTGAGTGTGAGCATATTGATTCATATTGTAATTACTGATAAATACCTAAGTACTTACATAACTATTATATTTGACTCTTTGGTTCAATTTAATTCAATGCTTTGTAACTACAGGAAAACAAACATTGTAAAGGAAAACCTACCTGCCAAGTGCGAGTTGGACTCACGCACAAAGGGTTCCGTAGCACCAAACAATACAGTTACAACATTTTTAACGCTTAATCATGGGTCAACTTACACTCAACAGCAAACTAAATGTGTTTCTCATAGTTAGTAACTAAGGGCTGATTGTTCAATAGTCAGATAACTTTTATCGGGGGAATAAAAATAGTGGTTTGACATATTTTCTATAGATAAGCCGTCAAACCGGCATTTTTATTAATAATTAATCCCTAAAATAAGATTGGGTTAATTTCGGCTTTAAATATTCAGTTGAATAACATCAGCATTTATCCTCATGGAAATCTAAATTCAAAAATACATAATTATTTAAGTGAATATTAATTTATTTAACTTAATAATCCAAATTACAAAGGTCTATTGTATTAGTAACAATATAACTTATCCTATGTTAGTACTTAATAAGTTACGCCCGGTTCCAATAAACAAAAACGACTCGTTTTGCTTACGGATAGTTGTATTTTGACATAAGTTCTATGAGACTTATGTCAAAATTCAACTATCCGTAAGCAAAACGAGGACGCACATTTAAACACATTGGATGTGTTACCGCCACACTAGCGGACTCTTAAGTTTAAGTCTTCTGGACTCACACTTAATATTATACAGACACTTAAATTAATCAACTTTATTGATTGACCACCCTACTCTACACTTTTTATTTACGAGTACTTATTCAACTGTCGATAATAATCTGGTAAAAATGCCTTTTTTGGGGTGGGAAATCATCAATTAACTTCCCCCGCTCTGTACTAGCTCTTGTACTAGCTAAAAACCACCCATGTTCCTTCTATTGCCCTTAACGTTCCGGGGCCGCGGTATCACGAACAAGCCGCAACCCCGGCAGGCGGAGGCCCTAGCAGCCCCTTTGCTTTGCTGACATATCGCTTTTATTGGATCGAACGCGCCGTCGTCGTCAATAGACGGACGGACGGTGAGCTACCCATTGCTCACCGTCCACAGGTCTAAGGCATTAAGTCCGCCTTTGTACAGTTTTGACTTGTACATAAAGTTTTAATAAATAAATAATCGTGATGCGGGACGCGATGTAACATCACGCCCGTAGTCCACAAGGGTTAATTAGTACCTATAGGACACCCACATTTTGTCAGTTATGTTTGAGTTCTATAACATAAGTGAGCCTATTCTCATTGGGCGGGTTGCTTGTTTATAATCATAACAACAGTTCCCAGCACTTGTGGCAAGTTTGTGTAGATAGTTTGAATCACTCCATCCCTAGTCATATTGATGAGAAACTGACATCCCAAACATACGCTGCGCTGACCTACATATGAGAGCCGATACGACATCGACATACAGATGACGTCGGTGACAGCGATTGATATCGGACGCTCAACAAGTGATCGGGGCTCTAGGTAGACCTAGCTAGGCTGTAAATCTACCTAGGCTAAGCTGTACTTGTCTTGTATCCCGGACGAAACTGTGTCAAGTGATACGATCGATTTGTTTCGTCGACGTGCAGTTTTTGATAGAACCAAATACACTGCTCTCGTTCTATTTTATTTTTTTATAATCGTGAAGACCCCCCTTTATATTTCCAAGTACTCGTTTCGTGTTCTCTAGACTATATAATTATGTTAAAACGACACCTATCCGATCTGAAAGTGGCAAATAGATATACTAATGACATTATTAAATAAAATATTCTTGAGTGTAATTAATGAATTTTAAAATGCATGATTTTTGTGATAGACTGATGATATTTTAAACAAACAAACTCACTTTTGCTTTTATAATATTAGGAAGGATAACTCATAAACTAGCCAAGCAATATAAATAAAACTGATATGGGACCACCTCGGGACTACGGTACGGTACCCTTTCGATTCGGAATAAAAAACAATCGACCCAAAATTGACGAATTGAATATCGAATTTACCACACTAACCACACGAAGAAGAAAGAAGAAAGCTTAGTGAGTCGTAAGACAAATCGTTTAATCTCCACTTACAGCTTTAAGATAATCTCTTTAAGAATATTTCTGAAAAAACAACTTCTCCCGATTTATATTCTCAATGGCGATGGCGTGGCACAATACAACGATCACACATTTGATTATAATAGACGTGCACAGTTTGAAGGTTGTCCTACACATGATACTAAAGTATAAATATCTAATTCTTTTCCACCTATCTTCCCTTTCCAGCGAAAGAAGTGGTGCACCTTCTCTAAGCAAGACATTGTTGTTTGCCGACAGCGACGCGTACGCAGTCGCGGGCACAGCTAGTTACAACATACAAACGTACGATATCAAATAATATTAAAGTCTCCATACTCTATAAACCAATACAAAAAATTACTTCAACACACAAAACCGTAAAACTACTAAAGCCACTGCAATCACACACGATTCGAAAATGGAACATCAGCTAACTCTCTCATATAGATTTCCTCGGCAATCCTACCAAAATGTAATGATAATCCGTATTACCGGCAATCGGGCCGCCAGTCAACGGATGCATTGAGGGCTCAGTTAATACGATAGGATTGAATGGATCTTCAGTTGTCTGCGTCGACATCCAGTCCGGAAAGTTGTGGGGACCCGTCTGTGGAAACTGCGGCCACGGCGGGTGCATATTCTGCCCGGGTGGGGGGAACATATTCTGCCCAGGTGGGGGGAACATGGGACACGGGCACATGGGCGCAGGGACCAGGCAAGGGTTCATGCAGGGAAGCATGGGCGTCGACCTCTTTTTCTTTCTGCACTCTCTAATGGGCGGGCACGGCGCTCGCGTTGTGGTGGTAGTCGTGGTCGAGGTAGTAGTGCTGTCCGTTGGATTTGTCAGAGGTACGATCTGCGGCGGGTCTGGGGGGTCCTCATAGTCTGAGCATATCGGCGGTGTCGGGCAACCAGCTGGATACTCCATCCCTAATCATCAAACCAAACAATATTAGAAATCGTATAGTGACCAAAGGACTCGAGTAAAAGTTAATTAGCAGTAAAATGAGTTTATTGTTTATTTTAGGGGATGGTTCATAGAAAAATCTGATCGCAGGCCCAATAGTTTTAAAACATGTTTTTTGTAGACTTCATTGTTACAGAGTCGTCCAGTTTTACATTTTCCATACGAACCTCGTAGCGATTTATGCGGCGTAAATAGTGCCTGAGGCTGTTGTATTTCCGGGTGCTCCTGCGGAAGTTGCAGCGGCTTCGGCGTTTGCGCTGACTGAGGCGTCTGCGGCTGCGGCTGTTGCTGTGGCTGATACACCGGCTGTTGCTCAGTCTCGTACTGCTGCTGAGGCTGTCCTTGATATTGCAGCTGCGAGTCCTGTTCTGTTTGTTGAAATCGTAATGATTCTTGCGGCCTTAAGATGAGTGCTTCGTTATCGGTACTAACTTCTACACCAACTCTCATTCTGGCCGAAGGATTTGCTGTTGGCTTTGTTTTTCCTTTTGTCTTTCCCAACATCCTATAAAATACAAAATTGTTTATTATTTATTACTGATCGACGAAGGCCTTGAGAGAAGTCGGGTACAAGACTTGCTCTGACGAAACTCAGACATTTTATTTTACCTTTCTCGTCGTCTCTGCTTGCACTCTTCACACATGGCACAGTACACTTCCAGTACTGCTGGGTGCTCCGTATTCTCGTGGCACCTTCTGCAGGAGATTCTGCAGTCTATGTAGCCTACACTCGAAGGTATGATGATCAGCACTACCAATGTTAACAGTATTGGGGACCTAAACCAACATACTTTAAATTAGTAAAAGAAACAATTCGTCGAATTGCAGATTTGCTTTTCTGAATCGGTTTCTAATTTATTTTGTGTATATATATATATATATATATATATTGTGTTCTGTGCCGCGTTATTTCTTTCGGACAACTCGCAACTCCGACAGGCAGTGTCCTTGGCAGGGCCTTTGCTGGCATCTCTTAGAGAGGCGCGTGGAACACGACCCCGCCGTTGACACGGCCTGTCCTAACTAGACGGTTCACAGACAGGGTTGGAAACCTAAAAGTCCGGCCATCTCCTTCGCTGGCTTGAACTGCTTCGCAGGTGACCGCTTCCCATTCGTTTTCGCTCTGGATTTCCGGACCGTGGACTGAACCAGGGCCGGACGTGAGAGGTCGTCGCCACAGATTGCGTCTACGACGCCACAACTCTTAACGCTTAACGTTGTCCTCAGTGGTGACACCCGGGTAGTTCTACCCGCCCGATTATGTGCAGAGAAGTAGCCCTTGACATTTAAATAGATTCTTTAAATTTTGTTGTTGGTTTCCCAACGCAATTAGCATAGTATTTAATTTCGCGAAAATCTGGCGGCTATAGAAAAACAAAACGTGCGTGGAGTGATTTATTTGTTGACTCGGATATTTTTGGTTCATTCATTTATGCGACCCAGGAAATTAAAATGATGAGTCAAAAGGAAACCTCAGTAGATAGTTTATCATCACTCGTATTATTGTAAGAATTGGAATATGTTATTATTGGATTTGCGTCTATTGGAATGGTTTTAGAAGACTAAATTATTCCATTAAGTTTGACTTGACGATCTTTCCTAGAAGTCAAGAATAATTATAATTTACCTGGAATATTATGGAAAGTTATGTAACAATAAAAAAAAAATCGAATCTCCATCCATGTGCATTGCAAAAGCTATAATTTTAATATTCCATTTAAGATTTTTGTTTTTGTCTTCCATCAAAATATTAATAAAATAAAAATTCATACCCGAATTTGGCATTATTTTTCCCAATATCCATTAGAAAAGTGAAGTTTATGTTTTGAATTAAAGTGGAACACTATCACCGTTTGTTCGACGCAAGTTGCTACTGATTTGTTCTGACTGTAATATATTTCAGCGGCGTGTTACGCAAACATTGCGAAAGCAATTTATGTGCCGCGAAGTTATTTGTTTTAGTTATCGGGGCATCAGGTGTACAGTGTTTAGGAGTTGTCGACGTAATACATGGAGGTGTATTCCTTTCATCTATTGCGAATACACGAACATATAGGGAGTTGTTGTGACTTCGGCATTCAAAGGATTTGAACACCTTGGAATTACATTACTAATTAGTCTAAATCTTTTTATTCTTCTTCATATTGTCTTATTCCTAAATTATTTGTATACGAAATTTCTTTGTCGTCTGTGGCAGGTCTATCCTAGGCATCGATGCAAAGGTTTTTTCTTTCTTGGAGCCATATTGTTGTTCTACATCAGCGTCATTTTCAAGACATTCAGTTTATGATTAATTATATTTTATCAATTCTCTTATAGCTTAACAACATTTTTGTTCTTTCCGGCGAGGACTAACACCCTGTATGGCAACTATAAATTATGGTAAAAAATATGTAAGTTTTCATTTTGTAACAGTATAACGGTCGGCCGGAATTTCGACCAAAGAATCGTTTAGCATATTGAGTCGATCTGAACCTTTTGAGCTATTCTTAGAGGCTTAGCCGACTTTTAGGACGACCGAAACAGACGAAAATCTATATCAATACAAGTTTTTCACGTTTTCGGCAATAAATCCATTTTTTCGAATCTTATCGGATCTGTTAGGGAAGGAGAGAATTTTGGTATATGTGGAGTTCCCAAAGTAAAGGCTATCTTACTATAGAAGCAACCTTCGTCACATACAGTTTGACAGTACATTTAGTAGTACAAATAGTGTTCATCACAAACCCGTAGAACAATGATCAATTGAAGAGAGCGGCGCGCCGGGAGTCGGTCGTTAGCCGGGCCGGGCCGTAACCGGCACAATGGGCCGGCGGGCGTCACTCTCGGCCGTACGTGTGTGGACTACGGATGAGCTGGGTTTACATCACAATGTGTGAGATTGCAGAAGGTGTACTTGAAAAAAAAAAGTGCAGCAGCTTCAAACCAATGTCAATTACGCTCTTTTCAATGCGATGCCGTTACGGCACTTGTAACTGTGTGCGCTGCAGTAGAGTCCCCAACAGCTCGGGATCAGCCGTGAGCGTCTTGTACGTTGGTCTACCAAAACCATTGACGTTTCGAATCGCACCTTTTCTTAGCTTACAAAGTTCTCAAACAAAAGAAAAAAAAACAAGTGGTAAAGTCCTTGCTTTCATGTAATTACATCTAAGTTTTTGCATCAAACAGATCTGCCCTTTTACTTTCTGTTTCATATACCACGTGGAACTTCTTCGGAGTGTGACGTGTGTTGTGAACGGGTCACTTGGTTTGTTTTTATTCGGGCAAATATAGGATTAGGGGTTTAGTACCGAGTGGTGCTAGTGAAAGGAAACGAAACGTGCCTATATGTTATGATTATTTTACTGTTTTCACGGACCTTTGGATAACATCGATTTAAAACTAAACTAGCCTGTTCAGATTGTTGGGATCTAGTCAAGTCGCAAGTTAATACACTTGTTTTGGGTTAGCTCCCACTATCGTACATTAAGGAGCAGTGTCGTTTAATAATAAATAAAAAAATAATAAATTTAATATCTAGCAGTTTAGATGCTAGAGAACTATTTTGAGAATAAACATCCTTAAACCGCATTTAATCTAACACGTGGTATAGAGCTACCAAGTTTTTCCTCTTTGTGTGCAGTAAAAGAACGAAACCAATTAAAAGGGTCGTAGTGGCGCTTTGTGTAGGTAATGGAGTTACAAAGTATTATAGTTCTGTGTACTGTACATTTGCTACGTTACAATGTAACCACCAACATAATTACGGTTGGCAGCAGTGGCTTGCGTAGTTCATGACGACACCTATAAATTCAGTTTTATCCCTATTTCTTTTGTAATGACTGGCTGCGCCGCGCTTTTTCGCCCGCATAGACCGGATAAAAGCCTATGTGTTAATCTGGGATGTAAGCTATCTACTTACAAAATTTGATGCAAATCCGTGAAGCCGTTTCAACGTGAAGGAGTAACCAACACATATAGTTTTGCCTTTATATAATATATATATGAGAGTGTGATTCAATTAAAGATACTTGTACACACGACAACAGGTCAACTTATCAAAACCAGTTAATGCAGATCATCTCGTAAACTGGTTTGTACACCGATTTCCCGCTCGATGAGAGATCCGCATAAACTGGTTTTGAATAGGTTGATGTGTCGTCGAGTGTACTACCAAAGGTTCTCTAGCACAGTCAACAAGTTTTGTTAGTCGAGGAGCTAGCTGCTTATTCTGAGCGGTGATTTACGTTATCGTTTGCGTGTATGATACATAACATGTAATTTAAATTCGTTTACAAAAAGACGGTCTAACATAACATCATGTTATTTCTTTAAAATTGACAAAAAACCTGCTAATAAACAACTCGTCTTTTTTTAACAAAATTTAAAATATCAAGTTCGCATAGTAAACACTATCCACATGTCTCGCATGACGATCATAACTTGGATCACGTAGCTATGTGCCGGTGGGTGCGGCGCACGCGTGACCGGACTTCCAACGTGCGGTGCCGGGTTCAAGCGTGTCCGTGTTTTTGTTGTGAGTGTTGTGACGAACATGTCAATCTTAGAGGGCATAGTAATGTGTGAATTGTTCTTTGTTTGAGAAGCTGATCGATAAATATGACTACGTTTTCTTTTGTCTTCCCTAACGGACATGTTGGGTTGGGACACATTTTGAAAATAATTTTGCTTGTTTCATATGACTGTGTATACATTTTCTGGATTTAAATTAAACCTGTGTACAGACATTATGAATCAGAAATGGAGAACGAGATGGGTACTTACCTAATAGTCGTTATACACCTATAAAATGCTTACCAACTTATGAACATAACAATGGAATTGCGTTACGCAAAGATCTGCGGCTAAGGTACTATGGTAGTAAAAGTAATACCCCAGTAAATATTTCCCTTTACCTCATAAGAGAAGCCCCTAGTAAAAGTGCCTGCCCTCTATCCCGTTGCCTAGCAGCATCAGCACCATAGTACCATTACCCACAGTCTAGTGCTCCTGCAGGCGGGGGGCGACACCATACAAATATCTCCAGAAGTTTTATACAAACTCGTTGAATAGGACAGCCATAGTGGAGCCCTCTTAGTGAATATTCCTTTTGAAGATACTATTTGAAAACATATTATGCAGTTTTTGCCAATTCAAAATTAAAAAAACAAACTTAAAATTACATAAGATTTGATAGAATACCATATGCCGTAAAACCAGAAATGATAAATAGTGGAGTTTGAAATGCTCCATTTTATTATCTTGAGTTACTTGTGCTGGCATCTGCAATACTGTAATTGGTCTTCTGGCTGCTCCCCGTCTACAATAGCGAGTGTTTATGCTAGACCGCGCGTGATAATTGACTTGTTACCATCAGATGCCTGAAGAGCGCGCTGTTTGCATGCGTGAAATTAAAAAAAAAAACAGGCAGAATCTATAGAGGTGGTATTCAGTCTCGTTAAATCACACAGCTAATGATAAAACTACTATAAACTGTATGTTTTTTTCTAATTTGATACGATTCCCAGGTTAAAACTTTATCTGGTTGTTCTATTAGGAATTTATCAGTAGCAATCCGGAGTCTGCGTCCAGTTAATGGCACTAGACTCGTTCGCTGTTAAATGGGACTTCAATATTGGAAAAATATTAGGATTCTGTGAGTACGATCCTGCTTAACGTGAAATAATAGTGACGTGACATTGAGCCAATTTCCCGACACAGACGCGGTATTACATTTCAGGACGCATGGCGTGAAACAATTCACTTTATACACTCAAATGGAATTCTACGAGTTGTCCGCATAACGCGTACGACGTACGTATATAACACGTTCCATTTCATTGATGGTCACGTCCGACTATAATTACATAATGTACACGCGTGTTACCTAACTAGATTCACTATCGCTTTATTAACATGGTGTGTAACGTGGCTATGTTTCTATTATAGCTTTAGTTAGTCATACTAAAGAGCTATAACATACAAAATTAATTGGTTCTGCTGTAAATAGTATGAATATATGCAAGTCACCTGGGGTGCCGGCTCGGTATCGAGATACAAATTGTTAAGCTTTGATAAAGTCTATTAGCCGCCACCAAAATGCCGCTATAGCAACGATAACGATGTATTCGATTGACATATTTTATGTTCTTCTTGAAATTCGTTATAAAAATATGAAACGATTTGACACCGATGGACACGGGGGCGCAAAGTACATTGATTGGAAATATTAGCGATGCTATAAGCCAAGCTAACAAACTTTCGACATTACTCACTCATATTCAATTTTAAACTGGTTAAACCCATCGATTCCCCCTACGGAATGATTATCGATTTGAACGAAACGCACGTAGCACAACAGTATCGTCGCCTTACCATTATCGTCGACGGCACCTAATTGCAGGCAGTACTCTGTGGCCTCTATCATATTATACTTGGCTTCATATGGGTAATTGACGATCAATACTATTGTGTTCAATTATGATGCCCACCATAGACGAATAGGGTTAAACATGACAGTGATTTAGAGTTTGGATTTAGTTATAGCATTTTAAAATTGTAAAATTAAACACAGGAAATCAAGATGGCAACCAACTGTTTATCTTTTATAATTAAAGTTCCCGAGTGTATTTGTAAAAAGTCGGCAGTATCGTCACATCGTTAATGTTTTCCCCAATGTTTGTCTTTTTATTTTAGTACTAGCTTTCGCCCGCGGCTTCGCCCGCGTTAAATTTGGGGCAATACAGTTCTCCTTGCGCCTTATTGATTTGTAATAGCAACGCTAAGTTTTCCCTTTTCTCCCCTTTTTCTCCCTCACATCCCATTTTTTTTTAATAAAAATTTGCCTATGTCCGTCTCCTGGTTCCCAACTATCTATGTACCAAAATTCATCACAATCGGTTTAGCCATTAAAGCGTGAAGAGGTAACAAAAAAACAAACAAACAAACTTACTTTCGCTTTTATAATATTAGTAAGGATAAGGATATCTGTGGTACCTACAATTTGATATGTATTTATAGTATTTTTGTTCTGTTTTACACCCACCAATGTTTGTCTCTGCATCACCCAAAGGTTGACTGGTAGGAAATACCTACGGCATTAAGTCCGCATGTGTTTGTTCTTGTGCAAGAAAGTGTTAAATACATATTAATATGTATAGCATTTTTACTAGTTTCCAAAACACACAACTAAAACTTTAGTTTATAAAACGACAGTTTATTCAGAATTGCCTTTTTGATACTTTTGTTTACTTAGTTACTGGAAAAAATATTTATGAAACATACATTATATAGTACAATACATAAGCACACGTGCGATAAAGCGTTACATTGGCTTTTCTCTTAGATTACAGGATTACCCGATGTTGTGACACACAGAATTTTATATCACCCCACCCGCCATATTGTATGTCTTAGATAAACTCCCTAAAGTTCTGCTGATTATTTATTTACTTATTGACCCTAACGCGTTGTTTGTTGTTCAGTAAATACGATTATATCGTAATATTTGATGCACACGTGTTTGTTCGTCCTGATGGATTCGTTTATAAGTACTCTATTACTGAGTTACAGGTTTAGTCTAATTTATAAAATGTGTTTTGAAAGTTGATCGTACGGTCTGCTTATTGTATTTCCCAATAACATTTTGTATGATTACCTACCGACCTATCCGATAGAAGCTATGTAAATATCTTTATTCATCATCCACTGGAACATTTCACGTAATTATAAGTAGGAGCTTTACGTAAACTGATGGTATTATTTAAAGCCATTATTATTTTAAAGTTAATTTACAGAGCGGTTTTAATCGTACAATTCCAATTGAGCAATAAATTCAGTGTTGAACAATTTATTTATTGCAGTTGCTGCTTTGAATTTCCGCAAAACCTATGTAACTAAAGAAGCATCTATTTACAATAAACGTTAACGTTTTATTTTGTTTGTTTCAGGTATAAAATGTCCGGTATGCAGCAAGTTCGTGTTGCCGGACGACATAGAGTGCCATCTCGTCATGTGCCTGACGAGGCCAAGACTCTCCTATAATGGTTAGTACCTACTTCATAACAACTTAATTTATTTATTTGTTTTTAAATTATACTTATACTTGATTGATATTTTTGCTTTAACTCTGGACGCTCTTAATGTGCACCTCTTTCTACATAGTTCTTACATATAGGTATAATCTCAACATGAATTATGTAACCATGATTTTGTATATATTCAATTTAGAGAGATATTATATTAATATTAGAGTATGCATGGAGTTTTTTTGCCCATTCTTCTCCATAGAGATCTACTCTTTTGAATGGGCAACTACAGTTCTTTAAAGTTAGGTGGTCTTGTGACTGGGACTGTATCTTCACACTTTTGTTTCTTGATATTTAAAAGTAAGTAATGGTCTTATTGAAATAAATGCTTTGTCCAACTGTGTCGTTCTCAGCTTAATAATGATGATGATGATGACTTAATGGAACTTAAAAAAGGTCGCAACTAAAAAGTTTTGACCAGAACTCCTAGCTTCTGGTCAAATCTTTTTTCTACAAAAGAGTTACAAATGAAAATCGGGATTGGCTATTTTAAAACGGTGAAAATTATAATGCCATGAGTCAGTAGTGCATATTTGCATAGCTTAGTCAGCTTCTTAGTATTGCGTGTAAACACAAACGACGTGCGAGTATTACAAGAAATGCTCGTGAACTATTTTGATGGCCATTAATGAGTTCATGATTCTTACCAAAATGCAGTGCTAATCATCATTCATCATCATAAAACATCAGTGAACGTTCAATATTCTCCCAGATTTAATCTATTCGGGAACAATTTATTCATGGAATAACTCCTTATTCAGGACTAGCATTTAGGATAACATGTACACACAAACAATTCCAAAAACTAATAACGTGTTGTTCTGGCGTCGGGAGCCGCGAGACGACTCCCGGCCACCGTAAGCGCGGTCCTGTGGATGGTGAGCAATGGGTAGCTCACCGTTCTCCGTTCGTCTGACGACAGGCCGCGTCCACGTAGCGTTCGTGTTCTTCGCGCGCACAAAATGGAGATCTACCTACCGGGGCTGCGGGTGTTCGAAAGAGATACCGCGGCCCCGGAACACAAAGGGCAAAAGAAGGAACATGGATGGGTATTAGTCAGTACAAGTCTGACACTCCCTTCCTTCTTTGGAGAAGTCATTTGATAATTTCCCATCAGAATCAAAACTTTGAACTACTTTGAAAGAGACTAGACCACACCGTTCCATATTGTAGAATCCGGGGAATATGAAATAGTTATTGCTTTTTGTCATAAGCTGTTTTTTGTAATTTGTTAGACGCTTTGCAAAGTCTTTGTCATGTGCCATATTTATGTCGTCGGTGCTGTAAGTTATTCTCCAGTTTGCACAAAGCTATTCTGTTACTTCCTTGTTTTAAAACTAATTAGCCATCAAGTTAAATTAGCTCGGTAACTCCCAACGAGATTTGCGAAGCAGCTCAACATTATTCACAATGCGATTCACCAAGAAGTAGTGGAAATAAGCGCTGTAGACCAGGACAGGGGCTTTCTCGTAATTACCAACAAGACTTTGAGTGAAATACCTCATTAAGCATTTATGTAGAAGCTGGCAAGACTGCTAGTACAATTATGTATGTCTTTGCATTACTGTTATTACTATTTTCCGTGTAAGTTAAAGGAGAAAATATTATATTATTCAATTACTTGATGAACTAGGGAACAAAAAAGAAATCGCACATCCCAGAACTGAAGTTGAAAGACACTTGACAACCGCTCTCACCGGGCCCACGTGCTTATGTTTACTGTACTGTTACTATTGTCAACTGTTTCGTTGGTGTTGGCTGGGCTGAGAGGCACGATCCTCAGGCCGAGCAGGGTTTTTTTCCATCAGGAATTTCTTCAGAGTTGACATTTGTGCCCCGTTGATGGTTCCGCAGCGAATGTTCGTACATACATCTGGGGTACAGTGCGGGATACCTCGGCCTAACAGACGTGTTGTTATAAATACAGGGTGTGAACGAATCCATCACGGAGCCGTCAACCAAGGATTTTGTAAATCGAAGTTAAAAACTCTACGCAAAAGTATTTCTGGGAAATCACTCAAAATCATTTTAATAAGAATATTTTTTTACGTAAGGACTCAATTTAATGCACTTAAAATTGTGTGCTCATGGATGCATCCAATAGTACAGGAGTCATGGAGGTTTAGAAAGTCAAAATTAAAAAGTTTATTAAGTGTAAAAAAAATACTTTTTATATCTCCGGTATGGATATATTTCCAAGGTATAGTGCAGGACAAAATAATGATTTCCATGTCGCCCGTGGAGAACAAGTGCCTTTAAGCTTCACGTATTTTTAAACGTATTAATGATTTACATCAAGTTTTAAGAGTCAATCTAGTGTGATGTTATAGAAAGCTTTAGTTGAACTTTAAAGCAATGTCAAGTCAGATCCAATTTATAGTGAGAAGTTTATTAAACTATGTTATGTAGACTTTGTTTAGACTGAACCAAAGTTTAGTAATAAATTAATAAGTAGTGTGAAACGTTCGGTTAGGTTGGAGTTAATTTTACTTTATAACTTATCCAATAGTTTTGAAATTGTCTTGTAGCTACTTGTTACTCTGTTTTCATTTCTCATCAAATTAATTAGTAAATTTCTTAAATAATTAAGTACAGTTTACAAATTAGTATTAATATCAGACGATTTTTAGATAAAATAGAGAGAAAGATCTTGGGGGTTAATTTGAATAAATGAGGAATGTGATTTTGAATATTCTGTAAGACCTTTATAACATAACCAGTGAAATTATTTGTTGTTCAAATCTAATGATATCGTTATTTATTTCCAGAGGATGTGCTGAGTGACTCCAAGGGCGAATGTGTGATCTGCCTGGAGGAGCTCTCTGCCGGAGACACCATAGCCCGCCTGCCCTGCCTTTGCATCTACCACAAGGGGTAAGATCGTAATTCACTCATTATTAATAAGAGACTAGTATCTCAGCATTTTTGATCTAGGGTCTCTCGCAGTTTCATGCGCTATCGTTATGTGGATGAACAACAATTGTCTTGTCCGTGTATGTCTGTCTATCAAGACCCTTTATTTCGGGAACGCGTAGAGGTATCAATTTGAAATTAAACCATATATTCAACTCTGTGGTCCCTTTATGCTTAAAAAAAAAACAGGTCTACGTAGTCAAATGTCTGTTTATGTCGCGAGTTTGTACGGAACCCTCGGTGCGCGTCTGACTCGCTTTTGACCGGTTTTTTATCATAGGTTTCTTAGTAGCAGCCCCAGTCGGGATTTCTGCGGTAGATGGCAATAGGGTCGGTCCCTTTATTATGAGATGGGTTCAAACATAACTGGCGAAATTTAGGTGTTTATTGAGTACATCTCTGCCTAACCTTTCATTGATTACATGCGTAGTATTATTGTAATAGAGGACAAAATACGATAGAAAGACTATTGTATATAAGGCCGCTAAATTCTTTGACTCTATACCTTTAGTAATTAAGGAATCGAAATCACTTCCAACTTTCAAAAGGCTACTAAAGCACCACCTGAACGTGCGGGAGTTACGGGTTGTTCGAAAGAGGTACCGCGGTCAATAAAGGGCAATAGAAGGAACATGGGTGGGTTTTAGTCAGTACAAGTCTGACACTCGCCCCGCGCGCCCACAACGGGTGGATTTGATGATTTCCCACCCCAAAAAAAAGAATAATATAAATTATTTTAGGTTTTTACCGGTTTTCTTTCAATTTAATTTTAGTTTATTACTAAGCGAAACCGTCGCTTATATAATATTAATTATTATGTTTTTCCCCAAAGAATTGAAAAACTGTATTTTTTTGAGCGAAATAAATTTTCTTAAACCGTAATGTTTTTTAAGTCTATGAATATAGCATGACAGACTTGAGATTTGGTACTTGTGTGTTTCTATATGAAAACAAGATCTCATAAAGTAATTCGCATTACATTTAGCTGGTTCTGCTTGCATAATAGTGAAAGAAAATATAAGCTGTGCCACACGCCACACTAATTGTCTTTATTAGGGCACGTGTGGAGAATGCTTGAGGACACAAACACAACTAAAGCTAATGTTTTTAGTAAAAGCGGAAACAATTTAATAACACAACAGTTTCTACTTCACATATAAACACAAAAGTCAACATTTTGCGCAGTAACAAAAATATATAATACAGAACAATTAGTTTTGTGATGACACACGCGATAATTCATCAAGTAATAGCCCCGCGTCATTGAATTGCCGAGATTAAGTGATTCTAATCACGAATAGTCATCGTTACGTCGCGTTTAATGGTTTTATTTGTTTACTAACACTCCGCAATTATCGCGAATTAAGTGATTTTAATCAGCGGCGCATAATAGAACTCAAAGACCGTAAAAAGACGTAAGCAGTAGCTTTAGATCGCAGTTTCGTGCTAAATTATTATCAAAGTTATTTAAAATTAATCTGCAAAATTAAGTTATCTAAATTTAATCAATGTAGCGGACACGAGTGTGGCTTTGGACTCTATTAATGGTGTTACTATGGGTACAGCGCTGCCGCTAAACGTTTTGGGTACCAGGCGTAAAAATATACGTTTTATTATAGGGAAGGAAAAACTACAACAGTTAGGTAATGTTTAGAGATATGGTAATATTTTAGCATGTACGTAATAGCAACTTGTTCAGTTTCATGTATTACGAAGGCCAGATAAAACAAATGGATAGTTCAACAATCAATTTACCGATAGCGCGTTATCTGATGTACCGACTGATAGTCGTACATTGATTTTATTTATTGAAACACTGCGATTACCGGGAAGTGAATCAAACATGCAGTCTATCTAGTTAAACCTGCCATTTTATCATTAAAAATCATTTTTGTCACTACTGAGTCATGATGAAATCGTACGTAAATTAATTTTGAGTAACTTAATTAACAGCACGCCTAGTTGTCGGTACGGTTTGGCAAGGAGTAACTATATTTCGAATACGTTTCGCCAGATATGTTTGAGTTTCATTTAATACAGGGCGACTGGGCGAAACTATAGCTATCAACCGGGCAGAAATCCAGACAAAACTTAATCATTTAAGAGTGTTCAACTAACATCACGTTTTTGTAGAGGATTATTAAAGACGCTCTTTGTTCTAACGCTCCTGAACGATCGATAGGACTTCAATTAGACTATAAACTAGTTTTAATTGTGCCTTTGTCTGTTATTAACTTTTATTAACTATAGTTAACTTGATTGTCAACACAAACCCACGTACCTTTTGACCTCCATCGATTAAAAAGTTTGCGTAGATATTTCTTTTCTATTTATAGTGCTACCTAGACCAGTATATTTAATTTATCCCTCTCGACTTTTAAAATGCCATGCTCGTAAAAAACTCTTGAATCCCCCTTAGCAACATCTGTGCCTCTTCAGCCCTCTTTAGGGCTCAAAGGGTGGTACCTAGACAAAGCCTCCGATAAGGCCCTCAGCGATCTAGGTCGACCGATACTCGCGGTGAGAACTTTGACCTGAACTTTGAGACTACCCTAATACCCTACCTAGACTGTGTTGACAGACAGGCCATATGTTATGTGGGATTTTTTGTGGCTAAGAAACCCTTGAGAGTATAAAATGTTAGGAAGGTGTAGCTGCTAGATACTGCGGCCCCGGAACATAAAGAGCAATAGAAAGAACATGGGTGGTTTTTAGTCAGTACAAGTCTGGCACTCTCCTCAGAGATGATCCCATCCGCAAAACAAAATGGTGTAGCTGCTAACGCCATCTGTTGGTTGTGAATTTTAGTATCACAAAGGGTCGGCGTCAGAGCCATATTATAATGAATAAATAATATATTTTAGAATAAAAGATTCTAAACGATGTTAATAAAATAATACTCATTGTGTAATGGTATGATCGTAAAATTATTTTTGTAAATAATTTAGATAAGCTTGCTCAATTTTCCAGCATATTATTTATACATTTGTTGTGTGTAAAATATTAACATGTATCCTTTTGTCACGTTGCAGATGTATAGACCAATGGTTCGAAGTGAACAGATCGTGCCCCGAGCACCCCGGAGACTAGTTGTGCGGCGCGGTGCCGCTGCCATGTGCGAGTGATACTTTTATACTGAACTGACTGTGCCCCCGGGCTTGTAAATATAAACTTATGCTAGTGAGATGTTTTACCGTTTAATGATTAAAACAAAATAAGAAAAAACAAAGACAATTATAGTAAACGAAACGCTATGGGAAATTCTCGGTGGAGTATTAATAATACTTATAATTATAAATTTTACAACGTTACTCTTTAGTTCAAACGCGAAAATGAATAGTTTGTTTTTATTTGATATGTATAATGTAAATTATAATATACTTGTATGTATAGTGAACGTTTGTTTTGTTTTGCAGTAAGGTATATAAAGCAAGGGTTATGTTCGAGCTGGACTGTGATTGTCGCGGTTTACATATCTGTTTCTTAAGCTTATATATTATAATATATGATTTGATCTTTTTCATCTTGATAATAAAGTTGATTTGTTTCTAAATTTTCTAACATTGTTTTCTTTGTGTTTTTACCTCTTTCAGGTGATGTTTTGCATTTCGCCCGTAGTCACTCATAAACGCATAATAAAACAAGATATTTATTTTAGAATAGTTATGTTTATTGACTTTGCGCCTATTATATACATTAAGAACATATTCCTAGGAATATGGGAGGATAGAGATCATAAACACACATTGATATAACTCCCTAACAACAAACTGTAATTTAATAAAGTTGACACTGGTATGATGTACAGACGCCTGCAGGTCAAGCTACCCGAAACTGTCAATTTTTCCCAATGAACCTTAAACCTAATACACTAGAAATAAAGTCGAAAATCTATTAAAGAAATCTGTCAGATTGTAGTAGCTTGATGTGCAAGCGTCTGTACAGTTAACATGCAGATTATTATAACAGAATGTGAAGTTTCTAATATTATGTACTATTTAAAAATGGAGACATCAATTATTTATTACACTGAAATCTCTTGGTCAATAATATAGTTATATTTTATATTTGCACAGTGGCCCACTAAAATCATAATAGTTTTATAATGACGATTTTTAGCACTCCCACCACGAACACCATGTATTAGCTGTTTAAGATGAATAGGAACAGTGTAGAACGATTCCCATCGGAGAGAATCCTCCGACCAGGAGTTTAAAAACGGTATAAAGGACACTGCACAGGATCAGCATCCCCTCAACACAAACTGTTCTGGAATTTTTCTATGCAACACGCTCTCAAGCACTATTTCGTAAAAAAGAGGTGATGCTAATCCAGTGGAGTGCTTATTATGTGCTTTGGGCAATATCGGCTATGTGCTTAGATTCAGATCACCATGTTCGTGCTAGGTGAAGTATAGTATACATGAGGCGGCGCCCGACGGACGCGACGTCAGCACGTGAAGCACGTGGAGCACGTGGAGCACGTGAGCACGTGGAGCACGTGAGCACGTGGAGCACGTGAGCACGTGGAGCACGTGAGCACGTCAGCGCATGAAGGAGCGATGTCGCGGGCCGCGCTGCATGCGACCCGCGCCTCCCCAGCCCATGCCGCCTGGAACATCAGAAACATATTTAATACAATGCTGCAAAGTTGCAAGGACTATTGGAGTTTTACATCAGGATTTTCAAAATAGCCGCCAAGGAGTCTGGATTTGTGCCCGGTTAACAATAATAGGCCCCTCCCTCACATTATATGAGACTAGCATAACTAGCGAAATGTCGGTGTACTATGGGTATATGGCACACCACTGCCTATGCCTTAGGCATTTATTGGGGCGATTTGATGATAACAAATACTATAAAAGTTGATAGTTTGTGCAAAGTCTTTGCACAAACTATCAACTTTTGAAGACACTTTTGAAGAGTCGCATCGAAATACAGTCAAAACTTGTTTATTATGTGTTTCACTGACGGATCATTCGTGAAACGGTTTGACCCGCAGCCAGAACTCCTTTAATGTTAACGACGAATTTACAATATTCGACGAGTTCAAGCGATGAATGTTTCAACTTGTAATCTACGTCCTTGATCTAGTGGTCTCAAGCGTGCTTGCTAAGTATAGAATTCTCGGTTCGAAGTCAGGTTGACAGTACTATTGATTTTCGAATCATGTGTGTGACCAGTTATATAGTCGTATGAAGAATAAAGTAACTTACCCATCATGTATTGTGTTGCCGGCGGGAAGTGCCCGAAATGCGAAGCTCCCATCTCCCACGCGCCACGACCGCGACTGTATAGAGATGAAACAGATCAAGTAGACTGTTGGACTGTTCTGGATTCAAATCCCAGATAGATACAGTAAATCTTCTAGTACTAACGTAAACGATCTTTTGCTATTCAACTTCTGTATACAAAAAAATACAGGCTATAAAAAATATCAAAATATATTTTTATTGACTATTCATTTGGTATAAAGTGTAAAACAAAACAGTTTTCACTAAAACTCTACTAGCAGCGCCATGTAGCGGTAAGTAAAATAAGCCAGACAACACCATCTATCGGTGAAGTTGAAACATGCACACAAAGTTATTTTCCACGTCAATGCAAGTTGGTAAATGACTTGTTTATGTATTGTGCATAAGTGACACTGTTATGAGTTTTAACTCCATTTACGGCTATTATATCGCCAGCACTAAAATAAAGTAGTAAAATGATAGGCACAAATAATCAGAAACGGGTGAAGTCAGGGTGCGGATGTTGATGGGTATACTCACAGATGTCTGTAGTGCGCGTGCATGGGCGCTGCCGACGCGAACCTGCCGCGATCCGCCACCGCTATGCCGCGCCGCATGCCTCTGTAATCAAACAGATGCATGATGTCGTACATAGAACATGGTAGTAAAAACAGACAGCGTCAACTTGGCATTGGCTAGTAGATATAGTACCTAAAAACATTCTGTCAAATAAACGAAGGACACATAAACACAAACTTGCAAACAAAAATGATGATCATGTTACCTGGTGACTTGCGTGGCGGTGTAGGGCTGGTGCAGCGCCGTGAAGTCGTCCACGTGCAGCGAGGGAGGCCGCGACGTGTTGGGCGGCCGCGAACGGAACGCGTCCGCGCCGCCTTCTGCGCGCACTCGAGTTAGTGCCACTGGAAAATATTCATATCTTTATTTGCATTCCATTATGTATAGAGATGTTACAATGGTCTTAAAATTAAGGTACAATTACAGACTCTAAAGTTATTTATGAAGTTAAAATAAAGGGAAGTGGAAGCCTATACTAAAAAAAAAAATTGGTTGCCTGTAAAGTCGGTATACGGGCGAAAGTTTTACGTGACAACGACTTTGAGTGGTAAAATAATTTAAATTTTTATGTCTGTCTCTCTCGTTCTTAGGCGGGCTAACCATGCCCGAGTGGAAGGGACGCGTGCCTCTCACTTGCTCTCATTGTGAGCGCATAACGTGAGCGGAGCGTAACGCAGTTTCTTGAAGTGTCACCCGGCAAACCAATTTATAAGAAGTTGTCACGTCAAAAAAAGAAATCTATTACAGAGTTTTTGAGCTAAAATTAATGAAACTTTAATCGAAAGCTAATTGAGGTTGGGGTCACAGTTGTCTGTCGAATATAACTCAATGGCAAGTAGGTAATTATAAATTTTCTTTTGGTCAAATCTACACACAAACAGAATCTTGATAACAAACGTCGGACAGCAGCCCATCGGATACAGCATTCGTCTAGGCGGAGGACCCTCCAGCTTCCTAAACCTCTGAACTCTATTATAAAATGTGTACGGCGAGCGAGTTAGTTATTGTAAGTGAGTAGTTACCCGGCGGGCGCTTGTCGTCCTGCGGCTTGTGGTCGGCGGCGTGCGCGCAGCCCGCCAGGCGCCGCACCGCGCCGCACAGCGCCTCGCCGCCGCCGCACACGTAGCCCGCCGCTATCTCCATGATGTCGCACGACACCTGCACATCACGAAGCATACGCGCTTGATTAAGGTTCTCTTGAAGACATCAATGATTAAAACAAATCTTACAATTCTATTAAGTAGGACTGCATTAGCAAGTTTTTTTTCGACGTGACCATAAGAAACGTCTTTATTAAAAAAAAACTAAAATATTAATTAGTTAGAATAATACTAAATAAGTTAATTCAACATCTTTGATTTAATTTATTAACACACGATGTCTTGTATTGTAAGTTACATTCAAAATCAAGTCATTTATTAAAATTAGGACAATCAGCACTTTTTGAAAGTCAAATTATAAGAGACAGTCCCACAAAACACCTAACTTTCGCTACATCCTACTGTTTTAGTTTTGGAAAAAGAAAAGAATTGGCGGAACAAGGTCCCCAGCAAAACAATTACATCATCATTTTCCTGCCCTTGTCCCATTCTATTTGGGGTCGGCGCAACACGTTTTCTTCTTCCATTCTCCCCTATCAGACGTCATGGCATCATTTACTCCTTTCTCTTTCATATCATTCCTTACACAATCCATCCATCTTTTCTTTGGCCTTCCTCTCGCTCTCCGTCCATCAACATTCAGATCCATTACTCTTTTAGTCACATGTCCTTCATCCCTCCTCATTACATGTCCATACCAAGACAAACGACTCCCTTTCATCTTTTCTGTAACAGGCGCAACTTTTAAACTTCCTCGAATATATTCATTTCTTACTTTATCCATTCTTGTCACTCCACACATCCACCTCAACATTCTCATCTCCGCTACATGCAGTCGTTTTTCATCCACCTTTTTTACAGCCCAGCATTCTGACCCATACAGTACAACAGGTCTAATCACGGACTTATATATTTTCCCCTTTAACTTGAGGGGCATCCGTGGGTCACAAGTTGTTCCAGTGACCTGTCGCCATTTCATCCATCCTGCGTTGATCCGGTGCGTTACGTCCCGGTCTACTTCGCCGTCCCCTTGGACAAGCGACCCGAGGTACCGGAAGTTGGAGCAGATCGGTATAGGCGTTCCGGCAAGGGTTATGGGCACAGGACTGGAGAGACCGCCGAAATCGCAGAACAAGTATTCGGTTTTAGTTCTGCTTAATTTCAGGCCAACGTTCTCCAGTCTTTGCCACCACACTTCCAATCTGCTCTGGACCTCTTGGCCGCTCTCGGCAACCAATACAATGTCGTCGGCAAACAGCATGCACCAGGGAGCCTCTTCCTGGATGTCCGACGTGAGAGCGTCCAATATCACCAGGAAGAGGTAAGGGCTAAGAGCCGACCCTTGGTGCAGACCGACAGCCACATTGAAGGTGCCGGTAGTGCCCGCTGTGGACCGGACTTGGGTACTGCATCTACTGTACATCGCACGGATCAACTGCACATACTTCCCAGGCACACCTTTCTCTTTAAGAGCCCACCACAAAACCGCTCGCGGTACCCGGTCGTATGCCTTTTCGAGGTCGATGAACACCATGTGCAAGTTCTTGTGTGCACTTCTGTATTTTTCGCACAACTGGCGGATAGCGAAAATGGCGTCCGTCGTTCCCCGACCAGGCATAAAACCGAATTGGCTCTGTGTGATTTCGCTCTCTTCTCTCAGTCGCCTTTCAATAACTTTCTCCCAAACTTTCATACTGTGTGACATTAGCTTTATTCCTCTATAATTGTTGCACTCCAGCACATCCCCTTTGTTTTTAAATATGGGCACCAGCGAACTGTTACACCATTCGTCAGGTATGGCCTCTTCCAGCAACAGTTTATTGAAGAATAAAGCTAACCACGTCCATCCGTCCATCCGCAATAACTTCCATACTTCAACCGGTATTCCGTCCGGTCCTAATGCCTTACCATTCTTCATTCCATTCACTGCAATCCTTACTTCATCCATACTAACATTTCTTACTAATCCCTCATTCACTGGTTTATTTTCAAGCCGACTATTCCAGTCATTCTCTTCATTCATCAGTCTTTCAAAGTATCCTTTCCACCTATCCTTAATTTTCTCATCATCTGTTATAACCATTCCAGCTTCGTCTTTTACGCATTTAATCCGACAAACATCCTTCGACTTTCTCTCTCTAGCTCTAGCAAGCCGGTAAAGGTGTTTTTGGCCTGCTGGACTATCCAGTGTGTCGTAGAGTTTGTTCTGGGCTTTTGCTCTTGCTATGGCCACAGCTCTTTTGGCTTTTTTCTTGAGAGCATCATACTCACTCTTTCTTACAGCTTTCAAACTAGCACTCTCATTTCCAACACTCTGCCATTCTTTGAACTTCTTCTTTTTTTCCTTCAGCACATTCTGTATCTCAAACAATTACAAAGAACATTTTACTATAAAACTGAGTTAACTCCAAAACTAGTCTCAAACATTGATCAACATTCAAAAGTGCGAATTGATATGAATTGCAAAATATTTTTTAACAACACTAGACTCACCAGCTCACTATCATTGACATCGTCCTCCCCTCCCGCCGCCGGCACATTCAACCAATAACTGGACGTCAGCCTCTCATCACTCGCCTCCCCTATGGCATAAATCGTCCTGGCCTGGAACTGAGCCACCAGGCTCTCGGGACCTGGCGGCATCAGCTCCTGGCCTTCCGGAGGAGTCGCCGGTTCGTCCAACACCTTCAGCTTCTGAAGGTGGCTGGCAAGAAAACTGGCGTTGGCCAAGGCATCTTCGTCGGAGTTTCGTTCCTGAAAACGGTGATTAAAATTGCTGTTCTGTTCTCTTGGCTGTGGAAGGAAAGTCTACTCTTAATATTTAACTACAAATAATGTGTTTAGGAGCATGCAACAGGGTAAATGGTATTGGTATGTCTACATTCACGTGATTCCATCTTCAAGTTTCCATTTACTCGATGACGTCATGCCAAACATTTTCTGGAATTGATTCGCTAAGTTGAATTAATATTTCGTTTAGCGCATGTCTAAGATGAAACGTCAGCCTTTCAGCCAAGTCGAATATTATGCATGCATTCGGAGGAAATCGCAAAATAAAGAAGAAAGCTCACGAGTGTGGACATATCAGTAACTATGTCTTCGCACTGGCTAAACATTCACAAAAAAACATTTTGTTATTTCCTCTCTTAGTTGAAAAATAAACCACAATTAGACAATGTCTTAATATAGATGTTTCGCCAGTCTGAACATATAGTTCACTTAAAACAAAAAGTTTGAGCTTGAGTGAACACAACAGACGGAATTTAATGAAACGAAGCTCAATTTTAATGGCAAAATATTTATAAGAAGCTTTTGGCGTTGAGTAAAAATAATTTGCTTGGCCCAAACAAAAATGACAAGCTTCCATAAAATAAACTAAGGAATACTCACTCTCAAAATTTTATCCAACTTCAAAACAGGATGCTCTTCATCAGAAGGTGAGAATCCCACCATGTCAGCCATTTCCGCCACCGTCAGCATGGTTTTCCGCCCTACAGAACCTTCACCCTCTTCCATCTTGAGGATTCTGATGAGGTCGATGTACAGGCTCAAACACTCCGCTTTGTCCTCTCCCTGACCTTCCAACGCCCATTTGAAGAATTTCCCCAAGCTTTCTCGCCTCTTAGACACGAACTTCCTAAACTGCTGAAAACCATATTCGTGTTCTGTTAACACGAAGTAAGCTCTGAGTATGGAAGAAGCAACAGAACAGGTTTTGGTAGTCGACTCAAGGCAGTCTGCTGTAGCGTCCAAAAATGCTGCCAAAGCATCCTTATTTGGCAAGGAGTTCGATAGAATTGTATCCGAAGCTCCGGTCAGTGGTGTCAAGGTAATTTCTGCATCACAGAAGGCAGCTAACGCATGTGCTGCGTATTCCTGGGCTGCGGCATGTTCATTGGAAGAATTGGCAAGACCGAGTACAGAAGATAGTGCAGTCTGAACATCAGTCGCCCTAGGTCCTCCACTATTCATAGTATGTAACACCGCACATTTGACAGGTGCATGGGACACTAAACACGCCAAAAACCCTAAAACTCTGGCAATGCTTGCAGTCGCCGGTTCTCCTGGCTTTAATTCTCTGGTCACAGCCCCGACAGCAGCCCTTGCGACCGTGGCAGCTGTGTTAGGTGCTAAATCTGCTATTTGCACGCAAACTCGTCGCAGCATGTGGACTACGGGCCTATATGTTGACATGCAGATTATTTGTATCATGTCTGTCAAATCGTTTGATAATGCGTGTAAATGTGCCGACCAGAGACGTCTCTCATTGGAAGCGTCGGCTAGTTCTCGATCTGTGGGTGGCGCTTTAGTCTGCATCGGTAGCGGTAGAGGTAACAATTCCGAAAATACTAGAAGTCCAGGAACGAAAGTGTAAGGCGCTGTCGTTATGTAAGATATTACTTCGGAACAGAGGGATGTCCAAGGTCCTCGGCGGATGGAGTCTCCATCGTTAGCGTCATCAGCTATTGGTTGCGCGTATGCCAGTAAGGCTCTTACTGATGCTTCTGCAGCTTTGGCGGCTGTTCTGTATCCTACAGATCCTACTGGAAAGGCCTTTGCTATTCCGTAAGTCTTTAGTAACACTGGTGCAGCGGTCAAATCTCGGAACCTAGGGCCTCGACAGCGAACGACTCTTGATAACATCGCATCTAGCAACCTTAAACAAGGCAGTAATATTTGGGCAAGTTGTAACCCCTTCACTGATGCGAAT
The DNA here is from genome assembly GCA_958449745.1 of Ochropleura leucogaster. NCBI lineage: Eukaryota > Metazoa > Arthropoda > Insecta > Lepidoptera > Noctuidae > Ochropleura > Ochropleura leucogaster. The sequence goes on from OY288216.1 coordinate 17,640,591, forward strand.
AATGATGTATGCATGCTCGGCTGGTCGAAATGCGTAGCCAAGCGCTCTAGCACTCCTGCTAAATGCGCCACACCGTCCAATGAAAACAGTTGAAGCACATTGTACTTGTATTTCAGTTCCACATACTCTTCTGTTGCTGATTCGCAAGCAATCGTCACATTGTTCTCATAGTCAGATATGCAGTAATGCCTTAAGATTCTCAAACACGTCATCAGTTCTCCTGGCAAGTCCGGGGCATGTTCAGAACTCGCTTTTAGAATTTCGACACACTCTGCCATGTCTTCTCCTGACAAAACCGTTGCTTTTTCTACGGGTTTCAGGTAAGGTATCACTTCTTGTAACACACTAGAAACACTAGGCTCAAATCTGTCATGATCCCTGGACACGTTGATCAGCCTTTGTCCGTATTTTTTCAGGAATGGGACGTTGGCCGCAAATCTAACTGCGGAAACTATTAGTTCTATGGCGTATCCTTTTGCTGGCGATTTTTGTTTTAAAGGGGAGTCGATTTTGGTTTTCCTTAAGTCGTTTTCAAATACTTCCATAAGGCATTCTGCATTGTCTCCCATGACGATCACATCCGGTACTGCGGTTCTACCGATACTACCAAAACTGAGGCAATATAGAGACTGTAATCTATCAATAAGTTCGTTTTCATCAGCCTTCCCTGCCTGCTGATCACAGATCGACTGTAAGTAGTACAAAGCTTTCAATCGATAAGCCAATTCTAAGCCCAGAATCTGTAGATCACTGTAGTTACTCAAATCATGAGGATAGAGAAACTCCTCAGTATTCTGCTGGCTGTATGGTAATGTGAAAGTCTTGAACAGTAATCCACTCATTTCCATATTCTTGTAAAGGAAGGTAAGTCCATTCTGGGAGTTTATCAACTCGTAAATTAAGTCGTGAATCGGACTGACTACAACAAGATTATTGCAAGTCTGTGAACAAGTCAATAGGTAAAGACAGACTTCTAGAATTTGATGAATGTTAAAAAATTCCAGTAAAGTTTCGTTAGAGCATTCTTTGTTTATCTCGAATTGAGCTGAGACTGGAAGAAATCGTTTTGGTTGCGATAAATGGAAACATTGCGAGCGATACATGTGTAATACCTCTTCGAGGCCATTGACGATAAAATGAGAATCAGCTTCTGAAAGCTCAGAATCATCATTACTCGACTTACTGAAGTCAATTACCAAATCGTGCATTTTTTTCAACAGTTCATAGATATTCAATTTCTTTATCAACGCACTGATAGAAAACTTCAATCTCGCGAGCGGATTTGTTTGCATCATTGTTATCAACGCTTGGTAACCGTTTCTTGGTTTTCTATCATCATTTTTGTCAAACTTTGGAAATATTGTCTCTTTCATGAAATGATCTATGGATTCTTTTGAAGATAGACAAGCATTTAAAGATTTTAGAATCATGAGTCGAATGCTCAAAGCCATGTATTCCTTAGAATACATTTCTAGTAGTAACATGGACATATCTATGCCAGATGTTAGAAGTGATTTCGTCACTTCGCCATTATGTCGGTGACCTACTAAAGCTTCCGCGAGACGTGTACCACACTTCATATGTCTAATCTTGTATGTTGGTTGTTGTTGAGCTAATGCAAACTCAAAGTTCAGTCCAATCTTGCAAAAATTTATCAATAAGAGATAGATCTCTGTGAATTCATCACTAGCGTCATTTTTATTCGGATTCTTGAATATTCTCAGTATTATGTCCGTGTTCTTGCAAAGGGTTGTTATTGATACGTAAAGTTGTTCACATTGGTGAACCCATTCTTCCCTAGCAGTGTTGTCAATTTCAGCAAAAGTATTTGTTAAGTATTTTTGGTCCAACTTCTTATTAGACTTAGCCAATTCTGATATTTTGAAGAGCTCTGGACTAGCATCACACAACTCGTCAAATGTAGCATTCAGTACATCCTTGACACCTTCCCTGCTGGGACCTAATAAATGTATTTTGTTCACATGTTCATATTTAACCCAGTCACACTTGAATGGGTTATAATACTTTATGATGTCATCAACGCCACAGTAATCGTTCACGTCGTAATCGACCTCCATATACGCTGGGCCTTCTAGATCATCGCAGATGTCTTCGTCAGACAAGATGGGTTCAAATTGTTCAGCATCTATGGACCTATCTTCTTCAGGGTTCCTATTAGGAGACTCAATAGGTTTAGTAGTCGCGTTGTCAACGATTTGGACAGTTACCAAGCTGGTATGCTGTTGTTGCTCAACATAGGCCGCATTTTCGGCTTCTTGAGAAGGACTACGAATTGAAGTCTTGTGGCGATAACTCTGGTGGTAGAAGTCAACTCTTGGAATTTGTTTTCCACTTCTGTCATACTCTCCTCCTTCCTCAGACCTGATGGAGTTGATAGGACTTGATGCGTCAATTTCCCGAGGAGACACAGGTCTACGGCTGCTCTCTCCTGGTGGGGTCCTAGGTCTCTTTCTAGGGTCATCGCGACTTGGAGACCTGCTACTGTAACTAGATCCCCTGATACGACTGTAAGGCGAATGACGCTTCCTATCATACGAAGATTGTTTGTCATAGGAAGGCGCTCGCCTCTCGTAAGACGATGCACGTTTCTCGTATGGCGACAAACGCTTCTCGTACGGTATTTTCCTTTCGTAAGATGGAGCTCGCTTGTCGTACGGAGACCGACGTTCATACGAACCAGCTTCTTTATCGTAGGATCCGCCCCGAGATCTATCGTAAGAAGGTTCCCGATGGCGGCGGTAATCATCCTTCTTGTAGGATCCTCTGTCCCAGTCGCGATCACGGTCTGTAGATATTGCGCGTCGGTCAATACTGCGGGATCTCGAGCGACTAAGAGGGCGGTACTCTCCCTTCACAACATAGTCTCTATCGCGGCTCCTCGATCGAGACCGAAGTCTAGTGTCCTTTCTATCGACCTCCCTGCTACGATCACGAAGTCTAGACGACTCCCGACTGCGTCCCCTATCGAGGGATCGTCTACGACTGCGCGTGTCTCTCCTATCCCTGTCCCTATCATGATCAATAGACCTAGGACTGTGACGCAGCCTGTCAGCATCTCTTTCGATGCTGATATCTCGTTTCTCCCAAGTATTCTCTTCAATATGCGTGTAAGTACGAGGATCTTTGGGCTGCTCAGCATCATAATAGTCAGCTCTATACATCTGATTGTCATAGTTCTCAGGATAGTTAGCGGGCCCATAGGCATCTGGGTTGGCTGTGGCTACATTGCCAGTATAAGCAGGAATTGGTACCACAGGTTCTTGGGTCCATTCTGGGTTTGGTGGGACAGCTGGCGGAGGTGCTGGTGGGGGCTCCCGAGCCACCACAGGTCTTTGAACAACTGGAGGAGGATTGGCACCCACCGGGGTTTCTGGCAGCACTTGAGTCAGGTTGCCATAGACAGCCAGAGTGATTGTAGTGTACCAACCTGGAAAACGAATGTGTTATCAGATTAGAAGCTGTATATAATCTAAACTTCCTTACTACCACGTAAAAAAGAAATTGCAAATTTAAATAAGGAAAGGCTATTCAGGAAAAATATTTTTAATTATTCAAAATGTTCATTATTATGGTAATCAAGCAGTGAACAGAAAAACAACAAAACAGGTTAATTTTCCATATATGACTTAAATTCATCCTTTGCCTAGCCTTTTCCCCCAAGTCTATTGAGGTTAGCTGCCCGTGTAACCAGACATACCTGTTATTTTCATGCTTTCCTAGGCATGATGAAAACTCGGTACCAATGTAATGGGTGGTCAGCCCATTCACAGACCAACCTAGGCCAATGTGGCATAAACTAAACCATGCATGAATTAAATTATGAATGATTTGAACCATAGGCATTTCTGTATTATATTATAATCAGCATCTTCCTGCCCTTGTCCCTTTCTATTTGGGGTAAGGTTAGCGCACTCTGATTTCTTCTTGCATTCTCACATGTCAGACATTTTGGAATCATATAAAATGTGTCCCAGGGATAAGTGACCGCCCGGCGTTTTTTGAATATTTGTACAAAATTATTAATAATTACATTTATATTTGTGACTAGTTTTTTTTTTGTTTTTTTTTATAAAGTCGCGAAATTATGCTTAAATTTTTATTACATCTAATAAAAATAGTATGTAATGGATGTTAAGACTTCTAACAGTGTCAATAGCAGCTTTAGTTAGCTTTGAAGACTTCGCTCTTTTTTACTGAGTATATCTATCTTATGAATTGCTCTAAAAAAGTCTTCCACAGTTGAGACAATGAGCCTGTAAATTACAAAGGAATCCAAAGAGGAATAATATAAAATTATAATTTAAAATACTATATCAATTATTAACAAACTAGCTTTTCCCTATTGCTTAGTTTGCATTATTGTTGGAAATTATCTCTCGGAACCACCAGAAATATAACCTTTGTCAATTGCTTTGGGGTAATGGCTTGACTTTCCATTAGTAAAAGATTTTTTGAGTTACATTAGAGATGGTATAGTATTACCCTGTACTAACTGGGTTGTGGAGGTCAGATAGGAAATTGCTCTATGTAAAATAGAGATGATGATGATTAGAGATAAGCAGTCCTTTTTTAATATTATCGTACGGATAAACTTCTAAAGAATACCGCACAAACTAACCTCTAAGAACAAGTCCATCAGTGGGAATCCTGGGTTGATCCAGTCCATTGCCACACTCCATATGTATCTGTCCATTTTGGCAGTAGTCCAGGCTACCCAGGGCCTCAAATGTGGACGCTCCAGGCTTGCTTAAGTCGTTCACGAAGAAGTCTATGTGAAACTTAGTGGGGTTTGTGGCGCCCAGTCGCACACCACCGGGAAAATCACCTTCCACGCGTGCCCCCAGCGGAATTATACGGATTTCCCTCACATAAACCGACTTTGGAAACTGCACCAAGTCTAGATTAAGCTCCTGAAATAGAAAATTCAAAGGTTTTGATAAACTTATTCTCATAAATTACGGTAAATAACAGTGCTTGCATTGAAGAAAAATAACTTTTCTGTACCTCACTGGTGTCATGGGAGAATGTATCGAAAAACAAAAGGTCCGGCTGTTCGTTTGACGTCATTTTCGCTGGTTTCTAGTCAGCCCTTCCCTTAATTTGTTGATTAAAACATTTTGCAATTGAACAAACAACGCGTCGTCTGCTATCTGCTTTCGCTAGCGCGTTCACGACTAAGTAGTATGGTAAGATTTCAAGCATTCCATTGACACGAGCAAAATGTAACGTAAGTGAAGAAGATGACTTTTTGATCATGTTTAAAATCATGAATGTCAGTGGAGTGGAATAAACTCTCCAAACACAATGACATGACGTTCTATTGACAGAATTTTAATGTTGCCAAAAGTAATATTTTAAGCAGTTGTTGTCAGTGTTGTAGTTAAAAAGTCTTTTTTTTAAAAGCAGTCTATAAATCATTGTTATTAAAACATGTATTTGCCATCGGGGAACTTTTTCTTATTCCGGAATCGCATCCAACGTCTGTAAACCCATCTGATGCTGAAAAGCGAGATGCCATTATTAAAAAAGAAAAGGGGTGTGTGTACTTATGTACACGCGTTAGAAGTTATACTTCTTTGGCGTATAGAAAAAAAAAACTAAAATGCTGTAGTGTAGTATAAATAGAAAAAATAATCAAAAGAATGTGAGCCGTTGCGGGACGCCTGGCAGATGTGAAATATCGACATTATTTTGTAAAAGTAGTATGCAGAAATGAACAGATCGTGATAGGAACTAAATATGTCATTGAAAACATCATTATTCTGTTTCATTTTGGACCAAATGACCAGTGTGTTACCAAAAGGACATCGTTTTCGTTTTCGGGGTTCATCATCGTTTATGAATTCGAGGATCGAAGGCACTTTGAATAAAAACTCTATTACTGGCTCCCTGTGGTAACCTATCCATTTCCAAACCTCGGCAAAGGTTGCTTAACTTGTCTCCGTGTGGTAACCCATCCATTTCTAAACCTCGGCAAGGGTTGCTTAACCTGTCCCTGTGTGGTAACCCATCCATTTCCAAACCTTGGCAAAGGTTGCTTAACCTGTCCCCCTGTGGTAACCCATCCATTTCCAAACCTTGGTGAGGGTTGCTTAACCTGGCCCCCTGAGTTAACCCATCCATTTCCAAACCTTGGCAGGGGTTGCTTAACCTGGCCCCCTGTGGTAGCCCATCCATTTCCAAACCTTGGCAAAGGCTGCTTAACTTGGCCCCCTGTGGTAGCCCATCCATTTCCAAACCTTGGTGAGGGTTGCTTAACCTGGCACCCTGAGCTAACCCATCCATTTCCAAACCCTGGCAGGGGTTGCTCAACGTGGCCCCCTGTGGTGGCCCATCCATTTCCAAACCTTGGTGAGGGTTGCTTAACCTGGCTTTGTGTGGTAACCCATCCATTTCCAAACCTCGGAAAGGGTTAGGTACTTAACCTGTCCCCGTGTGGTAACCCATCCATATCCAAACCTTGGCAAAGGTTGCTTAACCTGGCCCCCTGTGGTTACCCATCCATTTCCAAACCTCCGCAAGGGTTCCTTGGAATGTGAAATTAATTTAATAAGAACACCAAAATAATATTTATTTATTATGAAACACGTGTTCTAAATAGTCGCTCCATGTAAAATACTGATATTCAGCTGCATCCGGTTAGACTGGAAACCGACCCCAACATAGTTAGGAAAAGGCTAGGCAGATGATGACGTGTTCTAAATATAAAATACTAGAAAATACAACTTGAACATAGTTATCGATTTTCATGCCACCTAGAACTAACTTCACGATGTCGCTGGCTTAATTCACTCTCATAATTTTTCTCCATCGCGCCAAAAGAAGTATAACTTCAAAAACAACAGCTAGATCAGCAGCGGGTTGTGTTGTGAGTCGATTGATCGTTTCGAAACCATAAAATCTTTCAACGTTTTTAACAGCCTAATCTATTTTTTAATCAAAACTTCACATACCAAAAACGCTTTCGATATCAAACAAGAGCAACAGGTATGTACCTAAACACTAACAGGAAAAGTATGTCATAATTATAATGAGTTGATAAAATTAAAAATAAGAAATTATTGAAGTGTTTAGTTTTCCTTATGTAGATCCGTGCTGGGCCGTACCATGTTATTGCTACGTGCGTCAAAATATCGGGAAAAACACAGATCTTTAGAGAAACATATTAGCTTAGCACTGAAAGATAACAGAAGCGATATTAAAGGACCTTTAAACAAGGTGAATGTTTAATTTTAGCGAAAGATTATACTGTTACCTATAATCTTTCGCTGGCTTAGCATGGTACGGGGTTTTTATTTTGCTGATCATCGTCTTGTAGCCTATCGTATCCTGAAACAAAGCAAATTTTTACAATTACATAATTATAATAATTTTATTTAGTCACCATGACTTACAGAAATAAAAAAACGGCCAAGTGCGAGTCAAACGTCGCACACCGAGGGTTCCAAACTTGCGACATTCAGGGCCACGGCCATATATGTATTTTGTCTGCTTAGACTTACAGGTATAATTTCCACAGCTTCAAGGGACTACAGACTTGAGTGTATGGTTTTAATTTCAGGTCGATACCTTCACGCCTTCCAGAGATAATGGGTCTTGGCAGACTGACAAACAGATAACAAAGTGATCCTCTAAGGGTCCCGTAATTTCCTTTTGCGGTACGGAACCCTAAAACTAATTAATAACAAATTATTCATGCACTTTGTGTTACTGTGTCCACTTATAAACCTAAATACATAAGAAGAAGGTACTTATTTGTAGTATAATCTCCCTACAATTTACAACATCCAAATTACCTACTTATGTAGATATCTTTATAATATTTACACAACATCACGCTGCCTTTATTTCCATAGAGATAAGCATTAGAAGTGTATAAAGTACATTTTGCCCAAATACCCGCCACATACAAGCGTTTGGGAAGTTAACTTTATGACCGATTTGACTAAGTAACCGCAAGTGGTCACCCCGAAAAAAAAATAGCACAATATTTTTTAGCATTCAATTTTGGTTTTAGAATCCAGGATTCGAATGAGAAACTCCTTTAAGGAATCCCAGTAACAATTTGCTCGGGTATCGAACTCTAGGTGCCACGTTTAGTAGACGCCCTTACAGCCATTACACCAGTAGGTATAATAACGAAGATGACTGTACAGTTTTAGCCCTATAAGTAACTAGCTTTTGCCCGCGGGTTCGCTCGCGTTAAATTCGGGTAACACAGTTCCCATTTCCTGATTTGCAGGTACCTTGCGCTTTATTTATTGTAATAGCAATGCTAAGTTTTCCCTTTTCTTCCCTCTTTAACGCTTTAAAAAAATAGCCTATGCCCGTCTCCACGGCCTCAACTATCTCTGTACCAAAATTTATCAAAATCGGTTTAGCCATTTAGGCGTGAAGACGTAACAAACAAAGTCACTTTCACTTTTATAGAATTAGGTAGTAAGGATTAACATCGTCTGCCAAGTGTTTTCTCAACTATTTTGGGATCAGCTTTCAGTATAACCGGATGCAGTTGAATACCAATATTTTTATGGAGCGACTGTCTGTAACACTGTTTGTCAGATTTTAATTTCGGGATGCTGAAGATGTACAAAAGACAGCCGTGACCAACGGCTTTGCATACTAACATCGAGGCACGGAGGATACTTGATGAGTACTGAGTGATCCCCGTCCACAGACCAACCTAGGCAAGCGCAGCTGAACCTAAAGATGTCAGCCACTAGCTCCTCGCCTATTAGTAATTAACTAATTAGCAATGGGAAGCTGATTTCAGTTATAGCTACATCTATAGATCTACTCAATGTACTTAAACAGTTTGGTAGTCGTTACGCAAATGACTTCTTCAAGGAAAGCAATTACTAAAATCGACTAACATCCTCCTTGGATAATTTTCTTCTGCGGGGTTTTACCACCTTAACCAGAATAATCTTGTCTTGCTACTAGCAATGAATAATGTTAGGCGACTTAAAGCAACAGGCGGATGCTAGTGATGCTACATAAATCCTGTTCAATTGTATCTTATTGAATACTAGGTATTATAGGTATAGGTCCGCCAAAGTTTGTGACGATGGACGTATCTAGATATTGGTTAATCTTTCAAGCAAGAGATGGTTTATAACCCAGATAAAGGATACAGGATATTTTTAATCCCAGTATTCCGATTTTTATTTTTACAGCAATTACCAAACTACCCGCGGGCGAAGCCGCGAGCATAAGTTTGTCAATACAACACAGTACCTTTGTTTTAAAATATTATTTTGGACACGTCATAAGATCCCCTTTCTATTAATAAGTAAGTTCAATTAGTTTTTACGAATATGGGGATAGCCCGGTAAATAAGGCAGTGTTGCCAAATCAAATTACTATTTTCTAAATAGTACAAACACGAACGAATAATTTCGATCACGAGCGCTACTATATCGAGCAAGTGATCAGCGTTACCTAACTTCCCTAAATGACTATTCTTTTTTTATCTTTATTTATTTACGGGGTAAATAGCTATTCTTCTGTGAAGATAGGAAAAAATATGTTTTAAGTTTAATGTGTGTTGATGTGGATCTGTGGCAGTTGGTGACATCATCGTCGCGTTTACAGAGATAAATTGATTTTGATTTAGCTTTACACATATCTTTCCTATCTGTAAAGATTGTCATGAGAACGAATAGATAGATTTCCCACCTCACGGTTATCAAACTCAGCGCCTGATTGCATTCAATAGCCAATGTTTCTACGTTCCTGTCTTGGTCAGAGGTAAGTGTGACTGGAATATCTTAAATATTGTTTTGTAACTTTCTTGTGTAATGGATAGATGTAGGTACTTCTTTCTCTTCGTGATTGATGTTCTGTTTCTATATAACCTAGGTACAAACATTGTTCTGAAAGTAAATTAACGTCGACTGCTCGTTTTCACTAAAACTAGGAGACACCTACTTTTATGAATGCCTTCGCAACAGCACCCTTTTGGACTTTCAACTTACATCTCAGAGCACTAGATCGCTTTTAGGTTTCCGTACCCGAACGCTTAAACGGGACCCTATTAGTAAGACTCCCGTGTCCGTCCATCTTCCCGTCTGTTATCAGGCTGTTTTTTATGAACCGTGATAGTTAGACAGTAGAAATATTCACAAATGATGAATTTCTGTTGCCGCTGTAACAAAAAATACTAAAAAAAGTGAAGGGGGTTTCCATACAACACAAATGATTTCGGGGGATTCCTGCCATTCTGGCATCACTGACGTCGCGTGCGCAAGTAGGTACTTACTAATGTTATAAAAGCGAAAGTGAGTTCTTTTGTTTGTTATGTCTACACGCCTAAATGACCAAACCGATTTTGACAAATTTTGGTACAGAGATAGTTGAGACCCCGGAGACGGACCTATGCTAAAAAAGGGAAAAAGAATGAAGAAAAGGGGAGAGAAAGATCATTTTCTTTTCGATCATCACGCGGGTTAGTGTTAGCGTTGGACCAAAGTAATTATGCCACGCGGACGAAGTCGTGTTCGTAAGCTAGTTTATCATAATTGCTCGTGACACTTGCTACAGTACCTACCTTACCTAATAATCTTTGGTTCAATAATGCAACATATGTAAGTGTACGAGTTCACTCTCTCAAAAGAATCGATTCTAAAGGTCACTTGTCGGTGTATTATAGCGTATTTGAACCACAGAGAACTCTCTATGAACATTTTAAAGGAAAAACAAGCAAGATCATGTTTTTCGAAGAAAAATCAGTCATTGAGAAAAAATGTCGCTTTAGTATTGTATACAAGTGCCGTATAAAAGATATTATAATTACACATGTTTGTGTGGTGTTTACATTACATAATTACGCAGAAATGTATTCATACCAGTACATTCCAACACGATCCTTATTTACATAATATGTCTATGGAATAAAAGTTACATTAAACTAAACTTTCTAGGCGTTCATTAAAACTACGCGATATATAAACTGCGCGCCCCGTCTTTTCTTGCGTTCTGTAATTGTTCAGCGTAGAATTTAATTTTAGACAAAATCTCATTAGGTATATAATATAATAATATCTTAAAGATTAACAAAATCCACTATATTCCTATTCACCCAACAAATATGATAGTCACCACATGGACTGATGTTCATGTCCATCCGTCCACTGCCAGCTACTGAGATACGGGACGGCACGAGTTGACAACACTATAAAAGATTACAGTTCTATAAGTTAACTCTTATCTGTTATCTTTATAATGAAAAGGGATGCGTGTGCGCTTGCACTGGGAGTCACTGTCAACTAATGTATAAATGTTTTGTATGTAAGTCTTTTGGTGTTGAGTTTTTTTTTTTTAAAGTAAGGCTAGCAGTGCGTTATCCCTGTACCTTGGAAAGACATCTTGCGGCTTATCTCTCGGGTCGGTAGGGATTGCCGATGCCGCCCCATCGGAATGTAAAAGAAAATGCAATTGTTATAAATAGTGTTTACGCATAATTAACTAGCTTTTGCTCGCGGCTTCGCTCGCGTTGAATTCGGGGTAACACAGTTCCCCTTTCCTGATTTACAAGTACCTGCTACCTTTATCTTAAAAAAACAAACCTTTGTCCATCTCCAGGGTTAAGGACCCAACTGCCTCTGTGCCAAAAATTATCAAAATCGGTTTAGCTATTTAGGCGTGAAGACGTATCAAACAAACAAACTCACTTTCGCTTTTATAATATTAGTAAGGATTGCTTCTACCTATACATATCACACTGACATATCACTCAGAAAGGATCCAAATGTAAAGTATCACCATTACCTTACGGATTACAAAGACACAAACACACAGCCAGGCGGCAGTGTTTCATGTGTGTACCATACATATACCCTGAAGCAATCTAAGGCACACGTCTTTTGTTTCCAGAAAAACTATAAACACCTATAAAGGTTTATGATCGCCCTCGTTATCTCAACAATGCTACCTAAACATGGGCACGCGAAGACCGTTGTATTTGGGCAGGGATGGTGCACCTTTTTATCTGAGTGATATTACAGGCTAGACAAAAGATTAACATCTGATATATAAAATTCTCGTGTCACAGTTTTCGTTTCCATACTCCTCCGAAACGGCTGGACCGATTTAAACGAAATTTTGTGTACATATCGGGTAGGTCTGAGAATCGGCCAACATCTATTTCTCATACCCCTAAGTGAGCAGCGGGTGAAACCGCTGGGCACAGCTAGTTTTCAATAAAAATGTGCTTAGTACAGTAGTGGGATGTAAAATAAAGAAGTTTTCTATGGTAGTAGAAAACTGTGGGTGTGTAGTGTGGTGTCGCGACGATTACTTTTGTATACAGGTTTTTGTACACAATAAATAATAATTTCGTTCCAACCCTTGACACCTCTCAAGTTAAAAAAAAAATTATGTCGTTTCTGTGGCCACCGATGTATGTATAATTCTGGTTAAGCTTAAATCCTTGTTACCCGAGGAAAACGAAAACTTTTCTATCTATATCTATCCGTATCTTTGCGAATTACAGAATCAATTCTATATTTTCCTTGTAAAGTTTAACAATCAAAATTCCCTTGGTCTAATTTTGGATTACGTTGACTTTGAGATTGTTCTCCAACAAGTCACACAAATGAACATCGGTGAAGGAAAACCTAAACTTAAAATTAGCAAACAATCTAAAATCACGTGCCAGTTTTGAGCAAGCGTGGTGACCACTGCTCTTACCTACTCTGTATGAGGCACATGTGTTCTCCATCCCTGTAGTAGGGCTCCCGAGGCTGCATGGGCCACAGGGCTCGGCACAGTCGGCAGTGTAGCGAGTCTGTTTACCCGCTACCGTCTACCTGCACCCTGCGAGCCTGCGACCACCTGTGCGAGTTGCGAGGTTGCTAGCTTAGAAATAGCCGCGCGATTCGGGGAGTTTTTAAGTGGATGATTTATTTTCGTGTTCATAAATTATTATGGTTTTGAATGGTTTTATTTGTGTGTAAGAAAGAAACAAATTTAATTGATTTCATTTACTGTCTAAGTATTATTAACAGAAGTTCTAAACGAAGTAAATTGCCATTCATAAAAATAAATATTTTTATTGTGGTACATTCATTACGTATTGTGGCTACTAGCAGGGTCCTTTAATGACATTGGCTTCAGACATTGAATTTATCTATAATTTTATAACTTAAGCAAGCCGTGCAGCCTTCTAATGCAACTGTTAAATTCTGTACCAATAATTTCTATGCAAGCTTGGAGCAACCCAAACATCAATGTGAACTCAAAAATTGCAAAACTCGCGTGAAAAATACATGTTTTGTGCAATTTAGTGTCGTGGAGCTTGCCACCCTGAGAGAAGCGAGTTGAATCCGGCCGGCGGGCTCAGTCGCCAGTCCGCGCCCGTCTTGAGCTCACGTCTGTCGTCGCGCGGTGCGCATCGACACGTCACCAAAACTTTCCAACCCGAACTAAACTTTCTTCACGTCCCACTAAACGAATATAAAGTAATAACGCGAGTGCCCAATTTTTTATTGATATTATTGTGAGTGTTTGTATGTGTTGATGTGGTTTGAGGTGAAGTGAAGATGCGGAGCGCCTGGGAGGCGTTCTGCCTCCTGTTGCTGGCTGTTGCAGCCGCAGCACAGATTGACACGAGACACTTATCAGGTTAGAATTCATTCAATTACCTTACACGAAAAGTAGAAACACCCCGTACTTGAGAAAATACAATATACTGTAAAGCGGTTTTAACTTAGTTCGAATTAAGAGCGAATTTTTTTTTCAAACTTTTTAGTTTGGTCTATTCTTTCTAGTCTTTTCTTTAATACTCAAAACTATTGCGCAAATTTGTTTTGCACACGTTTCTTTGGATGAAAGGCTGTAATTTATGACAAGATTCGTAGGTAACGGTAAAAGTCGGAGATATTTTGTCGTGATAGGCAACCTACTTAGCAACTTTTATTGAAACCGTTGTCTTTGGAAATTTAAAACCGTTTCATATACTTCTTTTAATAAAATAGAACAGGTTTAAATAAGAATTCTTTATTTATCATATTATAATTAAATTAATTACTAAATATATACAACCTATAAATATACACAAACTAATAATAAAAAAAATATATATACAGAAAATTACAGGGCGTCAAAAAATTCGTCCGCATCGCCGTCAACAGGTAAAGTGCCCAGAAGGCTGGCAGCATTACCGCGTTGGATGGCAATGCTTATTTTTTGTGCAAAAAACAGGCCAGCCCTCTGGTCACGAGAAGAATCGATTAAATTAAATTAATTAAACTGTTTAAATTAATTAATTTGAAGAATTAACTTATCTAAATTGTTTAGAGTAGACAAAACAACGTAGATAATTAATTTGTTTTTAGAATAAACACCACCAAACTGTTTATTTTGAGTCAGAGATATCTTCTGAAAAATAAACAGCATATTTAAATAACAAGTTAAATTATTCCTCGTTGATTTTGTAAATTAAATTACAAGACTACCTACCTACAAAATTATTATCTTAATAAATAAAAGTGTTTCATTCTGCAGAATATTTTAGACAAGTTTTACACATAGACCTGCTTATCCCATAAATGAGGCTTGAAGTTTCTATAATTAGCGATGTTAGCCGTACTACAACGGTGTGTTTGCATCACAAAAGCCATAGACAATGGTCTATGGTAGGTACGTGATCGTGGAATGAATGGTGCCTCACTAGTGTTCGTTGAACTGCCGCGTTTTTTGTCCGCCATCTTTTATGAATATTAAATAACTGTTCAAAGCCGCAAAGTTTATGGACGCAACGATTTATTTGGTGATAATAATATGATAATATGTGTAAGTACCTGTGTCTGGTACCTTTGAAAGTCTAAACCACAGAACAAAGTCAAATGTTATTTCTATTTGGCACAGACGACGCAGTATTCGTAGACGTAGTGTTCGTCTGTTCCAAAGTACCTACCTATAAGATACTTTTTATCGCATTATTATGTTCTCGTATGATCCTTACTACAAACTAACTAAACAGGCGGAGCCGTGTTAAAAAGCTCTTCTGTTAATTTTGTTATTTACCAACGTAAAGTAAAGTACCGATTCCATCTCCGAGTTTGGTCTCCTAACTACCTCCTACTTTATGTCTTATCAGAGCGAAAGAATTCTTCCAAGCTAAGTTAGGGTAGCAGGGAACAATTATCTTATCGTACCGAATTGTGATCATAACTTAAGAATTTTTGACGATAGGGAAAATGTTCTTCGAAATTCTACAGCAGTTTTTTGTGGAAGTTTATAATGAAAACTTGTAAACACATTTTTACTCAGGGTATTATTGCAAGAAACCAACAAACGAATACAGTAAAATAAAAACAAAATATAAAGGGAAGAACGCGCTCGTTGAAATCTTTTGCACTGCACAGCTTTTATTTACGTCCAAACATTATTCTAACTGAAGAGTAAACAGATCTTAAAGCAAATTAATTCGTAGAACGGGGTAATTTAACTGTAAGTAGTTTTATAAGGAAGTCTTGACTTTAATGCTTCACAAGGCTATAGAATTTGCGAGAATTTTACCTCATCGAAGGTAGTTTTGAGCCTTGAAAGACCGTAAAAAAACATCTTTCGTGCTGTGTTCAAATTGTAAGTGATCCTTAGTTGAGTTGTATTTTAATAATATCTTGAAGGAAGATGTTTTATCTTTATTCTCATTAGGTTTCTCATCTATGGTTTATGAGATTTTTGAGCGACGTTTTGTTTTAATTTTAATAGACTATCGTTTTTTTGTACCTTTTCATGGAGTTTATGTTCGAAGTTAATTGAGGTTTAAGGTAACGTTTTGCATACAATAAGTTAAAACCCAGACCCCTTTTACCAAGTGAGCCGCATAAAATATAAGATTCAGTTACTCAATTTATTCATACGCATTCATATACGTAAAGAAGATATTGAAATGTCAAAACACGAGGCAATGCGATCACGAATGTACCCTCTAACTAACCTCACAATTGTCGACCTTTTGCTTGCAACTAGCCCAAAGGTATAATTTTTCCAAGACCCAAATGTCAAATGTACAATCAAAGTGCAACAATCTGAACGGATCTACCGTTCATTGCAAAGTGGTGTACAATTTAAGTGTCATTTTGACGTAAGTATCAGGGTCAAGCCTACGTTCTTTTGGGGACGTTACTGTGATACGGGTTACAGACCTTTATAGTGACGTCACGGCCAAATTGGCCATTTGTTTTAAGGACTACTAAGGTATGGATAAACCGTATCTATAGGACGCAATCGTTGTTTTCAAAGGTACAGTCGTGATGGTTTTTAAATTCTCGGTGCTTTCCAAGCAAAAACGTATGTCTGTTCCATTGTATGCTGACTTTATCTGGTATTTTATTTATAAATTGTATAAACCTAAATATATCTTTAGTTAAAAAGACCTTCTTAAAAATTAAATAGTTTATTATCTTCCATTTTTATTTCATTTTTGACGTTGTATTTTCGTGAGACTTGTGAGCTTAGCATCGTTTTTTTTTCTTTTTTAAAACTTTGTCAAACACTAAGAATTTCTCCTGTATCGTGGGTGTGTTTGGAAACATTTAAACTCACATACACAAACAGCCAGACCCGAAACAACTATCTGCAGCTCATAAAATATTTATGCCGTGCGGGAATCGAACCCGCAACACGCAGCGCAGCAATCAATCGCTCAGCCACTGCGCCAACCGTGCCGACATATCTTCTCCTCTCTTTTCTTATCTTTCCCTAATCCAAACACCTGATTTAAATAGACAAAATCAGATTGTATTACAGGCAGGCATACCGTTTGAAACCGTTAACATTTTGCAGTTTTAATTAATAATTTAAATTCATGTCTGTACCTCCATTAAAACAGCTAAAAAGATCCGTACAGTGACACACAGAAGTTTAGCAAACGTGACGGCTAGCAAATCTGATCCAGACGCGCCTCCATTGCGTCGGAGCGAATTACTCATAAATTAAATATGATGGTCCGTCCTCAGCATCGCAGTCAAACAATGTACTCACTACTGTCCAGTGGCTACTAGAAGTCAGTAAGACAAAACTACAAAAGCCCATGACGACATTAACGCTGAGATAACACAATTATTTCGAATAGACTAGCATTTCGAAGTGCACATATTCTTATGGGGCAGTTTATTGAGGACTCCTAAAAAAACAAAAAGAAAAAAAGGGGAGAAAAAATCTTGTAGTTGAATGATGGAAATTGTCATTTTTGAGTGTCCGCATTCGTGTTTACTAATTTAGTTTTAGCCGAAAAGTTCGTGCTCTCGTATACCACTGCACTGATGGCATTTTGATTCGTTCTGAATAGCCCAATTTTCTGTGTGAGTCTTCTGCCTATTCCCCACACTGTGGCGACATGACGCCATACAACTGCGAGTCTCGCGCCACTCGAGTAGTGGACGGCCGACGACATTGACCACCGGAAGACGATTCGTCGCGACGACGTGTTGTCCGCTCAATAAGTCACTTCCGGTAGTAAGACCCAATGGGGCAGCATCACAATCAACATCATACCTTACCACTAAACAAATACAGTTCCATTCCCTATGCATGCAACGTGTTTGGTCTCCAAAACGCTGATGCGTCTGAAATTTCATACGAGTCGCAACTTCGGAATTGGCTCAGACGAATCTGTTGCTTAATGGACTTGTTGTAAAGTACAGAATTGCATTTAGTAAGTGAGAGTTGCATTGCCGTATGGCTGACCGCAATTTGGCGAATTTGGGTTACGTGGTTAGTACTTTTTTATTTACAAATTGATTCTTTTTTGCTTTTTAGCGTTAATTGATTTCACGGTCGTCCCCGGATGCCTCTCACTCGGTAAAAGTAGGCTTTGTAATGAAAAGTTCATGGTTCAAAGAGTTTTCGAAGAAGGTGGCTATTTTGGGCACAAACTTTTTGGTAACAGCTTTTAATAACTATCGGAAAAGTAATCTTTTACGTATACTCTCTTTTTTCGTACCTAATTCAGAGGCGGATGATATCGAAAGTAAGAAGTACGAATATTTGGACAAAAATTAAAACTGACGACGTATAATAATCTGGAAGATAAAAATAACAATTGATACATACTTCGAGCCCGAACAAACAAAATCGTTTCTCGCAGAAAACGCAAAATTAAAAAATAACTTTTTACTTCGTTTTTATGAAAAAGCGGTCGAAATTACAATAGACACGAACGGAGGTACTTTCTCCCGCGCCCAGCGGCAGCGCGCTCACAAGCGAACGTAATCGCTTTTTTAGGAGTTCAACAACACCTCTAGACATTTTCAGATTCACTGTGTATTTCGGGGTTTTAAGACTTTTGAATTGAGCTAAGAAAGTAGAAACTTCTGCGATTAAATGCTTTTTTTTATTAGGTTTTACAGATTATTGAAAGTGATGACAATAGTGTTTTTATCTGATACTGGAAATCGATCTTACCCGCTAAAGAATTGTCGTTTCATTGTTACCAACAACACGCTTAAGCAAATAGATTTAGCTAATTTCATTTGCTGCTAGTGAACTAAGTATATTTTCTTTATTATTCATCATAAACGAGGGAGTTCTTGGAAATTTGGCGATTTCATGGTAACAACCAACAAACTTAAGCAATCAGATCTAGCTAATTTTATTTCCAAACGTTGATGTTTAGTAAGCTACTGAGCTGGTAAAATTTTCTTATTTAAAGTGTTTTTATCATTTACTTAGTAGGTAGGTTTTCTTGAAAAAATTCGGCGATTTGTGCCAATTCAAAAAGGTCTTGCAAACATTCTTGTGACAAGACCTTTCGCTGCCACCATCAAACTCCTTATCCCAATTTATTTGGGGTAGCTCTCCATTACAAGACAAGATGCCTCTTAATAAATAAGAATCAACGAAATAAACCTCATGTTTTTTCACGACAATACCTTACCAATTTTGAATAGCATCTTGCCCGGACTGAAAACCACACAGGCTTTGTAATATACAAATTAACCGTTAAACCAGTTAACAGCATTAGACATAATAGACATAAATGGATGGCTGGGGAATAGCGAAATGGGAAAGACAATTTCCTTCTCAATGTAATAAATATTTTTGAGCTACCTTTGTTTCGATCATATTCCCTTAACTTTTTAAGACTGTCGTATCGTTTGTTCTAGTAGAATTAAACTTTATTAGCAAATCCAAAGACAGTTACCGTCTCAACTTGTCGACTTCAATTGAATATAAGTCGTATCTGTCTCTGCCAGGCCAATTAATTTCCACCAACTTTATAAGAACCGGTCTAAGATACTGAAGATTTTACATCAAATTACTACGAGTTAGTTCAAAACATTCTAAAGTGGTATCTAAACATGCGCTATCTCCCTCTTACTTCAGGTGAGTGAAAGGGAGGGAGGGTAGAACCAGTTTGGCAAGCATTCGCCTTGAACTTGTATAACCGCTAGGCCAAGTGGTACAGTCAATTGCTCTTCCATGGTAACGATTTTGCTTTGGCATTGCCTTTATTTTGTAGCAGAGAAGGCAGGTTTGGTAGTTCAGTTAGTGTGGTTGATTGTACCCGGCTCATAGATTTATTACCACCCATAGTTTTGTGGCTTGCTTGCCAAAAGTACTCATCCGAAGTAAATCGGTGTACCTATGACAAATTTAATTTATTAAAGGGTCTGAAAAAGGCCAAAAAGACAAATGTGCCATTTTATATATGTGTGCAATAAAGAACATTATAAGAACAACCATTTATTTGACTTTTAAGTCGGGAATGTGTTAATACTTCTAATTATGGACCTTTTTTTCATCTTTGGACAGAAATATACTAAGTAGTTATACTTCTATCTATGACTTTTTAATTTGTGTTACAAAATCCGTTTTCTACTAATATGCTTACTATTATTACAATTAAACGTGTTTTATAACTTAATGAGAATATTCCACAAACAAAAGCATTCTTAGGCTAAAAGTTTTCCGCCATCCATACTTACTTTCACTTCACAAAACAATAAAAATCTCGTCACTACTTTTTCAGCCATTAACGCTTGGATTCTTTGAGTGAATTCAATTGGTGTGTTTCATGAAAGTTTTGCATAACAGGAAGCGTGTGGCCGGCAATTATATGAAAAGTTGTGATTACGAAGCACGCGATTACGTCGGCGTCGTGGCAACCAATGGCGTGTGGCTAAGATATTGGTGGTAGACTGCACGACGGTGATGATGAGGACAACTCATGTTGATGGATGGACAGCGGTTTTTTTTTGGTGAATTCTGAAGAAGTTTGGAGTGGTTTTTGTTGCAGTTTTTATTTTTAGTGGGGTTTGAGCTGTTGTCAATAATACTTAGATTATGACAGAACGTATGCAATCAGTGAGGTGTACAGGTGTACACATCGAACATTCACATTCCAATTGTATTGACACACTTGGCGCAGTGGTTGACTGATCGACTGCTGCGCTGCGTGTCGCGGATTCGATCCCCGCACGAAACAAATATTTGTATGACCTACAGGTCGTTGTTCCGAGTCAAGCTGCTTGTGTACGTGAGTTTAAATGTTTGTAAAAACACCCACGATACAGGAGAAATTCCTAGTGTGGGGCAACGTTTAAAAAAAAAACTCTATTAATAGAGGTTAGCCTATTACCACCAATTGGGCCATACATCCAGAGTTTGGGCTGCTTCTGAAAAACCTAGTGGAAAACCCAACAAATCTATTAATTAGCGGCAATTAGTTGAGATTGAATATTACAACCAAAACACAAAAGAAACGCAGCTCATAAGATCGGATGTAAGACCAATACATGCCTCCATTCCCCAAGGAAGTGTTTTAGGCTGTCCCTTATTTCTTCTTTACATAAACGACCTCCCCAAGATCATAGAAGGCCCATGCGTACTGTTTGCGGATGATATTTCTCTCCTCATCTCTTGCAAAACAAATGAAAATCTAAATTTAAAACTTACTTCTATTCTCAACAAAACGATGGACTGGATGAGCAAGCATCATCTTGAAATTAACTTTACCAAAACTAAATTAATACCTTTCCACCCTCGACAAAAAAGTCAAATATATATAAACTATACACATAATGAGCAACACAAATTAGAAACAGTTAACGATTTAACTCTCCTCGGTTTGACTATTGACACACATTTAAATTGGAAAGCACATGTACAGAAAGTTAAATCAAAAATTTCGAAGTTCTCATACGCCTTGCGCGAAATTAAAAAGACTACAAACCTGCAAACCGCTCTTGCCACATACTATGCGTATGCCCATGCTTGGTTGAGCTACGGCATCATATTATGGGGAAACAGTACAGAAGCTCCCTCACTATTTACGTTACAAAAAAAGCTAATACGAATTATAACAAACATAGAACAAACTGACAGTTGCAAACCTTACTTTAAAAAACACAATATTCTTACATTAGCCAGCATTTATATTTTAGAATTATGTAAACTTGTCCGTAAACACCCAGATTCCTATACCACGAGGGATGAAATACAAAATAAATACTCCTTACGCCATAAAAATAGATTAAATTTACCTTTCTCCCGCCTAAAATTGCACTCTTCTAGTCCATATTCTATGTCTATTAAAATATACAATTAATTGCCCGAAAATATAAAACTTGAAATTAAAACTAATATATTTTTAAATAAATTAAAAAAATTCTTAATTAATAAATGTTATTATACGATAAACGAATATCTATCTGATAAATCTAATAATAGTGTTAACGTTGTAGTATTTAATATAGTCATTCAACTTTGTGCGAAAAGTTTACCCATTTCTCGATAGATGGCAATGGCCTGTTTAAATTCGAACTATCGTTGTGTCGCCGTGGAAATATAAGGCATGGCGACAATTTCCCATTAAATGTCTTCGTTCTGGAAACAGTTTTTATTTACACCCTTACTGCGAGTGAACATAAGGTCCTTCGAGCCGGATTCGGAACTTGAGCAGCTGTTAAATCGACATGGTGCAAGTGTCAAGGAGCGCATGGTGTCAAGCGGAGGATTATTTAAAGGAAAGTGTTTAAAGTGATCAGTGCCAATAGAACTAAAAACTGTGAGTACATTTTCTTCAACTATAGTTCCAAGTGTCAAAGACTTGTAAAAATTTAAAAATTATAGCATGGTCTTTGAAAGTTTGAAGAAATTTTGGACTTAGAATAATTTACAAAAAAGTGAAGATACCCCGAATCTATGCCCGATCTCGCCTAGAACTACTGTTTGGACACTTAGAAAAATTACATTAAATTATCATGGAGGCTAAGTTAAGGGTCTTAGAAGATTTAAAAGGTCGTATCCAGAAGGGGTTGAGTAACTTTAAAAAGTCGCCAAAGGACAGAATTAATGAAACGTACGTGAATTCGCGGTTAGAAATATTAGACAAACAGTTTGAAGATTTCACTAAGAAACATGAGGAACTCCTGCTTAATTACACCGAAAATGAATTAAGTGCAACCAGTTACATAAAAAATGACGTATTCGAAGTAGTAATGGACACCTTTATAATATATAAAGTAGAATTGAAGAGTGCTTTGCCGAAACCTCAGTCTACAAAAATGATTGATGATGCCGCGTCTCCAGATAATTATCAACCGAAAACGATGTCAATCGCAAGATTACCAAAAATATCAATTCCGGTATTTAGTGGTAATTATCAGGAATGGTCAACGTTCAGAGATTTGTTTGTATCACTGATAGATAATAATCCAACTCTGGATGATGTACAACGCTTACATTATTTAAGGACTCAGTTGTCAGGTGAAGCGTCACAGCTCATAAAGCACATACCAATAACAAACACAAATTATAAAAAATGTTGGTCACTTTTAAATAGTCGGTACAATAATAAGAGATTTTTAGCAAATTGTATTCTTAAGCGCCTACTAAACCAAAAACAAATGACGGTTGAGTCATCTGTTGCTCTCAAAGAGCTTTTAGATACTACAACCGATTGCTTACATGAATTAGCAAATCTAGGGGTGAACGTAGACGCTTGGGACATTATTATTATTTATTTAATAAGCTCAAAGTTGGACGTTGAGACTCGGAAGCAGTGGGAATTGCAGGTAAGTCAATCTTGCGAGGAACTTCCCAACTTCAACGATTTTAAAGACTTTTTGGATAAACGTTTTCGGGCTTTTGAATTTGTAGAACCTCAAGGCAGCAAGTCTAAAGGTAGTACTAAAGCATTTCACGTAGTTTCAAAACCAACCTGTCCTTATTGTTCTGAGGAACACCTCTTGTGTCATTGCAAAAAGTTTGCTCAGGAGACCGTCGAACAACGTCGTCAAACAGTTCAATCTCATGGTTTGTGTTATAATTGTCTGCGCTCAAGTCATCTTATTGTTAATTGTCGAGTAAATACTAAATGCCAAATTTGCAATAGAAAGCATCATACACTCTTGCATCTAAAAACAGATTCAGAAGCAGTAGCGAGCTCTTCCACATCTCCAGTACAAAGGGAACCACCCCAGAACGAGTCCACTTTGGAACCTTGTATTACTACCCATTTTGCTCAAAATATTCATAGCCAGGTAATACTGGCTACAGCTGTTATTAAGGCTAAGTCAAGGAATGGGCATATACAGGTTTTGAGAGCCCTGTTAGACCAGGGTTCTCAAGCTTCTTTTATTACCGAATCGGCGGTTCAGTTATTAAAATTAAAAAAGATAGCTGTTAAAACGTCTATCTCAGGTGTAGGTGGAAGTCAGAGTGATCTAACATCAAAGTTTATGGTTAGCATAAACATTCAGTCATTATGGGATCCTGACTTCACCTTTCAAACAAAGGCTTTTGTGTTGAGTAAGGTGACTTCTATTTTACCTGAAAGGAAATTCACATTGGTGGATTGGCCAGAGCTTAGTAGTATGAATTTGGCCGATCCAAATTTCAATAAACCTAACAAAATTGACATTTTGTTAGGGTCGGGAGTCTATACCAAAGTCTTAAAAGAAGGCTTAATCAAGGACCCTAAGGGTAAAACAATGGCTCAAGATACTCACCTCGGCTGGATCATATCGGGAGAAGTCGGCAATCATGATGGAGTTACAGCTTGCCAGAATGTTATTCTAAGCATGCACGCTAAGATCGAAGAAAATGCAATCCTAAAAAAGTTTTGGGAACTAGAGGCAGAGCCAACAGACTCTGAAAAGACATTTCTTAATCTTGAAGACCAAGCATGTGAAGATTACTTTGCTGCTACCACCTGCAAAGATGCAGATGGTCGCTACATCGTAAAGCTGCCTTTTCGATCCAGAAAAACACCTTGCAACACAAAAGAAATTAAAAGGAAGCTAGCAAAAAATAGCGAGCTTAAAGAACAATATACAACGGTAATAAAAGAATATCTATCTCTAGGTCATTTGGAAGAAATTTCAGATGAAAAAGACAAGAATAAGGTTGGCGCTGTTTTACCACATCATGCGGTCATTCGCGAAGACAAGTCAACCACAAAATTAAGAGTGGTATTTGATGCGTCATCCAAGGATTCCGATGCTGTTTCTTTAAATGACACCTTAATGGTAGGACCACGCTTACAAGCTGATTTACGTCACATAGTTATGCGGTGGCGTCAACATCCAATATGCTTGACAGCCGATATCATAAAAATGTATCGCCAAGTAAAGGTAGCTGATGATCACGTAGACTTTCAAAGGATTTTATGGCGCGATGAAGTTCATTCTAAGATAAAAGAATACAGACTTTTGAGAGTCACATTCGGAACATCAAGTGCACCTTACCTGGCAGTCAAGGCACTGCAGCAATCCACTAGTGATGAAGGTGAATTGTATCCATGCGCTGCTAGTAGGGCCAAGACAGATTTTTATATGGCATGCAAGGCAAACCGCGCTGTTCATATAGAAGCGGTCTCTGATCTGACCTCTCAAAGCTTTCTTGCTACATTTAAACGTTTTGTAGCTAGACGGGGTCACTGTAGCCATCTTTACAGTGACAATGGCACTAACTTTGTAGGAGCATCAAAAGAGCTTAAGGCAATGTTTCGCGATGAATGTGCTTCTCTTCCTCAAGAAGTTGCCCCTATATTGGCAAACAATGGAACGGAATGGCATTTCATCCCGCCTCATTCTCCGAACTTTGGAGGTCTGTGGGAGGCTGGGATCAAAAGCACAAAACATCACCTCAAACGAGTGATTGGCGAATCGACGTTGACTTTTGAAGAGCTGAGTACCGTTTTATCTCAAATAGAGGCTTGTCTAAACTCGAGACCTATATCGCAGTCTAGTGAGAACTCGTCAGACCCAAAACCATTGACACCAGGACATTTCTTGGTTGGTCAGCCACTGGTGACAGCACCAGATTATGATTATGAGCATGCGACAGTAGGTAGCTTGAGACGTTGGCAATTGACACAGAGAATGCTTCAATGTTTCTGGAAACGTTGGTCTCAGGAGTATTTAACTATGTTTTTTCAGCGACACAAGTGGGCTAAACAGACACGCGATCCAAAGGTTGGAGATGTTGTCCTCGTAAAGGAAGACAATTTACCGCCTGCCAAGTGGTTATATGGGAAGGTAGTCGAAGTACACCCTGGTAAAGATAACCTGGTGCGTGTAGTCACCCTCAAGTGTAAGGACTCCCGAGTCAAACGTCCAACTTCTAAGCTATGTGTTTTGCCTGTCAACGATGAATGATACAAATTTTGTGTATTTCACTGCTGTTAGTTTTATTTATTTTTTACTTCATTAGTTTTTATATACAGTCCACTCTGATACTAAATGTTGAATGTTAAAGTAAGAACGTAATTAAGTTTGATTGTTGTAAACTTAAATTTTGTCTGTCTTTCATGTTAAGGTTTTGTTGATATTATTATAATGTCCGAACACCAAGGATTAAGAATAACATTAATATTGTTCATATTTTACTCTCAAATTTGCCATGGTGGGTGGCTTGAAAGGACTAGGTCCTTGGTGGGCGGTATGTTAACGTTGTAGTATTTAATATAGTCATTCAACTTTGTGCGAAAAGTTTACCCATTTCTCGATAGATGGCAATGGCCTGTTTAAATTCGAACTATCGTTGTGTCGCCGTGGAAATATAAGGCATGGCGACAATTTCCCATTAAATGTCTTCGTTCTGGAAACAGTTTTTATTTACACCCTTACTGCGAGTGAACAAATAGTTAATACATGACATTCTAATTAAAAACAAATAAATGATAATTCACTATAAAATGCAATACATAAAATAATTTTTAAAAATTGACGGACATAATTCTTATAAAAATCACGCAATTAATATAATAGAATAGAAAGTTAAACATATTTAATAATTATAATAATTAGTAATAATCACATAAATTAAAGACATGCTTAAATACACTTATAATATAGGAATCCAATAATAATTAATAAAACAACAACAATAAATGACATCGACGAAATTAATAGATAATTATATTTAAATAATATAACACTAATAATTCATAAATGATACCACTGATAAATAAAGCAACTACAAATAATCAATAAACTAATATTTTAATAAATATTGAATTTAAAATCTTATTAAAATGCAAAAAAAAATTACACACCACCACAGTAACACCTACACATACAAATCAGCAGAATTATAATAAAATAAAGATGAAAATATATAAGAAAACACATTTCTATAAATAATTGTAAAAAATAGCAACTATATTATTATAAAACAGAGCTTCCTCTCCTCTACCCTTTTGCTGTGCCCTACAGGGTCCATAATGATCTCATTATTATAAACTACCACCTAAGTACACATTATGGTAAAGCAATAAAGATATTGAGTATTGAGTATTGAGTATCTTTGTTTATCCTGGAGGCTGAACCCAGGGTCTTATTTGCAGCAGTGGCGTTTAACCACTTGATCAAAGTATCTTAGACGTGGCCCTTCGTCTTGTTCGCCCTAGCTTAGTCTGGTCTTGCAACGAAAATTATCATTATCTACATTTTCCACATACTGCACCGCGTTTTTATTGCATACGCGTGCACGAATAACCTTGAGCCACCATAAAACGCAATAAAACCTTTTTATCAGTGCATTGTCAATGTCAAAAAACAGCCTCGGCTTGAACGACGACCGCTTACCAATGCGCGAGCGCAGAAGAATGTCAACGTACCCCCCACTTCGATCCCTTCCACTTTTATAATTGAAACATCACTGTGCACCACATACATTGATGGGTGAGTGCGAAGTTGTGTGTTCGTCATGCGAGTGCAGACAGCAATGGATGAGAAGCGAAATGAAAGTGTTGTCAGAGTAGGTCATTGACTCGCATGCATGGCTGGGTGTGGTGGAAAATCGTCGGCAGTTAGTAACCATGGCGGTGATAGGGTTTCAAGGGCATGAGTTTATGTTAGCATGCATCCTTCGTGGGTGCCAAGCGTTTTAAATGGTGATATCCTGGACAGACGGAACTACTATGAATTGGTTTTCTGGTCTGGTTTATTGTTACTGGCCACGAGTTTGGGTACTTAGATCACGAAGTACTGCATCGTATTTTATTACTGACAGTCGTGACTTGCCTGTACTTAAGTTTTTGCCGAGGGCATAAGTGTCTCTAATATTATTAGGCTTGGTAGTTACTTGAGTAGGTACTTGTATAAAAACGTGTTCACTCTACAATCTGTTTGCGCTTAGATTTTACTATCAATTGTTTCAAATGTGACCAACCTAACCTCGGGGCCAACTCTGAAAGTTTACAATCACCATATATTCTTAAGAAACTCCTACTTATCGGCTTCCAGACTGAATGTATCGACTAACTAAATTAGCATAAATATGTGTAAACCTGTCTAGTTCCACTTTCAACTAACATTACTGATAATGCCTGTCAAGATATTTTGAACTTAACCTTACTTAACTTAAAACTTAAAAAATGTTTTTATAGTTCCATTTCATGAGTGGTACAGGACATGGACGATGTAACAACAAGTTGCGATACGAATTACTTACAATAATAGACTAAACGTTACATGATACTCTTTCATGACCTTCTAACTGACTCTAGAGCGACTGTCTACATATATGCTATAGCCCTCTAGCTTCCAAAGATGCAGTCTCAAATTCGTCTCCCTGCCATCAACATAACTTCCAACCGCCCGTAATAGATTATCGTAAGTCTCGATAGCTAAACTAACGTATACCAATAGATAGCTCAGCTCAGAAGCTCGCCGCCTCATAGTTAATAGTTGGACACTTAGCGGAGCAGACTAATTTAACTTTCAAAGGGGTGATTGATGGAAAAAACTTCGTTCATTGAAAAAACTGGCTCAGTGGGCCGCCATTGTTGCTGAAACTTGCGTAGGAGTTGAATATTACCGAGAAACCTTATATAATGATTTAGATTGATTCGGGAAACTTCCGCGCGGATTCGAATGAGGAAAACCTCGCGGTGTTTCAAGGGTTTCGTTAAGGGAATGATAAAGATCCTTTTTTTGCTGTTTCTTGATGTATAAATCTTTACATCAGGTAACAGATTGTGGCAGACATGAATGTAGAAGGTAGTCTTGCAGCACCACAACCAAATAGTGCTCTATTTAACACCTGGTTTCGATTATCATAAAATCGAAAATAATAGCTTGCAGAATGAAAACCGATATTGCGTGAATAAAGGATAACGCCAGTTTATTATTTAAGAAATAAATAACAGTAGTATCAGGTTCTTATCCGATGTTTCTGCTGGTTATATTTGTCTATGAATTATTCTTAAGGAAATATCGTTACCTATTAAAGATTTTCATCTAAGATATGACAATTTCCTTTGTATATATGAACGCAGTTTCAACCAAACTTCCTTTACACCGAGCGCCCCGATCCCGGTCACCAAAGCATTCGCATTACCGATTGTGATCAACATGATGGTCGACCACGATTGTGTGTATTTTTGTATTTCTATAAAACAAATACGCTGCTTTACTTTTATTTGTTTTTAAAGTCATTTGGAGGTAAAAAGTAACTACCAGAGATGCCATATTTTTCTTTGATGTCCAGAATCTATTAAATTTCATATCCTTTCCTAATAATAAAACCTAGATGATACCTGTTTCCATATTTGTGGATTTTCCGCTCCTGGTGTTCTGTTTAAACATAATTTCGAACCTTCATCAAAGAGTTGAATATCTTAGAACTCCATGCCATGCTTCTTTTGTACCAATCTTGACTTCCATATCATATTGATAAGTCATTCAGATGATTTAGAACCGAACAAAAAGCAGGCTATAATAGTACCGCCATTTGTTGGCCCTTTTCAACCAACAATAACAGTTCATCATTACAATAATAGCGAGCGTCGCCGGCGCAATAGTATAGCGAATTAAAGAACTGTTAGCCGACCTCTGACACGCGAGCGAGCGACGCTGGAGAAACTCTTGCGCATATTATGTACGTACACTCGGTCCGAATAAATGTTTATTGTTTGTTTAGTCACGATAGGTGGGTCCCGTTAGGTAAAGAATACAGTTGTTATATAGACCACCCAAGGGAGATATGTGTAAATTATAATAATGATGTTGTAATTTATTTATTTTCGTAGTGTTTTTCTTTCCGAAAGAGCCGTGTACACGGTTATCAGCCTTTTGCAATATGCTTAAGTTATAATCTCTTGAGATCAGGTTGTGTTTTGTCAGTGATAGCCTAGTGATGTGACCATCGGACTCGATTCTACCTAAGACTAGGCAAGACATCAGTCTTGAGTTCAATCCCAAGGCACTTTTGATTTTCAGATTCACGTGTTTTTACATAATTATCATTTACTTCGGTGCAGGACAAAATCGTGAGGTAACCCGCATAACTAAGACATTTATCTCGACGGCATTAAATTAAGCCAAGTCTAAATATACTGACATGATAAAAAAATCGTGTAAGATATATAAAATAGAAAGTATACAATAGGTTTAGTATCCAGTATCCATGTGTCATTTCCTGTGACACAGATGAAATTGGCTGTATAAATTGGTACCTAGTGTACTGCCCCACAGTTCCTTATGATGACCAACAAGTTTACCTTACAAATACTAAACAACATTTTCTCAATTCCTTATTCTCATATAAATACCATGTGTATTACACAGCGTATGCGCTATTTCTCCGACATAATATAAAGAGTGTGCTCCCGAAGAAGTCCATATCGACAATATATATATATACCTTCTGGAAGTAGTTTATTTTCTACTGTCTGACTAATCTGACTGTTATTTTGGTGACAGATGCGTAGTTATCTTAAATTCAAAAGGCTATAAATAATTAATTTTAATAATTTATAATTTACAACTCGTATAAACAAACAGACCCGGAACAACTACCGGTCGGTCATATAAATATTTGTTCCGTGCGGAAATCGAACCCGCGACACGAGGTGTAGCAGCCAATCGCTTAACCACTGCACCAACCGTGCCGTTCAACTCAAACAACTTTACTTTAGCCTAGTCACCATTACTATGGAAGACTGACAAAGAAAGGGAACCTACCGTATTTGCTTTTTCTCCTCACAGCTCTAGGCAACGTTACCTGCATTATTTATGTACGAATACAACAAATACATTGCCATGTACATAATATATGTGCGTCTATGTATTAGTTATGGTCGTAGTGCGTGATTAGCATGCCCATACACTGCGATGGGCTTGCGGTAAGACGTAGTATGATTTATAGAGCCCCCATGTTGTACTCATGAGGTTTTGATCATGTGCCATGCCACGTGTACATAATGGGCCATGCTGGCCACTTGAAACCTCATTACAGATCGTTGTTCACCACAGTGAATGGTCGTGAGGAGGACATTAGCAGGATCTCGTTTAAAAAACAATTGACGATTGATTTTTGTTGAATATTTTTGTCTAAGCAAGGCAATCGAATGCCCAATCCTTAAAAATATAAAAAAAAGGCCAAAGTGAGTTCTTTTGTTTGTTACCTCTTCACGCCTAAATGGCTAAACCGATTTTGATGAATTTCGTGAAAAGAGATAGTTGAGACCCTAGAGACGTACGAAGGCTATTTTTTTTTAATGTGAGAAATGAGGGAGAAAGAGGTAACAAAAGGGAAAACTTAGCATTGCTATTACAATAAATAAGGCGCAGGGGCAAAAACTACAGGTTACCCCGAATTTAACGCGAGCGAAACCGCGGGCAAAAGCTAGTTCTTCATAAAATAAAAATATAATATTAGGTCAAAGTCTATGTTAACGTTATTTAGCACATACTTTGGTTAACCATAATTGTTTCTGTCTCATAACTGCCACCTGCAAACTGTAAGATAAAGACAAATGACATTTGTCCAAGTTACAGCACCAGTTCAGTATTGTTTATGAATCTCCGTTTAAAAGGTACGTCTATGGCTTGTATATCTATGTCTTTACCATAGACAGTATAGAAGAAACATATTTTTTGCATAATTAATTCATTGTTTAATTTCCTAAAGCCACAACATTAAAAAGATAAATCCTTACTATTATTATAAAAGCGAAAGTGAATTTATTTGTTTGTTACGTCTTCACTACTTAATGGCTAAACCGATTTTGATGAATTTAGGTACAGGCATTTTTTTGTAATGTGGAAATTGAGGGAGAATGAGGGAAGAAACGAAAAACTTAGTTTTGCTATTAAAATGAATAAGGCGCATAGGCAAAACTACAGGTAGCAGTTACCTACAAATCAGGAAAGGGGAACTGTTTTACCCCGAATTTAACGCAAGTGAAGCCGCGAGCAAAAGCTAAAATCGGTTAGTTATAAAATAAACCGATTCTCTTGTTAAAAATAATTAAGACTGTTATAATAACATTGTTCAGCATAATTATAGAAAATAATCCACGCATTTTCTTTTACATAATGATGCCAATATAATAATTAATCTTTGTAGTCTTTAATGATTTATCTTTCCAATCAGATAATGTGGAAAATAAAGTTATTCATAATAAAGATACTCAAGGATGGTCGTAGACCCTGTACATAATGATTATAGTAATTTAGGTCAAGAATAAATACTACAAATTAACACGATCATTATGATTTCTTCAACCTGGGTGTCAATGAGCATTTTCTCTTGCAACAATATTTTCCTATCAGCGCAATATACACTTGGCTCGGTTTAAAAGTACTTGTTCAAAAAACGCAAATATATTGCTTCACACATTGCTGATTTTGATCATAACACGCAATATAAGCCAATATCAGTTAAAAAAAATATTAATTATAATCTCCAATCAATCATGAAAATGGCGGATTCAATTGTATGATTTGTGTGTAATCGTGGCTCATTAACATTCCACGCGACCTGCGTTATTAACAATACAGTTAAAAATACCTGCTGTATTGACCTACTATACCGGCTCGTACCTCTACTGGATACTAGCGCTACTTTTAACCATGAGATCTTGGGTTCGATTCCTAGGTGGGGCAAAGTTGTAATGGGTTTTTTCTATCACGAATCTTTTAGTAGCAAACCGGGTTAAAAATCCTACCAACACGGTGGTAGCCGATTCGTGGTAATAGGCTTTCTCCCGCTAATGGGTATTAAACATAACTAGCGAAATCATGAGGGTGCTAGAGATACACCTCTGCTTAATCCTTTGGGGATTACAGACGTGATAATAGTTTCACTTAGTTTTTGATCATGAAGTTAAGGTCAATATCAAACACACACTTACTGCCAATTAACGGTTCAAAACTCTCCATTATAAATACGTGGAGCCGAGTATTCCAAAGTTCAATACTAACCGACAGTTGACTTAACCGAACGTTATATAACTATTATAACTTTCGAATAACAAACATGATCTGGCCAATTAGAAAATAGTTTAACCTATCACGATTTAGCAGTTAACTTCGCTCTGTTCGTTACTTCGTTCAGTAACTTGACTCTGCGTTTACAATGGGTTACAGTAGACAGTTAAATTATCAATTCGCAAGAAATATATTAAGTAACTAGCTGGCGCCCGCGGCTTCGCCCACGTGATGATCAGAAAAAGAAGTATCCTATGTGTTTTCCAGACTATAAAATACTTCTGTGCCAAATTGCATCAAGATCCGTTCAGCCGTTTTGACGTGAAAGAGTAACGAACATCCATACATCCATCCATCCTCACAAATATTCGAATTTATAATATTATAAGTAGGATAAAATCAAAAGTTATTTATCCAAATGAGACTGAGAATCAGTGCTTTTTGAACGTAACAATGACGTAAGAAAGATATACCAGTGCCGTGGCAAAACAAACTTCTCTGCCACACCTAAAAAATCATCATCATATGTCCGATTGCTATTGTCTTTACTCTTCAACTCGAACCTCGGCCATTCTCATCCCATCTGCTCCTAGCCTCCCTTCGAAGATCGTCCTTCCAACCAGCTTGACGGCATCCTACCATCGTCTGTCGTTTGTTTTTCGATAGGAATGTTGTCAAGTAAGTCCGATAGTTATTTATTTTCTGTTATTAGTATCATAACCTTGAGCTTACCTCTGATGTCATTCTTTGAAACAAAGCTAATACAAAACTGTGTTACTTTTATGTGCGCAAGTGTTGGGTTTACAATAAATAACCTAATTCCCTTTCAATGGCATTTGTTATGACAAGCTACACGGCGACCCATCACGTCCCAAGCCGCGGTCACATCTGCTTAACAGCTCACTTATTATTGACATGTTTTGCGACGGTTGCTATCTTGCGACCCATCATATTCTAAGCTGCGGTCAAAGCTACTTAACCTTGCGCTAACCTACCTTCAGCTCTGTGTTAGTGTACACAAGTGTCGGCACTCAACTGTACGTTATTTTTTTTTTTTTAAAGAAACAACTCAAACAACTACTTGTGTAGTGTTTTTAAAACGGCCTCCGTTGGAAAAGGGCTGGCAGACGTTTGAATTCAGTTACCTACAATGCAAGTAGATAACTGAATTCAAACGTCTGCCAGCAGTGCCAGCACATTCAAAAAGTATCAATTACTTTAATGACATTTCAAGATATTAGTCCAAAAATAGAGCAAACTTTTTCGATGTTAATTAATGTCATAAAATGTTTATTTTTTATTTTGTACTACAGTCAAGATCTGCATTCTAATAAATAGTTCACATTTTCTTCCTGATCTCGTAGCTATACAAGGCAGATACGAAATAATAAACTAAACTATGAATTCTCAAACAAAAATAACAACGATTATTATCAGAATAATCCACCTGCCAGTCGCGGCAGCCCTAAGGCAGGCGCGCGCGCAGGCTGGCACGGCCCGGCACCGCTAATGCACGCGGATCATTGTCAACCGGCCATTGTGTGCACGGCTGTGGCCACGGTGGCCGTATCACAACATTATTACTGTATGTATTACACGAAAAATAAGTTTGGGCCGAACATGATAAATGATTTTGGCAATCATTTGACCCCTACCACCCATAGGCGTCGGTGATAGCTGACAATGGATTTTAGAGGTTTTCAAATTATATGTTTATCGAATCGGTGTTCAAATATCAGTAGAAGAGCATAATATGGAGCATTGTAGGGGGGTCCTACCTAAACTCAAAAGAGATTTCCTCGTGAAATAACGACTGCAATCCAAAGATGAAGACCTTGTACGAAAGAGTAATAGATAGAAACATAATAGGGATAAACAGTATCCACATGACTACGACCCATCTGTAAGAAGCTGCAGTTGAAGAAATACTTTACAGGAAAGACATGGCGTAAAACAATAAGCACTTAAACGTAACTAGTTTAGCTTTAAGTAACAAATTGCAGTAGTTAGTTC
Source organism: Ochropleura leucogaster (assembly GCA_958449745.1). NCBI lineage: Eukaryota > Metazoa > Arthropoda > Insecta > Lepidoptera > Noctuidae > Ochropleura > Ochropleura leucogaster. The sequence goes on from OY288216.1 coordinate 17,675,300, forward strand.
AGTCACGTTATTGTTTCCGAAGCGAGTCGCAATATGCTTGCTGCTCAGACAACATCAGACGAAACTGGGGCACGTGGTGATTACTGATAACAAACTAACGACCCCCTTCTCTGTTTATGACTTCTTTGTTTGTTTTAAAGATTTAAGGATTAGGGACACTTGAAGATTCTGGCATTTTTATTGGACTCTGACGCGTAGATAGATCTCAACGCCTTTATTACAATTTATTTAGGGTCTGAGCACGTTTTATTATTTCATATAACTGTAGCTGTTTTTTCAGAATTCACTTCAATTCAAGCCATAAGTATGATGCTTTCACACAATTAATCCACCTTATTCTTACACCTTACATCAACATACTGACTGGACTGTTCAGTTCTTGTTTTTATGACTCTTCGAACTGCTTCTGTCGTTCATGATATACGTCATATTATTGTCATGTTTCAAAATACATAAACCAGAATCATCGTTTGTTAAGGCATACAGAGAGCAACAGAGTTAATTTACTTTTTTATCGATGCAATAATTACAAATTTTTAAATTCCCTTAATAAACACAATGGTTGGAAACATCCGAAAAGCAGTTCTATGAAAAATGCCGATATTTCAGCCGTATCTAACATAAATTCGTCGCACATTGTTTCTGTGGAAGCAAAATAAATGCCTTCACATTTAACCGGTAACCAAATCGATTGAAGTATAATATTAAACAAAAATACACACAATGCGTTTTACTTTAAAACATTCTGCTTGTGTTTATAAACTTCAGAAGTTGTAACATCAGCAAATGTAATGTTGTGTTCGACCTAGTTTGCAGCACGTATTGACACGGTCACTGTTTGGATGGGTGCGCACTTTTGCTGCTAGCTCAGCAATTTGATTTGATTGTCTGAGAAAAAGGAAGTAAAGTCAGGTATACATTTTTGTAAGTAAAGAAACATGTTTTGGTTTTTTGGACAGTTGAAAAGCTGTTGGTACAGGGATGTTAAAGGGATGTTTATGGATGTCTGCAGTGACGGATTAAGCAAACACGAGGCCCGTTACAAATTCTATCGCGGGGCCCTTGATCCACCAGAGAGGTACCTCCATTCCAAATGATTTTTTTCGGTATGGTGACTAGGATGAAGTTAAAGGTTATTATTGTTTATTAGCGATCTATTGGCCGGTTATCCATTGTAGAGGCAGGTGGTGATCCGTACAAAAAAGGCACTCAAATGGAAGAGGGCAAGTTTGGACCCGCGGGGCCCCATTTTGCTCGGGGCCCGTAGCAATTGCTACTCTTGCAAGGTGGTTAATCCGGTGCTGTATGTCTACGAGTGTAAGTACTACCAATTAATTAATTGTGTGATACATGGTGGGATGATGGGATTTCGTAATTGGAATTACAGTAGAAAGATAATGGACACATTCAAAATCAACAACATCAACTGTATTACATTATTCACATTGTTCCGAGGTATTGTTACGTTCACGATGCGTCCTTATATATGAAACTCACTTACTAATGACATTAAATTAACACCCACTTGACTCAAAACGCTAAACATTTTCATTTGCGCAACAAATGTCGAAATGTATTGTGTGGACGCAAAATGGCGGAATTGAGACACTCCATGGGAAACAACAGTGAGCCATAGACGATGACAATGGGTCTATGCTCAGTTATTACTGAGTTATTTTTGTTCTGAAATTATTGTTCCACATTGAGATATGATTCTATGAATAGCATGCCGATTACTGTAATTTTTTGCCATGATGTAGTGGATTTTCGACCGGATATATACGGTTTTGTTCTAATGGGGCCGTTATAATTAAGCGTTTGGCCAGTTTTAGTCACTGTGAAAATTCAGCTGTGTGATGGGGAATGTGATTGAGCCCAACTGTTTTATTATTCAACTTTTTGACCTGCTTGATCAATATCTTGTACTTCTTATCTTAGTTATAATCTCGGAGGAGCTCGTGGCTAAATAATAGCAGCCGCTCAGGTCGATGTTTAGGTTAAGCCGCGCTTGCCAAGGTTGATCTGTGGATGTGTGACCACCCATTACATACCGAGTTTCTTCCGTGCGTCGGATAGCACGTTAAGCTGTTGGACACGACTGTCAATTGTAGATCATTGACAGTCGTAACAGGTAGTCAGTCTCTCTAAAGTCCGACAACCAGTCTTATCAAGGAACCTCGTATTACTCAGTCCTAACTGGGTTGTGGAGGTCAGATAGGCAGTCGCTCTATGTAAAATACTGATATTTAGCTGCATCCGGTAAGATTGGAATCCGACCCCAACATAGATGGGAAAAGGCTAGGCAGATGATGATGATCTTATTTACAATCTGTAACTAATAACAATCCGCTACTTAATACATTCAGCCGCTGCATCAGGCACACCGCGCACTGAGCTCGCAATAAATACCGTAGTTATAAACAGAACGCGTTGGCTGCAAACGTAGCGCATTACAGCTATCAGCCGCTTGCAGCCGCTGCAGTCCCGTTTACCTTATGTAATTGGACCGTTTGTCTGCTGGAGGCGCGCACGTTTTTATTGGCGACAATCATATTTATTTTTATTTTAAGGGGCTGTTCGTCAGTTGAAATTGACGTGTGTTGAGGGCTTAATAAGAGCGGCGCAGTAGCGGTCTTTTGAAGCTTTCTTCTTCAAACTAAGCTTGTATTCTCAGAAGGGTTAAAATGTGGTGTTTTTAAAGTAGCACCATAATACGCAAGCCATCAAGTCCCATGTATAAAAAATATGTTTCGCAACGTGACGAAATAAAAGAGAAAATCCATTATTTTCTCCAATAAAACCTATCTAGGTATATCAAAAGTCTGTCGTATTCAGTCCATCGAGCAACTAATAAAAGGCTATTGCAATCAATGAATACGGGCCGGGCAGCGGCCGGTTCGGGATAACGAAGTGTCTGACGCAGCTGCCTATCCGATCCGATACTGGAAACTGATACCAGACTGGAACAGTTTTCACAACTATTTCATAAGTAAATTAATTCTTTGTCATTGCATCGAAATGTTTTATTAGCGAGGAAGACATCGATGTGCTTCGTAGCTCCAGTAAAAATAAATACGGAATCGTTTTTTTTTCCTTTCACTTTTTAAAAGTAGAATATCATGATCAAATCAGTCCACCAGTTCAGGAGCTACGATGCCACAGAGATGTGGATACATACTTCAAACACATAACTACCTTCTGTTTAGTAGGGGGTTAAAAAGTAATCGAGAATTTGATAAAAATGCTGCAAATCTTTTTGTTTTACGTGTTTATATCGAAACAGCCATCGGCAGATCGAAATGAACATGAAAATAGTTATTTATTCATACATAATTAATAACATGTGTTTTAGTAACAATACCTTATTTATTGTATTTTCGTTCCGCTTCTGAGTCATACGTGTACCTTCAATCGTCCTTGTTTGTGGGGTGTCTTAGAATGTATCGCTGGTGGAGGGGTCGAAAACGCTCCTGCTTACCGATTTTTTGAGTTCTTCCGCTAGGAATTTCTCAGAAGCAGCCCGGAGACTGGATTAATGGCCAGTTGTCCTACTGCTTTCCAAGAGGAGCTCGTGGCTAAAAATTAGCAGCCGCTCAGGTCGATCTTTAGGTTAAGCCGGGCTTGCCTAGGTTGGTCTGTGGATGGGTGAACACCTGTTACATACCGAGTTTCCTCCGTACCTCGGAAAGCACGTTAAGCTGTTGGTTCCGTTTGACAACCAGTCTTATCAATAAACATTGTATTACCCAGTACTAACTGGGTTGTGGAGGTTAGATAGGCCGTCGCTCCAGGTATAATACTGGTATTCAGCTGCATCCGGTAAGACTGGAAGCCGACCCCAACATAGTTCGGAAAAGGCTAGGCAGCTGAGTCCTAGTACTATCCAAGTATTTGCCCGTCAGTTACGGCTATGTCCTGTTTTCACAAAGAAACACGCAGACATTTTACTAGTCTGTACGTTTGTTATGAAGAGCCCATTATCCTCTTAATCTTAATAACGAAATACTTCTTAAACCCGAGTCATTTAATGCTGTTGTCCTTGTCCCTACCGGTGTGTCTGCGTCCAGTCTTCAGCAAACCCGAGAACGTGCCACTTGTTCCCACTTTAATTGTTCTACTAAGCTCATTCTGTACATCTGATTACAGATGACTACATAAATACTTTTAAACACTCCAGCGGTTTGTGAGTGTTCTACACTGTGTGTCCACGCCCAGTCCACAACAAACGCTGGAACGTGCCGCCTGTCCTCCAACATTGGTCGGCGTGTTTGTGTTGCTCGTCTATTTGCGTATTATTTCAGCTAGATCTAACAGTTTAACTTGAAAGTTAATACAATTTACATAACAAAAGGATAGAAGTTTTTTGTTTTAGTTTAAGCTAGTATTTTTAGACGAAAATCCTGGATCACCAAATTGTGGAGAATCAAACTAAGCTGATGGTCAGCACTTTTTGAAGACACAAGGCAGTCCGCTAAAACAACCACCCCTCGCATCGTTCTCACAAACATCGAATAATCAAATCTATTTACCGTATTAATATAGTTTAAAAGCCATTGATAAAATACGTTTCAATAGTATCTTAAATATTTTATGAATACTTTATTGCTCTTATCTGGATATTTCAAGTTGAAGCCTGCTTGTATAAAAAATCATTGAATGTATTAAACGTTGAACGATGATTTTTTCAATACTTACGTTCAGCGTAAAATGCAAAAACGTAGTGTAAAGGGCCTTTGTTCTCTACTGACACTTGAAGTGCATATGACGCACCTCTGAATTCTGGAAAAATCGGTAGTTTCAGTAGTAATTACGGATTTTTAATGCCCATTGAAACAAGCTTTAATTTTCCTGCTAGATAATCAGGAAATCTTTATAATGTCATCGTGCAATAAAACATTGGCAACACTGTAGTTTTAATGGAAATACAGGAAGCAATACTAACCCCATGATTTCCCCATTAAGTCATAGACAAGAAATGATTGCGTCGCACCAACATAATTAGTAACAAATTCATAATTAATAATGCGCTCGCGCACGTGTAGCATTGAAATGCGCAGGAGTGGAAATCTTTGCTGTTTTCTAAGAAAATGTGATGAGTGCGTCGTTTATGTTAATGAGTGTGTTACATGGTTTTACATGGTTGGTTGGTTGTTAATGCTAGTTATTCCGTAGAGGGTTCGTGTTTAATTAAATGCAAAATAAAATCGTTATGCCTAGATTTTATTACAAATTGAAGGTATATAACATTTTTGTAAATACATAACTTCAAATTGCAAGTCAGTAATTTTAATAATTGCCTATTCATCAGTTATTCGAACATGCAAACCAAACAAATAAAAAACCTAATTCTGATAATACCTGCCTCACCTCCCCAAACAATTCATTGATTAATCCATTTAATCAATCAACCCAGCTTACCGGCCTCCTGGTCGGCTATAAGGCCCGTACACACCACCGAGCCAATAGCAGCGAAGCGATTTTAACCCAAGAACACACCGTACCGATAACAGCAATTACTAGGCGCCACTGAGCGGAGCAATTTGGCAACGAACAGCGTGTAATTAAATGTTGCTGAGTAGTATGCAACTAGCCGTTTTGCCCATGAGCTTCTATTGCTCTTGAGATGGGACTAAGATGTTGTTCCTGTATTGCACGTTAATTTATGTAACACAGATAGTGTGGTAGTGAGCTTTTCCTGTTAGGAAAATGGCAGACAAAAGGTCACAGACGCTACAAATTATGGTCACTGTTTTAGTTAAAGAAATTAACTATTGAAATTTTGCAGTCTGTTGAGTTTAGCTAGCTATATCATTTGACCCTAAAAAACCGGGAACAAAATGCAAGCTTAAGACACAGTTTCCTAATAGCTAAATAACTCTGTCAGACCAAGACTTAGAACACAGGACCAAGCTCAAGGTTACACTTCCTACCTTTAACTTGTAACCGGGTGCAGCTGAATAGTTGTATTCAGCTGCACCCGGTTACAAGTTAAAGGTAGCAGTATTTTACATGGAGCAACTACCTATCTTACCTCCACAACCCAGACACGCACGTTCTTCAAAGTGTGCATGTATTTAATGAAAACGTATTAATATTAAACGTGGGTTTTCAGTTGAAATATAAAAGTAATCTGCAAAGGGTTTGACGTAAGATGTAAGGTACACTGTATTCAGTTCGGTGGGTCCGGGCGGGGTGCGGCGGGGTGGGGCAGGAGTGATAGCGGTGTGCCACAGACGCACGGAGAGATAATTATACCAATGATTAATGATTTTACTCATATGGAAGTCGCAATGCTTGGAAAGTATGGGACATTCTTTTGCACAATAAGATGAGACAAAATATTTTGAAGAATAAAGGATCCAAGTATAGGACGTAGTGTAACACTGTAACAATGACTGGATGGATTGGTACAAACTACTAAACCAGTATTAAAATTAGGTACGGTCTACAGAACTTAAGTTAAAGCAGTACTTACTAGAAAACCTTTTCATTATTATTAAAATGCTCCCTAATCAATCAAACTAAATACAAAACAACGGTTTAAGAATTGTCCTTCGAGCCGGATCTTTGTCTTGAAAACTCTTTGTAAGTTTCGTCCTTCGACCCGAATTTCTCTCTTCAAAATTCTTTGTAAGGTTCGGTTCCCTCTGCACGTGGCACTGGACCCAACCCCAGTGCTTTGACCATCGATGCATGCTTATCCATACGATCAGGGTCCGAGCCGTATTAATTCGGGGCACACAATCGCTTTTTTAATGTACAAACACGGAGCTGTGTGAGCAAGTGGGTTCACGAAAATTACAAATTCCTTTGTTAGAAAGTCTTTTGGGTAAAACTTTGATGAAAGGGCTGAACGATTTAAATCAGAATTTTAGTTCAGTGAAGGAGCTATTGTGATGTTTTTTAAATCTGTTTAATTGTTTTTTGAAACCCTAAAGTACGTAGGTCGGTCTGCATCATGAAATTTACATCGACTTATTTGTTTGGGTTTAATGTGATGGATGTGTAATTGTAAGCCTTATGCTGCTCTTTACAGGTTTCAAATGTAATCTTCATCATCAACTCAAATCATCTTTAATTGATTTTCCCTGTTCAGTCTACGTAAACTCACCTTAGCGAACAAAACGCCAATTGCCAAGATTGCTTAAAAAACAAAACGGAGATCCTACTAATTCAGCAAGTATTAAAAAAAATCCAAATTGATCAAGTAAATTAATTCCTAATATTGCTTAGGCCATTAACATAAATGCTAGATTCAAATTATTAGGATTCACTTAATAAAAATGGTACAAAAAAGTAATTTTGTAAGAAAACTAATATTTAAAAAAGTTATATAAATAGGCCATTAGTACAATGGTCGGTAGATATGAATTGAAAGCAACACTGTTTAACTGAAACGTGCATTTCATTGAACGTTCAGTTTTGACCTACAGTACACTACATCCAAGTAGGCATGTGACCCGACACTTGACAATGTTACAAGTTCATAAAACTTTACTTAAAAAATTAAATATACTTTACTTAACAATTTAATCAAATACTTTATTTTGCACTTGAACAAATAACTCAACGTACGTGCGTGTGGCTCAGATGTCAACGAGTGACAAGTTACCTTTGAGATGTCAAAACATTAAGAATTAATAGTCTCGGAACCTCTTACATATTATTTTCTTTCTAGCCTGTCAAGTTTATACTGCCAGGCAAAGGAACCCTTTCTCTTGTGATTTCTGACCTAGACCATTTAAGTCCTATTTATTTTAATTGTTGCATTATTTACCAAATAAAATTATGACATCACTTATAGACAACTTGCAACAAGCATGGACGCTTGACAAATCAAATCATTTATTTCTTTGCAAATATGGGTATCGTGTATAGGTGTTTTGTAGTAAAGTACTCCATATTTTACCGTCATATGCAAAGGTTTCCAATTTTAAGAAAAGACAGCATGGACGACTAAGCCGTGTTACTCCGCCTCTGGATAAAAAGATGACGCTGTATTATTCAAAGATAATAGCATACGTTACGGTACAAGATAACAGATACAGGTTAAATATTGTCTGTTAAGCTAAAACACTTCGCTAGACTTAGTAGATAACCTCAGCATTAATGTAGATTACAAATAGTATCAATACTTACGTATGCCTCACATCGTGCTCGATCGACTGGACCGGAAATCGCGTCACGGAAGAGTGGACCGGCTTCCGCTGCGCACGCGCATACGATCGAAAAAAATCCGGTTAAACTCATGTTTGAACCGAACAGGGCTCTAGAAAGTGTTTAGATAACTGATTGGTTAAGTAAAAGTGGTTAAGTAAATAAGTTTTACTCTAAATTGTGATTATACAACAGTAGCTGCCGGTTTCTAGAAGCTTGTTAAACCTTCGGTTAGTTAATCGATGTTTAGTGTTTAATTGTTGATTTTCAATTACAACATAACCTGTTTTAAGTTAAACTAGCGAAATGTGGGTATACGAAGTGTGAGCTACACCAATGCCAAACCCTTCGAAATGGCGTTATGTTATATTACTGACAATTCGAAAAAACTTCATCTAATTTTAGAAACGCTGCAATAGGTACTTAGCTTTAGCCGCTAGACGTTGACCTCAGCAACAATTCGGGTGAACACAAACATAAAGTACCCACTTACTCATTGTATGAACAAATAATTACAAGAAAAATCATCCATATTCCATCACAACAGGGCTCATGTTCCCATTCAGATATAAATCATGAAACAAGGTATATTGTTGAGCCTATCTGCCATCTTGTAATTACGGCGGCTGAATAGACAAGATTAATTACATATTATTATTAACGCTGTACACTATTTACATAAGCATTACTTGTTCAGCTGGGTTTCTTAAGAGTTATGTCTTGCCAAGAATGATGTCTTCAGTACATAGTTTAATGGTCGCGTGTAGAGCAGAGTTATATGTATATTTGGCCCTTAGTGATGCGCACCCTTTTCTTATGTAGATCATTAGCGACGTACCAACTACCTACATACGTACTAATGTAAATTGCGTTTGTGTAACTTGGTTTGTTTATTTTTCCCCGACTGTAATAAGTGTTAATTCGTACACAAGTTCTTATGTTTCACTTACTGAGTTTGTAAGCGCTTTTTAAAATACAAATACTTGAAAAGTAATTTAAAAATTTAACTTTTTATTTTAGATTGTAAAAATATGATGTGTCTAAACTACACTCACACTGTGCAAAAATTTGTCTGAATTTAAAACTTATTTGATTCATTTTCCATTACCCTAAAGCACAAAATTCGAAGTCGTGAGATCAGTTATCAGTGTCAGATAGATTATTATATTACAACCATAGTTTGGCAGCTGCTACCAAACACTTAACTGCTCCACCCCCTGGACACGAGCACACACCGCTGGGGTTCCAGCATATAACCGTTATCCGGGCTCGATAACCGTCCGACACATTAGCGAGGCGCGCCCCGGACACACGGACGTGTCCGGACTTTCCGTCCGCAGTCCACAACATCCGAAATGCTGTGTTTAATGTTTATGCGAATTTCCCAAAGTGATGCTTGTTTTTTAGCGAATCCGTTTCATTTTAATTTAAATGTTACTGAGCGCCATTTATGTGTGAGTGTCATGGTCTAGGAACCTATTTCCATCAACTTGGTAGAAATCTGGACATCAGGTCGCTCTACTAAGAAAATATGATGGTAACCACGGGTCCATTGAACGTATTTTCCACAATCATGCCGTTGGCTTAGATTGACTTCGCCGCACCTTATCATCCCACCTGAATGAATATTGTCAATTGATTTAAACTTCATGAACAGCATTTATTCTGTAAGCCTATTCTGTAGGTTGATCCGAGCGACTGATATTATTTGGCTACGAGCTCCTCCCAATAAATAACATTATTTTCACTACATTCAGTGTAATGTAACTTCTTTGAACTTTAAAGATTATTATTTACGAAAACACTTAACCGGTACCAAATCACTATATCCCCACAAACAAACCTGCCAGCACACTATCAATACCTCAGCCATCGCGAACAGGTTGAACGGTATCGGGTGTTAACCCTCGCCTGCCATTAGCTAGGCGGCGCACGACCCGGATGTGTCGGCGCTTGCTCGCTGCGAACGGGTTACAAAGCGGAGGTAGTGTTGAGATTGCACCTGCTTGGCTGCCTGGAAAATAGGTTGTGAAAAAAAAGTGTAAGCGTAGTGAATATTTCTAGAAAAGAACTTTATTATGTGTAGCACAACATACGAACTACAAACAACACTAGTTTAAACACTTGTATTGTATGTTTTCGAAATATTTAAGGTGTGGATGACTGGAACAAATTAATAGATGGGTCAGAAAGCATTGGTTGTTTGACCCGCAATTGGACCGCGTACTTAGTTAATTACGGCTTACTCCCTCAAAGAGGAGGCGTGTTTCCCAGCTGTGGGAAGTAGGAACTTTATGGATATAATTCGGTGGTCATCATCATTGCATTTATCTGTCTTTGTCCCATTCTATTTGGGGTCAGCGCAACACGTTTCCTTTTTACCATTCTCCCCTGTCAGACGTCACAGCATCATTTACTCCTTTCTCCTTCATATCATTCCTTACACAAGCCGCCATCTTTTCTTTGGTCTTCCTCTCTCTACATCCATCAACATTCAGATCCATCTCTCATCACATTTGTTGTTGAGTTGAAGTAAAAACAAAACAATATAAGTACGTAAAACTACATTTAAAACTTATGTGCATTGTGCTTTCCGACACGTTACATTGACAGCAAAAACTTCACTGAAAACAAAAAGCAATTGTAGGAACAATTGCTTTTTGTTTTCAATAATAATTGTATTTATTACAGAAGTATTTGCTAATACTTCTGTAATAAAAACAATTATTATTTAACTAGCCTGTAATAGGTATCTTTTCACCACATAATAATATTGCTATAACGTATTGTTATTGTCGCACACATTGTAATCTACATAACCTTTTCAATATCGAAAAGTAGTCGTAATATTATCATCATGTCATCTTAGATCAAAACAACAAATGTTGTGCATCATACAATGCATTGAATGCTAGTGCAATAATAGCCAACAACACAATGACAAACTAGATGACAATCAATTCTATTGATTGTTGGTCTGATGCGTCTTGTAATCTCTGACCTAGGATGCTGTAATCTATTCACTATCTTGAAGAGAGTTGTTTAGAAATAAAACATAGTGCTTCTGTTGCTGGCCTCTTCTTTTGACTTCCAGTTCTTAACATACAGGCTAGTGTGTAGGTCCTGGTAGTTTAAAACATAAATAAGTTTTTTTTTGTTATTGCATTAGCCATCTATGAGTTTTTTTATTATCTAATGGTAGCCACGCGAAGAAGGAGTACTTCGCTCATGTAGTTTTTGATTCAGAGGGAGGACTTAAGGCGCAGTATTATGTCGTTGACCTTGTTCATACATTTTGACGTTGGACTTTACTGCATACGTTTGTCGTAAAAATACAAATAAATTTGTATAAAATTAAATATTAACTATTCAATCAAAAACAATCCATCATTGAACGCAGTTTGGCGTTGGAAATTTCATTGTATACTTTTGATTTATAATTACGATTAATATTGAAGAGATAAACTGCTTTAAAAGAGAATTTAGAGGTGTGTTTGAATATTTTTTTTTCACAATTAAGTATATTTAATTATAATTTAAATTCCATCAATGTATGCAAAAAAGCCTTAAAAATATCATATTTTTTTCAGTGATTAAAATTATGTATGGTTTAAGAGATACACTGCGTTGAAAAACCTGATTTTTGGGCGTTCTCAAGAAATCTTCACCTTAACTCCCGCCTGATGAGATTATTACTATATTATTATCTCGTTACAATACAATGGCACAAACAGAACAATTCCTACCTGCATGCACACTATCATCACTAATCAACTACCGACATCTGGACAGATTACCCATTTACCATGCATTTACCTCGAGGGATGCCCGATGCGGAACTTAAGACTACATCAGATAGTTTCCTCATAATAAACAAAGAACCAGCCTTGTTTCCCCAAGGCTGTACACTGCAGAGACCTGCATTTTTCCTTTACAATGAGTTTCTAGTAATATTCGCCTGCAGTCACGTATTAACTGTACAAAGATGATATTTATGGGTAATACGTTCGTGACGATAGGGGAATATTTTTCTGTTTAGCTTTATTTTATTATCTGGTGCTATCGTGTAAGATATGGTCAGACAACCTGTTATTAAGTTAGTTATTGCTATGCTGGTATTTACTTGTTCTGTACCTGACTGGCTTGGTTTCCTGAATGAATCATAAAACCATACAATGCCATATTATATTGAACTGTTTTCTGATTTTAAACATTAGTTTTTCTTCACGATCATGTGGTGCGTATGCAAGTTACCATTTTATTGTTTTTCCAAATTAATTCAGATACCTATATCTAATTAAAGATAACACCGACGTTGATCCCTGAATATTACTGTTCTGTAAAAGTGCTTTGTTAAATGTTTGTTTGGAACAAACATTTTACCCAGATATTCTGTCCCGCGGGAGACGCTCAGAGGTGACTCGGCTACCGTAAATGCGGGTCTGTGAACGGTAAGTAATCGGTAACTCACCGTCCGTTCGTCTAGTGACGTCAGGCCGTGTCGACGGCGCGTTCGTGTTCGGAGATGTCAGCAGAGCACAGGGGCCTGCCAGGGCCGCCGCCGCATGAACATAAAGGGCAAAAGAAGAAACATAGCTTGGTTTTAGTCAGTAAAAGCCTGACACTCTTCCCCGCTCCGCCCAAAGCGCTGGAAGTTATCTGAAGATTTCCCATTCGTAAAAAAAGACATATTATCTATCTGGATGTCATGCTAGGGTTTCCCAGGAAAATCCTTTTAATTGATTTAGTTATAATTGCAATTGGAGAAAATACGGTTCTTAAAAGTACGGTCTGTAATCTATAATATGTTGAATTCCGAATTATTGTGACGTGAGTGGTACTATAGTATGCAGCAGTATTTGCCCTGAACCAGCACTCAATGCACAACTACCCCACATACAGCTACTTTGTTTACCCAACTACCCACTAACGCATTTAGTCCAACAATAACACAATATATTCACGCTCTCTCACTCGGGGGACCGGCAGCAAAGCCGCTATTATGCTACAACAAAGGAGAGAGCGTAAGAGGATTTAGAGGGACTCCTTCCACAATAGACGGTTAATGTTGCCAGATTATTAGCTTTTATCTAATGTATCTTGTTGCAATGTAATTACATTCATTGTGTTTGTTACAACATACCTACATTGATAGATTACATTCGTTTCACCGCAATGGGTGAAAATTTTTGGTTTTCACGAACACCGGGCGGTAGCTAATAAAAAATGCATTTTAAATTTCCGCGTTAGTGAATACGGGCAAATTAAATCGATGATTTGCATAGATATCGATTTTCCTATCAAATATTGTCTGACACTATTATTTAATTAGTTTAAAATTGCGTTTAAAACAAAGAATTTTCTTTAGTTTTCCTCCATCCTCCGATACTTATGGAAATAACATCGTTACTGCAATAATTAAATACTAGTTTATAATATTATTATTACGTCATGTTTTGCCTGGCACATGGTGGTACAAGAAAATCTAGCACGAATCTGAACTCTATGACCGACCTAATTCAGTTTGTTTTTCTTTGCAGGTAAATTGAACACAATTTCTTGGGATTCGCTATGGAAATACTTGAAGATTTCTTCCAAAGATGGTAGATATAATATTTATAAACATAGTAGTATAATATAGTACCTGTGAAATAAAATGAAGTAATTAGGAATACTTGTGGCCACATACTTTCTTCCCCCGCTTCCCCGTGGGCGGAGCGGCGGGGAGTGTCAGACTTTTACTGACTAAAACCCACCCATGTTACTTGTCTTTTGCCCTTTATGTTCCGGGGCCGCGGTATCTCTTTCGGACAAACCGCAACCCCGGCGGCCGCATGCTGGATTATCATTTTATATATTTTTTATTAATCTCACTATTCATGTCAAAGAAGTGAAATCAGGGATAATTGCATCGTTTCTATCCCACAGAAATAAATTTGTTTTTAATAATAGTAATGTAGTGACACATGACATGTTCTGGATCTTGTTATACAGGATGCAACGTTATTATTGACGTTAATGAAAGTAATCAAACTTTACATTTGTTAAAATGTTATCACTTTAGAGAGATCAAGAGTGACATTTATAAATGAATATTCCCTTTAACAAAAATAACACGGTCGTTTATGTCAAACCGGTTTATAAGAGTAGATTTGCATGCATACAGCAGAGAGTAAAACACATAACGCTTCGTTTTGTCTGCGACACAGTCGGATAAAATCGAGGAAAACCTGAAGTAGATTTATGGCTTCCTATTAAAGTGTAATTTGCTGCGTTTTAGTCACAAGCTCATTATGTAGTCTTCTCCCGTCGTTTCCATTTATATTTTGAAGAAAAGGATTTATTAAAACGGTGTTGCACAATTTCCCTAGAAATAATAGTAATTAGTCAGGCTACACAATTTTAATTCTTTCTCATTTAATTAAATTATTTCCAGTCACATGTCCAGCTCTAGTTTCTCTCCTAAATCTAAATGTTTCTTTATTATTTTAATCTATAACATATAAAACTCAAAGTTTGGCTGGGAGCTTATTGGTATTACCTGGGACAAATAGCAGACTCCAGAATACTTCTGCAAAATTCCTGCAAATGCCTGAAATCAAAATATATTTAAATAATTAATACTTTTCTACAAAGAAGGGATAATCCTTAGTTACATATTTTTAATATTTTCAAAAATAAATATTTATCTTAGATCCGTTTAAAACCAGCACTGAGCTAAGCCTTCTTAACCGTCTTTACGAGATTTAAGTTTATCCAGTTTGAAGGCTCATTGTGACAGGCTGACTGACAGTCATGAGGGATTGTCAATTTGTCATCCACTGAGTATGGAGGAGACCTGGTGCTGATGGATTGGAGATGTCTGCCTCTATGTAGGGTGTGGTACAAGGTGCAACGGGAAGCGGGACTCAGTTTACTTACTTAGTGAATATTTATTATAAAATTTAGTCTTTGCCGATGATCATTAGGATATTCTATCAGTCATGTTTACTAAATATGTTAGAAGAACGACTTCTAATGAAGGAAGTTCTAATCACAATAATTTATTTTTATTTATACATATTAGTGTTATGGTGGTCTACCTAAAATCTTATCATCAAAAACTGTTTCTGAGTATCCTCAGCAATTCTACCAACGCTTCTTTCCAAAGTCGTAATGCTCCCGTCCATACCTTGCACCAGACAGACGCATCCTCTCTCTGTGATTAGCCCGTGGCGGCCATTATTAAAATTTGACGCCTCCCCCCGCTCCCCGCGCCGCCCCTGTCGGCGACCCATCGTTTACCATGCTATAGGTAATATTGAAAAGTGGCTATTGATTGGAGGAAGACTACTTAGAGGAATTTAAGATGAATGATCTTGAGTAGTAGGCCTTTTTATAAAATGGCGTTTCTGAAATGAAGTGATATTAGAAGTTAGTTTAGAACCTCTTCTTCTTAGAGAACCTTTTGGAATGGGCCACTATAGTAGTTCTCTTGTACAACTACTATAGTGGCCCATTCCAATATTATGCGTAAAAATTAAATTATAATTATGCTTTAAGTTTAACTTTTTGTAAATGATTAGTAGCATTTTATTGCTGGTCAGTTGAGTGCCGTTAGCAGTATTCCAGCATTAAGTCTGTAGGTTGGTAAAGTACTTACAACATAGAATATAAAAGCATGTTGTTGTTTAGCCTTTTCCCGCTATGTTGAAATCGGCTTTTAGTCTTACTAACTGAATACCAGCGTTTACATCAAGCGACTGCCGATCACCCCTGTACAACCAGTCACAAGGTAAAGCAATACCTTGGTAAGACTAGTTTTTTAGATGTTCGAGATTCTGACTACCCGTTACGAGTATCAAAAATCCGCAAATAGCGGCCAGGATCAAAGACTTAACGTGCATTCCGTAGCGCGGAGGGATCGCGGAATGTAATGTATCTTTCGTATTTCTTCCATTTCGAGGGATCCCCCTGTGGTGTGTACTGATGGAAAGTTTGAGGTGTTAATGTCCTCATGTCGGAGGTGCTAACGATCTGTCACACGCTATCATTTATCAACTAAATGTGTAAATTGATATAAATGTAGATTTAATGTAAACGGCACCTAGACGGTAAACATTTATTTATTATCGGCTGAAACAACATACATACAACATGGTACCGTGGATATTTTATTTCTAACCTATAGTTAATCTAAACTGTTTCATTTTGTGAACATTATAAAAACCTAGTTTGTTTGTTACGTCTTCACGTTTAGGCTAAACCGATTTTGATGAATTTTGGTACAGAGATAGTTGGGACCCTGGAGACGGACATAGATCTCTCACTTATTTGAAAGACATGCAATATGGGTCCCATAACATGTATTACCAATGTTTTAAGATACCTTTGACGTCTGTCCCAGTTCCTATACATTTTCTAACACCAATAAATAATTAAAATGACAATAAATAATATGGAAGCTAATTAAGAGAAAGCTTTCATAGATCTCATAGAGTTTGTAAAATAATAAAAGGTGAAAACGAATCTTGGTGGCTGTCAAGATAATTGTGTAGAAAGTTCTAGAAGGGTGTGAGAGATTTGATGGTCAAAGAATGGGTTATAGTCTTTAACATTGCTATGGGCACGGAGTGATGGGATTTACTTCGTGAGGTCAAACCCAGATAGGCTTTTTGATAATTATTTTAACAAAGAAAAAAAAAGGAAAGACCGAAATCCGTAATGTCATGTGACATCTGCCAACCCGTACTTGGGCCCAGTCTTGCAGAAAGGAGGCCATACTCCCACGAGTGGGAACGTTGTAGGCTATGTTTCTGTAATGGATAATATCACGATATCTACACGATAAAATGTGCAGACTGTTTAAGTCCTCCTGATATCAACATGTCAGTAACATTGAGAAAATGTGATAGTAATGACCCCAGAAGGTTTGTCCTGATGTCTAGACAGATCCAAATAGAAATATACCATTGTGCAGTTTTTCTACAAATGAAATATTAAAAATGAATAAGGAGGGTAGAAAGCTTCAATCAATGTATTGATAACAAAGGAACGAATTGAAAATGCTCGCACACAGGTAGATTTATTAGCATTATGCGAATTGATTGAACTAACAAAATTGGTCATAAACTTTTAAAATAATTGGATCGACATTCTCAGGGTTAAAAGGATCTTGTCCATGCCCCTATTCGATTTGATCTCTACTTCCAAAGAACATGTAGGTTTCCAAAAGTGCAAGGAATTGTGAGTCAAGAGATGATCTCAGCGCGTGTTTAATATTCTGCCAATGTTTCCCAGTATATGACCTTGTACGGTGACAGTAAAGTAATTCCCTGATAGGTAGTTGACTTCTTGAACGTCTTGTGCGTTTGTGACGTGTAAGAGTTTAGATACAGCACCTATTTGCTTTGTAGAAGATGTACCAACCTTCTAAAAATCGAACCTAAACTAATGAGTCTTGAACCTTGCTGAAGAGGTGCATTGTGCGTCTGTCCTTATGGCTTAGAAGAATGGGCATTGTTTAACTCGTCAATTGATGTCAAATTTATTTGGAATTTGAAGAACTTACTAGGTAAATGAGCCTTATAAAGTCATGACTCTATGTGGAATATGAACTACAAAAGAGCGTTCTCAATAAGCACCTTTATTATTTTTTCAATTAATTTAGAGTTCTCAGTAAACACTCGAACGCCTCCACACCACTTCTTTTCGTCTGTAATCACAGACCTCCATCAGATAACGACACACACTCATCTATATTTAGCTGCAAATTAAGCCTGTTGCCAGATCGGGCCACTTCGGCTCCTGACAGCGTCGGATTACACGTCTGCCCTGATTGATGGTCCGCGCCAGAATGGTGGATTGTTACACCACTCCTGAGGATTTTTGGAAACGTGCCTATTTAGCCAATCCGGAGCCTTGATGGAGTACGTGTTTTGAAAGTTCAAGGGCGTTCGTCATTTGAATATTAGTCGGCTGAGAGGTACTTATATGTTGAAAGTACATCCTTAACATCTTAAAGTAGTGTCGTGAGCTGTTAAGATTAACTACCTACTCATCCAATCACGACTTACATAATTATTAATCTAAACTTAAAAGAATCCAATTCATTAAATCTATAGGCAGTAGTACTTATGGACTTATCACTTAAATATTACAGCATCTATAACTACCAAATAGGAATTGAATTAGTGACTTTAGATTTTGTAATGTTTCAGCTTCATTGAGCTGTCTGTTGTCTTCGGAATTTGCACATTGTCAACTTAAAAACTTTTCAGAACACGTTATTCTATTGAACTTTTATCTCTATCAGATAGTTCGCAGCTTTATGCTTTCGACTAAGCCCAGTTCTTCGACAGCAGGTCATTGCTAAAAAGTAAGTAATTCTCTTTATCATCACTACACTTGCATCATGACAAGTCCCACGTCATCAGCACATCTGCGACAAAGATGCCGTTGCTCACAAAGAGACAGCGGCCGTCGACATAGCTATGCTAACATGAGAGCGCATTGTTTCGGGTCAATCACTCCACGGCGCCGACGAATGCTAATCATATAAATGTACATATGCCGTCGGTTTTTGACGTATTTATTTATTTTGTGTGTTAGTGAGGTGTGTAGTAGATGCCTTGGAAGCTATCGTTAGGAACAAAGCAAAGTTATCCACGAGATTGACCCGTAGCGGTCGGGCAGCATCCCACTAGACATACACTCTAATTGTAAGAAGAGAGAAGATCATTTCATGTCATTCAAGGATACTGTGTGTTTTGCAGGTAGAGAACGAGATGTGCGTTCTCAATGTTACATATCATCAAAGTTTGTTGAGATGAAATTTCTAACATCTATTTCTAAGTCAGACTAGGATCCAGCCCTACCCTTTCTTACCTTCAAATTAGTCAACCAATACAACCATCACAGACTGATCCTCAAAACCAAATAATAGACTAACATCCAGAGCTTAATGGCTGTCTTCGCTTGCTGACGTCACATGTAATGTACCGGTTCTGCACCATATTGTATGGTAATGTACAAAGATTAGCTATTATGATTATTCTCAGTACATTTCCGACGAGTAAGTTCAACACAATGTAAATAACATAGTGTTTCGTGGGAGGGATACGAATAAGAAGTAGGAATTGTCATAATTTTAAAGTCAATCGTATCTGTTTTCTGAACCCTAGGACCACCCTGAAACAAAGGAGAGTGTAGAAAAAAATACTTAAATAGTAAACGGATGAAACTCCCTACTTAGTTACCCATCCGTTGATTGACCGCAACCCTCCCCGCATGACAACTGATACCGCACCCTGTATTTTTTGAAATTCAAAAATAAAGAATGGAGCCAACCAGCCTTTTAGAAAGTAGACTCTTCTCCACCCAGAATCCAGAAGATACTACTAGACGTACATATTTGAACAGCAAGTGAGATTCCGCGAACAATTTAATTTCTGTGAACGTGAAGACATGGCGCTGAACGATTAAGTAGCCGACCAGCTGTGTAATTGTGCAACCTGGCTCGGGATACGGGACTGCAACATAGGGTAGGGTAGGCAGAAGGCCTTTGCGGATAGTCCTTCAAGGTTTCCTAGGCCTCTGGTAAAAAAACAGAGTTGAGTTACTCTTCTCATTTACCAAAAAGCATTAGTGCTACACCAAAACGATGGTTGTGTCCACAATTTGTTAATCTCCAGAATTTTGTAAGTCTGCAGCTGAGAATGAATTCTCTCCCAAAATACGTACCATTTCAATATTTGTCCGGAGTAGTCTTTCTGTACCGTGTTGCATTGTGGTAATTGTGCAGTCTGCTCAGAATCGGCGTATCAGTGATCAATGATTTGTAATAGTACGCATAGTGAATCTATTCGGAGTGATGTTTTGTAGAGCCTGAAATGCGTCATTAATGACAGCCATTTTAGGTCAAATGGAGCGTAGGAACACCGAAATAGTGCCTGGATTGTTGATAATGGTATGTTATCAATAAGGCCTAGTTACTGAGTTCAATATGGATTTTGTTCATTTTACATGGTTCAGTTTTGCGTGGAAACCAGACCAGAATTGTCTTCCGATACCTTTACCTGCCTAGTACTTTACTATATATTTGGGGTAACACAGTTCCCCTTGCACCTTATTGATTTGTAATAGCTACGCTAAGTCTTCCTTCTTTCTCCCTCACATCCCACTTTTTTTTTATAAAAAAATAGCCTATGTCCGTCTCCTGGTTCCCAACTATCCCTGTACCAAAATTCATCAAAATCGGTTGAGCCATAAAAGCGTGAAGAGGTAACAAACAAACAAACCAACCTTCTTTCACTAGTAGCGTAAGGGTTATCCTACTATAGGATAACCCATAAAAAGTACTCCCAATTTCTGATATTCCACGTGTTCAATTTCTTATGTAGGTTTTGTTGTATGGAGTTGAATGTCGGTTTTCACGAACACAAAGCGATACCTAAACTACTCTCTTACCATTATTGCTCATTTAGAATTTGCCTACCGTCGGCCTAGCATTTGTGGACATTAGCCACTGAGTCACACCTCCCACGAGAATACCGAGGATGTCTATCTTTAGAAGACCACCTAGCATTTCAATTATTTCCAATAGACCAGTTACAATAATGTCTGTATTAGTCAGTGAACACATAGTGGGTGTGTGTGGGTTACTGTTGTAGGAGCGCTTAAATTTAGACCTAGCGGCTATTTATACTATTACTTACTATAAATGGATTAAGTCATTATCGTAGGTAGCTTATAGTTATGTGGTCAGGATTAAAGGTCTTTGACTGATCTATATTCTAATACTATTATAATGTTTTGCTTCTCGTTAATTTGATGTTCAAGTAATTGTTATGCTAACTGGACTAGAATGAGTTCTAACATTATGCGTAAATTACGGTGTAATGAACAAATGAAGTACAGTATTAAGCATAATAACTTTAATTGTAATTTACCCACTAAAGCGCACAGGTTTCCTTCCTGAGATCTTTTAAATATATTTTTACGTTTTCAGCATATTTTGCACTTTGCTGTTTCATGTATAGGTCTATCCTTAGAAAAAATAACACTCTCTAGTAGGTAAAGAAAATACCGTTTATAAGTTAACAATGCTTAAACTTGAGTATTCTACAAAACATACTATTGTCAGTAATGGAGACAGCAGTAAAACCCAGGCGACAAGACATCTGTCGTAAACAGCTGGGATACTCGAGAGCGCCTGGCTCCAGTTCTTCAACGATTGGAAAGTGTACAGATGAGTGGCTTCCCACGGCTTTTATTGATAGGGATGAGGAGTTCAGAGGGTCGAGGGGTGTGACAGGCCTCCACTCTTAAAGATGTCAAATTAATTAGGTCACTCATTGTCTAGTCTTAGGAGCTCGTGGCTAAATAATAGCAGCCGCTCGGGTCGATCTTTAAGTTAAACCGCGCTTGCCTACGTTGGTCTGTGGATGTGTGACCACCCGTTACATACCGAGTTTGCTCCGTGCGTCGGAAAGCACGTTAACCTGTTGGTCCCGGCTGTCATTTGCAGATCTTTGACCATTTGGTATCGTATTACTCAGTAATAACTGGGTTGTGGATGTCAGATAGGCATTCGCTCCATGTAAAATACTGATATTCAGCTGCATCCGGTTGGACTGGAAGCCGACCCCAACATGGCTAGGCAGAAGATTATGACTTATTGTCTAGTCTTGGATCTTGGTGTTGGCAAAAGAATCGTTACGTTCTTCATCGGTGGTCGAATGGTGGTGGTGGTGTAGTAAGGATTTTGGTAACTATAAAATAAATAAAAATTAAATTTATAGTTTTACTAGTATTTCAGTGTTAATAGCAATGGTGCTTATGAACGGCAAAAAACATGTTTGTTGTGTAGCCCCTTAAATATTTATCTTATATTGTTGTTATAGCGGCAACAGAAAAACATGATTTGTAAAAATGTCGACCCTCTAACTATCACGGTTCATGAAATACAGCCTAGTGACAGATGGACAGACGGACGGACATCGGAGTCTTAGTACTATAATATATAATAAATTTATTTTCTGATACCAGAGATCCATAGTGTTAGTAGCAAGCCTTATATCTAGTGTTAGTACATTCATAAATAAAAAGCAATTTGAGTATTAGACATTTTGAACAGAAGATGAAAGCCAGTGAATCAAGCAGTCATCTTCTCCTCAAAATGCCTCAAAAAAGGGGAAAACAGACTCTCGGTAACTGTTTTCAGTATGCTGTTGTTACAGGCCCGGGATCTAGCTGCCACAGACGCTATCTTCTTCCGAACGACTGCGTTTAAGTCGTCAGTACGGTTCTAGGCAAACATCTCTGACGCACTACAGAACCGGGGCAATCTCAAGAGCATTCTAAAAACATTGTTGTACTGGACGCGCAGGACATCTAGCGACGTTTTGGTGTAGTTGATCCACATACCACCCGTGTACAAACCTTGACAATACGCTTTGAAAAGTGTTTAATAATAAGGACCCGTTTTACTATTTGGTTACGGAATTCTAAAAATAACCCTCTGTACTTACAGAAGTTAAGGTTCCTAGCCCAACGATCTAGTTGTCTTGCGGTTAAGACATTCAGTTACTAACATAGTATTCGAGACACTAAACTATTTACATGACCGTAAGTCTATCTAGTTCACAAAGCTAGTTGTTACCGCAAGTTTATTGTATCCTAGATTTCAATCTAAATCGGCTATACACTTCACATTAAAGGTTATAAAGTTGAAATACAATAGCGATTTCTCAATTTGTGGAAAACCATGTGGCTTTGTGATGTTAAAAAGTAACAACATAATCCTTACTTAATATTATAAAAGCGAAAGTGAGTTTGTTTGTTACGTCTTCACGCCCAAAATTATTATAATATTTTGGTACACAGATAGTTGGGACCCTGGGGACGGACATAAGCTAATTTATTATTTAAAGAAAGTGAGAAATGGGAGAAAGAGGGAAGAAAAGGGAAAACTTAGCTTTGATATTATAATAAATAAGGCGCAAGGGCAAAATCTACAGGTATCACCTATATTACCCCGAATTTAACGCGAGCCAAGCCGCGGGCAAAAGCTAGTGCTTAATAAAACCTTAGTCCATACCCTACTTATTATAGAGCTGAAAGTAAACTTTTTACCGGCGGCATAAAAGGAGTGAGTTAAACCATAGGTCACTCTAAACAAACGTTATCATTAGAAGTTATTTGAGTATCTTACAATTATGACAGTTTACATAGCAATGAATGTGTAGCATTTTCTAAAAAACTTTCATTTCGTGAACGAAATTACATTTTCGTGCATACCGCATAATTATACACAGTTCATAAAAACAAATATAATATAACGACAACTGCGGTTTCCATCAGCTGATTGTGCTTTTGATGTTTTCTATGTGGACGATGCTATGGGTACTTTATTTAATCCAACTATGTAAGCCTATGTACTGGGACGGCACATCAACCTGTACAAAACCATTTTAACCTGATCTCTACTGCGGTGTGCGATCCATAGTAAAGAGATCAGGTTATAATAGTTTATAATAGGTTGCCCTGCCACGGTACATTGCCTATTCCTGCTTTCTAGTTATGAATGGTAAATTTCATCAAGTAATGGGGTTTACCTGTAAAGGGTCAAAAGTGTTTTGTTGAATGGCATTTTTACATAATGTAACATCACGACTTGTAAAGGGTCCGGAAGGGTTAGGCAAATGTGTACTTAACAGTGCGCCCGCATTTCGACAGTTATGTTGAAGTCACTTGTAATTGGAGGCAAGCCTATTGTCATCAGCGGGGCTTAAATCCAGGCTCCGTGACAGTTTCTGAAGTTCCTGATGGAAAAAACTCAATAACTCTTTCCTCAACCCGGGAGTCAAACTCAAGAATGTATGCTCAGCAGTCGCGCTTGCGATTACTCAACCAACGAGGCATATATGTACATACTGTAATTTTTATTTTATATATTTGGGAAAATAAACAGTTGTACAAAGAATCTTATACAAGTTATAAATACACAAGAGTTATAAATGTATAACCTACGACATTTTCCACAACATAACTATACTAAACGTAATGCACGCGCTATTCTAAGCTGCTAAAACAGAAAAGTAGTACAGGTATGCAAGAGACAGAGAAAGAGAGGAAACTATTAAATTAACTTAGTATTATAATCTAGATTTTTATTGAGCATAATAATACTTCTAAAATTTTGAGCAGTGACAGGAAAGAAGGCGATAAAACTTTGTTACTCATTTATTGAACTAAGTGATATTCAGAAAGTTGATATTAAGAAGCATCATCTAGTTCAAACCATATAGAATCCCTTGTATATTTAAACTCTGCCATATCCCTGATAGATAGCCCCAATTGCCTAACCTGAGAGTTAAACCAGTCAAGCACTTTAACTTAGTAGCGCTTACAACCAATAGACACACTACGAGGTGATATTAAGGTGAACTTAAGGTCCGTTCGCGGCCATTGTACCGCTAGACTGAACTACAGCGAACCGTTTCATTATATTTTGTTCCTGGTACCTTTTATAGTTCTAAAAGTAATTCAATACCTAATTAAGAAGCAATTCATGTGAAGAGTCATGAACTCATGATAGAGAAGATTGAAAGGCGAAGCATACTTAAACTTTAAATGACGCGAGGACGCTATGGTCGATTGGTCAACGAGGTTAAGCGTCGTTCGTCGTGGATGGGTGACCGATGTCGACCAGGCCATTATTTCAAGAGAATGTTATACCGACTACCTTCCACGTACCATTAACAGAGTCATTTGTCTGAATCTGAAAGATATTTCTTTAACAGAAGGAAAAAAATACTTTCAGCGAAGCCGTGGTGAAACTTTTTACAGCTTTTTTCTTCTCAAAACTTTTTGCACCGTATTCATATCTGATTTTCAAATGAGCGGAATCCGACAATGTAACTGTACCAGACAATTCAGAAAGGAAAAGTTTAGTTTAACTCATACATTGTGTAAAACACGCAAAAATTGTCGGCCTTAAATCGAATATCCGTTTACAATAACCTAAAAAGGATTAATACAATAGCCTGCAACATTTAATTAATCATTTAAACACATTATCACCATAATAATCTGTCGGTTACTGTCTGACGGGTTGTCTCCCACGTCAATGGCGATTGTTGTTTTGTCTCGCTCGCACGTGGCGAACTTGCGTGGGTGTGAGCGAGACGGGTGTGATGTAGTGAATCACGGAGCGCGTGCGCCGCCGACCGTTAACTGTGATTGCGGGTAGTTAAGTTGTAAGCTTGCAGCGATGAAGGGGCTGATTACAAGTAATGGACTGCTCGGTTAAGTCTGTGGGTGGTAGGAAAGATATAATTGTTAGTTAACGCTTTCAATTGTCACTACTTAAATGAAATCTCAAAGACTAAGTTGAAGTTCCAATCGACTTCTCAAATCAATTATGGTGCAGGTTCTCAGCCTCAATTGTACATCTCAGTTACTAGAACTTTCCTGTCACTGGAAATCTAGTTCCCTTTCTAAACAGAAGGCGATCAGGACACACTTCTAAACCGCGTTCGAGGGCTATCAATGTCAATATTCCATAACAATTACGACGCTGATACCTTTTAATTTTGCATTCTGAGTTCTGATCAAGGGATCAGAACTCAGAATGCAAAATCATGTCATTCGATCATGTGCATTAGTGAAACACGCCCTTATTTCTTATGAACTTATTCCTTCATATGTTTCCCTCTTCCCACTCGTCGCTGTCGCCTGTGACTTGCACCTCTGTCGGTACCGTTACGACGTGTCGTTGGGCGGCCGGCAGTGAGCTTTTATTTGCTCTGGCTCTGCGGGTCAGCGATGTGGGTCACAGACAGTTTGTCCAGTTGTTGATACTGACTCGATTCTGTTGGTATACTTGAATGGAGGGAAAGTTTGGATAAACTGTGGTACAATGTGCGTGAGTATTCTTTTCTGTGAAAGCTGCTATCAGCATTGTTGCGATGATAAATTTTCTAATAAAGAGGACTGAATTAAAAAAAAATAAGAAGTTACGCAATGATGAAGTACGATCCAATACACAAATGTGTGTGGATTGGGTCCTTTATGATTAACTTCGTTTAATTTTGAGTGAAAACATATATCAAGAACATCCTCCCCACGTTGTTGGTAGTTAATGTTGACAGCGACAAAATCATCATCATCATTTTCCTGCCCTAGACCCATTCTATTTGTGGTCGGCGCAACACGTTTCAATCTCTCCCCTATCAGACGTCACGGCATCATTTACTCCTTTCTCCTTTATATCATTCCTTACACAATCCATCCATATTTTTGCTGGTCTTCCTCTACCTCTCCATCCATCAATATTCATATCTAAGAGCAGTGCCACACTAAACTTAAATACTAGATATTTTAAATAAGTACGCGTGTACTTTCAGTTCGTTGACATCCATTTTATGGTAGATGGTCAAACATGGCGGTGACCCACAGTTGGCAATATTCAGTGGCAGCCGGATCCAGGTCCTCATATCCTATGCAAATGGAATATTGTCTACGTTACTTATAGTTTAATTGTCTCACTGTATTCATTTAGTTTAGGTGATATTTATGTTTGTAACAGGATCTATGGTTGTCTATTGCCAACCCGTACACACATTATTTTCGCTATAAAATCTTGGTTGAATTGCTAAAGCTGTGAGTTCTTATCGTCTCTTATTGTTTACTTGAGTAAATAGTGCTGTTTTGTTTTACATAGATTAGACAATAAAGTTATTTTAATGATTTGTTTATTCACAGAATCCTACAGATACTTGAGAAGGTTTTCTTTGTTTGTTTTCTTTCAATAATCAGCTGAGATGTTAAGATTTCGGCCTAAATAATTGAGATTCACTTACTCTTGCAGTTTCAAAGAAATTAAGTAGAGATACAAACTCTCTAAAAATAATGATCTCTTCTTAGTTAATGAAATTATTGTTTTCACATAATACTGGGTGTACGGAGCATTGATTGATAAGGATGCTTTGCCTGTAATATAATTATTGTATATGAACATTTTGTGTTGGTGAAATTTTCTAAGCGTTCAGAAAATAATATAATTCAGAATATAATATTTTTATATTGCAATCATATTTAAGCATGAGAATAAGGAAACATGTCGGTAGGGATAACACATAAAAGCATAACGTAATGACTACCTACTATGATAAAAGTACTCGTCTCTTCAAAGAGGATTACTCTGAAACATTCGATGGATAGATATTTGATTCTGTCTGTTCCGTACCTATTAAGTATTTATTTCCTGTTTGTGTTAATTAGTTGATCTTCTTACGATTGTCATGTTGTGTACACAGATTACTTTGGTTAATTTCGGGCAATTATTCTCTAGCCTTAATAGCTCACTTGTGTTCGGCATGGGGTCGTCTTTTGTGATCTGTTTTGCGATCGTATTATGTTGAAGTAAGAGGATTTGATCAATGTTTTTGATGACATGTTGTCAACAATATCTTGCTGAGTCGAACAACATCGCGAGGTAAGCTGAACAATGCAAGTTTTAAATCGCCAATCCGTAGCAAGCATGGTTAACGTATATTTAAGCCTTCTCTGAATGAGGAGACTAGCGTGGGGCCCTTGGGTCATTTTAAATCCTTACTAATATTATAAAAGCGAAAGTGAGTTGTTTTGTTACGCCTTCACGCCTAAAAGGAGGGCAGAAAAGGGAAAACTTAGCTCTGCTATTACAATAAATATGGCGCAAGGGCAAAAACTACAAGTAGCAGGTGCCTGCAAATCAGGAAAAGGGGACTGTGTTACTCCAAATTTAACGCGAGCGAAGCCGCGGGCAAAAGCTAGTGAAGTTATATTTCGGCCAGATGCGTTTACACTAAATAAACATAAACGTGAAACGTGAACTGTCGAGTAAACCTGAATATTCACAACAGTGATTAAAATACGATGAACTTAAAATTAATCCATTGATTGATTCAAATATATACATCTAGAATACGATTTCGGAACATCCGATTTCCGAGTTCATGTTGGTGCAAATTAAGTTTGATTAATTGGATAAATTTTAATGAAAATCCATTTATTTCCGCGCTATTTACTAACAAACAAATTAATAGATTTATTGTACTAAATGATAAGAATAAGAAATATCGTCTTAACTTTCGCAGAGCCAAATCTAGACCGAATTTAATGGCTGTCTGATTTTTTCAGATTTAGACCTTTGTTACAGGCCGATTTCGTTCCGCGGTAGTGAACGGTACATTTCTCATATTTTTTGTTACTTTCGGATCATTTCGAGCGTAAACTTCTGTAGTTACACACTTTTTGTGTATCCACGCTAATCGGTACGGGTTCTTGACTATAATGATGATGACAGTGTTGTGATTATAACCATTTGGATGCTGATTTGGAGAGAAAACTAATATTATTGGCAAGGGAAATGTGTGTTTTAGATTAATCATATCTGCAATGGGCTTGCAATTCGGGACACATCCAGCTATACATATCCATTATAACATGGTTTCGCTTTGTGTAAATTTTTCTTACAATGAGATATCTGCAAAAACTGGTTTTGGATAGCTTCATTGGTCTTTGTGCTTACTGAGGGTACAACTTTCTTTGCCAAAATTTAACCACCCATAAGCCTAGAATTCCCTATTGTAATCTATGTAATTTGAGAATACTGCTAAAAAAATCTATGAGGTTATAAACAAAGCATTCTGCCTTGAATGAATGACAAGTGCTGAAAGTTTAGTAGACAAGATGAACTTCTTAATTAAATATATCTAGGCGAGACAGGCTAGAAAATGGAATCAAATCCGGGATTTAATATGCGACACGTTAGTCGCAGCTGGGTGCCGGAAATTGCTACTTTTAGCTTTCCGAGCTCCCAAGCTATAAAATAATGTAAATCATTGATGAATAGAGAGGCAAAATGAATGGATTGTGTGAGGAACGATGTCAAAGTAAAGAAATGGGGCGGAGTGATAGTGTGACGGTTGACAGAGAGAATGGAAGCAGAAGACGTGTTGCGCCGACCCTAAGTAATATTGAACAAGGAAAACTAAGCTAAACTGCTCTGACTGCACCGTGTGGGATGTTGTACCCACTGTTGGGCAGTGACTCATCTGCCTAGCCTTATCCCAATCATTCAATTTTTATTCTTTATTGCACACTAACTCCTACTTCCAGCTATCCTTTTTCCTTACTAATATTATAAAAGCGAAAGTAAGTTTGTTTGTTACGTTTTCACACCTGAATAGCAATACCAATTTTGATGAATTTTGGTACAGAGATAGTTGAGACCCTGGAGACGGACATAGGCTACTTTTGTGTCTTTCAAACACTCCACATCCCTTAAAACGGGGGGTAACTACGTTAATGCCGAAAACGGTCAGGACGACTAATATACTACTACGATACCTCTTAGTTAGACTAATAGTCAGAATTTCGAGCTACGATTGTCAAAGGATCTAAATACGATAGCCGGTAATTGCAATTAATGTGCACGGATTCCTCCACGCTGTCACTCAGTGTGTGATAGGTCCACATCCATCATTCATCCATCCATCCACAGATCAACTCAGGCAAGTGCGACTTAACCTGAAGATAATAACATAAATTTATTTTTACCTTCATACAATTTTTGCTCTTCCAAACTACTTATAATAAAATTTTACATTTTAATATGACTTCTCTTTGTGGTATAATTACAGTATTGTTTGTAGACAAAGAATGCGTTCTTATGCAAATGTGCTCAGGCAGATACTCGGTAGGTAATGCGAGCAAACTGTCTCTACTGATAACGTGTTGTTTGTCTGTCTGTGTGTTTGTCTGATAACAGACGTTTTTGTTTTTCTGCCTCATTAAGTAGTGATGAATCAGTATTCGTTGATAAAATAGTTAAGAATGTCTAGAAAGTCATATTTATAGTAGGTATAACATGTCAAGCGAACGTTAAATATTTCTTTTTATATACCAATGACAAAGAGAGATTATAAAACATAATATGTACTTTAAACAACTGTAAAAAGCACGTTTTGTTATATTTTTTTCAGAAAATTCTTTCATTTAATACCCATGTGTATGCTTATAAAATGACTAAGTCATCATGTATTCAGAATGACAAAACATTTGTACATGTAATTTATGACTTCTAAGATTTTTTACTGTCTTTGTTTCAGGCTAAACCAATAAAAGCCTTTAAATAAATAATTGTAGACTGTCAATAAATCAGGTCTCTATTTTGCCTTAGATTTACTAAAGAACACGTCACTAAAGAACACACACGAACACACAGAAAGAAAACGTTTATAACAAAGAATAAATTAAATAGAATGCAAAATATTAAGAACGAATCAGGACAATATAAGACATACACATTGTCAAAATTGAACATTTCATACTCCACAACTGTGAAAACGTAGAATTCCTACAATATATTTTGTTGTGAAAGTTACATCGGAGACGCGAGGAATTTCAACAAACACGTGTGTACATATATACACACCGACATACAAACTTCTGACAAGTATCATAAAGAAAATGGCGGTATCTAACGAGCTGGTCGCGTGACCGGTGCTCGTCAGCTAATGCTTATTAATTGGTTGCTAATTAAGGGATGCATTCAAGACTCCGATGTGATGGATCTGGGGGAAATCTGCCTCGAGTTTGGAATGACTGATCATTCGGGGTAAATGACTGATCATTGAGAAGATTGAAGAGGGGCAATGGATAGCGTATGAGTGGAGTATTGTGGTAATTTCACAAATTCTTAGAGCGTAACCCCGAATACTGAAATGTCACTCAAAATTTAAGTCCCACTTAAATTTAACAGAGCCTCAGAAGTGACGTTTGACCATACAAAATCTAAAAGCTGCTCAAATGTTAAGCAGCCCTCACATTTTGAGTGACGTTTCAGTATTCGGGGGTAAGTAGTGTAGTGGTCATTTTGGTTCGCAGTTAGCACGATTTGTTTTAGTCTTTTGATCACTTGCCGTACTGTCCAACGATTTAAATACCTTTTTATGGGTGGATTATCATCAAATAACTTCAGCTCCGTCCAGAGCGGGGGAGAGTGTCAGACTTGTACTGACTAAAACCCACCCATATTCTTTCTATTGCCCTTTACGTTCCGAGGCCGTGGTATCTCTTTCTAACAACCCGCAACCCTGGCAGGCGGAGGCCCTGGCAAGCCCATTTGCTTTGCTGACTTTTCTTTGAGGCGCGCGTGGAACACTAACGCGCCGTCAACACGACCTGTCGTCAATAGACGGACGGACGGTGAGCTACCCATTGCTCACCGTCCACAGGCCCGCGTCTACGTCTCCCGCGGCGACGATTTAAATAGCTTAATTAAACCTCAGCTGCATTTTTATTCAAGTTCAAACCTAGATAATACGAAAGAAAGGAATCTTCTCGATGGTATTTTATTTTTAGAAAACAAAGCCTTGTGTTCTCGACTCTCTTTGCTTCTGTATTTCCTTAATTCAGAGAGATTTCTGAACACTTCCATAATATCCGATTACCGCTTAATTCCATGAA
Source organism: Ochropleura leucogaster (assembly GCA_958449745.1). Lineage (NCBI taxonomy): Eukaryota > Metazoa > Arthropoda > Insecta > Lepidoptera > Noctuidae > Ochropleura > Ochropleura leucogaster. The sequence goes on from OY288216.1 coordinate 17,706,956, forward strand.
CTTGTTATCCAGAATACAAACATGTGATATCGTATTTCTATTGATCACCGTAGCTACCAGAAACTGTAGCTGTCGTGATGTTTACAAACTGTGCCTCGTGTGTCGGTGTGCGCTGTTCTTCATTCATTCACTTGTGGTTCAGTTTACAGAATGTCGTTCATGCCGTCGTCAGATCGGACGCCCATTTTAGGCTGCTGAGGGAAATTCCTATTACATGTTTCATATGGCAGGCTTCAGCAGAAAAGTAAACACCTAAACTAACATCATGAAACACACATTTGCCAGATAATAGCGGGTGAACCTATTAAAGTGCCTAGCCTTTTCCCAACTTCGTTGTGGTCGGCTTCCAGTCTAACCGGATGCAGCTGAATATCAGTATTTTACATGGAGCGAATGCCTATCTGACCTCCACAACCCATTAGTACTGGCTTATGCGATACCCCTTGGTAAGACTGGTTGTCAGACTTTCGGAACACTGACCTGGAACGACTGTCAAAGATCTACAAATGACACCGGAACCAACGGCTTAACGTGCTTTCCGAGGCATGGAAGAAACTCGGTATGTAACAGGTGGTCACCCATCCACAGACCAACCTAGGCAAGTGACCTGAAGATCGACCCGAGCGGCTGCTATTATTTAGCCACGAGCTCCTCCACCTATTGCTAACTATCGGTCACAAATTCAGTATTCGGGCTGCTTCTGGACTGTTCGTAAACGTTTAATTCAATATAATTATGGAAATGGATAATCATGATGAAAAAGTTTACAAGTAACGGTTCTACGAAAAAGGAAAACAATAATGTCATGTTTACTGAAGCACGTTAAAGCCACACTTTCTTAGAATTCATGCAATACATTTTGTATTTATTAAGGAATTTTCCTCAGATTTTTCCTATTTTAACATTTACAAAGTGATGTCAAGTCATCATTGACTGTCATTGAACTGTACTTAGACTTCGTGTTTGAGTGTTGGAACATTATTAGTGAGTGTACGTTAATTAAGAGTTTTTATAAGAGAACAACTTTAGGTAGTCATGTCGAGTTTAGTAAAAAACATGTAATGAATCTGCCAATTCTTGGGGCTCTTATATTAATTAATATAATTTCTTAATGGCTTATAGTGGCCACACAGAAGTTATGAATAATAGTGTGTTCTGAGAACGACCAATAAAATAAAACATGAAATTTATTTGGTAGTCGTTGAAGAAATTATGTATTTATGTTTTTATTAAGTATATTAAAAATATCTCGCATTGTCTTCAAATAACATGGTAGAAGGGCAGGGTATGATGAAAGAGAAAAACATTTTGACGACACGTTAGGCTCAGTGGTTGACCGATCCACTGCTGCGCTGCGTGTCGCGGGTTCGATCCCGCACGGAACAAATATTTTGTATGACCTACAGGTAGTTGTTCCGGTTCTAGCTGTTTTTTTTAAAGAGTAACCATGGTGTATCTTGCTGGTTTTTCTCCACCCGAACCGTGAATCTTTTTTCGACGTTTTATAAGTGCTCATGTAGGCTTATGTGAAATGAAAATATTTTGATTTTGTGTATGTAACTTTAAATGTTTGTAAACGCACCCACGATATAGGAAATATTACTAGTGTGGGGCAACGTTTTTGAAAATAAAATAGAATTGAATATGAGTATCACATAACCTGACATTACAAAGTGTACTTTTAAACAATTTTCTTATTCCGTCTCATGCCTGAAGCCGTAGTTTCCAATACCTCTATCTCTAGTTAACAGTTCAGTTTTCATCGAAAAACCGGCGTGACTTATAAGTTTATCTCAATACTCCACTGAGGTTGTTATAAAGTTAGTGAACTTAAAGATCGTATCGTGTTCTAAAGTTGCGGCCACGCGTAGATATTGCACGTTACGTAACGTAGAGAACGATAGAAGAGCCACATTGGACGAAAGATTTGGTTGCCACCCAGGTGTTTTTAACTCTACAGTGTTATTCCAAGTAGACAGCACAGCCCGGGTTCATTGTAGTAGCTTAAAAAGCTGGTGTTGTGGCACGCGAGTATACATATCTTCTGTTTTCCAGTGCCTGGAATACTATATCTTACATTTCGAACATTCAGTTCATCATTTCTCTAAACCTATGTATGCCCAACAGTGGGCAGATTTAGAAGTCATTTATTTGTGCTGACGCCAAAATTATGAAGCCAATCACAGTCCCAAACGTATTCTGTGCAACCAGGTTGGTAACCTGTGACCCTCAAGACACTTCAAGAAATAGTGCCTATTTAGCTGTACTTCTAGCACCGCATAAAACATATGTGTAGAATGTACAGACGTTTTATATGAACCTCAGTTGACTGTGAACGTATAGTTGAGAAGCCTTTTTGAGGACGTTCCCTCTGTACAACACCATTCCTCGGTACATCCATTTTTCAAGTAGAGCTTCTGTTCTGATCCTGTCTTGTCTCTACAGTTGTCAGTTTTTATAAGACGTGGTGTGCAAGAAGCATAACTCCGTGAAATAAAGACGTAGTGACACCGCACCGGCTGAGCATATTACAAGTTATGTTCACCGACTCTGTTAAATACGATGAGTTCTTTTAGTAGCTACGTATTCTTTTACGGGCCTCGTGTGGTTTATGCGAATGCTTAGCTTTATTTTAGCAATTTTGAGATTATTGCGAAGATCTGGGTTCATTCTTAAACGAATTGGTGTCACGAATAAGCATATAATATGGAATTCTTTAAATTAAAAACGTTTTGTTTTTCTTTTATTATAAAGTACTAGGTTTTCCCGTGGCTTCGCTCGCGTTAAATTCACACAGTTCCTCTTTAATGATTTGGAGGTAGCTACCTGTAGTTCTTGCCCTAGCGCCTTATTTATTGTAATAGCAAAGCTAAGTTTTTCCTTTTCTTCCCTCTTTCTTCCTCATTCCTCACTTAACTCCAAAAATAGCCTTTGTCCGTCTCCAACGGTCCCAACTACCTCTGTACCAAAATTTATCAAAATCGGTATAGCCATTAAGGCGTGAAGACGTAACAAACAAACAAAACTCACTTTCGCTTTTATAATATTAGAAAGGATGATATCAGGCGCCAGGTATAACAGATGACCTGATAAGCATAAAGAGAAGACTTATTACCCCAAAAATGTCTGGCGACTGCGCCTATTGTTCCATCTCAGTGGTCTCAATTACGAATTTAATATGAAATTGCTTCACTTCCAGATTTTTTAATTACAATTTAGCTTGAGAACTGTCTATTCCTATTTTGATCGTTTTTTTTGTCCCAACCCATAAATACTCACGGGAACAAAAAGCCAGTACAATAGTAAAAACTGTAACAATAGTACCTTCCATCCGAAGCTGCGCAACTATCAATTGTATTTGACTACATCGCACGATTCTTTGTAACTGCCGGCGTGCGAGTGTGCGACTGTGCGAATATAAAGCTCCGGTTCCACTGCTGAGGGGCCGTTCAAGTATTACGTAAGCAGATTTATTACAATTTTTTCCCCCCCCATCCCCCTTGTCAGCAAAAGTAAGCAAAGCTCTTACCCCCTCCCCCAAGCTTACGTAAGGATTTTCAATTACTGTATTGTTTTTTTTTCGTAAACATCCGCATTATTTGCGGGAATCCCCGAGAATGCGTTTTGTTTTCAAGCTAAGACAATGTGAGGGTTGCCATTCTGTAAAAAAGTAAATAACTACCGATGACGTAATCATCATCTAGACTCCCCTACCCCCCAGGTCATCCAAAATAAGCAAAGCAAAGACCCCCCCGCCCCCCCATAGTGCTTACGTAATACTTGAACAGCCCCTGACGAGGAATTAGAAATCGACAAAATGCTGTCCCTTGTGGACCATGGTCTTATGCCGGTATTTGAGAGATATATATGACCTTGTGTCCAGTTAGGCCGTCTAATTTTGTTACGTAGTTGCTAGGAACCATTGTCACTCATTGGACACATCACATCGATGATGGCGTGGCGGCTGTCTTATCTAATCTCTGTTTGTTGTTACTCGATATATTCTTGCCTTTGGTCGCAACTCTCGGATGACGTCTGATGTGAAGGTATGATGCGGCCTAGATCTTCTCAGGAATAGCTGCCGTTCTTCTTCTACGACGACCTGTAATATTCAGGAACAATCCAAGATAAAAACTGATTTGAGTATATATTAGAAGATCAATGTTAACAACTCGACACTTTAAATACAAGAAACGCGTCAAATATTTAGCCCTTCCTTGACATTCGGGTCAAACAATAAATAACTCGCATTTAGTTAGTATATAGTCTATAAGCTTGTCGCTAATCGCCAGCAGTGGGACCGGTCCCTCACAGAGGTGCGAACGGTACAATTGTACGAGTGATGCATGGCCGCTGTATGATGTACCGCAGTCATTTGTCATCGCTTGTCAACGCTAGCTAGTGACCAGGGGGAAGCAGAAGATCAGGTGCGGAAGGAATGGCTAACGGTTGCGACAACCCTATAAAAATGTCTGGGGTGGACTGAGAGCGGGTTGTGGATAATAGGGGTTGTAACGTAGCTTCGGAGACCCCAATAGTCCAATGTTGAACATAGGCCGTTCAGCCATAGACTACGCAACCTTGGGCATTCTAGTATTTTCCTTTATCGACTAGTCCTCGCTGAGATGAACCACTATGACGGGTAGCAGTCGATTGGACTATTCCCAACCTTTAAACTTTCACAGCAGTTCGTTAGGATTCCTCATCTGTGAGAAAACAAACTTCAATTTTGACTACTTAGACGAGTTCATCTGTGTCGCGTAACTTTCTTGCTATATGAACTTTTGGTTCAACTTGTCGTTGTTGTTTATTTGTACAAACTGTCTCACAAGACGCTTTGTTGTTTCAATTTGAGCTTCTGACCTTTGAGTTCCGCGTCATTTCTGTAACAATATACCAGCTTGTTTTATTCACATTCACGATTTTGGTCTCTTTTTTCTTCGATTATAATATACTAGCTTTTGCAAGCGGCTTCGCTCGCGTTTTATTCGGGGTAACACAGTTCCCCTTGCGCCTTATTGATTTGTAATAGCAACGCTAGGTTTTCCCTTATCTTCCCTCTTTCTCCCTCACATCCCAGTTTTTTTTAATAGCTTATGTCCGTCTCCTAGTTCCCAACTACCTCTGTACCAAAATTCATTAAAATCGGTTTAGCCATTTAAGGGTGAAGAGGTAAGAAACAAACTCACTTTCGCTTTTATAATATTAAGTAAGGACTAGCTTTTGCTGGCTTCGCTCGCGTTAAATTCGGTATAACACAGTACCTGCTACCTGCAGTTTTTGCCCTTTTGCCTTATTGATTTGTAATAGCAACGCTTAGTTTTCCCTTTTCTTCCCTCGTTCTCCCTCACATCCCACTTTTTTTTAAATAAAATAGCCTATGTCCTTCTCCTGGTTCCCAACTATCTCTGTACCAAAATTAATTGTTGGTGTCAAAGGTCAATTGGTTTAGACATTAAAGCGTGAAGAGGTAACAAACAAACAAACTCACTTTCGCTTTTATAATATTAGTAAGGAAAAAGATTCACTATTATGTGTTAAATTTGTCATCTTGAGTTTAGTTAATCGCTGTAGCATGATGCGTGTGACATTAGATGAAAAGATATGTTTAGCGCTTCATAGTTATAAATCTCGTCACTAAACATGTCTGTGGGTATTCCGGCTATGATATTCAGGGTAAAGTCTTAAAGGCTTTCAGTCATGATCAGAAATCGAGGCAACGTTCCGGATTGAAGAGGAATGGTACATCTAACTTATATCACGGCACCATGCTTCACCAAACACAGTATAGTTTGACATTAGTGTTAATTGTTTTAACAAATATAGTGAGTGCTCAGTTCAACAGTTTTGGTACAAAGGTGACATTTTTTTTAAGATGATCTCATTATACAAATATTTGAATGTGGGGTCATCAATGTTACTTATTTTCGTGTGGAAAGGCCATACGTTCCGGTTTTTTGGAAAAAAATATTTTTATTTGATTTTTCTTTAAAAAAACGTTGCCCCACACTAGGAATTTCACCTGTATCGTGGGTGCGTTTACAAACATTTAAATTCACATACACAAACAGCCAGATCCGAAACAGCTATCTGTAGGCCATACAAATATTTGTTCCATACGGGGATCGAACCCACGACACGCAGCGCAGCAGTCGATCTCTCAGCCACTGCGCTGCGCACTGGTTAAAACGTGATAGTTTGATATTTAATAATGATATGAAAATGGAGATAAGAGTAAGCGCAGTATTGCTAAACGAAGTGTCCTATTCACGGTCGATTTTTTGTCAATTTAAGGCATTTTGTCTAAATTACAAAAGTCGCGAAAAACCCCCTTTTAATGGACAAAGCTTCGGATACGGATACCTCCGAACAAATACTAGATACTAGAGCTTTATATATACCAGCTTCTTGTGTCGACAGCAAGTTCGCAAATATATTTTTTAATTAATCCATTCAAACCATCGAACTGCCTCACCGCACTGCCAGCGCCCCCTACCGCCTACTCAGCTAACTGCGGTAATGATATAATTACGCTCGGTTCAATCAACACATTGTCAGTAACTGTTGATACGTCATCAACTGAGCGATAATACGATGGAACTAAACAACGCCACGTTTATATGAATGATTAAACTCTTGATTGTACAGTAACTGAGAGAGCAGACAAAGTGGCAGCAATCATGATGGAAAAGACAGACAGAGTTACTTTCGCATTTATAATATTAGTTTGGATAGTAAGGATTACACCCGTCACACCGTAACCTGACTTTTAGAACACCAAAATGAAGGCTTACACAAGTTGCCAGCTTTTTATCTCTCATTCCAAAGTGTAAATTCAATTATGACTGGACTATGATTATAATAGTGTTAACTGTAGGCCTACTATGACATCTTAAAGAGATGGTGCTAGACACCCTGTATAGCTCTGTCCTTTTCCCTCAGCGGAATAAGTTCTACTTTAACACGTCATGGTAGGGTAGCTGCTATGTATTTTGTGTTCGCTGTCCATTGATGGCGGCTCATTGGTTGAACGAGAGAGTTCTATCGTCGACTCGTGGCCGTCAGATCCATCAAATTGAACTTTGATTCAATTTCGGTCGTGCATACGAGCTTAAGTCTAACAGTGATTGATGGGGAAATATAAACTATGTCACAAATTAGAAACTGTTAATCTGTACTAGTATAGAAGGTGGAAACCAACCCTTCAGGAAACCGTCAATTTTGCATTCTGCTAGGAAACGACTTTTTAAGAAGGTTTAAGAATTACCTTCTACGGTAAAGCTCAATTTTACGCACTGTGCTGATGGGATTTGAGGAGGTATTCAAACTTAAGTTACATCATTAAAATCTTGGATATCAAAATGACAAAAAGTTGGAACCCCTAATATCTCCGTAACAAAATTTTTTCCAGTAATGGTCTAAAACAAAGTATAATTGTAATGCCCCATCATTGTGATATTTTTTTGTTGTACAACAAGTGCCTTTCTGCTTCGTTGAGGGTAATTTTACACCTTTTATAATATCTTTAGTAGTAGTGTTAGTATAGTTAAATTCGGGGTAACACAGTTCCCTTTTCCTGATTTGCTTTTAAAGTTTTAGTTTTTGCCCTTGCGCCTTATTTATTGTAATAGCAATGCTAAGCTTCCCTGTTCTTCAATCTTTCTCCCTATTTAAAAAAAAAAAATTCCATCTCCAGGGTCTCAACTATTTCTGTACCAAAATCAATTTAACCATTTAGGCATGACGACGTAATAAACAAACAAATTCACTTTTCTTTTTATAATATTAGTAAGGAAAGTTAATCTTAAGACCGCTCTCCATCCGATGGAATCCTTTTATTGATTAAAAGGATTTCCATGAAACTAAACCCCTTTAAAATGACATCACGCCTGTCATCCCTGAAGCGTTAAGCAGAGGTGTACCTAATAGTACACACGACGGCACATCAACCTACACAAAACAATTTTAACCTGATCTCTCTAATACGGTGTGTGATCCGTGGTAGAGAGATCAGGTTATAATAGTTTAGGATACGTTGACCTGCCATCGATCGTACATCTAGATTGTGCCGGTTATGTTTCAAGTCCTATGAAGAAGGATAAAAGGCAACCTTATTGTCATCACCCTGGCTTAATCCAAACTATGTGGCTGTCTACTGACAAATGCTTAAGGGAAAATAACACTTGTCCCAGTGTCGAACCCACGACCTTATGCTTAGCAGATTCGTTACATAGATTTAAACTTAATCTTTAAACATTCAATTAACTAGAACTGCTCCCAAAAGCTCCTAATTATTTTACTCAAATAATGTAAGGCTTCATTTTGGTAAAATTATTTAATTTGTGTTAACTTAATATTGAATGAAATATTAATCAACACCGTGCGTTAAATTAATATGCTTTTAAGAGCTTAAAATTATTGAAATAGATTTGTGTAAGTCTGTAAATGAGTTCCTTTGAAAGTGCTATAATTAACCAAATTATGCACAAGTAGGTTTAATTACTAGTGGAAAATATACTGCATTACGGGATATTTACTATGTTTACTATTCATTATCAGTTTTTGATATTTCGATGCGGTTGCACACGCCATGACCACGGTGTTTGTCCGTCCTTCCTGCGCGATTTCATCTGCGTCTTTTGTTATTTCCCCGGTCAGAGTAGCACCTTCATGTTACTCAGTGATAATGTAGCTTTCTAATGGCAAAATATTTTTTTAAACGGTTCAGTAGTTTATGAGTTTATTCGTTACATTCAAAATCAATGCAGGCTCCTTAAAACCTCAGTATAAGACTTAAATACATTCCTATAAACGGATATTTTCCCCTTTTCATGTAGAGGTTTAAAAAACATTCATAATAATATGTTCAACCCCCGCTCGCCGTCGGCGGCGGTCCGGTTCGGTCCGTCGCGCTAATCGCCGGCTATTGACGCCCCTGTCTCTAATCGGATTGCCGATTTACCTGTATCGGCGAAACGCGCGGATTATTAAAGGGTTAAATTATCGATTTGGAATACAGAGGAAATTTTTGGAGCGGAATTTTCGTGAAAAGGGACTAGGAAATTAATTTTGATACAATTTACGTCATAGGTGTGTTGATTATATTTTTCGAAAGGGTTGGCAGTGTCCTGGTGTACACCAATTTAGGTATAAACGTTGTGTAGACTCATTTAAAAAGGGTCATATCCATTTTTCGGAAACATTCTTTTTGAAACACCATGCTACTGTTCAAAATGTTTAAATCAATTTCATTATCTTTCTGTTTTTATCTAAATAAAGGGTTTGGTTCCGTTTAGTCGTAATCGTATATCATTGTTTCTGTGCCGCCTTTTAGGTACTAATTTCCTATTGTTTGTTACAGGTACGTCTACAATAAATGTTTGTCTTCAAAGGGAATATTTCCGAAACATGGTAAATGGCTATACGTTATTGGTATGTTATATAACTATCATAATATTGGCATGTAGCTAACATATAGATCTCTTAACCGATTGCGGGTTCAGGTTGTCTGTCGGCTGTTCGACCCATCCCAAACACAAGGCCAGTGGGGTGCCCAACCACAAGCACTTCAGCTCTCGAGCTGTGTAGGTGGCTACATACTGGTCTAACACAATTATGAGCTTCATTGACATGAATCTCGAAGCAATTTTGAACACACACACATCCTTTACTTGTTTCTCTTTAAAAGAGAATTAATAAATAAAACGAGTCTTCATACGAATTGCATTCTAAGCAGCCGGTGTACTGCAGCAACTATTTCAGGACACGTGGCAACACATTACCATTCTTATTGTGTGAATGCTTAGGACTATTTTCAATTGCATATGAGAATGGAGCTGTTTTTTGAAGTATCGTAGATTTTATTTGTGCATGTTCTAGTGGAGTCCAACCGAAGTACTGATGTGTTTCAATTACTTAGCCATAAGCTTTTTATTGGTATATCAGAGTAATACGTTTATGGGCGGTCTTTTGTGGAGTTAGTTATCAACAAAGGTGATTTGATTTTTTTCTTTTTTTAATACCTACTGTAGCAAAAATTTTTTTTTAAGGGAATTATCAAAATTTGTGCAAATGTAACAAGTTTTTGATACTCACATAATACCTACTATCCTGCTGAACCAAATTCTTAAAATTCCTGGCGTTTTTGGGTTCCGTGGAGGTATCGAGTTGAAATCAAAACCATATACTCAAGTATATTGTCCTATGTGCTGTGAAAAAAATCAACCCTCTAAGCCTATGCCGTCAAAAGACAAGGATATGCAAGTTTGTACGGAACCCCCAGAGCGTGAGTCTGACTAGCTTTTGGCTGGTTATTTTTTCAGTTTGGGTCTTACTCAAAGGTCTCTCCCTCTGGTCAAAGGTATTTTGTGTTTTACATAAACCAATTGTGACATAGTTAAAGATAGGTAAAGGATCCTCTGCATCATTTAAAAAGTCAATTAGCTCTCGTCACAAGCCACAACTAATACTGATTACTTGTGGCTTGTGACGAGGGGTAATTGACTTTTTTGAGCTCCCAGCACTGGCTGGGACTGATCGGAACATACGAATGGGTTCATTGCTATATGTTAGAGAGGTTACGGTAAAAGCTTGTCATGTTTTAGTGTTGTATTTGTTACAATACAGTGTTGTCTGAGTCACTTAATTTATAATTAATCCTCCATATATTATAAATGCGAATGTTTGCGAGGATGAATGGATGGATGATGTATTTTTATTTTTTATTGCACACTAAATCCTATTACCTGCTATCCTACTTCCTACTTATATTATAAATGCGAATGTTTGTTACTCTTTCACGCCAAAACGGCAGAACGGATCTTGATGAAATTTGGCACAGAGGTAGATTATGGTCTGGAATAACACATAGGATTTTCTTTTCGATATCAACCGGGTGAAGCCGCGGGTGCCAGCTAGTAATCCTTACTTATCCTTACTTATTAATATTATAAAAGCGAAAGTGAGTTTGTTTGTTTGTTTGTTACCTCTTCACGCTTTTATGACTGAACCGATTTGGATGAATTTTGGTACAGAGATAGTTGGGAACCAGGAGACGGACATAGGCTAATATTTTTTTTAAAAAGGGGGATGTGAGGGAGAAAGAGGGAAGAGAAGGGAAAACGTAGCGTTGCTATTACAAATCAATAAGGCGCAAGGGGAACTGTGTTACCCCAAATTTAACGCGGGCGAAGCCGCGGGCGAAAGCTAGTAATATTATAAAAACGAAAGTGAGTTTGTTTGTTACCTCTTCACGCTTTAATGGCTAAACCGATTTTAATGAATTTTGGTACAGAGATAGTTGGGAACTAGGAGACGGACATAGGCTAACTTTTTCTCAAAAAAAGTGGGATGCGAGGGAGAAAGAGGGAAAAGAAAGGGAAAATTTAGCGTTGCTATTACAAATCAATAAGGCGCAAGGGGAACTGTGTTACCCCGAAGTTAACGCGAGCGAAGCCGGAGGCAAAAGCTAGTAATAAATAAAAATAACTGTCAGTGTCAAAGCCTACACAGCACATTTACACAAACAGACGCGAGGTTTCATTGCGCGGCCACATGTCACTGCTGTCTCTGCTGACACCCGGCTATAAAGTTGACGTGACTGACATCATGGCTTCGCGTTTTTATATTGGCTTCGAGGCTTTCTGGTTTGTAAGGTTCGGAATGAAATAATGGAGGAAACAATGTTTTATTTGATTGTATTGATTTTATGCAATACAGTAAAATATGTTTGCATTTGTCAAGCATAATTTTCTTTCAATCGTAGACTTGTGTCGTGTCTGTAACCAGCTGAGGACTTGCGTTACAAAATCACTATCTGTTAATTATGATTTTGAAATAGTTCGTGCGTTAGAATATTAGCAATTACTTTTTGTTGGCATGTCCGGTTAACTTGACGGTTAGTTGCAGTTTACTAGGACTCTTTAGGTGCCCTTTTTGCAAGAATAAAACACTATCAACTTTGATCAAATACCAGTTCCTATTTCACCTCCCCACAAATTGCCCAGCTCTATAAATTCGCACATCTCCCTCACTTCTAGCTCACAAACTCAGTAATTTACACAGTGAGCCTTCCTGACCGGTTCCACGCTAATTCTTCAAATTGCTCGGGCGGCCATCCGGGGGCAATTATGTCCATTTTGCTCTACAATCAAGATCTACCGCTTTTATACATTCTAGTTCCAAGTTTTTGCATCAGTAACTAGCCTGGCTCGTAAAATGGAGGTGATTTTGTTAAAAAATGGACCGCGAACATCGCGGAGTATGTTTTAATTAATAGTTATGGTGTGATTCCGCATACCAATTATGACGTCAAAGATTTTTTTTTCATATTCATTAGTTATTCTTTTCTTCTTAGTAGTAAGGTTTGTGGCAAATATTAATACTGCTCCTTCTCGACTGCACGAATTTAAGATAAATTTGGAGCACACTTAGTCAGTAACCTAGGTTTGGATAAAAATTTATTACCTAAAAGTACGTTCCCGTGAAATATTTTTTGCCCTTTACGCGGGAGACAAACAATCAGCAATCGTCGAAAAAATGAAAAATATTAATATAAAGTTATTTCTTACGTTTTTAAATCAGATTTTTATCATCGTCTTCCTGCCCCTGTCCTGTTCTATTTGGGGTCAGCAAGTTTTCCTTCCATTCTTCCTTTTTTAAATCAGATTTTAAACTAACTAATGTAAACAAGACGGTTCGTTTGCAGCTCTATGACAGGATTATTGCGTCAATTAGAGTCGAGTGTTTGTACCTTTAGTAGCTAGTTCGTCCAATCTGTGTGGAATATGATGCTAGTATTTGGAATAGACGAAGGTAAAACTGTATTACCGAGTTGAATCTAACTACGGGTGGTTAATAAGTCCACAGGTACGACAACTTTCTGATGACAGGTTTAAGTGAGTAAGTAAAATAAATAGTAATTATATATTGAGGTATGAGGGAGAAAGAGGGAAAAAAGAGAAATCTTAGCATTGTTATTACAATTAATAAGGCGCAAGGGCAAAAACTACAGGTAGCAGGTACCTGTAAATCAGGAAAGGGGAACTGTGTTACCCCGAATTTAACGCGAGAAAAGCCGCGGGCAAAAGCTAGTTTACCATATTTGCCATATTTACCAACAATGCCTCCCGCCGTTGTTGGTAAACATTCGATCCATATTTTCATGGAAGTTTTATTAAGAACAAAATGGCGGCGTTAGTTCTGATCATGATCACGCCACAAAAAACTTTATCTATGTTTATTTTTGTGGATTTCTTCTTGTCTGTATTTTAATTTTCGTTCTTGCAACACAAAGGACCATGTTTTAATCCTGGCAGTTTAATACTTTATGAATTTTAATATGAAGCAGCTTCCTCGCGTTAATCCTACCCCTTTCCTTGCTTAGCAAACGCAATAGCTGATCATCGAACCGGCAATTAATATCGGCTTGCTTGTCATCCCCTGCAGGGGGTATCAAGGGGTATTTGCCTATCTATTGGTATATTTGGCCCCTGTGCCACGGGAATGTTTGTATGGGCCGTTTGATTACATGGGTCCAATTAACAGCATTTCGGTTTAACGCCTCTAATCACTTTGGGGTCGAGAGAGGCATGTATGTTGTTTTTGGATAATTTCCATTTACGTTTGGGAGTAAGGAAAATACAGGTCACTTGTCGTCACGGCAACGAAAAAAACTGTTTTGAATCTGTTAACCCATACACTTTATTTCTGTAAATCATTTATTTTATACTTCTTTAGAAGTCTAATGGTTGCAAGCACTAGTGCTTTTGATATTTATCTTGGGACCAATTCCCAGTCCAGGCAGTGCTAAAAGATATTTCCGCCAGAAACTTCTTAGAAGTATGTGGGAGTAGTGCCCAGTCGATGGTATTAGGCACATCCTTATTACATAGGAGTTTACAATGACAAGTGAAATGGTGGGTACACCACCGTACACCAACCAACCCATAGATTACAGTCGTGATGTTGTCTTATTTGTCCTTGCACATCCACTTATTAAAACTTCTATTATTCCATTGACATATATCCGCATTTAAATTACAAATATCTCTGTCCCCTTTGAAACAGTTAACGAATACCTACATTGTCCATCGAGCTGATAGACATGCATGTCATTAAATTAGTTATTACCAACGTGAAAGGGCCCGCGATATGATTTGTCCCACAATGGCGGCCAATTGTGGTGGCCATTCAGCCGCAGTTACTGTAATTGCTTGACAAACAGCGAATTTACTAGGAGTATTGTTCTATCGTGTATATTGTAATAGTTTACAGGTTTTTAGATAAACCTTTTTGATTTGTGAAATGATCTGTGTGTCATCCGACAAAGAGAGTAAGGGAAGAGAGAAAGTGCACCTCTGTGTACTAATAGTAGTAATATTATAAAATGCCTAGTCTCCGCACTGAGATGGTCCGGTACAGCTGAAAGTCATAGGGAAGGATTCTACGTATACTAAAGATATTTCATTTGAGCTAGAATCATTCACTGCTGAGTACAGGCATCCTCTTTCTTGGGCTTCATTTTGCGGTGGTATCACGCAGTCCCGGGCTTTGACAATATCGCTATACTTCTGCTTTTGTTTTTCTTTTTGTTTTCCTAGCCTGTTCCGTCCCACTCTTGGACAAACCTTCCCTCCACTTCTCGCGAACCCCCGCGTGGTTTTTACTTCCAGCCGGAATCGGTTTAGGCCTGGTGATTAAAATAAGCCCCGAAAGTACGTGTTGTAGAGTTCAATGTACAATTAACTGCAAACTTTCAACATAACTTCAATTAAATGAACAGAAAATGAAAACCCCATTTCATTTCCTGAAAATTGTCAGCTCTTAGCTATATTTACTTCACCTTTTATCACCTATTGTTTTCCAAATACCTTCCAACATTTCAATCAAAACCGAACTTTCTCGTTTAGAATTTAAAGTAGGTTTTAGTGGAGAGGTGGGTATATAGTGCTGAGCCCTACGGAGTTTATCAGAATGTAAACTAAGTTGTTCCGTTGATAAACAGTTAAACACTATAAACAGTTTGCCGTGCGGAGAG
The DNA here is from genome assembly GCA_958449745.1 of Ochropleura leucogaster. Lineage (NCBI taxonomy): Eukaryota > Metazoa > Arthropoda > Insecta > Lepidoptera > Noctuidae > Ochropleura > Ochropleura leucogaster. The sequence continues at coordinate 17,721,993 of OY288216.1, forward strand.
TGTGAAACAGTTGTGTGAGTGTTAGCCATGTTTATGTACTAGTTTCTCTTAACTTGATGCATGTACATAAGGAATATATTACTGAGGATATTTCGTAGAGAAGTGTTTCAGATGATTCTTTGATAAATATTTGGTGGCTAGCCATGTGAATAGAAAAAGCATTTACCCGTACCATTTTATTACTAGCTTTGCTCACCAGTTTCACCAGCTGTTCAGTTTCTAAGTGTCGTAACGTGATATTAGAATAATTGTAGCCTTCTTCCATAAATAGGCTAAAAAACACTAAAATATTTTTTCGAAACGAACCTGAGATGTATACCATATACTACTACTTATTTTAGTATAGATAGCTTTAACCGTTGGTCCCAACTGTCGTAGAGATCTTTTGCAGTCGTTGGTAGACGTTCGAAAGTCTGACAACCAGTATTAACTGGGTACTAGAATAAAACCGAGTGTTATCCTAGAACTGGTAAGACAAGCGTTGGGCGGCGGCGAGATGGGCAGATGACATTGCTGTCAGCGAAGGAATATCCTGGAGAAAAAACGCGGATCTGGCAAGCAAAGAGAGGCCTGCATCCAGCAGTGGGTGGGGCTGTGGAGGATGGGTCCACAACCTAAATTATCTAGTATTCAGCTGTTAAATCCAGTACGAATAATTCCCAGCCGGTAATCAAAGTGTAGTTGAAAACTTAATTGAGTTTTTCTGTGATCACTGGATCCACTCACGGTCCGATACGATCCATCACGATGTCATACAAACGCCGCTGTAAAAGCGATTAAATCTTTAACACTCCATCAACATTTCCACGTTACTCCATTTATTTTGCCCACAGAACGTTTTAACAAAACACTTTATTTAATTACTAGAAAAAAATAAGATATAATACTAAAGTACGGTCCGTTTCTGCGCAATAAACCATTGAGATCGTTGCAACCGCAGCTCAATTGCATCTCCTTTTAAAAAACTTTTTAATTTAAAGCGCTGCATCGCTTTCATGTATTTTCTGTTGAAGTGCTTTTTATGATGAATATCACGGTTTAATTATGAGAGATTAGTGAGGATTTAATGTTCAATGAATACTAGATTTAGCTTTATAATTAAGGCTTGGCTTACTCGCATAGCATTAACGAGAGATTCAAGTTTCTTAATTGCCATATTCTAAAATTGGGCCATATTTTTTGTAAAACATTTTTTGCTCCTTTTGTAATTTCTTACAAAATTCATAGCAAGTGTCACTTGAGGGTAACACAAGCTCTCACGATTCCCAATCTCCGCCGAAACATAAGTACAGTAACAACCCTCAAACCGCGGCACCACTCGCCAAACCGAGCGCTGAGCCGGTCCCGGGCTGGTCCCGGGCTGCGGTTCCCGGAATTAGCCGCCGTGTTCCGGGATTAGCTCGAGTGCGCTGCATTAATTGAAGCACTACCTACTTATTTAAGGAGATTTACGTGACCGAAAGTTTTCATTCAAAGTTTTACTTTGTAGGTTAATATCATAACGTATAGTTAATATATATATTTACCTGCTTTACACAGCATAGATGATTATTTCTAATTTGTTTGTGTAAACATTACTTAATAAAAAAAAAATAGTTCAACTTCAACTCTTCATTAATGACTTTTGTGGACGAGAGATACAACAATTTTACCAATATCACGTGCGAACTGTTAAATATTAAGTTTTCTGATCTAAGAATGCTAGATTGGCAAGTTATCTTACAAGTTAAAGTTTTGCAAATAATACTAATTATAAATGTTACCCTGTAAGACAATTCTAAAGGCATACATTAAAGAGGTTGGTAGAATGATGGTTATACATCAAATTGTAATCTCGTATTCACCATTTTCACAGGGAATGCCCAAGTATCTCACAGAACCACATATACACTTGACAAATCTAATGTTACCGCATGTACCCACCCGCTGTGGTGTCCCGGAATTAGTTCCAGTGTGCCCGGAGTTACTCCACATTCATGTAGGAACTAGTTCTTTATTTGGCGAGATTTTTAAGCTGCATAAACTAACGTGATCATTACCACTTGTAAGAAGTGATTTAATAACGTTGTTTTTTTATTTGGACTTTCTGTCTGTTTGAAATTTATGTCATAAAAACCGTAAACCATTTCATTTCCACCTACAAAGGACACGTGGCAGCGCCAACCTTTAAATTAACCCCTTTTCAGACTCATAATATTTATTTTCTCTACTAACTCCCAAATTACCATGTAGTCCTCTAATTTTAAACGTATTTGCAGTTGTTTCGTGGTACGACCCGAGGAGCGACCACAAACTTGACTGGACCCTTATAATTCAACCCATTCTATTAACTGGGAGCACAGTAGTCACGGTCTCACGGTCTTACGACCACAGTTACACAAAGTTTTTGTTCATCAGTTTTTGCTCGGGCGCTGCCAACTTACAAGTGGCTTCTTTGACAGTTCACGGTTTTTGCTTTCGGGTTTCGTCGGGGAAGTTCGGGTGGACTCGGCCTTTTACAGGATTTACACATTGTTTTAGGACATTTCTGTTGTAAGTTTATCTGGCTTAGTTTGAATTATATTTGTTTTGTGAGAACAGTTGTTGTGTTTCTGAGTGTGATGTTACTTTCACTTCCTGTTATTTGATGGTAAATTAAAGATAAATGTTTTTATTTATACCCCATAGCAAAAGGCACAGTCGTTGACGTACACAAAACATACATATATAACGAAAACAAGGATTACTTGGAAGAAAACACACGTCTCCTTCGAATGAGTACATCATTAGTAAATAGTATCTGGCATCTCATTCTGGTTATACTTTTAATAACATGTCAATGTCAAACTAGCTTCTGGAAGAGCTCACTAACCGGTGACACTGCATAATATTATTCTGATCACTAACAGCCCTCATAAAACTGTCGCGAATGCTCCGTCCCTTTCTTTCCCAAAGTAAAAGCAGCGTATTATAGAACAGAGTGAAATACATAAAGAACAAGTTTTGGAATGCTCCACAAAAGGCAAGACTTTCACTGACACTTGGACCAGTTGTGTTCCGTACCGAATGTTTCACATTTTTGGGTATCCGGGAAGTAGATATTTTAAGAAACTTTTGTTTTATATAGCGCTTGTGTTTTAAAACTGTATTCGTGATAAAAAAAACCATAAGTTTTATTAAATGTCTAAGCAGACAAAATAAAGATGAAAAGGTTAACTAAAAAAAGGCAAATACTTTATGTATGGCAATAAGTTTCCTTTATTATACAATACCTCCTGTCATTACATATACATTAATACAAAGTAATGACTGATTTATAATTCTAATGAACAATGCTTTTAGACAGTCATCTCCATATTCAAACAAGTCCAACAATAGCACTCCTAGAATACCAAAGAATTTAATTTCCCTTTTTGTAGCCACGACATTTTTAAGGACACTCGATTCTGCTCAGAAATAAAAAAAAAAAGAAATTAAGTCAGTGAAATAAGGTACAGAACTTAATTACTGTATCCATCTGGTACCGAAGGACCAAAGACTAAACCGGCATTAGGGGCAGGTGGTCACAGTCTGACCTTCGACGAACTTGCTCACTTCAACTGCTTAAGTTTTGTATCGAATAAAGCTAGTTAGGGTAGTTCAGCATGATGGCGGTAAACCTATGGGGTGAGGTTGTGAGATAAAGGAAAGGGAATTTTAGTTGATTTGCTTAACAAAGTTTGGCAAATGTACTCATGAGGTCGGTCTATTTTGCCTGAATGCCATTCACCAGGAAATGTTTTGGTTGATATACTTCTTTGGCACCGAGATTGTCTTTCCATAAATATTTATAGAAAAAGAATAATTGAAGAGTAAAGATTCTTACCATTCCTATCATGGTGTAAATATTTACAACTTTGCTTAACCATTAGGCAAAGGAATATTTTCATTCTTATGACAGGTGACTGTTACACGTTCTAGACATTCTACAATAACTATTGAAGTACAAACAATAAAAATAGCCTTCCACTGTACTAATTCAAATCTAGAACAATGATTGTTCCCCACAATGACCAGCATGGCCCATTCTCCCGAGGTCCCCCCTCCCCCTGACCACTGGTGGTGGTGACTTCAAACTGTGATTAGGGCAGTTTCACGCACGCGGCTTCGCTTAAACTTACATTAAGTGCCGGCAAAAGTTTGCGCTAGGTCTACTCTTGTTTATAGGCTAGTACCGATTGGACTTGCATGTGACTTCTTGCGGTTATGGTTGGTGTGCAACTAGCCTTACACACTTAGAGATTTAGATTGGCATTATATAATTTCATACATATCATAATAGACAGAGTCTATGATTTCGGACTTTAAATTCGACTCTGCGGACACTAAGACCAATTAAAGTATGACAAGTGCTTTGTAATAAATATCCGTCACTTATGCTTTGGAATTTAAAACTAAATGAAGATAAATTCGTTTTCATACCTAGGTATTAAAACAAGTTGCTGAAAAAACTTCTTACCATTTTTACATAATACAAAAACATGTCAACACAACTAAAAGCGAAATCAGACAAAACAAGGAAAAACGTAAAATGAAAAACGAGGAAGAAGCCATAAAGCTAATTGCTAAGTAAGGAAGAATAATATCTCACAAAGGTGCATTTTATCAAATCTGGGACGTTTAAACAATAATGAAATTGCCATTGCAAAGCGTTGCCATTTGTTGCTGTCGGCTTACTGCGCTCATTTGCTAACTACTTGAGAATTATTTAAAGTTGCCCACGTTGTGGTCCGCGTGCACCGACGTCTGAGATTTGTGTCTCTGGCTTTACTGCCTCTTATGATATGTTAAGCCGGTACGAAACTTTGAATTACTAATTTTACCTCTGCCTTCAAATCAAAACGGGGAGGGAAAACAATCTGAAGAAAGAGGCATGTCCAAGATCAAAATTATCAAACGCCACACGATGTAACATCCACGAACTCGCACTTCCCCGCGTGGTTGATAACGATCCAGATACTCTAGCACAGATGAAGCCTGTTTCCCAGCAGTGGGAATATGGGACTGTTACAGGCTAAATGTAGGAGTATATGTATAACATACATATATAAAGGGAGTGAAAATATCTTTGACGCTGTACCACGTGTTCTCCCCATCATTGCTGTATTTTTTTTGCTCTATACCATGTCTAAGAAGCCTCTGGTTACGGAAGTATGGGGTTAGGGGGAGTTCTTTCTTATTCGTGTTTTAATGTTATAACTTTATCTTAAATACCTGCCCGACCCCCGTACTATACAATGCAAACATCAGCACGTTTTTAAGTGCGTAACATCGAGTTCTACCATAAAACGTATTTTTCACACAAACGAAGTCATTTCCCAGCAATAAAATTTTCGTACAGAATTTATGGTTGACGGCTACGTGAAGGGTTGATTTAAGTGGAAATCAAAAGTCGTGCTCATGTATGTTCAGTACTTACTTGTTTGTCTTATGGTTTCTTGATTACTATTTTGATGAAACAATGAAGGAGTTTTTCTAATTACACAGTTAACTGGTAACAATCGTATATTCTTATAGTCCGTATTCATACACGTTTAAGGATGCAAACGTAAATGAACCTTCTCATTTATAATAGTAGTAATGTTTCTCCAAATCCCCAACTAGAGAAGGTCGCTCTTCTTCACACGCGTTGGTCACGGGACGTCATGTCGTGGTGACCGCGAACCCTAACCTAAAGAACTCCAATGAGCGACTGTAGTTTATTTAAATCGTATCGCAGTACTCACTTGGTGATAGTTGATACTGCGCCTGAGTTTAACTTTGACGACTAATTAACTGAATATCACTGTTTTAGTTAATTGAGTGTGTTTCACTGTGAATATTAAGGTGTTGAATTCGGCGATAGCGGTATAGCAGAGGGTTCCAGAGCCGAGGAAGTTATTTAATGACTTCCCATCGACAAAAACAGTCTTTCAGTAAAAATATAGGGAATTACAAGAAAAGTAAAATTCTAACCTGCTTGTGTGTGCGTGTATGACCGTAGACGTAGCAAGTATGTAAGGTGGCATTTGGTAATTTCGGTCTGCCCCCAATTCCGCATGGGAAAATGTGGGTATGTAGTGCATGTACTTAGAAAGAAGTATGTACACGCAAGGTGATCGGAGTACTAATTACTTAATTAGTTCCTTGGGTTGATATCACAAAGAAATTTTGCAAACGATGCCGTTTGTTTTCACCTGTAGTTTCTGTGTATATACTAATATTCCAGTGTAGAAATTGCTATGACCTAAAATTCAGGAGCGTACACGAAAATAGATTTCCTATTATCCAGCTTAACCAGATTTCGGAATAGAATTGCTTCTTTTTTATCAATAATCTGGCATTTATTTACTTTCCTTTACCTAAGAACCTGTAAGGAATATTCCGCATTACTTATTTTTCCCACTTTTTTCGTCTAAAACTGAGCTCTATTAAATTTGAGCGCTCGAATAAATTCCGTGCGAAACAAGTGATTGTGAACCATATACAGTTGGAAATAAATCTTAGAATTGTCTAATACTACGTACATAAACTATTTATAAATACTTTTGAGGTAAATCCTAGATTTGAGTGATTGCTAAAAAATAACATACCATTTTGACCTGAAAAGTAACTTGTTTACCAAATAACATATAAAAAATCTTTTAGTAAAATTGTGGGGTAGGATTTAGACGTGTTTTTGTGTTACTGGTCTAAATGTTCAGTTTTTGAATATTCAGTTTAGTTATTAAATATTCTGTTAAAAATCGTAACTCATAAATTTTAGTGCTCAAAACCAATTTCTATTTTATCCTTTATAAAATAAATAAAAAACCTTTTATTTCTTACAGAAGATGCTAGTTCACAAAGTTAATTAGTTTTGTTTAATATATAGTTAATAGTTACAGTTTTTAAAAGATTTCTTGATACTTTAATATTGTAGTAGAATTATTCTGTAGGAGGGGGTTTCTCTGCAAGTAAAGGCCTCCTCAAAGTTGAGCCAGTTTTCTCTTTTTTTGCGCTGTCTGCACCCAGTTCGGACCCGCTGTGCGTACAAATCCTTTACAAAATGACAGAAGTACCTCTCTACGAATTCCGGCTTCCAGCAACACCACCTTCTCAGGAAGCTCGCTTATAAACCAACTTTAACCTGTACACATTTTTTCTGGTAATTTGGCTAACTTAAAGTAATTCCCTCCACGACGCAGGATGGCAGTGCATTAGGTACCATTGTTACGCCGACCTCCTTTTCTTCCCTCTTTTCTCACTTTTATCCTTCACATTTTTTGTGATTGGTTCGTATGAATTAAAATGTAGTTTCTGTGTCCACGGTAAAATTTCTGGTGTAGAAATTTCCTGCCATATGTAAATGTAGTGTCTGGACGATTATCAACCAAGCCGGACTATGTGGACTAAGTAGGCTGTTTCGATTAGGACCGTAGTTTTTTGTAAACATATTCGTCTACCTAATAACATTTCAAAATATTTTCCTGAATTATTTTATTTGGCTTGTTAATTCCCCGATTTTGAAAGCGAAAAAAGCGTCATAAATGTTATTTTGATTCAGACCGCAGACGACGGGATACATTTGTTAGATTTTCAGCTTTGATTTAAAACTCCTTCTGACCAGTTCAACTCATTTTCCAGTCATAAGTGTGGTTTCTATGTAGGTCAACATATGAACTCAAAGCCAACTACCTCATACGTCCAATATGGCTAATTTAACTCCACGGACAGCTGCACAATGCAATCTTAACAGCAGTAAACTAAACCGCTCCCCTAACTCTCGACCTGCGAACTGCGAGTCAACACACCCTTCCTCACAGGTGCACTATGCAAATGGCTACCCCTCTGCCGCCCCCCTTGGTAATAAGTCTCCGTGAGTTCGCGACTACTTGCCAACTTTGAGCCATGTGGGAAAGATTCTAAATTTTGTGAGTTACACCTCTGTTGGCGTAAAGGCTGTATAGGGACATGTCTTTGCCAAAGTAACGTAAAAAAAATGCTGTCAGTTTAATGACAGGTTTGGGAAATGATAGGTTTTTAATGTTTTGAGATTTAGATGACTGTGTTGTATTAGTCACTAGAGACAAAGAGGCATTGGCGATGGCAGATGTTGGAAAAACTAGACTTTCAAGGAATTACTGGAGCACTTAGCGAGGCAGTGATCCAGTGCTATGTTCCGTAGTGACAGATTGAGTTCAATCTTTACACTTCGAGACATTCATTGATTTATTGCTGCGAGAGTTTTGTGGAAATATAATCAGGACGTGAAAAAGAAAACTAAAACATTTCCATTCGTACCGAAGGACCGACATTAACAGCGGACGTCAAATTTTCGGAAGTCAAGCTTTTAAAAAATAGAAATCAAAGGAGTGTTATAACTTCTCTTCTCTTTCATACAGTCTTTTAGCACTTTTTAGCGGCATAATACGACCAACAAAAAAAGTCGCGTCGCGTCGTTCGTCCGGAGTTGGCGGTGGCCGACGTCGTTTTCAATTAACTCGGCTTATATCTTCTGTGGGATACATTGGGAATCCCATTTGTGCATTCGTTAGGGAGGTTTATTTGTAGAGAATACCTCTTTATTGCTGTTTTCTGGATGTGAGTTACTTTGAAGTGGATGGAAGAGGGTTATTGTGTTGTTGCAAATTGGACAGTAATGGATGGGAAGTTTTCGATTGTGAGTGTGGGATGTTTTATGAACAGACTAATTTTGAAACGTCCTGGGTAGTAGTAAATAATTGTTTTATTTCGACTTTGAGGATCACTGTCGTCTGGGCCAGTGTTCCATAAGGGAAAAACGGAACCCGGATTTGATCAGTTTGTTGTTCGTCTGTCTGTCTCTCAAGGCCCTTTATCTCGGAAACGCGTGGAGCGTAATAAAGGTATCGAGTTGAAAACATATAGTCAACTCTATGGTCTCTTTGTGCTGTCAACATAATCAACCCTCTAGAATCTACGCAGTCGAAAGATACGGCTGTTTATTGTTTGTCGCAAGCTTGTACGGAACCTTCAGTGCGCGAGTCAGACTCGCTCTTGACCGCTTTCTTATCTTGAAGCATCAATCGTTACTAAACTACTTACTACTGTATTTTAAAAATGAATATAATGTATCCTTCGTATTTACAAACCTGATTATGCATATCGGTTATGCCAACTCGAATGACACTTTAAATGTTGAAAGAGGCTTATTTAGACCGCGATACATCGCATAAAGGTACAAGAGAATGATGCTTTTGTTGCCCATTCTCCTCCCATACTTTAGCTGCCTTTATTAGCCTCAAGGGAGGGGAAAGGTGACCAAAACCGCCCATTACAACTCGCTTTAGTAACCACATTTTTAAATTAATTATTTCGAAGGGATCTTCAGCCATCCTGCGGTTGCTTGGACCTGTCCAAATAAATGTTATTACAGAATTTATGACTAATTTCTGCTTAATACGAATCTTTTCTCCTTCATCATTTTCATTTAATTCTATCATAGCCGGGATTCTCAGCAAATATTTTCCCATTAAAATTTAAATGGGTTAGAATAATGAACTTTACAATTCTGTGGATATTTTAATGTAATATAAATATTGTGAGTAGAAAAACAAAAAGTTCCTTCGTTTACCAAGTTGCGATTATTTGCATTTCTCAAACTGGTTATGAAAACTCATCGAAATAACATGGTTTAAGAAAATTCCTGTCTAATTTACCTAAAATACATATAAATTTAGCGACCCGCTAATGCTAGTTTACATCGTAGATGATGGTCTTATTATGTTCTGCCTCGAGCGCTGCACCGGACCAGTATTATGTTTTGCGGATGGAAAATCATCAAATAACTTCCCCCGTTCTGTGTGGAGCGTGAGGGAGTGGCAGACTTGTTCTGATTAAAACCCACCCATGTTCCTTCTGTTGCCGTTTGTGTTCCGTGGCCGCGGTATCTCTTTCGAACAACCCGTAACCCCGGCAGGCGGTGGCACCGGAGTTCACCGGACCAGCATTGGCTCAACTCCAGCTGGTCTCCATTCGTTCAATGAAACTCGATACTGTGGCCGTGCGCTGCGTTAGGCGGGCGCACGGCGCGGGCGCCCGCGTGCAACGGGTCGGCCAATGGCCGTGCGCTGCGTTAAGAAACAGCACGCCAAGCGGGCGCCCGCGCCGTTCGCCCGCCTAACGCAGCGCACGGCCTGTAACTCTCGCTTTTTCTTGTGTAGTCAGTCTTTATCGAAAAGACATTGCCATGCATCAGTTAGTAAACAATAGGTGATACCAATCGGATGCAGTGCTAATAAGAAACTCGAACTCGCGCACCTAGGGTTCTGTACAAACATACGACATAAGCAGTCATATCTTTGATGTTGATTTTTTCACAGTATAAAGGTGCCCCAGATTTCAGGATATGGTTTTAATTACATTTCGATACCTCCACGCGTTCGCGAGATAATTGTCTTAACAAACAGACAGCCGGACAACAAAGTGATCCAATTACGGTTCCTTTCGAGGTACGGAACCCTAAAAAGAGATAATTAACCAGGCTTGTCAGATATATTAAGTTAAATTTTCTCTTTTCGAAAACGGATTTTTAAGATTTCAACTATATCTGACGAGCCTGGTTACCTGTCGTCTCTTTTGCTGAATGTACATAACATACTAGACTTAGAAAAATCGATTACTTTGAAAACATGCAAATAAAAGATTTCTTCCAATAAAATAAAACGCGGACAAACCTAGTGGAACATATCTCCCGAATCCTAGTTCACAGTTTGTAAGCCCGCTCGTGTTCAAAGTATAAAATATATTTTTGCAGACGACGCCGCACAGTGGTGCAAGTAGTACGGGTATGCGGAAAATACTATTTTTAAATGAAAAGACGATGCGTTCCTTCATAATACGTTATTAAAATGATAGAATAAATGTACCAGTAGGTTTACAAAGAGAAACATAATACTTAATATAGGTTTTTTTAAGTAACATGAAAATATGCATCATATTTTTTACGTGAATTGAATTATAAAAAAAGATATATTGAATTATGTAAAATATACAGTCTTTAAGCATTTCTATATAAATAAATATTAATAAACTAAATAATAAATACAGTTATTAATATTATGCACTATTTCTTCATTACAGAGCGTCATTAGTTAATGACCTGGTATTTCCAAGTTCGCAGGTTATCGCAGCCAAAACTGATGTATTCTTAATCTATAGGGTCTAATTAATCTCCGGAAGTATATTATTACGCAACGGTCGATAACAGAGATTAGTTCTGAGCTCATGATTGTAAAAAAAGGTTCCAAATGACCTTCTTCATTAAAAATGTAATAGCAAGGAATTACTCATTATTTAATTACATATGTTTGCGTATTTTATATGTACACACAATTAACCTATGACTACACTAAAAATAAAAGTTGATTATTAGAGTATTTAGGTTCTATTCATACTTGAAATAACAATATTTTTTGCACAAAATTTGTTACTTCTCGATCACCCTACTTTAGCTTCATATTATTAAGTACTGTGTTATTATTTACCCGTGTTAATTTTAGGACATGTTTGTACTAACATTCTAGTATGTGTGTACCAAATTGTATACATTTTAAACAAAGTCTAAGCAAAGGACTTTTTTCCGCCCTTGAACCAGTGTGCGCCGCGCCGCGCGCCGGCTCCTAATGCGAGTTCTATGTATGTCGCTGGCGCTGGCGGTGGAGTGCACCGACAAATGTACCAATAACTGTTCCCAAGGCTTTTGTTTTTTTGCGATCCAGAACGTTCCAGAACGTACTCGTGTTCCCGACGATTTTTGGGAACGGTTAGCAGTTTAGCAGGGAAATAAAAGGGAACTGGTTGTTTATGGTGTGGGGTACATAGTAGATAGGAGTTTGATTAATTTTCTTAGGTCGTCTACCATACAATATAACTTAAATGTTATTGTACTAATGAAATAATAATGGATAATATTGGATTGCTTTGTTTGAGTCCTTGAACTTAACCATATATTTGTGTACAGGTATGTAAAGTAGGCAGCAAGTTAGCGGTGACAAAACCAGTACAACCTGGACTCTGATTCTATTGAAACTCAGTACTACGCTAGGCCAGTTAAACGTCAAACTAACCTGTGGCTTACTGTACCTTAAGCTAAATCATTTCTTTTTATGTCTTATGTAGTGTCAACCCTCTTCCGTCTAAAACAGCTGATTATGTAAAACTAAAGCCAACTTGAATCCTTTTCACTCCAACCTTTTTCGCTTACGTCCCACCTTTTCAAAACAATAACGTATCCCCGAATATTCTGGAACAATAATCCGCCAATAACGAGACAATAGAAACGCGCTCGTAACGAGAATGTAACAAATGGTTCGAATCTGTTACAGGTACGCTACCAGTGATACATCATACGTTTCATTACACGCCCGATTTGTTACATCACTCAATGCATGGACTGGGTAAGTTCTTTTTTGTATGGTTCAGTATTATGGCGTGCAATAATTTGTTCCAACTGTATCTTTGTGTCCAGGACTCTTTATTACGTCTTTCATTTGTTTAACGATTCGTTCCATTTTTAATTCCCAAATCGTTTGCATGTAGTGAAAACTAAAACTTACGCCCGCCATCTTGTTTTTTAGGGTTCCGTAGTCAACTAGGAACCCTTATAGTTTCGCCATGTCTGTCTGTCCGTCCGTCCGTCCGTCCGTCCTCGCTTAATCTCTGTGACCGTTAGCGCTAGAAAGCTGAAATTTGGTACCAATATGTATATCAATCACGCCGACAAAGTGGTAAAATAAAAATTTAAAAAAAATGTTTTATTAGGGTAGCCACCCTATATGTAAAGTGGGAAGTGATTTTTTTTTTAATTTCAACCCTAACGTGTGATATATTGTTGGAAAGGTATTTAAAAATGAATAGGGGTTTACTAAGATCATTTTTTGATAATGTCAATAATTTCGGAAATAATCGCTCCAAAAGTAAAAAACAATGTGTCCCCCCCCCTCTAACTTTTGAACCATAAGTCTAAAAAATATGAAAAAAATCTGAAAAGTAGAACTTTATAAGGACTTTCTATGAAAATCATTTTGAACTTGATTGACATAACAGTTTTTGTACAAAAAAGACAAAAAGTTGTACAAAATAATTTCTGGACTAAGTTTGTAGTATAATCGTATATGCAAGCTTTTTTTTTAACTTTGTTTACATATTTTATTATCCTGAACGTATCTTTTTTCAAACAAAAAAAGAATTATTGAAATCGGTTCTGGGAATCCAAAATTACCACCGAAATTGCACGTCTTTGTATTAATTAGTAACCCAATTCCTCGAGAGATGGCGCTGTAGGTACTTATTACATTGGATCGGGTATTACCGAATTGTTCAGTTGGCCTCATAACTGGGAACACTTATTGTGACGGACGGGAAACTACGGAACCCTATACTGAGCGTGGCCCGACACGCTCTTGGCCGGTTTTTGAATACAATTGTTTGTCAAACAATTGTATTCAAAAAACAGTCAAGTTGGTTTACCAGCCAAATTTACTTGAAGAGTAATTAATGCGTCAGAATTCCGATATTCTGTAGTTATAAAAGTTTTGCAGTTATTTTGACATTTTGATAAATGTAATTTCAAATTGTTCCCTGCTTTCGTCTCATCTACATACGATTGTGATTCGATTATTCGGTATACCCCTGCAGATAGTCCGTTATCGGCTTAAGTATTATTGATATTGGAATTTTATTGTTCTTGGTACGTCAGCAGCCCATCTGCGTTTATATTTATATTCTTGGGCGACATTGTTCTGAATTGATACGCAGTTTGTATCAAATTGACGACGAAATCTTTTGTCTTATATTCGAGTGTCATTGCTGTCAGCTTAAGTAGTAGAAAGGATGTGAATACTAGGCAAAAACAATTATTTTGAAAATATTTTCGATGAATGACAAAGTTTTATTGTAGAGGACCTTTTAGGATTTATAACTAAAACTGTTGTTTTGTCCGTTTCTTCTAGATTTTTATTTGTTTTGTGACATGGTATGTTTTTGTTATTAGTCGTGTCTGGCGACTTACTGTCTTTTTATTTAATAAAATATAATATTACATTAAATCCGCGAACAAAGTTGACATTGGCTTTGTTAGTTTACAAATATTTTACAACTCTTTGGTTTGAATACTGAGCTTGCTTCTTGAGGGATCTTCTCACGAATAGAAGAGTTGTTTTGCAACACGATAAAGGTCAATATCGCGCCAGCAACTGACATTTACGACTAGCAGTGACTCATTGAATAAATTCAGCAGTTTAATATTTTACTTTGAGTCCATCACTTGCAATCTTCAAATTGTAGTCTCTTGTGAGAACTCTCATAATGTGTTAAAATACGTTACTAACCCATTTTGTTTAAAAACTAAAGACAAAAATCACATTCAGTACTAGACACTTCTCCATTGTTTTCTTTAGTTCCAAGTTTTGAGGGGAGTTTTGATTCCCCCATTGTGTCTTGTTGATGGTTTTTATCATTATGTGAAAATGGCTATAGAATTACTTGCTGCTCATACTTCATGACTGTTTCTGATATTTTTTTTTTTATGTGGTAATTTATGTTCCACGTCTTAGCTGACCTTATAGAATTTTGTTTGTTAATTCTCCCTTTCTATACATATACGTCCGTTTTCTTATTTCCTTCATTAATATCGTCGTTATGCCAAGGACAATGGTGTGGGTTATGCGTTTTAATAAAAAAGAATATTGAAAAAAAAATTGAAAACTAAATTTCAATATTGTATCGTGTAACTGTTTTAAATAAATAAAATAAAATGTCAGGTATTCTTATATGTAGAACATAACATTATATCTAAATACCTATATACTTTTGTAGCCATAACAGCATAACTTATAGTAAATACTTAGTGCAGAGAGTCGACCTGGTACCATTGTTACATTTCCTTGGCGTGAGAAACCACCGCTGAATGTCTATATGGATGATGATCAATTATTATGCATAGCTGAAGTTTGTTATACAATCGTCTGCCACCAGCAAACGATTGTATAATAAATCTCTGGAACGATGAACTGTCGCAAATTATGTATCCTTTATAGGCATGATGCAACGAAGGTACAGTGCACATTCCATTACAACCTGAAAAATTGTTTAATTAGAGTTAATAATAATATTAACTCGCAGTGTTCCAAAATTACCATAAGTCAGTATTTACAGCTTGTAATGAAGCATATAAAAAACATACCTAAGTATTGCAGATTCAGTCTCTAAAAATGTGACAGAAAAAAATAACTTAAGCTTTCTAAAAATATCATCAGGCACGTAACCAGTTCTAGCTAAATCTCCTTTTAAAACCCCCAACACAAAGCTAGTGGTCTAAACAAAAATATTCCCTACAGAACTGTGTAACATGTTGTCGCCATTTTATGCAAAAAAATCAAGTGTTAGAACATAGTGCGGTAATCAAAGTGGTTGGCGCGAAAAATTCCCGCCATTGCACAATAGCGCCACTGTCGTTTTTGTGGCAGCATTCGGAATCACGGGACCGCATAATGGTTATGGAGGAAGGTGGTGTTCTTTTATAGTGTTCACATAAAACGTTACCAGAAAAGTGTAAACGGTGATAAAAATACCAGGATTTTATCACAGTTGCAGTGAATATTAGCTCATTAAACTCAAAAGCAGCTAGCAACACCGATCATTTGAAAAATATCCCTTATTCACAGTAATTACAGTAATTCTAGGTTATGGTATAAATTTCTTCAATTACTCATTATAAATTATGCAGGGTTTAAAATAAACTAGATGATGAAATGAAATTATTGCTATCGATATCTAGTAGCAATAAAATAAACAATACAACTGAACTTTTATTCCTAGTTTTGTTGTCATTTAATATTACGTTTGTGAAATGTCGTCATTAAGGTCTTGCATACTTTATTAGCCTTATAATATAACTCCTGATAAAGAATTAAATTCACCTGAAAATGGGTAATCCTTCAATACAATATGAACCACCATCACATGTTCCCAGAATATGCGGCTAACGTGAACACTCCCGTGAGTGTGTACCTTGCCTTTATTATAGTGTCACTGTGTGTCGTGTATCGAGGCCTTAGGTGCTCAAGTTTACCCAGCGGCCTAGCTGAGGCATAGTTCAAACACACTGCATAAAAGATATTGCGTAAGAAATCGCGGCTGTATCTCCGAGTAGCATGATGAGCATAGAAAGCTTCCACTTTTAGTGCAAAAGCTTCTCCATGAGGGAGAGCAAATTTGGAGTAGGCTCTGTCGATGGTAGATGACGGTAGCTTTGAATTTGGGCACTAGGACATCTCGGTTTTCTCACGTCGTTTTTCTTCACCATTTTGAGGCTTTTGTGCTAAAATTTATTACTTACATACGTGATTAAGTTTACTTGGGCATGACGCAGGTCTGTTCGCACAGGGAATCTAACCCAACACCTTTAGCTGAGTTGTCGCCCTTGTAAGAACTAGACCAAAGAAGCAGTCATTATACCAATTAACTCAACACACATTCCTTAGTCAGACAGTTCCTTATGAGGCACGTATTAAATTTAAACCCGACAATTTAGTTAAGTACGTACTCTAAGCGTTACTATATGTAAGTTTTTTTTTTATAAAACAAAGCCTTTCAGTTTCCCTGCTACCCCGAGTTCCCGACGAACCGCAAGTATTCGTTAAAATGGCGTTCCTTTGTGCACCTCACGTGCGTCATACTTAAAGTAACTTATTTAAATCCTGTTACGTTACAGGAAGATCTAAAGCTTCAGTAATTAACGCAGATGTTACAGGTTTCATACTTTCATGAAGAAATCCCTGGTAAAATTCCTAGATTCGATTAATATTCCATGCGAGATGCAATATGGTAAGAGGTTCTAAGAAAGCTCCAAGAGACCTACATTCCTTGAAAAAAATCGTAACTTATTATTTACTTAACGTTAATACTTACTGTGTGTGCATTTTACAATCACGTAACTGCGAACAAATTAAAACATCCGGTAACATCTCATACACGACTACGCTAATATACCAGGAAGGTACAGTTTAGAGATCTACAGCAAATTAATTTTACAACAAATTAATTGATGAATTTTTCTTTTTATCAAAGTTGTCCCCAAGATTTAAATGGGTGTTTCTTAACGATTAATTAATATTTAATTATCTACGCCAAATTTTGCTTAGCTCAGATAAAAAGAAAACTTGTAAACTATATATGATTAAGAGACTCCAACTTTTCGAGTTAAGCTAGGGTGATTTCTCTCATTACATTTTACTTCGTCATCTTAAACAATTTTTCAAAATATATACCGCTTTAACCTTACGGGTGTTATACCGCGTGTACCGGGAACATTCCCGGGAGACGGCACGGCACAGCGGCACTCCAGCCTTGCTTTGTGCGGCACGTATGTATCTGGTTATTTATGCCTCTTTCAGGGTTCCTGTAAGATGCAATTTTAAACCAGTCGCGTATCGAAGCAGTGCGCTTGTGCTTACTGCTTAATATCATATTACTAGCTCGAGGCATCTGCCGCTTGCTGCTATGCAACGTGGAATTAATAATTTTATGTCGGGCTTTTTAAAATTGTGATATTTTTATCGTTTTTAGGTCATGAATTGTTAATAGGGCGTCAGATTATCTTGATAATGTCACTGGGTGAGGTTCTCATTGTTTATTTTTATGGTTCAAAAAAACACAATATGAAATCCTAATTTGACCCGCTGATTGAAAAAAAACAGCTGACTGAAAAAATGCGACGAACTGAAAACCTCCTTCTTTTAATTATTATTCCAGTTAAAGAAATATCCTGACATTAGAACATATATATTTGAGAAATAGTGCGACAGCTGCAGACATTATTTTATTTCATTCTAAATCCAGAAAACCCACTAATGTAACTTTCTGGGTTTTAAAAAAACCTCGTCTAAACGAACAAATATGTAAAGCCGAAAACTTGGAACCCTATCAACTATTCACATAATTAAATCTCAAAAATGTTTGCGAAATGAGTCGCTCCACCAAAGATGGCGCACGCGCAATATGACCGGTGCATTACGTACAACAGCACAGTCGCTAGTCGGCTCGAGACTTGCTCTGTTTACTTAATGATCTGTTTAGCATCACAACCTCTGCTTCAACTTTCAAGTTTTTGCCATGAATTTATTAGATTATTGTTTGGTTAAACAATCTTTGGCTCTTCAGGGGATTCTGCTCTTTATGCATTGTTATTTATCCCCCAGTATTCTTATGGGAGGT
Organism: Ochropleura leucogaster; assembly: GCA_958449745.1. Taxonomy (NCBI): domain Eukaryota; kingdom Metazoa; phylum Arthropoda; class Insecta; order Lepidoptera; family Noctuidae; genus Ochropleura; species Ochropleura leucogaster. The sequence continues at coordinate 17,740,227 of OY288216.1, forward strand.
GCAATTGTTTTCTTAGCTTTTTAGTAGCTCTCGGCAACTAAATATGTTTTTGAGTTTTCGTGTGTAGTAATTGCTGATAAAATATTACATCGTCAATTAGCACACTTCTTCTTGCTTCCAAAATTCAAGTTCACAGCATCTATACGCTGTGCGCGTGAGGTCAATAAGCTTTGGTTCTACTAGATATATAAAACCAATTTACTTCATTATCCAGTACTAAATTATATTTACCTAGAGTAAATTTTCAAAATGTAACTTTAGTTTTCAGGTTATCAGGCTTGTAGGCCACAACTCCATCTAATTTTCAGCACTAATAAATACTAAAACCGTGACTTGGTCACAATCACTCGGATGTTTCGCCAATTTTGTCACTTCTTGTGACCATTTTCAACCAATTGTTTATTTTCAATGTCAATGAATGGTCATTTCGAATTTCAAGGTTACTTTGCGGACAAAACAAATGAAAGCAAAGTTTACTAGGTTGTAAACTCGACTACTGAAATTAGGTGCCTAAGGTGTTATATATATTTTTGCCGCGGCAGCGTAGTTTTCTGCTGTGCTGTGATATTTTCTCTGCTCCATCGTGCCACAGACTTCAAATGGTTTTAATTTCAACTCGATACCTCAATGCGTTCCCGAGATAAATAGATGGTCTTGATACACAGACAGACAGAAGAAAAAAACAAAGTGATTTTATAAAAAACTAACCGTGATCAACAATCAACTCGCTATCTTTAGGTTTAAGTTTTTTTTCAGTTAGGAAGTCACATCATAATCATCTAAGAAAAGTAGGTTACATTTCTACTGAAAAACCCACTTAACCCAACCCGAGTTGAAACCGAAAAAACGTACGTACATGCATTACAGCTGCTAGGTGATCTTACGATAGCATCTGCGATATGAGACGGTTCGCTGAAAAATGCGATGTTTCACCGGGATAACGTCGGCTGCAGGCTGCTGTGTTAGTGCATTAGTTTAATGGAACCTGCGGGCTCTGCCAGGGCTGGCTATTGTCTAACCACTTATACATTTGGGAAATTTTAGGTATGTGATATGGAAAACACTGAAAAAGAAATCTGTGAAGACTTACCGTATCATGTGCGGTTGACATAAATAAAAACATTGGAACGCTTCTGGTCATGATCATACCTTATTTCAGGACCATTAGATTTCATTCAAGACTGCCGGCTTGCGGGTCGTCCGAAAGAGATACCTCGGCCCCGGAACACAAAGCGCAATAAGAAACATGGATCGGTTTTAGTCAGAATTTGATGATTTAACATGTCTCCCCAGTCATGTATTTACTTCTGCCTAGGCACCAAAACTTTCTGCACACAAGTAACTTTCTAAACATTGTCTGGTGTTTTGCGATGCTGATCATCTTGTAGTCACAAGAAACTTGTCGTCTTCATCGTGACCTCATATTAACAACAATATAAGAATCCTTAGAGTCGTCTTATCACATGGGTTGTTGGTATGTTGGACAGCCCTGATATAATATACTTACCTCCTGTATGCAAGTTTGTAACCACTGTTCTTGGATTGCGTTTGTGAGTATAGAGGTTTTAAGTGGCGTGTTTCTTGTATTTTTCTGATTTATCCGTTACGACTATTCTGAGTTGAGTGCTCTACCTGGGGCTCTAAGTGTTGGTCATGGCATCTTTGGCTGTCTGTCTTTGTAGTAATACATTAGGTGTTTCAGTAGAGGTACTAGATACCTAAGATACCTACGATTTAAGTGGCAGTTATTTCTATGTCATATAAAGAATCAGGTGTACATTTTACCTACGGGAGGGGGTCCCTTTACTCTGAATCTAAATGAAAGCACTCCTACATCCCTTTTTTATCATTTTTTTGGAGTGGGAAATCATCAAATAACTTCCCCCGCTCTGGGCGGAGCGGAGGGGAGTGTCAGACTTGTGCTGACTAAAACCCACCCATGTTCCTTCCATTGCCCTTTACGTTCCGGGGCCGCTGTATCTCTTTCGAACAACCCGCAACCCCGGCAGGTCCTACATCCCTTTTATTGCGTAACTCAATCAGTTGTACTGTTATTCATATGTTTAGGTTATGAGGCCTTTTCATTTTGTTGGAAATTGATGAAAGAAAAGTTTTTCTTTCTTCATCTCTATATTATTTAGCACAATATGAGTTTCATTCATCGACAGAAAAAAACAAAACACTGCATACTACTACCAGTATGTAAGCAGTGTTGCCGTTTAAATCTTGATAGGGGCAAATGGTTGTGCAGGATGGGCAGGACAGGAGGTGGGGCGTAACCTGCAAAGGGGCACCACACTGGCATTGTGTTTGGGATGAGTCAATGATACCCCTATGGAACAGATTAGATCTACAGCGGCCAACCTGGGCCTGTAGTCGGTTTCAAGATTTCCAGATTGGCCACTGCAGTTCGTAGTTCAGACGAAACCGTGTTATACCATGTTACTCACACAATAACTTTTTACTTGTTGGTTATGTAAGTTACATATAAAGCTCATAAATGATGAGTAATACAAATCTAGTGCTGTTTTTGTGAACATAAGGTGAGAATGCAACACAATTTCCTGACACATGCACGTAATGATTGTGCTACATTAACCAATCATATCAAACAGCACTTTCTCTATATTACACAAAAACTATTGTATCGTTACCAAACAGTTGCAAGCGATAATTAGTCAATTAAACGAACAGTCCGAAAAACTGTCCAACCGAAATAATTAATGAACCAAAACGTGTTAACACTGCCACAGAATAAAGAGCCGAAAAACAGAAGTACAACTCTATGCAATTTACGATAAGTGCTATGAAGTAATAAAATTAAATAAGTCAGGGTGTAAAAACTACAATACAGATCATAATTGCCCTCGCTATTGATTACACATTATGCTCCAATAAATAAGAGATGCATTTATAACACGCCTTTTATAGATCCTACCTGAAAAGCGTTTAAAAGATTAAATAAAAGAAAACACTGAAAATGTTTGCACACTAGTTTTTTTTTTGTTAAGTCATGTTTAATGTGTGTAATATGACTTCTACAGAAAACTATTTAGTGGCACAGTGTGAAACTCCAGAATGAATGTTTTATTTATTTATAGTGAGAATTTATTCAATCAGCTTTCCGTTCCGCGCGCACTTTATAACGTACTTTATTTTCGTTTTGCTTTAACCTTATTATTTGCATTGTTAGCCGTATTTGGGCCAGTTCCCGAAACCGCTGACAGTGCTTTTTTATTCAAAATATTTTATACTTAAGACCCTATAAAATGTCAGAACCTAGGTATACAGCTCGAATTTTTCGGGTCCTATAGATAATACAAGAAACCACAATTTGTTTATAGGTTTTGCTACTTTAGTGCCTTTATTTCAACTACAATAACACAACACCACGCCTGTGATCTCCGAAACTTTGAAGGAGAGGTGTACTTAATAGTACCCACAGCAATTTTTATGTTCCATGTAATAGGGGAAGAGCCTAATTCCATCAACCGGCTACAAAACCAGATACCTTGGCTGCTAAAGAGAAATCCCTTGAGGAAAAGACCAAAAAACACTTTTTTCGACCTGGATATCGAACTCAGGAGCAAATATTACTAAACATTTATATAATGTTCATAATTGTTCCACTCATTCTCAATGGCAATGCTTGAATCTTTTGCTGTAGGCGCTCAAAGTCGAGGGAATAGACTAGTTTGAGAATTAAATAAGACCCGTATCAATAGTCCTTGTAACTCTGAAAGAGAATGTACTGTAACCATATTAGCTGAATGTAAAAGAACTAACCTTGATATCTAAAAACATTCTTAAAAACAGCAGAAAAAATATAATTGCCTGCCTACCTACAAACGACATGACAACCTATTATAATATTTATAATAGCAGTCTTAAATAATTATGTAAAAATATAAAAGTTCTTTTGTGAATAAACAAATCAATAGCATTTCATTGAAGTGCACTCGCAAATGATTTCCCAGCTCGTTAAATTGAAATGTCAACAATAACAATTATTCAGCATGGTGCCACGGAGTAGATAGAGAAATAGAAGGTTTACTCCGCATTCACCCAGGGGGCACACTACCGTAAGGCACGCAACGAGGATCGTGGTTGAGTTCAGAATCATTCGAGTTTGTAAAATTTTGTCTTTCTGCAAGAATGGTCTTTGTCTTTTCATTCCTTAACTGACTACTGCTTTTCGTAGATGAAAGTGATGTGATACAGTCAATGAGATGACCCTAATTGATTTGCATAATTTGAAATGATCTCTTTTATGGTTAGTTGTTCCTTGCTGTGTTGATATTTGCTTTATCTGTTTCCATTACATATGTGCCACTTTAGTGTTAGTATTTAGTTTACGTAATAATCAAGTTTACACTGTTACACGATTGATATTTCTGTTCTTCATACTCTATTGTATAAATATTTGGCCACAACCCTGCGCTGCTACTCAGCATTTAATTCACGATACTGCGGCGGGTGGGGGTACTTTTGATCTCCGTCACTAGATGACAATCAAAATATGAAATGTGCGGTTGTATTGTCCAAATGCAGCAGCAGGGTTTACGAGTCTATTTTTTTTTTGTAAGGTTCAGTAATGGCATCTCCCCAGGAGTGGGACAGATCAAGCTAAAAGAAAAGAATGTTTGGAGAAAGAAGATAAACGCATTTGCCTCGTGGACAAGTACAGCCTGTATTTATGGGTAGATCTCAAAATCGAGCATTATTTAATTTCTGATCAAAGAATATAGAGATACTTATGTCAGAAATGCGTCGTACACTTAAAATTACAACTGTTTTTGATAGTTTTTAAGGAGGTCATTCATGGATTTGCAAAGCTCTAATTCTTGTTACGGTTTTTTTGTAAGTTATACAAATTGAAACAATTGTCGAATAGTAGCTTAAATTACATCGCAATCCAGTTCGCGAAATCTCATACATCTAACCAAAATTCGTTCAATGTGAACCACGACCACCAAATTCCGATCTATCGGCAACCGCCAACCCTACCCAGATACCGGCCAATTATCGTCCGACGGCTTTCATCGCGCGACTATCGCGAATTTATTTCGCGCGGAAACGATTGCCGATTCCGTGCGATTCGATGCGATTCCGCCCGAAATTCGAACGAGCGCGTAATCGTCACAAGAGCTGCTATTGTGGACGAGTTTATTAAATTCCGCGTACGTTTGTTTTAGTCGAACGTAATTGGTTGGTAGTTGAGTGCGATCGAGTGGAAGGATAGTGCTTGTGTGCCCGATAATAGGTATTTGGGAATTAGTGTGCATTGAGCTTGAAATCGATTAAAATACAACAAAGTATTTATCTTACAAATTGATCTGTTCCGAAAAACATTGTTCTGTTGTTTGTTTCATGTTCGTGTTGTAAAATTTTCACTTGTTTCGATGGGAACAAGCATTGTGGGGAAACCAGCTTGACTGAGAGATATGTCTCGACATGGTGACCCAAGTCGGAGGCCCATGGGCTGCATAAAAACTGACACCAGGTTAGGCATCTTACCCCACGACAAGGAAAGAAGAGGCTTATCTGGTTTGTTTACACTCATAATGCATCAATCTATTGGACGCATAATGCAGACATTGATGGCAGTTCATCTCAAGATGATCCTTTATCGCTTTCCTCTCTTCTTTCATCTCTGCCTAACACTACGGGAAAATCACAAGCGTAATCCCACATAACTCCGGGGTTGCGGGTTGTTCGTAAGAGATGCCGCGGTCCCTAAACATATTAAGATCATTACATATCCGAACAAAAATGCCATCAAATTTTAATGAAAGTGACCTCAATTGGGGAGTGTGGTTATGTGTCATGTTTTCTCTCAAATATCCTTATCCTGACTTAATATTATAAAAGCGAAAGTGAGTTTGTTTGTTACCTCTTCACGCTTTAATGGCTCAACCGATTTTGATGAATTTTGGTACAAAGATAGTTGGGAACCAGAAGACGGACATAGGCTACTTTTTTCATCAAAAAAAGTGGGATGTGAGTGACAAAGAGGGAAGAAAAGGGAAAACTTAGCGTTGCTATTACAAATCAATAAGGCGCCAGGGGAACTGTGTTACCCCGAATTTAATGCGAGCGAAGCTGCGTGTAAAAATGATATATCGTATTTTTGCAATGCACAATTGTATCCTTTAGTCGAGTCTATAGTCAATACAATAATCATAAAGATGCTAACTATCGGTAACTTTCGTCATATATCTTATTTATGTTCGCAATCATACACCAGACGTCTTCGTTCATTCGTTCGTTCCCTTCACTCGAGCACGTGTGAGATCAAAGGGCATGCCCGATAGAAAGTCGGAGAATCATAGGTAATATGGAAATGAGAGAAAATGTCTCATAAAATATCATCAGGCATTATCGTAGTTATTTCCGTTTTCACTAAGTCTAGATGACGCCTAAATTGCTCTCGTTGAATTTTAGAATCTTTGTTGAGTTTATCGTTGATATTCTAACAGCGGTTTTATAATTATGTAAATAAGCTTTAGTTATTCATTTAGGTATCGCTTACTTAATGAAAACAGTTATTAGTCATTTCCTTTCACTCGTGGGTGTTTTCACAAATATTTAATCTCACATACACAAACTGCCAGACCCAGAAAAACTACCTGTTGATCATACAAATATTTGAGGCGTGCCGGAATCGAACCCGCAACCCACAGCTACTGCGCCGACGACTATTTAGTCAACCTTCAGTTGCATGTACATATAGAGGGCAAGCCCTATTAAGTTATTTTTAAATTTTCACATTATATTTTTGTAGCGGTTCATAGAAGGCACATATGTGTGTGTCACATCTCCAAATTTCAACTATGTGGGGCCAATAGTGTAGATTAAATTTGCTGTGACAGACAGACTTGAACAGATAATAATATATGAAAACATGAAAACATCTATGTAACAATTACCTATGTTGACAGAAATAAATGATTTGATTTGATTAGACTTACACGCCTACAAAGCAAACAACAAATCAGATATTTAAGATTTCGATGTCAAATCATCTTAAACATCGCAACGTAATGGTAAAGTCCCATCTCTTCATTCATCCAACTTTCTTCCAATTACAGAAGACCTTTCCCTTGCAGACATCCACCAAAGTGTCACACCAATCAAGTTTGAACCCCTGACCTATCACGCGACAATCAACTCTAAATCACACTGTCATAACCAAACAATGGACGAAAATACAATACAGATCCCACGATAACAATCTATGCTATCAGGGTATAGATTTTTATGATGACTACTAAATATAACATCCCGCCTTATTCCCAAAGGGTTACGCCAGTTATCTTTAAAGTGCAATTGAGGGCGAGCCTAATGCCATCAACTGAGCCGAAAAAAAATCCCCATAGAAAAGAAATACACTGCCCGACATAGACTCGAACCCCGGACCTATAAAATAAAATAAATAAATATCTTGGGACAACTCACACACGGCTATCTGATCCCAAGCTAAGCAGAGCTTGTGTTATGGTAACCAGACAACTGATATACATACTTACATATATAATTTATAAATACATACATATTATAGATAAATCACACCCAGACACAGAACAAACAATCATGCTTATCACACCAAGTTTGTCCTGGGTGGGAATCGAACCCACGACCTCCGGCTCAGCAGTCAGGGCCACTAACCACTAGACCAACAGGCCCGTCAAATATATAAGCTCAACAGTGGCGCTTGACTTGCGACTACCAGATCAAAGAGGATAATAAACACATAGATTGTTATAATGTGCTATTGTGAGCTAGTAACGGCACTATCAGCACTAAGTTAGAGACTAGAGCTATCACTAACATTGTAAGTAGCGCAAGTAGTGGGTACCCCGCGGTGCGCGGCGCGTGACGAAACAATCACAGAAACCGAATTGAGGATGACCCGGAAACCTCCGCGACACGACTGCACCGCGAGCAAGGTATAAGAGGTGCTACATCTATATATTATGGGCTTTCTTTTGAAACAGATGGTTTGGAGTCTTATGTCTACTGCTGATATAAGCATCAGCAAGGTTTCGCACCTTCATTCTCTCTTCATTCCTGCAATTCGTTATCTACGGAAAGTTAACACAAGATTTTTTTTATTTAACATAAATTAATGAATTCCTTCTTCAACTTCAGTGTACCACACTATAAGCTCGCGTGTAAACCAAAGTTGATAGAAAACAAAATGGTATATTTGAAAAAAAAATTGTCTTTGGGTAAGTTTGTCCCAAAGACAATTTTTTTTTTCAAATATAACACCAGTGCCTTTCAACAATCTTCTTTTTTTAGAATTTCATAGCCATTGAGATTACTCCTCGCTACAAGTTTTAGTCGTGTGGTGTGCGCGCACGCACTCGTGGGAACACTTTCACTGCGCCTGCGCCGCGCCAACAGCGATGAGCTGGCTTTTTGTCAGCCTGACCTGCTTTGCAAACTGAGCCAGATAATGTTCCTGGGTGCCTTTGTTTTGAAACCGATACCGGTTCTTGTTGTTTGTACGTGGTTTTAGAGATTTGAAGCATAAGTGTGAAATTATTAATGCTAACTGTGCTACCAGCGATGTTCTTGTTCGTGTAGCGTAAACATTGCGCTTTTTTAAAGGAAGAAAGCTGTCTTTGGGTTGACTTAGAAGATGGTGAAGTGTCATTTAGACTCATTCATTATTTTGGTAGACGCAACGAAGGTTTTATTTCCCTTCGAGGTAATCGAAACTCAGCTAAAAGTAAAATACACATACTTGTACAAAATTATACACGAAAACGTAAAAAACCGGCTCAAATCTCCTCGGATACTTCATATTCTGCTTCCTAGACTCGTTATAACTGTATAGGCAGTAAACAGTGCAAAAACGCCAATTTCGAAACCAAATCACTGACTGGTATAACCCAGAGCGTTGAATATACAAACTTTTGCAAATGGCTATTCGAGCTCTATGAATTATCTTGTTTGAGACAATTTGCGTAAGGTGAACGACATTTATAACCATAAACAATCACATACGTGGTTTTCGCAACTGCCAACTATACATTTAAAAATATGTATTCGAAATACATACTAAAGTGGCATAACTTAAAAATGGAACAGAATTATCTTTTCTTTTTTTTTCTCTAGAACCTCGGGTCACAACACACCCACTGTTTGTACTAAGAGGAGAAGTAATTATCTTTATATGAGCTGGTAAAATATTACCTTATTGTCTGACAGTTAAAGTAATTAAGTTTCGCTGTTATAAAAGTAACATCAAGTGCGGCTGAAGCAGTCGCGTTGTTTTATAGCCGACAGATGCTACATCTAAATGGCTTTCTTAGAAGTTAACCTCGTTTTTCAAAACTCATTTCTCATTACTCTGTTACTAGAGAAAATATGGCTAGGTTATAAAACAAGTGAGTACTTACTAAGTAAATATTTAGGCTGTAGCTGTATGTTTGTATAGCGACCTACATCTTAGACTAACATCTTCAAATCTACATGCGACAGAATGTTTTTTTTTTAAACGTAGCTTCACACTAGGATTTCTCCTGTATCGTGAATGCGTTTACAAACATTTAAACTCACATAAACAACCAGCCAGACCCGAAACAACTATCTGTAGGTCATACAAATATTTGTTCCGTGTGGGAATCGAACCCGCGACACGCAGAGCAGCAGTCGATCGCTCAGCCACTGCGCCAACCGTGTCGTCAAAATTGTAATATAAATGTATTTTTTCACATACATAAGCTCACGCTTTTTTTCTGTAGGGTCGGCAGAAACTGCAGATGTTTCCAGATGTTTCCTTGTGTTTCGTCTGCATCCATACATCTAGTTATACTTCATCATAAAAAGTCATGTACAAAAAAAATGTTCTTACGTTAATTATCCCGCTTCACCTACAACATAATCTCCAGGCGATCTGCAAACAAGCTACTAGTCGTCCAACTAGTTGGCCGACCGGTCGGACGACTTAGCAGGTCGTCGACCCCTGCTAAATGTCATGAGAAGATGTCCGTGATACGTTCTAATGGCTACCGATAGTAAAGCTGCTTTATTGACGCTAACCAATCGATTTGAAGAATGCTTTGTCTTGATTGGTGATGTACCGTTTTGATTTGGAGAGTTGTCGAGTTAGTTCTGCCTATAAACTTGACCTCAAAGTGCTTGTGTCGTGATCTTGGAGCCACGTGTTGTAAAATACCACGTTACTTTGTTGGTCATACGGTAGCAAGCGCTACTGCTTTCGATTTCCAGGTCGAGCAAAATATACCTATTAATTTTCTTCTTTATTTTGAATTTATCTAATCTATCAGTAAGTAAGTAATCTGAATCTATCAGTTGTCTGTTGCAGCACGGAGTCTGGGAGACTTGTTGGTGGTAATGGGCATGCCCCATGGAACTTAAACATACCTGCCGAAATAGGAGTACCATCTTAAGGGCACCTCTGCGTTACCCTTCTGAAATACATAGGCGTGATGTAGTTTTGGTTATGCATTATTATGTATAACTTTGCCTAACCTTACGGGAATAACAAGCGTCATGTTGTGAGTTCTTTGATTCAGGCTCATATCAATCATAAAACTCTTAATCACGCTTCAGAGGCTAATTAATTCGCCTGTCGTGAATGTGATATTAATAACCCCTTTAGCAAATGGTAATTTATTAGTTAGCGTCAACTAGTGCAATGTTAATTAACGGTTCACACGTAATTTTTTCAAACAAATAGGGCACCAAGAGCTACAATTTGTAACAGAATATGCTTTATAAATTACTAGCTTTCGCCCGCGGCTTCGCCCGCGTTAAATTTGGGGTAACACATTTCACCTTGCGCCTTATTGATTTGTAATAGCAACGCTAAGTTTTCCCTTTTCTTCCCTCTTTCTCCCCCACGTCCCACTTTTTTCCAAAAAATATTAGCCTATGTCCGTCTCCTGGTTCCCAACTATCTCTGTACCAAAATTCATCATAATCGGTTTAGCCATTAAAGCGTGAAGAGGTAACAAACAAACAAACAAACAAACAAACAAACAAACTCACTTTCGCTTTTATAATATTAGTAAGGATTAGTTTTTGCCTGTGGCAACGCTTGCGTTAAATTCGGGGTAACACAGTTCGCCTTTCGTGATTTGCAGGTAACTGCCACCTCTAGTTTTTGCCTTTGCGTCTTATTTATTGTAATAGCAATGCTAAGTTTTCCCTCTTTCGCCCTCATTTCTCACTCTTTTAAAAAAATATAGCCTATGTCCGTTTCCAGGGTCCCAACTATCTCTGTACCAAAATTCATCAAAATCGGTTTAGCCATTTGGGCGTGAAGACGTAACAAACAAACAAACTCACTTTGGCTTTTATAACATTAGTGAGGATTTATTTGTTCGATACATTAGAGATATAATTTAATAATCTTTTTCAGATTTCTTAAAAAAATACTTTTTTATATTTTTAAGAAACCTGAAAAAGATTACAATCATTTAACAACGGAGGTTTAACTGAACATTTAAAAGAACTACATAATCCAAAAGCGTGAAGAATGGAGTATATTTATGTACATCAGCATTAAAATGCTTCTTTTAAAAACATGAATTCATTATGTGCAGAGATTTCATGCAAAAAAAGAGTCGTTTCGCTTCCATGTTCGTTTATAAACAGGAAAACAAGTGAAAACGGACAGCAGCTATTTATAAAGTCCGCTAAACGTTCCCTAGACGGGAAGGAAGTACAACAAAAAGATGGCGACCAGAAGATTTACTTCATGTCCAACCACACATAGGATCCACAGACGGGTACTTATTCTTAGATGAAATCTTCGCTCTGAACTTGATGGTCCTACAATGGATCTTGGAGGGAAAACACAGACGGCTTTTGACAGTTTAATGTGGATTTGAAAGCAGCAGTAGTTCTTTATAAAAGAGTAAAAAGAATTAGTGAATGTACCAATTAGTTATCGGACTGAATCCTGCTTACGGCCATTTGTTGATACTGTCTTGCAGGTAATGAAAATACCACATCATACTTTAATGTGCTTAGTCCTCATTTAAGTTGACCAAGATTTTTTGTCAGGTTCCTCAAAAGACACTATGACGTCTGAGTTTGTTTTGGATGTTCCTTCTAAGAGTAGTTGGGTACGACAATCGGCTTACGAGTATGACCATTATACCATTATATCTATAAAAACGGCAAAAAAAAAGTTTGTTGTATGGAAGGTCCCATACAACAAACATATTTTTTAGTAATATTTTTTTATTCTGTTTTTAGTTTGCTTTCATACCGGCAACAGCAATACATCATGTGTGAAAATTTCAACAGTTTATGAGATATAGTCTGATGACAGACAGACGGACAGAGGAGTTATATTAATAGGGTCCCGTTTTACCCTATGAGTACCGAAACCAAAAAACGTCGTATTTGTAATAACGTATTTCCATCAATAAACATCATTTATTATTATCATGTAGTTTAGTGTTAGTTACGCTCTTACTGACTGCCTGAAGTTTCGTTCGTTTGGTTTCGCTTGACTAAACAAGTAATGTCTATCTGACCTCCACAACCCATTGACATGACATTGGTTACTGCACGTGTTTACACTCTGTCTCCAATATGTGTTTTAAAAATATAACCTTCTATTCCTTTCATACTTGGTGGTAATTCCAGGAGACCCATATATAAAAATGGCGTACATGTCATGATTAAGCAACGCTATGGCGCAGTCCTACACTTTACGCTTATCAAAACGATGGGATTTTTATGCAAAAATTATGCGTCAGATTTTATGAAGTGCGTTTTACGAGTTTATTTTTATTTTGAACGTTTCTTTTGGCGTAAATATTATTTGACTCAGAAACAAACATAAATAAAAGTAAAGAGCAATACAATTCTGCTTAATGGTTCTTGAAATTAGTAAAGTTTGTGCAGCTAGGTGTCTAAGGACTTTCTGGTTTACGGCTAATTGTCTGTCTCATAAAACTGTATGCCAAACCGCGTCATCGCGCGACCACGGCCTGCTTCTACAGCCGTTTGACCAGCTTCACGAGAACGCTAAACATTTGGCAACATGTACCGCGTATTTGGCGCCCAACATGGGACAGTCAAGTCTTTTATACTCGTACTTTCGGTTTACCATTTTGTATGTTTTTTAACGGTTTTCTTTATTTTTTTCTTCTTTATCAAGACGGACCCCTTTAAAATTTAGGACACTACTATTCAGTAGAAGGCTATATTAAATTACTCGATGACAACGTTTCAAATGTGTTCTTAAAAGTCAGTAATTTTTCTTCTTAACTTGTTGTAATGAAGGTAGTTGAATTCTTTCTGCATTATTGCAATTGATGCAGATTATATTGCGCAATCAGCACACAGAAATAGCCTATAAAGTGATGGCCACATCACGGATGTAACCGTAACTATAATGTTTGTATATTTGGCGCCCAACGCGGGACTTGTTCACTCGCTAATATTCCCAAAATAAAGGCTCTCACCGACCGTATCGGCCGGGATCCGCAGCTGCGAACTTGTGTGAACAGTATTAGAGAACATAATAGTAGTTCTCAGCTATTTTGTTAGCTCTTCCTGCATTGTTCCGTGTTGTTTATTGTGTAGTTTATACGGAGTTGTTGAATGTTTAGTTCGCTGTATCGTTGGTGATCTTTATTGTATACAAAACAAATAATCTGAATTTAAGTATTCACAGACGAAAAGTACCAGATTTTAGTAAAGAATAAACAAACTAACCTAATTGAGTCTGAATAGCTAATGAAGCATTGATAATTTATTAGTTCATTAAACCTGCTGGTACTGTTACGTATTTAATTATGAATGCGATTAATATTGGCTTAGCACTCAGTCTTATTATCAATCTATTTTACATTTTCAAATCCTACAATAGGTGAACAGGATTTGCTCCATATTTCAATCATTTGAAAATTGCATCATCACCATTATCGTTTTGACCAGTGACTTCCCCACTTTTGATTCCTGTAACATTTCCACTCCTTTCCCCCGCATTTGCAAAAGCAATAGAGAGCTCCTATTAAGTGGTATTTTCTATAACGGGCGCGGAGTGGCTGTGACATTTCCATTAAATTTTGTCGACTACCCTCTGCATTATCTCGCCCATCAGCCTTTGTGCAGCATTCAATTCTTATTTATACTTCGTTTAATGACTCATTCCTAGTGTCGGATGAGTTTAGATGAAGGGTGGAATTTTCTGATCGAGTAAGCTTGCTCCTGTTTTAAATAGTTTTATTTAACATCATTTGTGGTTTTTCGATGGACACAAATTATCTACTTGCAATGGGCAACTAAAGTCCTGCTTTTTGACTCAACTGTTGCTTCATGTTTTAGTTTAGGATATTTCAAAAGTGGCTGCAACTACTCCTTTTGAAATTAACACTTAGAGTTAGAGTTTGGAGATATTCTGTGTATCGTGTCTTCTCGCAGATCTGTTGTAATTTCAATCATTGCATGACAAATAATAGAGCTTTATTTTAAATGAATAACTCTTAAAACTAAGCGTTTTTTACTACCCATTACTGCGCATTATTTTTCTTGTTCACCTCTCAAATGGCTGACGTCAAGTAATTGCAGCGCGTCATTAAAATGCACTTCATTACTGAATGCAAGCTTGAATTGATTCTATTAATTAGTTATAGCTGTACTTTATATTACTTACTTGTTCAGGAAAAGACGCTTTGTCTTCAATTCAAAGAAATGGTGACGAGTAGGCTAACAAAAAAATACTTGAATCGCGTTCTTTGTTGAATGTTTGCAGAATGACAATGTTGTTCGTTGTCGGAAATTCTGTTTAATTGAAACATTTGACTAATAATACTAGGAAAACTTATGTTATTTTTATTCTGGACTACTTAGAGTTATTCATAATAATATTCTTTGTGTTCTCTGTTTTCAATCGTTTAAGGTCAACTTTTTATCACGATCATTTAAATTCTATTCGATTTAGAAACCAACACACAATAGTAGCCTTAACTTTGACATAATATATTGCTTTGTTATGTTGACAATAAATTGACCTCTCTAATATATGAAATTCTCGTGTCACAGTTTTCGTTCCCATACTCCTCCGAAACGGCTGGACCGATTTAAACGAAATTTTGTGTACATATCGGGTAGGTCTGAGAATCGGCCAACATCTATTTTTCATACCCCTAAGTGAGCAGCGGGTGTAACCGCTGAACACAGCTAGTATTTTATAAAGATTTGAAATTACATTCCATTATTATTCTGTCATTCATATTTTTTTCTTTTTTATTATTTACTTACATTTTTTTTTAACTACCATGATGTTAAATGTTAATCTTTTTAAAAAAAAATAAACATAATATTTCCACGCCATAAGAAAGTAAATCAAACATGTCCGGACCGTTTCTTTTTGTTATCCTGCATGCATTTTTTTTAACTATTCATGGATATTTACACATGTTAAAGCAAATAAATATCTTATATTATTTTAACACCACTTGCCGATTTCCAAACCATCATTCCAACAATAAGGCGAACTTTATCTCAATGAGGCAATAAATATTATATCTATAATACATATAAGTACCTATTCAATTACTTGTTTTCATAAATATTATCGAACGAGAAGTCAATCGGGATTCCCAGTCTTTAATTTATATGCATGCTGATTGAATAGTGATGTCTGTAATTAATAGCTGACCTAGACCTTTATGACACTCACTGTGTTGTTAGGCTAAACGTAAAATGTATTAGCTTAGCTGTAGGATTTCTTTCACCTTAGCTGTTAGCTTTGAAACACGTTCTCAAAAGCTTTAAGAGTACCTCATCATCATCTGCCTAGCCTAGCCTGTTCAAAATGGTGGTCGAGCTGTGTTGAGCCAAGTTACGTTTACAATTTAGATTACCCATCATAGGAAAATAGCTGAGTATTCAGATTTAAATTATTATTAATTGGTACTTCCGCTCTTTCAAACACCTATTTCATAACGTCCTAAAACCTAACCATACTCAATAAAAAACAGTAATAATAATAATTCAAAACAGAATCTGTCGAAAACTGCGATTAAATTCCGGATTCTTTACGTAATTTACAACCAATTTATTTATGGTACAACAAACTTAGGTTTGCGTTTAACAAAATGAAGGTTTTGACGTATTTGTATGAAAAATGTTAGTAAAAAGGTTGTGGGGACGGTAAACTCGCGTTTGCGGGTGTGTAAACCTGCTGATTTGTCATTACGCGGCGGTGCCAGCCGGTGCCTTGCGCGCGCGCAGCAGTCTAGCGTGTTGTCGTCTCGCTCGCACGCACCACGTGACACTACTCCGGTGCACAACCTTGATCGACGAGCGTATGAACTTTTTATGTGTCTACAAAGTTCTGTGTATGTTTTGCGAGGATTCCCAGAATTGAATTATGATAAGTTTTGTGAAAGAAACGTTTTGAATTACATCCCTCCTTCCTTATTTGTTGACTTGTTTCGGAGAAGTATTTGATAACCTCATGTTACTTTATTCAAAATAACTGACGCACGTTTTTGATGTAAATTAAGATATAATGTCAATTCTCATTCTCTTCTTTTAGTTTTTGCGTCAAGGGTTGAACGTGATAGCTATATTACTACTTGTCTATAAGTAATCCTCACGGTCCATCTGTTACACAAGGTCGTAAAACGCACGTCGTTGAAATGTTATTTCTTCTCGAACTAGATAAAGGTCACCTGTCAACTACAGTCCACAGTTGTAACGATCGGGTGTATTTACAAGATTGTACACATCAGTGTATCAGCAGTGGGTCCAGGAGGTGGATAGAAGAGGTCATTCATTCATGATGTAGGTAATCCAACTGTTGGATCGGTTTCTACGTAAAAATGTTCGTATGAAAGATAAAGTTGTTTCTCGTCAATTGCTAGTGGATCCTTTGCTAGAAATATATATATCAAATGTTCTTGAAGAGATTTTCAGTTTTAACTTTTCCTAAATTGCTGTAAATAACACTTGAATATGGAATTTTATATTAGTGAATCTCAATCTTACAACGAACAGCTCCTGACAAAAAAAATAAAAATCATAATTCTTCTAAAGGACCAAACGACCGCCATTATACAAAAAATTTATAAACCTTAACTTGTTTCAAATTTCTATCATCCCAAATGGCAATTATACTAATGAAAACTTTTTTGTTTCAGGTACTTTTGTCCGAAGTTCCCATCATGGAGTCAGGGGGTGAAAAATATACGAGATTCTACCCCAAAAGTACTACTGCGACAATCTGCATGAATAATAATATTTGAATTATTTAAACCGAGCCCTGTCTTGTGGATTAGCGGAAAGTACCGGATGATGGCAGATTTACATACATTTGCATTGAACGATACGATTTCTTTCGCATTATCCTTCGGGAGTAAAGGTCGGGAGCGTCAGACCTCGGGCACGACCCGGTACCTTTGGGTAATGTATGAGGATATTGTTGGGTTTATTTGTACGTAGTTAATAACACACGAAGATAGCCTTCGCCAAATTTAACTTATCTTATATTTTTGGAGCCTTCCAACAAAATCATTATGATCAAAATATCGATACGATAGATCTTTTCTTGGAATCCTTAAAAATATATAAAGCTATATAAACTATTCGGGAAAAAGTATCAGATCTCCACGAAATACGTAGTTGATTACACAACAATGATATTGGATCTGGCAACATTCATATAACTGGTTGTGTATTGGAGTAGCGGATCTCAATCACTGGAATGATGGAGTCATCGAGTGTTTATTAATATTTATATCCGATACACAGGAAATATTATCAGTGGATTTTTCCAATGAAACCAAAGATTGTTGTTTTATAGGAGTCAAATATTATTTGTGTATGGTTTTTTTATTATTATTGCTGTTTACTTTGTCACATTATTCCGGATTTTTAACGGAAGAAAGCATAAACACGCCTGTATTCCCCGAATAGTTAGGTTAGGCAGTAGTATCTATACTTATACTTAGTTGGTCCACATTACACTAAATGTTACAAACAAAAACTGTGCACGAAATAAATAAATTGATTAATGAAAAATTCGCCCGAAATAAGATTCCCAAACTTTTAACTTCGGCGCGGGAAAACACACCGTTCAAATAAAGTCCTCTGAAGCGCTTTACAGCGCTATAGGTGTAAATATTCCGCGAGCATGCAGCAGTGAGCGGATACAGCGAATCCCGCGGCTTCCCGGGATACAGGTAAATATTTGATTTGTCCCGCTGTAGCGCGCCGCGCTACTCAAATACGTGAGCCAAAAGAGCTGTGAGTGACAAGCGATGAGCGGGGATAATTGGGTGATACGGCGCGCGGCGGCGGCGCGGCAATGTGGCACATATGGGCCTACTTTTGACGTCCTAGTTTGTATTGTCTCTGCTCTTGCATTCAAGTCAAATAAATAGGCTTTAAGGACTAGGTCACTTAATTGCAAAGAATTGAACCTAAGTTTTTTAGCATAATCAATCAATACCTACCGTTTTCTACTGTTAAAACACACGCGTCCTTCTAACAGTAAGACGTCGTATGAGCGAGGTCCAAATGGACCGCTATCCACCCGGACTAAGTCGGTGGATGTCAATAATCTTCGTGTTTTTTGTACTAGGACATAAGGCGCTGGGTAATCACTGTTCCAATCTTTTGGAAATGGATTTGAATTCAAAACTAGTCAATAATATTTCAACTTGAACGTTTACTTCAACACTTAAAAATAAACAAATATCAGACTCGATATTATGATGTTCTGTTAGTTATTAGTAAAAATAACCTAATGATTGATGACCATGACATTCTAAATTCTAATTTGCAATTTCGTGTATCCCAATTATTAAAACATCATAAGCGTGATTTATTCTAAAAAACTATATAATAAAAAAGGTTCTATTCAATAATATATCTAATATTTTTATCGAAGTTGCATAATGTTTCAAATGGCTTCAACTCATCTCTTGCACCACACAACAAAATTATTTTCGTAAATCACGTTATACCGTATCGCCTATGGCTTGGACTGGGTAAACGTGCTAATTATCTGCCTAATGTAGAGGGCAGTGCGGCCACCCTTTGAACTGACCTGACATAAGCATGTGTTCATTAAATACTAGTTAATGTCCTGTGTTAGCATTGGGTGATATAGCTGAGACTGGACGAGAGCGATGTATGTATTTGGAGTGTCCTACGAGTCCTTGATTGAAGGAATATTTCAAATGCGTTTTTTAATTTTTTATTCCGTTTGTGGCTGTCTCTACACTATTCATCATCATTTTCCTGCCCTTGTCCCATTCTATTTGGGGTCGGCGCAACACGTTTTCTTCTTCCATTCTCCCATAACACACGTCACGGCATCATTTACTCCTTTCTCCTTCATCTCCTTACACAATCCATCCTTTCTTTGGCCTTCCTCTCGCTCTCCGTCCATCAACATTCAGATCCATTACTCTTTTAGTCACATGTCCTTCATCCCTCCTCATTACATGTCCATACCAAGACAAACGACTCCCTGTCTCTACGCTATTACAGTAGGTATAGCTATTAAAAGAATTTGATATCTTATTTTCCTAAGTTGCAAGTATGTGTGCTGCCAGGTTTTTCTAACAGAAAAAAACAAAACATATTTTGAATTAAAACCACGCTATTTATAACAAATGTTAATAAATACAGTACTACCAAAAACACGAATTAATTAGCTTTATTAATACAATAATTAGTTACGGAAAACATAATTGGATAATTTTTCAAATAACATACTAATGACATACTTATTTAAAAGAATTATTTAATTCTTTATGATTGGATGACAAAATCAGAACCCCAAATGGTTAGGTTAGGTTACGTGCGTACATGTCCAACACCCACCTTTGCCAGTAATGACTAAAATTCCATGTAATAGAGGAAACCGAAAAATTATGGATCTACTACTTATAAATCGCCGATTAAATAACAAAAAACTAAATTTATTTGTCCTGGGAAACGAACCGGGGAACTCATTTTCAGCATCACAAAAACGAATTAATTCTGCTCTCCATCGCTCATGACTTGGGAGTATCTGCACAAACATACTAATTACTGGTCCGTCGGTCCGCGGTTGGTCCTTTGAGTTAGGCGACCTTTTCTTGTGGCCAGATTTGTTTTACGCGTTTTTTATTGCCCCATCAGCGTAAAGAGGATTTTGTTGAATAACTTTGTAACGAGTGTTAGCTTTCCTGAAAGCGCTGAATTTGGGAAAGTGTTTCATTTTGACACTTACACGTGTTGGCAGTTTTATTACTGTTGCTGCGAGACAAATAGCGGTAAACTTATGGAATAAATAAATACAGAGCTTATTTGTCCCTTGAAGTATTAGAATATTGTTTTCTAATCAAGATTTATTTTAAGGAGCACTTCTGAACGTCTGGAGTTTAGTCACATATGATTGCGTATCTCAAAAAAAAGGAACCCTTTGCAAAATAGGAGCACTTTGTTACCCGACTGTCTGTCTGTCAAGACCCTTTATCTCAGAAACGCGTGAAGGTATCGAGTTGAAACGAAAACCATAATATATTCAAATCTGTGGTCTCTTGCTGTCGTGAAAAATCATATGTTTAGAAGTCCACGCAGTCAAAAGATATGACCGTTTATATCGCAAGTTTGCTCTGTTCTCTACTCCGTCTATAAATCTAAGTAACACAACTTCTTGCCCGTGTACATATTTCGCCAGTTATATGTATTTAGTCCCATGAAAATGATGTCAATATAAACACTATTATACAGCTTTTCAGAGTTCTCTTTTTATCCGCAAGAGTTGTGTAAGTGGAAGATAGATTTCCTTCCGTATAATTTCCAAAGAAACTCGACACCATGGTGAAGTTCCACAAATAACCAACCCTCACACACCACAATCTTCCAGAATAATGACATGATGAATAAAAGATCCTCGAAGCAACGTCAGTCGGCATGACGCTCCGTCGGCTGCTGATTGATTTAATTTCCGTTCCTCCATCTTTTGTGCTTCTTCCTTAATGCCCATAGACAGCCACTGAGATGCTTTTAGAGCTGACGACGTCAGGGTGTCTTCCTCGCTGTGTATCTTGTATAGGTTTGATGTCGAAGTAACATTAAATTTGAAGGATTTTTTGATTTTATGAGTAAAGTATATATTAGATGAGTGGTAAACGCATACACTTATCGATTTGATGCAATGAATTGCTGATAAACTTAGAATAATTTGTAAATAATGATTGCAGTAGCTAGTAACACCTTTTATTTTTATTTATGATTTTTTTTTTTTGGGATTATTCAACATTTATGTCGTTATTTGCGATGTAGAACGAAACATTTTTGTAATAAGAAGCAAGAAAGAAATTTAAGTTTAATTATTTTAAATTTTATATAGTCGTTATGACCAGAGGTAAAGCGCCTCGCCTTTCATGCATGAAGTTGTGGGTTCAAATCCGGGCAAGTACCAATGTGCCTTGTTCAATTCATACGTACTTTCTAGAAGTTTAGCTAGAAAATCTCAGACATCGGTAAAAGAAAAACATCGTAAAAGGACACCTGAAATTAACCTGAAATCACCAACCCGTCTTGAGCAAGCGCAGTGATCAATGCTCGTGTTTTCTGTATGACAAGAGACCTTTGTCCAGCAGTAGGACACTTATAGACTGGTATTATTATCATTTTAAATCAGTTTAGGTTTAATAACATTAAGTCCCACTTGTATAGTAATTTGACCAGCTATAGTAACCAACCCTGTCCTAATTTAATTGCTACGGATAGGAAGCTGTATCCAATCTCCCTAATGTCATTCACGTAAGCACTCAACTCAATTTTCTTTTATCACAAAACATGTTCATCACAATATCCTGGTGTATAAGTAAGTACTGCAGAAGCGAATAATATTGTAATTTGTACGAGAATGAGCGGCGAATATCTTTCACTCACTCAAATGGTTTTGTTGAATTCCTGCCCAACATCTTGTTATAGTGTATGTGTGGGTTTTTTGCAAATTAAGGTATTTGGTAACAGGTATAGTTGTGGGATACCGTTTCATATCCTTTTTTTAATTTATCTTTTATCATAAATTGTTATATCCTTACTATAATATTATAAAAGCGAAAGTGAGTTTGTTTGTTACCTCTTCACGCTTTAACCGATTTTGATCAATTTGGGTACAGAGATAGTTGGGAACCAGGAGACGGACATAGGCTAATATTTTTTTTTTTTTAAAAGTGGGATGTGAGGGAGAAAGAGGGAAGAAAAGGGAAAACATAGCGTTGCTATTACAAACCAATAAGGCGCAAGGGGAACTGTGTTACCCCGAATTTAACGCGAGCGAAGCCGCGGGCAAAAGCTAGTTATTTTATATTTTGGTCTTCTGATCTTAGGCTTTCTTTGCTCAAAAAATAAAAAGGGAGCCCTTATAGGATCAGTTTATTTTTAGTCTGTCTGTCCGAACCGTTATCTCGGGAACGCGTGGATGTATCGACTTGAAAATAATCAAATATGGTCCCTTGTAAGCGGTTAAAAATCAACCCTCTAATTCTACGCAGTAAATGGCCGTTTATGTCCTAAGTTTGTACAGAACCCTCGGTGCGCGAGTCCAACTCGCACTTGGCTGGTTTTTATTTAAACGTGCCCTACACTAGGATTTTCCCCTGTATTCACAAACAGCCAAACCCTTATAACTATACCATACAAATACTTGTTTCGTGCGGGGACCGAACCCGCGACACACAAAGCAGCCATTCGCTCGGCCACTGCGCCAACCGTGTAATTACCAATACCATTTGCTAGAGAAAGTCAACGCGAATCTGTAATCGTCGGTAAAATCTCTTACAATTATTTTCTTTTTGTCCTAAATTTATTCTATTTCACGAACCTTTGTGATTCGTTTAAAAGATATTTGATTTATGGAAACATCATTATTTCACAAGCATGTATAAGCTTTGATTTTTTTCCCTTATGTCAAGATCTGCCTCGTTGTTAGTGATGAACAACATGCAGTCCTGGGTTCGCTTCCCTGATGTTCTCAATAGCAGTCCGAAGTCTGGGTGTGGACCCGGTTGATGGCCCATCCCGTGACTCAAATAAAATAAATAATAAATATCTTGGGACAACTCACACACGGCTATCTGATCCCAAGCTAAGCAGAGCTTGTGTTATGGTAACCAGACAACTGATATACATACTTATATAATTTATAAATACATACATATTATAGATAAATCACACCCAGACCCAGAATAAACAATCATGCTCATCACACAAAGTTTGTCCTGGGTGGGAATTGAACCCACGACCTGTGGCTCAGCAGTCAGGGCCACTAACCACTATGACTAGACCAACAGGCCCGTCAAATATAACATACATTTGTATGTACACCTTGATACAAGCGTGATGATATTTTATTGAAGCCCGAAGCGACTGTCGAACCGGACATACGATATGAATTACTTCTATCGGAAAAATGGGAGTTGAAATACGAGTGAGCGCGATCAGATTTCTCGGGCGCAAAGTAAAATCGTGAGATTTATGATAATATTGGCTGAAGAAATGAATAGCACTTCTTGGAAAAAAAAAAGAAATGAAATATTTTCAATTACTTGCGTTATTTTTGTTTTTAAAGAATCGAATCGAATATAAATCGAATGTATAATCGAATCGAAGGAAGGTTAGGAAGATAGGTACCATACTGTTGTTCCAATGGTTTGACTCAGGGGTTTTAGTTAGCTGAATAATCAAACCTTGTATGATGTTCACACAACTTACTGCTATAAAAGAGATCTGTCTCCATTCTAACCTTTTAGTTACAACAAAATAACATAACACCACGTCTGTAATTCTTAGAGGGTTAAGCAGATGTGTGCTCAGTCGCTACCCCCACATTTCACTAGTTTCAGCCCCGTGTAACAAGGAGCAGATATATTGCCATCAACCACTCATGAAACTATTGTTTACAAATCCCTTCAATCTTCTAGAATGTTGTCATTGACCCGCTTGTCGGCGGGAAGCTGGTCGATGATGGGCAGCAATTGGATTGATTGGACATCCGCAGGGGACGGACACTTCACACGACTCTGGCGAGATATCTTCGGCTGGTGATTTCTTGTTTTCACCAGTTTTTGCCGAATATTCTTTGATTCGATGAAAAAACGGTGCTTATATTTTGTCGAACGAATAACTTATTATGTCTTGCGAAGTTCCGTTAAGTTTAGATTAATCAAATATCTAAGTAAACAATCTAAAGATGCTAGGTTAGGTTAATTTCCATTTGTGGATGATTAAGTAATGCTTATAATCTAATTTATGTATCTTCAACAAGTTTTAGGAAGGAGATCGGCCTCAAAAGACCACAATATTGGGTTAAATGTATTCCATAAAAGATATTCCTGCTGAGATCAATTCCAATAAACAAGTTCCTGGAAATACATTGTATATTTTGGGTTTCATTAGTATTATTATCTTAATGTTTCAAATTGTAAATTTTTGGCCGAAATTTAGGAAAAAAGAACTAATGATCGGTAGTTGTGGTTCATAAACTAGACATAGCACCTTCTTTATTTAACACGTACCAATTTATGTTTCTGATGATTAGATGCAAATCGTTTCAAAGTCAGTAGTTATTGAACCCTCGTTAAAACTGTTTACTCTCAAAATTAAACTAGAACCTTGAACTAAGATCTCCGATAACCTTCTCACTTAAGATATTTATCACAAGCGAGCCCGCGGTTTACGCCTAGCTGCCAAGCATTTCATATGGAAATTAATGTGCTTATAAATCATTCAGGCTGGCAGCTTTTTCATTTGGCGTCTTCGTGTAATCATGTGTGTTATCAGACGCGTATTATGAGTTCGCGATCATTTTCAACGTGACGGAGACAGAAATTAAGATTTTTGACTATAATATGTCATAAGTGAAGGTTGGATGTTTATTGGATTCGGTACAAATATCTTGGTATGGTATAATTACGAACCCTTGTTTTGAATGGAAAATCACGATTGCCTCCTTCTGTGGACACAGCAGGGGGGGGGGAGTGTCAGCCTTGTACCGACTAAACCCATCCATATTCCTTCAGTTACCTTTTATGTTCCGGGGCCGTGGTGTGTCTTTCGAACAACCCTCTATCCTGGCAAACAATGGCCCCGACGAGCTTCTCAGATTAGTGACACCTCCTTGAAGTGCGCGTGGAACACGAAGGCGCCATGGACCCCATAACTATAAACAATTAAACATCTTGATAATCATTACATTATTTAAATCCAAAGTAGACATCCCTATTTATCACATACAAGTGTTAAGTAGACAGTAAACAATGCGGTATCATTGCGCCGTCTCGCCGATTTGTCACGCGCAGAGACATCAGTCACGCCCTCTTGTGGAGGTTGACTTTAGCAAACAATACCAGCTACTATTGTGCGAAAATATTTGTTCGCCGAGTTGTTAAGACGGTTACGATTTATGTTTATAGTAGAAGTTATGTTATACTTGTGCGATTGTTATATTATGGTCTTATGGTAACGTTCGTAGAAACATTTTATTAATTACACATCCATGTGTGCAGCAAGTCAGAAGATTAAAAGAGCAGGTTTTGTCTCCCCATACCATTTTTGTAACTTCATCATTCGTAATAACGCTGCTCAACAGCGTAAATAAAACAATTAATGTTGTTCAAATGTCAAAAAAATTAAAGGCAATACCATCGTAAATGTATTATAAAAGTACTCCGCAAAATGTTCCTAATAAATTTTGGCCCTAAAGTATCTTAATACTGATGAAAACTTCAATCCATTTCATCTGCGACTTTACAGCACCGTTGAAGCGTAGCCAACGTGTCCCAACGTGTACCATCGTGTGCATACCCATGGCCATAACACTCACACCAGTCAGCGAAACATATTAACACGACGCAAATAAATGGCGCGTGTACACCGCTGGCTATGGCTCCTGACTCCTGCCCCACAGCCGGCGACGAGCGAATACACACATCAACTGGCGTTACCGAGGAGTCTTTCTTTCCAACTAAAGCACTAGAAAGTTTTAAAGGTCTCTCAGCACATTTTGTGTAATTAAATAGTTCGGATAGTGTTGTTGGTACGCAAAGAGCGAGACGTACGTTCCACCATACGTTCCAAGCGAGTCAGCCAAGCCAAGTGAATGCTGCTAATCAAGTTCAAAAAATCAAAATCTTTAATTCAATTAGACCATTACAGGCACTTTTGAATGTCAAGAAAAAAACAAAATGTTAAAGCTATAGTCCCGGTCACAAGACATAAAAACTTGTGTTCTCCCTTCGATAGGTCTTCTCGCTGTGTAAAACGAGTATTCATGAATCTACTATTTACATAGTGTACCGCTTCTACATATCTACAATCTTTTGTACGTTTCTTGAGCGAGTACATCGACAATAACTAGTCGCTACGTCAGCGATGGGACAGGTACCTATGGCTACAACACTCATCTCATCGCTTCTCGTCTAAACCGCAATGGATGGCGCTCAGCAGTATCTGCGTCGCGCAGCCTGTCTGCCTCAGATGCATCCCCTTCTATCTCCGTAATAACTGCAAGCAATTATCGTTTGCTTGTTTCCAAGACACTGCTGATCATTTTAGTGTTATTACTTGGGGAATAGGGTACTGTTTCAAGTGGTTAAGTGCTGTTGTATGTAGCAGTCGATTAATTTGAATTTCGATTCGATTACTAGAGGAAAGTGATATTTGTTGAGTTTGTTGTTGGAAGAATTTCTTCTTTTTAAAAAAAACGGTAAACCCCAGTTAAACCGCAGAACTGACAGACCGAATGCTGGTTAGTTCTAAATTAAGTCGGTTGTACTTTCACAGTCTACAATGGGTTCGTCACTACCTTCTGATTGTTTTCTTTATTCTAGCTTGTTCAGTTTTACTAATCATTCCTTATTAATCTCGTCCGTTTTGTGGCAATGAGCCGATAGTAGTCTTTCTGGAATGCAGACACCAAATATTGGACCATCCCGGTCATCATCATTAACTTAGTCTTGCACCAATTTATTCGAAGTCGACACAACATCTTATTTCTCTATTAATGTCATGAAAATCACCTCTTTTTTAGGGAAATCATCGAATAACTCCCTCTGCTCTGGGCAGAGCGGAAAGGAGTGTCAGACTTTGCTGATGATCCATGGTCTGCCCCATCTCTTTCTAACAACTAACAACACTGGCTGGCTGAACATCACCTCCTTGGAAATCCAAGCATTGACAGTTCACTAATCATGGACGATTGTAAATCAACCGCTATCATTATCCTTTCTCCAACTAGCCTAGCCTTTTCGTAACTAATGTTGAGTCGGTTTACAGTCTTACCGAATTCAGTAGAATACTAGTATTTTGCGTGGAGCGAGCTGCCTATCTGACCTCCACAACCTAGTTTATGACTGGGTAATACGATACCAATTGGACAGAGGCCAGACTGTTGAGCTAGTGACTACCTGTAACAACTGTCATAGTTTTACAAATGTTAACCGAGACCAACGGCTCAATGTGCTTCCCAGGTGACCAACCCATCCATGGACTAGGCAAGCGCATCTTAATCTCAACATCGAATCAAATAGTTACCGATGTTGTTGGAATTACAAAGCTGGATGTCATTTCCCATCCTCGTCCCCAAAATCCAATCAAAGCCTAGTTCTATTAATTTTCGTAATAACGTTTCAGCAACAGAGGCCATAGACTCGTGATTGACGTAGCATCAATTAAATATGAAACGGTTGATGTATTTGATGAAACATGTCAATTAATTACCTGAATGAATTATTTATCAGCTGGTCGGCGTGTGGTTGACTTGTGGACAGGGGACTGTTTGCCGGTGGGGTTTATTTTGTGGTCATAGTGGGCACTTTTGTGCTAAATATTTACAGCCAGTGATCTAGACTTAACTTAAAAACTAGATAATAGACGTCATTTAAAATTGCGATTTTTCCATTCGAATTTGTTTCTTATTAATTCCGTTGTTTTTCTACCGGTACGTCAATGTTCAAAGTGAATAAAAAAAACACATTTTCCTCATACTGCACAAATTAAAAAGTTTCTGCAGTAGGGACGCTCACAAAAATTCCGCTCTACCAAAGGAGAAAATGTAAACAAAACTTATAATTTCAGTATTTACCGAAAAGGTTTCTGTTTGTCCGGAGTTTTTCAGCAAATACTGCACACGTCCCAAACTCTCATTTAGAAACACAACAAAAGTAGCGTTAACAAAAACTAGCCAAGGTCGAGAGCGGGGCAACGGGGAAAAACGACAATTAAACGCGCCATTAACTTTTTGCGTAGACCGTACCGTGGCCGCCATTTTTTGTTTGACCGCCGACCAGTTCGGACCTCGCTCGTGATTAGCCCTGTTTACAATGAGGTAATTGATAATTTTACGGGGGTAATTTGATATTTTAGGCCTTTGTGATACTATGAGGAAAACTTAAACAGAAGGAGCTTTGTTGCCGGGGGTTGCGGGTAGTTCGAAAGAGATACCGCAGCCCTGGAACACACTGGGCAAAGCGGGTGAAGTTATTTGATGATTTCTCATCACTAAAAAAGGATTTTTGTTGTTGTTTTAAGGTGATACTGGAAATTACAATTTTGCCTTTTAAATTACAATTGAAATGTATTGTATTGTGTGATTGACTGGTGTTCTTCACATCACCTTAATATCTTGTACGATTTCTTTTGTACATCATATTTTTCTTCAAAAAGCGTAAAACTGGTAGATATTATGATAAAGTAGTTTAGTTACCAACTTCCATTATTTATGTATACAAACACTGCATACTTGAGTTTTCCTTCCAAACGGAAAGTTACGAGAGTTCCTTCCTTTCGATTTTCCAACTATATTAGTACGTTATTAAGGTCGTATTTAGCGTCTACATCTGCAGTAGGTAACAATACAACATTAATCCCGACACCCTAACCCCAATACAACACACGCTTCATAACTTTGTTCTACTCTCAAATAGTTTTAAATTGCAAATGCAATTATCCGATCTGACCGCGTCGTGGCAATGCTATGCAAGTTTTAATTACCAACGCCTGCATAATTGTACGAATCGGTATGGCGTGCTCGTCTTGATGTGGACGTGCTATACGGAAGCATATTTTATAAAGGAAGGGTGGGTCGCTAATAATTGTGTTCCTATGTTTTAATTAAGGGGTCTTGTGTCTAGGGACGGCGGGTCGAGGGTTGGGAAGGCATCCGTAAGCCTCTGTAAGTACAAGTAGTTGCTCGCGCTTGGCTCCTTTGTAATAAATATTACAGGCTCTTTCTTATCGTAAACTATTAGAATTTATCATTAGTGTATTTTGGTCGAAATGATTTTGGTTAAGTTTGTCTGTCTTTTCCAGTGTAAATATATCAAGAATCGAAAATGAAGGACACTAAAGGTATAATCGTATCTTCATTAAACAGCTTCTCCCACATATTTACTTGAGAACATTTTGACTCACTTTCTGCAATCGTCTGACTATCAGCCATCGTTCGCATATAACGAGCTCGTCCGATGCACTACCTATAAAAAATAACAATGTTAGACAAGGACGTAGCTATTCAGGTATCACGACGTCCGAAAGAGATGGAAGACGAGGGTGTTGAAGCTCAAATTGCGGTGTTCCCATTGACATTACGAGACTGTGAGGCCGTTCGTTTTTATGTAATGAAAATGAGCTTGTAACATGAAATTTAATGATGAATAATAATTTTACACTTTATTTGAGATCATGAGTTCGATGTTCGATGAAAGTGATACCTTTGAAACTCACTTTCTGTTTTAGTTATTCGTTGTTGTGTTGTGTATTACTCGAGAAAATTCATACTGGGTTGGCATGCGAGGGTCAAGAGAGTAGAGGTATGCCATGTTCGAAGCTTATTTCATCGAGCTTCATTTATTCTGGATTTATATTTTTATATTAAAAATTAAAATAAATAATTAAGTTTTACTTAAAACAAGGCAATGTCAAATACTACGCGATAATACAGTGGTATAAAGGAAGTAACAGAAAGTTCCCACAGATGGTTAGTTTAATTAAAAACGCAGCCGAGCATCGCATTATATCACGAGTTTTGGCAACTTTCGGAACATGGACGAATGGACGTTCACCGTTGGTTTATACTTAATTTAATCCAAAATTCGTTTGATCGCTTTTTTAATCTTTAGTCATATACTGTACGGCCTTAATACAATCCCTAGCTTGCAAAATAATACAATGAGATTTGTCTATTTTGGATTTCTTAGATATAGACTGAAAAATCGTTGTTATGGCTGCAAACTGGCCTTCACTTTAAGAGACTCATTACATTACTGTACAAATGTGCGGGTACACACACACGCACTACAGAGGGGAACCCCTGTTCAGAGATAACAAGCGTATAATTATGTTATAGATAGGAAAACTATTTTTGTGAGTATTCTAACAAGGAAATCCATCGTGGATGGACTATGTGAGGAATGATATGAAAGAAAATTGGATGAGGAGAATGGAAAGAAATAACGTGTTGCGACAATTTCAAGTAACATGTGACAAGAAAGATAGAATTGAATGATTTTTGAGATCTTTGATGTAGCAACAACCTATACGAACTTATATATATACACGCAAAGCCTACATCGCGTAAATAGAGTAATCTCCCAGATTAGGACATTAACACACAGTTACACAGTAGCCCATTAAAAACAATCCCCGTATGTTCCAAGAATACTGCCTTTTAAGGTTCCGTACCTCAATAGAATAAAACAGATCCCTTATAGGATTACTTTGTTTTCGATCTTCCTGTCTGTTAAGACCCCTTATCTCGGAAACGCGAGAATGTATCCAATTGAGATTAAAATCATATACTTAAGTTTGTGAAAAAAGATTAACTCTCTTAGTCTAAACAGTCAAAAGATATGGTCGTTTATGTCACAAGTTTCTTCGGAACTGCTGCGTGAGTCCGTTTCACACTTGGCTTATTCTATACAGGGTAAAGAACTTAACACCCTGTACTTCAAACTGCAAAACATCAAGTGTGTTATCCCCTTGGATATATCCTTCATACGATAAGTAAATAATTTCCTTTACTTTTACACTAATCGTAATTATAGCAATTTCACATCGTACAGCACAAATATAAACGTGTACCAGTAGATACGGGACGTGACGGATCCGACACGACCAGGATTAGTGATGTGATGTCAGTCAATACGCTCCACCTGGTTGTTCTCTAGATGGACTGCGTTTTATTACCACGATAGCTTGGTAGGTATACCACCATTTCTCCATTTCACACACACACACGCCCACAGACTTAGGATTAAACTAGAATTAGTTAATTAACTATTTAACTACTTGTTTTGTATCCTATTACATTTGATGATGTAAAAGAGCGGCGCCCTCTGGTACAGGCACCTATATGCTTAAAAGGGGACGCCACCAAGAATATAATATAACAATGCATAACCATAAATATCGAAATAAACAATTTTGATTTTTGTTTTTTTATTTTAGCTTTCTCAGATGATAATATTCATAGATTACAACAACATCAACCGAAGCCTCCCGCGTTATGACGATGTAGAAAGATGTTGAATAGTTAATAAAGGATATGGTCTACATTAACTATTCAACATCTTTCTTCGTCCTTCTTTATCCAGATTTTTAGAAACGCTGTCATAATAATATCGTTTGAGTAAAATGTTTTCTAATTTTCCGTCCGATCAGTAGTGGAGCTGTTCAGGTCCTACATAAATAATCAAGTAATTTCGGAGATAACACCCATCAATAGTTTTGCGATGACTCCCCACCGAAAGCTTAAACAAGATTTTTAGAGAGTTAAGATGTGTACTTAAATATATGTATATACATATTGTAATTGTATTGTAATTAGAATTACGGTGCGAAACCGCCATTGTTGATCGAGTCCCCTTAAATAAAGACAAAAAAAAATATATAGAAAAACAACTTAATAGACGCGGTAATGTCTTTGCCCATAATTTCCATCCATCAATACAACGATGTTTTAAAATGCAAAGTACCCTCCATTTGTGTCCAAAAATAATATCCGAATAGACTCGCAATACTGTGAAGAGGAAGGTACACGAATAATTCTTTTATATTCAAACAAGATCATTACTGTTGTCAATGGGTGACATAATTTATTTTTCGCTCTCCACGAGCTTGCAAAAGACTGACAAAGGGGCTGTGAAAGAGCGCTAGGGACTGGTGTAAGAGTACGAGCGAATTTTGTAAGTGTAAGTCATTTGATACAATTCTATAAAATGAAAACGTGCTAAAATCTAGAATTATACAGTTTTTAAATACAGGCAAGAACTTGCAATTTTATAATTTCCAGCAGAGGGCTACTGTAGGTCAATTTCGAGGATGATGAGAAAACATCAGTATTTTAGTCTCATACGCTATCTTACACCAATTTATAATCGCAAAACGTTGTTAATTTTTTTATCAAACGGGGATGCTTATAGAACACCAGCTTTGATTGTAATGTACTAATTTCTCAAAGCAAAATAATATTCTTAAGATTGTAGCTAATTAGCGCATTTACTTAACATTTCAGCATCCCGCTGTCGCCTGTCACTTAGCCAACAACATGGAAGCGTAAGAGAGCGGACTAGAGTCCCATTGAACGTAGGCTCGCAGCACCCGCTCAATGAGCTCACTGCAACCTTTATATCTTAACTAAGTACTTCTGCTAATACTGGGGCTGTCTTCGTTATTAGATAATTTTTCATAATTTTCCCTCCTTGCTTAAGAGGCCATTTCATAAACATATATAAACGCACTTATGTTATTGTTTTTTTATATAAGTATTTATTTATATGTTAAGCAGCATCATCTTCAGAAAAGCCTTGATTCCTTAGCTCTGAAATATTTTTGGAAGCTTCATCTCACTGTTTCGAAAAACTTACTTAAAAATACGTTGTTCCTATACTCTGAACCACATCCAAGACTATATAAAAATTGTCTTCAAGAAACAATCTATAAAAGATCAAAAGACCAAAAAACCCGTTTAGAGCTGAACTGACGTATCATATGCATATAATCAAAGAAACTAATTCTCTCCATATAGAATTGCCAACAGCAAACGAACCTCTCATAAATCGTATCCATCTTGAACAAAGCTAAAGAAGGCAGGTAATCGACATACAATCTGTTAAAGTAACACAACAAAACCTAGGACCATCGTCAATAGGCAACATCCCATTTAGTCCGTCTTATTCTTCATGAACAGTATTGTGACGGCCTTATGGAGCATAATCCCGTGGCAAGCTATCTAATGTTGCGGAAATGTTTTCATAAGCGATACAAAGTTCCTTTCAACATGTTTATGGGTCCCATGAGGAGGATCTTCTCGTAAGATTAAAGTATTGTGATGTGAGCACGAATCAGGGCTTTTTGTTTGACAAGACTTTCTTGGTGATTATGGGGGTTTTGAAGAGGAATTTTATTTCATTGAGTGCTTCTTGTGTAAAGTTGATTGATTGCAGATGAGAGGTGCAGGGTATCTTCTGTTATATATGTCGGTATATTATTTAATAGTGTTTATATATTAAAAGCGGGTTTTTATTTTATATTGTTTAATAACAATGACGTTTTTATTTGAATAAATTGAAGATTACTAGAGCAATTTGTTCTGAGCGCCTTTGACTTTTATATACCTATCAAATATTAGTGGGTCATATCAACTTGCACAGCCATTGCCTATTAAGCTATTGAAACTGCTCCATTTATTTAGCACAAACACTTAGGCTAACATTTCAGGAAACTTCTATTCATCATAATTCTAATAAATTATAGATCTCCTAGAAACACCAAATGTGGTACTTACTCGACTCAACTCCATTTGTACCGTTGATCAAAGACAAACAAGGGTTTACACCATCATATAAAAGCTTATCGATACTCAGTCGAAGACCACACAATCCCTTTACC
The DNA here is from genome assembly GCA_958449745.1 of Ochropleura leucogaster. Lineage (NCBI taxonomy): Eukaryota > Metazoa > Arthropoda > Insecta > Lepidoptera > Noctuidae > Ochropleura > Ochropleura leucogaster. The sequence goes on from OY288216.1 coordinate 17,774,130, forward strand.
AAATGAAAGGCAAAAGACCAATTTCCCACGAAGCAGCGCGTACGCACGGGTCAACGACCTCGCACCTCCGTAACCTAGCAACGGTACCCGAGCCTTCACCTCCTTGTACTATTTAGCACACACAAAAACAAACCCTAAGCTGTTTTGAACAACGTTCAATTTTCTTCGCATTAGGATTGCCGTATCATGCGTAACTAAACCACCTGTGTTGTTTTGTAGAACTTTATGATCACGTAATAAAGATGATTTTTGCTTGTATTAGTAAAGCGACCAGTCCATTGAGTGAGCGTGATTGACAGAGATATAGTTTATGGTTTCACTTTATTGTTTTAAAGATTGTTTGAGGATTGTTGTGTGTATCACGTACTCATTCATACGGGAATGGTCGTATAGTGTAACTTAATTACAGTAAATAATCTAGGAATTTAAGATGACTTTCATTTTGATTGACATGCATTGAGAAACTAAAATTTGCATAATATTTTCCAATAAAATAATCCCACCTTTCCTTTTCTACCGACCCGTACATACCAACCAGCCTTTTTATAAACTATTTTACAACAAAGCTTGGCAGAGGCTTCCGATAGTGAAGCTATATTTAAGCTTGCGTTGAGTTCCAATCGACCAATACATCTTGAGAAGCTCTGCAGCGTGGTTTTACACAATCTGTAACTTAAGAACAGTTTTTGCTTTGACTTACTTTGAAGTTATTTCCTATGGAACATTTCTTGGGAAGCACAATTTTACACAATAAACTTTTCTTTATAAGCATTATCATTTAGTTTACACTGAGCAGATGAATAAGGTCTTCGTTGGCGATAGTTCTTAAAATGTTGGAAAAGTTTAACATTCATGGTACTAACAAAAGTTACCGATAAATAATCTTATTCCAAATCCTTGTTGCTGTAGAAATACAATGACAGTGGTTACAGGTAGTCTGACAACCAGTCTTACCAAGAGGTATCTATTACCTAGTTCTAACTGGCAGTCGTTCCCCGGTTAAATTAGAACCCTATCCTAAAGTTGTGAAAAGGCTAGGGAGATGATCTTGCTAAAGAGCTTTAAACTCTATGAACACAGTCATGATCTCCTTAGTAATTCATGCAATTGATCTTATTTCCACAACAACATAATGCTTCTAAATATCAAACTTCTGCACTTTATAATTTTACTTAACTTATGGTACTTGTGCCGTCCGAAGCCTCCATCCACAGTACCCTCTCCGCACGGCTCTTAACCCCTTGTATGCCGGAACGTAGATCTACGCGAGACACAATGCGTTTTTAATTGTTGTCTGTAATTCCGGCATACAAGCGGATAATGAACATATTCCGGTGTAATGAGTTGATGACGTCATAACTCACGGGGATCTGAATATTATCATAAACGTGTTAACGTCAGCTCCGCGATTCATTAGCCACTTTAGCGATGTAAGAGAGCTTATACACTGGACGAATTAATATACAAATCGTTTTATAATTGTTCAGGTATTTTTGTTGGGGCTTACTTCCAGTCTGAATAGATGTATAAGATAGACCATCTGCCCATCTGTTCTCCGCTATATAGGCACTGGGTTGTGAACCACAAGTTTGTGAACAACAATTATTGAAGTTGTAGAAAAGGGGGAATTTGGCAATGTATATTAGGAGAGTGTAGTGACAGATGGGCTGGGTCATGACCATCTTCAGCATTTGTTCACTATTCTCTATGTTGGGGTCGCCTTCCAGTCTAACCCAGTGCAGCTTACGACTGGGCTACCCAGTCAACATTTTTAAATCGTTTTATACTTTTAAACGCTTCCAGTGACTTATTGCTGGCAGACATTACATGTAGGTGACTAATGGCGACTTTGAAGAAAATGAGTTGTAGATTCTTAAGTATGCAACTTTGTAAAGTTAACACAGAAGTAGACTCAAGTGAAGGACAGGCTAAGTGCGTTGGTAATCACTTCAGAGTAAGATGTAATGTTACCCGCTGGCATTCATTTAATAGGTTCAACGAAACAATATTGTAAATCGTTTCATACATGCTGAATTGCTCATGTTGTCATTGACAGTACTGTATTGCTAGCATTTATATGCTATACCTTCTTGCCTTCTTCATCAAGTATTTGCTTCATATCATTTAAAATTCTTTGCATAATTTATAAGCATTTTTACAATACTTAAACCATATTATTTTAATTACATAATTCGTTACGCGTGCCGATGTCACACGGTGAACGACTCAACAATGCGGTTCTGCGTATGTCCGCCATTTTCTTTTGTTTCTTGTTATGTTCGTGTAATTGACAGCTCGCTATGACGTTTATGTCATGGATTGTTTGAATTGACACTTTTATGAATGGATGTGTTGAAAGCAAATTGCTGTCAATGTGATAAATGGATTTCTTAAATACAAAAAGAATCACAAAGCCTTCGAACACCTCTATATTCGACTACTTGGCTTAACAGTACTTAAAGCAGCTTAGCGTAATAAGTCCGAGGACTGAGCAACGCAATTAACTCCTCACTTAGAGATCCTATTTGAAAGGGATCCTTTTTGCTTTTTTTTCCACGACGAATTTCCAGTTACCATGACTTTATCATCACATTGGTGATGAATGATGAAAACCAGCCTTCGCCTTGCCTAAATGGAGAGACACCGAAAGATTGTAATAATATAGTCGACTATCTAGTCATCGACAATTTATGTGTCACTGGTCGCAAAAATCTTTTCAACACTTTTTTCGTATTTCATTCCGTTGCAGTGTGTAGTCAACGCAACAGTAACGACAATTAGTGCGATGTACATTAGTTGTCGCGTTGACGCAGCGACGACGTGTTCGAGACATATTCACATCGCTCATTGGTTTAGAGTTTAGAGCTATGGAAACTGCTTGTTTACGCGGTTTGGAGTCAGCAGGGATTGCGCATCAATCATTGGAGTAATTGGTTTATGTCATTGAATAAATAAATCTGCGATAATTGACTGCCTCTGGTCGAGTGGTCGTAAGCGACTGCTGAGCATAAGGTCCTGCGTTCGGTTTCCGGTTCGGGAAAAGTGTTATTGGGTTTTTTTAGTAGGAGCCACGGTGTCTGGATTGTTGATGGCAAAAGGCTCGCCCCCTATGGGCTTAAAACTGGTGAAACGTGGGTGTACTATACATATAAGGTACACCTCTGCCGAATTATTCGGGGATGATAGGCGTGATTTTATTTCATTGAATATACTTATAAACAAGCTGTTTATGGAGATACACGTAATAATAAATATACTGCTTGGAACTTACAATAATCACTCATGAACGGTTTTGTAACAAACCGTGTGCTATCATTTATTAATGTTTAAATAGCTTGTATTTGATTAACAATGGTGAGAGTAGAATGTTAACAAAACATAAGTTAAACTGAACAGACACGTTGATTGTTTTTTGGCGACACCGGTCAAAGAACATACGGTGATTGATAACGAAGCGTAGCGATTTAAATCTTTAATACCAATCTAAGCCATTCAGCACATTAGTGTTCCACGCGCGCCTCAAAGAGGTGTCAGCAAAGCAGAAAGGGCCTGCCAGACACACCGCCTGCCGCGGTTGCGGGCTGCTAAAGGGATACCGGGCCCCGGAACATAAAAGCAAAAGCAGGAACATGGGTAGGTTTTAGTCAGCACAAGTCTTACTCACCCCCCGCTCCGCCCAGAATGGGGGAAGTTATTTGATGATTTCCTACCCACAAAAAAACTATTCAGCACATATTGTCAAACGCCCAATACTACCTGTATGAGCACAATCAGCCATAACTCCCGAACTAAAACTATCACAACATCCGTTTCACATCAAAAATAACTCGGACACCTAAAATCAACTAAACGCAGTTTAAAATCAAGTTATCTGTATTTAAATGTAAATGCAGTTGGTATTGATCTGGATTTATTCAAGATTATGTTAAGTGAGTCGTGTGATGGTGGCATTAGCATAGCAGGCTGTGAACCTTGGACCAGTAGTGAGCGCCAGCGTTTAATGAACACCATGCTGAGAAATATAATAAGTATCGGATATTAGTAAAGTATGGTATAAACGTAGAATTAAACATGGTTGTTTATGATGATAATGATCAAGTGGTCACGGTTATTTTTATTTAATTAGCAAACTGGTCCTTAGTTACGAATGGTAATAAGTTTAAATAGGACCAATATTAAAGTTTTTTTTAGTCTGTACAATTCATTTACTTTTAAGATACGAATACCCAAAATAATCCAAATCCTGTATTTACAATTTGAAAAGCAGCCTCTAAAATTATGAAACTGTTTCTGAAAGTACTGTAGCTGAAAGTATTTCTCAACAGCCTTCATTTTAAACTATTGCAGTTTGACTTTTACTTAAAATACAACCATATAAACTATATATTCATAAAGATCTCAAGTTGTTATGACTTAGTAACCTCTAGACGGGATGTTGCACAACAGAGCGAAATCTCTCACAATTAGTCTGGTGTTTTTACTGACTCTTGTTATATAAATACATACTTGTAATGATGAGCAACGATTCTCGTGATAATAAAGACGTAAAAACACTGTCCAAGATTTTAGCTATGTTTTTGTGGGTTTAGAATTGTTTTTTTTGTTACCAATGAGATATTTTTAGCACTTAAGCTTGTCCCTAGAGATGAAAATAATTCCCACAAAATCAGAAAATTATCACTGAATTTGCATTCGTGTCCGCGGTACAAAAAGTACGTTTGTACTAATTTACATATAAAATTCAACTTCAAAGAATGTTTTGGTCGTTTTTCGTCAAAGCTTTCTGCGTAGCTTGAAATATACAATTAGTTAGGAGGGGCTTTTAGTTGATTATAATTTAAACAGGTAGAACAAGTAATTATGTTTGAATTGTATTCTTTTACATCGTAGTATACTAGCCTTGATCTTGAAGGGACGTAAATAGATCTTAAAATTGAGCAATCATCCAGTTTCTGGGCTACGAGTCTCTACGCATTTATAAACTTTAACCTTTCACAAGTAGTACAAAACGAATTCCCGGTGTAGATCAATCATTGCTGTCACAATAGTAATGCTTGTCCTGTCACAGGTAAACTCTTGCGCAGACACGCACACAAGTACCGTTAGTTCACACATGCGCGTTAATTCAATAACTGTGACACCTGAGTACTGAAGTGACACCATTCCTTATCCCACCAAAACCAACTTTAACATCACAGTTACAAAGTTTAGTATCAAAAGAAATAGAATTCAGTCTTAGGTGTGTGAGTGCGAGGCTTGTGTAAACTTGCCTCATGGTCATTCCTATTTAGATCTTATCGTTCGAATTTTAAAGTTCATTTTCAGTATACCCACACATGTCAAATCAAATGCTGGTTTAGATCGGTCGCAAGAGATTTCCGACTTTATTTAACGCTTGGTAGGATTTGTTTTTGGTCGTGTAATGTAGTTACCGGTCCGTACCAGCCGGTGCCAGGCGTCGTAAGAATGCGTTCGAACAGCGAGTAGGTACAGTTACCTATCGTTCGTCTGTTTATAACAACTTGTTTGTCTAATTTTTAGGTAATTCTCGACCTTGGAGGATTCACTCGTAATTTTTCTATCTGAACACGAGTTGCATCATTCTTGCAACCAGTTTTTGAAATGTTTTTATATCATTATTCATACTTATGTATTTCTTGTAATCAACCAACTACCTACCATGCAGATATTTATTTTATTTGATAAGCATCTAAAATCGAATATTACGAACTTAAGTAACTGATTCTCTACCGATTAAAAAAACTAATAAAAAGCGGTTCTTCCTCTAAATATGACATTGGCTCTTGTTACGTAGGTCACTTGAGTATTTTTGACGCCATTTTCTTGGGACTTTATTTTTATCGGTCACATTTAAATTGGGCTTGGCATTCAAAAAACCTGTATCTTTAAGTGTTGGGTCTCCGGTCAGTCGGTAATGTCCCACATGGGGCTGTTGGCACACTTCTCACCATCGATGGGCTTCATGAACTCGGTTAGGTATTTGTAAAAGATGTTATCTGCATCCTTTTGGGGTTTGCTCAGCGATTAATTTCAATCATTTAAGATTTTTATGTTTACTTAAATTGTTTTAGGGATACAACCAAAACTACAATATTGTTTTTGCCACAAATGGCCCTATCTAATCTACCATATCATAAACAAATGTAGTTGGGTCAGGTACCTCATTAATAGTTGTCCAATTATTATCATTTTCACTAAGTATTCTTCTTCATATCTTCCTTCATTTCCTGTAATATACCTAATTCTCTAGTGCCACATTTGCGCATCCATCCAGGACCCCGTAGATAACTGTCACTTTGTAGTCTGCCCGAACTCGAAGACGTAACATATTTACATATTCCCAAACTTGATTTCAATTAGTTGTGAGTACCATACTGTTACTGAACGAACATCAAGTAAATTTAATTAACTGGCGAGGATAATTTATGCGAATTTCGGAACCTCAGCGCAGAGGGGCCTAGGGTGTGCCCTGAGGGACTCCACGCGAAGATTGACGTCGATACTTGTCAAAGAGTTATTGTTGATAATGTGGTTAATGATCGTTGGCGTGAACATATTGTGTGTGTTGTGGTTGAGACGTGAGTAAAAGGCGGCGGTTAGCAACAAACTGTTTATTTGGGCTACAGTACCCGACACTTATACTAACTTACAGTACAACTCAGCGTACGGTCGTTACACCTCTCCTCACTAAGCTTATGATTAATATAAGGAATATAAAATATAAACTTAAACTAAAGCATGCTAAATTTACCTTATCAAAAATAAAAGTAAGAGTAGTCTTATCTAAACTATTATACACGTTTAGCTCGATTGTAGGCACGCAGTGCCCGAGCCGATGCCGCAGGCGGTGTTTGTTCTGACATGGGCGGCCTTTTATCTGACTCTGCCACTGGTGTCTCTGACGCACTCGTTACCTCACAGTCACCGCCCGATGCATCCTCAAACAAATCGTCGTCGGCCCTATTCTCGACAGAAGGTGTCTGATTTTCTTCGCCTACTGGTAATCCGCTCATTCGAGATAGAGAGTATCTATTATTATTAGTGTTTATTGGAATGATTTGGTCGGCATGGCGGCGCCATTCTAAGCCATCCCCCACATTAACTCTGAATGAAACAGGGCCAGTCTTTTTAACGACCTTAGCCTCGGTCCATTTTTCCCCCCTTGCTGTATAGTCACGAGCTAAAACCATACCTAAATGACCTTCGTGCACTTCTTCTAAAATTTTCTTTTGTAAGGCGTATGGTACTACAATTCTGTATTTAAAAATGACACATCCCTGGTCTTCTACCAAATCCTGTTTTCTTGCAAAATAAGCTTTTTCCGCGTCACAGCTCGGGGCCGACGGCCAGCCAAAAAGTACGTAACCTTTAATTTTACTAAGTAACGTATCACGTTCCGTTTCTTTCGCAATATCCTTATAACAAATAGGCAGTGTTGCCTCAACTAAATTTAAATAATCCACGGTTTCTATCGCCGCAGAGCGACCCTCCTGAGGTAACGGTAATCGTGACAAAGCATCAGCCGGACCGTTGTCCGCCGATCGCACGTATTCTATACTAAAATCATATGCGGCTAGTCGTGCCGCCCATCTTTGTAAACGGCTGGCAGCCGTTTGCGGAATTCCACCCTTGTTCCCAAAAATATACGTCAGTGGCATGTGATCCGTACGTAACATAAATCGCCTACCAAACAAGTATTGATGGTGTTTTGTGACACCGAACATAATAGCTAATGCCTCTTTGTCTAATTGACTGTAGTTGCGCTCGGAGGCACTAAGCGTTCGCGAAACGCAACTGACGGGCCGCTCGCTTCCGTCCCCGTACCGGTGAGCTAGCACTGCGCCCAGTCCGTACGCGCTGCTGTCCACCGATAACACAAGTTCGCGCCCCTCCTCGTAGTGTGCTAGTACACGTTCACTGAGGAGGATTCGCTTCGCTTCTAAAAAAGCCTTTTCACATTTTGAGTTCCAATTCCAGCGGACCTCCTTTTTTAATAATGTATGCATCGGTTGCAATAAAGTACTCAGATTTTGAATGAATCGTCCATAATAATTGACCATCCCAAGGAAACTTTTAAGTTGAGTTACGTTTTCAGGTCTCGGTGCGCTGGAAATGGCCTCTAGTTTCTCGGGATCAGGCCGCAAGCCATCCTTATTAATTATAAAACCCAAATATTTTACACTGTCCTGTAAAAATCGACATTTACTAAGCTTAACCGTAAGACCCATATTACGCAATCTTTCGAGTACCGCTCGCAGGTTTTTAACGTGTTCTAACTTATTTGCGCCCGTCACACAAATGTCATCTAAAAACACTACGCATCCGGGCTCCCCGCGCAGGGTTTCTTCCATGATCTTTTGGAATTTCTCCGGGATACTGGATAAACCATAGGGTGTGCGTTTATAAACGTATGTTCCCATGTGTGTCGTAATTGCCGTATACGGTTGGGAATCCTCGGTTAAAAAACATTGTTCATACGCATGTCTTAAGTCAATTTTTGTAAATTGTTTCCCACTGCTAAGATTTGCAAATAATTCTTCAATTCGCGGTAGAGGATAATAATCCCGTTTTAATTTGGGATTGATAGTGACCTTGTAGTCACCACAAATACGTATACTCCCATTTGCTTTAACAACAGGTACGATTGGAGTCCCGTAGTCGGAATAATCTACGCGGTAGATAGTGCCATCTGTTTCTAAGCGTTCTAATTCCCTTTCAACACGTGCGCGGAGTGCCAGAGGCATCGGTCTCGCCTTCACATAAACCGGTTCGTTATCTGTGAGCTGTAAGCGGATGCGTTGTTTACAAGTTCCTAACTTCTCACAAAATACTTCGGGGAATTCATTACACAATTGCGTCACCCAGTCGTCATCTATTATTTCATTGAGTGTTATTTGAGATACTTTTAAAACTCGCATCCACTCTCGACCTAGCAAGGGTCGTGCGCCCCCTTGGATAACGTAAAGACGCAATGATTTCCCTTTTATTTGTCCTAAACACACATCTACTTCTATATAACCTAATGACGTAATTGGGGAGCCCGAGTAACAACGTAACAATAACTTGTCTGCGACAATTTTTTTATGCGAGAACATCTGTTTGTACATTTTTTCACTAATGGCCGAAATGCGGCTGCCGGTGTCCACTTCACACTTAACGTTAATGTTATCGATGGTTAATTTAATGAAATATGGTTTGTTCCCTCGAGCTGCCACTTCAATGTTAAACATGCCGTCATCCGATTCTTCTTCGCTCACGTAATTTTGTCGGGTGTCTTTGTCACGCACTTGTTTACACATCACTTTTAAATGACCTTTTTGTTTGCACTCATCACAACTATAGTTTTTGAATCGGCATCTGTCGGCCGTATGCGCCTTGCCACAGCGCCAGCAAAATGTGGCTCCGCTGCCTGATCCTGCGCCTGTGGCCGGCTCACGCGCCTGGCGCCCGCGCTGGCCGGCTCGTCCGCCGCCGCCGCGTGCGTAGTGCAGGCCCTCGCCCGCCGCGCTGCTCGCCACCACCGTTGAGTTTGCCACTGTCACCATCGTGGTGCCGCTCACTTCGGCATGCTTCTCCGCTGCCTCTAATGCCAGCGCCAGCTCCACTGCTTCTTTGTATTGCACGTTCTTTTCTGCGAATATTCTCGATCGCATTACGTCACTCGCCAGTCCTGAAACGAACTGGTCGCGCAAATTTTCTTCCAGCGTCGAACATGACTTGCACTTTCCAAAGCTGCACGTAGCTGCCAGGTGTTTCAATGCCTGCAGGTACTCTGTGAGGGACTCGCCCGGGCGCTGTCGGCGCAACCGAAACACGTGGCGTTCGGCGATCTCCGATCGTTGCGGTTCCAGGTGTTCTGCCACTAATCTTACTAACTCGTCGTACGTTTTGTTCTCCGGATAACTTGGTGAACACAGATCGCACATAAGCGCATATGTTTCTTCCCCTACGACCGTAATTAGCATAGGCACTTTCAGTTCCACGCCGATTTCATTCAGTAGTACGTACTGATTTACTCGACGGATATAAGCTGGCCACTGTTTAGAGCTCAAATTAAATGGTTCAATTTTACCAATAGGCATCTTGACACACGCGAAACAGAGAAGTTAAAAACTAAAAAGTAATCCCATCCTCGTCGCCAATGAGACGTGAGTAAAAGGCGGCGGTTAGCAACAAACTGTTTATTTGGGCTACAGTACCCGACACTTATACTAACTTACAGTACAACTCAGCGTACGGTCGTTACAGTCGTTACAGAAATGCATGAAATGCTGCTTAGTGGTGATCTTATCATAATTGACACGTGTGAGTTAGGTCCAGTTGCAGTAAGTAGTTGAATCTTTATTAGTGATCGAAGAGATTTTTTTTTAAATAAAATATTTCCCTATACTAGGAATTTCTATTGTATCGTGGGTACGTTTACAAACATTTAAACTCACATCAAAAAGCCAGACCTGAAACAACTATCTGTAAGCCATACAAATATTTGTTCCATGCGGGGATCGAAGCCGCGACATGCAGCGCAGCAGTCGATCGCTCAGCCATTGCGCTAACCGTGTCGTCAAACTTAAACTTAGTCTACGGCCGCGCTATTTGTATTTATGCTATTGTTGAACCGACAATCTGTCCGATATTATCGTCTTCTTTGTACTAAACATTCAATGAATATTTAATGAAATCAAAAAACAAACACAACAACTCACACCATGTACACTTTCCACACATTCACAATTCTAAATAAAAGCACACTTCGTCAACTAAAAAACATTGTCAGACTATAAGACAGCGACAGCCAGCACCAGTGTATTCAGAATATAAATGCAGCCTGCACTCCAAACGAACCAAGAATTAGTCCTCTTCTAACCCTCCCCTCTTTGCTAATTGGACGTTCAGAGTTTCCTCCTAACTGCCTGTCAAAGCCTGTTTGATACTGTATAGTTTTGAAAGAGTATTTCCTAGGCGGTATTTGGCGGAACGTTGCAAGCTTTAGCTGAGTTATAAATACAGTTTTTCCGTTGTTATAAATTGTCTTTTATACTGTAAAATATGGTTTCAAATCTTCTTCCGGTCTGAATATTTTATTTATCAGTTTTAGACCTTTAAAAATGTAAACACTTACAAAATAATTAAATTAATTTCTATTCTGTTCTGTTATTTACAGTTCATTCATGGCTATTCTCTTCAATACTAAGTAGGCAGTCTGTAATAGTCCCAGTACTCTTATTAATTATCTAGTTCCACAATCTAATGAATGAGAATCAAACCTGTTATGTTGATCACATTATTTGGTATTGGTATGGTATTAGATATTTATAGTTGTTATTATTTGTAACGCTATTTCTACATTTCACGCCTGTAAGTTTTTAATTAAATCGTGCTGCAAACTGTTGTAAAATCTACTTGTATTAGATTATAAAAATATCACTCAAGAGGCCAATTGTTTTTTTAATTAATTACCTAATACTTAGCAATCTTACTGTGAATCTTATGTGTGACCTGGTTGCTCTGAGCAGGAAGTCCTGGGTACGATTTCCGGGTCGGACAGAGTTTTCTTAGTAGCAGCCACGAAGGTTGAATTTGGGCCCCGTTGATGGCAATAGGCTCGCCCTCTTTATTACATGGGACTTAAACATAACTAAATACGCGTACTATAACGTACACCTCTGCTTAATCCTATCCAGATCACGAGCTTGATTTTATGTTTTACTAGCTGTCACCCGCGGCTTCGCCCGAGTGATATCGAAAAAAAGACTATTATCTACCTCTGTGCCAAATTTCATCAAGAGTCCATGTACCAGGAGCAAAAGATTGAATCTCACAAAAAAAAAACTAGTAATTTTGCGAGGATATAATCCAAAAGTTTTTTACTTTCAATTAAAGTAATATTCAAAAATAAGAATACTACAAGCTAACTAATAAATTGTTTATCTTTGTTTTCAGGTACGTACCAACACAAGCATCCTTCGGACGTCAACTTGGGTATTATATTGGTTATTTATTTTATTAATCGATTCGTATAAATAAACGATTTGTCAGGTAATCGTCTTTATTATGTACTTACATATCAAATATATTGTTCAAGGTTTACCTTGTAGGTTGCATCCGAGCACCTCTCAGAGTCAGGGGTCTAATTATAACGAATTAAGATTATCTGGAAGATTATTCTTTTCTTGGACATTTACGTATTTATTTTTATTCCGTCTTGTACAAGGAAAAAACTGTTGAAATAAATTATCTAGCTGATTGGCATAAAAACCCATTACGTACGTAAAGTTTCTATTCTTTTTTTGTTCCATCCTGTTTGTATAAACAGTTTTTTTTTGTGAATCTCGTAGTTCATCTCTGCTAGGATATGAGGTTGTTCTCTGCTAAACCGGGCAATTCCTGTGGATGCCGTGAGAGTAAAGCCTCCAGCCAGAGTAAAATTAAGCGACTACACGTCAAGGGCACCCCCAGTGGGATACGAGCCTCGGCTTAGGGCGACCCTGCAAGAGGGCCAGCCTGTCCCTTTACTGTAAAGGGACAGACTGGATCTGAATGTTGGGACTCTTTACGATTCTATACTAGCTACATATTACTAGACATGGTCAAACGACGATGGCTATAAGAAAAGGAAGAGGCCTGTTTCCCGTGAACCGCCAGAAAGACAAGAAAGAACAAATCATTTTAGTCAAGCTAATGTAAAGCAACAACGAACTGTCTGCTTATACCGGCTCTCAAGCGTGATGATAGCGATGTAATTTCCCGTTCGTTTCGAAGTTTATTCTAGCTGTAGGTTTGATGACCCATATCGTCTTAAACAAACCTTACGAAGATCGCATTCAAGAAACACAGCTTTTAATGGTCCTTTTAGATTAAATGAATAAAGTAACGACCAATCAAAATAACATCTTTTTCTTCTTTTATACAGGGGAGAAACCAACAACATCAGTTTTAAAAGGTAAAATATATACAATTATTCATTGTAGATTTGAGTATTCTCTGAACGATTTTCCTGTCTAAAAAATCCCTCTGAGTAAAAGATCAAAAGTGACTCAGCGTCTATGATCTATACCAGGGCTGGCCAATCCCAGGCCCGCGGGCCACCAAGTGGCCCGCCAAGACATTTGAATTTGCCCGCCGCACAAACCAAAGTTGGAATTTCGGTCTGATTTAGAATCACATTTCCTACCTCCAAAAAAAAATCAGCCCGGAATTCCAACTTTGGTTCCTTACTTTTGTATGTGTATAATATTTTATGTATGAATGGCCATAGTCTGTGGCCCGGCGCCGCCGCAAACTAAAAGATTTTGCCCTCCAGGAAAATCCATTGGCCAGCCTTGATCTATACTAATATTATAAAGCTGAAGAGTTTGTTTGTTTGTTTGTTTGAACGCGCTAATCTCAGGAAGTACTGGTTCGAATTGAAAAATTCTTTTAGTGTTGGATAGTCCATTTCTTGAGGAAGGCTATAGGCTATATAACATCACGCTACGACCAACAGGTGCTGAGCAGCGCGGGTGAAACCGCGAGGAACAGCTAGTCACTAATAAAATTACGTACAAAGATTTACGAAGAGTAATCTGGATAAGGATGGAAGGGTCCCTATGTCATGCCGTGAAGACTTATCTTTATATCTCACCCAAGATACGTTTGAGGAAGACCAAATAATTATGTAAGGATCACAGTTAGATGGGATGCGCCTTTGGGCAAAACACGCGAGTTTATGGATATAGTCCTCCGGACCGTTTTCGGCCACGGCAACCAACCTCAGCGGAGATAAGCCGTCGGCGCAGGAGATAGTATACCAGTACTTAGGTACATCCAAACTCCGGGCTGCTACTGTGAAATTCGTCATGGAGAAACGCAATAACGCTTTTTCCCGACCCGAGAATCAAACCCCGTGGACCAACGGAGCAGTTTATGTATGTAGGTATACGTATAGTTATCTTTTTTTTTTTGGGTGGGAAGTCAATAAATAACTTCTCCCGCGTCGGGGGGGAGTGTCAGGAACATGTTCCTTCTACTGTCATTTATGTTCGTACCTCTTTCGAACAACCCGCAGCCCCGGTATTTAACCAACAACGAACGGTAAGATATAGCAATCACGCTCAAATGATTCTGTGCCATCCCTTGCAGTCAGTCCAAGGTCATGTCGTTGGCGTTCGGTCGGCGTCGCCAGTTCAAGGTCACGGTACAATGTCAAGGACGCTTGATTATTTGCCATCTCAATGTCGATGTGGTGGTGATTGTAAACTGCGTATTAATGATTCGGTTAATTGTTTATTTGTGTTTGGAAAACATGATTTTAATTTTAAACAAGATGTTGCTTATAGGTTATAATATTAATCCTTACTTAATATTATAAAAGTGAAAGTGAGTTTGTTTGTTACCTCTTCACGCTTTAATGGCTAAACCGATTGTGATGAATTTTGGAACATAGATAGTTGGGAACCAGGAGTCGGACATAGGCTAATTTTTATTTTAAAAAAAGTGGGATGTGAGGGAGAAAGAGAGAAGAAAAGGGAAAACTTAGCGTTGCTATTACAAATCAAAAAGGCGCAAGGGGAACTGTGTTACCCCAAATTTAACGCGGGCGAAGCCGCGGGCGAAAGCTGGTGTAACTATATTTGAGAGTCGTAATGGCGGATGTATTTTTGAAGTGTGTTTATCTTCCAATTAATAAAAAGGCGAATCTGCTGTAAGTTGGCTGATATACGAATGGTTAGTCCGTTAAATAAAGTTATTTTTTGGAACTATGTTTACGGAATGATTTATTGTTATTAGAGTTAAAATTATTTTCAGTGTATTAAAAACCCATTACTCAACTTTTTTAGCAAATTGTACAGGGAGTTAACAACTTCAAATTACGATGTAATTTTCATTGTCACGAATTTCCTCTACCAAAATTTCCAAACAGGTTTTCAACAATAACCAACTAAAAGCTACATAGTTAAGTAATCATTTAATATCCGTACGTAATTTATGTAAATCGCTATGTATTGTGTGAATGTCAACAGATTCCGACCTTGCTCTTGACAATTTCTGCTGGAACTGATTTAAGCACTCGGGAGTTGACTAATCGCGAATGTTCTTAAATTGTGTTTGATTTAGAACAGCGCCATCTGTTGTTGGTTGACAAAACAAGGAAAATGTTTTTAGTATCTTCTTGGGTTTGTTTCATAGATGTTCGAAGAAAGTGCTATTATCGACAGTTTTTGACCTTGGTCTAATCATTTACGCAGGATGAATAATAAGGTTGGGATGGCCATATTATAATGTTTGTTTCTGCATAGTTTTATAGTGTTAAGAGAAAATACAGTCTTTAAACAAAATATGGTAATGACTTTACCTACAATCGCACGCCTAATAAACTGGATAGACCTGCGACATCTTTAACTAACTATTAAGTCTAATGAGTACTCACCCATATCCACCAATCCAACATCACCATTACAAAGGTCAATCACTTTTACACCTCAGATCTTTCGATTGCGACCGTAACCTCTGGCGACCCCTAATTTCCTGTAACGATGCTAGATATATCTCCGAAACCTTTATAGGATCCATTTGGACCTTCAGGGTCAACAGGTAGACCCCAATTTGTGGACGTAACGACGTGTTCCGGAGTGATGCTTCGTCGGTTCGATTTCTGAGTAGTGAAATTTCATTTTGAATGCGAAAGGTCGAGGTTCTGAGGTGAATATTTTTAACCTTTTGAGCTATTTCGTGAATTTCAATAGTTAATGAGAGATTTATTTTGTTGTATCCGTCGGTTTCAATGCTTATCGGAATTTCAGTTAGTCAAGGTTTTTGCTGAATCAAATAAGTTTCACTTGTTCAATCGGCGTACTAACTAATATAACAATTTAATAAAGTATAACCCTTCGAACTTGCACTTTTGATAGCATTCATTCTTGTTGGTGTGTTGTTTGGCTAAAAATGTGCTTAAATTCTTCGGCAAGTAGAATTGTTGTACTAATAAAAATAAAATGAGATTTCGGAAATAACATACAAGGAGTGTCCATTTTTAGGGTTCCGTAGTCAACTAGGAACCCTTATAGTTTCGCCATGTCTGTCTGTCCGTCCGTCCGTCCGTCCGTCCGTCCGTCCTCGCTTAATCTCTGTGACCGTTAGCACTAGAAAGCTGAAATTTGGTAGCAATATGTATATCAATCACGCCGACAAAGTGGTAAAATAAAAATTTGAAAAAAATGTTTTATTAGGGTAGCCACCCTATATGTAAAGCGGGAAGTGATTTTTTTTTTAATTTCAACCCTAACGTGTGATATATTGTTGGAAAGGTATTTAAAAATGAATAGGGGTTTACTAAGATCATTTTTTGATAATGTCAATAATTTCAGAAATAATCGCTCCAAAAGTAAAAAACAATGTGTCCCCCCCCCTCTAACTTTTGAACCATAAGTCTAAAAAATATGAAAAAAATCTGAAATGTAGAACTTTATAAGAACTTTCTATGAAAATTATTTTGAACTTGATTGACACAACAGTTTTTGTACAAAAAAGACAAAAAGTTGTACAACATAATTTCTGGACTAAGTTTGTAGTATAATCGTATATGCAAGCTTTTTTTGTAACTTTGTTTACATATTTTATTATCCTAAACGTATCTTTAATCAAACAAAAAATTGTTGTTGAATTACCACCAAAATTGCACGTATTTGTATTAATTAGTAACCCTATTCCTCGAGAGATGGCGCTGTAGGTACTTATTACATTGGATCGGGTATTACCGAATTGTTCGGTTGGCCTCATAACTGGGAACACTTATTGTGACGGACGGGAAACTACGGAACCCTACACTGAGCGTGTCCCGACACGCTCTTGGCCGGTTTTTTTTCATAGTTCATATTACTTGTTTCTCTAGTTTCTTTGTACTTGACATGCAAAGGTGAATGAATACGCGGTATAGATACTGCACGAATGTACAATCCGTCACTTTAACTCACTCTTCCCTCCATGAATAAAAATGCCGCCAAATACGATTATTCGTTTTGTATAGTTTTGAAAGGTTTTTTTCACAAAGGTTACTTCTCGAAGAAAGTTTTGAAAGAAAGTTTTATTCAATTAATTGTAGAGTTCTTTTAAGAATCGTAGATCTATAATTTTCGAAGTACATAATTCTTGATTCTTGGTCCTTTTAGGATTATTTCTGCTGTACAACATTAACTTTTAAGAGGCTGTCAAAATATTGCCTTTTGTTAGATGGCTCCTATTTATTCTGAGCTTAGTTCAAAATGAATACAATTAGTCTTTGAGCGTAATTTTCTTGGAGCTTTTGCGTAACGAACTAAACTGTTTAATGTTTACTAATGTAGCAGTTATTAATGTTTTCGAAAAAGGTTGAAACAGGATCGTCTAATATTACTTCACAAAGTGTTGAATGACTGAGTCTTCCGTGTTAGCATTGATTGCGACTCCTAGGACCACTCATTTTCAAATCCCATTCAATCAAAATTCATAGTCCATTCTACCTCCCAATTATCTGGCACCGTCTTACTCGGTCCGTTTCGTAGATAATTCAGCTGCACCGGAGATGACGCGGCTCCGGCGGTCCATCGCTCCAGGGATGCTGACTGGCTGCTACAGATCTCATATGTGATTAGCACGCTCGCTGATTGCGTTTCGGCATTTTGGATTAAGAGTTTGGTTCAGTTCATTAGTCTGTTAACACTGTTTGTGTCATTTGTGTGTGGATAGTATCTAGTGTTCTACATTTGTATTATTAAGTCGTTGATATCAATCATTCATTTGATCAAATTATATAAAGCTTCTCATCGAAACCTATCTACCTGCTAAAGAATATCCCTAAAGCAAAATTGTTGTTCTAGAGCTAAGAACTTTCCAAGCAATTTTTCCAATAATGAATTTCAAATACCGACATCATTTTTAAAAACAAACCAATCTACCGCTTTTCATTAAAACTGCACATGAAAATTAATATTGAGATCGTATCACAATAGTCGTGTGCTCTGGCCACATGAGTATTGTGATCTGCTACAGTGGGAACGCCGCGCGCCGGCCGCCGCCCGTCAGTATATTAATCTGCGCACAAAAACCAATATTTCAGTCCGTCGGCGCTCGGTGGGTATCAGCATGGTATTGCCGAATGACAATAACTCAGCTGCAGCGCTGCTGTCCGATACAACATGCTGTCTAACCGCTGCACCATGCTCTAGAGTCCATGGAAGGAATTATGGGTGGCTGACAGAACCGAACATTTCATTAATGAAGATTTTTCTATGAACGTTCCTACTTCCTTGAATTCCTGTGTGAAGATAGTTTCAGGAATGATACGAAAGAGAGTGAAAGATTGCGTGACGACAGACTGTGGAGAATGGCAGAAGAAATTGTGGTACGGCACCTTGGGGTAAAATTAGATGAGAGCAGAAAGATGATTGTAATTAATGCCTAAACTACGCAACAAGTAGCTTGATTTTCCTGATTGCCACTAATGTTTCCGTCGATACCGAAGTAGGTAGATTTACCTAAGATTACATAAATCAATATCCAGGTACTTACTTTAAGACCATTAAAACTGTTTTAAATCTGGAAGACTATGGTTTTCCATTTGTTGACTGATATCGCTGTTGGTAATAAACCGTGGACATGTTCGTGATTGCTTTCCTATCGCCATCGCCACCGCAACTACCGGGAAGTGTGTCAAGGATTATTTTTATCCGTAAATTGATTCAGTATAGAAAATTGATTTTTCGTTGCTAGTTCTTCTGGTACTGCTAATGGCAAATGCTGTTATGGCTTGGAACGGGAACTGCGTATATTTTTCCCAATTGTTTATTTTAAATAGTAGTTTCGATTTTGATTGTACGCTCTAATGAAATGAAAAAGAATAAGATAAGTAATAAGGTATGACAACCTGCCAAAAGGGTACTATGCTACCGATATATCCTTGCTCTAGCAAGTACACGCACATTTCATTTGCACAAATCCAGACGTTGAACTTCTTTATATTACGTGTTCCGATCAGGATATATAATATCTCCGGACCTTTGCTACAGCCGTTAGGGATTGACATACTTGATATATAAAATACATAGTCTAGACAGCACTATTTGTAAGATATTTGCCGACTGTTTTTTTTTAATACATTGCTCCAGTCTAGGTGTTTCCCATAGGTGCAGTTAAGCGTTTATCGTTAAGGGTTTGTTCGCAGATAAAATGTGACTGTAGGTCATACAATTAAACACCTACTCCATCCATTCCCCGCTACAACCAGATTATAATGAACAGTTCCTTCCAGCTCCCTACCTCCTTGGCCGGATGTTAGACGCATCTGCAGTAGATTTATACGCGCCGCGGCTCCCGGATGTGGTACTAATGCACTTTTCTTACTACCCGCACTTTTTGTATGAGCTAAGAAACTGATTTACGGCGTAGTGTACTGGGTACGTTTCGTGTTTAGTTTAGATAGTAGGGTGCGAAGACAGGAAGGCGGTTTGTTCCTGAGGTTCCTTGGTAAAATTGGTCCTTTTTGCCCAATCCTTCGGAAAAATCTTATAGGGGCAAGGAAATATTAATTATCGGTTTTGTAAATTTACTTCTCCGTAATCATTGTTGTCAGTATTGACTTTCCACGGCTGTGTATAAATTAATTTGATAAATTAATGATATCCTCACACACACTTTCATATTTTTAGTGCGTACTACATGGACAAGATTGAACTTTAAAACTTGAAGCGAGAGAACACACTTGCCAATAACCGTAACCAAAGAAAGTACACCATCTTACAACTCTATTTATGAACTATTAGCCCTCATAGAAACAAGTACGATTCAACAAGGAAAATCTCGACTAACATGGCAATACCATATTGAGACGCAATTCTACGAGAAGTCGGAACAGGACTTTAAAAATTGCGCCGCCACACCGCATTTTGCTAACATTTTCTTCATGGATGGGTTTTAATATTCGTTCCTTTAGCTTGGATGATAGAGGACGTAGTGATCATAGAACAGCGGATGGGAAACGCGGCTTCACAAGCTAGAGATATTTAAGTCATCTTAAGTGCAGGTGTACTTTGGACTCCTGGTCCACACACGTTCCTAATCGAGGAACGGTATTGCGTAAGGAACAATAGAAGTTGAGCTAAATAAGAGCTCACAAAGAGGTTCTTTTTATTAAGGACATTAATTTACAAAACAATAAGTTTTAGTTTACTTACAATCATGATCAAAGAAAATTTCTAAAACGTAGTTAGTAATAAACTATTCATTTATCAAATGTTTTTATTTTGTTTTGTAAAAGCAATGTCTACGTTATGAGATTATTAAAGTAAATATTTTCCAAGTAATTCTTAAGCAAATTCTTTAGAAGTCGACATTATTTTGATAGTCTTAGAAATAATTGAATAATACATCCGATAACTTGAATAGAAGTTACTAAAAACACACAAACAAAACTCTTCAACGTTTCGTAAAGCTGACATACAAGGTTACCCGCGGTCGCTTACCACCGTGCTAGCCGGCGACATAGCCGTGTCTTGTCGACTTGCTCGTAAAGCCACAGCGCTCACTGTGACGCTATGCATTGTGCATTCTTTTGTCCTGTCATTCATTACCATGTCACCGGGCATACTATGGAATGCTTAATGGGAAATTCCGAGAGATTCTCTAACACCTTAACGTACATACTAACCTACTTGGCATAGGATTGATATGGAATTTGTTGAATTCTGATACCATTTTACTGTTGCATTCAATTCTTTTGATAAACCACAAGTACTTTTACGCAATATTTGGAGATGTAGTAATTCCCTTCATTTTTAGCATCAAAATCTGTCATATATGCGACAGATTGTAAATACGCCTGTTGTAAGTGTTACCTAAATCTATCTAGTAACAATATTCCTAAAACGATTTTATTCGCTGTCGCTGCAGTTCATCACTATAGTAGACGCAAGATATTTTGTAACATATTTGGCATATTCCGCGAGTCACTCAGCGGGTACCAAGTACAGCGCATTCTACCGTCATGTCACTCATTACCATAACTGGGAAATAATGGAAATTCTTAACGATTCTCGGATTGGCGAAGCGGAAAAATATTGTTTGAAGTATGTTTTTCATTTTCAATAAGAGTATTTGACGATGACAAACATAATATAATGATGTGCAGGATAAAATAAGACTGTTTCACGTCATTACTGTGCTTAGATGATCATGTTTCAGGTCTTTATGGGCTACGATATGTGTGTCAGATGATCGACCAATATTATGGCTTTTACTTACTCGCGTTGGATCGAAACGACAACAAATACTCTGCAAAATTTCTACCTTTAACAAAGACAAACCATATAATTATTTCCTTAGTTCAAGGGACACTAAAGACTGAGGTTGTAGCAAAAAGATGACGTCAAAGTTGTCCTGAGTGTTTATAAGTGAGAATTAACATACACAGGTAGTCGTTACCTACTTCACTAAAAGTATATCTTGTATATCTGACATTAATGTCCACCATGAGATGATCTCTACATAATGTGCCTAAGGACCAACATTTCACGGTCACCTCCAACCTGTTTACTGGTTACAAGATCATAATCGTCGTATTTATCGCGACATTTATCGGTAATTGATACAGCAACGAGTTTCCGCTCACGAGTACTGATGACACGGATACGATTCATTTCCGGTTTCCATTGTTATAAGATTTTGCTATTTATACTTACTTTTCTTTGTGAAATTACCTGACATCCTTTTAACTAATATTGTAAGCCTATAAAATATGTTGTACACTAAAGTATGTTTTATGGAAATTCTCGAAACTTATAACACATAACTTCCTGCCACTGTGAAAGACAGATTACTGATCAAAATCAAAAAATCAAAATCAAAATATTTTTATTTCACATAGGCCTACATGGGCACTTATAAAACGTCGAGAAAAGATGCACGGTTCGGGTTGGTCGTTTTCTATGGAGAAGAACCGGCAAGAAACTCCATAGTTACTCTTTTAAAATCATTCGGTTTTACAATGTTGTTGTTACAGCGTTAGCACTTAAGTATGAGAGGACAGCGTAGGCCCGACAATAAGTCATTGTTTACTTTACAAAAAGTAAAATAAAATAATACGTTAACATAAGTTAACAAGTGTCCAAGAATCTACAAGGCCAACTATGTCCACTCATTCACAACGAATTGGTAGAAAAGAATCTATACAAAAGTAAGAAAAAAAATATATATATATGCAAAAACAAAATAATAACTAAGAGACGAGTCGCACAGATGTTGCTATCAGTACTGTAACTATTCGGTACAAGGGTGATATAAATATGTGATTTGACAACTATTGCAAAGAAAAATGATTAAAGAGATCACAAAAAAAAAAAACAAGATTGAGAATAGTTAGAGACATCCACAAATTTGTGCTGATTGTAGCTACCAGGGAAGCCGCATGCGCAGAAGGAACTATAGCCAAACTTCTTTATCTTCAACGTAGTCCTTGATTTTGTAATATGCGTTTTTAATAAGGACACGTTTTATGTAGTTTTTAAACTTTCCATCTGTCAGTTCTATAACTGATTTCGGCAACTTGTTATAAAAGCGTATACTGTTTATTAGAAATGACTTGCTAGTTTTTGTTAATCTAAATTTAGGAATTACAATTTCGTGTTTACTGC
Source organism: Ochropleura leucogaster (assembly GCA_958449745.1). Lineage (NCBI taxonomy): Eukaryota > Metazoa > Arthropoda > Insecta > Lepidoptera > Noctuidae > Ochropleura > Ochropleura leucogaster. Next base: position 17,796,788 of record OY288216.1, read on the forward strand.
GTGTATTAATATTGTGGTAGTCGCTTCTAATTTTGAAAAGCTCACGATTTTTACGGACATACAATATGCATTCTAAGATATAAAGTGAAGGCAGAGTCAGTATATCGATCTCTTTAAACTTTTGTCTGAGGGACTCGCGAGGACCCATTTTATAGATCGCACGGACTGCCCTCTTTTGTAATATAAAAACCGAATCGACGTCTGCTGCTGATCCCCACAGGAGAACGCCATAGGACATTATACTGTGAAAGTAAGCATAGTATACTAACCTAGCTGTGTCTACATCAGTTAACTGCCTTATTTTCCTTACTGCATATGCAGCTGAGCTGAGCCTACCCGAAAGAGTTCTTATGTGCGCGCCCCATTGCAGTTTAGAATCAATAGTCATCCCCAAGAATACAGTTTCTGCTATAACATCAAGATTTTTGCCGTCAAGATTTAAATTTAGATCACGTTGTGGTACATTTGGTAAGGCAAACTTTAGACATTTGGTTTTGTTCGCATTCAGTAAGAGATTGTTAGCTGCGAACCATTTCGATAAAACGGTTAGACTTTTATTAACATGAACAACTTCCGGATTTTTTCTATTTATTTTAAAAATTAGCGAGGTGTCGTCAGCAAATAAAATTATATCCGATAATTTGGCCATCATATAAGGAAGATCATTTATATAAACAAGAAATAGGAAGGGACCGAGAATAGAACCTTGGGGCACGCCCATCTTGACTAGAGACCCGGAGGACGTCGCCCCATTAACATTTACTTTTTGCTGCCTGTTTGATAAATATGATAGAACAAGATCAGCAGCTCGTCCACGAATTCCGTAGTGGTGTAATTTACAGAGCAGTGTGCTGTGGTCGACGCAGTCGAACGCTTTTGAGAGATCACAGAAAATGCCAATGGCGTCCTGGGACTGCTCCCAGGATTCCAAAATGTGACTGATGAGTTTTACTCCCGCGTCCGTTGTCGACCTGCCCTTCGTGAATCCAAACTGTTGACTATGCAGAATCCCGTTTAAGTTAAAGTGAGGCAGCATCTGGTCCAGCATGATTTTTTCATAAATTTTACTTAATGCTGGAAGCACAGATATAGGTCTATAGTTAGAGGGATCACTCTTGCAACCCGATTTGAAAATTGGTACTACTTTACTATATTTCATTAAATCAGGAAACTTGCCGCTATCCAAACACTGATTGAATATGCCTGTTAGGACTGGAGCAATTGAGTCAATAATATTAGCAAGAACCTTGACGGATATCCCCCATAAGTCTTCAGTATTTTTTATGTTTAGACTTTTGAATGCATTTTTAATTGTAGCAATACATATCGGTTTAAAATTAAAGTTAGGTATATCCTTAGTAAAGTTTTCCTTAAGAAGAGTTTCGGCTAGTTTAGAGGAAGAGGGGAGAGATTTTGTAACCTCTAACGGAATGTTAGTAAAGAAATTTTCTAGTGTCTCAGCGACTTCTAGTTTATCAGAAATAGTTTTATTATCTATTTTCAAGGACCATTCATTCTGATCTCGTTGTGTCTTTCCAGTTTCTCTGTTTATAATCTGCCAAACAGTTTTTATTTTATTATTAGAAACACTAATTTTATTGCTTATTACTTGAGACTTTGCTTGAGCGCAGACTCTTTTGAATATTTTTGAGTAGTTCCTAACATAGGAGTGAAAAGATTGGTCCGAAGTCAAAGATTTTTCGTGATATAAATTATATAAAATATCTCTGCTTTTTCTTATTCCTGCGGTGGCCCATTCACTAAATTTAGACTTAGATTTTACTTTAACATTTTTTACAGGACATGTTTTATTGAATTCTTGGCAAACTGTAGAAAATAATGTGCCATAGTTTATATTGGGGTCTTCTGAATCAAAGCTAGCATTAGAAATATTGCTAAGAACATTATTATTTAAAGAATCTAATTTATTTTTATTAAGACGTCTTAATTGAATTGTTTTAACTAAGTCTAACTTTTTGTCTAAATCAAAAGATACAAGTTGACCCATGTGATCTGACCTAACACCACTAATCAAAAACGAATCTTTTACTGTACAATTGGTGTATATATTATCTATGCAAGAAGCGCTAGTAGCTGTCATTCTAGTCGCTTCATTAAATAAATATTTTAAATTGAATGATCTAAACAATGAGATTAGCTTACATTTTTCTGGTGAATTAACTAACAGATCAATATTTAAGTCACCACAAACAAAAACTATTTTATTTTCTCTAAAAAGTTTACTTAAAATTTCTTCCATCGTGATTAAGAACAATGACAGGTTTGATGCAGGTGGTCTATAGACACATAAGAAAGTATGACCTTCAACCTCCGCACATGCTACCTCACATAAGCGATCAACAGAGTGAGCGGTGATATCCTTCCTTTCCTTATAACTGAGACAGCTATTACAAAGTATCAGGGTACCGCCACCCACTGTGGATCTGTTGTACGCACTGGCAACTGAAAAATTATTAACATTAAATGACATCCTATCGGGTTTTAACCAAGTTTCACAAAAACATAAAATATCCATGTGGTATTTATCTACTAACTGATGTTTACAAATTGCTACTTAATGATCGACAATTTAATCATAATGCTGATATACTTCAGGCAGGAACTTGGTCCACTTCATCGACTTGAAAAAACCGGCCGACTGTTATATGGAGTGCATGTTGCTTTTTGCCTTTTATGTTCCGAGACCGCGATATCTGTTTCGAACCAACCCGCAGAAACCCGGACGGGCTCCTCAGATATTTGCCAACATCTCTTTGAGGAGCGCGTCGAACCTGATTGAAGCGCTGTTGACGCGGCCTGTCGTCACTAGCCGGACAGACGGTGAGCTACCCATTGCTCGCCGCTCGCCGGAGATCGTGCGGTACCCCCGGAGCTTTATAGCGCACCTTTTGGGGCACGTTCAGTTAGTGAGCAGCACACGCCAATACACGGAACCCATGTTTAAACACTAAGATGTCCTCCGTTTATTATAGGAACTATTTTCTTTTAATGGGTTTTGGAATAAATACTAGCTTTTGCACGCGACTTCGCTTGCGTTAAATTTGGGTTAATACAGGTATCTGCTACCTGCAGTTTTTGCCCTTGCGCCTTATTGATTTGTAATAGCAAAGCTGAGTTTTCCCTTTACGGCGAAAGAGGGAAGCTTTCTCCCTCATGTCCCAGTTTAAAAAAAAATAGCCTATGTTCGTCTCCTGGGTCCCAACTATCTCTGTACCAAAGTTCATCAAAATCGGTTTAGCCATTAAGGCGTGAAGAGGTAACAAACAAACAAACTCACTTTCAAAAGAATGGTAAGGATTGGTATGTGATAAGAAATCGATGCTTTCACAGTCCGGTGTCGATATAGAAGCGATTTTATCATCCACTTACATTATTTCATCCGCTCCACCAGTGCAGATGTACTGGCATCACAAATCTTTGTGATATGAACACATTATTAAGAGGTAAAGGGAGCAATTACAGTTAACCAACCAACCAGAGAACTTTCTACTGTTCGCTGCAATTAAATGTATAGATAGCGTTTGTGGGAGGTAGTCTATACTATAAAGTACAACATTCGTAACAATTTGGAAACACGAAGATTACCGGAGCGCATAACTTATCTGGTTGCACTGTTTCAAAAATGTTTGCAGTCTCACGGGAATCACTTTGCTTCTCTATCACAGCGCAAAACGTGATGACTGCTATCATACAATCACACTAATTTGCCATGATTGTGTCTGTGATTATTTGCCGTCACGCTCGCTGATCAAGGACGCACAATATGATGCTAGTATGATATTAGCTATCATTTGTCGTGGAAATTTTCCTTAAAAATTGCTTTTTATTATCATGCACTATTATTTTGAAGTGCAGTGTGCAATATTCGAGATTATAATGTTTTGTTGTTCAGGTAATTTGCATCGTTATTAAGTTTAGGTGCTTCCACCATTCCTCAATGATCTCCCTTCTATTCGATTAGCAGTAGGAAAATTATCACAATAATGTTTTTATCCTACCATATTTAAACTTAACCTGTAGAGCCCCAGCGGCACAAAAACGTGCCAGTAAACAAGTATTACCGTTGAGCCCCGTTGGCACAAATTTGTGCCATCAAACCCCGATCGATTTAAAACTGTATTCGTAGTTAAGAGAAGTCTTAAAATCAGATTAAATAAATAAATAAGAGCCCGTCCGGCGGTGCTTGAAGGATAGTTGATGTAAATAATGGCGGTCCTTGAAAGGTTAATATAATATTAACAACTACTGTAAATTAACCGCCTTTCAATCAACAATCATAGTATGCAGTCCACCGCTGTTTTTCAAGCAGAATCACAAAAAAGTTCGATGTTTCAAAGCCCAATCTGTTCCAGCCACTTTTATAAGAAGTTACGTCTGTCCATTTAACTGAGAGGCACATCACACATATATGCAATCTCCACTTCATGACTGGTTAGCTCCATCAGCCATCGGTCCTACGACATATATTATCATGGCTTCCATTACAGCTTGCTTAATAAACAAGCTCAATAAACCCTCACATTGCACAATTTATATCAGCAGATACTACCCTAATAAACAAATGCGCACAAAGCAGCGCCGATCACTCACAGAGGGATTGAACGTTGCAGCATGCAATGTAACAGCGGATAACGGCGCGTGCGTCCGGCTGGAAGTGACGTCGACGTGTGACGTAGCGACGGCTCATTTCCGGCCGGCCGTCACTACCCGCGACTGATTACTACGAGCCTGATTTACTCAGAGCTTTTATTGGATAATAGTGTTGATTGACGATAGATGGCGCTACTCTGTTTCAAAGCAGCAATAGGAGTTTAAAACTAACATAACATTATACCAGTAACCCCAGAAAGGATTGCAAGAGGTGTGCCTCTAATGCATCCACAGAAATAAGGCTAAAGGCTGCTACTGAGCAATATTTTTTTTAATAACTTTGCCCTACACTAGGATTTCTGTATCGTAAGTGCGTTTACAAACATTTAAACTCCCATATACAAACAGCCAGTCCCGAAACAACTATCTGCAGGTCATACAAATATTTGTTTCGTGCAGGAATCGAACCCGTGACACGGAGCGCTGGCAGCGCAGCTGTCTATCGCTCAGCCACTGCGCCAACCGTGTCGTTAAATATGTTGCAACTATAACTTTGCTTATCCGGAGAATCAAACTCATGACCCGACGTACTCTCACGGGTTCAGTAGCTGCTTATCAGATTGCTACGCTAGAACACTTGAGGCAAATGAGGCAGTCAAATAAGAACACATGGTACATAAACACTTGACGACAGACGCTAAGTATAAATGGGTAACTTACATTTAAAATATCGAAGTAAAACTAACACAAAGTAACCATATAATTTATTAAAACCACGAGCAGTGCACAACTAAAACAAATACCCATAAAGAAGGTGATAACACAAGATAAGTGCGGACACAACGTTAGGATCTCCACATAAACACGTAGGCGACAGGTAAATCATCCTGGCAACAAAACTTGCCGAGGTGGTGCATTTATAAAAGGAGCACAATTTCGTGCGCGCACCTACCCTCGTATATTGTGCCCTGTATTGAATAACGTGCAGAGGCGGAGTGAGGATGCTGGGGGTGCATATCTCAGGACTGATACTGGAGATAAGAGTTGGGGCTCGTCGTTAGTGGCCTTTGCAACGATTGAGTAAAATGTGAATATGGGACACTGCAGACTTTAGTAAGTTACATATTTTTGAATGCTGCTAATTTTGCATTCTATTTGATCGTACCCGCTCCTACATTTCACCAGAACTTTATTTTTTAAATCGCATGCAGCTTATTTGTTGCCATCAACTGGGCACAAACCATGAGTCTAGGATGCATCTGAAAGAATTATTTTCTGACGTTTTAATAACCATGTGCCTAAGTTTTCGGGGATTACTAGCGCAATATCCTCCAAAAGTCATCCCCTACAAACGTCACAAGTTACAATCCGTATACCATAGTACTCACCATATTTCCGTACCCTAAAACTAATATCTTCATCAGAACTAGTCCAGAACTCGTAATCCATCCCTGTCCCGTTATTGTCTGGGGCCGGACCGAGACGGATAGTTGTTATAAACTCTGTCGGACTGTAATGTCACCTTAGTTTATTTGCGCCGTGACAAATGTGTACTTTTGTCTCACTTGTTGCGTCTGTCCTTGTTACTTTACACTATTTATCTGACTTACAAGTCTTTTGAGGTTACTGAGAGTATTCAAGATATAGGTCAGTGGAGTTTGGTTCTCTTTTCAGCTTTCGTCTCAAAGGACCAACTTTTAATTTGTACTTAGCGAATGTGGTCCTTCACGGTCTTTGAGCTTGTTCTGATTTATTTTTTTAAAATGGACTAAATACTACAAAAACTAACGAAGCCATAATCCCGTCCGACTAATAGAATATCTATTTTATCTAACGTAGTGAATTAGGGATATTAACAATAAGGGTTCTAAAACAACTCTGTCCAAATTCACAAACTTCAGAGGGGAGAGGGATTAACTAATGGGGATTTGTGCTTAATGAACAAATGATTCTCCATTATTCAACGAAATCCCTAATATATTGGATCCACGAAGGAATTGAACCTTCACAATACATTGAAGAGTTAACATAAGTTACAAACTGAATCATGAAGGATAATAGAAGTAATGGAAATATAAAGTTCGTGTAAATAGAGAATGTTTGGCGCAGCCTCTAGTCGTGTGGGTTGCACCAAACAATTGTAGATAAGTTGAAACGACTCGTCACTACGTACCATTGCATTAGGATTTCTCGAAACTTCTAAATTCTCTGCGAACTTGTCTAAAAGCTTGGAAACTAAATATTGCAGTTCGAATCGAATTGGATTTCTGTTAACAGTCCATTAACGATACAAACTTCCTTTGAACGAGAGAAATGTTGTTACATAAACTGTTACAACTTAATATTATACTTTACAACAGAGAGAACCGAAAGACATATAGTTTGTATTCAGCAAAGTGTGACGGTGTATATGATACAGCCACATTTTTAAATTATGTTTAAGCTTAATGCGTTAAGTAGTATCTATGGTAACCCTATGGCTACAAATTCAGACTTTGGGTTGCTGAAAGAAAGTGAAATCCTGCCAGGGTTGCGGGTTGTTCGAAAGAGCTACTGCGGCCCCGGAACGTAAAGGGCAATAGAAGGAACATGGGTGGGTTTTAGTCAGTACAAGTCTGACATGCCCCCCCTCTTCGCCCAGAGCGGGGGAAGTCATTAGATGATTTCCCACCCGAAAAAAAAAATGTTGAAATCCTAATAATACTTAGCCCAACCTGAATATCGAACCTAAGACTTATGGTCAACAGGAGCTCCGTTAATCATAATCATTTATTAAATTGTTAGACATAGGTCCGTTTCGGCCGACTGTTAGTCGATTACGAAAACCTACCATAAAATGAGCTAAAATAGTTATTAAAAAGCTATACAGTTTCCCTAGGACATTTTCCTAGATACATTTCCCCACTTCCCACATGACACCTCCAAAACATTAACAAACGCGGAACAAAGCCGTCACACCGCAGCCCAGTTTGATACGATGTGTCAGCTCGCCTACCTGCCTGCACCGCATGAGAAGCCAGCTTGGAACAATGCATCGATGTACGACGTGATACGATACCGATATCAGCCTAAAATGAAAGCGGGGATGTGAACTGGAGCTGTGAGGGATATACATGCTTTTAGGATGTTTGGTACTGGTTGTTGTGCTAGGAAATAATTAAAAGGTTATGTTACAAAATAAACTTTTATTTATTTACTGTAGTCGTTTCCAAAATAAGACCTAGAAAAGAGGTTAATGTTTACAAACTAATAGATGTTAGAATTGGATTTTTATAATTAACAGATTTAGTCAAACGTAAGACGGCCGTAACACTGAAGAATTGCTTACATTAGTGGTTTTATCACTGACGTTTTCAAGACTGACAACAACGATGAAAAACTAGTTTTGCTTATTTTTCACCTAACCTGAAAAAATACACAACTCTCAATAAAAACTGAAATTTGTAAGTATTATCTATGATATGTTTGAGCATCCTCGTAAGACCCCTTCACAACCCTCCTCCACTTCCCGCTATCGTCATCGCGCTAAGTTGACTCGACCCGACTCGACTTTAAAGACCAAAAATATATCGTGCAATTTCCTTGCTCATCGTGACAAATATTTGCGAACAATTAACAATCGGGTGCTCGCAAATAGAACAATATCTTTGGCAAATAGAGCCGTATCTCAAGTGAGATAACTGGATCCGCCGAGTGCAACGTGCCACCGGAAGTGTACGTGTCCATTGTCCGCTTCCGGCGCCCAAGAGCCTTTGTTTGTCAGTTTTGTTGCTCTGTACAGCGGGAGCGGGATTTGATGAAGTTAAAAGGCGATAAAGTTTAATATTTTTACTGCTTCACTTATTCCTTGTTACGGTTTACGACTTGCTGTCCTGTTTATGACCGATTGGTTCAAACTTTCGGTCGTATGGGACGCGGGTAACATCGATGTACGTATACTGACATGTATTATAATGGACTAGCTTTTGCCTGCGGCTTCGCTCGTGTTAAATTTGGGGTAAGACAGTTCCCCTATCCTGATTTGAAGGTACCTGCTACCTGTTGTTTTTGTCCTTGCGCCTAATTTATTGTAAAAGCAAAGCTAATTTTTCCCATTTTTTCCTCTTTCTCCCTCATTAATGACTTAAAAAAAATGCCTATATCCGCCTTTTTATTTAGATATTATAATTAGCCTATGTGCGTCTCCAGGGTCCTAACTATCTTCATACAAAAATTCATTAAAATCTGTTTGACGTAAGAAACAAACTCACTTTCGCTTTTATATTATTAGTAAGGATTTACGTACAACTTAAACTAACGATTTGATTTTATTGACAGCATATATTAAAAGACAACGCACAGCTTTTGACCGCTGGTTGTACAAGCTAACTTGTTCCACAAGAGCTCTTTTTATAATGAAAAATATTTTTTATTACTTTATTCGTTAAATAAATGATACCTCTAGCTAGGGCCTAGTCTAGAAATAAAAGAAAACGAAATGAAATTATTTCATAGTGAAGAGTGTGTTCTCCGTGCACAGTGGAGCCGCGCCACAGCACGCTGCTAGCAAGTGGGTCAACAGCGCACTAACTTAGACCACCTGTCGCGGCCAGAATGCTAAACAAGACCAGCTCAAAACGTACCAGACGCAGATTTATACCAGGTTGATAGCTAGTCGTGGGCGCAACACCTGACTAGAACTATATTAGGTTGCAGACAGTCATTTCAACCAGGTGAATTGCCAGCAATATAAGACAGACCGGTGCAGGAGATCTTCGTGTAGAAACTGATACTAGGACTGAAAATTCGAATACATTGTACAGTACATACATCAAACCAACCTGCACTGAGCCTACTCAGTTTCATAGAGGATGCCTGTGTCCTAGCAGTGGGACAATTTAAGCTGGTCATGCTAAATAAAATCCTACCTCGTAGCGGCGTAGGTTCATTCTGGTTGATAGCTCACGTTAGTTAGTAGGTAGGATCTTAATGTGAGACCACAAAACGAACGCAGACATTTGAATGCGTTTTAAAGTAGTTACAGATGATGAAGATACAGAAATACACGTGGAAACGATTAAATATAACGTTAATATTTGCAACAAAGTAGTGTATGCTATAATGATGTGGAAATTAATGTGAGAATTATTGACATGCAAATAGAACCAATTGAAGCTGTTCTTGTTATGAAAGCAAAACCTTAATTTATTTGTTTCCCATTTTTTCTAAAGGAATTAATGAAGAAAGAGAGCCTATAAAAAGTTGAGGAGTCTTCGTGCTCATAAATCCTATCTGATAAATAAAACACTCGCATGAACTATGTATGTGCTGTTGGCATGACCTGATTGGCTAGCGATAACGATGGAAAATTCAAAAACGGCACTTTGACATAAGCTACCAATTACCCGATGCAAATCCAGCTATGCATCGTTGTGAAACTACGAAACGGTTTATAAAGCGATTGGCAGTTCTTTAGGCCATGTCACAATGCTTATATTTTCAAAATCAAACTAAACCAGCTGTATGTCCTCTCCAGACAACAGCCTTAACTTAGAATGCTGTCGTATCTAACAGTCTACTCAGGCTCCGGGCTCCAGGCTTGCACCGCTCCAATTTTATCCAATTTAAACTTCCCCGAAATCTATCGCATTAAGTTATACGCAGAAAAGAAGTTTAGATTATAATCTGATTTGGATCCTAAGGATACCTCTCGTTCAGTTTTTCAATAAGCCTTTCAAATTAAGTTTTGGTAACCAAATCAGATAGAAAAGTGTTTCTGAGAAAAGTGTGACAAAAATAATCTCAAAATTATTCGTGGTACAAAATCTTCTGGAAATTTTCGGAGTGATATTTAAAGGTAGTTGTATATTGAGCTTTTGATTTTATTACGCATACTTAAGTGTTTTGATGTTTTTGTTTTGATGTTTTTGTTTGAGTACTGTATATTGTGCATTTTCATGAATAACTTGTCATACCAGCTGTTGTGTCCATCAAAACAAGTATTTGCGTCAATATGCCTTTCATATGCATAAAAAATACTTTTAAAATATTCACAATCATTCAATAACACTTTTCTGTTAAAACCAACACAAAAGAGCATAAAACTGTTTGTTTGAAAGGACATATTACTCATACTTTTTGTCACTAACAACAAATACTGAATGAAAAGACGTACGTACTTCAAACATATTTAACGGACCATTACATTACCTTAAAATATTGCCTGTAATCCTCCAAGGGTTAATCAGAAGTGTGCCTAATATTACAGCCACATTTCACCAGTTCATTCAAATTCAAATTCAAATTCATTTATTAATTTTGTGAACAGAGGGTACAATATTATGATGTTATATAAAAAAAATTGATCCTTACAATGTCCCGCCGAAAGGCATACAAAATGGTTAATTAATTAAATTGTTCATTCAGGTATTCAAAAATAAAAATATTAAAAATACTAATAAAAAAAAAAGAAATGTTATGTCTAAATTAAAATTAAATGTCAATAAGTAGTATCATAGTCAGTTTCCTGAGGCACCCATCATTTCAGAACCCTTCCAAATTGTATAATTATTCCCTCCAAAACACATCATAGCCTTTTGCACGTTCTGATCTTTTAATCAATGCAGTGTTAATCCATGCATCCACGAGCCCAGGAGCCCGGGAGCCCGGGAACCCGGGACGCTAGTATTAAAGTTGATACTTATTTAGGTGCCGACAGCGGCTTACGGCAAAATTATGGGCGCTTTTGTTTCTGGTCGAATTTTTAATATCTCCGGGATTCCGGCCTGTGTTGTGAACCTGGGCCTTTATGTTTCGTTATCCAAGGTTTATATTAAGCTCAGGTAAGTTAGTAGTATTAAGATCTTAGATATTAGAGAATGTTGTGACAATTTTGTTGGAAATGGGGATGTATTGGTAAGAGCTTAAGAAGCGAGCGTTGTTTTCTGGTACTAAATGTTAGGTATGTTGGAATAATCTAGCTAGCCGTTTGATAATACGTTTTTCAGTCTCTGATCACTCAAGGATCAAATAAATTTCAGAAAAGCCTGACAGATATTTCATGACGGCATTTTAAGCCAAGCCGAAAACTCTGATACCAGGTTTAGGCGCTACTAACTACACGATACAGAATAAGAAAATATCGGAATCCAATGGCCCTGCCTACCTCTATACAGTTTAATAGATATTTCTAAAACTACATCAACACCAGATTCCTTAACAAAAAGGAAAATATTCTTACCATCATAAAAATGATTTAAGCGGGTTACGTCAAACCCTTAAATTTTACGACGGACCAAAGTTCGATTCCCGGGCGACGCTAAAATGTAATGTACAGATATAAGGGAAATAGTCTGCGTTCGTAAACGACAGGTGTTCTCTGTGTGTTCGTTATTTTTGAAGCAAAACGTTTAAGTAAAACCGCTGAGACAAGGTTTTATGAAAACACTTCAAGCGCGGTCGAGAGATCCATGTAATAACGCCATCTAGTGACAGTTTCCTAAACTATACATAATATAAGCAACAAACTATTTAACATTTGTTTGAGTGTCTACTGTTGTGTAACATAAAAGGTCGTTAAGTTGTAATTAGATCGGAAAATTTTGCTTCTTTCAGACGGCTTTTTTATTTTTATTTCGAGAAGTTTTTTCTGTCCTCTTATCATGAAGTTCTTTAGTAAAGATTCCTGGTAATAAATACGAAACCGTACAAATAAATAACCGTTGTGGGTTCTGAATACATTGCCTCGTGTCTTCCCTCGGGGGCCGTGAGAGCCGATAAGGATCCATACACCGTTTACGACGGAGAAATATTACTGAAGAGCTTCCGCGTTCTGTGCAAAGGTTCGGGATAAGAGAAAGCAGATTTCTTTTAGCTCCGTTGTTGTCTATTGCACAGGTGGGATGTAGTATCCACTAACTAGCACTGGGATCCCGTGGTGAGCTATAGCTCCCTCTATTCACGAAGGGGAGGCCTGTGTGCCATCAGTGAGGTACGTTACAAGCTAAAATGTCTGTCTATACTGTGTTGTCCACTGCTGGGGTCATGTGTCCGTGTTCCGTTCCCACCAATCCCACCATCCAGACAAGGATGAAAAAACAAAACTTAATATTTTCTAGTTGTGCCTGGCGTTCTTTGCAATGCCATTTCTTTCGGAAACCTTCCCTGGCGTATTCTTATTTTGTTTTCATTATGAGCCTATATTGTCCCACTCTGTAGGGCGGGCTTCCCTCCCATCCTTTTACTTTTCGCGGTCTAGTGCGATTGCAGGCAAATCCTTTATTCTTTACTAGCTTTTGCCCGCAGCTTCGCTCGCGTTTAATTCGAGGTAACACAGTTCCCCTTTCCTGATTTGCAGGTACTTGCTACATGTAGTTTTTGCCCTTGAACCTTATTTATTGATATAGCAAAGCTAAGTTTTCCCTTTTTCTCCCACATCATTGTTTTTTTAAAGTTTTCCTATGTCCGTTTCTAGTCCCAACTATCTCTGTACCAAAATTCATCAAACCCGGTTTAGCCATGTAGGCGTGAAGACGTAACAAACAAACAAACTCACTTTCGCTTTTATAATATTAGTAAGGATTGCACATAAAAAAAGTACACACAAATTGTAATAATAAAGAGTAACGCATGTAGAGCAACACTGCAAAATTCCTGCTGCAAGCATGAAATTCTTGTTAAAAATAGGTGGAATAAAGTTAGGTACCTATTCTAAAACTTGTTAGGCTCTGTAAATAAAGTGTTAAATATTGAAAAAAAGGTTGCGAAGAAATAAATATCTTAGCCAGCTGTACGTGCTGCGATTTATATAATAACTACCTGCCGTTGGCAACATGCACACCAACCACTGAACAAACAGCTGCAGAAGGATCACTTCACTGTTTTGGCGATTTGCGAATATTTCCTTTGCCTTCTAGTATGTCCTAAAACTAAGCTGTAATTACAAATTAATAAGAGGAAGAGCAACAAACAACAGTGTGGTTCACGAAGGAGTCTATTTTTGAAGACTATCATCATTCTTCTGCTCTTATCTTTAACTTGCATATTTCTGTATTGGACTTCATATCAGTAGTCCTATCCGATTCATATAATTGGAACGAAGTTCCTTATCGTGTGTTGCGAAAGGGGGCTAGACGGAAAAAAATAAAACCAAAAGTTGGAACAACACTTATTGATTAAAACCAAAACTTGTGACGACACTTTTTGCTTAAGACCAAAAGTTGTAACAACACTTTTTGCTATATTTGTAAGCCGTGGGGCGTGCGCGTGTTTTTCTGTCTCTCTCTCTCTCTCTCTCTCTCATAGAAAGCAAGCCAGTTATTTTGATTATAAGTGTGGGTGTACCTACTACAAGACACACCTCTGCCTAAACCTTCGCGGATTACAGGCTTGATGTTATGTCTTGTGAAAGTGAAGAATGTCCGAGTGATTAAAATTTTGGTTGAGGTCCGTTATTTCTGCTGTTTGTTGTAATCGTATTCTGTGCAGACTTGACCTTCGCATCTACCTGTTCAGTGGCAACCGCCGGAAGCGAGTGTAACGTTAATTATTTTATCAGAAGCTAGGATTAAAGGATCTGCTTCACAGTTCAAATACATAATAAGTTTGCTTTAGTAGTACTTGCATAGAATTTATAATGAAATACTCATCCAACGTCATATCGTTAGTGCTTAATTCTGGCAATATGTTATAATTAACGGCCATAGGAACTCTTTAAAAATACTTGCTTACATTAAAACACTAACAATTGACTTTAAGCAGAAGTTTTATAGATCGCTCTGAACTTGTCACTATATTTTGCGTCTTAAGGGCATTACGATATGTGTGTAGTGCTAGGTACTGATATCTATGATGATTCCAGATTTTTCCAATAAACCGCCTCAGAATGGCCACTCAATTTTAGTTAAAAAAAATATTCAATTTTTCATTCAGTTTCAAAAAATCTATCATGGAAATAAATTGGAAATTCCCAATTTTCACGAAAAATAATTCCCAGCTCCAGATTCTTCGGAACAAATTTTCCAAGTCCGACAAACAATCTATTGAATATGGAAGTAAAAGTGATTACAGCATATAATTGCTTGGCGGCTTCTCTTTGTTAGTGGGTTGCTGCAACCTGACGGTTTCCGCAAATTACTGGCGGTTGCTGTTAGCAACGAGTAGCAAGCCGGTTATTGGAAACGTGCTGTTCAATAGAGTTGGAAGATTTCCGCCATTTAATTATTTTGAATAGAGTTGGGACGCCTCGTTTTTTGGGTCATTAACCTTTTGCACTCAGCGCCTTTTTACGTTGTAAAAAAAAAATAACTCTATTTAATTTTCGCCAGTGATGGGACATTTACGATTCTTAGTTAGGCCATGATAATTGAGACAACTTTTGTCGGTGGCGTCTCAGTCACGCGACTAATTTGTAACGTAGACAGGGCTACCGCCGGCCAGGGTTGTTCGAAAGAGATACAACGGCCCCGGAACATAAAGGGCAAAAGATGGAATATGGTTGGATTGATTTCCCATTAGCAAAAAAATGTGTTCAATCGCGTACAGAAAGTTGAGCTATTTTGACTGTGTGTGTTACCATTATACTTACAACATATTAAATGAAACAGTTATTTGATTATCGTGTCTGTTGAACTAGCAATTTCCCTAATTTGTTCTGTGTCCTCCCGTAAGCAAATATCTTCATTTACAATGGAAACTAGCAGCATCCGACGGTGGCCATGCGGCGGAGACATTCATTATTAACGATATGAAAATGCAGGTGATCTGCATTCTGGAATTCTGTGGATCTCTGCTTATTACCATTTGCAGATGTAGGTAATTGTTTACTCGGCATTTCAGGTAGCCACTTATGTATGATTTTGCTGTTATTGAGAAAAGAAGGGGTCGTGGCTTGATATTCCGAGTCTGTTCGTGTATGGTTTTCCATCCGAGATCCCTTGTTTTTCATCACAAGGTGTTGTGTCCGTAACTCAAACTCAAAGAATTTATTTCAATTAGAACATTAATTTGAATGTCATATAAACTAAAAATATGCTGCTACAGTCCATTTCACAAGACACAATAACTTGCGAAAGTACCGTAGACAAGTAGTGTAACAAGCATGCACTGTTGGAACTTCTATTACATCTTATTTTGCATGTAATCCTAGTATTTTCATTTAAACATCAATTTTGGACCCTTACAAAAAATTACGGCAATTATCAGCAATAACTGTAAAAAAGTTCTCTTAAAATTTTTGGTGTGCAATCCTTACTAATATTATAAAAGCGAAAGTGAGTTTGTATGTTTGTTACCTCTTCACGCTTTAATGGCTACACCAATTTTGATGAATTTTGGTACAGAGATAGTTGGGAACCAGGAGACGGACAAAGGCTATTTTTTTTAAGAAAAAGTGAGATATGAGGGAGAAAGAGGGAAGAAAAGTGAAAACGTAGCGTTGCTATTACAAATCAATAAGGCGCAAGGGGAACTGTGTTACCCCAAATTTAACGCGAGCGAAGCCGTGGGCAAAAGCTAGTAAAGTATATTATAGTAGCTTTTGCCTTTTGCTTCGCTTGCATTAAATTCGGAGTAACACAGTTACCCTTTCCTGATTTGTAAGTACCTGCTACCTGTAGTTCTTTCCTTGCACCTTATTTATTGTAAAAAAGCTAAGTTTTCTCTTTTCTTCCCTCTTTCTCCCTCATTCCTCACTTTAAAAAAAAGTAGCCTATATCCGTCTCCAGGGTCTCAAATAGCTCTCTATCAAAACTCATCAAAATCTCGTTTAGCCATTTATTTTCATTCATTCATTATATGTACAGAAGAAAAGCTTCACTCCCTAGTTAAAATGTTACCATTCAATATACATATTGAAGTAACTCTCATTCTTACGGCACAAAGTGCAAGTGTCTGCCGTCCCCCTAAAGTCTGAGTAAGCCGGATGTTCTCGAGGCGCTCTACCGTAGAGTGACATAGAGCGAGGTAGCGATGTAGCGACGGCTCTACAAATACATTACCATTTAATTGTCAGTTCTACGTCTTGCTAAATATTTGTTGATTGCATCGCAGAATAAACTTAGATTAAGTTCTTTGAATTAGCATTACTATGTAGGATTGTTCATATAACTTTGAACGATTAATGGCAATGAATTGACGTAATTTGTGAAATAATTAGTTTATCTATCCATCTATTTATATAGTGAAATCTGAAAAATACAAGCTGGGCCGATCCCAATTTAAATAAATAGGGAAAACGACAAATGCTGATGTTCTCAGAATAAAGCAAAAGGGCAAAGCTTCTTGAGACAGATGATGGTACGGTTGGCGCAGTGGCTGAGTGATCGACTGCTGCGCTGCGTGTCGCGGGTTTGATCCTCGCACGGAACAAATATTTGTATGACCTACAGGTACTTAATTCGGTACTGGCTATTTTTGTATGTGAGATATTTTTTTTTAAACGCAACCACGATACAGGAGAAAATCCTAGTCTGGGGCAACGTTTTTTTTAAAGAAAAAGATAAAAAAGGATGAGAAATGTTCTGCTCGAAAAAAGCATCGTATTTATACCTATTTGCTAATAAACAACGCCATACGAATGGACTTAGAACCATTTAAATTTAATTACCTTCTGACTGTGCTAACAAGCCTGAAATAATTAGCTTTCAGGAAGTGCCCGCTGCTACTGGATAGCCTGATACATTTCCCAAAACAGTTCTTGTTTCATTCCATGATAGTTACAAAAGCTTTCAATGTAGTATCGAGGGAATCAACTCAGCCCGACAGCGCAAGATATACTAAGTTATAATTAACTACAAAGCTAAGAACACACTAATTACAGATAATGGTAGCCGTACGAAATGGGTAAGTAGGGCAGAAGGACGCTTGTGTACATCCAGTGACGACATAATAATAATAATATGGACAACACTAAGAGGGCTGAAAAAAAACATTAAAAAGACGGACTATCAATTTACTTCCGGATGCAAAACAATCTATAGATCAAACAAAAGTCACTGATTTCTGGGAGTAAAATTATTTTACGTTTTTATTCTTGTTCCTTTTTACCCGCCAGATGTCACCACAATTCAACAACTTTTAAATGCCTAGATTAAGGTCACACGTCTGTGTTTAGTTCCATTCAGCACTGGATTGATTTACTGGACAGCTACACTAGAATAATATAAACGGGGAAATCGATGAATTCTTTAAGTGTTTTACCTTTTCTAGACGCTTCATTCTGAGCTTTGTTTAGAACTCACCTTCTGCAACTATCTGTGTAGTGGTAAACAGTGCACGCGGTTGATTGTGTTACCATTTAACTTGTACTTAGCTAACTTAGCTCGATGAGGCGAGCTGAGGCAATAACTTACTATTAAGCTTACATACGAGTATGTACCCCCGCAACTTAGCTGAGAATTGTATTGAGATCTTGAACTGTAGTGCACATAAGTTTAATTTACACTGTGAGTTTGGTAGTAGTCTTGAAAACTACTTCGAAGATTTCGGTATGGGTCTGTAGTTTTGATCCCAATTAATAGTTTGCTTCCGTTTGGTTATTAGGCTATTCTGAGCTTTTAAATACGTCCACTTATGTACAATTACTGTACATTAGGTTTAATTAAAAAAATGTGTTGCCTGTTTTTAGATGCTGACTCCCAAACTTTTTTTAAAAAACGTTGCCCTACACTACTAGGAATTTCTCCTGTATGGTGCGTGTAAATATTCACATACGCAAACACAAACTATCTAAATAAAAAAGGCACACTGGTGTACAAATATATAACGTTACGGTCTCCATAAAATAGGAGTACTCTAGCGTTGGTAAAACTCGGATTATGATGTCTAAAACTGGCAAAAAAAGAATCATAATTTTACTTTGGTACAACTGACAAACCTTTTCCCAATTTAGAAAGGTTAAACACGCCTATATCAAGGAAAATAAATAACAACGAAATAAGTGACTCCAACAAGATACCAATCTCCCGAACCGCGTCGTTTGCAACAGAACCGTTTCCGAGCATCGAATCCGGGACAATCCCTCCTGGCCTCGTAAGCCGACAACAGACACACTAAGCCCCAAAAAATTGCTAGAAGGCAAGTTTAAATTGCATTGGTTTGCCGTTCTAGACCAGACACCAGGGTCGGTAAGTATCGAACCGATATTATAGTTTTATTTGGAAATCAGGGAAATGTATCGTACAGTGAGTGACTGATATGAAAGAGCGTAAATAGAGATAATACAAGTAACAGCCACAGTCCGTGTGACACGTGTGTCATGACACTCTCGAACGAAACCACAAAAATTGCAATCAACTGCATCTAGTAACACTTTATTTTCTTGGTGTGGGAAATCATCAAATAAGGCATGTCAGACTTTTACTGACTAAAACCCAATCATGTTCCTTCTATTGCCCTTTACGTTCCGGGGCTGCGGTATCTCTTTCGAACAACCCGAAAGCCCGGCAGGATCTAGTAACATTGAAATCTAACCTCGACGTTGAGATAAATACAAGACTTTAATTAAACTTAATATTTACCTATTTTGTATTCAATGTGTGAATTAACACACTTTTCGTCATCAAACATCTCTTTCTTCTCCATTTCGTTGATTATAATCAAAGAAAAATGATTCGATAAGCGTTGAACATATTCAACTCCTGGTATCAAGCGCATTAGTTCTCGCTTGACTGCTCAGAGCGAGACGTTAGCAATGACAGTTTGCACCTTAATAATATCATACAAAATGTAGGCCGTACAAAAGAAGAAAACTCATGAGTAATTTATAATATGCTATAACGTCATACTTGTACGTAAGAAACCTATTTTCTTTCTTTCCTTCTTACGTAGGTCGAAGAAACACGCATTGAATGCTTCTTTTGCGTAGCATATTAATTGAATTGTAGTTTGAAATATTGTTTCTTACGATGAAGATGTACCAATGATATTAGAATGAGATCGGTGGTATCATATTTCAAAAGAGATATTCTCTTTACAACTGCTTTAGCAATCCCGAAATTCCTCATGAAAACTAGAATAATAACTTCCTCGAATCAAATTGCACCACCGCCGTTCCGAACTCGACAATATTCCATCAAATTGTCGCGGCAAATCCGTCCGTATCACTAAACAAGCGCTTTATACAGAATCACGGCGTCTAAGCTATAAATTCGTTAGTTCTCGCACGTTCTGGAAAGTTCTAGACTCGTCTGGAACTGTCTGGAAGTAGTTGCGAGTGGATCACGGTGCGCAGCGTGTCAGTCGGGAGCCGAGCAAGTTGCTAATGCTATGCGCCTCGGAGTCGGAACAGTCACCGACTGATGCCGGAGTTTATATTGTTGCCGGGTTATTGTGTGCTGATTGCTTCACTGCACTTGGTATAGATGTGGATATTAACGAGATTATCTTTGGTATACAGAAATGCTTACGATCTTGGAATATCTAAAATCCTAAATTAGGAATTACCATTATTATATCTTAGTATTTAGTTCGGCGTGGTGTCGAGTCGCGGCATCTAAACGTTTCGAACACATTTTGTGTCGACATATGTGCTACATCTACTTAAAAGATGTAGCACATATGCAAGCTTGGTAAAACTTAACGAAACTTAGAAAAATAAAAAAAAAATCTTATAAATTGAAACTATCACTAACAGGATATATTCCGTGATTTTTTATTATTGAGCGTTGTTGTAAGCGCTAAGATCGCAGGCACAGGTGATGATGTTAACAGGTTTGCCAGTACCTAAAAAAAAAAACACATTCTTTAGTCATCCCGCGACCATGGCGCCGGTAACGTTGAAATATCGAGCGCTCACAATAATATAAATCTCGGAAGATTCTCGTAACTGACAGTTTCAATATAGGTGTAAACCTAAAATAATTTTTGAATCAAATAGCAATCTTTTATTCAAAATTAATTTTAATTAAACAATGTCGGGTCATGTCATCTTAATCACATTATCTTACCAAGTTTTGTGTCCTAATTAGGATAACGAGCCTAATCAGTTAATTGCTACCTAACTAATAGCCTCGTAGGTAATACTTTCTGTAAAATAAGAGTAATACGATAAACTCAAAAGTTATAGAAACACAATAAAGAATTTTCTCGGTTTCATAGCAATTCCAATGTCCGCGGTATAGCGGGATAGTCTGGCAACTTTTCATTACCTGTGCTGACTACAAACGACACCCTTTTCCCCGGTGTTGCCAACTTATTGCTTACCAAACAACTAACTTATTTCTGCTCCGAACTAAAAATAGGATCGCCGTGATGTCATTAAAGTTACGATGGTGGCGACAATAATGCGAGTTTGTGGCGGCGGGGGCGGGGGCGGGGGTGCGAACTAATGTTGTTGGTTGCGCTCTATCGTCTATACTTTTAATTTGTGGCAATCAATGTTGTTATTGGGGCTGTATTCTATAAGGCTAATATAGTATTTTTTTTAAGTATTCTGTGTTTATAGCTCATATTATTGTAAAGATTCAGTATACTGAGTATACTGAGGTCGTACCGATCTTTAGAAGCATTAACAGAATCGTTCAGATCCAGCTCCAAGTGGCGTAGCGTGATGTTATATAGAATAAAACCTTCCTCAATAAATGGGCTATTAAACACTAAAACAATTTTTCAATTCAAACCAGTAGTTCCTGACATTAGTGCGTTTTACGAATAAACAACCTCTTCAGCTTTAAAAGTTTTGATAAATAAGATCACACATTAACAACTCGGGTTTACTTTTTATAGAGTAAAGTGTAAAATGAATTACTTACAATGTATTTTCATACTTGGCGGATCTTATCTTAAAAACAAATCAGAATTTCATTTCACTCAATAAAGCTTCAAGTTTCGAATTCAGCTCAACCGAGCAATCTAATCCAATTCTTGTAATTTAAATATTACCGCAAATAATTCCTAGAATCCGGATCCAATAGTAAGATAATCCGTATTATTGAGGTATTCATCATAATTTGCTGTCAATGAGTGCGATGAGATAAAGGGAAATGATGCCCTTACCGCCTCCGGAGCCGGTGGTTCGGACGGCGGCCGACGGTGATAAGCGCATAGTCAGAAGATCAACACTCCTCCGCGTATCTTAGCAACCAATTGTTAGCAAATAAAAGGATTTTTTAGCTTTGCCTTATTGTTCGACTTATAAGTGTTTGTATGCTCGTTACTTTTATTGAAAATACTTATTTTATTAGTTTTAGAGCTTAATAAACCATAACTTAAAATGTTAATAAACCCGAGAGAGTTTTTTCACTAGAGGTCTTTCCACAGTTTTTTTTTTTACAATTAGTTATTACTAGATTTAGAAACTTGCTATACATCAGTTCTTCATTTTATAAACTGAGGTTGTAAAACCGCTTTATGGTATTATTTTGTTAATCCTACAATATATAATCCTACTAATATTAAAAATGCGAATGTTTCTGAGGATGGATGTACGGATGTTTGTTCTCATCAAAACGGCCGAACAGATCTTGATGAAATTTGGCACAGAGGTAGATTATAGTCTGGAATAACACATGTGATAGGCAATTTTTTTCGATATCACATGGGCAAAGCCGTAGGCGCCAGCTAGTTAGAAATAAATATAGAATAGGCTAAGTACTGACTGGATCTTCTGTATTCTACCTTACGTTGTTCTATGAAGCTGGTTATTTATCTTGTCAGCGGCGTCGTAATCTGCGCTAAACGTTTCATTAATTTGTCTTCTATTGTTCCAGGTAAATTGCTAATCTTCTAAGTTCGACCGTTCGTTCGTCACTTACGACGGTTCCCTGTGGGTGTGGGTGAGTAGACCTTCATGGATATCTAATGACGGCTGGCAGGGACACGATGTCTAACAGTATGTACATTCTCATGGAAATATTAGAAGCAAATATTCTTCAGTTTAAGACAACAATGGAAAGAAGAAAAGAAGGAAAAAGAAGCCTTCAGTATTGATACAACATAAATATACAA
Organism: Ochropleura leucogaster; assembly: GCA_958449745.1. Lineage (NCBI taxonomy): Eukaryota > Metazoa > Arthropoda > Insecta > Lepidoptera > Noctuidae > Ochropleura > Ochropleura leucogaster. The sequence goes on from OY288216.1 coordinate 17,819,321, forward strand.
TGTTAACAAGCAAAACGTTATGACATAGATAAAAGTTGTCTGTTTCAAAAATGGCTTTGATTGAGAAAAAACATGAAAAAATTGTAAAATATTAATATTAAGATTTTATTTATAATTTTATTGCTTAATTAAACATAATTAATTACATACATTTACAAGGAGAAGCCCGTACTAAAAATTCATAGACTCCATTTCTTGAAAACGTTTTAAGTAAGTACATTGATTAGCTTTTGTGGTTTGAAAATGTCCCTTTCTGTAATGACGGAAAACTCATCAGTACCGATATCGAATTTGGATAGAAAAAAGAAGAAAAGAAAGATTCTTTTATGTTAATGTTCTAGTGTCGATGTCGATAGATGTCGAACAATCGATAGTCTTAATGCTATTGTAAAACAAAAACAAAGAACAAGATTGTCACTGTGAAGATGTTTGCGAAAAATGACCAAAAATGTTTGAAGATTAATATGTTAAAGTATTAATTTCATTTACTATTCCATAGTTAAATTACTATTGAGCCGATACAATATTATTCAGTAAATGAAAAGCAATAAGTAACTTAAGTAAGCAAGAGCTTTTTAAAAATCAAATCACCTTTAAATACAGTTACACTATTAGAGGCTTCATCTACTCAATGGTCTCTATTTTACAATAAACAAAAGTTTCAAACCCAGTCGGGCACTAGGCCGCGCTTGTAATAAAGTTAGCCCGTAAAGGTCGAATCTATAGGCCGGACTATAGATGAGTGTCGATGTCGAAAGCGAGCGATAAAATGTTCGCAGGTGATTGTCTATGGACAGCACTTTGAGCAATTTGCCGGAGCATGCGCAGGAGGCGGGACCAACGCTTTGGAACTCGCAAATTGACTTTGGGGCTGAAAGTTGATTGAAAGTGCTACCTTCGTTGTTAAGAAGTGAGTGGGGAATCTAAAGAGTGAAGGAAAGGGTTTTATAAAATCAGGTTTTGACGAATAAACTTTTCTTTTTTTCTTAAATAATGGTTGGAGGTAATTTTTGGGAAATCCAATTCAGTGTTATTTTGGATATGACCCGACTATTTTCAAATACAATTTCTAGTTGAACTTTCTTTCGAATGGTTTTTTGGTCCGCAGTCGAAACCTGCAAACCCAATTCAGTAATGTAAAAAAATAATGAAATGATTACTTCAAATATTTGAAAAAATCGCCTGACCTACAGCGTAAATAATACAATGAATGTTACAGAACTAACATAACACTTTTAGTGCATTACGTAAACCTCAGACTTTCATCTTCCATGTAATTTCAACCCAATTTCTCCGTACTTAAAACCACATTTCATAAAGCGATATCCATTAAGTCAGCTATATACATGTGTACATCTGTGCCTGTCGATGGCACTTGGAGCAATTTGCCCAAGAGTTCTGCGAGGACGGAGCCATTAACTGCCACTCCACGCCTTCCATACCTTCCACTCTTGACACGGTTCCACGTCACGAAATTGTACCTAGCTCATGTAATTTTAAAAACGTTTTAACTAAGTGATTCGGTTTCTTTTTACGTATAGGAAATCCGTGTTAGACTTTTACTGACTAAAACCTACTTATGTTCCTTCTTTTGCCATGTTTGTTCCGGGGCTGCGGTATCTCTTTCGAACAACCCGCAACCCCAGCAGGCAGTGTCCATGGCATGCCCCTCAACTTTGCTGACATCTCTTTGAAGCGCGGAGTCATGATTCAGAACTCCACGAAATAAGTAACCTGGTAATTTAATAATAAAATAAATATCGTTTATTCTGTTATACAAACTATCATATTTAATAAGACCTTGGTGAGATCAGTGGTTATCAAAGACGCAATGGAAAATACATAGCAGGATCGAGTCAAAGCAAGAGCAGTTTAACATGAAAACCAAAGGGATTCACAACATAGCTCTAAAAACCGATACATTTCAGTGTTCATCTGTAATCACAAAAGTTTACTCCGGAAAATATTTTGGCATTCCCTTGTGGTCTCATAAAATTTCGCTTCAAATCGCAATTTAGAGGCTACTGGAGAGGCGTGAAATTAAAACGGAGGATGTGAGGCAAGTGGGAGGCGTGAGAGGCGCCGTAAACGTGAGGTCGCCACGACTGATATTATAATATGTGACAAGATGCTTCTAAATTAAAAGACAACAAAGTAACGGGTGAGTTCACTGCCGGGGTTGCGGGTTGTTCCAAAGAGGTTCCGCGGCCCCGGCACATAAAAGGCAGTAGAAGGAACATGGGTGGGTTTTAGTCAGTACAAGTCTGACACTCCCCCCCGCTCCGCCCAGAGCGGGGGAAGTTATTTGGTGATATTACACCCCAAAATAATGGGGTTAGTTCAAGGACATAACATAGACAACGGATTTCGATTTTAAACTGAAGATTTTTTTGTCATTAAGACAGGAAAGGGCACTCTGCAGCATCTGATTCAGCTCGAAGGTGGCCTATCGTTGTTGGGAAACGGCAGATGTAGCTCAGAAAAGCAAAAGTTGTAAAGGCAAACGATACTGTTTTTATGCATCATTGAATTTAAAATTTCTTCCAGTTCTATTATATGGGCGAGAACTTTCTGGTTGCTTAAAATATATCTATCTATCAGTATGCCAATTAGTGGTTCTCTCCACTGCTTCAGATTGATTATCGAAATAAACGTATTTCTTTTTCGTTCTCTTTTGAACCCTCGGAGTTATCTACAAAAATAGCCTTGAAACTGAACAAAGTGAAATCGTAGATTCCCGCTGCGCCATATATGCCTTCGTCACACACTTGTACATATTTAAAATGGCGTCGGTAATCCATCACTTGGAGAATCGATGGCATTTCTATGTTAAATCGTTTTGGGACGATCCGTTTGCTTATGAACGAGACGGACCGAATGGGCTTTAGTGTTCCTAACCTTCGTCTGTCCGTCAGTTAAAGCCCGAGATAGTAAATGATTGAGTCGATTAGAGATTAAAAGCGCGACCGATTTAAATGACTGTCAGCGCTTGGTTGTGATTAGGTAGGTTTCTGAATGACTTTTTGCTGACTTGAATGATTTTGGCTCCTATCCATGCGGTTGGCGAAATGGCTAAGCGATAGCAGCCGCCCTGCGTGTCACAGGTTCGATTCCCTCACGGAACAAATACTTGTATGGCCAACTCATATAGCTGGCTAAAGATAGTAGTTCCGGGTCTGATTATTTGTGTATGTGAGCTTAATGTTCTTAAACGCACCTACGATACGGATGCATTTCCTAGTGTTATCAAATTAAGTGAATTCTAAATTCTCTGCTCGATGACAAGGTTTAAGATAGAAGTAACAATTCTCCGGCACATTCACAAAATGCAGAAACAGAAAACTTAAATTTAATGACCATCATCACTGCTAGCACCAAATATCCCAACTAGGCTTCGACCCTGATGGGTGAGAAGAAATTTATGATGGAATGAAGAAATAAAAAAATGTTTCGAATAGATCATATTTATGAAAAGCCTTACACATTCACGCCAAATTGAAATAACATAAATATTTTAATAGAAATGCAGATAAGAAAGACCATCTTTATGAGTCCGTTTAGTCATACCTGCAAGGATAAGTCACATAAACGTTCCACAGACTCCATAAAGGCAATAAATGCGACTTCTGTAAGTACCAAGTATTTCCTGCAGATGGATGATATTACACAAGAAACATTTGTCTAAAACTTTACCTTCCGTTAGAAGAACATATTCGGGATAAATCGGACAGAAAGATTGTGTGTTTATTCTGAAGCCATGTTTAATAATATCAGCTAATTGTTATTCACTGGAGGCCCGCTCCTACTTCGTGCCGTTTGTGTAGCTTGGTTGAACCAGCTATTAATTATTAGATGTTAGTTTACACATTAATTTTCCGGAATAAAGTCTCTAAATAATGATGACAACGACATTAAATCCGTTGCGAAGTAAAGAAGAATAACTCGTTCACAGAGACTAACACGAAAAGCGACTATAAAACATTTAATTCAATACTATTAATACCGGAATGTTTACTCATCTGCTTAATCTTTTCCCAACTATGATGGGGTTGGCTGCCAATAACCGGGTGCAGCTGAATATCAGTATTTTACGTGGAGCGACTATACCTTATCTAACCAAAAGTGTCTATAGAGTTGAGCCCATTATATTCTCCTATATTCTTTGTCATGGGCAACTACAGTACTTTCACAAGTTATTATGCTTTGTGACCGGGACTGTAGCTTCATTCTTTTGTTGACATTCAAAATTGCCTGTAATGGTCTAATTAAAGGAAAGGTTTGGGTATTTTGAGTTTTAACCTGCGCAGCCCAGTTAGTACTGGGTAATACGATGCCCCTTCTGTGATATTATTCACAGTTTCGGGACTTCACCTGTAACGACTCTTAAACATCTCCAAATGACAGTCGACACCAACGGCTTCACGTGCTTTCTGAGGAGGAATGTATTGGTGATTGCTCGTCGGCAGAAAAACCTCGCGGCTTAATTTGAAGATTGATCCGAGCGGCTGTTAATATTTAGCTACAAGGTCCTCAATCCCGGAACGTCTACTACACTTTATTAATGTTTTTTTTTTTAAACTTTGCTACACTTGTAACTTCTCTTGTATAGTGGGTGCGATTACAAACATTTAAACTCACATACACAAACAGCCAGACTCCAAACAACTATCTGCAGGTCATCACAAATATTTGTTCACTGCGTCAACCGCGGCACGGTTTCAAAGATCTCCAAATGACAGTCGAGACCAATGGCTTCACGAGCATTCTGAGGAGGAATGTAGTGGTGATTGCTCGTCGACAGAAAAACCTCGCGGCTTAATTTGAAGATTGATCCGAGCGGCTGTTAATATTTAACCACGAGCTTCTCAATCCCGGAACGTCTACTAAACTTAATTAATGTGTCATTTTGCCGATCATTCGTTACGGCAAACTTATACTAAAAGGACCAAAGGAGAGAATTTACGTCCCGAGGCATAAAGTTGATAAGGATTCATGTGACCGTGTTTCATTTCGTATAAATGTAACATAGGATCTGTAACGTAACTGTTCGAGTTGTAATGGTGATATTCATGCTTTCTTTCATTATTTCCTTGTGCGTGGACTAACTTTATCATCTGTATCACTCTCACACATCTTTCTGTTGCCTTCATTAATAGTAAGCGGTTTCTCTCTTAATTAAAATATTCTTCGTGCAGCTCCTTATGGTAATAGTTTCCTAGAGAAAACAGTTACTTTGAATAATTTTAATAGGAGCAATCGTATCTGCTTAATATATGCAGTCATGTTAAGGAACAATGATTTATTCTCTGTTTAGAAGTGAGATATAGTTAAACACGCTTCGTTTGTTTGTGATACTAATATAAAATAACCATTATCGTTATATTAGCCTGAAGATTGACATAACGTAACGCCTGTTATTACAGAAAGGTTTAGGCAAACGTGTATTTAATATTTTACCCATATTTCGCCAATTTATGTCTCATTCATCCCTGAAAAGATTGAGATCCAGAGTAAGTAGGCATATTTAATTTAAAAAAAAAAAACTCTTGTAATAGGGGCGAGCATATTGCGATGAACCGGACATAAATATAAACTTCTTTTGGGAAAGACTTCTTGCTTAAGTGTTAATAAATCGATAATTAATTACTAGCTGGCGCACACGGCTTCACCCGCCCATTCCAGACCTCTCTTCCAAATTTCATCAAGATCCGTTCAGCCGTTTTGACGTGAAAGAGTAACAAACATCCATACATCCATCTATCTATCCTCACAATCATTTATAATATTAGTAGGATAACAAAGAATTGAAAGTATAATTGGGATCATAACAGGTACATAAAAATAACTACTTTTCTTTTAAACTACATAAAAAAACTTCCATAATTAATATCAATTTAAAACTTTCAACTAAGTACCGCTTTGTTTCAAAACTCGTGATTATTAAGTTGGAACTTAGCTGAATTTTTCAGGTGCAAACTTCGTTCTAGAGAGTTTACTCTAGGTCTGAAGTTAGGCACAAGTTGGTGCCTAAGCACTGTTGATTAAGTTTTAAGAACAAAGTCTGTAAGAGCCGCGGATAATGCCGACTAAACAAAACTAATCAGTTCACTTCAAGCGATTAATTGCTTTAAAAGTTTATTTATTTTTCTTGAGCTGAATCTTCAATTGGTTAAGCAGTTACTGAATTTAACTTCTGAAGAGCAAAGTTACCAGTATCTTGAGCAAATCACCATTAAATACATAATTATCCATCTAGAGTTGTCCCAATTATTTTGGGGTCGGTTGTCCCAATTATGCCAGGCTGAAGTAGTTCACGTGATGCGATCATTAAATACATACATACACTCACGCCTCTTTTGCAGTCAGAAACTATACAACGTCACCGGAACGGTTCACGTACACATCGCTAATCTGCAAATGCAACCCACTTTCTCCAATGTAATTATAAACCATGTTTAATATTATTTCAGTTACTTAACAATATTACTTATTTACGCGAAAACGAACGAAGCTAACGATTTCGAAGTCTGTATGTGTTTACGTCAAATCACCTCACTCAGACTACTACTCACTACTTCTAACCTAAACTTTAAGTGTAAGGGGCCAACCACGGTTTGGGGAAGGTGGACAATGGGTAGCTCACCGTCCGTCCGTCCAGTGATGACAGGCCGTGTCGACGGCGCGTTCGTGTACCGTCTCAAAGAGATGTCAGCAAAGCAGAGGGGCCTGCCAGAAATACCGCGGCACTGGAACATATAGGGCAAAAGAAAGAACATGTGTGGGTTGTAGTCAGTACAATGCTGACTCTCTCTGGGCAGAGCGGGGGGAAGCTATTTGATGATTTCCCATCCGTAAAAAAGGGACCAACTACTACGGAAACTTATCTACATCACCCACTTCAATACTAATATACTCATTTAGCTTTTCTACTTACACACATCGTATCATACACGCACGCATTTATCGAGTTCTAGGAACTCGACCTTTTTAAAAAGCATCGCCATTAGTTTAAAAAAATTAACCCTTTAAATAACACTAATCCAGACCGATTGAATACAATCCTTCTTCATTACTCGCTACAATGGTAAAATAGCTTCATTACAACCGAAACAATGCTGCGTTCAGACGGCTCTTGTTAAGATCATAACACTAAGTTGTAGGTAAACAGCTACTGGCGTCAATCGGTCGTAACTCGCGAGCCGAGGGCCTGTATAAATCTCTGCGTAACTGCTTCAGACCCGCGGGGCTATTTGATGTGTGTTTGTTTTACTGGCAGGAGAGTAGACGGGATAGTAGTGAGATTGATTCTTGTTTTCGGAATGTGAAAGATATATACATTTCGTATACCTGGATTAACACATTATATTTCATAGCATTATACATGGGTCACATATTTTATTAGCACTAATATCCATTAGATTGAACATTCTCAACAAAAAGTTTTATTATAGGTTCAGAAATAAAATATTTTGATTATACATTATTCTAAGCATGAAACATAATATTCCATGTTGTAACTTTAGAAATACCCATCTTAAATATTTTATATTTTACGTTAAAACACTGTCTTTTATTACTTTATATAAGTCATCAACCTGATAGAATGAAATGAAACAGTTATAGTACGACAGTTATATGCAAAACCAGCTATTCCAGTGTTTGACTTGCTTGCTAATATGTAACTGCTATTAATAGAGCATTACTAGATAATCTACGGTACTTTCCCGCTGAACTAACGCTAGTTATTGCGACAAAACTAAAATTTAATTAGGCACTTTTGCCCTTTGTTCTATGAGTATTTTACGGATGTAGAATGATGTTATCATTAATTTGCACTGTTGCTGTTACGAAGACATGTAATTAAATACTAGCCAATAAAAATAACATTAAATAGCATTACGTTAATAATATCAAAATCTACCTCAAATGCCTCGTTGGTCTAGTGTTGCAAGGTCGCAAGCGCGAATGTTGGTCATAAGTTCTTTCTTGGGTTTGATTCCCGGGTTGAGCAAAGCGTTTCTCCATAAGGAATTTCTCAGTAGCAACCACGGAGTCTAAGTTTTGTGCCCAGTTGATGACATGATGTCGGTTGATGATAATAATCTCGCCCCTTAAAACATGGGACTTAAAAAACATAACGGATGGAATGTGTCTGTACTATTAAGTACACTTCTGTCTAACCGTCTGGGGATTACAGGCGTGATGTTATGATTGTATCAAACTAAAAGTAATAAATAAGTAAGTAAATAAAATAAAAAAAATAAATCTATTTGACTGCGACAAACTTTCTCATTAATAGCTCCCATTCCAGTACACTAGCGTATGTAAACACAGCACGGAGAATTTCAATGAGAAACCCTTTGGTCGTGGCGGAGACTGCGCGGGGTGAATCCTAATGAAACTGCTTTGTTGTTTATCGTATACGAATCGAATGTATCAGCCGATCGGACGGCGCAGAGATTTTACGTGAATTACTGCTCACTTCGTAAACGGTTCAACTTGTATTCTTTTAGCTGTCTTACCTTTGAAAATAATCTAATAAATTGCTTGAATAAGCATGTTTAGTGACTGTTATTTCCAAGGCTAATAATTCATCCAAATATGTCTTATAGTAAAAGCAAAATATGAAACGAGTCATGATCTCACGACTCGATTCGAAATCAATTTAATATCGAATGCTATACTTTCCATTATTATTCGACATTTTGATTAGCACTCGAGCCTCGACACCTCCTCCGTTCCTATGCAATCAGACTGGCTCTCCTCAACCAATTTTATCAAAACGAAGATGGCGACTTAGATAAAACTGTATAAAAGTGCCATCAATGCCCAGTCCTAGACAGAAACGTTGCATTTTATATATGTAGGGGACACGGGGGAAAAGCGATGATAGTGTGGGAATACTTCACTAGATAGCGCAAATATTTTAAATCCAGCGAGTTTCGAACTCGTTTCCGAAGTTGGCCGAAGTTCCACGGAGTTTGCCGAAGTATGTCCGACGAAGCACACTTAATTCTTAACAGGGTGAACCAATTAAAGTGTTTCTTGCGGACTGACACGGACAACAATGAAGCATTTCTACGAACGTATTATTGTTGTTCTCAAGTTACTTAATGCGATCTTACGATTGTACAAGAAGTTTTCCACCTTGTTTGTATGAAAATGAGTTTATTTTTACTTCCTCCAAAGCCTTTGCCACCCTTTGAGTGTTCCATAGAAAATCCGTTGTGTTATTGCCTTTGTAGTTTCGAAAATCTACGTGGATTTAGCTTAGTATTGCTACGATCAGTTCAAGGGAAACAATCTGGGCACTTGTTTGAGATTTCCTTTATGTACGCAACCAAATAAGAGAGGTTTCAATAAAGAAAGTAATGTGTTTCCTCGATTCTGCTTCCAGATATTTCGACAAGCAACATGTGCTTTTAAACAGAATATGGAATTGCAAATGGCGAACGTTTCCCGTATAAAGACAGCATGTCTCTCAGTGGCAGTACAACGTCGAATTATAAGAAGTTTCATTCACAACTGTTATATGTACCATTCCTGAGATAAATCTCTTAAGTGTGGTTACAGAGGCCCTTTTAACGACTCGGGCTAGTTCGGGATGTTCCCAGCTTGTAATAAAAGCTATCTTTTTTATACCAGGCATAAATACTTTGCTCATTACTTTATTTAATACCTTAATATTTAACAGTTAAACGATTATTTCTGGCAATTTTGTAAGTTAGCTATAACGTTTACTTTGTATGTTTTACTGACTTTGAGAGATTAAACGAAGTTCTTAATCGAGAGTCAATCACAGAGACTGACATGTCTCCAGCCTGGCGCGGTAATTAATGTTCTATGTGACTTTTAAATTGAAGGAAATAAGATACATGTATGAGACATATGTGACGTTAATATTATTCGTGAAAATATAAAATAAAGTTATTTCTGAAACTTTAATATACATTACATCAATGTTGTCTCCACCTCTGAACTAATACATTTTGTATTGCCAAGAAAGGTACAGCGGTGTTGTTATATTGAAAGTTAAGCTTCTGATCAATGAACACGTGTTTATTAGATATCAAGGATAGATTATATGCCAGTCATAATTTATCAACTCGGTCTACATGCAAATGGACGAGGACGACTATAAGACTAGACTATATAAGGACAACTTACAGAAAATCAATATATTTTTTTTTCATTCTGCAACTCGGCCTACGTTTATTTTTGTGTGGAACATTATTAACGTTTGGTATAGTTAGTAAGGCAAGATAAAAGCAATACATTTTAAGGTATTTACTTTTGTTTTGTTCGATATTTTTTTCTAGTTATTTGTGATGATGTTCTGACGATTGTTTCCTTATTACCACTTTGCTACTAAATATACTATTCCTCGTTTTATCGTCTCGACATTGACGTTAAAAACAAAATTTATGAATTAAATGCCTTAATTGATGAATTACTCAAAACAGTTAGCTCTGGTCATTTATTTTGTGCTAAAGTTTGTCATTTTAAAAGCCACCATTCATCAGTCTACAAGTACCGTCTGTCCTCCTTTAGTTGTTCCCACAATCAACATACATATGCTGGTAATGGCGCCCCCAATATGTTCCCGCTTTATTCGTCGCTGCGACGGCACGCGAAATATTTCAAGAGTGGTTGAGTTATGCCACGTTTCCCCCCTCTCATGCTAAATAAGTGTGTTCAAAGTATGACGCGTTGGTACCAAGGTGGTATGCTACCGAGTTGGAACGGAGTTCGAACCGATATGGTACTTCGGTACTTTTAGTACCCAGTTCGGGTTTGTTGTCAGTTATAATGCACTTGTAAAGTGAGCGGAGTCATGTCGGTGGTTTTATTTTAAATGTCATTTAAAGTGTTTTCAATTAAGCAAGAGAATACGTTATAATACCTTAATGCAATGTTATATTTTAGTTTAAGGGGCCTTAATTAAGTTCTAATAATGTTACAATAAGAGCAGAAAAGCTGGTCTTCTTAAATGACAAAAAAACTCATCATTGTTCGCTAGCACTTTATTTTTACCTGACGTGAAATATTCTACCTACGTTACCTTGCAAATACGTTCACTAACACTAAAGATAGCATCAACTATCTCATCATTCACGGCTCCCCATAACAGGGGGTATAAATTTTCCTCGCCATAGAATATGTTAAACTCCCCTTTTCCGATATAAACCCCATATAGCCCATAACACCATAAATATTGCTCGGTCCATATTTTTGCTCAACCCTATCTGTTTGAGACACAGTTTCACACTCAATTAGTTGCCTCAGATGTGCTCACGATATCGTTGCTACGAAAATTAATTTATGTTGTTTTCTTTGCAAAGTATTGCTAAGATGATGGTAGGACATAGTGCCAAAAATAATGCAATGCTAATATGTATTATGGCAAAAAATCTCCAGCTGTTAAACTTAAGTTAAGATTGATTGTCGAATGTTTATTATAGGAATGTAGGAGACGTTCTCGACAGTAAATGTTATTGTAATTGTGAAATAATATACTTTACTTCTTGTGAATAACTCGAGACTCACTAAAACACCAAGTTTTCCACAACCCAGTGACCAAAAGTATTTTAAGCCCAACAATTCACTACCGATTCCCCAAAGTTAATATGCAGGCCGGTCGACATAATTCTTAGGCTTACGGCCGACCTGCGTCGAAGCACACTACGTCACGAAGACATGCTCTGGTAACATACTGTCTAGTTGGTTCGTACACGTATAGCTGCTACAACAATTATACAAGCCTTGGCCTGCATGCAGCTGTATTTTTTGACATGCTTCTTTTATCCTAGAAAAGGTAAAGACGTCATTATTTCCGTGTCCTAGTCCGTTATTAGTTAGGGTCGGTGCAACACGTTTCTTTCTTAGTCTTTATTCTCCCCTGCCAACAAACACCTTATTATTTACTCTTTTTTAGGGTTCCGTACCTCTAAAGGAAAAATTTAACTGTCTGTCTGTCTGTCAAGACATTTTTTTGTGGGAAAGCGTGGAAGTATTGAAATTAAAACCATATACCCATATTTGTGGTCCGTTGGGGCTGTGAAAAATCCAACCCTCTAAGTTTACGCAGTCAAAAGATATATGGCTGTTCATGTCACAAGTTTGTACGGAACCTTCGGTGCGCCAGTCCGACACGCACTTTGACGGTTTTCTTAAATTAAATGCTTGCGAAAAGTCACATTCAACAAATGTTATCACCTCATAGGCTATTTCTATGAACTCAAAGCAGACTGTGAGCAGTTGGACTATTCTATCAAAGGACTTGCTTTGAGGCCTCAGTATTGTGTCCTGCATTAATATAGGAATTACTACCCGCGGTTTTGCTCGCATTGAATTCAGGGTAACACAGTTCCCCTTTCCTAATTTACTGCTACCTGTAGTTTTTGCCCTTGCGCCTTATTTATTGTAATACCAATGCTAAGCTTTCCCTTTTCTTCCCTCTTTCTCCCTCATTATATACCTATTGATCTTTTTTTTAATACCCTTGTCCGTTTCCAGGGTCCCAACCAACTCTGCACCAAAATTCATCAATATCGGTTTAGCCATTTAGGCGTGCAGACGTAACAAACAAACTCACATTCGCTTTTATAATATTAGTAAGGATTTTGTTAATTAACTATCCATCGTTAGTCTATTATCTTATTAATTAAATGAATAAAACCGACGTATTAAGTCTACCTGTAGAGCAAATACATACAACATAAAACAAATCTACAACACACGTTTGTGTTTAGTCTAAAGTATATTATTTAAAGCTTAGCGGCGCGCGGCGGGTAGTTCGGACCTCGCCTTTGTCCTTGCTCCGTCTGTCTACTGTCTAGTGTGTAGTTGCAAGTGATTCAATAACGTATACGTGACACTGTTGGGAGTGTTTGTACTTGCTTCGTACAAGTTCGTTGTGTCTAGAAAGTAGAGGTAATTTTGGTTGCTCTACAATGTGGTGTGTTTAGAGCGGGAGCGGGGGAGCCCAGAGCAGGGAAAGTTATTTGATGATTTCCCATCCGTAACAAAACTGTAGTGTATTTGAAAGTAATTGACGAAATGTGGTTATTCTGTTAATAGCCGCATCAGTTTAACTCTGCTTCATCCAGGTTAATGAAATAAAGTTTAAAAGTTAGAATAAACTCTATATTTGCTGTTCTTTTTTTACGCAGAACACGTAAAAAAAGAAAATATCAAAAGACAGGACATTGGCACTAATTTTAAATTACATATTTCCGTTGTTGTACCATAAAATCCTTTTAAATCTGAGAATATGAAGTGGATACCTAGGTCCCGTCCGACTTATAAAGGCAACTCCCATTTTACGACACATTACGAGGTAGCCTATACGACCACGTGGCTCGTAGACTTGAATTCAATTTTATGAGAGGCCCATAACCATAATCCTGAAGACTATGTAGATCCCCTGGCTTAACACCCTATTACAGGTAACAAACATCAGGGAAGCGCGCTTGTGACATACTTGTAAGACTGCAATATCGGTAGCAATCTTCTTTTATACTCGGGAGCACATTTTAATGTCATTAACGTTAGCTAAATGTGTCTCTAGACATGATAGTTTAATTTCGCGTCGTATGTAGAACGGAAAATATAAAAGGTGGAAAAACGCTCTTTATCGTAGAAGAGATTGACTTCTAAAAGTTCACAGTTAAATTCTAAATCTATTTCTCGCTATTTCATCAAGTTTTGTTATTCCCTTTTGATGGCCTACTTTATGTAGCTAACCAGGTTAATATCAGTTTAAATGTCAGCTTAGAAAAACATCTGAATTGTTTTGTGAGTGGAACATTAAGCTTAACATTACCTTCACTGTCATAAAATATAACTGTGTAACATTTTATTTTCAGTCAGGTTTGAAATCCTTCTTAAGAAATAGGAAATGTTTACCTTATGCTCGTTTCTAAAATGTATAATATTACAGAGTAAAGTCTTAAAAGCCTCTTTGCTAATCAAACGCGGACCAAAAGACTCCATGAAATGACTGGTCCTTATATCCGACGCCCCGGAAAACTGAGCCTAGGATCCAGGAAGCTATTCCGTCATAAAACAGTGATATCGGCCGGTCTCAATCGCACACGCCTCAATTATAGACGCCTTGCCTCGCGGGACGGCGCGGCGCAGCGGGAAGGCGGGACGACCCAGCGATTGCTTTCGAACGAGGCTTACAACGGGAAATTTCCTATTTGTAGCATTTCAAAGAGAAGAAGATTGTGAGTTGGAGATCTTTTTTGTAAGGATCGACTTGACTTGCATAAATAGACGGTTCAATTAATATTTTATTCATTCGAATTTGTTTTCCTTAGGTTAGGTTCTCTTAGGTTGGTATAGTATTTATATAAATTCCCAGAATGAAACTCTGTAGACTTCGAAATTGAGATACCCCCAGTTTTTTTTTTTAATATTTTAGCCGAAGAACCTTAATGTAGCATAAACCTTTTTTTAGCTTTTCAAAGTGCAAAAGGAATATTTACATCCATTAAATTGTCATCGGTCCGCATTATATTAATAATTTAAAGAATTCGTAAAGAGAACAATTATTTTATGACACAAACTGCATTCCGTAACTTCTCGGTTTCCTCGCTAATTAAATATAGCAAACAGAAGACATCAATATATTCCTAAAACCAAATTAAAATATTTGGTGAAAAATATTCTAATATGGCGACGGGTATAATGTTTTACTGTTTTCTGCCCATCGTCGCTTTAATTTAGATGGCGTTCGGTGCACTCTCATAAAAATGTAAATAGCTCTCGACGGGCTCAGCCGGGGATGCTAATTATTGCGAATGCCCAGGCCTGGGGTATGCCCAGCCCTGTGGTTTTAGTTTTAAAACTTGTCATTTTATGCTGTTTACCATGAGGACACGAAATGTGAGCGTTTGTTGTGATATTATGTTTTATTTTCGTATATGATAAGGTGAGTTTTTCAGCAGCACGTATTTTTCTTTTTGCCTTTTTTATTAGTACAAACATGATTTATAAAAATACAAATATAGGTAATCAGTAATACCAAGTTACAATTATTGGATTCAATTATAGATAGGACTTTTATATCGCACTCCTAGACTAAACGAAGACAACTAAAAAAACGTGACTTTTAGTTAGGACATAAAAGAATTTACATACAGTGACCTTTTATAACCTATTTAATGTCTAAAATAAATTTAGTGTTTATAACTTCCCATACAAACAGTAACTAAAAACGTTTATCATCTCCGGAAAAATTACCTTTTTTGAGTCGTCCCAGTTTATAACTAGGTGAGCGATATTAGGAACCTAACAACTATTATAGTGACTAAATATTTGACTAATGGCTTCCAAGAACCACTTAACCATATCCTAAGGGCCTCATCAAGTATTCAGTTCAATATCTCATCATAATCGTGAAGCTACAAATTATTAAATTGATTCGAAACCATTGCGATTGAACCACGGCACATTGACGCGATGTACACGTATCACTCTAAAATGTTGCATACATTATTTAGGACCAAGAATAATGTATGTCCGTAGAGCAAAGTTATAGATACTAATGACAGTATGTAAACGTTATATGTTTCGCTATCGACATATGGATTGTTATGATATACGGCATTAGGATAGCTCCCATCACTTACCGTAAAATTTGATACGCCGCCTGTATGTAAGCAAATGAATAAATATTATTTATTGTATTTAACCTTTATGGTCAGAGGACCATAGACGGCCAGACATACTTTCGATTAAAAAAGACAACATTATGCATAAATCGAGAGCTTTAAGATCGATTCGTCCAGACTCGAATATATCTTATGTCTCAATTTACAAAAAAATCAAGAAATATTTAAAACATGCACATGCACTCGACATTTGCCCAAAAGACCAATTTCCTTCAGACAAGAACTCCTAAACATTTTGTATAGCTAGTCAACAAAGTCATTTTGTAAAAGCGCCTCCCTAGTCCCGTACCGTGGCCGTGGCGTGGCTGTGGAACAAGCGTGCCGGTAATTGCAAGCCCTCGCGAGTGACGTCATCGCCTCACGGGCTCGACGCGGCCTTGCATACAACGCGCTCCTATTTTAAAATGCGGTGCCTCGGAATATGCTGGAGTGTGGTTACGGCTTTATGCAGATATGCTGATGAGATAGTTTGGGATTACTTCGGGATAGATGCGTTGATGTTGCAGACAGGTTTAGTAGATTTAGATGAGAGTATTAAAGAAAGCCGCCGTCTGGAAGGCTTCCTGTTACACCAAACTTAATAGACTTTATAATTGTTTTGTTTCTAACAAAGAGGGTGAATGGAAACTTGAAGTCAATATTCAAATTAAAATCAAACAAAAATAATTTGAATGGACATACCTAAAAATAGTTCCTTAGCAAAACAACTAATATTGACAGGTAAGGGAGCCTCACTAAAAAGCTGCTCGTTTACAAGCACAGCACAATCTACATAATATAATTAGAACGCCTCGCCAATCCCGAATTGATAAAACGTACCCTTTTTTAGCAAAAAAGCGCCGAATCTCGGGAAACACGGAATTTTCCAATAGAATTTAAAGTGGATTTCGGTACCCAATTCATTAGTGTGGTCGGACCTTTCCGTAGCATGTCGGTACGTACGAAGTACCAGCGATCTGTGAATGTATTAGCTTTAGTAGATGTTTATTGGAATTGCTTTGATTGGTCCTGCGAAAGGTTGAACAGTGTTTCATATGTTGCTATCACCGTACTGCTGGACAACTACGAAACACGGTCGCTTTCCCAATTACAATTAATTTTGACAACTCAACAAAAAAAAAATATTGCAGTTTTGTTGTTTATGCAAATGAGTGTTTCAAACAGATAAAGCAATATAAACCAAATTGAGAAAACTTTGTGTTGGCCAACAGAAATGTTTCTTTAAATTTCACCATTCAAATATATCTTTTTAATAATCTGAGGGATCTCTTATTTTGTCCAAAATATGGAAATCGCGGTCAACAAACAAATCTACATAGAAAATGCTTTTCCCTATTTCCCTAAAACATAATTTTAAACAGATTTGCCTTAAATGTAATTCAAATAACAAAATGAGCAAAACTTTATTTTTACGCAGAAAATCTTAAACCTTTTGGACCCTTACGGTCCTTATGATAGCTTCTACATCTAACAATATGGTCCCGGTCCTGGAGGTCAGACTCACATCTACTTGGGACTAACTACACCGTACGAGCAAGGGGCTACTCCTATTTGTGGTTATATCAACACTAAGTTAGGAAATGTTAGCGTAAAAATGGGGCCAGGAAATTGGAAGGATCTGCATTTAGGTACAAACATCTGAGGCTCATGTTGAAATATTCTGTCTAGTTTAGTAATATACCTTATTAGTTAATAGTTTTGTAGTTTCAACCATGTGGATAGTCTGTCCGTCAAGTCCATTTATCTCAGGAACGCGAGAAGGTATCGAGTTGAAATTAAAACCACCCTCTAAGTCCACGCAGTAAAAGGATATGGCCATTTATGTCGCAAGTTTGTATGGAACCCTCGGTGGACAAGTATAATTCACTCTTGGCCGGTTTTTTTAATTGTCTGTTCTAATTTCCATTATTTGGTGACAAAGTTGCATAGGTGTTACGTATGAGTGGGCTAATATATAACCAAGTGTATTACTATTTTTTATTTAATAGTTAATTGTATGCTAAATTCAATATTCTGTTAATTTTCTGTTTCATGTTAAAATATTCATATAAAATGTAAATAGTTCCTGAATAAATAAATAGTAAATAACTTACATAGAAAAACTACAGTCCTTTGTGGTTATTGGATCTATTGTAATTATTCTGTCGTAAATACTATTTTGACAGGTATTTCGAGCTATTTTTTTCTTTTTGATAGATGCATTGGGCGTCCTACATCTCTGCCCAATCCTGCGGAGATAACAGGCGCGATGTTATTTTTGTTACTATTTGAGTCTGGTCATGCACAAACAAAATTTTCTGTTTTTTTTTGAACAGCAAGTATTTGACGGCAACATTTCCATGGGTATTTGTTTAGAAGTGCGGGAACACAAAGCGCCTCCTTGCGACCTAATGTACCGGAAATATCGAACGCTTGCTGATCTGCTCAGCCCCTTTTATCGTCGCCGTGATGTCGTTCGTTATTATCATTCTGTGCTTTATGTGCGTTATTTAGGAGTTCGGAGGCTGTCGACGACTGTGGTTTTTAAATGTTTTGGGAATAAATAATGTTTCTCGTAAGGAACTGGGGAGTGACCACACATTGCGACGCGGAATTTACTTGAGTTGGTTGGTAGAATATTGAGCTTTATGCTAATGAAATTAAAGCTCAATAGACATAATTCTTTTGTAATTCTCGTTTGGTTCAGACGACTTCCGTATTCTACGAACTAAATGCAAAAAAAAAGTATATTGATATATTTATCGGCTCAAGTTGATTTACTCCCTAGTATAGTTTATTGATGGCTCTACCATCAATAAAGTGTACTAGGGAGTGACATACATATAATTTTTAATTAAAATAAATTAGTAAATTTTGTTAAATAACAAGATCAACATAAAAACAGATAACTTTTCGTAGTACGTCGCTAAAATTGCAGTGAAAATATTCCGTCGTATCAAAAGTGTAATTTGGTCCACCGGGTCGGTATTATGACTGCTCTCAAATGTCGCGCAGCTTGTACCGCGCCGAGGCGCCGAGTGTCCGTCATATTGCTTCTTGTTGCACTTTCATTCCTGTCACTATCTTTGTTTTGTTAACAGATTTTTGTTCTTAATTGATTGACGCGTCTGACGGAGTTAATGATCATCTACCGAACTTTTACATCATTGTAAATTAAAGTCGCTTTTGGTGTCGGGCTTTGTCGTCTGTTCTTAGCTACGAAATGGAATTTTGCTGAGGTTACCACCATCATTTAGGAGATTTATCACGAAGGGTTGGTGTGTATAATATATTTATATTATACTTACGTGGAATAAAGAAACCTCCACGTTTTGCTGTGTCGTAAACACTGCGCGAAGCAGAGGCGAGACAATCTCATATTATTAAAGTTGGGACGTGTCTAAATAAACCACCGCATGTTCAAGATCTATTCATGAAATACACTCTTTACAAATTCTAAAACCAAAAGTAGCTGAAACATTTGCTTTTATTTTACAAAACATAATTATTATGCACAAGTCGGACTGACAACTAATGTTATTCTCAATTTTGTTTCAGGTACGCGCCACTCACAGCGCACGGTCAAATAATTTAAAGGGACTAGCCACGGTGAATATGTAAATACTGTGTGCTTTAAATATTCATTTTATTTACAATTTCTGACAGCGACAGCCAAATGGAAGGTTCTAGAATATTCCGGAATGTTTGGACTAATTTGTGCTGGTCCTAAGCAACACGTGAACATAATATTACTGTTGTACTGAAACATTCACAACTTGCTGACATAACACGTCTATTGAGATCATTTTAAACTGTTTAGTTTCGCTGAAATAAACGTAACATTTTCAGTAAAATACAAGCTTTTCGCATTTCAAGGTGGAACGTAAAAATTGGATTTCCATAAATACTGTATTTGAGCATCATTATGGACCATCCAAAGAGGATTATGTACTAAATTATTTTAATGTTAGGCTTTAGAGATTTTGTTGAAACCTTTAATTAGTATTTGCTCGATACAGGAGGATGCCTGAGGAAGTGAGGTATTTTGGAATAAATTTGAATGAGTCTACTGGAAGTACCGAATGCTGAAAACGATTATATCCGTCGCGTCTAGACTCCAGGCAATCTAAGTAAATGTCTGCATTAGACAATGAATAATATTCAACAATGTGGAACAACAATAGGCGTCATACGTATTCATACAATTCACATCTGAAAACGAGAGGAGATTAGAGCATTATTATAAAGCGAGGAGACGCGGCTAATTCGAGGGCGTCGTTAATATTGAACGATCCATTCCGCCTTAACGCAAGGATTTGAATGCTTAATTATTTGCTTATTAATTAACCAAGACGGTATTCTTCGAGACTTCGCGCCGAGTTAATCTGCAAGACTGTACTCGTAGCTATTGTGGAGATGAGCCAAGAATTGTAAAGAAAAAGTTGCTTTTAATTATTAAGTGCTATTTGATTTCAGTTTCGTGTCGCGAAATGAAGAGTTTGAAAGACAAAATGGCGGCGCCGCTTGTTCTTACGTACAAATTAAGAAAGCTTGTACATGTTCGATTAGATCAATGTCTGATATGTAGGTACTTATCTAAACACCGATCATTGATCGAATCTAAGTGTTTGATATTGTATTTGAGTTTAGTGCGCTACTGCTGCCACAGAAATCATACAAGTTTTTGCGCAGAAAGAAAATCCAAATGTTTTCGAGGGATAAATGGAAATACGTCAGAAAATTGTTGGCATTACCAAGCGACTCGTAATCCGATTCCGAACGAGCATGTTCGTAAGCATATTTTTTCTACATCTACATTAAAGCTTCGGTACGGAATATATTTGATAAAGTAGTTAGGTACCACAGCTAGGTAAAAAAGAAAATATTCCATAACAACATTTGGATGCTGAAATAATCTAAAATATTTTAATAAAAACATTGTTTCACAAATATTTGTATCCCTTGTTAACACGCTACACAGGCATTAACAAATCGAGTTTGGTCCTTTTATTTTCATGACATTCCATGTAACACAAAATTATAAAGTTACGTTGACGAAGCAAGAATAAATTCAATTTTCACAAGGAAATTGCTTATGAAATTGTGTAATTATATTAAAATGTGACTCGGCACGTCCCTCTGTGCGTGGGACAGACGCTTTTAAATTTAATATTAAGTACGATCATCGGGTTCCACATAAAACTACGATGTTACGCGCCTCCGACATTATTAAGAGCTGCAACAAGGGTTGGAATACCCTTTCAATGTTTTACATACGTTTTGGCAATACGGTGATCGTTACGTTCGGGGTTTGCAGCGGGCTGACAAAAATTAAAATATTTTCATTTACACACATGGGCACTTATAAAACGTAGAGAAAAAGTTCACGGTTCGGGTGGGTCGTTTCCTATGGAGAAGAGCATAGTATATAAATGCATAGTATACTAACCTAGCTGTGTGAACATCAGTTTATTGCCTTATTTTCCTATTTGCATTTATGCGGCTGAGCTGAGCCAACCTGAAAGAGTTCCGATGTGCGTGCCATTGCAATTTTGAATCGATAGTAATCCCCAATAAGACAGTTCCCGCTATAACATCAAGAATTACATTTAGGTCACGTTCGTGGAGTAGATGGGAAGTCTCTTAATTAAGCGTTGTAGTATTCAGTTTTAACTCATACCTATTCAGATAAACGGCAATTTCTTTAAAATATCTCATCAAATATAATATTGTAATTTCCTTCTTTTTTGAAGCACCATCTTCAAGTAAAATAAGTCATCTGATAGGAAACAAAAATTTAGTAAAAGAATCATAGAATATGAATCATATCAAAAGACGACAAAAAGTTATAACAAGAAAAGGTATCAAGAGCTCAATGCTACATAGAATCAAAATAACGTAAACAAAGGCTCAAGTCAGTGCCATGTTTAATTCCTGGATTATAACAACGAGGCACAAGGCGCATTCGATCTCAGACTCGGCTCGATTAGATTAAAATTAAATTGTCTTCCGATTCCGAAGGCTTAAAACATTACTCTTTAATCTTCGTCAGTTGATGTCTTAATTCCTAGCGTCATTTAAAATCCCCCCTTTTGTTTAACGTATGTTTGTTAAGTACAAAATAAGGTTATATTTAAAAGGATAAACCTACAAACATTTGTGTTTGTTTTTTTTTGTTAACGTTTTCAACGATCTAATGTTCTTGACAGCTCAGCGTTTAATGCTTATTTATAGAAATAAATGTAACATTATGGTTCTATTAAAACGTTGTGGTTTTAAGAACGCTCTCTTTAGCTTTATACTGATGTAATCTTTCGTGAAAAATGTCGCCATGGACATTAAACATTAATGAAAGATATGTAAGAGAACAAAAGATGACACATTTTTGAGAAGCAAAGATAACAGACGAGTACTTTACAAATGTCAGCTACGGCTTGGCCACGAACTACTACTTCAAGCGTCACGTGTCTTGCGAGTGAGTAGAGTACTGAGAAACAAGTGAAAGAAATTGTAGAACATAGCATGCCAGGAATCACCGCGATGGTAAGATACACATGCTAAGGAAATACGTGACATGCTGTCATATGTCTTGACGCTAGTCGCATTACCAGAGGCCATACACGGACCACGAATAATTCAGGCTCTTTCTTTCTCTACTGGTCAGATCTTATCAATATTTTAGTGATTTGACGAGCGTGTATGTTTTCAGGACGCACAGGGCGAATGAAGCCTCGCCTGCCAAAGCAATTCCTTAAAAAGATTCGCTTCAAAGGTACGTCAGTAGAGGGCGCTTCTAGAGCCGCGTTTGTGTTCTTTTCTTTTTTAGTTCGCCTTTGACTCGGTGTACTGTATTGGGTCATTTTTTTGCGATGCGATTTTGTTTGTGATGCTTCTCGTTGTTGTTTACATTCTTACCTTTTTTCAATACTTG
The DNA here is from genome assembly GCA_958449745.1 of Ochropleura leucogaster. Lineage (NCBI taxonomy): Eukaryota > Metazoa > Arthropoda > Insecta > Lepidoptera > Noctuidae > Ochropleura > Ochropleura leucogaster. Next base: position 17,841,911 of record OY288216.1, read on the forward strand.
TTTATTTTTTTCAATTATGTATGGTCTTGCTCTTTAAGTTCTAATTAATATGTACCTATGTAGTTTTTGTAAGTATTTTACTTCTGAATAAAATCCTTGAAAAAGATGATATGAAGGGGTTGTTATTAAGACAAGTTTTGTTTAATTTTTTTTCTAAATAATTCCGTCTGGTAAACTGCAAACACTTGAAGTTGATGTTAAATGGGTTTGAATAATTCAAAATGGCCGTTTGACAGTCGCGCATACATTTAAAAGCCGTGGTTTTGCCTAATTTGCGGACATTCTGTCTGTTAGTTTTATATCTCCATAGAAATGAGTTTAATTTAAAAAAAAACTTCAATTGTTCTGAGGGATACTTTTCTATCTATATACCTATGTATGTTAGTGTGTGTTTTGTAGATTTTTTGTGTGACCTCTATATGTATCTTAAAATTTAGTTAAATGTGTGAGTAGATCATAGATTTATTTTAGATTTTTGGTTCTTTTAATCTAGTTATTTGTTAAGGCAATAATTGCGGGATTTTTTGTGTTTTATTTTATATCTTGAAAGCTAAGGCTATTTATTATTTAAGTCACTAATGTAATGCCACATTTTGTCTTTAATATTTTAGGTCATAAATTCTATCAATTTCGCACTAAGCAAACAATCAACAAAATACCAAAAGCCTTAGCTTTATGTATATTTCGTCTCTATTGTATTTATTATCGGCACGTTCAACTATCAACAAAATAAATTGTTACTCCCTAACGCCCGTTTTAAAACCGCGCATTTCATTTAGGCTTTTATTTAGGTGTCTCCTAGTCTTAGTGAAAGCGGGCATTAGACCTAAAGATTTATGGTGTGGAAAAGTGTCTGTAATTTATGCAGACCTTAGAGCCTAGCTTATCTTCGGACCTCACGTAATCGCCACATAATAAAGTGTTTCTTTCGGGTAGGTCGAGCCTTTTGTTCCTTATCGCACGACGGCTTAAGATTTGTTTGCTCACTGTTATCGTGCAACGAGTTCAATGTATTGTAAGAATATGCTCGGAGTTTTTCATTTACAGTAAAAATCGTTCGCAAAATTAAAAGAAACACCTCTATACTTTAGAATAGCTCATTTTAAAAAAGTGTTTCTCCCTACTTAGAATTTCTCCTGTGGTACATGTTAAATTTAAACTAACATACACACAGCCAAAACCGGAACAATTTATTGCCATATCGCCGTATGTAATATAATTGTTTAGCCACTGCGCCAATCGTGCTGTCAAATGCTCTGATGTCAGTTTACTAACAATAGACAAAATCTAACTTAATACCCTAGCTACCCACATTAAATATTATAAAAATAGGCAAGAGTATTTCAATTATTTATGTGTTATGCGATTCAATTGCCGAAAAACGAAAAACCCTGCAGATAGATCAAATAAACCAAATAAAAAAATATCCTTAACTCAATTCTCACTTCAACACAATCACATACACAGTAACTCACTAGCATACATTAAAACTATATGGTTGTTTGCTACGAAATCAATTTGGTGACCGCTATGAGCGGTGCAGGGTTAACACGGTGCGCAAATATTGGCCGTGCCATCGATGGCACGAGCCGGGCCGTGTGCCGTGTCAAGCGTGCAGTTTGCCGTTTATCGGAGAGGTATGAAATTTTGGGTTTGAGTCATAATATAATAATTCTGATTTTTGAGTCAGATTATATTATTATATTACCTATGAGTTTTGCCCTACAGAAAACGCTCGAAAGTGAATCACTACGAAAGAATTTGCGGAAAGTACATTCGTAAACATTTATGAAATAAGATAATCATAACAGAATAATGAGATACATATAAGAAAATCTTAGTGATTCCGTATATACAGAGCAATGGCGCATAACTACTTTTTAAAACTAACAAATTATTCTTGAAAACTCGCAGATTTATCCTTTCCTTACAGAGAAACCCACATTTATCTCCGGTTATGTAAACGAACCAATGATTACTTAAACAAGATATTTTCTTGAAATATTGGAATAAGTATGTTTGCAGAACACAAACAAGGCAGTTGGAACATTTCAACCTAGATAAATATGTGGACGAGGATAAATAGAGCATGCGTAATAAATGTGGAAGGGATCAGGCGCTGCATCCGACAGCACAAGTTGTGAGTGACGAGCGTGTTCACGGGAGGTGCGCGATACGACCGAGCTTTGACCAATATTGTTGACTATGGACATTGCGGCCCCGGAACTTAAAGGGCAAAAGAAGGAACATGGTTGGGTGACTTCCCATAAAAAAAAAATGTTACCTACATCATCTACAATCTAATTATAGAACAGTATTATTTCAATTTATAGTATTCTTGAGCATTTATCTAATATATAAAATTCTCGTGTCACAGTGTTAGTTACCCTACTTCTCCTAAACAGCTGGACCGATTTGAACGTAATTTTGTGTGCATATCGGGTAGGTCTGAGAATCGACCAACATCTATTTTTCATAACCTCTAGAAAAGGAGCTGAGCAGCGGGTGAAACTGCTGGGTACAGCTAGTATTAAATAAAATTAAAACCTAATGATTTGCTAACTGAGCTAGCATGGCACTGGGTTTGATTCCCAGACAGGGCTGCTTTTGAGATTTTTTCTTCAGGACCTGATAGCAAAAGGCCCATTATACATGTGACTTTGAAGTAACTTCACAAAGGAACCTTCCGCAAGTATTTAATTAAAATATACGTCTGCCTGACCTTTCACGAATTACAGGCGTTATGTCGGGCATATACAATTTTTGCACAACCCACACGTAGCGCATTTTTATTCAAAACATTGGTTATAACTTTTAAATTGTCTGCCATAATTATAAAGTGTAGAGAACAAAATGCGGTATTCCTATGCACTTAACACATCGCGTAAGTCACAGCATCCTAGTCAAGATATATAGGGGTGATCTAAATACTTTTTATGGCTATTTTCTCGTTCAAGAGCCCTCACTTAATATACGACGATGGGTTCCGTCGAGTTATGGGCTTAAATGTCGGCCGTAATAGATTGAAATTGTCACTTTTATTGATGGGCCCTTTTCAATTTTACATTACCACCCCATTGAGGACAGGTAAATGGAAGTCCAAGGACCGGTAATGATGATAGAATGGTTCAGATATTTTTGACCTTATTAGTGGGGTAAATCATTTGGAAAATTTGTTGTATTTTCTTGTTTCAAGTATTTAATTCAAAAGTGCTTATTTGCGTAAGCGTGTGCTATTTAAATGTTCGATCCGATCCCAAAGTAGGCACTCGATATGAATTTCGCAATACAATGCATTAAATTGTACAAAGAAATCCCCACAAAGTGACTCGTATTCCGTTTGTTCCAATTATTCATCCAGCTCGATAACTTCTTATTGTCAGATTATTTGCAAGCGATTCCATACGTACGCTGACGTATGAACCATTCATTAAAAATGTAAAACCTGCTGCAGACGGAAGCTCGGTTTGTCAACATTTGTAATTTAAAAGTTTGTTAATAAATACTTTGTGTGCTGTTTGTCGGCCGCTGGCGACACATTTTAATTAATCAAACATTTTGCAATCACCATCGATTCATTCGGACGCTCATATTTTGTTTCGTGTTCATTGATTTATGATGAATTGTACAAAGTAAAAAATAAAACAATGTCGCTTAAAATATTGTTTTTACGAACACAAGACAACACCTAAATAGATGTCTAATTAATAGAGCTCTGTGGATTTTAAAGAGAATCGGGAAATGTTATTTTACCAATTGAATATTGTCGATACTACAGAAGTGAGATTTTCAACATTTTTCGAGTTATTTGTTACTCAAAATATGTGTCAACACTTATAAAGCTCTTTAGAGAGACTTACTTCTCGTCATTCTTGTGTGTACCGAACATCTGGCTCTTGAAGACACAACACACTTAAAATATTATATAGACTTGCTTTCAACGCATTGTCTGACAAACGTGACACAATCCACCCTCACACACCAATCCCACCACACAGTGAACATTTCCACTATATTTCTTGAACAAAATGAGGGCCTTTAAAACTTAATTCTTCCATCTTGATATTACGAAGACTCTGTAAAAGTAAGTGACAACCAAGTCTTAATGCAATGGTTTTATAAACTTCATCTAACTTTGGCAGTCACGCGATGGTAACAGACAATTTTAAACAGTAGATCAATAAGGTAACATAAATTACCATAAATTATTAATGTTGATAATACATTTATTTTTCTTTTTATTACCTGCGTACCACATTATATCAAGCCAGTGAGAAAAATAAAAATTCACAGTTTACTACCGTAATATCTTTCAAATTTTCCTTTTTTTAACATTGAACATCACCTTGATAAACAACATTACAAAATAAAACACAAATATTTTCTTTAGTGGACTTCCGAAGCTGGCTAAAAACTAACGTTAGTAGCAAATCAACTGTTTTCTTGTGCTGTGGCATGGAACTATTAAATAAGCGATTCAATTTGTGATCGATGGGCGAACTTGGCTCAACGTCACCGCAGATCGATTTACTGAGAGTCTGGTTGGCCGATATCATTAACTTATGACATGGTTTCAAAGACATTTTAAACAAATTTTAAAATTGAGTACGGTGCAAAAGCAGACTGTAATTAGTATGATACAGGTTTTCTTTCGTTCTATACTTCAGAAAAAAACAAATGACAACTTGAAACACAGCGCTAATCTAACTTTAACGAGCACCGAAATCTGAATAAAAACAAATCTCTGTTCAAACAAAAGGGAAAGTCGTGCCCGTTCATCAAACGTACACTCATTAAGAATGCAAATTCACTGGAAATATCAATGTGTATGAATCAAAAACAAATTGAAAGGCGCTCATCCCGCCATCCCATCATCCCGTCACGTTAGCTTTGACACGACGATGTCGTCTAACTACTGTAATGCGAATTACGTTCGTCGACGCTTTCAGCACGTGATTTACAAAAGAAATGTCATCTCTCTTTCTTCCACATGTCGTCTGGTATATGACCATCTCTCTCTCATATAGCGTGCCACACAGAGCCGGTGTTTGTGTAACGAAATTTAAAAACAATCCCCACGAGACGCGCAGCAATTTATTTTGTTGTCTACGAGATTGTTTCAGCACTCTCTTTGTACGGCAGACGGTGTAATGTATGAGAGCCGGCGGTGTGGCGAATATCATACAATACTTACGTCACATACACGCGGAGCAGAAGTTTCAGTATTCTAAGATGTTTCGAACAAATACATTTTTACAGTTTATTTAGTATCCACAATCATACAATCACTTAAATCACTGGCGACATCCATTATTAAGAAATGTTTCATTCTCCAATAAATTTTGTCTCACTGCCCTCATGAATCTGTTTTATATTATATTTTATTGGAAATCTATCAAACAATCATCATACGTGAGAAATTCTTTGAGCATTGACAGATTCATCTCCGTTATGTAATATATCTTTGTAAACTTTTATCAGCTCAGCTCCGCTACATTTTCCCGTGAGTACCACCCTCTCACAGCTTGCTGAACAACGAAATCATAACTCGGCCGCACTCGAGCGGATTGAAAACACAGATAACGCTGACATCTCCGGCTGCCACCTGATAAAGCCCCACCGACGACTCCACGGGACTGATCAAGCGGGTTTTTTACATTTTCATATTTTTTCTCTATAATGAGCCTCTGCGGTCTCCGCAGCCATGAACTGTGTAATGTGATTGACCCTGAATTTGAACCTTTTTGGCTAGGTTGGCAATTACCAAATTATAGGACAGTAGTATCATTTTCTGATATTGTTGATTTTACATACTCATTTGAATGAAATCGCCAAAGTCCTTAGAAACGTCCGAAAAATAATGTGCGTGTTAAGGTCACTGTATTTTTCGTATAATAAAAAAGTAGATACTTGAGGCCCACGCTGGGCGCCATTTACGTTGTCAACATTTATGCTGGCCGGAATGCCCCAATAACAAATAATGTGTTGAATTTTTAAAATTACCTTACAAAAATTTTACGTAAGGCCTTAATACGAAAATAATGAGAGTGTCCTAGAGCGTAGCGCTAGTCCCACGTCGGGCGCCATTACTTCTCATTCTTACATATTATTATGGCTATGCAATATGAGTAACGTTACCAGCGCTACTTATTTCTCATTTATTGGAGTGAGTTATTTCTGCATTCTCCCTTTGCCTTGTCTTTCATCTTATAAGTAAATGAATTATCGACTTATTTTCCTTGAGTGTTGTACGAAGAATTTTATGAAAGTTGAATTGACTACCAGCAACATTTGAACATATTTTAGGTACAATTTAAGATCAATTTCAGGGGTATATTTTAAATGAACTTGCGGTCTGTTATTCTCAATTACTCAAACTTTTGTAACCATCACGTTTATTCTTTCTTATCTTTCCTGAGAGAACTGCCTCAAAGCATATAACTAGCCAGCAAGATGGCGGGAGCGTCTGGCGCGAAACGACACTCGGAAATTAGGTGCTCTATTACTGTCCTTATCTCGGCCACCTGAGAGCCCACGCTACTCTGCCAGAGATATAAACTGCTTTATAAACACCCAGCGCTGGGCAATTCGACTGGAGTGCAGAATTAAGGTCAATGATAATATTGAGCCGTGAAAGTAATTAGGTCTCATTTTGTGAGCGAATTTCTTGGATTTAGGTTGGGTGTTCGGGTTGAGAGAGCCCTTGTCATTTTAATTTCATCCCTGTTGTTGGCAATCTGTATTTTAATTACTGTTGTGACATAGAGTGAAGTCAAGTTCTATAAATTATTAAGTTAACTCAGTTAATTCACTCAAAATGCACAAATAACGTGATATCAATTAAACTACTAGACTCGTATTCCAAGTTTAAATCCGCAAACATTTCAGTATTAACAGAATTTAAAAAGTATATACTTAGCACGGACTTTTTAAACTACCCGCGAATGGCGGGATATAAATTAAAACTCTTTAAACGCGGTGTATTTATTTTTGGCGCGGTTGAAAATCACGGCGATATCGCGCGGCGAACAATCGCACATAAATTAGCATCCTTGCCGACGACGCGCGACGCTTGCTGGCTGGCGGGCTCGGTGTGAGCTATAAGCGACGGAGATGAATCTTCTTTATACATTAAAGTTGTTATGTGTCATAGTTATTATGAAGCAACGTGAATTTTCATCTCAACTGTCACTTGAGTTTAAAATATTTTTTCGGCGGTGTACTCTCTCGAGCGTAGAGTAGCTATCAACTAGTACAACCTATCTCCAGCATGCCGACTATGTATAGTCTCTATTATTAATATGTTACCAACAGTCTAGTGTATCTACTTAATGACTTATGTTTACCTAAAACCAAGTCAGCAAACGTGTAAGAATCCAGATTACGTACTATTCCGTATCTGGACACGTTCGATAGCTGAAATCACTTCTTTAAGTACAAGTACCACGCAATGAACATATACATGTGAGGTGGCTTTAGCTGCACTTATCTTTAACAGTCGCATTTACGACGACACGATAAGCAGCTAACACTTTATGGCTTTCTTTTATTTTCACATCTGCTGTACAGAGACATGCTACTATTTTTAACGAAAAAAAAAACATATGTTCCTTAGTTTAACTTTTCTCAAACAACTTATTGTGGTACTCAAATGATAAGTCGAGTTAGCTTAATTTTATTAATTATTTAAATTATTATTTAACTGTTTGATATGTTGTATATATTGAGCTAGAGGGAACATCAACGCCTACTTGTTATTTCTCGCGGTTGACGGAAACACTTCAAGTCGGTCCAACACATTAAAGTCATCTGAAAGACTATAATGTCAGTAATAACCCTTCGCCCTTGTACCATCTGGTAATAACGAGTGCAGGCCGGAAGTGCGTCGGCGCGGAAGCCGGTAACGCTTCCCGCGTTTCCAGAACATCCGCCAACATGGCGGAACCTCGGAAGCTCGCAGTGCGCCGTCCTCAGGCTTTTACTTCGAAAATGTGCTGAAATGCTGTCAATGTGTTGGGAATTTGGTGCCTCTATAAATTCTAAATCCAGGCCAACCTGTATTTTTCGAAAAATGGCGCAATCTAACCGAAAATTCGTGTTTTAATCTAGCTATACTTTTTAAGTTGCTATAAAATAAACCAGCTAGCAACACACAATGCTTTCGAATTAACCTACAACAGTTTAATAACGCGCTATTTATTTAAAAACAATTTTTTTACAAAGCTACCATTAGAATTAAGACATTGAAAACTATTACCTTTTTAATAATTTACACCAAGATGGTAAAATTATTCATAGAAAATGTTAATATACGTATAAACACGCTCTCGAGTTCGGCTCAAGCTCGGGTAGCGGTGATCTCCAGCGCCACCTCGCCACCTGTGGCGCGCGTCGTCTCCTAATGTTTATATGCCTCATTTATCAGGCCCGCGCCCGCGAGTGCCTCCCCGTCACACATATACCTTCATATACCGCTCCTGTCTACAGGATATGTGTTTTTGACAGTTTAACATTATGAATTAATGACAGTTGAGAAAGTCCTTTGACGTCTGACGGAGGGTAGATACTAGATTAATTTAAAAATAAAACAGTACGATCTTTGAATCACATAATAATGCTCCAGGCAGACTTCTTTTCAGGAAATATGTAAAGAAACTGAAGCTGAGACGCGACAGTCGATAGCCTAGGGGCCTGAAACGAATTGAGCATTTCTGCAATCTTTTCAGTTTTTATTTCTTGGTCCATACGGCAATATGAATATATTTCTCTTTAAAATATGATTCTTTTGCGACTGAAAAGTTTTGAAAATATTTGCAGTAGGATGAACGTCACAACTTTTGTGAATTTGTAAACCTAAGCTTGATTTGTAGGAAATCTTGAAGTAGCCTTTCAAATACAAAAGGAGTCAACCCATTAAACAAAGCTAATGCCTGCAACTATAAAGCGCATAAAGAGAGGATTGAATCTGATCGTAATCGGGAGGCGACAGGAGCCGGTGGGAGCCGGTGGCAGCTCAGTGCTCCGTGCTCAGGGAGTCGCCATTAAGTGGCAAGTGGTAATTAGAGTCTCCGCCGCGATTGTTATCAGTAACCGCTGCAGTTCTACCCTAGTGGATTATTCAATCTTAGGATATAATTAGGACTAGTTTTCTCCAGGATTTTGCTCATTGAGCTATTAGGTAACTTGTGGTTAGTAACCCGTGGTTTTTGTTAGCTCAAGACATTTTGTGACCTGCTATTATAAAAGCGAAAGTGAATTTGTTTGTTTGTTACGTCTTCACGCCTAAATGGCTAATACGATTTTAATGAATTTTGGTACAGAGATAGTTGGGACCCTGGAGACAGACAAAGGCTAACTTTTATTTAAAAAATAATAAATAAATGAGAAATGAGGGAGAAAGAGAGAAGAAAGGGAAAACCTAAGGCGCGTCGCCCACACGACATTTGTAAAGAAAATCTCGTTGCGGCGTGCCTGCGCCCCAACTGCACCTCGTCTGTTGATCTTCTCGAACGCCTAATGCGCCCGCGCCGCGACTGCGCCTCGACTCTAGGTCGTGTGGGCGACGCGCCTTAGCATTGCTATTACAATAAATAAGGCGCAAGGGCAAAAACTACAGGTAGCAGGTACCTGCAAATCAGGAAAGAGAAACTGTGTTACTTACCCCGAATTTAACGCGAACAAAGCCGCGGGCAAAACCAACTAGCAAATAAATGTCACATACTGTCTGAGGTGTTCTATTACCGTATTCATGATAATTTGTATCTCGTTTCAACACCTACCCGGTGACCTAGCCAACAATCTACGTCTGTCAGTTTATTTAATGGTTCTAAAGAGAACTCAGAATCTTTGTGTCAAATTGTTAGGAGCTGAATTAGTACTTAGTACTTCTAGGTTAACTACCACTGCGACACTCGGAAATATAACCTTACTACCCCAGGGTTATGGTTCTTTTTACAACAGCAAGTTGGGATAGTAAAAGCCATTAATAGGACTTTATGGTTTCAAGTCTTTAACTATAACGTTACAATAGCTCTATTTGCGTCGTAAAGTGAAAAGCTTGAACATGCTATAAATTAAGCGCAGCGTATATTTTTATCATATTTCTATTTCCTAGATTAAATTTAATGCAACATAGAAAAATTAAATGTTGCCTTGTCTGTATTAGTTTTAAAAGGTCTATACAGTGTCAATACATTACGTTTCATTCAAATATGGCCTTCTATGTAGGTACCTATTTCCAGAAATCACATCTGATTCTATTAATTACTGCAACGGGAACCAGACTAAATTTATTTTTCAATCCTTATAAAAGCGAAAGTGAGTTTGTTTGTTTACCTCTTCACGCTTTAATGGCTAAACCGATTTTAATAAATTTTGGTACAGAGATAGTTGGGAACCAGAAAACGGACATAGGCTGATATTTTTTTGAAAAAAGTTGGATGTGAGGGAGAAAGAGAGAAGAAAAGGGAAAACTTAGCGTTGCTATTACAAATCAATAAGGCGCAAGGGGAACTGTGTTACCCCGAATTTAACGCAAGCGAAGCCGCGGGCAAAAGCTAGTACATAAATAATTTAAAAACTAGTTCCCGTTAATGTTAATGTAGAAAAATCCTGATTCCGTAAACCAAAAAAACATAAAAATGTGTAGCAGATCAATTATTTCTTTTGTATGAAAGAGGGGTGTTCCGAGTTGACGGAATGGGAAAATCTATTTTTCTATTCAAATAACTATTTCGTTAATAGCTTTCCGTAGGTTGAGGGTAACATGGGAAAGCAGATAATATATTTGGCTACAGTGAAGCAATAAAATAGCCTAAAGATGACGTAAACACGTAATAAAAAGTTTGATGTCTCACTCGTAAAATCGTTTAACGTGACGAACATTGGTTCAACAACGTTTAGGAACTTTCTGCAAAATATGACGGTAATATTAACGAGCGAAGAATCGGAAAGGCGATAAAACGATTTAAACACCTCAAGGTTTCCCAACGAACTGCGAAACCTTGAGAACATCATGAATTATCTGATTGGCTACTAAAAAATAAAAGCTTTCACTGTCAGTATGAAATACTTCTATAAAACTCGCTTTTGTCCAGCTTATGAGCGTTTGACAATAGAAACCCTTTGTCAACTCCAGAATTAGCATAGGATCATAGGTAGTTGGAATAACTAGAGTTATCCTTCGATTTCCATAAAGTTTGATATTTTAGTACCTACGTATCCAAAAACCCTTATTCAAATGCACACCTCTAAATTGAAACTAGCTACCTGACGTCACGGATTCAAATTCGATTTAAATATTTGCCAAATTCAATAGCCGGGACATAAAGTCAACTAAACCAACCATTTACACTCCTTTAAACACAAATAAAACTACTCCAAGTCCTCGCTCATCAAAATTGACAACCTTATATCTGTGTAAATTCGTACGAAAAACAACCTTATGCGCACATGAACAGGGTTTATTCAACCTGTGAGTAGTAGTTGTTATAGGGTTGTGTCGCTCGTCAATCCGCGCCGTTCATTCGTTCGTATTGAGTCGTTCATCGGTCTGTTGAATAAAAGATGGCGATGGTCCCGGCGAGCTAACGAGCCAGCAAAATGGCGGTGTTAAGGTAAATAGACAATACTTACATTGATACTCGCCTTATTGAATTAATGGAGGAGTTAGTTTGTGTCTAGGTAACTGGCGAACGGCTAGAGAACTTCGTCGTTTAGTGATTCGATTATTGTATACACCCTAATGTATGTATTTATAGCAAAGGATATATCAGAAGCATTTAAGGAAGGATGAAACTTTAATTTTACATAAAAGACACCTTAATGTATGAATGTCATAAGGGTACATTTTGAGCAAAACATTTCCTTGGCAAAATGGCAACACGTCAGTATCATGTCTAATTTACTCCAAATAAAGAGTGTTCCTTGACTCCGTATGCTACACACACCAATTCGGCCGACCATGTGTCATAATTGTGTACCGCATTACACACTTTATTGCTTTCATGTCGGTACGTGAGCGTGTGTACGTGTGCCGGGTACGTTTCATTATGTCAGGTAACCACGATTGATATGTATTAGTAATGTTTTTTCTTTCACGCCATTTTGTTTCGGCTACCCCATTTTCTCGGAGAAATTCTGGTGATACAGGACGTGCTTAGGAAACTTTCTCGCTGTTACTACAATTTGGTTATTCATATTATACGCTACGATATTACAACTTTTCTTGGTCCCACGTTGGGCGCCGAAGAAAGAACTTTTTTTCTTACCCGCAAAAAACCATTGCAAAATTAAATCAGCGCAATGAATTTCATTTAAGTGGAAGACAACTCTGCGACGTTACAAGGGAGACGGTAAAGAAGTTAATTTTCAAGTTCTCTGAGGAACGGAATTGTTTCAGTATAAATGTCTGGCTCGAGTTCGGCCCAACCTGAGAGCAATAACGGCTGTGTTAGCCGAGACCTGTTTTAATAACGATATTTTACACGTTATTTTACAATGATGCTTTTGGGAAGCTGTATATTGTGTTCAGGCTTAAATTTCGTTTTACTGACGCAAAGTGAATGTCTTAACACATTTACATAATTACAATACCTTTGAGGATTTTTTGAGAACTTTATTGGGTTAAATATTGATTAATTTTATTAAAATAACAGCGTATTTAAATTGAAAATAAACTTTTTTACAGAGCGAGGCCCGGCAAATATAGGCGACACACCATTTCACATAAATCACTGACCTAATCCTGAAATACCGGAGCCTTTGTGAACTTTTTGTATCTTTTTAAAACACGCGTTTTAAAAACCGTTAGAAAATGTTACTGGCTGTAAATCAATCGGTGTTTTCTCCGTTTTAAATTCAAATCTGCGTGGCGCGCGAACAGCGTGAGATTGGCGCCATTTTTCAACGTTGGCCGCCGCGATCGCTGACTCGACCTTTCACCTCTGCGGACGTGTGCTGTACGCGCTGGATTTACATCTCGTACAGAAATAAACGCTACGTGGATCAAGGATTCTTTAAATTATCCCTCTAAGTTTGTTTACGTAGGTGAATAAAAAAAAAGAAAAAACAAATGAAGTAACATCAAAACTGACATTATGATATAAATTATGATTAAAATCTGTCGCTATGAACATGAAAGCTTTGTTAATAGTGTCAAAATGTCGGGACCAATAACGTTCATAAATAATTCATCATTATTTTCCTATTATACAAATGCATCCGGTTAGACCGGAAGCTGAACTTAACATGGTTGCGAAAAAGCTACCTATGCAGATGATGATGATACAAACAATACTATCGACCTATATCTAGGGCATTCTAGAGCTCGACAAAAGTCCTAGCTAAGTAAACACTAATGTAACTAATATACCAATATGGCCTGGAATAAGGAAACGAGATATTGTTGTTCAAATTGACATTACTAAAAAAACCTTTTATTTTTTGCTCTTTCCAGTCTTACATAGTCAAACAACGTTTATTCACCGTTTTCCCGCCTTCCCACACCAGGTCGGCCATTATTATTCCCTCAACGCGTTCCGTTACACGCACTAAGCAGTATCATGTTCACTTTATAAGCTTCGTAAAGCGCCTGCTTCAGGAAAATGTTGTTACACTCAACTTTTAACTTCAATATTTGTGGTTTTAGCTGTTATTATGTAAAGAGTTTTATGTAAAGATTCTGAAAATTCTGGATAACTTGAAAGATTTTAGTGTATTTTGAAATTATGTACATGTTTTGATTATTGTTTGCGCCTTGATGCACTGCTACTTAACTATTGCCGCGTATTGATCACACAACACAGACTGTATTTAATCTCGTATTTTATGTTATAATGAAGAACTGCTCCTAAATCTGTTCTAAATCCTTAATGGATTTATAAAAAAAATATCAAGAAAAATAACTTCCTAGATTCCCCTTTTTCATAAATGAGCGTGTCGGCTAAGTAAAATAATCTTCCATTGAGTCTCTTAGATTATATACGTATAATATGATACTAATTTCCGGGCCACAGAACTTCTCAAAATCTTCGGACATACGGATATCTGTTCAAAAGGAGGTCGAAATTGTAAGAAATCTTTAACTTTGTTATCTTCAAGTTAATTTCCTCTTAATGTTGGCGAAATCTTATAATAATTTAGTCGTTTATGTTCCTCTCGCAAAAGTTAATTATTGTTTGTCTCGTAAACATTGGTTCTTTGTATTTTTATTTTTTGTTTTGAGTGCTTTTGTCTCAACCTCAATATAATTATTTGTCTATATATTTAATGTTATTAATGAGAAATTTATCTTTCAAACGATGTTTATCGTAGTGGACGGAACTTTACAATGGATCAACAAAACGAGTAATTTGTTTCAATTATGTACCATGCATGACCGGATCACTGCACATTTTCATTTAATTTTGTGACGTTTTATAACATGTAAGTATTATTTTTGTTTCATAATAAATAGCAAACATTTGTAAAAGGATTACCAACTCATTCATTAAACACATAACGACATTATAATTCCATTGCAAAAACTATAATATTGCAGCTGGCAATACCAACAGTGTTTCCATTTAATTACCCAATCATGTTTCCATAATCACCGACCTAAGCCGATTTTAAAACCACCAATTTACAAACTGTATTTTGTAATCATTTAATATTCGTAGGCATTTTTGCTACTAATCATAATTTTACATGTATCCCAATTTGGTGAACTTACCAAGACGAACACTCAGTCTATATCCACCTATCTGAATCTATGCAAACTGATTTAAACTCACCACTTCCAAAAACGATAACAAACTCATTTAAAACACTAAAAACATACTCCTACCTTCAAACCGTCCACTTCTCCCTCCTCCCCCCTGCCCCTCCCATACTCCCGTGGCGCCCCCTACTGTCGTGAGCGCGCACCTCACGTGAGCTCGTTAGTTCCGGTAAATCGACACTCGCATTAATTAATAGCAGCGTTGTTTCCATCGACGATGAGCGAGAATTATCTGCTCTGCGCCAGGAATGCCGAAATGTGGGTAGTCGGGGAATAACCGACTGCAGTTGTGCGGTATTGCAATCTAGATGCGATTATAAATGCAGGTAGTTTTGTGTTGGACTTTGCAGTCGAATTGTGGTTGTGAAAATATTGGGAGATTTCGGACAAAGATTAGGTAACAGTTCTTTTAACTACCTTTCCAAATAATGAAAAGCCTTTTACAGATCTTAATTCGTTCATTTAGAATAAAAATATATCAGTATTTAATATGCTCAAATGAAACGCATTTCGGAGCCAAGTCGGTAATGAAATAGCTCGAGGATTATTAGCGTGGAAGCTGATTGTTATGGGGCTGAATATGTTTGTCATTATCATTATACAGCCTCGTTGCGCGTTCTTATGTAACCACGGGAATACACCATGTGTGTGCGCAGGATGAGACAGGCACACATGGGGACGTGAATATAATGACAACTTTCTGGTATCAGGTGAACTAAACGTCTTTAAAATCAGTCATTTTACGTGGCCTATTGGTTTTCTTCTAGTTTTTACGAAAGCTTTACCAAAAGGGAAATGTTGACTGTAATTCTATATGATTTTATCAAATAACTACAATATTAATTTCACAAAGGATAAAGTGAAATATAAGGGATTTTTAACTTCGTAATATTTGTCGACTAAATATATTTTTTAGAGAATATGCTCCTGCGAAGGAAACTGTGTCTCGGGTTCGTGTCGCTTGATGCAAATCGTGTCGCGATTCTCATCACTGGAGGCTGTGAACGTAGCCTAATGCAGCCTTTCCACCCGAGATGAGCGAAGTTGCATAGCGGATGTTTGTGAAACTAACCAATAGTGAAGCATTTCTTAGAGTTAGCTTTGTGATTGGTTGGTATCACACACGTTCCTCGCTATGCATCCTAGCTCGGTTGGAAACGCACCCAAAAGGGTGTCCAATAAAAGGTACCTAATAAAAACTACAAAAGAAAAAAGATTTACGAAAACAACTTTAAATCAAAACATGTTAGTATCTACTACATCTTTTAATGATAATAATAAGAAACTCCTGTTTATGATCCTAAACAGGAGACACGAATATGATATGATTTTAGTCATACCTACTAAATCACGTAGCTGTACCCAAACTGTTCTTATTATGTAAGTATCGTGTGTATCCACGGTTGCCCTACATCCGTCACTCGACGGTCACGTGCGATCTTGTGCGGTGACGTGCGGCAAGTAACTCCGTTCTGACGGTAACACGACAAATTGACGTAAGCTGATAAAGTTACCTGAGCATCGCCGAAAGTGCGCACGATGTTGTGCGATTTGTCGTGCGACTGATAAGATGCGACTATTTTTGAAATATTTGTTTTTCTTTTGCTAAAGTTTTTAAGTAGATTGCAGTTTTTGTTTTTTGTAGCTGTTTGTCCACTTCTGTTTTTACGTGTATTCAAATTATTTCTGGGTCTTCCATTTTTTTATAGAGCTTTCACACAATACTATATCTATGCCCCTGTCTTTCTATATCAACTTTTATCTAGTCACTAAGCGCCACTATGAATTTTATAAAAAATTACATAGATTTCAAAATCTTCTTCGGGCTTTAAATAACATAAGTGTTATCAGTTTTTCTCACACTGTGTTTATTTTCCACAGGCGACACAATATGTCCGAGCGGCATGTTCAGGTGTCCGGAGGGCAAGTGCATACCCGCGCTGTGGGTGTGCAACTACCAGCGCGACTGCGAGAAGGGCGAGGACGAGTTCCAGTCGTGCCGTGAGTACACAGCCTTATTTTATGTACAGACTTTAGTGCGCGCAGACCTAAACAGAACTGAGTTGTTGTGATGGAAAACGGTGCTCAGACAAGGACATCGATTATTCTGAGTAATGTAAGACTAGGTAAAGCGTTTTATAATCTTTATTTGGCTTAGGCTAGTTATTAAAGAAATATTTGTTAATTTAAGACATGTGTGAAGAAAACTTGAGCCTCAAACTTCAGTTTAGAAAGTGGTTTGCAATAGTTATAATAACTTTGACATAAGTTGTCATGGTTAATTGCAAACTTTGCAAATTAATGTCTCGGAAATTCTCTTATTATAAATGAACTTAATTATATTTACAATAATAAGAGAGAGAATGCCAGAAGTGGGTTACAGTGGAGAAATATACTCGACAGGTTAAGGTTTTGCGATTGAAAAATCTTAGGAGACGATGATATCACAGTAATATAATAAAGTTAAAGTTTGATTGTTATTTAGGGCACGACGTTCTCCAATTTGTTTCCATATCCTTTAGTGATTCCCAGCCAGCCGATCTGTGTATTAGATGTGTAGAGGGGCTAGCGTGTGCCTCATACCGTCACGTCCTGTGTTCAGTACCGTGATAAGCATTGCATTTGTGCACTGGCGCTGGTGATACGTCCCTCCGGCCGGCCGGGTACAAGTTACTCTGGTACGTGACTGAAAATCTCTGAACGGTCAACAAAAGGTGGATCAGTTGTTGACCGGTCCTTGGTTAGTTTTCAACGTAATGCTTATTGAATACTAGCTGGTGCCCGCGGCTGCGCCCGCGTGTTATCGGAAAAAAGTTTCCTATGTGTTATTTCAGTTTCCAGTCTATAATGTACCTCTGTGCCAAATTTTATAAAGATTCGTTTAATCGCTTTGACGTGAAAGAGTACCTACATCCATACATCCATCCATCCTCACAAACATTCGCATTTATAGTATTAGTAGGGTATTGTTATGACCGCCTAAAAAAGGTAGGTGAAGATTGGAAAAACTTTCGTCTCATAGATAGAAAAAGATATCTTGATGAATCCTGATCAGTTTTGTTAGCTTTAATATAACAACACCTCATGATAAGACCGCGGAAAAATTTCCTTAAATATAAGCAATGCCTTTTGGTCTGTTGACATATTGCAGATCATAAAGTCAGGCCTTAGGTGTATAAACCTGACCTATTTTCATTACAATCGCCAATCTCAATAGCCTTTTTTAATCTTCGACCGTTTTACTTTGAAAGTGACAGCTATCACAACCACTTTTAGCGAATGCACCCGCTTCTCCACTACCCCTCTTTGTAAGCCCATTTTAACCCTGAGCTGCATAGCTTCGAAACATAGACTACTGATTTCTTTTTTTAAAACTACATTGTGGAGTTGATTACTGTATTCATTAGAAAAGAAAAGCTTTGCGTAGGTTCTGAAACAATCGGAAAATTATGTAAACGTAAGTAGTAAGCAAGGTTTGCTAAACATATCTTTGGGTTGGCATGATTCGGTACAGTTGAGTGGCAATATCGGACATGCAGATTATACGGGAAAAAGCTGCCCGACTTAGCTCAGATATAGAATCCTTTCGGATCGGCTTTGTTATTCAACCAATACTGCCGGATCGAATGCATTGGAATCCGAAACATTGTGATTGTGATATTAGATTTTTACTTTTTATGGAATTTACTCAACCTTTCTCCTGATCTTATCCCAATTTATTTGGTGTCGGCACAATATGTTTCCTTATTCCTATTGCTCGTCAATTCTGCAGTTACCTATTTTGTAGTCAGGCTAATCTTTTGACCGATGATCGACTAATTACATTTTGAAGCCTTATTTCCTGTCAGTACTAAACAACAGTCAAATGGTTAATTAAATCGTCGCAGTGTAACGCTAACAACAGACCAGCTAACAGCTTCACATCCGACGTGTTCACAAGGACGTGTTCGTGAATGCAACACGTCAAAACGTCGCCATCAATAATCACGCTGTTGGAACTAATTTGTTGTTCCAGTTCTAGTAGCGTGACATTTGATACAATATTACATTATTTAAGAAAGTTGACTTAATCCATACTAATCTCTACTAATATTATAATGGCAAAAATGAGTTTGTTTGTTACGTCTTCACGCCTAAATGGCTAAACCGATTTTGATGAAGTTTGGTACGAAGATAGTTTAGACCCTGGGGACGGACATAGGCGATATAAAAAAAGTTTGAAATAAGGGAGAACGAGAGAAGAAATGGGAAAGCTTAGCTTTGCTATTACAATAAATAAGGCGAAAGGGCAAAAACTACAGGTAGCAGGGAAAAAGTGCAAATCAGGAAAGGGGAACTGTGTTCCCCAAAATTAATGCGAGCGAAGCTGCGGGCAAAAGCTAGTACTATATTCCGTCCGTTTACTTTTATTCTGGTTAGTAACTGCATGTTGTATAAAAATTCGTCATCATTTAAAATCTGCATTTTGGGAAACTAACATTCATTTTCCCAAATAAAATGTTAACCTTGAGTTTAAAGCACCCATAAGTACATACTTCATGGCAGTATCTGCTAAAACCCCATAGATAATATCAGCAACCCGCTATGAAAACCCAACGCCGCCACTTGGCCGTATCAGCTAAGCATGTAATTACGCCATTTGAATCATTTATGCCGCAATTAATCAATTCACGGCACGATTATTTGCGTGTTCTAACAGCGTGACAGTTGCCGCTGCGGTCCTTATTAGCTATTGCTATCATAGACATATGTATTCAATGTTTGTTGTTGTACTTAAGTTGTAGGCAGAGTCACAATAATAGCTACTATAAAATAACTACCAATTATATCCAAGACAATCAAGGGAAACCTCTTATCACTGCATATTGTAGCCATCACTGCTAGAAATCCTGATATCCAATTAACGACACGGTTGGCGCCGTGGCTGAGCGATCGACTGCTGCGCTGCGTGTCGCAGGTTCAATTCCCGCATGGAACAAATATTTGTATGGCCAAGAGATAGTTGTTCCGGGTTTGGTTGTTTGTGTATGTGAGTTTATAAACGCACCCACGATACATGAGAAAATCCTAGTGTGGGGCAACGTTTAAAAAAAACTGTTATTTTAACACTTAAAATCGAATAAAAGCAACATAGCCTTATAAATTGCATAAAACTGATGACAAAATAACAAACGGATTCTT
This sequence comes from Ochropleura leucogaster, assembly GCA_958449745.1. Taxonomy (NCBI): domain Eukaryota; kingdom Metazoa; phylum Arthropoda; class Insecta; order Lepidoptera; family Noctuidae; genus Ochropleura; species Ochropleura leucogaster. The sequence continues at coordinate 17,861,853 of OY288216.1, forward strand.
AAATTAAAACCATATTCGCAACTTCCACCTTAAACCAATGTTAAAATACTATACATATATACAACTAGCCTTTCACGCTATTAATAATCACGCTGTTAGAACAAGCCTTAGTCACGCTGCGTATTAATTCGCGTCACGATCAGTCGCGTGCGCTCGACGTGCATCCGAATTGTTCGTATTTGTACAACTGCTGGAAAGCACATGTGTTGTGTGTATTGATACGACTTTGGACATATATAGGCATCGCTCGCGTTAAATTCGGGGTAACACAGTTCCTCTTTTATGATTTGCAGGTACCTGTAGTTTTTGCCCTTGCGCCTGATTGATTGTAATAGCAACGCTAAGTTTTACCTTTTCTTCCCTCTTTCTCCCTCATATCCCACTTTAAAAAAAATGCCTAATAAATCCTATGTCCGTCTCCAGGGTCCCAACTGTATCTGTACCAAAATACTAAAATTCATCAAAATCGGTTCAGCCATTAAGGCGTGAAGACAACAAACAAACTCACTTTCGCTTATAATATTAGTAAGGATTACGATTTTGTCAATTAGGTGTTGAGTATGTTGAACTGTTTGTCTGACCTGCTCCTAGATGTTTTGACGAAAAAATAAACGTATTTTTAATGATTTTGTAAGTATTTATTCAGTACCTTTCTGGAGAAAATATAATTAAGAAAAACCCTGACAATAGCACGTAATAGCGCGGAAATATTTCAATCGTAGTTCAGTCTTAGTTAGTCCAAAATCAACTAGGATGTAGAGCACAATAATGGACCTTTATTGCACACAGCTAAGCTCACTTTACTTATCGACGCATTACTCCCCTAATCTTCACCTTTACGTAGATCGATTGGCCCATCATGGTCCATTCATCACCATGCCCTGTCCATCGTGGTCGATACATCGCCGTCCATCACCCAACATCTACGACATCACCCATTTATAAAAACAACGCTGTAATTTTTCAGTCTTTTGTCGCCTTTTCACCAAGAGTCAGAGTTTTCAGTAAGTGATAGGTATGCTTTGGCGGGGTCACTGAAAACGAAACAATGTGCTTTTTATTAAGGCATTAAATTAAGAGTTGCTTAGTGGCAGTGAAAATGATAATTATTTATCTAGTTTTCCGTCGTCACATAGCGATTGTCGCCGCGCGCTCCGATATATCTCTCGCGCAGTTTTTCCCATGTTGCTGTCGTTACTATCTAGTATATAGATAGGTACATGCCTAATGGATGGACGACAGTTAGCTTTATTGTAGTCCGGGCGGATTAATGGTAAGTGGACTAGATTTCGCCTTTATTAGGGTGTTATTTATAAATTTACAGGAAATGTCTTTTTAGAGTCTTTTTAGAACGTCTGTTGTATTTCTACATGTGTATTTATACATTCCTTAACACAATTGGTAAACTTCTTCTAACTACACCAGTAATTCAACTGCTACTATGAACATATCAACTAACGTCAGCAGCACTTCCTATCCCTTGCTTGCGTAACAACTGCCGGCTCTCAGAGATAAGTATTTTAATGGTATGAAGCATAAATACTAGCCTAATCTCTAACAAGCTCACAGTCAGCATTCTTAGATGTTCACAAAGCGCCCTATTTGTAAAGATTTGGCGTCACACGGAGCGCATCAACATTAACAGACGCATTTGGCATCTGCCTGCCTGAGGAGGTGGACGCCAGCCAGCACAGATCTTTATCCCAAACAATTTAAAATAAATCACATATTTACGAGAGCTCAGATAAGTACGTATTTATGTGGCAGAATAGAAGGTTTCCTTTGTCGCATCTGTGCTTATATTCTTTAATAGTAGGAACAACTGCATTTGTAGAATTTTCTAGGCAGTAGAAATGCAAATGTCATAATTTTACTGAAAATTGAAACGGCAACTTTACAAAAACGCAGAAAAGACATACAATGAAAAATCACGCTTGTAAACTAGAAAAGTTAGGCAGAAGTGCATTTTAAGGAAACCGAGCCCTCTTGATTCATGCGGAATAAATAAAGTAAAAAGAAGCCATAATTAACATAAACAGGCGATAATAATTGGTTCTCACGGTCAGACTGGACGACTGCGCCGACTCAATCAATCAGCCGGTACAGCGAGGGTCGCATTTGCGTCTAATCGACGAAATTATATTTACACTTTTGTGGAAGTTTTTAAGTATTTGAATAACGCGATGTCTGCGTTATTTTGTATCACGGTAGAAAAACACGAGTTAGTGATAACGGAAGCGTGGTTATGTTGTTCAAACTACTACATATTCTTAAGAGTATTCTACTAAGAAGTTTCCGTATTCTTCTTCATATGAGAGGAGATACCGACGGTCGTAGCGTAAGCGAAATTGAGAACTTTTTTGAACATATTATTTTCTTAACAACTGTAAATAAGTTATTAATTCATTTAAGAATTTGGGCTTAAGCTATCTTTAAACTGTCAAAAATACCGTTTTGATATAAAATGGGCTAAAGTGTAACTTTTTGTTCGGAGATAGTCATTACAAAGTCTTGTCGGCAAACCGCGAGTGCGCACAGTGGGACGCGTGTTTTTCTCGTTACGGCATACGAGTAATGGCGCTGCAGTTTTTCGCGTCCATCTGTAGATTTCCCGGGTGAGCGGAGAGTTGACTACAGCTGGCAGTTAGTTAACTACTGCTGACATAGAACATACGGCTGTGCTGCACTTTTATTATAACTTGCGCAAGAACGTAGCAACTGCTGGTTGTTATCAAGAGAAAAGTAAACTAACGTTTGGTGTAATGTAGTTTATACAAGGAATTACTATATTAGTAATAAAAATATTTGCCATGATTTTGTTGATTTAGTGCAATATCAAGTAACATCATAGGTTTTGAAGTCCGTAGGATCATCCTAGGGAAGTAAAATGCTACGATATGCGATAACACTTCCACAGCTACATCGCGTAGCACGTCGTAGCAAATGTCGTAGCGATAGCGCTACGAAAGTATGATCGACTGAAGTTCTAAACTGCATGTTCTCAGAACACTGTAATGTGAATACTGGAGTTGATTTTAATCATTTGCATGTAGAAGATACAGCTTTTTTAGGTTTCCTAAAAAGGAAAAAACGAAACCCTTATTGGATTACTTTGTTGTCCGTTTGTCAGTCTATATCCATCATATATCATATAACACGAAGGTATCGAGTTGAAATTAAAACCATATACTCAATTTATTTGTGGTCCCTTGGAGCTGTGAAAAACTCAACTGTTTACCCCGTCATGATATGGCCGTTTATGTCGTAAGTTTGTACGGAACGCGACTGTGCGCAAGTCCGACTCGCTCTTGGCTGGTTTTGTGTTTATTTTTAACCTTGTACAACTTCAATGAGACAGATATTAGTAACTGCGTTACTGTGTAATATCGAATGTAATACCTTAAAGTGTATCCGAAGCTGAATGAATATTACCAATGTCAGGCATACATAAGTAATTCCGTACAACAAGCTAAACCTTTGACATGTCAGTGTCAACGTTTGTGCGACAGTTTGATTATTTTACACTACCGTTGTTTAATCTTATGAGCCCCAGGCTTAGTATTGTGACGTCACTGTACAGCTTGGCTCGTACAATCAGACGCACGTCCAAGGTAATAACGCCCTTATTTCTTAGCAGTACAGGCAGTTTTCGTAGTTCAAATGCGGTTGTCCGTACACATGCACAGTTTTGTATCATCAAATGTGCTTTTGTGTGTTTGATTGCAATTTAGATTAGTTACCTATTTAGTTGCTGAAATTAGTTTTTAGGAAATTGTATTTTAGCGGCTACGTGTGGTAATGGCTTGCATAATTAACAAACTTCAATCATTTATAATTAACAATTTTAAATACATCATACATGGGCAAATTGATTATGAAATTATTTATGCGATGAAAGTTTAACAAAATTGCTTTTTTTACGCATATTTTTTCAAATGGATTTTGGAGTGGACATTTCCGACCTACTCCTGAGAAGATATTATTATGATAAAACTGAAGGCTTTACTAAGATACTGTGTCGACGGCCCGTTCGTGTTCCACGCGCGCTTTACGGAGATGTCAGCTAAGCAGGGGCCTGGAACATAAAGGGCAAAGGAATAAAGACAACAAACTAGAATTATTAGAAAAAAGACCATACTATTTTTAAATCATTAGCATGTAAGTCTATCGGACCTTCCGATAAACTTACATGCTAATTATTTAAAAATCCCTCAGCTCATTACGACTTACCATACAGTAAATCTCATTAAGCTAATACAACAAAACATTGAACCAGTAACATCTTAATCACTCATTAATTAATCAAAATACCAATACAAAGTTTAATGAAGTACCTGAAATCTGCACAACACAATAATATCGTGCTCATTTCGACACAGGCGTCCCCAATCAAACTATTTGAGCGTTTGAGCGGAAACTCGATTTGCACCTCGGCCTCAATTATAGGCGGGTTATACACGGTCCGCCTCGCCGCGCGCCGCCTCGAGGCGGACGGGACTCGAGTGCCTCGGTCAGAGACGACAGAAGGCTTAGGTACTAATCACGTGTTGAAAACAAAAACACATTTCAGTGTTGGAGAAACGGAAAAATACTTTAATGGAGATTGTTAGTTAGTTTTTCTAATTCTCCCTCCTATCTCAATCTTTTTTTTTTAAATAACCGTCTTCAGGGTCCCAACTATCTCTGTACCAAAAATTCATCAAAATCGGTTGAGCCATTTAGGCGTGAAGACGTAACAAACAAACTCATTTAATTCTCGATTAATGTATATAGCTTAATTATATTTGAAAATAAATTGCATCTTAAACACACACGGACAGTACATTAACTTGATAGATACATTTCCATACTGAGCACGATCATTGCTCATTGATACGAATACTCTAAATTATAACTCTTTATGTTGTCAGTTAAAAATCTTTTGTAATTTTAGTAAAACAGGGTTGAATTCGTGCACAGAGTGAAATGGATGTTCTGCTTCTTTCTTGTAACGTGTACGTCTTGATTGATGCCGCGCGCTGATTGCAGGAACCTTCTTCTAATGACCGGATTGATTCCGTTTGAGATTGTAACCTTTGTAAGACACTTCTCCTCAGTTTGGAGAATTTGCCCGTTTGTGTCGTAAGTCGTTTATGGTTGCACTAGCTTACGCGCGCGGCTTCGCCCGCGTTAAATTTGGAGTAAGACAGTTCTCCTTGCGCCTTATTGATTTGTAATAGCAACGCTAAGTTTTCCCTTTTCTTCCCTCTTTCTCCCTCACATCCCACTTTTTTAAAATAAAAATTAGCCTATGTCCGTCTCCTGGTTCCCAACTATCTATGTACCAAAATTCATCACAATCGGTTTAGCCATTAAAGCGTGAAGAGGTAACAAACAAACAAACAAACTCACTTTCGCTTTTATAATATTATATTAGTAAGGATTTTGAGGTACGTTGTTTACGCTAGAGACCAAGAAACGGTGTACTCTTTCTTGATTAAACATGCTAATACCAAAAACCTTGTGATAATTATTAACTGTTAAGTACCTATTTATTTATTTTTATTAAAATGTGTTGTATTTCTATTGTAAATAAATTACCATCCAGAGGTCATATCCAGCATAGCATAGCTCTTTATTATATTTTTCGAAATCATGTTTGCTATTATTACCCCGTTGTTAAGCTACGTTTTTCTTATCTCCAGCGCCCCCTGAATGTGACGCCGGCCAGCTGACATGCGGCCAGTACGTGTGGAACAAGACGTACTGCATCCCGCCGCACTACCGCTGCGACATGCAAGTGGACTGCGTCGACGGCACGGACGAGGCCGACTGCAGTGAGTATACTCCTCTTTACCATGCGACATACGACGACTTACCAAGATACGACTTGGACAGGGAAAACAGCAGAAGAACGCGCATATAGTGTGACGCAAGTGCAACATCCGAAGCTCGTGGATCGAGCCGTACGTTGAGTACCTAGTGATATATTTTTTTTATAGCAGATTATAAACTATTATTGATGGTGATTATTATTGATGATATAAAGGAGCTCGTGGCTAAATAATAGCAGCCGCTCGGGTCGATCTTTAGGTTAAGCCGCTCTTGCCTAGGTTGGTCTGTGGATGGGTGACCACCCTTTACATGCTGAGTTTCCTCCGTGCGTCGTCGGAAAGCACGTTAAGCTGTTGGTCCCGGCTGTCAATTGTAGATCTTTGACAGTCGTTACAGGTAGTCAGTAGTCAGTGACAACCGCTATTATCAAGGAACATCGTATTACCCACTACTAACTGGGTTGTGGAGGTCAAATAGGCAGTCGCTCCATGTAAAATACTGATATTAAGCTGCATCCGGTAAGACTGGAAGCCGACCCCAAAAATTTGGGAAAAGGCTATGCAGATGATAAACTATTATTGATACTTGAAGGCTTGCTAGGAGAAATGGCTGTTCTTGCCACGCCTGTGTCGTCTGATGAACACTACGTATAAAAGGTAAAGAAAATATAAATGTTGAATGAATGAAGCCACGTCTTTTGTCAGGGAGCTCAGACATAAAATATTGTCAGGTTGTGCTATAATATCAATAACGTTGTATGTCCGCGTCGCGTCGTTACATTGTTGCTGAGCCGTTATTTAATCGCTACATGTTCTCAGCATTGTATAGTACCGGATTAGAGCTATATTACACGACGGCATGTATGTATGTATGTTTGGACATTCTCATCAATAGCTCGACGAACAATAGGAATAAGCAGTGCTCGTCATTATTGAAGATTTCGCGACTTTATGTTATTATAATCCAACTCTTGATAATTAAGTTTTGAAAGTTTTAATACTTTTGTTATTGTTTGTTGTTAACTTGAGTAGGCGGTGCTCTAGTCAAGTTTAAAAGTTGGAGTCCTTTAAACAAAGGTAGGATTGATCAATATGTAACTGAAATGATACTTTTTGGCAATCTAGTTGTTTATAATGCTCCAAAAATCATTTGATGCTCTATTGACGACCTTTTCTCTACGTTTTTTATGTGCCCAAGTATGCCGATGTGAAATAAAAATATTTTTATTTTATTTTGATGTCTAAAGAGCGCGATTTCTATCAAAAAAAGTCACCAAACTTTTTATAAAAGCTTCCTTTTTTCAAGGAAACTAAGTTTATTCGAATGAAATAAGCTTAGAAACCGTACAATAATACTGTAGAAGTTGTGATTATATTTACTGAACTAATTTGAATCACAATACCGTCTGTCGAACCGAATTCAATAAAAACTTTACGTAGGTATTCGAATACTAAGCAAGTGTCGGTGTTGCCAGCTCTGTGCTATCTTCAAAGTTTACCTGGCAATGATTTATGCGGAATATATTATATAATGTATATATAAAGTATAATATATAATACAGTAAAATACTTTAAATTATAATACTTTTTATAAAATCAAATATATTTTTGAACGATTTGCTTTATTGTAATGAGGTTTACTTGGCTTTTTCCATCAGGAATTACTCAATAGCGCCACCGCCGCATTCTCGCCTCTATTACTTGGGCCTTGGCTGCATTTCAATATAAATAATCGGAGCTTGTGTACTTTTCCTTGGAATCGTTAGTTTTTCGATTTAACGCGACGCTTTTTTATAGCTCATTGTATTTGCAACAGTAGGTATGGAGCCAAGCATTGGGGATGTAACATATTCTAGCTAGTCAACTTTCTCCTTTTTTATCCAAATTTCGAAAAAAATCGGAGAAATAGATAATTTTATCTTGCTATCAGGTAGCCCAAGCCAATTGTTTGGACATATGGTGAAGAGGAGTCAAAGTCAAACAAAGTCAAAGTCAAACATTTATTTGCTAATAAATATGGTTACAAAAGGAGGAATGACTCGAATGTGACTAAGTGTAAATGAATGAAGTAGAAGACCAAAGTAAGGATGGATTTTGTGAAGAATAAAATAATGTTCTTTACATGGCTGCCACGGGACATCGGAGAAAGTCGTGTTGCGTTGACCCGAAGCAACATAGGACAAAGGCAGGAACGTCATCGATGTTCACGATTAAAGTTTCTTCATAGTTTTTAGGAACTAACTGTATGCACGAATAAATATCCCCCACAATAATTGATCTGTCCGCATGAGCAAGTTAGGCGGGACGCGTGAGCCGGATCCGGATCGCATCGTATTAAAAGTTGGAGTAGTGTTCGGGCGATCCCGGGTGGATCGTGCTGTTTATTGTGGATACTAGTGAATGATTATAACATGTATAATGTTAGATCGAAACAGGAATATACGTCGAGAAGTTTCTCCAAGGATGTCGTCGAGTAAAATGAGATGTTTCTTATTTTGGGCAGCCTTAATCTTTGTTTTACTTAGCCTTAAGCCTTGTAGCTATAGCATATAGTTATGATTTGTTATACTAGTCGACTAGTCTACCACCTGAAGGTCCACATTCGTTTAGGTCTGTCATCCATCACGCCAGTCAAGAGCTTTCCAACCGATACCTTTGAGTAACATTGACAGTGAGCCTCAGGTGACACAACCTCCCACAATACATATATGTAAAGTGAACACACCGCGCACCGGTTCGCAGTTGTTTGTGCCAAAATATTTTAAGGACCACACCGCCTTGTTACAGTAAGTTGTACCAATTTCCCTGAAAGCGCTCGTATCTCACATGTTTTACACAGCTCGCACTTATTTCCCCGCTTTGAAGGTTGCAAGAAAAATATTTTCATTCGCATTCCGTTCCCACGTACCACATATTACTGAGCAATACTTAAATAAACATGGCACCGAAATACACCGTCCTATTTCTTTTAAAGAGAACTCTTGTAAACGAAGTACCATGGCCAATTTGTTTAGAACCCCTTTCGCCCCCTTTCGCGGGAGTACTACAGGTGCTAGAGGAGTAACTGTCTCAGATTCCAGGGGTCTCAGTTAATTGGTCGCAAGTGCGGAAAGTCCCAACAAGTGGGCAAGTTTTAATGGTGTGGAAATTGCGTTTTTGTTTGGTGTTCGTATCTGTGATGTGCCTGTTTTCATGTAAATCTGTTGTCTCTCAAGTTTTTAGATGATGATGCCGCGATATCCGGGAAAAACAGCTATGAAGATTTTGTCGACTTCAGACTTCAGTAATGTCAAGTATTCTGCCTGACTGTGTATGTAAAGTCTTATTATCTAGAAAATGTATCAAGCGATTCGTTGATTACAAACACATTCTCTCCTTCCCATCCTTGCGTGCATTCCTCTTTCTCTTATAAATACAAAGTCTACCAGTTTCAACAATTTAAAGCGCGAATATAAAACGAGACGTCCTCTCTTTCTTCGGTTAACATAATAGCGTCTATTAAGTCTCAGTGCATTTGAATAAAGTTTTAAAAGCCAAGTGCTCTAAGGCGGAGATTCCGCTCGACTTGCTCTCGGCTGCAACTTCCTCGTTGCCATGGTAATTAAACCACCCCCTGCCCGTCCCTTTAACTTCCGCTTCCTGGCAGACCTTGATCAACACCTAAGTTGTTAAGTTCTGCTTAAGACATTACGAGAAGAGCCTACATATCGGTTATCTTACGTCTAGTATATCCGTTTCTGAACTGCACTTTTTAAAATTTCCCCCAATCAGGTTAGCTACGTATTTAAATTCGTGTTATTATTGAAATTGGTGTCATATTTTAGAAAATAAGAAACAGCAACAATGATTTACAAAACCATATTGTTTCAAGTAAGCTGCCATAAAAATAAAAACAACAACATAATATAACATGGAATTTTGTAAAATTCCAAAAGTTTCATCGCTCCAAAAATTTGTCCCGTCTTCAGAAAGTATTTATTTCACCTGTAGACAGTCAAAACTTCTTATAATAAGCTTACATCGCAATTTTTAAGTCTCAGATCTTCGCTGAGACGCGAAGTTGCCAGCGCAGTAAACTGTGTTGCCAGTCTCGATGCAAAAGTTTTAATAGACCGCGATTATTACATCTTTCTTTTTATTTGGACTCTCTTGAAGTTTCTCTATGGTACGGTGCTTTGTACAACGTAAACATTTCATACTTTGCAAACTGATGGAGATTTATGAAGAAAGTTAAATCGGTTTATGGATTATTAAAGACTTTCTTGGATATTAATTATTAGGATATTAAGATGTTATTGTTTTTATGTTGTATTCAGGACATACTTCCAGTACACTTTTTATGGGTTTAACGTCATTCTCTTTCACTTCAATTTTGGAACGAAAGAGTCCTCTTGAAGTTCAGTCTAAGTCACCTCTTTAGTTTATGTTCCAAGCCGATATTTGCAAAGATTTATTTTTGAAATTCATCATAGGCACGTAATATATATGTCCATTATTCATACATTTACATTTCCTACAATTCTAAAAGCTCAGATCATCTAAATATATAAAAAATCCCCTATATTTATTTATTTAAAGCTACCGGAACCACGTTTTCGCTAACCATAGACACGGCTAACAACTGGTTCGATCAGGAAATCCTCTGAGCATATTACTGGGTAGCGCGGCTGTCGCCTGATGGTTTTAATTTCCTTTGGAAATAAGAATATCCGGTCACGATAAAATTGATCGATAATATAATTTTCGATTCCCACGAAATCCAAGTGGCGAAAATTAGGACGAAAATTATGAATATGGAATGAACATTAAACTTGTTTGGGAAAGATAAAACAGTTTCATTTAAAAATGTGCCTGACAATGGGCCTGCTATTCTACGATACTAAAAGTAGTTGAAAAGGATAATCTAGTATTTTATTTATGGTCTTTTTTCTCTCTAGGCATAGACTATTTTCTTTTTTCCTACTAACACTTTCCATTCCCAACTAATATATTTTTCTTTGCACGATATCGTTATTGTCCTGTGATATTTTTGTCGTCATTTAATGTTATTTGTTTTAGGTATCCTGAACCAAACTCCTATCACCCTCAAATTAAACAGCGAACATTTGCCCTACGTGTCACTCTCATACAACGTTGTAATTGGCCAAATACGTCTCACACACAAGAGACATGAATACCACTATAGAAAAAAAAAAGATAATCTATTTACCCAATCGTGTTTTCATAAATGTTGATCCTAATGGAAGGATAAAAGCCACCACTTTAGATTACAACAACAAATCCTTTGCAACGTAAAGTTTATCCGAAATACATTTCAATTCGTTGGTGAGTAGGTGCAGCTGTGTAACAGAGGGGTGTGTAAGCCTTTGACATGCACCCGTGCCTTGTCGGGGCTTGTGGGGTTCACCGGGCTAGCGGGGCTCGGCGGGTCTTGCCGAGGTGCCTCAAAGCCGGCTAACGCTGTATCGAAGACGATAGAGACGATTGTCGCCGTTTCTATCTTGCCTTATTAGAGCTTGAGGGACTTGGAATGGTTTTTCGTTAAGGGACGTATAGTGATATTAGATTTCGCAAATGTTAGATTGCAACGGATTGGCAAACACCAGATCATGATTTTATCATGTTGCAAAATGATGCACCACAATTAGTAACTCCGGTATGGATGCACCTTGGTGGATTTATTTCTTTAAGAATAATTATGAAAAATCAAAGACAAGTCTGAAGGAGTTCCTAAAACCTTCCCCTTCCCCTAAGCTAGATGAAACGAAGATATTCTCAATCAAAGTGTTTTCTCTAGGAGGTCTGGAGAATAGTGAAAGAAAATCTTTTCGCGTAGTTTTTGCATCTCCTTTGAGTGCTTCGGATTGAGTTGCATTTAATTTATAGGGATATTGGATACCAATAGGTCAATTTAAATTAAAGTTTTAATAATTTTGGTTTGTTAATGTTTCACCTCAATGTTCAATTTTTCACAAATTAGCCGTTCTAATACTAAACATCAATATCTTAAAAAAAGCATTATGTTCAGTTACTGAACTTGCGAACTCTCTATAAATAAGACTATTATTTCCTGAACGTTTACATGAAGACTGAATTCGTAATTTATTCAAAGCTTGGTCATTATAACGGTTGAAGATTTATTGCTCATTCATAAAACTGCCGAATCATTTCTTATTCAAATGGGAGCGTTCATAAAATATCAAACGCAGAGATCTATAATTGTCTATTATACAATCATTCTTGTACTTCATTGGATTGTGGAAGTACCTACTTCCATTAAAACTTCTACTATCAAATACATAGAAGACAAAATTTACTTTCAAGATCGAAACAATGTTTCCACAATCATTTAGACATAGCGTTAAATACAATATACTCTAGGTGTACACCAAAAATTGAAACATAATAAAAAAATGCTAATTCTATAGCCGTACTACAACGGTATACCGTACGTATTTTTACAGAGATTATTTTTTTAATAACAAGATGTTTAGTAATCATGTATTTTACTTGTATACTTTCTTCATTATTTTACTTGTATGTTAACATTTTATTTTATAAAATGAGCATGTTTTTAAAACTTATTATAGAAAAACAAATAAATGAATGAAGATTAATAATCTCACGTTATTAAATAACCGTTCTCCGATTCATTAATACCCTTAGAAGTCGGACGTTGCCGAAAAATGTCGTACAATGCCGGACACATGTCCATTGTAGACCATGACAGTTAATATTCATTGCGGTCAGTCCCGAAAGATATCGTTAACGTGGACGTGGGAATTATCGCGCCGTGAATAGGCCTGTCGCACCGTGAGTGGGATGCTTGCATGGCTCTGGTAATGCATGCTCATTTGTATGAATGGCGTGGTGAAAGTATGGGTATGGATCGAGGTTGGTCTTCGCAGGCTTTGTACAATGCAGGTAGTAAGTGTTATGGGACATTTTCACTGTCATTTAGTATGTTTGAGTTTTAATTTACTGGTAGCCTACGTCTTCTTCTCCGTAACTTTCAGTTCTGATTAAGTAAAAGTACACATAAAATAATAAGCCATATCTTGACCCTCAAAAAATACTTCCACTGCGAAACTTTTATACTTGATACAAAATCTTATCAAAGTTCGTCTAACTTAGCGAAAATATTTAGTGACTACCTTAACAGGCGCAGTTACAAAACAAACAAAGCACTTGCCACAACTTGCTCCCACCTACAATATCCAGACACACTTTCGTATAAGAAACTGTTTAAAGAGGCTTACCACGAGACCTCTTACAAACTGTATCGGCTTTGATGTGGCCACTTCGCTCCAAGCGCCCTCTATCGCTGGATTTTTACATAACTTTATATGAAAATCGCATTATCACGACTAGGGCGGGCTAAGAACACACAAAATAATAACAGAAGTTCCATATCTTTAAAAACTCATGCAATGACTGTATTGCACGGATCACGGATGCTGTTTGATTTCATTTATAATTTATATAAAATTGTACTACTCATTCGTGTAAAAGACGGTCAAATAAAAGATTTTCCAAAGATCTGGAATCTTCTGAAAGGAACATTTCGATCAGAAGCGTTGTCATTTTGGCAATTCTACCATACTCTTAATAGAGTCGTTTATTGGCCTTTTTTCGGATGAGAAATCATCAAATAATTTGTCTTTGAAGTAGATAACATTTGGCTATGTACTCAAACAAAATGAAACTGATCGAAATAATAATGGATGCTGAAAAACAAATAAACAAGGCCTGGTTGCTTTATAATTTCACTTTGAGTCTTAAATGGATTAGTCCAAGTACCTATAGTACTTCTGTTGTATGTATAGTTTGTGTCGGAACGGTTTTGTTGTAAAACGCCGCGCACAGCCGTTTTTGCATGTCATTACCAATACGGAGCGGATTGGATTAGCTGTCGGCAAGTCTGGGCAGCACCCAGCCGTCCTCATCCGACAGACTTGAACAAACATTGCGTAAGCAACAACACGCTGCCGCTGCGGTGACAAACAACGGAATTACGACGACAAGGTTTATGACCAGGTTTATACGTACACGTACCTAAAGAGGTGGTTTGAATAAGGCAGCTCGAGATGGATTGATGGAAATAATGTATGTAGTAACTATGATATTTACGTGATATAGAATGTCTCCCATTTCATACAAAAGGCGTGTCATGTATTACTTTGCTAAAATACCTAATGAATATGTTTTGTGTGTTGCAGCATATCGCAAATGTCAGCCAGACGACTTCCAGTGCGGCATGGAGGGCGCGGGACCTGGCAAAATATCATTACAGGGACCTTGTATACCTAAGGAAAAGAAATGTGACGGGTAAGAAACACTATATTAATAACGTAACATCGTGTCAATAATATAAAGTCCCTATAAATAGAACACCCACATCCGAGGCTCCTAACTGCCGCTGAGAAATTGCTCGTGCAAAAACACAAAAACATATTGGTCTTACGAGGATTTGAACCCGGGACCTCTTGTTTAACAGTAGTGCTTGCGAATACTACGTCAACGAGGCAGTTAATAATGTGAAAAAGACATGGTTATTGCCACAGAACAGGTAAAAGATCTCCTTTATAATGTTCTGTGGTTATTGCTATAGCTACGTTTAGTGATTTTTTGTACCTTTGCCTTACTGATAACAGGATATAAACTCGATTGTCTGCTACTCTCTTCCGTTTAAGACCTACACTCCAAAGTCAGAGTGTAATAGCCGATATCGACTCCTGACTCAAAAATATACCAACCCAAAAATTATCAATCAGCAGTATAATGACAATCCAATTCTTTTAATTCTTCCAGTTACTTAGACTGTAGAACAGGGCGTGATGAGCAGGACTGTCCTGGGACGCCGCTGGCGTGTCGCCTGGACCAGTTCCGTTGCGCGGCCGGCAACAAGTGCGTGGACTCGGCCGTCAAGTGCGACCATAAAGACGACTGCGGAGACAACTCGGATGAAGCGCATTGCAGTGAGTCAAAGACATTCAAAAATTTACGAGCGATAGGCGGGATAACACGTAGATAATTGAAATCTACTATTGTCATATATTTGATATTTGGTCCATCGTGTGCCACAGGAGTTGTCTACTAGTTTTTTTTGTTTGACGAAAATTTGCATTTAAATAACTGCCATCAAGTATGTTAGTAGTCAAAATGGCAACTGTTTGCGTTTTACTTCATACCACGGTTCGAAAAGGACGCACGAGTATGTTATAAAGCTCTTTTTAAATTTACAATAAAATATCTCTATCTTTCAGGTTTCCCCCACTGCCACATCGGGCAGTTCCGTTGCAGCAACGCGCTCTGCATCCCCGCGACGTACCACTGCGACGGTTTCAAAGACTGCTCAGACGGCTCCGACGAGGCCAACTGCACCGCCATCGCCTGCCCCGACAACAAGTACCTCTGCCCCAAGGGGGGGGCGGGCGGCACGCATAAGTGCATAGCCAGGTCACAGCTCTGCGATGGAAAGAAAGATTGTGAAGATAACGCTGACGAAGAAACGGCTTGCTGTGAGTACTTGGGTTCTAGAATCCTGTTAAGCTTAAGTAATTAACACAAGTTTTCCTAATTTTGGTATTCATCAACTACGGATCAGGCTGTAAGCTTATATACGTAAGGTTTGGGAATATGTTTCTACTTTGTTATTGCAGCAAAGATCGGAGCTGTTCTATCATCACCGTCCTGCCATCTCCTTGGGATTGCCACGACGAGTTATTTTCTTCCAATCTCACACTATTATTGACTCCTTTTGGAGATGTTCTTTCTGTAATAAAATATAAGTAACAAATGGGTTAGCCAGAAGAGAATATCTATAAATTATAAAGTGTAACTCAATTACATCGTCCACATTCCACTCAACACCTCGAAATATGCAACGAATATAACGCGAGCACGTGACGGTGTTACTAACCATGCGTCGAGACTACATACGAGCTCATTTTTAGGCTAATCCGCCGAGAAATAACTGTTTATAACCAAAACTGGTGCGAATGTAATTTTCTTTATTGCCTCCTAAGATTAAAATGTCTTATGTTGTGATGGATCTATAAGGTTTTACAATGAGGTGGATACAATTTCATATGTAAGTCACTACTCTGCACATAACCGGGCGGGAGAATTTGAAGCGTCAACACTCAGAAGTCATCATTCGATTGCAACCAGTCAAACCATATCTACATATACCTAGTTATTATCACAATATGACTAATTATGTTTTTGTGAGCTTCTCTTCTTTTATCTTTATGTAAACAATGGGTAATTGGTTGTTCTACAGCGACGGCGTCCTGCCCAGCCCTGGAGTGCGAGTACAAGTGCGTGGCGTCGCCTCTAGGTGGCGCCTGCGCGTGCGCCGCGGGGCTCACGCTCGCATCCGATAACCGTACCTGCGTGGACCGCGACGAGTGCAAGGAGTGGGGATTCTGTCATCAGCTGTGCATCAATACACCTGGCTGTAAGTAATCACAGTCTAACATAGTTTCTTCAAATGGCGCAGGAGTTTTTTAATGAACATTCTAAGCCTCGAACGTTCATCATCGTTCACCACTTTGCAACACAAGACTACGTCAGTAATCAAACATGGTAAAATTAATATCGATGGTTCGCAGCCAAAAAGGGATAAGCAAATCATTTATGAAAATGAGTTATAATATTACTAATGTGAACTCAAACTTTATTTATTTAAATTAGACCGTTACAGGTAATTTTGAATGCCTAAAACACAAAAACAAAAAAATTTAAAAACACGACAGCCATGCCAAAAAAAATAACTAAATAAAAAAAAACAAGATGTTAGTTTTACATTTGCCGATGGAATGTGCCATGCAATGCAATACTTTCTTGTATAAAAAATCCCCCGACTGAGATGTTTTTTTTTTGTTTTGTTACCCTTAAACCTGGTCAACCAGTAACTGTTCCCTGCCGTCCCCAGCGTACTCGTGCGCATGCGCGCCGGGCTACACGCTGGCGGAGGGCGGGCGCTGCGCGGGGCTGGCCGCCACGCCGCCCGCGCTGCTGCTGGCGCACGCGGGCGCCGTGCTGCGCATGGACCTGCACGGCCGCGCGCCTCTCCTCGTCGCCAACGCCACGCAGGCCGCTGGACTCGACTTTCACTACAGAAAGAACCTGCTGTTCTGGTCCGATCTTAAGACTAGGAAGGTGAGATGAATATACCGATTAGTTTTGGTTTGAACCGCCACATGAACTTGTGACGCTGAATACTTGGAAGGACATGGGGAAGACATTCGCTTAGAAATGGAAACTGTCTTGGCAGTAACAAATCAAAAGTACTGCAAAATAAAATGCAGCAAAACTATGTAAAAATATGTTTTTTCCTTAGATCAAATCAAAACATTTATTTGAATTTTACATACCCTACCTTGACAGGATACCACCGTAACACTTGTCTTCGTTTGAAACATCCCAGTGACCGACATGTCCTGCTATTCCAGATCCACTCGCAGCAGCTGAGCGTGCCGGCCGGCGTGAGCAGCTACACGGGCACCGACATCACGGTGGCGGGGTCGTGGGCTCCCGTGGCGCTGGCCGTGGACTGGGTGGGCGACAAGCTGTACGTGGCGGACGCTATCGGACAGAAGATCGATGTCTTCGAGCTGGACGGTCGCTGGCATGCTGTCGTACTCGGCTCCAATCTGACCAACCCTGCTGATCTGGCGCTAGATCCGACCTTGGGATTGATGTTTGTTGCCGATAGTAGCCAGGTGAGCGTTGTACTGATTCTAGTTTGAATCGATCTGATATTATTATACTTTCAAATATATTTAAAGGATTCTACACTTTAATATAATAAAAAAAACTGCCAATTTTGCAGATCTGTTCAACTACAACTTATTTCATTGTGACTTGTTACTTGCAGATCATCAGAGCAAACATGGACGGTACACACGCGAAGTCTATAGTTTCCGAAGCAGCATACAAAGCATCCGGCATCGCAGTGGACATCATCGCCAGAAGAGTGTTCTGGTGCGACTCGCTCCTGGACTATATAGAGACGGTGGACTATGACGGAAATCATCGCTTCCTGGTCCTCAGAGGGCAACAAGTTCCCAGTCCGTCGAGGCTGGCACTTATAGAAGACCGCGTCTATTGGTCAGACAACACCAAGCAAGGAATCAGCTCAGTCAACAAATACGAAGGACCATCCAGCATACAAGCGATTTATAAGATGAAGGACATCAGAGAACCGAAGGCTATCACTGTGATACATTCGCTCAAGCAGACCTCAGTGAACAACCCGTGCGGCACCAACAACGGCGGATGTTCTCAGATGTGCATCGTGACGGCGCTACAGAACGGCGGACTCGGCTACCGCTGCGCCTGCAACATCGGATACCGACTAGAAACTGACTTAAGAAACTGTGATCTCGTCAAAGAATTCCTTATGTATTCCCAGCAGAGGTTTATCAAAGGAAAAGTATTAAACCCAGTTATAGAAGGCTTCAGTGACGCTATTCTACCGGTCGTGTCGAAACGCGCCAGATTTGTAGGTCTAGACTTCGATGCTCGAGATGAGCACATCTACTACTCAGATGTTTTACAAGACGTCATATACAGGGTTCATAGAAACGGAACGACTAAGGAAATTGTATTAGCATCACAAAACGAAGGAGTCGAAGGTTTAGCAGTAGACTGGGCGTCCAAAAACCTTTATTACATTGACTCAAGAAAAGGAACACTCAATGTATTGTCAACAAGAAATGTAGCTTACAAGAGAACTTTACTGAAAGACCTGAAGAGACCACGAGCCATTGTAGTACATCCCAACAAAGGGTTCATCTTCTTCTCGGAGTGGGACCGACCCGCCAATATCAGCCGCGCGTACACCGACGGCACCAGTCTGCTGGTGTTCGAGAACGTCACTCTCGGCTGGCCGAACGGCTTGTCCATAGACTTCGATGCAGACAGGTTATACTGGTGCGATGCTTTGCTCGACCACGTGCAACATTCCAAACTCGATGGAACTGACGTCAAAACTGTGAACTCTAGGCTCATCAGACATCCATTCTCCATAGTCATCCATAAAGAATTCATGTACATCACTGACTGGAGATTAGACGCCATTGTACGCCTACACAAACTAACTGGCGAACAAGAAGATATCATGGTTCGAGAACCCCAAACGAACAGGTTATACGGTGTCAAAGTGTACAGCGAAGAGATTCAGAGAATAGATCCTATGCAACCGTGTTCGAGGGACAATGGAAACTGCCAAAAGCTGTGCTTCGCCGTGCCTAGGAACAACACAGAGTTGCTGACGGTGAAATGTGGTTGTCCTTACGGAGAGAAGTTGGCGGCTGATGGTACGAGTTGCATCGCCGACCCGAACTCTGAGCCTCCTGTCCAGGCGTGCCCTCATTCTTGGGACTTCACGTGTAATAACCAGAGGTGCATTCCCAAGAGCTGGGTGTGCGATGGTGATGATGATTGCTTGGATAACAGCGATGAAGAACAGAATTGTACCAGTGAGTAGATCTATTTTATTTATTATGCTTTAATGTGTCTTTCACTTTCCCTCAAAAGTGAACTCATATGTATATGTGCATATGTGCATTCTTCCCATCCTCACCTATGGAACGCAAACGTTGACCACGTTTACGTTTCATAGGTGAGGAAGCCGTGGAGCGAAGTATATGTATATGTTCCGGCCTGTTCAACCGGACATCTGACGATTCATTCATTTATGACTTTCCTGTATAATTGACGTTCAAAAAGTGCTGATTATCAGTTTGAATATTTAACTTTTGATTTTGAATAACAATAATTTAATTTTTCTAATGACGTCATGATTAGTGGTGGGATACAAATATTCTAACAAGGCGCTTCTTTGTTTGCCAAACATTGACTTAAGGTAAATATGCATCAGAATATCCCACTTGTAGTCATGGTTGTTACCAAGACTTTTATAATCTTTTTTAATACATAAATAGAACTATGTTCTTTGATGCTGTAAAGTTAATTTCAGAATACCCTAGATTGCTCTGAAAACTGCAGCAATAAGTATCTAATATAAAAAAAATACAAAGAATCACTAAATAGTTTCATAAAATCCTTCCAGAAACGACGTGCAGTGCATCAGAGTTCATGTGCAAGTCTGGTCGCTGTATCCCTGCGACTTTCAAATGCGACTCGGAGAACGACTGCGGCGACTTCTCGGACGAGACGGGATGCGTCAACGTGACGTGCTCGTCGTCGCAGTTCCAGTGCGACAACGGACGCTGTGTGCCCAACACGTGGAAGTGCGACTCCGAGAACGATTGTGGAGACGGATCCGATGAGGGTTCACACTGTGCAGAGAAGACTTGTGCTTACTTCCAGGTTTGTTGTTATCTCTGTTCTATTACTATATTTAAACTTGACACTCGTATTATTTTTACTCGATTCTGTTAGATAAAATGTATTTAAATGGAAGTAAGATAAATATTGAGCAGAGCTATTTATCTTCTTTTTTTAAAAATACTACTAAACTGATTGTGATTCGTTTGAAATGAGAATACAATCGAAACCAAACAAGTCTTTAAAACAGTGTGTTTTTTCGTAACATGTTTAAATATAGCATAATAATTATATGAATTTCAGTTTACATGTCCCCGCACGGGCCACTGCATCCCGGCGTCGTGGGTGTGCGACGGCGACGACGATTGCTTCGATAAGCAGGACGAGGCCGACTGCCCGCCCGTGTCCTGCCTCGCCAGCCAGTTCAAGTGCGCCGACCTCAAGCAGTGCGTACAGGTGCGTGACACTTGCCCGGTACCCGCGGTACAATCGGCTATTAGCTAGCTTCTGATGAAGGCAACTTAACAGCTTACGATTTCAGAGTAGCCAGAAACATGAATGTCTGACTACCAAATTTACCAATATTGCCTAACGCTTTATGAAAGTCAAATGATTACACCCACACTCACCGTATAGAATACTGGTATTCAGATGTAGCAAAATTAGAAACTGGGCCTAATAATAGTACAAGGGAAACAACCAGGTCAACGGAAATGTTAAAATGAATCCCTGTCTTCTTTAGGAAGCCTACAAGTGTGACGGCATCCCGGACTGCAACGACGGCAGTGACGAAGCTGGGTGTCCCTCACTCGCACCGCACCAGTGCCAGCCCGACAAGCAGTTCCAGTGCCAGTCGTCCGGTATCTGCATACCTACCACCTGGTATTGTGACGGTAAGCACAAAAACTAAACAAAAAAACAACAACTAAACAACATTATTACACCAATGTTTCCTGCTGCTATACATGCATCGTCTCTGAAAGAGACAGTGAGTCAAATCCACCAGGCGGACACCACAGGACTTTTTAGTGTTAATTCTGAAACTTAATAGCAATTAGTCAAATAAGACAACAGTTAACTGTTACATTTAAAGGAGAATATGCTCGGGTATTAGTATATAAGTCAGTTCTGTGTTCACACGCTCCCTGTCCGCAGGCACCCCGGACTGCGAGGACCTGTCGGACGAGCCGGCGTCGTGCGGCGCGGTGTCGTGCGCGCACAACTACTACCGCTGCAACAACGGGCGCTGCGTGTTCAAGGCCTACGTGTGCGACGGACACGACGACTGCGGCGACGGCTCCGACGAGGGCCTGCAGCACGCCTGCAAGCCGCCGCCCTTCAGGTCTGTAGCTGTGACTCGGTATTGTTCGGCACTAACTGACGACTTTGTTCCGGTTCTTTCTGTCTAGCTAAAGCACTAGAAAGTGGTGAAGAGTGGACGTTTTGGAACACTGCTAAATAAATAAATAAAAGGCTGTCTGTTTAGCATAATTTCATAAATTAGATTTTATTTCACATATTTAAAAGTCTGTGGCACGATTCTTCCATCAGCGCTCATTTTCAGAACAAATCATAAAGTAGTAGCGATTAATGTCTTGCAATCAAAATAAAGTGTTCCTTGAATGTCATGTGTTTGTTTTCGTATTCCAGGTGTCCCGCTCACCAGTGGCAATGTCCCGGCGTCACCGGTCGGTGTGTCAACATCACACAAGTTTGTGACACTAAGTTCGATTGTCCTAATGGCGCCGACGAAGGTAACAAACGGTCCAGCATTTGAAAACTAACTATTCTTTTTGTAAAGTGCAATATTTATTGAATGTTATGTTACAGGTGCAAGCTGTGATTTTGCTGAATGTGAACATCAAGACGGTCTTTGTTCTAACGGGTGTAAACAAACTCCGAATGGCCCATTGTGCCTGTGCCCTCCTGGCGAGGAACTCGACTTCGACGGCTCCAATTGCAAGGACATCAATGAATGCGACCCTCCCGGTCTCTGCTCACAAACCTGCACCAACACCAAGGGCTCTTACGTATGCTCCTGCATGGACGGGTACCTACTTACCATCAATAACCACACCTGCAAGGCTAACAACCATTCCAGTGCCTTCCTCATCATCTCCAACAGACATTCCATCCTAGTAGCAGATCTTAACGAACAAGGTCTCGAAAGGGTTCCAATAAACGTCGAGAATGTTGTCGCGACAGCTTCGAACATGCACACTGGCACAATATTCTGGTCTGATATGAAACTCAAAAAGATCTCCCGGTTAGATCGCGGCAGTGAGCCACAGGTCATTATCTCCACTGGACTGGATCTCGTCGAAGGGCTAGCATATGACTGGGTAGGAGGAAACATTTACTGGTTAGACAGCAAACTGAACACTATCGAGGTAGCAAAAGAAGACGGGTCATCTAGAACAGCATTGTTAAGCGGTAACATCACGCAGCCGAGAGGCATGTGTCTGGACCCAGCACCGAACGCAAGGTGGCTGTTCTGGACCGACTGGGGTGAGAACCCTCGCATCGAGAGAGTGGGCATGGACGGCACACAAAGATCAGCTATTATTACCACAAAGATCTACTGGCCTAACGGTCTGACATTAGATACGGCCACACAGAGAGTTTACTTCGCTGATTCAAAGCTAGATTTCATCGACTTCTGTTACTACAACGGCACGGGGCGGCAGCAAGTCTTGGCTGGTAGTCACTACCTACTTCATCCTCATTCCTTAACGTTATTCGAGGATACGTTGTACTGGACAGATCGTCAGCTGAACAGGGTTTTGTCGGCTCACAAATTCAAGGGAACCAACCAGACCGTAGTCTCTCACTTGATATCGCAGCCTCTGTCCATCCACGTGCATCACCCGTCTCTCCAGCCGATGTACACGTCTCCTTGCAAGAAGGATACGTGCCAGCATCTGTGTCTGCTTAGTCCGAACAAGACTATAGGCTATACCTGTATGTGCAAGCCCGGTTTCAAACTGTTACCAGATGGCAAATGCGTGGAAGGTAAGATCAATATTTACAAGAGCAACGACAATATAGTGCAGTTTAAAGGAACTTTTCAAATAATGCGGTTTTCTTTTGTTACAGAGGAAAATGCATATCTGATGGTGTTGAAGGGAAGTCAAGTCATCGACTTATCGCTGGACGGTTCAGGTCGAGCCGGACAACTTGCTCCTATCGTCGGCATTCAGGGTACATTACCATTATCTTGTTTTTTTAACTCCCAAATTGTTGTGATTTTCACATTCTTAACTTTACGTATTCTGTATTTCAGGTGGAGTACAATTAGACTATGATCGTCAAGGCCATATGCTGTACTGGCTCCAATCCATAACAGGGGACAGTGATGACGACGAAAACTGCACAATCTACAGTATGCCTTATGGCGGCGGCAATAAAGTTGAGTTCTTTGGATCAGACACTGGAATCGTTGGAGCACCTTCATCCGTTGCCTTTGACTGGCTCGGAAGGAACTTGTACATGGCTAACAGGGTTGCCAGCAACATTGAGCTGGTCAGAGTTGATGGCAAAGTGAAGTACCGATCTATCGTGATGGCCAATGATGGCAGCAAGGCTTCTGTTGCTAAGCCTAAAGGAATTTGTTTGGATCCTACTGAAGGGTAAGTTGAATTTTTTTTGTGTACTTTTATTTACGTTAAAAGTCAAATCGCAGGTATTTTAGACCTCAGATTTGACCTTTATCACAAAATCAAATATTAATATAAGCTTTGTTTTTTAACAGAAAAATGTACTGGTCCGACGAAGGAGGTTTCGGAGTTCCAGCGAAGATCGGTAAAGCTAACATGGACGGTACTAACCCTATCATCCTGGTGGATATTATCGAGAGACCAGAGGCCGTCACCATCGACGTGGAGAAGAAACTCATCTACTTCAGTACCCAGTTTCCGCCCAGCGTCAACAGTATCAACACTGATGGCAATGACAGAAAAACTATACTGTCTGAGAGCAACGCCATCTCTTACCCCAAAGTCATCGGCGTGCTCGACTCAAGACTATATGTCCTGGATCCTCAGCATGAAAAGATCATCAAGGCAGACCTACCCAACGGAGATAACATCAAAACTGTTTTAGATAACGAGAGTGACTTGAAATCGTTTACTGTATTCCAGAAGAGAAAGATGGTTCACCATCCTTGTTCTCAGAACAACGGAGGCTGCGAACAGATCTGTATCCCTGGCGACGGTGGGTCTCGCATCTGCGCGTGTTCCGTGGGCTACAGGAAGGAGAATGAAATCAATTGCGTGCCGTACAAGACCTTCGCAGTCGTGTCACAGCTGGACCTCATCCGGGGATACAGCATCGACTCCAGCGCTGAGGCTATGGTTCCTGTGACTGGCGTGGGACACCACATTCTCCATGTAGACGTGCATTTCGCTGAAAACTATATTTACTGGGTAGAATTCAACCGTGGACAATGGAACGGTATCTTCCGTATCAGACCTAATGGCACAGAACTCCAACACATAGTTAAGGATGGTATCGGCAGCAATGGCATCCGAGGACTAGCCGTGGATTGGGTAGCTGGAAACCTTTACTTCACTAACGTCTTCCCTCATGAAAATTACGTAGAAATGTGCTGGCTGGATGGCTCAAACAGAAAGGTTTTGGTCAAAACTACAATGGATGCTCCAAGAGAGCTCGCAGTGAATCCCATTAAGAGACTGTTGTACTGGATTGATTATGGGCAGTATCCGAGAATTGGTAAAGCGTTCCTAGACGGAAGCAACTGGCAGACTGTCGTGAGTTCTGGTATATCGAACCCAAGAGACCTGACCATCGATATGTTGACACATGACGTCTACTGGGTTGACTCCAAACTTGACCAAATCCAAAAGATCTCCTTCAACGGAGGTAACAGGCAACTGATCAGGTCAAATCTACCGAACCCAATGGGAGTTGCGATACACACTGGCAGCGTCTACTGGGTTGATCGAAACTTGCAAACTATCTACAAAGCATCCAAGTTACCTGGCAATATGTCGATGCCAGAGAAAGTTAGGATAAACTTGCCTAAGCTTAGAGATATTGTTATATTTGATGTAAACAATCAACCTACGGACGAGAACAACCCTTGCAGGAAGTTAGGTAATGGCGGATGTGATCAACTTTGCTTCAGTTACCCACCGGAAGCTAACAAAGGCTACACACATAGATGTGAGTGCGCTACTGGACAGATCTCTGCTGTCAATCCTAAGAAATGCGATGTGGTTGACGAATACTTGGTATTTACCACAAGGACTGAGATCCGGGCTATTAACTTGGACCCGAAGTCTACTGGAGTCCCGTTCAAACCTGTGGTAAACCTTACCAATGTCGTCGGTGTAGAGTTTGATTACGCCGATAACAAGCTATTTTTCACTCAGATTAGGCCTTGGGCTAGAATAGGCTGGATGTCCGCTAACAACCCAGACCCTACCACCATTCAGAATATCATCAGCAAAGGCATCAACCCTGAAGGTATATCTTACGACTGGACGCAAAAGAA
The DNA here is from genome assembly GCA_958449745.1 of Ochropleura leucogaster. Taxonomy (NCBI): domain Eukaryota; kingdom Metazoa; phylum Arthropoda; class Insecta; order Lepidoptera; family Noctuidae; genus Ochropleura; species Ochropleura leucogaster. Next base: position 17,887,482 of record OY288216.1, read on the forward strand.
GGTTTACTGGACTGATAGTTCAAACAACTCCATATATGCCATGAACCTTGATGGCTCGGAACTTGTAATGATCGCGAGAGTGGAAAGACCAAGAGCTATTGTTGTTGATCCTTGCAATGGAACCCTGTACTATACAGACTGGGGAAGATTCGGCACTTCTGGAAAGATCTACAGAACAACCATGGCGGGGTCTTTAAAGAAGGCTATCATTGATAAGGATTTGTCACAGCCTAGTGGCTTGACTATTGACTTCGATGAGAACATGCTGTACTGGACTGATGCTGTCAGAGAGAAAATTGAACGATCTAAACTTGACGGTACTGACAGAGAAGTGCTCATCAGCGCAACCATCTATCCTTTTGCTATCACTGTTTTCGGTAACTACATTTACTGGACAGATCTTCAGCTTCGAGGTGTGTACAGAGCCGAGAAGCACACTGGCGCTAACATGATCGAGATGGTAAAGCGTTTGGAAGACTCACCACGTGACATCCACATATACAGTCCGAGCAGACAGAAATGTCAGGTGAACCCGTGCAAGATTAGCAACGGAGGCTGTGCGCAGAGCTGTCATCCCGCTCCCAACAACACGGTCGAGTGCAAATGTGACGATAACACTAAACTGGTGAACGAAGGAAGAATGTGTGTCGCTAAGAACATAACCTGCGACACTAGTAAATTTTTCTGTGCCAACGGTAAATGCATCAGCAAGATGTGGTCGTGTGATGGTGACGATGACTGTGGCGACGGATCTGATGAAGACAAGAACTACTGCACGTACCACTCGTGCTCGCCTAGTGAGTTCCGTTGTAACAATGGCAGATGCATCTTTCAGTCTTGGAAATGTGACCATGAGAATGACTGCAAAGACGGATCGGACGAAGAAGGCTGCGTATATCCACCATGCGCTGATGGAGAGTTTACTTGCCTCAACTCTCGTTGCATTCCTATGACACAAGTCTGCAATGGTATCAACGATTGTAAAGATAACATCACATCGGACGAAACACACGAACGTTGTCCTATGAACACAACTTGCCCGACAAATCATCTGAAATGTGAGAAGACGAACATTTGTGTTGAACCTTACTGGCTCTGCGACGGAGATAACGATTGTGGGGACAATTCTGATGAGGATCCCCTACATTGCGCGCAAAGAACGTGCCCTCAAAATAGCTTCCGCTGTCCCAATCACCGATGTATCCCTGCCACTTGGTACTGCGATGGTGATGACGATTGCGGTGATGGTGCCGACGAACCTCCAGAATACTGCCGCTCTGAAGGACGCACATGCTTTGGAGATCTTTTCACATGTGACAATGGCAATTGCATACCTAGAATCTACATTTGTGATGGAGACAATGACTGTTTAGATAACAGCGACGAAGATGATCGTCATCAATGCAATGAGCGCAAGTGTGATGCTGAAACAGAATACACTTGTGAAGAAAACAAATTTTGGCAACGAGCACAATGTATTCCTAAGAAATGGATCTGCGATGGTGATCCAGACTGTATTGACGGAGCTGATGAAAATTCTACCATCCACCACTGCGCAACTCCCACACCGTGCTCTGATGACCAATTCAGGTGTAATAACGGTCGTTGTATCAACAAAGGCTGGGAATGCGATCACGACAACGACTGTGGTGATGGCTCCGACGAAGGGAAGCGTTGTAACACTCAATACAAACAATGTACCGACCAAGAGTTCAAATGTCAAAACTTCAAATGTATTAGAAATCACTTTAGATGTGACGGCGAAGATGATTGTGGTGACCATTCTGACGAAGTCGGATGTGTTAAAGAGAACAAGACATGTCCTGCTGGACAATTCAAGTGTAACAACGATCAGTGCATTGACAACAGACTGGTCTGCAACAAGGAGTCAGACTGTTCCGACGACTCCGATGAGCCTCCTCATTGTAACTACGATGAATGCGCCAAGTTGGAAACGGAAGTTAATCAATGTGGCCACAAATGTATCGACACACCAACTAGCTATTACTGTGAATGTAACCAAGGCTACAAGCTTCTCGCAGATGGTAAAGCTTGTGCAGACATAGACGAATGTATAGAAACGCCTGGAGTTTGCTCACAGTACTGTTCAAACACCCCGGGATCTTACTACTGTAAATGTGACGACCAATATTACGAACGAGAACTTGATGAACATACTTGTAAACGAAAAGATAACACTTCCGCCTGGATCATATTCACAAACAAGTACTATGTCCGGAATATGTCGACTGACGCCAGTTTGTACAACCTGATGCACCAAGACCTGATGAACGTCGTTGCCATCGACTTCGACTTCAAAGAACAAAGGATGTATTTCGCTGATGTTTCCGCTAAGACCATCTACAGATCGAATTACACAGATCCCAACCCCGTTAAAGAAGTGGTGATCAGACACGACTCTCACGGTCTTGAAGGTATAGCAATTGATTGGATTGGAAGGAAACTGTACTGGCTTGACAGACATTCCAAGAATTTGGATGTGTCGGAATTGGATGGAACCAGAAGAAAGACCCTAAAGACTGGTGTTACAGATCCTCGAGCAATTGTCGTTCACCCAGGAACAGGTTACCTATACTACAGTTCATGGCACCTACAAGCTTACATTGGAAAATTGGGCATGGATGGTTCAAATTTCACATCTATTCTAAACTGGGAAGATGACATAGCCTGGCCAAATGCTCTGACGATAGACTACTTCACTGACAGAATTTACTGGGCTGATGCACATTTAGATTACATTGGATCTGCCGATTTGGAAGGTAAACACAGGCATGTCGTATTATCTGGTGCTAAAGTTCCTCACGTCTTTGCTCTCAGTCTTTTTGACGATGAGATCTTCTGGACCGACTGGAACCTCAAAGCTATTAGTAAAGCAAACAAGCATTCTGGAGAAAATTTGATGATTCTTAGAAATACTACACATAGGCCTTATGATATCCACGTAGTACATCCATTAAGGCAGTTATCATATCCTAACCCTTGTGGCGATAATAATGGTGGATGTTCACATCTCTGTCTGATCGCGCCGCCTTATGCATCCAGTTATTTGAACATCGAGGGTTACGGAGAAGAAGGAGCTACTACATACAAGTGTGCTTGTCCGAACCAGTTCTACCTAGCACGAGACATGAAGACTTGCATTGCTAACTGTACTGACGGGCAACACAGATGTAACGGTCGTGATGAGAAGTGCATTCCGTGGTTCTGGAAGTGTGATGGCGAGAAAGACTGTATGGACGGTTCCGATGAGCCTGAAACTTGTCCAGTACGTCACTGCAGAGCTGGGTCATTCCAGTGCAAGAATACCAACTGTACGCCGGCTGCCACCATCTGTGACGGCGCTGATGACTGTGGAGACGGAAGTGACGAAGCCGAGTGTGCTCACGAGTGTCCTCTACTCGAGTTCAAGTGCAAGTCTAGTGGCAGGTGTATTCTCGACAGCTGGAAGTGCGACGGCGACACAGATTGTAAGGATAACAGTGACGAAGACCCTATAATGTGTCACAACAGACCTTGTAACTCCGACACTGAGTTCGCCTGTAAGAATGGGCGATGCATCCCGAAACTGTGGATGTGCGATTTCGATAACGACTGCGGCGACGACTCTGATGAACCAGCGTATATGTGCAGACAGAAGAACTGTACAACGGGATGGAGGCGGTGTCCAGGACAGGCCAACTACAGGTGCATTCCGAAATGGTTGTTCTGTGACGGCAAAGACGACTGCAGAGACGGATCAGATGAATTGCCAGAGAACTGTCCGTCATGCAATGCGGAAACGGACTTCACATGCGACAATAAGCGCTGCATACCGAAACAATGGCTCTGTGACTTTACGGACGACTGTGGAGATGGAAGCGACGAATCGGAAACCGTTTGCCAGCAGAAGTACAGAGAATGTTCTGAATCAGAATTCAAATGCGGTAACGGAAAGTGTATCTCATCAAGATGGCGTTGTGACCACGAGGACGACTGCGGAGATAACACGGATGAAGCTGACTGCGGCGGTTTTAAATGCAAGAACGGAACCTTCCAGTGTAAATCTGGACACTGCATTGCAGCGTACTTCAGATGTGACGGTGACAGGGATTGTAGAGACTTGTCAGATGAGATCGGATGTCCACCGCGGTACCCTGGTGGCAGATACTGTCCTGAAAGCAGGTAAATATAACTTTATTCACATTTTACGTGTGCCTAACCTACTTATGACATAATACTTACAAATCCGGTAATATTGCAGATTCCAGTGCGCAAACAACCTGTGTGTCTCGCAGTCAGACCTGTGCGACGGCACTGATGATTGTGGAGATGGTTCCGACGAGGCCTCGTCTATCTGTACCAACTTCAACTGCGATACACTGAGACGATTCCACTGCGACAACCATAGATGTGTGCCGAGGTAAGAATCAATTTTATCAATTGCATTGTAATCAATAAATATTTTGAAAAAATATTTTACGCATCAGCATCCTATAATTTTATTCAAGTTGTGAAATAGAAGTATTTGCACAGATAAAATGCCGAATATAGTGAAATACTTATATCTTAAGAACTCAAGTTAATCTGTGTGTATATTTTTTGGTTTATATCATTATTTCAAGGTAAATATTTACCATATTATTTTAATCCTTATCCTTACTAATATTATAAAAGCGAAAGTGAGTTTGTTTGTTTGTTTGTTACCTCTTCACGCTTTAATGGCTGAACCGATTTGGATGAATTTTGGTACAGAGATAGTAGGGAACCAGGAGACGGACATAGGCTAATATTTTTTTGAAAAAAGTGGGATGTGAGGGAGAAAGAGGGAAGAGAAGGGAAAACTTAGCGTTGCTATTACAAATCAATAAGGCGCAAGGGGAACTGTGTTACCCCAAATTTAACGCGGGCGAAGCCGCGGGCGAAAGCTAGTTAGTTTATAATTGTTGTAATAGAGTTTTAAATGTGGAATTCTGAATAAAAAAAAGTAATGAATTATTTTTAAAGACGTTTATTTTATATGCTTCCTGTAGTTCCATAAGTTTATTGTTGAAGAACTGATTTAAAAAAGAGCCATTAGCTATCCGAAAATAGGCTAAGAAAAGAAGACCCAAGTAACGTTGTACTAACAACTGATATTTTTTACCAAATCGTACCTTCTTTTCTTCTAGATACCAAGTGTGTGACGGCGTGGACAACTGCGGCGACGGCTCGGACGAGAACAACATGACGCTGTGCGCGGCGCGCGTTAAGCCGTGCGACCCGTACACACAGTTCCAGTGCGCCAACCGGCACTGCGTGGAGCGCAAGCAGCTCTGCGACTTCGCCGACGACTGCGGCGACGCCTCCGACGAGCTCGGCTGCCATCACACGCACACCTGCTCGCATCTGGACAAAGGTAACTTACGAAACGATTCTGGAACATCAAACTCGTATCTTGTCGATTGATATATTCGCGGTATAATATTCACGTAACCGTTTTTTCCTAGAAAAATTCAAGGTTGTAATCAAGTTGCTGCTAGGTTGATTTTGATTTCAATTCAGTCATTGTGATTTTGGGTCTGTCCGTAGCAGACTAGCCTTGAGTGTTGACTATTATTTATACTACCTATAGTTAAGAACAATAAGATTGCAAAATGTCCGTTTCAGGAGTACAGACGTAATGCTATGTTGAAAACTTGATTGATAAACTGTCATTATTATATTATTGTATCTCTTGGCAGTCAAATGTGCTCCCCATCTCATCCTTCTGTAAAATGAATGTGCTATCCCTCAGGTGGTTGCGAACACTTCTGCACGAACCTGACGGCAGTTGAAGGCGACGGTGGCTACATCTGCACGTGCTTCCAAGGATGGATCATCTCGCCGGTCGACAAGAAGAAGTGTGTCGACGTGGACGAGTGCGCTGCCGGCACGCATCACTGCTCGCAGATCTGTAACAACCTCAATGGAAGCTACAGCTGTGATTGCAGAGAAGGATTCAAGTAAATTACCCTTATTTTATTGAAAAAGTAGCATCATGCCTAAACTCGTTGTAATAAAAAAAAATCATTTTTTTTCCATCGACTTCTGGAAGTGAACTTTATTTCCGTCTTTTTAGTGTTTTATGGAAGTTGGTTTATTAATTTTTTTGTAAAAAAGTTTCTTATTTTAACCTTTTTAGTTGTGGTATTTCACACAAATTCTTATCAAGTATTCATTTTCTATTGCTATTAAAACATAATTATCATCATTAGATAAAAAATATATATTATAGAACATTAACTGCCGCAACAATATAGATCAGATAAATTAACATGATCAATTGACGAATTGAAAACGAAAAATATTGTCGAATTGAAAACCTCCTGCATTTTTTAAGTCTGTTTAACACGTTCACTGCGCCATCATTTTCAAAGAACTTTCAGCTGGTGCTTTGGAGACCTAAAAGATCTCGAAACTAATGTGCCCTTTGGTGCGTTTGAGACCTAATTAGTCTCCTAAAAATACAGTTTTGAAAATATCTTATATCTTCGAGAAAACCAATGATATATATTTTAAAGTTTATGTGGGTGAAAGATAGCCTATTGCTCTATATTTTGCTAGGTTCGCACGCAGTTATGACATTTGGATAAACTACAAATACCAAAAAAAAATAGGTATCGCTTGTATCTCGTACCGCAACCGAAGATAGTTCAATATGTGTAGTTAGTAGTGATGGGAATAAAATAATATCTCAGTTGTCGATTGAAAAAGTTTTATTAATTTCTTATATTCAATTCTTATTTCAATATAATCAATCACAACAAATCAATATAAAACAAAAACAGGATTGATTCCTAGTGCGGGAAATTGTCTTTAATAAATAAATAAAAAATTCAATCAATCAAAATCTGAATCACTGTCATTATTAGCCAATGGGGGGCAAATTTGAATATTATCCAAAAAAAATATTTTACTGGACGATGTAGCGTTATAATCCGGTGTTGATTTTTCGTTGGCAACCTCACCAAAACAAATAGATTTTCTATACTTTTTTCTTCTAAAATCCCCCATTGTTAATAAAAAGTAATCAACACGTACACGACGTATATACGCGAGTGTTATTTCCGAAACGTGCGCGCGACCTCCCACGTCGATGCTAGGACAACACTAACACGAGTCACGGAGCGCCCGCGCCGTACTCCCTTCCTCTCTTGCGTCTACGAGGCCTATGATTCCACGAGTATCGACATATCTCCTAACGCAAGAAATGAAAATAATTATAGTACTGTGCGTTAGGGACCTAATCCATCTCTAATTTATTTTTTAATGTCTTTAAATTCAGTTTTAAGTAGAAAGCAAATATGTATATACATACATAAAGAACTTTACAAGTTAGATCCTCCCGCAAGGAGTGAAACAACACGATTTTATTCAACGCACAATAGAAAAGTCCTGCAAGAGATCTGATAGATCTCGTAATGCAGCGAACGTGTTAAAATGCGCCTCACAAGAAGAATTAAATTATCATCTATCATTAAATTTCTATAACTTCATAGTGGTTTATAAAATAAAATACTTTTGTCCATTGCAGACTGGCCGACAGCCTCTCCGGCGTGTGCAAAGTGGTAGATGATGAAGTTGTCCTTCTATTCGCCAATGGACCTGAAATACGTGCCTTTGCCCAAGACAAGAACGAAGAATTTGACGTCATAACAGCAGAAAAGAGAATAGAAGCCATTGACTACGATCCGAAGCACGAGATGATCTTTTGGGCAGACAGCTACGACAAGACCATCAAACGGTCGTACATGATCAATGCTCTCAACGGACAAGTCAAGAGCGGGTTCGCTCAGGACCTCAACATGAAGGGCAACTCGAAACCCACTGCCTTAGCCGTAGACTACCTAGGAGACAATCTTTATTGGACAGAAACTGACAGGACAGGCTCGAAGCCCCGAGGACGCGTCATGGTGGCGAGAAACGATGGAAGATACCGAAGGGCACTGGTCTCAGCCGGAATCGAGAGCCCCACGTCGCTGGTTCTCGACCCACAAATGGGAAGGATGTTCTGGGCAGACGCTGGGTCTGCTCCTAAGATCGAGATAGCCTGGATGGATGGGTCTAAAAGGAGACCAATCGTCACAGAGAACATCAGACATCCTACTGGCTTGGCAATCGATCATTTGATGGACCACTCTATATACTGGGCTGACACCAAGCTAAACACTATTGAGATGATGAGGCACGATGGTTCCAATAGGAAGGTGATTCTGAAAGGAGATCTGCTCAAGCACCCTCTGTCTCTGGATGTCTTCGAGTCCTCACTGTACTGGGTCACCAGGGACACCGGAGAAGTCGTGAGGCAGGACAAGTTTGGAAGAGGAGTACCATTTGTTATATCCAAGGATCTAGACAATCCATCGGCTGTGAAAGGTGAGTTTTTGAGTCTTATGTGCTTGTTAATAAACTAGTCTATTATCCAAGGTTGTCTGGGAAATTTGCTCACAGAGATAAGGCCACCATTGTTTTTAATTATGTATATAATTACTGAAAATCTATTCAGTATAGTCAGACAATATTTTTTTTAGTATGGCAATCAGATATGTTTTTTCGCTAAATCCGCAAACGTTTTTCATAGAAACTTCTGTTCTTTTCTGTCAAAATCCAGATTACCGATTGGATTGTTTGTGAATGGTGGAGCTGTGCTGGTGTTTTTATGATTCTTTCTGTATTGTTACCGTATGTGTCATGTTCCAGTGTACCACCCGCGGCGCTACAACGTGACGTCACGCTCGGAGTGCGCGCGCGCGCCGTGCTCGCACCTGTGCCTGGGCGTGCCGGCCGGCCGGCGCTGCCTGTGTCCCGACCAGCAACAGCCGCCCAAGCGTATCACGCAGGAGCTGGCGTGTGACGCAGGTATGTTAGCAAACTACCACGATTTACATTGGAATCCTTTAAATAGCTCAGTCTGAGATAAGTCCCGGTCAGCCTTTCGAACGACTCCAACCGATCGACACTGACCTGGTTTAACAGGGCAGTTAGGACTTTTGACTCACCGACACAATCGAGAAAGTCACCATCAGAGTCAGAAGAGGTGCTCACGTGCATGATAATGACCCCGAATAAAAATTAACCAATGAGTATTCGTCGCAGCGGTCGAAGCGCCCCGGCCACTGCCGCGCGTGTGCCCGTGCGAGAACGGCGGCACGTGCGTGGAGGACGGCGCGGGCGCGCTGCGCTGCTCGTGCCGCGCGCCGCTGCAGCCCCCGCTGTGCGCGGCGGCGGCGGCGGCCACGGCGGCGCGCGCGGCCACTGCGGCCGCTGTGCTGGTGCCGCTGCTGCTGGTGCTGCTGCTGGCGCTGGCCGGCGCCGCCGCCTGGTTCGTCATCAGGAAGAGACCGTTGTGAGTACACATCTCTTTTACTTTACACATCGTATTCTAATACGTACCTCAGTCTCTTTTCAAGCGAGTATGTAGGTAACGGCTACGTCAAACAAAAACGTATGAATATGCAGCCGTGCCAAGTGGAAATAGCAAAGAAAAAGTTTTTTTCAAATCTTTAAAGTAAGAACACTTCCTATTTTATATGTATTTATTTACTCAATACTTTCATTACGTGCTTAAAGTTTAGCACGTTATGTTGGTACAGAGGCGCACTTTTTTCCAATCGAAATGAAAGAAGGCAATTGAAGTCATTGCACTTACTGAAAAAAAAGTTTAATTTAAAATAGTGCAAGTGCTTTTACGTTTATTCTAAAAATCATGTAAATTAAAAACAAAAATATACTAGCCCACCGGTATCGGGAACAAGTTCCCGACTCCCGGCAATCAGGGTTCACCAAAATGAGCAAAATGATGCACCAAACAGACCTCAAAATGGTGGCGGTTCCCCTCCACCGCGCGCGATTTGCCACAGTCTTTACTCATCGTAATTAATGCTTTGATTCTTCAGCTATCCAGTGATGTAATAACATTTTGTATAGAGATGTTGATTATATAGCTGCTGTATCTATCGGGATATATCCCTATGGATGCAATTTCAAAGACTTCATCATAACACGCTGCAGCCGAAACCTATTGCTACAACACGTCAGTGGCCCATTTGGAATCCGTTATCCTATAAATAACCAATACAAGGCCGCAACTTTTGGTACCATTTGATGATAATATACCTGATTCTTGCATTGTCTTATTCTAGTGGTAAGGGCGGCGGTCTGAGCAGCTTAGCGTCGTCGCAGAGCGTGTCGTTCCGGCAGGGCTCCAACGTGGAGTTCGGCGGCGTGGGCGGAGCGCCCGGCGAGCCCGCCTACACGCTGGAGGAGGCGCCGCGCAAGGGCCGCGACTTCAGCAACCCCATGTACGACGCCGTCACGCGGGCCGCAGCCGCGGGCGAGCCCGAGCCGTCTATACGTGAGTATCAGTCGGAGAGTGCTATCGTATGACCGCACATATCATCGCCGGCCTTCATGAAGCTTTGCGATAGAACACAGTCTGTAACGTACCTTTACACTCACAGCCGGTATCTACGAAGTACCCGACGAGTTGAAGGAGAAGGTGGTATCCGCGGTGATCTCGCCGTCGTCGACGGAGACGCGCGGCGCGGGCGCGCGCGGCGCGGGCGCGGGCGGCGCGCGCGCGCTGGACCCGGCGGCCGACACGGGGCGCGACACGGCGGCGCTGGTGCGCGAGGACGCCGCCTGCTAGCGCGCGCTGCGCCCGCTCCGGGCGGGCCTCACGCTACTCCCCGGCTATCTCTACTACCATCTACCCGACTCTTTAGTGAAATAAGTCCTGACTTTTGGGTGAGCTTCACCCGGACAGTTAAACGGCCGCATTTTATTATGCGTCTCGTTTAAAAACTAACACGAATTGCGCACATATTTTTAGGAAAAATCAATCATTCATTTAAAGTAATTGGTAAAAATCCTGTAAATGATGTAATACTAAGTGTTTCGTATTTGTTTTCGTGTGGACACGTCGAGACGACGGCGCGTCGCGCGTTATTCTCACTTGTTACAGACGCGCGAGTGATCGCCTGCGTGTAACGCTCGCGCGTGCTCTGGGACGCGCGACTTCTCTTTAAGTATATTTTATTCTTTCCCGATTCTATCCGTCCTTCTAGTTTTAGCTAATAATTTATTTTCGTATTTTCTACCGCGAGACATTCCAATAAATATTTATATTTCTTTATCTTAGTTATATTTCTTGTTTTTCTTCTATACAAAGATTATTGTAGAAGCCCAGCTAGTTCTGGTTGTACTTATATGTCAATATTTTCCGTTTAAGTTATCTGTTACTTTTCTAAGTATATATTTTGTGCTAAAATATATTATTTTAAATCTAAATAAACCATATCATAGCGTGATACGTATGTTATTGTATGAAGAGATTTCTAAAGGTAGCGTAGGACTTGTACATTCCATTCGTTTGAGACTAAAGACTAAAGTTTCATCCTAGCTGTATTTGGATCTAAGTAATATTTGGTTGCGCTAAGCGTTTCAGGCCCGAACTATACTATATTCCTAATATCTGTATAAATGATGTTGACCTAGTAATAAAAGAATAATTAGTACATATATAAGGAACTAGGAATTGTTGTTGGTAACGGCCCAGAGCGCCAGTTATAGGCTTTTAAATTGATTTGACAATAAGCAATACACTATATTAGAGGATAATTTATTTATTTCGGTTTAAGACTATGTAAAATAACTATGTTGTGTTTTATAATTGTCTATTAATCATATAAAATATTAGAATTTTGTGGAACTCTGACGATTTGCCATAAATGTGTGAGATAATGTTTCTGTTGTTTTAATTATGAAATATATTTGTCATCACTTTGTTTAAATTACAAAACTTCTAATATTGTAAATACAGCATTCTGATTGTGATGTACATTTTGATAGGCCAAATTCTATATATTGTATTTATTGGAAACATTATAAATATGTACTATATACTATATAAAACGACTCTGTGAATATAAACATCACGTTAATATGACTAAAGAATTTGAATTGATAAAGTGTAAAAAGGAAAAGTGTCAATATTATAAATATATTACAATGTTATGGATAAGGAGAGGAAATATTTTTATATCGGGACTATTATAGTTATTAGACAGTCGTCTGAGGTTAGAGAAGATATTGTGTAAAAATAAATTAATAATGAAATACGACACTCTTTTATTTAAATCTTCCACGTATAAAGGTATTGCTACCACGCAGTGTCGGTACTAACCGGCAGCCAGAGCAGGAGCGCGACCCTTGTTTATAGCACATCGAGCACTACAGGTACCAAGTCTTCCGCCCGACACAGCTAGGGAATACGCATGATTTTTTTTTATTTTAATTAATGAAAACCAGTGCTAAAAACCTAAGCAAAGAATTAAAAGTTATTCAAGATTTTGATGATTCTTTTCTCATTCGAAAGCTGATGGTTGTCGAAGGTCCCATATTTTTTTATTAAGATCCAGCCAGTAGTTTTTGAGTTATCTTTAATAATGCCTATTAGACTGAATTCGTGTTCGTTGATGATGTATTTTAGAAGTTGTCGAAGACAAATTGGTCATCATGGAAGCTCTGTATTCGGAAACTGTCGCTACCTTTTTCGTCATTTTCGTGTTTCATATTCTTTTTGATGGGCTAATTTTAGAAGAGCAGCTGTGCTATTATTTTTATATGGTTATTTTTCTCTATATTAATTTATCAGGCTGTATAAATATCTTCCTGTCGTACTAAACATACGTTTCAATATAATACTCAAATCGGAAACTAGGCTTAAGCTGGAGTCTTATGAGAGAGTTGTCAAATTATTAACCATAATAAAGCCACATTTAACCATTTAATTAATTTAATAACCCTCACTCATCATCATATAAAGTAATTGCAGAAAACTAACAAATGAAAAACAAGTTTTGTTTAATGTGTATGTATTTTTGTACGTCCAACAAAGAATCACATAAAATGAGTGGAGCAGGCGGACTTGGATTTTCTGTTCTTTACTCCACTGGCAGGCAAATTTTTCGTTTAAATATGCTATCTCAGAATACAGGTACAAGTCGTTGATAAAAGTAAAACTGTCAATACAACAAAATTAAATACTTATAAATATAAAATTAAATATAAAACATTTCTTGTTCAGTGATGCTAGTACGAATACATTCAGAGTCATCTTCTGAGGTTTGTGTACTGCATTTACGAGCTAAAGGAAACACAGTGCTATGAACGCGGTTGTGTTAAAACGAGAGCTTAGATATAGCGCTTGAAGCTTTATCATAAGAGTTCAATAAATAACAATATTCGAATGTAAGCACGATGTGTCTCTTCACGATGAATCGAACAGCTTGTTTACGTTTTCTAAAGTCTCCAAAAAATCGTCAATGCTCATGACTTTATTTAGATAACGTTTTCACTGGGGCCGCGATCATCTCTGAAAATAATGGTTAAAATATAAGTTTGTCACACAGTTCACAGCTTGTCACTGGCGGCTAACCATGATCTATTTAAAAATGATTCAAAAGCAAGACAATTCAGTTTTTGTTCCTAAACTGCATCGTTAATGTTACCTAGTTAAAAAATCATACCATTACATACAATCCTTCAACCCGACGCATTTGAAACGTTTTTTGGTGAAATAGAGACAACACTAAATCTAACAAGTTTGTTTCGCTTCCATTTATACTGTTTTCTCTGCAGCATGGTGTGGATGACATTAGATGAGAAGTTATGTTTAGTGATGGGATACATTGCTTAATATATCCTTTACGACTATTATTATATATTAAGGTAATGATTGTAAATGGAATCGTTAAACAAACGTAAAAGTACTAATTAGAAGAGCAGTTCAGTTTAGGTTGTCAAATAGATCGCGTTAAGAGCTCATGGTATCCTCCTAATTGGTATCGATGAAGTGTGCTTCAAGTGGATATGACTTTTTTTCGCGACTGTAGCTAGTGGTTTTGACCGAAATGTAGTATACCTTATATTTATGAGAACTCTTTCGTGAACTTCTGGTGGTAGGTCTTGAAGGTTTCCAGCATTTGTTCCAGCATCTTGGGTTGCGGCAAAATGGTGGTGCGGAAGTGGTACGTGCCGGGGCGCTGCCCGAACCCGGAGCCCGGGATTATACAGATACCTGGATAGAACAGGAAGCTGGCATCGATTATTAGATAGACAAATGAATGTGTGACACACACGACACACGACGTCGGGAGAAGTTTCTTCTTTCGACACTAACTATGTAGGTTGAGTTGATTGTGTTGAGCGTTGTCTAAATACATTGAGAGACACGACATTCAATTCTTAGCAATGGATGTTGTCCATAAATTTTAAAGAAGTAAGTACTTAATTATTTTGTTTGTAAATTAGAAGAAAAATGAAATATTTAACGTTATTAGTTCACTCGTTTAATATTCAATTTAATAGATTGGCAGATAAAAGATAAGGTGACAAATCAGTTCAATTTAAAAAGGGGTTACAATTGGGAAAGCATAGACTTGGATACTATGCCTTCCAAAATTTTTAACCCCTTTTTAAATTGAAGAGCATATTTCTGTTTCATAACAAAGAATATAAAAATGACTAGCATGCTACGAGGAGATATTACGGGAGAAGAAAAAATCATTCACTCGTCAGACGACTTTGTTAAATTTTATAAAACCTGAACTTATAATAATATAATTTGTGATATTGTATACAATACGGTATTACACCCATTTTTAAAAAGTATCTCATTTTGATCCTAGGGTCATAAAAAACCACCAAAAAAAACAAAAAAAAATATTCAATCGATAAGTGCCATAAAACTGCATTTCAATTTTACAATTTCTATTTTCGCGCGTAAAATCACAAAAACGCTTGACGCCATGTTACTCTGTGGTCATGACGTCAGTTGGTTATAAACAAATGCGCTGTTATTAGTCTTTCTGTTTAGTTGTATTTTTCACTATAGTTTATGGTATTATTATAATGGTGGTATTTATTTCTTCCATGGTATTATTACTACTATTTTAATAAAAAATAAAATGTAAAGTTTTATAATACAAAAATAGTAATAGTTGCTCAGTTGACAGTTGTCACTTTTTGTTTCCATGACCATATGACGTAATAATCATGGCGGACACTGTTTCGCTTTAAAACAACAGACTAAAAAAAGTGAAAACTTTGAAATCAATTTTAAAATTTATTCAGTTGTTTTATTAATTAAATTTAACATTTTCTGATTGCTTGTTGCCTAAGCTATCTGAATTGTATATTTTTAGAATTTCTTTCATATAGAGTAAAATACCCTATTGTACATAGTTCCACATTTATTTCCTAAATTATTGTTTTATTTAGTATCCGGTCCCAATTAAACATACTTTGTATGTCTTTATATGCAAAGTTCCCCGACTTACGCGAATTCGAGTTACACAGATAGCGCTTGGTCCCACTTATCTTTTAAGTTCGGGGTATTACTGTATCTCATTGTTAGGACTGATATTGTGGGATGAAATAACCGACCAATTGTTTTATTTAGTACTCTCTCTGTTTTATTGTCGCTCTAATTATCGACCGCGGATGCATAAAATATACCGGATTATTTTTGTTCAACTAGTCGTAAAAACCTCTCGAAAGTTTAAATGTCAGCTTTTCGTTTGGTTACAGTGCTACCAGAATAAAAAAAATGCGATTTATATTATTCTAATCCACTAAACATTTACATTAAATTAAATATGATACGAGAGTTTTGAGAGTGAATATGGATGGCTATAAGATTCTTTTAGCCATCCATATATGCCCCTATTTTTAGGGGCAGTCCATAGACACGATAGATGGACTGTGTGAAAGATGATATGGTTAGAAAGCGGGCGACTCATCGGATGACGCCTAATTGAAAAGTTGAAGACCTGCGCCGGTTACAAATATTGTGACGAAGGTAATCCTTACTAATATTATAAAAATGAAAGTGGGTTTGTTTGTTTGTTACCTCTTCACGATTTAATGGTTGAATCGATTTTGATGAATTTAGGTACAGAGATAGTTGGGAACCAGGAGACGGACATAGGCTAATTTTTATTTTAAAAAAGTGGGTTGTGAGGGAGAAAGAGGGAAGAAAAGGGAAAACTTAGCGTTGCTATTACAAATCAATAAGGCGCAAGTGGAACTGTGTTACCCCAAATTTAACGCGGGCGAAGCCGCGGGCGAAAGCTAGTGTCGAATAAAACGAACATCAAATGAATGTGTTGGTTATGTCTCACCGGTTTCCTCGAGCAACTTGAAGGCGTAGAAAGCGTCCGCCGGTTTCTTTGCTTCCTTGGCGGCAGACACTGCTTTAGCAGGCATGTTGATGCGCGGGAACGCATACATAGCGCCCTGCAGACACAACGTTTAGGTGGAAATAAGTTCTCATAATAATGACACGTATACACATGGGCTACTCTTATCCAGATTTACGCGTGTAAAACCGCGGGGCGCAGCTAGTATTATAACTCTAACACGCAAAAACTACTGAACGGATTTGGATGAAATTTGGCACACACATAGTTTACAACACACTAAATACTTTATATCCCGGTCTGCGAGGGTGAAACTGCGGAGTGCAGCTGGTATAATATAAATACACAATTACCTACTGTTATTAAGAGGTAAGAGTGGTGTCATGTGGGCGACATCTATCATGCAATATATTGGACTATTTTCTCAATGTTTTACTATTGAGAACCTGTAGTTGGCTATGTGTTATTTACACAAATGTTCAAATGTAACTGTTATGGCTGTTGGTTCTCCTATTTATAAATAAATAAATCAACAAATGCTTATACGAAGTAAAATCTTATAGCGTCGGGGCGACCAGTAAAGAGGTTTGAGGAAAACAGTGTGAAAATACTTGATCCTTCATGAAAACGGCGGTTATTGACAGTTTTTTGTATATTATACTCTCGCCGATTACTTCAATAAATGAGCGCGGTAGATTTTTTGTGTCGTCCTGTGACGACCTGACCTGACTGACTTTGTGTGAATGAAAAAGGCCTTAGATGATTAGGTGAAGTTTAGTTCATGTTTAGAAATTTAGCTGGTTGGCTAAGAGAAAGTCACAGCTGGTGGGCCACCGATAAAAAAAAACGTGGTCCGCCTAATTCATACCCCACTTATATAACAGATGGCTCTCGTACAACCAGTAATGCCAGCGAAATTTGCAACATGTTCGGAACCTACTTTTCTTCTGTGTATTGTTAGGTTGACCAGTCATGTGATATAGCGCAATCTTTTCTATTCTACGAAACTTTAGTAGACAACTTTGACCCAGCTATTAAAATTTTTAAGGACGGAATAGTTACGCAACTTAAAAAATTAGATGTATCTAAGGGCCCTAGCAGCGAAGAAATTCCCCCTAGCTTCATTGTCATGTGCACTGACCAAGTGACCAACATAGTTTTTAATAAATCGCTCAGTGTAGGTATCTTCCTTATATATTGGAAATTAGCTAAAGTGGTTCCGATTCACAAAAGTGACTTTAAATTTGGTTAGCAACTATCGACCCATTTCATTTCTCCCGACTCTGGCTAAGGTTTTCGATGCGATAGTATGCCCAAAAATACAGTATTTAAAAAATATATTTCCATTCATCCGCATGGCTTTACCAGTGCAAGACTCCACCTGTAGTAAAGTAACTAAGTTATCAGTTACTTTTGTTGAAAATATCGCAGCTTCGTTAGACTCCAGTCAGCAGGTTGACGTTATAAACACGGATTTTAGCAAGGCTTTTGACAAGGTGTCCCACGATCTATTCATTCAAAAGCTTGCTGCGTACAGTTTTGCTGGTTCTCTTCTTAAATGGTTCGACTTCTACTTAACGGACAGATCAATTTATGTGGTAGCCAACGGATATAAATCCAAAATTCAGAAAATAACTTCCGGTGTGCCGCAGGGTTCCCACTCGGGTCCTGTCCTATTTATTATATTTGTAAACGATCTTCTACGTTGTCTCATCAACTCAACGCCATTTTTAAATACGGATGATTTAAAAAATATCCATGTAATACATACCAAAACAGACTCAGAGCTACTCCAACAAGACGTGAATAGATTTTCAGAATGGTGCAGGGCTAATGATAAATGATGTGATGTGATTAGACTGTATTGTTTTTTAACAATTGTAGGTAAACCAATAAATAAAAAATAACAAGACAAACTACGGCACAGGACCGACGCGCGGCGGTGGTGATTCCTGTGGAAGCTTTTCTCAGTAGAGCGGTAGTATTGTTTCATTCACCTGCACGATGTTGCACTTGAACCCCTCCATTTTGTTGAACGCCTCCACGATCATATTGGCGCGCATATTGAGCGACCCGAGCACTGCCGCCTTCTCTTCGGACCACTGAGAGTAGGATGGCTCGCCGTTTTGCGGTGGGTTGGCCTGCCGACAACAAGTGGAACGACTGCTGTCACCGAGACAGGAATTACATATTCTATACACCGCAAGACCAGAGGGAGCAAAGCATAGCCTAAAGACTATTATGACTTACAAGGCCAAAACGTAGACACTCACGGTTCATAAATTCAAGCGAGCTTTGGAACGGGCTATGCCTGGAATGTCTCTGAGAGATCGCATCCGGAATGAAGTGATCTGACAGAGAATCAGAGTTATCCACAGAAAACCAGAGTTGTCGACAAGCATACACAATAGGAAAGCTAAATTAAAAAAATATATATTAGCCATAGAACCGATGACCGTTGGGGAAAACGTTTTCTAAAGTATAGACCCCAAATCGGCAAGCATACCGTGTGACGACCTTTGGTTCGGTGAAGCGATGATGTTCGCAGAAAGGCTGGTATGTAAGAGGGTTGCGGAGAATCGAGTACTATGGCGTGCGATTGAAGAAGCCTATGTCCAGTAGCTTGATGATGATGTTTTTACGCCATATTATATGCTGTATTGCCATTTATTTTGCGAGATGCATAGAATGTGCAGATGACGATTTGGTCATTGGTCTTCTTACTTATTGTATGTACTTGAAATCTTCAGAAATCGAAGAGAATTTCCAGAATTCAACAAAAAAAAACAATTTTGTACTAACAACCATATCAACTGTGAATTGACCTATTGTGCTGGGACACAGCATGGCAGAGATGGCCTTATACAAGTTGGTCTGCACTTCTTTATCCAGGTTCACGAGCTCCATCCAGCCGCCGCGCAGCCCGCACTCGCCCATGTAGCCCTTGCTGATGGACATGAACGACGCCATCTCGAGTTCGCTGCATGGAGGCCCCATCTCAGTCATCACCTGTGAACGATGCGTGTATTGAATACGACTAACATTGCAAATGTATTTTTGAGTTGTTTTTAAAATTGTACAGTCGACTCCAATTTTGTATTGCTAGCTGTAACCCCAATACTTGCTCCAATCACATTAAAATGAAACAAATTTAAAAAAGCTATACTTGACTGCTATATTTGCATTTGATTAGTTCGTAAGCTGGCGACAGAGGTATTATGCCATCCATGGTCCTCTGACTTGACTTAAAATACCGTCAAGAAATGTCTCTCAAAAGTTATAAGATGTTGTGTTGCTATTAGACAGACTTCTTGTACGTTGTAAATTCAAACGTTTTACCCACCTTCTTGAAGGAGGAAAATTTGCTACCTTTTGCATACACATTGTCCTGGTACACCTCGTCGGCGAACACGAACAGTTTGTGCTTCGCCGCGAACTTGAGAATTTCCTTCATGTTGCTTTCCGTCAGTACCTGTAGTAACACGCAAGTTAGTAAAAAGTTTACTCCAATTATATTTTTTTATATAATATATATATATATATATATTAGGTATATAAAAAAATTATATAAAGAATTTATATATATATATACAGGGTCATTGAAAAAATACCCAAAACCTCTTAATCCTGCCTTCATATCATGACCCTGAACAACATTTGTTCTACGACTTTTGAAATTTCGAAGCATTTTTTTTCCATACAAAAAAATTAACTTAGTCAAAATTTTGCATATATCATTTATGCGGTGACCGACGAAAGGCAGCCGCCCGGCCGCGCCGGCGCGGCTAGATCAAACGGCGCGCCACGCTCAAGGAAGCGAGCGGGCGCACAGCGTGGGGTTCGGGGTGGCAGTCGCATGAGTGCCTTACTCGTAAGAACACGCGTGTGCTTATACCGCTATCGAAATTCGCGCGTATTAGTAAATTAACTACATATTAGCATTATTAGTGGTTTCATATTTTGAATTCAATTTACTTCATCCATCTGTTGATATTGAAGAATGTGTTATGTAGGTACATACTTTTTAGCGTAGAACAATGCGATGAAAAATTCAGGGGTCAATGTACTACTTGTATGCTGCCTACATTTATTATTTTACTCGATTTTGGTTGCTTGCACTTAATAATCGCCAATAATTGAGCAAATCGGCTGTAGGTACGGTCGGTACCTACCTTGTTAAACGCAAGTCGACCAGGTCCAATTTAACATGCGCGCGGCGCGTCTATCAAAATGGGTACGCGCGTAGTATACGCAAATTTTACAGACGTGAAATAAATGAAAACAAATTGTTTTTGGCTACGTTGTTTAGTTGAGGTCAAAGTCGTAGAACAAATGTTGTTCAGGGTCATGATATGAAGGCAGGATTAAGAGGTTTCGGGTATTTTTTCAATGACCCTGTATATATATATCGACGCAGGAGGGCCTGCAGAGCTTTAGTTCTTTCATTATGCGGCGTGGATATGCAGTTGGGAAATGACAGCTAAATAAATGTCCTCTTTTTAATTTAAATTATTTTAATTTCTCATTAGTTCTTGTTAATTTAAAATAAATCCACTAACACGATAACCACAACTATTAAACGTTAACACAACACCAATTTTGGTTAAAGCTATTTAGATTAAGACGCTTGCTAGCGATTCGTCGTACACGTGGTGCTCAGACGCCCGTCCTTTTTCTATGATGGCCGCCTGGCTACCATCAACACGACGCTCCGCTAGAGTGACAACCTGCCACTCTTGACGTTCTTGCATTGACATGCCATGACACGCCGACACGGCCGGACTGACATACGACCGTCCTCGGGCGTTATAGTATTACTGGTAAAACAACATTCAATCACTGGACATCCGCTCGTCCATACTGATAATATCACGACTTTATTCTGATTCCCGTCCACTACATCATCATCACTTCGCGCGTAAGGACTATAACCATATGATCTTGTACCGGACGAGTGCATCCCTTCAACCAACCCTAACGGGTCTGGCCCCGATGACACTGTCCTTTCAACCAGAATACCAACACAACACATCTGGACCGGACGAGTGTGTCCCTTCAACTAACCCTCATGGGTCTAGCCCGGACGACACTGTCCCTTCGACCAGGATACCAACACAACACATCTGGACCGGACGAGTGTGTCCCTTCAACTAACCCTCATGGGTCTAGCCCGGACGACACTGTCCCTTCGACCAGGATACCAACACAACACATCTGGACCGGACGAGTGTGTCCCTTCAACTAACCCTCATGGGTCTAGCCCGGACGACACTGTCCCTTCGACCAGGATCGACAACAGGAACCAAACATCTGGACCGGACGAGTGTGTCCATTCAAACTAACCCTAATGGGTCTAGCCCGGACGACACTGTCCCTTCGACCAGGATCGACAACAGGAACCAAACATCTGGTCTGGACTAGTGAATCCAATCGGTATACGACAACCGACGTCACTATCTTATCCAGGATAGGCAACTTAACAAAAACTAGCAAGACAAGAACATCATGATGACATATCCATGATTGTAGATAAGGTTCATCGTAAATTTCAATTTTGTTTTAAACATCCCATGTTTCAGGGTCAGAGTGTGTAGTGAGAATGTCTGAAATGGCAGTAACGATACTAGAACTAGCACTGATAGTACAAGACCCGGCAGATATAGTGTCCAAGCATACAGCCAAGGTGTCACAATCATTTGTGAGTAACAAGTCATCCCTGTTAGTTAAGGTTACATTGTTTACATTTTCTGGCGCCGACTCGGCTTCGTCTTAATACAAAAGATTAGTTGCAGTTTCGAGCAAACTTTCGTGTCCTTGAGGTACTGACTCGGGAAAGCCATTATTATTATGTTTCACTACAAGATCTTGTATTTCGCTTTCCTGGTTTTGTACCACAGAAAGTCAATCCTGATAAAGTTCGACTTATTAAACTTTCTTTGTAAATGAATTAACACTAGACACCAGTATTAGTATTAGGGAAAGCATTTCGGAAGAAGTAGTCCGCGTGTTCCATTCCTCGTCGCTCACGATACACGATGTCAAAATCGTACGCTTGTTAAAAGGCTCACCACCGATGCACGCGGGAAGGGAGATATTTCTTTGATTTTGACGCTTAAAGGAAATTACAATCAGTAACAAAAAACTTCAAAATGCCGATCGTTAAGGTAATGCGACAGTGTTCTACCGCTCGTACTGCCAACGTTTCCAATTCGTACGAGTAGTAACGCGACTCAACTTTAGACGTGCGACGACTGAAATACTCTACGACATGCGGTACGTTGTTTTTTTCTTTTGTATTAGAATTGCCCCATATCCGTCAGAACTTGTATCTGTGTAGTTCTACTGGTAATTCCGATTCAAAAATAGTCAGCACTGGCTCAGAGGAAAGTACGCGTATTACATCGTTACGTATTTGCTCATGTTTTTGTGTCCACGTTATAGGTCCTCTTAGTTTAGTCAAAGGATATAACGGTCCCACAATACGAGTAAAATCAGGAATTAATTTACGAAAATACGAAACAAGACCGAAAAATTGCCAAACCTGCGTAGCTGCTTTTGGTTGGGGATAATCTACTAACGCTTGTATTTTTAGAGAGTTTGGTCTTATCTCACCAGGTTGAAGCGACTATCCCAGATACTTAATTTAATTTTTCATGAATTTACATTTTTTGAGATAAAATGTAAATCCGTCTTCGGTTAAGGCCCTTCAAGCATTACCTAGGCGCTGCAAACCCTGAGTTACGTCAAAAGAATAACATAATACGTCACCCATGCAAAATAAGCAGTTTGTCCTTTAAATGATTTAGCGCTCTAGTTATACAACTCTGATAAACTGATGGAGCATTTCGTTTCGTAACCCGAAGGGCATAGCAAGGTACTGATATTGCCCCTCGGCTGTAACAAAAGCAGTTTTGTAAACTGAGTCAGGGTCAATATTTGAAAGAACCCTGATGCCATGTATAACCAGGAGATGTGTTAAGCCCCGGCAAGCTGATCTACTTGTTATTCGTTTCGCGGCAGAGGGTAGTATTCAGGCTGGGTATTGGAGTTTAATTCGCGGTAGTCAACACACATTCAAAATGAGTTTTTTTTTTAATAACAATATTGGGCTAACAAAGGGGAGGAACTTTCACGAATTACCCAGCATCAAGTAATTCCTGAACCTTTTCTCTAACTATCTGGTGCTAACCTATATGGACACCGCTATACATTTTTTTTGTCTATCAGATTTATCTGTCATGAGCCTACTGTAACTCAGTGGGAGGGAGTTCCTGTGGTCAAATAATCGGAATATTTGTTTAATAGCGACAATAGCGATTCCTTATCTCGTCCTAGCAAGTCCGATTTCCTTGTATTTAAATCGCAATAATGACTTTCTTTCATAAAATCACACAAATGAAGTAACGCACAACCCCTGATCAAAAATATCCCTTCCGACTATGATAGGATCAGAAATAACACTATCGTTCATCAATTGTCACATCGCGAAATCGCATTGAATTTGAGATGAGCATTGTGTATCATCACAGCCTATCCACTTAGACAAACTACATTTACATAAAAGCTTCTTTAAGAAGAGAACAAGAAAATCCACTATCAAATAATAAAGGAACGAGCTCACCGGCATATGTCCGCAAAGTGCCCCTTGAAGGGCGGTGCTCGCACTGATGGGACTTCCTTAACTGGACAAACAGTCGCCTCGTGCCCAGGTTGACCGCAGGTGTAGCAAGTCACAGTTGTCCTCTCCGCAGTACGTGATAAACTCGAAGTATTTTGCAATTTTGACCCAACATCGCTACGTCATTTCCTAAATTCGACAATTCGATGCCCAACTACCCCACAATAGTGGCAACAGGGAACTTCTGCGTTGTGCGGGCTCGCTTGGCTTCTGGTTCTTGAGCTTCAGAATAAAACGTCGCTTGAGCTATATTCCGCCAAGAATGCGAAATAATTGTATACGATTCGTAACAATTTGCGTGTTTCATTCACGACCTATTAAACTGTCATTGCGACACATTATTGATGTAACGAATCCAGTTCTTCTTCAGACCTCGTACAATTAGGTATTCGTTCGATGAGAATCTACAGCCGAAGAGCTGCTTCAGACGCCGTCTCTTTGGCGCCTATTTAAAACCGTAAGATTTCATCGAAAAAGTCTTTGATAAGTTTAGGTTTCGAAAATCTTGCAATTAAAATCTGTTTAACCGAACTCCACGTGATTTGGTGTAGGTTAAGTTGAATAAGACATGCAGGCACACGCCCTTTCAGCACACTTGTTAAGGCCATGAGGAAATTCACTCCTTCCAGGCGTTTATTTTACACTATTACTTCTGTCACTTTACACCAACCATCAATATCCGAATCTGGCTCATCCGGATCAAATTTTAAAATCGTTATTTGGTTCATACTACTCACGAGCGCTGCGCGGTTGTTAATTCCGGTTGCGTCGCTTATTTTTGCTGTTCGTTCGATCCCACTTCTGATATCGACGCAGGAGGGCCTGCAGAGCTTTAGTTCTTTCATTATGCGGCGTGGATATGCAGTTGGGAAATGACAGCTAAATAAATGTCCTCTTTTTAATTTAAATTATTTTAATTTCTCATTAGTTCTTGTTAATTTAAAATAAATCCACTAACACGATAACCACAACTATTAAACGTTAACACAACACCAATTTTGGTTAAAGCTATTTAGATTAAGACGCTTGCTAGCGATTCGTCGTACACGTGGTGCTCAGACGCCCGTCCTTTTTCTATGATGGCCGCCTGGCTACCATCAACACGACGCTCCGCTAGAGTGACAACCTGCCACTCTTGACGTTCTTGCATTGACATGCCATGACACGCCGACATATATATATATATATATATATAAATTCTTTATTTGAGTAACCATGACTCAATAATGTTAGTAATACTTAAAACTATGTTAGTAACATTTTACAATTTAATTTACCTAAAAATAATCAATCAACGACGGCACAACAATGATTTACGTATGAGCAATCCAGACGCCCAGCAATTATATTCAGGACACTGTTGGAGCTGGCCCGCACCCTGCATACCAGAGAAGCACACCTCTTTCGCATGCTTGCATAAAAGCAATCTACGTGTGCGTCAGCAAACATCCCCGATGCGCTACAGAAGCGAGGCAGCCCCACCAGTACTCTAAACGCATTATTGTATTGATCGCGGAGAGCGTTGTACGACTTTTAAGTATATCTGGCCCAAAGACTACACTTGTAGAAAGAAGTACAGTAAGCTCGGAAGAGTGTGAAATTCACCTGAAGGGAACAACGTGCAAACCTAAGGGCCAGCATGTTCGCTTGAATCGATAACACACTTATTAACATACTTACTTTTATGCACACTTAAGTAAAAAATACCTAAAAATAGTCAACGCTTTAGATATTTTAAACCGATTGTTAGAGAGTCGAAGACGCATTATTTCGTTTTATATCATTACGTGGTATAATTGTGCCGTTTCTTCACTCTACTGTGAATATTTAATGATTTACTTACTTGGTGTTATAACTTCAGCGACAATTTATTATTGTCAATTACAATGCTGAGTTGTTTCGATGTGCAGCGACCAATAGATTTTAATAGTTATTAAAATCGAACCTCAGGATCGGTACACGTTCTATATATTTATAGGTACTTGTAAGCTGCATTAAATAAATTGTGCCTGTGAGGATAGCGTCACCTGTCCTGTGGGATTCCCAGGGTTGATGACGACCAGTCCGCGCACGGCGATCTCCTTGCTTCCATCGTTGAAAGCGCGCTCCAGCTCGGAGATGTCGATACCCCACTGGTTGTCCTCGTCCAAGTAGTAGCCCACCTGGCCCAGTCCGAACTCTGCCAGCGATGCAGAGTACAGCGGGTATTGCGGAATCGGGATCATCACACCTACGCAACACGAGACCCTATAATTTATTACCGCATTTAATTAAGAACAATAAACATGACTTACACGACAACACATCGGTTTCTTCTACACCCATACCTATGCGTAACTTCCACATAATAATAACCCTATTGCCACCAACCGTTTTAGAATCAGGTCTATGGACTATTTCTGAGAAATTCCATAAGGAAAACCCAACAACGCTTCTATCCTGACTGAAGTGTAATAGTTCATATCAATGTTGACGGAGACTACGCACATTGTGTGCGAAGCTAAGATCTATTCCCACATTCCGTCTAGAAAGTTCGACAATTCTAGACGAAATCAGTACGACACTCTATCACACCGCCACGTTTCTGCCATATCTTAAAGCTGGGCTGCTTTTTTTGCAATTTTTTTCAATAAATTCTCAAGGCTTGATTCACGATTTGAATCCAATATCTCATCTTGATCAGTCTTGCATACAAGACTGTCACGTTTCCGGCTGGTGTTGCAGGTTGTTCGAAAGAGATACCGCGGCCCCGGAACATAAACAATATAAAGCTGCCCCTGCTCCAGAGCGGGGGAAGTTATTATCCATCCGCAAAAAAAGACTGTCATATTTGCCACCACTAGAGCAAAGGTTCAACCAACCGTTTGTCGTACAATTGTCACTTGGCGGCTAGTCACGCAAAGCCGTTCAATCTCAAGAAGCCAAAAAAAATTACTTTCGGAGTGTTCATCTCTGTAATGTATGTACCTACGTTCACTATTCACTGACCCGAAATCTTTCCATCGACTTTGTTGCATAACATCTGCAAACAGTTCTTGATGCCCGTGGAGGCGCCAGCGCTGAGGCAGATGTCCTCCCAGTTGGCCTTATGTCCGTCGCGGCGCTCGATGTAATCGGCCACGTGCTTACGGATCATCTCGATGCCATACGACGCCGTGTACGCGCCCGCTGATTTCCCTCTGGAGCAAAACATGTCACTAGTGCTAGTTACCAAAATACCAAGCAATAATAACATCACTAATCCGTTTTGGCAATCAAACGACTCTCTTTGACTGACATTAAGATTGGTCCCAATTCAAGATTTTCTCTAATAATTGGTGACCGGGTGATAGGACGTAACGGGACTATTGGTTGTTTCGTTGACTATTCGCTACCGGCTCAAATTTTCCACTTCTGAGTTTTTTTTGCATACTTAAATCGTTTTTATTCTTGCCTTTATATGGTATGAGGCTAGGTATCTCACACTAGCCCTTGTCGTGTATTCATTTTCCATTGTAATTAACAGTTATTAGCAGATCATCAACATAAGCAGAAAAAATATGTATTATAGAACATAACTCATAAACTAACCAAACAATATAGATAAAATTGAATGGAACCAATTTGGGAGTATATTTTATATATGTTTAGGTAATTATTAAAATCGGGGCACAATTGCACAAAGAAATCGCGTAAGAAACATACAAAAAATACAGTCGAATTGGGAACACCTCCTTTTTTGAGATCGGATAAAAAGAAAAGGCAGCAGTAGGCAGTTACTCATACATAAATTTTAAAGCCCTTGTTATATTCCAAGTCACGAGTAACTGAGTAAGTAAGCCTTTAAGTTAACACCTACCCACAAATTTTAAGCAATCCTGTGGCTCTCTCTTTCACGTCGTCTGGGTAATTGCCGCTTTGAATCAGTTCAGGATTTACCATACAGGACAGCACCTGTGCATTAATAACATCACCGTAAGTTACAGGTGTAATCAAAATATGGATTTATTTTACGAACTCCATCGAACACAATATCAGTCCCTATTCATTGAACCTCAAACCAACCCCCGCCGCGAAAGACGCTCCGGGCCGCGGGAGACGCTCCGGGCGTCGACAGCCGAAAATACTCCCAGCCACCGAAGATACGGGTCTGTGGGCGGTGAGCAATGGGTAACTCACCGTCTGTCGTCTAGTGACGACATGCCGCGGCCGTGTCGACGCGACGGCGCGTTCGTGTTCCACACACGCTTCAAAGAGATATCAGCAAAGTTCGGGGCCGAAGTTTCCTGCCCTGCCTGCCCAACAGGGCAGGCAGGGCAGGAAACCGCGGCCCTGGAACACAAAAGTCAAAAGAAGGAACATGGATGGGTTTTAGCCAGCACAAGTCTGACATTCCCATCCGCACCGCCCAGAGCGGGACAAGAAGTATTCAGTGCGACGCGTGTGCCGACACGCGTCTGTCGGCTGTGTCACTAAAGTTTACAACCGTTTCATAAAGGGATTTTCTAGCATTAACTACTACGTAACTAGTTGTTGTTTTCAGTTGAAAAATCGTTGATCTCTTTCGTAGAGACCTTTGAGTAATCTGATGCTGATCATACTTGTCTGATGAAGGTGATAGGCGTCTGTCCCATGGCATGCGCATCTCCGATGTTTGCATTGACCACAGTACTGAAAGGCTTCTTTTTTCCCTGTTGAACAACAAAAAAATATACACTCTAGTAGACAACTTGACCACGACAATACTAGCTACCACTAGCTACTAGGTACCACTAGCTACTAGCTACCACTAGCTACTACGACAACGACGTACTGTGTTGCTTAGACTAGGGTGGTTATTGCGAGGTATTGGTAATTGATTGCAGAACTTGAATTAGTTGAAAAACCCGACAACAACTTTCAGGCAAGAGCTCGATAGACATATAATAAATCATTTATTTTCAGGCATCTTAGGCCCATAGATAGGAAGACATTTCACATTAGACCTTACAAACAAACATATATATAGCTCTTTAGCACTTTTCTTTTATAGCACTTTGTGTTAGTAAATAAATGTTAGTAGCACTTCCTTGCACTATGTCACTGCGCGTTCATGTGGCACTTGTCCATATGCCCCTTCTGGTTGGATGATCCCCCTTTTTCTATGGGGATGAATAACTTTACAACCTCATAATCCACGTCATAATCCCATAAAACCCCAGCTGTCATCAACGCTCCTTCCTAAGGTTTCCTTCCCAACTGTATTTGAGTTCCATATCACGATTTCCAATTTGCATAATAAAATTGTGAGTAGTAAAATACCATAATACCTACCTCCTGTAGCTCTTTTTGAATAGCTGCGGCACGAATTACAAGCGGCCCACGTACGGCATATTGCAGTTTTATAACATTAGGGTTTAAGTTTTGCATATTTATGGTTTTTTTGTTGGATGCTGTGGTCGCTATGTTTTTCACGGGCACCGTGTGTGTGACTCCGGAGAGAATAGGGCCGGTGCGGCTCATTAGCTTCGATGGTGTCATGGCCGAACCGAACAAAATTCAACTATGAGACCTTACTGAGTGCCATGTTTGTGTTTTCACTTGGTTTTCCAAGTTATTCATTCATAAGCTCCACACCATAAGGAGTCTTATTACCACTTAGTTTTCTGCGGACCACGCACCTGTTATAAAAGTGTTGTATGTTTTCACTTTTTCGGGAGCCGACTAAGTTGGACTCTATTAAAATAATTCTTTAAATTAATTAAATAAAATACAATATAAATAAAGTATAAAAATAAACCATTTATCGAAAAGTTTCCTGTAAATGTCAATGAATAATAACAAACGAAGCTCATGGCACTGATACGGTTTGACAAATTAATACAGAAAATGATAAAAAGGTTTTCCTCTAAAAGTAGGTTATTTATGAATGCTTAGTATTTAATATTTATTTATTTAGGTAAACCAACAATTGTTTACACGTTACATTTCATTTAAAGTTACACGAAATACAATTATAAGTGCAACAATTACTTACAGGCTAACACCACATGCAATATTCAGAACTAACGTAATCTGTAAATAATGAAATGTAATGTTAAGAGGTTGTTGTGGGAGGGCCTACAGCAACCTCTTATCTCAAAGAACGATTCATGTTCCGTCATGACACACATTTTAGATAGGTACCAGAGATCATCGGAGAATTTGAGAGAAAAATGTGGAATGTTCAGGCTTTGGTGCCTGAACATTCCACATTTTTTTATGACCAGTCCTTCACGGCCCAGCAGGCTGTCAGTTTATGAAACGAGTTGCAGGTGTCAGTTGAGTGAGATAAGCTCAGTAGTGCCTTGTCTCACTTAGGTACACCGGCAATTCGTGCAATCAAATGCATATAAAGCAATGAGAGCATTGCTTTAAAAAACATAATTGCAAATCATCATCTTTCCCTGGAATAAGTATTATTTAATTTCCCAATCAACATACTGCTATGGACTTAAAAAAAAACTATATAAATAGCCTTATCGAACCCATCGATTTTGGGAAAACTAATATCCTTGTATTTTTACAGCGTTTGATAGTATTGGAAAGGATCAAAATCTTGGGACAGACGTACGGCAAAATTAAAATATAAAAAAATTATGGCGCAGCTTACTAACCCATCGATACTAACGGTGCCATCATTGGTGAAAAGATTCTATCTTTGGTGGCTTTTATCGCGAAAACGTGACGCTTTAGAAGACTTCATGCAAACTTTATTTGCATTGATATCAGCTATTTGCGTCTTCTTGCGGATGGGATATCATCAAATAACTTCCCTCACTCTGGGCGGAGCGGGGGGAGTGTCAGTAGTACTGGCTAAAACCCACCCATGTGCCTTTTTTAGGGTTCCGTAGTCAATTAGGAACCCTTATAGTTTCGCCATGTCTGTCTGTCTGTCCGTCCGTCCGTCCGTCTGTCCGTCCGTCCGTCCTCGCTTAATCGCTGTGACCAAGTTTTCTAAACTTATGGTTCAAAAGTTAGAGGGGGGGCCTCTAACTTTTGAACCATAAGTTTAGAAAATATGAAAAAAATCTGAAAAGTAGAACTTTAGATGGACTTTCTTGGAAAATTATTTTGAACTTGATTGACACAACAGTTTTTGTACAAAAAAGACAAAAAGTTGTACAAAATAATTTCTGGACTAAGTTTGTAGTATAATCGTATATGCAAGCATTTTTTTAACTTCGTTTACATATTTTATTATCCTGAGCGTATCTTTTTTCAAACAAAAAAGGAATTATTGAAATCGGTTCTCGCAATCAAAAATTACCACCAAAAACTTCTTGCACGTCTTTATATTAATTAGTAACCCAATTCCCCGAGAGATGGCGCTGTAGGTACCTACTTATTACATTGGATCGGGTATTATCGAATTGTTCGGTTGGTCTCTCCTTGGCATTGGCGGTATCTTATAACTAGATAAAACTTCTATTAAGAACATGCTAAGGCAATTTAGAACAAAACTAAAACACACAACTTTTTTTAACACCATCAAGATGTTAAGGTAAAAACCAGTTCATAAATGGTTCGATAGATGGCGTTGTGTAATGACGTATTTTTTTTAAAAGTCGTAGTTAAGATTTTCCGACCTACTTTCATGACCTACCGTGTAAAGTAAGTTGCACTTAAATATATTCGTAATTTTATTTATGAGTGCATAATCTAATTAGTCGTCGAGGTTTGAGCGCTCCCCTTTGTGATAGCGCTAAAACCGTCAAAAGTCGGTGCCGGATGGCCTGCCGCGGACTCGCGGAGCGTGCAATGTTGCACGCTCCTCCACCTTTAAACTCATAAGTAAGTGGGAACA
Source organism: Ochropleura leucogaster (assembly GCA_958449745.1). Taxonomy (NCBI): domain Eukaryota; kingdom Metazoa; phylum Arthropoda; class Insecta; order Lepidoptera; family Noctuidae; genus Ochropleura; species Ochropleura leucogaster. Next base: position 17,919,184 of record OY288216.1, read on the forward strand.
CTTATTGTGACGGACGGAAAATAGTGACTTGTTGTTTACTAACATTATATAAGTACATATGTATATGCAAACAACCCTACTAATGACCTATGTAAAAACATTTGGAATTATTTCTGATATAAAAAATTCAAGTTAATTAATCAATTATTAAGTAATTAAAATCAGAAAATATTTATTCAAATTAGGCTGAACATCAATACTTTTTTAATGTTAAATTCCCAAATATTTTTTTTTACTTTCAGCACTTCAGTGTTTTTTTTTTAAAGAAAATACAGTGTCGCGGAAATCACACCCACAGCAGAACCAGTTACAAACCTTGTCTTTCTCTTCTAAGGCCATTCAAGAATGCATAATTTCAATAATCTAAAACAAAGATTTGGCTGCACCTGAGGCATAACAAAATCTATTGTAGTTTTTTTAATTTAATTTTCGACTAGCTTCTCCTGTTGCAGTAGGTATACGTAAAAATGTGACCTGGACTTGATCCTTTGTTCGCGAGATCAGTAATTATATCTTCCCTTTGAATCCTTTTGTTTAAATTCGAAGTTTGCAGAAGTCCAGTAGAAATTAAATAATCATTTCGTAATTATTGATCCTGGCTAGGTTTGATTAATTTGTAAATTATAACGATTACAACTTTACGCTGCGCAGTGCGCGGTCAACGGGTCATTCAGTCATTGATTGCAGTGTGATCAAGTGTGTGCTGTCAGCTGTGTGTGTGACTTGTGAAACATTGTATGAAATTGAATGAGTGTCACTAAATACAATGTCCTCAGTGTGAATGAGTGACATTGACATTAGTTAAACGCCAAGATATGTGTGAGATTACGGATGAGATGTTTTAGTACGGGGGGTACTCGATATTTTATTTTACAGAAAGAAGATTTTAACAACAATCTTTCTCATTATAATGTCTGTAATTCTCACAGCAGAATTTCAATGTATTATTATCATGAGTTTTAATTAAAAATAGTATGATATAATCGATATCTTGTTCTTGTGTGAATGTGTGCCGTCTTCAGTGTGAAATCGGCTTGTTGCTGTCAAACAAGAAGCTTAGTTGTCTGTAAAACATATCGACTATCCGTCAATAAAAATGTCTATGGTCTCTGGCGTTACCGGTGGCGGCGCGGCGCGCGTTACGTAATATACACATGATAGCAATGTCATGGACTCTCAAATGTGTACTCCTAAGTCCTTGTGCCACACCAAAATTACCATAATAGCTACACCGTAGATTAAACTGAATTTAATTTTAAATTGAATCAGCTTGATGTTCAACAATATTTAAGTGTAGTGCAGCTAAAATATTGTTGATTGTTAATCGCGACAACGTTCAATTTTGCAAAACGAACGACATTTTTTTAAAGGACCGGTTCACCCTGTGTCAGCAGCACCGTGCATTTATAACATAACGTTTTTCTTTTAATCAAAACAGGTGTTGCCATTAAAAACACCCGTTTTATTAGGTATGGCAGACAACATTTTAACATTCTCATTGACATAAATGGGGGCTTAAATATTTTCAATCCCGAGATAAAAAAAGGCTAACTAGCTAAAGCTAGCTTGCAGTGCTGCGGCCTATTCCTGTTCCGGTTTACAAGACTCTGTGCACTTCGTGCACTTAGGTTGGCAAAACTGACAATCAGCAGCACACACGCATACTTGTGATTTAATTTCTTTATTTACCTTTATAGATAACACATGTATAATATCTTAGTATATACATATAGATAGTTATGTTTCAAATTCTTTACGTAACGTTGATTATCTAATACTTTTATTTTAGGTATAGATAGTCTGTGTAGTTTGTACAGTTTTCGGTTGTAAATATAAGTTTTTAATAATTAAATTTTGGAAGTCTAATCATTTTATAGTCACTTGTTGTTATCAGATAACACGGGTTGATATGATAACCTACGGGGGGTCATCGAAACTGGTGTATCAACTCGTCTGTATCGCCTAGCCGCCGTATAATTTTATAATAGCCAATCGCAATCAGTATCGGATTCGATTTCCAATAGAACTCACATCTTTGTTTATAAATTGTCAACGTCGAGCTCACGGTCTGCTCACGTATCGATCGTAGCATTGGATAAAATACGAGCGTCGGACTTCACAGTAACCAGTTTTTGTGCAACGTTTGTGAGTTGTGATGTGTTCTCAAATGGTTTGATATTCATAATTTAATTCTAAGATATTAATCAAATTGTTTCTCGATTTGTGTGCGGTGCGCAGCCACGGTGACGTATATAAAGTAGTTCGATTGATTACCGACATGTCGCAGATAAAGTTGATAAGCCGCGCTAGTCGCGTGTTGTCCGGCGCAGCGGTGCGGTCGGAGTTAACGCTAGGCGAGGCAGTTCCATCACAACCGCAAGGCAGGCACACGAGCGTCCGAACCATGGCATCTCAGAAGAAAACCCTCACGTTGGAAACGTTGAACCCCAACATTAAAACATTGGAATATGCCGTGCGTGGGCCGCTTGTCACCCGCGCCGCTGAACTCGAAAAGGAACTTGAGAAGGTATTTATTTAATCCATTAATAAAATCATTTTATTTCCTAAAAAATAGTCAATCTTCCTACCATTATCACATAAACTTTGTTTAATTAATTACTTCAGTCAATTAATTGTACTTATCCTAAAAGCTGTCAAATGTTTTGACTTCTAATTAATTGTACTGATTTTAACACTACAGTGAAAGGTATCTCATACTTCAAATAAATTAAATTTGTAACAAAACAGATGTTTGTGATCAAGGTCACTGGGTATACCTAAGCTTTTTTATTGCTACTTATAGTTTTAACTAGTAGAAGATTGTTAAAAAAAAACGTGAAATTTTACCTGATATTGTGTAAAAACACTTACACTTAGCTGACTGGTCATCACAGAGAGTCATACCTATTGTTGATAATTAACTCATACATTTGTGATAAGAACACAATTATATGGTCATAACATTTTGTTATTGTGGTGGGTGATACCTTAGTAATTTAAAGCAAAACATTTTGTTAACAAAATGATGACATATATAATGCTGTGCCTATTTAATATCAAACCAATTGTAGTAATTCATATTTTTAAAATACATAATTGTTATAAATTGGTTTTCAAATATAGATTTCTTAAGAAAAGTCAGGATTATAGTACTCACAACTAGCTTGCATGTAAAGCCAGATGTAAAAGTGTGAATGAGGTAAAAGGAGTAAAAAAGGATTGTAGTAGGTGGCATTCTGTGGTGAGGTACAAAGTTGAGTAGACCAAATTAATGTTTTAAAGTGAGTCAACAGTTAGCCTTAATACTTTTGCTGCCCAGAACTTATCATTATGATGAGTTCTGGTGGCGAAAGTGTTAATTTTGTTGTCACAGTCATACAGACTGCAAAAACATGATTAAACATATAAAACATGTATACTATTTTTCACAATGAAGTGTTGTAAATCATAATGACTGCCTGCCGTAGGGATTGTTTAGTACAACAGGTTATCATCCTTACTAATATTATAAAAGCGAAAGTGAGTTTGTTTGTGTGTTACCTCTCCACGCTTTAATGGCTAAACCGATTTTGATGAATTTTGGTACAGAGATAGGTGGGAACCAAGAGACGGACATAGGCTAATACTTTTTTGAAAAAAGTGGGTTGAGTGAGAAAAAGAGAAGAAAAGGGAAAACTTAGCGTTGCTATTTATTACAAATCAATAAGGCGCAAGGGAAACTGTGTTACCCCAAATTTAACGCGAGCTAAGCCGCGGGCAAAAGCTAGTTGAAAATAAATTATTTTCTAGTTAAATCATGTCATCATGGTACAATTTAACATAACAGCAAGATAAGTTAATGCTAGCAGTATTAGGTATGCTGTACAAATTTGCAAAATGAATACTGAATAGCTATTCAAATATTTTTATACACATGTGCTATGCATAAAAGCCAAGGTCATTATTGTGGTATACTATAAATAAATTAAGACGTGTATAGTTGACATTTTGAATCTGGGTATGCATTATTGTTGAGATCAAAGTAACTACTATTCCCATCCCTGATGATTTCAAATAATTACTATCCTAAAGAAAATGTTGATATTGGCCAGTATATTCTGCAAAATTGAATTAAAACATTGTTTTTCAATGATTCCCACAGGCCTTACTCAGAGAAGGCAGAGGGCCTCTGTTTACATTGCAAAGGTTATGAGTTAATTATGCTAAAACAATTGAGAGAGACTTATTGACAGCAGTCCTACATGAAGCTAATATAGTTGTTGGATATCCTTTAATATAAAAGCTGTACAGCCCCCGTCCTCATATTATATCCTTACACACACTTCACGAGTTGAAACTGGTTTATTTGTAAAGATTTAAAGAAATCTGTAAGCTAGTGTGAGCTGGTTTTATGCTTTAATTTAACTTGCCAATTGTTTGTGAAGCAAGCTTGTTTTAATTATCATTTTATATTAAACTAATACAATTAGGTATTAATAATAAGATTTTTACACAAATTGTAACTCATCATCTACATAGCATTTTCCCAATTTTGTTGAGAGTCTTCTCCCAGTTGAATCTGATGCAGCTGAATACCGTTATTTTAGAGGGAGCAACAGTCTGGCTGACCTCCAAAACCAGCTTGGTATACACCTTAATTATTAATGTAATTACCATAATCCTCTAATTATGCCAGATGTCTGAGTACATCTGATGTTATCTCTGAGGCATTTTGAAATTTCCTCATAGCTTGTGAAAGATTCCATGGCAACATAAAAGCGTGGCTTATCTACAACAAATAAATAATTATCTAAATGCATGTTGTTGAGATAATAGCTATGCAATCACTTTTACATAATATTTATGAGATTGAAGTGGTACTGGCATTATGTTTTATGCATTATCTTAGTACTCTGCTTTCGATAGTCTGATGTAATCTAGAGTGCTAAATTTAATTGCTCAATAATGCCTGATCGATACAGACTAATCCATCAATATATCAACTTCATGATGATTATGCTTAATTCCAGTTTTTCCCCACTGACCATGACAAATCCCAAAGTCTGTCTAGCCTTTATGTAACAAGTTGGGTTGGCTTCTAGTCCAACCTGTTGCAGTTGAATAGTAGTATTTTACATGGAGCAATTGACCATCTGATCTTCACAACCCATTTATTGGGTACTAGCTTTTGCCCGCGACTTCGCCTGCGTTATATTCGGGGTAACACAGTTCCCCTTCCTGATTTGCAGGTACCTGCTACCTGTAGTTTTTGCCCTAGCGCCTTATGTAATAGCAATGCTATGTTTTCCGTTTTCTTCCCTCTTTCTCCCTCATTTTACACTCTTAAAAAAAATTGCCTATGGCCGTCTTCAGGGTCCCAACTATCTCTGTGCCAAAATTCATCAAAATCGGTTTGGCCATTTAGGCGTGAAGACGTAACAAACAAACTCACTTTCGCTTTTATAATATTAGTAAGGATCTTGTGGCTAAATAATAGCAGCCGCTCTGGTCGATCTTTAGGTTAAGCCGCGCTCGCCTAGGTTGGTCTGTGGATGGGTGACCACCCGTTACTTACCGAGTTTCCTCTGTGCTTCGGAAAGCACGTTAAGCCGTTGGTCCCGGCTGTCATTTGTAGATCTTTGACAGTCGTTACAGGTAGTCAGTGTTCCGAAAGTCTGACAACCAGTCTTACCAAGGGGTATCGTATTGCCCAGTACTTACCCAGTACTAACTGGTTTGTGGAGGTTTGATAGGCAGTCGCTCCTCGTAAAATACTGATTTTCAGCTGCATCCGGTTAGACTGGAAGCCGACCCCAACATAGTTGGAAAAGGCTAGGCAGATGATGAGTAAGGATCACACAATACTCCCTGGGAAGAATGATACTGATAGACAGAATATCGGGCTTTTCGGAATTTTCGGGCTAATCGTAATAGTAATAACTACTAATGAATAAATCGTACTAATGACGGCTAATGAATGCCGGCTGAACTGCTCTTGGCGAAACATTTAAGACAGCCACCATCTTACGTAATGACTATCAGTCAAGTGTTTACTTGGATAAATTTATCGTCATACAATGACCCAGTACGGGGATGGCGAGCCAATGGTACATGGCATAATATTTTGGGAAGATCACCGACCAAAACGATTCACAATTTAGTTAAAATTAACTCATTTAAATAAGTATTACAAATGCACTTAGTATTGGGCTCACTTGCCTTATTACCTTATGTATTTTTGGTGGAAAATAATGAGTTTTGAGCGGAAAGTATTTAGTTTCGTTATTTGCCATTAAATAATCACTAGGTCAAAATTATTCGTCTGCACGTCTATGGCGTCGTTAAAACATTCTGTAAAAAAAAATGGCACGCTGATCCAAAAAGGTACGCCAATCTGACCTAGTAGATGCCCTCCATAAATAATAGCTGCATCACAGCGACTGGACTACGTAACGCAGTGGAAGTCTCGCCACATTACTCACAACCAGTGTACACTGCGGAAAATAGGTTGAAGTTGGGCCAAATTAACTGCAAATGTTCGAGATTTACGTAACAACACTAGATTGTTCTATAAAGGAAACCTTTATTCGACCATGTTTCAGAGCTCTGGACGACGGACGATGATCAGTGGCAAAATTAGTATATTTTATTCTTACCAGACAACCTAGATCCTGGGTTATGAAATCAAAGGTGGATTAATCATAGGAGTCCTGATTCTTATTCTGATTTCCTGAAAGCGAAATAATAAAACCGCTATGCAATTCGCTAAACGATTGCATGACCGGTGCTGATCGATCGCCGCTCCACATAACACCGCGCCACTAAATATTGCATGATATACATATCGACTTTGCGCCATAGCAATGCGCTTTGCGAAAGATTCATTGTATCCAGGTTCGGTAGCAGTGAAATTGTTGTTTGTTAATTTAGCTGCTAAACAGCATCACAGTCGGCTTCGTTATTAAACGTCACCGTTCGGAAGTAAATTGGAAGTTGGAACTAACAATGTTTATTTGTAGGTTTATCACAAACATACGGTAACTCATAACGGTTGATGACCGGCCAAAGACACAGTATTGTGTTTTGCGCTCAGAAACGTACACCTTAGAAGTTACCGATGATACACAAAACCAACTGCAAAACGGATTCTCTCGCTAACCGAGTGTGTAATGTTTGCGGTCACGCAGTGGTATCAAATGTTACACGCGCGTAACACCTTGTCGTAGCACTGACATAGGCTGGGACGGTAACTGAGAGTAGGCGGTCAAGATCTTTCAAGGTCTTGGTTAAGGCTGGGCTTACTGGGTGATTCTTCAGCTAACATGAAGATTTGGGGTACAGATTTCGATTGTTGATATCTATGGTAGGAGTTAACTAAGTAACATATACTAAATTATGATTGGAGAACAAGAAAAAATTCTTCGATCCTAAGCTTCCCGGTTGTCAGGATGATATCCAAAATCACGGGCAAGACCCGCGCAGATCAGCGAAAAATGTAGTAAAAGGGAGAAGGCGTATACTCAACAGTTGTCAATGATGATGATGCCTTAAAGCCCTATTGACGGACGCAAAGTTACTTAGTTTGACTGACAGGATATACAAACTCTTCGCTCTCCGAATTTTATAATGGCTCAGTGTTGCGAAAAGGATGGGCAAGCTCAATCTACCGGAAGTACGTCATTTAACGAACCAGCGCTATTGGTGAATGTCCTCGAAATAGATCATGTGCGCGCAGGACTATCCCGACACAGCTATTCGGAATACGCACTAATGTACAACCATTAGTTCTGTTATTTGTATGTGCTAAGTTGTATTGAAAGAGATGTTTCTTGCCTTGTAGCAAATTCATGAGTTTCTGGCTTTTTGTTCTTAAATCTAGATTGAACAGAGAAGGCAGAACATCGAGAGAGTTGGATAAGATGGGGATGTCGTTTGCACAGCAGTGGGACAAAATAGGCTGATAAATAAATAGTTGCCAAGATATTAGCTTCTAAAGTTGTAAAAATCCAAAGTGAATTGAGGAAAAATGTGAAAAAATATCTTTGGGTTTGTATATCTGGTAGTAGGTATACGACGTCTAAAAATCTCAACTTATTTGTTTTTATCAATCCGCATCTATAACTTTTCTTTCCATTAAAATGTAATGAAGAACAGCCTTGCGATTGAGTGTAAATTTTCATTTGATTAAGTCCCTTGCAAGATTTGTGAACTCACTCTTTGTGTGACCACGTTTTGGTACCTACACTACAGTGAGGGCCAATCTACCGATTTAGTTCATTTTGTTGACATTGTTCAACCGTCATTGCTTAGTAAATAGTTACTAGTTGTACACATACATACTAAGCAAACTCGTCAATTGTAATTGTGACACTCAAGGTCCTCACGTTATTCATAAGCATATTAATTGCAAGTACAATGTACAATTGCAATGGCAAGAATCTGGAAAAAGTGAACCTTACCTCTTTGGAACAAGGTCATAAATTTGTGAAGGTGCATAGGTAATTACGATATTTTTGTGTATTCATGGCTTATGGTGAATTTAATTTGCTGAAATACGTAATTTTGACTAAAATTCTTTTCAGTTCATGAATCAATCGGATATTTTAGGAATAGCTCTTGGCGGTTAGTCCATGACAATGAAAATATCACGTAGCTTGCCTAGGTACCTACCTAGTGTTTAGCGACACAGCGTGTTATTCCAAGGTGATGTCGACACTTGTCAATTAAAATGAGCGATTCCGAGCGAAATTTTTCGAAAAAACATTGGTACAAAAGTTAAGCGATGAACGTTTTTATTCTTATTATTTCTTAAATAGTATGTATGCAATGCATGTTGTTTTACTTGTTTTAATTGTTGCCCCTTTTATTTTGTATATGTTTCATGTTATAACTGCTACTCCTACACGGTAAGTCAGCTTTGTGAAAAGAGAATAGGCAATTAGGTATACCTAACTCTAGATTCTTAAAATTCACTTTTGATTGTCAATACTGGATACTGATTCCAGCTTTGAAAATGTATCTGTTAAGTGTATCATAATGTTAGTGACGACGAGCATTTCCAGAATTTTTTATACAAAATTAAATATTCCAATAACAAGTTTGCAACCTTTGATAATATTATGTTTGACTGCGTCGTGTATTGTAGCAGATACCGTCATGATAACACTCGTGTTCAAGTGGAGATTGAGCCTACTCCGTTATCTCTACTATTCTTAATTGACGTATTTGACTAATTTAACTAAAGAGCCTGTTAATAGCGATGTTTCGTAATCTAACGAACATGGAGCAATGTTTAAATATAAAATGAATTAAGAATTCGAGCAAGCGAGTTTTTTTTTGTCCAAGAACCCTATTCAGAATTGTGTTTGAAAAATATAAGTTATTGAAAAGTAAAAGGGTGCGTTCAAGAAAATCACTATGCGGAGTGAGAGGATTCATATTTTTGACTGCTGTAAAACAATAAAAGTTTATGAATTAATGAAATCTAGACAGTAAGAGGTCGTTTCTAATCCAGCTTGATTGTAGTACTGCAAACATTACACTAATTTATAAGAAAACGATAACTTGATCTCATAATTGTGTCGCTACAGGAATTATTTCACGAAGTTCATGTAAAAGAACATTTCGTACGGAGTAGAGACATGAACCGTAGTGAAATTTACATTACCTGCTATAAGAAGGTATAATAACAGATTAACTTTTAACCGCCACAGTCATGCATACATGACAAAGCAAAATGTGTTCAGCACGACACGGTCACGACTACCTGATAGACTTATAAATGTAAAAAGATGAAACTGTTGATCGCTTTGGTTCTTGTTTTTGTCGACAGCACGCTTCTGCATTTATTACGTGGCGGTCAAAGGGTTAATTATCAGTTTTTCTATTAGAGCTAAATGTTGGTAATTCATTCCTATTCATACGAAATACGACTATATTCGCCGAAAGGGTTATACAGGTACAGATGTTCCTAATAGTAATCACATTTGGCCAGTTTGAACTTTTTAATTATAATTTTCTTGTTTGTCCCCAGGGTGCGCAGAAACCTTTTAAGAGTGTGATCAAGGCAAACATCGGAGATGCGCACGCTATGGGACAACAACCCATCACCTTCATCAGACAGGTATGATCATCATCCAAGCTAGGGCTTTCATCCCGGGAGTCTCGGTCTCGAAAATTCCGAGAGTCTCGACGGTTTTGTCGTATATTCGAGACTCGAGATGTCAATTCCAGTCTTCGAGACTTTCGAGACTTAAATAATGATCAATAAAGTACGAAAAGTAGCAAAGTTATTCAGGAAATTGCTAACAAAACAAACTGTACTGAAGAAATACGTGGAGGAAAACTTCCACAAAGAACTTAAACTAATAATTGATTGCAAATGAGCAATTAAGATGGTCAGGTTTAGCTGAAATGCTTGAAGGTTTTCCTAAATTACAAATATGCGTTCGAAAGGCTTTGATAGATGTGGGGTCTGGAATTGAGTTCACCGAATCAGAATATACTTAGTAGGTACACTCGAGGCAATTTCAGAATACCAAATATCATAAAAGTTACATAAGAAGTGTTGTGTAGGCGAGACTGTGCAACTCTGTTGACAGCGAATACTGCTTTAAGTTTTTGCTTCCAAAAATTAAATTCAAAGCAAAGTTCTTTAAGCGTAAGCCTCGCCAATTCGCTGTGTACACGTATTAAGGAAAACAGGCTAATTGAGGCGAGTATTTTGCAATTCTTACACAATCCTTCCCAGTTTTTCGAAAATAAGCTGGATCCAAGGGCATTCGATACTTTAAATAACGACTCCCCAGTTTAACTGCTAAAGATCAGCTAGCGTGTGAGCTTGAAAACTTGTTAAATCCTTAAAAACAAGCTAGCATCCATGACTTGCAAACGACTTTGCAATAGAAAAAGCTCTCTTTGAGAATGGTGGCGACAGAAGTAAGCATTTAAATCAGTTCTATAATTATTTGTTATCCATCCCACTACTAGCGTCGAAGCAGAGAGAGCTTTTGGAGTTTACTCCTTAAGAATCGATTTTCATATATAAGGCGCCCGGTATGAGAAAAATCCGAGGGGTAAAACCTACTAAAGTAAAGAAAATGTGCCACGTTTTTGGTGCGGTGTGGTTTCTAATTTGGCTGTGAGTGTTTTTCATTAATTTGTGAATTTACCCTTTCATATGATATTAATCTTTTTTCAGTTGAATAAACTCTTTTTGCGTATGGTTAGATACTCGTACTTAAGGAGTAAACTCCAGTCGTGCGTCGGAGCTGACACACACACTTTTTTTTCTGATGCAGTTTACTTATGCAACAAGATCAGATCATCTCTATCTGAAAACACTTTGAATGCCCTTTGCTTATTTAATTTTAATAATTGTATTAACCTTGAGTTTAAAACTTATTTTAAAAGTCTCGAAAGTCTCGTTTTTCCCGGGATTCCCGGGACCGGACCGAGTCTCGATTTTTTTTCCCGGGACTTGAAAATGTATCGAGACTGAAAGCCTTAATCCAAGCCTAGTTAGTGTGAACCCAGTAATCAGGAAGGTTAAGTTCTCTATATTCGTAGGTGTTCTATTGTACTCATTTTGGTTGACTAATTCTTACCCTTGGCTTTTAGTACCTAATAATATTAATTAAGTCTGAACTGAGTTTAATTTGCGGTTGATTAACGTAGTGATATGTATGAATCAGATGTTTTGATAAGGAAGGTAATCACCGGAAAAGGTTTTTGCCATTGTATGACTAACAACATTACAGGAAAGGAAATACACCACTTAGTATAATAGGTCAATCGCATGTATCGCATTTATTTAGGCGTAGGTACAATAAATAATATTACTAATCGCATGATGAGAACCTCGTGAAAGCCGAAAAAGATAAGCAAATCAAGTATATTGACATGGCTCGCGAGGTTGTCGGCATGTGGGATGTGGACTCAGCGATCATTGTGCCGATAGTCGTGTCTGCCAATGGCTTAATTGCCAAGAGTCTCGACCAACACCTGAGGAGGCTCTCGTTAGGCAGCTGGATCAAGGGTTTGATACAGAAAGCGGTACTCCTGGACACGGCTCGTATTGTTAGGAGGTTCCTTTCTCTGAAGCCCTGACCGTCGGTAGCTTGGACCCTGTTCCCGATACCGGTGGGCTACTATTTTATATTTTTAAATGTTTTTTTTTTTTTGTTTTTGATAAAAAATATAAAAAATATGTATGTAAATAAATAAATGACCTTAATAATCAATAAATAATGAATGTTTATATCTTTGCTGAGGTCCTGGTTTCGATGCACAGTTCCGGGAATGACATCCACCAGGAATTTCTAAGTGGCAGACCGGAGTCTAGCCTTCTGGTAGTAGGCTTCTCAGATGTTCTCTGTTTAGATGGAACTTTAACCATAACTGGTGCAATATGTAGGAGAAATAAACCGTTTCCGTCGGAGAATACACGCGAAATGTTCTAATATGTAGAAGCATCACTACATAGTATAAAACAAAGTCGCTTTCTCTGTCCCTATGTCCCTTTGTATGCTTAAATCTTTGAAACTACGCCACGGATTTTGATGCGGTTTTTTTTAATAGATAGAGTGATTCAAGAGGAAGGTTTTTATGTATAATACATACATATTATAGTAGAGAAAAGTGGGGATTTTCAAAGATTTGTAACAGCCGTGCGAAGCTGGGACGGGTCGCTAGTAATATTATAAAGCTGAAGAGTTTGTTTGTTTGAACGCGCTAATCTCAGGGACTGCTGGTTGGAATTGGAAAATTCTTTTAGTGTTGGATAATCCATTTCTTGCGGAAGGCTATAGGCCATATAACATCACGTTACGACCAACAGGTGCTGAGCAGCTAGTTAATAATACTCGTAAACAAACAATGGAGCGTTGTATTTGATTTTATTTGTATTAGAGCCTCGTGACGTTAGGGTCGCCAAACTTACGGTATGTTAGCTCAGCGTCTGGTACCTGCGGAGGAATTATAAAGTCTAAAATTGCTAAAAAAATATTTAAAAAATCCAATCTAAGATAAATTACTAACATGCATAGGTAAGTAGGTAAATATAAGAGTGAATTCATTTTTATCTTTACCCAGGAAGATAAAGCAGGAATAAGGGCTAATACGTAGGAATATTCATAATCATATTAAGAAATGTTCTCAACAAAATGTTCTTTTTCTATAATTAAGTAAAGAAAGAAAACATGTTATATTTGGCACATGCCTATATGTGTACATAACATAACAAAAAAACTTAAACCTTAACAATAAGAACGTGTCTTACGGCTGCGTCAAATAGGCCCAGTTCGGCAAAAACAATTTAGCGCATATCGTTGCAAAATAACCTATTACTGCATAATTCCACAAAGTCCGTAATTTTTCCGGAATACTTTTTACAGATCTAGGAACCCTACGAGTGGTTCACTATCGCTAATATTATTGTTTATTATTATAAGCTTGACGCACAGATAATGATAAGCGAGTCTTTGACGTGAATTAGTAATGTCTAGAGAGTAGTACATATTTGCACATGTTCGCTTTTTGTTAATTGACCGATAGGCTCATTATTAGATCGATGCCGCCTGCTAGCTAATCGCGTATTATATTAATGACTTTGTAATTACTAATTAGTTACTGCGGTAAATTATAATTCAATATACCTACTTAACGTTACGGTGGAAGCGCCAAGGTAGCCGGCGCTAGGGTAGGACCGAGATGATTGACGGGCCTGTTAGTCTAGTGGTTAGTAGCCCTGACTGCTGAGCCGGAGGTCGTGGGTTCGATTCCCACCCAGGACAAACTTTGTGTGATGAGCATGATTGTTTGTTCTGTGTCTGGGTGTGATTTATCTATAATATGTATATATTTATAAATTATATAAGTATGTATATCAGTTTTCTGGTTACCATAACACAAGCTCTGCTTAGCTTAGGATCAGATAGCCGTGTGTGAGTTTTCCCAAGATATTTATTTTTTTATTATTTATTAATTGATTTCCGCAATTGCTCACCGGAAGCATTCGCCTGCAACATATCAGTTGCACCCGGTTCTAAAAGTAATGCCATAGCAGCTTGTAGACTGGTGACTAAAGCTATATTCCTCGACAGGTGCTGGCTTGCGTCGTCAACCCCGAGCTGATTCAGTCAGACAAATACCCATCCGACGTGAAGGAGAGGGCTCAAGCGATATTGGGCGCTTGTGGGTAAGTTTCCACTGCTTCTTTATATTATATTTAAAAGGAACACTTCCGGAAGAGACCACGGCCAGAGCTTGCATACTAAATTTGTAAATTTTGTGACGCTTGTGGAGGACGCTGACCATACCAGATAAATGCGATGCGGCAGATTGATCATACTAGAGAGTCGTGAGTCACTAGGCATCTTTTCAGTACTCTACACTTCACCTAGGTATCTCGAGCGCTCGATAGCAGAATAGAGATCGCTGGCAAACCATAGAAGAAACCCAACAATTCATTTCCGAGCAGGTGAATATTATGCTGATTATTGAACTATACTTACATAGCCTGCCTGCTGTCTCACTGCTCTAGCGGTGGCAAGCGAAACACAAGCATGGGGTCTTGGATATTCCAGGCATGTCAAAATTTGTAATTTCTCAGTAACAGCAGTGAAAATAACTGGCGAAATATGGCTGAACTGTAATTGGGTACACCTCTGCCAATCGTTTCAGGGATTATCTGACATCCATAAGTTAATATTAAATGTACAATATTCCAGTGGGCAGTCAGTGGGCTCGTACACCATGTCCCACGGCATCGAGCTGATCAGGCGCCACGTGGCCGAGTACATCGAGCGCCGCGACGGGCACCCCGCCAACTGGCAGGACATCTGTCTCACCGGCGGAGCTTCCAACGGCATCAAGAACTGCTTGCAGCTGCTGTGTAATAAGGTCGACGGAAAGGACTCTGGTCAGTACCTAACTATACTGTATTAATACATATTATTCTTACAATAGCTAGAGAGAGAGGACATGACAACTCATCTGCGTTATCAGAAACTGAAAATAAGTCAAGATCACGCCGGATCTTACCACAGCATTTCGTACTGTGGCTGCGCAAGTTTGCACAGGGATCTAACAATAAATATCGACTGGTCGATTGCGATTAATAAATATTGAAAATCGAGAATAAACTTCGGTGTGGAATCCCTTGTAACAGTCGCTCGTCGCTCTTCGAGCGAGGTTATCTACAACCTCGCTTGAAGAGCGACGAGCGACTGTGCGTTAGAGGTATGTTACAAATGATAGCCACTATAGGTTTTTAATAACTTCATAATTCTTCAACAAAAAAGTTAATAGTATTACCTACGTAACCATGCAGGCACAAACAACAGAACACTAAGGTGTTCTCTAGTGCATTAGCTAATTTTAGCATAACGTTAGTGCGATATAACTGCATTCGCAAACGTCACGACAACGTCAATATAACAAGGTTTGTTTACACTACGCTGCATGCACTGGAACTTGCAACTAAGATAATTATGCATACTAAAGTAACCTATTACTTCACTTTCTCATTACATACAATGTTGGCCACGCATATGAGTATATTATGATAGTGAATCTCTAATCTTACCGGCTATCGGTTGTAATCGGACACGTTGTGAGTGGCGGGCCGCGGGACTGATCGCCATCGCGTTCATATCAGACAGGCTTATTGTAATATCTCTATAATAGCTATTTATGTATCTAAGTGCGGCTTATTTGTGTTAAAGTTTGGTTAGTACTTGTTTGGGTAGAATGAGCAATTCTAACAACGTATATCCATGACTGGTCGTGGCTTACAATAATTATGTTCCTACGTTTTTACATTTTATCGTTTTTCGTCAGCTCCTTAACACCCATTGGTATTACATTAGGTAGCTAGCTCATTTGTCTTTCATATTAGTTTATCTCTCAGTTTTCCGATTTCTTGTTACACGGTATGCTTTACCGGTTATATTTACATTTTGCCTGTACAGGTAACTATAGAATTTACATAATGTTAGGTCTTAAATGAGGGTAATAGTCTATAATATAGCCAGTTACTACAGAAATAAAGGTGTGCGTTCGCCCAGCAAAAAAAAAAAAAAGTGTCGCTTTTCAAGAATTAAATGATACAGATAATTAGTGCCCAGTCCCGTGTAAATGTGCCCGAAATTTAAAATTTGTGCCACCAACAGCTTCTGAGTTATTTAAGAAAAACCATCAATTAAAATTCTGCTGCACGAACGTTCGCCCAGCAAAAAAATTTTTAATTAATGGGCCTAGCTGAATATAAAATATGCAGAAATATAGCTTATATTTGTGCCTATTTGTGCCGTAAAAATAAAATTTGTGCGTCATAAGGTTTCAGAGATCTTTCAGTTTTTGCTGGGCGAACGTTCAGGCGATTGCTATATATCGGAAACAGCTGGACGTGAAGTCATGATTTTTTGTATACGGATAGAGCATAATTTGTGCCTATTTGTGCCATATACTACATTAGCATAACTAGCACGGTTCAGGAGTTATTACGTTATTTCCAAAAACTAATTAAACGGCTATATCTCTCGGACGTTGAAAGCTACGATTTTCACGTTTATGTTGGCTGGTACCTGTTATTTAATCACACGATCCTGCAAAGTTTCACCTTCCAAGTACCTAATATTGGAGAGATTTTAATGATTTTCCTCTTATTTTGAGGTTATCTTCAATTAAATTAGTTACAACCCGGAAACACTAGTTTTCTGTAAGCTGGCACATTATACGTTTCAACAATAATTAGTGCCCTTTATTAAGAATACGTATGCATAAAATCAGGTAAATATACCCATTAGTTTAGATGTTATGATTAAAAACCACAATCGACATCTTTTGATAGATTAACCGACCATATTCGGATGGACATTAAAAAGCGGCCGCACGATACTTCAAGCTATCCTTTCACACTTGCTTGTATTATAATGAAAATTCAATAGTACAGATGCGTACAGAATTGTCAAGTCGGATAGAATATTTATGTTTGGGATATGAAATAAAATGTCAATTGTTTTATTTTTAGTGATTCATTACATCTTGTTTATATAATATACTAGCGACCCGCCCGGCCTACCATCAATAAATCAATATAAAAATTAACAATATTGTTTTTTTTCTCTAAACTGCTTTCCCTAGCAACTGTATAAAAAATAACATATGTGTCTATGTTCATTTTCCCTATACTTATGTACATTTATATTGTTAAATCATTCATTTATTATTACAAATAATTAAGTTTTTTCATGTCCCTAATACAAAATATTTCCCAACTTTACAATTCTGTTCGCATCTGTACTACAACTATCATTATAATACCAGTAAGTGTGAAAGGATAGCTTGAAGTATCGTGGGGCCGCTTTTTAATGTCCATCCGAATATGGTCGGTTAATCTATCAAAAGATGTCGATTGTGGTTTTTAATCATAACATCTAAACTAATGGGTATATTTACCTGATTTTATGCATACGTATTCTTAATAAAGGGCACTAATTATTGTTGAAACGTATAATGTGCCAGCTTACAGAAAACTAGTGTTTCCGGGTTGTAACTAATTTAATTGAAGATAACCTCAAAATAAGAGGAAAATCATTAAAATCTCTCCAATATTAGGTACTTGGAAGGTGAAACTTTGCAGGATCGTGTGATTAAATAACAGGTACCAGCCAACATAAACGTGAAAATCGTAGCTTTCAACGTCCGAGAGATATAGCCGTTTAATTAGTTTTTGGAAATAACGTAATAACTCCTGAACCGTGCTAGTTATGCTAATGTAGTATATGGCACAAATAGGCACAAATTATGCTCTATCCGTATACAAAAAATCATGACTTCACGTCCAGCTGTTTCCGATATATAGCAATCGCCTGAACGTTCGCCCAGCAAAAACTGAAAGATCTCTGAAACCTTATGACGCACAAATTTTATTTTTACGGCACAAATAGGCACAAATATAAGCTATATTTCTGCATATTTTATATTCAGCTAGGCCCATTAATTAAAAATTTTTTTGCTGGGCGAACGTTCGTGCAGCAGAATTTTAATTGATGGTTTTTCTTAAATAACTCAGAAGCTGTTGGTGGCACAAATTTTAAATTTCGGGCACATTTACACGGGACTGGGCACTAATTATCTGTATCATTTAATTCTTGAAAAGCGACACTTTTTTTTTTTTTTTGCTGGGCGAACGCACACGAAATAAAGTTGGCTACAATAACTAGTTTCTGTGTACAACGTAATCAGCAGCGACTTGCTTAGAATAATGAACAGTTCTGTGTAGATAGGGCTCACAATATAGTCATTTATAAAATGTACGCAAGTAAACTAGTTCAGTGAGTAAGTCATTGAGGGCAAAAGTAATTAAATTGCCTTCTCATAATGAGCATTTCTCAAAGTGCTCCGGCATAATAATGTCCAACTGATCACTGATCGATAACGTAAAAATAAACAAGTAAATCGTGACGAAACATTAAACAAGCTTGTGTTGTGGAAGCGTCTCATCATGTTCGTTTTCATAACATAGTGTAAACATCGTCCTAACTATTAACGATGTTACGCAAATAGATCACTAGTTATAATCATAACCGTAAGCTATAAGATAATATTACTAGCACTTAGAATACCAGTCATCTAGTAGTGACGCTGAAAAGGCGACTGACGCCAAGAACATGTCAGCTTGACAATTTGACAGCGACTTTAATATCGTAGCAGTAAAGACGAAATTAATTCACGGCTTATCGTTGAACAGCTTTCTACATTCTACCCGCATCCCGCGTACTGTTGCTATGGCTGACACCTTTTTATTTACTGTTGAAATGTAAAATGTAAAGAAATGAAAAAAAATATGTAATGTATTGAAAGTGTCAAGTTTGGGCGACTAATACAATAGCGGCGGTTGTTAGCCTCTAAAGGTTCAAACACACACTTTAATGTCTAACGGCAATAGACAGGTGTGTGTGTGTGTGTGTGTGATTGCACATAACGTTATTCGTGCAACGTAAGGCTATGCATTTCGAAACCTATGCATTCATTTATTTCAATACAATTAGTGACGGCTACACTATAATTTAGCGACATTACGTCCTGTTTCGTTCCGTGCCATTTACTTTAATATCAACACATATTTGTTCTATTCATAGTATGTTGTATGTTTGCGACTCAAGTCCACATCAGAACCCGTTTGCTAATAAATCTCAAGGTTAAAATAATTACTCATATTCAGTACTTCTATTAAATATCAGCGTGCATAATAACGTCATGAAAAAAATGAATACTTTATATTCTTCTGTCCCTTGTCATGCCATGTAGTAAATAAAAATTATGCTCACACTGATTTATTTAACTTTTCTCGTTAATATGTGACTGCTTATGGGGGCGTTCATAAAATACGTGAGATGTTTATATTTGTTTATCTCATCTAATCTTACGTTGTAGAGAGGTTCTGAATGAAACAAAAAAAAAATACTATTTTGGTCCTTTTAATCCAGATTGTACACGTTTAAGATTAAATCTTAAGCGTAATCGTTGGTATCTTATTTTTTTTTTTTCATTTTACTTTAATAATCCGCGTTTACATAAGAAACCCACATTTATAGAGAGGGACAGAAAATTAAAAAAAAACTCCTCACGTAATTTATGAACACCCCCTAAAAACTAGTCCCGAGCAGACCATGTGCTGCCGCCAATATGTGTAACGGTAATATGTTACGTACATGGCATCACTTACCGAGGTATCAAGCATTACACACACACACACGCAGTCATTACGAACCATTCACACGCGACCTTGAGCTGTTAACGACTTACTGTTCTGCATATATTATACTAATATCACGAGTATGTTGGTGATAGTAAACTCGCTGTTAAAATAGTTTCGAATTCATGATTTGACATTATTTACTTTTGTAGGGATTAAAAGTTCCACCTTTGAGTATTTATTTCCACAAAACACAACTAACTCACCTTATTTCAGTATAGCCCTCTCCTCCCCGTATCTACAGAAATAAGATGATCATATATAACATGGACACGCATTCGCCAGCTGGACTACAAATGAAACGCACTGTTTAGTATGTCTTCTCCCCGTATTCCTCAGGCAGTATTCTCAAAATGCGTACACACTGTTCGGTAGTGCTTCAATTGACGTAAAGCCAGTTATATTCCTAACGCTTCGTAGCGTCTTCAGGTTTTCATTCGAACGTTCATTGAATATCTAAGTCTAAATAGCGGATAATTAAAAATGCACACATTAACCGGTAATTGTCCGTGGGCAGGTGTACTGATCCCGATCCCGCAGTACCCGCTGTACTCGGCGTCGCTGGCGGAGTACGGGCTGGGCCAGGTGGGCTACTACCTGGACGAGGACAACCAGTGGGGGCTCGACCTGCAGGAGCTGGAGCGCGCCTACCGCGAGGGGAGCCGCACACACGCCGTGCGCGCGCTCGTCGTCATCAACCCCGGGAACCCCACGGGACAGGTGAGCTGCACTGTACTGTACTGTACTGTACTGTACTGTACTGTACTGTACTGTACTGTACTGCGACACTACACTACCGCGAGGGGAGCCGCACACACGCCGTGCGCGCGCTCGTCGTCATCAACCCCGGGAACCCCACGGGACAGGTGAGCTGCACTGTACTGTACTGTACTGTACTGTACTGTACTGTACTGTACTGTACTGTACTGTACTGCGACACTACACTACCGCGAGGGGAGCCGCACACACGCCGTGCGCGCGCTCGTCGTCATCAACCCCGGGAACCCCACGGGACAGGTGAGCTGCACTGTACTGTACTGTACTGTACTGTACTGTACTGTACTGTACTGTACTGTACTGTACTGCGACACTACACTACCGCGAGGGGAGCCGCACACACGCCGTGCGCGCGCTCGTCGTCATCAACCCCGGGAACCCCACGGGACAGGTGAGCTGCACTGTACTGTACTGTACTGTACTGTACTGTACTGCGACACTACACTACCGCGAGGGGAGCCGCACACACGCCGTGCGCGCGCTCGTAGTCATCAACCCCGGGAACCCCACGGGACAGGTGAGCTGCACTGTACTGTACTGTACTGTACTGTACTGTACTGTACTGTACTGTACTGTACTGTACTGTACTGTACTGTACTGCGACACTACACTACCGCGAGGGGAGCCGCACACACGCCGTGCGCGCGCTCGTAGTCATCAACCCCGGGAACCCCACGGGACAGGTGAGCTGCACTGTACTGTACTGTACTGTACTGTACTGTACTGTACTGTACTGTACTGTACTGTACTGTACTGTACTGTACTGTACTGCGACACTACACTACCGCGAGGGGAGCCGCACACACGCCGTGCGCGCGCTCGTAGTCATCAACCCCGGGAACCCCACGGGACAGGTGAGCTGCACTGCGACACTACACTTCATCATTATCATTCACAGCCCGACTGCACCGATAACAGGTAAACGAGGGGAAACTCCGTATCCAAGTTTCAAAGCAACGGCAAAAAAGCCGTAAATGACTTCTTGCACGTGTAGGTACGTGCAACTACTTTGTCAAGAAAGTACCGTGAAATGATCACAAAATGTTGGTTGTTCATCATGGGCGTGCACAGGGGTCAATGACCGGGTAGGCAGCGTTTTTTTTTCCGCGAAAATTAGGAAAGACTCCGCAATTGCACGTGTTAGTTAGTCTTTTTTGCCGCGGAATAGAAATTATGTAAATCTGTAGGTATATCCCGAATGACTCCACACTGTTGTATTATTCGAATTAAATAACAGGCACGGAAAACAAATTTACCTATTGTGTGTATGCAACCACACAGCCAGGAGTATGTTTCATAATTTTTCGTATTAAATTTACGAGCTACATTACCTTTTTGCTGGGTTAATGCTGGTAATTCAAGCACACATCTACCTTTCGACACTATTTGAAGCTTTTCATTAAACGACAATTGAGAAAACCTACCATTTATTACTTTTAACCAACACACATTATAGAATTTAGAACAAATCGAACTGAATTTGCATTTCGTTAACTATTCACAAAAAAACAAATAATAACTGCGAACTTCACATAAACATTTCAAAATTTTGATAATAAAATGTTGACAAATAAAATTGCATCAGTTTCAACCGGAATTGTACATAGCTAATGACTTCTTCAACTTGTCGTATAATCTCTGTTGAGCGCCAATCAGTAAAAAGCTGAGCTGTACCGACCAATGCAACGAGCTGTTCATGTCGCAATGAATTGCGACATGAATCGCGGCCCCCGATTGGCTTGTCATGCCACAGGAGATACGTCGCTGTGTGAGCCATACACGACGTGTCTGTACACGAGGTTTTACACACACACGCATACTTCATGCCTACATTTATCAATGAAATAAAGGCACTATTGAAGTTTGCCTATAATTCGCTCGTGACGATCTGTTGAACGCGAAACGCCTGCCATAGTGTTAATTTAGGGCGGTGTGAAACGTTGCTATTATTTTTACGTTAGGAATTTATAGAAAAAGTTTAAATTAATTAGATATTTGTTTATTCTTTGTTTTTTTTTCTTTCTTTGTTTACCTATGGAGTCAAGGGTCGGCAGTGTCTTTTTGCCTATTAGGAGCGCACGCCACTGTTGTTCATCCAAATAGCTTGCAAAGTCATTCAGAAACGAAACGAACCACAGAAGAGTAGTTTCTTCGGTATCGGATCAGTTATGGCTCCACTCCGAAGTGTGTTGACTAGTTCGCATATCGAACTAGTAGACCCACGTCTCGTCACCAGTAACATGCGTTTCATAAATATTGGGTTGGAATTGACTCGATCTGGCATAAATGTCCTCAGCGACTCTTACGCGATTGAGTTTTTTGGAGAATGTTCAGGTGTTTTTCCGAGCGGCACCATGTTTAATACCTAAGTTATTATTTGAAATGGTACTCGTGATAAACAGATATTCACCTCTCTATAAGGATTTTAAGTTTGTGATGTTAACCTCAGTTGAAGACGTTGATGGCGAACCAGAGCGAGGCAACTCTTCTATCACATCTCGACCGATTTTGAACGTTTTGTACGTGTTTTTGATAACGTGGACTCACTGTAAGTGTTCTGTAAAATTTTCAGTGGATCCGAACGCGAAATTCGATTACATTGCGATCATGCAATCGAATTTCGCGTAAGTCAAACTCCTTTTTCGATGTTTTTGTCCATTAAAGTTCGTAAAACATACTATCATATCTAGTATCATATGTAACTTAAACAGAACCGTATTTAATCTAAATAATAGATGCGATTAAAACTCCGCGCCAAAATGGAAAACAGTTCTACCCATCTAACAACAACAAAAATGGGAACCATTAATTAAAACCATTACCGATACTTTTTTGACTGAATGTAGCCCTAGTACCAGAATATCTAAAACTCAAGGTAAACCTATAAGAGTAGTTCTTTGAAGACAGCCAGAATACCACAGGCACGATGGACGCAATGTGTGCAAGATGACATGCCTGGAAAGTAGCCGACTACTGGGATAGAGTAGGCAACAGAAAATAAGAAAAAAAAAATGTTACCGAGATAAGGGCTTTTCCTATACCATCACCTAGGGAAATATTTTCCACGTAATCAGTATACGACGTCGTGGTTGTCCGCAGGTGCTGACCCGGCAGAACATCGAGGACATCATCAAGTTCGCACAGAAGCACAGCCTGTTCGTGTTCGCCGACGAGGTGTACCAGGACAACGTGTACGACAAGGACAGCAAGTTCTTCTCCTTCAAGAAGGTACCAATTCATTCTTGTAGTACTGTCGGCGTTTTGTTTGATATACGAGTCGAATCACTCGCTATCACTACTTACACTGTATCATGTTCTAACTGTACATCACACTAAAAATTATACGAAATTTAGTATGTGTATATGTTTGTTACTCATTCCGGCTTATAATTATAGCTTAACGGATTTGAATGAAATTTGGTATCAAGAAAGCTGATATTCTGGATTGATACATAGCTATTTTTGATCCCGGTAAAGTGCGGTGGTTCGTGGGATGGTCTAATAACTTAAGTATGGTTTTTCACTGCGGTTAACACCGCGGGGCGCAGCTACTACATCGTATTTACTAGTTAGAACATCACACATCTGTGTAATCATAAATTGTTAAACAATTAACCGTATAGTTCGGTACGGACCCCTTCGGGGGCTCGACATTCAAACCTCCGCTGGCTCGGTACTGGCCCCGAAAGGGGTCGGACATTTTAGTCATATGACCTCCTCATTATATTTGTAAATATTTTATTTTCTGGTTAATAAATAATATGGGTGTGCATTCATTAAGATAGTAGAATAAAAAACTCATATGTAAACGTCATTAGAAGTTATTTAATTATTGAGGAAGTTTCTTAATTAAGTCTTATAAAATCCAAATGCGTAAATTACGATCATCGCCATTTTGATGGCAGTGTAGGTCGACGCTAAAAATCATAAAAAAATAGGTTTTCGGACATTTAAACTCCACATTATTGGGCATGATTAACGTGTCCTTTTATTACGTGAAGAAATCATTCGTAATTGAACTTATATTAGTAGTGGTAATGATATATTTTGAAATCTAAAGTCGAAGTTTCGCGCCAATCGTGCTTGTTTACATTTTTAATTCCACATTATATCATATATTCACGAATAGATTCTATAACAACTGACACAAATATCATTTCAAATATTATAAATAACATAACAATGCCCAGATCTTATCGTAATTTGCAATAATAGGACCAATAACACGGAATATTCATAACCACTACTAAATTCACTTTCGAAATTGACGTCCATTTCTTTTTTTTTTAATTTTGTGATGTGTAAATGCGATTATTTCAATCGATTATTTTCTTGTAAATCAATCAACTCGAATAATTAAATTAAGGAATATCAGAAATTGATAGATGAAAATAAAAATTAATTTTGTAATACGTGTAAAATACTATAAATATTGATTATAATATTTTTTACGCCACTAAAACCGATTCAACAACAAACAGTACAAACTGATCTATGGCTAAACTCGCGCCAATTTTATTTTCAGATAAAAATTCAAAAATGGAATGCGTTCGCTGTTCAAATTTATATTAAAATGTTTATTAGCTATTTTATTAATAATTTGGTTTTGTACCTACTATTTGAATGTGAATTGCAAACAGAAATAAATAAGGTTGAATATAGAACGCGCCAATTATGATCTTGGTAAGCACATTAAAAAAATCAGCTAAGATATTATTACATGTGTTCGACAAAATTGTTTGGTTGGATTGGTTATTTGAAAAGCGTATTCATTCTTTCCTAAAACATGGCTCGTAGGCCAAAGTGTTCTTGGAGTGGAAGCCTTGGGATAAAAATGACCTATAGAGGAAGAGCACAATTGAGATGGAAACACGACACCAAGAAAACTCCTGGTTCAAAATGAGTCCATTTTGAACCTGGATTCTTGATGTCGTGTACCGGGGTTTTTTTAGGGTGGGAAATCGTCAAATAACTTCTCCCGCTCTGGGCAGAACGGTGGGGAGTGTCAGACTAGTACTGAATAAAACCCACCCATGTGCCTGCCAGTGTTACCAACTCTCAAAAATATTTATCCCTAAAGTTTGTGTCAAAAAACCCTAAAATCGCCTTATTTATTGAGTTGTCCCCCTAAAAATTTTATAAATTTAAATTCATAATGATTTAGAAATAATATGCTATAATATGTATCAAAAGTCTTTTTATAAGAAGTTATTTAATATATAAAGTATACAGTTTCTTTCTGAAAATTCTGAAATCATACATGTTATCCCACACATATAAGTCACTAGGTCAGGAAATAAATAATAATATTATCAATTTGAAAATATTAAAGAGTCAAAAATATCCCTGAAAATACCCCCAAAAATTTCAGACCCCTAAAAAAATCCCATCACACTTATTTACCCCCTAAATCTGGGGGGAAAACCCCTAAGTTGGGAACCCTGGTGCCTGCTATTGCATAACCCTGACACTCCCCCCCCTTCGTCTAGAGCAGGGAAAGTGAGGCGCTCCTCAAACCAAGCCAGCCATCGCGGGAGACGCTACAGGCATCGGGCGTCGGGTGTTTATATCAATATTTTAGGGCCCCGAT
Source organism: Ochropleura leucogaster (assembly GCA_958449745.1). Classification (NCBI taxonomy): domain Eukaryota; kingdom Metazoa; phylum Arthropoda; class Insecta; order Lepidoptera; family Noctuidae; genus Ochropleura; species Ochropleura leucogaster. Next base: position 17,945,292 of record OY288216.1, read on the forward strand.
GTGTGCGGAGTCCCTGTCCGTCTAAAACAAGGCTCTACTGCGGAGGCATGGCTTTCTAGGTGCGGTACGTTATGGTTGTGCCGGCTGGGGTGCCTGACTAGTTACCTACAGAATAAGCATGACCTCCTACAAAAATGGCCGCCGTTTTCATTCATCGTCATTCAAGAAAACAGCCAAAATCTTTTACCGCGAAACCGTTTGACAGCAAAATGTACCTCAAATCTTGGCGCATAAGAAAATAATTATAGCATAACAAAAAAGCACGTGACAAAATGTTGTTGTCTTTCTTTTCTTATCGATATCATAGATATTTGAACAACTATAATATCAATAGTAAAATAATATGCAATCTCCATAGGTAAATTCCTCAATGGTCCCAAAACTTTTTTTTAAAGTTTACTCCATTACGATTATCGATTAGGTTGAATGCAACTTTTTAATCGTAATGATGAAACTTAGATTTACGGTCAGCACTAAGAAATGTCATGTTGCAACATAGTTTTTAGTATTTTTTGTCGAGATTTGTATCGTGTTTTATTTTGAATTTTTATGTAAAATGGCAAAAAATAAGAATGCAGATGGAATGTCACTGTTTTTATTTTGGATTTCCGATTTTATTATCAAAGGGTTGTCTTGTGCATGTGCATTATTTCCAGCGTTTTTAAAGTACCTAATTTTTAGAAGGGTGTAATAATATGTATTTTACACACATTTTACAATAGATTGACGCCGTTTTATCGACCTTATGAGGTTTTTGGAAATATAAACCTCAAACTTATCATATGAAACAGCCCCGGTGACTTATTTTTAATAACAAAATTGAATGCTGTAAATTGATGAAAATTCTCAAATTTCATGACAATTCGCGTCACCCCACCGATTCAGCTGATGTGTCATGTGTCAAAATCCTGTCGTGCAGAGTGGTTAAAGTGTTTGAAACACATGGCATGGCATAGTGATAGATTACGGCAAGAGTCTACTTATAATAACTGTAAGTTTATCAATATCGATCAAGCTGCAATGTTTTGTAGAGCACCTAGCGTATCATAATATCACAAACAGTGTTTTTGATAACTTAGTTAATCTCCATGAAATGAATCAATGTTTTAAATTGCTTTTTTATTTAGAAAATGTTTATTTCCTTAGTGTTTCCATTAAAATCGGATTCTACCTTATTTAATTTGCATTTTCTCATCGGAATTTGTGTTATTTTGCATCATTAAAGTTTGTAGAGCTAATCGAATAAAAAAAATAATCGCATGTGTTCGAAGTCGGGCTTGATTAAAATCTAGGATGGATTTATAACAACTATTTGCATATAAAAATATGCTTTAACATGCAAGAATACTTGGTATGCCTTAAATTGGGTTCAGAAAGTGTGGATCATAATATGTACATACATGGTTGATAGCCTGGGTATACCTCAACCGACCTCAGCAAACACAATGCAAATCTTTATCCATATTAGTAGATCACGTATTACCACTCTTGGCGCTTTAAGATCGGTGTCGATTTGTCCAGCTCGCAATGAGGCGTGCGAATAATGACGAGTGAATGTTGTCCGGCGGCAGGTGATGTCGGAGATGGGCGCGCCGTACGACAGCATCGAGCTGGCGTCGTTCATGTCCATCAGCAAGGGCTACATGGGCGAGTGCGGGCTGCGCGGCGGCTGGATGGAGCTCGTGAACCTGGACCCCGACGTGCAAGCCAACCTGTACAAGGCCATCTCCGCCATGCTGTGTCCCACCACGCTGGGACAGACTGCCGTGGATTGTGTCGTGAGTATCCAATGCACCTTTTTACAATTAAGACACTTTTTTCACTAAGTTAAAGTTCAGCACACAATTATAAATAAGCAAAATGGATATTTCTAAACTGATCCTGCATTTTATTTTTACAAGGCCGATTAAAAAACTCTCCAATACTCCTACTACTACCTACTACTGGGCAAAGGTCGAAATATTCGAATATCAATTCTGTGCGATATCTATGTTCGTCTGTCCGCCATGTTCGTCCCGCCAATAACATCAGATCGTCACCCGACCTTCGCCGCGGTATACGTCGTGAGCGATGTTCTCCATCAGTGATCCAGTGAGTGTGGACGTAGGCCGTGTGGTGTCCGGGTACATTAGCTCTACGTGGTCAGCACACTCCCACTTTAGGTTAGCTTTTATCTGCATGTTTTATCCGCAACCTGAGTTCGGGGCGCAGCGTGGTGTTTGCGATGTTTAGCTGTAAGTCATGCGTGTGTATCTGTACGTTATCTTAAGAATCCCTAACTGCGGCCAAACGCAAGCTTATATCGTATATAAACAAAGTCCATTAGTTCTAATCACCATATTGTCGGGTCCCACAGGCGCGTACTCCGCAGGCGGGGGAGCCGTCATACGATCTGTTCGTGCGCGAGAAGGCCGCCGTGCTGCAGTCGCTGGAGGCGCGCGCTAACATGATCGTCGACACCTTCAACAACATGGAGGGCTTCAAGTGTAACGTCGTGCAGGTGAGCGGGTCATTACTTTACTCACGAAGACGAACGGATTGTAACGATTCTCATTCTGTAGATGATAACGAGGATCTGACTGTGGGCTACTACCCAACGAACGGTTGTTGTTGGGCTTGTATGCCATGTGTGCGGTGTTCAAAAAAGTGTGGCCACCTTTAAGGAAGCGGTATAGACCATCAAATAGAACAACTTTCTCAACGGGACCAACAATGTAACCGCGAAAAATATTTTTTTCATGATACAGTTCTGTAATTTGGGAAAATAATACCTAACACAATGATACTACGTGTATAAGCGAAAGTGAGTTTGTTTGTTTTGTCTTCACGCCGTCATGGCTAAACCGATTTTAAAGAATGTTGGTACAGTGATAGCTGGGACCCTGGAGACGGGCATAGGCTATTTTTTTTAAAAGAAAAAAAAATGAGGGAGAAAGAGGGAAAATTTAGCTTACAATAAATAAGGCACTAGGGTAAAAACCACAAGTAGCAGGTACCTGCAAATCAGGAAGGGGAGCTGTGTTACCCCAAATTAAATGCGAGCGAAACCGCGGGCTAAAGCTAGTATGATCTAAAAGTATGTTAAATAATGCAAATAAATAAATAAATAAAATTCATTTATTTCGGATAACTCGATCCATATTAAAGACACATTAGATTAGACAAAATAAATTAGATTAGTTTAAAATAAATAAATTGAATTAAATTAAATTTGATCAATATAAATTAGATGAAATTAAATTATCTTGAATCAAATTAAATATCTCCAATAATAATCAAACTACAATAATTAAGGTTACATTCAAAAACATTAAATTACACGTTCGATAAGACATCTCCATAGTGGAGAAGACATCCTATCTGCAACAGTCCTCAGAATTCCATTGCAGCTGCCACGCATTCTGCAGATCAGGGATACAGTTTTCTTGCGGATAACTGCATGAAAACCGTCAGTGCGGTACAGCGCAAACATCCCCGATGCACTACAGAAGCGAGGCAACCCCAACAACATTCTGAAGATGTTGTTGTATTGGACACGCAGGACCTCCAGCGATCTTTTGGTGTGACTGACCCACAGATTTCCCGTATAAAAGCTTTGACAATAAGCTTGAAATTAGCAAATAGTTTTCTGTAAAATTCAAGGTACACATCAACGAAATTCGGAAAAATTATCGGTTCCCGTTATATACTAGTCTGTCTGGTCGCGCGCACTTCCCTTACAGTTCCCGAGCACAGCCGCGCACGATGTAGCGGACTCACGGACGGGAACCTTGATTGTCCGTTTAATTTACAATATATGATATTAAAATTAAATGTTATTGTTTTAGGGTGCTATGTATGCTTTCCCGAGAATCGACCTGCCCCCCAAGGCGATAGAGGCGGCGAAGAAAGACAACAAGTCACCCGACTTGTTCTACGCCTTCAAATTGCTCGAGGAGACTGGTGAGCTCAACATTTACTAAAGCCAAATGTACCCATAACCTGGCGAAAATGGTGGAGAAACACGTTAAACTGTTGATATTGGCTGACATTTTATAGATCTTTAGACAGACGTTACAAATAATATAATCATGTCCAGTAAGTCTGACCAACAGTTTTGCCGATGGGTATCGTATTACCCAGTACTAAATACGTTGTGGAGATCAAACGTCGGGATCCCAGCTGACGGTAGGAGGGGTTCGCATCGGCGTCGGGTCCACGATGAAGTACCTGGGAATCGTCCTCGACAGCCGGTGGAACTTCGTGGAGCACTTCCGACGTTTGGCTCCCAAACTCCAGCGGACGGGGGTTGCTTTCAAGCGGCTCCTGCACAATCTGAGGGACCAAACGCAGGAGGCCGTAGGCCTTATGCCTGCTTTTTATAGTTATCCTAATTTGACACACAAACAAATTTGTTTTGCTTTGATTGTTGCCTTGTTACAACGGAATATATTTGCTTTTATTTCTTGTAACAAATATGAAATCTGTCCTAATAATACCTCAGGAAATATAAATAAATGGGCATGTTAAGTAAAAATACATACATTACATTATTTTTGCAATTCTGAAATCCCGGCATTTCATATGCAACTTATTACGTATACTTTGTTAGCCAAAAAATTGCTTTATGTAAATCTACATTCGATTATACTATCTGTAGTTATCATGCACGCATTGGACTGCTTTAAGACAACCACCCCCTTATCTATACTAATATTATAAAGCTGAATAGTTTGTTTGTTTGAACGCACTAATCTCAGGGACTACTGGTTGGAATTGGAAAATTCTTTTAGTGTTGGATAGTCCATTTCTTGAGGAAAGCTATAGGCTATATAACATCACGCTACGACCAACAGATGCTGAGCAGCGTGGGTGAAACCGCGTGGAACAGCTAGTCATAAATAGTTGTTATAAAATCCCGTTAATTTGTGCAGGTATCTGCATAGTCCCGGGCTCCGGGTTCGGTCAGCGTCCCGGCACGTTCCACTTCCGCACCACCATCCTGCCGCAGCCGGCGCTGCTCAAGGACATGCTGGACGTGTTCAAGGACTTCCACCAGAACTTCACGCAACAGTACGCGTAGGGACAGCGTCACACCGACATCATACTAGCTAACGTTACGACTTGTATTATCCATTGAGACGAGTTTGTAGCTGCGACGTAGGGCCACACAAATGTCGCACGTCTGTCATAACAGCTCCATTGTGTCAACGCTTTGGTATACCGCGATACTACTGATGTGTCGTTTACCTTATTTATAAAGCAATCTTCCGTTTCTCAATTCAATATCATGTTGCATTCGAGAAAAGACATAGAAATAAAGCTATCGTACTTAGTGACATTATTATCTATATTTCACGTAACCTTATCGACATCATTGCTTGTAGCTTGTGTTTGTGAATAACAATTTATTTATCTGCTACTGTTTATTCATGTTATCAGGTGATGTAACATTTGGTCGCGGTTACTGACACACACTCCTACTCCGCAGCTACACGCTCGTTAACAAACTGTCAGTATGTGCAAACGTAGGATTATATACAGCTTACTGTGAATTACACAAGTTCGGCGCGATAGAGCAGAGAGGTGTATATTGTGCCGCATTTGTTGTATACTAGTGAACTGTAGATTGTAGCCAATTAATGCCCAGAGCTTGCAATTTATGAAGCAAGCTAACTTTGAGATTATCTGTAGCCTAGATGGACGCGCATTTTTTAAAGTTCTTGCGTTTCCTTTATGTTAAAAGTACCAGTTACTGTTAAGAGACGAGATTCAGTTTACACACAATTTTAGTCACTTGCGTCAATAACACGATAAACACGTTACCGCGCAAGGTATACTGTATGGTCTCTAATGTCCACTGTTTCTAGTGTATCACATGTGCCATTACGGGACTAGTCTCACCTCATAGTCAACGTTTTTTTTTTCTACACAAATACACTGCTAGCCTGACGGTACAATTGATATTTGTATTTAATTTTGTATTATACCCACTCAACTTCTTTTTTTTTTACTTTTAAGCTTACTAAGTTTGTCTCCTTCGTTTGAGTTCACGGCGCGGGCCATAGATACCAACAAATGTTTGGATCTGTGCAAATATAAGTTTGACGATACTCCGGTGAATTTGGGTCTCATTCCTGAATTTCAGTTCATAGGAACTGTAATTTGAGAACATAGTTGGTTGGATCCTAGTGTTTTCTAACAATTAAAGCATTCCTAGTTTAGAAACGCACCCGAGTATCCGGCAGTCCTGTGTCGTTTCGTGGGCAAAATGTAAATATCCACACCAATATGATCAGTACTAATCAAAATCAAATGAAGGCAACAAACAATGCATTTCTTTGTTACGTTTGATACTTATTCATATTAACTATATTTTATTCATGCTTTTTTGTTATTTAATAATTGTATTTTAATTGAAGAAAACAGATTAGGTTTATTGGATTTTTTGTTCAAAGGCTTAACTTGTATCCGCTTAAATGATGTATGAAGTTATGAACTATTGTTTCTTCTTTTCAAATACTTCGCGAACTAACAATGGTCTGTGGTGATAGTTTGGTAACAAATTGTCGTCGAATGGTGCAATAAGTGAAGTTGTGGTGACATTCCGCGTACGAATACGCCGTGTAATGCAAATTATGTGATTTCGTTACTACACCTAGTTAAGTGATTGTTATGCGTTGTTATTTATCGAATAAACTGGAAAGACAATTGTTGTTTTATTCTCACAGTATTTAAGCTTTTAACTTTTTAAGCGCCATTTTGACATAATAATATGTCCGAAGCTATCCTTTTTTTAGGGATTTGAAATCAAATTTTAATAACTTCTACCGCTCTGGGTGAAGCTTCTCCGACTTTTACTGCCTTAGCTACCGGCCAAGCGTGCTCTGGACACCAAATATGTGACAAAATGTACCACCATGCTCTGGCCTGGCGTTCAAAAGGTTAACAAGGTAATAACAAGATGATGGTATCCAAACCTCCACCAGCAACTTATTGATAACCAGTCTTGGAGAAGAAATAAATTAATGATAACTGCCCATCAGTAATGGAGATTGTAACTAATATAGTGTATGGCGCTCAATACGTGCTTCTGCTTAGCGCGATGCTGGTGGACGCGATGTATTTGCGGCCAGCATCTCGCCAAAGTTCCTTGTTGCAAGTGCCAAATAATAGTAGATTATTAACCAAGGGGATAAAGCAGTGTCTTCTGTCGCGGGTGACGATTTAAATCGCGAGCGTAATGAAGGATTCGGGGTTTACTTCCGAGCGTAGCGAGGGTGTTTAAAACTTAAATCACGAGCAGCAAGGGATCTAAGACGAGTCCTGAGTGTAGCAAGGGATTTAAGTTCACCCAAGATTTAGACAGCTTTATCACCGAGGAAAATACTCTACTTTTCGTACCATTTGCGAAAAAATTAACACAATAAAAATATGAGATAAGCAATTTTTAAAAATATTGACAATTCAAAGTAAAAGTTAATAGAAACATTGATCCAATTGTTGATGGAGTGAGTTACATTTTTGTTTGGTAAATTTATTGTTGATGAGCTGATTTTAATCCGACAATTCACTGTCACTGTCGCTTTGATTTAACATCGTAACGTATTTTTAGAACATTAACTTATTTATAAAATAAACTTAACTTTTATGTATTTGAAAAAAACAAAAACGCGGCAAATTCCTAGACTAATATTTTTTGTCGAAAAAGCAAAGGCACCAAGCTCATACGGCCTCGTCGGTTTTCGTAATTTTATTTAATAATCAAAACTGCATAATAAATGCGTAGGTATTCGTTTTTCAAAAAGATCTATGTTACAGTACAATATCTTTGTGCTGTATCTACAATCTACATCGCAATCTTATGTTCTTTATCGCACGTTCAATATCTATTAAATGTTTCTACTGTCTGTTATCGACACGAAGTCACGTCACGAAGTTAGTATATAAGATGCACCTTTGGATAATTATAACCAGACTATACTACATCTTTTGTCTCATTTATACCTAATCATATAATGCCAAGAAGTTTGGCAAATTGGTGACCCCGACGAACGAATACGCAGCAAGAAACATGGACAATCACCGTGCAAGGCGAACATAAATCAGCAAGGAACGCTTGAAGTAGCTGCTGGCACCTCGGTTTTATCCCGCATTCCGGAATTTTGGAAAGACCAACCAAGATTATGGTTCATGCAACTAGAAGCCATATTAGCACCACAGAAGCAAGGAGACGAATACAAATACTGTACAGTAATAGCAAAGTTATCCAAGGAAGAAATACTACAGGTTAGTGACCTAATTACTTCACCACCGACTACAGATAAATACAAAAACATCAAGGAACGTTTAATTGATTATTACGAAGAAACAGAACAGCGACAGTTTCAAAAATTAATATCAGAGACAGAACTCGGTGATCAAAAACCTTCGCAGTTATTACGTCAAATGCGAGTCCTCGGGAGAGGAAAAATCAGTGACGAAACAATTAAACTACTATGGTTCAGGCTTTTACCAACATCAGTTACTACGGTTCTAGCAGTTACGGAAGACATGGAAATTGACAAACTGAGCCAAAATTGCAGACAAAATAATAATGAATTTAAAAGTAACCGAAATATCAGCTGTTAGCAACGACACTTCAAACGACAACAATACAGCATGCATTTTAACCCAGCTAGCAAAATTACAGATAGATATTGACGCAATTCAGCAAGGTCAATATGGCTATCGACCCAACACGCACAATCATTTCAAGAAACGTCAACAATTCCCGATTATGAGGCCGAGAACAAACTATAGAGGAGCAAATCGATTTTGTTACTACCACGAAAGATTCGGAAAATATGCAAGGAACTGCATTAAACCATGCGGTTGGAAACCAATGACTTACGTACGGAACCAGGGAAACGAATAAGAGCACAGACAACGGCGAAACTCTGTGCAATCCACCCATCCAATCACCTCACCATTACCGACCGAAAAGGTGGTATGAAGTTTTTGATTGACACGGGCGCAAATATCTCAGTCATTAGCAAGCAACAGAGATATTCAATTTTACAAAATGAACAATACACACTTTACGCTGCAAATGGGACTAAAATTAGGACTTACGGCGAGAAGACGCTTACCTTGAATTTAGGACTACAACGATGTTATATATGGAATTTTATAATCGCCGATGTTACACAACCAATAATTGGAGCAGATTTTCTAGAGCACTATAAACTATTAGTCGACATAGCAGGTCGCAAACTTATCGACAAAGTTACAGAGCTGACAACGCATGTAACTTCAGAAAAAGCGACACAGCAAACAATTCGTACTATCGCAGTGGGAACGAATCCACGTATTACGCAACTTTTAAACAAATACGAAGACATCACGAAAGAGTCCTCTCTACGCAATGCGCCCAAACATAAGATTGAACACCACATTATCACTACAGGACCACCCGTCGCAGCTCGGGCAAGACCATTACCTCCGAAAAATGCGAATTTCTCAGAAGGGAAATAGATTTCTTAGGTTATCATATAACGAGCCAAGGAATACAACCTACTGAAGAAAATTACAAAGCAATCATGGAATTTCCCAAACCGAAAACAATTCAAGAATTAAGAAGATTTTTGGGCATGGTCAATTTCTACAGAAGTAATATTCCACGCGCAGCGGAAAATCAAAGAATTTTAAACGAATATCTACATGGTTCAAAAAAGAACGATAATTCACCTGTTCCTTGGACAACGGAAGCAGACAAAGCTTACGAAAAATGCAAGGAAAGCATGAAAAAACTGCAGAAACAGTAGCCAAGACACTTTTCGAAGGATGGATTACTCGTTTTGGATGTCCATTGCGCATTACTACGGATCAAGGCCGGCAGTTTGAATCAAGAATATTTGAGTCACTCTCACAATTTTTGGGAATACATAAAATTAGGACAACACCTTATCATCCGCAATCCAATGGAATGATAGAGAGATTTCATAGAACTTTAAAGGTAGCGTTAATGACAAGGGAATCCAACGAAAATTGGTTAAAAGAAATCCCAACAGTTTTACTCGGGTTGCGGAGTAGCTTGCGAGAAGATACAGGTTATAGTTCAGCAGAGATGACATATGGAACGCCAATACGACTCCCTGGAGGATTTTTTGAGTCATCAGCAGCACAGTTATCAACGTACGAAGAATTTGTAAAACAAATTCAAAAGGACATCACACAAATGACATCAATTCCGAAAAGAAAAAACCATAACCAAGCTATATTTGTACATCCCGAACTCAAAGAATGCTCACACGTATTTGTTCGGTGTGATAGAATGAAGAAAGCCCTGACACCGCCGTATGAGGGACCCTACCCAGTAATTAGTAAAACAGATAAAACATTTTGCATTAGAATTAGGGATAAAGAGACAGTGATATCAATTGATAGATTGAAACCAGCATTCATGATCAATGACGAATCAAACTACGTGCCAGATTCAAAGGATTACGACAGACATTCACACACGTACACTACACGGTCGGGACGTAAAGTAAAGCCAGTAGTACGTCTATAAAAATCGCTGATAGAAGCAAGTTATTCGTATATATATTAACATAGATCTTAACATATACCATTAATTCACAACTACTCGTAACAACAAGACATCTAAAATGGGAAATCAAAGTTCTAAGGACCAGATAACATACAATACGGACAGTTGCCTCAATCAAAACGAAGCGGACAAACTCCGCAACCTGATCCAGGAGGACTTACGGTGGACAAGAAATGTTGCAATGGGACAGATTATTTTAACAATCGGTGCGATCCTAATTTACGGCATAATGAAAACACTGGACAGAAGAATGAAGAGTTTAACGGAAAAAAATAATAAACACTCGTGCAACAGCTAAGTCAAAATTACAGACGTCAGCAAATCACACCACAACAGGCGTCATCAAATTCCACCGCGTACAATAGCATTATTATTTATATACATCAGCAAATAACTAGTAAGGTCTAGATCAAACTTATATTGTAAACACTATAACCATAATATTTATTTTTATTTTCTTTTAAAGGGGGGTGTACTGTTACAGTACAATATCTTTGTGCTGTATCTACAATCTACATCGCAATCTTATGTTCTTTATCGCACGTTCAATATCTATTAAATGTTTCTACTGTCTGTTATCGACACGAAGTCACGTCACGAAGTTAGTATATAAGATGCACCTTTGGATAATTATAACCAGACTATACTACATCTTTTGTCTCATTTATACCTAATCATATAATGCCAAGAAGTTTGGCAAAATCTATAATGCTTTATATATAAACTCAATGGTGTAAACACAGATGTAGTTCAGTATAAATTTCTGTAAGTATTCCAAATTTAAATCACATTCTCCCCCTGATGAATGAAATTCAGTACAATTTTCTTTCCCTGTTTTGACAGATTAAAAATGACTATGTTGTCGACTGTTATGTTCGCTTTTTGGGGCATAGAATGTCACTTTTTTGAGCAAGTGGTACGAAAAAATGTTTTCTGTCTTTCTTTCTCTTATAAACAAGAAAAAATGTGGAGAAGGGAACATCATAGAGCAATGTGAATACAATTTACATTATTCTCTGCCACTACAAGGTTCTGTTAACAAATGAAAAAGAATCCAGTTGGTAAATTTGACTAGAAATCACGATGTTATGAGGACAAACAAAATGAAACCGAATTGAAAAAAAAAACAATCATACCGCCTCGTTAAAACTAAAAGGTCCTTTTTAGAAGTCTGTTTAAAAGTATGACTGATCATCCTTACGGTCAAGAGGATCATATCTTACTAGTTGGCGCCATCTTACTTGAATACTTTGATTCTCTTTGTTGAATGAGACTAGCGGTTGCGTGCGTGGGAAACGAAAGATTAACTGAACACATCGACACTCAGGTTTAACTACGTATGTAGAGGGCGCTAGGAGGTACAAGTTAAAACCATTCCTAGGAGTGGCCTGCCCGACCAGTGACCAGTGGTTGTGTTCGTGCCAAGATTTGAGTGTTTGCCTGCTTACCGAGTAGGTCAACTTCATCGATTATACTAATGAACAATTTTGAATGCAGCTAAGTTTCACGGGACATTTGTTTCGTAAACATTGCAGTAACCTAGTAAATACGTCAAAATATGTATTAGCTAGTTGAAATTTGTAGTTAATTTATTACATCTCTAGAAGATATAATCTTGATTTAGTCATGATAATTAATCTGATTGCGTTTGTTAATAGCTACGACGTCTGACTTAAAGCAAAGCCACACAAATTGAAAAAAAAAATATAGTTCCTTCGATGTTCCTAGATGGTGCTGTAAGTAGCGGCACAATCGGTATCTTTCGAGTTTTTTTTTAATGAAGGTTGCTGGAAGAACTTAATAAAAAAAACACACGACAGTTATATAGCAAAAAAACACACACAGCAATAAAAAAAAAAACTGAAATCCTGACTTTGGTGAATAGTGGGGTGGACAATGTGGGCTACATAGATCATCACTCAAGTGGTTGAAATTTTATTGATATTTATTGCCCTATCGCTTAATATTAAACCAAGGTTACGAAATCATTAGTCATAAGGTCCATGACCCGTCATTACAAGCGCGTCTCAACGCCCGATATCTACGCGTGAACCCCCGGACGGACACGGCGGTACACTTAACTGCACGATCTGCACTGGTATCTAAGAATTTGTGCAGAAGTAATAAGTTCAATCAAGTGTACTGTCTAATCGAAGATGGATAAACAATCCGAAGGAAATCCAATAACTTCATAATTGGCTCGCGTAGATATTATTGGGTCGCGGTCGTACGATCTGGGTTCTGTAGCCAATCATGGAACCCTTACAGATTCGCTTTGTCTATCTGTCTGTCTGTCCGTATGTCACAGCTATTTTACTCCGAGAATGCACCACACATCTGAATATCGCAAAGTAGGCTTCTATGAATCGCTATTCAAAAGTGATGTGATAAATTATGAGTAAATATAAATAGGGGTGGCTCTCGGTACACGTAGCTAGGGGTTGAAAAAACTCAATGTTTGTAACTGTGACGTACCTATATCAAGATAAAAAAGGCTGGTGAAGTGATAGGTTATTTGCTTTTAAAGTCGTTAAAATTTGGTCTCCTCTAATTTCTAAAGTAACGGGAGCAACATTCTGAAAAAGATAAGGTTAGAAAGGACGTATAAATAAAGTTTAAAGAAATGGTTTTTTCTTTAATTTGCAGTCGTAACTTTATTTTTCATTAATATACCTACAAATTTAGTTTTGCGCTCGAATATTCCATATAATTTGAATGAACATTAAAAATATTGTTATTGTATTATTTGATGCTACGGAACCCTGTTTGTGGCCGGTTTTTCACACATACCTACGGTTGTATCTACGCAGTTTCGTGGATACGCGTAACTAGCTTCAACATCAATTATTCCTGTAACTAGTTATAAGTATAATAACAATAACGCTTATCTATACTAATATTATAAACCTGAAGAGTTTGTTTGTTTGTTTGAACGCGCTAATCTCAGGGACTACTGGTTGGAATTGGAAAATTCTTTTAGTGTTGGATAGTCCATTTCTTGAGAAAGGCTATTATAGGCTATATAACATCACGCTACGACCAACAGGTGCTGAGCAGCGCGGGTGAAACCGTGGGGAACAGCTAGTCACCAATACGATTTTATTTTGATTGATTTATTTATAAAATACCTTTTTTTCCGTGAAATAAAAAAAAACAACAAAATTACCTACCTACTAAAAATAATTATATGGCCTGGAGATTATGGGCCTTGCCTTCTCATGAATGAAGTTGTTAGTTCAATCCCAGGCAAGTAGGTAACTAAATACCTACGAATGTGACTTTTTAAAGTTCATTTCGGAAAAATAATCATCACAAACATCGGTCACGGAAAACATCGTGAGGTTTATTATCCTTTACCTAAGGATAATAAACCTCCTAAGGATAATAACCTACCTAATCCTTACTAATATAATAAAAGCGAAAGTGAGTTTGTTTGTTTGTTTGTTACCTCTTCACGCTTTAATGGCTAAACCGATTTTGATGAATTTTGGAACAGAGATAGTTGGGAACCAGGAGACGGACATAAGCTAATTTTTTTGAAAAAAGTGGGATGTGAGGAAGAAAGAGGGAAGAAAAGGGAAAACTTAGCGTTGCTATTACAAATCAATAGGGCGCAAGGGGAACTGTATTACCCAAATTTAACGTGGGCGGAGCCGCGGGCGAAAGCTAGTAATATTATAAAAGCGAAGGTGAGTTTGTTTGTTACGTCTTCACGCTTTTAAGGGCTAAACCGATTTTGTTGAATTTTGGTACAGAGATAGTTAGTACCCGGAGACGGACATAGGCAATTTTTTTATTTATTTTGTAACGGGCTCAATTTTTCCGGACATGGCCTATTTTTTTTTAAATTAGAAATGTGGGAGAAAGAGGGAAGAAAAGGGCAAACTTAGCTTTGCTTTTACAATCAATAAGGCGCGAGGGAAATAACTACAGGTAGCAGGTACCTGCAAATCAGGAATGGGGAACTGTGTTATCCCGAATTTAACGCGAGCGAAGCCGCGGGCAAAAGCTAGTATTAATATACCTAAGTCTGAAATCGCCAAGCCGTGTTGAGTAAGCGTGATGATCTATGCTGCGCCATCTCTGAATGAAAAGAGGTACCTATTTGCTCAGCAGTGGCACGGTAATATTACATAAGTACTAATAAACCCTAACTCGAAGGAACGAATTGCGTGTTGGTTTAAATTAACCGTTACGCGCCGCGCTATTTATCGTAATTTTCGTATAATAAAATAGCTTAGGTAATAATCGTTACATTTGGTATCACAAAACTTCGTATACCAGTTAGGTACGTTACCAGCTGGGTACTACAACCGATTCAGTTAAAGAATCTTTGTCCCTAGTCCGAAGACAAAAGCTTTCGTTAAGGTTCGGCTGGAAACTTTTGCAATCGTTATTATTTATCTTTATGAAAACTTCGTAGATACGTACTACGACGTAGGTAGTACGTAGGTAGGTAGCCGAACTTATCGAGTAGGTACAAGGAGGAGAACCTCGTGGGAGTTGCCAACCAACTCGAATTGTGTTCGGTTTCAGAGTAACCGCATCGCCACAAAGATGATGTAACGGATGTAAGTTCTCGCCGGGTAGGAACGCTCACAAGGTTTTTATTCAGCGAGCATAATTATCAAGAAAATGACCTGATGATAGCTGAGTTGGTAGCGTGTAAACAGCTTAAACGATATTGTGGTATTTCCTGTTTTTTTTTTTAAGTATCCTGCACTAATAAGTTTGATTGAAAGTTTTCCTTAACAACATATCTTACGGTATCGAATATCTTTCTTGCTCTCTCCGGTTGGAAAATCAAGTCCAACACGCACCGCGCCGCGTCGTAGCCCCTTATTTGTCTTACAGACAAACACAGGTTTGTGGCACTTTGTGCCCCATTAGAATAGCCTGATTATTATTATAGTTGAGTTGGCGCCTCACGAACAATAAAGGAATTTTCCTATTTCAATTTTCCTTTATCGAGAATCGCTTCTACCTATTTCTAAACTAAGAAACTGTATCTACTGTACAGTAGATACTTTTTAGTTTTACAAGGTACTTTTTATTCCGTCAAGCCTTAAAAAAACTGTCACGATTACATCGGTTATCGATCCTTTAAGTCAAGTCAACATGAGGGGCTCCCCTTCGATGCACACGTAGGTGATTGTGTATAAGAACTGATAGTAACGAGAAGGAAATCTTGCGGTTTTCCTGGTTGCCTGGTATCGAAGACAATTCAAATAATTTTGACCTCTCTATCTAAGTACATGTCAAAGATTATCATTCGAGAACTGGGAATTCCAAAACCCTGGACGGTTTGAGCTTATCGAAAAGAATAATGTTCCTAATTATATTATTAGTAAAAGGTTCCTAATTGCAAGTAAACAATATCAGGGAATCACCTTGTTGGCTGATAACAATAGGGTTGCCACAGTGATTGTGGAACGTATTTAAATAAAAATCTTATTAATGGATGAGAAGCTTTAGCTAGTGACTTCTTCTGCGATCTGGAGTAGAAAGTAGTTTCTCACCTGGTCCCAGGCTACTTATTAGGGAAATTTCATAACGATTGATTCAGTGGTTGAGGCGTAAGAAGGCACTATTGCATAGACAAAGCAGGGCGAATTACTTTAACATTTACAATTTGAGCATGGAAACTCACTGATGGTCATCCATGACCATCCTGGGCTTTTATCAACTAGGCATGTCTTGAAGAATTGCAAATAGTTCCCGTTGGAAGTCGGGCAAGGCTTAAGGAAGTTGGGGTGCTATTTGGTAAAAATGCCACAAAGCCCTCTGATAAAGCAGCGAAGTAGCCCGCGACAGGAGAGATTGATGGCCGAGGATAGCGTGTTGCGCTCCACCGCGGCCAAATGGGCTGAAACAAAGCAGGCATTTCCCAGGAACGCTCATAAAACATAGGGAATTAAGTTTATGAAGCCGGACTCTGTGTGTACTTAGCTGACGACGAAATCGAATTTGGATTGTCACTTTTCATGCAGCAATCAGTAGTCGATTATTTGAGAATTAGTACAATAATCTATTTTCAAGCTAGGTGAACTTACTTTATGCACTCCGGAGTTGGGGATCATAGTCTCTGGAGGAGTGTCTTCTGCCAAACAACTCCGACAACCAATGGCTGCCAATGGGATTGAAAAGTTACCAAGGAAACATAACGTTATGGAATTTGTCACCTATTCCAATAGGATTGTCGCCAGTTTATGCTCCTAGATCTTCGCATAGTAATGAAGCAAATAATTGAAGAATTTTATGCATTTCTAAATTATAAATAAATAAAAAATACCTAATTAAATCTTTATTCAAAGTTTTTTTTTTTAAATATACAATAAAACTTAATGGTAATGTAGGTAAAACAAAGTAAGATGCCTGTACTAGGATGAACCTGTATCACAGGCGGCGGCATGTATGATAGTAGAGGAAATACGATGATAGTAGAGGAACTAACATCACAGCACACATAGACAGCACAGTATTCCTGCGCCCACATGACTCGGGGCACTGAAATGAGTGAGGTCAGGTTTTTGCTTTTAGGCAGAACCTAACTGTGTGTTTTTTACCAAAAAAAACCCCACCGTCGATGGACTTGGTTTTCTCCCGATGGACACATTAAATTCGCATTGATATACGTTTCGAAATGAAGACTCACCGCTACAAACTAATTAAGAAATCAATTTAGATAAAACCAAATTAGTTTCAAATAAAGAAACATTTAACCTAGACATTAAAATACTAAATTTTGATTGAAATGAGGAAACTTTGTCATTGCAGCCGAGAACAGCCGGAATGGCTCCTTGGCCGGCCTGTGGCAGGCAGTGGGACAATGTCGGCTTATAATATAATAAGTTAATTTTGATTGAAACCCAAAAATACTTTTGCTTGAATTAAAGTTTATGGGATTTTCATCGTAAATCTCACATAGGTGAAGCCGTATCAAGAATGGCGGGATATCCGTAGGTACTGCGGCAACATTACCAATTTCCCTTACTCGCGGGATATTATGCTTGTATCTCTTTTATGGGATAAAGACGGCAGGCTGGCTGGATCATTACGATAGGATCGCTAAATGCCACGTTATTTATAGATCTGAATACATCAGATTTACGAATTAAAAGTTCACACATTTATAACCTCCGGACCAAAAAAGAGGATGGTATAGGACATGATTATATGTATATGATAGAATATTAAATCCAGGCGTCGTTGCGTCGGCGGACTGCTAAGTAGATTAGTTTTGACTAAGCAATAATAAACAAAGCGGGCACCCGACGCAACGACGCTTAGATTACAACATTTTACTTTTATTAAACGTAGAGGGACAATAATTATAAATTAGCTGTATTCTTATTTACAGTATATTTTGTGTCGTTGGTTTTTTATTTTTGTTTTTATGCCATACTCCGTGTTCTTATTCATAAAAACGAGAATTCACCGACTCAGTTAAGTTCGATACATTAACGCATGCTATCAGTTTAGTTCGATACATTAAAAATTGCTGATGCTATTTAGCGTAGGAAAATGGTTCCTCACAACGGAAGTGTCAGTCACAATGTGAGCCAACCCTAACGCGTGTGTAGTCGCGCACGGGGCACATTTAAATAATATCGTTGGCTGCGCTTGTAGGCACTTGAGCAGTGCATTCCGCCGGAGCGTCGCCTGCGCCTGCCGCCACAGTCCTACACACGTACTATACAACAGAGCACTACGATGAAGCTGGACAACTGTCTGACTGCGGAGAACATCAACCAGAACCTGCTGAACATCCAGTACGCGGTGCGCGGACCCATCCTGCAGCGCGCCGTGCACATTGAGAGGGAGATCGAGAAGGTACGACTGCACTTAGTTTTTTTTTTGTTCGGATCGATTAGTATTGTATATTAAGCTAACAGAAACTCCAAAAAAATGAGAACCGTCAGGACATTACTTTTCAGTACGTAGGTAGGTTACTTGATTTAAGATTGCATGGGAAATCCGTAAAATTGATTTCTTACAGCTGTTTACGGTCCATAAAATTGTGATAACGCTGTGAGAAAATGTCAGTAAGAACAATATGTAAGGTGTATAATTGAGTAGGTACTAAACCCATCGAAATACTTTAAAGTCGAAATGGGAATCGAACCCGTGAATCAGTATAGAAGTGTGTGGCTCTAGGTATACGCAGCTGTAGGCCTGTAGTCACGTTTTAACTAATAAAACGTGATATTTAACATCGAAGTAATTCAGAAACGAATCGTATAATAAGCAATTAATTTAATACTTACAAGTGCTTGCGTTCAATTTAATGAACAATACGTATTTATTTTCTAATCGTCAGCGCTCGGCGGATCAAACTCAACGACTTAATACTGGATGCCGATAGTAAGAAGTTATTTTATATTGCTATTAATGTATTGAAACTTTTGAAACAAAACACGTACTTATTTAATACAATTCTTCTTAGAATACACCTTCACAGTAGATTATATTACGATATACGATCACGATAATACGATCAATTACATATCTATCTAATTTCGTTTTATCTAAGTAAAGAAGTGTTACTTTTTTCAGAAATTAAGAAGATATCACTAGCGCAATTTACTTTATTTTTAAATAATCTTGTTCAGTGAAACGTTTAACGTTTTCTTTTAACCGAAAACTTTTTATCACCATTCACAACCTTTCCATAATACATTGGAATAGCTTTTCTAAGTTAAACAGTTTCTTTAGTAAAGGTCGCGTTCCGTTGCCTTGGGCATTTCACAAAAAATATAGCGTGTGATTGGGACCCTCATAAAGCCGGCAGGTACGGGTTACTACGGGTTAATCTGGCACCGGGGTCCCAGAGACCCCTAGTCGGCGTTTGGGTCGCGGGTCCCCGAGACCCCAGCCCGCTCTGTGCTTGGGAATGATAAAGGTTCATTTCTTATTGGATTCCCTATAAATAAGTATTAGTGAGCCGTGCACCCGTCGCGTCGCTGCTAGTTCGGTGATATTGGACGGAATTGTATTTGTTTAATCTATAATTTCATATGTTGTTGTTTTACATATATTTTTAAATTAATGTCGATTGACGATTAGGTTGGTAATGTATGGCGTTAGTTTTTTCGGGTGTGAAATCTTCAAATAACTTCTACCACTCTGGGTGGAGCGAACTAAATCCTGTTCCTTCTTTTGCCCTTTGTGTTCTGGGGCCGTGGTATCTCTTTCAAACAACCCGCAGCCCTAACGGGTCCCTTAGATTTGATAACATATCTTTAAGGCGCTCGTAAAACAAGGACGTGCCGTTGACACGGCACATTGGCACGCTCCATAGGCGGTCGGCCAGTGAGCTACTCTTTGCTCACCGTCTACAGGGCTGCGCTTATGGTTGCTGCGAGTCGTCTACCTGACAGTCTCCCACGGCGGCTATGATGGTTTAAAGTTCTGTCCCGCTTCCACCTTCACTATCATAACTGCTTTGCAGAAGGAGGTGATTGCTTTCTATTCCCTCTCGCTTCGGACCATAGCCTGAACTAGGGCCGGACGCGAAAGGTCGCAACTGTCGATCGCTCTACGAGGTCACCTGGTGCTTGGGCAGACCGCCACAGTATGCCCTAACGTATCCTCCGGGCCCGGGTGTTTCCGCCCGCCCGATTATATGCAGGCACCTCCCGAGTCAGGAACTCGCACCAATCGCAATGCGAAGAATGTCTTACAGAGTAACTCTATATTGTAGTTGAAGATGACGCACGTAAGTAGTTCAAATGTCCCACACAACAATAATCGCATGCACCACTTCCATTCCACTTCACTAGCCTGGGATGACCTCCCTACTCTCTACTAGCAGCGCCAGCACTCCCAACTGGGACGCACGCCCCACTGTATGCCATAATATACTGATCACTTGTGCTATCTCCAGTTGTATGGTTACTACTCATCCAATATCGCTATTTTTCTTTCGAAAAAATGCTACTACTTGCTACCCAACCCATGTCACCATCAGGAGCACAACAGAAAAATCTCGCTTGGGAATTGAGGAATAAGTGTTACTCGTAAAAAATAAGCTCCTGAAGGGGGATCTGTAATATAATATCAAACAAACAATATTAACTACAAGGCCGTGTCTACAGCGCAGTTTCTCAAGGACCCCCCCTCCCCCGAACCCGCCCCCGCCCCCCTACATCACTGTCCTCGAAGGATTGACATTGAACTGTCATCGAAACATATAACTTGCTTGTTTTACGATGTGGAGTGCAGATATAGCATAGCCTGACGATACCTCAATGTAAGAAAACTAGAATACCATTTAGAGAGTCTTAAAATGAGTATATAATAGTGTAATGGTATTAATTTCAACTCGATATGTCCACGCATTCTCGAGATAAAGAGTCTTGACAAACAGGCACACAGATCGACGGACAACAACGTCCAATATGGTCCAATAAGGGTTCCGTTTTTTTCCTTTTGAGGTGCGGAACCCTAAAACAAAAGAATAAATAAATTTCGCGCCTACCGAAAACGCCAGTTTCAGACTAAAAGGATTAGACAGTCAGGCACAGTTATTATTTATTAGTTAGTACATTTTTGGTACGAATGTATTGATCAATATGATATGTAGATATTTCTTTACCTAGCTAGTGCATTCACCTGCCAAGAGGGTTAGTGTACCAGCGCGGTGGCGCGGGCGCATAGCGGGGATGCTGTCTTGATATAGATCAGTGACGAGTTGCGAGCTGGTTACGAGTGTATTAACAGTGCAATAATTACGCAATCTAGCGGCATTACGACGAAGTGGGGTATACGTATATAAACGTCACGTGAACAATAGCTACAAATCAACCGATAAACTACTCTGTATAAACATAAACAAAATAAAAACTAAAATTCTTTTGAAAAACGTAACTTTGTTTCACCAAAAACCTAGATTACAAGGCAACACCGTGAAACACTAGTGAACATGCAATTTGAGCTGAAAAATAACAAAATTAACGCGACTGGCAACATTGTGAATCCTGTGATGTAATATGATACCGCGGAAAACACGGAAGGGGTGAGCCACACTGCCCGGAACTTTAGAAGGTTCATTTCTGATTTAACTTATAAATAAACTCGTCCAAAAATTCGCTCTTGCCCCGAGCCTTTCAAAAGCGTGAGGGGCATGAGGGGTGAAATTTAATTTAGCTTGTACTAGCTGACGCCCGCGGCTTCACCCACGTGAAGATCGACAAATAAAGTATACAGGGTCGAATTTTGTAATGCCACCTGAAGGGGAAGTACTCTTAAAACATTCCTTTATTTTTGAAAAGAAAGAAAACGGCATTCAAAGTTTTTAAAAATTCGCTTGCCGTACACGGTAATCGAACCGACTAAAATCTGTAAAAGTTGCACCGTGTACTTTTATTGCATAGATCGTTAGGCTCAATAAGGATGAAATCTCTCCAACAAACTTCATAAGTTAAATGAAAGGAAAACAATGAAATCTTAAATTAATTTAATTATTTGCAAAAAATGGTACTTAAACTAACTAATTAATTGCTCGAAATGGGCTCCATTTTCTTGGATACACAAATTTATTCTTCTTACGAATTCATTTCTAGTAACCACCAACAAAACGTAGTGCAGTGTCAGTTCAACTGCCTTTAATGTCGCGTTGCCGTGGCTACCATCTAAGTACGTTCTAGGTATCATGATAATCTGTGTGCGTGTCTCAGTGGGCCTTCTGTATGTGCTTTGTTGTGTAAATGGTGGAAGTGGGATTATTTTTTGGTCCATTGTTGGTCGTCAGGGCTGGCGGCTCGCTGTGGCCAATAAAAACATATTTTCGTCCAGGGTTGTCTCGCATGTGTTCAGCAATAAGGGAGATTTATCGCGCTGTTTGTTACTTGTTACTGCTACCGAGGGGGCGTGAGGGTTGTGCCCGGTTACGTTACGTGGAGCTTTAATCGGATCAGATCGACTGAATAATACGGAACCCTAAACGAGCAAGAGATGGACTTGTCGATCAATTTCTTAGAGTTGCTTCACAAATGGCTTGCCTTGTATAGCAAAACACATGTGTACTTGTGAATTCTTTAGTGAATTCGACCAGCTTTGATCCAGATTGAGTTTATCTAGATTGTAATGCACAGTAATATAACATAGTAGTGGAGTTGTATCGACTCGGGCAGCAGATCGACCTGGGTCCCGATCGCAGCTTTCCCATCTCTACGGGCGGCGTCTGATGAATGTCTTTGTAGCCCCTAATGGGGATAGTTGGACACAATAGCTGTGTCACATACTTGGCCCTGTATATATACAGTATACACGCGGTTAAATATGCCATTGAGCGCAACTTTCCTCTTACCAATGTCGTTTGTATTTGTTACGAGTGATTTTTATGTTTCAAATTCTTTTATTTAGTTTACAAATTAACATTCAAACAGAATTAGCAGCAAGTACCAACTAGGTACAACTTTTATTTAATTAAACATGACATGTATAACATTTTTGATTTTAGTTTTGTCAGTCTGGTTTTTTGGCATATCACTTTTATTATGCCTATCAGTCAATACCAAACAATACGAAAGTATGTTTGGAACTGGCCTGACGTACGAAACCGTTTTGAAACTTAACACGATGAGCATTATTTCCGTTCCTGCAAGTCTTTATATTGCCAATCAAAGACATCACAATAAATCCGACCTCCGATCACGTTATTTTATAAATTGCAGATAGTACCTACTTTTATATTCTTTGTCAAAATAATTCAGTTGTTTAGTTAATGACACCCACCACTGAGTGACTGAATCAATTCGTTTGGATGTAGTGTGTTGTGGTTGGTAGGAGTGTCTCCTACGTAGTGCCAACACTAACTAACAACAGCAGTGCAACTTTTGTTGTGATAACGACACAAAAGGAAACGTGCTCCAGTGCGCGCCCGCTGCTGCGCGTGCGCGCTTAGCACGACGACTAAATTAACATGATCCTCGTGTAGACAGAGAACCTAACAATTAGGTTCTCTGTCTACACGATGATCATGTTTAACGATAATGATGGTTTATTAAGAACTTATAAATAAAAATAAATAATTTTGTCACACACTCTGCACCGATCTGTATTTCTACGTACTTATAATAACTGTATACTCCATGGCATTTTGTTTTCATGTTTTACAGTTTAGTTTATCTTATCGTGGATTATAATGTGCAGTAAAATGTTTATCGTCTATTTATCTATAAATTATTTCTATAATTATAGTAACAATAACCTAACCAAAGTGTGAGTTGACCTCGTACACAATAGTACCGTAAAATAGAGCAAGCAGCTTTATTTTAAGTTCATTATTTGTTGTTGTGGCGACCATAGTAAGTACGTATAAGAGTAGTCTTTGTTTACTAACACTGCGACAGACAAGCAGTAATGAACTTCAGAACTGAAGGCTGCAAACGGCCGCGGGGACACACAGAAGTCGTGCGTGTAACGCTATAAAGTCATGAATGTTATTTCAAGTACCTACTGTGTACAAATAGATGCACATGATTAAGAATAAATTATTAGATATCAGAATGGCTGTCTTTTTATGACATAACACTGTTTGCCAGCAGTTCCGTAGCAACAAACTAACGGATAACAGTAAACAGTAATAATAATAATAATAATAATAATTCTTTATTTGTATCGAATGCAGGTGTTACAATAATGCTGTTAGGTTGAAATATATGTTCCCAGTACATTCTGCCTGTTGGCATACAAAAATTCAGTTGTAGACTTACAGCTAATTCTAGAAACTAAATACTTAAATTTAAAAGGAGATCTTAAATCAGTTAGGTTTAAATTTATTTACATAATAATTGAGATATGATAAAGCAATATTAAAATTTATCATTTATGAAATCCGTAACAGAGTAGTAACATTTCTCTATCAGCAACAACGACAGGAGTTTCTTAAATTTTTTTAAGGGCTGTTCCTTAATACTATTTGGTAATTTGTTAAAAATAATAGGTGCCATGCCAATAATATTTTTTTTAAGCAAAGCAGTGTTATATCTACCAGTGTACAATAAATTCTGATATTTTGATCTCATGGCAGTGGTTCGTATCCTCGTATCATTTAATGTGGGAAAAAGATGCATGTTAGTTTTGACAAATATGGCTACTTCGAGAATGTAAATACAGGGGAAAGTGAGGATTTTATATTTCTTAAAAAAAGGGATGCAACTATCTGTAACCTTGAGATTAAAAATGGATCTTATGCACCGTTTTTGGGCTTTAAATACAGACTCCCTTTCGGAACAATTACCCCAAAATACTACACCAAACCTTAGAACAGAGACCACCAAACCGTGATATGCAACCATTAATGTGTCAATGTTAACTTTTTTGGAAAGATTATAGAGAGCATACGCAGATGTACTTAATCTTTTGCTAACTTCCTCAGCCTGTGGTTTCCAATTTAATTGACTGTCAATCAATACACCTAAGAATTTTGCCACGTTAACACTATTAATAGTACATAACTTACATGTTGTTATGATGACGTAACACGCCGCCGACCAGCCCTCGTGTAACCGGAGGATAGCATCAAAACAAGTACTCAATCCCGTTGATCTGAGCCCCGGCCTGCGCCCCCCGCACCCTGGAGGGGCTCGCTACACATATTTTATGGCTAGTGTAAGTGTTATTTGTTAGCAATAACCGTTTGGGAGGCAGTTGTCAACATCGGGACCACAGAGAGGGCAGGTACAGAAGGACAACTTATAAAGCGCAGTAGTCGCTGAAAAACAGAAACACAGAGCAGTGTGTTTTTCGACAAATTGATCATCAGAGGATATTGTTTTCAAATTGCAACTTTGGATATTGTTGTTACATAATGTATTATAGAAATATAATCCTTATCCTGACATAAACTATGTGTCGTTTGATGAAGCCTCAATAATAAGAAGATGGATGAATTTTATGAAATTATTTCAGCTTTTATAGTTATAGTATGATGATATTTCAGATAAACTCTTATCGAGTATTAATTTTCCATTGTTACTGAAAGATATTAGCAGATCAGAAATAGATGTGTTATAGAAGATAACTCAAGAACAGAACTACATAGGTACACATAATCTACTCAAGCAATTTCAATAAAATTGATAATGTGACCTCGGGAATCTTTCGATTATACCTAAAATAATTTTGAAAATCGGCTTATATCTTCTTCTTGTCGTCGAAATGATACTTTCTTCTTTTTTTGATGAAATCGGTTAAGAACGATACGAAAGATAAAGTATGAAATGACGGCGTGTCGGTTGATAAGGAAGACGAAGTACCGAACGCTTTGTGACGACCGCAACTAACATGAAAGGGCAGGAAGAAGACGAATTGTTCCTCTAGTATCAGATGAGATTACCTACTTGTACCTACTACCTACGTGTAAAGTTTCTCGAATAGAGTGGACTTTCTGTAACAAATAATAACTTCTTGTATAACTTGGTCCGTGGTAAATAGAGTGCGGTAGAAGATGGCCGCATACTGCCTGATTTACATAGGTTCGGGGCCCGACTATCTGTGGCGAGGTCTTACTGCGACCAAATGTGTTGTCAAACGTTCGGCTCACTAGGTCTCCTACGATAAACGGCTGTTCATAACTATGGAGTGTGTTTCTCGAGAGCTACTCGACTTGCTATTCATTACGTAACTGACGCCGATAGGATTTTGAGGGTTTCCAGCGATGTCTCACTCGTATAATCATTCGATTTTCATACTTTAATGTGTCCGGTTAACACAGCGTAGTTACTTAAACAGCACTATTAAAAATACTAGAATTTAAGATAGTACACGCGTGCAAGTGGCTCAACTTTCTCTATTATATTTAAGTTCCTCTGAAGTCGCATGTCTCTCAGAACATTCGTATGGATTTATAAAATGCAGACTTTAAAACCTAAAGTAAATTCATCAATTTGCAACTAACATTACTTATGTCTCGCGGTGTAGGTCAATTCTTGAAAACTGAAGATACGGACATAAAGCTGCACACTCGTGGTACATTTGTCATCGTTGAACTATTTCTATTTCCCGTGTGGATGTAGATGTCACAAGCTGTAACTAAAGCTTGGGCTTACACTCCAAGGTATTATGTTGCATATGAGGATTCGACCTTTTACGCAGGTGTTAGCTGATAGTTGGTACTAATGTGTTGGTTGGCCGCGGGAGCCTAACATAGCCCGTTGGACACCCGCGGCTTGTCCGTCCACCGTAAAACGCATCCCTTGTTAATGAACAAGCTCGTGAGATAACAGTTTCGTGGAAGTGTGAGACGCAACATCGTCTTGAAAATTAAGATGCTAGTAAGGTAGGGATTTGTTGTGTTTTATAGGGCAAATACTGCTATTACGATATTGATCTAACAGGGTGTATTTCTTTAAATGAAGTAGTCAGAGCAGTGTATCTAGTATTAGATCAGATTGTCAACCACAGATATATTAAAAAATAATTATGTTGAAGTCGATAAATTATTGGGTACAAGGTTAGTCGTTCAATACACGACTAATGTAGACTGAGTATACAATGATATGAGTATACCTACACGAAGGAAACTACATAACAAACATGCAGCTCAAACAAAAATATGAAATTCTAAAATTGTAACAAGCGCAGCATTTCCCTTAGGCTACTACTACTACAGCATTTTAAATGAATGAAAAGAAAAGCAAAACGAACGGAGTGTGTTCTGAAAGAAATTGTCGGAACTAACTAACGAGTCCAGCTTTGAATGTTAGGTGTGAAACTGCGCTCAACATTCTCGCTGCACTGCATCCCGCATGCAGGGATGTTATACATTCACAAGTACTGTACCGAACTACCGACATCGACAGTCACAACACTGCAGTCAGCTGGCTCGACTTGCACGTGATGGGATTATCATTTGGAATGCTTTTGTTTCCTTCTCTTATAATGATATTGTCTATCATTTAAACAATACTACCGTGGTGATAGAATATAATTTTTATGAATTGTAGTTTATGTGCTATTCTGATATGTAAGCTATATTAATGTGAAGTTTAATCAAATTCATACTATAGATTTTGCGTAATAAGAGCAAAAAACATACATGTATTCTCCCAAAGCCCTCAACAAATTAAAAGAATTTAATTGTCTAGCATTAAAACTAGTTGTAACTGTACTGAGTACTCTCTTCTTTACCCTACGATACGAAGTCTGACTTACAAAAAGTCTCAGTTGGCGAGCACCTTGGCACCCGAACACCTGTGTGCCTGTATACCCTGTTATACTATCTAGCTGTTCACAAAAACCCGGGCTGAGCGGGGGACGGTCGGGGGGGGGGGGCGGCGTAGCCTGTGTATGGCAGCTTCGTAATGCGGTTTTTGCTCCGCGCGTCGAAACAGCCCCGGTGTTGTGAACACGAATATTGTTGTTTTTCGACGGTGAGAACAATGTTTACTGGGAAATTTTCTGGTAATTTGTTAAATGTCACTTAAACAACAATCAAGTTCTCAAGAACCGATAGTTGAAATATTTACAAAACCACGTCCCAAACCGATTTACAGAACTACAATCCACATCCAATATTTGATCGTATGAATAGAAAAGCCTCAGAACAAATAATCGTACTGTCACGGTGAACCATCAGTCAATTCCACAAAATCGTTTTGTTGGAAACAGGAATAATAAAAATGACTGTACTGTATATCAACAGCCGCGGGAGGAATAATTCATCGTGTGATGTTGTTTCGCTGAATGTTGATGTTGCTTGGGTGCGCTGAGTGCTCATGAGTCGCTTCAGAAGCACTAACCAAATGAATCAAACAGTGATGAAGTTTTTGGATCATATTCAAGCGAGTGATCTCATCGTATTTTTCTGCATTACTTGCTATAACATTATTGTTTGTATTATTAAACGTAAAGCTGTGTAGGTGCTCTGTTGACACGTGTGCAATGTTCTGAAAGGCGTGACAAACATAGTATTTGCTATACCGAAAAACAGGCATTGTACATACTTGAGAGACGTATATTTAATACAAAATCAGATAAGTAAAATAATTTCCAAATAAGCTAAGATTTATACTCAAATTTAAGAGTACCGTGGCATCACTTGTCAAGTCCGGGGTCGTACAGTAATGTCCACGTGTGAGCTGGTCGTCGAATCGTTTCCTGTGAGTCAGTCAGTCCCTGTGACTGGCGCTGGGCATTGGGCACCTGTCCAAGATGGCGGCGTCCTCTCAGCCGTCGTTTGGCTCAGCGTGCAGCGCGCCTGGAGATTGCCGCAGCGATCCATTTCCTTCCAGCCAGTGATAACTTTTCATTGAAATGGCGCGGATACTGTTAACTATCTTCCGGCTGATATTTTCCTTATAAGAAAGTTGTAGGAAGAAGTAGATAGTGTGTTGTCAGAAAAGAAGATTTACAATTTCATTCTATGTATAAAATGACGAGCGTGGTCCACACAGTTGCGCATCAGTTGATAAGTAAGTCAATGACTGACGATGGTTATTTGTTTTGTAATATGGGTTTTTATATTCTTGCATACATTGCAACAATTCAGTATTTAGCGAAATACAATAATTTCCTGAACATGTTCACAGAGAAACGTTCAGTAGTTAAATTCAAATGCACATTTGTGTGCCCAAAAGAAACGTAAGTGAGAGGTCAAGTCAACAGCGTGTGAAAACTACGAACATTATCTATACAGATAAGGCTTCGCCAGCCTGAGAGTCTTCGTTCTACGATATCTAAACTGAAGTACAGTTTTTACATAACATAACAGAGTTTACACAGAACTTCATTGAGAATTAGTTTAACGTTGATCTGTATTGCTTGTTCAAATGCCCCGCTGCACTACACCACTCTCATTAATTAGGTAACTAGAATTGTAAAAGTTTTCGAGAATCTGTTTCCTTCACCATACCATTACATCACGCCTGTTAGCAGACAGACGTGCTCATAGTACACCCACATTTCGCCAGTGATGTTTGAAGCCCATGTTATAGGTGGCTAGCCTAAATAAGCCACAAATCTAAACTCCGTTTCCTCCGTTTCTCCGGTTTCTCCGTTAGGAATTTCTGCAAAGGCCCGACATGGGATTCGAACCCAGCACCTTGTACTTAATAGTCGCGTTTGAGGCCGCTAGACCTACTTGGTGGCATTGCACTACTTAATTCTAACTCAATGGAGTTTGCGGGGAAATAGGTTTATAATTCAAATATTTAGAACAAAATAATAGATAACAAACAATAATAGAGTTTGGAAAGTACACCGGTTACATGAAAAAGAGGTTTTGAAATGCTGAGTTATGTTGTAGTCTGAGTTTTAGGTTCATGTTACATGAAAATGCATATGACAACATTAAATAATATGGCGGAGTGTCAGCTCGAAATACGCTTGATGTCAATGTGTTCACCATTTTGGTTCTGCCGTGCAAAGGTACAGTAAGTGCACTTACCGACACCAACAACATACGTTATCATGGGCGAGATGTGTACACATGAGGGTATTGTGCAATACGTATTGTAGAACATTATATATGAACGTACAGACAACCGCGCGCGCGCCACATACGCGTCGGTCCTTGGACCTGATTATTATTACGACATTGTATCAAATCAAATCAAATCAAATCAAATCATTTATTTCAATTAGACCATTACAGGCACTTTTGAAAGTCAAGAAACAAAATGAATCTACAGTCCCGGTCACAAGGCATAATAACTTGTGAAAGTACTGTAGTTGCCCATTCCAAAGCGTTGATCTCTATGGAGAAGAATGGGCAAGAAACTCCATGGACACTCTTTTAAATTATAATATTTTTACAAAATCGTGTTTACATCATTCATGTTGAGATTATACAAATATGTGAGAACGATGTAAAAAGGCGTGCACAGTAAGAGCGTCCAGAGTAAATAAAAAGCAAAATTTAATTTTAAATCTAAATAAGTTTAAAAATGAACCGTGGTAGCTAAAAAATGACCAGTCCCAACTGACAGCGCCCGTTCACGAACATGACGTATGGATCAGCCCCATTCAGCTCGACCATTTTGAAGGGAGCTAAATGACCCGACACACCCGCCACCATCAGTGAGACATTTAAGTGAGCATGACACTATCAACCACCAGGGCTTCGTCAAGTCAATGATAATACATAGCACTCACATATGGGCTTAATAATTATACAATACTAGAGAATTGAATCTATACATTGCAAAGATAGTCTTACAATCTTCTGCAGCTTCCACTATAGCTTCGGATACTAACCAATGAGTTTATCCCTATGCTTGTGGAGCAGGACTAGCATTAAGCCAAGCATTTTTATCATCAATATAATCCCCCAACTTATAATATGCTTGCCTACATAGTGTGCGTTTAATACAAGATTTAAATTTCGTTTCATTCAGTTGAAGAATGTGGGGAGGTATTTTATTGTAGCATTTTAAACAGTACCCCATGAAAGATGAGTCTACTTTAGCTAACCTGAAACCTGGTTGAACTAATTGGTCCCTATTTCTAGTATTATAATTGTGTCTGTCACCTCTTTTACTAAAAAGATGCAAGTTTTTCCTGACATACATGATGTTTTCATAAATATATTGACAAGGTACTGTCATGATGTTAATATCCTTAAACTGTTCCCTTAAAGAATCTCGCCTACGTAGGTTATATATGGCCCTGATGGCTCTTTTCTGCAGAATAAATATAGACTCGATGTCTGCAGCCCGTCCCCAAAGTAAAATACCGTATGACATTATACTATGAAAATAACTAAAATAGACTAGTCTCGCGGTATCTACATCAGTAAACTGACGGATTTTTCTAACAGCATATGCTGCTGAACTAAGGCGTCCTGCAAGAGATGTTATATGCGGACCCCATTGTAGCTTTGAATCGAGTGTTATTCCCAAGAAAACAGTTTTTTCGACGAATTCTAGTTTCTCTTGATTCAATACTATGTCACACACACTGTTTTTGACATTTGGTAGAGCAAATCTTATGCACTTCGTTTTTTTCCCATTTAATACTAAATTATTAGCGGTAAACCAATTATGTACCTGCATTAGGGCATTATTTACGTCGTCAAGATTTGTGGCACGCCTGTTTATCTTAAATATTAAAGAGGTATCGTCAGCAAATAACACCATTTGTGGTTGGTTTTTAAACAAATGGGGTAGATCATTTATATATACTAAAAAGAGGAAGGGACCTAATATCGATCCTTGTGGTACACCCATCTTTACATTTAAACCCATTGAATTGACACCATTTATTTGTACTTGCTGCTGTCTATCATTTAAATACGATTTAACTAAACTAAGGGCAAGTTTCCCTAGGCCGTAATGTTCAAGTTTTAAGAGCAGGGTTTCGTGGTTCACGCAATCAAATGCTTTTGAGAGGTCACAAAAAATCCCTATGGCATCCTGTGCCTCTTCCCACGCAGTAAATATGTGTTTTAATAGGGTGACACCGGCGTCAGTCGTACAACGTCCTTTGGTGAAACCATACTGCTTTTCATGTAAGATTTTATTGGTGTTAAAGTGGTTGAGCATTTGGTTAAGCATTACCTTTTCAAACACCTTGCTGAAAACCGGCAAAACGGATACGGGTCTATAATTATTGGTGTCTTTACTGTCCCCAGATTTGAAAAGCGGTATTACCTTGCTGTATTTCATAAGGTCCGGGAAGACTCCTTGGTCCACACACAAATTAAATATTAAGGCTAAGTACGGTGCTATAGTCTCAATGATAGCTTGACAAACTTTAATAGACAATCCCCAAAGGTCTTCGGTTAACTTGATTTTTATTTGTTTAAAAGCTTTAATGACTACAGTGGGATTAATATGCTTAAACTGAAACTCAGCCGGGCATGGTAAAACGTTTGCTCTTAATAAGTCAACAGAAAGCAAGGGTGAGGAATTTAACGTTTCTGTAGTTTTGTATTTCTTATTGTTGCCGTTTTCCTCACAAGTTTAGATAAACTCTTATAAATAAGTTATTAGTTGCATTGAACTTAGGTAGTTCAAAGCAAATAATAACTTATTTATCAGTCACATTTGCTTTTATAATTAGTTACCATAATTACTGTATTTCTTCTACTGATTAAAATATTTACTATCGCACGTTGAGGCATACTGCGTACAATTGTAAATTATATAAACGCAAACGAATTGAAGATTCACGTTCGGATGAATAAATTGGTGATCAGCAGATAATGATTTCAAGTTGAGAATAGTTTGATAACTCCTTGTGTAGGTACTTATGCTTTTTCCTTTGGAGTAAATACAAAAGGAAAAATTGTGGTATAATTGATTCGTATTGTAGTTTCTGATAAAAATCTGTTGTAGCAAAATCCCCCACATACCTACATCATATTAAATTCATCGAGATCTACAATTAGGTTACTTTGATTTCCTCATGTACTCTTGTGATTGTTATCTATTTATTATTATGGTATAGGTATCATGGAAAGAAGGTAAGTATACATTAGTACGTGGTAAAATATATTTTAATTAGAATGATTACTTAATTGGTTTTCAACGTTTACCGACCATCTTATGTCTAACAAAGCAACTTGTAGTTAATTATTATTTTGGGGAGTGTCATATTAAGTTATTCATCGACGAAACTACTAATCGAAACGATTACGTAACGTAAGTTCCGTTGGTAATGCCTGCAAGTTATCGTAACCGCGCGACGTTCCCTGACAGTAATGGCCAGCGTATTAATTCGCTCCCATCGGTATACTTGCCGCGCTCCTCTCACGACTCCCGCGGGACTGTCGGAGGTTGATCTTCGCTCTAATTTATATTCCCGTTGTTTTTCTACTGCTGCTGTCAAACTAACTAACTGCTGTCATTATTTTCCGCACGCTGGGTTTAAAAAGGCGAAGATAAAGGTGGCTGAAATTGGAGACGAACGAACCTTGTCTTTGGTACTACGACATTAGTGGCCGGTACCTACGTCTGGTGTGCGGCAGTGGAATTCAGGTCTTATGTATTTTAACTGGTTTGATCGAAATAACTGCATTAGATAGTTATTGTTGCTTAAGTTGATAATTACTGTTTGTTCATAATGTATTGATATTGTTTGACTGGCTCGTTGGTGGAGTGTTCGCAAGCGCAACTGCTGAGCGCGACATCCTTTTCTTTTGTATGGGAAATCATCAAATGACTTCTCCCGAAGCGGTGTCAGACTTGCATTGAAAAAACCCAACTATGTTCCTTCTTTTGCCTTTTGTGTTCCGGGGCCGCGGTATCTCTTTCGGATCTCTTTTGAACAACCCACAAGCCCGGTAGGCAGTGGCCCTGGCCCTGGCCCTGGTGAACTACCCACTGCCCATCATCTAAGGACCCGCGTCTACAGTGGCCGGGATTCGTCTCATGGCACCCGATGCCCGGAGCGTCTACCGCGGAGGATGGGTTGGTTTGAAGTTCTCTCCCTCAATCGCTCGAATAACTAAAAACTCGTTATACTCCTTATAAATTTAAGATTATTTGTGTATAGAATGTATGGGCCTTTGATGCCTGAAATAAATTGATTTATTATAACTGCTTCGTAGAAGGAGGTGACCGCTTTCCATTCCGTCTGGCTCCGGACCACGGACTGAACCGCGGCCGACGGCGTCTTGTTCGGTTCTCGGGTCGGGGAAAGTGCTATTAGTGTAACTAACTCCACGAGGGTTACACGCGTGGTGTTACTCGTATGTATTACTAAAATTGTTTTTTTTCTTTGGCAGGGTGTTCCAAAGCCCTTCGAGCGGGTAGTTCGCGCCAACATCGGAGACTGCCACGCTCTGGGACAGAAGCCCATCACCTTCATCAGACAGGTCAGTCACACAGCTGCTCGTCATCTATTCGGTAACAGGAAGCTTTCGACACTGGAAAAAAAATAACATTGAAATGGTGGCCCTTTTCAATGTTATTTTGAACATTCCATTCCATGGTTTAGGCCCGAGTTCAACTAAGATTTCGAATATTTCTTTATTTCGACACTACATCCGTTCCACATTCTCCGAGCAATCAGCAGCTGTCAATTTACCGAATCTTGTCATTAAGTATTACCATAGGGCCATCCATCCCACACTTGCGCCCACGCGTGGACGTGGGCAACTTGCCCTTATTGCGTCACGCACAGGTTCGACCGTAATTGGCTGAACATTGGTTTATTGAGCTGCCAGTGTATTGAGACTGGGTTGTGTAATGAGTAGTTACAGTTAGGGTCAAGTCCATGTACACTTACAGGTAGCTAACGACTTTGTAAGTGACATATTCGTAGACGTACCTGATGTTCACAGCACCTTTTATTGAAGAAAAATATTGTTTCACAACACTGTAAGTACCAAAGTAAAGGTAGATATTTTTGTCGTTGTCTGTACTAGTGGGTGGAATAAATCCATGTAGAACGAGTATTTACGGTGTGATTGTGTGAACGCATTCTTATAGGAAAGGGTTCCGTATGGAAATGCGATGGTATCGGAATTCGGCTGTAATGATTGTATTAGCATACGGGATATGGGAGGCGCTCGTACACAAATGGGATCACAATAAGAAACGGGCTTTGTTATAACCAGTCTTAGGTAATTTGGAACCAGCTGACTTGTGTTTCATGCTAAATAATATTTATTAGAATGCTTTCGACTTGATTTCAACTTTCAAGACGCGAAGGTTTCTGTCTCGATCAGTTACCTTAGCGTGTGACTGGACTGGATGTGCGGTAGACCGGATTGGGAGGAAGAGGACAGGAGTCTGTGTCATCCAACTGCTGTGTGAAAGCCTCGTACCATTACGTCCAATTTTCGATCCACGGCTAAGGGGGATCTACATGTTGTTGGCTTTTTCCAGCTGGTCCCACCTTCCTCAACGGAGATAGTTTGTTGCACAAATTGGGAAAGAGTTTATATGAATATGAATGTAGAGCATTGAGCTACACGCCTGCAACTAGTTTTGGAAGACTGTTCCGGTCGGTTCAAGTCATGTTTAGTTTGTCCGCTAAATAAACGCATGTGTGCCTGGTAGGTGCTGGCGCTGGCGGCGTGCCCCGAGCTGGCCGGCTCAGCCGACGTGCCCGACGATGTGCGCCAGAGAGCACAAGAGATACTGGAAGACTGCACGTGAGTATACAGCTTACATGTACTGGTGTATTAGATATCGTTCATTTGGTAATCAACTGTCTGTTGTAGATCTTCGGATATAGAGAAGGGAAATCTGTGCATGATAACAATTGCCTTCCGAAATTGATGTCGTAATGACAATATTAATCAGCTTATGTAAAGCCATTCTAAGAAATATTTTCATTTTAAGGGCGGCGGAAATATTATATTTATCCTAACCTAGACGGTGTCGATTTCCTAGTAGTTCTGACGAAGCACCTAAGCTATGTGCCAAAGTAAGCTACAGTACGGCCAACGAGAAGCGATACGAAAGGTCATTAACCTAAAGAACAACTGTGGCGTCGACAATCTAATATTTAGCTCTTTCCATCTTGTGCCATTGTCGTAATGTCTCGTTCTCCCGGCAAAAACATGACAACGTTAAGACGGGTTCGCCAACATTCGGGCGGCCATTTTAGATGGGGTTTTAGCATGGGTTTTGTTTACATTTGGTATCGCTTCTCGTTGGCCGTAGGTACTGTAAGTACTTTGAAGTTTCTTTAATAACCGATCGAATGAAATGAACTCACAAACAGAATTAAACCGTGACACTTGCTAAAGCGAAACCGAGGTAACATATCTTCATGTAAACACATAATTATGGTCCTTAATGGCAACAGAAATACCTCCGCTAATTATTTCCTAATGGCATTCTATACACGGATCATTAGCCGTCGAACATTCTCCAAGACATCGCTACCTGCACTGATTGATACCAACTGATTCCCGACTGATTGATTGACATCCATATTCGAGTTAGATTGATTCGCTCGCCGTGTGTGGCTGCCGTCGCGTTAGTGTGCAAATCCAATTGATATTAATGCTCAAATAACAGACGTATTGCCATCGAAATGATATTGTTTCTCGTCGGATTATGTCAAATGGAATCCGTGCAAAGGTGGCACGATTTCATTCGTTTTTAATACTTTTAATTTATTATTTTCGTTTTTTGTCCTGTTTTCTGAAATAAATTGGTTGTGTTTTCGTGTTGTAGGATTAAATGTAATTTATTTGAGTGATGGCCTTATAT
Source organism: Ochropleura leucogaster (assembly GCA_958449745.1). Lineage (NCBI taxonomy): Eukaryota > Metazoa > Arthropoda > Insecta > Lepidoptera > Noctuidae > Ochropleura > Ochropleura leucogaster. Next base: position 17,981,982 of record OY288216.1, read on the forward strand.
CTCTGTATTGATTGGCTAGGTAATAGGATTGCAATGTTATATGTTATAGTAGTTGTGAAGTAGATTAAATATTTAATTATTTTAAATTGTGTTTATTATTTTATAGTAGTTAACTGTAATTGTCTTTAAGTGGTTTTTCTTTTAAAGTAAAGCTTACGGTAGAATAAAGTTAAGAATCGATTACGCCAAGGATTTCGATAAACAGGTACTCTTATAGCTAAGCTTAATAAAAGTAGGACCCTTTTAGATTAGCTAGCTATAAATATGAATGCAATGTCATCGGTACATAAAACAAATCAGTGCCTAAATGAAGTCTATATTAATAAAGCAGTTAGTAAGTCGTTCGGTTTGTCGGTCTGTCGGCTGTCAAGCGGACGTTTATTAGACCTTCGTCACGTGGACGTGTCGTGGACGTGACGTCGTTATGTCAGCAGCCCTTCATTAGTGTAAGCGTTCGATATCTATTGACGATGAATGGAACGAATCTGAATATTCATGTATCCCGACAGCTACAGCTACTCGCGAGAATATATACAAAGGTTAAACGCCTGTTTCAAACAAACGTCCGTGAAATAACTGAGATAATTGTTGATTTTGTTGTGACGTGATGAACATAGCCGTAACCTCATCCCGATGCATTAGTATAATGTCAGGCTCTGTGCCTCGTTATTGTCAGGGAATCCGCGGATCCCTTTAACATCTCCAACACGTTATTGGCCCATCTAGTTTTCAGTAAAAACAACTTTCTACATTTAATATTTCTGCAATGCTTTTTGACCATCTTCCTCTCGTCTCCAGCAAGGGTTCAGTGGGCGCGTACTCCCCGTCCCCCGGGCTGAGCCTGGTGCGGCGCCGCGTGGCGCAGTACATGGCCGCGCGGGACGGAGTGCCAGCCAGCGCTGATGACGTGTTCCTGGGCTCCGGCGCCTCCGACGTCATCAAGGCCGTACTCACCATGCTCGTCGAGGATGTCGATGGAAAACCACCAGGTATGTTGGTTAAAGGAACAGCAAAATCAGCCTATTATGTACCCACTGGTGGGCATTATGGGACCGGTGCGTTCCCCATCTTGGGGGTTCATTATGGTAAGCGGTAGCGCCCCTTTTCTTTGGGTCACTAGTTCACCAAAATACTGCTCCTAAAAGAGAGAAGGAGCTAGGTATTCGTTTATGAAGCTCACCGACTTGGAATAAATTATAAATGGAATTTGTGAAGGATGATATGATCAGAAAGGAGGGGACTGCTGATATGACGAGTAATAGAGTACTATGGAAGAAAAGACATGCTGCACCGACCGAGCTCAAGTACATTGGGATATGAGCAGGAGAATGATGATGACCTGCAAGACTGAACGCTGAGTAGTTTGGACTCCTAGGAACATAGAACATACAAGGTTTTCCATTTAGAACTAGGTAGGTACTAAGAATTAGCTTGGAGCTACAATTTATCCCCGGTGTAGAGCCATGTGAGTCGCCCCCCAACAAACAAGATACTCTTATAAAATTATATGTTTAAGGTCTAATCTCTTATAGAGGTTTTAAAATCGCTTTCATTATATCAATGTTCCTTATAATGGCACGATATAAGAAGATTTAGCTAATATTACCTTTATTCTTATAATTTGGTTGGGTTAAGCATAACAAGTCCAAATTACATGGTTATTATAAGGATTGAAAATGTGTTATTCTTATAAGAGCATTTACAATGCTTTTAGGCCATATAATATTGAAATCCTTATAAAAGCTTTTCATTTGGCTAATTGTTCTTATAATAGTAATGCATAAGCTAACTATGATACTTTTAAACTCATAAAAGCATTTTATAAGCTGTCTACCCAACAAAAAAATTACAGCATTTTATATGGTCTTTACACGAATGAAAGCAATCCATAATCACTTATATAGTCATTAAAAAGGTATTATTCTCTAGATGGTCATATTAAAATATTTTATCTAACTTGATTTTTCATATTTTGGCCATTTTGGAAATGCAACAGAAATGTTTACTGTTACAATAACATAAAAAATGGATTCACAAGATTGGATGAAGTTTAAGAGGAGTGGTGGCTATAGAAAAAAAGTTAAACAAGTTTACGAAAACATGATTAACAATACAGCCACCACTTCTACTGTTACGAATATAATGCTACAAAATGACCACGCTGATACTAACAAATCACTTGAGGGTTCCGTAAATAATTTTATGGAAGATGACAATAAAGTACAGGAAATCAGTGAGGAAGAATATAACAGTAGTAGTAGTGAAGTAGACATAAATTTAATTGAAGAGTTGAATAAGATGGATATTTGTGGTGATATCAGAGACTGGGCAGTAAAAAATAATATTTCCCATATGGCTTTGAGTGATCTATTAAAAATATTACATAACGTAATACAATTTTTTCAAGCGCCGTATCTTTTTGATTTGTCGTACAATTGAAATGACCAGAGTATCTGTTTCCGTTTCAGACTTCTTACACATTTTGTCTAATTCCTTCTCTGCTTCGTGAAAAGTTAGAAAATCAGATCTCTTCACTTTGCAATTCTTTTTTATTTGTTTTCATTATATTTGGGCCAGTAAAGAACGCCATCGATATCCCAATTGCTTGGAACTGCAGATAGTTTTGATTTCCCTTGGCATTATTGATGAATCTGAAAAAAAAAAACAACATATTATTATACTAAATACATATTTTTTTCCGAAAATTGCGGCCAGCTCAATAAACGCGAAAAAACTAGCTGTTCCATACATTTTGGTTGAGTAGGTATTGAACTTCGACCAATCACAAGGTGTGAAGGTATGTTTGAAAAAGTCTGATATTTACAATGAAAACATTTTCTTCGTATAATAAAATGTGTCCAATTCCATGGCCATCTCTTGTTTTGGAGTGAGATCTTCTCTTTTTTTTAATTTGTAAACGTCCGTAAATACGACCATTGTAATAATACCTAAAATGTAATATAGCTAATATTAATGTATCTACGGAATGATGAAAGGAACCCTAACGATAGATAAAATGGCGATAGCATAAGGAACAAATATTGCCATTACAGAGCTTATAATCTTAAAGAGATCTAATAGACGATGTGAGAATGCTATTACCCTTGTAAAAGCGTTATAAAAAACATGACCTAATAATTATTCACATTTTTACCGTAAAACTACTCAAATTCAAGGGCGCGTTGATATAATTACACTTTTTGTACCACATTTTATCATACGTTTGAATTCCCAGACAGTTTTCACAATAAACAAGCACAATATACTCTCGGATTCAGGTACACTACAAAAAATAAATGAAATTAATGACTTACCGGTTCTTGTTTTCTTTAAAATACTTGTTGCCGCTGCCTAACTGTAAAATATCACTCAACAAAACACTTGTTGTAGAATCTCAAACACTGGCAGCTTTTTAATAGAATTTGTCTTGCCGCTTTAAGTTTTACTCCCTTGTTGCTCGCCATGATAAAACATGTATAAGGTTGCTTGGCTTTATTAACGCGTTCAACATGTCTCTTATAAGTGTATTAGCCTTTTAAGAACAATCCTTTTGCTTTTATTAGTTCGACCCCCTTGTTGCTTGCTACAATAAAATACGTATAAGAAAAAGAAGCTTACAATATAGCAATTATAAGGGGGGTATGAGGTTATTGTTCTTGTAATTTGTGCCCAAACGCACCCTTATTAGCGATAATACGGCTCTTATAAGTAAATTATTTTTGGCAATTTTAGCCACTATGAGAGGATTTTTTGTTTGTTGGGCCCTTAGTACACAAAACTTATCACAAAATACAGCAGCACTGTCGGACTGATATGGTAAAGTGTCGTGGCCATCAGCGGTGTGGAGCCAGGGACACCTATTACCACACCCACGGTGTGGGATGCTGCAGGAACCACACCAAAGGCCTTCTTCCACTGTAATTCCAGCTCGGAGTAAAGCCAATTAATAAACTAAACTAGGTCGCAACAGTTTCACAAAACCATCACGTCACGATGCAAATATAAATTAACGTGCATTCCTGTCCTGACAAACAATTAGAGAAAACTCGCACCGACAAGTTTTCTGCTAATTCCTAATTGTTTGTCAGGACAGGAATGCGTGAGTTAATTCGTATTTATTCGCCATTACGTTTTGTTAATACAATACTTTATTGTATTGACACGAGGAAAAAGATGAACGAGTGTAAATAGACGGTAATTTACTTAATGTGTTAGTAACTATAGCTATTTTTTAACTGATTTGTTGATCTAATGGTCGCAAATAGTAAAACTGAGCAGCAGGTTTGATTTCCGTGTCAGGACACTTCGGACTGAATAAAAATGAAAGGTTCTTGTCACGTGTGACTTAAATATATCAGTAACATTAATGTTTTAAATTAAACTCTTTTTCAAAATGTAATTAATTAAATAATCTAATCTTTGTTATGTTGTGTGCAGCGGTAATGATCCCGATCCCGCAGTACCCGCTGTTCTCCGGCACGCTTTCGGAGCTGGGCCTGCGCCAAGCGAACTACTACCTGGACGAGGAGCACGAGTGGGCGCTGCAGGCCAGCGAGCTGGAGCGCTGCTGGCGGCAGGCGAGCGAGGACTGCGCCGTGCGCGCGCTCGTCGTCATCAACCCGGGCAACCCCACGGGACAGGTGACGGACTCAAATGAATAACACACAATAATGCATTTGACTAACTTCAAATCCACGAGCTACGACTTGTTAGTTGGAGCCGACAGCGTTAGGCCGCCACTGCTGCCAAGGCAGCGCCGCATCTATGTATCGTTCGTTGCAAAGCACCCCAAATGTACCCGTGTCGGGACTCGTCTATGTTACAAAAGCATCTACCGCACTGTGAGATCATTAGCCGAAGTCGCTTTAGATAAAATTCAATGTCGCCGAGTCCATTGTTCCCTTATAAACTATTAAGAACCGGTAAAAGTATCCACATAAAAGAAAGTAATCGGGGCCAAATAATATATACGAGTACCTACGAGTGTACATTCAGGTCGACACGTGTAACCACAAAGCGCCGTGTCTGTAACGAACGCATAAAGTGATATTTCTATTGAAACAGCACAATACCATCCAAATTGAAAAACCGAAAAATAGTCGTGCAAACTATATGTCGGCGATATTCATAGAACACGTGAGCGAGCCGGCAGTTTGCGGGTGACATGTATTAATCAGGCGGCATTCAGGCCATTCGCGCGCGTTTGATCGACCGGCGCCCGACGCCGCCGCCGCCGCCGCTGCCCCGACACAAATATTGGAAACTATTCCAAAGCCAGATGATTGCGAATATAAATAGGATATGAAACACGAAGCGCGACAAATAACATTGATTTACGGTTTGTGGCGGCGATGATGACAGGCTTTACATAACTTTAAATACTCTGTGATTGGGGATTATACAATTACAGTAATATTAGGACCACAGGTCATTAGTATTGGGTTCGGGTCGCGTAGAAGAGAACATAGGGTTTTATATTGGTAAAGTAACGAAAGGAACACTCTCCTTTTGAGAATTTACTTTTGGTACGCCATCTTGTAACTTATTTCCAACCACTGTTAGAAGCCAACTCTGTCTGACAGCCACAGCCCAGTTAGTGGATATTACATCTTCCTCTTAATCCTCCATCATTCTCCAACTCCTTGATTACTACAACATTTTCATGTGGTGGTTCGGTTGGTTGCAGGTGCTGACGAGGCAGAATATGGAAGAGATCGTCAAGTTCGCATACGAACACAATGTGTTCCTTATGGCAGACGAGGTCTACCAGGAAAACATTGTCTCTAAACCATTCCACTCCTTCAAAAAGGTGATAATTAAACAGCTGTAGAACTTTTTCAAATTGTAGAATCGTTAAACTTTTGTTTCGCTTGAAATCATCTGTCGTAATGTAGATAAAGAAAAGCAGTAGGCCTACTATGACATCTTAAAGCAGAACTTATTCCACTGAGTGAAAGAGATGGTGCTAGTTACCCTGTATAGCTCTGTCCCTTTTCCTCAGCGGAATAAGTTCTGCTTTAACACGTCATGGTAGGGTAGCTAGTCTTTGATTGATTTCTCACACTCTAATTCTAAACACAACACAGTTTACATTTGCTTTGGTTGGACAGATCAAACATTAGAGCAAGCCTTCGTAAACTATAGCTTCAATCTTTTCTTACTTATGTTGGTACGCACGACGGCATGCGGCAGGTCAACCTATTCTAAACTATTATTACCTGATATATCTACTAGGGATCGCACACCGTAGTAGAGTTTAGGTTAAAATGGTTTTGTGTAGTTTGATATGCCGTCGTTTGTCCCTACTATGATTGACACTCGGTCTCGGTTCCTGACAAAAGGAAATACGTATCGAAACTTCGGTTCTACCCCATATCAATAGCTCTGTTGCTCTTCTAGGTCATGAACGAGATGGGTGCCCCCTACTCCAGTATGCCGCTGGCGTCGTTCCTGACGTGCTCGAAGGGCTGGGCGGCGGAGTGCGGGCTGCGCGCGGGGTACGCCGAGCTAGTGCACCTGCCGCCCCGCGTGCGCGCCGCCTTCACTACTGCGCGCGCCGTCATGCAGTGTCCCACCGTGCTCGGGCAGTGCATACTCGACTGTGTGGTTAGTACAAGCAGCATCATACAAATCGTTTCTTTCTCATCATTCTACCTTTCGTAAACAACCCCTTTAAGTATTTAAACGAAGCCCATGATTCATTCTCATCATTCAAAAGACGGAAGTTTTTTTGTTCTTAAACAAAGAACTTCCGTGGCAATCAGTTTGAAAACTGTAGAAATAATGTTTCCAAATGTGGAATCTTGGACTAACTTTTTACACAATGCCAATGAGGAGATCTTTTGCAGGATATGCCCCACGTCCCTTCCGCCCTCCCTGCATAACTAGCTGCACCTTGTACGAAAAGTTAATCTGGAAAATGTGTACGGATAATATGCCTAAACTGCATGCATGACCATTATTGCACGCCAAAACATTCATGGTTCATAACAAAATATATCAATCTCGAAATCTTCTACTTTCTAGATGAAGCCTCCGTCTCCGGGTGAACCTTCATACCCCCAGTTCGCTCGTGAGCTCCGCGAGATCCAGCAGGTTCTAGCTGAGAGAACCGAGACCGCCTACGAGACTTTCAACTCTATCCCCGGATACTACTGCAATCCCATTGATGTAGGTTTACAATAATTATAGTTATATTTAAGAATAATTTGTGGTATAAAGAACAAAATTCATCCTTTTTTTTTGGAAACTGACTGTGTACGACTAATCACCAGAATTTACATCCGTATCATGCAATTTTGATTTAGTTCAAATTTCGAGTTCGAATCACCCACTGCTAGGTGTAGGCCTCCAACTCCTTCTGCGACACTTGTCCATTTAATGTGCGAAACGAGGATGATGTTCGATATTTTCTAAACTCCAGGGTTCGATGTTCGCGTACCCGCGCATCGACATCCCGGAGGCGGCGCAGTCGGCGGCGAACGAGCTCGGCATGAGTGCTGACGAGTTCTACTGTCTGCGGCTCCTTGAAGAGACAGGTTCTGTTCCAGTACCTACTTATTGACCAGCTGTATGACGTTATCATTCATTAGGTTTTCTTCTCCTGGAGCACCAGCGCCACTTCATATGCTCACCTAGACCAATGTGTCCAACCACGACGTTCTCAAACAGGTGGAAGTCACATGAGATCCATTACAAGTCCCACACGACACACGAAGGCAATATACGCGGTGTTTAAGTTCCCCACGATGCTCCAAGGAAACATACAAGGTGTTTAAGTTCGCGGGCCCGCCAGTAATGGCTCACACTTATTAATTAGCGCTGCAGGTAAGCTTCCGGTAATGTGCCGTAACTTCGAGCTGCATACTTAACTACAAGTTGCGAGAGTCCCAACTTGTGGTGCATAACTTGAAAGTTTCCGCCGCGCTTTAACTTGTAAACTCGCTTATATATACATTGTATGGTCTGTTTGTTTGTTGTTGGGTGAACTTGGACAGTACAGCTCTCCTCTTGTTAGTCGAGACCGCTTGTTTTCTTTATTCAGTTTTGTTTTTAGTGAAACTTTACGGCTAAAAAGATAAAGTTAAAGATTTTACTGAGACAAATGTCTCAGTAAAATCTTTAACTTTATCTTGCTACAAAACTGATTCTTTCGGGACATATTAATAAAATTCCTAGTTGGAAAACTAAACACATAATTGCAACTTTTCTTATATTTCACCAGACAGGAATCACTTCCTCTATTTTATAAAGGTGTTCTCTTTTCCAGGAGTGTGTGTAATCCCGGGCACTGGGTTCGGCCAGCTACCGGGCACGTTTCACTTCCGCACCACTATCCTACACCCTCGTGAGGAGTTCCAGCACATGATGGACAGTATCCGAAGTTTCCACCACAACTTCTTGGAGTTGTACGCGTAGTGACGTGATTATTATTATAAGTTTGTTTTTAAGTTGTATGGAAATGTGAGGCAGAGCTACTAATGAAGTCATGGTCTTGCACACCACATTGTAAAAAGTATTTGGGGACCTCGTGCATTACGCGGCCATGATCACGACTGTTGTCCGCACAAGCATTCAGGGGCCTAAGTCTGCTATTACAATGGTGTCAGAATGATCGATCACTGATCGCATAATGGTTGATTTTGACAAGTTTAGTATGTAGTAGATTAGGTACCAAAATTATCAAAATCAACCATAATGCGATCAGTGATCGACCATTCTGACACTGTTGTAATAGCAGGCCCCTGGATGACAGTTAGGTACACGACCGCGCGTCCGAGCAGTTGATGTAGATAAGGCCAGTCGTGTGACAAGTCGCGGTCGTGGCCGCGTACTGCGGGAGCCCCCTAGCGATGATAATTTGAATTTGCCCCCTTTAATTTAAATAACAAGGCTAACATTGATCTAAATAATTTTGTTCAAGCTGTAAGGTAAAATATTTAAGTTGAATATGTTACTAACTTAGGTTTAAACAAATTGTGTTTAAAAAAATATTTTGTTAAGATTTATTTTGTAAGTTATTAAAAAAATTGAGTAATTTAACATTCAGTCTTTTTTATTTTATTTACGTAGCGTAAGTTCGGTAGAACTCAATGTAACGCAGTCAAACTGTTGCAGATGGATGTATTGAATAGAGAGGGGGGGGGGGGGGGTAGCTACTTAAGGTGAAGTTTTAAAAATTCGCATGGTTCTTTAAAGATCCATGTTTATTTTCGAAACTAGAAGTTTTCTCAATATCTTTTGGCTTCGTTAAGGGATACTTTTACACTCTTTCTAATACAATAGCAGTTATGTTTAATAATTAAAATAGATTGATTTACACATATTAGTGCTACTCCCTCAGTCCCTGTTCTTATTCACAAAACGAGGTTTCTTGCTATAGAAATTAGGTACTCATTCGACGGCTCAGTTGATTAAATATTTAATTGAAAAAAAGTCATTCGCTACCCACACAACAGAAAGGTCAGTCATAATGTGAGAAAGTATCCAGCGAGCAGAGCGCGAGGGTACTGAGCAATAATGTCGATGGCTACGCTTATAGGCACTCGAACAGTGCATTCCGCCGGAGCGTCGCCTGCGCCTGCCGCCACAGTCCTACACGCGTACTATACAACAGAGCACTACGATGAAGCTGGACAACTGTCTGACTGCGGAGAACATCAACCAGAACCTGCTGAACATCCAGTACGCGGTGCGCGGACCCATCCTGCAGCGCGCCGTGCACATTGAAAGGGAGATCGAGAAGGTACGACTTGGGTTTACAGTCAAAATGTTTATTTTTGTTCAGATCGATAGGTTTATCTTACAGATACGCATTTTGATGAAGTTAAAGTAAAAGTCATTTAAATTATTGTACTGCATTAAGTTATGCTGCGCTTTTTATTAGTAAGTGGAACGAGCGAAGGTAGACCTTTGCACTGTAGTGGGACAATGTAGACTTATAGTAATGTACTTTTTAAAGTATATGAAGAACATTTAAATAAACTTCATACTTATGGATAAGTTATACTTTCAATTGAAAAATATTTATCTAAATTTTTATATATATAAAAATATTATAGCATACGAGTACATAAACTAAAATAACTAAACTAACAACAAAATATTATAAAACGGCCAAGTGCGAGTCGGACTCGCGCACGAAGGGAAGGAGGAAAGGAAGAAGACCTTACCATTATCTACAAAAACGGCAACGCATTCATGTTTGTTGTATGGGAGCTCCCTTAAATATTTAGTTTATTCTGGTTTAAGTATTTCTTTTTTATAGCTGCATCAGAAATACATCATGTGTGAAAATTTCAATTGTCTAACTATCACGTTTCATGAGATACAGCCTGGTAACAGATGGACAGCGGAGTCTCAGTAATGGCCCCTATTACTGAGACTCCGCTGTCCTTCTGTTACCAGGCTGTATCTCATGAAACGTGATAGTTACCCTTTCGGTACGGACCCCTAAATCGGGAACACTAAACTCCTCAACGATGTCAGCTGTGCCCAACAGAGCGGCGTCGTTGCCACGTCGTATGGCAACACTTTAGCCTTTGGCGAAGGTAATAGCCAGTCCTAGGGTCACATGAAGCGGCAACTATTACTTTTGATAGATCTTTTTTGGCTCCAAAGTTTCAACTCTAAACGGGTCGAAAATAAAGTTCACTAAAGTGATGAAAAATCACGAAAAAAATAGGGGTTGCTCTGTATACATGTAACTGAACGTTGAAAAATAGCAGTGTTTGTGGAAACTCGATAGTTTCCTGAAACACTTTCTTAAATGAATAGTTGATGCTAAGATTTTCTACCAAAGTCGTAAAATTGACCCCCCCCCCCCTCCTATAATTTCAAACGTACGTCAAGGGAAATGCTAAAAAAACTTTGCAGGAAAATTAATTTGGATAAGTTTTGATATTTAGCTTTTGAGATAAACTGCAGCAGTAACTTTGTATTTCATTAACGTACAATGAAAAACAATTCTAGTTTTGCTGTCGAGTGTAAATTTACATTTGAATGAGCGATTAAGTAGGTATAAAGTTGTTACATTTTTGGCGCTACGGAGTCCTACGTATGTGAGTCCGTCTCGCACTTGACCGGTTTTTTATTCGTGTACGTACATGGTACATTGGGCTGTGCCATCTACTTCAGGTGTGGTTCAGTAGTCGTCGGCTCCTATCAGTATGTTTGTATATTTTCCGTCTTCCTTTCATCTTAATTTCCCGAAACAACTGAAGTACTAAATGTATGAATAAATGTTTTTCAACCAAGTTGTGGCTCTGTGTCAGTCCCTGTTTGAACGACGGGTAAATAATTTAAAGATTTTTTATTCTTTGACAGGGAGTTCCGAAGCCCTTCGAGCGGGTAGTTCGCGCCAACATCCGAGACTGCCACGCTCTGGGACAGAAGCCCATCACCTTCATCAGACAGGTCAGTCACACAGCTACTCGTCATCTATGACGGCACGGTTGGCGCAGAGGTTGAGCGACTGGCTGCTACGCCGCGTGTCGCGGGTACGATTCCCGCACAGAACCTACTTAAAAGAACATGGAGAGATTGTCCACTTAGTATACCCTGCTATATTATAATAATCTTTACAAAATACTCAATTCAATAATCTTGAGGTATAGGTAAATACTAATATTAATTATTGAGTCTATCAACTTTACATTGTGCATGTGAATTTAAATGTCTGTAAACACACCCACCATACAGGAGGCATTGCAGTGCAGTGTGGGGCAACGTGTTTTAAAGAAAAAAATAAACTATATGGGAACAGGTCTGGATACTTTGGACAATTGAAACAAAATAACATTGTAAAGGGATAAGTGATGTGTAACCTATCCCTTCCAGGATTTCGAATGTGTCCTTATTACAACACGACATCCGTTCCACATTCTCTGAACACTTATCTGTCAACCTACCGAATTTTGTTATTAATTGTTAGTAAAGGGCCATTTGTCCCACAGTCGCGCCCACGCGTGGACGTGGGCAACTTGCCCTTATTGCCTCACGCACAGGTTTCGACCGTAATTAGCTGATAATTGGTTTGAAGCGCCGCCAGTGTATCGAGAACAGATTATGTATGCGTACAGTCAACGACAAAGAGTTATGTCTCTTACTCTACCTACGTAGACTTGAGAAAATTGTGAAGGGATATTCTTTATTGTTCATTAATTCTTTTTATGGATAATATGTTGATATTTCACCAATTTATGAACATAATGTGTGTGTGAATATGAAAAAAAACTTCTTAAAATTGTTCAAGTGTTGTATTAACATACGGGACATGGAAGGCGCTAGTTTGTATTAGATTCCAAATAATATTTCTTAGAATACTGCCATTTTTACATGTCTTAGTACTTAAGTGGACATCTCAAATCAGTAACAATAGCGCGTGATCCACGACCTTGAATTAATGTCGCTGAGCTTGACAACAATTGTAAGGCAGAGAATAGTATGACTCGCTAATTTGTTAGGAGATTAGCCCGTAGTCAGAATTTGTTCTCGGTTACACCTGTAACTACCTCCTACCTAGGAAGGGCTACACAATTACATTTCCAAATTTGGTGTTTTTGTGAATTGTGAAAATATGTATGTTGTAATTTTCATGTCATTAAGGCTGCTTATGGATCGCCAGTAGTTGCCATGACCAGTTAGCAGCAAGTCTCCCCTGACGCCACGCCCACGGTGGGCCATGTTCCCGGAACCACACCAAAGTCCTGATGCCACCGCTATTCCAGCTAAAAGTAAACCCAATTTATTAAAACACAATAGTTCGCAGCAGTTTCACAAATGCGTTTCCTCAAACAATTCACAGATAAATGAACGTACACGTGAGATAGTCCTTAATCCTGACAATCAATAAATAAAAGAGAAAACGAGAGGTTCTTCAGAAACGGAATAACTCGTATTTATTCATCATGCCACTTAGTTCATACAATACCTTATTGTATTGACACAAGACGAAACTCACCTCTATGTGGATATCGTGACAAAATATAAATGAGTATAGATCGAGGGTTATTTACTTAATGTGTTGATAACAAACCCATTTTAGAAATATTATTCCAGGCAGAGTTATGGCTTTGTAACCACAGAACGATTTCATACGATTTGTTTGATTAATGTCGATGCATTGCGTTGCCCCGCATCCAGCTAAATATGTTGCTGTTGCGCCTGATTGTGCGCGCCTGCTGGCTGTAGGGTGGTGGGAGTCAGGGCTTTGGTTTCAAGCATTTTTATAATATTATACTAAGATTATAATATTAGTAAGATTACGATACTCGTTGGCTAGACTGGTGTAACCATAGCTCCTTGATACAAGACATTTATGTGGTTGTTCGATCGGTTGCAGGTGCTGACGCTGCAGAATATGGAGGAGATCGTCAAGTTTGCATATAATACGAACACAACCTGTTCCTCATGGCAGACGAGGTCTACCAGCAGAACGTCGTCTGCAAGCCGTTCTACTCCTTCAAGAAGGTGATGCTAAGAGGCAGTAGAATTATTTTAAAATAGTTAGAATTGATATAATCATTCAAGTTTCGTTTCGCATGACATTACTGAAATACCTTTCAAAATATGTTTATAGAAAGACATGCCTTTGATTGATTGCTTATACTCTGATTTTAACGTGACGGATCAAAGGGTTGAGTGAGCCTACAGAAATTGACGGATCAATCTTTCCGTACATTTGTATTGGGACGATGATTGACACTCGCTCCCGGTTTCTGACAAAAGGAAATACGTTTCGAAGCTTTGGCTCTCCTATGGATAGCTCTGTTGCCCCCCAGGTCATGAACGAGATGGGTGCCGCCTACTTCAGTATGCCGCTGGCGTCGTTCCTGACGTGCTCGAAGGGCTGGGCGGCGGAGTGCGGGCTGAGCGCGGGGTACGCCGAGCTCGTGCACCTGCCGCCCCGCGTGCGCGCCGCCTTCACCACCGCGCGGACACTCATGCAGTGTCCCACTGTGCTCGGACAGTGTATACACGACTGTGTGGTCAGTATAAGCCGCCCCATATAAATAGAATCTTTATCATTATTTTGCTCATCCTACTCAACCTTGTGTAGGGTTTGAACGAAACCCATGATTTTTTCTCATTATTCAGCCAACGGACTGTAAACAAAAAATTACAGTAAGTGGTCAATCGGTTAATCTATTGGGGGCCTAGTCAATTGGGATACCCAATTGGCCAAATTACATATTTCAATAATAAAATGCTAAAAACAATCCTACACCAAAAATGCGTTTCACAATTTTTACTGAAATATGTCATCAATCCGCATATCTGCCGTTTTCCAGATGAAGCCTCCGTCTCCTGGCGAGCCGTCCTACCCTCAGTTCGCTCGCGAGCTCAGCGAGATCCAGCAGGTCCTTGCCGAGAGGACGAACACCGCCTACAAGACCTTCAACTCTATCCCCGGATACTTTTGCAACTCTATTGATGCGAGTTTAACATATTTTAAAATACTTTCGGCTATACATAGCTAGCGTATGTACTTCTTGTTGAAGTGAGCGTATACATATTAATTATGGCTGCGTACGTCCGATTGACCAAATGGAACCCACAAAGGATCACTCTGTTGTCTGTCCGCCTGTCAAGACCCTTTGACTTAGGAACACATGAAGTTAATATCAAATATTCAGATCTACAATTTTTTTGTGTCTTTCACAATCTCTTTGTTAATGTAATAAAAATATGCGAGTGTTTATGCCCCACTTATGCCGCATATGTTGACATAGTTAAGAGAATCAAAACCTATCAGGTACTTCCCATTGACCTGGAGTCTAAGTATAAGTAAAATATCCGGAAAACGTAAAAGTTTTAGTTGCATGCAATTAAGTTACTTACAGTTAATCTGCAAGAGTCGATTCCCGTGACTAATGAACTATTTACGACTAAATTTTGTACGGAACCCCTGGTCCGCGAGTCCGACTCGCACTTTATCAGAATTTCATATATTTGTCAGTCTTTAGAGCGGGTTTATCGGACCTTATCTTGATGAGTAGTCATCATTGGATCAAGGTCTAAGACCTCAAAATATAAAACGTTTGAGTCCATAAAGCGTTTTGATAATACTTGACAAGGGGATAAAGAAAAATCGGATTCAACCAATGGAACTGAAAACGATCTTTACTTCTAAACAGCGTTTCAAATAGAAATAAAAGAATGAATTAGTTTTAAAGGTTTTAAGGAAAACTTCTTTTAAATCCTTATTTATTAAACCTTAGTAAAAAATAAAAAGCATAAGTTTACGGTGTGTTTGTTGTGTACTCCCCAGGGTTCGATGTTCGCGTACCCGCGCCTCGATATCCCGGAGGCGGCGCAGTCGGCGGCGAACGAGCTCGGCATGAGTGCTGACGAGTTCTACTGTCTGCGGCTCCTTGAAGAGACAGGTTCTGTTCCAGTACCTACTTATTGACCAGCTGTATGACGTTATCATTCATTAGGTTTTCTTCTCCTGGAGCACCAGCGCTTCATATGCTCACCTAGACCAATGTGTGCAACCACGACGTTCTCAAACAGGTGGAAGTCACATGAGATCCATTACAAGTCCCACACGACACACGAAGGCAATATACGCGGTGTTTAAGTTCCCCACGATGCTCCAAGGAAACATACAAGGTGTTTAAGTTCGCGGGCCCGCCAGTAATGGCTCACACTTATTAATTAGCGCTGCAGGTAAGCTTCCGGTAATGTGCCGTAACTTCGAGCTGCATACTTAACTACAAGTTGCGAGAGTCCCAACTTGTGGTGCATAACTTGAAAGTTTCCGCTTTAACTTGTAAACTCGCTTGTATGTACGGTCAGGGAAAGAGATAAGTAATCAGGCTCCTCAGATACATTACTTATTTATTTCTTGAATGTAGGTTTATGTTCAGTATATAAATAAGTTTGACTTTGCCTTTGAAATTTTCTTAAATAGTCATGAATGTTTTCTGGTAAAATAACATTTATTGCACAAAAAATCAAACAATGTTATTAATTAAATTTGAGTTGAGAACGTCCGGTCAGAAAAAATCGTCTATATCTGACAAGCCTGGTTAGTGGCTACTCACCTCTAACGCTGACTGTACAATATACGTATGTTTGTTTGTTGTTGGCTGAATTCGGACAGGTTTCTTGTCGTTGTTCAGTTAGCTTGTTTTCGCTCGTAAAAGTTTTAGTTTCCGAACATTCAAGTGTCAAAAACTTTAACGAAACTTTTCGGAGATGCAGCGTAAAAAAAACAACAGATGAGATATTTGAGTTTAACACTGAGTCTTGCGAAATTATGTTTATTTCCTATGTACAACTGTTGTCGAACATCCGTCAAATGACTCTGTCCCTTCACTATACAGATGTTCTCTTTCACAGGGGTGTGTGTAATCCCGGGCACTGGGTTCGACCAGCTACCGGGCACGTTTCGTTTCCGCACCACCATACTACATTCTCGCGAGGTGTTCCAGTACATGATGAACAGCATCCGGAGGTTCCACCACAATTTTCTGGAGCTGTACGCTTGATGTGATCATTACTGTTAAGTGTATGTATTAGTTGAATTAAAATGTGAAAGAGAACAAAAAATAGGAAACACTAGTTCCAAGCTCTTTAGAGTTCTACTTATTAAGAATTCATTTTCCACTGTTACAAAAGTTATAAGCAGATCATCCACATACAGAAAAAATATGTATAGAACTACCCAAGCAATAAAATAAAAGCAAACATAGACAAAAAGACCTAGTTTCCCGGTATCTCGGATTCAGATTTCTCCATGAACACTCTTTCTTTAGAAAAACGTTGCCTCGTATCGGTATTTCTCCTGTATCAGTAAGTAGCTTTTACACAGATTTAAACTATTGCGCAAACAGACAGACCCAAAAGAACTACCTGTAGGTCATAAAAAATGTACCTAAGAGCAGGAATCGAAACCTGCTAACCGAGGACTTAAAACAATCGCTCTGCAGCTGCAAAGCAAAGCTAAAAAAAAGCAAGCTGGGTCCGCAACTCTATGGTCAAAATGAAAAGCAAAAGAAAGAAAAATGTGGAACATATTACAAACAGACTGTCTCCTAGTCTACACAATGTTCCCGGCATTGTCGTGTGCCTGATTGCCCTACCACAATAACTTCCGCTGAACTACGGCGCTATTTCTTCGGACATATTAATCATTTGCCTAACGAGCCTCGACCACTGCCCACCCCTTCATTAATTTAGAAGGTCTACTCGATAAGAACTTGTACAAAGAATATCCACCACAACACTAGCACGCAAGTCGTGAAACAAAAATGTTATAATGAAATCGTGGTCCTTGTATAGGGTTCGATAAAACCGGTACGGACAAATTGCGGGTAGCGGAATCCGAAAACGAATGTACTGACAGTGTCCGGACCTGCAGCCGGTCGGCAATGTGTCTGGTCTGAACTTCGAACGATTTCATGCGCGGGCCTTCTGCGGCTGGCCGGCCGCGGTCGCGGTGTGCCGACAGAGACGCGATTCATCACTGTTTATTACTCGGGAACCGAACCCGGGCCACTGCGCCTGCCGCCTAATTAATGTTCCTACGTGAGCCAATTCCTGGAAAAATGTTATTAGCTAGCTTGTAAGATAAGAAATTATATATCGTTCGGTTTCATAAAGTTGGCATTTTAGTTTTAATCAACGACGAAAGACTTGATATGAAAGTGGAAATGTTTTAGAGTTTTCGTGCCATGAAAATGTATACAAATTTACTAAAACGTTTATTACTAATAAAAATCTCAAAATATTATAAAATATTATATTTTTAAACATTCTCCAGCTTTTGTTGCTATTTCTCCAATTTGCTCTCAATCTTATGTTCATATTTACCCTAATTAACTATGTCGTTGGTACACAGTATGCATCCTCGGTGCTTCAAATTCTATGTCAGAAGTCAAAACGTTGATTATCAAAAAGAGGTAAGGAAGGACTCAAAGCCGACCCTCGATGCAACACGATGGCCTACAGCGACACTGAACTTGTAAGTGTTACTGTCAAGGCTCTCTACTCCATCAGGCATAATAATTTGTCTCGTGTCAGATATCGGTCCTGATCTTTGAAATAATTCCGTAATTTTTCGACTCACAGAAATCATCTGTATAAAACGATTTTAGGTAAAAATATGAGCATAGTAAAGCAGACTCGAATCAATCAATTGTAGCGTTCGAACAAACTGTGATTGCTTCACTGGATAAATCTAGATTACTGCAGATAAACTCCCTCGATAGAGCTGAAAGATATATTATCTCCTTAGTCAACTGTTCCACTCAGAGTTCTAGTTGCAAGAATTTTAAATTGAATCGTAGCAGTCCCAGAGTATCTTAGAAATGAATAATTGTAATTAGTCGAGTCTTAATAACGTAAAACATTGGGCATATTACAGAACCCATGCTCCATTATAGGACAACCTATAAAGGTATCTATGTAAATCAAACTGCTCGTAGTAGTCAATAGAAATATTTACTAAATTGTACGGAACGGTTGCATTTGAAGAACTCAAGTAACGCATGTTCCTTAAGGCCCGACCACAGGGCCCGACACTAGGATGGTTCTTAAGAGACTTAAGATTAAACAAAGCAATAGCTCACCTTGGTTATCTCCTCCATCATATGGTTGATCAGCTCGACCACTTGTTTCTTCTCCGAGAACTGGTAGACGCACTCCAGCCGTGGCGCGGCCGTGTCGTTGTTGGGCTCCCAACTCATCAGTAACACCAGCTTTTGGTCGACTTGGATGCCCACCTCCCTCCCCACGCGAAACCAGCTCAACTTTACGTTGACTCTGCTTGGAGGCCGCAATTTGAACTCGGTCCCCCTCGACCAGTACATGCAATCGACCAACCTGAACCGAGCACCTTCTCTCGTCGTTTTATAACTGCCCATGTAGGCCTATGTGAAATATTTTGATTTTGAATAGTTGCCGTGTTTGTTATTACGTCAGTTGCAAACATTACGTTCACATTGACGTTAAACAATATTCATGTTTCGTAGGCTGTCTCATTTGCTCCAGTTACATTTTATTGAAACAAATCTCAGTGTTATTTCACGAATATTTCATTATGATTGTTCGCCGTAGTTTCCTCGTTCGAGGCACGCCAACATTTTTAGCAAATAACCTCCGCCCGGAGTAACGAGCAATAAAAGAAATAGTACGCGCACTCAAATAAAAAAAGGTTTGAATGTGGCGTAGTGGCGTACTGGCGTAGCGGCGTACTGGCGTAGCGGCGTGTTCTAGCAAACAGCTCTGATATAGGATGAATGTAACAAGCTGTTTGTTTAACATGCAATTATGTATGTCGGCTACAAGTGAATGATGGAAAAATACGTTTTCTTTTTTAATGCACCCTAAATGTACTGAATGCAGTATTCTTTTACGTTTTATTTTACTTTTCTTTGACATAGACGTTCCGCTGGACGCTGGGCCCATTATAAGACTTAGCGAAAACTCATCCTCAAAATATTTCATCTGCGGATGAAAGTCGTTTTTATTAAAAACTCTTAAAAAAGTTACCAAATATCAATTTAATATGTGGAAAAATCAAGAATTTATTTAAACGGAGTAAAGCATAATTATGTACTGAATGAAAATAAATAATAGCAGCCTGCGGGAGTTTAAAGATACTGAATTAAGTAATCTCGGACATTCTATTGAGAAATTTCGTAGTGGTTGATTTTTTGCTTAAATTTTCTTTTGTACCTAAATGCTAAGAAGGTTTTAATTAATCATTCAGGCATTAATTAATATTTTTTCACATACGTGTTATTTGTTAATTCTTAAAAATCCATTTTAATGTATTTACTTATATTTGTAACAAAACTCAGTTTTTGCAGTAAAATTGAAACCTAACCTAACCTGCCATTTATTTAGGTAAATATCTTATTATTCTGATTTTCTAGTATAAAAAAATGTTCTGAATAAAAAAAAACGGTTCATAGAACTTTTTATAAAAAAAGAAAAATATCCTCTCCAATTTATTCTATTTGACCGATATGATCACATTAATATTAACTGCGCGGCTAGTTACCCCAACTTGCATGCGTGATTCGTCGCCTTACAAGGTAATGTTTCATCCGCGGATAAAACATTTGCGGATGAGTAGTCACCTAAGTATTTTATAATTACAGACTACGAAAAAACACTAAAAAATTAAATAAAACATAAGCTTCAGGAGACGAGTCTTTTTATCGACTTCCAAAAGTAGGTTTTTAACACAATAGATGTGATGTTCACATTACCAATAAAATGGAACTTTAACATACCTGGCCAACTGTTCTGTTGTTGAATTACGTAAAACACACATACTCTTATATATCACGAGAGATTTGCAGCTCGTTATTAAAGAGCTCCGTTGTATATCTCCGGAACATCAGCATCAGATATCCACCAAAAAACAGAACCTCGCGGTATAAAAGGCACTCCAAACAGCAAAAAAAAATATCAAAGCTATATTATTTAAAAATGTATTGTTTTCAAATACAAAAAAAAAACATATTTAATTTACCAATAAGAAGAGCGGATTTACAACAAATAGAACAAATCTGGTAACAAAGCTAGTGCTAAGTTATATTGGAAAGCAAATAATTAAAGTGCTGCGATAAGAAGTTATAGTGAAATAAATGTTTATAGCGCGCTTGATGTCGTGTTACGGTGACGTCGACGTGCTTAGACGACGTGCGCTTATTGCGAAGAGGTGACCGCCCCACGACCGACGACCGACGACCGACGTCAGACGCCGTTTACGACGCTAGAACACGCCAGATGAAGTTTTATGGATCACAGCGGGAGTGACGCGAATGGACGGAAGATTCCACTGATAGTGCCACGATTTCATCTATTATTATAACACGTTATTGCAAGATGGCAAATAATGGCAGATCGAAAATTAATATCATCAAATGAGAATAACGATCATTCCATCTTTGCACGTCAATCGAAGGAGATAAAAGACGCTGCACATTTAATGTGATCACTGAATAGGTGGCGAAGTGGCGATGCTCGCGAAGTATGCGAGACGTGTATTGATCGCGTGTTGGCCACTGTAGACGTGAATAAATGTGTGATGTCTGGGGCAGCCATTATTGCGACGTGTTGCTGAGCTGTAATACTTTGAGACGCGTGTCAGGACCGGCCATTACACTGTTAATAGCATTCCGATACTGAGAATAAGCTGTGTTTTGACGAATTCAAAATGTATATAAACAAACTAAAAAATATAGCTTTCTCAGGAATCGTTTTCATTTGATACCCAAATCATGGTAAAGCAAAAAATGTAATAATTAGTTTGCCACCGTTTGGGAGTCAACCATATTTTATTTGAAACTTTACGAACCATACATTGTCATCGAAACTAAACATGATAAGACATAATCCTTTTTTAGCGATTCTATTTACTAAGCTCTGCGTATCGCACATAAACTCGCGTTATTTTCCATGGCCAGAGAGTACTGCCGCCCGATCTCTAACAATTTGCAATTTACATCTGCTTATAAACTGCCAATCGTTGTAATATTTCCTATATTATGATTGTAAAGTCCATGTGTGAGTACTATCATTGACTTAACGAAACCCTGGTGGTTAATAGTGTCATGCTCACTTAAATGTCTCGCTGATGGTGGCGGATGTGTCGGGTCATTTAGTTCCCTTCAAAAAGGTTGATTTGAATGGGCTGATCCCTGCGTCATGTTCGTGAACGCGCGCTATCAGTTGGGACTGGTCATCTCTTAGCTGCCACGGTTATTTTAATTAATTTATTTTTAATCAAATTAAACGCACCCACGATACAGGAGAAATTAATTTTGTACACGTTTAATTATATCGTTTTCACATATTTGTTATCTCAACATGAGTGATGTAGCCGTGATCTTGTAAAAATATTGTAATGTAAAAGAGTGTCCATGGAGTTTCTTGCCCATTCTTCTCCATAGAAATCAACACTTTTGAATGGGCAACTACAGTACTTTTACAAGCTATTGTGAGTGGGACTGCAGATTCATCCTTTTCCATTACACTTAAAAGTGTCTGAAATGGTCC
This sequence comes from Ochropleura leucogaster, assembly GCA_958449745.1. NCBI lineage: Eukaryota > Metazoa > Arthropoda > Insecta > Lepidoptera > Noctuidae > Ochropleura > Ochropleura leucogaster. The sequence continues at coordinate 18,004,002 of OY288216.1, forward strand.
AGTTGAAATAAATGCTTCGAGTTTGATTTATCCTTGAATCCAATCTTAAGTGTAGTAGTGTTCCAATGTTCAAGTTCGGATGTTTATCGTAAAGCTAGTTGACAGTTTCAGAAAACTTTCAATAAGATTCGTGGTAAAAGTAGGACGCGTAGGTGATCGCCAACTTTATTTTGTTCTTCTTATAAGTTAGACACTTTAAAACTTAAGTTCCGAGGTTTAGGTTGTCTGGTGAAGTCACGCTGTCCCACGCTCGCGGTACTGCTAGTTCAGGAGACGAGCTTCTGTTATAGTCTATTTGGAACGATTAGTTAGATGTTGTGCTGCAGTCGTTTTATCTAATCAACTAAAGTATTTAATTTCTTTAGTTTTCTTTGGCATATCTTAGTAGAGGATATAAAATGAACATTTAGAACGTTTGTCTGTAACTCAACTTTACATAAACTCCCCGGTGAACTTATATGTCGACTTCCCGAGCCTGTCTTATTAAGACAAGCCCGAACAAGGCAAACTTTGTGTTTACACGTCACGCGCGTGTCTGACGTGTCTCAACTCGTCTCATTACAGTTTGTGGAAGATTATAATGATCGAACGCGATCACTCCGGGGCGGGAGGCAGCGGCACACGTCACGCACTCCCGGCCAGAGGAGGAAAGGAAAACCAAGCTGCCAGTGTCCATGTAGCGAACGACATCCGCTAGCTGTTTATATTGATTTCCTAAATGACAGATGACTCTTTAATGAAATTTTCACGAGCTGGTGCTGTATAAATGTATATGGTTACCGAAATAATACGAGTATTAATCAGTTCCCGGTAGCCTACATTGAGAACCTACATTGTATTTAATCGCCAGAATACTGAGAACTTGAGTTTGCTGTTAGGAACGTCACTCAAAGGACTGCTTCATTTTGATGAAAGCTGTAATTCAATTCTCTGAAAGTTTCAGTACTGGAGATAAGAGGATATTGCGTTGCGGTTACCGAGAACTGAGGAACAGTAGTTAACATTAACTTAAAGGTCTTCCCGTTTGGAGATCAATAGTAATTACGGTATGAGACGTTGTTTAACGTTGTGCTGCTCACTACATTCATGACTGATCATCTTCACAACACGCTTTCATCAAAGTTGACTTGGATTGTCTTGCAATTACTGTTACAGCCACGATAACGGAATTGCTTAGCTAGCAAAATGTAACACAATAAAACGTAATATATTGTATTTGTAGCAAATATCGTCTGCCGTGAATTGATCACGTTCCCACGCCGTATCGCCGCCGCCGACGCCGCGGGCTGTGTCGTGCGCAAATCACATTTGTGGCGATGTGCCGGCGGCGACGCCCGACGCGGAGGCGTGGGGACGCGGCAACGGTGCGGCGACAAGGCGGAAAAAACTCGATGACGCGGCGTAAACTAAGCGGGGCGAAGTGCATGCTGGCCAAATAAATATTATGTTCAGTTTAATACTTCTAACTAAAAACTATTGTTTTTATCATAAGGTGCGGTTTTCAAAAAACCGACTTTCAAAAAACAACACTAAAGAGACGTAAGTTTACTCCCGGAAGTCGGTCTTTGTTTTTTTTTACTCATCGATTTTTTTTGCCGCCGACTTTTACGATTTTGCAAAAAAGTTTTTTAATCAATATTTTTTATTAATTTTTTATTATCTACTATTGAGCTATATTACATTAGAAGAAAATAATACTACCGAAGGAATGCAGATAAAATTGATATGGAACCGTTCGGGATTAAGTATACCCTTTCGATTATAAAAATAATTTTGAAAATCAGCCTCCCCATTGATGGAGAAATAGGGTATCAAACGTACAAAAAAGATAAAGTTGAATTAAGAACCTCTTCCTTTTTTAAAGTTGGTTAAAAACTGTATCTCTCATATTTCATACTAGCTTTCGCCCGCGTTAAATTTGGGGTAACACAGTTCCCCTTGCACCTTATTGATTTGTAATAGCAACGCTAAGTTTTCCCGTTTCTTCCCTCTTTCTCCCTCACATCCCACTTTTTTCAAAAAAATATTAGCCTATGTCCGTCTCCTGGTTCCCAACTATCTCTGTACCAAACTTCATCAAAATCGGTTTAGCCATTAAAGCGTGAAGAGGTAACAAACAAACAAACAAATAAACAAACAAACAAACAAACTCACTTTCGCTTTTATAATATTATAATAAATAATAAATAATAAATAATAAATAATAAAATAATAAATAATAATAATAATAATAGTAAGGAAGTAAGGATGTAGGTAGATACGAACCATATTTGAAAAGGCCTTTTACTTTTAACATTAAACGTTTATTCTCGGTAGGTGCACACGTACACAAGTACATACATCTCGTTATCGTATTTGACTATGTAACTGAATGTGTACCTAAGGTTTGAGTTGTCGCCTTCAGGTGGGTCCCAGGCACAGAGTGTGTGCCAGGCGCGCACACAATGCTTATAACTCAATAATGTAATTGGGGTGTCTGAGGTCGTGTGATCGTGTGCCTATCCTGTTACACTGTTACCTGTTTAACTAGAGATTAATTAATCCACGTTTAAATAGCTCGACTATAAACTAAACCTCGCGACGGGTAACAGCGTTTAAGCGTAACATTCATCTTGAGGCATAAACCTTACGCGTATGTCGCGTAGTACGCGGGTTGGGGCAGTACGCCGAGCGCGAGCGGTTCATTGCGTACGTATTTAGTGAGCCGTTCAGTTTATGCGCGCTTTACGGAGCGCGTTATTGTTATGTCGTGTATTTTGGGTTCATGTCTAATATAGTTAGCTGTTATTCTTTATTGGCGTATTTTTATGTTGGATATATGTCGATTTTATTGCATGAAACGTTGTTTGACATGTATTTTAGGTACACTGACAGTTCACTGGTGGTGCTGCCACTGGGATGGCATTTTCAAAACGATGTCACACATTTTCCACTTAATATAACAAAACCGGCCAAGAGCGTGTCGGGCCACGCTCAGTGTAGGGTTCCGTAGTTTCCCGTCCGTCACAATAAGTGTTCCCAGTTATGAGGCCAACCGAACAATTCGGTAATACCCGATCCAATGTAATAAGTACCTACAGCGCCATCTCTCGGGGAATTGGGTTACTAATTAATACAAAGACGTGCAATTTCGGTGGTAATTTTGGATTACGAGAACCGATTTCAGTAATTCTTTTTTTGTTTGAAAAAAGATACGTTCAGGATAATAAAATATGTAAACAAAGTTACAAAAAATGCTTGCATAGACGATTATACTACAAACTTAGTCCAGAAATTATTTTGTAAAACTTTTTGTCTTTTTTTTTACGAAAACTGTTGTGTCAATCAAGTTCAAAATAATTTTCATAGAAAGTCCTTATAAAGTTCTACTTTTCAAATTTTTTTCATATTTTCTAAACTTATGGTTCAAAAGTTAGAGGGGGGGGGACACATTGTTTTTTACTTTTGGAGCGATTATTTCCGAAATTATTGACATTATCAAAAAATGATTTTAGTAAACCCCTATTCATTTTTAAATACCTTTCCAACAATATATCACACGTTAGAGTTGAAATTAAAAAAAAAATCACTTCCCACTTTACATATAGGGTGGCTACCCTAATTAAACATTTTTTTTTAATTTTTATTTTACCACTTTGTCGGCGTGATTGATATACATATTGGTACCAAATTTTAGCTTTCTAGTGCTAACGGTCACAGAGATTAAGCGAGGACGGACGGACGGACGGACGGACGGACGGACGGACAGACAGACATGGCGAAACTATAAGGGTTCCTAGTTGACTACGGAACCCTAAAAAGGAGTAAATTAAGAGTATCACATTATGTATGTACTTATGTTTTAGTCCACGACGACAAACCTTTTCTGTTGGTATTTGTAGTGTACATAATGAGCGAGGTGTCTTGTGCTAGGGCTTCGGCTCGATGCGTGTTATATATAAATCACGCGGTAAATAAGTAGCATTTACAGATAATATAGAACTAAATATGATTGTTCGCCTCAAACAAACATGATTATTGTTCCCATTATGTCCGATCGTTTTATTGCGCACATATTATAACGGTAATTGATGATAAGTGCGTTAAAAACTTATTATAGTTCATTATTCTGTCGTTCAGTTTAACACACGCTCATGACTCAAGTATTATTAATGTGTCAAATAAAACCCCATTTTACTAACACAAAGCGACGAAATAATATAATTAAAATTCTGAAGAATTATAATAATAAGCTAGACCTGCATGATACCTACATCACGCATGGTTTAATAATTCAGCCCTGTTACAGTGCTAACAGTGTTTACATAGCAATTGTGGGTAGTTCATTTGTTAAGTTGAATCTTAAAATAACGATACTACTGTTTGTTTTCACAAATGTAATGAGAATAAATAAGCGACATGGAGTGGATTACGAGACTCGAGTAGTGTAGGCCGGCGAAAATTACTGTTTATTCAGCTGTAAGACATTCGATTGATTCGCCGAGTATTTAAACTTAGTCAAGTGCAAGAATTTAGTTAATTAGACTAGTCGAGTTCAGTCAGAGTACGAGAGCAACTTAGTTAATTATATATCGTCAGGTTAGTAAACATTCAATGTCATAGATCAGTTCTGAACTCTTTTGTTAATTGTGTGGTTAGTGCTTCACCTTGTGTCAGAGTTTTTGCTTTGACAATTACCACTGACAGTACTGAACAGCGACATGAAATAAATAATCTAAATCTGCAAAGAAATACTTTTATTGTTTCTATATTTTTTTAATTCTGTGATTTCCTACTTGATTATTCTCCAAAGTTTAATAGTTTATTACCAGTTTACACGTGTTATTGGCAAAATTGTGGTATCTCTCGTCCACAAAAGCCATTAATGAAGATTGAAGTTAATACGAAATAATCGTTGTTGACAGTCGCCGGCTGTAGTGGTCGAGCAGCATTCTGACACAAAATCATCAGGTGAGATAGTGGTCAAACGCGAACCTATCACTAATAAAAAAAAAAAAATGTTTCTCACTCATTACGAATGACCGAGTCGAGACGAACAGCCCGCTCCCAAATAGACGGAAATACATTTAAAATCATTAGCTTTTGTAATAAGTGTTTGGTCCTTTCATCTTGGACATATTGTTTCTAAGTTTACTTAATTGCATTATTTTTCTATAATTAAACATTGAATGCCAACGTCTGAATACGTTAAAGTGACTTTAACCAAACGATATAAAGACTGACTGTAGATGTATATAAGTTGTATTTCTGAGCCAACTCCGACGTGTTCCACTAAAACACAAAGTTTACAACACTTTCATGTCTCTTTAGTTCACATAACATCCAAATAATCCGGTCTCTCACGCCGTACATATTAATGAGCGCGGGTCTGCCTGGCTCAGAGCGAGTGGACACACACGGACAGACCAACCACTCGTACATTATTGATTGCCACTCAAACCGCTGCTAAGGAGACACATTTTCGCAATCAAGTCTTTGACGTACAACTTACAAGTTAAATAGAACCTCGTGTTGGACAACGAGTGTGCTCTTGTCCGACACGAGGTTCTAAAAGTCATTTGTCGCAGTTTTCAGGACAACAATTAAAAGTGACTGTGGCTATGAATAAACACACAAAAGTAAAAATGAAAATAGCTCAGAACCTCTCTTGTTGAAATAAATGTATTTTATTAGCAGACGAGCTCGTGGCTCAGTAATAGCAGCCGCTCGGGAAGATATTAAGGTTAAGCCACACTTGCCGAGGTTGGTCTGTGGATGGGGGACCATCCGTGACATAGATGTAGATTTTTGACGGTCATTATAGTTACTCAGTGTCCAGAAAGTCTGACAACCAGTCTTACCAAAGGGTATCGTATTACCCAATACTAACTGAGTTGTGGAGGTCGGATAGGCAGTCGCTTCATGTAAAATACAGGTATTTGGTTAGACTGGAAGCCGACCCCAACATAGTTGGGAAAATGCTAGGCAGAGAGCTTTTTTGCTTCTAATTCCTTCTGCTTTAGCTTTTAATTCCTTCTTTAATTTTGATAGGTAAATTAAGACCCGAATTAAAAACTTTGATTTTCCATCAACATAATATAAATTGTAAAGGGATTGTCAGGCCATTGTCAGTACCAAAATATTAGTTAACATATTTCTTGAAGTCTGTGAACTTACAAGAAAATACTTTTCTTTTGAAAGACACGAAATGTAACAAAGGAATAATTTTATGTTGGATGGGATCTTGGTCTATATTATTATGTACTTTGTTAGTCTAATGTAGGGGCAGTAAACACTGGTGTAGTTTGTCCAGCGTCGCTATCCTGGACTCGTACAGTAAATCCGTGTGCATGTAATAAAGTGGCTCCTAATGAACGTGTTGCTGCCCTACTCTGGCAGGCGGCGCGCGCCCTCTGCTCACACACGCTCAACGCTGCGGAATTGCCCACACTTCATGCTACGCAATATTATGCTATAGATTCTAATTACCATTGATTAACTAAAATATGAATTGAGAATCCTCTTCTACAGTCATAACATTTAGAGTAGAGAATAACTCTCCGGTTCGAACAGCTTTGGGTTCCCTCTATCTGGCAGAATCTTGATGCTCCGAAATTTATTTGGCATAACACAATTAGCATAATTTTCTTTAAACGAACATTTTAAAGGCATAAAAATTATTTGGTATAATTATCATTTGGCATAATGTTTAAAACTTCCAATTAATAATGGCATACTTTTAAGATGGCAGAGTTACATTTAGTACTTATAATCACGATTCGCAGAGTTCAAATGTCGCATAATATATTATTTGGTATAATTTCACTTGGCATACTATGCAGACGGCAGTAATGGCTAGGTTAGGTTAGGTTAAAACTGTGACCTCCTACGACCAGTAACGAGTTGCGTTAATAGAAAAAAGAAATTGTTTTAAGTAGGTTACCCGGAATTTAACTATTTAGATTAGGATACCTAATTACTTATTGAATTCAATGACATTATCTCAAATTCAATTAAACAATAACTAAAATAAATGACATTATTTTAAAGAAATAATTAATCAAAATAAATGAAAACTTAAAATGACAAAGATGACACAACTATATACTTTCTACGATACGACAATTCTGCCGTTTAATGATCATCGATATAAAATATATTATGCCAAAAGACGATTCTGACTGTGAACTTTCTGCGATATGATGTTTCTACTTTTTAAATATTACGCATATGAAGTTTATGCCTAGAGATGATTCTGACTTACAAAATTATGAGTTTAGAATGTATGAGAAATGAGTGTCTGCTAAACTATTTTCTGCGAAGTGAAGTTTATGCCATCCGTTGTTATGCAAAATAAAATTATGACATAAAAAGTTCTGCTATAAAGGGCGTGTTGGGGTAAGTCACCGATGTAGGGTATGTGGTAGAGAGATGACGCAGACTCCAGATCAGAAGGTTGAATGAATTTATTTTACAAAAGCTTAACTATATATCTTAGGATGAAACAGAATCTTATTGGCTACAACTAATCAACAAATCAAAAACCTTAACCAATGAGAACACAGAGAATAAAATACAAAAATAAAACTAACGACTCCTATTGGCTATAACTATTTTAGCATGTTATCTATAAATTACAAGTGTTGCATTTTTTTCCCATGAACTGTAACTTAGCTTGGTCGATGTCGATAATGGCGTTTTGCACACTTGACATTCTTGGGATTGGTTCTGATTTATAGGTACTTGGAAATCTCTCTTAGCCCTCACTTGACATTCTAAAAATTTGTTAAGATTTGAAGTATCTGGGAACATCTCATATCGTTCACATGTCATTCTTGAGATAATTTACGATTTGTTTTGGAAATCTCCCATATCACTCCCCCTCAAGCGAAGCGTACCTTCTTCTTAACTATTCGTCCGGTACGTGTGACGTATGGGAGACTGGCGTCCGACTTTGCAGAGGGTGGACTGGTCGCACTATTGTCAAGTTTCTGCGGCACTTGAGTTTCGGTATCCGTGTTGCTCTTTGTCCTGACATTAGCGGTATGCGTTATAGGTGTGTGCAACACTGTATCGTTCGCCTGTTCGTTAAAAATGTAAGCAGGTTTTAGTCTGTCGAGCGATATTATGGCTGTTCGACTTGGTAATTGTATCTTGAAGTGCTTCTCGTGACGTTGCAGTACTTCAAATGGGCCATCGTAAGGCGGAGTAAGCGGGGATCGTACAGAATCGTTGCGTATAAAAACGTGTTTGCATGTTGCGAGGTCCTTGTACACAAACGTTCGTTGTTGTGCTTGTTTACGCTCGGTCGGTGCCAATGACGTCATTATTTGAATTAATTGTCGTACGTAGTCCGCATCTTCAATCTTTGACTGTGTAGGTACAAAGAAATCAGATGGTATCCGCAGTGTGGTTCCATAGGTCATAAGCGCGGGACTAAGGTTGTTGTCGTCCCGTATTGCGCTACGTAGGCCAAGTAATACAGTAGGCAATTCGTCTGTCCATGTAGTTGTGGCGCCGCGTGCCATGAGGGCTGCCTTCATCGTTCTGTGCCACCTTTCGATTTTTCCATTCGCTTGTGGATGGTAAGCTGCAGTGCGTATTCTGGTTATCCCGAGCTTTTTCATTAAAGCGTTGAACAGCTGCGACTCGAACTGTCGTCCTTGGTCGGTTGATATGCGTAGTGGACAACCGAAACGCGCTATCCAGTGCTCGTACAGAGCTTTTGCGACGATCTCAGCGGTAATCTCTCGTACAGGGATTGCTTCGGGCCAACTCGTACACCTATCGATAATAGTGATGCAGTATCGATAGTCGTTTGATAAGCGTAACGGACCAACTATATCGATGTGTATGTGCTCAAAACGTTGCGACGGCGGGAAAGTAGATAATGGAGTGATGACGTGACGGTTAACTTTTGCGCGCTGACAACTGATACATGCTCGCGTCCACTCGGCGACTTGTTTATTCATATCGGGCCAAAAAAATTTCGACGACATCTGCTTGCGGGTTGTTCGCACCCCTGGGTGGCATAGTTCGTGTTGCGCTTTGAAAGCTGCGTAACGATATGCTGCAGGTAAAAAAGGTCGAGGCGGAGTTAAGGATACTTCGCACGTGATTGGTCGTATCATTCCGGGTAGTGTTATGGCGCTAAACTTTAAGTTCGGTTGTAATCTGAGCTTTTCTAGTTCTTCATTGTTATTTTGATCGATGGCCAGCTGATTGTAGTCGATCAAAGTGGGGCATTGTATCTCTTCTATGCGTGATAAGGCGTCGGCGACTGAGTTTTTCTCTCCTTCTAAGTATTTGATACTTGTACAGAATTGACTAATAAAGTGTAGTTGTCTCTCTCGCCGCGGTGTGTCACTGCTACTTGCTGGTTTCAATAGAGCGTGAGAGAGAGGTTTGTGGTCGGTGTAAATAGTGACGTCACAGCCTTCTATCAGTCGGCGGAAGTGTTTTATAGCCGCGTAGATCGCTAGTAGTTCGCGGTCGTACACGCTATATCGGCGTTGCGCTGCGCTCATTGTTTTAGAGAAAAATGCCAGTGGTTTCCAAACTGTGTTGACTTTCTGTTGTAGTACTGCACCGAGGCTGTTATCTGAGGCGTCTGTCATGATAACAAGTTCGCTATTACTTGACGGGTATGCTAATGTGGTGGCGTCTAAAATGCTTTGGCGGCATTTTTTAAATGCAATCTCTGCTTCGGGTGTCCATACAATCGGTGTCTTATCATTTTTCTTCTTGTTGTGTAGGTATTTGTTGAGCTCGGTTTGTAGATCGGCTTGATGGGGTAAGCAGTCCCGGTAGAAATTTAGCATGCCTAGGAAACGTCGTAATTCGATGATGGTTTCCGGCTTTGGGTATGTAGATATGGCTTGGATGCGTTCTTCAGTAGGTTTAATTCCGTCGGCCGATACTTCGTAGCCCAAGAAGTTAATTTTCTGTTTGCCAAACTCGCACTTGTCGACATTGAGTGCTACGCCATACTTCTCTAGGCGTTGCAGAACTTGATGTAGAATATTCTTCATTGCTTCTTCATCATCAGCGTGCAGAAGAATATCATCGATAAAACAGAAAACTCCTTCTAGGCCATGTAATACTTGGTTCATGAATCGTTGGAAAGTTTGACTAGCGTTACGTAAGCCAAACGTCATACAATTGAATTCGAAAAGGCCAAACGGTGTTATTATAGCGGTTTTCTTGGCATCTTCACTGTTTATAGGTATCCAAAAGTAGGCCATTTTGAGATCTAATTTGGAGAATATTTTCTTGCCTTGCAGCTGGTAAGTAAAATCTTGTATGCGTGGTATCGGGTAACGGTCTGGCTGTGTTACTGCGTTAAGGCGTCTGTAATCGCCACAAACGCGTAGCCCTCCATCTTTTTTCTTAACCACGTGAAGTGGACTAGCCCAGGGACTCATTGACGGCTTACATATGCCCATTTCTATCATGCGGTCAAATTCTTGTTTAGCGGCTTTGTACTTGTCGGGCGGTAGCGGGCGCGCACGTGCGTAGAGTGGCGGGCCAGATGTTTCGATGTGATGAACGACCTCGTGTTTAGATGGCTGCTTCAGTGACATGGGTCGCAACACATCTGGATGTTTTTTTAGGATGCCATGATAGTCCTGATCGGAGCTGATAATATAGACGGTTTCGGCAGGTGTGGTAATTTCAATGGTGCTGACGGATAACTCGGTGACTTTATCTATTAACTTCTTACTGTGTAGGTCGACGAGTATCTTGTAGTGCCGAAGGAAATCTGCTCCCAGTATGGATGTCTTTACGTCGGCGACTATAAATGTCCATTGAAAATTGCGTCGTAGCCCAAGGTTCAAGTTGATAGTTTTTTCTCCGTATGTTGCGATCGGAGAGTTATTGGCTGCGAAGAGTTGTAAGGCGTCGTCTCTCTTGCTTTTTAATCTTCTCGTTTTAGGTGTTGCTGCTAACACGGAGATATCGGCGCCTGTGTCCACGAGGAAACGTTCGTGAGTGTTGCGATCGTGGATGCAAAGGCGATTACTTGTAGTGGAGACACCGACGCTCGCCACAGTCGATGTCGATTCTAGTTTAACGGTATGACGGGCGTCTTGTGTGTTTCTTCAGTACTTTTTCTTCGACTGCACGGTGACTCACACCTTATTGCTCGATCACCAAATCTAACATGGTATTTACATTCCCACGTTGAATCTCCTGGCTTAAGTGGGCGCACATTTCGCTTATTGGAATGCGAGCGGGAACGCGAACGTGAGTGAAAGGGATGGCGAGACCTTCGGTGTGGCCAACGACTGTAGCCACGGCGTAATTCGGCGATCTCAAGTGAGAGTTTTTCAACTTGTTTTGACAACGCTGATAACGCCTCGTTGTTGTTAACAGCTGATGACTCTGTCGGTGTGTGCGTTGACACTGCAGCGATGTTGGGTGTATCGGTGTATTCAACCATTTTGTCAGCCATTGCGGCGAGTGTGTCTAGCGACGATTCTGTGTTAATTGATAACACGACTCTGATTTGGGCTGGCATCTGATTAAGCCATTCGATTTTCAGTCCCTCTTCTGTGATCATACCGGTACCAAGCTGTCGCATCTTTCGTAACATCTGTGACGGTTTCTGGTCGCCTAGTTCGAGACCGCTAATTAATTTCTGAAAGTTCTTCGCGTCTGATGTGTCATACACGGCGAGTAGGCGCTCTTTAGCTGCGTTGTATTTTTCTGTGGCCGGCGGGTTGTACAGGATGTCGGTGAGATGCTGTAGGTCGATGCTCTGGAGTTGTTGCAGCAAGTACGTGAACTTCTGTGCGTCCTGATTTCTTTCTTTAGGCTCCTCAACAAGGATTTGAGCAGGGATTTGTCCTTCCATTGTTCAGCGTCGACGGTTCACCAATGTCGGGTGGTCACCAGTGTTGGAGTATCCAATGTTGGAATATGTCACCAATGTAGAGGTAAATCAATGTTGAGGTAAGTCACCGATGTAGGGAGTGTAGGTAGAGAGATGAGGCAGACTCCAGTTCAGAAGGTTGAATGAATTTATTTTACAAAAGCTTAACTATATATCTTAGGATGAAACAGAATCTTATTGGCTACAACTAATCAACAAATCAAAAACCTTAACCAATGAGAACACAGAGAATAAAATACAAAAATAAAACTAACGACTCCTATTGGCTATAACTATTTTAGCATGTTATCTATAAATTACAAGTGTTGCATTTTTTTCCCATGAACTGTAACTTAGCTTGGTCGATGTCGATAATGGCGTTTTGCACACTTGACATTCTTGGGATTGGTTCTGATTTATAGGTACTTGGAAATCTCTCTTAGCCCTCACTTGACATTCTAAAAATTTGTTAAGATTTGAAGTATCTGGGAACATCTCATATCGTTCACATGTCATTCTTGAGATAATTTACGATTTGTTTTGGAAATCTCCCATAGGCGGACCCAACAGCTTTATCTAGTCTCCAATCAGTTAATTGGCTGTCAAGTCTTATCTTATTTTGATCCCTCGTGTTTGGTTGACCGAAATAAAACACACAGTAATGTAAGTCCATTCAACAGTATATAAGCAGACATTCGGTTCGGCCTTCGATGAGGATGGATTATCAAACATAATTATATCGAGTCCCAATAATATGCTGTATGTAGCACATAGTATATCGTAGTAAAGCCTCACTCGTGCAATGAGTTCGGGTTCTAAAGAAGTGAAGTAGTCACAAGTAGTGCGAGACTTGATGCGGAATGGTAAAGTACGGTCCGTGACGTAACCGAGTGTGGACGTCTCTGCCAACCGTGTGATACGGGTTACAGACTTGTTTTCCTCCCATTCAAAGTTATCTGGTGGCAAGCGGGTAGATTTATGGTAACGAGAAGTGTGTGGATAAGAAAGGATAGCTACACTTAAGTAAGACGTGTTCCGCTGTCAATTACATTGATATAGGATGGACGGGAGACCACGCCGTCGACGAGTCACTGTAGTGTATACGTGTGTGAAAACATTTAAGACAGCTGAAATCCAAATACGTCGGCGTTACTTATTCAACTTAATCCAATGAGAAAGATATTCAACTAAACTCGGTATGGCATAGCTAGCGCCGAGATAACGCTAAGTCGCAGAATACATGTTTATCTGTGCAGTAAGCCGGGACACTCGACACCGGACACAGCTGTTCATAAGGTTCAATTGTCCCGATATCACCAACATTGGCCGTGTGGCTCGTTGGACAAATGTTTGAACGAGCCAACTTGCCACTTAACATCATAATAAAATCCTTCGAAACCACAATTTAACAATGATGGCTTCCTCTCGCTGGAGAACCTTCTGGAAAGGATCAATTGTGGAAATTAGGTGGGAACGAGGAACGATGTTGTAAAATGTTATGATATTCCTTAGATTGTGTGCTCCCGAAATTAAAAAAGGAATAAAAAGATTTTTCATGGTTTCCTTTATGTTGGTTTTAAAATTATATTTTGTAACTTTCACGTTAGTATTATATTTGGGAAATTTCGTTTCTAAGTGGATTCAGAAAGTCCGGCTGTTGAGTACATTTGAACTTCGCGCTGTTTTCTTGTTTTATGTTATTATCAAACTTTGCTGAAAATAACTTTCCAGTATGGCATGCTTCTTTTCTTTAAGTTTCAGTAGAATTCTATCGTCGTTGTCAGGAGGTTGTACTCGTATTGCGATGCGTTAACTTTTGCAAAGTTAAGTTAAAAGATAAGCGTTTGTAGCTTTTATAAAAATCATAAGTTTATGCACACGAGCGCCGCACGGCCGAGCGGAGCAAGTTTACGTCAAATGTGACGTGATTTATATTCATGTAGTACATAGAACCTGGAGGATGTTCTGTGAGATAGCTCGAACGTGGTTAGAGTCGACGTAAGGCACACTGGGTTTCGACCGCGACTTCCAAATCTGAACTGTCTGGCTCGAATTCTCGCGGGCACCTCCACTTTGTACTTATGCTTGTAAAATACTTATAGTAATGTGAAAAGTCTACTACTCTACCGTCCATCATTGTCAAAATCTGAATAAATTCTCGCAAAAATAATGGATAAATTGTGTTTTGATCCGTTTATTTCTGGTTCCACATCAAACGTATTGTTTGTAGAATGAACCGCAAGCTTATTAAAATAATGTCCGGTCGTAATAAAGGCCTCCCGACGGTTCCCGACGAGCCGCGAGCCGGGCCGCTATTGTTCGCCAACTCAGTATGTATACTGCTGCGCCGCTGTAAACAACGGGAAGTAATGCAATGCAACTCTGCTATTGTGTTCGCTGGTAAATGCGCCAGAGTTGTAAGCAGCTATGCACAGTTCGGACCGACCTACTTTTAGTAAACGGCGCTGTACCGCGCAGCCCGCAGGTCACCCGGGTCAACATCTTCGCAAGTATTCAATGGACTGCTGAATTGAAGGCGCGACCCGGTCAAGATATATTTAAAAAAAAAACATGTTCCCAGTTTAAATTAAATTATCTCAAAGTATCCTTAGTTATTTCATCGAATCCTCATTAGTCATCTTTCTATTCTATCCCATGAATAAGACAAGCGGATAAAAATCCAATAACTTTACAGGAGTACAGGTAAGAGTTGACTCAGCCCTAAATTCGTAATGGACAAACTAATAAATATTAACCTCTCTAATGAGACTTTACAATAAGTCCCTTAATTATCACAAATACAGAGAATTCGGTTCACTCGGGAGTCTGGGACATGTAAATGTTTGACCTTTTATTCAATCGCGTCGTCCCTGCCGCGTGTCCCTGCTCCCTGCCGCCCGCGCCTCACCGCTGCCCCGCTGCCGCCACTCGGTCACCCCTCTCCGTGCAGTATTTGCCCAGAGAGCGCCACTATCCGCTGGTACAATTAAGCAAATTTTAATGCTAATGTATGGTATGGACTGACTACGTAGCACGGATGCATGCGGAAACATGGGCAAGGACCGTCGAGCTCGATCGCGGCGTGAGTGAGTGCCGTGACGAAGACAGAACACAGAAGAAAACAAAAAAGTTTCTGTTACTTTTTGGTCTGCCCGGGTTCACCCTGCGGTAATTGACATCAGTCTCGTAATAATTTAAATAAAAAACCTTCGTTGGTACACACGTATATTTAGAAATAAAACCGTTCTTACACACAATTTGACGCGTATCGTGTCTCTCTCAGTTTCAGAACATTTTACGAGTTCACTCAACACAGGCGCGCGCCTGACTTCCTCGTAAACTTTATTTTATTTTTCCTAAATATATTAGTCTCACACACTTTGTTGGCAAGTAGGCTCTATAAACGATATAAATTCTTTTTTCATTTATTTTAAGACATTTGAATTTTTGTTATCTTTCAAGAGATTTTCCAAGTTGCAGCTTGACATTAAAGCTACTGAAAGTCACAATCTGAAGCACTACAAACATCGTGGGACTGGTCAGAACGTACGTAACTAATCCCTTTTTTA
The DNA here is from genome assembly GCA_958449745.1 of Ochropleura leucogaster. Taxonomy (NCBI): domain Eukaryota; kingdom Metazoa; phylum Arthropoda; class Insecta; order Lepidoptera; family Noctuidae; genus Ochropleura; species Ochropleura leucogaster. The sequence continues at coordinate 18,019,425 of OY288216.1, forward strand.
CTGTTTCTCATTGTAAATTATTTCTATACGTTTCAACTGACCACTTGTTATGCTACTCTGTTAAATATAGTAACACTTTCACGCAGGTTTCTGTCTTCTAAAAATAATTCATGTCATCTCAGCGTCAAAAACGATCTACCATTTTGTAAAGCGAAATGCAGTGTTGATAGTTATGATCGAATACAGTGTTATAAGTAACAGTTTGACTTATCATACTGAATTATTGAGAGGTAGTGGGTCGGTGAGGGGCAACTTCGGCCAACTTAAACTGTATTCGAGGGACGAAGCGTGAATGTGCCGACGATATTGTTGCCGTCAGTCAACAGACTAGGTCAGTAGTGAACTTGCGGACGACGGACGACAAACTAGCAGGGAGGGACAAGTTCGTCGATAAATTCCAATCTCGACTGACTTATCGAGGGAATTTCCGACGGCCAGTTACATTGATTGGGGGTGACCTGAGGGGCTGTGCGGGGTGCGCAGGACGGGGGGGGGGGAATCTGCCAACGCAAACAAAACTTAGAACCATGAATAGGTAGCTGTAGAAGGTCTACCGAGTGTCCCGCGGGTTCCCTCTATCTGGCAGAAACTTGATGCTCCGAAATTTATTTGGCATAACACACTTAGCATAATTTTCTTTAAACGAACATTTTAAAGGCATACAATTTATTTGGTATAATTATCGTTTGGCATAATGTTTAAAACTTCGAATTAACAATGGCATACTTTTAAGATGGCAGAATTACATTTAGTATAATTACGATTCGCAGAGTTCAAATTTCGCATAATATATTATTTGGTATAATTTCACTTGGCATACTATGCAGATGGCAGTAATGGCTAGGTTAGGTTAGGTTAAAACTGTGACCTCCTACGCACGAGCCGAGCGAGCGCAGCGAGCGGTGCCGCGGCAGCGGCCGGCGAGTGGCAGAAACGACTTGCGTTAATAGAAAAAAGAGATTGTTTTATGTAGGTTACCCGGAACTGAACTATTTAGATTAGGATAACTCATTACTTATTGAATTTAATGACATTATCTCAAATTCAATTAAACAATAACTAAAATAAATAACATTATTTTAAAGAAATAATTAATCAAAATAAATGACAACTTATAATGACAAAGATGACCCTAACTATAAACTTTCTACGATATAACAATTCTGCCGTTTAATGATCATCGATATAAAATATATTATGCCAAAAGACCATTCTGACTATGAACTTTCTGCGATATGATGTTTCTACTTTTTAAATATTATGGATATGAAGTTTATGCCTAGAGATGATTCTGACTTACAAAATTATGAGTTTAGAATGTATGATAAATGAGTGTCTGCTAAACTAATTTCTGCGAAGTGAAGTTTATGTCATCCGTTGTTATGCAAAATAAAATTATGACATAAAAAGTTCTGCTATAAAGGGTGGACCCGTGTCCCGCATGTCCTGACGAAGACTATTGACGGACGCGGACGTAGCGCTGTACTGTACGCAAAACTGCGAATTGGTGCGATAAGATTTCGCAACACAGAAAATTGCAACACGAATCTCTTCCACAATTCGGGCGACCATTTCTTCGACGGCCGACGACTGTACGTAGTTTACAAAATACAATCAGTATTTTGTAAACTAGGTTATGACACGGATTGCAAAAGAAGTGCACACTTCTGTAATTTGTAAAAAGATATAGAAAAAATAAAAATGTGAATCAAATTGCGAGTTTCGGTCAATACACTAGTAGTCTGACTGAATCCGGTAAGACTCGTCGATCCCAATACAGTTGGGAAAAAGCTAGGTTTTGGGCGCAATTTTGTGTACAAGCCTATAGTGCTCGGAAGGACAGCATGTTTCATTATTAGCCAACCAAATCGTACAATATGCTCGTGCAAGAAAAGACTAATCGGAATAGCTATGGTCAGTGTCATTTACGCCAACATTGTTTGACTAACTGGCACCACTTGTTCTACTCATATATAAGAATGTGTTATTTCACAGTTGTTCGTCATGATTTCAGGAGAGCGGATCTTCTGTTCGTGCATGGTCTGTGGTATCATTGAGCGATGGCCTCCCGTCACTCCGTGTATTGTCCGGCCGAGGTTTTGTGGGCGCCGGGACTCGAACGTGGAACCTTTTGCTTTTGTTATGGTAAGCAGCAGATCTGTCCAGCATTCACTTCCACGGGGGAATTCGGAATTCTTCAGCAGTATTTTATGTTCAACGGAATACAAATGTTCCGGTTTTTTATGAAAAAATGAGAAGGTCTGCGAAGACGTAATTGCGGAAGGGTTTGTGATGTAATCATGTCCGCAGCCCCCAAATGTATTTACGGGGATGCTTTAAACATAATAACGCTTTCATTTTCTCGGTAAATAATTCTTTTGTCCCTTTTTCTTTTACTACTTTCATTAAATTCGAGTAGATTCACTGGCCAGAATCAAATTATAAACTTCGTCGCCATCAAACCTTTTACGAACACAATAAAAATAAACTGTGTAGATTTAATTCCAAGATATCCGAACACAGTAAGCTTGTAAAACTTGCTCCTGCAAATATCTAAAGGAAAAGCAAATCTTTTCACCGTTCAACGTTAATTGGCACATTGGAGGGCACGGGCGGAGGCGGGCAGGGTACGCGGGGAGCGAGGGGGAGCTGAACAAAACGTCGCCGCGCTTCTAATTTGTGTACCGACGACAAATATTACAAGGATTTCCTTGTACAGTCGGTTCCACTACCAGCGCGAGCGGGGCGGGGACCAGCCTGCACGATGCAGACTGCTTATAAACTCGTATTTGCTCATCTGAAAATTCTAATTGGGTTTTCGTTTTGATATTTATTGCGTCTTTTAAAACGTATATTTAAAATAAATTAATATTTGTATGCACCCTATCAACCTGTATTACAACAAACTTCGTTTTCCCGTGAGTATTAGCAAAAACCTGAAATAGGAATCAATTATGGGAAGAGGCTCTCCGTTTACATGAACATACTACTTCACCCGGTTGTGATACAGATATGAGTGATAACATTCATTAGGGTAGTGATAACATATCGGCAGCGCGATTTGTCCACTTAGCTGTTGTAAGGGGTGATCCCTTTCAACATTGTGTATTGTAGCCATTGTTTCAACACACACATTTGCGGTGTTCTGGTTAAATTGTGGAATAATTTCAGTGAAATAGTACGACAATGATTCACAAAAAAGCCCCTCGCGTATCTTCACGGTTATTAACGATATGCTGTGTGTGTGGACGTTGTGTGTTGTGCTGTAAGACCCGGTTTTGTAAAGCTAGAGCTACTATTGTTATTTACTATCGCCATGGGGTCTCATTGCGAAGAAAGAAAAAATAGTTCAAAAAAACCTCAATAGATGGCGTTATGTGTATCGATTTGTTTTTGAAGTTTGTGTAATTGTTTAAATTTGACCTTGGAAGAAGTATGTTCTTGTTTTTAAAAATCCCCATAACAGAAAAATCGAGAATAACTCAAACTCAAACTCAAACTCAAATCATTTATTTCAATTAGACCATTACAGGCACTTTTGAATGTCATAAAAACAAGAACAAAAGAAATGATGCTGCTACAGTCCCAGTCACAAGACATAATAACTTGTGAAAGTACTGTAGTTGCCCATTCCAAAGCGTAGATCTCTATGGAGAAGAATGGGCAAGAAACTCCATGGACACTCTTTTAAATCATAATGTTTTATAAAATCATGGATACATCATTCATGTTGAGATTATTCATAATGTGAGAACGATGTAGAAAAACGAGCACATTTAGAGCGTCCAGAGTAAAAGCAATAATTATCACGAGTTTAATAGAAGAATTAAAACAAACCGTGGTAGCTAAGAGATGTCCAGTCCCAACCGACAGCGCCCGTTCACGAACATGACGTATGGATCAGCCCCATTCAGCTCGACCATTTTGAAGGGAGCTAAATGACCCGACACACCCGCCACCATCAGCGAGACATTTAAGTGAGCATGACAATCTCTCAACCACCAGGGCAACCGTCGAGTCAATAAAATTACATAGAACTCACACATGGGCATTACAATTATACAATATTAGGAAATTGAGTCTATACAATGCAATGATAGTATTACAATCTTCTTCAGCTGCCACAATAACTTCAGATGCTGATTAATGATAGTTAGTTTGCCCCTATGGTTGTGGAGCAGGACCGGCATTGAGCCAAGCATTTATATCATTAATGTAATCCCCCAACTTATAGTATGCTTGCCTACATAGTGTGCGTTTAATACAAGATTTAAACTTCGATTCATTCAGTTGTAGGATGTTTGGAGGTATTTTATTGTAACATTTTAAACAGTACCCCATAAAAGAGGAGTCTACCTTAGCTAGCCTGAAACCTGGCTGAACCAGTTGGTCCCTATTTCTAGTATTATAGTGATGTCTGTCACCTCTTTTACTAAATAGATGCAGATTTTTCCTAACGTACATGATGTTTTCATAGATGTATTGACAAGGTACTGTCATGATGTTAATTTTTTTAAACAGTTCTCTTAGAGAATCGCGCCTACGCAGATTGTACATGGCTCTGATGGCTCTTTTCTGCAGAATAAATATAGACCCAATGTCTGCAGCCCGTCCCCAAAGTAAAATACCGTATGACATTATACTATGAAAATAACTAAAATAGACCAGTCGCGCGGTATCTACATCAGTAAATTGACGGATTTTTCTTACGGCATATGCAGCTAATAATGGGCTCCTAGTTCCAAATTCCATGATTTTACTAAATAATATTATGGTGTTGGCTCTGGTGAGAAGAATTTGCACTACGTTGTGGTTAAGTAACTCATTTACTGTTAATTGTACTAATAGATGGAGTTGTTTTAATTTTTTGAGTTTTACTACTCATCAATATTACCTAAATGATACATACCATACCTATTTAGACGGAATGAAATAGTTATGAAATGCAAATATATTAAATAAAACAAAATATATTTCGGACATAGAACAACAAAACCTTCTTTTCTTATAATCTATGAATAAAACGCTAATCTGCGCCATAGAATAATAATATAGGTATTTGCAATTTTGCGCTCTCAAGTGTCAACTTTGGCCATAAAGTCCTTGAAGCCAAAAGTCGCAAAAAATCATTACAATCTTCAACAAAATTAAGGATACTTCAAAATAAATAGTTAATCATCGTTCTTCATAATTATGTATGATATTATTAATCTTCCGATGGAGGCTGTTTGATAAATCAATTACATAGGTACAGACCTACAGATTCAGTTAAATACCCGAAGGTCTTGTTCACAGAGTACATTAATCTATGGTCTTCTTGTATGTCTTTATCTGCTATTCTGTATCTACTTTTTATGTATTTTACTGAAAGGCAAAGGCAAACTTATTAATTTTTCAGTCAACTTCAAAAATAGCAGAAAAAGTAATATATGAACTTAATAGTTAATACATACATAACATTACGCCTTATTTCCCATAGGGTTAGGTATTGGTATTTTGTCCCACCCGAGAATCGCACCTAGATCCTACTGCTCAATAGTAGCTCTTGCGACCACTGGACCAACGAGGCAGTCCTACTTACTCATTGTAAATGATAAAGTACTTATTTAAAAAAAATATTAATTTGTTGACGGGCCTGTTGGTCTAGTGGTTAGTGGCCCTGACTGCTGATCCGGAGGTCGTGGGTTCGATTCCCACCCAGGACAAACTTTGTGTGATGAGCATGATTGTTTGTTCTGTGTCTCGGTGTGATTTATCTATAATATGTATGTATTTATAAATTTTATAAGTATGTATATCAGTTGTCTGGTTACCATAACACAAGCTCTGCTTAGCTTGGGATCAGATAGCCGTGTGTGAGTTGTCCCAAGATATTTATTTATTTTTATTTATAATTTATTGTGTTTTTTATAAATTTTTCCTTCAAACAAAGATCATCATCATCATCATCCTCGTATTTGGATAGACCTCTGCGCACCAAAACCTGGCCAGCCTGGCGAACGAACCCGCTGGGTTAAGGCGGCAACTCGCCTCGGATGGCAGTTCGTGTGGTCAAAGCGTGGTCGTATCCTCGCTCGGTACAAACCAGGTGATGCCACTTGCCATATCCGCTGTGAAGCTGACATTCTGCGTATCTTCGGTGCGCCAACGGTCCCCAGCACAAATAGTGCAATTTAGAGAGGCTATGTTGTTTGTTTTAATTTACTTTGTTTTTTTAATTATTTTTAGTCACCTCCTAGTTATTTATAATAGAAGCATGCGAACCTTTAAAGTATATTTAGTAAAAGTCAGTGACATCCTGTTAATTATGGTAATATGTTTATCTATGTTTACTTATTTTAAGGTATGTTTTGTATTGGCAGTCGTGTGTCTCGCGGCGCACCTCAATACACTAGATGTATACCAGTTTTATAACATTACACATATTTACCTACACTTACTTATCACAAAACTTATGTACCGTTCTACCAGTCTTCTATTTACACACCACCGTCCAAAATACACTTTGCATTTAATATTACACACTATTTACATATTTACAATTCCATTTAGACTACTTACTACATCGATCTGTAATTGAATGTGCACTGATAATTATACCATTTTTCATTTTGCTTATGACCGAATTTATTTTAACTTATTATAATGACGACTAAAGGAGAAAAGTTTTTAAAAGTAGGATTTCTTAATGCTGGTTCATTAGGTACGGGTCATGATGATTTGATTGGTGCATTTGACAGGCACTGTTTTGATATTATGGCCATAAATGAAACTTGGCTTCGTCCAGGCGAGGAAGGGCGCGCTCCGGCGGTGCCGGGCTATCGTCTGCGTCACACGCCGCGGCCAGCGAGTGTTCGCGCGGGCCGTGGTGGGGGAGTCGGGTTTTATGTTCGGCAGGGTTTGAGCGCGCGTACTTGAACTAGTGCGATCGATCCCAGGTTCGAATCGGTCGAGCAAATGTGGCTAACTGTTTCACTAAACGGCAAAAAAATTGGTATAGGAACAGCTTACCGTCCGCCATGGTTAGATCTTGTTCTCTTCATCGATGCTTTGACGGATTCTATTAGCTCTTTGGGACATTGTGAACATTTTATTTTGCTTGGCGATTTCAATGTGAATATGCAAGACACAAACGGGTTAAAAACGAAAAATATTAATCAATTTCTGAACTGTCTAAATCTTACACAACTGGTATCGAGCGCTACTCACTACACAGGATCCAGTGAAACTCTCATTGATCTCGTTTGTACTGACTTGAGAGCACGGTACACAGTGGTAGAATCTTTCAGTTCACTTAACGGCCATTCTATTGTAATTAGTGAATTTAATATTAAGCGTGACAAATTGAAACCATATTTAGTAAAATTTCGGCCTCTTCGAAACGTGTGCATGGAAACATTTGAAATGGACTTAACGTCATTAGACACTAGTATTATTTCATCGCTCGACAGCGTTAGTAATATGGTGCACGTTTTTAACAGCTTTTTAACTTCTTTGTTTGATGTTCACGCGCCAATAAAAACATGTATTATAAAGGAGAAATCGTATCCGTGGATCACAGATACAATAAAACTTATGATGCGTTTACGGGACGAAGTACTTAGTAGTTATAGGAAAACGAAAGTTGACTCCAAAAAACAATACTATAAAGACTTAAAGCACTTAGTGATTAGTTCTCTGCACAATGAAAAGACTGCGTATTACAAACATAATATAAATACTAAGATAAAAATCCCTAAATTACTCTGGAAAAACCTTAAATCCACCTTATTGCCTTTTAAATCTAGACAAGACCTTCCGTCGCACTTTACAGATCCTGACTTAATTAATAGAAACTTTTTGATAGTTCCCGGTAATCCCGTGGCAAGTGCTTCGCTTATAAATTATTACGACAATAATTGCCACGGTGAGGCAATTTTCACGTTAGCACCAGTGAACCAGAACGAAGTATCTCGCACTATTGCTAGTCTCAAAAGTAACGCCGAAGGCTGTGACAACGTCAACCTGAACATGATAAACATGACTCTGCCGCACATGTTAAATGTCATTACAGACATAATAAATCGCTCCATCGCGACGTCGACATTTCCTGATCAATGGAAAATTGCCTCTATCAGACCCTTGCCGAAAAATAATAACCCTTTAACTTTAAAAGATCTACGCCCTATTAGTATACTACCATGCTTATCCAAGGTATTAGAAAAAATTGTTAGCCGCCAACTTACGCTGTTTATCGAACAAAATAACATTTTACCTGATTTCCAGTCAGGGTTCAGGAAGCAGCGCAGTACGTCCACTGCATTACTGGATGTTACTGATAGTATACTATTTGCTCAAGACAAGGGAATGTGCACAGTACTGGTTTTACTGGATTTTTCCAGAGCGTTTGACGCCATAAACATCGAATTATTATTGTCAAAGTTAAGATATTACGGTTTCGACTCAGACGCTGTACAATGGTTCCGCAGCTATTTAAGTAATAGGAAACAGTTAGTTGACCTGCGTATGAGTGACGGCAATACTCTTAGATCGTCACCTATATCTGTAAATAGAGGAGTCCCGCAGGGTTCTATTTTGGGCCCAATTATCTTTATTTTGTACTGCGCAGACATAATCAGATGTCTGCAAAGATGTAAATATCACATATACGCCGACGATGTACAACTGTACATTTCTTTCAGACCAGACGAGTATGACATAGCCATTCAGAACCTTAACGAAGATCTTCAACGAATCGCGGTTTGGTCTGAGGACAACTGCCTGTCGCTGAATCCTACGAAAACTAAATTCATAGTATTCGGCACAAGACAGCAGCTGGCAAGACTACCAATGACTCTTGACATAAAACTAATGGGTGAACAAATTGAAAGAGTGTACGAAGCGCGAAATTTAGGTCTTGTGTTTGACAAAGACCTTCGTTTTGAAAAACACGTGGCAGAATCTGTCAGAAACTGTTTTTATCGCTTAAAAGTTTTGTACAAAATGAGGTCTTACTTGTCAGTATCACTGCGGGAACAACTAGTAGAAACTCTGGTACTTTCCAAACTGAACTACGCCGATACAGTGTATGGCCCGCGCTTATTAGCTCGTACAGATCGGCTCATTCAAAGAGTGCAGAACGCTTGTGCGCGATTCTGCTACAATATTCCTCGGCGAAGCCATGTCACACCTTTTTTAAATAAGAATTTTATACTAAAAATGAAATCCAGACGTAAACTACACTTGGCGTGCCTCTTGTTTGGTGTGATTAAATATAAAAAACCGGACTACTTGTATAGTAAATTAAGTTGGTTGAGTAGTAGACGCGAATGTGGGAGAAGACAATGCTCACAACAACTCTCGACTCAGTCGCACAACACAGCAGCTTTCAGAGGCAGCTTTCGCTATGCGGCCTCAAAGATATGGAATAACCTGCCACCTCCAATAAGAACGATTAGCTCAATAGACACATTTAGAAGACGCTTACGGCAGTTTCTAATTGAATCGCAACGTGGGTTAGATATGGTCGCACTCAACATCTCAATTATTTAATTTCTGCCTACTTATCTAACTAATTTTATCACCCGATGTCATACCGCCTGATGTCATGCTCACGCTCGGCTCGCTTGCGTCTATGCCACTTGTGCCGACAGCCGGAGGGTGCTGTCGCCTTGTCCGCGGCGCCGCGCCGCCGCATCCGCTACGAACCATCGCAGTTTGTGAGACCTGCGATAATATTAAAGCACATTTAAAATGATCGCCTTTTTTTTTTTTTTTTTTAACCTACACACCTACACAAGGATACATTTTAACAACACAAGTGCAGTTTCTTACCCAATGTGTCTGGCCCACTTGCATGCGACTGGAACATAGGTACGGTGAAGCATCGGGATGGCTTCATTCGTAGTCCCTTTCAATCATTTCCGGCAGTTGTGGTCAATTTCTAGTGTCGTCTGTGTCCTATGGAAGACAAATGAAATGTAATATTCTTTTTTGTAATAATCTTATTAGACTTTTTTATTCAAACATACCAAATCATGATCAGCTTACCTTCTTCGTTTATATATGCTTGGATTTTAGCGCCACCTCAGTCAATAATATTTTTTTCATTCTTTTATGCATCTATGTACCCACACAATTGCCACCGCACCGACCAAAACTTTCCGTTTTAATCTATATTAGTCCGTCGCGCTCGGCTGATTGCAGCGCAATGAGCGACTGAGCGTCGAAGTGCACAAATTAATAAAATAATTTCGTTCGGATTATGCTAGTCCCATCCCATCTATTATGTAGTAACGCACTTACTTATTTATTTGTTTTGTCTTGAAGTTTTCTGGTTCTTATTTCCTTTGCTTATTCCTATACCATATTTTCCGAACACTTTTTTTTATGTAAGTAGTTTTTTTTTTTTTTTATGATTTTTACACAAAGTTATGCTATATATATACCTATGTATACACAGAAACACAAATAAATATAAAACTGTTTTATGTCCGTGACATCAGGTCTAAGGTCCAGTTGAAAACCAGCGTCGGGCACTAGCTGCTCGGCAGTTTGCTGAACTGGGCCTATTTGGCGCAGCCGTGAGACACACAATTACGTATTTGTTATTATTGTTTAAGTTTTTATCTCATTTTGTGTGCACTTGTGGCATGGGCCAAATAAATGTTTTTCTTTCTTCTTCTTTCTTTCTTTCTTATTTAGCCCAGCGGCATAAGTAGGTACATTACAAGCTCTAATTACATTTGAAGGCGGCACGAGAACGTCTACCATGACACGTCCAAAATATCCGATTTCTATTATATTTATTGTATATTTTATAATAATTACCAAGAACCGACTCTGAAGTGATCAATTTTGTATTAAGGACTGCCATCGGATAATAATTGTTAAAAAGAACTGGTTCCAAGGTCTGGACTGGGCTGGACTAAGTTAGATGTCGTCTTGTAGCATAAAACGCAATTCAAATGAAACTGATAAGTAGGTACATTAAGCGACTCGAATCTAAAGGTACCCCTACCTATACCTACTCATAAATTACGCTTGCATTTTATTAGCTTGTAGGTATTTTACGCTGAATGTGGGGCTGAGACAAACTCAACCCCACATTCAGTTCAATATGCCAGTAAGTGGTTGGATAATATTAGAATGGAAAGTAAATGGCACGGATCTTGAGCGCTTGTTTAACTTCACATGCGCAGAAGATAAATTTTTGGATCTCAAGTTCTCATGCACTGCCCGACTCTCATGACTGTAGTCTTTTTTGAGAATAAATTTCTTTAAATACATCTCGTAAGTGTTTTTTCTATAAGCGTACAGACATCAGCAGTCGGCAGGTCAACCTAGCCAGAACTGTAGAATTTCTAAACCTTTGACTGCGGCCACAGAGTACATTGTATATAGGGTGATTGCGCCGGTTAGCGACCAGTTAGCTGGGTTGCCCACTTAAGATGAAGAAAAAAAAATGTTGATTACACGCAAAATAGTATATGTTAATGTGAATTTGTCCCAAATATAATGTAGTTTGGATACAAAACATAAAATAAAATACATTCATACAAAAATATTTATAAAATGCTGAAAAAGTGAAAAAATAGCGAAAACGTCGGTTTACGACCATTTTTATCAGTTTATGACCACCAGTGAGCTGGTTTGCGACCGCCCTATTATAATTAAAAATATGCCAATAAAACAATTATAATCGCTTTAAAAATACTTAATTTTTTTCCCTTTTCATTAAAATAAAAATTAATTAAACTAAAAAATAACAATCTTACATTTTGTAGAGACTTAGTCACTAGTTGTAATAGAAACCAAGCGCGTATGGGTTCTTCAGTTACTCTCGCTCTGGCTTTAATAATTCCTTCGGCAGCACGGCATGATATATCGGGATGGCGTTTTAGGAAATTTGTGCACCAGGTTTGCCCCGGACGATCATCCTTAAAAGGATTCTTTTTTCCGTTATCTTTGACTATTTTCTGTACTGTGTGCAACAGCTCCTATTTCTTGACCGGTAATCCACATTTTGCTATGTCCAAAAGCCGCTCTTTAATTTGTTTCTCACCTTCTATACCCAATACATCTGATCTGGTCTCCTTGTCTCGATTGTATCACACCTCTTCCCACTAAGGCGATCTTGTATCGTGGTCCTTGTGCTCTGATACAGTCTACATGTTTCTCTTATTCCCTTCCCTTGTTTTCGGATATCATCGAGAGCTTTTTTCAGTGCTTCTTCTGTGTATTGGACAGTCTTTTTCTTTTTTTTTTTGTTGACTCCAAATTATTTGGGAGCTCCATCTAAAAAATAAAAGTAGTTTGCTTTTTAAGACTAAATTTTGTTTTAAACTGAAAAATAGTAATATTTAGTTTTTGACGGACCTGTAACAAATAATTATGAAACGGACATTTCAATAACTAACGAAATTCAAAAAAAAAATCAGACGTGGTAGCAAACTCAGTGAACTTTCACACTTATTTCTGTAAGCGGCCGTTATTTCTCTCATACTAAATTATGTTGGCCGGAAAACGATGTCTTTATTTCGCCTACTTTGGTTTACGACCAGCTGTAGCGCCAAATTTTGTAGGCAAATTAAACAAACTTCTTACAAAGAAACTGGTGGTCGCTTACCAAAGAACTACAAGAAAAACCTTTTACAATACTACATTCGAAATTGTAACAGTCCTTTTTGAAGCATTGGGATCATATTAATCAAAACAAAATAATGCTGATCGCATCGGTTTGCGACCATGTGGTCGCTATCTAACGTTTTTCATAAATAACCATTTCGGTTACCGACCACTTGATTTTATCTTAATAATAAGTTTTAATAAAGCAAAATACAATTAAATGAGAACCCATACTTATCGGTTGTACAATTTAACATGTAACTATTGTGTAAAACATGAAATAAGTATCAAAACTTACCTTTGAGCGCCGCGCGTCGTGTTATTTTTTTTGCAAACTCGCGGTACTTCCACTCACCACGAATCAAGACGCGCACTGAGCAATATTTTTTCGGCTCTGGGTTAACCCATTTGTTTCAAACTTTGCAAATTCTTATTTCATAATCATTTATAAAGCACGTTAGATTTATTTTTTATGTATGTTACCTCAACAAATACTATTTTCTTGATTTAAAGAAACTTAGTCCGTCAAATGGTCGCCTACTGAAGGTGGTCGCGAAACCGGCGAAACGACCCTACTGCGGCCGAACAAACTAAATTAGATTTGACAAAGTGGGGATTGGGAACTGGCGTCTGTACAGTACAAAGCGCAAGGTTATCCCCACTCTATCATCTAGCGCCTAATATCCGAGCCGGTAAGTATATTTACCTATTTTTATAGGTAGGTACCAACACAACATACAAATATTACTACCTACTTAGTTAAGTAACAACTTGTAATTAAAATTAAAAAAATTACACACACGTGTCTCAGTGTCTCCTATCATTGCAAGAGCTATTTCGATATTATAAATAATTTTAATTGATTTAAATACTTGATAATTATCATAATTTGCGTTAACGTTTACGCCGAACCTAACAAATAACTAAGTCTGCCGAAAAACATGGAGCTATACCCCACGCCATAGATAGTATAATCCCACGCTCAAGAAATCATGCGCTATCGCAAAGTAGGCGATTGCCGAGTATCGTAAGCTTCAAGGTCAAACGGCTACCATAATTTTGGCTGCAAGCACCATCTAGCGCCGTTGTGAGTAAAAAAAAAATAGCCCGAATAGCCCGAAGAAATGAGCAAGTTATGGCGGTCACGTTTCTTTGTATGAGATGGAGTATCTGTACGTTAGCATTATATTATCTGTGCTATCGCATTCTTCAAGTTTTAACATGGTAAAACAAAAAAACAGCCAGACGAATCGATCTAACCTGTTAAGCCGTGCTTGCTAAGGTCGGTCCATGGATGGGTAACCGTATGTTATTACACACCGATTTTTTCTCGTGTCTCGAAAAGTACGTCAAGGGTGTGTGTTGGTCCTGACTGTAATTTGTAGACGTACGACAGGCGTTACAGGTAATAACCCGAAAGCCTGCCAAACAGACACCCAAGGAGTCAAATGTTTATTTACCTAATTCCGGTTAGACTGGAATTTGACCCCAATTTAATTGAAATACCTACCTCAATTTTGAAATTAAAATACTGGCTTTACATGTATTACTTATAATGGTCAGAATTAATTCACAATATCTATGGATGCCGTGATTGTATTTTGAAATACATAACAACGTAACTTGTTATGCTGACTGACGTCGCACACTCGCGCTAGCGCTGCAGCCCGGAGGCGCTTGTGGCTGATACACGAATATAAGCTACTTCATGAATAACTCAAGTGTCTCGTTGGTCTAAGTGGTGACATCCACGTTGGAATCACGGATTTCTTCGAATACTCTCTAAAAAATATTAATTATTTTATGATGGCAAAATAAACATATAACGCGCTTTTATAAAAAAGAAATAGTTTACAATGAACTACCTATAAAATGGTACCATTACTATCAGAATGGTATATATACCAAATATACCAATGGTAATGGTATATTTATAATCAGAATTCAATCGTTTTTAGTTTTTTTCAGTAATACAGATGAATGCTTTAACAACCCTAGTGGATGACATAGTCATGGGTGAAGCAATTATGTAAATTAATATAGTATTCCTCCAATAAAAACTTAATTTAAAGTATTCGATTTCGATTACTTCTCAAGAGATGACTTAGGTATACTTTGACCAGAAGTTAAGCGTTGCCATAACGTTGCGTAAGGCGGCTAGTCTTTTTTAGACGTTACTAATTGACAAATGATTTTTGATGCTATTTTTTAGTTTATTTATATGTGACTTTGTTTAAGTAATTTTAATATTTTTTTTTGTTAAACATGTAATTTTAGTTGTAATATTTCGATTTTTTTTTTTGATTATGTGGTGTCGCCACTTACTAGAGGTCTAGTGTGGGAAAAGTGTGGCAGTCATGACGTAAGATAATATATATCTTTGAACCAATGCAGTACATTTAAATATTTTAATAATATGGTTAGTACTATAAGGTGTCCGCTGTAAAGCTATGGTGGTCATATAAGTAAGATGTACATTTGGGTAAGAATGCTAGCCGATGGCAGAAAAATAGAAAGGAAGTCGTTTGTCTTGGTATGGACATGTAATGAGGAGGGATGAAGGACATGTGACTAAAAGAGTAATGGATCTGAATGATGATGGACGGAGAGCGAGAGGAAGGTCAAAGAAAAGATGGATGGATTGTGTAAGGAATGATATTAAGGAGAAAGGAGTTAATGATGCCGTGACGTCTGATAGGGGAGAATGGAAGAAGAAAACGTGTTGCACCGACCCCAAATAGAATGGGACAAGGCAGGAAAATAGTGATGGTAACCGATGGCAGACGTTCTGTAGCTTCCAAGTCAAATGAAAAATTCGTGAGTTTGAGATAGATTTAAAGAAATTGTATTTAGGTTAGGTTACAATAAAACTTGGAAACCGGGTGTCATCTTTGAATCATTTAATAAGAATACAAGACAAATGTTTTAACTTTGTAGTAACAAGACAATAAACTTCAGGAAATGTTAGACAATTCGGGCTTACTGGCTCTGGCTGTGTACTGACGTACACAGCCAGAGCCAGTAAGCCCGAATTGTTTACAGAACCAAAAATAATATAAGGGAACGGCTTTATTTACGAAGGTGCTCAATTATCCCGAGCACTGAGCGCCGAGCTGGTGACCCGCGCTATTATTTGGTATTATAATTTTCGTTGTGGGGAAAATTATTTTGTGATAAATTATTTACGATTTCCTTAACCGAATATTATTGTTATACGTCATAGTACTCTGCATTGTAATGTTAATAATAAAACAATAATGTTGACTATTCTCATTTTGTTTTGCTAAAGTCCCACAAGTGGCGAGATACTGGTGCAAAAAAAAATTAATACCGAACTGCTGAAAAATCAATCTGTATGAAACCACAATATTCTTGTCTGAAATTGTTATACACTCATAAACCACTCATTATTTATGGTCTTGTCCGTCGTTTTCGTTCACACCATAATGAACACAGTTATGCAATAAATATATATCTAACAAACCACTTACACGTAATATATTTTTATTTTAATGTAATATTCATAATTATGCATGTTTCAAGGATTGCCAATTATAGAGAAAAAGATAGGAAGTTTCGTGCCTTTAAGCAAATACAGCAAAACAAAAGATGATTTTCCTGAATCATATAATCTGCACTGCCCTCCCACACGCGCACACGCGCACACGCGCACACTCGCTCTCCGCTCGTCTCCGCGACGTCTGAGACGTTAATTAGTGGCTAATTGTATCCTCCCCGTTGTATTAGACCAAGTCCGCCATGTTTGTGAGGCCTCCCCTCTTGTACGCGGTTACTGCGCCATGTTTATGAGATGCTTCACGCAACTGAAGCCTCGAAGGGCTGAGGGTGCTCAAGCAACATCTCGCTGAGGCTGAGAGAATAAATAATTACGAGAAGAAACTTGTGTTAAGCAGAACTTACCGATGTCGTTCTGTGGATTGACCAGCCTTTACATAGCGAGTTTCCTTCATGATTTTTTAACCGTTGCTCCATCATTTGTAGATCTTCTCATACCGTTGCTGTAAGGTCGCAAAGTGGTACCTGGTGTTTATGAAAACCGGCATATTGTGGAGAATAGCTGTGTGATAGTATGCGTTAGATACTTACGTAGTTATTGTCGTCTCCTGTACACACCGGGGGGAGCTGACGCTAATGTTCGGAAGTAGATGTGTTCCGGCTTATGATAAATTGCTTATCAGTCGTCGAGGACAATGCTTCGGAGATCGATGTTACGCTCCAACACGTGTATCCTTGACGCATCAGCTCACTCAAGAGAATAAGCTAATAGCTCGCATTTTCGCTTTATGGAACAATAACTGGAGACTTTTTCTTCATTTTCCTTTGTACCAGTAACTTAAGGTCCGCACAATATGTTTTCATGTTACATGAAGTCTATAGGCAGTTCTAGCTACATGGAATCTAAGCTCTATGTATGTATGGCAGTACATATTGAGTTTATACAGGCCGATACTAGGTAATCTATGACAGTAACGCAGACTTAGTTAATATTCACTATAGCCAAAGTTGTAAATGACTGTTGTATAATGAGCGCTCAGTATTCGTCACTACTATTGGACTCTGCACGCCTTCGGAACGCGCCGACCTCGTGCCATTCAGATGTAGTCGCCGTGTACGGGTTGTCACAGCATGCATAAACATATATGTACGAGTAACTACTAGAAGACTCAATGTAGTGGGCTACAATGAGAGCTTAGTCAAGTATGAGCGCTAAGTGTAGGAATTTAATCAATTACGCAATAGTAGAGTGCTAGTGAGTATTAGAGTGCAAGACGGATAATATAATCAGACCGAAAACATAAATCGTCCGTTGTACAAAGTTGAGCTACTGTCATTATATTCTCGGGGTGGCACAGTGGGGCGGGTCGCAGACTAACTTATTAATATTAAAAGGCAACCAGTTTTATAGCCATAATGTCGGCGTAAAATGTTGATTATTTTAGAGCATGTCGACGCGGCGCGGCGTGGCTCGGCGCGGCGCACTGGGCCGCTGAACAGAATCGCGATTACCCCCGAACGGGGTAATGTACTGAGACGAGCTTCCATAAATATACGGAATATCAAATGAGTTTTAAATAGGTACTGACGACATTGTCTATTTTGGGCGTAAAGAGCTAGCAAGTGACGTTGGTGGCTGTAATATAAAATTTACGTAAATGTAATAACATATAACAAACACTACACGTTACCTATCATCACTCGTGGACTGACATGATTATGATGTAATACTTTAAAAAAAAAAAAAACGAGAACATCGCTGGCGCTAAGATTGTGTCGGTATCGTTGAGACCGCGGCCGACTTGACCAACGCTCCCTTATTTAAATACTTATTTTTATTCAGACAAGCAGTAATAAGCTTCAGCTGTATTCTCACGTGTAATTACATGAGGCGTAAACAGAGTGTTAACGTTAACCGAGGTTCGTACTTTAACAAAGTTAACTAAACAAATACTCAACTGTTACCAACAATCAGATTTGAAATATGGGATTATATGCTGCAGCCATCACATTGATGTAATTGTAGAATACAGATGATTTGCCGCCCGCCTGCTGACCTGCCCGCCTACCCGCCTGCCCAACTGCTGGCCTGCCTGCCTGCCTGCCCGCCTGCCGGGGTCGCGGCCTGATCGAACTAGATACATTTATTTATTTATCCTTACAACTATCCTAACAGGCCCCGACCTAATGCGACAGTGAAGCCAACAACATTTTTTTAAGATTAAATAATAATTGATAAAAAAATACATGACCCAAAGAAAGGAACATGGGTGGGCTTTAGTCAGTAAAAGTCTGACACTCCCCACCCCTCCCTCAAATATTTGATGATTTTCGTAGTAGTAGTTTAATAGTACTAAATGTACAAAATAATTTGTTGAAGCGGGCCCAAAAGATGTTTATTTTTATGAGTAGGTACTACCATAGCATACCGTTTATCGGAACACCCTGTACACTTTGTATAGGATCGTTAGACGGCACTTCAAGCCCATGTATACTCCAGTGGACGGAGGAATTTCTACACTTTGAGCCCCGAACGAGACGATCTTCCTGAAATATGCAAAATTGTTTACGTACCTTTTGTATGAGCCGCACTACTTTGCATAACCGTTTTATTGAGAGGAGGCTGTACCTACTGGACCAACGCACAACCCCAGCGATACATGATCGTGTGGTTACTGCCCTCGCGCCATGTCATTGGAATGCTTTAACATACGCAGAATTTATAAAGTTCACGAATGTAACGGATGGATATTACCATCGCTCCTGAACGTGCAAGTCATCAATATTTGATGGAGTATTCGTCCGCATTCATCGGACAGCGCAGCCTCCCTCAGCACAAACATATCGTCGTAATCACCGTCAAACAAAGCCGCTCTGCGTCAGCTTGTGAGCGAGGCGAGCACGACGCCGCGCCGCGCCGCACCGTGCCGCCGACGGAGCTCAAAGAAACCAACTTTATAGCGCTATTAACATTTTGAGATAGCTTTCGACTTCACTACCTACAGCAGTTACCCGTATCTATACAGTTTTGAACAAGCCATAGAATAAAAAGTTGTAGGAGAGTCACGGAATTCTATGCTACACTGAAATATGTAGTTAGTTGTTAATGATGTGTAAACTGCTTGCATGTCAAACTTGAACGGAATCGTCTTGAAGCAAAGTCAAATACAACACGTACTGATCAAATTAAATGAAACATTTGAGCAATTAGTGTATTGTGAATTCCTGTGCAACTAGTAAGTTTAAAAAGCGGCGGAGCCTCACTTTGCTAAAAGGTGCATATTTTTTACAATAAGTATGGAGCTTCTGTACGTATTCCTAATGTGTACTCTGTGTCGGTAACGCTCCGCGGTGTGAGGTGTCGTCTCGTGCTCGTGGATGTCTCGTATCTCGTATCTCGTGTCTCGTGTCTCGCTCGTGACGTACGCGCTCCAGGACCGATGTTAAGGCTAAGATGGATGGTAAGTGGCAGTGTGTCCCGCCTCCCGTAACTTCTTACAAGATTTAGATTCGCCGCACAAGTATATTGTTTTAAGGTGAGCCGACGTTTTCGCCTTAAGTGACTTCGTAAATTATTTATGTACGCAGAAACGCTTGAAGGATTTTTGCGATAAGTTAGCGTGTGTGTGTGTGTGTGTAGCAGATTTTGCTCAGTAAATTAAGGTTGTTATTATGATGTTTCATAATTTACATGTTAATGTCAAAAAGAAGGAACTTTGTAATCAGGCTGAGCTGTAAAGACGCAAAGTAATCATCTCTTCCGTAGATAATGTTAGGTAAAACATGTAATGAGTTAATTCGTTCACGTTCGTTAATGTTTTGAACATTACTCAAGTTAGGGATCTCGTTATTACGTGTGTCGTTTGAGTTTCTCCACACACGTCTGTAAAGCTGCCACCTTGAGTAAGCCAATGTATAAGTTCGTGCAACATTTCTTGAATACTGTATCTGTCAGCGTGCGCGTTTGCCGAGAGAGAAACTATTACAGGTACACTAATACACTACTTGTGTTCAATCACGAGCTACAACATAACAACATCCATACAATTCAAGTTCATGTCGCAACATAAAATCACAGAAATAAGAATGCTAAACTCACAGCTCAGCATTCTTGCAATAGTTATGTAAACGTTCAATTGTGTTATAATTAACTAAGCATTTTTGCAAATAATGGTTAAAAATAAATTATGTACTCACCACGTAAACCAAAGTTGTACACAGTACAGTTTCAAAATGATTGTGTGATTATAATTTTTGTTGTTAATGTTTAGTTTTGAACTTTTTCTTTTATGCTAATATTATTTTTTTAAATTATGTTTGTGATTTCAAATACAATGTAAATTGTTTGTGAATAAAAATTTAATTCAATTCAATTGAGTTCAATTGAATGATGTCAACAATTATGAAATTAGCAGTTTCAGGCAGTTTGAGCTCGTACTTGCACACCTCGCTCGGTTATAATACAGTGTACCTTCGGTTCTTTATAACATATTGTGTTGTGTAAATAAATGACTTAGTTGTTTGCATTAGAATTAGGTACACACATCACTCCTTTAACTGGTTCCCCCCAAAAGGCATGTGCGTTCAAATTCGTGATGCATGTGCGTTCCCAAGTTTGTTTTTGTATTTTGGCAAAATATTTAATTATGGTAAAATAGGTAAACGCTTGCAATGTCATTTTAATGTTTTCATGACAAATTATATCACATGTGCAAAATTTGCAAACATATTATAGAAATTGACATGGATACTTACAAATTACATGAGGAGTGTAAAGTTATTACTAATTTGGTTTTGTTTATATGTATAACTAGCTTTTGCACGCGGCTTCGCTCGCGTTGAATGCGGTAGCGCCTTATTGATTTGTAATAGCAACACTAAGTTTTCCCGTTTCTTCCCTCTTTCTCCCTCATATCCCACTCTTTTTAGAAAAAAAATAGCCTATGTCCGTCTCCTGGTTCCCAACTATCTGTACCTACCAAAATTCATCAAAATCCGTTTAGCCATTAAAGCGTGAAGAGGTAACAAACAAACAAACAAACTCACTTTCGCTTTTATAATATTAGTAAGGATTTAAAACTATTGTACTTATACCGAATTTTGACACAGTTTCATGTTTCGGTACCTAAGAACAAATAGTCGTGCACATATTTAGGTATTGAAACAGAAGTTAAGATATTTTAGGGAATGTGCCATTGTATATGTATATATGATTGCTCGCGACAGTTCATGAGCCACGTTACCTTTCAAATAGGTACATAAATAAAGTCTCACTCCAATAATTACGAGATTTATCGTTTTAAACAGCAGCACGCGCGACTAACTGCGGTTTAATATCAAACGAACACTTCACAAGTCTCCGGGAGTAGCGAGTTGAGCTGTAAAGTAAAGTAAGGAAAGTGTGCCGCCAGGTGAGCGCGTGAGTTACCGCGAGAGCTACGGCTTGTGGCGCGGCGCTGATTTACTGCAGGCGCGGCCGAGCGCGGCCTGAGGCGCGGCGCACTCGCCCAGCCTGCTGTGCCTACCACTACTTGTAACTACGTGAAATTAAAACAGGATATGTTTCAGTGCTTTGTGGGCATTCATACTAGGTAGGTACTTCGCCTCACTTGCTGCCTGCCTGCCTTTGTCAAGGTGCAATGAGGGCGAGGTTTTCGGCGGGAACATTACGTTGTTTGCGATTTCGGCGGGTACACTGTTATTGGGCGTTCTTTGAGAATTTCTCAGTAGCAGACAGTTTGAGATGGCTGTTAAAAATATATATATATGTAGGAAATTCGTTATCTTCATAGTCGCTCATAGTGGGCGTCAGCAGGGTCCGGGCGAGAAATAAAGTCGTTAGCAGAATTACTAATAATAATTTACTTCGTGGGTAGGCGAATCACAATACTTTCACTTTAGATTTACACTAGAGACAATAGACGGCCAACAGAAAATAACACAATACAGTTCCTAGGCTATCGTTTCTTCAAGAGCGGACGATCAGGTAAGAAGGGGCGAATACTGAGCGCACCCCCTTTTATTGACGATCTCCCTCCAGTCTAGGCTCTGTACACGCCGTTATGACGTTTGTGCTTCGTTGACGTCCCGTACTAATGACCACGATCCGACACGGCCATCCTGTGTTTCACACGTCCTCGTGTGTTAATCTGAAGCAAAAGAAAACACCACACAGTATCATTCACGCTCGGCCATATCTGACCTAAATAACTCTCGACTCAATAAAAGTATCAGGTCTTTGAACATTTTTATTTTAAATGTCAATAATCTCTAGGTACAACACATGTAAACAATAAAAAAAAAGTCATCCCTGTGACTCCAAATTAACAGTCAGTCATCCCTGTGACTTAAGCGCAACACATTTGCGCACACACAAACATGTCAACCCTGTGACCATGCGAACTCAATGATTCAGTCATCCCTGTGACTAATCAATGAGACAGTCATCCCTGTGACCATCACATAATCAATGAGACAGTCATCCCTGTGACCATCACATAATCAATGAGACAGTCATCCCTGTGACCATCACATAATCAATGAGACAGTCATCCCTGTGACCATCACATAATCAATGAGACAGTCATCCCTGTGACCATCACATAATCAATGAGACAGTCATCCCTGTGACCATCACATAATCAATGAGACAGTCATCCCTGTGACCATCACATAATCAATGAGACAGTCATCCCTGTGACCATCACATAATCAATGAGACAGTCATCCCTGTGACCATCACATAATCAATGAGACAGTCATCCCTGTGACCATCACATAATCAATGAGACAGTCATCCCTGTGACCATCACATAATCAATGAGACAGTCATCCCTGTGACCATCACATAATCAATGAGACAGTCATCCCTGTGACCATCACCTTATCTTACATTCACTACCGTAGGCCATGTACCACAGTCGTTCGAATTAACCTTTAAAACTCTATTGGAAAAAAAAATAACAACAGCCAAGCTTACAGAAACCCTCGAGTAAAACTTCTAACGCCACGGCTCTACAGCCGACCAGCAATCGCATTGCTTTCACACATCCAGCGCATGGATCAAACTTCTGTACTCATATCCATCAAGTGGATCGCCCGTGTGCATCACCCGCTGACTACACACTACGGTCTCTACAGACCCCGACCTCCGCCAGAGTTAAACGCACATCGCGCACCCACGGACTACTTGAGTTGCCTCAAGAGACACCGATTTCTACCGGGCTACGACTACGTAATAACCACTGGTACGGTCGAACACAATACGGCCGATAGAATTCTCTACTCGAGTTCTCTATCACAACTTAAACTTACTTATCATCATCATATCAACATTATTCAACATCGACTGGTACATGACTCGCTGGTATCTTTCTTTACCTATCGTGCGCGTATTTATAGGTACGCTTAGAATCTAAAGCCTTCAGTGTATAACGATCGCCATCCAAAATCTCAATTACTCTAAACGGACCTTTAAACTTTTGGTCTAACTTAGTCTGATAATATTCGCTTATAGGAGTTCTTTCACACGGTCTCGCACAACGCTATATTCGTCCGCCGACATCCTATACGGTCGCTGTTGCACCGTGCGATTCGGACCAATCAACTTAATCTTAAGCTCACCTGTGTTCACTCGCGTTGTAGGCAAACCGGTAATGAAAATTCAGAAAACTGATAAAGCGTTTGCGAAAGCCTAGACTTTTTATTGTCATTTAAATCCGATTGAAACACGTTATCACCGTTATGACTCACCGAATTTACGCAAAGGACTTTCGTCAACGAAAGCTCTGTTGCCGTCATGTTTACAGCAAAACCTCGATGTAAAATCTCACGACCTAACATGACGTCGCTTTGCAAATAATTGTCAGGCAAAAACATGCAACAAAATTTCAAGAGGGTGATCTTTAATCACTACACAACATAAAATCTGTTCTGTACTGAATACTCGCGTTTGACCTATACCAGTCATAGCAACAACATTACTAAAACGTTTACCATTAAATTTCGATGCAAAATTTCTTTTACTAACGAGCATTCAGCACCAGAATCGTAAGTAATCTGTAACAATTCACCTTTGTGTTATAACACGCCTGATGGTGGCTGTACCATGCAGACATCGATGCGCCGCTCACTCCGCGTCGCGCCGTCAGCCGGCCCGCTCCCGCCGCCGCTCGTGCTGTTGCTGGTGCCGGTCCCCGTAGTACAGCGGCTCGCCACATGCCCCAACGCTCCACACTTGAAACATCGGATGCTCGATGCCTTGTCTGCACGATGAGAACTGGATGCCACGTTGGACTTCGCTGGCGAACTTGGCTTGTAGTTTTTCGGTTTTGATGCACTCAGCCTGTCGGTGACCCAATTTTCCACAGCCAAAACATTTTGATGTTGATGGTTTGTAGAACTTTGCTTGTTTGCTGTCAGATGTTGACACCGCTTCGGTTGCAGGTGATCTGTTCTTGTGTGCAATCTTTCCAATTACTCATTAAAGAACTAATAATACGACTCGCACACGCAGCTAGCGACTCATTGTCTTTTAATTTTTCATTAATTAAATTGATGAGGGTACCTGCACACGTGTCTGTAGATATGAACCTGGCAGTGAATTGGTCCTTAAATTCCGGCCACGATATCCCAGGGTATGATACCTGAGTCAGCCATGCAGATGCGGTACCTTTTAAGGCTTTGCTTAAAATAACGACGAGTTGACCGCCACGTGGTGCATAATCTTCGAAGCAAACATCAGCCGTTGCACACCACGATCTCGCATCGCTCTCTTCTTTACCGGGGTTGAATTCTGGTAGGGCGAAGCGACGACTTGATACTTGCGGTTGTAGGGTAGAAATCAAGGCAATCATATTATGATTTTGTTTTTCAATAAGTTGGCGCGAAAATTCTTCATTATTTGATGATTTCTCAGCCCGTTGACATCCCACGTCTGATGTAGGAAATTCGTTATCTTCATAGTCGCTCATAGTGGGCGTCAGCAGGGTCCGGGCGAGAAATAAAGTCGTTAGCAGAATTACTAATAATAATTTACTTCGTGGGTAGGCGAATCACAATACTTTCACTTTAGATTTACACTAGAGACAATAGACGGCCAACAGAAAATAACACAATACAGTTCCTAGGCTATCGTTTCTTCAAGAGCGGACGATCAGGTAAGAAGGGGCGAATACTGAGCGCACCCCCTTTTATTGACGATCTCCCTCCAGTCTAGGCTCTGTACACGCCGTTATGACGTTTGTGCTTCGTTGACGTCCCGTACTAATGACCACGATCCGACATATATTTAAGTAATTTGTACTAATTGCTAATAATCACAAGAAAAAAACAAACATTAAAATTATACAAAAGTAAAAAGAAATAGTTTTTACCAAAGAGCCTGTGATCGATAGAACTGCAGCATCAGTTCGGCACAGCATCCGTTATACCTCTCTCTCTTAAACGATTTGTAATATCATAAAATTGGGTTCGGAACAGCTACGAGAGTTCTAGTGTAAGCATCTTAAAGGCAAGAAGGTAAACTTCTTGTAAAGTGTTCTCCACATAATGTTCGTGAACTTTGTTCTGCAGTATATACCCGAGCTGTTTGTTGATGGGAGAAATGTGGTTCACAAGTCACGCTTGCGACTTACTAACTTATATTACATTCTGGTGGTCCGTGGTCGGTGTCACCTGAGCTGTTACCTGAGCTCAAACACCACGCTTGTTGATTCCCGATGAATCGTTTCGCAAACAAGACGTACTCGTACCGAGACGTGTTCTTATCAGCTTCACCCGTAGCTGTGACTGTGAATGTAAATCAATCTTCGAAGTTCCAGGAGTCCGATTGAACTGAAATTTAGCAAACATGTTTAGTTTGGAAAACAATGCATAGATTTTTTTTTTTTAAGTTTTGCCCCACACTAACTAACACTACTTAACTGTATCGTGGGTGGGTTTACAAACATTTAAACTCACATACACAAACAGCCAAACAAACAAGTACCTGTAAGTAGATCATATAAATATTTGTTCCGTGCGGGGATCGAACCCGCTTTTTTTGCGCACTTATGCGAAGTTTTACTTAATCTTTAAAAATCTAAAACTTTAATCTTTATTATTTAATTATTATTATATTTATTTATTTTTACATACATATAATTATCTACATTTTTAAATATTTCCTAAAATCATAAAAAAAAAACATTTAAAAATATAAAAATAGTAGCCTACCGGTATCGGGAACAGGGTCCAAGCTACCGGCGGTCAGGGCTCCAGAGAGAGGAACCTCCTAACAATACGAGCCGACATGAGTAGGAGTACCGCTTTCTGTATCAAGCCCTTGATCCAGCTGCCTAACGAGAGCCTTCTCAGGTATTGGTCGAGGCTCTTGGCAATTAAGCCATTGGCAGATACGACTATCGGCACAATGATCGCTGAGTCCACATCCCACATGCCGACAACCTCGCGAGCCAAGTCAACTACTTCATTTGCTTATCTTTCTCGGCTTTCACGAGGTTCTCATCATGCGGGACTGTTATGTCAACAATCATTGCGCGCCGCTCTGACCGATCCACCACCACTATATCAGGCTTGTTAGCAACAATAGTCCTGTCAGTGATGATGGATCGATCCCAGTACAATGTGATATTGCCATGTTCAAGAACTGGGTCGGGCTCATACCTGTAGTACGGCACTTCCGATTCCACAAGATTGTATTTTAGAGCAAGTTGCTGATGGATAATCCTGGCTACAAGGTTGTGTCTATGCAAGTACTCTCCGTTAGCTAGACGAGAACAACCGGAGATAATGTGTCGAATTGATTCACCCGGACGGTGGCATGCCCGACATATGTCAACCGTGCCGTCCTTCACAATAAATCTCCGGTAGTTATTTGTCATCAATTAAATATTACAGGTACGTAATATTAAAAAAAAAATTACTCTAATCACACAGTTTTTTTGGAAGTTGATTGTCAAAAAACCTCTTTTTTTTTGCATTGATAACACTCTGCCCATCACTCGCATGCACTATTTTGTTGTTATTAAAACAGTCGGTACGTGTAAGCCGCTGACAAACAGAATCCCGAGCAGTGCACAAACTATTTGGAGCCAGTCCCGAGTGCTCCGCAAAGAATCACAAAGCTACCGGTATCGTACTGGTTCCGATACCGGTCGCGTCTCACACACTCGGTACTCGGTACTCGGTACAAGCGCGTATCGAATTCATCGCGAATGCATTTCGTATCGTGCTGCCACACTTTTTGCCCTATAATTGAATTCTACACAAAGGTTTGTCGTTTGCGCGCGTAAATCTTCCACCGGTGTATGTGTGTGTGTGTGTTTGTGTACGCGACGAGTGTATGTGTGTGAGCGGTGTTATACCTGGAGCAATGACTAATAGCTTAGCGGTTTTCGTTTCAGATCTACAAAAGTGAATAGATTGCAGAGCGACGTGCATTCCAAGTGTTTAACTTGTTTTACTAATGTTATCACCTAAACGTCATGCACGTTTACGTGTTGCATTCAAATTTAAATGTATTCAATTCATAGCTTCAATTTTGGTTTTAATTTAATTCCAATGTCGTTCAAGTTTCTGCTAAGTGTGTCTATCAGGTACGAACTAAGTTGTAATTCTGCATCAAGTAGAAGTTTCCAGATAGAACATACGGCCCGCGGCTGCAGCCTCTATATCTTACAAACACAGAGTTAACTTCGCTTTATCTGTGCGCTTTGATTGTCGGAATAAATCGTAAAAAGCCATTAGTTAGTGATCAGAGCACTGAGCTAGTAATCCGGCACTGGGGAGCTACTCACTAAGTGCGCGACTATGCACGCGCGCGAGCGGAATCTGACCAGAAGGTCTATCTTACAGAGTACATGGTCATGCACGATGACATGCTGACGCTTCTATTGCGGCACCTGTTTTTATTAATTTTTAGTTTGAAAGTTACTGCATATCGCCTTAGCTAAGTTCTTGGTTAAAGAATATAGAATAGATCGCATAATTACAACGCTGAGCCTATTACTGAATAACCGTTGAGGACTATTGTTCGTTGGTGTTATCCTTCTCGTCGCCTTCTCCCTCGAGGTGTGCCGCGGGACACCTACACTGCACGCTATGTCAGGGCTCCACTTAGTGGCTGTTGCCCGCAGCTCATTGGGCATACGTCAGATTGTTTCTGTGAATATGTGTTTCGCAGCGCAAAGTTGTATTGTTTAATTATGAAGTTTATTGATGTTTTTCAAAGTCAAAGTTTGCTATCAAAGTCCATGTTTTTTCGCTTGCTTGCCAAATCAAAGTGACGTGCTGCTTAGTATTTTAGATATTGTGTACCTAGTGGTCATGCTGGAGCATGATACACTCTTCGAGTGGACTGTGAGGAGTACACCTTTTGTAAGTTGTACGACTTGCTGGCCATCAAACGAGTTTGTTCCCGATAATGTACGAGTCCCGCGGGACTCCCGGTGCCTATACTTTGCGAGCACCAGCCCAACTACTGTGACACTTACAACATGTTGATGGTATTTATTCGCAGCTGGAGGTCCACTCTCTAAGCCGTAGATGCGGTCGTTTCCTAATCACTTACGGCATACTGACATAACATTAGTTAGGAGTCCGAACTAAGTATTAATGACAACCTCATTTGAAGTTGTCGCTACTCCCGATGTATTTTTAGAAGTCATTAATTAGAGTATAAATAGAAGAATTTTCACAAGATCTTGTAGACGGACTTAGGCGAGACACGACGCGCCACGGAACGGAGGAACGCGGACCGGTGTTTTGGGTGAGAGGTTACCTGTATGAGTTACCTACCTACCTACGTACCTAGTTTATCTCTGATATCAGTATCTGATCTGACCGAGCTAGATGAACATTTTTGTAAAGGGTTTGTGGTTGGTCGGCGATGGTACTTAGATATCGTTTATGCTGTGAACTATTATAACTACATATGTATTCCGTGTTATACTTTAGAATACTTTCCGAGACGGCATGACCATGACATAACATGACAAATAGACTTATAGGTACAAGCATGTATATGAAAGGAGCCCCCCCGATTGAATCAGTATACAGCCGGCTCAGCTGAGCGCACGCGCAGCCGGCGCGGGCGCACGTGTACGCTGTTGCCGGTGACCCGCGCCAGCCATGATAATCGGTCTCGGTCAGGAGCTTGGACAGCTACATATTCAAAGTAATGTTTAAACACGACGTGTGCATTATAATCGAAAAAAGTATTAAAACATATATTGTTGTCTGTCTGCCTGTCAACACCCATTATGTTGGGAACGCGTGGAGATATCGAGTTGAAATTAAAACCACATAATTAAATCTGTAGTCCCTTGAAGCTGTATAGTGAACCCTGTAACTGTCTGTCGCATGTTTGTACGGAACCCACTGTTCGCGAGTCCGACTCGCACACGGACGGTTGTTTTTCACCAATCGGAATAAACGTCAAAGTTTTTCTAAAGTGCTTACTAATATTATAATACTACATTTTAATTTGATTCCCAATAGGGTGGGAGAGGCGGATTGTTAAACTAACTTCAATTTAATGTTAAAATGATAACGTTGTATTTTATAGCTCGACTCGCGAACGAAGCAGTTCTATCGCCATTTTATTGGACTGAGTTCAATATCCGGTTTGTGTTCTACGCAATAAAAATGGTGGTTTTATAGTAAAAATTGGTTTCCACAACATATTTTTAAAAAGCTTTCAGTTATAACTCGCGAGCTATAAATAAAAAAAACTTTTCGTGGCTAGAAATACTCAAAACACTCTCAAAACGTGTATTATCATTGTGATCGTTCTGAAACAGTCCTTCAAACCCTCGACGTCTTGGATAGCCCCGTTCCCTTCCCGTGAAAGTTATAATGGCGTCGAGGGGCACCAAAGGCTGGGCCCAAGAGCGGGGCCTCAGAAGCGGGGCTCAGCCACCCGTAAGTAATATCTCGTTAATGGTCCACAAACTGGCGGACGCGATCACGACAATATTGCCGCCATCGCGCGATATTACGGCGACGGATGTATGCGCTCGTAAACAACACGCTCATGGCCAGTATCGAACTATACGAGGCGAGGAGGAAGTGTTAGCGCTTACTTTATTGTTAATAGCCTCACTTATGGTATCTTACACTGACTTGTCTAGTGTCCGGAGTCTTGGTAGAACAGACTAAGACTTATTGGGTTTTTCATCATACATGTTGGTATGGGACCTAACAATAACTGATAAAATGTAGACTTATTTAAGACCGCTGCTCAAGTTAAGTTCATGAGACGTGATGTTACGTAATGTTATCCGAGACTACACTCTGGGGCTTTCCTGCTTGAATATCTAGTCAGAGCAGTCAGTTCCCTGCTGGCTGCAAGTGACAGCTGCCAGGGCGCCGCGCCGGCCTGCCCACGCGGAGCTCTGTCTGTAGCTCGAGGTTTACAAGCCAACGCTAACTATATTAGCACGGTATTATTACCACAACTCAGCTAGTAATTCTGATTCAATTAATGAAAGTTTTAACAGCAATCAATGCTCTAAATACATAGTAGATACGACTTAGATTAAGTTACAAATATAACATTTTGTCCCAACGATGTGTTTTAAAATAGTACAACATGTTCTTACCAAAATTACACTGAATATGAACACCAGTTGCTGTTCAGCGTCCGCTCTGCATCACCTGACACTCTCAGTGCGAGTGCGTGAATTAGTGTCTATTTCATTTTTCATTGTCCGGGGTCGGCTTTACCGCGCCATCCCGCCATCCCGCCATCCCGCCACTCTGCCAGCGTGGCGGGTTACATCGCCGTTTGTCATCTGAATAATTCAAAATGTGCCAGAAAGCCGCGTTTTTGTCGTATCCTCGTTTACGACGTGCATTTTATGAGCGCGCTACATTCGGATATATTCGGGACGACTCGGGATGTGCTCGGGCTTAATTTGTTTCCGATATGCCAGTAAGTTATGGATTAGTATTCCGTTTGTGTGTATTGTTTAGTTTTTTTTTTCGAAAATATGACGTGATGATGATCTGTTGGGCCCCATTTGTCATGACTCTGAACGAACCTCATTCAAATCCTTACTAATATTATAAAAGCTAAAGTGAGTTTGTTTGTTTGTTACCTCTTCACGTTTTAATGGCTAAACCGATTGTGATTTTTTATTTAAAACATTGGGATGTGAGGGAGAGAGAGGGAAGAAAAGGGAAAACTTAGCGTTGCTATTACAAATCAATAAGGCGCAAGGGGAACTGTGTTACCCCAAATTTAACGCAGGCGAAGCCGCGGACGAAAGCTAGTCCAAATATAATTGTTCTCCTATTGCTGTTTGCTTATAGCCATTATTGAGTAATTCTCGCCACTCATAATGATATAGCTGCAAGAACAATACGTGTTTTCCCTGAGCGGTAATTAGTATCGGTAGGTGGCGAGCGCTAACGTGCGCGTTAACGTTACGTCGCAGCCGCGTGCCGCGGGGACTGCTCGCGCGAACTTTATGTGGCGTTCGTTTTGTATCGTGACTCGCGCTGAGCGGGTAGTTTGCTAAGAAATGTGTCATATGGTGCTGATGGGTTCCGACACTTCGACTAGAAAGACTTTCTGCAACGTATGAGGGTTTTGGCAGAAAACTTATTATGATTGTACTAGCGAAGCGCCCGACTTGGCACGGTTTTTATTTATTAACAACAACACAAACTGGAATTAACCAAAGTCATACACAAAAATTAAAAATGCATAGCGTTTGCAACAAGAAAGAGACAAACATCCAATCGACCATTAGCCTTGTCACCGGAGGCAGTTAGAGAAGAGTTTTTATATATATAATAGAGTCTGCCTATCTATATTATTGTTCGTAACATAAATGACGTTGTGTAATTAAAGTAAACATAAGCCAAGAAAGCAACGCAGTGAGGTGCGACAGTGAGGCAGTGAGGCAGTGAGCCGGCTAATTGGAGCTGTAGCCCCGCGCCGATGATTAGTTAAAGTTTTCGCATCGCCGCGCGCCGCGGCGTCGCTCGCCCGCGCTAACGATTATGACGCGAACTACTCAAAGAACGCAGCACTAAGTAGATTAATGCAGAAGGTTCACGATTCAATACACACAGATTTATGTTTTTTATATATTTGTTATATTATAATCAATTACTATAATGCAAAGGAGTTTGGCAAGGAGGTCTTCCGCAAAAGTACTACCTCCGTAAGTTTCTGCCTCCGAACATTGTCGCTATGTTGAATGGTATGTTCCGGAGTAGGTACCAGATCATATGCCCCTGGTGCCCTGGTGTCGCAGGTGGCTCTAGGTCGATGTTATCTTCACCATCTGAATAATAAATATATCTTGTGTTATGGCGCTTGGTTAGTACTGCAAAAAACCTAATTAGTGCTGAACAACATCTATCTGTACAGACTCACATTATTCCATCGATTATATAGTGAGTGTTGTTGCACGCGACAGCCGATGACGATGTTGTGCCATCCGTGCTGATTTATATTTCTCTTTATTTGTAGCAAATAAAGAGAAACAGGGGAGGGTAAAAACGTCCGCTGAAAACGTACAGTGGACGATCGGTTTTACCCTTACGTGGGGTGGAAAGGACACCGACGCTGAACAGGCTAGTATGTCTTCTGTAACTCCTTACGTACGCAGTACCTTAACTACTGTACAGTGCATTTAAAAGTGACGTAGTGAGTCCGTGCGCATGTTGCGCGCTTGTGTCGCCTGCAGGCGGGCTCGAGGCGCGCGCCTATTGGACGCGACACGTTCGAGTATGAGCTGACAGCGACAGGCTCAAGAGTTATGCTCGACATTGCTTGAACACTCACAGGTCTCACAGTATTAGAAGACGGGACTTGTAATAATAATAATAATAAATCTGTGGCCCGACCGTCAAATTGACAGGACGTATTTTACAAAACTAAACTATTTTATTTTATTTTTTCTATTATCTCTAGTCGAAAACATATTAAATCAGCAACAAACAATAACAAAATAAGAAAAATATGAATCCACTAACTCCACAACACCTTCTTGAACTATGTGTAAAAATTACCAGAAAAAACCGTTTGTCAAGAATCAAGATTCTCTAAATAATTGACGTCGATGCTGACCAGACGCCGGGCCAAGAACCTAGAGGCACTCCCACCATCTCCGGGCTCGTCGCTCAGCTCCGCCTCGCAGCCGCCGGGACGCGCTACACGCGTGAGCGCCGTGTCGCCGGTCGCTGCAGTTGCGTCGAGCTCGAGCGACGAGTTTTTCTCCCCGCCGTCGTCACCACCACCACCACCAACAAGACAACGACGAGGAAGAGGACGGCCGCCAGCGAGCTTGGGATCTAGGGGCCAACAGGCCCCGATCAGGGTCCCCGCTGCCGGTGGAAATGTGTCGCGCATGCGATGGACTTCGTCAATCAACGCAAATGTCATGCGCGCATATTATGGGTCTACAGAGGGGGGAACTAACCTCACTGCGTACCGTGTTAGGATGCTGTCTCTGTTCCAGGACCTAGAACCAACCATCAATGTTTCGGCCCAACGACTGTCGGATCAGGTGCGGGTCATCCAACGCAATCACTTGTTGGACGATGCTGCACTTGATAGGCTGCGCTCA
Organism: Ochropleura leucogaster; assembly: GCA_958449745.1. Taxonomy (NCBI): domain Eukaryota; kingdom Metazoa; phylum Arthropoda; class Insecta; order Lepidoptera; family Noctuidae; genus Ochropleura; species Ochropleura leucogaster. The sequence goes on from OY288216.1 coordinate 18,053,132, forward strand.
GAAGTACTGAGCAATCGTGTCATCTTGACTACGCCACAAACCGCGGTGCAAGCGTCAGCAATTGATGTGACACAGCCGCGGTCCAATCCCACTGTCGTAGAGGAGGATGATAGGGTTGCTACGGTAAGTAGCCAGTGCAACGACCGATTGAGGAGCGCACTGGAGGATGCGCTTCGCGACTATCGATCCACTCCAGCCGAACTTAGACCTCGATTACCACGGTTACCCATGAATAAAAAAAATAGGGCGCTGGTGTGTGCCCTGAACTCGCAGCTCAAGAATTTATTCGAGAGTAGCGAGCATCTCGTTGATACACACTCGATCCTGTACTGTGGGGCTGTTGCGGTATGTCGTGTAGCTAACGTCAAATTTCCAAATTGTGACGTAGCTACTCGACCAAAACCATCCGTACCAGCCTGGCAGTGCAGGATCGAGCGGCGTATCGACGAGGCCAGGGTACTCATCGGTAAACTATACTGCTTCAGGGAGGGCAATACAAGACCACGTGTGATGCGCTTTGTGAGACGGGCATTCTCGGGGACTGGAATCAGTCCTCAAGAATACATGTCTCGTACCACAGAGCGCATCGACTTCCTGAAGCAGAAAGTTTATGCATGGGCAAACCGTATTCGGCGGTATAAGCGGCGGGTTGATCGGTATTCGCAGAATCGCATGTTCCGGAGCGATGAGAGGTGGGTATACAGAGCTTGGGAGCGACCCGAACAAAGTGTGACTGACGTGTGCCGCCCGGATGATGTAGCCACGAGTTCTTTCTGGCACAGCATCTGGTCGGTGCCTGTCTGTCATACTGAGGCTGACTGGATGCGTGATGTTGAGCGCGTGTGTGAAACTATTCCAGAAATGGAGCCTATTTTAATAACATCTATAGACATAGCCAGTGCAGTTCGTCCGTTACCGAACTGGAAGTCTCCAGGACCGGATGGACTGCACAACTTTTGGCTCAAGTGGCTCAGTAGTTCACACACTCGCCTGGCATCACAATTTCAGTCTTGCCTTGAGTCCGGGTCTCTGCCACAGTTTTTAACAACAGGCGTTACCCACCTGCTCTATAAGTCAGGTAGTCCCGCGGAACCCAAGAATTATAGACCGATCACGTGTTTATCGACGGTCTATAAACTTCTTACGTCCATTCTGAGAGCGAAAATTAACTCACACATTGATAAAAATTCAATTATGTCTGCCTCTCAGAATGGATGTAGGAACGGGTCTCGCGGTACTAAAGAGCTACTCCTCATTGACATGGCCATTAGCCAACAGGTTCGTCGATCCCGCAAGGATTTGTCGACATGTTGGATTGATTATAAGAAGGCCTACGACTCAGTGCCACATACATGGCTCAAGAGGGTGCTGGAGTTGTACAAGATAGATGCAACTCTACGCGCCTTTCTTGAGTCGTGTATGGGACAATGGAGGACGGTACTTCAATATCCAGGATGTCGACAAATCCAGGGGAATGATGAGCCTGTTTGGATTAAACGGGGAATATTTCAGGGCGACAGTTTGAGTCCACTTTGGTTCTGTCTGGCCCTGAATCCTCTTAGCACATTGCTGGAGGATTCAGGTCTAGGTTATCGGTTGAGAAGAGGTGGTCAGGTCATATCTCACCTCCTTTACATGGATGATCTAAAACTCTTTGCCCCCAACAAATTGCGACTGATGGAGCTACTGAAAGTAACTGAAACTTTTAGTAACGCCATCAGGATGGAATTTGGTGTGGACAAATGTGCAGTCATGTATGTTAAACGAGGAGAGATTATGGAATCCGAGGGAATTCAACTCTCGGATTCCATACACCTCAGATCCCTTTCCTCATCCGAAAGCTATAAGTATTTGGGTATGTCGGAAGCGTTAGGCATTAACGTGGCTGACATGAAGCAACTGTTGAGGGAGCGTTTCTTTGGTCGCCTGAAGAAGGTATTAAAAAGCCTTCTTTCCGGCGGGAACAAGGTGCGCGCCTTCAACAGTTGGGTCATGCCGGTTTTAATGTACTCTTTCGGCATACTCAAATGGACTCAGACTGAACTCGATGCCCTGGATAGGAGAGTCCGTACATTGCTGACTGCAAATCGGATGCATCACCCACGATCATCGGTGATGAGACTGTACATCCCACGGAAGTGTGGGGGTCGAGGCTTTTTAAACGCAAAGACCCTCCACAACCGAGAGGTGTGCAGTCTCAGGGAATATTTCTTAAAAGCCGACGTGGGTATGCACCGAGATGTAGTCGCAGTGGACAAGGGACTCACCCCGTTGTCCATGGCTAAAGAGAATTGGCGCAAACCTATAGTACTTACTACCGATGACCGCAAGGAAGTATGGCAAGGTAAGGAGCTTCACGGGCGCTTCTACAAGGCTCTTCATGGGCCCGATGTAGATTTTCTGGCGTCCGTGTCCTGGCTACAATTCGGTGACTTATTTGGGGAAACTGAAGGTTTTGTCTGTGCGATTATGGACGAAGTTATGTTGACGAACAACTACCGGAAATATATTATGAAGGATGGGACGGTTGACGTGTGTCGGGCATGCCATCGTCCTGGTGAGTCCATCAGACATATTATTTCTGGTTGTTCTCGTCTAGCTAACAGCGAGTACTTGCATAGACACAACCAAGTAGCTAGGATTATTCATCAGCAACTTGCCTTGAAATATAATCTTGTTGAATCTGAGGTACCGTACTACAAGTATGTGCCCGACCCAGTTCTCGAGAAAGACCATGTCACGCTGTACTGGGATCGGTCTATCATTACTGACAGGACTATTGTCGCCAATAAGCCTGACATAGTGGTGATAGACCGATCAGCGCGCCGCGTAATGATAATCGATGTTACCATCCCACATGACGAAAACCTCGTGAAAGCTGAGAAAGAAAAACAACTAAAATATCTTGACTTGGCACACGAGGTTGTTGACATGTGGAATGTAAACTCGGCTATCATTGTGCCGATTGTCATAACGGCCAATGGCTTAATTGCCAAGAGCTTCGACGAACATCTGTCGAAGCTCTCCTTAGGTGGTTGGATCAAGGGCCTGATTCAGAAGGCAGTACTCCTCGATACGGCCCGTATTGTGAGGAGGTTCCTGTCTCTGGAGCCCTAACCACCGGTAGCTTGGACCCTGCTCCCGCTACCGGCGGAAACCTATTTTTATATTTTTAAATGTTTTTTTTTTATTTGTTTACTAAGAAATATTTAAAAATGTAATCTTAAGAATGTAACGTTAATAAAGGTGATAATAATAATAATAATTCAAAAAAAAAAAACCGCTGGCAACCCCAAGTGTCATGCATGTCGTTATCTGTTTCCTCACTAAAATAAATCAAACAACCAGTTTTCGGCTTCCAATCATACATAATTTGAGTAAATAACGAAAAAGAATCCTATAGAAATTAAATGTAAAAAGTAAAAAGTTAAAATATAGCTAAAAACCGTTTTTGTTAAAATAAAATGGACAATGGCAGACAGACGTCAACTGTCAGAAAAAAATTTTTGAAAATACCGGATGAAACGATGCTTGATGCTTAAAATATGATAACAAGATCAGCGGCTCGCCGTGATGCACGCCTTCCACCTCCGGGCCCGTCGCTCAGCTCCGCCTCGCCGCCGCCGGAACCCAGCCTCGTCGTGAGCGCTGTGACACCGGCCGTGGCAGTTGCGTCGAGCTCGAGCGACGAGTATTTTTCCCCGCCCACGACACCACCACCTGCTCGTCGACGGGGAAGACGCCGGCCGCCGGACGGTTTTGGACTTCGAGGCCCACCGGCCTTTGATAGGGTCCCAGCTCCCGGCGGAAGTGTGCAGCGCATGCGATGGACTCAATCCATCAATGAAAACGTCATGCGCTCATATTATGGGGCTACAGAGGGGGGAAACAACCTGACTGCGTACCGGGTTCGGATGCTCTCTCTGTTTCAGGTGCTTGAGCCAGCTGTCAACGTATCGGCACAACGACTGTCGGATCAGGTGCGGGTAATCCAGCGTAATCGTATGTTGGATGACACCGTACTTGATCGCTTGCGAACAGAAATGCAGAGTAGCCAGGTCATTACCTCTTCGTCGCAGGCTGTGGTTCCACCACAGTCCTATCAACTAGTTAGTCACGCTGACGAGGTAAGTAATGACATGGCTACTATTGTAAGTACCCAGTGTAATGAGGAAATGAGGAGTGCTTTGGAGGGTGCGATTCGAGAATATCGGTACATATCGCCCGAACTTAGACCACGCTTACCTCGTTTGCCCATGCATAATAAAAATAGAGTGCTGGTGGCTGTTCTGGATTCGCAGTTGTCAAACTATTTTGACAACTGCGAAAACCTCACTGATGCTCACTCAATCTTGTATTGTGCGGCTGTAGCAGTGTGTCGTGTAGCTCACGTTAAATTTCCTGATGACAGAGCTACACGACCGAAACCAGCTGTTCCATTCTGGCAGTGCAGGATTGAGCGGCGTATTGGTGTCGCCAGAGCACTCATCGGCAAACTAATCAGTTTCAGGGAGGGCAACACTCGACCTCGAGTGATGCGCTTTGTGAGGCGGGCATTTGCAGGGACTGACATAAGTCCTCCAGACTATATGTCCCGCATCACAGAGCGCATCGACTTCCTGAAACAGAAAGTATATGCATGGGCAAACCGTATTCGTAGGTATAAGCGGCGGGTGGAACGATACACTTTGAATCGCACATTCCAAAGTGATGAAAGGTGGGTGTATAGAGCATGGGAGCGACCGGACCAAGGTGTGTCTGACACGCACCTACCGGATGATGACGCCATGTGTTTGTTTTGGCGTAACATTTGGTCGGTGCCTGTCAGTCATACCGAAGGTGAATGGACTCGGGAAGTCGAACGAGAGTGTGACCCCATACCAGAAATGGGGGCCTTAACAATCAGCCCCCAAGATGTAGCTTGTGCTGTCCGTCCGTTGCCTAATTGGAAATCTCCAGGGCCGGACGGACTGCACAACTTCTGGATAAAGAGTATTCAGAGGTCGCACGCTTGTTTGGCAACCCTATTCCAGACAGCCTTAGAGTCAGGGTCGCTACCCAAGTTTCTGACAACTGGTATAACCCACCTGCTCCATAAATCGGGTAGTACGGCGGAACCCAAAAATTATAGACCAATTACGTGTCTTCCGACACTTTATAAAGTTCTTACATCCATTTTGAGAGCTAAAATCACTAAACACATTGATGACAATTCTATCATGTCTGCTTCTCAAAATGGATGTAAGAACGGGTCCCGCGGTACTAAGGAGCTGCTCCTCATTGATATGGCCATTAGTCAACAGGTTCGCCGTTCCCGAAGGCATCTGTCGACATGCTGGATAGACTATAAGAAGGCCTATGACTCCGTGCCACATACATGGCTTATGAGGGTGCTAGAATTGTATAAAGTTGATGCAACTCTGCGCACCTTCCTGATCTCGTGTATGAGGCAATGGAGTACAGTCCTTCGCTATCCAGGATGCCGGCAGATTCGGAGGAATAGTGAACCGATAAGGATAGAGCGAGGAATATTCCAGGGCGATAGTTTGAGTCCACTTTGGTTCTGCTTAGCCTTGAATCCTCTAAGCACGTTGCTGGAGAATTCAGGTCTCGGCTATCGATTGAGGAGAGGTGGTCAGGTTATATCTCACCTCCTTTACATGGATGACCTGAAACTCTTTGCCCCCAACGATTTGCAGCTGATGGAGCTACTGAAGGTAACTGAAACTTTTAGTAGCGCCATCAGAATGGAATTTGGTGTGGACAAATGTGCGGTCATGCATGTAAAGCGAGGGGAAATTGTGGAATCTGTGGGAACCCAGCTCTCAGATTCCATACACCTTAGATCCCTCTCAGCAACCGAAACCTACAAGTATTTGGGGATGTCGGAAGCGCTGGGCATCAATGTTGCTGACATGAAGCAATCGTTGAAGGAACGCTTCTTTGGCCGCCTGAGAAAAGTATTTAATAGTCTTTTATCAGGCGGAAACAAGGTGCGTGCTTTTAACGGTTGGGTCATGCCGGTTTTGATGTACTCTTTCGGCATACTCAAATGGACTCAAACAGAACTGGACGCCCTAGATAGGAAGGTCCGTACATTGTTAACGGCATTTCGTATGCATCACCCACGTTCTTCGGTTATGAGACTGTATATCCCGCGGAGTTGTGGAGGTCGAGGTTTTTTAAACGCCAAGACTCTCCACAATCGCGAGCTATGCAGCCTCAGGGAATATTTCCTAGAAACCGACGTGGGAATGCATCGGGATGTGGTTGCAGTGGACAAAGGCCTCACCCCGCTCTCCTTGGCTAAAGAGAACTGGTGCAAACCTGTAGTGCTTGACACTAACGACCGCAGGGAGGTATGGCAGAGTAAGGAGCTTCACGGACGCTTTTTCCGGGCCCTACATGGACCCGATGTAGATCATTCAGCGTCCGTAGCCTGGCTACGTTCCGGGGATCTCTTTGGAGAAACTGAAGGTTTTGTCTGTGCAATTATGGATGAAGTTATGATGACAAATAACTACCGGAGATTTATTGTGAAGGACGGCACGGTTGACATATGTCGGGCATGCCACCGTCCGGGTGAATCAATTCGACACATTATCTCCGGTTGTTCTCGTCTAGCTAACGGAGAGTACTTGCATAGACACAACCTTGTAGCCAGGATTATCCATCAGCAACTTGCTCTAAAATACAATCTTGTGGAATCGGAAGTGCCGTACTACAGGTATGAGCCCGACCCAGTTCTTGAACATGGCAATATCACATTGTACTGGGATCGCTCCATCATCACTGACAGGACTATTGTTGCCAACAAGCCTGATATAGTGGTGGTGGATCGGTCAGAGCGGCGCGCAATGATTGTTGACATAACAGTCCCGCATGATGAGAACCTCGTGAAAGCCGAGAAAGATAAGCAAATCAAGTATATTGACTTGGCTCGCGAGGTTGTCGACATGTGGGACGTGGACTCAGCGATCATTGTGCCGATAGTCGTTACAGCCAATGGCTTAATTGCTAAGAGCCTCGACCAACACCTAAGAAGGCTCTCGTTAGGCAGCTGGATCAAGGGCTTGATACAGAAAGCGGTACTCCTGGACACGGCTCGTATTGTTAGGAGGTTCCTTTCTCTGGAGCCCTGACCGCTGGTAGCTTGGACCCTGTTCCCGATACCGGTGGGCTACTATTTTTATATTTTTAAATATTTTTCTATGCTTTTTTGAAATATTTAAAAATGTAATTATATGTTAAAAAATAAATGAATGTACGAATAATAATTCTTTATTTGTATCGAATGCAGGTGTTACAATAATGCTGTTAGGTTGAAATATATGTTCCCAGTACATTCTGCCTGTTGGCATACAAATATTCAGTTGTAGACTTACAGCTAATTCTAGAAACTAAATACTTAAATTTAAAAGGAGATCTTAAATCAGTTAGGTTTAAATTTATTTACATAATAATTGAGATATGATAAAGCAATATTAAAATTTATCATTTATGAAATCCGTAACAGAGTAGTAACATTTCTCTATCAGCAACAACGACAGGAGTTTCTTAAATTTTTTTAAGGGCTGTTCCTTAATACTATTTGGTAATTTGTTAAAAATAATAGGTGCCATGCCAATAATATTTTTTTTAAGCAAAGCAGTGTTATATCTACCAGTGTGCAATAAATTGTCACTGTTGTGTCACTGGTGTGCCGAGGAGGCCTTACATGTAATACTTTGATAATGGCAATGTTTCCTAAAACGTTACTATTTTCTTTAAATTTGTAATTAAGTCTGGGTCTTCTTGTCTACTTGCACTAAATATTATATTCTCTACGTTTTCAAATACCTATCACACAATATTTGGAGAATCAACTCGCTCGTCAAAGTGAGTCGAGATCGTCTGAGAGCGTAATAGGATGCTATATATATATATATATATATAAGCCGAGCTCTTTAGCTTTGCATTAATAAGAAAATATTGTCTAAACTAAAAACTAATTTGGTCTTCAAACTCTAGTTGGCATTTGCCAACTAAAGCAGTGGGGCAGTAATTACTAAGTATTTTTGTCAGCGAGCGCCGCCGCTAAGCTGTGAGCGGATTTGCTTTTAAATTCTAATTGCGGTGGAATAAAAACATGCGCTGGAGGGCTTTGAGAGTCGCCGTCAAAGACAAGTGGCGCCGGCGGGCGAAGCGGTGCGGTGCGGTGCGGTGCGGTGCAGTGCGGCCTGTTTACACCAGCGAGCGGTTGTGATACTAGTAGGGGAGCGTTCAGTTCAGATATCCGCTATCAGCTGTTGTCAGTACGTACAGTATCCACAGTTGTAGATACGAATGTCTTGCGGTTTTTGTTTGCAATAAAAACATGTAATAAATCCCAACATAATCAAATATAGCCACTTGACAAACGTAGCGCTTGTCAAAGTATGCTTCAGGAGCATAATTAGTGAAGTTGTGCACAAACATCATCACGTACCTACTATGTACAACACAAGTGACTCGGGGGCGGGCTACTAGTGAAGTACCCTGTTACCGCCAGCGAGTGGTTTGGTTATAATTTTTATTTCTTTCTGTTTTATACAATGGCAACAAACAAAATTATCTTTTTTTATCGAAAAAAAAAAAATGTGCGTTGCTTTCTTGCCGGATGAGCGATCCCAAACGACAAGTGCGGACATGCTTATGGACACCGGACACTGACAGGTGCCTCAGTACGGTACAGTATCTGTTAGTGGTGTCGTGTTCCTACAACGCTTTTCATAAAGATTGATATGGATTGCGATAACTTATGTCAATCTCTTACACTTTTAACCCCCGACAAAACATGGCGGGGCGTTATACGTTTGACGTGTCTGTCTGTCTGCGGCATCGTAGCGTCATCATTATTGCCAATTATTGTCACTTTGTTCTGGCATTCAGGGTTTTGAAGAAAAAGACATATTTGCTGCAAATGGCGTACTAGATTAGCACAGGATCTGATACACCATCTGATAATAACATTTACAAAATGTAGTACACAATGAGGTTAGTACGTAGCGTGTGTAGCGTGTGTAGCGAGCTAACAACACGTGTCACAGAAAGCGTCGAGTTTAATTATAATTTTGATGGAATCTATTAATGTAGGACAACAGAGGGCCGGCTTATCGTGCCCACGCCAACTGGAAATGTCAAGTGCGAGAAGTGGGGCGCTGCGGTCGGCGCGGTCGGCTCGGTCAGCGCGCACCACGCCGCACCACGCCGCGCGGATACATTATAGTAGGTGCGGACGAAAAAGAAAAGTTTTAGTAAATAATATTATGCAAAGAATAACTGCTTCTGTACCACGTGCGGGTTTGTTCGTATGCCTTTTATTATATTGTATGACATTTTTAAGCAAAACAATTGCACAATTTGTTTGAAGCGTGTTTTCCATGAAAGTACCTATGTAAATTCAAATGAGCGCGCCAGATAGCGAAATTCGTAGTATTTTTAATGCTTTAAAATTTGCAAGCCAGTGTCAAGTTAAATCTAGATTGAAATATAACTTGCGACCGTAACAAATATTTTATGGAGTTGTAATAATTAAAATCAATTACAACCTTGCTTGTACAGTTTTCCCCATAAATCACCATTTCATGAAAAACTCACGTAATGGGGTCCAAGAACTAAGAGAGTTGTTTTAGTTAAGTTTGTACGGAACCCTCCGTGGGCAAGTCCGACGTGCACTTGCTCGGTTATTTTATTTATAAATGAATAAACTTGAAATAGAAGTCAAGAACCTCGATTCGTTGGCATACCTATTTAAAAGCGTCGTTTATATTGTGCCAGTGAGCTGATCAGCTTGGCCTTTAATGCTTTATAGTTGCAGTGAATGTAACATCGCACAAAGTCCTCTTAGATAACTGCACAACAAAAATGTCGACATGAGCTCGCGATAGCTTCACATTCGCCAATAAGTCCGCGCGGTAACTGGGTCATTCTTTATTTCGCGTCAGAATTACGAGCGCCGCCGCCGCCGCCGCCGCCGCCGCCGCCGCCTCGGCCGCAATATCGGCGCCTACACCACGCCACCACGCCGCGCCACGGCTAAGCACTGGCCACGATCTACTCGCGCAACCGACACGCGGCCCGTAGCGACTGCAGACAGAGCTACAAGTTACCGCGACTTTGGGAAATGTCACTTGCACCCATACGAAGGAAAGTAGGTAGTACGCCGGTGGCATCACTGAGGTCGTGCACAGGGCATAACTCCATACACACATCCATGTCTTAGACACAGCTTGTTCATTAGAGTTACTTGAATCATATCCACCGCTGCATGCGTTTTCATTACCATAATAATATGAATGATAAGTCAGCCCAAGCAACGCACAGCGCTCGTGTCTTATGAAGTTCTATGTGATTTGTTCTCAATTGTCTTATCACATGGACATTTTCTGGAGACCTCTCAGCAGATTAGGTCCGCGGCTGAGAGGGTCATCTTGGCACGGAAACAGAAAACAAAACTGTAACGAATAACAGTTCTGTATAGTGTCCAGTCAAAAGTTTATAGTTGTTGAATCAATAGAGACGTAACAACATACGAGTTTATTTTATTTTAGAATAAATTCGAATCCATTTAACATTTACCCACTCTCGTTTCATGAATGTAAGTCTAAGCTTAGGAAGTGGCTTCTTACTCTTAATTACGAGGAAACCGAGGAATATTTAACTAGGTAAAGTTTTATGTTCTCACACTAGACATTTACATTAATGATAGACATTTGCAATCACACTACACTCACACTTACACTCACACTGACATTTATACACTATTACATACACACACCCAAAATCTCTCTAACTTTAATTTTGCATGTTCCATTCTCTTTTGTTTCATTAACTACTGTTAAATTTATAAAATAAATATAAATGTTTCTCTTTTTTTTGCACAGAATTAGTAGTGCATTCAAATGGGAGAAGGCGCTTAATCCTGACACACAGGTCTTACCTAGTTTGGGTTTCAGAGACGTCATAGGTTTTTGTAATCACTGGTTGTTTTCAATAAAGATATTTCAATAAAGATATTTATTTATTAAATGGGAGTCTGAAATCGTCGCCTGAACAGAAACATAGTAGTATTGTTAAAATGGTCACAGCCGCAGTTAATATTGTGAATTGTTACTTTGTTACCATTTCACGAATGGTGACTTAATTCATATTATTATCCTGTTGTGATTCAGATAGTGCGGCCATTAGAGGTCCCATCTTCACAACTAGTGGGTATCTGAATGTAAACTGAGCTTGGCTCTTAGGGTCCAAGTTTGATACTGAAAGTCGGGAAGTGCTAATTGTATTTACAGGGATATGTCATTAGCAGCCTGGAGACTAGATTGGGGTTCGGTAAGTTCATGGAAATTAAACCCCTGTCTACTCCATACCTCCATAGCACACAACTCCTCGAAGGAGACGTCATATGATAATTAATTGATTCCCGTCAGTTCTCAGAGTAACTAAGTATAAGCACATGTGCTCAATGGGCGACTTTCAGTGATCTCATATCTAATTTACTGCGCCTGTGAAGCCGGTAATCCCGGAAGCCTTTCGGCTTAGATCTGGTAATCTGTTTCTCGGGGACTGGGAAGCCTTCAGGCGGTGCTCAGTTAACAAACGTACGACACTAATGGAGGTCACTGTTTAACAGTATTATAGGTGATTTGTCATTCTTTTAGTCTTCGGCTGTAGCTGGAATCAGCAACCTAATCATATAATGGCACTCACAACATAATATACGAAGACTCGTTCAAAGCTTAGAGAGGCAAGAGACTACAAAAACGGCCAAGAATTTAGCTACTACAAACATCATTTTCCAGCCCTTGTCTTATTCTATTTGGGGTCGTCGCAACACGTTTTCTTTTTCCATTCTGCCCTAACAGACGTCACGGCATCATTTTCTTATTTCTCCTTCATATCATTCCTTACACAATCCATCCATTTTTTCTTTGGGCTACCTTTCGCTCTCCGCCCATCAACATTCAGTTCCATCACTCTTTTAGTGGAGGGATGAAGCACATGTGGTGCTTCATCCCTCCTCATTACATGTCCATACTAAGACAGACGACTCCCTTTAATTTTTTTGTAACAGGCGCCACTTTCAAACTTCCTCTAATATACCTTACTTTATCCATACTTGTCTCTCCACACATCCATCTCAACATTTTCATCTCCGCTACATGCAATCGTTTTCATCCACTTTTTTTACAGCTCAGCATTCTTATCCATACAGTACAACAGGACTAATCACGGACGTGTTATATTTCCCCTTTAACTTAAAGGGCATCAATCCTGGTACTAGCATGCTGGATAAACTCATTCTCTAGGTTTTAGGGATATCCTTACAGACAGCCTCAAAACAGCCCGAGACCTACATACCGTGCACCAAGCCAGTACCAACTAAATAGACGGATCAAGATCATTTCAGATATATAACTAACTGCTTTTGCGTTCAACGTGCGCTTTTTTGTACTCCCTAAGATTAATTATCTTCTGCTTCAATTTTGTAAGGTGGGTTTATTTTTTAGGGTTCCGTACCTTAAAAGGGAAAAATTAAACCCTTATTGGATCACTTTGTGGTCCGTCTGTTTGTATGTCTGTCAAGACGCTTTATCTCGAGAGCGCGCGGAAGTATCGAGTTGAAATTAAAACCATATTTTCAAATCTGCGGTCCTTTGGAGTTGTGAAAAAATCAATATTGATTTACGTTTTCAGGGTTCCGTAGCACAGAGGAAAAAACGAGACCCTTGTAGGATTACTTTGTTGCCCATCTGTCTGTCTGTCTGTCAAGATCCTTTATCTTGAGAACGCATTGTGGTATCGAGGTGAAATTATTAATTACTGTATTTTACCCGCGGCTTCGCTCGCGTTAAATTTGGGATAGCACAGTTCCCCTTTCCTGATTTGAAGGTACCTGCTACCTGCAGTTTTTGCCCTTGTGCCTTATTTTTTGTAATAGCAAAGCTAAGTTTTCCCTTTTCTTTCCTTTTTCTCACTCACTTCTCAATTTAAAAAAAAAATGTTTTTTCCGTCTCCAGGGTCCTTTCACTGTACCAAAATTCATTCGTAATACTAATAAACAAACTCAAAAAGATATGGCCGTTTACGTCGCAAGTACGGAACCCTGGTTGCGCGAGTCTGGCTCACTCTTGGCCGGTTTTTATTAGGATGGATGATCCACAACAGGCATTACGTTTTTCGAGTTACTTGTATTTGGGTGAAAATTCACAGTTTACATTCTGCAATGGTGAAACCGTTTCTATGTCTTGACCCTAAACAATATAATTGCACAAACCTGCGCCACGAAAATACAATTGAGAATTCATTGATTCGACTATCACACACTCGTCGTATCGTCGTTCTTAACACTTTAAATTTGAAAAACAGTTCTCCCAATGAAAAATGAACGTTTTGACAACTGAATACAGCCAACATTTGATTACCGCTCGTCAGTGTTGTTATTCGTGACGCGACGGCGACGGTCAACCCCGAGCAGGCTGCAATGACTTAAAGGACAAAATTGTCCAAGAAAATGAATTGGAATAATAGGTAAATAAGTTTCGTGGAGCCTTTGTTCGAGCCGCTAGCCGGTGAGCCGCTAGCCGGTGAGCCGCTAGCCGGTGAGCCGCTAGCCGGTGAGCCGCTAGCCGGTGAGCGGGTGAGCGGCTCGCATGGAACTTGTCTGTTTACATTTGTTTGGTCAGTGTTAGCTGTGCCGCGCTAACAGAGCTAATCGTTGTTGTTCGCAAATTGATGTGCTTTCGATTGAATCTTATATTTTTAATAGATTTACAGATATTTATAGACATATAAATTGAAGATAGAAAAACAGATGTGTTTCATTCGACAAATATTCGCTATCGACCCACGACTGGTGTGCAGTGGGACTCAATGCAACACATTGTGCGTATCTTTTTATAAGTAAAGAAACAAATTGAAACTTTGACCTCCAACATCTCCGTAACAAGAACGTTCCCAGGCATGTTCCACGCAATGAAGGGGATAATAATGTGCATTTCGGCTTCGTTAAGGGTATTTAATATCCATAATCATACTAAAAATACAACATACAAACATTCTACAACTAAACATACAAATATTAGATATACAACTGCTCAAACACATACAAACCAACAGATGTAGTTTCTTGCCCGAACCGTGCAACTTTCCTTGACGTTTTACGCCCATAGAGGCCTCTAGTCTGTGAAGTGATATATTTTGATTTTGAATATAATTAAATGGAAACTCCGTACGTCCGCGTCGCGCGTCGACACTACGATGAACGTCCACAAGTGATCCCGGCGGCCGGCACTATATTACAAGTATGCTTTGAAAACTCCAACTAGTTTAACTTGACTTGTATTGAAATACAAGACGTGTTCGTCTCGCTTCGCTTCGCTTAACTTGCTTCGAGCTACAGACAGCCTCCATTGCTATTGCGCTAAGTGATCCTCGTTTGTGGGAGCTGCAGTGTTGCTGTATGTAAACGTACTTTGCACAGAGTCTGACTGACTGACTGACTGACTGACTAATGTTATGTCAAAGGAAGCGAGTTTTAATGTGCATTACCATAAAGTGAACTTCGTCAAGTCCCGTAGGTCCTTGTCGCTTGGAACCCTTCGGACCACTTCGGAAGCACTCGGCTAAGTTCGACAGAGTTTTTGCAAATTCTCGAACACGTCGCTCAGTTTTATAATGTGTCGGAATAATTCATAGTGCGCCGGGCGAGGCGCATGAATATGTAACGTGGTCGGTCCACCTGCCCCCCCCCCGCCCCGCGCCCCCGCGCCCCCGCGCCCTCGCTCCGCCCGCGCCCCCGCCCCCGCCGCGCTCCCCCCGCGCTCACCTAGCGCGTACAGGGCGTGCTAACGACACTGCGGTTAATGTTGTGCACACATTAATATTAACACGGTACACAGACCGGTGTACCATTTATAAATAATGCACTCGAACAAATTCATTTAAAACAGAAAGTTCTGCTTATTATTATGTACGTGACTGTGTTTATTTAAAAAGTTTTTATTATTCGCGATCCATCAAGAATATCCCCAGACACACAATTCTCAAGCATGCTCAAACATTTGTATGATAAAGATATTATCTTCCATTCAATATACTCCAATAAACACTCAGACATAAAAACCAAATATTTTGCTACAGAATACATTTTCTTTCTTACAATAGATATTGTTATTCATATTGTATTCAACCATTCGAGAACATTTCAATACAACACAAAAGTGAATAGAAGCTTCGTCTCACCAACGTGTATCGTAGCCAGTGCTACGAGCTACGAGCTACGAGCTACACAAGGTCAACGCTACGAGTCTACGAACTGCTACGCTATCTTGTCGTAATACGAGTGGCGTCTTGGGACCGTTTTCTATTTATGTGTTGTAAGAATGGTTCGTGGCTAAATAATAACTGCGGCAAGGGCAATCTTCAATGTAAAGAAAGTATAACGTTACAAGTACGTACTCAGAAACCCGACAGTCTGAAAATCAGTTTCACCAAAGAGTAACGTGACTGTGAACGTTAGAAACGTTTCGCTTTATGTAAAGTACTGGTATTGAGCTGGTACCCGTTGGATGGCAAGCTGACCCCAACATTATGTAGTTGGGAAAACGCAGATAATATAAGAGTATGTGAGTGTCACACAGCGCCGAGCGTCCATGTACTGGCTCACGCGACACGCGTCCCCCGACCAATTAGTCGCGCGACTTATTAGACGTGCGCTCGGCAGAATCGTTTCGCATTCAGTTTGTGTCCGACTCGCTCGTGGAATACCTGTAACGTGTAGTTGTATGTAGTACTGCTCACCCGCGACGCCCTCGTGACGATGATGTGTGTATGACTGAGCAGAAGTGTCGGTGTGTGTGTGGCGGTGTTGTACACTACAGTACTACTTACCGGATTTAACATTCGTAAAAATTTTACTTAACGATTGCCTTAACATGCGAACATATTAATCATCTCTCTTTTTATGAATTATTTGAACTTAAATGAAGCAATTATTATCTGTGCTGGCTTTTCGATATAAAATCGATATCACATTATATAAATTGTTTCATTGGTTTGCCAGTTCTGACTTGTCGTTTATTTAATAGGCGTAGTGTCTACGAGTATGCACTCGCACTGGCAGTTTTATAAATCTAAGTTCTTATTTATGGTTTATGACAACATCAGACAAAAAAATGAAAACATAAAACTAAACACAAAAAGAAGATAATTTAGTTTGTCTCACGGCTGTACCAAATAGGCCCACAGTTTACATTGTAGGTCCTAGTGTACAGCACGTGCAATACGCGCGGCGTCACCAAGCCCGCGTCTCCACTAAGCTAGTGATGTAGTTGCAGTGTACTCGCACTCGCGGTCACATACTCGTGTCATGTTTTATTAATATTGCTAATGTATCCGCTCTTTGGGGCTTCAATCTGCTAATATTTTCATCTCGCTGGATAATAGCAGCTATCTCTTCAGTTCCGCGCTCTTTTGTTACCAGATCTGTGGTACAGAGCTTTTTGGTTTTATCTAGATCCGGTCGTGGCACATGAGTATGTACATACATCACATACTCGATATAGAGAATATGTGAAACATTATAACTGCGCCGAGTTTATTCACAATGTTATGTGGTATTGCTGATATTAAAAACATGACATTTTGTGAGGATAAATGGATGACTGCATCTGCCAACGAACTGCTTAACATTTTGTCAGATGTCTCCATACCTATAAACGTTTTTGGAGTTACTCCTTAAGAATCGATTATCATAATATATAAGGCGCCCGGTATGAGAAAAATCCGAGGGGTAAAACGTACTAAAGTAACGAAAATGTGTCACGTTTTTGGTGCGCACCTTTCTAATTTGGCTGTGAGTGTATTAAGACGTACATATGGTATGCTGTATAGGCGACTATACCTATATACTATATGTTATTGGGCTTGTTTGTTTCTATCAGTGTCGATGTATTTATTTTGGTATTTTTTTCATTAATTTGTGAATTTACCCTTTCATATGATATTAATGTTTTTTCAGTTGAATAAACTCTTTTTGCGTATGGCTAGATACTCATACTTAAGGAGTAAACTCCAGTCGTGCGTCGGAGCTGACACACACACTTTTTTTTATTTTATTTTGTTTTCCTCCATTTTGGAATACTGCTGAACGGATTTGGATGACATTTCTCTTACTGATAGTTTGGATTATAAGATAGATCTTATAACAATAAAGTCTGCGGTCATCGGAGAACCGTTTTCTACATTGTCCCTCTCACCACATTGAATTAATTCACCGATCATTCTTTGTCCAGTCTATTTCATTGGAATGCACTTCCCCAGGAAATCAGGATGGCAACCAAGCGTTTATCTTTAAGCATAAAGTTCGTGAGTTTCTTCGCAAAAAGTCGGCAGTATCGTCACATACTAGTTAATGTTTTTCTCATTGTTTGTTTTCTATTTAGTGTATCTATTCTTTGATATGTATTTATAGTATTTTGTTTTATATCTAAAGTATTTTATATATCTATATAGTATAAATTAATATGTATATTTTTTTTGTTTTACTCCTACCACTGTTTGTCTCTGCATGACCCAAAGGTTGACTGGTAGAAAATGCGTATGACATTAAGTCCGCTTTCGTACTTTGTACTTCAAGTGTTAAATAAATGAGTCTGCGTAGGTATCTGCGGGCTGGAGCTAGTAGGTACCCTATACAAGAAGACTCCGCATAAATATGCAAGTTAAACACACACTGCTAACTAAATCTGTGTAATTTATACAGACGCGTTAACTGCGTCCGACCCCCCCCCCCCCCTCCCCCCGTCACGCGTACTGGAGTGAAGGCGTGACTCATTAACGCACGACTTCTTAATTCATTAACACAGCGCGGATTAGCATTAGAACGCCGAACAGGAATACATAGCACAACCGCTGACGAACATTATAATTGAATTACCAAAAGATGTACCTGAAGCCAGCATACAAGAGCCGTGATTACCTGCGGATGAATTCATAATACTTTTAGATTTCAATCCGAAGCGTCGTTAATTGCGAATGATTCATTAAAACTTTCTCCGGCGGCCTCCTCGGCTCCTCCGAGCTGCAAGCCGCTCGGCCGCTCTACCGCTCTACCGCTCGGCCGCTCTGCCGCTCGGCAGCTCGGCCGGTAGAACGTAATGCGCAATGAATACGATCCATCGATTGCCGGCTCATAAATACGCAACGATCATTCATTCCGCGCTCAATGCGCGTGGACAGCCCGGCTTTGCTCAAAAGACTGTCTTTCCGCTACACACAATCTAATCCCAACTCTACTAGCTATTCCTCAAAGCAGATTTTCGAGTGTAGGTTTTGGGAGGGTCGTTCGTCCGGGCTTGGCGTCTCATACATAATGTAAGGCCGCTATTGCCGGCGGATCGCGGCGCGTTTCCTTCGAGATGGGGCTCAAATCTTAAGTGGTGATATTTATTTAAGCAGACTCCTCTGTTACACGTTCCGTGCGCCACTGTCTGCCAGCGTGGCCCACTGTATACCATTGTGAGTGCGGCTCTAATGGACGATCTATTGTTGTGAGCAGCTGTCTTCTCTCAGGTAGGACGTAGCGCCGACTGCAAGGTAGCATCGGGATGTAAAAGGATTGTTACAGAAATATGATAATTACGACGGGTGTAGATTTTATCTCAATGCATTAGGGTGGTGATATTATTATTAGTTTGACGCAAAAAGCTTTAAATAGCAGATGTACTTAAAAGGAAAAAACTGCACCTTTATGTTTGTCTTTGTTGTCCGTCTGTCTGTATGTCTATCTGTACCCGTAATCTCGGGAACGCGTATAGGTATCGAGTTCAAATTAAAGCTATACTCAACTCTGTAGTCCCACAGTCACAAGATATGTCTGTTTATGTCGCGAGTTTGTACGGAACTCTCGGTGCGCGAGTACGACTCGATCTTGGCCGGTTTTTTATGTTTCCTCTACTATTTGCTAATTTCAATTTTCAGGGTAAACTGAAGAGGTCGTTTGAACTTTCATGTAGAATGGTTGCGCAGTTTAGAGTATTTAACACGTAAACTTTTTAACCGTTTCTTATATTAATACGCTGTAATCATGTATCTGTTTACCGAGTTTAGTTTCCGTTCGCTTATCGTTTTGTGTTCAAGCGAGCACATACTAATGGTTTCGTAATTATAAAACATCTTTAAATAGACATCAAAGCCCCATTTCGTATACAATGATGGTACACTAGTACAGTACGTTACTGTTACTGTTCTGTTTAGTATTCACGCGCGTATTATAAAACGTTTGGTGAGAGTGTCGGGCGCTCGTTGTTGGCGGCAAGTCGCGGCACTCGCTTCATATTATGAAACAGTAGGATTCAATGCGATGCGGAAAACATTTTGCTGTTCGCATCGATTTCTCTATGTTTCCGGCGTTACCGACCGCCCAGAGCGAAAAGAGCGCACAGAGCGGAGCGAGCGCTGAATAAAATATAAAAGCGTCAATATTTGATAAAAACAACGGGTACGGAGCGACCGGGCCGGGCAACCTTGTGCGCCCGCGGGATACTGCGGGATGGCGGGATAGCGGGATACAGCGGGATTACTAACTACTCGTATATTGATAGAAATAATAAATTAAACTGCGACTGTAGCGGAACTTGCCGGCGTTATATGTAGCTGTGTGTAGTACATTGTTATCTGATATTGTAATGAGTAATGGCTTCTGATTGTGGCGGCTCGCTCCACCACCATGAATATGTTACTATGTCGATTATATTATACGAAACGGTTATTGTTGCTATATGCAAAAATGTAAAGAAAAATTAATATTTGATTTAGGGTAACCTCACCTTTTAATTTTGGATTTTAAATAGGTTTATGATTTTGAACGGTATGTATGTATGTATATTCATCTAATAACTTCTGATGAAAAGACAAATCAACGAGATAAAAACAATACATGGGAACAATAGTAAGGGATCACAAAGTTAAGAGCAGTGTAGCACATTACGACGTCTAGCCTCTGGACATTAACGTGAATATTTACTAAATCCTTACTATACTAATATTAGCTTTTGCCCGCGGCTTCACTTGCATTAAAGCTAAGTTTTTCCTTTTCCTCCCTCATTTCTCACTCTTTTTTAGTCCGTCTCTAGGGTCTCAACTATCCCTTTATCAAAATTCATATACTATCCATTTATCAAAATCGGCTTAGCCAGTTAGCAGTGTTGTTATAAATAAATAAATATATAAAAGTTAGGCATGAAGACGTAACACACAAACTCACTTTCGCTTTCATAATATTTGTGAGGAAGTAAGAGTTATAAAATCGAAAGTGAGTTAGTTTGTTTGTTGTCTTCACGCCTTAATGGCTAAACTGACTTTCATGAAAATTCTTTTTTTTTAAGGGGGAAATGAGGAAGAAAGGGAAGAAAAGGGAAACTTTGTCTTTGCTATACAATCAATAAGGCGCTAGGGCAAAAACTACAGGTGGCAGGTACCTGCAAATCAGGAAAGGGGAACTGTGTTACCCCAAATTTAACGCGAGTGAAGCCGCGGGCAAAAGCTAGTGTTATTATACTTTTTAAGTCGTTTTTTATGGTGTTGCGATTATACAAATATGTGAGAACGATTTATAAAGACATGCTCATTAAGAGCGTCCACAGTAAAAGCAAAAAAAAGGAAAATAATAATTAACCGTGGCAGGTAAGGGATGGCGAGCACTAACTGATATCGCCCGCTCACGAACATGACGTACATACCCGCACCCGCCACCCTCAGAGAGACTTCTAAGTGAGAATGACATTCTCTCAACCATGAAGGCATTCGTGTCAATGGTAGTACACATGGGCTTTACAATCGTACAATACTAACTGGTGTCCGCGGCTTTGCCCGCGTGAAATCGAAAAGAAATCACGTACATAAAAAGTTATTCCAGACTATAATCTACCTCTGTGCCAAATTTCATTAAGATTTGTTCAGCCGTTTTGACGTGAAAGAGTAACAAACATCCATATATCCATACATACTCACAAACATTCGCATTTTTAATATTAGCAGGACTAAGAAGAATTATGCGTATGTAGCGTACAAATATATGTCGACACTTTGTCGACTTACAGGTGGTACCTATTTCATTGCAGATATTATAAAACGATTAAACCTTACCTATTGGCATCCTGTGCATGCATGTTATACATAGTTGTATGTATGCCTGAAGTCATAACTCAATCGACATTTACGAGCCCCCCCCCCTCCCCCCCCGCCCGCCGCGCCCGCACCCGCGCCCGCCCGCGCCCGTTCGGAGCAATCAGTTCGTATCCGCTGCTGTATGTTGTATCCGCCGGCTCCAGCCGATTTATGATCTCTATTTAGTTTTTATGTTTCAAGAGAGAGACGTATGTACCGTAGAACAACGGTACAAGACTAACCGCTTGAGGAGCTTTAGTACACAGAGCCACACGTACCCAGGTCGAGCAGCCCAGCCTACGGGCATGCTACCGTACGATCGCTGCTGTATCGTGCTCGTGTTGCAAGTGTTGCTTCCTGCTTTTGTATAAGTATTCACCTTCAGAAGGAAGTATTAAGTATTACCAAAGAAGTGCTGCGTATTTTTTTTAAACGTTGCGTCACACTTGGAATTTATCCTGTATCGTGGTGCGTTTACAAACATTTAAACTCACATACACAAGCAGCCAGAGCCGAAACAATTATCTGTTGGCCATACAAATATTTGTTCAGTGCGGGAATCGAACTCGCGACACGCAGCACGGCAGTCGATCGCTCAGCTAATCCGCCAACCGTGTCGTCAAAACTTGACGTGAAACTTGTGCACATTCCTATTTAATATTTTACTAAATGTTTTTTTTTCTTTTTTTAGGAAACCAATGATTACTGTTTCTTTCGGTATAATTGTTAATCTCAGATATTTCACCGGATCACCTTGATCCGAAATCGATACTTCAGAGAGATGTATAAGTTTAACCGTTTCTATAATTCACTGAACGTTTTCGAATTTGTGAACCTTCACAAGTGGCATTACGACAATGCGTCAGAGGGCGCTGCAGCGCTGTGAGAGCGTCATAGTGATTAGTCACACGCTTTATGATCACAGCTGAGTTGAAATATGGACGCACGAGAAATGTAGATTATATGATGAGCGCAATATAAGAACAGCCTGCAAACAATCGCTCTGGTTCTATTATACAAGTAAGATCGTCTTAGCAGTGAATCATATAGTATCGTAACTCGATATACCAAGTATTAGAAATCTCCGTGGTCACAAGTCACAAATGAAAGACATTGAATTAAAACGGGACCTCGTAGCGACGAGTACGTAATGCCAACTCGTTACTCTGCTCACCCCACATCCCATAGAGAGTCGTTTAGTATGCACGCATCGCTCCACAGTTACGAGCGCAAAGTTTTTAACGATAGCTGCCGAGTGCCGAGTTCAGCCCGTCTTAATTAGCTTGTTCGTAACGCGCCGCCACCGCCGCCGCGCCGTGCCGGTGTACACACAGCGAGGAGACTTGCGTTATGTCGCCGGCTGACAATACGTGCTAATCGAGAAAAGCCTTCATATCATAACGACAGTATTCCGAAAAAAAAGGAAAATTTATACTCGCATTTGGCAAGTTGTGTTTTAAAACCCCTGTGAGAGATGCGGGCATGCAACATAAACATTGAACGAAACCGGATGGTTACGGTGGAGCTAATTCCATCAGGCTTTTTGTTACGGATTGTGTCAAAGGGTCGGACTTTGACGGACTAAAACCCTCTCATGTTCCATCTTGTGCCCCTTATGTTCCAGGGCCGCTGTATCTCTTTCAAACAACCAGCAGCCCGGCAGGCGGTGACCCTGGCAGCCCCTCTGCTACTTCCAACAGGCTACCACTGAGTTATTCCTCATTACAGATTCTTCAGTCATCGGATCAAAATCTGAATCGCCACGGCATGCGGCAGTCCACTGAAGCCTGAAGTTTGTACAGACGAGTCACAAACCAACATCATTGATCAAACTACATAACAAGCCAAGTGTACACGTACCATAACCGGCTGACCATGGTAGGTATGTGTCTCGCAATTGTTTTCATAAATTGCTAACGTCCGCGTCAGGTAGTTCCACGAGTTCCGTATGATAAGTTGCTCAAGTTGTTTCCTCGTCAGCGAGATAGCCCGCGTTGTGTGCCAGATAAGTTATGTTGTTTATGATGTCTCAATGTTTTCGTCGAGTGTTTGCGCTCCTTTGTTTGTAGGAACGTTCCCGGCTTGAGACTGCGCGGGTGCTCCGCCCGCGTCGTCCCACACATGACAGACTTGTGAACTCGTAATAAACCTTTTATAACCTTCTCTTACTTTCACGTGTCTTTTTATTGGAGTTTACTCCTTATTATATTCTATTATTTTGGTTTCAGAGTGCACCTCATCAGCTTTGTTCAGTTCGACCCAACATCATCCCCATTCTAGTTGGCTTACGCTATTACATGAAGTGCAAGACCGGCAGAAGGTCACGACGGTGAACGCTTACCGCCCGGTGAGGTGTCGGCTGGAGTGCCGTCTAAAGTAACATTTCAAATGAAACACTTGACAAAATCTACAGAACTCGCTCACGTAATTGAACAGTATGAGTAGCAACACTAGCCGTGCACAGCGGCACGAACACGAACACGAACACGCGCCACATTGAGATTGATCGAGCCGCGCTTTATTTTATTTAATAAGCAAAATATTAATGGAGCCGTACTAAATCTCACCAATTAAATTCCAGTAATACCGCCACTGCAGCTCCACTCCACCGCTGTATTTCTCTGTCAATTCCTGTAAGTTAACATTTTTTAATTTAATTCTAGGTGTCGTCTGGTAAACATCCCTCTCTTGTTCGCTGTCGCCGACCGTTTTAATATCAAAACATAATATTTAATCTGCGAAGAAGAAAGGTCATGTTTTTATAACAGAGAGACCCAAAGTGGTCACGTGATCACGGTGCGTGCCGATACGAATGTCGTCATTAGTTAACTATAACGTGTCGAGTCGCTGGCGTACCGTAGCGTAGTCAACAATACGCGGCCATACTGTGTCAGTGGGGCAGCGCGCGTGCTGCGCGTAGTACCCGCACACGGCGCCATGCGCGGGAACATGACATGTAGACAGATGCCGAAGGTCCATTCATACGCTGATTTCTATGATTTAATAAAGTTTTTCTAATGAATCTAATTATTTTTGTCAGCATACACTCAACTTATTTTGTAGTGGTTTACTGCTCAAGGCATTTAATGCATGAATGCGATGCGGGTTGTTCGAAAGAGATATTGCGCCCCAGGAAACGAAGGGCGAAACAAAGAACATGAATGGGTTTCAGTCACAAAAAAGACACTACTTATAAATATTATATTTTAAATCATTAAGTTATAAGTAAGTTCATCGTTCCATATACTAAATTTGAATCGAGATTTCAACAACCATAATTTCCCAGTACTCTTCAAACCTAGTACAAAGTGAGTCTTCTGCACATCATTGTCTAGTGGCAAGGTTGCAGAGGGCACGAGCCGTGGTACAACGGGGAATAAAAGCCTCTCGAAGGGTAACCTCACCCCCTCCAGCCCCCGCTCGCCCCCGCACTCAGCCCCGCTCTCTCCCGCACGCACGCCCCCCCCCTCCCACCTTTTGGACGGTTTGTTTTACGAGCTAATTATTTTCTATAGTTTTTACAAGTTATGATTTTAATTGAAAGGGGAGAGTTAGTGAGTTGTGTGTGCGCTTTGTAGACAACTAACAAAAAGGGTTATTTTTAGTGTACGACACAATGCCGACATGTTTCCTTTCCGATGTAAAGGTTAAGACGTAATTTATATGTATGAATATTTTATAGCACCCACCTATGAAAGAGGCTTTTATTGGGTAGTCGGGATGAGTATTACCGTTATCTCGCTGCCGGAGTATATTCCGTCAATACTTATTGAATGTGTGTATCTCACATAAACTACTCTGTGCAAGGTACGTACCCTAAATGTTTCTTTCTATTCGAATAAACGTGAAAGTACTTGGTGTGCCTGCTGACTACAATTAGGTAGAGTTTATCAAAACATTCGTCCAGTATATAGTGACGCGAGACGATTCATTAGCGACCTGATTAACGCGCCCAGGAGGGCCCGGGGGACGGAGGGGGGGCGGGGGGAGTTCGAAGAAACATTTTGAAAAAGTCGCTCCTTCGGGACTGGACCCGCGCTCATTAAAGACCCGTTGCGGCCCGCTGCGGCCCGGTGCGGCCCGGTGCGTACCGACGCGGACCGGAACGGCCGGAGCGGGTTTGTTCTTGTGCTTTTAACTTTTAAGCACTCAGGTGGCAAAACTTTGGTGTTGTTATCCTTTCCTAAAATTGAGCGTAAAGTTAAATGTACTTAATACCCCAGCATTTATCTGAACAGTTAGTTTCACATGAGCTTTCATTTGTTAGTCCTTTGTATGGAGAAGATATGAACGAGTAACAACGATAGAATATTTAAATCGCTGATGCCTGTAGTTCTTGCATGTTTAGTGTGATAGTTGGGATAGTATGCGTATTTTAAAATAGTCAGCCTGTCTCAAAATGAAATAAAGTAACGCTGTTCTAGAAAGTTTTTCCTTTCGAGAAGTCATTCTCTTTATCTTCAACGCGAAATCAGTTTACTCTCCACATTATCTAAAAAGAAACGATGTCACACATAAAGGCTGCGGTTCTCAACTGACCGAGTTTTACCGTTCAGATCGTTCACAACGAACCGAGCAGTTGTATTCGAAACGATTCCATCGGGAGATGCCTGGACACAAGCGGAGCGGTGCGGAGCGTTGCGGAGCGAACCGGTGCGGACGATTGTAAATATTTCCCAAAAGCTATACCATTAAGATGCTCAAATATATCTCCGATTTTGTAGCAATACTAGCGGTGCTTCTCAAAATATATTTGTTTTTACTGGAGAACAAGCTTTTTGTTTGTGTGTTGTTAGTAGGTAAGCAACAGTAGGCTAGGACAGTGGCGGCAGAGCTCGCGACCACTCACCCACTAGTGCACGTAGTACGTACGAGTATGTACCCACTAGTGGTAGTTGTATTGCAATACTACTTGACCCCGATTGTTTCACTCACTAATACAATTTGCTCGACATTGTGTTCTTTTCTCTACTTGGAACGATTGAAAATATGGGAAGGTAGATTTTGTTTTTTTTTTACTTATATCGCTAAATGGTGTCAGCTAATCTCATTGATTAAGGCAAAGTTTGATCTCTGATTGATAACGGTTCCCCAAGCAATAAGTCGGTAAATAACTTGTACAGGTTAAAAGGTTTATTAATTTTGTTGAATATCTTTAATAAACATCGAATTTAACTAATATTTTTTTGATATATGTTTGTGTTGCCAATATGGATTTATATACTAACAAAACTTTTATGCTTGAAAATATATAAAGTGGTAAATTGGTAATGAGGTAAATTAATGTGTTAGAGCGAGACGCAATTATTTGTCTACGATTGGTCAAAGCTTTTTGTATTTGTGTCTCTTACCTGTCGTTATTTTTCATTGCATCCGGTTTGAAATCACAACGATTCTAAAGAAGTTTCAAAAAATATAATTTTAAAAATCCTTAGCTAGTTAGCCGTACGTTGTATGTATGTATTACTTACCAGAAATTGGTCTCTACTAGCGACACTATTATATATTTATGTTAT
Organism: Ochropleura leucogaster; assembly: GCA_958449745.1. Taxonomy (NCBI): domain Eukaryota; kingdom Metazoa; phylum Arthropoda; class Insecta; order Lepidoptera; family Noctuidae; genus Ochropleura; species Ochropleura leucogaster. The sequence continues at coordinate 18,079,837 of OY288216.1, forward strand.
AGTGTCTTATCCGCGCCTCCTTCGCAAATGCACCTGTGTATTACACCAAATATGATAACATTTATCATTATATTTTCGCGCCATTATCATTATGATAAACCTGAAAAGAAAAAATACTAAGATACATTCCAGTCCATAAATGTCGAATTTATCGCAACAGTAAATAGTCCATTATAGCATTGAATTAACTAATATCTATAAATTTCGTTCTGCCTTCTTCTACTTCTTATAAATCTTCTAATTTTGTATTTGAACCATTTCATATCAAAACTGTTCTCTAATAACAGCGCTTGGTATAGACCAAAACTAATTCCAAATTCGAGCGTAAACAAGCGAATCAAGCGCTGTCTGTGATAATAGTGGCGGGTTCATATTGATACGAGTGCAAATTCAATCTGACGTCACAAAACTGATTCCATTATCAAACATTATATGAGGTATTAGTGGATTGGATGTGCTGCAGCGCTGTGTGAATTCTATACCGATAGCAGTGAAGTGCTGTTTGCGCTAGATCCCGAAGGGAACAGGCGCGATGCGTCACGACTCGCGTCGATGCGCTCGCTGTAATATTTGCATTCCGAGCAGATATGAATGCCGAGTTCTATGACACGTCTTATTTACACAGCGAATGTCACAGCTATCGTGCAGAAATACCACTCTGTTTAATACATCGTAAATATGTCAAATAATCAGAAACAAAAGTAAACTGTGGCCAACCGTTGAAGCATCCCAAACTGCAGTTGTACGTTGTACGCTACGTTACAACTCATTATATCATATCAATACGTTTACCAAATAAAATATATTTGTGTTTCTTAGACATTCCGATGCGATGCACTAAAGACATAATATGATACACGCATGTGATTGTTCTGGCTCGACATGTCCCGACGTCGCCGTCGCCGTCGGGCCTCACAATGCGCGCTACCTAACACGGTGCCTCCGGAATACGTGAGTTCGTTCGCCTTCAAATATTCGCATGTTCGGCGCAGCGGCCGCGGCTCCTCCAGGGCGCGCGGCGCGCGGCGCGTGGCGGGGTAGCACTGAACTAGTTCGATCGCTGTTCGATAGCGACGCGATATTAACGACACTATGAATACAGTTCACGCTAGCATGGACGGAGCCCGTTCGAACTATACATCAACTGGCTGCGACCAGTTTTAACCGGTTCCAACTGGTTACAGCCGGTTCGCGGCACACGTGACCCTCACACTAACTCGCATATTTTCTCAACTGCTTTATAAATTCATAGATTTATGAGGTCGAGCGGAGAAATGTTGCGTCGAGGCGTAATGGAAGCTTTATGCTGACTCCGGCTTGGAACTGCCGAGATATGGACATTTGTGAACATTTCGTATGAATTCATCATGCGGCTGTGCGGGAATCTCATCGCTAAACATGACACACAAGAACGGGACACGAGCGCCAAATACATATTGCCTATGTCACTTGTGCGGTGATATATGTGCTGCAAAAATTATTTAAATTATCAATTTAGATTTAACAGTGTATTACCCGCACGCATTCCCAAAGATCAAACGATTTATAAGAGTCAGTAAGTCAAGCCGAATCAATAGTGGGACCTCTGCATTGAAATTGAACGTATGAATGTCTGAAATAGTGCAGTTTCGTAGCAAGTCGGTCTTGGGGCGGAAGCGCGGTGCAGGGCGGGAGGAGTGTGGGGGGGGCGTATTGGCGGTGCTGGCCGGTGATCGAAATCTCTCTTCCATTGCCAGCGAAGCTTTGTAATCTTGCAGCAGTTTTTGGCAAGAGATTCAGAATGAGCTCAGGTGAATCTAAACCTTGTGAGTAGGGAGTAGGTTCGATGTTTGGTTGGTTGTGGAGGCCATAGGAAGTGGCAGCGGCGCCGTAAGTCAGGTCGTCGGCGTCGAGTCCCGTCATAGAGCATAGAGCAGAGCGTCCACTCCATACGGAGCGCCGCCGCGCCGACCAGACCTCCACACTATATTCTACTTAACTTACTAAAATATAACTGAGATGTACTGTACCCATTAGTTGTTCATTGTCGATTATTCTCACGTCACTAGACACTTCACAGTCAGTCAGTATATATATTTATATATTACTAGCGGCCCGTCCCGGCTTCGCACGGGGGGACTTAAGATTTTTTACATAGTTTTACGTTTTATTTATATTTATTCTCAGTTTTTTTTTTTATTTAGAAAGTATTTACCTTTTGAAAACATTTTTCCGGACTTCATTTACTTATTTCATTTATTTAATTAATTATTTTCTTCTTAAATAGGAACCTACCTATTTTGTTGTTGTTTGTTTTGGTTGAGGTAAAAGTTTGTTTTTAAATTTCTTTATTGTTTTAAGGTTTTTTTTTTGTTGTTTTAAGGTTTTTTTTGTTAAAGTTTTTTGTTTTTTTTAAGGTTTTTTTTGTTGTTTTAAGGTTTTTTTTGTTAAAGATTTATGTTTTTTTTTTGTTAAAGTTCTTTGTTTTATGTGTTTGATCAAATTATCGTAATATTTACATTTTACTTTAAGGCTTCACTGTAAACTATGTTTGCAGTGGTATTTGTAGGTGCTAACAAAACATATTGATTTTTAGGAGATCCTACTCGAGAAAGGGCTACATATAACTGCCCATGAGAAAAGCACTCTTTTCTTAGGTCGACGCCAACAATCGAAAAAGTTTGCCCCTGTGATTTATTTATCGTAAGGGCAAACGATGTCTTCACAGGAACTGTAACCTTTTAAAGGATATAGGTAAATCCGTCGGAATCATCGGGATTCGCGGTATGTGAGCGAGCTGTCCGGCCGCGGGCCCAGTGATGATTGTTGCTACAATCACATTGTCTCGTAATTCCCTTATCAAAAGTCTTGTGCCATTGCACATATTGGGAGGGCTTAAATTTCTCAAAAGCATGATAGGAGTACCTCCTTTTAATTTTAGTTCGTGGGGTGGCAAGCCGGCAGGGTTAAGGGAATTTAAAAATTCTTGTGGGTAGTGTACTGCATCTTCGATGTTGCACACAGTGTCAATAGATTTGTAACATTTGAAATCACCTGGTACTTTTTCCATAATCATTCTGTTTATATCATTTACGGAATCGTTTCTTGGCGACATTATCGCCCTCGAACAGAGCCAATTGAAATTTCGTTCTGTGAGATTTTCAATGTCGGGATAGATTGTGTCTATAAGAACATCTAGACTGTTAACAGTTTGAGCCAATTCATTGTCCAACGATACTTGTGAGCTATTTGCAACTGGCGATGGTAGTTTTCCATCTCCAAGTTGAAGTATTTTTTGTGAGAAATTTCCATTGTTGTCGTTACTTAAATGTGCTCTCATATTTGTGCGCAAATTTAGAGTTTTAATTGATTGCCACAAAGGTGATGATTTGAGGCACGCTTTAATAACGTCGGCGCGTGTACCTTTAGTTATAACCGGTAGTGTTTGGCGAAAGTCTCCAGCCAACACAAAGGTTACGCCTCCCATCACATTGCCTGAGTTCCTGAGGTCTTTTAATGTGCGGTTCACAGCTTCCACGTGAGCTCTATGGCTCATGGTACACTCATCCCAAATAATCAGTGAAGTGTCCTGTAAGAGCTTCCCAAGTGGACCATTTTTGCGGATTGAGCATACCGATTGTTGTTCTAATGACACAGAAGACAACGGTAATTTAAAGGTCGAGTGAGCAGTCTTCCCACCATTTAATAGAGTTGCAGCAATGCCAGAAGACGCGACCGCCAGTGCTTTTCTTCCAGATTGTCGTTCTTTGGCTAATATTAAATTGGCAAGAAATGTTTTACCTGTTCCGCCAGGCGCGTCCAAAAAAAATAGTCTACCTTTGTTGTTGATCACACTTTCAATTATAGCATCGAACGCAATTTTTTGATCTGCCACCAACTTGGGTACATTTGAGTTGACATATACTGATAACTCGTTAACATCGTATGTAGCCGGGCCTTTTTTATGTATTTTTGAAATAGCAGGTAAGTACTTACCTAATAGGTATCTTTTGGATGAATTAATAGTCATAAGGTAACCGATTGAACAATTCAAAAGTTATCTAGAGCAAACTTTTATAAGGATTGAACCATTCATTAAAACGATTGTTATGGGTAAACTATAAAAGGTAGACATATGCTCTCGCAGACTTTTTTAAAAAGAATGTTAAGATGAACAATTCATCCATAGAGCATTTTTGTATAACTTTAACTATATGCCCAGCGCACGCCACGGAAGGCCTCAGAAACGACACTTTTCCTCCGTTTTTAAAACATTTTTGGTTACTGCTCCACAACTATAGGACCTAGCGTGATATTATATAGCCTATGTTACTTCTGAATAATGCAGCTTTCTAATGGTGAAAAAATTATTGGAATCGGTCCAGTAGTTTTTGAGTTTATTCATTACAAACATACAAAAATACAAATCTTTCCTCTTTATAATATTAGTATAGATATCAATATATATGTATATATATATAGTAAGGATATCAACAAGTTTTGCAACTTCCCAAAGTTAGCATGCAAAGTTTATTTTTTATGGCATACGAAAAAAATTGCATTGTAGTAGCTGCCTATTCTGAAACTAAGTTTTTCCAATTTCAAACATTTTACTTGCGTATATTAATTTTTCAATTGATTGATAGAAGAAAAAAGTTCTTTTCAAAATAATTACAAGAGTAATAATAACTCAAGCAATGCATACGAACAGTTGAGCTTCTCACCTAAGAAGTGCGTGTAATGCAGGTAGACGCTCCACGCCGGCAGAGGGCGCTGCGGGCGGCACCGGCGAGCACTCGGGCGAGCCCAACACGCGCTCGAACGTTGATAACATCGAGTGCAGAGTGTTTGTTACGTGTACTTCATTATTAATTAGTAAAATGAAAAGCTACATGGTTTCACAGTTATTCAACAGTGGTATTTAACTGGGATATATTATGAACCTATTCGTTTTTTTTATAACAGAGAATGTGAAAATGGTTGTTACGAAAATTTCCTGTGATGTCTTATGGGCCGCATGGAGCATTTCAATAGTACCAATAATAAGTGAACAGAAACTTTACAGATTGTGAAAAGATCAAATTAATCTCAGGATAGAACCGTGTATCTATCTGGTCTAAGTACTCCGTATTAGTCCTGAAGCTAACAAACCGTGTTCTCTAACTATCGCCCCCGTCGCGGCAACTTCTTGTCTAGTTTGTTCGGCCGCGGTTGGCGAGTCTCGCGCGCCCTCTTTATGTTTTATCACAAACTTTAATTCCTCCCACACTGTTCTTTGTGTGACGATAATCGTAACTGACAGGATTTAAGAAAGCCCGTTTGTATTTACAAGGTGATAATGGCACGAATGTATAATCGTTGACACGTGTTCCTGTTCAGTATATATAATTTTGAGCGATAATTAAACAAATAAACTGCTGTATGCTGCACGAGTGCAACTGATACGTCTGCGGGGAGACCAGGATGATGTACCGAATACGTCTTAACCGTTTGTGTGACACTGTCATTTTCAACCTGTATAAAAGTGGTTTAACTCAATGTTATGTAGGTAGTAATAGATAATATCATAAGTGATGTTACCTTAAACTTGTGAAATTGGATTTCCTTGTTAGTTTTTTTGTTGTTCATGACATATTTATAAGTCGGCTGCTAACTGTGAGCTTACACTCACAGTTAGACGCTTTAGTGTGAATGCGCCTTAACTCATTTCTAATTACTACATGTTTTGTAACCCCAATTAAAGCATACCACATAAGAATACTAAAATAATTTAATTGAATAAAACTTGAAATAACACTTTATAAACACAACAATCCTCAACGTTGTACTGAGACAAATATTATCTTTAATTAAGTAAAATGTGTAAAGAGAACGTCTTAAGTACTAGCACAAAGTTATGAAGTTACCGTTTCGTAGTATGGTACCGCCTGGGGGCAATCTCGTACGTCTCTGCGCTACGACAACATCGCTACACCGTAGCCGGAGCTACTTCATCGCTACGTCGTAGCCGGAGCTACTTCGTCGCTACGTCGTAGCCGGAGTAACTACATCGCTACGCCGTAGCCACTGCTACATGCCACCACGACTCAATTAACTGACCTATTTGTGCAAAAGCTGATATTCAATGGAAATGTTGAATTCAGTAATTTAAATTTAAGTGTTTCTGTTCACTTTTAATGTTGATATTTCGTTAAGTTGACAAATTTTATATAAAGAAATTTTATTGCTCTGAAACTGTTTATTAGCTTTGGTTATTCTTTTATAAACTCAATAATAACCGGTATAATAAACGTATCTTGGCTACGTTTCGGGGACTTATTTTGTTAAACTCAAACTCAAAGCCCATTCCAAAGCGTAGATCTCTATGGAGAAGAGTGGGGAAGAAACACCATGGACACTCTTTTGAATCATAATATTTTAACAAAGTCATGGATACATCATTCATGTTGAGATTATACCTACATGTGAGAACGAAGTAAAAAAGAAAGAGTAAAAGCAAAACCAAAAGTTTAATAAGAATAAATTCATTAAACAAGTAGTACATCATTTAACATTCTTGCGAGTATCGGTAATAAGTTCTATGTTGACAGAATTAGTAAGCAATGTGCCCCGAACTAGGCTGCACCTGTACTTATCATGGAGGCCGGTACATGAATTAATTGATTAAAACAAACTGTAAGATAAGATAAGATAAGATATATTTATTTGCATAAAACATGGTATAAAAGATGTACGATTACATCGCACATTTATATATGTAGTTGCTAACATAAAATGTTTACCTTATTGTTAAGTCACTATTTAATTATAATTGAGTACACTTGGCGGCTAATAGATGACCAGTCGGGACTGACAGTGCCCGTTCACGAACATGACGCATGGATCAGCCCCATTCAGCTCAAACATTTTAAAGGGAATCCTCTTCCTGTTACCGGTGGGCTAATGTTTTTAAATATTGTTTTGTAAAAAGAAAGTAAAACTGAATAAAAGGAAGAATGGTAATAATCAATCCGGGATCGATCCATCATCTCTGACAGGATTATTGATATAAATAAATTACAATAAAAATTCGTCATAAAATGTATTTGCATGTTTTGCTTAAGTTAATATAGCTGGAAAGATAAAATGCTTTATAATAAATAACAACGACAAGAGATTGGTTCCGTTGCGGCGTGTGTGTGAACAAGCAGTATGACAGGTGGCTAGTTCCGCGGCATGCGGCTCTACGATGAATGCGCCACAGATAATGTACCGACAATGCTCACTGTTCAATGATACAATGTTCAGGTGGATACAACTCCACAATATTTATTGTTGTCTACAGCACAACGCTCGCGAACATATTGATAATATATCTCTCTGGAAGCGGTAACGTTTGCTGGTAAATAACACTTCTAGCAATGCGCATTGTGCACTCTTTATCGACGATTTGATAAATGTACAACACCACCATCTGTTTTGTGTTAAATAAATTGTAGAAAATGTTGTGATTGTTTACAGATAGCTTCCCCGCTTCGTCAAGTGGGCGTTGGGTTTCAGCGTGTCAGAAAAGTTTGCTGATGGTTGGAAAACTTTCCTGAATAGTTTTTTTTTATAAAAAACCACTAACACAAACTTAATTTAAATTCGTTTTTATTAAATATAACATGCAACAGATCTATTGTGTGACGAAGCTAAGTTAAGTCGCATTAGTGACTTAAAACTGTATTCTATTGAGGAAATAAAAGCAACTCGAAGAGTAACGCTTATGATGCGTCTATAAAGCTGTGCACACCACGTGCGCCCCGACACAGTGCGCACAGTTCGCATTACTGAGCAGGTTACTGACTTGGAGGTAAACATCGACGGCGCACAGTTCATTACGACATGTGCCGCTCGAGAGCCGTGATGCACTCGAGCACAGACTGACAACTTTGTGCCGTTCGTTAATATGTAGGTATGTGTGTGATCTAACAGCGATGTTTGGTTAGCAGTAAAACAAATAGAAAAGCTGGACGCTTCGTTTGAATCGTATAAAGTCTAGTTCATTTGGTATCTGATTCATCAAAAATGCGGTGCCAACATGCTAGGGATGCAGTCAAGTTAGTTGGCAGAACAAGTTATTTCTCCGTACAATACTTCTGTTTGTCACCACTCATGTGGATATTGTACTGTACACACACACATGTATACACACACACACACACATACACACACACATGCACTCCCATACGTGTGCGCGGCGGCGGACTGCTCCAATTAGTGCTGCCGCTAGAGAGGCGCGTGTCGCCGTAACATCTGTCGCATGCTATTGTCTTGTGTTTTGGGGCTCCCACTGTCAGCACAGTACTAGGTATTGGTAGCTACCTACTCAACGAGTTGTAAGACTAAGCTTCAGTTTAGGCCGGATCATGACTTCACCTAAACCACTATAATTATGTATATCTAGTGGTCTTGCTTCTTTTGGTTTATTTCAGCGTGTGAAATTAAAACGCCCTGTCCAAATTAATCCTCAATCTGCCGTAACCTGGTCTAGCTTCCTATTACTGGTGTATGATGTGAGAGCTCACTGCGCACGTGTTCAGTGCTACATGAGCCGGTGTGTACCCATGTGTGACATACCGTAAGATAAGACGTGACGCGCCAGGCGCTGCACAGAGCGACGCGACGCGACGCGCTCATCCATCATCGCGTGACCTTCGCGTCACGACACGACACGACACGACACCCATAACAACACATCGACGTGAAATGTGGAGAAGCTCCGTCGCCAGCAGCGTGTGTTTTTTCAAAAAACTTATACTTTTGCACATAAATAACGCAGCTAAATGATTGCTTGTTGCATTACAGTCATACATCCGTCGCCCTGATTGGCTAACGTATCAGAACTCTTGTATTACTTGCTTAATGTTTTGTAAAAGTCAGATTCGGTTCGATTGACTGGGAGCCGATTCCAAAATGTTTCGAAAAAGGGGCGGCCGATGATGTTCATGATGATGGTAAAGGTGAACCTTCTGCACTTATTTGTTTCTTTACGAACATCACTTGGCGATACGCACGAACATTAAAGTGGAGTGTAGTGGTAGAGGAACAATTCATCATTATTTATATCCACCGAAATGGCGCGCATTGTGTTATAAATATAATATCAACTTTAGTTTAGATAGTTCCGCCATATCTCCGTTATTGCACCAAACTAAGGCTATTTGGAAGTTCGCATGACTTTGATGTTTCTTTGATTGCGCAGTTGACTTTGTTAGTGATGGCCAGCGATGCCATGGGACGACGATGTACTCGTATTGCTTCTATTGGCGCCACTAGCTTCAGTACAAATCACTGGCTAACTTCAGTTTACAGTGAAACCCTTTTATGTGGAGCGACAAATATGATTACACAATAGTATCGAAGTAGCAGCAGTTTGTTTATGTCACAGTAAATACTTATTTTGTTCACATTCATAATATTATTGGTGCGTACAGCGGAGCCGGAGCCGACCCGAATATGTTTGGAAAAGGCTCGGATAATAATGATTTAGGAACAAGTCGCGTATTGGTCGCAGATGCGTGCCGGCCGCCCCAGATAAATCAGTGGCGGGTATCTCTCATGTTCGGACAACACACATAACTCGCCAACTTATTCTATTAGTAGGGCCGGATGACGCCGGACACCGCCGGACACCGCCCATGTGTGCACAATGGGGCGAGTTTTTATTGCGAGTACCGAATATAATGTTGTCCAAATAAATTGCGGACGTGAGCGCCGAGTGAGGAGTGGGAGGGGCGAGGCCTACCTAATACAGCACTGATTAAATAGACAAAGTATTAAATCGATTACAACCGGATTATCCTCAAACAAAATCTTGGAAGTCCACTGTCTTGTTAATTTAAAGCAGTTATCAGATAATTGATAAAATAATTGACATCGTGTCGCTATACGGGATTAAAACGTTCTCGTTTTTCGCTCGTGATCGTATCGTTACGCGTTGTATCAATTGTACCTATAATAACATCCTTCTGACCTGACTTAATTGCTCGGCAATTTTACCGCCTGCTTAATTAACTGTTCATTTTGATTACATTTCCACGTTAATATTTCGCAGCAATTGCTTCATAAACAGTTGGCTTTTACGTGATTGCTTCATAAACAAATCGAAGCCATGCTTCTGTGCTTCGAGCTTCGCGCGCAGTGCGAGGCGCCGAGTTATTGCGGTCACGTCGCTAACTTTGTAAGGTCGGGGGTGTCGTCGCGGGGGCGAGGGGGGAGTGGGCGGGGGGGGGGGCGTGCAGGTCCCGGTCCGTTTGCACAAGCCTTCTCGGCAAATGAAGATGACTCGATAATCGATAGCCACCTGCTAATTGACTGATTTGAACAAATTGTAAGACGAAAATTAAAGTAACAAGAACATTTGTTTACAGCACGTCAGCAATGTTAAACGCTTTACTGTAATGGCGCGTAGGCAACGTCCGAGACAAGCGTGTTCGTGTGATTGTCAAAGTGTAGTAAAACCTATTGTAGCTAGCCCTTCGGCCATCAGTCCCGCGACAGCTGAGCCGCGCCGGTACATGCGGGTGTGGGCGAGTGTGAGCCGCGCGCGTGACGGCCGACAGGCGGCGCCACACGACAATAACCCTAGCGTTGTATTGTTGCATACGCTTATACACGGTACAAGCAGCTCACGAGCCTGACATTATTACGCTACAATTGTACAACTTAATTATACTTTCGTAGCTTTTGCCCGCGGCTTCGCTCGCGTTAAATTCGGTATAACACAGTACCTGCTACCTGCAGTTTTTGCCCTTGCGCCTTATTGATTTGTAATAGCAACGCTTAGTATTCTCTTTATTTCCCTCGTTCTCCCGACGACGACGGCGATGTCCGTCTCCTGGTTTCCAACTATCTCTGTACCAAAATTCATAAAAATCGGTTTAGCCATTAAAGCGTGAAGATGTAACAAACAAACAAACTCACTTTCGCTTTTATAATATTAGTAAGGATTGTTTTGAAAACATGCTACAGTCACCAACTTTCTTATTTCATTTTTTAGGATGATACAGGAGGAAAATAATCATGCAAAAGGGAGATGTTTTCCCAACAGTGGGACACCAATGCTGCAAATACACCTCCCTTATCATTCATATGTTTCATTCCATACTGTCATGTCCCCGGACGATGGCTGAAATCAATGACCTGAAACATTACAGAAACTATAATTAGTTTCTAAACCACTAAAAGCCAAACATGTATTATTTCCACCTACAAGCTAGTTATATCTTGTACAAGCTAGTTATATCTTGTACAAGCTAGTTATATCTTGTACAAGCTAGTTATATCTTGTACAAGCTAGTTATATCTTGTACAAGCTAGTTATATCTTGTACAAGCTAGTTATATCTTGTACAAGCTAGTTATATCTTGTAGGTGGCAAAAATACATGTTTGGCTTTTGGTGGTTTTATCAAAACCGTCGTCAGGCCGCGCGGTCTGCCGCGGTATCTCACGTTGTTATGATAACATCTCGAGGATCGCGTCTCTTTGTATTCTCTTCCCCCCTGCCCTCCTCCACCCGCCCGTCTCCGCGCTGACCTCCTCCCTCACTCACACGGCGTTATCCGTTACTCCCAATTAGTTCAGTTAACGAGCTTATTATACCAAGTCGACATCTCCCTGAAGAAGCGATTTACTGTAGTGACCTTATGAGCCTGTTATGTTCCTGTTCTAGTTCGAAGCAAACACTTGCGGTTTGTTAATAATCAAATCTAATAATACACCGGAGGTAGCTAACTACTGAACATTATTGTAATTAATTGCGAAAGGTTACCAGAAAGATTTCTCTGTTTAGGCGTTTTCAGTATGCAGTGTGTGATGCACATAGATATTGCGCTCGACACCGTGCCATTGCGAATGAGCCCAATCGATTAAAATTAGATATCAAAATAATGCCATTGAGTCTTACTTACGCATCCTTACTAATATTATAAAAGCTAAAGTCAGTTTGTTTGTTACGTTTTCACGCCTAAATGGCCCAGCCGATTTTGATGATTTTTGATACAGGTAGATGAAATCCTGGAGACGAACATAGGCTAATTAATAAAAAAGTGAAATAACGGTGAGAAAGAGGGAAGAAAAGGGGAGAGAAAGGTATATTTTTTTTCGATCTTTACGCGGGTTAAAGTTAGCGTTAGCCCAAAGTAACTATGCCACGCGGACGAAGTCGCGGGCGGAAGCTAGTTTTAAAAATATAATAAAACCTGCGTATAACTGCTGCCTACTGCTGGGCAAAGCCCTCTTCTCATATAGAAAACGTAGCAGCATTGTTCCCCACGCTTGCTCAAGATGGGTTGGCGATTTCAGACTTATATTCATTACTAGCTTTCGCCTGCGGTTTCGCTCGCGTTAAATTCGGTATATACCACACCAAGCAGACCTGCAATTTTTGCTCTTGCGCCTGATTAATTTGTAATAACAACGCTAAGTTTTCCCTTTCCTTCCCTCTTTCTCCCTCATATCCCACTTTATAAAAATTATGCCTATGTCCGTCTCCTGGTTCCCAACTACCTCTGTATCAAAATTCATCAACATCGGTTAAGTCATTAAAGCGTGAAGAGGTAACAAACAAACAAACTCAGACTAATATTAAGTAACGAAGGAAGGTTAAGTCAGTAAGTAGTCAATGTTTTCCTTTGCCGTACATAAATCTCTTCCAAGATTCAATTTAACAAAATTAGATTTCTGTTTTCTGCTTCACGAGGTCCGTCCACTGTCCAGCTTATGATGATAGTGGTGAGGTTGGGCAAGCGGTGACCAGCGCTGCGCTACCAACGATATGCAATGCTGCCGGACACAAATATATCATTACTAGCTTTCGCCCGCGGCTTCACCCGCGTTAAATTTGGGGTAACACAGTTCCCGTTGCGCCTTATTGATTTGTAATAGCAACGCTAAGTTTTCCCTTTTCTTCCCTCTTTCTCCCTTACATCCCACTTTTTTCAAAAAAATATTAGCCTATGTCCGTCTCCTGGTTCCCTACTATATCTGTACCAAAAGTCATCAAAATTGGTTTAGCCATTAAAGCGTGAAGAGGTAACAAACAAACAAACAAACAAACAAACAAACAAACAAACTCACTTTCGCTTTTATAATATTAGTAAGGAAGTAAGGATGGTGTTAGTGTTGTTGATAAGCGAAGAACTTCTGTGCCATTGCGTTTCGTGTAAGAACAACAATTTTCGTGAATGTGTGACGGACGCTATCTGTCAGTCCATGTATTCAATTACAAGGATGAGGTTGTCGGGCGAGCGCGTGAATATCGGCCATGATTGTGTTACTGCGGATCACGCGCCACCGAGCACCGAGCCCCGAGCACGAGGGGCTGCGTGTCCTTCGCGCCCGCTCACACGACTAACTACATGCCAACATCACATGCGGTCACTTTCATCCTTCACACGCTTCAACTCATTCTCGCAAATTGTTTACATTTTCTGTTAACATTCATTTAATTTATCTTCTTTGGGCTTCCAGCTTAATCGCATTTCATATAAATAATACAATTATGTCGGTGCTTGCTCGTAGGAACTAACATTATGTGACACACTTTTTATAAAGTGGAATTAAGGAAAACTGGTCCCTAACTTATAACAAAGTACAGAAGTTCGGAATGAAGTATGGAAGTAAAGTCAAACATTGCAGGGAAGGCCGCCATGTTTGTCGGACAATCCGTCATAATTACTTTCAGTTATACTCTACACGAACCGCCGCTTATTTACCGAGAACCGTTTTTAATTTGATTTAACCAATCAGCGAGTGTTTGTGTTTCATTTTACGATCAGCACGCAATTATTGTTGCCAATCCTTCCACCTACAATGTACAAAATTAATATTTAATAACAAAATGGTTTGATTATATTAATACACGGTCGAGCGATCGGCGAGGCGGTGCGCGGTGCGCGGTGCGCGGTGCGCGGTGCCAGCTGGGTGAGAGTCGCCGACGAGTGAGCTGGTCTGTGGATGGTGAACAATGGGTGTCTCATCGTCCGTCCGTCTAGTGACGACAGGCTGTGTTGACGGTGCGTTCGTGTTCTACGCGCGCCTCAAAAAGATGTCAGCAAAGCAGAGGGCCCTGACAAGACCACAGCCTGCCGGGGTTGAGGGTTGTTCGAAAGAGATAAGGTGGCCCCGGAATACAAAGGGAAAATAAACATGGATGGGTTTTGACGTGACAACGTCTTATAATTCGATAGAGCCGGCTGCACGCACGAAAAAACATGATTCATGCGGCGTTACCTCGCTCTGAGGCGTTCCATGTAAGGCTTGAAGTGCAAGCGAGAGCGCGGAACGAGCGACAAAGAAGCACTATCGGCCTTTGCGTTCGGCAGCGTTCGACATCCCTCTGCGTGGACAGGTGCTATACTATAGTACATTTACATGTTTTGATCGAGTATCAAGTGCAGTGAAAAGTGAATGTGGTGTCAATTGTTTATAGCAACGATAATTACAACGATAAAGGTAATTATTCTTTCGATATTAATTATATATTCAGTGATTATTGTCAAATCGAAGGACAGGGCGTTTTTGTGGGACTGTCAGCCTAATTTGAATAAATGACTTTTGATTTTGATTTTGAAAAATATTCATGCTTTCATCATTAAAATGAATAGCATCGGTCCGCTAGTGCAGCGATTGTAGGTTATGCTATAATTGACAAAATTAAAACAATAAGTTAACAGAACTATTTCACGATGAGTAAAAATCGGTGGCTTTACAATCGAAATAATTATCGAGCGTAGCTATGATTTAAAAAAATTAAAACATAAATATTAAATCTATAAATCTAACTTGATCAATTTTATTGTGATTTCCAATTACCTCCTTCTCTCATCATCATTTTCCTGCCCTTGTCCCATTTTATTTGGGGTCGGCGCAACACGTTTTCTTCTTCCATTCTCCCCTATCAGACGTTATGGCATCATTTACTCCTTTCTCCTTCATATCAGTCCTTACACAATCCATCTTTTCTTTGGCCTTCCTCTCGCTCTCCGTCCATCAACATTCAGATCCATCATCCTTTTAGTCACATGTACTTCATCCCTCCTCATCACATGTCCAAGACAAACGATTGCCTTTCAATTTTTCTGTAACAGGCGCAACTTTCAAACTTCCTCGAATATATTCATTCCTTACTTTATCCATTCTTGTCACTCCACACATCCATCTCAACATTCTCATCTCCGCTACATGCAATCGTTTTCATCCACCTTTTTTACAGCCCAGCATTCTGACCCATACAGTACAACTGGTCTAATCACGGACTTATATATTTTCCCCTTTAACTTGAGGGGCATCCGTGGGTCACAAGTTGTTCCAGTGACCTGTCACCATTTCATCCATCCTGCGTTGATCCGGTGCGTTACGTCCCGGTCTACTTCACCATCCCCTTGGACAAGAGACAACATCCCCTTTTGAAAAATGCTACCATTCCATCAGTATTTTCTTACGACGTTGTCACGTTCAACTCTCGTCAGTAAACCGACTTTACAGACAACCAATTTTTTTTAGTCAGTTCAAGTGTGACACTCCCCCGCTCCGCCAAGGGGAGAATTTAGTTCCATAAAGTCCCAATAAATCTATTTTCATTCTCGCTGAACAAGGCCTTTCATTAAACTCTCGATGATAATCCGCAGTCAATAAAACTGCACTCTCGCTTGATTGATAGCGGCTCGATTGCCCTCGGCTATCATTGGCACAGCCATCAATTACCATCCATTGCCACTGACCATTAGGGGACAATTAACTTGACAGGTAATTGCTGGATAATCGCGATATAAATGATATACCTACTACCTTAACGATTTTATGTCAACCGATATTATTGTATAAAATATAGGAATGGCTAATGTATTATGATGAGGCTAACGCGCGCTTACGCCCCGTGCCTGCCTGCCGCTGTGACTCGTGGCATGTTCTAAATTATAATAAGCAAAATATTATTCTGTACAATATTACTAATAAATCTCTTCCACAGAACCGCGTGTCACTGGATCGCGTAGCTTGTGACCAAGCGGTGTTAGTGGGTGCAGTTGTCTTGGTAGGGATGTGACGCGAATTTGTGGCATGATCCAACTGTAACCTAATAATTCCCTAAAAATCGTCACTAATTTTATAAAAGCGAAAGTGAGTTTGTTTGTTACGTTCACGCCAAACGCCTAAAATTTTGTTACAGAGATGGTTGAGACCCTGGAAACGGACTTAGGCAATTTTTTTTAAAGTGAGAAATGAGTGAGAAATAGAGAAGAAAAGGGAAAACTTAGCTTTGCTATTACAATAAATAAGGCACAAGGGCAAAAACTACAGGTAGCAGGTACCTGCAAATCAGGAAAGGGGAACTGTGTTACCCCGAATTTAACGCGAGTAAACGCGACAAAACCTAGTTGTTTATAATAATATGGTCATGATTTCAAGACCAAATAAAACAAAAAGCGTCCCATCATATTAGGGAGTGTAGGTATATTCTAGTTGTACATCTCACGTGTTGACTGTAGTGATGGGCCCCAAATAGTCCATTACCGCGGTATCGAGTAGCATCGCTCAAGCCCTCTCCTCGCGAGATGTGTGCGCTGGTGTCTTGTTTCAAGGTCAATCTAGTAGTGGAGTCGTCTGGCTGTGTGCGCAGTGTTCGATGACGCGTCAGCCACGGCTCGTGAGGGCGAGGCCGCCTCGAGTAGGAGACATGGCGGACTGACGTTATTGGGCTGTCGTTTATTTCCATTCGCTATTTGCATTAGCTGTCAGTTCAGAACTCCAGGGGTAAGTAAATTTACTGTTAAATATAATATATTTAATATGTGTCTTAAAATCATATAGTTGACTTGTAGTTTTAGAAGGAGTGTGGCATAAGTCGAGCACTGGCTTCAGTTCACGAATGTTTATGTATTGATAGCTTGCCTGAATTACCAAATAGTCGTTGAAAGCGGCGTCATCCCCCCGAGCGAGCCCGGTGCGCGTGTTGCTCAACGCTCTGCGTTTGGAATACGTTCCGTGACCCGAGGATACAGGACACACATACCAGATGTGGCTGATACAAATAACGCCCTAATAATCAAAATATTTTCTTAAACATAATGTGTTAATGATCCTGTAGTGTATAAATGTAATGTTCACATGAATTAAAGGTTATTCAACATCAGTGTTTCTTAACCTGTGTTCTGAGTATATGTATGGGTTTCCGAAGAACTGAAACATTAACAGTTTTTCTCCGACACGTACCTCCGTGAAAAGCCATTCTCTGAAACTGAAAGAAATACATAAACAAATCACAAGAAGAATTCTGTTTGAGAATACAACTGTATAGAAACAGAACCCCGGATTAAAAGTATTTCTTTTTATCTGTAGTACAAGTATTGGTTTTCTAGGGTTCCATACCTTAAAAGGAAAAACCCGGCCAAGTGCGAGTCGGGCTCGCGCACCGAGGGTTTCGTACACTTGCGACATAAGCAGCCATATCTTTGGACTACGTAAACTTGAGAGTTAATTTTCACAGCTCTAAGGAACTACTGATTTGAGTTTATGATTTTAATTTCAACTCGTTACCTCAACCCGTCCCCAAGATAATAAAAACAGAGTCATGACTTGAATTGCAGTTATTAAACCAACTGCAATTTATGTTGACGGTTGGGGACAACAGTTTTCTATCAGCAAAGTTAAGCTAAAAAGTACGGACGCGAAGCAGAAAGAATTTCGAACAACCCTGTTATTACCTGTCTCTGTCACTCCCACGTAAATATAATTCGTCTCGCTCGCACAGTTGCATTGGCGGCCGTTCTCAGGGATTGTAAACCTTTTACCTGTGACTGTTAACGTTTGTAAGAACAAACCTTACAGTCAGTCTGAAACAAGAGTTTGCATGTGGTTTTTTGGTTGGCCTTGAGTCACGACAAAAAGTCCTTACTTGACATAATTTTTAGATAACGAACAAATGACATTCCATCTTGGGATTAGTGATAGCTCAGCTTTCGGACACAGTTTCTTAGTTTGTTGTTAAGTAAAAATGTTCAGTCCCTTGTAACCACTGGCAGTAGGTAAAGAGGTCATTGTACGAAATTCTTCGTGCTCCGCGACTGGACTTTAGTCGTTAAATACAGTTTATCCTTTTGTTTCGTTCAGTACATTAATTAATTACCTACTTTGTGCGCGACTCGCGAACGCGATCCAGGTTCGTGATAATAATGCTTGGTTACCTAGAGATCTGTAAATGAAAAGTTTAGAAAACGTTTTTCAACATATTTACAAACAAACCCACGCCTTACTTCTATAAATTAGAATTATATGTATTTATATTTAAGTATTTGTTTTTTTTTAAATGTAGCTATTAATTTTTAAAAAATTTACACCACAGACTACCTATAATATTGTTTCTCCTCCTTTAATCCATCCAAAGGTTGTTTGGAAAAGATCGCTTTTAGCGATAAGACCGCCCATTGTGTCACCCTATTTATAAGTTGTTTAATGTTATTCTTGTTATTTGTATGGTGTACAATGTACATAATAAAGAATATTCTATCTATCTATCTAGAAGAGTCGGCAGCATCGTTACATACGCCTTTTGCCAGCCACCACGTTCATACATCTGGTCATACACGCATGCCGTTCTGTTAGTTGCCTTTAAAGTTGTTTGACAACACGGTTGGCGCAGTGGCTGAGCGATCGACTGCTGCGCTGCGTGTCGCGTGTCGATCCCCACACGGGACAAATATTTGTGTTTGTTTGTGTATGTGAGTTTAAATGTTTGTAAACGCACACACGATACGGGAGAAATTCCTAGTGTGGGGCAACGTTTAAAAAAAAAAATACCAATCATATAATCCAATACTCCAATACTCGTTAAGTACCGAGTGTTAACTGATAGTTTGTAAGGCAACACTAAAACTATGTTATATAACATATTCTGTAATGATCAGTGCGCAGCTGTAACTGTCGCTTCACTAGTAAACAAACGAAATACTTTAAAACATCATTTGAACATCATGCCCGTATTCCCTCCCCTAAAGGGTGGAGAGGGAGCACGTAATAGGGGCGAGCCTATTGCCAATCTCCGGACACAATTCGATCCCCTGGGGTACTATTGAGCATTCCTTAAGAAAGCCAATAACACTTTCCCGAAATGGAATTCAGGAGCATTAATCGATTCAAAGTCTTTGATTTTTGGAACACTTCACTGTTTATTATTTCTTCGTCCTATATTAAACATCGGCCATTCAACGTCGTGTTTAGCTCGTCACGAGGCGGTCACATCACCGCTGCGCCGCTGCGCTGCATCGCTCCGTGCAGACTCGATCGGGAACTACTCGCAGCTCGAGCTCGCCGACTGAATCCGGAGGCTTTTAGTGTCATCATCAATGATTCATCAGGACGTTAGAGTGGTCCGCACGCTAACCAGTACAATTGTTCAACCATCTAAATGGATACTTATAGACAGCACAGCAACCTACACAAAACCATTTAACCTGATTTCTCTACTACGGTGTGCGATTCGTAGAAGAGAGATCAGGTTATAATAGTGTAGAATGCCATGTACACACGACGGCAGATGAACCTATCATCTGCCGTCGTGTGTACACGACTTTAATTCTTATTATGCGTACGCCAATTAAGTCAGACCGGCGGGCAAGTTGCAAAAAAAACCGAAATTAAATTGCAACTATTTATTAAACTTATTACAATATTACATTAAAATATAGATTGAGGTGACAATTGTTCGAAGTTGGAATCAAAAGTGTACACACGACGGCAGGTGAACCTATCATCTGCCGTCGTGTGTACATGGCAGGTTATGCAGATCCGTAATGTGATGTGTCTCGGGTATGGCACGCTTTTGTAGTTCAAAGCTACCTGGTGTCCTTTACATTAGCCGCTCGTGATCATTGTATTAGTACGAACAGCACAGCGAGCTTAATTTCACAACGAAATAAAATAAAAGACAAAGATAAACCAACGATAATAATGTTTCTGTTTCCCATAACACTTGTTATTTAGTGCAGTGTGTCGGGACGCGGGATGGCGGGATGGTGGGATGGCGGGTCGATCGGCCGATTGTGGGATTACCGCGTGATGGATGAATCCGGCCCGCGTCCGACACGTGGCCGGACTCACAGCACCGGCAATAGGAGGGGGAAGGTAGTATAACGTGACATTTATATTCCGGTTCAGTTAAGTTTGCACCTAACATTGAAGACCTAGCATTATCTGCGTGAAGTTAAGTAAGAGTGGTTTCCAGACTTCGAGCTATTGCCTGTTTGCTAACGGCCTATCATTACAGCACATGGCATACAATCGGATTTAAGATAAACATTAAAACGTGAACAGTTTACACAGACGAGTTGTTCGATATCACCTCATGTTGAACATCGAACGTGTTTTGTTTCGTCTCATGAGGGTTGTTACCATTTTTGGTCTCGTTTCTACAACTTCGATCATACTGAATCGAGGCAGATATCAGCATCACTCCTTCCTTACAGTAGTTTTTATAGTTTTTACCAGAACACCAGAGCACTCGTAGCTGTCGCCTGGTCTGGCAGGCTCAGCCGGGCTTGGTTCACGCGGTCGGCTGCTGGTGGTTTCACCCGTTGCCGTCCAGTATTTAATGTCTCTTACAGTCTTCTCAAAAATCTTACATTTTTTCTGCATTAAAATCTTTAATTAATCCAATTTCTTATCCCGTCGTGCAGCTGCGTGCCCGAGTGCCCGTGTGCCCGTGTGCCCGTGTGCCCGTGTGCCCGTGTGCCCGTGTGCCCGTGTGCCTTGTTGGTGTGTGTATATAGGCACGAGATGAACGGTAAATAACAATCGTAATGAATGCTGCGAGTAATGCGTATCTAAACATGTTGTAACATTTATTTGTGATATAAACTGGATTTATTATAGTCCGGCGGGAATCATAACAAGCGACCCAAGGGTTGCGTCGGGCGGAGGGGCCGACGGGAGGAGGGGCGGAGGGAGGGGAGGGGGCACAGGTCACAGTTAAACAAGTGTCGCTCCGTGTAAAACAAGTGGTCGTGGCATCCGGTGCACGCTGAGAGACTGGATGAGATACACCAACACATCTGATAATTGAAGCTCATAAACGAAGAAGAAAGTATCCCCGACTCGAATTAACTATTTCAAATTGACTTTGCTGACCTTTTTATTAGTTGGTTGCCGTCGCCGTCGCCGTCGCCGGCCGCAGTTCGGTGAAATGGGATCAGAGGCTCCAAACAACGAACGAACCAACTTTACTTGATGATTTTTTTTTATTAGAAAGCTGCCGCTTCCCATGTGGTCCCATTTCAATTTTATTTATATTGCTTCGCTACTTTATGTATAATCGTCTATAATAGATATTTTTTCTCAATGTCTAAATGGATGATCTGCTAATCTTTTACTAACGCAAACGTAGGACGCAACTAAACATTCACAATACTAGCTGACTGTGTTCATTTAAATAAATGAATAAATAAAAGCACAAATTTTAATACACACAGATGTTTAAGACGGCTCCTTGGGTTAAGCCGCGTGATGTTCTAAACAAATATATCTTTTTCTCCTCTTTTTCTGCCTTTCCTTACCTAACTTTTTATAGCCTATGTCCGTCTCTAGGGTCCTAACTATCTCTGTACCAAAATTCATAAAAATCGGTCTGGCCATTTAGGCGCGAAGACGTAACAAACACACAAACTCACTTTCGCTTTTATAATATTAGTGAGGATATTAGTATGTATTTTATGGAAAACAAGAGAATCCCGTGCATAGTGTATATAGCGGTGGCTCAACGTAACACACCGTGCGGTCCGGGAAGCGCGCCGGCAATGGACGCTTACCCGGCGCGCGGCGCGGGCGGTGGCACTCCGGCTCGGTCGCGTGCCGCGTGCTGCCCGCTTGTCGACCACAGTGTGCTATAACTTGACGAAACTTGATATAATAGTACTGTGCTACCGTAAATGTTAGCGGTGAGGTATTTATTTCAGTTTAACAACATACGTTTGGCAATATACTTTAACCAACCTCACCGTGCCTTGTTCTGAATTTATTATATGACACAGAGACGTTATTAATATTATAACTTCTGACCACAGACACAGAACATCATCAGTCTTGTCAGATTACTTACTTGTAATCTACTCAGATGTCAAAGCCGAGGCACAAGTACGGGATCATAACAAAGATGAAAATGCTATCTACATAAAGTGGCAGCGTTCAAAAACATCAAGCAACGACTTCCAGGAACAGCGAGCGTATAATCGGATCAGTCGCTGTGGGCTACAGGCTACCCCGCCATCCCGTGGGGCTCGGCGGGACGGGGCCGGACGGGCCGGTTGGGAGGATGGCCGACATTCAAATATTTTGTGATTCACACAGCGAGCTAAGATACTGCGAGACGGCACGGCTCCCGACCGGCACACGGACGGCTCTCGACTAACGTAACCTTTTGCTGTTCCTTGGGAATTAAACAACATTGTTTTACAGAACGCACGAGGCGCCCCGCCTGCCGCAGACAACCTTATCCTACAACGGACATTATTCCTAATAACACCTCATTGTCCATTGTTTTTTTTCTTTTTCCGTACGCGAGACTGAAACAAGCAATGTTTGTGAGACGCACCGGTTTAGTTGTGTACGAAGGTGTCGTGGTGTCATGGATATTTGTGGTTGAAGTTGATCGTCTGTGTCGACCGGCGCCGGCGCCGGCGGCAGCGAGAATAAGTCCGCGATTAATCAGGGGCGGACTCCTCCGAGTTTATTGTTATTTTTATTAAAACTCCGAGTGACGTGACGGCTGCCATAAGCCCGATAGAATAAAACAATTATGTTCAATTATGTCGAATCCTCATTCATTTTACCTTTTGAAATTGTGTGAGCTCAAAGCGTTTTTCGATAGAGTCTGCTCTGTTTACGGCCACTTCACCGGGCTTCACACGTCGGTGACGACATCAACAGGACACCGGGATGGCTGGCTGCTGGACCAACACTTCATGATTGAAGGCATCGGAGAGATAACATACTGTTTGAAACTATTACTTCGCGATATGTTATTATTATAGGTGGCTGGTCTCTGTACGGAGGCGCCATGTTGTGTGCCGCTGGTTGTTATCATCGCTGTATGGTGATCGCAGCGACTCTCGACAATTGAACGGATTACACTTCCCAGCTCACAGTGATCACAATACGCGAACCAATTTCTCCGCGCACGCTATCATGCTATCATTGGACTATGAGAGGTCTGGCACGCGTGCCTTTTTATCAATATGCCTCATGTACATTTGGCTCTCTTTACGCTCAGTATAATTTAGACAGATCATTTTAGGTACCCATCCAGGTCCACTTTAGTTATTGTGATGAATGATTATTTCACGTACGATTCGGGTATGCACAAGTATGACCAGTACATGCGCTCGGGCTCTCCGTTACCAAACTGCTGATGTACTGCTGCTTTATCGTCACCCGTCACCCGTCGCCGGCCACTCGTCACCCGTCACCTGTGACTGTACACGTGCACATTTACATTTTGGACGTTTCCTATTAATGTTTTAACTGCGAGTACATAGCAGACGTGCGAGGAAGGCGCGGGGGGGGGGGAGGTCTGGAAGAATCGCTTTTATTTAAAAGTTGCAATGTAAATGCATGTAAGCGATGAATCCCCCCCCCCCCCTTGGAGTGCCGCAGGGGGGAGCTATATCGACGAGATCATGTACTGCGCCACATGGCCCAGCTATCTCATACTCGTATGTTTAGCAATATAGTAACTATTTGTAAGGGGTTGTTTAAAGTATTATACACTAATAATATGTACCAAACGAATCAAAAGCAATGAGCGGCATACACAGGGTTCCGTAGTACCAAACCATTTAATAACAATATTTTTGACGCTCATTCAAAATGTAAATTTAAACAACCGCAAAACTAAATTTGTTTTAGTATCCTAGTATCTACCTTAAAAACAAACTTGCTTCTGCAGTTTCATGATTAAGTTTACTTGTTATGAGCGGGATTTTGTGATTTGTTATATCAAATGGTTTTCTCCTGACAAAAATAAATATATTAACTTACTTACTATATTTCTCATATATTTTTTTAAATTCTAAAATAATTTTGAGGCTTTACAAGTAATACATACACAAATTCCAACTAAGTAGAATTTGAATAATTAGTGACATTATCTTAATATGTGCATAACAAACGACGTATTACGATTGCTGCCATCAACCATAGACAAGAGCTACAAGTACGTCGTACACGTCAACAGTAGACCACACGTGTATCCCGTAGGTCGCTGCCTGCGAGCCAAGAGGAGTGAAACCGGTGCGATGTGCGCTGAAGTACTTACATTACTGGCTGCATTGTGCACCATTGTGCTCCGCTGTACAGCATCGTGTGGCGAGCTTCCCATGAATACATAAGCACCCCACTGACTGCCGTGTAAAAGTATTGTTCCGAGCGGGCGTCATTTGGCGGCGATGGCGGCGTTCCCCGCACACCTATGTGCCACGTAGTTAGCGGGCGCGCGGCGTCAACACAGCATGAGCAGACAAGACTTGCTCCCTTGCTCGCCATCCCCCGGTGTCTGGTAACCGACCCAGTGCTTTACTAACAATAGATGCCGCTATGATGACCATAGATAATAGGCATAGCAGTGAAGTGACTCGTACACACTGCTCGGCTGTCTAACTCAAACAATATCGAACCGAATGTATTCACCTATGTGGTGATGTTCGACGAATAACTGGGCGTGTGTCGAATCACCTCTGCCCTCATTACTTGCATGTGTGCGGTGCAGTGGCGGCGGCGGCGTCAGGCTCTTGGATGCCTTCCAGTTAGTCCGCAGATAGTCACGCTATGTTCCACGATACATTTCTTTCCAAGATGGCCGCTGTGTGTGTGCGCTCAAGTTACTCTATATATATATAATACGTGTACTAGGTACTGTTTTTGTTGGGTGGCTGTAGTTTGTGTCGTACCACTATCGTGTTCTACGTCATATGTGCACACAGCAAGGGTTAAGAACTATAAAGTCGTGTGGCGGACGACCGACGCGGAGCCGTCTGTAATACCTGGTAGTCGTCGGATGTTACCTGTCAAAATGTAACATATACTATACTACGTACTTTGTTTAATTCTTGATTGAGGCTCAAATAACACACAATATTTCTGAGTGGACTTTTGTTGCTGTTCCTCGTAAGAAATATGAATTTTCAGTGGAAAGGTAACAGCAAAAAGGGGATTAAAAAAAGCTAAATGTATAAGTCCTCTCCTATACATAAGTCGACTCTCTTGCAAAATGTCATGGCCTTCAAGGTTTTAATTGAAAATCATTTTAGAGGTAACTTCGCGGTATTTTTCTATGAAATAAATGTTATTGAACCGGGTTTTCGAAATTAAAAGGTTTTCCCAATTTTGTGTTGTTTTGGCACTATACTCTGTTAACTCTTGGTTGAAGCTCTAATGGCACACAATATTTATGAATGTGTACGTTTTCGCCGAACATATTCGTTTGCAATAATTGAATGGCAGTCCCATCATTCGGTAACTTAAAATATGTCAGTTTACAAATTTCTAATTAATATTGATAAGTGGCATTCCTTTCGGCAGCGACATGTCGCGCTCCGCTGAGCTGCACTCGGTCATTAGCCACGTTCCTCCTCTCCGACGCGCGACGCCACCGCGCCACACACATGCGAACACGTGCGTGTCGAGTAACGCGCACGGAGCACTCATGTGCACTGTTTATTGCTAATAATGTTAGAGCCTGAGGCTGCGCGATGACGACTTATAAGCGATCTAATGTTATATTGACATCTCATTTACAAGTTTAATATCTGCCTTCCTTAGAGTGACGTGTGTCTCCGGCGGCGGGTGTCATCAAAGTGGCTCGTCTTCGTTTACTCGACTCATCGGAAGGGGGTTATGAGTTGACGAAGTAGAAGCTCGTTAGGTAGTTTAGTTCGGCGATATAGTATAATCCTCCGGCTGGATCCAATTACTTGCGTGAACCGCAGTGGCCGCCCCCCTCTCACCCTCCCTCGTCCCTCGTCCCAGGACACCACGCCACCGCTCCCCGCGGCTCTGTGTACACTTCTAGTTAGATGTCGGTGATGTTGTGGGGCCGACCTGTGCCAGCGTGGCCCACTGTGGGCAAGTGTGGGCCACAGTGGGCGTGTTGACGAGAGCGTGCGGTCAAAGTTAAACTAACTACAGGCGCCGCGACCGTGAGCCGCGGTCACGCGTCGAATATTCCCGGCATCATTTAGAGGTGGCATCATTTACTGGTGGAGGAGGTGGAATAATCTTTTAGCAGCAAAAATGTTTTGGACATTATTTACTATCTGTCCATCATTATTACTCTAAGAAGTTGTCTGAATAGAGAGAAGTTGTCGAAGAAGTTGTCTAAATAACAAATAATAATAATCTAATGGGTACCTATTTAATACCTATTTTTAAAAATTATTCAGGTTGTTTTAATCTTTTTCCTTGGAGGTTTTAACCTTTATAAACGTCAGTCTTTGCTCATTTGGAATACTATGCCGCTGGTGGTCGGGAGCTACCGAACTCGTTCTAATATTCCGCTCGTCCGCGTGGTTCGACCGCTCCACCGACTCCGCACGCAAAAAATACACTCAGATTTTCTCGCGTGAATTTGAAAAGCAATCCAATCGCGCAAACTCCGCAGTACTGAGGTACCTACCTTCATCTGTAGCTACCTCCGACGGTATCGGCGAGTCAATAACATGAGCCCGGCTATGGGCCGCTACCGGTGCTACCGCTGCTTCCAGAAGGACCACGGGCTATTTATAAGTCAGACGTGCTGTGTATGCGGAACCTCGGCAAGTTATCTCCAATACTAACAGTAGATTACATTGCATTTAATTTCTCCTAAGGGAGCAGCTATACCGCGCTGCCACTATTTTTGACGAATGGGTGATACTGAGGCGAAGACGATGGACCATTGTTGCGTTAACCTTGTATTGGTCAGCAAGATGTTCTGCTAGTTTGTGTGTAGTGGAGCTTCTGTACGTGCACAGTGTTACACTAGTTTGGTAGATACTCAGTGGGGATTACACAAATCTGCCATTTGCCGGGCCATTGGACGCGCGCCGGCTATGTCCCGCGCCGCGCCGGCTGTGTGCCGCGCCGCTACACGCGCGTGCCCTCAACTATTATTACTGGTGTCGTTTTTTTTTCATATGAGAAATCATCAAATAACCTCTCCTACTCTGGGTGGAGCGGATGGGATTGTCAGACTTTTCTAACGTAAACCCGTGTTTGTTCTTTTGAGTTCGGGAGCCGCGGCCACAGAAGCAGTGTCCCTGGCTGGCGACTGTGAACAGGAACAAGCCCAAAACGTCTCTCGTGATTGCTGGGTTCGGAATGAGATTCGCTCCCTCAAATATCCAGCCACCTCCTTTACTAGCATAAGTGCTTTGCAGCAGGAGGTGAATGCTTCCCAATCTCTCTCGGACCATGGCCTAAAGCCGGGCCGGACGTGAGACGTGGCTGCCACCGATCGCCTCTACGAGGAAACAGCACCGCCACAGTCATGTGCTCCATCGTGTCCGTCAGGCGATCGTTCAGACGTTCAGGAACCTTCCAAAACTTCTGTGTTTGGTGAGGACTTGCGTCAGGTAGTAGGTAAGGACGCTGTGGCGCCTCCCCAGACACTCCTCATAGAGGGAACTTATCACCAAAGTGTGTGCTCTGGCACAGGAGTACGTTCTGTTCCCGCACTCTCATAGTCCGATGTGGCGGCAATCCGACACAACCGGAGAGAGATCAACACACAGGAAAACCGGCTTAACGTGCAATTCGAGGCGCGGACTTATCATACCGCCAGCTTCCACACTCTGGACTGTTTGAGAAATTCCTAATGGAAAACCCAATAACACTTTTTGTCCGAATCGGGAATCGATTCCCGTGCTCAGCAGTCGCGCTTGCGAACGCGACACCAACACCAGTCAATATAGTCACAGTGCACACTGATGTACCGTAATGTACCGGACGACCTACACTCTAGCGGCAGTTTATCTTGTGGCCACCAAATGTTTAGCCGAAGGGTTACAGCAAGTCAAGCAGAGGTGTATTCATGTTACATCAATATTTTGCCAGGTTCGTTTAGCTGTCCTCTGGGATCATGTGGTCTTGCTGATCACCTCTGGCAAGCGCCACAACACAGGCACAAGGCTATGTAATTTAACTTTTGTCTCGCGAACTAATTAATGCGCGTCACCCGCTTGCCATCTGACACAGTTCGCACACTCACTTAGTTGACTCGCCAAGTTTCAGCGGTAATCCGTTTATTAGTTGTCATGCAACGTCAATACCGCGCCTGATTGTGGCGTCCTAGTTCCAGCGAGTGTACGCCACGCGGAGCCCACGACACTCCGCACAGCTCACAGCTCACTTGTGAATGCAAAGCGGCGGTATCTTTGTGACAAATGCTTTTATTACTAATAGCTAGTAATAGGTACGTCACATGAATTATTGAGGAGTTTGGTGCTGCGAGGCGCTACATATCGACATCGACGAGGGTCGCAAGGAACGCGCCTCGCATATCGATAATATTTGTGCGGCGCACCTCTAGCGACTGCGATTGACATTCATTACTTGAGATGGATAGTGACACGTCATGTTTACTCGAAGGGACGGCGCGGCACCGTCCGCCGGCGGCTGCGGCCAGCCCGCTTGCCTAGCACCGCCGCCCGCCTTCGACTGGATACGTTACAAAGCCGAGCCGTAATCTGCTTCAGCTGCTATGATTATTAATTACTATGATAATGTCAGACAAGGCAGTCAATCCAAATTTTGTTACGGTTCAGAAGAATATTATAATATTATGATGAATATTATAAAAATGTTTATTTCGACATAATGTGATGTGTTGTACAGTGAACATAAACCCGAGGTAATAAGATAGCGCTAAATTAAACTAAATCTTTATGACATAACAGGTTTCACTACAATTCATTAACAATTCGGCCAATACTTAAAATAAAGCTGTCAGAATATGGGCAACGTAGGAAGTATTGCTAGTTTTATATGATAAATACATAAAGGATTGCAAAAATGTATGGGCGCGCGTGGACAGCGATCCAATAAGTGCGTGTCCTGTCACGCCACCCCCCCCCCCCACTGAGCTGCATATTGTATATTTACAGCCGGCAGCCGGCGACGGCCGCTCGTGTGAGAAACACTTCACGATGTCTTATCATAAGACAGTTCATACTAACTGCTTCATAAATCTTCGCTTCCACGAGGATGTTAAAATTGTTCGATGAGTTGCTGGAGTACTCAGTTCGTACTGTAACAAATGTAAAACATTGAGTGATGGAGAACGCCATTTGTTTACGTTTTATAATGACTCTTAGGTATCTATACAGACATATTATTATTTTATCACGGTAATAGAAGTGTTTCTAAACCACGAAACGATTGTTTCCAGCTGAAGTATGTTGATGTTTGCAAACTGTCAAGTAAGCTGAATCCAGTGTTAAGTATGTTCAAAGGCAAGCAACAGCCTCTGTCATAATAAACTAATTGATACTGTGAGTGTGTCTTGCCTTGACTTTATATCGAGGTTCTTTGCCGAGTACTACGTGAACGCAAAACACTTAAAAAGAACGTAGACAGATTTGTCTGCAATTTTAGCCCGAACACTCGCATCGAGCAGGCATCCCGCGATCATAGCGGTTGCAACAGCATCGACACATCGGAACTTTATAACAAGTACAAATCATACAAGATAAACCGAAAGCGACAGTTTAAAAAGTGAAGAATACGAATGGAACTCGAGTCTGAACTTGCTTCGTAGACAAAGAGGTTGATAACCAAACGATCGAGCATCGAGCACGCACGTATAAAGTGGTCGATGAGCTAAGCTCGCGTAGCTGACGCTGCACACGTTTGCTACGCCGTAGCACTGACGCTGCAAACGTTTGCTACGCCGTAGCACTGACGCTTCATAAATCCGGTATATTATTTTTTAACTTGTTTTTACATCCTTTCTGTACGCTCACCCTAAACAAACGTCACGTTAGTACGTGTCCCTGCTAAAGGTGTGATGTACATGAAAATATGACAAGTTAAGACGCCTAATAAGACCTACGACCCTAACAGTCTCTATGGCCCTACAGCCCTAACCTACCATATAGCGATGATAATATATAAGTATATAGATATGTTCAGGATGTCTGCACCAATGCGACCTACGGGTACAGACGGAAAGCCGACAGACACGTCAGGTTCAGGAAGGGGTAAACTCACTGCCAGCCCGCAGACTCACGGGACTGATCAGAGATGGCTAAGGGTGTCTTGGCCACAGTGAGGGGTAATGAGACAAGAATATAACATTCAAATCTGATTTATTTACAAAATGTTACAGCTTATATACTAGTTTTTCTTATTGCACACTACTATAGGTGTTTAATTGTGTACTATACGTGTAAGATGCAACTCTTCAATATTAGTTATCTGGGTCGCACATGATCGGCGCCGAATGCTGAGTCAATGTCCAAAGGTAACGTTGGTACATTGAACATTCTGGCGACTCTCAGGAACAGGACCCCAGTTGGTATAGCTCGATGGTCTCGTTGGGTTTTGTCTGGCCTTGCTGTGCTTGAGCGGGCACGCTGCGTGGCACGCCATCCAGCTGTTGTGTCGTGCTGCTCGCGACCGTTGGTTGTGGCGCAGGTGACGCAGTGTTCCTTCTCGCTGCGATGGCGATTCGAGCTTGATTCACCACCTTTGGACCAAAGTAAATTAAAATACCTGCTAGTAAAATTATTATAAGAGACGTACTTATGCTAGTGATGAATGTGCGAGACTGTAATTGTTTCCAAATGGTGTTATCTAATTGAGTTTGATGGTTAATTTCTGATGTAAGTAAATGATCGAAAACTCCTTTTGTTCTGTCTAATACTACTTCTTCCTTGGATACGTCATGTATATTTGACGGTGTGATTGTGGTATTGAGAGAGAAGTTTGTTGTCTTAGAGTATGAAGCCAGTATTGTTATGGTAGTTGTTCGTTTTGCAGCAAGTATGTTATTGAGGGTTTTTATCACACAGTTCTCGGAGATGTGTAAAACGCCCACATCTTGGATGCTTACTTCTTTTCGTTCACCGTCACACACAATTGATATGGGAACGGATTTAGTTGTGATGAAGAGCCAAGTGTTTTGCATATATAGTTGTTTCCATACAACATCTGTTGAAATGTTATAGTTCCTTGATGTGCACTGGGTTGGGGTGTGGCTGTTAGTCTTGAAAAGTTGTTCAACAATGCAATTTTTATTTAATTGCATGTTCTTGACAGCCACCGGATAACACACGAAGTCTGTATTGCTGCGTAGACAGTCTCTAAACTCTTCTTGGTTTAAATCAAAGTAACGCTCGTTGTTGTAATCAAATCCCAGGAAGGTCTGCTGTATGGTAAGACACTCAAATGAACCGTCTGTTTTCCTCTCTGGAATAGGCGTCACATGTATTAGAGTGTATTTTGTGACATCGTGTATGGGAAAGTACGCGTATACTCTGATATGTGTTGTGTTTACATTCATCTGAGTCTGTATTATTTGGTTCTGAATGATTCTTAGGTTGGATGGTAGCTTTTGATGAGCCATCTTTATTATGTTGCTGATGTGTTTTGGTGTTATTATGCTATATAGAGTTGCTTTTTGTAAGTAGATATCAAGTAGCCCTGTGTAATAGTTCATAACTTCATTTATGAAGTTGTTTGCTAATTGATATGTTTGCATTACTTGTATCTTAACATGATTTCTGTCAATTGTTTTATACCAAACGTTGTTGTTATTCATAAATGATATTGCTTCGTTTAGCTTCGCTTGGAACTTCTCTAACTTCTTCTGTGTTTGTTCTTCAGTTTGGTTTACACCTGCGATAGTACTTATCATCATTTTTGTTTCATGATTTGCAGCATCTATGAGTTTTTGCTGGTTGTTGTTTAGCTTATCTATGTCTTTGTATACTTCATCGTTAACTCCAAATACTGATGTTAGAAGTTGTCCCAAGATACCTCGTTTTCTTCTTGTATTTCCTATTTCTGTTAGGTATTCTTTTATTGTTTCAAATTTGGTTCTTTCCTCGTTTAAATGTTGATAAAATTCATTGCAATGTGTCTCATACATAACGTTCTGAGTATCCTTGCAGAGTTGTTGAAATTGTAAAGTAATTTTGTCAATCTTTTGTTGGTCTAGGTCCAAATTTTCTCTCTTGTAATCTGTTTCTATTCTAAACGTTCCTCGATTTATAGTTGCGGTTCCCATTTGTTCAACATATAGTCCTGGTTTTAAGCTTTGTAGTGTGTATGTAGTTGTACTTGACACAGTACCAATTAACAGAATAATTATTGTGTGCCACAGTAATCCCGTTATCCAATTTTTCGGTGGTCGTCCACCCCTTTTGTTTATTATTTTTGTTGTTGTTAAGTTACAATGTGTTGGTGTTGTTGATTTTTTGTCGTCGCTTGTTGTGTCAATTTCTTTGTTTTCGTTGACTGGTAGTGGTATCAATGTGTGGATTGATCTTTTCTGACAAACGCCTTTTGTTTTTTGAAGAGTCACTACTCTAACTACGCCATCATCCCCTGGGTGAACTTCTTTGATTGTTGCCAACGGCCATTTGCTTGGACTTATGTTGTCATCTTTTATTAGTACTATAGTTCCAACTTTGGCATTTTCGTGAGCTTGTTTCCACTTGTATCTTTGCTGAAGTTGATGTAGGTAGTCTTTTGTCCAACTGTTCCAAAAATCTTTTTTCATTCTTTGTATCTGCTTCCATCTGTTCACCAGATCAGTATTAATGTTTTCTATAGGGTCTGGTATCCCTACTGCTTCTCGGCCAATAAGAAAATGGCTTGGAGTTAATATTGTAGTGTCGTTGATATCTTCGGTTTGCGCACATAGCGGTCTTGAATTCAAACACGCTTCTATTTGGTGAAGAAAGGTTGTCATTTCCTCGTATGTCAGTGTACTTTCTCCGATCACTCGACGTAAATGATGTTTTACTGATTTTACGCCAGCTTCCCAGATACCACCAAAATGTGGTGATGATGGAGGAATAAAATGCCACTGAGTTCCTATGTTGGTTATTGCGTTTTGAAACTGCGGTGACTGTGTGATTTGTAGTATTTCTTGGTGTAGGAAGTTAGCTGCTCCTACGAAGTTTGTTGCATTGTCACTGTACATGTGTGACACGTGACCTCTACGTGCCATGAATCTGCGAAATGCAGCGATAAATGTTTCTGTTGTCAAATCTCCCACCAACTCTAAGTGTATTGCTTTTGTTGCCAAGCATACAAAAACAGCTATATATGATTTATATGACTTGTGACCTCTCCCTTTCATCGTTCTTGTTTGTATTGGTCCCGCATAATCCACTCCAGTATAGCTGAATGGGTAGGATCGCGTTACTCGTGCTTTTGGTAGGATTCCCATCTTCTGAGGGGTAGTGTCTGCTTTGTATCGTATGCACCTGACACATTTGTTAATGATACTTTTCACTTTCTTTTTCCCACTAGTGATCCAGTATGTTTGTCTTATATACGCTAAAGTCAATTTGCTGCCACCATGTAACGTTTTTAAATGTGCGTTTTGTATAATTAGTGACGTCACATGATGGTTGTATGGTAGCAGTATTGGATGTTTCTGATTGTAAGGCAGTTCCGAGTTTTGTAACCTGCCTCCAACTCTCAGTAGTCCATCCTTGTCTATAAATGGATCTAACGTGGATATTTTTTTATTTTTATTCAAAGAGTGACCACTTTGAATAGTTTTTAACTCGTCTTCAAACTCTTCTTGTTGTACTTTTAAAAGTATTTGTTTTGTTGTAACTTTCAGTTCCGTACAAGTTAGCCGTCTGTGTGTTGATTGCTTTTTTGCAAATCGTTTGCAGTAGGATAACACCCTTATCATGTTATTCAAATTGGAAAATCTATTCCAGATGTTATTTTTCTCTGTCTCTGTTCTTGTTATATGACATTTGATTTCAACATTCGGCTGCGGCGTATATTTCGTGAAAGGAATCTGATCGGATTTTAGCCACTGTGGACCGTTCCACCATAAAGAATAGTTGACAAGTTTCTCAGGCTCCAGACCTCTTGAAATGATATCAGCCGGGTTATCAGCAGAAATTACGTGATTCCATTGTGCATTTGGTAGCAGTTGTTTAATTTGTGATACCCTATTGGCTACGAACGTTTGCCAACGGCTGGCTTCTCCTCTTATCCAGCCTAAGGTGATCATGGAATCTGTCCAACAATATATTGTTATATTCACGTAATTAAGCGCTTCCCGAACTTTTTCCATTAAACTAGCTAGTAGCAGAGCAGCACTTAACTCAAGTCGAGGTAATGTCGTTTTTTGCTTCTTTGGTGCTACTTTGGACTTTGCTTGTAGTAATGTAATGTAGTAGATGTTATTGATTTTTATACGGCTGTATACCACCGCTCCGTAGGCTTTTTCAGACGCGTCGCTGAAGCCATGTAGTTCTACTTCTATGTTATCTGCTATGTGACACCACCGCGGAACTTTTATTTGTTCTATATTTTTAAGGCTTTTTTGTAATTCAATCCATTTTTTCTTCAGTACGTCATCAACGGGCTGATCCCATCCTATATCGTTTGTCCAGAGTTCTTGTATAATCAGTTTCATTTTAATTATGATTGGTGCTAACCAACCTAATGGATCGAATATTTTTGCTACTTCTGACATAATAAACCTTTTTGTTGGTTTTCCATTTTCCGTTGTAGTTATTTGAAAGTAAAACCTGTCTTCTTGTGGTGACCATGTTATGCCCAATGACTTCCTGGACTCGTCTAACGGTAGTTTGAGCATCTGATCGTCTTTGTCTTCCGTTGGTATATTTTCAAGTAACTCTAGACTGTTTGATGACCATTTTCGAAGTTTAAAACCGCCTTTGTTTAACATAGATATCAACTGACTCTGCAGTTCTTTAGCTGCACTTTCCTGGGACTCTCCGGACAAAATATCATCCACGTAGAAATCCTGTAGTGTAGCTTGACTTGCAATAGGGTAATTGTTTTGTTCGTCAATTGCAAGTTGTTGTAATGTTCGTACCGCCAAATAGGGGGCGCTAGTTGTACCGTAGGTAACGGTTGTGAGTTCATATTCACTAATTGCATGTTTAGGTGAAAATCGCCATAGTATCCTTTGATGTGCGAAGTCTAGTTCATTAACTTTTATAAATCGGTACATTTTCATAATGTCTGCCATAAATGCAAACTTATGTTTTCGCCATCGTAAAAGTATAGTGGATAAGTCTTGTTGTAATCGTGGACCTTTATACATGTTGTCATTAAGGCTTATTTTTGTGCTGCTCTTACTGCTTGCATCAAAAACCACGCGTAACTTTGTAGTGAGTGAATCTTCTTTAATTACTGCCTGATGTGGTATATAGTATTTTCCTATATTGTAGTTTGATGAGTCTACTTTTCTCATATGACCCATTCGTAAGTATTCATTCATAAATTCAATGTATTGTTGTCGTAAGGGTTCGTTTTTTGTGAATTGTCGTTCTAGTTGTACAAGTCGTGCAGCGGCTTTCCTGCGTGATTCGCCGTTCAAGTTTAGGTTTATATTTGAATCCTTAAAGGGTAGTCGTACTGTGTATGTTCCGTCCGGGTTTCTTATAGTGGTTTCTTTGTAATAGTTTTCACACATTTGGTCATTATGTGTTAATTCGTAATGTTGTGGGATTTCCTCTAATTCCCAAAATTTAGTAAGCTGTCGTACATCTTCTGTGCATGCCACCATACTAAGGATTTTTACCCCATTTTTGGTTTCGTCGGGATAAAATCCGGACAGAATCCAGCCCAATTGTGTGTTCTGAGCAATGATTCCGTTCTGTAGTCTTTCGAAACCCTGTAGCAATATTCTGCTGTACTCTTGGGCACCTAATATTATGTCAATCGGTCCCTTTTTGTAGTAAGTTGGGTCTGCTATAAGTGTGTTATCCAAGATTTTTTCTTGTAATTGTTGTAAGTCGTTCCTTGGTAAAGAACTGGTTAGTTTCGGTAAAACTATTAGCGTTACTGGCAGTTTGTAATCGCTAGAGTATCTTGGTTGTAATGTAACGTTGATTGTATAATTCGAAGTCTTCGGTTTTTCGTCACCGATACCTTTTATTTCGGCTTGTATTTTTTGTCTTGGGTATGACAATAATTGTGCTACCTCTTCAGTGCAAAATGACGCTTCTGACCCTTGGTCACATAACACTCTCAGAAGCTGTAGCGTTCCGTCATAAGACGTGGTTTTTACTAACGCAGTTGCTAACAACGTTGTATTTTTAGCGTCGAAGTTAGTCGCTGATAAGTTTGAAGTTGCTATATTTTGCGGCTTCTCAGTACTTGTATTTTTCGGTGTGTATTTTTTGTTGTGCAGTAACGTGTTGTGCCCCTTGTGATGACACATTTCGCATTGTTTATGAATTGTGCTAACACATTGTTTACTATCGTCATGATTTAAGCACCGTTTGCACATTCTTTTTTCTACTACGGCCTTGTAACGTTCATAAATATCCAATGCCTTGAAACTAGGGCATGAATGAATAATATGATCATTCTTTTGACAATACCAACAGCGCTTATATTTTTCTGGTGTTTGTTTACTACGTAATTGTTGTTGTTTGTTATTATACGACGTGGTGGGTCCGTCAACTGTTTTTAGGCAATTAAAACGGTTTTCCATGAATTTCATCATCTCTTCAAAGGGTTGTAATTTATTTCGGTTTTGCAGTTGATCTTCATATTTTGTATTTGTTTGTTCGTCCCATTTTCTGCTGATTATTCTTACTAATAGAGGGCCCCAAGATGATGTATTTATTTGTAGGTTTTTTAACGCTTCGAGACACTCGTTAACCGTGTCATGCATGTCCCGTAATTGCGCTGCGTTTGCGCGTTGCATTTTAGGTAACTCAAGTAATTTATCAATAAGTTTTGTTGCGATCATACGCTCGTCTTCATATCGACTCGTCAGCAATTTCCAAGCAGTTTCATAGTTGATTTCGCTTATCGTTAAATGACGTATTAATCTTGCTGCGTCGCCTTTTACTTGAGTTTTTAGATATTGCATTTTTTCTGTGGATGATATTGATGTGTCTTCGTGAATTATTTTACGAAACAAGTCTTGAAAAGTGTTCCAGGAGTCGTAATCCCCTGTGAACACAGGAATGCTTATTCGTGGGAGTCTCCCTGTTGATTTGGTCGGAACCACTTTGTCACCGGAGTGTTGGTAAATCTTTTCTTCCAATAACTCCGTAGTCAACTCGTAATCTTTCTGTGCAGTTTCGAAGCAACTATCTCTAAAATAGCTGTTCTCCAATGTACTTTCTGCCATCAAAAGTTCTATGTGCGTCTCTTCTATTTCTCCCCATTGTCTTTGTAAGGTTTGTAAAAGTGTTTGTAGGTGCCATATTGGCTTGTTTAATGTAATTGATTCCTTAGCTTGAGATATCTTTTTAGATATCTGTGACATTCGGAACAATTGTATGAACAGTTTTGGGCTGCTGACAACGTCTTTGTTTTCACTTTCATCAACCGGTCGTGGTTCATAAACACTTTGTACGAGCTGTATCCTTTCTTCGCACTTCTTGAGGTAGAGGATTCCCTCGTCGTAACATTTTTTGATGTTACCAAAGTAGTTTGTAGTAATATATGTATGCGTTGACAGCACCTCCTGTTCTAGTAGTATAACGTGGTTTTCTTGAACTCGCTGAAAGACTTGGTTTAGTATTTTTATCCTTTCGTTGATGTACGTTTCAGCTTTCCTTGTGGGCGAGTCCTTTTTCATGTTTGATAATACCCTTCTGATCTCATTGTAGTCCGTTTCCTGGCTTTTGATCAATCCGTTAATTTCGTGTGTTTCCATAGTTTTCTTCTTTCTTCTTTCTTCCCTAACGGCCCTAACCTACCCTAATGTAGCAGCTATTACGTCAGTACTAGTGGTGTCTGCGCCCTCGTTATGTCCGAAGGTCCGCGCGACTTCTCAATCAACTGGTGAGACCCGCTTGTGGGAGGCCAGTGACCGATCCGCAACGAGAGGCTTTCCGACAAACACCCTAGTACAATGTCCTTTGGATTCCCTGAAAACTGATGTTTTGTTGAGTACACCAGCCTCCAGTTTTCCAAATTGTCAGTTTGTCAAAGTCAGTCCCTAATCCCTACAGTGGGCAAGAGGACCGCGTGAATCCGGCTCGAAGGACCAAAATGTACGCTCACCCTAAACAAACGTCACGTTAGTACGTGTCCCTGCTAAAGGTGTGATGTACATGAAAATATGACAAGTTAAGACGCCTAATAAGACCTACGACCCTAACAGTCTCTATGGCCCTACAGCCCTAACCTACCATATAGCGATGATAATAATTATATAAGTATATAGATATGTTCAGGATGTCTGCACCAATGCGACCTACGGGTACAGACGGAAAGCCGACAGGAACGTCAGGTTCAGGAAGGGGTAAACTCACTGCCAGCCCGCAGACTCACGGGACTGATCAGAGATGGCTAAGGGTGTCTTGGCCACAGTGAGGGGTAATGAGACAAGAATATAACATTCAAATCTGATTTATTTACAAAATGTTACAGCTTATATACTAGTTTTTCTTATTGCACACTACTATAGGTGTTTAATTGTGTACTATACGTGTAAGATGCAACTCTTCAATATTAGTTATCTGGGTCGCACATGATCGGCGCCGAATGCTGAGTCAATGTCCAAAGGTAACGTTGGTACATTGAACACTTTCAAAGTCAAAGATTTATTTCGACATACATATGGTTACAAAAGTTGTAACAATAATAGTATAACGAGTACGAGCATGTACATTGTTGGCACTTATTTAGATCATGTGAACTGAAATTCTTTAATTTGTTTAGGAATCTTGTTATACAGCTGGACACAGGTAGCAACTTTGCCTATTTAATTTCGTTTTTATTTTAGGACTTATTTATTTATTGGGATAACTAGTTTTGAACTCACACTTATGTCCCAAATTTTGAAACATTTAAAGTGTTGGTAACCCATACTTCCAATGGA
Organism: Ochropleura leucogaster; assembly: GCA_958449745.1. NCBI lineage: Eukaryota > Metazoa > Arthropoda > Insecta > Lepidoptera > Noctuidae > Ochropleura > Ochropleura leucogaster. Next base: position 18,118,878 of record OY288216.1, read on the forward strand.
CTAAAAGGGGTTAAGCCAAACACAAGTGATTTTGACTTTGAACATACACAAAATTGAAATAAATAATAAAAAATAAAAAACACTAGACTTCCATGTCACAAAAATGAACTAAAAAGGAAATAACAAGATGTTAGTTTTACATTTGCCGATGGAATGTGCTAGGAACAAAGATAAAAGGAAATCATGGCAGTCGTGTTTTTAATTATACATTTTTATTTTAAATCTTTTAGTGATAAATTTTATATAAAAATATATCATAAAACACAATATAGTTTGTAAGCATTGAGTAAGAAAAATTGAACTTTTAAAGGATTTCGTGTTTAAAATAAAATGTTATCTTCATTTAACTGGCTATTTCTGCTTCGAAGTTCGAACCTACCTACTGAAGCCAACTTTAACTTTGGCACACATCATTATGAATTTGTCTACTCGTCACTAGTTCTCCTAATTGCCACTAGATGGCGCACCTTGTTTGTTTTTAACGAATCGGATACATGCGACATTTTTTTTAGTCGACAGTTTTGATTTACAATGTAACATATTTATGTTTTTGGAATCCACTCGTCACACCACATGCATTAACAGAATAAATAATAAAAAAATGTGTGGTTGTTCAATTATTTGTCATACCCGCCACATTGGATTTCTATACTTTTTCAATAGTCGATGTTACTCGAGACAATGCAAGGATTCTAATTGATACCATACATGTAAATCAGTTCAGGCGTTTAGAACTTATGATGGAATAAATAAACTCACATACATACAAACATACATGAACCCTATTAACAAAAAAAAAAATAGTTGGGAACCAGGAGACGGACATAGGCTAATATTTGTTTGAAAACAGTGAGATATGAGGGAGAAAGAGGGAAGAAAAGGAAAAACTTAGCGTTGCTATTACAAATCAATAAGGCGCAAGGGGAACTGTGTTAACCCGAGTTTAATACGAGCGAAGCCGCGGGCAAAAGCTCCATATACTAATATATAAAGCTGAAGAGTTTGTTTGTTTATTTGCTTCAACGCGCTAATCTCAGGAACTACTGGTCGGATTTGAAAAATTATTTCAGGGTTAGTTAGCCCATTTGTCGAGAAAGGCTATATAATTAATATCACGCTAAGACCAATAGTCAAGTTCATTTCAACAATACATTGTGATAATTATAGGTATGGGTTAATTAATACCTGAATTAAACAATTAATAATAATAGGAGCGGAGCACCAATGAAGACGGCCCTGGAACATAAAGGGCAAAAGAAAGAATGGGTGAAAAAAAACGATATTATGGTTCTAGCTTCTAGAGTGGGAAAAAAATAAGCAAGTTCGTTTTTCACAACGCACATTGTAGTCTCATCACGGGAATCCAATTTGATCGAGCGCGAATGACCAACATTGGTTAGTATTGACCAACCTGTCTCACTGTTCCAATGCAAAACATTGTAACCGTGCGACAGCAAGGAGCAGGCGGCGCCGGGCGGCGCAGTGTGTCGCATGTACTCAGCGGATACGCGGCCATTGTGTACCGCAGCCGCTACACACCTTAGTACCGACACAATCAAGACGGAGCACACAAACCGCACACGCTATGCTTATCACCACGCCATAAGGTTCAATATCACTCATCCTAACTGCTCAGTGGACTTGAAGGTACGAATAGGAGAGGGACAACTGCGAGCACAAGTTTTAATTAATCCGCGCGAGTGGCGAGTGATCCCCGCGTCCTTGTCGCGACGCAGCACACTGTGCAGTCACTACCGAGTGAGCAGCACGTGTGGCCACGTGGCCACGTGGACACCGCACGCGTGTGACATATTACACGTGAACCGCTGTTATAATGCCGTAATGATATTTTATTCATCTTTGTAAAAAAACAACCGTGTCGCGGTTTTTTCGCGACCAAACTACTCCGAAATGGCTAGACCGATAAGTATGAAATTTCTTATGCATATCGGGTAGGTCTGAGACTCATAAAAATCTATTTTTCATACTCCTAAGTGATATAGAGGACCTGAGCAACGGTGAAATCGCTGGACACAGCTACTAATATATATTAGATGGAAATCTGAAACAAACGTAATTGTAATTAGTAACTTGTTTACTAAAAGTTTTCTTGACCCAATATAACATTTAGTGAAATATGACATGTAGGAAGCGCCCCGCTGTAAATAGACACACACCGCTTGATGAGCATCGCTGTGCAGCGCGGCGCGCGATGACGTCAGCGGCACGTCGCGGCCGCGGTAATGCAATCATTGACCGTTGAATAGGTCGCCCGCGACGGGCCAGCGCTCAGCCCGGCCCCCTAGTGATTATCTGCTGTATTTACATTCGTTGCGTATTCGTAGAAAGCACGTGGCTCCGGCGTGGCGGTGGCGTGAAGGTGGCGTGGTGGCGGCGTGGTGGCGCAAGTGCAGGCACTGTCCCCGTCGCGGTCGGAGCGAGCGCCCGCTCAGTACAACCAGACCAGACCTTAGCAAACATCCACCCCCTTTACCGCGGCGTAAAGGGGGTGGATGTTTGTTAAGATCTGGTCTACTTCTACGCTCCTATAATTTATAATTCACTGCCCGCCGCCGCCGGTTCCCGACTGACAAGCACAGTCTATTTGTGACTAACTAACGGGGTGAACGCGGACTTACTACTTGCCACCCGGTCGCCATCAAATTCACTTCATTAGGAGGGAGCACCTAATCTAATATTACTTTTAGTAAATTTAAAATTTCGCTATCAAACGCCGGATATTTACATGAATCTCTGCAGAGAATCGACAAGCACACCGCGCGCACTGCTGCCCGTGTACGTCACACGCGCTCACAGCGCGCCCGGCAGAGACGAGCCATCAGAGCCGTATACATCTATACTTATATAATATATTATAAAGCTGAAGAGTTTGTTTGTTTGTTTGTTTGAACACGCTAATTTCAGGGACTACTGGTTGGAATTGGAAAATTCTTTTAGTGTTGGATAGTCCCTTTCTTGAGGAAGGCTATAGGCTATATAACATCACGCTACGACCAACGGGTGCCGAGCAGCGTGGGTGAAACCGCGTGGAACAGCTAGTATATAATATACGTACACAACATTCTATACGGAAACAACAGTTTAAGGATATTAACATCAAGGCATTACCTTTGAAAACATCGTGTACGTCAGAAAAAAAACTGCAACCCTTTAGTAAAAGAGGCGATAGAGACAAGTAAAATAACAGTAATTAATTACTTCAGCCAGCTATCAGATTTGCTACAGAAGACTCATCTTTTATGGGGTACAGTTTAAAATGTTACAATAACACCCCCCACTAACAATTGAATGACATGATATGGAAATCCTTACTATAATATTATAAAAGAGAAAGTGAGTTTGTTTGTTTGTTACCTCTTCACGCTCTAATGGCTACACCGATTTTGATGAATTTTGGTACAAAGATAGTTAGGAATCAGGAGACGGACATAGGCTAATATTTTTTTTTTAAAAATGGGATGTGAGGGAGAAAGAGGGAAGAAAAGGGAAAACTTAGCGTTGCTATTACAAATCAAAAAGGCGCAAGGGGAACTGAGTTACCCTTGAGCGGGCGATGGTGTATGTCATGCGGCGCTCCATGCGCCCCATTTTGCTACATGCAATCGTAATGAACTGCATAGGCAGGCTGCCGCCACGCCACTGCCACGCCGCCGCCACGCCGCCGCCACGCCGCCGCCACGCCGCCGCCAAGCCACCGCCACGCCGCCGCCACGCCGCTGCCACGCTGCTGCCACGCCACCGCCACGCTGCTGCCACGCCACCGCCACGCCGCCGAGGATCCAAATAAGTGCTCTCGATCTCCGGCGAGGCGGCGAGCTTTCTTGCCGGATAGCCACCGTGGGATCTGGAGGCGGTAGTCGTCGCGCGCCTGTACGATTGGCGCGCGGAGGCACTACAACGGAAACTCCGTTGCCACGGCACGAGTCGACTCCCGGCCACCGTAGATGCGGGCTTGTGGACGGTGAGCAATCGGTAGCAAGACGTCCGTCCGTCTATTGACGTCTATTAAAGGGCAATATAAAGAACATGGGTGGGTTTTCGACAGTACAAGTCTGGCACTCCCCCCGCTCCGCCCAGAGCGAGGGAACACGACGCATCTGCGGCGGCCACGCAGACTGATGTGTTACTGCGTGAAGCAGACAGTCTTGTTTCCCGTCACTTACGCCGCGGCGCGACTCATCTCACGCTCATCTCGGATGCCAGCACGTTTCTTTGAGCGAGTGACGTAAGAGGCGGCGGGACGCGGGCGGAGGGTGAGCGGGGCGCGGGGGCGGATCGATCGCGCTGTTCATCAGGCGCGCCCTGCACCCGCGGGACTATTTGTTATGAACCTTCACTATGTTGCTCCGCTCTGCGCTCTCCGCTCTCCGCTCTCCGCTGTCCGGACACGCAAGCGTTGCGCGCTCTCCACGATGACTCGTAAGTCGCGCGGCTAAGCTTTAACTTACAAATTGGTTCCCGATCGCTTTGTGCGCCACCGTTATCTGCCGCCACTAATACGAGTCGAGAATAACGAACACTCTCACCATCTCACCGCGGATAGCTGATGCTCGTACAAACACCATAATACGGATTCGTTACATACAATACTCATTCTACGTGATACTATTGTCGTCCATAATTTAAGTTAAATGATCTGTGTACATCTTTTGTTGGAGATCCTTAATAAATAAATAAATAAATAAATAAATAAATTCTATTACAACATATGATATTACGACATGCGATTATTTCGTGGCACCCTCGTGGACACACACGGCCCAACTTCAAACATATTCAATGAAAAAAAAAGGGGTGTGTGTACTTATGTACACGCGTTAGAAGTTATACTTCTTTGGTGTAAAGAAAAAAAACTTTGGTAACCCATCCATTTCCAAACCTTGGTGAGAGTTGCTTAACCAGGCTCCGTGTGCTAACCCATCCATTTCCAAACCTTGGCAAGGGTTGCTTAACCTGGCCCCTGTGGTAACCCATCCATTTCCAAACCTTGGTGAGAGTTGCTTAACCTGGCCCCTGTGCTAACCCATCCATATCCAAACCTCGGCAAGGGTTGCTTAACCTGGCCCCCTGTGGTAACCCATCCATTTCCAAACCTCGGCAAGGGTTGCTTAACCTGTCCCCGTGTGGTAATCCATCCATTTCCAAACCTCGGCAAGGGTTGCTTAACCTGGCCCCCTGTGGTAACCCATCCATTTCCAAACCTCAGCAAGGGTTGCTTCAACTGTCCCCGTGTGGTAACCCATCCATTTCCAAACCTTGGCAAAGGTTGCTTAACCTGGCCCCTGTGCTAACCCATCCATATCCAAACCTCGGCAAGGGTTGCTTAACCTGGCCCCCTGTGGTAACCCATCCATTTCCAAACCTCGGCAAGGGTTGCTTAACCTGTCCCCGTGTGGTAACCCATCCATTTCCAAACCTTGGCAAGGGTTGCTTAACCTGGCCCACTGTGGTAATCCATCCATTTCCAAACCTTGGCAAAGGTTGCTTAACCTGGCGTGTGGTTACCCATCCATTTCTAAACCTCGGCAAGGGTAGCTTGGAATGTGAAATTGATTTAAAAGCTATGCAATAGCTTAATAAAAGCACCAAAAGAATATTTATTTATTATGAAACACGTGTTCTAAATATAAAAATAAAACCGTCTTCTAAAAAAAAACTAAAAACTGGAAAATAACTTTATTTCCGGAAGTCGGTGGCTTTTGTTGGTTTCGTTGACTTTATTTGCCACCGACTTCCGGAAATAAAGTTATTTTCCAGTTTTTAGTTTTTTTTTAGAAGTCGGTTTTATTTTTTTACTAAAAAGTTTTTATTTCAGCATTTTTAGTTATAGTATTATGATATAATACGCAAACACGGTTAAAAAGTTTTTATCTTTAGCTTTAGTCCCGTCTTAGATACAAGTTTTAGTTCCACATCAAGCTATAGATTAAATACTAAGTAAGTATCTATATTATGCTTTAGTATTAAACCAATTCAGAAATCATATGCATCATCCCCTAGGGGATACAGCTGATACTTGATCTGATGTTTATGTTTCTTAATGACCAGGTGAGGGGTGGGGAGGGGATACGGTCACCCTGTTCCCACTCGCCTGCCTACCCTGGCGAAACCCATACTTATACATGTGATTGCAGCAATCACGGCAGATTTGCTGTCATTTATTAAAGAGTGCCGTTGTATATCACTGAAGATCTATCACCAAATTAAAATACAATCACCTCAAAAAACTGCGATGACCTTCCAAACCATAGTAGTACATACATAGCATTTTTTGATCATTTGTCTTCGACAACTTCTAAAATATAATCGACGAATGAGTATATCATCAACGTACACGAAGTCAATCTAATACGCATTATTAAAGATAACTCAAAAACTACGAGTCGGATCTTGATATTTTTTTTATGGGACCCAACGACAACCACCAGCTTTCGAATAAAAAAAGAATCATCAAAATCGGTTCACTCAGACCTGAGTTATGAGGTAACAAACACAAAAAAAAAAAAAAAAACATACAGTCGAATTGAGAACCTCCTCCTTTTTTTGAAGTCGGTTAAAAAATACTAGAATATACAACATGAAACTAAAACCAAAAAAAACATGAAACCAAAAGTTACTAGATACTAGAACACCTATAACCTCCCCCAAGCCGACTGGTCCTCGTGGGGGATAGAGACCACAACCCTCCAACAACACAGGAAAAAAGTTGCGAAAACAGTCAAAGAAAATCAAAGATTTATAATGCAGCCCTCAATGTACTTACACTGAGAAATGATGAAAACCTTACAGAATTAACACATGCTTTAAAACAGATCAACTGGGACATCGTTGGCCTGAGTGAAGTAAGGCGAATGGGAGAAAGAATTATCTCCCATCCAGACTTCCTCATATACCACATAGGAACAACCCCGGGGCAGTATGGGGTTGGTTTCATTATCAAAAAACACCTTACAAATTACGTGGAGAGCTTCACAGGCATATCAGAGCGCATAGCAGTGATGAATCTCAAGCTACCGGGGTACAAAGAACCATGGTCCATTATACAAGTATACTCACCTACGGAACAATCCGACATAAAAACTATAGACTCATTCTACCAAGATGTAAATAAAACAATCAAAGACCATGCTCATAAAACCCTTATTGTGATAGGAGACTTTAACGGCCAAATCGGAGAACGACAACCAGAAGAAGACATGGTTCTGGGCCCATTTATATATAGAAAAAAGACCAGAAGCAGGAACGGAGAGAAGCTTATAAACTTTGCACAGGAAAATGGGTTGAGAGTCTTAAACACCATGTTCAAGAAGAAAAACAGTAGAATGTGGACCTGGGTATCCCCAGATGGGAAAGTAAAAAACGAAATAGATTTTATACTGACCAGTAAAAGCAGATATTTCTCAAACGTCCAAGTCATAAGTAATTTCAATTTCAATACCAATCATCGAATGATTCGAGCTGAACTATTGACAACTCCGCCAAAAAACCCAAGACCAAGAAGTAATATGATGAACACAAAACCGACCAAATACCAAATAGCCCAAATAGCCAACTTCATTACGCCAAAACTTATAGATAACAATAAAAGATCAACAAACATGCACGTACAAGAAAAATACAACTGGTTAGAAGGATCAATAAAAACGTCTATTCAGCAAGGGACTAGTAGTAGCAAAGACCTATCTAACAAGTGGATGTCTGACAAAACTATTAACCTTCTTAATCAAAGAGCTGATCTAATAAATGGAAAAAACACTACAGACAGACGAAAACTAATAGCAAAACTCAGCAAAGAAATCAAAGAAAGTATAAGGAAAGATAGAAATCAGAGAAGAATGGAAACAATGGAGAGACACATTTTACAGACAGGGGGAATAAAAAAGGCATATAAGGAGCTAAATAACAAAAAAGACTGGATCGTGCAAATGAAAGACAATAATAGACTAAAAGAAAACCGAAGGCAAGGAATATTAGAAATCGCTACATCCTACTACAAGAAATTATATGAAAGTACTACAGTGGAAAAAGAAATAGAATTGTTAGAGATCTCATCCGTACCCAATATCATGGAGGAAGAAATAGAATTTGCTCTAGAAACCCAAAGGAACGATAAAGCTCCAGGACCAGACGGGATAAGCAACGAAGTACTAAAACAAGCGAAACAGATAATAACACCTATTCTGAAAGACATCTTCAATGATATTATGAACTCCGAAACTATTCCACAGCAATGGACTAAATCTAATATAATTCTTCTGTACAAAAAAGGTGATCAGTACGATATCGGAAACTACCGGCCCATAAGTCTGATGTCCAACCTGTACAAAATATTTGCAAAGATTATACTCAAGCGAATAGAAGGAAAACTCGATGAAGAACAACCAATAGAACAGGCAGGTTTTAGAAGAGATTACTCGGTACTTGATCATATCCATATTGTTAGACAAATTATCGAGAAATATGGGGAATATCAACTGATATACTATCTAGCATTTGTCGACTATAGTAAGGCATTCGACTCGTTAATACATTCAAATATCTGGGAGGCATTAGGAGAACAAGGAATAGAACAAAAATATATAAGACTGATTAGGAATGTATACAAAAACAGCTCGGCGTGCATTCAGTTTGAAAAGAAAGGAGTGCCATTTAAAATACAAAAAGGAGTAAGACAAGGAGACCCTCTCTCTCCAAAACTTTTCTGTGCTGTTTTAGAAAAGATCTTTAGAAGCTTTGAATGGAAAAATCTGGGTTTAAACATCGATGGCCGTACTATAACACACTTAAGGTTTGCCGATGATATTGTGTTATTCGCAAAAACGCCAGGAGACCTTAATATAATGTTAAACGAACTAGCATCTGAGAGCGGAAAAGTAGGACTTAAATTAAATCCTGAAAAAACCAAAATAATGACCAATGGCAATAAAAGCAGCATTAAAGTAGGCGAGGCACAGATTACCTATGTTGAAGAGTACATATACCTAGGACAGCTGATATCACCTAAAGACAACGTAGCTAAAGAAATTGATAGAAGGATATCAAATAGTTGGAAAAGATATTGGAGCCTAAGGGAAGTAATGAAAGACAAAAACCTCAACATAGCAATAAAAAGCAAATTATTCAACGTCTGCGTTCTACCAATTCTAATCTATGGAAACCAAACATGGGCAGTAACAAAAAATATAACAAACAGAATTGCCATTTGCCAACGAGCAATGGAGAGGAGCATGCTGGGAATAAGGAGGAGAGATAGAGTAAGGAACATCAACGTGAGGAAAAAGACCAAGATACAGGACGTTACTTTAAAAATAAAAAGGCTAAAATGGAAGTGGGCGGGACACATGATCAGAGGAAAGGATAAATGGAACAAGATTATAACACAATGGTACCCAAGGGAAGGTAAAAGAAAAAGAGGAAGACAACACAAAAGATGGGACGATGATATCAGACAGGTTGCTGGAAAAACATAGAGTAGAGTAGCTCGAGAGAGGTCAGAATGGAGTAGGTTGGAGGAGGCCTTTGCCAACTGGCAAACGGATTTACAAAAAGTAAAGAAGCACCAAATATGCGAAAAGTTTTAATTGTTTAAAATAATTGTTAAATTTATTGTAATAGTATTAGTAGTAACTGTATTTGTTTTCCGAATAAAAAGGCTTATTATTATTATTATTTTCGTCCATTTATTGATTTCTATACATAAAATTACATTTTTAAATATTTCTTAAATACAAAAAATAAAAAAAAAAACATTTAAAAATATAAAAATAGTAGCCCACCGGTATCGGGAACAGGGTCCAAGCTACCGGCGGTCAGGGCTCCAGAGAAAGGAACCTCCTAACAATACGAGCCGTGTCCAGGAGTACCGCTTTCTGTATCAAGCCCTTGATCCAGCTGCCTAACGAGAGCCTTCTCAGGTATTGGTCGAGGCTCTTGGCAATTAAGCCATTGGCAGATACGACTATCGGCACAATGATCGCTGAGTCCACATCCCACATGTCGACAACCTCGCGAGCCAAGTCAATATACTTGATTTGTTTATCTTTCTCGGCTTTCACGAGGTTCTCATCATGCGGGACTGTTATGTCAACAATCATTGCGCGCCGCTCTGATCGATCCACCACCACTATATCAGGCTTGTTGGCAACAATAGTCCTGTCAGTGATGATGGAGCGATCCCAGTACAATGTGATATTGCCATGTTCAAGAACTGGGTCGGGCTCATACCTGTAGTACGGCACTTCCGATTCCACAAGGTTGTATTTTAGAGCAAGTTGCTGATGGATAATCCTGGCTACAAGGTTGTGTCTATGCAAGTACTCTCCGTTAGCTAGACGCGAACAACCGGAGATAATGTGTCGTATTGATTCTCCCGGACGGATTATTATTATTATAGAACACCTATAACTAACTTCACGATGTCGCTGTGCGCACGCAAATCACTCTCATCATTTTTCTCCATCGCGCCAAAAGAAGTATAACTTCAAAATTGTTTGCGAAGCCCTCTGACACCAAGAAATGACCCAGGTGAAGTCAATACAAAAGCCTTTTAATTGTCAGTGCTTATAAAACTACCCTACTAAGATAGAGGGTGCAAATTCATTTATTGCACGTTGTTCACACATTTATAGGCTAATTCTTTATCTTGGGAGACGCTTCGGGCGTAAGGGCCTGCGAGACGAATACCGGTCACCGTACACGCTGGAAACAAAATCAAAAATAATTTAAAAAATTCAAAAAAACGACTGCCGTTACAAAAAATTAACTAAAAAGAAAAAAATAGAAGAGAAAAAAGAGAATCTGTGGAATACTTTCTTGCATAAGAAGTCCCCCGACTTTATTTTTATTTTAAACCTTTTAGTGATAAGTTTTATTTAAAAATATATCATAAAATGTAATATAGTTTGTAAGCATTAAGTAAGAAAAAATGGAACTTTTAAAGGATGTCGTGTTTAAAATGTTATCTGTATTTAACTGCCTATTTCTGCTTCGAAGTTCGAACCTACCTACTGAGCCAATTAAGTTTAAGTTTGGCACACATTATTATGATTTTCTGGGATAGAAATAGATTATTTATAAATCTACTCGTCACTAGTTCTTCTTATTGCCACTAGATGGCGCAACTTGTTTGTTTTCAACGAATCCACTATGGGATGAATACGACATTTTTTTTATCGACAGTTTTGATTTACAGTGACAAACATAATAATGTTTTTGGAATCCACTTGTCAAATCCTAGACCAGCGGTCGGCAACCTCTTGGCAAGCAAGGGCCACAAGGTGACAAATTAAACTAAAGGCGGGCCGCAGTCATTTTACTCGCTAAAACCCAAGAACCCCAATATAGCTGCTCATAATAATCGGTCATATTCCATAAAAAAATAAAAATGTCATTGAAAATTGTTAAAACATAGGGAATTTAATTCGTACACGTAATACTTCTATATTTTTGGGGTGGAAAATCATCAAATAACTTCCCCCACTCTGGGCGCAGCGGGGGGGAGTGTCAGACTTGTACTGATTAAAACCCACCCATATTCCTTCTATCGCCCTTTACGTTCCGGGGCCGCGGTATCTCTTTCGAACAATCAATTCTGGCAGTCGGAGGCCCTGGCAAGCCCCTCTGCTTTGCTGACATATCTTTGAGGCGCGCGTAAAACAGTAACGCGCCGTCGACACGGCCTATCGTCAATAGACGGACGGACGATGAGCTACCCATTGCTCACCGTCCACAGGCCCGCATCTACGGTGCCTGGGGCGACTCCCACGGCGGCTGGGTTGGTTTGAGGTTCTCTCCCTCAAATGCCCGGCCAACTCCTTCGCTAGCATGAGTGCTTCGCAGAAGGCGGTGACCGTTTCCCATTCCCTCTTGCTCCGGACCATGGCCGGACGCTTCAGATCGCCGCCGCCGATCGGCTCAAGCTCGGGCACCGTGCTAGGCAGACCGCCACTGTGTGCTCCACCGTGTCCTCCGGGCGATCGTCACAATGGTGAAACCCGGGCGTTTCCTCCCGCCCGATGATGTGCAGGAATCTCCCGAAACTTCTGTGTCCGGTGAGGACCTGCGCCAGACGGTAGGTGAGCCATGGCACCTCTCCAGCCACTCCTCAGGGCATTTACCGCCACTATGGTGACGTGCCCTGCACGGGGTTGCGGCAGTCACAGCCGCAGTCGACGTCTCTCCATGCCACCATGAGATCGCACCGGAGGTCTGTCCGCTGGGCGGCAATTTGCCGCGGCAGCAGAGATTCCCCCCGGTGAAGTGCCTCCGAGCGCCATTCGTACAGGCGCCCGAGGACTATGGCCTCCAGATCCCACGGTGGCAATCCTACAAGAAGGCTCGCCGCCTCACCGTAGATCGTGCGGTAGCCCCGGATTAGCCTAATGGCTACCACCTTTTGGGGCGCGTTCAGGTAGTGGGCGGCACGCCACCCTAAAGAACGCGCCCATACCGGGGCCCCGTAAAGTGCCATGGACCGCACGACTCCGGCATAGAGCCTACGGCACGAGGCGTTTAGGCCCCTCAGATTGGGCAGGAGCCGTTTAAAAGCAGCCCCAGCCCGCTCGAGTTCGGGAGCCAAACGTCGGAAGTGCTCCACGAAAATCCTCCGGCTGTAGAGAACGATTCTCAGGTACTTTCAACTCAAGACCCAGTAGCCGGATCCTCTCCGCGACTATCGCAGCCCTGCATGTCATTGTTTCAGCTGCCGCCTGATGCAACCTCCCCTGTGCCAGGACGAGCGTGTCGTCAGCGTAGCAAACTACGCTGTCGCTGCTAGTGAGGTAGGCGCGGTGCACCCAGTCGTAACCGATGAGGAGGAGAGAGGAGCGGCCTCAAGGCCGATCCCTGTGGGACACCGCACGGCATGTCTCGCCGGTTCCACTCTTCAGAGCGACTGGGGTAGATGAAGGCCCTGTCCGTCAGATATGCCCCGACCACACGACGAAGATAGGTTGGCATCGGGTGGTACCGGAGTGCCTCCCTGATGCAGCCCCAAGGCATGGTGTTGTACGCGTTGGCAATGATTAGAGACATTGCTACGACAACCCCACCCCTGGACACTGCAGCCCCCGTCGTGAGGGCTCTCACACGCATGATGGCAACCAATGTCGGGCGCTCCCCGCGGAAACCATACTGGTGATCCGCAAGATCCGGCCCCGTCCCCACACCCGACTAGTCAGTTTGCAATTAATCTTTCAAAGAGCTTGCCCACCTCGTCGAGCAGCACGATGGGCCGGAATGCGTCCCCGTCTTCCAACGAAGTGGGAACTGGCCCCTCTCCAAGCATGTAAGTATCTTAAGAGCCCTAGTAGTCGGGGCCCGAGAGCCTCCAAGACCAGGACCTAGGCTTTGCCGGCCAACCCATTGGGTCCCGGGTGGTATTTTTGGCTGTAGAATAGTGCTCAAATGCTCATCTGTAAGACGAGAAGCATATTTATTTTTTCTATTATTGCCAATTGAAAAATTGTAATGAACTGCTTAGCAAACTTTTTCAACTCGTCAAAATCAGATGTTATTTAACAAGATCATTGGATTCATAGAAGGAGCTTTGAGAATATCAGCTAGTATGACACATTTTAAAGTGTTGCCGGGCAGAGGGGTTAAAAGGCGCGCTTATTTAATGCGTTGATTTAGATTAAAAATATAACTTATTTACGAAACATTCACGGGCCGCAAGGAAGACGTCCGCGGGCCGCATGCGGCCCGCGGGCCGCGGGTTGCCGACCCCTGTCCTAGACGATAATCACATCCAATAACAGAACAAAAAATAAAATATTTGGGTGTTCAATTATTGATCATACCCGCCACACTAGTTTTCTAAACTGTTTCAATAACCTATGTTACTCGGGACGATGCAAGGATTCTAACGATACCCCATACATGTAAATCGGTTCAGGCGTTTAGAATTTATAATGGAATAAAGAAACTCACAAACATACATGAACTCTAAAAACATAACACTTCTTTTTTGGGGCAGTCGTGTAAAAAGGGAGTCGCCAGCTTTTGAGCTACCCTCTAGCTCAAAAGCGGGCGATGCCCCTTTTTGCTTTTTACCATTTTGTGGAGGGTTTTTGAGGGTCAAGGTCGTGGCTAGCTTTAGTTTTACGAGGAAGGGGGGAGGCAAAGAGCGTGTTTATAAATATATAGATGTTACTCAAACGACTTTTTAACACCTTGGATGGACATTTTTTGCGGATGGGAAATCATCAAATAACTTCCCCCACTCTAGGCGGAGCGGGATGGAGTGTCAGACTTGTACTGTTTAGTCAGTACAAATCTGACCCACCCAAGTTCCTTCTTTTTGCCCTTTATGTTTCGGGGCCGCGATATCTCTTACGAACAACCCAAGGTTACCTGCCAGGGTCACCCCGGCAGGCGGCGGCCTTGGCAGGCCCCTCTGCTTTGCTGACATCTTTTTGAGGCGCGGGTGGAACACTACTGTGCCGTCGACTCGGCTCGTTATCACTGAATGGGCGGACGGTGAGCTACCTATTACTCACCGGTTACAAGGCCCGCATCTACGGTGGCCAGGAGTCATCTCGCGGAGCCCGACGCCCGGGGCGTCTCCCGCGGCAGCTCCCGCGGCAGCTGGGTTGGTTTGACGTTCTCGCCCTCAAACGCCCGACTTTTTGCTAGCATGGCAGCTTCATAGAAGAAAGTGACCGCTTCCCATTCCCTTTTGCTCCGGACCTTGAACTGAACCAGGGGCCGGTCGCGAGAGGTCGCCGCCGCCGATCGCCCCTACGCGGGCACGTCGGTGCTCCGCCCAAGCTGGGTAAACATGTTTTCCACCATGTCCTTCGGCCGATCGTCACAATGGTGACAGCCGGGCGATTCCTCCCACTCGATTATGTGCAACCTTCCCAAACTTCCGTGTCCGGTGATGACCTGCACCAGGTGTTAGGTGAGGACGCCATGGTGCCTCTCCGTCCAATTTTAATTTTTACATCTTACCTTAAATAAATTCAGATGTGAAGATCAAAATGTCACTATGCTCTATTTTTGCAACTTTTGAATACTATAATTTCCTATTTAGGTCTCGTGACAAGGAGCTTTTATTTTATTTCAGCCTGTCTGAACCGGTTAAGCATACGATAATCCAATTAAAGTCCCAATCCAGAGGCAGAGAAAAAGAGCCGCTGTAATAAAAGTTTCAAAGACGGACGCACCGTGTTCAGACGGACCACAAATGTTGACGACGTTAAAAGCGCCCTGTTGCAGGTCCATAATTGGTTCACCGCTAATAGTTTAGTTTTAAATGATTTACTTTACTAGTTGTTAAAATTTGTAATTGTAAAACTGTTTTCCTGGGGATCACGCTCGACTCAAGTCTGCAATGGAGTCGAATATTTGTGGCAGCTGCAGATTTTTTTTTTTACTTTAAGCAACTCTGAGCCTCCATCCTTATTTTCTTCCCCTACCACAATGTACAATATACATTTAACAAGGCTGCCGGGCCTTAAGGATATCTGTGGTTTTACAAATCGCTACTGCAGTTTAATAAAATACATATTATCAAAACTAATTGTTGGTAGCTCAAGGCGAGATGAATTACTTTTACCGAAGTTGTCCTAGATAACATAGCAAAAAGTAAAACTTGGTGTACTTGTAAGAAAACGTAGCAGTGTACAAGCTAGTTGTTGGGAGTGTACCGGTGTGGCCGCGGCCCGCGCTGTGCTGCAGGGCGCGCTGTGCTGCAGGGCACGCAAGCCGCGGATTAGTCCTCGTGTTCTTTGTGTTGCATAACACTCGCGTTCTGTTGTGGGGGCATCCATCGCTTGCTGGAACGCGGTCGTAATCACCGAACATTACGTACATTTATTTAATGTAATAAATCGTCTGTGAATTTCAACAAATGCCATTTTTTTCATAATATCAGTGAACTTTTTCATTTATAGTTCTTTTTTGTAAATTTTTCAGGTTTTAGGATATTAAATATCCCCAAATTTAATATCATCAACGTATCATTTAAGACTAAGGAGAAAATTCAGTTTGAATACTGGTATCCACCGATATGACAAACCGGCACCGATTAATTTTTCTGTACACTGATATCGAAATGATATACATATCCAGCGATATGATAATGTATCTACCTTTGAACATCGACAAGTTTTTAGTGTTTTTCTTTCCCTAGCAAGTTTTTATAGGCTCTCCGTATACCTTTAGAATTATAATACTCGTCAAGACGAATCATACAAGCTCAAACTCGATGGGGTTGTGTCGTTTAACTACCAAGTTTCTATAGCCACTATATACCGGCCACCTGCCGGTTCCATTATTAGATCATGTCATAATAATTTTGCATTGTCACTTGATTTAAGTACACATGCATGCCAAATTTCAGCCCAATCGGAAACCAGGAAGAAGATCAAATTTAATTTGCCAGATTTGATTACAGACATCGGGATAGGTGAAACTAAATAAAAGCTTGTAAAAAGGAAATAGTTAGTAGGTATACCTATATATTTTTACTAGGGTGACTTAGAACTTTAATGCGTTCAATTCCTCCACCTCACCATCATCATCTCAGCCTATAGACGTACTGCCGGGGTTGCGGGTTGTTCGAAGGAGATACCGCGGCCCCGGAATGCAAAGGGCACCCAGAATGATCATGGGTGGGTTTTAGTCAGTAAAAGTCTGACACGCCCCGCCGCTCCGCCCAGAGCGGGGGAAGTTATTTGATGATTTCCCACCCAAAATAAAAAAGCTTATAGACGTACATTACCGAATACAGACCTCCCTTAATGATATATTTATAAATGTACTACTCGGTAATGATTTTGGCAGTCTATGTAGATGTATGTATGAATGTATGTATGTGTATGATGTATGTGTTTGTATGTTCCATTGTTTCTTTGTAAGCTTAACGACATGACACGGGATCTACCGATATGATAAAACAATGAATTAAAACACCGATATTAGATATAACGTAGATATAAGACACTGCTTGTTTTTCTTATCATTTCAGTGTAAATTATTACATCGGTGGTAAAGAAAAATAAAGACCACCTATTACAGCGATATGAGAACAGCGACGTGAGAAATAACACACTTTTTAGAAAATTAAAAAAAATGCATAATATCTAGGAAAAAATCAATCACAGTCAATGAAGCTAATTCACTTACTACCTCTGTTAGAACCAAACAACAATGATAAAACTACTCATTACACTAGAAAAATGCAACCACCGATAATACAAATAATTGTACGAGAGCATCTGAAATGGCGTACATACGTTATTGACGGGAATATGCAGCGATTTGACCCACGCCCGGCCTGACTGCGCACTAGCACACACTAACGAGGGAAATAACATCGGGGTGGGGACGCTGTCGAACTCTTCCATGTAAAGTTAGATTTCAATTACTTTTATCCAACGATATGAGGACATTTTGCAGGACAAGTACGTTTGTGCCTCTCAGTAATAATAAATCGTTAATCCTTACTAATATTATAAAAGCGAAAGTGAGTTTGTTTGTTTGTTTGTTACCTCTTCACGCTAATAGCTTAACCGATTTTCATGAATTTTGGTACAGAGATATATATTAATTTAAAAAAAAATGGGATGTGATGGGAGAAAGAGGGAAGAAAAGGGAAACTTAGCATTGGCTAGGCGCAAGGGGAACTGTGTTACCCCGAATTTAACGCGAGCGAAGCCGCGGGCAAAAGCTAGTTATGTAATAAAATTCTTAATCCTTACTATCCTTACTTATTACTATATTACTTATTACTATTACTTTACTATTAATTTACTATTACTTTACTATTACTTTACTATTACTTTACTATTACTTTACTATTACTTTACTATTACTTTACTATTACTATTACTTTACTATTACTTTACTATTACTTTACTATTACTTTACTATTACTTTACTATTACTTTACTATTACTTTACTATTACTTTACCATTACTTTATTATTCATTTACTATTACTTTACTTTACTAATATTATAAAAGCGAAAGTGAGTTTGTTTGTTTGTTTATTTGTTTGTTTGTTTGTTACCTCTTCACGCTTTAATGGCTAAAACGATTTTGATGAATTTTGGTACAGAGATAGTTGGGAACCAGGAGACGGACATAGGCTATTTTTTTTTTAATATTTGGGATGTGAGGGAGAAAGATGGAAGAAAAGGAAAAACTTAGCGTTGCTATTACAAATCAAATCGCAATCGCATCACCCGGCTGTAAGAAGATATTCGGAAGATTTTCGAAACACTGAACACACCTGCAACGACTGTCAACGATCTACAAATGACAGCCGGGACCAACGGCTTAACGTGCTTTCCGAGGCACGGAGGAAACTCGGTATGTAACGGGTGGTCACCCATCCACAGACCAATCTAGGCAAGCGCGGCTTAACCTTAAGATCGACCCGAGCGGCTGCTATTATTTAGCCACGAGCTCCTCAGCGCCAGCTAGTACAATATAATATTATAAATTCAGTAAATGACAGGCAAACAATAAAAGTAATGTAGCATCTCTCTTAGCTATATCTGTCGTACCGCGCCGCGCCGCGGTACGACCTCACACCACCACCGCGCCGCGCGTCGCCGCTCATTTTTATTTGTAGAGAATTTAGTTCCAGTAAATTCTTAGTTTTAATCCGGCGTTGGAACTGTGCCCAATAGTGACAATGAGTCCTTCCTCCCGCTAGTGATCGTGTCCGTGCTTACTGATGGTGCAGCGGTGTGCTCGCACTGGTTCAACATCGATGTGATTGTCATACGTCTTACGTGCGACATTGAACAGTATTGAAATCATCAGGACATCTGTATATTGTCGTTACACTAACACGAGCGGAGTGACGTGAGTTTTATATTAGCACGTGAACGTGTGAGGCGAAATCAACCTCGCTGAGTACACAAATATCTGCGGAGAGTGCCTCCTCTGGCGAGTTGTGGGGAAAAGTACGTACGCGCCGTCCCACGCCAGCTCGTACAATCACCGCTCATATATACGACTTTACCGACTAGTACTTACGATAGGTAATAGAAGACAAGTACTTTAATATAGCGAGGATTACGTAGATTTAATAACTTCCCGAATGCCCGGGAGCACAAATGCACGCTCGCACTAGCGGCCATGCTAACAAGCTAATTAGTCGCTAGAAGGCTGCGGAATGATGCGCTAGTACTTCAAGCCGAAACAGTTGCTCACGTTATACTAAGCACAAGTTCGATCGTGCACGGGATACTGTCTGCTCATTTAGGGTGGAGCAGCTTTGATCAGCAATACTTACCACCTTGGACTTATGCTAGCTTTCAGTTAGTTTGGAGCACATACGGTTTGAAAGGGATTCTTAAAAGCAATCGAATGAAAATATAAAAAAAAAACATGATCTGAACGTTATGACCGAGTCGCGTTGTGCCGGGAACATAAAACAATTACTACGGCTGAGCGGCTTAACGACGTTTAGTGCAAGTGGATGATGAAATGGCTTCAATATCGAAACCGGACGGATTGTGTGGGTTTCGATTTTAAATCGCAGGCCAATAAAAAGTAAGCACAATAATTGTGTTTTAATTATAACTGCTACGATTATTACGAGTTCAGAAAACAAATTAAGAAAATAATTACGTTTTCTTAATTATTTATTTTTTATTTTTCTTGAGATGACACACGGCTGCACAACCTAACCTCCTCTAGTAGAACCAATTCGCCCTAACTCATACATTCACATCTAACCTCAGTGGTACAATGGTTAGTCGAATAGCGTGCGGCCTCAGCGCAGTATATTAGCGTGCTAGTTGATAGTACCGCGACACACCCTGTGCCGCGCGGAATCCGCGCGTGTCACGTACCCAGTTGGGGTGGGGTTGGGGAGGTGGCGTTTGCCTCTGATTAATATGGCGCGCCGCTATTGTTCGCACCGCACTCGCATTGCCGTGTTTATAAATTGCCCCTCGTTGTTACATCAAATGGAAGTGTGGCCTATTTATCCGTACAACATACGAGCCGGCGAGCGGCGAGCGGCCGGGGCCGGCTGTCGGCTCTCGGGCTCGACGCTCGTCGTGCCGCCGCCGCGCCGCGCCGCTCTTACTCACGAGTACATACCGCGCCCGACTCCTGCACAACTGTAACGCGTTTTCGAGTATCAGTGGCCGAACTTATAACATAACCAGATCGTTTTAAACGACTTTTAATAAGTTTAAATAAATATTAAACCACAATATTGTTATCATTAATTGAATGACAGCAATTAAGAGCAAGCCCTTCATTTTATTTACTTAAGTATTCAGAAAGGTATCAAAGCCCAAGGCATATATCAAGAAAACACGAAAATTCATAATAGAAATAATTACATTTTTTTTTAGAAATATTTTCGCTACCACTACTACTATACCTACTTTTTAAATAAGTGAGGTAGGAAGTAGTGTGGTACGAGTAGCTCGTTATGATCGGCCCATGTCCGTGCCCGTGCTTGTGGGCCGACTACGAGCAGGCCGAGTACACTGGCATATGGTTACGTTGCAACATTAATTATTTATCATTACAACATATACCACAAATAAACAAAAAATACAGCTATGTTAATAACTTTTATTGTGACTTGAATACTTAAATAAATGCCTTTTAGCTGAAGTTATAATTTAAGGATTTGTGCATCAAAACAAATATTTAAATGCACATGGTCATTATCTGACCTCTCCGGGTTCATTATGAGTGCCGAGCTATCGTGGGTAGGCAGGCCAGGAGAAATTAAACCACATTAAGTGACAATCTACTTAGGATTACAATTACTATTTTGACGAAATATGGACGAAATTATAAACAGAAACTTCTAATTAAATAGAGTATCTATACAACGCACTACCGAACACGTCTTCCTTCAGCGTGATGCGAACGGCCTCTTCCTCGTGCGACGGTCGCGTGCAAGAGAGCCCGGAGTTGCAACAGAGCCAAGAAACGTCAAACCCGTTTTATTTTTCAAATGTTAACGATGGCCTTGACGTTTCTTGACACTCAAAGCGCTGTCATCGGGCTCGCAAGTCGAGCGCGAAGCAAACATTGCCGTACTATCCTTTACTGGAATCATTTCGCCGCATTTTCAGACCCCTATTTTAGAACCTCTGGATAAGACCAGAACGCAGAAAATTTTTGTCATCCAGTAAGCTATAAATACATACTTCAAAACCAAAATTTCAAGACTGTAGGTCATTGTCACATATAAGCGAAAGCAAAAGCATTTATGACACTAACTCACTCATGATCATCAAAATAGAACTAGTACTTCCCAATAACTGAGAGAGCTGAAATTTGGTACAGAGCTAGGGTTTAATGGCCAGAGCTAGGGTTTAATGACCACATATAAGGAAAACTATAAAAACTAGGATAATCGAAAATCTGGAGTACCTGGTGACTCTGATTAGAAAACACAAGAGCCCAACCAAACTATTAGACATCGACATACTGCCTCTACAAAAAAATATTCAACTTAATGGGCCGCTTCATTTGATGTTAAAAATCGAAAGTCTAAAGTATCTGATGAAGAATCTTCAGCTGGTCTCAGCTGTATTAGAGATATAGTAGGTAATGCCCCCTTCTACTATTGGTATCTACATAAAAAATAGACTGTCATTGCAAAAATCCAGCGTAGTGGGACACATCTTTTAATTTAATCTAGGCTATAGCGCACTGCTGGGCGAATGCTTCCCCTTTTGCTTTTTATACGCATGAAATTAAAATTAAAGGAAAACTCTGGATAAGACTTGACTGACTTTTATACTTCTACTGATAAGTTTACAAGAAGAAATAGTCGAACGATAAATTTTATTCTACATTACACAAATTACACTAAAATATTAATTTCAATAGAAAAAAATAACCCTATGAAACAAGTGATACAGATGTTGCCATCAGTAATGTAACAAGTCTGACACTCCTTCCGATCTGGCGATCATCCAGAGCGTGAGAAGACATTTGATGCTTTCTCAAAAAGCTTTACACAGGATCTAAGTACAACTGACTAAAAATGTATCAATATGTTTGATTTGGGTATGACGCGTGCGGCACGTGCACCAAGACGCGACGAGGCGCGGTGCAGAATAACTCGCGTCAAAGTATCGTTAGCGCGCCGCCGCCGCCGCGCCGCCCGGATCCGCGCCGCACTAATGACGTCACACCTGGCCGCTCGCTAATTCCTAGCGACGGCGACGGCGACGTGCTTCACTCAACAACACGCTCGGGTTAGCAAGTCTCAATATATAAGTAGATCCGTCATTATCTTCGTCTAACGTGCATCTGTGAGACCTGGGGCCTAAGTGTTATAACAATAGTGTCAGAATGGTCGATCACTGATCGCACAATGGTTGATTTTGACAAGTTTAGTATGTAGCAGATTACCAAACTTGTCAAAATTAACTATTATTTAGATCTTGGCTTTCATTCAAACTGCTCAAACATCCTTGTTCTACATCAAAAAATAATTCATTATACACATAAACCTTTCCCATGGATCACTTTGTCTATTTGTGACAGATAAGGTACGTAATTTCTCTTCCGTCCCAGCACTCCAGCCTCTCCCTCCACGTAGTCAATTACTCAAACAAAACTTCATTTAACTAACCGCATTGTCGAATGTAACTTAGTCATCTTGTAACCGTAACCTAATTAGCAGAAGTTCTGTTATTGTGAGCGAATTACATATTTCGCGTGTAAAAATAATTTACTTTGAATTATATTACATAATGCAGATACATGCAGGTGCAGCCAAGTAACATTGCCGCTGTTAGCAGTAATAATTAATACTGACTGCTTTATTAGGACAAGTGTGTCCTGTCAGTGTGAACTGATCAGAGCTCCGAGACCGATTATTCCGAAACTTACACAAAATCTTGACCTGTAGCCCTACTATGACCTCTTAAAGCAATTCTTATTCCGCTGAGGGAAAGAGACAGAGCTATACAGGGTGTCTAGCACCATCTCTTTCACTCAGTGGAATAAGAATTGCTTAAGATGTCATAGTAGCGCTTCTGATCGCGGTTTAGGCCTTGAAAAAACTGATAATAGTTTTTTCGAACGTAACCATCTTCTTAACCTGACCCGTCGTATCGTTCCTATACCCGGATAGCGATCTGTGTGACTCGTCACATAGTTATTATTTTGTTTTTTTTTATTCTTGCATAGATTCTTTTCTACCACTTCGTTGTGAACGTATGGACATGGTTGGCCTTGTAGATTCTTAGACCCTTATTAACTTTGGTTATTTATTTTACTTTCTGTAAAGTAAGCATTGACTTATTGTCGGGCCTACGCTGTCCTCTCATACTTAAGTACTAACGCTGTAACAACAACGTTGTAAAACCAAATGATTTTAAAAGAGTAACCATGGAGTTTCTTGCCGGTTCTTCTCCATAGGAAACGACAACTCGACGTTTTAAAAATGCCCATGATATTTTGATTTTGATCTGATCGCTTCTACGAAGACACTGTGTTGCTCCACCCAAGCTGGGCAGACAGCCAGTGTACTCCCCCGTGTAGTTCCGACGATCGTCACAGTGGTGACACCCAGGTGTTTTGACAGTCACTCCCTCCATGCTACCATGAGATCAAAAAAAAAAAAAAAAAAAAAACGTACAGGCGCGGAGAACCATCGCTTCCAAAGCCTCGCCTTCAAATCGGCGAACCTCCTTGCCGGATTGCCACCGTGGGATGTGAGCGGTAGCCTGGGGTCATCCTAATGTCAACCACTTTTTGGGGCGCGTTCAGGTAGTGGACGGTACGTCGCACCAAAGAACACGCCCTCACTTTGAGCAAGGGCCGCTTTAAAGCAGACCCGGTTCATTTTGATTGCTTAAGGTAAGTATTAACCACTCTTTTAATTAGTTCTACACCTGATACCTATGGAAGAACTACACACAGCGATCGTACCGAGCGCTACGCGTGCAGTACAACAACAACAACAACAAGGTTCTCTCCCTCAAACGCCCGGCCACCTCCTTCGCTAGCATGACTGCTTCGCAGAAAGAGGTGACCGCTTCCCATTCCCTCTCGCTCCGGACCATGGACTGAACCAGGGCCGGACGCGAGAGATCGCCGCCGCCGATCGCCTCTACGAGGACACGGCGCGGCGGTGCTCCGCCCCGCACTGGGCAGATCGCCACTGTGTGCTCCACCGTGTCCTCCGGCCGATCGTCACAATGGTGACACCCGGGCGTTTCCTCCCGCCCCTTGATGTGCAGGAACCTCCCGAAACTACCGTATCCGGTGAGGACCTGCGTCAGGCGATAGGTGAGGACGCCATGACGCCTCTCTAGCCACTCCTCAAAGAGGGGACTTACCGCCACTATTGTGGCGTGTCCTCTGAAAACTGCATTGTAAAGAATTTAGCCGCAAGCAGATCGTCGAGTCCGCGAGACGGCTTCGTACAGCGCTTGTATCAGATAAAGGAGTGAGCGTGGCAGCGACGTTGTGTCTCCAACTATTTAGTCCCTATGTCCCTGTTAGTTTATATCATTGAATGCTAGTTGTATACGCGGAGCCGTGAGTGACAGGCGCCGCTATTGTGTGTTCGACAGGCTGGAGGCAGGTGGTTAGAGATGAAAACGCGCGCGTCGCCCGCCAGCCTGCCGCTCGTCATTCCGCACGTAATTTCCGCAGACGTCGCGAGCAACGCACACACACATACGCACGACTTGTCAAGTATCTCTGAACCTCACAGAATTTTTTATGCCGACTTGTGATGAGTACTTGTTAACAGAATGTGTCTTGTTCGTCTATTACGATTAGCAACATTTGAATATTTTACTGATAATGTTGTGCGCCACATGTCTATTCTTGCAGCAAGGGGTCTAAAATGGCCAGTTAAGCAGAATCATAATAATATGAATTATTTGTTCCCACAAACGGCCAGTCACCTCGTTCTCGAAGTCATGCTAGCGAAGGAGGTAGGTTGGTTACGTGTGATTGCTTTCCATTCCCTTTCGCTCCGGACCATGAACTGAAACAGTGATGCGAAACATATACACAAACTATACGCGAGTAGTTCGCAAAATTCGTGTAAGTTTTTACTTATGTATACTCTGTAATGACAAATTTAAAAACTACATTACAAAATATACGCGAGCAGGTTCCTATGGATGCGTTTTGGCAATGTACATATTGTAAATACGCGGATGCGGATATTGAATTACTTGTTTTTAAAATGCAAATTCAAAAAAATATTTGTTGTGTTTAGTATTTAAAAACCTTTTAAAAAAATGTATTATTTGTATATTTTTGGAAACATTTTTTAAAATACTTTGTGATTAAGTTTAGTCAACATTACTAGACAAACTTCATTTAAAATAAACGAGCGGTGCTATATTGACAACGAAGAGGGGCTCGGTCACAGACATCAGAAAGAAAAACACTCGAGTCTTATATTAGAAATTATACCTAATTACCTATAAAAAAAAAACATGTTATAGAACATGTTTCAAGCATCAGACTCGTCTCCTCAGCAATCAGTGAGGTGGCCGTACGAAATGGCTTACAAAACTCTTCAATGTTTAAAGGATGAGTGAACGAGTCTGGCGATATAAAACACTTGTCCTACAATAGGTATTAAACTTGTGTTTTTTAATATACGCTTACTAAGCTCAGCGCCAGTAAAAAGACTGACTTGACTAGACCCAGAAAGACATTGAGCGATACTTGGTTCAAAAAACTTGTATTATAAAATAAAAGGGTCAATGATGTTTAAATTTTGAAAGCAGGTTTTTACAAACACTTCACGTCGTTTTTTTACCCTATATGAAGCCGGTTGTCCTATCCGACTGCTCAGAAGAAACAACCGAAATAAATACAAAGTTCATAGCCTCTTTTAAGATACAGACAAAAACTGGGCAACTAACATGAGGTGTACGAGCCAATAATGCTCATACAGCAAAAGTACGCTAACGCGTACCTAATTTACAAATCACTCAATTCAGTCGTCACTAAAACACCGTCACGCGATATTGTGCGAGTCGGTAACTACCTAATAACAATACATAAGTGCGGCTCAGATAACTAAACAAACGCTTTAAACTGTTTCCACAAATAAACTATTAAACTTAACAGTGGTTTAGTGTTACTTAACTTGCCACCTACAACAACTACCGGGGTATCCGTCAACGACGAGAAAACTCCAACATGAGGACTATGCAGATTAGTGTCTGAGACGGTCTTTTTAACAATAATTACGTTGTATATACCTACGTGCATTCTGAAGTATCAGAATACATAGTATACTTAAATATCATATTTTTAACCGACTTCAAAAAAGGAGAAGGTTCGTAATTCGACCCTATGTTTTTTTTATGTTTGTTACCTCATAACTCTGGTCTGGGTGAACCAATTTTGAAAATTCTTTTTTTATTCAAAAGCTGGTAATAGACCAGTAGTTTTTTATTTTTAATAATACGTATTAGATTGACTACGTGTACGTTGATGATATACGTTTTTTAAAAGTTGTTCATTTGTCAACTTTTAACAACAATATATGCTATGTAATAGTACATAATAAAATCAACTAACAAAAAAACAAAATACTGCAATGGATGGTCATCGCAGTATTTTGAGGTCTTCAGTGATATACCTACAACGAACGGAATTCTTCAATAAATGACAGCAAGTCTGCCCTGATTTGCGTGATTGCTGCAATCACATGTATAAGATTTCGGTTTCGCCAGGGTAGGCAGAGGGGTGGGGACAGGGTGACCCTCCGCCCTCCCCCCACCCTTCACCTAGTCATTCAGAAACATAATCATCAGATGAAGTATCAGCCGGCAGCCGGCACACCAAACCTGGGAAGTGTCTATTTGAGTGCGTGCAGTCGTATCGTATCCACCGGCCGCGGCCCAACACCGGACGGACCGGAGAGTCGCACCAGCGCACCTGTCCGCTAACGTTCTCAGAACGGTGTTTTTACGAAGGAACCCCACAGATTGAGTGGAGCTGTCCACTCAGTGCAAGCATTTACCAGTTACCATCAACGACATCACGAACAATACCAAAAGAAGGACATTCGTGTAGCTCGTGTATACTTAGTACTAAAACTGACATTCATTGAGGAAACAAACCGCTGCCAAAGTCACTAGTCCGTGTGCTTACAAATTAATTAAATAATAATTGTGTAAAATTATGGATAACTAGCTTTTGCCCGCGGCTTCGCTTGCCTTAAATTCGGGGTAACACAGTTCCCCTTGCGCCTTATTGATTTGAAATAGCAACGCTAAGTTTTTCCTTTTCTTCCCTCTTTCTCCCTCACAAAATATTAGCCATGTCCGTCTCCTGATTCCCAACTATCTCTGTACCAAAATTCATCAAAATCGGTTTAGCCATTAAAGCGTGAAGAGGTAACAAACAAACTCATTTTCGCTTTTATAATATTAGTAAGGAAGTAAGGATTTGTGAAAAGTTCAAAAACGTTATTAATAAAAATGAAAAGCTATTTGGTATTTTGCATTTGAAATACTTAGTAAATTTTAAAAAAATATATTAGCGTTTTCTATCTAAATACATCTAATATATAAAATTCTCGTGTCACAGTTTTCGTTCCCATACTCCTCCGAACTCCGGCTGGACCGATTTAAACTAAATTTTGTGTACATATCGGGTAGGTCTGAGAATCGGCCAACATCTATTTTTCATACCCCTAAGTGAGCAGCGGGTGAAACCGCTGAGCACAGCTAGTTTCTTATACTATTTTGTGCATCTCTGTCGGTATACGACGCCCTCCCGTCACTTTAAAGTAAATTTATTCAAATTAATATCAAGACAGTGCAAAAAAAAGTGAAACAAATTTGTCGTAAAACAGCTGTTTTACGACAAATTTGTTTTGGTGACTGACGCCGCAGTGGGAAAAAAAACAAAAAGTTCAAAGGGCTATGTTTCAATCCGCTATCTAGTTGGGCGTTGAGTGACGCTTGTTCAATAACGTTCGGCCTAGCCGGCAATGAACGTGCTAATCATACAATCAAATACCAGATTCAACCAGTTGGCTGCGACATAATGCTAACCTAGCCGAGCATTTCTTTACAATCATTTACGTAGACAAATGTGACGGACGTTAGTGAGCGCAGGGCGTGGGGCGCGGGGTGCAGGGCGCGGGGTGCGGGCTGTTCGTAGTGCTAGGTGCGCGGTACGAGGGCGGGGGGAGGGGGTAGGCCGCGATTTATCCCGCCGCCGCCGGTCATTCCTCACCGCAGATTACGCGGGAGGCCACTAAAATCATGTCCAGAACCATGTTTCAACAAACTTCTATTTCTTATTGACCGACTACGACTACAAACACGAGTAGTAGGTGTTAATTGAAATGCATGTTATTTCTGTGTATGTTTGTTACCCGATCACATCGTCTATTATGAGACAATTATCAAAATTGGTGGTTCCATATCAATTAGGTACTGCTTGCGTAGTTTACCAATATTTTCTTCTATAATAGTATGTCTGTATAGATGATCTCCTAATATCTTTTACAAATAATGGGCGCATATAACTATGAAACTGGAAAACGATTAGGTATCTCAGAAATGATGTTTTGTTATTTCGACACTATATGGTTAGCTTTTCGGTCTTGAGATCACAGATATGACACAGTAGATTACCTAAACCGATATCTGCTGCACTACGTGATATGGGTTCAATTTCCGCAAACATCCAAAATATTTGTTATCAGATACGGCTTACATACTTATGCACTCTGAGAGGTTTGAACTATTGAAGAACAGGGTGTCAAGCTCTTCATCCCACAGATGGACAGGTTGCAGTCTGGTGGGCTACGGGCCGGCAGTTGGTGGGTTCTCGCGTATACGCTTCACTCGCGGATAACTTTGCTTGTAAGACGTAGGAATTCACAGTTATTTGTTCACAGGTTGCACAGACGGCGCTGGAGTATTTTTTGCCACGTACAGAATTGTGTCGCTACACATTCATCGAGTTACAGTGTTATTAAAAATTATAGACATTACAAAAGCGAAATAAACAATGTTCTCACCGACTGCTAGTAGTCGCGTTTCGTGGCCCAACACCACGTCCTGGGTTCGCGCTTATTCAACGATTTCTTGTGAATGTAAGGCGAAGTAAGGATCGCGTTGCACATCACAGTCATGCAGGTGAATGCACTGGAGCCGATTTGAGTGAGAGCCTCGCGACACTCAGGGGGCACCGTCAGCTGGCTCCGAGGTCCCCCATGTCATGCGACGTGGCCGTAGTACAGCGGGTCCCCGGCCGCGCTCGTAGACTCACTACCGAAGGCAGCTCTGCCTATAATGTGTGCGTGTGTCCTGTGTCGTGTCATGTGACCCTCGGTTGTGGCACGTCGCGTCGCCGACAGACGCTCGTTCTTTGAGCCGCTCAAGTGGCGCGTGAAATTATCTAAATATCGCGGCTCCTGGCGGCAGCCTCGCTCCCCCCCCCCCCCCCGCCCTCGTCGACCGCGCGCTACACCAGGCTCGCCTCCCCCCGACTCACCCCAGCCCGCCCCCGCGCCACTTCAGCCGTTAAATTGGCCGTCCTCGCCGCTCCACAATATTACACGCCGCTATTATAATGTTATCGGCTTACAACGCGTTAATTCAATCGCCGCCGCCGCCGCCGGCGACGTTCAACTGTCACACTAAACACTTGCACATACCACTCGGCTTGGTGTATCACATGCATTCAGTACACTCAGCCACGTTCATTGACGCTTGTGTATATATTTCTTACAAATTGAAGGAGAATTTTATACTGTTTGAACGACTCCCAAAAAAGAGCAGGTTATGATTTCGGCCGTTATCATATTTTTAAATGTAATAAGGTGCAACACTTACTATTGGGTGTGCCTTGTACTCGTACCTACCTTATAAATACTAGGCCTGCAAACAATAATTAAATTGTTAACTAAATGGAAATTACTATTTACCCTTTTTGCCCGATTCTTCATGAAAATTCCAAATTATTATTTTACTAGCTTCTGCCCTTGCGCCTTATTGATTTGAAATTGCAACGCACAGTTTTCCCTTTTCTTCCCGCTTTCTCCCTAACATGCCACATATTTTGAAAAAAAAAATTGCATATAATAATAATAATAATACCCCACCGCTGTATCTCTACGTTGACGTCGTGGTGGGGCTTGTGCGCTCCAATGAGCCCTAGGTCTGTTCCGGTAGAGTTTACTTTGCTGAGATAGGTCTAGGGTGAGGGGCCAGACTAAAAGAGATACAAAACAATCCAAGCCAAGGTTGCACACGCCGAGGGCTGCATGGCTAGAGGAGAGGCTAGTCGCTAGTGTGCCAACTCTGGATATTTGGGGACCTCCAGTTTTATTTACCCTTACCACAGTGAACGCAGGGCTCTGCTGTGGCTGACTTTGTTAGTCCCTAGCTACTCGTGGGAATAATATGTTAACAAGGTCAAAAACAAAAAAAAGTATTCAGGCAAATATGCCTTCCGCAGATGACGAAACATCATCGGTTTCTTCATCGTCTTCACCGAAATCCATCTTTTCATCAATCGCATCATCACCACCTTCATATTTATCACGCTCATCAAGATCATCATCAATTTTATCACCTATGGCAGCAGATGTTGTGTCGGAGGCTAGTTTGGCCAATAACCCTTCACCCACTGCTGTCTCAACTACTACGCGAAAAAAATGGAGTAAAGAAATGAACGAATTCATTTGGCGTAACTACCTTATCATCACAAACTTAGAAACTGACACGAAAGCATACCTAACATCATTACATCATCAATTCACAGAAAAATATCCAAACATGAAAGTCTCCAAGCAAAGAATTGGAGATCAAAGAAGAGCAATAGTTTCCAAGAATTTATTACCTTCCACCTTACTTGATACAATTAGACTTGAAGTAGGCAACCATTTAAAAACTCAAAACAATGACCCAGCAGTACAATCACCACCAGAGTTTCGTTCGTCTCAACCGGAGTCACAAGCAGAACCTAAACGGAGAATGAAATGGTCCAACGAACTAAACGAAACACTCATGAAGTGCTATTTTAGGGTAACAAAAATGGAGACGGATATGACAGTTTGGCGAAAAAATTTGAAAGCAAATTTTATAGAATTTTACCCTCAGTTATTACATTTATCCGAACAACGCATTTCAGACCAAAAAAGGGTAATAGTCAATAATAATATGATTTCAGAAGCACGGTTACAGATATTAAAAACAACTGTAGAAAATGAATTGTTCGAAACAGAGTCTTTCCAGAGGCAAGCTGATAATATAACATCAAATACAGACGTCGTAAATGGTCATCTACATACAAATACAGAAACACTCAACATTGATATAAGAAATATAGAACCATCACAAACAGATAATGTAGGAATAGGTATAGATGATGACAATTTTAATAACGTAGAACAAATTATACATTTAAATACACAACAGACAGACCTAGTTAGAAACCCTGCAATAGATGAAATATTCTCACAAACATTACAACATTACAAAGACACCCTGCCTACAGAAAGGAGTTACATACCTAAGCTAAAGTCATCAAAAAAGTTAGCGAATATAGTTAGCTACATTAACAAAGTAATTTTGCCAGAACAAGTAACCAGTGAAACAGATTTCAATCATCTCCAGACAGTAATATACTGCGCCGCGTGGACTGCTGCAAAAGCCAACGGAAGTAAAATTTATCTCTCCTCCCCTGTAGAAAGTAGCAGACTCCAACAAGTCCACAAACCTAAATGGCAAAAAAGGTTAGAAAAGAAAAAAGAAGCTCTAAGGGCCAAAATTGGAAGATTAACTCAGTATATTCAAGGCCATAGAAGCAGAAAACTAATAAAAGCAGTTGAGACGATATTGAAAGACTACAGAACACATACATTACACGAACAACCTAACACACAACTTGAGCACTTTCTAGATACTCTCAAACAGAAACTAACAGTAGTTAAAAGTAGACTAAATCGATATACTAAATGTACACTCCGTAAAACCCAAAATAACCAGTTTAGGAACAATGAAAAACAATTTTACCGATCTCTTAAGCAGTCAACTACTAATGAAACAACACCTAATAGCAATACACATACAGCATTTCCAACTACAGAAGAGTTACAGCAATTTTGGGCTGGGATTTGGGAAAATGCTGTCTGCCATAACACTGAGGCAGAATGGATTAAAGCAGAGCAGGAAATTCACATTAACACAGAAACAATGATCACAGATCATATTGAAATAGCTACTTTTCACGACGTCCTTACAAAAATACATAATTGGAAAGCACCTGGTTCAGATTACATACACAACTATTGGTACAAAAAATTTACACACATACACCCACACATATTTAACCATATTAACAATTTCATAAAAGACCCTGCTACGATCCCTAATTATATCATGGAAGGTAAAACCTTTATGCTTCCAAAAGACCCTAACGACCCCGCAAATCCAGCTAAATATAGGCCAATCACTTGTCTGCAAACCATATATAAAATAATGACATCATGCATTAGTCACATCATTTATACTCATCTTGAAAAACACAAAATATTAACAGAAGAGCAGAAGGGGTGTAAGAAACTAAGCCAAGGATGCAAAGAACAGTTGACAATAGATGCAGTAATACATAAACATGTCCAACGTAACAATAATGATTTACACACTATGTATATAGATTACAAGAAAGCATATGATTCAGTACCACACTCGTGGTTACTAGAAGTTTTAAAAATATATAAAATACACCCTCAACTCATCAACTGTCTAGGTAATATTATAGAAAAATGGAAGACGAGATTACAACTCAACACATCAACAGGAATAGTCCAAACAGAATTAATTAAGATCCAACGAGGAATTTTTCAGGGCGACTCTCTCAGCCCACTATGGTTCTGTCTAGCGTTAAACCCTCTTTCAAACAAACTTAATTCATTATTACCCGGGTACCAACTCCAATATAATGATACTATGACTGACATACTGACTGACCAACATTATTGTAAAGTAAACCATCTCCTTTATATGGATGACATCAAGTTGTATGCATCGTCTCCTGATGACTTATATGAACTAGCTGATGTAACAGAACAATTTTCAAATGATATAGCTATGGAGTTTGGTATTGATAAATGTAAAATCAACTCAATAAGAGCAGGAAAAACATATACACATTCATACCAAATGCAGACAGGTGCAACAATAGATTCATTAGACGAAACCGGGACATATAAATATCTGGGGTATATACAGGCTAAACAGATCATGCATAAGGAAATCAAGACAAAACTTACTAAGCAATTTAAGCATAGATTAAAAACAATATTTAACACTCAAATAAACTCTAAAAACACTATTAAAGCGATTAACACCTATGCTATCCCTATTCTCACCTACTCCTTCGGCATCATAAAATGGAACAAGACCGATCTCCAAAACTTACAAAGGATTATAAACACTACTCTCACTAAACACAGGAGACACCATCCCAGGTCATGTGTACAAAGACTCACACTGCCAAGAAATGACGGCGGAAGGGGAATAATAGATATCACTAACCTACATAACAAGCAAATAACCACTTTAAGAACATACTTTAAAAATAAAAGCTCCATTTCAACCCTACACAAAGCAATAGCATTTAATGACAAAAAACTTACCCCTTTGAATATGTATGACAACACAACACAGAGTAATGAACAACAGACAGACCGGCAGACAAAAATCGCAGAATGGACCCAAAAGTCACTGCATGGGAGACACCGACACGACCTTAACCTACCTAACGTCGACAAGTTAGCGTCGAACGAATGGTTGAGGCGTGGAGAACTGTTCCCTGAGACGGAAGGGTTTATGATAGCTATCCAGGACCAGGTCATAGAAACCCGCAATTACCAGAAACACATAATGAAAGTTCATCAAACAGTTGACATATGTAGGCGATGTAATAGTTCTTCGGAAACCATTCAGCACATCACAGGTGCATGCAAAGCAATAGTCCAGACTGATTATAAGCACAGGCATGATCAAATAGCAAACATAATCCATCAAAAATTAGCAATCAAATACAACTTAATCTCCACACCTCCCGTACCTTATTACAAATACCAGCCCGAAACTGTGCTTGAAAACGCCACTCACAAACTGTACTTCGAT
This sequence comes from Ochropleura leucogaster, assembly GCA_958449745.1. Classification (NCBI taxonomy): domain Eukaryota; kingdom Metazoa; phylum Arthropoda; class Insecta; order Lepidoptera; family Noctuidae; genus Ochropleura; species Ochropleura leucogaster. The sequence goes on from OY288216.1 coordinate 18,152,993, forward strand.
CGAGGTATCTTCACTGATAAAACAATACACTACAATAGACCAGACATCACTTTATTAGATAAATCTAAAAAAACCGCGCAAATCATAGATATAGCCGTACCTAACACACACAACCTACAAAACACAATAGCGGAAAAACTCGCAAAATATACTGACCTTAAAATGGAAATCAGCCGAATGTGGCATCTTAATAATGTCTCCATAATCCCTATTGTCCTATCAACAACAGGTATTATACCTAAACAGCTTCACCAGTCGTTAAAAACTCTTGATTTACCACCGTACACGTATCAAAGCCTTCAGAAAGCCGCAATCCTTAATACTTGTAGGATTGTGAGAAAATTTTTACAAATTCAAAATGAGACAGTCATCTCCACCTCACGCACTCGACGCCCTATCACCGCACAGTCACAGCATAATGGACAGTCATCATCACACAACCCAATCATATCATCATCTCATCGTATCACCACTCTCTCAGGTTAGTACTTGGCTTTGGCCCGTACTATCCTATAAATCCGGTAATAACGCCGATAAACGTAAAAGTTTAAAAAGAAATAATAATAATAAGTGGCCCGACTGTCAAATTGACGTGACGTTTTTCATCTCCGAAAATTTTTCTATTTAATTTAATAACAATAATTTTACGCAAGAACGAAGACAAATCAATTAAAATTAACATCAAAAAGCAATAGAATAAAAAAAAAATACAAAATGAAACGAAACCAACGAAATTTTTAGAAACATAAAGTTGCTTATACGTCAACCGCCACATGCTAACAAGACGCCGGGCCCAAATACAGCAGGCACTCCCACCATCTCCGGACTCGCCGCTCAGCTCCGCCTCGCAGCCGCCGGGATGCGCTACACGTGTGAGCGCCGTGTCGCCGGTCGCTGCAGTTGCGTCGAGCTCGAGTGACGAGTTTTTCTCCCCGCCATCGTCGCCATCACCACCAACACGACAACGACGAGGAAGAGGACGGCCACCAGCGGGTTTGGGATCTAGGGGCCAACAGGCTCCGATCAGGGTCCCCGCTGCCGGTGGAAATGTGTCGCGCATGCGATGGACTTCGTTTATCAACGCGAATGTCATGCGCGCATATTATGGGTCTACAGAGGGGGGAACTAACCTCACTGCGTACCGTGTTAGGATGCTGTCTCTGTTCCAGGACCTAGAACCAACCATCAATGTTTCGGCCCAACGACTGTCGGATCAGGTGCGGGTCATCCAACGCAATCACTTATTGGACGATACTGCACTTGATAGGCTGCGCTCAGAAGTACTGAGCAATCGTGTCATCTTGACTACGCCACAAACCGCGGTGCAAGCGTCAGCAATTGATGTGACGCAGCCGCGGTCCAATCCCGCTGTCGTAGAGGAGGATGATAGGGTTGCTACGGTAAGTAGCCAGTGCAACGACCGATTGAGGAGCGCACTGGAGGATGCGCTTCGCGACTATCGATCAACTCCAGCCGAACTTAGACCCCGATTACCACGGTTACCCATGAATAAAAAAATAGGGCGCTGGTGTGTGCCCTGGACTCGCAGCTCAAGAATTTATTCGAGAGTAGCGAGCATCTCGTTGATACACACTCGATCCTGTACTGTGGGGCTGTTGCGGTATGTCGTGTAGCTAACGTCAAATTTCCAAATTTTGACGTAGCTACTCGACCAAAACCATCCGTACCAGCCTGGCAGTGCAGGATCGAGCGGCGTATCGACGAGGCCAGGGTACTCATCGGTAAACTATACTGCTTCAGGGAGGGCAATACAAGACCACGTGTGATGCGCTTTGTGAGACGGGCATTCTCGGGGACTGGAATCAGTCCTCAAGAATACATGTCTCGTACCACAGAGCGCATCGACTTCCTGAAGCAGAAAGTTCATGCATGGGCAAACCGTATTCGGCGGTATAAGCGGCGGGTTGATCGGTATTCGCAGAATCGCATGTTCCGGAGCGATGAGAGGTGGGTATACAGAGCTTGGGAACGACCCGAACAAAGTGTGACTGACGCGTGCCGCCCGGATGATGTAGCCACGAGTTCTTTCTGGCACAGCATCTGGTCGGTGCCTGTCTGTCATACTGAGGCTGACTGGATGCGTGATGTTGAGCGTGTGTGTGAAACTATAGCAGAAATGGAGCCAATCCTAATAACATCATTAGATATAGCCAGTGCAGTTCGTCCGTTACCGAACTGGAAGTCTCCAGGACCGGATGGACTGCACAACTTTTGGCTCAAGTGGCTCAGTAGTTCACACACTCGCCTGGCATCACAATTTCAGTCTTGCCTTGAGTCCGGGTCTCTGCCACAGTTTTTAACAACAGGCGTTACCCACCTGCTCTATAAGTCAGGTAGTCCCGCGGAACCCAAGAATTATAGACCGATCACGTGTTTATCGACGGTCTATAAACTTCTTACGTCCATTTTGAGAGCGAAAATTAATTCACACATTGACAAAAATTCAATTATGTCTGCCTCTCAGAATGGATGTAGGAACGGGTCTCGCGGTACTAAAGAGCTACTCCTCATCGACATGGCCATTAGCCAACAGGTTCGTCGATCCCGCAAGGATTTGTCGACATGTTGGATTGATTATAAGAAGGCCTACGACTCAGTGCCACATACATGGCTCAAGAGGGTGCTGGAGTTGTACAAGATTGATGCAACTCTACGCGCCTTTCTTGAGTCGTGTATGGGACAATGGAGGACGGTCCTTCGATATCCAGGATGTCGACAAATCCAGGGGAACGATGAGCCTGTATGGATTAAACGGGGAATATTTCAGGGCGACAGTTTGAGTCCACTTTGGTTCTGTCTAGCCCTGAATCCTCTAAGCACATTGCTGGAGGATTCAGGTCTAGGCTATCGGTTGAGAAGAGGTGGTCAGGTCATATCTCACCTCCTTTACATGGATGATCTGAAACTCTTTGCCCCCAACAAATTGCGACTGATGGAGCTACTGAAAGTAACTGAAACTTTTAGTAACGCCATCAGGATGGAATTTGGTGTGGACAAATGTGCAGTCATGTATGTGAAGCGAGGGGAGATTATGGAATCCGAGGGAATTCAACTCTCGGATTCCATACACCTCAGATCCCTTTCCTCATCCGAAAGCTATAAGTATTTGGGTATGTCGGAAGCGTTAGGCATTAACGTGGCTGACATGAAGCAACTGTTGAGGGAGCGTTTCTTTGGTCGCCTGAAGAAAGTATTAAAAAGCCTTCTTTCCGGCGGGAACAAGGTGCGCGCCTTCAACAGTTGGGTCATGCCGGTTTTAATGTACTCTTTCGGCATACTCAAATGGACGCAGACTGAACTCGATGCCCTGGATACGAGAGTCCGTACATTGCTGACTGCAAATCGGATGCATCACCCACGATCATCGGTGATGAGACTGTACATCCCACGGAAGTGTGGGGGTCGAGGCTTTTTAAACGCAAAGACCCTCCACAACCGAGAGGTGTACAGTCTCAGGGAATATTTCATAAAAGCCGACGTGGGTATGCACCGAGATGTAGTCGCAGTGGACAAGGGACTCACCCCGTTGTCCATGGCTAAAGAGAATTGGCGCAAACCTGTAGTACTTACTACCGATGACCGCAAGGAAGTATGGCAAGGTAAGGAGCTTCACGGGCGCTTCTACAAGGCTCTTCATGGGCCCGATGTAGATTTTCTGGCGTCCGTGTCCTGGCTACGATTCGGTGACCTATTTGGGGAAACTGAAGGTTTTGTCTGTGCGATTATGGACGAAGTTATGTTGACGAACAACTACCGGAAATATATTATGAAGGATGGGACGGTTGACGTGTGTCGGGCATGCCATCGTCCTGGTGAGTCCATCAGACATATTATTTCTGGTTGTTCTCGTCTAGCTAACAGCGAGTATTTGCATAGACACAACCAAGTAGCCAGGATTATTCATCAGCAACTTGCCTTGAAATATAATCTTGTTGAATCTGAGGTACCGTACTACAAGTATGTGCCCGACCCAGTTCTCGAGAAAGACCATGTCACGCTGTACTGGGATCGGTCTATCATTACTGACAGGACTATTGTCGCCAATAAGCCTGACATAGTGGTGATAGACCGATCAGCGCGCCGCGTAATGATAATCGATGTTACCATCCCACATGACGAAAACCTCGTGAAAGCTGAGAAAGAAAAACAACTAAAATATCTTGACTTGGCACACGAGGTTGTTGACATGTGGAATGTAAACTCGGCTATCATTGTGCCGATTGTCATAACGGCCAATGGCTTAATTGCCAAGAGCTTCGACGAACATCTGTCGAAGCTCTCCTTAGGTGGTTGGATCAAGGGCCTGATTCAGAAGGCAGTACTCCTCGACACGGCCCGCATTGTGAGGAGGTTCCTGTCTTTGGAGCCCTAACCACCGGTAGCTTGGACCCTGCTCCCGCTACCGGCGGAAACCTATTTTTATATTTTTAAATGTTTTTTATTTATTTTTTATTTTCTAAGAAATATTTAAAAATATAATTGTAAGATGTTATGTAAATAAAGGAAATAATAATAATAATAACAATTACAGCTATGGAACACACTGATGTGTATAAATATTTAGGATACAGACAGTTGAAAGGAATAGATCACACAGCAATTAAACAAACACTAAACACAGAATACAAGAGAAGAGTGGTTGCAGTGTGTAAAAGCCAACTCTCCGGGAAATATTTAATAAAAGCGTTGAACACTTATGCGATCCCAATATTAACATACTCATTCGGAGTGATCAAATGGTCAAAAACTGACATCCAGCAAATAGAGAGAACAACACGCACAACTCCAACTAAACACAATAACCTACACCCTAAATCTGCAATAGAAAGGCTGACCATCAAAAGGCAACACGGAGGGAGAGGCCTAATCGATGTCCATAACCTCTGGCAGAAACAGATAACTAGACTGAAAACATTCTTTTACAGTAAATCAAACACAAGCAACATACATAAAGCCAAAGTTATGAACGATATGAACTACACACCACTTCATCTAAACGAACAAATAGATACACACCAAACTAACACTGAAGACTCACAGGAGAAAAAGATGGAAGAGTGGAAAAAGAAAGTGTTGCATGGTCGACATCCCCATGATTTAGGACAATCTCACATAGACACCAAAGCATCAAATAAATGGCTAATGATAGGTAACTTATTCCCGGAAACCGAAGGATTTCTAATTGCAATACAAGACCAAATCATAAACACTAAAAACTACAGAAAATTTATTATTAAAGATCCCACATTAACAAACGACAAATGCCGTAAGTGCCATAGCCAACCGGAAACCATTCAGCATATCACAGGAGCATGCGCAACACTCACACAAACTGACTACACCCATAGACACAATCAGGTAGCAAACGTCATTCACCAAAATCTAGCTCTCAAACATAAACTGATACAAGACACCACTCCTTACTACAAATACACACCAGAAAAGGTTCTTGAAAACACTACACACAAACTTTACTACGACCGCGCTATTATGACTGACAGAACCATTCACTATAATAGACCAGATGTAATTCTTCAGGATAAAACCAATAAAATCACTTACCTTATAGACATAGCAGTTCCCAATACACATAACTTGCAAAAAACAATAGGTGAGAAGATCAGTAAATATGCGGAATTAAAAGAAGAGGTGACCAGAATATGGAGACAGGAAAAAGTGTACGTAGTACCCATAGTAGTCTCCACTACGGGTGTTATTCCCAATCACCTCCACCATAGCCTTAAATTAATAGACCTCAAGGACTCAATCTACATTACACTCCAAAAAGCCGCAATTTTAAATACCTGCAGGATAGTGAGGAAGTTCATGCAAATCGAGGAAAACGAAATTTCCTCCCACGACCCACTCACACACACGCTACATTAACTTGGCATACGCCCGTTAATGTAGCTCAAACTAGCCAATGAGCTAAGAAACATTAGAAGTTGACCAAAAATAATAATATAATAATAATAATTGTTTATTTTTATAAAAGGACATAATTTACAATAAAATTATCTTGGCATCTAAAATAGATCACAGTTTGCACAGTTGCCTGAACTAGGTTGAACCTGTGTCTCAGGCTAGACAGTACATAAAAAATCTTATTCGAATTATAAATAAATAAACAGTGTAAAATACTAAAATTAAAACTAACATAGCGGAAAACTAAAGTGGAACAGAGTGTTATTAAATATTTGCTGACATAAAGTGAAAATTGTCTGGGCGTACATGGCTCTAGGTATGCAACGCTGCGCAAAAAAGTAATTGCTGTCTTTGTACATAATTGTAATACATCAACTTAAAGATACATGATTTTATACGTAACCTAATTAATACCTATTACATTCTAAATACAATTAATAATTACAAATTACGATAAGCTATAAACTAAAATCGGGCGTTCTTAGTAGCCTTCATAGTCTATCGAGTTAATATAGCGATACTCGGCAGCTATTTTAGCCGGACATGCCGCGTCTCCCGTTTTGTGATTGGCTTGCTTCTTGAAATGTAAACAAGTTGCACATTTTGGTTCAGCAGCTTTCTTTGAGCAGTCCTTACTAGAGTGTCCTTCGTCACCACAATGTCCACACGTAGAGGTAGCGATCTTACATGTCTTGGCTGCGTGACCATACTGCTGACAGTTGTAACATCTCGTTACTAGCGTGAAGTCTCTTACCGGGCAGGATGTCCAATTAATAAATACCCGTTCCTGGGTGATGAGGGCTTTACGTATAGCGGCTGAAACTTCTATTATGTAATTGCAGTTTTCTGCATCTTTCCTCCCCGATTTATGGCTTAATTTTAATGAGGTCATGAATGCTTCGAGGGACATTGTAGGCAGTTTGTCAACTACATTTTGTTCAAAGAGACACTTAAAAACCTCATTTTCGGACATTGATGTGGGCACGCCAATAACTACGATGCGAGGTTTGCGCTTCCGGGGTTCGTCGACGGTCAGCACTGATGGAGCGGTTTGAACTGTACGCTTCAGTTTTTCTAGATCATCCTTAGTCTCAGTGCTGATTATAAGGCCTCCTTTTCCAATTTTGCGTACGCCTCGCACTTTCAGTTTCAATTCACCGGGGCAGATCATGTTTTGAACCATGTTCTTAGTTTCCTCACTGGTCTTAGCGTTGTCACACGGGAAAATCGCAACGGAGCTTAGTTTGTTAGGACGGACAAAATTGTTGGACCCCTTTTTCACCATATCGGCAAAAGATGTAGTACTGGTGGTATGACCGTCTCCTGGTTCCCAACTATCCCTGTACCAAAATTAAAGCGTGAAGAGGTAACAAACAAACAAACACACTTTCGCTTTTATAACATTAGTAAGGAAGTAAGGATTTCAGTCATTCATTTCCTCTGTACTACTGTTGGCATTCCTTTTTAAGTAGAACAATAATTCCGTTTAACCATAATCTAAAACTAAAAAATATAGCACTAATCATTAATACAAGCTGTACGACTAGTTACCACAATAAAATAAAAAACCGGCCAAGAGCGTGTCGGGCCACGCTCAGTGTAGGGTTCCGTAGTTTCCCGTCCGTCACAATAAGTGTTCCCACTTATGAGTTTAAAGGTGGAGGAGCGTGCAACATTGCAAGCTCCGCGGCAGGCGCTCCGACTTGTGACGGTTTTTAGCGCGAACACAAACTCGAATTCTAATAATTACGGGACACTAAAAACGTTATATTAACGGTGAGGTATTAACCACCAACAAACAAATTCGGATTAATGAATTTTAGTTTTGTTCTAAATTGCCTTAGCATGTTCTTAATAGAAGTTTTATGTAGTTATAAGATACCGCCAATGCCGAGGGGAGACCAACCAAAAAATTCGGTAATACCCGATCCAATGTAATAAGTACCTACAGCGCCATCTCTCGGGGAATTACTAATTAAAACAAAGACGTGCAAGAAGTTTTCAATGGTAATTTTGGATTGCGAGCACCGATTTCAATAAATCTTTTTTTGTTTGAAAAAAGATACGTTCAGGATAATAAAAATTTAAAACGAAGTTAAAAAAAAATGCTTGCATATACGATTATACTACTTTAGTCCAGAAATTATTTTGTACAACTTTTTGTCTTTTTTGTACAAAACTGTAGTGTCAATCAAGTTCAAAATAATTTTCCTAGAAAGTCCTTATAAAGTTCTACTTTTCAGATATTTTTCATATTTTCTAAACTTATGGTTCAAAAGTTAGAGGGGGGGGGGACACATTGTTTTTTACTTTTGGAGTTATTATTTCCGAAATTATTGACATTATCAAAAAATGATTTTAGTAAACCCCTATTCATTTTTAAATACCTTTCCAACAATATATCACACGTTAGGGTTGAAATTATGTGGTATGGTGGGCAAGCTCTTTGAAAGAGTAATTGCAAACCGCCTCGTCGGGCACCTTGTGGGGACGGGGCCGGATCTTGCGGATCACCAGTATGGTTTCCGCAAGGGGCGCTCGACGGTGGACGCCATCATGCGCGTGAGAGCTCACGACGGGGGCTGCAGTGTCCAGGGGTGGGGTTGTCGTGGCGGTGTCTCAACCGGCTACTGGGTCTCGAGGTGGCCTTGCACAAATCCGAGGCCATGGTTTTTCATGGCCGCGGAAACACGCCACCGTCGGGATCCCAGTTGACGGTAGGAGGGGTTCGCATCGGCGTCGGGTCGACGATGAAGTACCTGGGAATCGTCCTCGACAGCCGGTGGAACTTCGTCGAACACTTCCCACGTTTGGCTCCCAAGCTCGAGTGGACGGGGGCTGCTTTCAAGCGGCTCCTGCCCAATCTGAAGGGGCCAAACGCCTCCTACCGTAGGCTCTATGCCGGAGTCGTGCGGTCCATGGCCCTTTACGGGGCCCCGGTATGGGCGCGTTCTTTGGGGCGGCGCGCCCCCCACTACCTGAACGCGCCCCAAAAGGTGGTGGCCATACGGCTTATCCGGGGCTACCGCACGATCTCCGGCGAGGCAGCAAGCCTCCTTGCCGGACTGCCACCGTGGGATCTGGAGGCGATAGTCCTCGCGCGCCTGTTTGAGTGGCGCGCGGAGGCACTACACCGGGGTGAAAACCCACTGCCGCAGCAAGTTGCCGCTCGGCGGGCAGACCTCCGGTGCGATCTCATGGTGGCATGGAGAGAGCGACTGTCGCAACCCCGCGCAGGGCACGCCACAATAGTGGTGATAAGTCCCCTCTTTGAGGAGTGGCTGGAGAGGCGTCATGGCGTCCTCACCTACCGCCTGACGCAGGTCCTCACCGGACACGGAAGTTTCGGGAGGTTCCTGCACATCATCGGGCCGGAGGAAGCGCCCGGGTGTCACCATTGTGACGATCGCCCGCAGGACACGGTGGAGCACACAGCGGCGATCTGCCCAGCGTGGGTGGAGCACCGCCGTGCCCTCGTAGAGGCGATCGGCGGCGGCGATCTCTCGCGTCCGGCCCTGGTTCAGGCCATGGTCCGGAGCGAGAGGGAATGGGAAGCGGTCACCACCTTCTGCGAAGCAGTAATACTAGCAAAGGAGGTGGCCGGGCGTTTGAGGGAGAGAACATCTGCCCAACCCAGCCGCCGCGGGAGACGCCCATGGCGCCGGGCGCCGCGAGACGACTCCCGGCCACCGTAGATGCGGGCCTGTGGGCGGTGAGCAATGGGTAGTTCACCGTCCGTCCACTAAGAGAAAAGGTACATAGACTAACAATTTCCAAGAAAAGACAACAGCGGTCCAATGGTTGGTAACAACTTATCAAATAAAGGGTTAGTTAAAATTTAAAACCTAAAATTAACACTATATTATGTTAGGTACTGCCGCACCAGCAACCGCAACCAGTGAACACGCACCGGCGCATCAGGCTTGTCGGCTAGGGTTTGAAGAATGCTATTGGGGGCTGGTCCTAGATCTGCTTAGCAATGAGGCAGCTTTTCTTCTAATGATAGCGTGAAAATCATCCACACGCGCTATAGAAAACATGCCCGATGCACTACAGTACCTAGGCAGCCCCAACAGCACCCTGAACCCATTAGTATACTGAACCCGCAGGGCGTCTAGAACCTTCTGCGTATAGTTAACCCACAGACCGCCCGTGTAGAACGACTGGCAAAACGCTTTGAATAAAGTTAGTTTGACGTCATTACTACAACGAGCAAATCTAAGGTTAAGGGTTAATTACATATATCGATATCTGAAACGCTTTGGAATGGGCAACTAGGTACAGTACTTTCACAAGTTATTATGCCTTGTGACCGGGACTGAAGATTCATTTTGTTTCTTGACTTTCAAAAGTGCCTGTAATGGTCTAATTGAAATAAATGATTTGATTTGATTTGATTTGCGGTCTCCCGACCGGGTTTCGGAAGAGAGGTTGCTTTCTAAATACTGCCTTGAGAGCAAAAGGACCTCGACGCTATGACGCTTATCCATTTTTGAATGCTTTCTCAGCTTTGACAGTCTATCTACACATATTTATAATAATCTAAGGGTAAAACCAATGTGATCTTCGTAACCCGTAGAAATATAAGATCTTCACACACTATGGAATGCAAATAAAGATATGAATATATTAAAAGCAGGCACAACCTTAATCGAGCCACCCGATGAACATGTTTTTGATATCCTAGATTATTTAAAACCTGCAAGTAAACAGTCTGCCATAGCGACTTCGGATGTTTGTGGAATTTAAGAGAAGACATAAACGACGGTAACTATGGATCTCTTTAACCAAGTTTTCGGCGCGTTCGTATTCCACGCGGGTCTTGAACAGATGTCAGTGAAGCATGGCAGGACCGCTGCCTGCCGGGATTGCGGGTTTTTCGAAAGAGATAGGTACTGCGGCCTCGGAACACAAAGGGTGAAAGAAGGAACATGGGTGGGTTTTAGTCAATAAAAGATGAAACGAAGCTTTTCGATAATTACATTATGTTAATAGAATATCAATATCAATAGTTTGTATTGTATATACAGAAAATACAATACGAACTGTGAATCGCTACACAAAAGTCATGAGAACAAAACAGGGCTGGCTCTCCAGCTCTGTTACTGATGTTTGAAACATAAAACAATGCATATTACCTGTGTACGGTGTTTATCGACAGTCCCTACAAATTATAAATAACGACGTTCCTCAAACGTTTTTTTTTAAGTCAGTGGTTGATGAGCTATTCGTTTCTAAACAAGTACAAATTAAATCCACCCTTATCTTTATCCTAATACTGAAACCCAGCGCTGTGCTGTGGGCTCCCATGGCACAGCATCATGCTGAGTGGTGACCTACCTGTCTCAGTTACGATGTGCAAGATTTTTTTTTGTGCCATGTAATATATATTTGTAAATGTTTGTGATGCTTTGAATGTTTAATGGGTTTTTTTGTGTGCTCGTCATAATTTGCGACGAATAAATGTTTTTCTTTCTTTATTTCTAGTCTAACATTAAGATAGTTATGATAAGTTCATTTATTGGTTTTTATACATATGATTACATTTTTAAATATTTCTGAATAAAAAAACATTAAAAAATATAAAAATAGTAGCCCACCGGTATCGGGAACAGGATCCAAGCTACCGGCGGTCAGGGCTCCAGAGAAAGGAACCTCCTAACAATACGAGCGGTGTCCAGGAGTACCGCTTTCTGTATCAAGCCCTTGATCCAGGCCGTGTCGACGGCGCGTTCGTGTTTCACGCGCGCCTCAAAGAGATGTCAGCAAAGCAGAGGGGCTTGCCAGAGCCTCCGCCTGCCGGGGTTACGGGTTGTTCGAAAGAGATACCGCGGGCCCGGAACGTAAAGGGCAACAGAAGGACATGGGTGGGTTTTAGTCAGTACAAGTCTGACATGCCCCCCCGCTCCGCCCAGAGCGGGGGAAGTCATTGGATGATTTCCCACCCAAAAAGCCCTTGATCCAGCTGCCTAACGAGAGCCTTCTCAGTTGTTGGTCGAGGCTCTTAGCAACTAAACCACTGGCTGTAACGACTATCGGCACAATGATCGCTGAGTCCACGTCCCACATGTCGACAACCTCGCGAGCCAAGTCAATATACTTGATTTGCTTTATTATAAGTAATATTATAAACGCGAAAGTTTGTAAGGATGTTTGTTACTCTTTCACGCATAAACTACTGAATGGATTTTAATGAAACTTTACAATAATATAGCTTACATATCAGAATAACATATGGGCTGCAATTCACAAAGATAAATTGTATATTCTATCACGACGCAAATGAAACCGTAGTAATTTCTAATGAACACGTGGAAAATACTAAAAATCTCTCTAGTGCTAGGGCATCCCTAAAACATGCTGAAGCAGACTCGTCGCCGCCGCCGAATGTGTCCGCGACGCCATAGCGTGACGTCAAACTTTTTTGTATTTGGTTCACGATGCGCAAATATCGGCATATATTAAGAGCGGGCGTGGTGTTTGTGTGCACACGTCGCTGCGCGCGCGTCACCCGGCGCGGGGCGGCGCCGCTGATTGCTAATGCGAAGTGTCAACGAGGCACGGACCCTCCCCCTCCCCCTCGCCCTCGCCCTGCCGCCCCCTGCCGCTGCCTCGTCTGAATTGAATATATGTCAACAGGCCGAGTACACGCCACGATACGTTCCTTAAGACAGTTATATTCGAGCGAAAGCAACTCACTTAATAAGCAGTTAATCGATAAACTCCAAAATTACTGTACCGGACCTATTTGTATAATTTCATCACCAATCTAAAGCTACATTTTCTGCGAGTAACAGGCTAAAAGTACGCTGGAATAAAAAGGTCCGGAGCCTGTATGAAAAAGTTGGAAAACGGGGAAAATTCATTGCTTTTGCTAGCTTACATTGCGTGCGCTGGGTAATAGTTACACAAAAAATATGTAGGTAGGGTAGACCCGGGACAATAGTACCATTTTCGAAACATCGGTTAATTACACCAATTTAACTAGCGCTTTTTGTTTTAAATATTATTATTATACTGCCTTGGTTTATTATCTACCGAAGAAAATATCTAAAGTTAGCCTAGATTGAACAGAACTTGGTCAAAATTGACTTTGAATGAAATCATGGCTAGTGCTACAAATGACCCCCTCTAAGGGTTAATTGTAACAAAACTGCATAGGGTAATAAAACGCGAATAAAGGTATTAATCACATTTTCTCACACATTTATTTGAAGTCTTATGGGTTTATAATCATTCTTAAAAATTAGGGACATAAAAATCGTGAGATCAATGTTTTAAATCAACACTAGAAAATAATAACATTTAACATAACAATTTTTCACTTCGAACAAAAATAAAATAAGTTTTTATTAATATATAATCAACTTTGGTTCACACGTTGCATATTGTCTATTAACTAGCTTTATAACTATCATAACATAGAAATAATGAAAAATAAAACATCAATATGGAGGTACAATTGACCCCTGGTACAATTGACCCACATAGAATATAATTTACTTATAAAAAAAAAATAGTCAGATTCGCAATTGTGACAAACATAAATTGACTCCTGAACATGAATGTACACCATATTCCTCGTATGCCCGTAATCTGCATTGAACGCATTGAATCCACATTTCATTAGGGCGGCTGGCACTATAAGGTTCCATACATACAACACAAAAACATTCTTCTTCACTGCTTTCAGAGTCATTTTTTGTTGCTGTTTTCTTTTTCGAGCTGGAACCACATTCTATCCCTTTAGATTTTCCTGGGTACCGTAGATTCTTTTAAATTTGTTTAGCTTTCTTTCTTTTTTCAGCCTCCTCCGCTTCTTTTTGTATAGCATCTTTTTCCGGGGTGTCGGTGTATATAGCCGTGTGTCGTTTTTTTCTTCCGCGGTTGGTGGTTTTGCGTGGTGGTGCTTTTGGCAGAGGGCGAACTAGTTCAGGTGAAATAAGGAAGGGTTTAGTTCCTTTAGATGTAGACGGTATAGGGTCGAGTACTGGAGTTGAATGGAAAGAAGTATTTGTTACTTCACGTAGTGGTGTGCCAAATCTTAACCTTGTAGGTAATTCCATAGATTCAGTGTGAGATATAATTTGTTGAGATTCTTGACCTATATCCAAAGGATCAACTAATGCCAAAGTGTCTCCAGGCATGCTTTCAGGCACTAAAGTGGCTGCTTCTGACGACGGACTTGGCTCTTTTGGCGTCTCTTGATCTTCACGTGGAGATGAAATTTGTGGAATTACAGGTTCAAGATCTGACTCAAGGGAACTATTTCCAATTCCTGGTTCGGGAGGGGCCTCTTGGATGCTATTAACAGCAAGCAAAGGTCGGTCTGTCACATATGAAGGGCCAAAATCGGTATCATCAAATATATCTCGGTTGTAGGGACAGATTCCTGTGCAACGAAATCTAAATATTTTAAACTAAATATTTAGCTATGCTTTGTTCTTACTCTTCGGTAAATACTTTCGTTGCTGGATTATACCCCATAGAAATAAATTCGTCAGGATTAGCTTCTCTTTTACGTTTATATCTTATGAGAGACACGTGACAAACGTTGAACATGTTCGCAGCGGTGCGTATGCTACGCCCTTTTAAAATCTCATCATATGCCTGTTCATACAACAAAGTATCTCTTGACCCACGGTCCGTCTTTTTTATTCTATTTCGTGGCATCTAAAACAAGAACATGTCTAATAAGTAATTGCATATTTTAAGTATTTATTTTTTACTCTGTTATTATTACTACGGGGTTATTTCTACCATGGGGTCAACTGTACCGGTACCATTGACCCCGGCGATGTTGGAACAATTGCACCAAAGTACCCAATTTAGAAAAAAACATCAAATAGTTACGTAATTCCAAACATATAGTTCCATATTTATCATAAATCAATAGCTTAATATCTGTTTAAACTGGCAACAACAATTACTTGACGAAAAAGCTCTAGTAGTACGAGCTACAGTTAATAATATTTTACGTAAAAACTTACCGTGGCTTGCCGAAAATCAAAAATTCTCCACTACCAAGTCCGTTTCACAGCACGCGCGCCGGCGACTGAGGGGCGCCTCGGGACCCAAGTAGCGCGTGTGCTGGCACACTCACACATGTAAAATTTAGCTCAGTAGTAGAAATATCGATGATGGTACTATTGCCCCGTGTTAAACATTTGCTCTATTTTACTTATTGTTGTGTAACTATAACCTGTTTTATGGGAATAATTGTATTTGTTTAAATGTTATTCATCACAAGTATTTAATCTTGAACAAAGTTGCCCTTAACATAATTTAATTTCAATAAATATCCTAGGAGATATCACAGTTTTGAAATGACTTTCCCTTCTCAAATCTCACTTATCAAACCGCGAACGTGAAACGAGCGCTAAACGTTCGCTACGTTTGCTCGCACTGAGTTCCCGAACGTTGGCGCGTTGGCGAACCGACAACGGGAAATGATTAGCTCAACAAAATGCAACAGACTTCCGGAAGTAAAGTTATTTCCCGCTGTTTAAATTCATCAAATAACTTCTCCCGTTCAGGTTTGAGCGCAGGCTACATCATTATTATCAGCAACTAAACGGCTGGATCGATTTGAATGAATAATATTCAAGTACTAGGCTTGCATGAATTCACGGTGATATTAATGCCAACAGTTTGATCTGTGCATTCAAGTTTTTGGTAGAACCAACTGCGTTGAGATTCGTACGACTATCAAGATTGCATGTGTGGATGAAACCTTTGGGCACAGCTAGTTATTAAGGCGCTGTACAAAGCAAACATTTCGTAAAACGTCTAGATTTTCGTCGCAAAGTTAGCCGTATCTGTACATGCCACTAGCCAATATAATAAAAATACCGTGTATGGTTCAGAACATAAAGTAAAGACTTAAAACAAAATCAGTTTACAAAAGTGCTAGTACACACGGCAACAGATCAACCTATACAAAACCAGTTTATGCGGATCTCTCATTGTACTTGAAATTTATGGTGTACGATCCGTTGTTGAGAGAGCAGCATAAACTGGTTTTGTATAGGTTGATCTGTTGCCGTGTGTACTACGAAAAAATAAATTTTAAAAAGACCACGAAAATAATTTTTTCGTCTGGTAATTCTCAATTTTTTTAGCAGCATCATATTAAAAAAAATAAAGTTAAATGTTATAGACTAAAGATCTACAATTTTTCAAACACGGAACTGTATTTTTTTATATTCAATTAAAACTGCAAAATGACCTACATTTTGAAGGACATGATATTCAAATAAAATCAAACACCGAAATATTTTCGACCTTATTTCTATGTTTTCGATGCAATACTGTCATGTACTCGTGTCAGACCATGCCCAGTATGCAGCTAACCTCACTTCCGCGAATACCTAAAGATTATAGCTTGTTACCGCGCCTTAAATAAAGTAGGGACTCAAAATATTGGATGTTCTTATTTTTAATAACAGGCCGTTTGGCGGTGTCATACTTTTGTCTCCTTTTTTAGTCGGAAAACACTAACCCCCGAATACTGAAACGTCACTCAAAATGTGAGGGCTGCTTAGGTAACATTTGAGCAGCTCTTAAACTTTACATTTTGTACTGTCAAACGTCACTTCTGAGTCTCTGTTAAATTTAAGTGGGACTTAAATTTTGAGTGACGTTTCAGTATTCGGGGGTTAGTAGGTATCATAATGACAAAAACACTTTTTATTCTGTCTGTTATTTAATTTCTCTTGTATTGACAAACGTCGTTTGACGCTCGTGGGATTATGTCACTGCTGTTCTCGGTTCTATAACACCAGAAGATATCATGTTGATATTTAAGTTAGACATACATTATGCATAAGCATTACGTATGTGTGAGTAAGGGGGAGGGCGGACTCTCCGCTAATGAAAGATAAATAAAATCCACGAGCTCGCGCCTTCGACAACGTCTGTTTTCATTTAGCGCGCGGACGACATCAGCTCGTGATGCAAACACGTGCCGCCTATTGGTGCCGCACGCCGCGCGCCGCCGGTGGGTGCCGCGCGCTGCTCGCTGGCACACACCCAGCGGCAGTCGGTACGGGCCGTGGTCAACTATGCGCTGAGCTTACAAGTAGGCGGCCTGCGACCGGCAATCCTTAAACTATCACTTATAACATTAGAAGATACATCTTATTTATAAATATAAAAGTTCCTTTTCTATTTTATGATATCTGGTTTCCATCATACGGTATCTTTCGAATACAATGCACGCGTTAAATGAATAGATTTGCGATTAAAGCTGGTGTGACAAACTTGTGGTGTACCACAAGTTGTCACCTCCTAAATCAAAGCAAGTTTATTTCAGGGACTGTTTATTGTAGGATTTGGATTTGATCCAGGAATCGACAAATGAATAATATAGTAAAAGGAAAAAACGTAGAAATCGAACGATTGTTGCTTTTTAGGGTTCCGTATCCAAATGGCAAAAATAATCTCTGAATTACGCACAGCCACTTTACTCGGAAACCAACTAGACTCTCGAGACTAATTGTCGTTAATACCTAAAGCATTTAGTTTAATCGATGTAGCCAATGGTCTCTGTGTAACTTCAAAAGATCATCTTTTGAAGTTACACACAGTTTATACTCGGCGGCTGTTTCAGGACGAAACACCGGTGGCCAAAAGATTACCTAAATAATATTTTAGTTTAAAAAAATACATATAGTATCTGGGAGCTTTACTGGTTCACGCCGAGAATTTTAGTAGCATTAATGTCGCACGCTTTTGTAATTTATCAGCCAGGTGTGTCACATGCTGCAATTCTCGCGTCACTCGGCAACACGGCGCACACACACACAACACGGTACACACACACACAACACGGCGCACACACACACAACACGGTACACACACACACAACACGGTGCACACACACACAACACGGTGCGGCGGTCGGGAGTTGGTCGGGACAGACAGGGAGTAACACACAAATAAAACAAAACACGATCATGTTCTTAGATTTGAACTATGTGTTTATTTTAGCTTTCATAACTTAAGTGAAATGAGGGACGGGATAGTTCGTCAATAAATATCAACAGTTGAACCAAACATAATTCAACGAAGTAAACCATTCATACGTAACGTACCTACCGACAAGACGTCAGTAACAGCCTGAGTGCTGCGCGCCGGACGGGTCAGCGCACAGCACTCCACACGGTGCTCATGTACGCAGTACGACAGTCAAACGATTCTATTACAAGTAAGTACAACGCGCATCCTTTGTGTATAGTAACTGACACTTGTGTTATATACGTCGGCAGTAAAGTCAATTCACAACCGATTGTCACTTATATGCACGCGTTGAGCACCACGAAACTCTCGGAGTCTCTCTGTAGCAGCACACTCGTGCGTGCACCGACCGAACGCGGCCGGGAGAGCAACGCAACGAACCGAACAGACACAACGCAACAGGAGAACAAGTGCACCGTATCACATAGCGAGCAGCCGCCGCGCCGCCCGCGCTATGTACAGGAGGGGAGCGGGGGAGCGGGGGCGCGGGGGAGGAGGAGGAGCGCTCCGTCACACCGTGGTCTCGCGGTCCACGTGGATGTACTCGACGGAGCGCTCGCGCCGTCAGGAGGACGCCGCCGACGACGCGCGTGACGCGTCGAACAGCAGCTCCTCTGTTAGTCGCCGCCCCGCCGCAAGCGCGCCTAGCAGCTGCTTGTCCGCACCCGCGCGCCGCCGTCGCCGCAGCGCTGCGCACACCAGCAGTGCTAGTGCCGCCGCGCCCCCCGCCGCGCCCGCCGCCGCGCCCACGCCGCCCGGCGCCGCCAGCGCCGCCAGCAGGCGCGCGCCCGCCCCGCACGCGCCCGCCTCGTCCCCGCCGCCGGGGCAGTCCGTCGCGCCGTCGCACCACAGCGCGCCTGCCATGCACGCGCCCAGCGCGGCACACGGGTGCGCACACGCCGCGGTCGCGTTGGGCCACGCCTCGCCCACGGCCAGCGGGCGTGGTGCGGGCCCCGCGCGCCATACCTCCATCCACTGAAAGCGCGCGTGTCCCGCTTCGCGCGCGGCCCACACCACCAGCAGAGCGCCGGGCCGCGAGCCGCGCCCCCACCACTCGTCCGTGAACATGTGCACGACGGAACCCGCGCCTCCTGTGCCCCCGGCGCCTGGGCAGATGGCGCGCAGTAGGCGTGACGAGTGCGCTTCGTACACCAGCACACGGTTGGTGGTGGCGCATGGAGGTGGTTCCCCCGACTGCGCGCCCCCCGCGCTCCCTGCGCTGCCCATGGGTAGCTCCTCTCCCCACACTCGCAAGAACACAGACCGGTTGCCTCTCGCCTCCAGGAGAAACGGTGTCTCGCCGCACTCAGACATTCTATTGCCACTGCATAACAAACCATTATATTATATATATATGAACTATGAAACTAAAACTGAATTTATGAACTTGTACGTCACGGTACTATTATAAATAAATAAATAATAAATAAAATAAATATCTTGGGACAACTCACACACGGTTATCTGATCCCAAGCTAAGCAGAGCTTGTGTTATGGTAACCAGACAACTGATATACATACTTATATAATTTATAAATACATACATATTATAGATAAATCACACCCAGACACAGAACAAACAATCATGCTCATCACACAAAGTTTGTCCTGGGTGGGAATCGAACCCACGACCTCCGGCTCAGCAGTCAGGGCCACTAACCACTAGACCAACAGGCCCGTCATTATAGAAATATAGTTGAGCATAAAATGTAACCTGTATGGGTAGACCAGATGCACGCGTGTGCCGGGTGGCGGAAGACGTCGGCGCGTGGCGCAGGGGGGTGCGGGTGCGGAGGCGCGTGCCCACGTGCCGTGGAACTGCACGTGGCGCTGGTCCTCCGCCGCCGAGAGCGCCCTGGCCACCAGCTCCAGCTCGAGTGCTGGCCCACCCGACTCCAGTCGCAGCGGCGCGCTGCCGTTGTCACAGATGCACGCCACCGGCACCTGCACAACATGGCACCGCGACACGATAAAACGTAAGCGTCTAAACAGGCTCTTTAAAATCATTCAATTATCATTCCATTAATTCTTACTCTATATCCGGGCCACGGAGACTCATATATTCGCAGATGTGGCACCCGCAGTGGTGCGTCTTCATCGCCATCAAAGTCCAAGAGCGTTTCGTCAGCACTGTCTGCATCGTCGGGCCGTGGGTCATGAGGGTCAGGTGCGCACGTGGGCCGCCCGGTGAGAGGATCGGCACGAGTCGTGCAGCGCGGTTCTTTCCCGAACGTGGCCGCCAGCAGCTCAAGCGCCACGCGCGCCCCATCCGCCTGCAGCCGGTACACGCAACGCAGGCGCCGCGCGCCACCGCGCCCGAACCACAGCGCGTTGCGAGGCGACGAAAATGCGCCCGGCGTCGTGAGCCACCGCGCGCAATCCTGAGGTAAAGCTCGAGGACGTCGACCATCGTCGGGCAGAGGTGTTCCCTCGAGCCGCGCGTCTACGAACTCATAGTGGAGAGCGAATTCAAGGGGATGAGTGGCAGTGCCGGGCAACGAAGTGGCAGCCAGCGACAACAGCGGCGCGGCCGACACGTAGCCGTCGGGCGGCGCGCACGGCCGAGGCGAGCGCGTGGCGTTGGCCAGCGCAGCGCGAGCGCACAGAGCTGGCGCCGAATCGCAGAAGCGTCCAAGCGCTCTTGCGCCCGCTTCCTCCGCTCCGCCGCCGTCCCATATGCGCAACTCCACGGCGCAGGCGCCCGGCGCCACGCGCGCGCGCGGTACCTCGCCAGTTGACGCGGCGAGCGCGTTGCGCTGACTCAGCTGCGCCACGCCGTTTTCTTCGTCGCGCTCCGCACTCTCGATGCGACGTGGCTCGACGAGCGAGTATTGCGTGAAGCTCGAGAAATAGATCCACACGAGATCGCCTGCGGAGAGTACTGACCGTGAACAGCTGTATCGTAGCGTGCACCGAGGGCTCACGTGCATCATCATCGCCATTCACGTGCTCACCTGGGCGGCCGTGGAAGGTCCAAGTGCAGGTGGTGTTTGGCGGCAGCGTGTGCGCAGGTGCCCGCAGCCGGCCTCGGCGCCCGCGCCCACTGCCTGCTGTCGTCGTATTCGATTCCTCCTCGGACGAGGACGCTTTCACATGAAACTCGCAACGCCGCGCCTCTCTGTTTTAAGGCACCAAAATGTAAACGCTACGAATCAAAAATAATCTTATTTCAAAACATTTACAGGCATTACTCATGAACGAGAAACAAGTTTTTATTAGATGTTACATATCATTAAGAGTATAATCAAGCAGCAGTCGGCGTTATATTGTCAACTAGCAAACCTGTAACTGCCTAACCTAACTATGCTACCTACTGTGAATGCTTGAAGTAAAGCTCATGCTCGGGTTGTTTAAGAAGTGTGTGTCATGTATTACTGAAATGATAAGGCATAGTCTTAAAAGTGTTTTATGTTCTTTTTAATTAAGTAAATCAACAGCTCCCTAAAATACCTACCTAGCATAGTCAAGTGAGTCAGAGTCAGCGAATACGACGTCGACGTCCAGCTCGAAGCCGCGGAGAGGTGCGGCGGGCGCGGAGGGGCGCAAAGGGGCGCTGAAGGGTGACGAGTGGAAAGCCACTAGCATCTCGGGCCCGCGTGACGTCACACGCGGCAGCCAGTCACCACCACAGTACTCCACCAACACGGGGTCGTCCGTGGACGCGCCATCGTAGAAGATGAGCCGGTCGCGCTCGCCCGTGCATTCGCGCCACGCGCGCACCACACGCCCCGTCTTGTTCAGGCTGCGGAAGACGACGAGCTCATATGCTCAGTGAAGTACTTACACGCGCGGTTACTTACCAAGCGTCAAGTGAGCACTCACCTGGCCATCGATATAGAACGCTTGATTTGCATCTTGTGCGAATATTCTTGACGCACTGAGATCATCGCATGTTTGCACGTAGGAATATCTTTCTGGCGGAGACTCCAATAACAGGTAACGTTTCTGTTAACAAAGGTGAAATGTACCAGCGGGACAATGAAAGAAAGACGTACTATGCAGCAGCCGCCGCTCGCGTGTACCTGGGGTACATGCCGGGGTAGTTGGGGCTCTGCAGGCGGCACGGTTTCCGGTGACACTCTTCGTAGGTACGAGTGCAGTACGTGCCCGGCGACACCGCACCGCGCTCCAGTGGGGCCTCCAGCGCGCCGAACCTGCCAAACGAGACTCCGTCACTTACAAGCCAACTGTCGATCGATTACCGCACATCTGTACACTTCCCACTTACCGTACGACGGCGTCTCGCTGCGCCAGGAACTTGTAGCGCAAGCGGAATCCGAAGGGCTCGCCGAGCCGCGCGCGAAACAGCTTCACAGACACGGTGACCGTAGCAGTCTCGCTGTAGTAGAGCGCAGCGCCGTCCGCTTCGCCGCACCATGAGCCACCCGTGAAAGGCCGGCCCAGCTCCGACAGCTGCATGTAGCCGTCAGGGCAGCCGTCCAGCGCGCCCGGCTCGTAGCGCCCTACACGAAACTCGTCGAAGGCCAGCTGCACCAGGTCGCCGTGCGCCCCGCCGCCCGCCGTGAACGTGAGATGGCATAGGAAGGGCGCGCGCGGCGCAGAACGCACGCCCACCGCGTACGCCACGCCCGCGCGCCCGTAATACGTGCGGTTGCACACGGAGCAGTGCACCGGCTCGTCGCTGCCGTCGGAGCACTGGGCCTCGCCGTCGCAGTACGCGTCCAGGCGCACGCAGGCGCCGCTGCGGCAAGCGAACTCCGCCACGCCGCAGCCTCCCGCCGCGCCGCGCGCGCCCATCGCCACCAGCGCCAGCGCCAGCGCCGCACCGCGCCACATGCCGCGCGGCTCTGTGCGTCGCACCCACGCCGAGCCCCCCCGCGTCTCACCGCCCCGCGCTCGTCCGCGAGCCCGCTGTACGCCCTATACAACCGTCTTTGTTAAGTGTGCATTTAACCAATTTTAATTTGTGAATACAAAAGCTATTTAAATGGATGGAAGTAATTAGTGAATATTATTTTTACTTCACTCGAACAGGCAAGAGATCTCTTTGACGAAATTATAGAATTTTGGGAAAACAAGTTCACTACGATGGAGATCGCGCGTCGCAAAGTAAGACCACGTCCGTCCTTTGTCCAGTATGTAGCGGACATCATGGCATATAACCTATATATGGCTGGGCGTGCCGATTGCCCGGACTAACTTGCTCTCCAAAACGATCTTCACGTCAAAGTTGATGTTTGACGCCACGGTTCGCGCAGTGGCTGAGCGATCGACTGCTGCGATGCGTGTCGCGGGTTCAATTCTTGCACGGCACAAATATTTGTATGACCTGCAGATAGTTGTGTCGGGTCTGGCTATTTGTGTAGGTATGTGAATTTAAATGTTTGTAAACGCACCCACGATACAGGAGAAATTCCTAGAATTTGGCAAGGTTTTTTTAAAAAAAATAGTACAAATAAACAAAAAAAATATTCGAGTGAATTCGTATTTTCGTTTCTTTTATATAATATTTTTTTTATTTATTGTTTACAAGGACCAGATTATAGTACAGATAGATTGGGACATGAGAGTAATTCACAATCTGGTAACCGGGTGAAGCGCTGTACTCCTATATAGGCTACTGAGTAGCCTGTGTTTACGAGAGACAGGACTGATCCCGTTTATACAATATACACATAGGGGTCTCATGATGACGTAGTACATTTTATAATTAGCTATAATTATTCTGGTAACAATAACATGCATGCAGAAATAAAGGGAAATGAAAGCCATTGTAAATAGATAGATTTAGAGTGTAGGTATGTGAGTGTGTGTGTGAGTGCGTGCGTGTGAATTGTGTGTGTTTGTGTCTGTGTGTGCGTGTGTGTGTGTGAGGCTGTTTTATTAGTGAGGGTTATCTCAGGAAGTCTTCGGTTTCTTCATAATTTAGAGTAGATAGGAACAAGCGGACGGTCTTCTTGCAGTTAAATATAGTAAAAACGTAAATTGTTTGTTTTCATTGATTTTATTGTAAAGTGACGGACCAAGCTAGGGGAAGAATTTTTTTATAAACTTTTATATTGTATGTGTTGTTGTTTTTAATTATGAAATGATGAAATTATTGTATTACCTAGTTATTATTATTAATGTTAGTAGGTATAGTATTTATTTTAAGACCGCTCTATCGCATTAGGTGTATACCTGTAATGATAGCTGCAAGGGAGATTTTTAAATAAATAAACATAAGATTTATTTTTGTGTTTAAAACGTTGTATACATACAAAAGCATGCAAGACATTATTATATTATTAAGTCGTTTGAGGCCAATCATGTTTAGCCGTAAGTATCGGCGCGGCGCACAATTATTTCCATAGCATTAATAAGTATCTACTAACAAGTAACAACTACAAACCGACCAAGAGCGAGTGGGGCTCGCGCACCGACGCGAGGGCTCTGTGCAGTGTGCAGACTTGCGACATAAACGGCCGTATATTTGGACTGCGTAGATGAGGGTTGATTTAACACAGCACAAAGGGACCACACATTTAAGAATACGGTTTTAATTTCAACTCGATACCTCCACGCGTTCCCCAAATAAAGGGTCGTGACAGACAGACAGACGGACTACAAAGTGACTCTAGAAGTGTTCCGCTTTTTCCTTTTGAGGTACGGAACCAAAAAATGCTCTCAAATATGTACTTCCAAGCTTTTATTCATTTTAAACTTTATAAATATTATATTTTTTACTAGCTGGCGCCCGCGGCGTCGCCCTCGTGATCTGGGATATCGTAAAAAAAATCTAAGGTGTTATTCCCAACTATAATCTACATTTGTGCCAAACACCAAGAGCCTTTCAGCGGTTTTGACGTGAAAACGTAACAAACATCCATACATCCATCCATCCTCCTCCTTTTATAATAATACCAGCTTTTGCCCGCGGCTTCGCTCGCGTTAAATTCAGGGTAACACAGTTCCCCTTTCCTAATTTGGGTTTATTGGTCGTTTCTGGCAGCGGCCGGCGAGTGCCAGAAACGACCTGCATTTATAGAAAAAAGACACACACGGTGCTTTTGAAATATTTGATAAAATTAAATCACTTTTCTTCTGAAATGTACACATGCTGAAATAACATGGGATCCAATGGTAATATGAAATGGGACCCATCGTTAATACCTAAAAAATGGGATCAAAAACTGGGATCCAACGAAAATAAATCCTAATTTGCAGGTACCTGCTACCTGTAGTTTTTGCCTTTGCACCTTATTTATTGTAATAGCAAAGCTAAGTTTTCCCTTTTCTACCTTATCTTTCCCTTATTTCGCCCTTTTAAAAAAGTAGACTATGTCCGTCTCCAGGGTCCCACTCCCAACTATTTCTGAACCAAAATTCATCAAAATCGGTTTAGCCATTTGGGCGTGAAGACGTAACAAACAAACTCACTTTCGTTTTTATAATATTAGTAAGGATTAGTATTTAGCTCCTTCCAACGTTTAGGCAATATGCCGACGATGTGAAGTGCCGTGTTTGCTGATAGACACGAACAATTCACAAACCCCGTCGAAACTGTTAAGGGTTGTTTGCTTTAACAAATTATGTAATTACGAGAATATACAAACAACGAAGAGTTAATGTCTTGTATCTTTTAGAGTATGGCTTATATGCATCAACCGTGTGTAGGTAAGCCAAACGTAGATCTAATGCATCTCTTTTGGGCTGCGAATGCCGTGATAGCGTCGCGTCGGTAGAACTTCACCAAAATATGATTCCGTTAACTAATCGGAGAACAAAAATAAACATTTAGAACAAGAAATCGGTGAAGTAGATGCAGTCTATGATTAACTCTGCCGGGGCCTGCCAGGAGTGCCAGGCCACCGACTGCCGGGGTTGTTCGATTATTCGAAAGAGATACCGCGGCCTCGGAACATAAAGGCAGTGGAAGGAACATGGGTGAATTTTGTCAAGTCTGCCACTCCCGTACCGCCCCGCTTTGCCCAGAGTCGGGGAAATTATTTGACGATTTCCCATCCACAAAAAACCCTGCCAGTTTCACCGCCTGTCAGGTTTGTGGGTTGTTCGAAAAAGATACCTACATAAAGGCAATAGAAAGACGAACATGGGTGGGTTTTAGTCAGTGCAAGTTTGTCACCCCCGCTCCGCCCAGAGCGGGGGAAGTTAAGTGGTAATTTCCCATCCGCAAAAATAAAAGAGGACAGGTTTTATTGTAAACACTTTTATTACAATTATAAATATTATATCAAGAAAACAGCAAGAATATATTTCCCGGAGTGGGCCCGTCCTTGGGACGACGTGCTGCCCGCTACCTGAACGTGCATCAAAAAGTGTTAGCTGTAAGGCTGGTCCGGGGGTATCGCACGATCTCCAGCGAGGCGACAACACTTCTTGCCGAAAAGCCCCCGTACGAGTGGGGAGTACACTGGGGGAAACTCGACTGCCGACGCAAATCACCGCTCAGCAGACAGACCCCGATGCGATCTCATGGTGGAGCATGGAGAGATGTTGCGACTGCTGCAATATCACAACCGGGCGGGAGGCGCGCGACGCCCGCGAGGACCACGCCATGGCGCTAATTGCATTTGAAAGCTTATTCATAACTCTTCGAATATAACTGTGTTGGGTGTCAATGAATAAATAAGTTCACATTATTAACTGATGAAGAATTTGTATGTTAATCGTTCATAATGATGCACGTAATACTGAAACGCTTCTGAAGATGTTCGAACGAGATCCCGCGGCCTCAGGACATAAAAGGCAAAAGAAGAACATGGCTGGGAACTCTTTCTCCTTCATATCCCACTTTTGAAAAAAAATATTAGCCTATGTCCGTCTCCTGGCTCCCAACTATCTCTGTATTAAAATTCATCAAAATCGACTTAGCTATTAAAGCGTGAATAGGTAACAAACTCACTTTCGCTTTTATAATATTAAAGCAAGGATTATGCACTTGACATTATAATCCAAGTCTAGTTTTCCTGAAACTAACTATACTTTATAAATACGTTTTGACATTATCTACTTTTTTAATTTAAATTTAGCTGACATTGTATTTTTTATGATTTTTTGTAGTATTCATTTAATTGAATAACTAATGAACCATTAATGTTAAGCGAGTCAGTATTGTGTATGGCCCTCGGCGCCGCGGCCGGCGGCGGCGGGACGGTGTGTGGATCAAACCATTTCATTGAGTCCGTTTTATCGGATAGATGGATATCATCAAATACGTTTTCCCACTCTGGTGGAGCGGGAAGAATGTCAGACTTGTACTGACTAGTAGGTACCCATCCATGTTCCCTCGTTGCCCTTTGCGAAATTATATTATACCCTGTAATCACATAGGTAATGAATCAATTAATTTGAACTTCAGCATTAAACAAGAGCTCGATAATTGCTTTGTTATCGAAACCTTCACAGTTACTACGTGAACCATAATCTAAGTGTCCGTAACATTACGGTTCACTAATCTTAATATATATAAATCACGTGTCACGTTGTTTGACTGCGATGGACTCCTAAACTACTAAACCGATTTTAAATTAAATTTGCTCACCGTGTGCAGCTTGATTCAACTTAAAAGATAGGGTAGGCAGGGAAGGTAAGGTAGAAAATGGCATTGCAACGTATGCCGCGGCCGGGGCACAGCTATAATTGGTATAAGTAGTCTTCCTGACCGATTCCGTCCGCGACGGCCGATCTCTGCCAACATTAGCCATCGGCGCCGGAGATATTACACTGTCCTAGCGCGTCCAGGAGCATCTGCACCTTCTGTTCCTGTGACTGTCATAGTCCAATGGCATGGCGTCCGGCACGACCGGAGAGGGAACAGGCTCATGACCAACGGGTTGACATCATTAATGAAAAACCCAACACGTACACCTCTGCCTTACCCTACGGGATTACAGACGTGATGTTATTCTGTAATACATTTTACCCGATCTGGGAATCGAACTAAGGTCCCGTGCTCAACAGTCACGCTTGCGGCCGCAGGACCAACGGCGTAGTTGGCCATGCTCGCTCATATTGAGTGTATGAGTCGTCAGTTTTGCTATCATACAGTACTATTTACTGTTGTTAAAAATTATTGACAGACGCTCCGCCAGCAATAAGATACGGATACAGTACGTTGTAGTAGGTTGGAGCAAGTGCAAGCTGCCCAAGGGACCGACATACAGACGCACATAGCGACTGATCTGGCTATCAAAGTAGTGTACGTACTTGTGTGTGTCGGGAATCATCAGCCATTCACTGGGCAATCTGATATTCAAAGGAAATTAGGGTTCATGGTTTTTCTCTTTTATTGGCACTTTTTCCGTAGCCTGCTTATCTAATTTATAAGTTTACATTACACCGTCAAATTATTAGTGTAACGCGCACGACGTATGAGCGAGGGCCGTGTGTTTAGCGCAACGCGCGCGGCGGGCACGTGCAATCGAACACGCGGCCACGGGGCTCCCGGCGCGCGGCGCGCGTAGCTAGCAACATGGCGCGCAACATAGCTGTATATTGGTGTAGTAGTGTAGTACACCAATAGCTTTATTATTTGCTGCTAGCTTATCACTTAACAAAGTCGGTGCACGTCCCTCACTGAAGTTATCCTTTCAGTTCGATTATAAAATGACAACGTGCGTTGGTAGAGGTGTGCTGACGACATGTTTGGAATGGAAAGAGGTTGCATAGCGAACTACATACTATATCCATGGAAGTGTGGTCTGGTAGTCATGTCGGAGAGAACTGATGGCCGGTAGTGATCACAAGCTGGCACTCATCACTGGGGCTGGGGCACTATCGCAGTCACTGCACTGTCACTCGCGAGTCGCGGTCGCGGGCGTGTGCCGCGCGCGTGCCGTCCGGCGCGAGTGCGTGGCCGTGGCGTGCTCGCGTGACGTAACGCCGCGTCACACTGCAGCGCGCCGTGCGGCCGCGACCCGACCGGAGCCTCGCCGCCTCTCCTCCCTCGCCCCCGCCCCACACACTGCGCGCGCACCCGCCCGCGCCTTCAGCTGCTGCCGCTCTGTGCTCGCCTCCTGCATTCACCTGCAACCCGCACGACTATCTCCTGTTCGACAAAACTCCGGTGACTATTAATCTGGAAAAATAAATAATTAGACTAAGGCTACTTTGCAATAAATTTTAACCTCAATAACTAGGTTTCTGAGAGGTTTTGGAGTAATCCAACTTTAAAGGTTTTTCGGAAAGTTTCTCGACCTAAAATTAAAAATTGTGAAAAACCTATGTTGCTCAGAGCGTTGACATGTTATTTTTTCAGATAAACGATCAAATTATAGAACTAATTTTCATTGAAACTTTTTTATAGACATTAAAAACCTATATTCTACGAATTTCTAAAGAATTTAAGTTTTCACAAGCTTGTAATTGCGCCAATTTCTAAATTGGCTTTTTATTTGTTTTTATTGTGTTGCATAGTCTGATGTTCCTATATATAATACTTCTTTTAGATTTTTGCTGTAACTGTTACGGTCCGATTAATGATGTTTTCTCGCTTCGCCAGTCCTCCGCCAAGTCCAGCAGGTCGTTGAACAGAATGTGGCGTCAACGGAGCTGCTGCACAATGTGTTACCTCTGTCGGTTCTCATGGTGACGTGGAGACAGCGACTCGCAACCTCGTGCAAGGCACGCCAAAAAAGCGGCCGTAAGTCCCGTCTTCGAGGAGTGGCTGGAGAGGCGCCATGGCGTCCTCACCAACCTCCTGACGCAGGTTGTGACCGGACACGGAGTAGAAGAAGACAAGAAGTAGCTCCGTTAGATAAACAAGGTGCTCTAACCTTGTTTATCTAACGGAGCTACTTCTTTATCTCTAAAAAGTAATGAAATCTAGACAGTCTTGGCAACTCTAAGGTTCCTTACTGCGATTTTTCTCCGGGTACACAAGGGTACAAAATGAGGTGCTCCATGTCACCATTGCAGCAATCTGTCGCCAGAACCGCTACCCATTCACGGTGGAACATTGCCACTTGGAAAACGTTGATTCAATAACCAGTCAATTGCAGGCTTGATAAAACTGCGTATTTCGTTATGTATTCGGTTTTATTATATGTTACAGTGGTAATCAAAACTGTCGATAAAAATTCGTGGAAAACAAACCTTGTTTGTTTTCCACGAATCCACTATGACTTTTAGTTTATTTTTTTGACACGGCAGTCGTGTTTTTTAAATTAAATATTTTTATTTTAAACTTTTTAGTGATTAGTAATATATAAAAATACATCATAAAACAAAATATAAGTTGTTTGTAGGCACTAAGTAAGAAAAATGGATTTTTTAAAGGATTTCGTGTTTTAAATGTTATCTGTATTTAACTAGCTGCCTATATCTGCTTCGAAGTTCGAACCTACTTACTGAGCCGTTTAAGTTTGGCACATATTATTATGATTTTCTGGGATAGAAATAGATTATTTATAAATCTACTCGTCACTAGTTCTTCTAATTGCCACTAGATGGCGCAACTTGTTTGTTTTCAACGAATCAACTATCGCATAAATACGTTTTTTTTTTTTTTAAATTAACGGGTTTGATTAACAATGTAACATAAATTTATATTTTTGGAATCCACTGGTCAAATCCTAGACGATAATAACATGCATAAGACATAAAATAAATAGCCCCTGCTCTTTAGCCATTTTAACAGCGAGTCCAGAATCGCCGTCTTGCGGCAGGGTTAGGTTAGGGTTAGGTTAGGGTTGGGGGACCACCCCACAGTGCTTGCGTCCACGTCGCGTCCCCTGGAAACGACCCAGTTCTGACCACCGTAACGGAGTGGCAGACTGGGTTGGCCAAAGTGCACTGTGCTCTCGTAGCTATCCAAAATCTTTGCCTTGACAGTTACGAACCTGCGGAATCATGCCGAAATCTTCGCGGGACGCCTGCGGGCGGTTTTTAAAAGACAAAGGCCCTTCTCAGGGCCAACCCAAAGGCCCTTCTCAGGGCCAACGCAAAGGCCCTTCTCGGGGCCAACCCAAAGGTCCTTCTCAGGGCCAACCCAAAGGCCCTTCTCAGGGCCTCTCCGACGCTTCGGCGTCAGAGACTAGCCGCGCGCCGTCTGCGGCTAGCAACTTTGGAGGGGCGGACGAGTGGTCTGACGACTCAATGGTCGGTGTGTCGGATGCGGACGAGTCTCAGCCGCGGAAGCGGGTCAGATCGAGGAGCGATGGGTCCTCGGCCTCGGGGTCGAAGCGTTTGCCGAAGGCTAAAAAGCCGACGGTGGCCGCGGATACCCATGTCGTTGGACTCGCGGATGCCCAACGCCAGTTGGACCTGGCTCGACGGGCGCAGCTCCAGCAAGAGCTAGAAGAGCGGGTTGCCGCAAAAGAAAAGCGGGCGCACGTCGCCCGGGCCAAGTCCGGGTACGGTGCGTCCCGCGTTTTATACGCGGACCACTCTATGGAAGAGCTGGAAAGAATGGCGGAGGAGGACGAGGAGGAGATTGTGGAGGTTGCCTCAAAGTCCTCCAACCTGAAGGGGACCTTCCAAAAGGCCCTCAAGAGCCGGGCCGCGAGCTTGCGCGGTGTCGTTGCGGAGCTGGTGAAACGCAAGGCAACCGACGAGACGCGGCAACTGCAGGCAAAAATAGATCGCCTGCAGTCGGAGGTCAGCCAGCTTCATCAGAAGCTAGCTGAAGCCACGGCCCGGCCACAACAGGCCCAGACAAGCCCTGTGGCAGAGGCCCCCCCCTCCAACCTTGAGGAAGTCATCCGCAAGGTTGTAATGGAGGAGAGGGCCTTCACAAGAGCCTGCTTAGCAGGCATCGAGGACCGGCTGTTGCCGGAGAAACGCCTCCGACCGCCGCTTGCGGCAGATAACAGGCAATCCGAGCCGGGGCCGTCCTCCTCCCAGACGGAGGATGCCCTTCTCCCCTCGACCACCCCGTCCAACGAGTGGACAGAAGTGGTCCGTAAGGGGAAGGGCAAAGGGAAAAAGTCGGCGACGGCCGCCCCTGTCGTCCCCGCCACCACCGGCAAGGGAAAGGGGAAGAGGACAGGCAAAGGGAGAGCAAAAGGGCAGCTAGTCGCCCCAAAAACCGCGGCCGTCGTGGTGACTCTCACCGCGGAGGCGGCGGAGCGAGGGGAGACGTACGCGTCCATTTTGGTGCGGGCGCGTGCTAATGCCGATCCCACCCAGCTCGGGATCAGCAGTGTGTCTTGCCGGCGAACGCAAGCCGGGGCTCGAATCTTCGAGTTCCCGGGGGCAGAGGGGAGTGCCCATGCGGACCTCTTTGCAGCCAAGCTGCAGGAGGTCATCGCGGACTCGGCCAAGGTGGCCCGACCGGTCAAGTCAGCGGCCATAGAGGTGGCTGACCTGGACGACTCCGTCACCAAGGAGGAGGTGGCGAAGGCGATCGCAGCGATAGGGGGCTGTGACGTCGCTGCGGTCCAAAGCCGGGACATAAGGCCCGGCCGCGGCGGCATGGGCACCATTCGCCTCGAGTGCCCAATCGCCGCTGCCAAAGCCGTCCTTGCTAAAGGACGCCTTACAGTCGGCTTCAGCTCGGGTGCAGTCCGGGCACTCGACGATCAGCCTGTACGGTGTTTCCGATGCTTTGGCATCGGACACACGCGGCCGCTGTGTCCGTCCACGGTAGACAGGACAGACACGTGCTACCGCTGCGGTAAGGAAGGCCACAAAGCCACCTCTTGTGAGGCTGCCACGCCGCACTGCGCGGTATGTGCCGCCAGTGGCTGCCCGTCAGACCACGTTATGAAGGGAAGGAGCTGCAATCCTCCCCCTAAGCGGGGTAAAGCGCAGGCGCCGTCCGGGCCTGCTGCTGCTGCCGCCAGCGCCGTCGTTCCTGCGGCGGCTGCGGAGGAGGGGGGTGCAATGTCTGACTGATGGATAGGGTCGAACATCGCATCCTTCAGGCGAACGCCAACCACTGCAGGGCAGCCCAGAATCTGCTGATGCAGACCATGGCCGAGTGGTTGGTAGACTTGGTGGTGGTCGCCGAGCCTTACTCGGTCCCTGGCCGTTGGCTGGGCGATCGGGACGGCTTGGTGGCGTTGGTGTCGCGGTCTTCCACAGACTCCCCTCCCCTCTCGCTCTTAGAGAGGGGACCGGGATACGTGGCCGCCGCGTGGGCAGACATGGTTGTGGTGGGGGTCTATTTCTCCCCAAACCGCCCTCTCTCGGACTTTGAGGATTTTCTCGAGGTTCTCACCGCAGTGGTAGGGAGGGCGGCGCCACGCCAGGTCATGGTGTTGGGCGACCCGAACGCCAAGTCGGCGGCCTGGGGCAACCCGGCCACCGGTTGCAACGTCCGTGGGCGCGCCCTCGAGTTTTGGGCGGCATCATGCGGTGTGTCCCTCCTCAACAGGGGGGCGGTCCACACGTGTGTACGGCAGCTGGGAGGGTCGGTAGTGGACGTCTCTTTTGCCACCCCTGCGCTAGCGACTCGCGTCGTCAACTGGCGGGTAGAGATGGTGGAGACCTTGTCGGATCACCGATATGTGCGGTTCGACATCACCACCCGGCAAGGGCGGGGGATGTCCCGCGCTGGGAAATCTCCCTTCCCGCGGTGGGCACTCACCCGCCTGGACCGGGAGGCAGCGAAGGAGGCAGCCTTTCTCCAGGACTGGCTGTCGCCCCCTGTCGCAGTCCTAGACGTGGACGCCGCAGCGGTCCGACTAAGGGGGTCGCTGACCGAGGTGTGCAACTCCAGCATGCCTCGGTCTCGCCGCCCGCCGCCCCGTCGCGCTGTCTATTGGTGGACGGAGGAGTTGACGGGGCTCCGGGCTGCCTGTGTGGCGGCCAGAAGGGCCTACGCGCGGAGCCGACGGCGAAGCGCCCAAAACCGAGTCCAGGCAGAAGAGGACCGCCTATACGCCTCTTATCGAGAGGCGACGATGAACCTCAAGTCTGCGATGGGAGCTGCAGAAGACTCGGCGAGGGCCGAGATGCTGGAGGGTCTCGACAGGGATCCTTATGGAAGACCATACAGGGCGGCGCGGAACCAGCTACGCCCCTTTGGTCCCCCACTGACGGAGACCCTCGAGCCAGTGTTACTGGACGGGGTGGTCCGGTCCCTGTTTCCGCGCAGGACCGACTTCACCCCACCAACTATGGATCCCCCGCAAGGGGCGGCTTCGCCGGAGGAGGAGGTCCCCCCGGTGACGGCGGCGGAGTTTCGCGCTGGGGTTCTCAGCCTCCGCGCGAAGAAGACGGCACCCGGACCAGACGGCGTCCCCGCACGGGTGGTGGCGATCGCCGCCTCCGAAATGGATGACAGGTTTCGGGACCTCTTCAGCGCTTGTTTCACTGCTGGGAGGTTTCCGAAACTGTGGAAGGAGGGGCAGCTATGCCTCCTCCGAAAGGAGGGACGCCCGGTGGACTCTCCATCGGCATACCGGCCCATCGTCCTGCTCGATGAGGTCGGTAAGTTGTTCGAGGGGATTGTCGCCTCCCGGCTTGATAGCTTTTTGCGGGGGGTTGGGCCCAACCTGTCGGACGCCCAATTCGGTTTTCGACGAGGGCGTTCGACTATCGATGCGCTAGCCCTACTCAAGGGCCAGGTGAAGGAGGCGGTGGACGCGGGAGATGGAGTGCTGGCGGTGTCATTCGACATTGCCAACGCCTTCAACTCCATGCCCCACGCGACAATATTGGAGGCGCTCCGGTATCACGGCGTGCCGCAATACCTGCGCAACCTCCTAGCCAGCTACTTGGAGGGCCGAGAGGTTCTCCTCGTTGACAAGAGGGCCATGGTGAGGCGGTACGGCGCAGAGTCCGGTGTTCCGCAGGGGTCGGTGCTCGGACCTCCCCTGTGGAACATCGGGTACGACTGGATCCTGCGGGGAGTACTCCTCCAGGGCACGAGTGTCATCTGCTACGCGGATGACACCCTCCTCATTGCTCGGGGGAAGAACTTTGGGGATGCGGCCTGTCTGGCCTCGGCTGGCGGGTCCTTGGTTGCAGAGAGGATCCGCCGCCTGGGATTGAAGGTGGCGCTGCACAAGACTGAGGCCGTGTTCTTTCGCGGGCCTCGGCAACGCTGCCCTCCTCCCGATGCTCACATTGTCGTGGGGGGCGTCACGATAGAGGTCCAGCCCCAGATGAAGTATCTGGGCCTGGTGCTGGACGACAGGTGGCGGTTTGGCCCGCATTTCAGCGGGCTGTCGACGCGCCTGTTGAAAGCCGCGGATGCTTTCTCGTGGCTCCTCCCGAACTTGGGGGGGCCCAAGGCGAAATGCCGGCGCCTGTATTCGGGCATCTTGAGGAGCATGGCCCTATACGGGGCCCCCATCTGGGCCGACTCCCTACACAGGAGGGAGAACGCGACTGCCATCCGCAAGCCCCAAAGGGCCATTGCACTGAGGGTGGCAAGGGCCTACCGCTCGGTGGGTTTTTCGGCGGCGTGCGCTCTGGCCGGAACCCCTCCTTGGGAGTTGGAGGCCTGGGTGCTCGCCAGAGTGTACGAGTGGACCGCGCAACGGAAGGCGCTCGGGGAGCGCGAGGAGCGGGAGGCCGTGCGGCGAGAGGCGAAGGAAGCCATCGTCCTCCACTGGACGGAGGACCTCGCTGCAGCCGCCTTCGGCCACCGGACGTTGGACGCAATCGGTCCGGTTCTGCAGGGCTGGCTCGAGCGGTCCCACGGTTTCCTCTCGTTCCGTCTGGTTCAGGTGTTGTCCGGCCATGGCTGTTTCGGATCGTACCTGCACCGGATCGGGAGGGAGGAGACCCCGGTCTGCCACGACTGCGGCACGGCGGAGGACACGGCCCAGCACACCCTCGAAGTGTGCCCGGCTTGGTCCGAACAACGCCGCGGTATGACCGCGGTAGTTGGACAGGACCTCTCGCTTCCTGGCGTCGTCAATGCCATGCTGGAGAGCGAGGAGGCCTGGGCAGCGGTTGCCTCCTTTTGCGAGGATGTCATCTCGCAAAAAGAGGAGGCGGAGCGCGCTCGGGAGGACGACCCTCTCGCTGCGCCGCTCCGCAGACGACGAAGGGGTCGGAGAAGGCGCCGTCCTCTCCCTCCTCTTGATGGTGGCGATGGGCGGGCGATGGGCACGGGGGTGCCCTTGCCTGCATTGCACCCATCGCCACCTTCGTCGGTCACTCCCGGGCGCGGCCCCCGTCGTTAGGGGTCCAGGCATGGAGGGCAATCGTCGGCGGAGGACTGGACGTTAAGGCTGTGCCGGTTTCCCAGTCCCCCGCCTCTTGGACGAAGCGGGAGTGCCGCTGGGTATTTTTAGTGGGTATACCGGGTCAGACCGAGGAGTCCCACATAGCCCCCCCATCCCCCGATGGAAGGGTATGCGTAATGCATTTTTTCCCAGCGCAAAAAAAAAAAAAAAAAAAAAAAAAAAAAAAAAAAAAAAAAAAAAAAAAAAAAAAAAAGGTTAGGTTTGGTTTATTCCTGTCCGGGCGCAAGGCCCGGCCCGCGAGCTACTTAGCCTAGTCCCCGGATATTCTTCCAGGATTGTATTACGGGAGGGAGGGGGAAGTTTCCTATCCTTTTATTTTATTTATTTCACAAAAAGGCTTGACGCCTGGTTTTTATTTATTTCATAAATTTTACTATTTACATTTTCTTACTACTATTTTACATATTAATGCTTTCTTATTCTTTAACAATTCTTAAAACTATTTTCACAATTTACTTTTATTGTCTTTCTTATTTTAACAACTTACAAAGCTATTGTTGGGGTATATGGTAGAGAGATGAGGCAGACTCCAGTTCAGAAGGTTGAATGAATTTATTTTACAAAAGCTTAACTATATATCTTAGGATAACAGAATCTTATTGGCTACAACTAATTGACAAATCAAAAACCTTAACCAATGAAAACACAGAGATAAAAATACAAAAATAAAACTAACGACTCCTATTGGCTATAACTATTTTAGCATGTTATCTACAAATTACAAGTGTTGCATTCTTTTCCCATGAACTACGCGCTGTAACTTAGCTTGGTCGATTGCGTTTTTGCACACTTGACATTCTTGGGATTGGTTCTGATTTATAGGTACTTGGAAATCTCTCTTAGCCCTCACTTGACATTCTTAAAATTAGTAAAGATTTGAAAGTATCTGGGAACATCTCATATCGTTCACTTGTCATTCTTGAGATAATTTACGGTTTGTTTTGGAAATCTCCCATATCACTCCCCCTCAAGCGAAGCGTACCTTCTTCTTAACTATTCGTCCGGTACGTGTGACGTATGGGAGACTGGCGTCCGACTTTGCAGAGGGTGGACTGGTCGTACTATTAGCAAGCTTCTGCGGCATTTGAGTTTTGGTATCCGTGTTGTTCTTTGTCCTGACATTAGCGGTTTGCGTTATGGGTGTGTGAAACACTGTATCGTTCGCCTGTTCGTTAAAAACGTAAGCAGGTTTTAATCTGTCGAGCGATATTATGGCTGTTCGACTTGGTAATTGTATCTTGAAGTGCTTCTCGTTGCGTTGCAGTACTTCAAATGGGCCATCGTAAGGCGGAGTGAGCGGGGATCGTACAGAATCGTTGCGTATAAAAACGTGTTTGCATGTTGCGAGGTCCTTGTACACAAACGTTCGTGGTTGTGCTTGTTTTCGCTCGGTCGGTGCCAATGACGTCATTATTTGAATTAATTGTCGTACGTAGTCCGCATCTTCAATCTTTGACTGTGTAGGTACGAAGAAATCAGATGGTATCCGCAGTGTGGTTCCATAGGTCATAAGCGCGGGACTAAGGTTGTTGTCGTCCCGTATTGCGCTACGTAGGCCAAGTAATACAGTAGGCAATTCGTCTGTCCATGTAGTTGTGGCGCCGCGTGCCATGAGGGCTGCCTTCATCGTTCTGTGCCACCTTTCGATTTTTCCATTCGCTTGTGGATGGTAAGCTGCAGTGCGTATTCTGGTTATCCCGAGCTTTTTCATTAAAGCGTTGAACAGCTGCGACTCGAACTGTCGTCCTTGGTCGGTTGATATGCGTAGTGGACAACCGAAACGCGCTATCCAGTGCTCGTACAGAGCTTTTGCGACGATCTCAGCGGTAATCTCTCGTACAGGGATTGCTTCGGGCCAACTCGTACACCTATCGATAATAGTGATGCAGTATCGATAGTCGTTTGATAAGCGTAACGGACCAACTATATCGATGTGTATGTGCTCAAAACGTTGCGACGGCGGGAAAGTAGATAACGGAGTGATGACGTGACGGTTAACTTTTGCGCGTTGACAACTGATACAAGCTCGCGTCCACTCGGCGACTTGTTTATTCATATCGGTCCAAAAAAATTTCGACGACATCTGCTTGCGGGTTGTTCGCACCCCTGGGTGGCATAGTTCGTGTTGCGCTTTGAAAGCTGCGTAACGATATGCTGCAGGCAAAAATGGTCGAGGCGGAGATAATGATACCTCGCACGTGATTGGTCGTATCATTCCGGGTAGTGTTATGGCGCTAAACTTCAAGTTCGGTTGTAATCTGAGCTTTTCTAGTTCTTCATTGTTATTTTGATCGATGGCCAGCTGATTGTAGTCGATCAAAGTGGGACATTGTATCTCTTCTATGCGTGATAAGGCGTCGGCGACTGAGTTTTTCTCTCCTTCTAAGTATTTGATACTTGTACAAAATTGACTAATAAAGTGTAGTTGTCTCTCTCGCCGCGGTGTGTCACTGCTACTTGCTGGTTTCAATAGAGCGTGAGAGAGAGGTTTGTGGTCGGTGTAAATAGTGACGTCACAGCCTTCTATCAGTCGGCGGAAGTGTTTTATAGCCGCGTAGATCGCTAGTAGTTCGCGGTCGTACACGCTATATCGGCGTTGCGCCGCGCTCATGGTTTTGGAGAAAAATGCCAGTGGTTTCCAAACTGTGTTGATTTTCTGCTGTAGTACTGCACCGAGGCTGTTATCTGAGGCGTCTGTCATGATAACAAGTTCGCTATTACTTGACGGGTACGCTAGCGTGGTCGCGTCTAAAATGCTTTGGCGGCATTTTTTAAATGCAATCTCTGCTTCGGGTGTCCATACAATCGGTGTCTTATCATTTTTCTTCTTGTTGTGTAGGTATTTGTTGAGCTCGGTTTGTAGATCGGCTTGATGGGGTAAGCAGTCCCGGTAGAAATTTAGCATGCCTAGGAAGCGTCGTAACTCGATGATGGTTTTCGGCTTTGGGTATGTAGATATGGCTTGGATGCGCTCTTCAGTAGGTTTAATTCCGTCGGCCGATACTTCGTAGCCCAAGAAGTTAATTTTCTGTTTGCCAAACTCGCACTTGTCGACATTGAGTGCTACGCCATACTTCTCTAGGCGTTGCAGAACTTGATGTAGAATATTCTTCATTGCTTCTTCATCATCAGCGTGCAGAAGAATATCATCGATAAAACAGAAAACTCCTTCTAGGCCATGTAATACTTGGTTCATGAATCGTTGGAAAGTTTGACTAGCGTTACGTAAGCCAAACGTCATACAATTGAATTCGAAAAGGCCAAACGGTGTTATTATTGCGGTTTTCTTGGCATCTTCACTATTTAAAGGTATCCAGAAGTATGCCATTTTGAGATCTAATTTGGAGAATATTTTCTTGCCTTGCAGCTGGTAAGTAAAATCTTGTATGCGTGGTATCGGGTAACGGTCTGGCTGTGTTACTGCGTTAAGGCGTCTGTAATCGCCGCAAACGCGTAGCCCTCCGTCTTTTTTCTTAACCACGTGAAGTGGACTAGCCCAGGGACTCATTGACGGCTTACATATGCCCATTTCTACCATGCGGTCAAATTCTTGTTTAGCGGCTTTGTACTTATCGGGCGGTAAGGGTCGCGCACGTGCGTAGAGTGGCGGGCCAGATGTTTCGATGTGATGAACGACCTCGTGTTTTGATGGCTGTTTCAGTGACATGGGTCGCAACACATCTGGATATTTTTTTAGGATGCCATGATAGTCCTGATCGGAGCTGATAATGTAGACGGTTTCGGCAGGTGTGGTAATTTCAATGGTGCTGACGGATAACTCGGTGATTTTATCTATTAACTTCTTACTGTGTAGGTCGACGAGTATCTTGTAGTGCCGAAGGAAATCTGCTCCCAGTATGGATGTCTTTACGTCGGCGACTATGAATGTCCATTGAAAATTGCGTCGTAGTCCAAGGTTCAAGTTGATTGTTTTTTCTCCGTATGTTGCGATCGGAGAGTTATTGGCTGCGAAGAGTTGTAAGGCGTCGTCTCTCTTGCTTTTTAATCTTCTCGTTTTAGGTGTTGCTGCTAACACGGAGATATCGGCGCCTGTGTCCACGAGGAAACGTTCGTGAGTGTTGCGATCGTGGATGCATAGGCGATTACTTGTAGTGGAGACACCGACGCTCGCCACAGTCGATGTCGATTCTAGTTTAACGGTATGACGGGCGTCTTTTGTGTTTCTTCTGTACGTTTTCTTCGACTGCACGGTGATTCACACCTTATTGCTCGATCACCAAATCTTAAATGGTATTTGCATTTCCACGTTGAATCTCCTGGCTTAAGTGTGCGCGCATTTTGCTTATTGGAATGCGAGCGGGAACGCGAACGTGAGTGAAAGGGATAGCGAGACCTTCGGTGTGGCCAACGACTGTAGCCACGGCGTAATTCGGCGATCTCAAGAGAGAGCTTATCAACTTGTCTTGTTAGCGTTGATAACGCGTCGTTATTGTTAACAGTTGATGACTCTGTCGGTGTGTGCGTTGATACTGCAGCGATGTTGGGTGAATCGGTGTATTCAACCATTTTGTCAGCCATTGCGGCGAGTGTGTCTAGCGACGATTCTGTGTTGATTGATAACACGACTCTGATTTGGGCTGGCATCTGATTAAGCCATTCGATTTTCAGTCCCTCTTCTGTGATCATGCCGGTACCAAGTTGTCGCATCTTTCGTAGCAGCTGTGACGGTTTCTGGTCGCCTAGTTCGAGACCACTAATTAATTTTTGAAAGTTCTTCGCGTCTGATGTGTCATACACGGCGAGTAGGCGCTCTTTAGCTGCGTTGTATTTTTCTGTGGCCGGCGGGTTGTACAGGATGTCGGTGAGATGCTGTAGGTCGATGCTCTGGAGTTGTTGCAGCAAGTAAGTGAACTTCTGTGCGTCCGATGTGTGCAGCGGGTTGACGGTGGCTTCGAAGTGGATAAACCAGGCCTTCGGTAGTTCACGCCAGAAGGGAAGAAATCTTGATTGCACGGATACTCCAGCCAGGGCGAGCTCGACGTGGTCCTGATTTCTTTCTTTAGGCTCCTCAACAGCGATTTGAGCAGGGATTTGTCCTTCCATTGTTCAGCGTCGACGGTTCACCAATTGTTGGGGTATATGGTAGAGAGATGAGGCAGACTCCAGTTCAGAAGGTTGAATGAATTTATTTTACAAAAGCTTAACTATATATCTTAGGATAACAGAATCTTATTGGCTACAACTAATTGACAAATCAAAAACCTTAACCAATGAAAACACAGAGATAAAAATACAAAAATAAAACTAACGACTCCTATTGGCTATAACTATTTTAGCATGTTATCTACAAATTACAAGTGTTGCATTCTTTTCCCATGAACTACGCGCTGTAACTTAGCTTGGTCGATTGCGTTTTTGCACACTTGACATTCTTGGGATTGGTTCTGATTTATAGGTACTTGGAAATCTCTCTTAGCCCTCACTTGACATTCTTAAAATTAGTAAAGATTTGAAAGTATCTGGGAACATCTCATATCGTTCACTTGTCATTCTTGAGATAATTTACGGTTTGTTTTGGAAATCTCCCATACTATACTGGGATTCTAATCATTTCTTAAACTAACAATGCTATCTTATCTTATCATCTACGTACCAATGAAATTATTCTACTTCTTAATTTAATCTTAACTTACTGCACTTATATCTATATTACTTATACATCTAGTGTCTACATTTTGTTAAATTTTATATATTATAACAATATATGGTTTAACAAAGCTTATATATCTAATCCTTATTTCTATTATTTACTTGTTCACATATTTTTGTGCAGTATTCTATAAAGACTTTATAGTATAGTTTACTTATTATTAGGTCGCAGAGATTTTCTTTGCACAGTGGAAAGCCAACTTTTTGTTCTAAATCATACCTCAAGACTGCGTACACTGGACATTCCACGAGGATGTGTGGTACGTCCTCTATAGCGCCTGGCTCACAGATGCATGATGGACTCTCCCTTAACTTGAAACGATTCAAGTACTGGGAGAATCCACCATGCCCCGTCAATATTTGTGTCAGCTTGCCCTCGGGCTTTGCCTTGCGAGCAAAGCGATAAGCCTCTCTGGCGTCGGGAAGGAACATCCTGGTTACAGACGCAGTGTTCCCGGCTCTATATCGACTATTCCATTTGTCTAAAGATGACTGACGAATTAGCCGCTTCACATATGAAATGGGACACTGGTCGTAGTCAGGTTTCCTCTTCGACGCCAGAGCTGCCTGCTTAGCAAGATCGTCGGCGCGTTCGTTACCGGGCAGTCCTGCATGGGCCTTGACCCAGAACAAGGACACAACTTTGCCCAAGGCCAGGGCCTTCCGCAGGTTCTCCCTCGTCTCCACGGCCAGAGGGTGGAGGGACCAATGGTTAACGACCGTCTCCAAAGCGGCTCTCGAGTCGCTATATAGACCATAGGTCTTCTCCTTACCCTTGAGGATAACGCTCGTGGCTTTACATATAGCCAGGAGCTCCGCCTGGTAGACTGTGCAGTACGCGGACAGACAAAGCTTGAGGTTCCGGATTTCAGCTTCGCCATTCCACATGGATAGCGCGGCTCCTACCTTCCCCTCAATCTTACTGCCGTCGGTGAAGATTCGCACCTGCTGCACATTATGCCGGTCCACAAGGCTTTGGTCTACTAGTTGGGTTATTTCCAAGGCCATATGTTCTGCCGGGTGAGGAGTTTCTGCAAACATTACCGGGCGCTCCGTCTCTCTATCTCCTAGTTCCGGCGGGGGCGACCCTCTCTTTGCCTCGTACAGTGCGGCTGCTTCTTGTACTCTGAGGTCGAGAGGTAGTATCCCCGCCAAAACTAGGGCAGAGTGTAGGGAGACCGTCCGGTAAGATTTGCAGAGCTTCTGAGCGAAACCTCTCTGAACCGTGTCGAGCAACTTACGCACCCCGATCCTACTGACTGCGGGAGCCCACACAGCTGATGCGTAAAGAATTATTGGCTCTATAGTGGCCGTATAAATAATACGGATAACTTCGGTGTGCAGTCCCCAGTCTACCTTAGCGGCCTTGGATAGCTGTTTATATATATCCAGGGCTTTTCGGCACTGTAAAGCTACGTGCGTGTTAAACGTCAGTCGGTCGTCAATGGTTAGTCCTAGGATCTTGACTTCCCGCGACATGCCAATACTGACTCCTCCCATGTTCAGCAATGGTGTGTCGTACTTTAGCTTCTTGGTGAGAACCATTGCGCAAGTTTTATGCGGCGCAAATTTCAACTTATTTCTGACACCCCATTGCTGCACGTGGGCGAGCGCCGCGTTTGCCTGCCTCGAGACGTCTAGTCCAGTGTCACCGTCAAAAGTCATCACGACGTCGTCCGCGAAGGCCTGCACATACACACCCATCCTCTCCAGTTCCCGCAGCAAAGGATCCAGAAGAAGGTCCCATAGGATGGGACCACCGATTGACCCCTGCACGCAACCTTTGTTGGTGCTCCTCGTGCATTCCTCCCCGGCGTATCTTACACTGACTCTTCTGCAGTCGAGATAGCTGTCCAGTAGCCTCCTGATGTTAACCGGGCACTTTTCCTCAGCCAGGCGGTTTCGAATAGTCGGCCACCAAGCGCTGTCGAAGGCCCCCTCTATATCCAATGACACTAGGGTAACTAGCTTTTTCTGCTTTATGAGACCCTTGATATGGTGTACTAGAGTATAGAGGGCGTCTTCGGTGCTCTTCTGGGGCATGAAACCAAACTGACGAGTACTAATCCTCGGTACAATGTGCCATTTAATCCTTGCTACTGTCATCTTCTCCAGGACCTTCCCCAAAACCGGCAACAGACCGATGGGCCTGTAAGCTTTGGGGTTCGTGTAATCTTCCTTGCCCGGTTTCCTCAGGACTACCACGGTTGCCTGCTTCCAGATGTCCGGAAAGTGACCTATCTCTAGGCACTTGTTGAATAGGGCAAGGGATGCGTCCAGGTCCTGGTAGATAGCTCTGCTGCAGATATCTGCTGTGAAGCCATCCGCTCCCGGGGCCTTCTTGGGATTAAAACTGCCCGCCGCGGTCTTGAGCTCTAGCAATGTAAACGGTGGGTCATGAATCTCATCATGTTGCCACTCGTTTACCCGCTTTGCCGCTT
The DNA here is from genome assembly GCA_958449745.1 of Ochropleura leucogaster. Taxonomy (NCBI): domain Eukaryota; kingdom Metazoa; phylum Arthropoda; class Insecta; order Lepidoptera; family Noctuidae; genus Ochropleura; species Ochropleura leucogaster. The sequence continues at coordinate 18,197,175 of OY288216.1, forward strand.
CTCTAGCGCGGCGATGGTCTTCATTGTCAGTTTCCTCCAGGTCTTGTGGGTAGAACGTCTCCGCGAGTAAGATCGCCGACTCTCTTGGGTTCAGGAATGCCCCGTCTTTGGTTAGGGTCAAGTCTTCTTGTCTCCTGGTGGTCCTGCGTATGACGCGATATATACCGTCCCATACTCCTTCCTTGTCTTGTCTCTTACAGAGCTCCTTCCAGCTCTCTGTTTGGGCTTTCTTGGCATGGCACTCATAGTCTGCTATCTTTTTGTTGTACTCAGCTACCACTATATCTCTGCGGTACGGTGCCGCGTTCTTAATTTTACGCCTGAAGGTAATGGCAACTCGTTTCAGCCTTGCGAGCTCTTCATTCCACCATGGGACCTCCAGTACCTCTGTGGTTTTCTTTATGGGCATGCTTAATTTACATGCCTCTGTTATCGACCCGGTAAATTTTGTAATCATTTCTTCTAATTCAGATTTATTTCTAGTGTTTTCGATAGACTCTACGTTAAAGTTATTAATGTTGTTATTCTCTGAGAGCGTACTGTTGAAGAGGTCCCATTTTGCCTTCTTGGTGTTATACAGCCTCGTGGTTCTTTGAACCATTAGGCCTCTACTCCTGCGGAGATTTATGTCGAGTAGGATGGCGTTGTGGTCCGAGCTCGTCATCTCCTGGTCTACCCTCCAGTTATCCACCAATTCCAGTAGATCTTCTGTGCAGGCTGTTATGTCTACGAAACTGGTGTACACCCTATTACCTCTCACGGTGTCAAACGTTGGTGTATCACCTCTGTTGAGTACCTGCAGACCAGACTCTTCCAGGGTTCCGGACATCTCAGCTCCCCTGTGGTCTTCTATGGTGCTACCCCACCAGCTACTTTTGGCGTTGCTATCGCCTCCAATTAGCAGTCCTCTTGAGCCCAGCTCCTCTTTGATGTTTCTGATCTGATCCAGGTATGGCCCAATGGGTTGGTCTGGTTCGAAGTAGAAGGACACCGCCGCGATTTCCCAGGCGGAGGTTCGGATCCTCACGACAACAATATTGTTAGTCGTGAGTTTCGGGCACTGGATGACGTCAAGATCATAGTCGAAGACGACGATAGCCGCCTTCACCGTCCCATTTCCTACAGCTGCACACTGGAAGACTCTCGCCCCACGGTAATCCTTCATTCTCCTCACCCCACCCACGTATGGCTCCTGAATCAGAGCAAATGCGAGCTTTCGCTTGCTGGCCTCTACGATGAGCTCCGTGGTCGCCAGCTGTTTCCTCTGGAGGTTCGCCTGGGCTACTGCGTACTTACTGGTGGAGTTGCCTGCCCCGGAGCGACTTGTGACCACCTTAGCAATACGCAACTTTAGCTCTGGCCAAGGCCTCCCACCTCCGACGTACCGGGCATTCAGAGCTAAAGGCATTATGCTGTGCGTTCTCTATTTTAGCCGCCATGCAGTTACAGCAGGTTGGTGGTGCCGCCGCCAGATAATCGGCGCATTGCGCTCTCATGTGCGGGCCACCACAGTGGCTACATTTTGGGAGAGTGTCCTTGCAGAATCGCCTGCCGTGTCCATACGCTAAACACATGGAACACTGCACAAGCGGGGACTGATCTGCGACTTTAATCCTCTGCATATCTATGTGCACATACTCCCTATCCATTATGCGATTGTAAATAGATGGGGACACTCTCAGCGCAATGTGGTTAGTGAGCGGGTTTCTTGCACGCCTTCTGAACTTGACTTCAATTCGATCGTCCTTTTTGTCGAGGCCATGAAAGACCTCCGCATTCTGGTTCCTCAAGGCCACGAGGACATCCTCGTTAGTGTTAAAGGATAACACGTCCTTGAGAACCAGCATGGGGTCCTGGTTCTTCATGTCCTCGACAATAAGTCCACCGTCCGCTCTCTCAAGTCGCTCCTTTACCTTTCTCCTTTCTTCCTCCGTTCTGCATCCTATTAGGACCTTCTTATCCTTCACCTTCCTCACCCTCTCCACTGTCACCCAGCCGTCTTTAGCGTTGACCGCTTTCCTCACCTCGCTCATCACCTGGTCGCTAGTGTGACTGTCGTCTTTTGACGCAATCACGACAGAGTGTAAAGAGCTCATGTCGGATACGTGCCTTCTGGACGAAGCTGCTGCCACACTCGCGTAGGTGATGGCTTGTGAGGTAGCGTGCGACGCGACGGCTTCCCTTAGTTTTACCAATTCTTCTGTAGTTTTGTCTATTTTAGCAGTTTGTTCCCTTATCATATTCTTTAGTTCTTCCCCCTCATTACCCGATAATATTCCCTTATCTGCCTTTTCCCCGGATTGTAAATTTTTATCCCCTTTTCCCTGTACACAACTGGATGGAATTTTGTTTGGATTTTCGGCTGTGCAGTCTTTTACAAGCTGGTACAGTTGCTCCACCGCCAGAGTGATGCCTGCCTTCAAGTCCGACTTCAGGTTGCGCGATTCACCCAGATGCGTCTTCGCCCTCTGAAGCCAGACCCGGGCTTCTTTCACTTTGTCGGCAGAAGTTCCAGGTATAAGCTTCGGTGACCCGCCCGCGGCCAACACGACTCCCCCACGCTTTGTCGTCTTCTCTAAAGACACGGTGACTTTGTGTGTTGGCCCCGGAGGTGCCACCGGTGCATGCACCAGCTTTTTTGGTGAAACTATGAATGTGGCAGAGGTTGAGGGAGCTGCCTTACCATCACCTTTATTGATCTCCCACTCACCAATACTCTTGCGAACATTGGGAGCTTGCGTCGAGATTTTTGGAGAAGGTCCTGCCCTCTTCTCCTCTGTTGGTGAAATGGACTCTAAGTCCGCCGCATCCATCTTCCGGGGTGTGTGAGTGATTGGCATTTTATAAAGCTCGTCAATAATAGTCAGTCGGATTGCCTTCTTTACTAACCCTGTAAAGAGGGGATAATAAAGAAGACTGGTCTTGATAAGATGTAAAGTCACTATTTTCTATCCCTGTATAGAGAGAAAATAAATAATACGTAATAATATAACTATATATCTATATAAAGGAAACGTCCTCTGTTGTCTGGGAAACTGCACACCTCGATACTCGTAAAAAGTTATGGCTTAATACCCCTGTCTCGTGTGCAACAAAGAAAGACGAAAGAAGAAGAAAAAGAAAAAAGAATAAAAAAGTTTAAAATAGTCTTAAAAATAAAAAGTAGAACTCAAAGAGAGCTCCGCTCTGTCAATTTTAACATGTATCAGGTTCTAGACCAGATAAACGGTGTCAAGGAGCCCCCAGGACTCTACTGCGTAAAAAATTTTAAAATGTAGAGTCGACAAAAATTTTAACTCTACATAGAGTCAATTTCTACCAACCATGAGAAAGGCCTCTCAGAGCCCTTTCCAATGAACCCAAACACGGGTACCCTAGGCCAAAGGGTTCCCGAGAAAACCCGGTTCAAAATTTCGGTAACCAGTACAAGATAGCCACCGAAATTCAGTAACCAGTGGTTATCTCCGCAACCAAACGTCCGAATACCACCGTGCTTGGACTTTTCTGACTGGGCTCGGTGAGACCTGTCCTCCGGAATTGTCAATAGCCTGAAAAATAAGTAATCCTGAAAGCTCCTGAAAGATTGACCGTCGGGGTAAGACGATCCCGCCGATGTCCACAGAGAAAACCAGAACTTTCCACGACCTCCGGTTTGGAAGCAATCCCCGTCTGAAACTTGGTCCTGACAGTTCGAGAACTGTCAAAGTCAACCTTCGACTGAGGATTACTCACCTCACAGCAGTCGCAAAATGCCCGTGCTTGGTCTCGCAGGACTCGTCCTGACCCGAACTTACACGTTAAGCTATTTTCAGGATCCTGAAAATTTCTGACGCCAAAACGCCTGAAACCTGGTGGGCCGCACAGAGATTGTCTCTCTTAGCAACAAACCGAAAACCGCAACTTTCCACGACCACCCAAACCAGAGCTACGATGAGCGAAAGTTTTCCAAGATGGCCGCTCAGCTGTCAAAAGCCAACTTCAAACGGCTGTAGCTTGGTGACCGTTTGTCGTAGAGAGCTGCGGTTTGGAATGTAGTTCTTTGCTTGACCTTCCACAACGACAGGAGCCAGTTTCAGGACAAAAAATTTTCAGGCCCTGAAAATGCTACAAACTAAAAGCAAATCGTTCCCGCTAAAATCCTTCTTATAACAGTGAAAAAACCGTCCTTCTACGTCCAATAGCTCCGGAGATAAATTAAATTTTAATTGACAACCACAAAAACCAATATGGCCGAAAAAAGCTATATCCGTCGTTTCCGGGGCTATTAGGAGCAAGTTTGGGCTTAAACTAGACACAATATGTATTCTAAAGACAGTTATGACATAAAAAACTATTAATTCCTATTATTTTTGATTTAATAGCCAAAAAACATTAAAAAATCAATAACTTTAAATTGGGATCACATAAAAATTTGAGAAAAATTTGTAAATTTGTATAAAACACAGGGCTATAAAATGCGTTAAAAAGATTCAATAAAACTGAAAAACCTTCATACAAATTTTCGTAAAAACTGAAAATTTTTAAAAAGTTGACTTTTTTAAGTATTTAAATGCAAAAATTTACTTGAATACATATAGATGTCTTCTTTAGATGAGCGCGCAGCAGGATCTTCATGAAAAAAGGGGGGTCTTCGCTGTAGAATTTTGAATATGGTGAGTTGAAGTTTGCAATTTGAAATCGAAATAACTTGAGTTTTGATTGAGCTAAAATTCTGTTTTTTGCAAATCTTCACTGGTCCAATAGTGATTTATCTGCCACAAAATTTTTGGGTCTCTGCTGAGTCTGGTTCAAGAAACACGTGGCCAAAATTGAGGTTATGACTCACGGTTTTCCTGAATTTTCTTTGGTTTGCGCTGGTCGATTTCGGTCGTTTGTGGCGCAAATGACGCGCCTTGTCAGTGTCCTTGCTGTGACTCCAGAAAAACTGTGGGTCGTCGATCTATTTTCGGCGCTATATTGCGCCAAAGTTATTTTTCACTGTCGTATTTGAGGTTTTTCCACTATAACTTTTCTTAGACACTTTTCCGACACTTAAAATTTTCGAAATAATGTGCGTTGCACAAAAACACAAATTTTGATATAGCGCACAGCACTGTAGCATAACAAAAAACAATTTTATTGATTTTTTAAACGCGGAGCGAGTTAAAAAGCGATCCGACCACCGTGAAGGTTAGGTTAGGTTAGGTTAGGTTGGGGTAGGGGTGGCTAACATGGGGGTACCCCCACAGTGTTGACTTCCACGTAGTGACCCCTGGGCAACGTCGCGCCTGACCACCGTAACGGAGTGGCAGGCCGGCGGCTAACGAACACTGTGAATCGGAGCATCTCTACTGTCTTTTGCTGCGATATTGTTGAGTGACCATGTCACAACCTTCGAGGGACGCCTCCGGGCGCTTTCTCTCCAAAGGCCCTTCTCAGGGCCAACCCAAAGGCCCTTCTCAGGGCCAACCCAAAGGCCCTTCTCAGGGCCAACCCAAAGGCCCTTCTCAGGGCCAATCCAAAGGCCCTTCTCAGGGCCAACCCATGTCTCGCGATGCTTCGGCATCGGAGACAAGTCGCGCGCCATCCGTGGCAAGCGTTGTTAGAGGGAGCGACGTCGTGACGGATTTCTCCGACACCGAGTCGATCATGAGTGGGTCGAACTGCGGTTCAACCCATCAATCGAGGAAGAGGGCTTTCCTCAGACGCGGCTCCGGGGGCTCTCCGGACGCAGCGGAGAAGCCCGCGAAGCGGGCGGTCATACAAGCCGACTTGGAGGAGAGGATCGCCTCCAAAGAGCAGCGGGCGCGAACCACTAGAGCCAAGGCTGGCTACGGCGCCTCCAGTGTCCTCTACGCGGATCACTCCGTAGAAGAAATGGAGCGCATGGCTTTGGAGGATCAGCAGGAGATCTTGGAGGTGGCCTCCAAGTCCTCCAACTTGAAGGGCACCTTCCAGAAGGCCCTGAAATGCAGGGCAGCGAGCTTGCTCGGTATTGTTAAGGAGTTGGCGGAGCGCACAACTTCCGACGAGACTCGGCAACTGCAGGCGAAAGTCGATCGCCTGCAGAAAGAGGTGTCCGCGTTACACACGCGCGTTGCCGAGCTGGTTACTCGGCCTGAGGTGTCGTCCGACGCAGGTCCAGTGACTATGCCCTCACCCTCCAACCTTGAGGATATCATCCGCAAGGTCGTCATGGAGGAGAGGGCCTTCACCAGGGCCTGTTTGGCCGGCATTGAGGACCGGCTTCTGCCGGAAAAGCGGCTCCGTCCTCCGCTTGCAGCGGATAAGCCGCTTTCCGAAAGTTTGTCCAGCGCACCAGGACCCTCAACGGCCCCAGTCCAGCGGGAGCAGCCCCAGGTGCCCAACACCACCAAGGGCAAGGGTAAGGGCAAGAAGTCCACTTCTGCCCCGACTGCCCAGCCGGAACCAGAGAGGGAAGACCAAGACCCTCTCCTACCCTCCACCACCCCTTCCAACCAGCCTTGGATTAAGGTAGTGGGGAAGAAGGGGAAGAAGAAGACGGCCCCTAAGCCCCCTGCAGCCAAGCCTGCAGCTGCCGTGGATAAGAGGAGGAAGCTCCCTCCTATTCCGAAAACGGCAGCCGTGGTGGTCACGCTGACCCCAGAGGCAGCGGAGCGAGGGGAGACGTACGAGTCCGTGTTACGGCGGGCCCGTACAAATGTCGATCCGGTGCAACTTGGGGCCGGCAGAGTTACCTGCCGGAAGACCCAAACGGGGGCTCGTCTTTTCGAGTTCTCGGGGACTCAGGGAGGCACCAAGGCGGACCTCTTTGCGGCAAAGCTCAAGGAGGCCGTCGCGGATACTGCTAAGGTCGCGAGGCCCGTCAAGTGTGTGGCTCTTGAGGTGACTGACCTCGACGACTCAGTTACCCAAGAGGAGGTGGTGGCCGTCGTGGCGGCGGCGGGGGGCTGTGACGTCGCAGTTGTCAAGGGCCGCGCCATCAGACAGGGTCGTCGGGGTATGGGCACCATGCGCTTAGAGTGCCCCATCGTGGTGGCCAAGGCAGTTCTGGCCAAGGGTCGCCTAGCGGTCGGATTTAGTTCAGGTGGGGTCCGGGTGCTGGAGGATGAGCCGATGCGCTGTTACAAGTGCTTCGGCATCGGCCACACCCGGCCTCTCTGTCCGTCCACTGCCGAGCGCGAGGAATTGTGTTTCCGCTGCGGAAAGGTCGGGCACAGGTCGGCCGCCTGCGAGGCTACAGCCCCGCACTGTGCAGTCTGTGCTGCCAGTGGTCGTCCAGCTGACCACACCATGACGAGCAGGAGGTGCTGCCCACCGAAAACCAAAGGGAAAGTGCAGGCGCCATCGCGTGCTGCTGCTGCCGCCGCCACTGGAACCCCAGTTTCAGTGCCGGCCACTGAGGGAACTGCCATGAACACGGACTGATGGCTGGGCTTCGAAGAAGAATTCTTCAGGCTAACATCAATCACTGCAGAGCGGCCCAGGACTTACTGGTCCAAACCGTTGCGGAGTGGTTGGTGGACGTGGCGGTTGTAGCCGAGCCGTATTCTGTCCCTGGCAGCTGGCTAGGAGACGACAACGGTTCGGTTGCATTGGTGTCGCGGTCTTCCACGGACTCCCCTTCCCTCTCGCTCTTAGAGAGGGGACCGGGATACGTGGCCGCCGCGTGGGGGGATATAGCCCTTATAGGGGTGTATTTCTCCCCAAACCGCCCCATCACGGCCTTCGAGAACTTCCTCGAGGTCCTTGCCAGGGTGGCAGGTAGGGTGGCGCAGCGCAGGGTGTTGGTCGTGGGCGACTTTAACGCCAAGTCGGTTTTATGGGGCAACCCAACCACTGACGCCCGAGGACGCGAGGTGGAGACCTGGTCCGTGGCGTCCGGTCTGTCCCTTCTCAACAGTGGCAGTGTTCACACCTGCGTGCGGCGGGAGGGGGGCTCCATTGTGGACCTTGCCTTTGCCTCCCCGTCTTTGGCTGCCATTGTGGTGGACTGGCGGGTGGAGCTGGTGGAGACGCTGTCGGACCACCGATACGTGCGGTTCGACGTCACCGCCCCGGACTCCCAGAGGGCTCGCGCGGGTCGGTCTCACTTCCCACGATGGGCGCTCTCCCGCCTAGACCGAGAGGCCGCCACGGAGGCGGTGTTCATCCAGGACTGGCTGTCGCCTCCTGTCGACGTCCAGGACGTGGACGCTACTGCAGCCCAGCTGAGGGACTCCCTGACCGAGGTGTGCAACTCGAGCATGCCTCGGTCTCACCGTCCGCCTCCTCGACGCGCCGTCTACTGGTGGTCGGAGGAGTTGGTGGGACTACGGGCTGCCTGTGTGGTGGCCCGGCGCACCTACACTAGGAGCAGACGACGGCGCCATCGCGACCGCGACAACGAGGACCGCCTCTATGTAGCCTACATGGAGGCCAAAGCGACCCTGACAGCACGAATGGGCGCAGCCCAAGACCACGCGAGGGCGGAAATGGCGGAGGGTCTAGATGCTGACCCTTTCGGGAGGCCGTACAAGGCGGCACGTAACAAACTGCGCCCGTACGGTCCCCCAGTTGCCGAGACCCTCGAGCCGACGTTGCTGGATGGGGTGGTCCAGTCCCTGTTTCCGCGCAGGGACAACTTCACTCCACCAGTGATGAGCGACCCGCGCGGTGCGGCTCTATCGGCAGATGAGGCGGTCCCTCCAGTCACGGAGGACGAGATGGAGAAGGTGGTCTTCTGCCTCCGGGGCAAAAACACCGCCCCAGGTCCGGACGGCGTCCCCGCAAAGGTCGTGGCCATCGCCGCCTCCCAGATGGGAGACAGGTTTCGGGACCTCTTCAGTGCGTGTGTTGCGTGTGAGCGGTTCCCGAAGCCATGGAAGGAGGGTCGGTTGTGCCTTCTTCGGAAGGAAGGGCGGCCGGTGGACTCCCCATCGGCATACCGGCCCATCGTCTTACTGGATGAGGTCGGTAAAACGTTCGAGAGGATCCTCGCCGCCCGTGTCAACAGGCACTTGTGCACAATCGGCCCGGACCTGGCGGACGCTCAGTTCGGTTTTCGAGCTGAGCGTTCGACAGTGGACGCCCTGTCCCGGCTCAAGGGCCAGGTGAGGGAGGCGATGGACGCGGGGGATGGACTGTTGGCTGTGTCGTTCGACATATCTAACGCGTTCAACTCCATTCCCCACTCCACCATCCTAGAGGCGCTCCGCTTCCACGGAGTGCCTACGTATTTGCGGGGGCTGTTGGCGGACTATTTGTCAAATCGCACAGTCCTCCTCGAAGACAAGTCGGGCCAGCTCCGACGATACGGCGTCGAGTCCGGTGTCCCACAGGGTTCTGTCCTGGGACCGCTCCTCTGGAACATCGGATTCGACTGGCTCCTGCGGGGACACCTCCCCCGTGGCACGTCTGTCATCTGCTATGCAGACGACACCCTTCTGACAGCCCGGGGGAGAAATTTCTTAGAGGCGGCCAGCTTGGCCTCGGCGGGCGGTTCGCAGGTGGTGGACCGCATCGCCCGCCTAGGGCTGACGGTGGCGTTGCACAAGACCGAGGCCGTGTTCTTCCACGGGCCGCGGCAGCGTCAACCGCCCGATGCCCATATCCATGTAGAGGGTGTCCGCATTGAGGTGCAAGCCCAGATGAAATATCTGGGCCTAGTGCTGGACAGCAAGTGGCGATTTCGAGCACACTTCAGCGAGCTGTCGACGCGCTTGCTGAAGACTGCGGGCGCCCTCTCGTGGCTCCTCCCCAACATCGGGAGGCCCGGTGACCAATGCCGGCGTCTATACGCCGGCATACTAAAGAGTATGGCCCTATACGGGGCCCCAATCTGGACGGACTCACTGGGCAGACGGGAGAACGCCGCTGCCCTCCGCAGGCCACAAAGGGCCATTGCACAGCGGGTGGCGAGGGCGTACCGCACAGTGAGTTTCGCGGCATCGTGCGCCCTGGCGGGAACCCCACCTTGGGAGCTCGAGGCTTGGGTGCTCGCCAGAGTGTACGACTGGACGGCGGGTCAGAGGGCGCTCAACCGGCGCCCGGACCCTCAAGAAAAGGAAGAAGTGCGTGAGGAGGTTCGCGAGGCAATAACTCGGCACTGGGCCGAAGACCTAGCCTCAGCAACATTCGGTCGCCGGACACTGGACGCCATCGGGCCCGTCCTGAACGATTGGCTCGACCGGCGACATGGTTGCCTCTCCCTGCGTCTGGTGCAGGTGCTGTCCGGGCACGGCTGCTTCGGATCGTACCTGCATCGGATAGGGCGGGAGGAGACCCCACAGTGTCACCACTGCGAGGCCGCAGTGGATACCCCAGAGCACACTCTTGAGGTGTGCCCTTCGTGGGACGAACCCCGCCGCGCCATGGTGGCAGTGGTCGGGAACGACCTCTCACTCCCCAGTGTGATTTCAGCCATGCTGGGAAGTGAGGAGGCATGGGCAGAAGTAGCCTCCTTCTGTGAGGACGTCATGTCACAGAAGGAGGCGGCGGAGCGCACGCGGGAAGACGACCCTCTCGCGGCGCCGCTCCGCAGACGAAGAAGGGGTGGAAGACGGCGAGCACAACGCCCGTCCTCAACCGCCCCGGGGGGTGATCAGCGGGCGACAGGCGCGGGGGCGCCACCGCCTGCACCACATGATCCACCTCCTGTGCTCCGGCCATAATAAAAGCCCCTCCCTTCTGGGGGGGGACGTGTAGGGCCTGCCGTAAGGTGGGCATTCGCCGGAGGGGGACTGGACGACATAGACTCCCAGGTCCCCTCCACTCAGGCGAGGTCGGAGTGCCGCTGGGTATTTTTAGTGGGTATACCGGGAACGACTTTACCGGGGAGTCCCACATACCCCTCTCCCGTCCCCCGACGGGAAGGGGATGCGTAATAGCATTTTTTCCCAGCGACAAAAAAAAAAAAAAAAAAAAAAAAAAAAAAAAAAAAGGGGTGGCTAACATCAACCACTGCAGAGCGGCCCAGGACTTACTGGTCCAAACCGTTGCGGAGTGGTTGGTGGACGTGGCGGTTGTAGCCGAGCCGTATTCTGTCCCTGGCAGCTGGCTAGGAGACGACAACGGTTCGGTTGCATTGGTGTCGCGGTCTTCCACGGACTCCCCTTCCCTCTCGCTCTTAGAGAGGGGACCGGGATACGTGGCCGCCGCGTGGGGGGATATAGCCCTTATAGGGGTGTATTTCTCCCCAAACCGCCCCATCACGGCCTTCGAGAACTTCCTCGAGGTCCTTGCCAGGGTGGCAGGTAGGGTGGCGCAGCGCAGGGTGTTGGTCGTGGGCGACTTTAACGCCAAGTCGGTTTTATGGGGCAACCCAACCACTGACGCCCGAGGACGCGAGGTGGAGACCTGGTCCGTGGCGTCCGGTCTGTCCCTTCTCAACAGTGGCAGTGTTCACACCTGCGTGCGGCGGGAGGGGGGCTCCATTGTGGACCTCGCCTTTGCCTCCCCGTCTTTGGCTGCCATTGTGGTGGACTGGCGGGTGGAGCTGGTGGAGACGCTGTCGGACCACCGATACGTGCGGTTCGACGTCACCGCCCCGGACTCCCAGAGGGCTCGCGCGGGTCGGTCTCACTTCCCACGATGGGCGCTCTCCCGCCTAGACCGAGAGGCCGCCACGGAGGCGGTGTTCATCCAGGACTGGCTGTCGCCTCCTGTCGACGTCCAGGACGTGGACGCCACTGCAGCCCAGTTGAGGGACTCCCTGACCGAGGTGTGCAACTCGAGCATGCCTCGGTCTCACCGTCCGCCTCCTCGACGCGCCGTCTACTGGTGGTCGGAGGAGTTGGTGGGACTACGGGCTGCCTGTGTGGTGGCCCGGCGCACCTACACTAGGAGCAGACGACGGCGCCATCGCGACCGCGACAACGAGGACCGCCTCTATGTAGCCTACATGGAGGCCAAAGCGACCCTGACAGCACGAATGGGCGCAGCCCAAGACCACGCGAGGGCGGAAATGGCGGAGGGTCTAGATTCTGACCCTTTCGGGAGGCCGTACAAGGCGGCACGTAACAAACTGCGCCCGTACGGTCCCCCAGTTGCCGAGACCCTCGAGCCGACGTTGCTGGATGGGGTGGTCCAGTCCCTGTTTCCGCGCAGGGACAACTTCACTCCACCAGTGATGAGCGACCCGCGCGGTGCGGCTCTATCGGCAGATGAGGCGGTCCCTCCAGTCACGGAGGACGAGATGGAGAAGGCGGTCTTCTGCCTCCGGGGCAAAAACACCACCCCAGGTCCGGACGGCGTCCCCGCAAAGGTCGTGGCCATCGCCGCCTCCCAGATGGGAGACAGGTTTCGGGACCTCTTCAGTGCGTGTGTTGCGTGTGAGAGGTTCCCGAAGCCATGGAAGGAGGGTCGGTTGTGCCTTCTTCGGAAGGAAGGGCGGCCGGTGGACTCCCCATCGGCATACCGGCCCATCGTCTTACTGGATGAGGTCGGTAAAACGTTCGAGAGGATCCTCGCCGCCCGTGTCAACAGGCACTTGTGCACAATTGGCCCGGACCTGGCGGACGCTCAGTTCGGTTTTCGAGCTGAGCGTTCGACAGTGGACGCGCTGTCCCGGCTCAAGGGCCAGGTGAGGGAGGCGATGGACGCGGGGGATGGACTGTTGGCTGTGTCGTTCGACATATCTAACGCCTTCAACTCCATTCCCCACTCCACCATCCTAGAGGCGCTCCGCTTCCACGGAGTGCCTACGTATTTGCGGAGGCTGTTGGCGGACTATTTGTCGAATCGCACAGTCCTCCTCGAAGACAAGTCGGGCCAGCTCCGACGATACGGCGTCGAGTCCGGTGTCCCACAGGGTTCTGTCCTGGGACCGCTCCTCTGGAACATCGGATTCGACTGGCTCCTGCGGGGACACCTCCCCCGTGGCACGTCTGTCATCTGCTATGCAGACGACACCCTTCTGACTGCCCGGGGGAGAAATTTCTTAGAGGCGGCCAGCTTGGCCTCGGCGGGCGGTTCGCAGGTGGTGGACCGCATCGCCCGCCTAGGGCTGACGGTGGCGTTGCACAAGACCGAGGCCGTGTTCTTCCACGGGCCGCGGCAGCGTCAACCGTCCGATGCCCATATCTATGTAGAGGGTGTCCGCATTGAGGTGCAAGCCCAGATGAAATATCTGGGCCTAGTGCTCGACAGCAAGTGGCGCTTTCGAGCACACTTCAGCGGGCTGTCGACGCGCTTGCTGAAGACTGCGGGCGCCCTCTCGTGGCTCCTACCCAACATCGGGAGGCCCGGCGACCAATGCCGGCGTCTGTACGCCGGCATACTAAAGAGTATGGCCCTATACGGGGCCCCAATCTGGACGGACTCACTGGGCAGACGGGAGAACGCCGCTGCCCTCCGCAGGCCACAAAGGGCCATTGCACAGCGGGTGGCGCGGGCGTACCGCACAGTGAGTTTCGCGGCATCGTGCGCTCTGGCGGGAACCCCACCTTGGGAGCTCGAGGCTTGGGTGCTCGCCAGAGTGTACGACTGGACGGCGGGTCAGAGGGCGCTCAACCGGCGCCCGGACCCTCAAGAAAAGGAGGAAGTGCGTGAGGAGGTTCGCGAGGCAATAACTCGGCACTGGGCCGAAGACCTAGCCTCGGCAACATTCGGTCGCCGGACACTGGACGCCATCGGGCCCGTCCTGAACGATTGGCTCGACCGGCGACATGGTTGCCTCTCCCTGCGTCTGGTGCAGGTGCTGTCCGGGCACGGCTGCTTCGGATCGTACCTGCATCGGATAGGGCGGGAGGAGACCCCACAGTGTCACCACTGCGAGGCCGCAGTGGATACCCCAGAGCACACTCTTGAGGTGTGCCCTTCGTGGGACGAACCCCGCCGCGCCATGGTGGCAGTGGTCGGGAACGACCTCTCACTCCCCAGTGTGATTTCAGCCATGCTGGGAAGTGAGGAGGCATGGGCAGAAGTAGCCTCTTTCTGTGAGGACGTCATGTCACAGAAGGAGGCGGCGGAGCGCACGCGGGAAGATGACCCTCTCGCGGCGCCGCTCCGCAGACGAAGAAGGGGTGGAAGACGGCGAGCACAACGCCCGTCCTCAACCGCCCCGGGGGGTGATCAGCGGGCGACAGGCGCGGGGGCGCCACCGCCTGCACCACATGATCCACCTCGTGTGCTCCGGCCATAATAAAAGCCCCTCCCTTCTGGGGGGGGACGTGTAGGGCCTGCCGAAAGGTGGGCATTCGCCGGAGGGGGACTGGACGACATAGACTCCCAGGTCCCCTCCAGTCAGGCGAGGTCGGAGTGCCGCTGGGTATTTTTAGTGGGTATACCGGGAACGACTTTACCGGGGAGTCCCACATACCCCTCTCCCGTCCCCCGACGGAAAGGGGATGCGTATTAGCATTTTTTCCCAGCGACAAAAAAAAAAAAAAAAAAAAAAAAAAAAAAAAAAAAAAAAAAAAAAAAAAAAAAAAAAAAAAAAAAAAAAAGGGGTGCCAGGTCCGGGGGACCACCCCACAGTGCTTGCGTCCACGTCGCGTCCCCTGGAAACGACCCAGTTCTGACCACCGTAACGGAGTGGCAGACTGGGTTGGCCAAAGTGCACTGTGCTTTCGTAGCTATCCAAAATCTTTGCCTTGACAGTTACGAACCTGCGGAATCATGCCGAAACCTTCGCGGGACGCCTGCGGGCGGTTTTTAAAAGACAAAGGCCCTTCTCAGGGCCAATCCAAAGGTCCTTCTCAGGGCCAACGTAAAGGCCCTTCTCAGGGCCAACCCAAAGGTCCTTCTCAGGGCCAACCCAAAGGCCCTTCTCAGGGCCTCTCCGACGCTTCGGCGTCAGAGACTAGCCGCGCGCCGTCTGCGGCTAGCAACTTTGGAGGGGCGGACGAGTGGTCTGACGACTCAATGGTCGGTGTGTCGGATGCGGACGAGCCTCAGCCGCGGAAGCGGGTCAGATCGAGGAGCGATGGGTCCTCGGCCTCGGGGTCGAAGCGTTTGCCGAAGGCTAAAAAGCCGACGGTGGCCGCGGATACCCATGTCGTTGGGCTCGCGGATGCCCAACGCCAGTTGGACCTGGCTCGCCGGGCGCAGCTCCAGCAAGAGCTAGAAGAGCGGGTTGCCGCAAAGGAAAAGCGGGCGCACGCCACCCGGGCCAAGTCCGGGTACGGTGCGTCCCGCGTTTTATACGCGGACCACTCTATGGAAGAGCTGGAGAAAATGGCGGAGGAGGACGAGGAGGAGATTGTGGAGGTTGCCTCAAAGTCCTCCAACCTGAAGGGGACCTTCCAAAAGGCCCTCAAGAGCAGGGCCGCGAGCTTGCGCGGTGTCGTTGCGGAGCTCGTGAAACGCAAGGCCACCGACGAGACGCGGCAACTGCAGGCGAAAATAGATCGCCTGCAGTCGGAGGTCAGCCAGCTTCACCAGAAGCTAGCTGAAGCCACGGCCCGGCCACAACAGGCCCAGACAAGCCCTGTGGCAGAGGCCCCCCCCTCCAACCTTGAGGAAGTCATCCGCAAGGTTGTAATGGAGGAGAGGGCCTTCACAAGAGCCTGCTTAGCAGGCATCGAGGACCGGCTGTTGCCGGAGAAACGCCTCCGACCGTCGCTTGCGGCGGATAACAGGCAATCCGAGCCGGGGCCGTCCTCCTCCCAGACGGAGGATGCCCTTCTCCCCTCGACCACCCCGTCCAACGAGTGGACAGAAGTGGTCCGTAAGGGGAAGGGCAAGGGGAAAAAGTCGGCGACGGCCGCCCCTGTCGTCCCCGCCACCACCAGCAAGGGAAAGGGGAAGAGGACAGGCAAAGGGAGAGCAAAAGGGCAGCTAGTCGCCCCAAAAACCGCGGCCGTCGTGGTGACTCTCACCGCGGAGGCGGCGGGGCGAGGGGAGACGTACGCGTCCATTTTGGTGCGGGCGCGTGCTAATGCCGATCCCACCCAGCTCGGGATCGGCAGTGTGTCTTGCCGGCGAACCCAAGCCGGGGCTCGAATCTTCGAGTTCCCGGGGGCAGAGGGGAGTGCCCATGCGGACCTCTTTGCAGCCAAGCTGCAGGAGGTCATCGCGGACTCGGCCAAGGTGGCCCGACCGGTCAAGTCAGCGGCCATAGAGGTGGCTGACCTGGACGACTCAGTCACCAAGGAGGAGGTGGCGAAGGCGATCGCAGCGATAGGGGGCTGTGACGTCGCGGCGGTCCAAAGCCGGGAAATAAGGCCCGGCCGCGGCGGCATGGGCACCATTCGTCTCGAGTGCCCAATCGCCGCTGCCAAAGCCGTCCTTGCCAAAGGACGGCTAACAGTCGGCTTCAGCTCGGGTGCAGTCCGGGCACTCGACGATCAGCCTGTACGGTGTTTCCGATGCTTTGGCATCGGACACACGCGGCCGCTGTGTCCGTCCACGGTAGACAGGACAGACACGTGCTACCGCTGCGGTAAGGAGGGCCACAAAGCCACCTCTTGTGAGGCTGCCACGCCGCACTGCGCGGTATGTGCCGCCAGTGGCTGCCCGTCAGACCACGTTATGAAGGGGAGGAGCTGCAATCCTCCCCCTAAGCGGGGTAAAGCGCAGGCGCCGTCCGGGCCTGCTGCTGCTGCCGCCAGCGCCGTCGTTCCTGCGGTGGCTGAGGAGGAGGGGGGTGCAATGTCCGACTGATGGATAGGGTCGAACATCGCATCCTTCAGGCGAACATCAACCACTGCAGGGCAGCCCAGAAACTGCTGATGCAGACCATGGCCGAGTGGTTGGTGGACTTGGTGGTGGTCGCCGAGCCTTACTCGGTCCCTGGCCGTTGGCTGGGCGACCGGGACGGCTTGGTGGCGTTGGTGTCGCGGTCTTCCACAGACTCCCCTCCCCTCTCGCTCTTAGAGAGGGGACCGGGATACGTGGCCGCCGCGTGGGCAGACATGGTTGTGGTGGGGGTCTATTTCTCCCCAAACCGCCCTCTCTCGGACTTTGAGGATTTCCTCGAGGTTCTCACCGCAGTGGTAGGGAGGGCGGCGCCGCGCCAGGTCATGGTTTTGGGCGACCCGAACGCCAAGTCGGCGGCCTGGGGCAACCCGGCCACCGGTTGCAACGTCCGTGGGCGCGCCCTCGAGTTTTGGGCGGCATCATGCGGTGTGTCCCTCCTCAACAGGGGGGCGGTCCACACGTGTGTACGGCAGCTGGGAGGGTCGGTAGTGGACGTCTCTTTTGCCACCCCCGCGCTAGCGACCCGCGTCGTCAACTGGCGGGTAGAGATGGTGGAGAGCTTGTCGGACCACCGATATGTGCGGTTCGACATCACCACCCGGCAAGGACGGGGGATGTCCCGCGCTGGGCAATCTCCCTTCCCGCGGTGGGCACTCACCCGCCTGGACCGGGAGGCAGCGAAGGAGGCAGCCTTTCTCCAGGACTGGCTGTCGCCCCCTGTCGCGGTCCTAGACGTGGACGCCGCAGCGGTCCGACTAAGGGGGTCTCTGACCGAGGTGTGCAACTCAAGCATGCCTCGGTCTCGCCGCCCGCCGCCCCGTCGCGCTGTCTATTGGTGGACGGAGGAGTTGACGGGGCTCCGGGCTGCCTGTGTGGCGGCCAGAAGGGCCTACGCGCGGAGCCGACGGCGCAGCGCCCAAAACCGAGTCCAGGCAGAAGAGGACCGCCTATACGCCTCTTATCGAGAGGCGACGATGGTCCTCAAGTCTGCGATGGGAGCTGCAGAAGACTCGGCGAGGGCCGAGATGCTGGAGGGTCTCGACAGGGATCCTTATGGAAGACCATACAGGGTGGCGCGGAACCAGCTACGCCCCTTTGGTCCCCCACTGACGGAGACCCTCGAGCCAGTGTTGCTGGACGGGGTGGTCCGGTCCCTGTTTCCGCGCAGGACCGACTTCACCCCACCAACTATGGATCCCCCGCAAGGGGCGGCTTCGCCGGAGGAGGAGGTCCCCCCGGTGACGGCGGCGGAGTTTCGCGCTGGGGTTCTCAGCTTCCGCGCAAAGAAGACGGCACCCGGACCGGACGGCGTCCCCGCACGGGTGGTGGCGATCGCCGCCTCCGAAATGGATGACAGGTTTCGGGACCTCTTCAGCGCTTGTTTCACTGCTGGGAGGTTTCCGAAACTGTGGAAGGAGGGGCAGCTATGCCTCCTCCGAAAGGAGGGACGCCCGGTGGACTCTCCATCGGCATACCGGCCCATCGTCCTGCTCGATGAGGTCGGTAAGTTGTTCGAGGGGATTGTCGCCTCCCGGCTTGATAGCTTTTTGCGGGGGGTTGGGCCCAACCTGTCGGACGCCCAATTCGGTTTTCGACGAGGGCGTTCGACTATCGATGCGCTTGCCCTACTCAAGGGCCAGGTGAAGGAGGCGGTGGACGCGGGGGATGGAGTGCTGGCGGTGTCATTCGACATAGCCAACGCCTTTAACTCCATGCCCCACGCGACGATATTGGAGGCGCTCCGGTATCACGGCGTGCCGCAATACCTGCGCAACCTCCTAGCCAGCTACTTGGAGGGCCGAGAGGTTCTCTTCGTAGACAAGACGGCCACGGTGAGGCGGTACGGTGCAGAGTCCGGTGTTCCGCAAGGGTCGGTGCTCGGACCCTCCCTGTGGAACATCGGGTACGACTGGATCCTGCGGGGAGTCCTCCTCCAGGGCACGAGTGTCATCTGCTACGCGGATGACACCCTCCTCATTGCCCGGGGGAGGAACTTTGGGGATGCGGCCTGTCTGGCCTCGGCTGGCGGGTCCTTGGTTGCAGAGAGGATCCGCCGCCTGGGATTGAAGGTGGCGCTGCACAAGACCGAGGCCGTGTTCTTTCGCGGGCCTCGGCAACGCTGCCCTCCTCCCGATGCTCACATTGTCGTGGGGGGCGTCACGATAGGGGTCCAGCCCCAGATGAAGTATCTGGGCCTGGTGCTGGACGACAGGTGGCGGTTTGGCCCGCATTTCAGCGGGCTGTCGACGCGACTGTTGAAAGCCGCGGATGCCTTCTCGTGGCTCCTCCCGAACCTGGGGGGGCCCAAGGCGAAATGCCGGCGCCTGTATTCGGGCATCTTGAGGAGCATGGCCCTATACGGGGCCCCCATCTGGGCCGACTCCCTACACAGGAGGGAGAACGCGACTGCCATCCGCAAGCCCCAAAGGGCCATTGCACTGAGGGTGGCAAGGGCCTACCGCTCGGTGGGTTTCTCGGCGGCGTGCGCTCTGGCCGGCACCCCTCCTTGGGAGTTGGAGGCCTGGGTGCTCGCCAGAGTGTACGAGTGGACCGCGCAACGGAAGGCGCTCGGGGAGCGCCCCACCGCCGAGGAGCGGGAGGCCGTGCGGCGAGAGGCGAAGGAAGCCATTGTCCTCCACTGGACGGAGGACCTCGCTGCAGCCGCCTTCGGCCGCCGGACGTTGGACGCAATCGGTCCGGTTCTGCAGGGCTGGCTCGAGCGGTCCCACGGTTTCCTCTCGTTCCGTCTGGTTCAGGTGTTGTCCGGCCATGGCTGTTTCGGATCGCACCTGCACCGGATCGGGAGGGAGGAGACCCCGGTCTGCCACGACTGCGGCGCGGCGGAGGACACGGCCCAGCACACCCTCGAAGTGTGCCCGGCTTGGTCCGAACAACGCCGCGGTATGACCGCGGTAGTCGGACAGGACCTCTCGCTTCCTGGCGTCGTCAATGCCATGCTGGAGAGCGAGGAGGCCTGGGCAGCGGTTGCCTCCTTTTGCGAGGATGTCATCTCGCAAAAAGAGGAGGCGGAGCGCGCGCGGGAGGACGACCCTCTCGCTGCGCCGCTCCGCAGGCAACGAAGGGGTCGGAGAAGGCGCCGTCCTGTCCCTCCTCTTCATGGTGGCGATGGGCGGGCGATGGGCACGGGGGTGCCCTTGCCTGCATTGCACCCATCGCCACCTTCGTCGGTCACTCCCGGGCCCGGCCCCCCCTCCCCACCTAGGGGAGGGCGCTAGGGGTCCAGGCATGGAGGGCAATCGTCGGCGGAGGACTGGACGTTAAGGCTGTGCCGGTTTCCCAGTCCCCCGCCTCTTGGACGAAGCGGGAGTGCCGCTGGGTATTTTTAGTGGGTATACCGGGTCAGACCGGGGAGTCCCACATAGCCCCCCCATCCCCCGATGGGAGGGTATGCGTAATGCATTTTTTCCCAGCGCAAAAAAAAAAAAAAAAAAAAAAAAAGGGGTGCCAGGTCCGGCGGCGTGCGCTCTGGCCGGCACCCCTCCTTGGGAGTTGGAGGCCTGGGTGCTCGCCAGAGTGTACGAGTGGACCGCGCAACGGAAGGCGCTCGGGGAGCGCCCCGTCGCCGAGGAGCGGGAGGCCGTGCGGCGAGAGGCGAAGGAAGCCATCGTCCTCCACTGGACGGAGGACCTCGCTGCAGCCGCCTTCGGCCGCCGGACGTTGGACGCGATCGGTCCGGTTCTGCAGGGCTGGCTCGAGCGGTCCCACGGTTTCCTCTCGTTCCGTCTGGTGCAGGTGTTGTCCGGCCATGGCTGTTTCGGATCGTACCTGCACCGGATCGGGAGGGAGGAAACCCCGGTCTGCCACGACTGCGGCGCGGCAGAGGACACGGCCCAGCACACCCTCGAAGTGTGCCCGGCTTGGTCCGAACAACGCCGCGGTATGACCGCGGTAGTTGGACAGGACCTCTCGCTTCCCGGCGTCGTCAGCGCCATGCTGGAGAGCGAGGAGGCCTGGGCAGCGGTTGCCTCCTTTTGCGAGGATGTCATCTCGCAAAAAGAGGAGGCGGAGCGCGCTCGGGAGGACGACCCTCTCGCTGCGCCGCTCCGCAGACGACGAAGGGGTCGGAGAAGGCGCCGTCCTCTCCCTCCTCTTCATGGTGGCGATGGGCGGGCGATGGGCACGGGGGTGCCCTTGCCTGTATTGCAGCCATCGCCACCTTCGTCGGTCACTCCCGGGACCGGCCCCCCCTCCCCACCTAGGGGAGGGCGTTAGGGGTCCCGGCATGGAGGGCAATCGTCGGTGGAGGACTGGACGTTAAGGCTGTGCCGGTTTCCCAGTCCTCCGCCTCTTGGACGAAGCGGGAGTGCCGCTGGGTATTTTTAGTGGGTATACCGGGTCAGACCGGGGAGTCCCACATAGCCCCCTCATCCCCCGATGGGTGGGTATGCGTAATGCATTTTTTCCCAGCGCAAAAAAAAAAAAAAAAAAAGGGGTGCCAGGTCGGGGGTACCCCCACAGTGTTGACTTCCACGTAGTGACCCCTGGGCAACGTCGCGCCTGACCACCGTAACGGAGTGGCAGGCCGGCGGCTAACGAACACTGTGAATCGGAGCATCTCTACTGTCTTTTGCTGCGATATTGTTGAGTGACCATGTCACAACCTTCGAGGGACGCCTCCGGGCGCTTTCTCTCCAAAGGCCCTTCTCAGGGCCAACCCAAAGGCCCTTCTCAGGGCCAACCCAAAGGCCCTTCTCAGGGCCAATCCAAAGGCCCTTCTCAGGGCCAACCCATGTCTCGCGATGCTTCGGCATCGGAGACAAGTCGCGCGCCATCCGTGGCAAGCGTTGTTAGAGGGAGCGACGTCGTGACGGATTTTTCCGACACCGAGTCGATCATGAGTGGGTCGAACTGCGGTTCAACCCATCAATCGAGGAAGAGGGCTTTCCTCAGACGCGGCTCCGGGGGCTCTCCGGACGCAGCGGAGAAGCCCGCGAAGCGGGCTGTCATACAAGCCGACTTGGAGGAGAGGATCGCCTCCAAAGAGCAGCGGGCGCGAACCACTAGAGCCAAGGCCGGCTACGGCGCCTCCAGTGTCCTCTACGCGGATCACTCCGTAGAAGAAATGGAGCGCATGGCTTTGGAGGATCAGCAGGAGATCTTGGAGGTGGCCTCCAAGTCCTCCAACTTGAAGGGCACCTTTCAGAAGGCCCTGAAATGCAGGGCAGCGAGTCTGCTCGGCATTGTCAAGGAGTTGGCGGAGCGCACAACTTCTGACGAGACTCGGCAACTGCAGGCGAAAGTCGATCGCCTGCAGAAAGAGGTGTCGGCGTTACACACGCGCGTTGCCGAGCTGGTTACTCGGCCTGAGGTGTCGTCCGACGCAGGTCCAGCGACGATGTCCTCACCCTCCAACCTTGAGGATATCATCCGCAAGGTCGTCATGGAGGAGAGGGCCTTCACCAGGGCCTGTTTGGCCGGCATTGAGGACCGGCTTCTGCCGGAAAAGCGGCTTCGTCCTCCGCTTGCAGTGGATAAGCCGCTTCCCGAAAGGGTGTCCAGCGCACCAGGACCCTCAACGGCCACAGTCCAGCAGGAGCAGCCCCAGGTGCCCAAGACCACCAAGGGCAAGGGTAAGGGCAAGAAGACCGCTTCTGCCCCAACTGCCCAGCCGGAACCAGAGAGGGAAGACCAAGACCCCCTCCTACCCTCCACCACCCCTTCCAACCAGCCTTGGATTAAGGTAGTGGGGAAGAAGGGGAAAAAGAAGACGGCCCCTAAGCCCCCTGCAGCCAAGCCTGCAGCTGCAGCTGCCGTGGATAAGAGGAGGAAGCTCCCTCCTATTCCGAAAACGGTAGCCGTGGTGGTCACGCTGACCCCAGAGGCAGCGGAGCGAGGGGAGACGTACGAGTCCGTGTTACGGCGGGCCCGTACAAATGTCGATCCGGCGCAACTTGGGGCCGGCAGAGTTACCTGCCGGAAGACCCAAACGGGGGCTCGTCTTTTCGAGTTCTCGGGGACTCAGGGTGGCACCAAGGCGGACCTCTTTGCGGCAAAGCTCAAGGAAGCCGTCGCGGACACGGCTAAGGTCGCGAGGCCCGTCAAGTGTGTGGCTCTTGAGGTGACTGACCTCGACGACTCAGTTACCCAAGAGGAGGTGGTGGCCGTCGTGGCGGCGGCGGGGGGCTGTGACGTCGCAGCTGTCAAGGGCCGCGCCATCAGACAGGGTCGTCGGGGTATGGGCACCATGCGCCTAGAGTGCCCCATCGTGGTGGCCAAGGCAGTTCTGGCCAAGGGTCGCCTAGCGGTCGGATTTAGTTCAGGTGGGGTCCGGGTGCTGGAGGATGAGCCGATGCGCTGTTACAAGTGCTTCGGCATCGGCCACACCCGGCCTCTCTGTCCGTCCACTGCCGAGCGCGAGGAATTGTGTTTCCGCTGCGGAAAGGTCGGGCACAGGTCGGCCGCCTGCGAGGCTACAGCCCCGCACTGTGCAGTCTGTGCTGCCAGTGGTCGTCCAGCTGACCACACCATGACGAGCAGGAGGTGCTGCCCACCGAAAACCAAAGGGAAAGTGCAGGCGCCATCGCGTGCTGCTGCTGTCGCCGCCACTGGAACCCCAGTTTCAGTGCCGGCCACTGAGGGAACTGCCATGAACACGGACTGATGGCTGGGCTTCGAAGAAGAATTCTTCAGGCTAACATCAACCACTGCAGAGCGGCCCAGGACTTACTGGTCCAAACCGTTGCGGAGTGGTTGGTGGACGTGGCGGTTGTAGCCGAGCCGTATTCTGTCCCTGGCAGCTGGCTAGGAGACGACAACGGTTCGGTTGCATTGGTGTCGCGGTCTTCCACGGACTCCCCTTCCCTCTCGCTCTTAGAGAGGGGACCGGGATACGTGGCCGCCGCGTGGGGGGATATAGCCCTTATAGGGGTGTATTTCTCCCCAAACCGCCCCATCACGGCCTTCGAGAACTTCCTCGAGGTCCTTGCCAGGGTGGCAGGTAGGGTGGCGCAGCGCAGGGTGTTGGTCGTGGGCGACTTTAACGCCAAGTCGGTTTTATGGGGCAACCCAACCACTGACGCCCGAGGACGCGAGGTGGAGACCTGGTCCGTGGCGTCCGGTCTGTCCCTTCTCAACAGTGGCAGTGTTCACACCTGCGTGCGGCGGGAGGGGGGCTCCATTGTGGACCTCGCCTTTGCCTCCCCGTCTTTGGCTGCCATTGTGGTGGACTGGCGGGTGGAGCTGGTGGAGACGCTGTCGGACCACCGATACGTGCGGTTCGACGTCACCGCCCCGGACTCCCAGAGGGCTCGCGCGGGTCGGTCTCACTTCCCACGATGGGCGCTCTCCCGCCTAGACCGAGAGGCCGCCACGGAGGCGGTGTTCATCCAGGACTGGCTGTCGCCTCCTGTCGACGTCCAGGACGTGGACGCCACTGCAGCCCAGCTGAGGGACTCCCTGACCGAGGTGTGCAACTCGAGCATGCCTCGGTCTCACCGTCCACCTCCTCGACGCGCCGTCTACTGGTGGTCGGAGGAGTTGGTGGGACTACGGGCTGCCTGTGTGGTGGCCCGGCGCACCTACACTAGGAGCAGACGACGGCGCCATCGCGACCGCGACAACGAGGACCGCCTCTATGTAGCCTACATGGAGGCCAAAACGACCCTGACAGCACGAATGGGCGCAGCCCAAGACCGCGCGAGGGCTGAAATGGCGGAGGGTCTAGATTCTGACCCTTTCGGGAGGCCGTACAAGGCGGCACGTAACAAACTGCGCCCGTACGGTCCCCCAGTTGCCGAGACCCTCGAGCCGACGTTGCTGGATGGGGTGGTCCAGTCCCTGTTTCCGCGCAGGGACAACTTCACTCCACCAGTGATGAGCGACCCGCGCGGTGCGGCTCTATCGGCAGATGAGGCGGTCCCTCCAGTCACGGAGGACGAGATGGAGAAGGCGGCCTTCTGCCTCCGGGGCAAAAACACCGCCCCAGGTCCGGACGGCGTCCCCGCAAAGGTCGTGGCCATCGCCGCCTCCCAGATGGGAGACAGGTTTCGGGACCTCTTCAGTGCGTGTGTTGCGTGTGAGAGGTTCCCGAAGCCATGGAAGGAGGGTCGGTTGTGCCTTCTTCGGAAGGAAGGGCGGCCGGTGGACTCCCCATCGGCATACCGGCCCATCGTCTTACTGGATGAGGTCGGTAAAACGTTCGAGAGGATCCTCGCCGCCCGTGTCAACAGGCACTTGTGCACAATTGGCCCGGACCTGGCGGACGCTCAGTTCGGTTTTCGAGCTGAGCGTTCGACAGTGGACGCCCTGTCCCGGCTCAAGGGCCAGGTGAGGGAGGCGATGGACGCGGGGGATGGACTGTTGGCTGTGTCGTTCGACATATCTAACGCGTTCAACTCCATTCCCCACTCCACCATCCTAGAGGCGCTCCGCTTCCACGGAGTGCCTACGTATTTGCGGGGGCTGTTGGCGGACTATTTGTCAAATCGCACAGTCCTCCTCGAAGACAAGTCGGGCCAGCTCCGACGATACGGCGTCGAGTCCGGTGTCCCACAGGGTTCTGTCCTGGGACCGCTCCTCTGGAACATCGGATTCGACTGGCTCCTGCGGGGACACCTCCCCCGTGGCACGTCTGTCATCTGCTATGCAGACGATACTCTTCTGACAGCCCGGGGGAGAAATTTCTTAGAGGCGGCCAGCTTGGCCTCGGCGGGCGGTTCGCAGGTGGTGGACCGCATCGCCCGCCTAGGGCTGACGGTGGCGTTGCACAAGACCGAGGCTGTGTTCTTCCACGAGCCGCGGCAGCGTCAACCGCCCGATGCCCATATCTATGTAGAGGGTGTCCGTATTGAGGTGCAAGCCCAGATGAAATATCTGGGCCTAGTGCTCGACAGCAAGTGGCGCTTTCGAGCACACTTCAGCGGCCTGTCGACGCGCTTGCTGAAGACTGCGGGCGCCCTCTCGTGGCTCCTCCCCAACATCGGGAGGCCCGGCGACCAATGCCGGCGTCTATACGCCGGCATACTAAAGAGTATGGCCCTATACGGGGCCCCAATCTGGACGGACTCACTGGGCAGACGGGAGAACGCCGCTGCCCTCCGCAGGCCACAAAGGGCCATTGCACAGCGGGTGGCGAGGGCGTACCGCACAGTGAGTTTCGCGGCATCGTGCGCTCTGGCGGGAACCCCACCTTGGGAGCTCGAGGCTTGGGTGCTCGCCAGAGTGTATGACTGGACGGCGGGTCAGAGGGCGCTCAACCGGCGCCCGGACCCTCAGGAAAAGGAGGAAGTGCGTGAGGAGGTTCGCGAGGCAATAACTCGGCACTGGGCCGAAGACCTAGCCTCAGCAACATTCGGTCGCCGGACACTGGACGCCATCGGGCCGGTCCTAAACGATTGGCTCGACCGGCGACATGGTTGCCTCTCCCTGCGTCTGGTGCAGGTGCTGTCCGGGCACGGCTGCTTCGGATCGTACCTGCATCGGATAGGGCGGGAGGAGACCCCACAGTGTCACCACTGCGAGGCCGCAGTGGATACCCCAGAGCACACCCTAGAGGTGTGCCCTTCGTGGGACGAACCCCGCCGCGCCATGGTGGCAGTGGTCGGGAACGACCTCTCACTCCCCAGTGTGATTTCAGCCATGCTGGGAAGTGAGGAGGCATGGGCAGAAGTAGCCTCCTTCTGTGAGGACGTCATGTCACAGAAGGAGGCGGCGGAGCGCACGCGGGAAGACGACCCTCTCGCGGCGCCGCTCCGCAGACGAAGAAGGGGTGGAAGACGGCGAGCACAACGCCCGTCCTCAACCGCCCCGGGGGGTGATCAGCGGGCGACAGGCGCGGGGGCGCCACCGCCTGCACCACATGATCCACCTCCTGTGCTCCGGCCATGATAAAAGCCCCTCCCTACTGGGGGGGGACGTGTAGGGCCTGCCGTAAGGTGGGCATTCGCCGGAGGGGGACTGGACGACATAGACTCCCAGGTCCCCTCCACTCAGGCGAGGTCGGAGTGCCGCTGGGTATTTTTAGTGGGTATACCGGGAACGACTTTACCGGGGAGTCCCACATACCCCTCTCCCGTCCCCCGACGGGAAGGGGATGCGTAATAGCATTTTTTCCCAGCGACAAAAAAAAAAAAAAAAAAAAAAAAAAAAAAAAAAAAAAAAAAAAAAAAAAAAAAAAAAAAAAAAAAAAAAGGGGTGGCAGGTCAGAAAACCTCCTCGTGTGCCTGACAGCTGCTTGTCCCTCGCGATGAGTCGTTAGGTTAGGTTAACTTAGCGATACATCTCGAGGGAACAGCAGCCGTGGGGCCGGTGCATCCTGGGCGTGGGCAGTAGTCTTCCTCGAGGAATGGGAAGAGATTCTTATTCTTTGGGGAATGCTACTGTCTGTGGCTAATATTCTGACAAAGGGGGGGGGGGGTGTCTCCACGTTGTCGTCGTAGTGGAGCTTGCGTGTCTCAGTGATCTTGGAGTTTTGCATCTGTTCCAAGTGAGAGACCACACTAGGAGAGGCACTCGCCGTATATAGGGGATTTATTCGGACAGCGTGCGATGACCTACGCGAGTGGGTCTATCGCACGCTGTGTGATTTAAGATTCACTTCTTGAGGTTTTACTCGGGAAGTGAATCAGGGTAGGCTATTCATCTCCCTCTGGTACGCGTCTGTTCAACAAACGTGACCGTGAGGGTAATAGAATTTCGGGGAGGGTTAAATGAGAAGTCGGGAGATAGGGACCACACCCTTCAAAGGAAAAAATCAAAATGAATACAACGATTGGGAATATTATACCCCAGGGAGGTACCAGCTGCCCAGCAGCTGGAGAATCCTCCACGGTTCAACCGTCATGCCCCACGTATTCTGGGGGGGGCGACAGTCGTTTACCGTTTAACATACCGTCTGCCAGTGGCAGCAAGAGCCGAGGAGGCTCCAACAGGTCGAGGTCTTTTGAAGATCTGACCTCTTGTCAGGTGCCCGACCGAGAATCGGGTGACCGCCGCGGGGGCGCTCGCTCCAAGTTCTGGGGGAAGCGTACCCGCGACGGTGGGTCGGACGCGGGGTCAGCGTGTTTTTCCTCAAGCGAGGAGAACCTGCCGGCACCCAAGGTGACAACAGCCAGGAGGGGCAAGAGTCGCAGGACACTCTACGGAGCAAACACTCCGGCACCGACACGCGACAACAAGGGCCGCTTTTTGAAGCGCCCCGATACGCCCATTGTCAGCGCAGCGAGTGACTCCGGGGATGGGACTATGGAGGTGGAGCCGGATCTCACTGAAACTCCCGCCTCCCTAGTGAAGACCAAGGCGGAGCTCAACGCCGCTAGGCGTGAGGGAAAGAAGGCCATCGCGACGGATGAGGTCTCCGAATTAGCCCGTCAGGCTAGAGAGAGACGGGCGCAGACTACCGCAGCGCCAGAGGGAATGACGGCGGAAGCCCTCAGCCGTCAGGTTTTGGATGGCGTGGACGTTGTCCTGAAGGTTGCTACAAAATCGGGCAACCTGAAAGGCACGTTTACACGGGCCCTGAAGGAAGCGGCTGACGCCATCAAGGAGGCGGTCGAGGTCCTAGTCGACCGAACGACCTCGGAGGAGACGGTCAAGCTCCGAGAAGAGAATGGCCGTCTTCATACAAAACTGGAGGACCTCCAGCGGGAGGTAAGCGCCCTTAGGGCAGACTTCAGCCGGCAGCAGAGTGCGACGACTGTAGATTGTCACACTCTGCCACAGAACGGGTCTTTGGGGGAAGACCAGTTCAACCGGCTGTTGAACATAATGACCGCCCGCCTAGACAGTCTGGAGCCCAGGCTGAACCCCCCCGTTATTCTCCGACCACCGTTGGCAGCGGATAAGCGAAAAAGAGATGCTGAGCCCAGTCCTTGTTTGCCGCCTACGTTTGCCCAGGTGGCAAAAGCGCCACCTGCGACTAAAAAAGCGGCACAGGCGGCCAAAGGAGCCAGGCAGCGGTCTAAACAACCGGAGAAGGTGCAGAGAAGCACCACGGAGGAGACCCCCCAGCCTGCCGAAAAGGGCGAATGGCAGATGGCTGGAAGCCGAAAGAAAAAGAAGAAGAAGAGGGGCCGTAAGGGCAAAACTACGCCGGGCACCAAGGAGCAAGCCAGCAAGGGCAGCGGGAGTTCTCCGCGGATCCGCGTCCCTCGCTCCGAGGCTGTAGTGATCACGCTGCAGCCCGAAGCCAAAGAGCGAGGCGTCACGTACCAAAAGGTACTGGCGGAGGCGAGAGGCAAGCTAGTCTTCGCCGACTTTGGCACTCCGGATGGCTTCCGATTTAAAACCGCAGCCACGGGGGCGAAAATGTTTGAGTTGGCGGGGACAAGCAGCGCTGAAAGAGCGGATGCCCTCGCTGCTAAATTACGAGATGTTCTCAACCCCGACGAGGCGAGGGTGTCCAGACCCATTAAGACGGCTGAGGTTCGGATCGATGGGCTGGACGACTCGGTGACTCCAGAGGAGGTGGTGGCGGCCATAGCCCGGAGCGGTGGATGTCCGCCGGAAAACGTGCGGGCGGGCGAAATCCGTGTTAATGCTGGCGGGCTTGGCACCATCTGGGTGAGGTGCCCGGTGGTTGCGGCCAAACAGGTCACTGATGCGGGACGCCTTCTGGTGGGCTGGGTGTCAGCGAGAGTAACACTCCTGGCACCTAGGGCCATGCAGTGTTACCGGTGCCTGGAGAAAGGCCATGTCCGGGCACGGTGCACCTGCGAAACAGACCGCAGCGATCTATGTTACCGCTGCAGTCTGCCCGGCCATAAGGCGTCTCAGTGCTCCGCGGAGCCAAACTGCAGCCTGTGTGTGGCTGCAGGAAAGCCGGCGGGGCATAGAGTCGGGGGCAAAGCCTGTGGCGCGCCCAGAAAGCCTCGCAATTATCGAAGGAGCAAGACTGTGGGGGCTTCAAACCCCCCGCAACCTAGCACCACATCGGCCGACTCCCGGCCTGTGGTAGGACGAAGCGCTGGAGAAATGGATTGCCAGTAATGGCACATTACCATTTTCTCCAGGCGAATGTCAACCACTCCTCCAGAGCTCAGGATCTTTTGCTCCTGAGCATGGCGGAGTGGTCGGTTCAAGTGGCGGTTGTCGCCGAGCCGTATTTTATCCCCCCCAGAGATAACTGGGCAGGGGATCTAGACGGCCTGGTGGCCATCATCGGCGCGACTCTTGTCAACGTATCTCGTGGTCACGGCTGGGTAGCCGCCCTCGTGCATGGGTTCGTCACGGTCGGAGCGTATTTCTCGCCAAACAGGAGTCTCGCCGATTTCGAGAGTTTCCTTGTGGAGTTGGGAGCCGTCATTGGCCGGTCTCACCCTTGTCCCATTTTGCTTCTCGGCGATCTCAACGCCAAATCAGCGGCGTGGGGATCCCCGGTAACGGACCCAAGAGGCGAAGTGTTAGAGGAGTGGGCCATTACGACCGGCCTGGCTGTCTTAAATCGGGGCTCGGCCTACACGTGTGTGCGGCAGCGGGGAGGGTCGATAGTGGACGTCTCGTTCGCCAGTCCCGCTGTCCTGCACCGCGTCCACGATTGGCACGTAGAAGTGGAGGTGGAGACGCTATCGGACCATCGATACATTCGATTCGACATCTCCACCCAGACCGCTGGAGGGCGTAGCCAATCGGCCCCCCGAAGAGACGGCCCGCGTTGGGCACTAAAACGCCTCGACAGGGAGGCTCTCGAAGAAGCCGCCATCGTCCAGGCCTGGATCCGGGAGTCGGCTACCGACGGTCCCGTGGACGTCGAACAGGAGGCGCAGTGGTTGGGCAATGCCATGGTGCAAATTTGTGACGCATCCATGCCACGCGTCTTCTCTCCGTCCGCAAGGCGCCGCGTGTACTGGTGGTGCGTTGAAATCGATCGGCTGCGCGTCGAGTGCGTAGACGCTAGACGCCCGTACACGCGATGCCGGAGAAGACGTCCACGAAATCCTGACGAAGAAGCCGCGCTGTATGAGGTGTACCGCGCGGCTAAACAGGCTCTGTGGCTGGCTATCGGCGAGTCGAAGACGCGCTCCAGAGAGGAGCTGCTGGCATCACTAGACGGAGATCCGTGGGGGCGCCCGTACCGAACGGTCCGTGGAAAACTTCGGCCTTGGGCGCCGCCCTTAACGGAAGGTCTCGAGCCACAGTTTTTGGAGCGAGTAGTCTCGGCTCTCTTTCCTGAGAGAGTCGAGTACGAGCCACCGCCGATGGTGCTGCCCACAGCTGCAGAGCCTGAAGGCAGCGAAACCGGCCCAGAGGTGACACAGGCGGAGATGAGCGCGGCTGTGATGCGACTCCGGGCAAAAAACACTGCTCCGGGCCCTGATGGAGTGCCCGGCCTCGCTCTGGTCCTCGCCCTAAAAGAGCTGGAGCCTTCACTGAGAGGACTTTTCTCGTCATGCCTTGAGCGGGGTCAGTTCCCATCCAGGTGGAAGGCTGGGCGACTGGTCCTGCTCAAGAAGGCGGGGCGCCCGGCTGATTCGTCGTCCGCTTATCGGCCCATAGTGCTGCTGGACGAGGCAGGCAAGCTGCTCGAGCGAATAATTGCTGACCGCCTCGTCAGCCACTTGTGTACAGAGGGGCCGAACCTGGACGACAGCCAGTTCGGATTCCGGCGCGGGCGCTCAACGATCGACGCCATTGCGAGAGTAAGAGTCCTCGCGGAGGAAGCGGTGTCCCAGGGTGGGGTAATGCTGGCGGTGTCATTAGACATCTCCAACGCCTTCAACACCCTGCCCTGGAGTTGCATTAGGGAGGCACTGCGTTACCATCGGGTGCCCTCCTACCTCCGCAACATCGTGGGGGCCTATCTGGCGGGGAGGTGTGTCACCTACATGGGTCGCGATGGCAGGGGCCGTCGTGAGATGTCGTGCGGTGTTCCACAGGGTTCGGTTCTTGGACCGCTCCTGTGGAACATCGGGTACGACTGGGTTTTGCGGGGCGAACTCCCTCCGGGCGTGAGCCTGACTTGCTATGCGGACGACACGCTGGTTGCGGCTTGGGGGAGTTCGTACAGGGAGGCAGCGTTGCTGGCCACGGCTGCGGTCTCACAGGTGGTGAGCCGCATACGGCGCCTGGGCCTGGAGGTGGCCCTCAACAAGTCGGAAGCCATTGCTTTTCATGGCCCCCGACGGGCACTGCCACCGGGATTGCACATTGTGGTTGGGGGGACCAATATCGCTGTCAAGTCAACCATGAAATATCTGGGATTGGTGCTCGACAGCCGATGGGATTTTGGCCCCCACTTCCAGCGGCTGGTGCCCAAGTTGATGGGCGCGGCGGGCGCGCTATCAACGCTACTTCCCAATCTGGGGGGCCCGAGCACCGCCTGTAGGCGGTTATACGTGGGGATCGTGCGATCCATGGCCCTTTATGGGGCCCCGGTATGGGCGACAGACCTGACGGCCCGTACTATCGCTGTTCTGCGCAGACCGCAGAGGGTGATGGCTGTCAGAGTCATACGGGGATATCGCACGATCTCCTACGAGGCGGCTTGCGTACTGGCCGGATCCCCACCATGGGACCTGGAGGCGAAGACCCTCGCGACGTTGCATCAGTGGCGCGAGGAGGCCAATGACCGGGGCGAAAGGCTGGTGGAGCGACAAGTGACGCAGCACCGGTCTCAGCTCCGGCAGGTCATGGTGGCGGAATGGCACAGGAGGCTCACGCTTCCTTCGGCCGGCCTCAACACGATCGAGGCGATCCGACCAGTACTCGACGACTGGCTCGGGAGGAGGCACGGCTCTCTGACATTTCGGGTGACGCAGGTACTGTCGGGGCACGGCTGCTTCGGGAAGTACCTGTGTCGCTTAAGCAGGGAGCCGGACGCCCGGTGCCATCACTGCGTCCATTGTCTGGAGGATACGGCGCAGCATACGCTGGCCGAATGCACTGCGTGGGACGAGCCGCGCCGTGCCCTCATGACTGAGGTCGGAGGAGACCTGTCGCTGCCGAATGTCGTTCGATCGATGGTTGGCAGCACAGAGTCCTGGGACGCGGTGGTGTCCTTCTGCGAAACCGTCCTGTCGCTGAAGGAAGCTGCGGAAAGAGAAAGGGAGATGACCAGCTCTCGCCCATCCCGCAGCAGACGCACTGGGCGTCGGCAGAGAGCGGACAACGCCCTCTTCCAGCCCCCATAAATGGGTTCAGGGGCGGCGGATTCGGGGACATCCGTCGCCCCCATCACATTGGACCCGAGACGGTGGCGCGATGTGTTCACGCGCGCCTCTCAGACGTAGCGGGGGGAGTCTGACACCTCACTCCCCTCCTAAGGGACGAGGCCCGCACAGGTCAAGCGGGCCACACTAGTCCGGGGCAGCGGAAGTCGCACTTGTTCCCGCTGCCCCCTGACGCAAGTGTGAGAAGGAACACCGGTGTGGTTTTAGTCAGTAGAGTCTGACAGACCCCCCCGTCCTCCCCAAGGACGGGGGACATCCATGAGGATTTCCACATCGACAACAAAAAAAAAAAAAAAAAGGTTAGGTTAGGTTGGGGTGCTATTCTCGGCGTGTCTCGAGCAGGGTCAGTTTCCAATCATGTGGAAGGCTGGTCGACTGGTCCTGCTCAGGAAGCCGGGGCGCCCAGCGGATTCGTCGTCCGCTTATCGGCCCATAGTCTTGCTTGACGAGGCGGGCAAGATGCTCGAGCGAATAATTGCTGACCGCCTCGTCAGCCACTTGTCTACAGAAGGGCCGAACCTGGATGACAGCCAGTTCGGCTTCCGGCGTGGGCGCTCCACCATCGACGCAATATTAAGAGTTAGAGCCCTGGCGGAGGAAACGATATCCCGGGGCGGGGTGGTGCTGGCGGTATCTTTGGACATCTCCAACGCCTTCAACACCCTGCCCTGGAGCTGTATTAGGGAGGCACTTTGTTACCATCGTGTGCCTTCCTACCTCCGCAACATCGTGGGGGCTTATCTGACGAGACGATGTGTCACCTACATGGGACGCGACGGCAGCGGCCGTCGCGAAATGTCGTGCGGTGTTCCGCAGGGGTCGGTTCTGGGCCCTCCCCTGTGGAACATCGGATATGACTGGGTTTTGCGGGGCGAGCTCCCTCCGGGCGTGAACCTAACGTGCTATGCGGATGACACGCTGGTTACGGCTCGGGGGAGTTCGTACAGAGAGGCAGCGTTACTGGCCACGGCTGCGGTCTCACAGGTGGTGAGCCGCATACGGCGCCTTGGCCTGGAGGTGGCCCTCAACAAGTCGGAGGCCATTGCTTTTCATGGCCCCCGACGGACACCGCCACCGGGATTGCACATTGTGGTTGGGGGGACCCGAATAGCTGTCGAGTCAACCATGAAATATCTAGGATTGGTGCTCGACAGCCGATGGGATTTCGGCCCCCACTTCCAGCGGCTGGTGCCCAAGTTGATGGGCGCGGCGGGCGCGCTATCAACGCTGCTTCCCAATCTGGGGGGCCCGAGCACCGCCTGTAGACGGTTATACGTGGGGATCGTGCGATCCATGGCCCTTTACGGGGCCCCGGTATGGGCGACCGACTTAACGGCCCGTACTATCGCCGTTCTGCGCAGACCGCAGAGGGTGATGGCCGTCAGAGTCATACGGGGATATCGCACGATCTCCTACGAGGCGGCTTGCGTACTGGCCGGATCCCCACCATGGGACCTGGAGGCGAAGACCCTCGCGACGCTGCATCAGTGGCGCGAGGAGGCCAATGACCGGGGTGAAAGGCTGGTGGAGCGACAAATGACCCAGCACCGGTCTCAGCTCCGGCAGGTCATGGTGGCGGAATGGCGCAGGAGGCTCACGCTTCCTTCGGCTGGCCTCAACACGATCGAGGCGATCCGACCAGTACTCGACGACTGGCTCGGGAGGAGGCACGGCTCTCTGACATTTCGGGTGACGCAGGTACTGTCGGGGCACGGCTGCTTCGGGAAGTACCTGTGTCGCTTAAGCAGGGAGCCGGACGCCCGGTGCCATCACTGCGTCCATTGTCTGGAGGATACGGCGCAGCATACGCTGGCCGAATGCACGGCGTGGGACGAGCCGCGCCGTGCCCTCATGTCTGAGGTCGGAGGAGACCTGTCGCTGCCGAATGTCGTTCGATCGATGGTTGGCAGCACAGAGTCCTGGGACGCGGTGGTGTCCTTCTGCGAAACCGTCCTGTCGCTGAAGGAAGCTGCGGAAAGAGAAAGGGAGATGACCAGCTCTCGCCCATCCCGCAGCAGACGCACTGGGCGTCGGCAGAGAGCGGACAACGCCCTCTTCCAGCCCCCATAAATGGGTTCAGGGGCGGCGGATTCGGGGACACCCGTCGCCCCCCATCACATTGGACCCGAGACGGTGGCGCGATGTGTTCACGCGCGCCTCTCAGACGTAGCGGAGGGAGTCTGACACCTCACTCCCCCCCTAAGGGACGAGGCCCGCACAGGTCAAGCGGGCCACACTAGTCCGGGGCAGCGGAAGTCGCACTTGTTCCCGCTGCCTCCTGACGTAAGTGTGAGAAGGAACACCGGTGTGGTTTTAGTCAGTAGAGTCTGACAGACCCCCCCGTCCTCCCCAAGGACGGGGGACATCCATGAGGATTTCCACATCGACAAAAAAAAAAAAAAAAAAAGGTTGGGGTGCTAGGTCAGAAAACCTCCTCGTGTGCCTGACAGCTGCTTGTCCCTCGCGATGTGTCGTTAGGTTAGGTTAACTTAGCGATACATCTCGAGGGAACAGCAGCCGTGGGGCCGGTGCATCCTGGGCGTGGGCAGTGGTCTTCCTCGAGGAATGGGAAGAGATTCTTATTCTTTGGGGAATGCTACTGTCTGTGGCTAATATTCTGACAAAGGGGGGGGGGGTGTCTCCACGTTGTCGTCGTAGTGGAGCTTGCGTGTCTCAGTGATCTTGGAGTTTTCCATCTGTTCCAAGTGAGAGACCACACTAGGAGAGGCACTCGCCGTATATAGGGGATTTATTCGGACAGCGTGCGATGACCTACGCGAGTGGGTCTATCGCACGCTGTGTGATTTAAGATTCACTTCTTGAGGTTTTACTCGGGAAGTGAATCAGGGTAGGCTATTCATCTCCCTCTGGTACGCGTCTGTTCAACAAACGTGACCGTGAGGGTAATAGAATTGTCGGGGAGGGTAGAGAAGAAGAGAGAAGAGAAGTCGGGAGATAGGGACCACACCCTTCAAAGGAACAAAAACAAAATGAAAACAACGATTGGGAATATTATACCCCAGGGAGGTACCAGCTGCCCAGCAGCTGGAGAATCCTCCACGGTTCAACCGTCATGCCCCACGTATTCTGGGGGGGGCGACAGTCGTTTTCCGTTAACTTTACCGTCTGCCAGTGGCAGCAAGAGCCGAGGAGGCTCCAACAGGTCGAGGTCCTTTGAAGATCTGACCTCTTTTCAGGTGCCCGACCGAGAATCGGGTGACCGCCGCGGGGACGCTCGCTCCAAGTTCTGGGGGAAGCGTACACGCGACGGTGGGTCGGACGCGGGGTCGGCGTGTTTTTCCTCAAGCGAGGAGAACCTGCCGGCACCCAAGGTGACGACAGCCAGAAGGGGCAAGAGTCGTAGGACACTCTCCGGAGCGAACACTCCGGCACCGTCACGTGACAACAAGGGCCGCTTTCTGAAGCGCCCCGGTACGCCCATAGTCAGCGCAGCGAGTGACTCCGGGGATGGGACTATGGAGGTGGAGCCGGATCTCACGGAAACTCCCGCCTCCCTAGTGAAGACCAAGGCGGAGCTCAACGCCGCTAGGCGTGAGGGAAAGAAGGCCATCGCGACGGATGAGGTCTCCGAATTAGCCCGTCAGGCTAGAGAGAGACGGGCGCAGACTACCGCAGCGCCAGAGGGAATGACGGCGGAAGCCCTCAGCCGTCAGGTTTTGGATGGCGTGGACGTTGTCCTGAAGGTTGCAACAAAATCGGGCAACCTGAAAGGCACGTTTACACGGGCCCTGAAGGAGGCGGCTGACGCCATCAAGGAGGCGGTCGAGGTCCTAGTCGACCGAACGACCTCGGAGGAGACGGTCAAGCTCCGAGAAGAGAATGGCCGTCTTCATACAAAACTGGAGGACCTCCAGCGGGAGGTAAGCGCCCTTAGGGCAGACTTCAGCCGGCAGCAGAGTGCGACGACTGTAGATTGTCACACTCTGCCACAGAACGGGTCTTTGGGGGAAGACCAGTTCAACCGGCTGTTGAACATAATGACCGCCCGTCTAGACAGTCTGGAGCCCAGGCTGAACCCCCCCGTTATTCTCCGACCACCGTTGGCAGCGGATAAGCGGAAAAAGGATGCCGAGTCCAGTCCCTGTTTGCCGCCTACGTTTGCCCAGGTGGCAAAAGCGCCACTTGAGACTAAAAAAGTGGCACAGGCGGCCAAAGGAGCCACGCAGCGGTCTAAACAACCAGAGAAGGTGCAGAGAAGCACCACGGAGGAGACACCCCAGCCTGCCGAAGAGGGCAAATGGCAGATGGCTGGGAGCCGAAAGAAGAAGAGGAAGAAGAGGGGCCGTAAGGGCAAAGCTACGCCGGGCACCAAGGAGCAAGCCAGCAGGGGCAGCGGGAGTTCTCCGTGGATCCGCGTCCCTCGCTCCGAGGCTGTAGTGATCACGCTGCAGCCCGAAGCTAAAGAGCGAGGCGTCACGTACCAAAAGGTACTGGCGGAGGCGAGAGGCAAGCTTGTCTTCGCCGACTTTGGCACCCCGGATGGCTTCCGATTTAAAACCGCAGCCACGGGGGCGAAAATGTTTGAGTTGGCGGGGACAAGCAGTGCCGAAAGAGCGGATGCTCTCGCTGCAAAACTGCGTGATGTCCTCAATCCCGAGGAGGCAAGGGTGTCCAGACCCATTAAGACGGCTGAGGTTCGGATCGATGGGCTGGACGATTCGGTGACCCCGGAGGAGGTGGTGGCGGCCATAGCCCGGAGCGGCGGATGCCCGCCGGAAAACGTGCGGGCGGGCCAAATCCGCGTAAATGCTGGCGGGCTTGGCACCATCTGGGTGAGGTGCCCGGTGGTTGCGGCCAAACAGGTCACCGATGCGGGACGCCTTCTGGTGGGCTGGGTGTCAGCGAGAGTAACACTCCTGGCACCTAGGGCCATGCAGTGTTACCGGTGCCTGGAGAAAGGCCATGTCCGGGCACGGTGCACCTGCGAAACAGACCGCAGCGATCTATGTTACCGCTGCAGTCTGCCCGGCCATAAGGCGTCTCAGTGCTCCGCGGAGCCAAACTGCAGCCTGTGTGTGGCTGCAGGAAAGCCTGCGGGGCATAGAGTCGGGGGCAAAGCCTGTGGCGCGCCCAGAAAGCCTCGCAATTATCGAGGGAGCAAGACTGTGGGGGCTTCAAACCCCCCGCAACCTAGCACCACATTGGCCGATTCCCGGCCTGTGGTAGGACGAAGCGCTGGAGAAATGGATTGCCAGTAATGGCACATTACCATTTTCTCCAGGCGAATGTCAACCACTCCTCCAGAGCTCAGGATCTTTTGCTCCTGAGCATGGCGGAGTGGTCGATTCAAGTGGCGGTGGTCGCCGAGCCGTATTTTGTCCCCCCCAGGGATAACTGGGCAGGGGATCTAGACGGCCTGGTGGCCATCATCGGTGCGACTCTTGTCGGCGTATCCCGTGGTCACGGATGGGTGGCCGCCCTCGTGCACGGGTTTGTCACGATCGGAGCGTATTTCTCGCCAAACAGGAGTCTCGCCGATTTCGAGAGTTTCCTTGTGGAGTTGGGAGCCGTCGTTGGCCGGTCTCACCCTCGTCCCATTTTGCTTCTCGGTGATCTGAACGCCAAATCAGCGGCGTGGGGATCCCCGGTAACGGACCCGAGAGGCGAAGTGTTAGAGGAGTGGGCCATTACGACCGGCCTGGCTGTCTTAAATCGGGGCTCGGCCTACACGTGTGTGCGGCAGCGGGGAGGGTCGATAGTGGACGTCTCGTTCGCCAGTCCCGCTGTCCTGCACCGCGTCCACGATTGGCACGTAGAAGTGGAGGTGGAGACGCTATCCGACCATCGATACATTCGATTCGACATCTCCACCCAGACCGCTGTAGGGCGTAGCCAATCGGCCCCCCGAAGAGACGGCCCGCGTTGGGCACTAAAACGCCTCGACAGGGAGGCTCTCGAAGAAGCCGCCATCGTCCAGGCCTGGATCCGGGAGTCGGCTACCGTCGGTCCCGTGGACGTCGAACAGGAGGCGCAGTGGTTGGGCAATGCCATGGTGCAAATTTGTGACGCATCCATGCCACGCGTCTTCTCTCCGTCCGCAAGGCGCCGCGTGTACTGGTGGTGCGTTGAAATCGATCGGCTGCGCGTCGAGTGCGTAGACGCTAGACGCCCGTACACGCGATGCCGGAGAAGACGTCCACGAAATCCTGACGAAGAAGCCGCGCTGTATGAGGTGTACCGCGCGGCTAAACAGGCTCTGTGGCTGGCTATCGGCGAGTCGAAGACGCGCTCCAGAGAGGAGCTGCTGGCATCACTAGACGGGGATCCGTGGGGCCGCCCGTACCGAACGGTCCGTGGAAAACTTCGGCCTTGGGCGCCGCCCTTAACGGAAGGTCTCGAGCCACAGTTTTTGGAGCGAGTAGTCTCGGCTCTCTTTCCTGAGAGAGTCGAGTACGAGCCACCGCCGATGGTGCTGCCCACAGCTGCAGAGCCTGAAGGCAGCGAAACCGGCCCAGAGGTGACACAGGCGGAGATGAGCGCGGCTGTGATGCGACTCCGGGCAAAAAACACTGCTCCGGGCCCTGATGGAGTGCCTGGCCTCGCTCTGGTCCTCGCCCTAAAAGAGCTGGAGCCTTCACTGAGAGGACTTTTCTCGTCATGCCTTGAGCGGGGTCAGTTCCCATCCAGGTGGAAGGCTGGGCGATTGGTCCTGCTCAAGAAGGCGGGGCGCCCGGCTGATTCGTCGTCCGCTTATCGGCCCATAGTGCTACTGGACGAGGCAGGCAAGCTGCTCGAGCGAATAATTGCAGACCGCCTCGTCAGCCACTTGTGTACAGAGGGGCCGAACCTGGACGACAGCCAGTTCGGATTCCGGCGCGGGCGCTCAACGATCGACGCCATTGCGAGAGTGAGAGTCCTCGCGGAGGAAGCGGTGTCCCGGGGTGAGGTGATGCTGGCGGTGTCATTAGACATCTCCAACGCCTTCAACACCCTGCCCTGGAGTTGCATTAGGGAGGCGCTGCGTTACCATCGGGTGCCCTCCTACCTCCGCAACATCGTGGGGGCCTATCTGGCGGGGAGGTGTGTCACCTTCATGGGTCGCGATGGCAGGGGCCGTCGTGAGAT
This sequence comes from Ochropleura leucogaster, assembly GCA_958449745.1. Taxonomy (NCBI): domain Eukaryota; kingdom Metazoa; phylum Arthropoda; class Insecta; order Lepidoptera; family Noctuidae; genus Ochropleura; species Ochropleura leucogaster. The sequence continues at coordinate 18,236,966 of OY288216.1, forward strand.
GTCGTGCGGTGTTCCACAGGGTTCGGTTCTTGGACCGCTCCTGTGGAACATCGGGTACGACTGGGTTTTGCGGGGCGAACTCCCTCCGGGCGTGAGCCTGACTTGCTATGCGGACGACACGCTGGTTGCGGCTTGGGGGAGTTCGTACAGGGAGGCAGCGTTGCTGGCCACGGCTGCGGTCTCACAGGTGGTGAGCCGCATACGGCGCCTGGGCCTGAAGGTGGCCCTCAACAAGTCGGAAGCCATTGCTTTTCATGGCCCCCGACGGGCACTGCCACCGGGATTGCACATTGTGGTTGGGGGGACCAATATCGCTGTCGAGTCAACCATGAAATATCTGGGATTGGTGCTCGACAGCCGATGGGACTTCGGCCCCCACTTCCAGCGGCTGGTGCCCAAGTTGATGGGCGCGGCGGGCGCGCTATCAACGCTGCTTCCCAATCTGGGGGGCCCCAGCACCGCCTGTAGGCGGTTATACGTGGGGATCGTGCGATCCATGGCCCTTTATGGGGCCCCGGTATGGGCGACCGACCTGACGGCCCGTACTATCGCCGTTCTGCGCAGACCGCAGAGGGTGATGGCCGTCAGAGTCATACGGGGATATCGCACGATCTCCTACGAGGCGGCTTGCGTACTGGCCGGATCCCCACCATGGGACCTGGAGGCGAAGACCCTCGCGACGCTGCATCAGTGGCGTGAGGAGGCCAATGACCGGGGCGAAAGGCTGGTGGAGCGACAAATGACACAGCACCGGTCTCAGCTCCGGCAGGTCATGGTGGCGGAATGGCGCAGGAGGCTCACGCTTCCTTCGGCCGGCCTCAACACGATCGAGGCGATCCGACCAGTACTCGACGACTGGCTCGGGAGGAGGCACGGCTCTCTGACATTTCGGGTGACGCAGGTACTGTCGGGGCACGGCTGCTTCGGGAAGTACCTGTGTCGCTTAAGCAGGGAGCCGGACGCCCGGTGCCATCACTGCGTCCATTGTCTGGAGGATACGGCGCAGCATACGCTGGCCGAATGCACGGCGTGGGACGAGCCGCGCCGTGCCCTCATAACTGAGGTCGGAGGAGACCTGTCGCTGCCGAATGTCGTTCGATCGATGGTTGGCAGCACAGAGTCCTGGGACGCGGTGGTGTCCTTCTGCGAAACCATCATGTCACAGAAGGAAGCTGCGGAAAGAGAAAGGGAGATGACCAGCTCTCGCCCATCCCGCAGCAGACGCACTGGGCGTCGGCAGAGAGCGGATAACGCCCTCTTCCAGCCCCCATAAATGGGTTCAGGGGCGGCGGATTCGGGGACATCCGTCGCCCCCCATCACATTGGACCCGAGACGGTGGCGCGATGTGTTCACGCGCGCCTCTCAGACGTAGTGGGGGGAGTCTGACACCTCACTCCCCCCCCTTAGGGACGAGGCCCGCACAGGTCAAGCGGGCCACACTAGTCCGGGGCAGCGGAAGTCGCACTTGTTCCCGCTGCCCCCTGACGCAAGTGTGAGAAGGAACACCGGTGTGGTTTTAGTCAGTAGAGTCTGACAGACCCCCCCGTCCTCCCCAAGGACGGGGGACATCCATGAGGATTTCCACATCGACAACAAAAAAAAAAAAAAAAGGTTAGGTTAGGTTAGGTTAGGTTAGGTTCGAGGCAATAACTCGGCACTGGGCCGAAGACCTAGCCTCAGCAACATTCGGTCGCCGGACACTGGACGCCATCGGGCCGGTCCTAAACGATTGGCTCGACCGGCGACATGGTTGCCTCTCCCTGCGTCTGGTGCAGGTGCTGTCCGGGCACGGCTGCTTCGGATCGTACCTGCATCGGATAGGGCGGGAGGAGACCCCACAGTGTCACCACTGCGTGGCCGCAGTGGATACCCCAGAGCACACCCTAGAGGTGTGCCCTTCGTGGGACGAACCCCGCCGCGCCATGGTGGCAGTGGTCGGGAACGACCTCTCACTCCCCAGTGTGATTTCAGCCATGCTGGGAAGTGAGGAGGCATGGGCAGAAGTAGCCTCCTTCTGTGAGGACGTCATGTCACAGAAGGAGGCGGCGGAGCGCACGCGGGAAGACGACCCTCTCGCGGCGCCGCTCCGCAGACGAAGAAGGGGTGGAAGACGGCGAGCACAACGCCCGTCCTCAACCGCCCCGGGGGGTGATCAGCGGGCGACAGGCGCGGGGGCGCCACCGCCTGCACCACATGATCCACCTCCTGTGCTCCGGCCATGATAAAAGCCCCTCCCTACTGGGGGGGGACGTGTAGGGCCTGCCGTAAGGTGGGCATTCGCCGGAGGGGGACTGGACGACATAGACTCCCAGGTCCCCTCCACTCAGGCGAGGTCGGAGTGCCGCTGGGTATTTTTAGTGGGTATACCGGGAACGACTTTACCGGGGAGTCCCACATACCCCTCTCCCGTCCCCCGACGGGAAGGAGATGCGTAATAGCATTTTTTCCCAGCGACAAAAAAAAAAAAAAAAAAAAAAAAAGGTTAGGTTAGGTTAGGTTTTTTTTTTTTTTTTTTTTTTTTTTTTAATTGTGGCAGGAGTGGGAAATCCCCACGGACACCTCGACTGCCTCACAGATAGTGAGACAGTCGAGGTAGTGTCGGACTCGAACCGACTAAAAACCACTCCTGCCTTTCCAAGTGTCCCTCTAACATAATCAGAGCCCTTTTTACTAATTTTTGTTTGTTTGCTCTGGGCGGCCGAAGAGCCACATTATGGGCATTTTAATTTACGTTTTTATATTACTTAGGTTTACACACAACATTTTCTATAATTATTTATTTATACTTTAACTGATGATATTTCTATTTTATTTTATTAATATGCCATATATTGTACTTATTTACTTTAATACCTATTTAATTCTTAGATCTTTAATGTATATGTTAAAAATATCTAATTTTACTGTTACACTTTTTTCTTATTTTTGAGATAAACTGTAGAACATCAGAACACAGACAACCCTCTTGCCAACACTATTTCTTTAATGACTTTTTCTTGATTTGCCAAATTTTTTAAAACGTTTCAACTCTTTGATATGTAAGCTATATATTTAATATATTGTTAGGAGTCTCAAGATGACGATGCCACCGAGCCTATATAAAGCAGCGGCTCAAGCAAATACGCTCTCTTTCTGTTCAACCACCGTCGCGAGCGGAAGCCCTGCCGGATTGCGTAACTATATTTAAGACTTGTTCCAATATATGTTTTCGTGTTAATTAGGTTATTAATGTGTGTATTAGTTATAAGCGAAGTGATTTGTTTTGTGAGAATTGGCCTAGTATGTAATTACTTTGTTAAATATTATTTGTGAGTACCTACATTGACTGTTGTTTCTTTTTTTTTTAAATAAATATCCCTCAAGCTTCTAAAATCAGAAGTGGGATAGAGAACTAAGCCTACTGCCTTGCACGTTTTGGCCATCTACATTTGAAAAGTAACGGAAAATAATTTTGTGCAATTCTCACACTACAAGTTAACTTCACGTCAGTTTTTATTTGAAATTATTCCAACCGCCGCGAATATGCCGAAACCACGTAAATCTCGTAGTCAGTCACGTCGAAACGACAAACGTTCGCATAAAAGATTACGACGTGAAGAATCGTGTTCTCGCCGGTCAAAAGATTCGCGATCTCGCACACGTAGTTCGCGACGACGTACCCGTACACCGAGTAGGCCACGATCTCGCCTCTGTCATCGTTCTCGATCATGTTTTCGAACTCGTGAACGTTCTTTTTCGCGCCCCGATTCCCAAAACCGTCACGGTTCCCAATCGCGGTCTCCCAAACATAATAAAAAAGAACGTAGGTCCACTAAGTCACACGAAAACCTCAACAATACGTTAGACGCGATCATGAATAGATTGGAGACCATAGAAAGTAATTTCACGTCTACCCCCATTACTGCATCAGAACAATCGAGTGCTCAAACGATCGTTGACGCAATACAAGCCATAATTCCAGGCCGTTCTCGTAATTATTATGTGTCGAATTTTGACCCGTCACTGCACGATATAGATGCCTGGTGTGACGAGGTAGATAGGGCCCAAGTATCAAATAATTGGGACGATAAAGAATGTTTATCACGAGTTGCAAATTGTTTAAAAGGCGATGCCAAAGCCTGGCTTAATGAGTGGGTATGTACCGATAGGTCATGGTCTAGTTTCAAACGCGAATTTAAGCCCCTGTGTCCGAGAAAACTAGATTACGCAAATATTCTATTTGAGACTATGAATAATACATCGGACAAGTACTCCTCGTACGCCGAATACGCGCGTCGTGCCCTGTTACGTCTTCGCATTGTTAAGGGACTTAGCGAAGATTTAATGACCTTGATAGTTATTCGTGGCATTACCGATCCACAAGTACGAGCTGCAGCCGCAAATGCAGATCTCTCATCGGAGAATTTAGTTTCCTTCTTATCAATTTATCAGAAGCCAAATTGTGGTAAACACCCAGTGAAGGCGCGGCCGCCAGTAAACGCTTTTAATAAACGAGTACACGACAAATCATCGTCATCGGGCCTTAAGTGTTTCAACTGTAACCAATCGGGTCACAAAAGTTACCAATGTCCGAAGAAGGCAACTCAACCCTTAGATACACCGGTAGCTAGTTCCCTTATTTGTGCCTTCTGTAAGAAACGAGGTCATACGGAGGACAAATGTTTTGCAAAAGATAGGTCACAACCACAGAAGCGTAATGTGAATCTTTGTAGTTCCACTAGTTCAGCCAACAATGACATCACCACCGCGGTTATACAAGGTATCCCAGTAGATGTTCTTATAGACAGTGGCGCTTTGAATATTTCCCTTATATCGTCAGAAGTAGTAAAGCATTTTGCTTGTCAGTTAAAACCTAGACATTGCATTCTGAAGGGGTTAAGCAGCCATGAAATCATCGCTAAGTCATACGTGACTCTAACTCTTGAATTCAGTGAAATATCGGTTGAAGCTGACCTAGTTGTGGTACCGTCGTCTTACATGTCCACTCCTGTGATTATAGGCACTGATATACTGAATAGGGACGGCATAACGTACGTTCGTACAAAAGATAAGCAGCGCATAACGCATGCCCTCCACATCATCTCTAATGTAGTCGCGACTCAGGTTTTTAATGAATCAGAACTCAGAACACCCTTAATTGATGCAGAGCGAGATAACTTAATGCAGGTCATCAATAGCTTTTCCAAGTTTTTTATATCTGGTACTGCCTCCACTACAGTGACCACTGGTGAGATGCATATAAATCTGACTAGTGATGCGCCCATTGCTTATCGACCTTACAAATTATCATTGGCGGAAAAGATTAAAGTGCGCGGAATTATAGACGATCTGTTAGAAAAACAAATCATTAGGGAGTCTGAGTCGGAGTACGCGAGTCCGATTATTCTTGTGAAGAAAAAGGACGGGTCTGATCGAATGTGCGTCGATTACCGAGCCCTAAATAGGATAACTGTAAAGGATCGATATCCGTTGCCATTGATCGACGATCACATTGACCGGTTAGGAGATAAAAACATAACAAGATTTACGTCCCTGGACATGGCAACTGGTTTCCACCAAATCAGAATCCATCCAGATTCAGTGCACAAAACCGCTTTTGTGACGCCGGAATCACAATTTGAATTTTTGAAAATGCCATATGGTTTGTGCAACTCGCCGATAGTCTACCAGCGCATTATCAACAAAACATTGCGCAAGCACATCGATGCCGGGAATGTACTGGTGTATATTGATGATGTCCTTTTACTAAGCCCTACGGTACAGGACGGTATCGATTTGCTTCGTGAGGTTTTGACAACTTTGACAGAAGCTGGCTTTTCTATAAATCTGCGCAAGTGTTCATTCCTGACTACTGAAATAGAATATTTGGGCAGAGTTATCAGTGGTGGTCAGGTAAAGCCGAGTCCTTCGAAAATTAAGGCCTTAGTAGATTCGCCAGTCCCACGAAATGTCAAACAAGTGCGCCAGTTCTTAGGGTTAGCTGGGTACTTTAGAAGGTACATCAAGGGATACGCGAGTCGAACCCGTTGTATTTCGCGACTTACTAAAAAAGGCGTCCCGTTTGAATGGAGTCTTGAGCAAGAATCGGTTCGTCAAGAGATTATCACAATCTTGACGACTGAGCCTATTTTAGCTATCTTCGACCCAAACCTCGTTACAGAAGTACATACCGACGCGAGTAGCGTAGGGTACGGCGCAGTCCTTCTTCAAGTTCATGGGGATGGTAGCAAAAGAGTGGTCTCTTATTTTAGCCGAGTTACCCAAGGTGCTGAAAGTCGTTACCACTCCTATGAACTGGAGACCCTAGCTGTTGTTAAGGCTTTGCAGAACTTTAGACATTATTTGCTAGGAATCAAATTTAAAATTGTGACCGACTGCAATGCTCTTAAAGCAACAGAAAAGAAAAAGGACATAGTTCCAAGGGTAGCGAGATGGTGGGTATATCTACAGGATTTTTCTTTTGATATCGAGTATAGAAAGGGCGTTATGATGTCCCATGCTGATTACTTAAGCCGTAATCCACCCATTCACGTTAACAATATTTCACGGCCAAAGAACTGGGCCCAAATTGCACAAGCGGCTGACGATGAAACCCAGACTCTCATCGAACGCCTTAATGAGGGAAGTCTGGATTCGAACAGATATATCCAACGGGATGGTGTTCTGTTTTACAAGTACACTCCTGTTGGTGAAGAGTCCAGACTTCTCTGTTTTATTCCTAAAGGTCACCGCCTTAGCTTATTGCGAGTCTTTCATGACGAACACAGTCATATTGGATTCGACAAGACGTTGGATCTTATACTCAAACACTTTTGGTTCCCGAGTATGAGACATTTTGTAAAGAAATACATAGCTCACTGTGTGGTATGCGTTTCAAAAAAAAGAGTACCAAGGTCTGCCCTCCAAAACATAACTTCTTGGGAAAAGTCAGATACACCATTTTCAACTGTACACGCAGATGTTTTAGGTCCTCTACCTGAGTCGAACGGTTATAAATTCATTCTCATAATTGTCGACGCATTTAGCAAATATACACTGCTGTATGCAATATATAGGCAGGACGTAGACGAGCTTCTGAGGGTGTTTACAAACGCGGTATCTCTTTTTGGTGTTCCTAAGTTAATAGTGACAGACAAGGGCCGCATGTTTGAATCCTCAAAATTTACAAAGTTTGTAAACGAAATAGGATCATCCTTGCACTACATCACCCCAGAAATGCATCACGCAAACGGGCAAGTTGAACGGTACGCACGGACCGTGCTGAACATGGTCCGCATTGAAGCCAACCATAAAAGTACTTCGTGGGCTGATGTGTTGTGGCGCCTGCAATTAACGCTTAACGTCACCAAGCAGAAGACTACGCAGACCTCCGCTCTGAACCTCCTGGTGGGTATAGAAGCCGTGACTCCAGTTATCCGCTCCCTCATTCGTGACATCACACTTGAAGGTTCTCAGCCAAACCGTGAGGCGCAGCGTGAGCTACATCGGAGCCGAGCGACGGAGCTGTTACGTCAGAACCAAGCCCGTCAAGATGCATATGCCAATAGGCACAGGCATGAACCGCGTCACTTTAATGTTAACGACTTGGTGTTTGTTATCAAATACTCCCAGTCCACAGGCAAGCTGGATCCAGGCATGCGGGGCCCATACAGGGTCATACGTGCTCTACCGAGTGGACGCTATGAGCTGCGGCTACTAAGTGGTTCTTATGGGAAGACCACACAAGCGGCTGCTCAGTATATGGTGCCTTGGCAAGGGGAATGGTGTCCCGAGACCTGTGCGGCATTCTTCGAGCGTGAGTATGAAGTACTTACACTCTGATTGAACGGACTGCGGGACGTTCATTGTTGTTGGATCTAGACGTTACCAGGCAAACATGAGACGTAGAGTCGGACTGCGGGACGAACTTTTGGCAATAAACTGCGGGGTATTGCCCTACGTGTTATGTGGAAGCGTCTAGATCGAGACTCGAGGTGTCCCCATGGGCATCCTTGAGTAAGGCAAACTGCGGGGTGCCTTTGACATGTAGAGAGTAAAAGACTGGTGTCTTTTTGGCAATAAACTGCGGGGTATTGCCCTACATGTCTGAGTGTGTGTGAAAGTTAATTTTGTATGTAACGATGTAAGAACGATAACGAATGTGATGTCTAAGGATCATGGAATTATGGGAATACTTATGAAAACCTATTCTTCCGTGACGCCTTATTAGCTTGGCGTGTGTGATGATGAATGTTTCAGGGCCTTGTAAGAGCGATGATTGAAATAGATAGGCATGATTATACAATTGGTTGCTGTTTATAAAGTTTTTTTGTTTGGTCCACAGTTAGCCATGACGGAGAGGACACTAATGACTTCCACAATAGCCACCAAGTCCCGACCAATGAAGACCTGGCGGAGGCAGGCCCATCACATGAAGTTGGCGAGCCTTCACCGCTACAGGGTCTCCCAGACGTTCAAGACGCGGCCGTGGGCGACGCGTAGTCAGGAGAAGCCGTGTTAGGAGTCTCAAGATGACGATGCCACCGAGCCTATATAAAGCAGCGGCTCAAGCAAATACGCTCTCTTTCTGTTTAACCACCGTCGCGAGCGGAAGCCCTGCCGGATTGCGTAACTATATTTAAGACTTGTTCCAATATATGTTTTCGTGTTAATTAGGTTATTAATGTGTGTATTAGTTATAAGCGAAGTGATTTGTTTTGTGAGAATTGGCCTAGTATGTAATTACTTTGTTAAATATTATTTGTGAGTACCTACATTGACTGTTGTTTCTTTTTTTTTTAAATAAATATCCCTCAAGCTTCTAAAAATATATTTATATATCATATATTTAATTTTACTACTGTTATTTTAGTTATATCATGAAGTATTTTAGTTTTTCTATATTTAGGTTGTAGTTTTGCTGTTGATTCGACGCAACTTGACATTACCACCAGAGTTGGAGTCTGTTCCAAAATAACTTGCGACGGTTTTTTATAAAGCAGACTCAAGTTACCGTTCTGTTTACTGCCAACCCTCGTGGTTTCCTTGGTTGGTCTGCTTGTTGGTTGAGCCGAATCAATTTTGTGTATGCGACTGGAAGTGGGCGCACTGCCATCTTTAGCAATATGCTATGGAAGCTCTTGCAAATGCATCCCACTTCCTTCGCAGCGGGCATTCGTTGCTGAATGTGTTGTGCTCGATGGCCGCCAGTTTAGCTCGGGTGCAGTTTACGCACGCCGCTGATATGCCGATCTGTCTAGCTGGACAGTCCGCCCTGAGGTGTAGACCGCCGCAGTGGCTACACAGATCGGCTGGCTCCGTGCACAAGCGTTTGCCGTGCCCGTAAGCCAAGCAGCGGGTGCACTGCACCAGAGGCGTCTGGTCCTCGACGCGTACTCGTTGGAGGTCGATGCGGAGTTTTTCTCCCTCAATCGCCCTTCTCCAGATCATTGGGGACACACCAAGCACAACGTGGTTGGCATGAGGGTTGCGTGTTTTCCTTCGGTATTTAATTACCATTCTGTGTTCCTCGTCGCCGAGGCCGTGAAATAGCTCCCGGTTCTGATTCTTAAGGGCTCGCAAAATTTCTTCGTCGCTGTGGATCAGCAACACGTCCCTAAGAATCAGAAGCGGGTCCCGATTTTTCACCTCCTCGACGACCAGGTTCTCTCCGGCCGTCTTTAGTCGTGCTTTAAGCTTCTCTCTGTCCTCTTTAGTTTCGCACCCCATAATAATTTTCTGATCTTTGGCTTTCCTTACTTTCTCTACTCGCACCCACCCTTCCTTTGCGTCAACTGCTTTTCTGACCCGCTCAAGGATCTCGTCTCCCGTGTCCATTTCATCGGTTGAAGAGACAACCACCGAGTGCAGCGTCGCTCGCTCCAGGGTCTGTTCCCCGGTGTGGCGTTTATTCGCAGCCGCTGCGCAAGCGTAGGTCTTCTCCCCAACATTTTCCCAGCCAGCCAAACTGTCTCGGAGCTTGTCCATTTTGTCGGAATTTTCTTTCACGATTGTGATGTGCTCCTTAATGGTGTTGATGAGCTCAGTCTGGCTGACGAGACTCTCAGAAATGGACAAGGGACAATGGTCGGCGGCAGGCGCGGATACCGGTTCAGCTGTGGGTGCGAGAGGAGCCCTATCCCGCTCAGACTCCTTCACCAGCTCAAAAAGCCTGTTAATAGCTTCGAGCACCGCAGTCTTAATTTCAGCCTTAAGGTTGCGAGAGTTGCCCAAGTTGACCTTTGCCTTACTTAGGCAAGCTCTCGCCTCCGCTGTGCGACTGGGGTACTCAGCCACAGACCTTTTGAGCTGCCGAGAGGCGTCAGCAGTAGCTCGGCGCGTCCCCGGAGAGGCTGAGCCCGCCTGCGGCGCAGAAGGAGTTTCCTCACCGAATGAGATTCTCTTCCTCGCAATAACAGGCCCTACTTTCTCCGACGATCGCGTCGAGCCACCGGACCTTTGAGTCTTTACAGTGCTGGATGGGGTGCGAAACATGTTGTCGTCGGTAAATTAAAAGTTAAAACAAACCCTTGTAAAGAGGGAGTACAGCATAAGATGATTATTAAAACAGAGAGACTTATATAAACGCGGTGACACCTGGAAACTGCTGTGTTCCTGTATAGGGGGAAGCACAAAAGTAAGAAAAAAAAAATGGACAAAACAATAACACGCAAGTTGTATAGTTAATACTGTCAATATATTAGGAGAAACCCTCTCAAATCGGTCAAAATAATAGTAAATGTCAATAAAAGCGATTTTTACCCTTAAAACCCTGCCAAAACGATATAAACGGATAGGATAACAGCTAGAAGAGCCAAAATAAGAAAAAAAGAAAAATGTGATTGCCGACCACTCCAGCCTTCCTATACATTATAGGGTGGGTGGGCGGGGATTTTTATTTCGAGCTAGGCCCTCGACCGAGGTGTCCAGAGACGCGTCTCCGCGCGGGCTAGCCGATTATGGAATAAAACTTGCTGTGGTAAGAACAAAAAATTTGGGTTATGGTCAAAAAACCTAGTTTTTGAGCAAAAAATTTCGAAAATCAACCCCCAACCTGAATTCGGGTACACGGATCGCGGACCAAATTTCAGGGATGAAGGATGAGTGCTATTGCAACTATAATCTACTGAAACAAAAACAAAATTTTTGAAAACAACGTAGATTTTGACTTTTTTAAAATGAAAATTATTAAAAATGTAGGTTTTCTAAGGGAAGTTTTTCGAGGGTGCGTAAAATAGGGTGCAAACCGGTCAGGTACTAAGCGGAAGCCTAGTTTTGTCTAAAATAGCTGAAAACAGCTTCAAAATCGGACCCTAAATAAGAAAGATATCGATCGGTTAGGTTAGGTTAGGTTAGGTTAGGTTAGGTTAGGTTAGGTTAGGTTGGGTTAGGTTTTTTTTTTTTTTTTTTTTTTTATTTATACTACTCTACCTCCAACGGTATTGGAGCCTGTTTTTACAATTATTTTTATCTACGCTTTCATACAAGTTCTCGCGTGTATTCTACATTCATGCCTCATACAATTCTTTCTTGCATTCGTCACTTTCGTTCTTTTAGGCTGGGGACAAGCCGTCTATCTATTATTTATCTGTCTCTATACTTTTTCTAATATTTTACTCATTTATATAACTTTTTATTTATCTAATTCTTCTTTTTATTTTAGATCCCATCAGGGATTTCTGGGATAAAGGATGTGCGGAAGAGGGGAAAGGATATGAGCAGTGTATCATTTTAATCATTCTAAAAATTTGGTTTTTTCTTATTTACATAATTGTCTCTTACTATAACTATTTTCCTCTTACTATAACTATTTTACTATAACTATTTTACTCTTATTTCTAGTACATGTCCAATGTTACTGAGATGTATAGTTATTATACATTGTAACATCGTTTTCTTATTCTACTTATTTCTATTATTTACTATTCCTATAATTTTATTACAATATTTAATGAACTTATTTCTAATAATTTTGTTACTCATTATTTGGGACAGGTTATTGTATGTTATCGGCATGTCAATCTCATGCTCTGCATCATATCTCTGGGCCGCGAAAACAGGGCAGTCTAAAATACAGTGGAGGACTGATTCCTCCGCTTCCGGTTCACAAAGACACGATGGACTCCCCTTGCACTTAAACCTATATAAGTATGAGGAGAATCCACCGTGCCCCGTGAAGAGTTGGGTGGTCAGCTTATTCGGGGTCATTTCCCTGGAAATTTTATAAGCGCCAATCGCGTCGGGGAAAAATACTTTTGTAACAGAGGCTGTTTCCTCCTCCCTGTATCTCTTTTCCCATTCGCAGAGCGTAGCCTGACGAATGCTTCGCTTTGCGAATGAGATTGGGTACCGGTCATAATCCGCTCTCCTCTTGGAATTGAGGGCTGCTTCCTTTGCTAGTTGGTCCGCTCTCTCATTCCCGTCTAAACCAGCGTGTGCCTTGATCCAGTACAAAGAAATTGTTTTACCCTGCTCTTTACAATTTTTGGCATGCTGTCTTGTTTCGACCGCCAGCGGATGGAGTGAGCTGGGGTTTCCCGCAGTTTCTAGAGCTGCTCTAGAGTCACTGTAGATGCCGAATGTGGTCGCTGTATGATCTCCCGCCAGTTTCATGGCCCTGCTCAGCGCTAGCAGTTCTGCCTGGTAGACGGTGCAGTAGGACGGCAGACTGAACCTCTGGGTTTTGGTCTCAACTGCGCTGTTCCATATGGATAGCGCAGCACCAACTCTACCTTCTATTTTGCTGCCGTCCGTGAAGATCCTGATGTCGTGGTCACTGTGTTGTCGGTATTGTTCCTCGTCTACCAGGTTTTCAAAGCTAAATCCCTCCTGTTTAGCAGGGTGCGGGGCTTCCACCGCCGATGCCATCATCTCCACCTCTCTATCCTTCAGTTCTGGTATTGGCGCTCCCCTCTTGGCCTTGTATAAGGAAGCTACCTCGCAAATGCGAAGGTCGAGGGGGAGTATTCCTGCCAACACCAGGGAGGAGTTTAATGACACCGTACGGTAGGCTCTGCATATCTTCTGGGCAAAGCCCCTCTGTACCACATTCAGCATCTTTCTCACCCCTAGTTTGTGGGCTGCGGGTTCCCACGCGGCCGCGGCGTAAGTGACTATCGGTTCCACTGCAGCCGTGTATATGGTTTTGATAACCTGAGGGTTTAATCCCCAACTCACATGTGCGGCCCTTGTCAGCTGTTTATAGACCGCCGTGGCTCGTTTGCACACATCTGATACGTGCTGGTTAAACGTAAGTTTGTTATCCACTGTCAGGCCCAAGATCCGTATATAGGTTGACATTTTTATGTCGACCCCGCCCATGCTCAGGCGTGGTACGTCGTACTTCAGCTTTTTTGTCAGTAACATAGCGCTGGTCTTGTGCGGTGCGAAATTAAGCTTATTGCTGACGCCCCACACCTGAACATGATCGAGCGCGACTCTCGCTTGTCTCTCTATCTCCCGAGCTTCTGTTCCATCAAAAATCAGGACCACGTCGTCGGCGAAGGCCTGACAGTAGCAGCCCATGCTCTCGAGCTGTTTGAGGAGCGGATCCAATAACAAGTTCCACAGTATGGGCCCCCCAATCGACCCCTGAACGCAGCCCTTGCTGGTTTCCCTGCTGGAAGTGTGCCCTGCATATCTCACCTCTACCATTCTCTCACTAAGGTAACTGTCTAATACCCTCCGCAGGTTTATCGGGCAGTTTTCTTCCGCTAGTCGGGTTCTTATCCTTGGCCACCAAGCGCTGTCGAACGCGCCCTCGATATCCAGTGAGACTAGAGTAACTAGCCTCTTGGCACTTATTTTCGCACGTATGTGCTCGATAAGCGTAACGAGGGCGTCTTCTGTGCTTCTTTGTGGCATGAATCCGTATTGGCGGGTGCTGATGTTCGGCAGGATGTGGTATTTTACTCTGTTTATGAGCATTTTTTCAAATATCTTGCCCAAGACCGGCAGCAGGCCTATAGGTCTGTAAGATTTAGGAGTAGTGTAGGTTTCTTTACCCGGCTTTCTTAGTATCACTACTACTGCTTCCTTCCAGCGTTTTGGGAAAAGGTGGAGCTCTAGACACTTATTTAGAAGCCCCAGAAAGAACTCTGCATCCACGTTTATTGCCGATAAACAGATATCGGCAGTAAACCCGTCCCTTCCTGGGGCCTTTTTTGGGTTAAAGGTTCTTGCGGTTCTCATCAATTCTTCAAGGGTAAATGGTGGGTCATATTGTTCATCATGGCCCATGCTGTTTACCCTCTCCGCATTGCTTCGCGTCTGTCTGTGTACCTCATTGTCCTTTTCTCCGGAATCATCCGGGTAGAAGGTTTCAGCGAGTAACTTTACAGACTGCTCCGCGTTTAATGTTCCCATTTCTCCCTTCAACAGAGTGTCTTCTTCCCTTACTGTTGTCCTACTGATGATCCTGTAAATGCTCTCCCACATCCCTTCCCGATCTTGTTTCCCACAGAATCCTTTCCAACTGTCCGTGATAGCCTTTTCTACCTCTAGTTCATATTCTTTTTTCTTTTTCAGATATCGGTTGACTACCAACTGTCTCCTGCACGGTGCTGCGTTCCTGATTCTTATTTTCCGGGTTGTGACTTCATTCTTCAACGCTGCGAGCTCTTCAGACCACCACGGCATGGTAAGTATATCTTTGCTTTTCTTCTTGGCTATAGCTGTATTGCATGCTTCTGTAATAGCCGTAGTGTATTTTACCACTGCTTCTTCTAGCTGCTCTACATTTTGTATCTCCTGTGTTCCGTCGGTCGTAAGGTTCCTGTCTAGCATAAGCTGGTGCAGTTTGTCATCAAACTGCGCCCAGTTTGCTTTTTTCGTATTATAGAGTCTGGTAGTTCTCTCTATTTTGGTACCCTTCGACTTTTGGAGATTTATTTTGAAGATGATTCCGTTATGGTCTGAACTCGTCAGGCTCTCCGTTACGCGCCACTCCTCGATCAGGCTCAGGACATCCTCCGAGCAGGCCGTTACGTCGACGTGGCTGCTGTACCTTTTCCCCCCTCTGATGGTGTCGAAGGTAGGGGTTGTGCCTCGGTTCAGGATATGCATTCCGTTCTCCCCTAGGCTTCCGCTCAGGGTTTCGCCCCTCTGATCCTCCAAGCCACTGCCCCACCAGATACTCTTTGCGTTTGCGTCTCCGCCCACAACCAGTTTGCCTTTAGTCATTCTTCTAATTTTACTTATTTGCTCTACGTAGGGTTCTATCGGTTTATCCGGTTCGAAATAGTAAGACACAAGGGTGACTGTCCATGCTTCGGTCTTTATTGTAATAGCCACTATGTTGCTATTTGTCAGGTCCGGGAGCTGTATTACGTCCAGAGTGCCGTCCAGCACTACAATTGCAGCCTTGTTTCTACCTTCCCCTGGACTTGGATTTTGGTACACCCTTGTGCCCCTGTGCCCCTTCATTTTTCTTTCCCTGCCTACATAGGGTTCCTGTAGAAGAATGACTGCCGCTCCTTGCTTTTGGGCTTCCAGGAGTGCCTCGGTTGTGGCCAATTGGCTCCGTTGGACGTTCGCTTGTATGATAGTGTATCGAGTGGTATCGCTTGTGTCATCCTTAGCAGTACGACACTGTGGCTCTGGCTATAGCATCCCACTTTTTCCTAACTGGGCATGCCCCGCTGAATGCATTGTGGTCTCTATTTTCATATTTGGCTCGCTTACAGTTGATACAGTCTGGCTTTTCCTCCACTACTTTATCGGGGCACTCTGTCTGGACGTGGAGACCGCCACAGTGGCTGCAGAGGGTTTCCGGCTCTTTGCAGAATCTACGTCCATGTCCGTATCCCAAACACTTGGAGCACTGAACGAGGGGAGACTGGTCTGCCACGTATATGCTCTGAAGGTCTACCTTTACTTTCCCGACTTCCGTGGCTCTTCTCCATATGCCAGGGGAGACAGACAGCACAATGTGGCCAGTGTGTGGGTTTCTCGCCCTCTTCCTATACTTGACAGCTACCCTGTTGTCTTCGTCGTCGAGGTTGCGGAAAACGTCCTTGTTCTGGTTCCTCAGGGCTCTTAGTAACTCTTCATCGCTGTGGATTAGGAGAACGTCCCTGAGGATAAGAAGTGGATCCTTGTTCTTCACCTCCTCCACGACGAGGTGAGTACCTGCTTTTTCTATCCTTTCCTTTATCTTACTCCTTTCTTCTATCGTCCTACATCCCACAATAATCTTCCTGTCCTTCGCTTTTCTCACCCTCTCCACTGTTACCCATCCTTCTTTTGCGTCAACCGCCTTCCTGATTTTTTCCAAAACTTCCTCACCCGTATCCTGATCATTCTCTGAGGTAACCACTACTGAGTGCAACGCTGTCTTTTCGGGTTCCTGTCTCATTTTTGACATTGCTGCTGCACTCGCGTATGTTCCTTTTTCTAGTGTTGCGGTTTGACACTCTACAAGGATTTTGAGTTGATCCAATTTTTTCGCGTTCTCCTCTATCATTCTATTGCTTTCTTCTATTTTTGCCAGTATTTCGGTGTTGTCCCCTGCCTTAACATTTTCAGACTCTCCTTTTCCTTCTGTTTGCGTTGTGATGTCTCTACACGTTTTACCTTCTCCCTTTGTTTCTCTCTCCAATTCGTTTTCTAGATTCTTTGTAACTTGGGTGGCCTTGGCAAGTTCGTAGAGTCTATCTAGTGCCTTTTTTATTTCCAGTCTTACGTCTTTTCTCAGGTTCTGAAACCTGCCAAGGTTCTCCAGGCCCTTTTTATGAACCGCTGTCGCTTCTGCTACTTTGTTAGGGTATCTTGCAGTCTGTATCGGACTAGGCGTCAGTACCGTCCTTTTGCCCTTTGTTACTGTTGCAGTCCTGATGGGGTACGGCTGCGTGTTTGTTGGTGTTTTAGGGGACGGCTCCGGAGAGGTGCTATTTTGCTGTGTTGGCCGGTGCGCCTCCTTCTGTGTTTGCGCTTTGCCTTTAACAGTCGTGTCCATTTTTGCTACAGACTCGATGGTCTCTATAGATTTCCGAACGTTTGGTGGTCTCGTCGGTGGAGAGAGTCTTGCTCTTTCCCTGTCTGTTGTCGTTTCAGAGGTTTCAGTGGTCTGTATGTTCCCCTTTTGAGTCCGAATGTCAAGTGGCGTGCGGTGCATCATAGTGAGGTAGAGTATTCGACAGGTGCAACTGGGTTCTGGTCAATTGGTCAGGGTTCTAATCCTACGGTGGATTCCTATAGGTACTGCGTCAAATACGTATATAAAAACGATGATTAAAAGGATAACATACTAGTAAACCCAATCCTATGCGTCAAAATAAGTGTGTAAATTTATATTAAAATATTAAAGTGTATTAATAGAATAAGAGTTAATGATGCAGATGATGAGATGCATGCAGATCTTCGGTACAGCGTTTTATTGTTTAAGTTCAAGAGAACACATTAATCATTACAAAAGGTTACAACACAATGTTACCGACACGATAACAGAAAGATATTATTATAAAAGACTTTAAAAGAGCCTAGCTCTGTCAATATATTTGTGTAAAATCTTAAAGTCTAAATGTCTATCGCCCAAGAGCGTTCAGGAATAAAGGGACACAGAAACACAAAAAGAAAAATAAAATAAAAAAAAATAAAAATAAAAAATCTCTATGTAGAGTCGATTTCTATACTCCACGAGATAGTCCTCCTCGAGCCCTTTCGAATGAGCCCAAACACGGATAGCCCAGTCCTAGCGGTTCCGGAGATACAGCAGCTCAAAATTCCGGTTTCTGAGGTAGCACAGTTACCAGAATCTGGTTACCAGTGGTTATCTCCGCAACCAAACGTCCGAATACCATCGTGCTTGGACTTTTCTGACTGGGCTCGGTGAGACCCGTCCTCCGGAATTGTCACTAGCCTGAAAAATGCGTAATCCTGAAAGCTCCTGAAAGATTGACCGTCGGGATAAGACGGCCCCGCCGATGTCCACAGAAAAAACCAGAACTTTCCACGACCTCCGGTTTGGCAGCAATCCTCGTCTGAAACTTGGTCCTGACAGTTCGAGAACTGTCAAAGTCAACCTTCGACTAAGGATAGCTCACCCCACAGCAGTCGCAGAATGCCCGTGTTTGGTCTCGCAGGACTCGTCCCGACCCGAACTTACACGTTAAGTGATTTTCAGGATCCTGAAAATTTCCGACGCCAAAACGCCTGAAACCTGGTGGGCCGCACAGAGATTGTCTTTCTAGGCAACAAACCGAAAACGGCAACTCTCCACGACCACTCAGACCAGAGTTACGATGAGCGAAAGTTTTCCAAGATGGCCGCTCAGCTGTCAAAAGCCAACTTCAAACGGCTGTAGCTTGGTGACCGTTTGTCGTAGAGAGCTGCGGTTTGGAATGTAGTTCCTGGCTTGACCTCCCACAACGACATGAGCCAGTTTCAGGGCAAAAAATTTTCAGGCCCTGAAAATGCTACAAACTAAAAACAAATCGTTCCCGCCAAAATCCTCCTTATAACTATAAAAATCCCGTCCCTCTACGTCCAATAGCTCCGGAGATAAGTTAAGTTTTAATTGACAACCACAAAAACCAATATGGCCGAAAAATGCTAATTCCGTCGTTTCCGGGGCTATCAGGAGCAAGTTTGGGCTTAAACTAGACACAATATGTATTTTAAAGACACTTATGATATAAAAAACTATTAATTCCTATTATTATTGATTTAATAGCCAAAAAACATTAAAAAAATTATAACTTTAAAGCGGGATCACATAAAAATTTGAGAAAAATTGATAAATTTGTATAAAAAACTGGGCTATAATATGCGTTAAGAAAAATTAATAAAACTGAAAATCCTTCATATAAATTTTCGAAAAAACTGAAAAATTTTAAAAAGTTGACTTTTTTAATTATTTAAATGCAAAAAATTACTTGACTCCTCACAGATGTCTTCGTTAGATGAGCGCGCAGCAGGATCTTCAAGAAAAAATGGGGGTCTTCACTGTAGAATTTGAAATATGATGCGTTGAAGTTTGCAATTTCAAAACGAAATATCTTGAGTTTTTATTGAGCTAAAATTTAGTTTATTCAAAATCTTTACTGGTCCAATAGTCATTTATCTGCTACCAAATTTTTGGGTGTCTGCTGTGTCTGGTTCAAGAAACACGTGGCCAAAATTGAGGTTATGACTCACGGTTTTCCTGAATTTTCTATGGTCTCCGTCGGTCGATTTCAGTCGTTTATGGCGCAAACGACGCGCCTTGTCAGTGTCTTTGATATGACTCCAGAAAAACTGTGGGTCGTCGATCTATTT